>CM057459.1:1156437500-1159177500 GCA_016271365.2 Neoceratodus forsteri | reverse complement strand
CTACTGGTGCCAAATTGGTTTCAGTGTCCATAGAATGCTGGGTGGGGATGCTCAGTATAAGAAGGCCATATTTCAGGCAGGTGGCTTTCTTTCTTTTAGATGGGATGCGACTCAAGCATTCAGTTCAGATGGGCTGCGGTGGCTGACAGCACATCAAAGATAAAAGATAGCCAATAGGAGGACTGATTAACAGAAAGATAGCCAACTCGGTTAAGAAGGGGATAAAACCTTTATAGGTACATCAGGAGAGTAGAAAGACAAGGGAGGATAGTGAGGCTGAATAGAAAGGACGGTGGATGGGCAGAGAGGGACAGTGATAGTGGGTGGGGTGATGGGGTAGTTACGCAGTGTCATAAAGCTTGGAGAACAAAACAGCTTTAATTCAAAACTGAATAGCTTTACTGGCTTATTTCTTCCTGCAGAGTGATTCACCTTAATACTTCGATTTACCTGGGCTGTGGCAGCCTTGGATGCACTGACTGTCAGATCCAGTCTTGCGCGCCGATTTTACCTCCAACTGAAGGGACAGTGAAAAGCAGGGATACTGAACGATACTTCTGCTCAGTATTCACAAAAGAGGAGGAGGGAAGCTGTCTAATCCAATTAACAGAAGCACTCTGGATGGGGGGTCGATCCCAGTCCTTTCACAGCAGAAAGGGTTCTGAAAGAACTCTAAAACTGAGGGTGGACAAAGCAATGGGGCTCTGACAGAATTCACCCCAGAATTCTGAAAGAATTAGGGAGAACTAGTGACACCACTGACTACCCTTTTAACAAATCATGGGAGGATGGTGTGGTACCTGAGGACTGGAGGAAGGCAGATGTGATTCCCTTCACAAAGTGGGAGCAAGACAGAGGCAGGAAACTATCGACCTGTCAGTTTGACCTCTGTGGTAGGGAAAGTGATGGAATCACTTCTGAAGGAAAGAATTGTTGAGTACCTAGAGGCCAGTGGGGCACAGGGCCCAAGGCAACATGGGTTCACAGTGGGAGGTCATGTCAGACGCAATCTAATTGATTTCTTTGACTGGCTGACCAAAGTAGTAGATCAGGGAAGGGCTTGTGACATGGCCTACCTAGGCTTTAGCAAGGCATTTGACACAGTCCCACATAAAAGATTAATAATCAAATTAACCAGCCTGGGAGTGGGTCCCAGGGTGGTAGCCTAGGTAAAACATTGGCTGGACAACAGGACACAGAAGGTAGTTGTAAATGGAGTCAACTCTGAAGAAAGAGGGGTTACAGTGGGGACCGCAGGGTTCGGTACTGGGTCCAGTCCTTTTAATGTCTTTATAAGTGACATTGCAGAGGACTGGAAGGAAAGTATGCCTCTTTGCAGATGACACAAAGATCTGCAACAGGGTTGGTACACAAGGAGGTGTGGAAAGGATGAGAAGGGACTTGGCAAGATTGGAGGAATGGTCAGAAGTATGGCAGCTTGGATTCAATGCAAAGAAGTGCAAAATAAAGCACCTGGGAAACAGAAACCCAGGGGAACATTACACAATGGGGAGGAAGTAGCAACAACAAAATTGGACAGAGACCTGGGGTAATCATATCAGATGACCTTAAGGTTAGCAAGCAATGAGAAGGCAGTAAGGAGGGCTGGGGGATACTGGGATGTATAGGGAGCGCATCACCAGCAGAAAACAGGAAGTTGTTATCTCTCTGTACAGACAGTTGGTGAGATTCCATCTGAGTACTGCATCCAGTTCTGGAGACCCCATCTCCGCAGGACATAGACAGGATGGAGGCAGTCCAGAGGAGGCGACTAAAATGGTGCAGGGTCTGCAAGAGAAGCCATACGAGGAGACACTAAAGGAGCTTAATATGTCTACCCTTGAGGAAAGGAGGAGAGAGGACATGATAGAAACTTTTAAGTACCTCAGTGAAATCAACAAAGTCCAAGAGGGTAGCATCTTTCAGAAAAAGAGATGTGCAAGAACAAGGGGACACAACTTGAAGATAAAGGGGATGGCTCAGGGAAATGTGAGGAAGTATTTTTTCACAGAGGGGTGATGGATGCATGGAACAGCCTTCCTGAGGAGGTTGTAGGGTCTAAATCTGTGGAAGAATTCAAGAATGCATGGGACAGACATAAGGCAATTCTTGTGGGGGTAGGAAGAAATAGACTGTTGGTTAACTAGGATCTGCAGCTTATCCTGTAGGTAGGAAATGGGCAGACTAGGTGGGCCAAGCAGTCCTTATCTGCCGTCAAAGTCTATGTTTCTATGTTTCTATCAGCACTTTTGGGATTAGTCAGAAAACATAACTGTTGTCTCTTCTCTTGGCACCGTGATGACCGACCACAGTGTTTCTGCTTTTGGGAGCTCTGAACAGCAGCAAAGATACAGCAAAGAGGTTTGATTTGAGTTTTCCTGAGGTGAGTGAGAAAGATCTCTATTGAATAGACGCCTTGATCCACCAGGTAACTCCTACTCCCACATGAATCTGCCTTGAATAAAGGTTAAAAAATAATCATGCTAATTGATTGAAAACGATGATGATCGCCGAGTGTATGTATATGTGTGTGTGTGTATGGGGGTTAAATATCGTTCTCATCATCCCCTACTACTATTAGCAATACTGGCTTTGGCTTTGCTTTTTCTCCTTACTTTTCAGTAATAAGACCAACAACTATCAGAAAAGGATTTGCTCAGTTAGGTGCAGATGCATACAGGGCTCTGAGGTGCAAGTCTGGTTCCAGGCAAGTCCCAGTCAAGCAGGGTTGCTGAGTTAACCCACTATAGAAACAGGATGAAGAGCATAGGAAAAGAATTCACTATAGCTCTGATACTTAAAACAGTTGCCCCATCCTACAGGTCAGATCTTAATGCAGGTTGTTTCAGGAATCCCTTGCGTTTGTAGTAGAATCTGGTTTACTTCCTTAATACCAGAACAAGAGTAGGTAGTGTGGGTTGTGAGGTTTTGCATGGGTTCCATTACAGTAGATAAGGTTTTCTTGTTGTTTTTTTTTTATCTGGATTTTATTCCTGCTCGCCACCATCCAGGGATATATTGTGTTCAAGTAGAGCTGTCATGGAGACAGTAGCTGGGTATTTTCTACCCACTTTTGCCCACAATCTTCCTCCTCCCTGGTGTGGGCAGTGCCATTATTGGTCCCATGCATGCACAATGTACCTGCAGAAGGAGCAAGCTCCTGGCCTGAGTGCAGGGGTCCATGAGTGTAAAACTACCACCACCCCTCCCCAGTCACGGTGAGCTGCCTCTCATCAGCAGCCTGGTCTGTCTTCCAACTCTGCAACCTAAGTGAACCCCAAGCCCAGTTCACCTGCATGACAGCGCAGTGCACTGCCCCAGGGCCACTGAGGTGGCCCAAGAGTGGGCTTTAACAGAGCTTTGTAGCTGTGGAGATAAATAACCGTTTGATATAGAAGAATTGTCATCTCTATAGGCAGAGAGTTAGCACCATGCCCTGTTGCATTAACCTCTGAATAGTAGGTCTTTGTGTCTTATCACTTGATTTAAAGATTTTCAGAACATCTAAGGGTTGGTGAAGACTGTTATCTGTTGAACTATAATATCTTCCATGAGGCATTTCCGTTGGCTTCTCAGATAGATACTTGTAGTATCTGCATGTCTTTTTCCTCTCATCATTTATTTATGCGGTTGGTTATTTAGTGGTTGGTTAACTAGGATCTGCAGCTTATCTGTTAGTTAGGAAAATGGGCAGACTAGGTGGGCCAAGCGGTCCTTATCTGACATCAAATTCTATGTTTCTGTGTTTCTATGTTTCTATTTATGACCATTTTGGGGTGGGAGTGCATGAAGTTTCCAGCCTATGGGCACCATGTAAGGTAATGTAGCCCTAAACACAGCACAACCAAAATGATCTGAAGTAGGGGACTAAAGCTAACAGGAATGCTGCAGGCAACAGATTCTCTCCGAGGTGCCTGTTTTGCTTTAATTAAGCATCTTTTGACTTCTAACAGTGCTGTTGGAGGTGGAGAGTTTGTTAACATGTTCCCCTGGAGAAAAGGAGGCTGAGAGTGGACATGATCTCAGTTTTCACATATTGAGAGTTTCAACATGATCAACAGATGGAGATATTTGATTGGGTATCCTGTAGCATGATTTGGGGACAAGTCCTGAAACACTGGGGTGGTAAAACAGCATAGACAATGGACATGAAGTACAGTGCTTCAAGGCTAACCTGACAAAATTTCTGTTTACTAGAAACCACCAGGTACCCTCAGTAGTATAACGAGTAGGAATCCCTAAAAACTGGCACACATTTGCATAGCATATTTATTTTATTCCGCATATGAAGCAGCGCAGCAAACATTATGGACACAGAGTTCTTTCCAACCTTAAATTACTATGTTGTTAGGTTACTATGTAAGCATTAAGCCACGGAGGTGGGCTCTAATGCTGGATTGATGCATGGGGGGTGGTGCGAGCCCAGGGCCGAGGCTACCACTCGCCCCCCATGCATCAATCGCATTACAGCCCACCGACGGAGTGGCTTAATGCGCTTGTAACATGGGCCGCGAGGACAGAGTCACCAGGAGCCTATTTTGTCTCGCTACAACTACATAAGAGGAGGAGGTGGTGCTGAGCAAACTTTTACGTGCACTTACAGATCAGGTAACAAACCGGCATTACGATGCTTATGCGGTCAAAAGACTCTATACCTGTAATGATACCAAGCAGCGCGGCTGACATACTCCTCCAACAGCTGTCCGATGTAGCGGCTATTTGTTTCTTATCACTCATTGGAGGTCTCAGGTGGACGCCCCCGCCACGGTGCAGGTCACAAATTTGCATGCGGGTCGATCACTTCCCGGTGCCTCTCGCATAGTTCTCCCACCGTGACACCACTTCCCTGCATGGGGTCTCTGTATGGGACTGGTTCACCTATCACTCCTGTGTGTGCTTGCTTGTCTTCCCCCTCCCGCTGCCTCCTCTGGATTGTCTCACTCTTGGTCTGCCACGCTGCCCTCTCTAACACTCTCCCTGCTGTGCCCAGTGCTGCTAGGCTGGGGTCTGGCTGCTCAAGGTACTGCCGCTGGAACGGCATATACCTGGGTTAATACCCGCTCGGATGCCATCTCGTGACCGCCCCACGCCTATTGGGTTGCGCCATCAAAGGCACACTATTAATGCCGTGTTACAAGTTGCTATATTACCCTCTCACAAATGTGAGCTCCTTGAGATTACACTGCAAATCAGCCATCTAAGTTACACACTGGAAGGATTCAGAAAATGAAAATGATGTATTCACCATAATTCTTAATCTTCTAGGAATATCTTCACCATTGATTCACACTGGGGGTCTGATTTGGAAGTGCTGTGACACAGTGGAGTCAGAGCTTTTCAGGAGGGCTGGCGTCAATGTAAGCTGCATTCCACATGGCTCCACAAGACTGAGCTCATGGGCACTGGCTTACATCGGCACCGCCTCAACCCCCACACTACCTTTTCTACCAATGAAGTGCAGTGTAACCTAACAAGTACTTATACACGTAATCTAAAGACATAAGATAGCCCTAGTGACCCTTGTAAGAAGGGTCAACAAACCAGTAACACAGTAACTTTACAGCACAAACCAAGTACAAGGGTGAAGACCAATAACACACAGTACAGTGAGCCCAGGGGATGGAGGTGGGACTTGAATCAATGGTGAAGATATTCCTAGATGATCAACAATTACAATGAGTACGTGAATTTTCATATCTTCCAAGAATCAGTCTTCACCATTGATTCACACTAGTGGGTCAGACTACCAAGCACAGACAAAATTCCTGGACTAGGCAATAGGAGCCAAGGGCTCATTCAGGATAATAATCTATTCATGATTTTCCTGCCAAAGGTGGCATTCTGCCTGGCATGGACATCCAGGGCACAGTGTTTAACAAAAAGTGTACTGTGCTCCAAGTTGCAGCTCTGCAAATATCATAGATAGGCACAGAGCGAATTTCTGCCAGGGATGTGGCAAGGATTCTGTGGAGGGCATGTACTTGGCCCTACAATTTGACCTGGGCCATGGCACAGCAGTGATGCAGGCAGCTTACAGTTCAGGCAGAAATCCATTTGAATGTAACAGGCTGCCGTTTTGATTAGAAAGAGCTTTTGATTGCCTGAAGTCCTTGGTCCATTTAGCTAACATATAATGCCCTCTTAACCAAAGCATTGACAGTGTACTCTCCTTTATTCTGGAAGCTGGCAAAGTAGATAGGCAGTGCTAGTGGTTGGTTAAGAAGAAACTCTGTCACCACTTTCATTAGGAACTTGGGGTGGGTGCAGAGAACTACCTTGTTCTTATGGAAAACAGTATACAGAGGATCTGTGACCAAGGCGTGAATTTCAAACTCTGTGAGCAGAGGTGTTGGCCACTAAATGCTGCTTTCCAGGTGAAAAATTTCAGTTCACATGTCACAAGGGGCTCGAAAGTTTTGGGAGTGAGCATATCACTGCACAAGGTTGATATCCTAGGCAGCCATGCTTTCCTGATGGCTAGCCTTGTGTAGATGCCCTTAAGGAACCTCTTGAACAGCGGCAGCTGTTCTAGCTAGAGTGTCCTAACTGGTTTATGGTATGCAGATATAACACGTAGGGACCTTTACTGTGGAATGCTACAGACCAATGTCAGAAAGGTCCGCAAGTACTCCAGAGCCTTGTCAGGTGGGCATCCAAAAGGGTCCATGTGGGTTTTGGAGAAACAGATGGAAAATCTTTTCCATTTAGCTGTGTAAGTTTTCTTCATGGAAGGCTTATGAGCAGCCAAAAGTATTTCAAAGACCCTCTGAGATACACTGTACCTGTTCACGTCTATCTCTTCAGGTGCTAGGCCTGAGGATGAGGGAAGCACAGGTTGGATGAACCAAGTGATCCTGAGTCAGTAAGTCCGGCCTGAGTGGAAGAATCCTTTTGTTTGCTGACTGACAGTCTGTTCAACAGAGGAAACCATATCAGTTGAGGCCAGCAGGGTGACCAGTATCATCTGCGCTTTCATTTGAGCAATACCCTCTACACTAGAGGGACTGGTGGGAATGCATACAGAAATAGATTTGCCATTGCAGTCTGAATGCATCATGACAGAAAATGCCATGCCCTGGATTTCTGAGCAGAATAAGGCAGTTTGATGTTGACTGGGGACACAAAAGGTCCACATGTGGGGTACCCACTCATCAAACAGCAGTTTCACGATGTCCAGAGCTAGTGATCACTCCTGAGGATCAGTCTCTGTTCAACTGAGCTCATATATGGCCAATGGCTTATGACTTGTAATGTACTATGATTCCTATGATCTGCCTGAGTGTTTTGCACTCCTGGCAGATAAATGGCTTGGAGCGCACTATTCTGCTTCTGTCACCATACCCACGCTCTCACTGCCTCCCTGCAGAGAGGGAAGTGTGCTCCTCCCTGTTGGTTGATGTAGTTCATGACAGACTTGTCTATCTAAAGGAGGACTGTTTTGTGTTGACAAGATCACCTAGAATTCTCATACCATACAAAATAGCTTGCATCTCCACCATATTGATGTGGAGATGAGTCTCTGATGGGTTTGAGACACTTTGTGTTTGGAGGCCCTGACAGTGGGCCCTTCAAATTCCAGCAGGAAGGCATCTATGCTGAGAGTCACCTGAGGCTCCTGCTGGGAAAATGGAAAGCCCTGGAGCAGACTGTCCTCCACTGACCACCACGTGAGTGACTGAACCGAGGTCTGGACCCCTAATGGGTGGGTCTGAGATGTAATGCTTACTGTATGACCACTGTGCACTGAGCATCCACTGAGTTGTTCTCATGTGCAACCATGCCAGAGCACTGTGAACACTGATGAGGCTGTTGGACCCACAATGATTTACAGGCAGTGGCTTGTACAATTTTAAATTCCATCATGTTGCATGCCCTCTACAGACTGTCTGCAGTCTGCTCTCTGAAGAAAGGTTTGGGCCTTGGTTGTATCCAGAAGAGTTCCTACGAACAGCAGCTATTATGGGGGTAGGAACTGAGACTTCTATAGATTCAGCAGAACCCCTTGGTTGAAGTCAGGAACCGAGAGGCAGTGGTTGTTGCCTGTTCTGTCTCCTTCCAGGAAGGACTGGCTATCAGCCAGTCATCCAGGTATAGGTAGACCTGGAGTTCTGTCTTTCTCAGATGCAGCTTGTGTAGTGCAGTGCTCTTTGTAAAGACTCAGGATGCCAAAGAGAACCCAAAGGGCAGGACTCTGAGCTAGTAATGCTACCCAGCATGATGATTCGGTGGTATCTGTAGTAGCTGGGTGCACCAGTATGTGTCAGTATGCATCTTGAACATCTGGAGAATCTAAACAATCTTGAGGTTTCAGAAAGGGAACAAAGATCCCAGAGAAATCATTTTGAATTTTTCTCAACCCATGAATTTGTTCAGACTTCTGAGGCCTAGAATGGGGTGCATGCCTGTGATCTCTTTGGTATGAGGAAATAATGGAAGTAGAAGCCTGTGTTTTACTCTGACTCTATTTCCACTGCCCTGTTGCTCAGAAGGCCCATAATCTTCTGTGCCAGAAGCTCTGACATAGAACTTTATAAGAGGGGCTGCCTTCTGGGTGGATAATCCTAAAGGATTTCTACAAAATCCAGGAGTATCCCTGCCAGATGATCCTGAAGACCCACTTCTCCATTGTAATGGACTCCCACCAATGGAAAAATTGGGCGAGCACCCCCAACTGGGGAAGAGAGGTCTGCCTTGGCCAGCTGAGGCAGGGCTGGGGCCAGAGCTTCAAAGGGTGGCACTAGCTACTTTCAGCACCTGTGCTCTTCAGTCGTGCCTTCTTCTGAGGCTGAAGAGGCTGAGTTTTGTTTTGTGCTCCCTGTCTTTTCCGTGAAAGGATTTCGTTCTGAAACAAACCACGTCTTTTCCTTCTGAGGGTTATCAGCGCCTGGCCTGGAAGTCTTAAGGGTAATTCTAATTTTCTGTGAGGCCTTAACAGACTCTCTCTCTGCTGTCCAAACTGCTAAGTTCCATCGAAGGAAATGTTATGTTGTTGTACAGTACATCTTGGGAAGAAACAGGCATCTGCAGCCAAGAATGCTGCCTGATGTGGATGAGCAGGAGGCAGTATCAAATGCATCCATAGCAGCCTTGAGCTGATAACTGTTGGCTTCAGTTCCATGCTGCGACAGCCAGCAGAATCTTTTGTTTAGCCTCTGAATCTGGCAGCAACTCTGTCAGAGACTTAAGCCTATTCAAATGATATACTTGGACTTAGAAAATGCCCGTGGTAGCCGGCAATCTGCATGCCTAGAGTAGCTGCTGCATAAACCAGTTTGCCCATAGTATCAGTCTTGCACAACTCCCTGATAAGAGGGTGCACAGTGATCTCTTGGGGAAGTACAGCATTATCATTCTTAGCGAGAACAAAAATGGCATTAGCTATAGATTGAGAAACATACACTGGCCTATTCTTAGGGGCAGTGTGTTTTGTGTCTATCTGCTAACAGACAGATGCTACTGAAGTAGACCTGTTCCAGATTGCATCAGATAGTGTTTCAAATGCAGGTGGAACAGAAGGAGCTAAATTGATCTAGATAGTAGAAATGTTTAGCCACTCCAGATGGAGTCGTTTACCTTGGTCAATGGCAGTAGGCTCAAAATTAAGTGCAAGTGTGAGTAAAACCTACTGTGAAAGTTTGATCCTCCTGAGGCACAGTTGTGGGATGTGAATCTGAAGCGTCAAGGCTAAAGAAAGGTCATGTCCCCACTCTTAGAAGTAATGAAGTCACGTTCAGACTCATCCCCTTTACATCCTCTCTGGAAGGAGGCTTGTAAGGTGGTGGATCATAGGCCTCCAATCCAGGATGCAGTTGAGGCAACACCAGAGACACCAGCTCCAAGGGATGAGGACCAGTGCTAAAGGCAGCCCCAGAACCGAATCCAGCACTGAGGGAACCCATGTATCGAGGGCGGTGACAGAACTGGCACTGGAACCAGACCTGGCTCAAATGATCCAGCCAGCATCAGAGCAATCGGCAATTGTACTAACGTTGGTCCCATCCCGATCCGGGATGGGTGTGGTCAGTGACCGAGTTGATGGCAGCTGAGTTATCAATAACTCCAAGGGCTATTGCCAGACCCTAAATGTTCTGCCCTGCCTGAGGACCACACCAGCAGGCCTTGTTCCAACAGCCCTGAGGGGCCAGGGACTTATTCTGCCAGCAGAAGTACACAGGCCAGACACGGCACCCACTGCTCCATGAGAGCTGCCCAATGGTAGAACTTCCCACTGTAGTCTCCACTTACAGACAGAGAGGGACTGCAGGCCAGAGAGAGACCTCGACCTCCTAGAACCAGAGGCCTCCAGTGACGCCAAAGGTGACAGTGAGGGTCTCTGGCTCTGAGAGGCTGAAGTTCTCAATGCAGACCTCATAGAGACTAACCTCGAGAGACACAATTTTCCCCTTCAGGTTGGAAGAGGAGGAACTCGTGGCTGAGTGGCGCTGAGAACTTGACCGGATCAGGATTGGGTCTGCTTCTTTTGTGCATCCAAGAGGACTTTCAGCAAGGCCTTTGACTGTCCCACAAAGGTTGATCAGGAAGTTGGTGGATCTCAGGGCTGGGGAAGAGATGGCCAGATGGGTGGAAACCTAGCTGAGGGACAGAACTCAGAAGGGTGGTTGTGAGAGGAGTTATCTGGCATCAAAGAGGTAACCAGTGGGGTCCTGCAGGGCTCGGTGCTGGGACCAGTGTTGTTCAATGTCTTCATCAATGACATTGGGGATGGCATTAAGGGCAAATGTGCCTATTCATGGATGACACCAAGCTCTGCAGGAGAGTGGACACAGCTGAAAGGATACAGGACCTACAGAAAGATCTGGAAAGCTGGGAGGTAGTCCAGGATCTGGCAGCTTGGCTTCAAAGTCAAGAAATGCAAAGTTATGCCTATTGTAGCCAAGAATTCCAGGACAGAGTACTACATGGTGGAGTCGGAGTAGCTGCATGCATCAGAGGAGGAGAAGGACCTGGGAGGATGATCACTAGTGACCTGAAGCATTCCAAGCAGTGCAAGAAAGCAGCAGCAAAGGCAAACAAGATGCTGGGATGCATATCTAGGGGATCAGTAGTAGGAGAAAGGAGGTTATACTGCCCTTGTACAGGTCACTGGCAAGGCCGCATCTAGAGTATGGAGTTTAGTACTGGTGCCCACACCTCAAAGGGACAATAACCTGCTGAAGAAGGTCCAGAGGAGGACTACAAAGATGATAATGGGTCAGCAGGGTAAGGTATATGATAGGAGGTTGAGGGCACAGAACATGTATTCCCTGGAAGACAGGAGAGAGAGAGAGAGAGAGAGAGAGGGACATGATTGGGACTTTCAAGTACTTGAAAGGGATAAATAAGGTTGATAAGGAGAATCTCTTTAAGCTTAGTGGCAACCATAACATGAGGGGCACAGACTTAGCTGTAGGGTGGGAGGTTTAGGAGGGAGGTCAGGAAGCACTTCTTCACAGAGAGTGGTGGACACTTGGAATGTGCTGCCGGAAGAGGTCAACTTGTTGAAGACAGTGGGCAGCTTTAAGAGAGGCTGGGATAGGCATAGAGGTAAGGTAAGGATCATGGGTAGGGAGGATGGGAGGAGTGGGAGGGAGGGCAGGGACATTAGCTCAAGTTGTGGACCTTGCAATACATGCAGACTTGATAGGCCAAATGGCCTTCTTCTGCTGGCTTCTTCATATGTTCATATGACCATTCTTCTTTCTGGGCACTGGACTGCCCATGATCAAACCCTTTCCCAGTGGGGATAGTAGACCAGGCACGCCCTGCTGTTGGAGCAACTAGTATGACCAGGCTCCTATCATCCTCCATGGCCATCAACTGTTGATGTTCGGTAGGGTTCAGAGAAACTTTCAGAAAACTATTCTTTAAAATATGCTAAACTGACACAAAAATAACAAACTTGAGCTTTAAACACTAAAACTGAGAAGAACAATTATGCTGTTGTCATATAGATGGAAGTTTTGACTCCTGGCAGGCGAGCAACATTGTCACTGAAGCTCACTTGATGGCAGAAAAAAGGAACTGAAGCAATTAAAGGTGAGTACCAAATTAAGTCTGTGCCCACAAGCTCAGTCTCAAGGAGCTATGCAGTGGCAGAGGAATAGCTGGTGCAGCCAGTGCAGTGGCACAGGGCCCGACACACTTAAGGGCCCATTGTAATCATACACTGCTTTGCCGTTTTGGCAAAGAATCCACATTTTGTCATCTTTGCTGTCTGTGGGTTGACCGACAGATTCATACCAACTGACTGAGCTGTCAGCCGCACAGCCTGTGGCTACCACATGTACTGCAGATGACAGCACTGAGAGACTTTGCAGGATGCGCTATGCGCTATGTGGGCCCCATACTGGTGAATCTATGATTAAGAAAGATGGCCCTTTAAAAGAAACCTGAATCTCTGGAGCGTGGCTGGCTCCACCTTTGCCTTGGTCGGGTAACAGCATATATTTGCTGTGGAAACCTCAGTCATTGTTGACCCATTTCAACTCTTTGGCAGATTTTTTTGTATTGGTACCACCTGCAGGGCACTTTGAATCGAAGTCGCCTAGGGCACTCCAGGAGCAGTAACGGGATGGACCTGCCATTAGCTCAGAAGAACGGATGTAGCCAAAAAGAGACACTCCGGGCTTTGCATGTAAACTAGTGCCATACGAAGAGAGCAAATTGATTAACTTGTTGCTGCCACTGCCTGCATTCTGCCACCATACTTTACGGTGATTGATTTAGACCTGGTGACCTCCACAAAACAAACTCCTGGTTTGCTCAGAGATGGTGCTGGAATTAGAATACTACAACTTGAAGGTAGGAAGAAGGAAATTAATTTGGACTGCTGTGACCTGTGAGACGTCAGCTACTGGGCCTGGCACTATCTGGCTGGGCAAATATGATGACTCAGCTGCTGCTAGTGGACTTTGAATTTAGTCTGGCTGGCTAGCTTGCTTTCTTTATCTTTTGGCCTGGGTGTGGATGGATGGCACAAGCTGCAGTGGACTTTGACTTGCAGTTCTTTCTTGGCCTGATTTTGTTGTTGTTGTTTCTGCCTGTTACACTAGGGCTGTGGTCAGATCTTTGACTTGGGTTGTGCTGCACTGCAGTAGATTGCCTTGCCAGCAGTGTTTAGAAAGATGGGTCGGGTGTTGGGTCCAATGTCTAGAGTAATCTGCTCAGAGAATTTGGGAGAGTGCTGCCTAGAACTTAGCCTGTAGTGTATGTATTATTTATATTATGAATAATACATACACTACAGGCTTTTAAGCATATATATATATATCTATATATATATAAATATATATATATTATATATTGCTTGGAGAATGTACAGTGTGGAATGGACTGGACTACAACTACATTTAACCCAGTTTGTGCACACACACTGTAAATGTACTTATCAGAGCTGAGGACAGCAGGCTCAATCAGGTTGTTTGTGGACCAGTTTAATGGCTGTAGTAGACTTGCAGCTTAAAGGGTGGTGTGACCCTAGGGTCAGTGTGGTTATGATGCAGTAATCTTCTTGGGCTTTGTTTTGCTGGTAAATGTAATTGTATTTGGGAGTGCCTATGAAAATGTCTAAAAAAAAATTAATAAATAAATACTTTGCTTGTTTGATCGTGAACCAGCCATGCCTGGATGTACAATGTTGAGTACAAAATGTGTATAACATTTTCAAATACCGACAAACGTGTATAACATTTGCAAATACTCAGCTGACTTTCAGAACACCTTGAACTTGAAATAACTCTGTACAGTAGATCCCAGGGCTGTCCCTGTTAGTGTAGCTTACAACTGATCCCAGCTGTACAGCTACTAGAACTGAGCTTCATTTTGGTTACAAGCACAAATAGGATTCATCATACCAGAACAATAACTTGACTAAGACAGGTAATGAGTTCTACTGGCTCAATTATCTTGGTGTCAGCTATGTTTCGTGGCACTGACCGAACTGTTTAGCTCTGCCAAATTCTGGTTTGCACACTAATGACATATACATTATGATAACAAAGGTGTGTATAATTATAGTAGTACATGTCACGATGCACAAATAAACCTGTGTGGGACTAGGCTGGGAATGACAGCCTGAAGTCATGGTGTTACAGTCTTACAATCATAGACATTCAGTCTGCTTCCTTGGTGGTTCAATAAATGTCTCCATTTCCAACCTTGGACAGTCCTATATTCCCTGGTGATGCCCCCACACAGTGCAACTGAAGTACCTATTTCAGAGGGTATGCAGGGAGGGCGTTGGAGGGTGATGAGGAGTAGTTGCAAAGAGACAGAAAGAGGCAGTGGACTAAAGTGACTTAAGTTGCATAAAATGTATATTTCATTTTCTGAAGGTAGGTATTCAGTTCATGAGTTCAGTACCTGTTTAGTTCACTGCACTTTGTGTGGGGTCTGGTTGAGGAGGCTGTGATGCACTCTGCTGAGCTGGGTACAATTTGCTGGGTGGGCAGGGAAAGGAAGCATTGGGGGAGACTCATGGAATCTGAGAGTTGTGTTTCTGCATCCCTCCCTGCAGCCAACATGTTGCTTCCCCACAGTTCAAATCAGCAGTTGGCCTCAGCATTGCTAGGGGTCAGCTTGTGGGACTGGAAGAAAGGGCAACTTGTTGGGCTGCAGGGAGGATGGAAACTCTAGATAGAGGATGGGATGCAACTTCCTGTGCTGAGGAAGGGTTAAGGATTCTAGGAGAGAAGCTAGGGTGAAACTTACTTGTCTTTGGGAGGACTATGGGTCATGCACAGGAGCAGGTGGCTGGGCTATCTATCGGGGGTGGTCTGGGCAACATACCAGACTGTGGTGGGGACTCTGGGGAAGGGACTAGAGTGTAACTTATTGGGTATGGGAGGGATAATAGGGTAGAAAATTCTGTTTCAGATGATCCCTAAAATGCACCTGGATGCACCTCAAAACACCTCCAAAATTCACCAGAATGCGCCAAAAACAAAAATTTTTAGGGCCTAGGTGGTCCCAAGACCACCAGCCTATGCTTTTCATTTTGGTATGTACTCTTTTTTTTTAAGACTGGTTATTTCTCTGGGTGGCAGTGATGTTCACTTGCAGCCTTGCTTGCTTTGTTATTTACTCTCTTCTGTTCTGCTGTCTGCTGTCTGTTCAGCCCCAGTCGGAGTCCTCCCGGAGTTGCTCGCTTTCTCACTGCTGTTGTGACTCTGTGATGCCTGCTGTTGTGTGGTGCCAGTGCCACTGCCATCATGCCCGCTCACTTGAGACCTCCCCAACATGCTGCTGCCTGCAGTGACTGTGTCAGTGTGCTGCTGCTGGGGTCAGCGAAATCGGAATCAGCTGTGGTCAATTATCGAGATGATGAGATCAGGCACACAAGTATTAGTGCTTCTAGCGCCTGAATGAGGAGGATGACTGGGAAGACAGTTTCAGCATAGCAGTGGCCAGGCAGGCCTGCAGGCCAGCCACCAGCCACCTAAGCTCTTAGCTCCTGGGTTCCATTTCTGGCTTTGCCTTTTCTGGGCCTGGCTGTTTTATTTATTTATTTTACTTATTTATTTAGTTAAACATCAGTTTAGAAACCTTTGAGCCAGAGGCTCATTTACAAAGGTACCGTCACAAAGAGGACATCAGAACAGTAGTACAAGGGACACAGTACTTACAAACAAAAAGTTACAGTTCAATTACAATTTTGTTACAATAGAATACAATCTCCAACGAACAAAAGATAACAAAAGGTGCAAAACTTATGGTCGGGGAGAGCTGGTGGGAGTAGAAGGGAGGGAGATAGGGAGGAGGAATTAGTAGAAAGGAAGGGGGGGCCGCTCAGTGAGCATTGTCAAACAGAGTATATATATATATATTTTTTTTACTAGGCTAGCGGCAGTTGCATTTCTTGAGCTAAGCAGGAACTTTCTGAGCCTGGGCTTAAAGCAAGCTAGGTTAGTGAGTTTGAGACACTGGCAGGAGGGAGTTATACCAGTGGGGCGACGGTGGGAATGCCCTCTGACCTTGAGAGGTCCTGGCTCTTGAATAACTAGGTAGCTCTTGGCCAGGCTGCTGGTGATCAGGGTCAGTGTAGTATGGCTGAATGAGTTGGATAGGCCTATGGGGACAGGCCACGCAGGGCTTTAAAGGAAGGTGAGCTGGTGTCTGATACATGAGTCGCTTCTTCCAGGTTGAGTAGGGTAGCCAGGGTGTACAGCTCACATGTGTGAGTGAGTCTGGGAGCACCAGTGATAAGTCTGCAGGCCTTATTAACTGTGAGGTGAACCTTGTTGAGGGCAGTCTGATCTGCTGAGCCATAGACCGAAGGCCATAGTCAATGAGAGACATGACAGAGGAGGTGACAGCCGGGCGGAGGGCATCAAGAGGGAGGCATTTCTTGTGCTGGTAAAGAATGCCTAGCTGTGGTTGGCTGACAGAATTTAGGGCAGATATATGTCCATGGAATGAAAGTGCAGGGTCAAAGGTTATACCAAGATATTTATAGGACTGCACCTGGTCAATGACGAGATTGGTGGAGTGGACAGCTATGGAAACTTGCTGTACTTATTTTGGGGGTGGAGAAGAGCATCGCTTTTGTTTTCTTAAGGTTGTTAACAAGTCGGTGCTCAGTGAACCAGGTAGCTGCAGAGTCAAAGACTAGTTGGAGGAGTTCTGTAGCAGCATGGGGTCATTGTGGAGGCAACGAGAACAGCATCATAGCATAGAGAAGCATCTTACCCAGTACAACTGCTGGGTAGGGAGTTAAGAAAGAGTGAGAATAGTAGGGTCCAAGAATTGAGCCTGCGGCACCCCAGAGTGAATGGGGCATGTTTCAGAGAGAGTCCCGTTGACTTCACACATTGGGAGCGGGCGGAGAGATAGCTGGTGCACCAGGAACAGGTCCTGAGGCAAAGCCTATTAGGTCGAGGGTGGAGAGCAAAGAGATGAAACGGTATCGAATGCTTTAGACAGGTCAATGAATATAGCACCAGCCAGGGCACCAGAGTCCAAGGAGGCATGGAGGAAGTTGGAAAATTCCAGGAGTGCTGTATTGGTACTATGACCTGCTCTGAACCTGTGTTGTTCAGGGCAGAGAACATTGTACTTACAGAGATAGTCAGAGACTTGGGATGCTACAATTTTCTAACGCCTTAGAGAGGGGGAGAGGATTGGATGGTCGGTAGTTACCGGAAGAGTCCTGTCACCACCTTTATGGACAGGGTAACTGTGGCAATCTTCCAGGCAGAGGGAATTGTCCGAGACAGAGTGATTTGTTGAAAATGCACGTAATAGGTGAGAGGATCTGATCCAGGACCTGACTGAAAAGGCAGGATCAAGTGAGTCATTACCGATGGTGTTACCTTTAGGGCTTTTAAGTAAGGCCTAGCTTCTTGCATGGTGACACGACGCAGGCGGAAAGAGGGCGGGCAATGGGTGGTGGTACAGATGGAGGAGGTGGACTGAAAAAGTTACCAGGAAGTACTGAGCTAAGGTCGGTAAAGGAGTTATTGAGGTGGGTGGCAATGAGGCACGGTCAGAGGAGATGGTACCATTGATGAGAAGAGAAGGAGAGGGGACTGGGAGTGACCATTCAGTTGCCTGATGTTGTCCCAAAGCACCTGGGGATCCCCCCAGGAGGAGGTAAGAGAGGCTTGGTAGTATTCCGCCTTTGTTTCTGGATGGCCCAGGTGCACTGGGTTATGGCGGCATAGGACTGCCTGTCAGTTGAATGGCCAGTAGCAACAGCAGCCAAAGATTGCCATTGCTTAAGTTGCCACAGTAGGGCAGGGTGATCCGAAGGCATGTTTCACTTTGGACCTCCTAGCAGTTGTGGGAGCAAAGATATCACAGGCAAAGTTGAAAAGTGCTACAAAGAAGGCCAGGGCCAAGTCAATGTTGATTGCCCTCGTCAGAGGGACCAATCCAGTGTGGTCAAGGGAAGCTTAAGATCTATGAGTCCCCAGGCCTAAGCCGCCGAGAGGTGGTTTGACGGGATGAGGGCTGAGGGGTTTCCCAGTTTGTTTTTTGAAATTTCTTTTATTAAATTTCAACTGTAGTTACAGCAATATATCAATAACATCTGGATATAATACAAATATCCAATATAGCCCAGAGTAGAGTATATCTCAGTAGCCGGATAAAGAAAGGAAAAGAAAGAAAACTAAATGCATCAGAGAAGCTAGAAAACATTAAACAGGATAAACCAGTTCAACAATCCCCTCCCCCAATGAGGGCGCACCACAAGGAGAGAGAGATGATAAACTAACCTTCGTAGTTAGGTGTTATAAAATTCTTAACCTAGGAAACTGGCCAGAGACTGATTTCTACAAACTGACATGGTGAGAGGTTATAACTTAATATAGGAGAAAACAGAGGGAAGCCAGGAAAGTCCAAGACAGGAGGGTGTACTTCTTCGCTCAGTTTCTTATATATCATGGGGTCACTATCAATGAAGATATAGAGCATATAACTGCCCCATTTCTTCTGAAAGGTCAATGGGGAGGATCTAAAATTAGCAATCAACTTCTCCACTTTGAAGCATTGGACATTTCTTCCACCCAGTCTAGGTATGAAATTTCCAAACTATCTGTCCAGTGTCAGAGGACCAGCCTCTTCACCGCCATAGAGATGAGTGCCATATGGTATTTCCTCTCCCTAACCCTGATATTTGCATAATCCCCTATGATAAAATTCTGGTATGAAGAGGTCTTTCAAACCTAGTATGGGGTCTAGTTTATCCTCAATTATCTTCCAGAGTGGAGCAATTTTAGAGCAATGACAGAAAATGTGAGGGAGGTCACCTTGCTCTATCCCACACCTGAAACATTTGGGGGACAGAGAGTCAATTTTGATTTCGGACTGGTGTGATATACATATTATTAATTATGAAATATTGAATCATCCTATTTCTATCTAGAGTGTTGTAAATGTATAAATCTTTCCAGATTTGACCCTATGGGAATGGAGAACCAGAAGGAGATAACACCCAGTATTTGGAACCAGTTAGAGGAATGGGGTGAACCAATTCAAGAGATAAGTGTACAGCTTAGACACCCATGGGGTTTAGCCGCATGCCTTAACCTCCACTAACAGTGGTTTAACAGTTGAGGGGGCACTGCTATGTCAAACTCTTTATCTACCAGATGCTTTAATTGATATATCTTGAAGATGGCATTGGTGGGGATATTCAAGACCAGTAATAAATCAGCTGTTGAGCCCTGCCTACCTTGCACATCAAAATCTTCCACTGAGAGCCCCTGTATTTGGGAAGCCAATTAGGAACTAACATTTTGTTCCCTATCCTAATGTTAGGGTTACCCATCAGTGGTTGGCCAGGGTCTCTAATATATCTGACTTTAGCGGAGGAGAAGAGTTGGTTAAGTACTCTAACTGTGACACCCACTGGAGACTCTTGGATCTCTTGGGAAAGAGATGAAACAGCAATAAAAGACTGGTGGGGTTTATATTATAGCGTTTAATAAGGTCAAGATCCATATTTAGCCATATGGAGAATAAGCATCCTTGATTCCCCAACCATTTACCTGCTTTGGCAAGGTGACTAGACCAGTAATAGAATTCAAGTTCGGTAATCTAAGACCCCATTTCTTTGGGAAGGCATAATTTATCAAAGGCTCGCCGGAGATTTGTGATTCCAAATAAAATCAGTTAAGGTCGAATGAATTTTTTGAAGAAGGACCTAGGTAACCAGATGTCCAGGAGGTTTAGGGGTAGAAGAGCCGAGGAAGAATGTTCATTTTGATGATGCTGATCTGGGCCCTCACTGCTAATGGCAGTTTCCCATCTTTGCAGGTCAGACTTAATCCTGTCCAACAAATCCTCTAAATTGAGCTTTTTAGTTAGGGAGAAGTCCCGTGTCAGATAAACGCCAAGGTTTTCAAATAGGATGGGGTCCACTTCATGCCCAGGTGGGACACAGAAGCCCAGGTGAAATGTACGTTAAGTGGGAAGATCTCCGTCTTTGCCAGATTAAGTTTATAATTGGATAATTCTCCAAATTGTGTAATTATCTCCATTACCACCCGTAGGAATCGGCCGGATTAGTTAACTGTAGGAGAATATCATCCTAAACACTGAGATCTTAGGAGTTTGGTTAAAGACGGGCATCCCTGATCCCTGGGGCAGCTTTGAGGCTGAGCAACAAAGGTTCCAAATAGAGATTAAATAGGAACGGGATAAGGGGCAGCCTTGTCGGGTCCCGAATGTAATTGAATGGAGGGTGAGAGGATCCCATTACAGTAGATCTTTGCCGTGGGGGCTCTATATGAGTTTTGACCCAACCCAGAAATCCTCGGAAGCCGAACCTGACATAGTATGCCATAAGAAGTCCTAGTTAACTCGGTCGAACGCTTTCTCCGCGTCCAGGGCTACCAACGCCATAGGGACCAAAGAAGTTTAAGCAGCCCTAAAAACATGAGAGCGATCTGATATGATCCATCGCTGACCTTCCCTGTACAAATCCTACTTGCTCACTACTCAATAATGGGGTCCACACTTGTTTAATACGGAAGCTAGAATCTTGACAAAATTTTAATATCACAATTGAGCAGCGAGATTGGCCTGTAATTGGCGGGTTCGGGAGGGTTCAGCCGCCTTGGGGATCAGGATAATAATAGCCTCCAGTAAAGAAGAATCTAGGATATCTGCTGACAGCAAATAATTATATAGGTCCAGGAGCAGGGGGCCAAGTCCTGGCAGAAGGCCTTATAGTTGGCGCGGAAACCCATCCGGACCAGGGCTTTATCTGACGAGAGACTATGAATGGCCTGTTCTACTTCCTCCTGGGAAAGAGGTGAGGAGAGGAAGGCCACTTGATCCTCCGAAGGGAGGAAGTGTCAGTGACCGAAAAACTCCTCTAACCTTGAGTGTGGGAAGGGGATACTTTAGTGCTGTATAGATTTTGATAAAACTCTTTAAAGATTTCTGCTATGTCTTGGGGCTCTGTTTTGATGGATCCTTCTTGGTCTTCCAGTGCAGGAATCAGCCTGGAATTCTCCACCTCCTTAAGTTTCAGTGCCAGGAGTCTACTCGGTTTTCCCTGATCTAGATACTTGGCCCTGGTTCTCAGCAGAGCAAACTCCGCTCTTTTCCCGTATCAGTCCTTCATATTCATTTTTAAGTTTGTGAAGTTGCTCTAGATTATTCAGCGAGTTAGAAGTAGCCAATATATTCCTCTGCTATTTTAATCTGGTTTGAGAGGTAGAGGAGATTCTGAGACCTGAGTTTCTTTCTTCTAGAGGAAATTTTGATGAGTCTCCTCTCAGAAAGCACTTTAAAGAGCACCAAAGAATATCCATCCTGGTCACTGAGCCTCGATTAGTTTCAGATAATCACTAATAAGAGATCTAATCTGAGTGAGAGAGTGTTCTTCCTTTAATAACTGGGTATTAAGTTTCAGATTGTGTCACGGGCGTTAAGGACTGTGGGGAGAATTTAAACCAGACTAGCGCATGATCCGAAATTACTATAGGCTCTATACCTGCCGAGGAGACTTTAGTCATGAGGGAAGTGGAAATTAGGAAATAATCTAATCTCGACCAGGAATTATGGAGTGGAGAGAAAAGTGTAGCTTTTATTGAGGGGTAGAAGGTTCTCCAGGGTCTACCAGACCTAACATATTATTCATATCATTCAGCGCCAGTTGTGGTGGAAGCAATGGTCTTACTGGTCTAAAGGTTTTATCCAGTTCTTGGGTTGGAGCTATATTCCAATCCCTCCTAGGATCAAAGAAGCTGGTAAAGGGAGCTGAGCTTGTCAATTAGCTGCATAATAAATGTCACGCTCCTCCCACTGGACCATATATTGAGCCTAAAACAATAGGAGAGTTAAAAGAGATCCAGACACCAATATATATCTACCTTCTGAGTCTCGGGAACCTTCCATTGGGTTAAAAGGTATATTTTTCTTAATCATGACAGCTACTCCCTGGCTTCCGATGAGTCACCAGCCACAAAATTTGGGAAAAGCCTCTGACTTTTAACATATTACTTTCGCTACTGTGATATGGGTTTCTTGCAAACATAAGATGTCAGCTCCCAGTATCGAGCAGTTAACCAAAATACGGGATCTCTTCTTAACATCTCTAATCCCTCTCACATTCCAGCTGATCAATTTAACAGCACGCTAGCCATATTTCTAAAACATAATGTAGTAAGACACCAATTAACCATGATCTCATCCTACTTCCAAACAGTGGTGACACCTCAAACCTTTCCCAACACACCCCAAAATTACTCCTCTGATAAAAGTAAAGACCGGAACAAGTGGCATTAATAGGCTGCCAAACTCTAGCATTGAACATCAATAGACTGCAATCAACAAAATTAAGTGGCAGCACCCACAAAAAGTAGTTATTATCTCTGTAAGCAGTATCCCACCCCCATAACATTACCAGAAAAACCTTACAAACATCAGCCGAATATTCATCATCCAGACATCAAAAACAGTATAAGCAAACCCCCGCCCCCACAACATTACAAGGTAAACATTATCTACCAGTACCACGTATCCAACACCATAACCCCTAAAACAGTACTGATTACCCTCATACATCTTCCCTCCCAGGGTACCCCAGGATGTCTCTTATAATAATAAATCCCCAAAGCATCGATACTAGGGATTACGACCCACATCAACAGCATTCTGATCATAAAATAAACCGTATCTATTATATTGCCACATCTGAGGGGTACCCAACTACTCCCTACCTGGTCTGCAAGGCATGGCACAACTTTGACCTGCCTATAAGCCCCCGTCCCCCAAAAGAAGAGGTAAAGGCTCTAGAAAAGAAATTGTTGAGACCGCTCCCCAGCTCAAAGGAAAATGTAACAGGTAGTATTACCTGGGGGCAGCTCCGGTGGCCTTATCCTCTCGATTCCATTCCAATGGGAGCCTGGAAGTGAAGGGAAGACGATAGGGCCGAAATGCTGACGGACCAAATCAGTCCGATCAGAAATAGGTCCTCCGAAACTGCACCCTCCACATTAGTTCCCTCAGTGGATCGAGAGGCCAGGACACGATGGGAGATAGAGACAGGCCGACTAGGCCGCGCGGTCTACTACCATCCTATCCATTACCATGTGGGTCCCAGGAGGAGTCCCCCACTGGAAGCAGAGGCGCCACCCCAGGGTTATCCACCGCTTAACAGAGCATCGCACTACCCAGTAAGTAACAAAAACTGACCAACCAAACACAGAAATAGCAAGACTAGGAGGTTAGCTTGCAGAAATGTTTAATGTCAGATAGTGATCTGCTCAAGCCTGTGCCTGCCCAAGACTAGGTTCAGTCATTTTATTAATTGACCTTTAAAAGGTCAGGCAGCAGTTTTGATAATTCAGTTAACGCCTCGGGAGTTTCAGAGGAATGCCAGACACTTTCCACTTGGACGAGAGAGTTTAGCGGGTAGATCATCCGAAAGCCTTTCCAGCAGCAATCAGTTTGCTCACTATTGGGTGGAAGGCAGCACGCTTCAAACGGACCTCTCTGGGCAAGTCTTGAGTTATCCTCAACTTGATTCCATTCCATAAAACTGCCTCCAACTGCTTAACTTTGTCAAGAACATGTTGTCTGTCCAGGTAGCTTAAAAATTTTATGATTAAAGGTCTGGGGGCGCTTGGGGAGGCCTGGGTCTGAGGGATCTGTGGGCTCGTTCCACATGGTATTGCTGGTGGACAGGTGAGGGCCCACTACCTTATTCAGGAATTGTTGGACGAACTTGATGGTGTCTCCTCCTTCCTCCAGTTCTGGGAGACCTAAAATTAAAACATTATTTCATCTACTGCACCCTTCTAAGTCTTCAGATTTCAGTTGGAGTTTTTGTACTTGCTGGCGAGCTTCACTATCTCGGGTCTATTTTCTGTTGCCATCTTTCCACTGACCCTATTCTGGCTTCTGAGTCACCTATCCTTCTTGAGAGGTCAGCGTAGTCTTTCCTCATTGATTTAATTTCGTTGGAGATCTCTTGCAGGGTATCTTTAAATGGTGAAACCTCCTCCAAAAACGCTCCTCTGTTAAGGTAGTACCCATTGCAACATTAAGACCTCCACTGGAAGAAGTTTTGCTGGTTGAAGAGAGGTTAGAGCCAGAGTTTTGGCTTTCTTTGAGGCTTTTTCTGGTGTTGTAGGTGGGGTGTGCCTGACTCCTGAGGCCTTCATTTCTGCATCTGTCATCGCGATGTTCCAGCAGGCAATATACACCCTCAACTAGTTCCACTGTCGACTCCAGGTGTAGTAAAGGTGTTTAGACAGCGTTTGGTAGTGGATTGGTAGTTTTGGCTCAATGAAAATTAGAGTTTGAGAGGGAGAAACAGGAGCTCCAAAGCAGGCAGCCACTCAGCACCACTGCATCACGTGACCTCGGTTTCCCAGTTGAAAAGCACAGGGAGTGGTCACTGAGGCAGTCAGGGAGGATTTGGATGTTGTGGATGTGGATTGGTCTGTTGGTGAGGACCACATCCAGGAGGGTGCTTGTCCCCCAGGGTTTTCTAGTAGGCTGTGTGACCAGTTGAGTAGGGTCAATTGAATCGAAGCCTCACGGTGGGAGGAGGACGAGGGGCAGAGCCAGTTTATATTCAAGTCGCCCACCAAGATTTGGTCCGACGAGTTGGGTAGGGAGGTGAGGTAGTCAATTAGTGGGCCCAGGGCCTGGGATTGGTTCTTGGGGGGTATGTAGGCTACGGTTAGGAATAATGGGCCTCTAGCTGGGTCAGGGGACAGCTTTAGAGTAAGTGCCTGGGCCTTATGGTCGAGGTCAGGCGGGGAGTGGTAGCCCCATGAGAGAATCCTTCAAATAGAAGACACAGCCCCCACCTCTCCTGCCGACACGGTCCACCCGGTGGAGAGTGTAGCCGGGAGAGAGACATGAGAGTTAGGAGTGGAGGAGACAGCCAGGTTTCAACCAGGGCAACAACATCAGGTTTATGAAGGCCACCCAGCAGTGTAGAGAGTCCAGTTTTTTCAGGAGGCTACAGATGTTCATAGAAGCAATGCGCAGCCCAGGAGATTTCAGGGGAGGACCAGTGCTGCCAGGCCGGATTGGGTGGACATTGCCTGACAGGAGCAGGAGGAGGAGGGCTGATCTGGGGAGCGACAATGGCGGGATAGCTTTACGCATTGGAGAGGGGTGATGAGGGGTGATCACCAAGTGAAAACAGCTACTAGAGAGCAGTAAAATGTGACAAGTGAGGTATTGGGAGCAAATTGTTCAACTTAATCAGGCTCCTCTAGTGGCAAAACAATATAAGGAGCTAATGGAGAAGTTGGGTGCTAAAAAAAAAAAAGATCAAGCACAGGCAAAAGATTAACTTGCTGGGGGCGGGCTGGTAGTGGTGTGGGAGAAGAGCAAATGGGCTGTGGGCTATCAGATACTATTGTGATTCAAAAAGAAGGTGATTACTAGCAGGGCAAACTGAAATTCTGCACACAGGAAAAGCACTTAGAAGTTAAACAGTCCCCAAATGAGTTTTTCACAGGGGGTAATTCAGTTACAACTGGAAATGCACTTTACAAATTAACAAACAGTCCCCAGTGAGATTTGCACAGAGGGATTTCAGATTGAACACATGTCCTGGGCTTGCAGTGACTCTAAGCTTTTAAATACAGTTACAGGCAAATGCAAATAGTTTGGGGGCACAGGCAGCAAGGCCAAGGCAGCATAACACAGGGTGCCACAGACCTAGGCTGCAGCCAACTTAGCTGAGGTTTACCTTTTTCTTGTGGTGTGTGGGGGTTGGATTCTCAGAGGGGGGTCCCTCACTTCTCACTCAGTGTGAGAGTGAGCAAAGTAACAGAATAATAGAAAACAAAATACTGTGTGCTTCTGCTTGCCTGGCCAGGGGACGGCCCAGGGCACAGCCAGCCCAGTAAAGTTACAGTCACTGACTGTCTGACAATCTCTCTCAGTCTGTCTATCTACTCTTTACAGTAAGAGTAATCAGTGAGTGACAGTGAGTCTGTAGTGGGTTTGCCTTGCACAATGGCAGTAAGTGTGTGAGATAATAATTCCGTGGCCTGCCTGCCGCAGTGCCGCCTGACCCTGACTGTGAGTGACTTTGACTGTATCTCCACGACTCCACCTGCTAGGTCAGCCTGTGTTTTGCCTTGCGATGCAGGGGTGCTTGGGTAGGGGCCCAAAATTACAACCTGCACTGGGGCCCATCTTTCTTTTCTCCGCCACTGGAGCTATGCATGCATACAACTTACCTTGGCACCATCCCTCCTAAAATATTTCTGTCTCCCACTGGGTCCTAGCATCTCCAGCTCAGACCCACAAGTGTTAATGATGAAGACTGATTCCTGGAAGATCTTATACCAGCCTCTATAAACATTCTATGCACTAGATATATATTAGTCTATTTAGGAACATATTTCTAATTGCTCTGATAAAATATATCTATACTGTAGCACCCACAGTTGAAAATCACATATAATTTATTATAAATCATCACTAGCAATTTGTCCAATAAAACTGTAGACTTTTCCTATGCATGAGGCTCTTTTATGATGAGTGCTTTATGACTGTACTTTGAATTTGCTGGAGCATTTCTCTTCTATGTGTAGTGAGAATCTTTTTAAAAAAATCCAAAAATATAAAAATGCTGAGTAGAGAAACTTTTTAGATATAATTTCAAAACTTAAAAAATGGTGAGATATTTATGATACAGCGATATGTGCAGTGTAATTTTAGCTTTTATTTTATAAAGTGATGTGAATTACAGTAATTTAAATACCATACAATGCCCTCTTGTTTTCTTTTCTTTTCAGTGGTATGCACACTTCCTATATGCTTTGGCCATGGTTTTGCTGTTTAAAAACTATTTTTATTTATTTTTCATACCGCCAGAGTCTACCTTTTGCTCCCCATGTCCTGGTGTCCATTTCTATATTTTCTGGGCTTTCTATTTTGTCAGTTCCACTGACAGGTGTATCACTAAGCAATGCTGAACAGTGGGGCCACACCTTCAGAAAAGTGTCCCCAATTACTGCATTTCAGTGCCAATGCTGGGCATCATACCTTATTTCAAAATCTGGTGTGAAACCCATAATGGCGAGATTTTTTTCCAAACTCCATTCACACTAACTCTGCCTTACCAGAGGAGCTCCCATGAGGTGGCTGCTGTTTGGAAAGATTTTCGACACCATTCTACCAGTTACTATTCCAGTTGTTGTGGGATAGCTGGTCAGTAGGTACTGGCATGCACATTCTTCATTTCCACAGTGCCATTTTATGTACTGACCAAAATGAAAGACTTTCTGGAGATTTCAGTGCGATACTAGAGGAAATTAACTGTAAAAGGTGCTAGATATGAATAAATACAATGAAAACATTCCCACAAGCTTAACCTTTATGAATGAACTAAATTAAAGGGCACAAAACATGAAAAGGCAGGTTTTAGGTTGACAACAGAAGAGGAAAGTTACTGAACATAACAATCTTCTAGAATTCCTCCACCAAATAATCACCTTTGTTCCTAGGGCTTGAGACACTTAAGGGACCCAATGGGAACCAGATCTGTTGGGGCTGTCGACACAGCTGAAGGCTCTGACAAATGGAGCCATGCACACACTTGCAATATATAAATATGTGCTAGATCCAATGGTCTCAGCATCTTATTTACCAAGAAGGAGAGCTCAAAGCTACCAATTAAGACAATTTAGAAGAGATGTAACAAAAAAAAAAAATAGGGAAATGTTGGTATGTGTTCTTTGGTTCTAAAAGGTTTGAGCTGAGGATTTTCCTGACATCAAGTGAATGGAGTAACTCTTCCCTGGGGTTATCAGATTTGGGGAGGAATATTGGTAATACCCAAGTATTCCTTAATGTGATTCTCTGTCACTGTATTCATCAAAAATTTAGGGTGTGTTTAGAGAAATTAAAATTACATACTCATTGTGTTTCTTCATCTTCTAGGAATATCTTCACCCTTGATTCACACTAATGTGTACTCAGCAGAGGTGCTAGGACCCAGCAGGAGCCAAAACTTTTCAGGGGACTGGCAACAAGGTAAGCCATGTCAGCTGAGTCTGTGACTTTTGAAACTCAGCAGGACTCCCATGGAAGAAAGAAACTGAGAGGCAGTGGCTACTGCTCATTCTATTTCCTGTTTGGATGGACTGGCTAGAAGTCAGTCATCTACTGTAGACAGGAAAAGACCTGGAGTCTGAGCCTGTAGTCTGAGATTTCGTAAGTGAGTTACAAGAATGGCAAAGCACTTTGTAAAGACTCGAGTCTCGAGGCACCAAGAATAGCCCAAAGGGCAGGACTCAAAACTGATAATGCTGACCCAGTACCATTAAGCGAAGGAATTTGTGGTGGCTGCGGTGGACTAGAATATGCTGGTAAGCGTCCTGCATATCAGGAAGCTAGCCAATCCTGATGCCTGAGGAAGGTTGCAATGTTCTCAGAGAGATAATTTTGAACTTTTCTCATGGGAGAAATTTGCTCAAATGTCTGAGTTTGAGAATGGGGCGCATGCCCCTGTCTTTTCAGAATAAGGAAGCAGTGGAAGTAGAAGCGTGTGTTGCACTCTGATTCAGTAATACTTCCACTGCCTTGTTGCTCAGAGACCCACAGTCTTCTTCACCAGAAGCTCTGATAAATGAGCTGAAAGAGGGACTGCATTCTGATCAGATAATCCAGAGGATTTCTATAAAGTTCAGGAATCCCTCCTGGATGACTCTGAGCACCATTTATCCATTGTGATGGATTTCCATTAATGGTAAAATTGATTCAGCCCCCACACTGGGAGAAGAAGTAGAGAGAGTCTGCCCGACAGTTGAGGCAGAATTAGACCGGCAGTTCAGAGGTGGCACTAAGCGCTTCTGGGGCCTGTGCCTTCAAGGTGTGCCTTTAGTTGGGGAGGCTGTGACTTGATTTGGGCTCCCTGTCTTGCCTCGAAAGGACTGCTTACTATGATAAAAACCTCACCTTCCTTCTCTTGGAATAGGAGGAATAGCCCTGGAGGTCTTGATGGCCATTCTAGTTTTCTGGGCAGCCTCAAGAGACTGTTCCACCTCTGCACAAACAGGTAAGAACCATCAAATGGGACATCATAACTTGTTGCTGGATTTCGTTAGAGTAGCCAGAAGTTCAAAGCCAGTAATGTCTTCTGATACAGATTCCATTTGCAGCAGCAGAGCAAGAGGCAGTGTCCATAGCAACTTTCAGCCAGTGACTGTAAGACTCAATACCATGAATGACAGTCTGGAAAATCTTCTGTTTGGTCTCAGATTCAGGCAGGGATTCTGCTAGACCTACCAGGTCAGTTTGCCATATAGAGAATGGCACATGCTAAAACCGTGCATCAGAGACAGTGCAGGTGGGAATAGCGTCAGGGTGCAAAATCGCTAAAAGATCTATGCACGGTTGTGCACCCTGTCTCTTTCTCTTGCAGAGGATAAGTCTCTACTTGGAGGAGGGTCCACTGAGCAGCTGCCATGGCTTGATGGGATGAGCCATGGACAGCAATGAATCCTCATGCTGTGGAACAGGTATTGAATCCTGGTCCCAGGTGCACGATTTTTTTTTTGCACTTTGTGCTAATTAAGTGTCCAACGCCCCTCGAGTTGATTATTTTAGTTGGGTGGGGTTTCTAAGAGAGGCCAGAGGGCATACTCATGCTTAGAAAAATTCTCCTGGTAACTGGCAATACACATGCTAAGGAAGCAGCAGAAAGTCCTTTTTCCCATAGTGCCAATCTTATGTGACTCTTTGTTAATCAGATGCACAGACATTTCTTAGGAGGATAGCTTTATCATTCTTGACCAAAATCATGATCTTGTCAGCAATAGGCTGAGAAGCAAGAAAAGGCCTGCCCTTACAGGCAGTATACTTATGGTCTGTCTTTCTACAGACAGATGGGGTGGACACAAGCCTACCCCATACTGCATCCGAGATGGTTTCAAATGCAGGAGAATAGGATGTATAAGGCTGACTGGCATGGTGGAGACATTGAGCCACTCCAGACAGAGACACCTCCCTGGGTCAATAGCAGAAGGCTCAAAAGCAAGCATAGTATACATGTTATAGAAAACAGCCTAAAAGAGAGGCCTTCTAGGAAACAAGAGAAGGGATTGGATCTGAAGAGTACAGGGTATAAAATGAGTCATCGCTGGCACCTTCAGAAATGATGAATTTGGGGTCAGACTCATCGCCTCCAGATCCTCCTCAAGAGGCAAGCCTGAAAGGGTGGACCGTAACTTCCTTAATCCAGGCTGCAGGATAGGAAACACAGATAACACTGGCATTGGTAAGGAAGGAGTCAGCACCACAGGCAGTGCTGTATGAACTGTCTGGCACTGAGGGCTCAGTCAGTGCTGGCGGAGCCAAGCCAGGTCCCACAAGGCCTAAACTTGGCACTGTAACCATCACCACCCAAGGCACCCATAGTCCAGCTGGCACAGGAGTAACTGGCAGAGGTACCAGGGCTAGTCCCTAAGCAGTGACTCTGAATGGGAGTATGGCCAGTGAGGCAGAATTCACTGGCGTGGTCAATGGCATGGACTCAGAAATCATTGATGGAGCCTAATGCTCTACCCAGCTGGAAGGTCCTGGCTGTGGTCAGGTACCCAATTCAGAAGGGACTGAGGATGGCTCTTCAAGGAGGGTAAATGAGCTAGACACTGCACCCATTGCTCCATAAAGTTGCCCAGTGGTAACACTGCCCACCAGGGTCCCCACAAGAAGACAGGGAGGGACTCCAGGCCAGGGACCTTGACCTCTCATGAGCAGAATTCACTGTGAGCCCAATGGCACCAGGGAATGCCTTCTGCTGAGAAACACTAGGACCTCGTGGTGGTCCTCATGGAAGTGACCATGAATGGTACTGTTTCTTCCCTTCCAATGGGAATAGGAAGAACTTGAATCCAGTGGTGCTGAGTCCTGACCAGGATCATGAAAAAGGGCCTGCTTCTTTTTGTATTTATGGGAGCTGTCCTCCTCCCAAACATAGGACTGCCCATCATCAGAACCCTCCCTGAAAGATGAAGTGGACCATTCATGGCCCTGCTGCAAAAGCAGCATGCCAGAACAGGCTCCCTACCATCTCCATTATCATCCATAATCGTCAACTGTTGATTGATAGGGTTGAAACCGACTGACAGAAATATTTGTGTAAAATCACTAAACTGACACAAAAATAAAAAACACTAGCTTTAAAACTAAAACTGATAAGAACTGAACAATGTTGTTAAAGAGACATGAAGTTCTTACTCCAGCCATGACAGCACCATAGTCACTGAAGCACACTTGACAGTGGCGAAAAAAGGAACTGGGGTGGTTGAGGGTTGGTGCTAAGGTAAGCCTGTACTGCAAGCCCATTCTACCGCACCTCACATGTGCATGGCTTACCTCGTGCCAACCCTCCTCAAAAGTTCTGACTCTGCAGGGTCCTAGCACCTCCTGCTCAGTATCCATTATTATGAATCAATGGTGATGACTGATTCCTGGAAGATCAATCTTATCCTTATGGAATACCTTGTAAGGAGGGTCATTCACCAAAGCTTCAGTGTGATATTCTGTGAGCATAGGTGATAGATACTGTACCAGGAAAACTACTTTCACTTGAGAAATTTCAACTCAAGTATGGTACTTGGCTTGAGAGCTTTATGGGTAAGCTATTCCAGCTCTAGATCAAGATCCCAGTTGGTGACAAGCTTTTAAACTGAAGGTCTCAAGTGAAGAATATCCCTGAAGAACCCCATAAAGAAAGAACTGTGTATTTGGAAGTCCACTCACTAGCTCATAATAAACTACGGTACAACTAGGAATGGTTCAGATTTCCCCAACTGCCTTGGGAACTGGGTTAGCAGGCTGGATCACGTTCTGGCAGACTCTGAATTACCATTTGATGTAAATGAAAATAACATGCTCACCATAATTCTTGATCTTCTTGGACCATCTTCACCATTGATTCACACTGATGGGTTCTGAACTGGAGGCACTAGGACTCTGCAGGAGCCAGAACTTTTCAGGAGAACCAGCGCCAAGATGGGCTGCGCACATGTATGGTATCACTAGACTAGCTTCATGGTGCATGGCTTATCTTAGCAACAGCCCTCAACCACCTCATTATCTTTTTACCAAGGAGGTACAGCATAATCTAACTCGGTAAAATACTTCAAACTAAAAGGGCATAAGATAGCCCTTTCTGACCAGTATAAGTAGGGTCCACAGCAAGAAAGCAGTGTCTTCACAGCCCAAACCAAAACAAGGAAATTGAAGACCATTGAACAGAAAGAGTGAGCCAGGGAACAATGAGTAGGTGAATCAATGGTGAAGATCGTCCAAGAAGACCAAGAATTATGGTGAGTACATAATTTTGTATCTTCCTGAATCATATCTTCATCATTGATTCACATTGATCATTTCAGTACCAAGCACAAAGTCCCACAGTCAGGGCAATAGGAGCCAAAGCACACTCTGGACAAGAGCCCATTGAGGACTGCCCTGCAAAGAGGTATGCCATCTGGCATGGACATCCAAAGCATAGTGCTTGATAAAGTGTGCACTGTGCTCCTGTGGTAGCTCAGCAGATATCAGAGATGGAAACAGAGTGAATCTCTCTGTCAAGGGCATAGTAACTGTTCTTGTGGAGTGGACATGAACCTGACTTTCCAATTTGACTTGCGCCATGGAATAGCATTGGTGGATACAAGTGACAATCCATGCTGAAATGCTTTTGATTGTAACCAGCTAACCCAGCCAGTTGGGGGTGAAGAAGATAAAAGCTGCTTGGATTGCCAGAAGTCCTTAGTTCTATTGAGGTAGAATCCGAGGGTCTTTTAACATCCAGAGAGTGAAGTGTGCTCTGGAAGTCCTTAGTTCTACCAAAGTAGAATCTGAGGGCTCTTTCTACATCCTGAGAGAGAACGGTGTGTTTCCCTCATTTTGGAAGTTTGGAAAGTATGTGGTGACACCAAGGACTGGTTCATGTGGAACTCTGACACCACCTTAGGCAAAACTTGGGGTCATGTGGAGTACTACCTTGTCTCTAGGAAGATGGAATATGGATGGTCTGTGACCAAAGCATGTATTTCAGAGACCCTGCATGAAGAGGTGATGGCTTCCAAAAACACAGTTTTGCAAGTTAGAATTTGAGGTCACAGGTAGCCAGTGGTTCAAAGGACTTACAGGTGAACATATCCAACACAAGGTTGAGATCCCAGGCAGTGACTGGGGCCTTGTGAAAATACCTTTCAAGAGCCTCTTAATATTTCATTTAATTTCATTTATTTGATTTACCAGGAAGGTTGCTAGATTAATGCCCCATTTTCAGCCACACCTGGGGAGGGTAATTTAACTGAAGAACAAACAAATATCTAATACACAAAACAAAATCAGTAAAAGCACATGACAAAATAGAATACTTAACAATTTTGCCTCAAACAAATATGTACAATATATAGGATCAGATAATCTCACCAAAATTAAAACAAAATTAAGTGACCTCATAACAGCAGCAGATGGATTGCTTCTCCAAATAGTTCCTTATATTGTTCCTAAAAACATTTTTCTTTACATTATATTTAAATCCATTTGCATCAAGTTATTTGACAGCTGTGGTCTATAAATGGTCAGTGAGCATTCAGCAATTTTTATATTGGTTATAGTTTCTGTAAAATGTTTTGTCAATGGTATATGCAGTGCTCTTGTTTTATTCGACCACCTAAATCTGTCATGCAATGTTGGTGGAATCCAATGTCTAGTGTTTTATGTATAAACATAAGTACTGTGTTCATAATTCTTTGTTTAGGTGGCAGAATCCACAATTTTAGTATAATTTACAATGATGTTCATTTTATTAGTACAGCCAGTAGCAAATTTCATAATGTTATTAAATGTTACTGTATATCTTTGTAACAACGTAACTGGTGCATTGTTTAAAATAATTGAATTATACTTCAGAGCTGGCAACAATACTTGACTTGTTATATCTTTTTGGCTTATGAATCAAACTGTTTTGTTTTTATATAAATACTGTAACCCAGTTTGTTAGTTACTTTTTGTTACTTGGTAATATGTTCATTAAAGGACATATTGTCTAATAGTACACCAAATAATTAAACACTTCTAAATTTTCAAACTTACACCATTTCTTCCTACTATGTTCATACTATTTCTTGTAATCTATGCCTTGTTCTGAACACCATAGTCATTGTCTTTTTTCATTTAGTAGAGTTTTTCTGCAAACCATTTTGGAGGTCACACTATAAGGGCTGCATTTTTCTTCTAGATTCACTCCTGTTTTACCTGTGCAATAGAGTACCGTATCATCAGCATACATTATTACGGAATGAATTTTTACAGATGTTTGCCAAATTATTTATAAATATGAAAAACAGGAGGGACCCAGAACAGAACCTTGTGGTACCTGTGTGAATATTTCTTATCGTGGATTTAGCGGATCCAATTTTTACCTGCTGTTTCCTATTTGTTAAATAGTGTTCGAACCAACCTAATGCATGATTACCCACCCCATCAGTTTAAGTTTATGGATCAGAATAGGTGGTCCACCAAGTCAAGGCCTTGGTCATATCAACAAATATCCTCCAGTAAGCAATCCTTTATCCATACTGTCATATATATCGCTTGTTAACCTGACCAAGACCATCAATGTGCTGTACCTCTCTTCAAATCCATACTGATTTGCACTTAGTAGCTGAGTTTTCTCCGAGTATCCCAACAGTTGCCCAAATATACTTTTTCCAACATTTTTGCCAATACAGGCAACACAGATACACTGCTTGTCACCAGTTTTGAAAATTGGTGTTATAATCTCTGTCTTCCATTGTTCTGGTACTGTGTTTGTGCATAAAGATAAGTTGAATAGATAGGTAATTGGCCTAGACAGTTTGTCCAAACTCAATTTCAGTAGCCTCGGAGACAACTATCCATACTACAGCCTTTGTTATCATGTAGTTTTTTCAAGAGGTGAAAACTTCTTTTCTTTTCATCCTAAAGAAACAAAGGTTTGTGAATTTGTTTCATCATTTGAGTTTCTATGTTTATGTAAATCCTAGTTATATATTTTGCTGTATCATTCAAATTCTCAAAATTATGATCTGTTTTTTATATTCGTCATATCAGTAAAAATTAATTGAAAGTATTTGACACATCCTTGTCATTACCTAATACAATTTCTCCAATTTTGAGTTAGAAACATAGAAACATAGAAGTTGACAGCAGAAGGGACCACCAGGTCCATCTAGTCTACCCATCTTTTTAGCCTAGCCTTCTAACTGCCCTTTAGGGTTTGAGGCTCCCTTGTATCTGTCCCAAGTATTCTTGAAACCTACCACTGTGCTTGCCCCCACCACCCTGCAGGCAGGCTGTTCCAGGCATCCACCACTTTTCTGTGAAGAAAAACTTCCTGGTGTTGGTGGAGAACTGCCATCCTTGCAGCCTTAGATCATGTCTCCTGGTTCTACTGCCTTCTTAAATTGGAAGAGATCATCTATCTGCACCTGGTTTATGCCTTTATGTACTTTGAATGTTTTGATCATGTCACCCTCTCTTCTCTGTTCCAGGGTATACATGTTCGGTTCTTTCAGTCTATCCCTGTAGGACATCTCGTCCAGTCCCTGAATCATTTTTTGCCCTTCTCTGCACCGTCTCCACTCAGTCAATGTTCTTTTATGTGGAGCCTCCAGAACTGGATGCTACACTCCAGGTGAGGCCTAACCAGTGATCTGTACAGCAGAAGGATCATTTCCTCTTCCTGCTTGTGATCCCCCCAATGCATCCCAGCATACCTCTGGCCTTTAATGCTGCCTTCTCACACTGTTTATCTACCTTCAAGTTGTCTGAGATAATGATTCCCAAATTGTGCTCTTGGGTAGAGACAGCTAGTCTTCCCCTCCAAGGTAATATGCCTTATTTGGATTCTTTTTCCTATGTGCATGACTTTGCAGTTTTGGCATAGAATCAACTGCCATGCTCCAGACCATTTTTCCAGTTTCTTGAGGTCAGCTTCCATCTTGTCCACTCCTGCTGGGTGTTGACCTGTTGCATATTTTGGTGTCATCTGCAACAGACACACCTTTCTCTGTAGTCCGTTAGCTATGTCCAATATGAAAATATTGAAGAGCAGGGTCACAATGCATGAATGTTCAGGCACACCGCTGGTTACCCTACCTCTGATGACAGTGCTCTGTTTACTTGCACTTTGGGATTCTGTCCTGAAACCAATTTTTAACCCATCTAACTACTTCTGATCCAACTCTTGTGTGGTCTAGCTTTACCAGCCTTCTGTGTGGGACCGAGTCGAGGCCTTGCTAAAGTCTAAGCAGACTGCATCTACCGCCGCCATCATCTGTAACCTTTATAACACAGTCAAAAACTCAATCAGGTTTGTCTGGCACAAACTACCCACTGTGAAACTGTGCTGCTTGGGGTCCTGATGGCCACTAACCTCCAGGAATGCCATGATCCTCTGTTTGAGAAGTGCCTCCATTAACTTCCCCAATGGATGTGAGACTTACCAGCCTGTAAATTTCAGAATACTCCTGCTGCCCGATTTGTGGGTGGGACCATGATTGCTATTTTCCACATTTTGGGTACCTCCCACTTTAGGGATTTGGTAAATAGTTTAGCCAGTGGGGCAGCCTTGTCAACTTGCAGTTTCTTTAGTGCCTCCAATACTTCGGTCTCTGTGAAGGGCTAGTATCAACCCTCTATCCAGGGGTGTTGTGTTTGCCATTTCTGGACCATCACCTGGGTCCTCCTCAGTAATACCAAGCAGAAGTACTTGTTCAGGATCTCTGCTTTTTCTGGGTTATCTCCTGTTGTTTTCCTTCCTGAGTTGTAATCTTGACTATATCCCATTTTGCCTTCCTTCTTTCCCAGATGTATCTAAAGAAGGATTTGTCTCCTCTCTTTGCCCTCTCTACTATACTTGCTTCTGCTCGCTTCTGCCTGCCTTATTTTTGCTGTCTTCTTTCATTTCTCCTAGTCTACACCAGTCTTCTTCCTTGTTTGTTCCCTGGTATAGCTTGAATGCCTTCTGTTTTCTTTCACTATTTTAGCCACTTCCTTTGAAAACCATAAGGGTTTCATTTTCTTTTCACATTGGTAACCATTCTGATGCAATGGTCAGTGACTGTCTGGATTGCTTTCTTAAGTTTCCTCCATATGACATTGACCTTGTCCAGTTGTAGATCAATTAAGCTGTTTCTTATGTTGGTCCTCATTTGGTCGAAATTCGCCTTTTTAAAATCTAGTACTTTTATTTTTGAGTGTACGTGTCCTCAGTTATGTTCACCTTGAAGATAACCATGCAATGGTCACTGTTACCCATATGGCATCCACATCAAGTTCCTTGACCTCTCAGTGTTTGTGAGGACCAGGTCAAGTATGGCATCTCCTCTTGTTGGCGTTTTGATCAGTTGACCTAGTCCTGCTCCTGTAGTGCCAATAAGAAATCTTTGCTTTTGTTGTTGTCACGTTAATGTACTCCAGTTTATTTCTGGAAGGTTGAAGTCCCCACCAGTATCACCTCTCTACTCTGAGTCATTTTGTATTTCTTCTATCAGGTCTTTGTCCCCTTTCTGTTCTTGAATTGGAGGTCTGTAAATAACTCCAATACTGAAGGTTTTCCGTTTCCTGTATCTATAGTAAGGCACAGTGACTCGTGTCCCCAGGGTGACTCTGCAACTCTGTGGCTAATGTAAATGGCTACTCCTTCCTCTCTTTACCCCTGCCTATCCTTTCTGAACAGATTGTATCCAGGTATAGCTGTGTCCCATTCGTGGATTTCCATGAGCCACGTTTCTGTCACAGCAACCCAGTCCAATCTTTCTAATACCATGATGGCTACAAGTTCAGCTAGTTAGGTTGCAAGGCTTCTAGCATTTTCAGCCATCACCTTCCAGGAATGTGCACCCTTTGGTATGGGGCTGCACCCTCTTCTTGGACAGTGCCAACTTGCTGTTTGCACCTGAGTGATTTTGAGGTCGCTGTCTTGTTGCAGAATGCTAATCAAGACCTCTGTAGTCGAGATGCCTGGATTCTGCATTTCTCTTTCTGGGTGTGTATGTGCTCCTTGGATTTATGGTGAGTGGTGAAAAGCCCACTGACAGTGGTGGTGTGAGCTGTCACCATAGCCTTCAATCATGGCCTCCCCCTCTGCTATAACCTTAATACCATCCCCCTTTTCTGTGTCTGCTCCTTCTGTACTTTGCATGAGGTCCCTCCTTTTTACCTATGGCCTCCTTGCTCATGGCCAAGCCTGTTCCCTTTAGCCCGATGTTGGGGGTTCCTTCCATTCACCGATCTCCTTACCTTTACCTTACCCGTACTTAAAGGTTGATAGAGTTCTTTAAATGATTCCACAAATTTCCTTGTGTTTATTAAATGTTGCAGTTATTTCTCTTTATAGTAAGCCTGTTTAACTATTTTAATTTCTGCCTTGCAAGTGTTTCTGTTTTATGATAATTATTTAAATCATTTGGTGTGCCTGTTTTTTATACTGTTTCCATGAGGAATGTCTTATTTTAAATAAGGCTGTCAGCTTAGAATTTAACCAGGGTCTGTTTTCGTTCTTATCCTATGCTTTTTTGGGGTGCATAATTATCAACAATTTTTAATATTTGTACATTAAAAAGCTCACTGCATCAACCAGTTATATTGTACAAAGGAGATCAATCAATTTTGTTAATTTCTGCTTTAAAAATATCAGACAGGTTCTTGAAGGACTGGATCTCTTTAATATTTATTTCATTAACTATTGTTTTCGTTTGTTTTTTCTAATTGTAAATATTGGACAGCGATCAGAGTTGTATCCTTCAGCATTCTGAGCATTAACAAAATTAAGCTTATTTGTCAGTACCCAGTCAATTGTTGCCCCCCATTTTTGTAGTATTTCCTGGTCTGAGTGTTTACTATTTGTTGGTAGCCCTTCACAGTCACAATATTCTTGGTTTCGTCATTATTATTTAAAACAGGCCAATCTAAATTAAAATCACCCATAATAATATGTTCTTTTTATTCTTGTTTAGGTTAGCAAATCATCCAAAATATTAATGTCAACCATTGCAGTTTTGGGAGGCAAATATATACAAGTAAAATAAATCTGAGTTCCTTGTACTCTACCCACTGTTATTTTGTTGACAACAAATCACTTGTAGTATTGTGATGTCCTGCCTTTATTAACTTAGTTGCATAGATATATTTTACGTATATAAGAAACCCTCCCCTTTACCCTTACACCTATCATTTTGGAAAATTATATAACCTATTGTATAACCCCAAGGCCAATACATTCATCTACAATTGATTTCTTTAACCACTTTTTGCTCAAAGCAAGTACATCAAATTTCTCACATTCAACACACAATTTTAATTAAACAAATGTGCCATTATACTTCTGATATTTAAATGTACAAACTTCAGCCCTTTTATACTGGGCATTTCAGAAATCAGTTTGGTCCCTGTATCACTGGTCCCAGATTTCTCTCAATGTTACCCCCATCAACAGCAAAGACATATAAAGTAAGGTCTTTAGTGTAATCCAACGTTTGTGAAAACATTTTTGATAGCTCATTTTTCCATGTTGATGTTACCAGAGGATTATACATGATTGTGGTACATTTCGTCAGTTTGTTTATATTGAAGGTATAGCCATATTTATGCAACATATGTAGGCAAATAAACCATAGGATAAATTCATTTATTCTCACTGCCATGGGATAAACGGTGGTTCTAATATTTATCCCACACCCTGCCGTCCACTCAGCCACTGTTTATCCCACACCCTGCCATCAATCACCACCTCTCCTGCCTGCCCTACTTCCATTTTCTTTCTAACCCCCAACAACTGAAAAAAAGAATTTGAATAATCCAAAACGTGTCTTTGGGCTCTTCATGCCCACATCCTCCACTTTCTGAAATCAGCTCCTCCATCACTCTCCTCAATATTCGTCTCTCACCCTGCGCCGCAAAACCAAGCCTCCAAAGCGCATCTCACCACGGCTTCGCCTTCCAAGGTAGCCAACATCCAAACTCTCTCACCCAGCCACGCATGACTGTACACTCCCCTCCATGCCACGCCCTGCCACTATCTCCACCACGACTGCTCCCTCTCAAACACTCTGACCTGCCCCACTCACTAACTGCTGCCAACTCCAAAAACATACCCACAACAAAGCAGCCAATCACAAGCATTTTCCCACGAAACGTCAACTAATAGAAACCCCACACAGTTTTATTCACAAACCTCACAACCAATCATATCCCACACACAGCCAAACCACACATACAGTAAAAGCCACTTAAGACAAAAACCTAATCATAAATAGTCTCACATAAAAAAAAAAATACATAAACTTTTAAAACTATAAAACAGCATGCGATACATACATGTGCTGCAGTGAGTTGCTGGTGAGATACCTGATTTATTTAAACTCACAGTTGTGACTCGTACTCACTGTGGCTCTGCCACTTGTGAGGTCAACCGAGGTCACAGACTGCTCTTAAATAAATTAGGTATCCCACGAATGGCCGAAGCACATATCCCTATTTATTTTCTATGCTACCTTCTACTGCTGTCAGGACATGTAACATTAAGAGGAGTCTCCATTTACTTAGCAAATATAATATAATAATAATAATATAATATAATATAATATAATAATAGGATAAAAATCCTCTACCAAATATTAAAATTGATTTGCTATCCCTTTATTTAATACAGTACTATGATAATCCAATAGCTCACTGTCTCTTTTTTTAAACTTATGTTTTATTGAATTTAATGTAAGATACATGCAATAGTCATTACATGCATTACATCCTTTCTAGGGTCTGAAGGCTTGACCTGGATAGCTTTCCCCAGCCCCTTGCTGCAAGCCACCAAAATCTATCATCGCAAGGGTCTGAAGGCTTGATCTGGATAGCCCTCTCCAGCCCCTAGCTGCAAGCCACCAAAATCTATCATTGCAAGGGTCTGAGGGCTTGATCTGGATAACCTACCCACCCCTCACTGCAAGCCACCGAAATCTATCATTGCAAGGGTCTGAGGGCCTGATCTGGATAGCTGTCCATAGTCCCTGCTGCAAGCCACCGAAATCTATCATCGAAAGGTCTGAGGGCTTGATCTGGATCGTTCTCCCCAGCCCTCACTGCAAGCCACCGAATCTATCATCGCAAGTGTCTGAGAGCTTGCTCTGGATAGCCCTTCCAGCCCCTTGCTGCAAGCCACCAAAATCTATCATCACAAGGGTCTGAGGGCTTGATCTGGATAGCACTCCCCAGCCCCTCACTGCAAGCCACCGAAATCTATCATCACATACAGGACTCGGAGATTCACACTGCGTACTAATTATTTCAGATTTTAAATCCTGCCACCTTTTCAGGCACAGCTTTGCATAAATCAGGGAGCTCCTTGTTTAAGCTCCTGCCTGCTTGATTTTTGTGCTCTCACACCCATCCCCACCTTATGCCTTTCTTAAATTCACCTAGGCTCAGCCCATGCTCTTCTCTGATTGGTTTATTGGGCAATTAAGGGTGGGTCTTACAACTAGTGGTGAATTTGGTGTTCATTGTTAGTTACATTTCACTATGATAGCAAGTTTGCTACACTACTCTATACAATTTCTACAAGAAGGAGCTTGAAACTGTGGATTCACCAAAGAGCTGCTTGGATGCTTTTGGTTCTGCTGTTGGACTATGCCTATTTTTGCTTTCTCTGTATGCTCTAGTGATATGATTCCTCATAGCACCCAAATACACAATGGCCCAGATATTCAAAGGGTTGTGCATGGCACAACAGTGTTGCACCATGCACAACCCATTGATGCCAGTCGCGTGATATTCAAAGGAAAAGTGTGCGCACAAATCCCGATGTGCCGGAGCGCATCAGTAATGTATGCAGGGACAGGTAGAGGGCATGCCCATGCATAACCTACACAGCCCGATATTCTGCCGGGATGTGCAGAGTCATGCATGCGCAACCCCTACCTGCACCTGCACAATGTTAAGCCCCAAAAAGGAACAAATGATGGCCAGCCACAGGTGAGCTGCCACATTGCAAGACGAACACGGCAGCTGCCACCGGTGGGTGGCCACCCGAGTTCCTGCTGCACCTGGCGGTGCCCCCATGCCCGATCATGGGCATCTTTGAAATCACCCCCAGTATACCTGGTGGTCCAGTGGACTGCTATGTGCCCAATCGTGGGCATCAGTATCAGAATCCCCCATCGATAGCCCTGGTGGTCCAGTGGAGTGCACTCTGCCCGATCGTGGGCATCTGTCAACCATATAAAATGGCCTATTACCCTGGTGGTCTAGTGTACCCCTCCCCACCCACCCACATGCTGTGAATCAGTGGGCGTGCAGCCCTACCGAGCTGTCAGTCGGCGGGCGGCAGGTGGGTGGTGCTGCGCCCACCGGCTGACCAGGGGAGCGGGCGGTGGGGCTCAGTGGGCGGGTAGGGAGGGGTACACTAGGCCACCAGGGTAATAGGCTGTTTTATGAGTTGACAGATGCCTGCAATCAGGCACAGTGCGCCCACTGGACCACCAGGGCTATTGGACGGGGTTCTAATACTGATGCCCACGATCAGGCACATAGCGGTCCACTGGACCACCAGGGATATAGGATGGGGATTATTCTGTTAGACAGATGCCCATGATCGGGCTGCAGGGGCGTTGTTCCCTGACGGCTGCTGCCTGGCAGGCGCAGCGCAGAGTCGTCGGGGATCGGCGCACCTGCATGCTAATGGGATGCAAATGGGGCCATAATGACATGCAAATGGCCCCATGTGTGCCTTATAAATTATGGCCCCATTTTCATGTCCCTTTTGAATATCGCAGGTGCTGTGCATGGCGCAATGGCACTTGTGCTAGCACATCTCCATGCTCCACTCTGGCCACATGCGCTGGCGCAAGTGCCACTGTCGCGATGCACAGTGGGGGTGGCCAGGTGTGATATTCAAAGCTACTGTGCCATAGCACAGCTCTGTTGAATATTTCCCAGGCCACACCCCTGCGCAGCAAAGTTGAGCTGCGCCCAGGCTTGCGCCACAGCCTGGCGCAGTTTGAATATCCGGCCAATGTATATAATGATTCCTTTCATTACTCCAATCTCTTGGCCTATGACAGACCTCACAGTACTACTAATTGGGCCCTTAAATTCATCTGCCCTGCCAGACTTGGGTACTACATTAGCTGTGCCACCCTTCCGATCTAAATAAGTGCAGGTACCTTATTCAGTTGTTCCTTTTTTTTTGGGGTTAATAAAATTTGCATATCCCTCTCTGGTGATGTTGAGCTCAATCCAGGTCCAACTGATGCAGCAAATCCTATCACCTTTCCACAGTGGTTTCTATCGAGGGGCCTAAAATCACCCATATGAATATCAGAAGTATTTCCTCTAATTTCCCTGAACTTGAAGCATGGGTTAAACTGTATTCCTCAGATATCCTTGGACTCTCTGAAACTTGGCTTAAGCCAGATATTCCTGATTCTGTGCTTAAGTTAACAGGATACAACCTAGTTAGATTTGATCGTCTCTCCTCCACGAAGGGGAGGGTTGCTTTCACTCCAGAGATCACCTCAAGGTCTCAGTACTATTTCGCGGAATGCACAGCCTGCAAAATACTTCATGTGGAACTGACTCTTGGTGAGGAAAAGAATTTAAACCTAGTCTGTGTCTATAATCCTCCAAAGGGGCGAACTGGCCTGAATGGAATCATCGACCACCTGTCTTCTCTAAAGGGGATTAAAGAAATTATATTACTTGGTGATTTTAACCTTGACTGGTCTAGTAGTAACTCTGGTGTATATAATAACAACTTGCAAAGCTTCACCTCTCCCAGCTGGTTACTGGACCTACCTGTATTTCTTCCAGCAGTTCACACCAATCCACCCTGGACTGGATTGTCACTAATCGTATCAGTAGAATTCTTGAAGTTGGTACCTTGCCTGACTCAATCAGTGATCACTCACTCACTTTCTGTATCTGGAATGCCAGCAATCCTAAACTACTTCCTAAGATTATACAGTTCAGGATTTCTCAAAATTAAATATTGCAGCACTTCTGTTGGAAGTAAGATGCTTGATTGGTCCTACTATACCAGACAACTAATGTTGATAGAGCTCTCAATTACTTACTATCAAATCTCCTCCTCCAAAACAAGTATGTGTCTCTCAAAAGAAGGAGAATTAGGGTGCTAAAACTAGATGGTTGCATTAGAATCTCCTCTCAGCAATGAGGAGTAGAGATAAAGCATGGATTGCTGCCAAAAGTCTAACCAACCTGATGACTGGTCTAAGTACCGATCCATGAGAAAAACATGTAAGAAAGACATCTGAGCAGCAAAACAGCATACTGTAGTTTGCTTCTTCAAAAATCCTGTATGCGATGCTAGGGTTTCTGGAACCATGTTAAAAGTATTTTAAGGAAAGGCCCATCCCTGCCTCTGACTGAAATGACTATAAATGATGCTAACTGCAATAAACAAAGCATGATTGCTACTTTGCTTAATGTTCACTTCTCTTATCGCTCGGATTTCCTGGTTAACTCTGTTTTACCCTCTGAGGAAATCATAAACCCTGTCGAATCTTTATCGACCCAGTTTAGTATTAAACCAGTCTCGACTATTGCTATATTAAGGCTTATGAGAGCCATTCCTGAACATGGCTCTCCTGGGTCTATTACCTAAGTTCCTTAAAGTTATTGCTGTTGACATTGCAGCCCCTGTTGTGAGAATACTCATCTTATCTATTATGACCAGGACAGTGCCATCCATCTGGAAAATTGCATGTGTTGTGCCAGTGCAAGAAAGGAGATTCTAGAATGATGAGTAATTACGACCAATTGTCATCTTATCTGTCTTGGATAAAATCCTAGAGAAAGCTGTGTCTTCTCAGGTCATGGAGTATCTGCATAAAACAGTCTATTATCCCCAGCCCAGCATGGCTTTAGGTCTGGCCACAGCACAACTACGGCACTATTACAATTTACTAATGATGTGCTGCAACATGGACAAAGGAAAACTCACTGAGGCCATTTTATTGACCTCACAAAGGCCTTTGACTTGGTTGACCACTCTCTTCTGCTCTCAAACTATCCTCTCTTGGTTCTCAAATTCTGCCATGGCCTGGTTTGGCAGTTACCTTCTGGGTAGGCAACAATTTGTTCAAATAGGGAACATTGCATCGATCTTGTTTCTACCACAGTTGGTGTTCCCCAGGGTTCTATTCTTGGTCCCCTCCTTTTCTGTCTCTTTATAATAATCCCCCCGTCCAGATCGACTTTGTCTCTTTTCTATCACGGACAATATGGTTATCTATTGTGATGCTAATGACATTTGGCAATTGCTTACCTCCCTTCAATCTGACTTTGGCTGCTTCTCAGCTTGGCACTAGCAAAGCAGTGTCAATGCTCTTTGGGACTTCCCTAGGCATAAAGCTTGACATATGGACTTTCCTTCATGGACCTGATGGCATAACCCTGGATACAGTCACATCTTTTGGATACCTTGGGATGACTCTTGACCCCTCACTGGACTTTAATCTTCATGTTACAGCCACTTGTAATGCAGTGAACAGTAAACTTGGCCTGGCTTACAAGGTAAGATCCTCCTAAATTCGACAGCCAGGCTAGCTATTGCTCAGGAATTCTTCGACCTTGCCTCAACTATGGCTCTATAGTCTACCTTAATGCTAGCAAGCAAGTAATCCAGAAATGGAGCACTTGTTATAATAGTATCTGCCACCTTCCCTTGTGGCTCTAATATAACACATCGCTGTCAGCTCTATTCTTCTCTCGATTGGCTCACCCCATCCTTCTATCATCTGTACACAGCTGGTTGTCTGGTAGATAAATTAGTCTGGCTAGTACTCCAAGGTCCCTTGTAACTCTGTTAAAACAATTAGACTTGCTCTATACTCTGAGATCTACTGAAAATGCTTCCTTTGTTATGCCTAGATGTCTCACCAAGAAGAGTGAACTTGCATTTGCATTGATTCTGTGTCCAGAATGTGGAACACCCTTCCACTCTATGTTAAACAATCGGCTACTCAACGGCCTTTCAAAAAGTTTAAGAATTCATCTTATGAGCTCAGGTCTCTGCTCCTGCTCTACCTCTTGCTTGTCTCCATTCACTTGCACTATTACCACTGATCTTCCACCTTGAGAGCGGTACTTCCTCTCAGCACTTATGTACCCCAGTGTTTGCTGTATATGTATTTCTTCAATCGATTATTCTGTTTTCAAATGCTATCAAAGTTTATGTAACTGTGATTACTGTTTATCCTCATGCTATGTATATTCTACTTGTTGTTCCTGAATGTCCCATGTATTCAAAATTGTCACGTGTTACTGTATTTTCCTTCCAGCTAAATGTTTTGTATTCTGTTGTGGACACTATGTATCTGCTGTTTCTGATGTGTAACCCTCCTGGGTCGTGCCTGAAAATAGGCAAAATCTCTTGTCTAGTGCACTACCTGGTTAACAAAACGAAATAAAATAAATAAAATAACTCCTTGAGTAGACATACATCTTAATACAGTGAACACTGGCATTACAGCATTTTACAATAAAGGATAGTCTATGCCTCCAAACTTTGTTACCTCACCTGAGGGGTATCAAAGCATTTCAGAACAATTTAGTATTCAACAGTCGTGTATTATAAACTGTATTCATAACAATGGTTTTAGTATATAGCTGTTGCAGCAATGAGTGGGGAAATGAATATAGGTAACCACATCTTTCATCCTATGAAAGGATTTACAGTCCCTTGCTTTTGTAATATAACCATACATTTCAAACATTTACATACATTGCCCTGCAGCTGAAGTCCCCAAACAAATTGTCAGACTTTCCAGTCGTAACATTGGTTGTATCGTATACTATGTGTGCATCAGAATTTTTTCTTTTTAACAAAAACTCAAACATTGTAAACATTATGTAACGCTATGTAAAATTCTTGTAACTTGACATACAGTAAACAACCATAGTCCTGTTATAATATTTTTGGTGTCAATCATGCTGGGAAGACTTAAGGCTGAGGAGGGTGCTCTGCCAAAGCAGCAATGGGTTTCCGTCACCATTTTAGTGTTCTTAAGCCCGACTGCCCAAAATTTCTATTTAGGAAAGATTCAATATCTATCAACAAAAGTGACTATCAGTTAGCAATTGGCATGAATTGGGCAGTGGCATGTCCTTGAACCAATAATGTCCTTAACGCTCCCACAGCTATCTTCCTTACCTCTAATTTAGATGCAAAAGCTGTTCAGGAAGGTTCCTCATCCTCCTCATCCTCCTCTCATGTGTTAAACTGCCTCGATCTTCTCAAGCAGTTTTGCTGCATCCATAGCATCCCAAAATGATAAGTCTTCCCACTGTAGATTATTTTTAGACTTGCAGGCATCAATAAAACATGGTGGATGTCCAACTCACAGAGACAAGACCGGACAGCATCATAACTTTTCAAGCGCATCTGGGTCGAGTAACTAAGAACCAGAAATATATGGATATTTTGATTCTCCCACTCCAAAGGGCTCAAAGTTTTTGCTGCTTGAGCACCATGTCTCTTTCAAGGACAATTGCAACACTATCATGAGCATTCGTGAAGTAATGTGCCATTTGCAGTCCAGACTCTCCCGCACGTGGTGTTACTCTGAAGGTCTTGAATACCTCAAAGTCTTCTGTCAGATGTAAAAGATATTTTAGCCAGTCTAGGATAAATTCACTGGGGAATTCTTGCTCAGTCCCCTCAGGCAGTTCCAGCACTCTAAGCTGGTTAGCTTGGGCTGTGTTTTCTAGATTCTTCAGCCACATACAAAGTAGTCTGTTCTCTTTTACCAGCCCGTTAGAGACCAACATAGCTTTGTCAGTCTTCTCCTGGCTCCTTCGTGTCCTCTGCTAACAGCTCCACTTTTGTATCAAGCTGCTTCATTTGAGTGGTAAACTCCTCCATCTTCTTGTCAATGCCTTGGATCCCTTGAAAGAGGGCTGAATTTGAAGGTTGTGCCTGATCTACTTCCACCACTGTGGAGTTTGGATCCTTACTAGCCCCTGGCACTGTTCTTTAGGCCAGGCTCCATCACCACTGAGATCCACTTTATTTCCTCGGGACCATAGCTGAGTGAAATCAAGTTCAATTTGTGAGAAATTTGTATCGTTATACTCCTGACAATTTGCTAAATCCAGTGTTCTCAGTTTGAGCAATTTTTCCTGTTTTTTTTTTTTGGCTACCTAAAATAATCAGCACATAATGCTCTGATGTGAAGCTGTTCTCAGCTTGGCTGCTTAGCCACGCTGCCCCATCTCTAGTATTTAAAACACTTTTAATAACTAATGTATTAAAGACAAGGTAAAGTTATATTTGAATTAAATTTTCAACCTCCCTATAGTATTGAAAGTGCGAACTACTCAGATGGCACAAACAATACTAACTTAGAAAAAAAAACATTGCCACCCAAAAGAATATTGTAGCTACAAACTTACTTCAAACCCTTAAATTACCAGTATTTCTAATTAGGCATTAAAACGGTAACCCACAATATTTTACCAATTGCAAAATTTACTAAACTTGCAAATAGCATAAACAGGTATAAAAATACAATCCAGGTTAGAGCTCTGGTATGCGTACTTTATGCAAACAAAGCAAGATCTTACTGATATAACTAATATATATAATTTTCTTCTGTGAGTGGTGCTCACGCCATGGGACAGTGTGGCTTTTATGCACCACCAGTGCTCTGCCTTCTCAATGAGCTCCTACAGCTACTGGCTTGCCGCAAGCCTCCCCAGGTCAGCTGCAGGCAATTTGTGCACACAGTTAGTAGCAAACAAAATGAAGCACACAGTTTGTAGACTAAAGCTGGTTACTGGAAGGTGTCAGTCAGGCTGGTTGCTGGGTGAGTTCAAACATGGTTGATCACCAGGACACAGCTCAGTTTCCACCAGACACAGTCCTTGTAGCTTGTACTCTCCTTCCTCCTTTCTCCTTGATGCTACATGCAGCACAGTGATGGCAATTCTTGCTGAATGGAGAGGACAGTTGTGCAAATCGTGGGGTGGCACAGCTTTTATGCACCACCAGGCTCCACTTTCTCAATGAGTTCTTACAGCTACAGGCTCACCGTTGAGCCTCCAGGTCAGCTACAGGCAATTTGTGCACACAGTTAGTAGCAGAGTGAAATGAAGCACAGTCTGTAGACTAAACTGGTTACCAAAGAGTGTCAGGCTGGTTACGGGTGAGTTCAAACACGGTTGGTCACCGGGACACAGTTCAGTTTCCACCAGGAACAGTTCTTGTAGCTACACTCTTCCTTCTTTTTCCCTTGATGTTACACTCAACACAGTGATGGCAATTCTTGCTGAATGAAGGACACATGTGCAAATTGTTGGGTGGCACAGCTTTTATGCACCACCAGTGCTCTGCCTTCTCAATGAGTTCTTACAGCTACTGGCTTGCTGCTGAGCACACCAGGTCAGCTGCAGGCAATTTGCACACAGTTAGTAGCAGAGCAAAATGAAGCACACAGTCTGTGGACTAAAGCTGGTTACCAGAAGGGTATCAGTCAGGCTAGTTGCCAGGTGAGTTGAAACATGACTGGTCACCATGAAACAGTTCAGTTTCCACCAGGCATGGTTCTTGTAGTTTGTATTCTCCCTTCCTCCTTTCTCCCTTGACGTTACACTCAGCACAGTGATAGCAATTCTTGCTGAATGAAGAGACAGGGTTCATATCATGGGGCGGTATGACTTTATGCACCACCAGTGCTCCACCATCTCAATGTGTTCTTATAGCTACTGGTTTGCTGCCAAGCACTCTAGGTCAACTGCAGGCAATTTGTGCACACAGTTAGTAGCAGAGTGAAATGAAGCACACAGTCTGTAGACTAAACTGGTTACCAAAAGAGTGTCAGGCTGGTTAGGTGAGTTCAAACACGGTTGGTCACCGGACACAGTTCAGTTTCCACCAAGAACAGTTCTTGTAGCTTGCACTCTTCCTTCTTTTCCCTTGATGTTACACTCCAACACAGTGATGGCAATTCTTGCTGAATGAAGGGACACATGTGCAAATTGTTGGGTGGCACAGCTTTTATGCACCACCAGTGCTCTGCCTTTCTCAATGAGTTCTTACAGCTACTGGCTTGCTGCTGAGCACACCAGGTCAGCTGCAGGCAATTTGTGCACACAGTTAGTAGCAGAGCAAAATGAAGCACACAGTCTGTGGACTAAAGCTGATTACCAGAAGGGTATCAGTCAGGCTAGTTGCGGGTGAGTTGAAACATGACTGGTCACCAGGAAGCAGTTCAGTTTCCACCAGGCATGGTTCTTGTATTCTCCTTCCTCCTTTCTCTCTTGGCGTTACAGGTGAGTTCAAACACAGCTGGTCACCAGGCATAGTTCTTACAGCTTGTATTCTCCCTTCCTCCTTTCTCCCTTATATTACACTCAGCACAATGATGGCAATTCTTGCTGAATGAAGGAACAGGTAGGGAGTAGCTGAGCTAGGTAAGGTTCTGAATTGGCTTGTGGTAAGCTGAGACAGTGCACAAATGGACTTTATCTGAGGAGTACTGCAGCCCTGCATTAGAAAAGTCCAGCAAATACTCCAAACCTTATCTGGTGGGCATCAGAATGGATCTACACAGGATTTGGAGCACCACTCAGAAAACCTCTCCATTTGGCCGTGTCACGTTTTTCTGGCAGATGGCTTTTGAGTTGCCAGGAGAATGTCAGAGACTCTCTTAGAGACCTTATACCTGCTCACTTCTATCTCTTCAGGAGTCAAGCATAGAGATGAAGGGAGCGCAGGTTGAGATAGACCAGGACCCCTGTGTCAGAAGGTCTGTTCACTGGAGAACAGTTCTCAGGCGGCAACTGACAAGTTGCTGAGTAGAGGAAACCATATCTGGTGAGTCCAGTACAGTGCAATGAGAATCATATTCCTCCATGTGCCTCCAGCCAGAGCAGCATCCTATGAACTAGAGACATGAGAAATGTGCACAAAAGTGATTTGTCCACCACAACCTGAATGCATCCTGACAGAAAACAACATGTTCTGGATTTCTGGAGCAGAATCGAGGCAGTTTGGCATTGGTGGGGACACAAAAGGTACAGTTCTGGGGTTCTCCACTCATTGAAGAGAGACTGCACAACATCTGGTGCTAATGACCACTCATGATGAACTGCATCTGACTGACTGAGCTCCTCTTCCTGACTGTTCTCAGCCCCAGCAAGAAATTGTATGGATCAGAACACGCTGTTCCAGACTGCATTCCCACACTCTCATAGCTTCCCTGCAAAGAGGGTAAGAGTGTGCTCCCCTGCTTGTTGATGTAGTACATGACTGATTTATCTGTCTGCTGGAAGATTACCCTGTGACAGACCAAGTCCACTAATCCCTGGAGGGCCTACAGAACTGCTTTCATATCCAATACATTGATGTGGAGATGGGACTCCATAGGGCTCCAGAATTCCTGAGAGTGGTGGTCCTGACCATGGGATCCCCACCCAGCAGAGATGCATCTGTGATTAGAGTTATCTGAGGCTCTTGAGGTAAGAAGACACCTTGAGGAGACTCTAATCCTAACTCCATCACACAAGTGATTGCAGCAGGGTTTTATCACTTTGAAAGGATAAGACTAAGGATGCATTGTTGGGGCCACTGCATGCTGAGCATCCACTGAGTTGTCCCTAATGTGTAGATGCACTAGAGGTACTGTGAAGACAGAAGAGGCTATGAGGCCTAGCATATACTACATGAAGTGAGCTTGGACAAATTTGTTCTCCATGATGAAATGTACCATCAGAAGGGTGGCTTTCCTTCTGTCTTCTGAAAGGAAGGCCCTTTCTTTGGCAGTGTTTAAAGAGGGCTGTGATAAAGACTTCTCTAGAGTTAGCAGAACCCCTATAAGGGTCAGGAACTGAGCTGCTGTGATCACTGCTTGGAAGGGCTGCCTAGTAACCAGTCATCCAGATAGGGAAAAACTTGAAGCCCAAGGCACGAGGATAGCCCAAAGGGCAGGACTCAAAATTGGTAATGTTGGCCCAAAGTCACAAAATGCAGATATTTGTGGTGGCTGGAATGGACTAGAATATGCTGGTAGGTGTTCTGCATGTTCAGGGAGGCCAACCACTCTTGGAGTTTGAGAAGAGGTATCTGAGTCCTTAGGGAGACCATCTTGAACCTCTCCCAGTGCAAAATGTGTTCAGTTTTCTGAGGGTCCAGAATGGGGTGCATGTCCTCTAACTTCTTCAGAATAAGGAAGTAATGGGAGTAGAAGCATGTATTGTGCTCTGCCTCAGCACTAGTTCCACTGCCCTGACTCCCAAGATGCCCACTACCTCTGTGGTGAGAAGGTCAGACATGACAGCTGACAGGGGTTCTGCTTCTTGAGTGGATAATCCAGAGTGATTTCTGAGAAATTCAGTAAGTAGCCCTCTCAGTTGATCCTTAAAACCCACTTGTCTGTGGTGATGGCTTTCCACTGATAGTTAAACTGAATCAGACATCCCCATCTCCAGAGAGTAAAGGTCTGCATCGAGCAGCTGAGGCACAGCGAGGCTGGTGCTTCAGAGGATGGCACTAGGCTCTTTGGGGCCCATGTCTTTGGCTGCACCTTCTTTTGCAATTGAAGATGCTGGGACTTGAGTTGGGCCTCTACCTTTGATATTAAACAATTGCTTATTGTGGAAAAAACTTGATCTTTCCTCTCTTGAGGGTGAGCTGGGGCAGGACAAGCAGTCTTAATGGCTGTTCTAGTCTTTTGAGAGGCTTGAGGGACTGTTCCATTTGTTGGCTGAACAGATAAGAGCCATCAAAGGAAACATTTATGTCTTGCTGTTGGGTGTCATTGGAGAAACCCAAGGTCTGAAGCCAGGAATGTCTCCTAATGCAGATACCAGCAGCAGCAGAGTGGGAAGCAGTGTCATATGCATCCATAGCCACCTTTAACTGATGACTGCTGGACTTTGTGGCATGGGTAATAGTCTTAAGAACTGTCTGCTTAGTGTCCAACTCCAGCAAGGTCTCAGCGACAGACTTGAGAGAAGTTCAAAGGGCATACTCGCACTGGGAGAAATGTCTCTGGTAGCTAGCTATTCACGTAGTCAAGGTAGCTGCATCAAAGGCTCTTTTCCCCATTGTGTTAATCTTTTGAGACTCTTTATTCATGGGTGTGCAGTAACCTCTTGGGGAAGATGGCTTTGTCATTCTCAACCAGAATGACCGTCCCTATTGGCAAGGGCTGGGAAGCCAAAATAGATCTGTCTTTAGAAGCAGTATACTTACAGTCTATCTGCTTACACACAGAAGGAATGGAAGCAGGCCTGGCCCACACTGCCTCAGAGACAGTGTCTCAAAGCAGGTGGGATAGGAGGTGTAATGTTGACTGGAATATTGGAACATGGAGTCACTCTAGACATAGCCATTTACCTGGATCAAGGACAGAAGTCTTGAGGGCAAGGGTTACATGCATATTGCAAAGCAGGGCCTGGAAAGAAAGATCCTCCTGAGGAACAGGAGGAATGCCTGGAGTAGGATTCCAGACTGTACAAGGAGTCATTCGCCCTCAGAGATGATGAGGTTGGGGTCCGACTCATCCACCTCCAACTCTCTCAGAGGAGTTGGGAGAGGAATGGACCTAGGAATGCCCAGCCCAGCTCTAGGGGTCAGAAAGACAAGTAACACTGACACACTGGCCCATAAGGAGCAAGCGTGGGGTCCAACACATACCAGAAGGAGCCAGCACCCACCACCCCAAAGGAGCAGCACCAGCACTGCCACTGAGACTGGGCCCAGTGCCAAGGAATTCCATGATGTCACAGGCATCATTGTGTGCAGGTGCCGGGTGTGGTGCTGGGACAGGCCTTAAGAGGACTGAATGTATCACTGATCCCTGCACCACCTGTAATGAAGGTCCAGCTGGCACTGAAGTGATCAGAGAAGGTACAGTACATGGGCCAGCCCCAGCACAGTGACACTGCGAGGGGTATGACTATGGGAACTGGCATCTGCGGTGTGCTCACTCAGACAAGGGATCAGGATCTGCTGACAGAGCCAAGTGCTTTACCTGACTAGAATGTCCCGACTGTATCACAGGGTCACTGGCCCCAAGGGGCCAGGAATCAGTCCACAGGAAGATGCAAATGAGCCAGATGCTGTATCCACTGCTCCATAAGAGTTGCCCAGTGATGAAACTGCCCATCGGAATTCCCAAAAGAGGACAGCAAGGAGCTCTGGACCCAAGACAGTGGGCAGGAGTTGCTGGGGATACCAATGGTGCTGGGCAAGGCCTTCTGCTCCCGACCTCGAAGACCTCATGGCAGTCCTACCAGAGGGTGACCTCGAGCAGTACCATTTCTTCCCTTCTGATGGAAGAGGAAGAACTCAAGGCTTGAGCAGTGCTGAGTCCTCTACCTGGATCAAGATTGGGCCTCCTTCTTTGTGTGTGTTTATTGGAGGCTACCCCACTCCCAAACACAGGACTACCCATCATCAGAAACCTCCTTTGGTAAGGAAGTGGACCAGAAATGGCCCATCTGCTGCAGCAGCATGCCTGAAAAGGCTCCCTACCATCACCGTTGCTGTCCATGATCTTAGGCTGTTCAGTAGGGCTGAGAGAAACTGACAGGAAAGTTTGTTGTTTGTTTGTGTGTTTCTAACCTAAACTGATACAAAATAATAAACACCAGCTGAAAACTGTTGAAACAGAATGAATTGAATGCTGTGTCATATAGACATGAAGATCTGACTCCTGGTGGGTGATCAGTGTCGTCACTGAAGTGCACTCAACAGTGGGAAAAAATGAACTGAGGCTGTCGAAGATCATTGCTAAGGTAAGCCATGCACTGCAGCTAGTCTCATGGTGCGCTCATGTGCATAGCTCACCTCAGCACCAGCCGTCCTGAAAGTTCTGGTTCCCACAGGATCCTAGCACCTCAGCTTAGAACCCATCAGTGTGAATCAGTGGGGATGATACAGTCCAGGAAGATCAGTGAGTACCATATCTGCTAAAGCCAGCATGATGCTGTCCAAATCATCTAAGTGCCGTTAGTCTCCAGTGTGAGGAGGGCCTCTGAACCAAGAAGCCTAGTATGGAGGCATAGAAATTGACTCTCCATTGTAATCTGAATGCATCTTTCCAGAAAGCTTCATGCTCTAGATTTCTGGAGAAGTAGAGCATATGTTTTGCACTGTGGTGGACACAAGAAATCTCTTTCTGGTTTGCCTCCAATTATTGAGTAGGAAATGGAAATTACGTACTCTACCGTAATTATTGATCTTCTTGGACAGTCTCCATCACTCATTCACACTAGTGGAGATAGCGCCGGAGGTGCTGGGACAGCGGGAGCCTAAAGTTTTCAGAAAGGTCGGAGCCATGCACGGCACCATGAGACTAGCTCTGCCTGTGTAGGCTACTTCGTCGACCCTCCAACCACCCCAGCATGTTTTCGACCGAGGAGGTGCAGCATGACTAATGAGAATAACTCATCCTGAGTTTCTGGGCCTGAGAGGGCCCAGATGGCCTTGCAGAAAGGTTAAGAATAATGTCCTCACAGTCTGAATCATGGGACCCAGAAGACCAGGAAAGAAAGCAGTGAACCCAGGGGATGGTGGGTGGGCATGTGAATGAGTGATGGAGACTGTCAAGAAGATCAATAATTGCAGTGAAACGTAATTTCCATATCTTCCTGGACTAAGTCTCCATCACTCATTCACACTAGTGGAGAGTGCACCAGCTAAAACCAACAACCCTGAGTAGGGTGGTAGGAGAGAGGGTTCACTCAGAATGGACAGCCAAGGACTCTTCTATTAATAAAAGAGCTGTCTTGTAAGAGCATCTATAACATAGTGCCTACAAGATAAACCTTTCGAGGGTTGTAACCTAGATCTTGCCGGCCGACTACAATGGGCACAAAATGAAAGTCTGCCAGGCAACCCAACCACTCTAGGAGAGTGGCAAGAACCTGGCCTCACAATTTGATCTAGGATCAAAATTAAACGTGTCAAAGACATGTGCTAATGTAACGAAAGGGACCTCAGGAACTGAAAGAGTCGGAGGTAAAGTCTACTGGTTCAGGGTAGACCGGAAAGTGCAGATGGAAACCCCAACTATCCAGTATGGTTGACCTGTAAACAACAAGTCCAGAAGCACTTGAATCCCTTACTTGGTGAGCAAGGAGGTCCAGGTGGAGTTAGCCATCAAGGAGAATGGTCTCCACTTAGTCACAGAATCTTCCTGATGGAAGGCCAAGCACGACTTAGAAGCCTCTCGTGGTGGTCTAGTAAAACCAGATCCTACCCACTGTATATTCCAAGAGGAATAATCCTGCCCCTGTGTGACAACTGTAGCAGCAGTCTCTGAACTCAGGAAGAAAGGAAAAGGTGTACAGGAGAATGTGTCCACTGTGGAAAAAACATTCTGACAGAAAAAAACAGGGCTGGATTTCCAAGGTCAATAGAGGCAGATGTGCATCGAGGAGGGACACAGCAGGACCAAGTTAAGGCTAACCCATTTGTTGAAGTGACTGAAAGAGGCAGTGACTCAATGCGGTGAGGCACTAGCCACTCTGGCGTTCCTGAAAGGAGTAGGAAAGGATTCTCGTTCATTTTCTGAAAAGAAACATCACCACTCCCTCTTGCACTTGAAGAGGATAGCTTAGTGGTGACTGGCATGGACCAGAGTGCAGGAACCAAGGTGTGAATATTTGAGAAGCTTCCTCAGAAAAGGGACCTTCTTGACCATCCATCAAGAAGGAGGAAATCGCCTGTTAAATTAAGCAAGCAAGGAAGCAGGAACCTGAGTTCCAACTCGTGAGGTCGCTTCTGCTGCTGTAAGGCTCTGTTCAAGAGAAGAAAGCCTGATAAAGAAAAGAACAGACTGGGCAGGTCGCCTAGGTCTAGGAAATGTCTCTGAATGACATACTACTAATGCAACTAATGCAACTACTAAATCTAGTTTTCTGAATAAGAGAAATCTCAGAGAAGAGATGGCCCTATATCGTCGCCTGGATCAGACTCCCATAGTGGAAGAAGAAATCAGGTACTCTTTACCGTGTCCTGGAGATAGGCGCCTCAGGGGCTGAGGAGGAACCTGACCAGATCCCCCAAAAGGGGGTACCAGGTAATTTCTGGCTAGGCCCTGTGCTGTGATAAAACCATATGATATAAATTTTTTTTTTTAGTTCGAGCTAACAAGGCTTTCGGGCTGCTGTTTTGAGGATTGTCTTGATACAAAAGATGAAGATGTTCTCCATTTGAGTGCGGAAAGACCTGAGTGTCCAAACTGAAATCATGACCGGACTAACAGTCACAGCTGGAGAGAAATTAACCACCTGTGCCGAAGAAGCCACCGAAGAGGCAATATCACCAAGGGGCTATATGCCTATCAAAGGAGCAGAAGAGTCAGGCGTACAAACCATTAAATTAAAATGTTCCACAGAGTATAACTGTCTTGACAATTGAACAAGTCTAGATGCAGAAGAGTATGGTCCATGGGCGCGGTGTGAAATACTATAGTGGACCCTTACTGAGGAACTACTGAAAGGATTTTCCCTCACGGACTCTGAAGATAGAGATGACGTGCCCTCCAGTATATAAAATGAGCGTCCTGCGTTACTGACCAGAAGGACAGGGAAAGACCCATCTAGATGCACTTCTACCCCAGAGGGTCTAGGTCAGAGCCACTAGAGACTCTGCCATCAGGAAGAATGTCGAGGAGCTTGGTACCACGTAGGGAGCAGAGTAGGTGCTGAGCAGAATGAGATCCGCTGACAGAACGGTGCAGCAGAGTTCCATAGCAGAAAACCACTAGATGACACAAGATCCCATGAGACCACCACTCACTAAATGAGGCGGAAAAATAATCCAGAGAACAGGAGTTCATTCTGCGTAAACATCCTGCCACAAGTTCTGTGGAAAGGAGTCTGAAAGGAAAATGTGTCACTAATTCTGCCATACAGCACCCACTAGCACCTGTGTGTGGCATCAGCAGCACAAGTGGCACAGGAGGCGCAAGCAGTGATTATGCCAACCTGGGCGATAGCCAAGGCAGCCATGGTAGTATCATGAGTACTCCCAACACCCATGTAGCAATGGCACTCGAGGCACCTCCGACACCCATGACACCAATGGCACCAATGGCACCCATGGCACCCATGACACCCATGGCAAGAATAGCACCAAGGGCACCAATGGCACCCATGGCACCTGAGGGCACTGGTGGCATCCATGGGCACTGCGGTGCCACCCACAGCACCACGTGTGTCACCCCAGTGCCCAAGGCACCAGTGGCACCCATGGCATGAAGCATCCATGGAACCCATGGACACCCACAATATCACCCGTGGCACCCACAGGTGCCCCGGCACCACCCTGGCACCTCTGGCACCCATGGCACCCATGGGTGCCTGGTGCTACATGAGTGAATGGCACTGCCCGTGGGAGCATGGCACTGCCTGCGGGAGCACAGCACTGCCAGCGGTGCATGGTGCCACCTCTGCGGGTGCCAGCACTGCCCGCTGATGTGTGGCACCACTGGCAGCACCGACAACCAGTGGCAGCAAAGGCACCACGGGCGCCTCACAGAGTGATGGTGCTGACCCACGGTGCTGACTAAATGCATGGCGCCGACCAAGGCCCGAGGCCCAGCGCTGACCAAGGCACCGAGCATGGCGCTGAACCATGGTGCCGACTATGGCGCTGAGCCATGGCGCTGAAGGAAAATGCCAATGGAAATCCTGAAAAGGGAGAAGGAAAAGGTGGTGCCCATGCCAGCCCCTGCATGGAAAAGGGAGGGGTAGGCACAGGGGTTGACACGATGGCAAAGGCACCCAGAGGTCACCTCACCATACATGATCCATCAACCCGGCTCTGGTCCAACAGCTCGAGGCCCAGAGGTCCCGAAATCAGGAACAGAGCCAGGAAAACTGGAAAGTCAACCCCTGCTCCATAGGAGTGACCCAAAGGTGAAACTGCTCACGAAGCTCCAGTGAGGACAGAGATCAAGCTCGGAGCCGAGAAAGCAGCCATTAGGAGGCGGGCCCAAGAGGAACCCACCAAAGTCGGTTGGGACCCATCACTCCTCAGATGAACATTCCTCGTGCAGACATACCAATGGGCAACCTCGGCGGCACGATTCTTCTTCCCTGAGCGAGGAAGAGGAGCTCGAGGTCAAGTGGAACCGGATCACCAGAACCATTAGATTTGTGCTTGGAGGACTGTCCTCCCCAAACACAGGACTGTCCGTGAGTCAGACTCCCCTGTTAATTAAGGGCGCGGACCAGACACAGCCCTCTGCCATAAAACTTTCAAAGTCCTCCTACTGTCACTGCTACCGTCTAAGGACGACTCCTTTGATGGCAGGAAATAATTTCTTTTTCTTCTTCTTCATAATCTTCTTCTTGTTCGTAAAATAATAAATTACTACTTTAAAATATTAAAACATTAAGAGCTGTTGTCGTATAGGCGAAAACTTCGACTCCGACGGGCGGCGACATTGACATCAAAGCGCACTTTCGGCGGGAGGAAGAAAGGAACTGAGGCGGTTGGAGGGTCGACACTGAGATAGCCTACACAGGCGTGAGCCAGTCTCAGGTGCCGTGCACGTGTGGTCCTATCTCGGGGGCCGACCCTTCTGAAAACTTTAGGTTCCCGCTGGTCCTAGTGCCCTCCGGTGCTATCCCACTAGTGTGAATGAGTGATGGAGACTTAGTCCAGGAAGATCTATACCACATGCTTTGTGAGCGATCACTCATGGGAATCCTCTACTGTTTGACTAAAGCTGTCTTCCAGTAAATTTTCACTCCTAATAGATGGATGGCATGGATCAGAAATGAAATTTACATACTCACCTTAATTCTTGATCTTCCTAGATATCTTCACCATTCATTACAGCTAGGTATACACTAGAGGCATCAGACCCCATGGGAGCATATAGCTTTAAGCTTTTTCAGGAGGAGAGGCTGGCATCAGAGATGGCACCACCCTCGAGGACTACATACTATGTGGCACTCACGGGTTGGTCAGTAACTGACACCGGCCCCAACCTCCTCAGTTCTGCTCGCTGAGAGGAAAAAAGGTAGAGAGAAAAGAGGAGGGTGGGGCAAGGAAGCCCAGGATATAAAAGGAAAGGATATAAAACTAAAATTCTAAGGCTGACCACAGCAGGAGAGGTAAGCGCTCTAGGGTGTTTCTAGACTAGGGAGACCCCAACCACTGGGCAGGCCAAGAGGGAGAGAAGAGAGGAAGAAAGAGGAAAGGAAGAAGGAAGGGAAATGAAAGAGAAAGGAGGGGGAAGGGAGAGGAGAGGGGTGAGAGAGAGAGAGATTAATTAAGTCTGAACCCTAAAATAGGAGAATCTCCTATTAGGGCGATAAGAGGGTTTCAGGTGGACCATATTGAAAGGACATATTCCGTTCCAGAATGTAGAAGCAGACTTTGGTCCAGCAGAGCAAAGGAAGGACCTTAAGGAGTGGCAGAGGATATAGTCCCAGTAGCCCCTAGATAGAGTTCAATGGGAGTTAGGAGAGATAGCCATCCACTAGGAAAAGAGGAACAGAAGTTCCCTGCTCTCTTTACCTTTCAGGTTTGCATACTTTTTCTTCAAAGGTCAAGCACAGGAAAAGTTCTCATTAGGGTTCCTCTCTCCCCCATCCCTACAGAGGGATGGGAAAATTACCCCAGAGCAAGGTCTCCACAGACAAGAAGGCAAACCTGGTCTATAGTCAGCGGTGCACCTCTGAGCTAGATGGCACAACCCTTTGGACCACCACCACTATACAATGGTGATGGAGGTGGTAAGAAGAGCTAATCCCTCAAGAGAAGGAGTAGGAATCCCTGGAATAGGGGTCCATGGGAACCTTGCCTGTGAATAACCCAATAGCTGGGATACCACAAAAGGAAAAATTGTAGGATAGGGCCTAAAGGCCCCAGAAAAGAGGACATGAGGCCCCCAGAGCTCGAGGAACCAGAGATAGGAGCCTCAAGGGTGGCAAAAGGCAATGCACAAAAATGAAAATTACGCATCCACTGTAATTCTTGATCTTCCTGTATATCTTCACCATTTATCACTGCTGGGTGTCTGCCGGAGGCAGGCTGAAGACTTTTTTTTTTTTTTTGGAGGGAGAGGCTGACAGTGTCAGCGCTGCCCATGAGGCCGACGATTATGTGCAGCTTTGTAGATTGGCCAGTAATGGCCATTGGGTCCTCCTCCACCTCAGTTCTGTGCCTTGGAGAGACAAAAGAAATAAGTAAAGAGAAAGGAGGGTGGGGCAAGGGGCCCAAGAGACAGTAAAAGGAAAGGAAAAACTGAAAAAGGTATGCTGACAAGAGGACAGGTAAGGGAAAAGAGGGCCTGAGGGTTGTGGGCCAGAGGCCCCAGTCCCTGAGTGACCAAGGGAGGAGAAGGGAGAGGAAGTAGCAAGAAAGAAAGAATCTAGGTATGGGATGGGGTGGGGCTTGGCCCCAATCAGGCAAGAGGTACACTTGGGCATGAACCTAATCAGAAGAGCTGTGCTCTGAAGGGTCTAAGTGCCAAGAGTTTAGCAAGAATGCAGCAGGATGCTGCAAGAGTTCCCAGTTGTGCCCCAATGACCAAGGCAGAGCCAACACTGCCCAGAGGTTGAGAGAGTGACAAGAAAAACAAGGATGTTTGCACCACCAGTGTTTGGAGGATGCCACCCCCAAGTCTCAATCCCAAATATTTTGTGGAAATATCACAGTTCTTGACCCCCGAAAACACCAACAGGATTTGGGGGAGAGACACTGTGGAGCATACCCTCCTCAAGGGAGGGAGAAAGGCAAGGGTCATCCCAGGAGGCCTGAGGTGCCACCCTGGACTAGAACAGACCCATCTGAGCAGGTCATACAAACAGTCCAGAAGAGGAGGCCCCCGAGACCAAAAGAGAAAACACCGAAGGTTTTGTGATTCGCTGAACCTGACCCTGCCCCACTAACCCCTTCCCGACAACTCGGGAGTGGAGAACCCAGGGCGGGCAGGTGGGGATAAAAGAGGGAGGCAGCATGTCTCAGGGACTGAGGCCTCAAGAGAAGAAGGTGAGAGGATTCAGTGATGAATGGTGAAGATATAAGAAGATCAAAATTACGGTAGGTACATAATTTTCATATCTTACCTGTGTCAGTCTTTACCATTCATCACTGTTGGGTGAGTACTGAGCACTGAGGCACCAATAGCCCAGGAAAAATCCCCAGTCTCCCGGGGAGAATGGAGGAGGGAGGAGAACTTCCACTAGCCAGTTTAAGGCTGGGACTTGTCAGAGTGAGATGGGGTCTCCTGGACCTTAGGGGAAGGAAAGCACCCATGAAGTTCCCATCTTGTCCGGCGGGAAAAAAGATGGGTCCCCTGGAAGGAGGAGGCCAGTAACCTGTGCTGGACCAAGGTGACAACCTTGACAGGCGCAGCCATGCCATCTGCCTAATGCAGATCACTGTCCCGCAGCCGTGAAGTGACCTCATTAGCATTGCACGATGCCCTTGATTGGTGCCTCGCCATTCCAGGCCTATAGCAGAGAGGGCTATGACTTGCCAGGTAGCTTCTGAATCAGGCAGCGATGCTAAAGCTTGACCTAACCTCACCCACAGGTGCCTTGTTGTAGGCAGTGTGAGTGGCCTGATGTGATATGATCACCAACAGACTCCATGCTGAAGAAAACCCTTCACCCCAGCCGATTCAACTCTCAAGAGTCAGTCTCATGGGGCATGTCATGGACGGACGAGCATGCGAAGCCGAGCGGGTTGTCCAGCCACATCAGTCCAGAAGGTGGATGAGGAAGGCTCCTGGAGACCCAGATTTGCGTAATACCACCTGCAGCAGTCCATAGGGGCTGGCTCTTGGGAATATGGATGCTGCCAGGCACTGTCACGATGCTTGCCAGAAGGAACCAGCGAGGAAGGACTACCAAATGGTGTGCCCCGTATTCGCCTAGGAAGGCCTGCATCGCACATTCGGTATTGTCCCTTGCATAATGGGAGATGTGCAAGTCTCTAACCAACCTCGACAGGAAGCGCTGGTACTGGGCTTGATCAGTGTCTGAGGATAGATGGATGGAAGGTTCCTCTTCCCCAGTGGAGGAAGATGAGAAGGTCAAGGAACTTGACGAGTCAGACTCTGGCTGCAGCAGGGTAACTGGTTGGAAGACCTGCTCATCCATGGCCCTACTGTATTGAGGAAAGCAGCAGCCTGAGACCTGAACTGATCCCAGGTCAAAGGCCCCAGAGGCCAATGTGGCCTGGGAGAAGGAGCTGGGTGCAGAGGCACGGGCAAACCTGTCACCTGATGTGATGTGCCTCTGCTAGGGCTAGCAGAATCCACAGGAGAGCCTGGCATCAGAGGAAAACTGCAGGTCTGTAGATTCACCATCCTATCCAGAAAATCAAAATGGTAAGGGCTAAACCCTGTAAGGTGAGCTATCCTATGAGGGGACCGGGCTGCATGGATCCAGCCCCACCCAGAGAGAACCTCCATGGGAGAACCCTAGGAGAACAAAGGGCTCAGCACTCAGCTCCTTCCCTTGACCCTGGAGGTCATGGAGTGTGCCTGATCCCTTTCCCCCTATTCTCAACCCTGAGGACTCTGAGGAAGCCCTCTTCCTCGACCCTCTGCAAGGCTCCTTGACTCAAAGGCCCCGGAGTACCTCAGGAGGAGAGGCTCAATCTTAATCCTGAGGAGGAGGAATGGCACTGGGAATGGCAGCCATTCCTCACTCAGAAACCCAATCGCCACACAAGCAGCAGAGGGACCATCAGGCCGCAGCTGTCCCTCCGAGCCAGGAGTGGGTGGGGATCAGCCAGAGCCACAGTGGTCAAGAGCTGCCAGAGGGGGCACCTGGGGAGGCTAGGGGTGCTGAAGTTGTGGGGACATCTCTGATTCATAAGAATCAGGCAACCAATCTGGATCTGCTTCAGAATCATCTGCCTGTGAGGAGGAGATAACTATGAAGGGCTCTGGATCGGCGCTAGGGATGCCCCGTCACAGTGCTGAGAACAGCTCTGCGACCTGGCCCTGCATCCTCGAGGTCCCACCCTGATCTCTGCACTGTGTGCAGCTCGGGATCCAAGGCAGCATTGAGGAATGCCCCATGTCAGGACCAAGAGCCATGGGCCCCATCAACAGGGAGCCTGCACCTCTGAGAAGGTGACTGCAAAGGCAGTGCTCCCAGACTGGCCCGAACAGAGCTGGACCAGTCCTCCAGCACTGCAGTAGGGACCTCCTCTATGGCAAGGCTATAGAAGAAGGCCCCTTCACTGAACTGTATAGGCCCAGGAAGGAACCTGGAGGTAGGGCAGAGAGTCCCAAGCTTGGACGAGTGATGGCGCCCCAAAAGTCAGTGGGGCCCTGCTGACTTTTAACATGCAGTGCTCTAAACTTCATGGCCAATCAGAAGCGGTGTTGCAGGAATCCATATGGTGCTGGGGTCCAAGACAGGACAGGCACACATTATGGGTTGGTCACGGAAATCTTCGGCCAGGACACCAAGCATGAGGGGCCGACCCATTTTTACATCGCTTTTATCCCAATGACCAGACATGACAGAATGGCAACAAAATCCAAAATAGCAAATACTCAATGCCACACACAAATAAATGGAAACATCTTACTGGTCTGGAGCGGCATTGAGTAGCAGACCGAGGTGGAGTCGAAGGTCTGAACAGTGTCGAACTGTGGCATCATTAAAACTAGGCCGCAAAAAGTCTCGAGGGCTGAAGGTGCCATCTCAATGGTGGGAGAAGCAGAACTGAGGTGGAGGAGGACCCGCGGTCATTACTGGCCAATCTAGAGCACCATGTATCGTCAGCCTCATGGGTGGTGCCAACCCTCTTCCAAAAAAAAATGTGTCTCCGGCTTGGTGCCTGTCTCTGGCAGACACCCAACAGTGACGAATGGTGAAGATTGACACAGGTAAGATCTGCCCAACTAGGCTTACATGGGAGTTTGGCATAATGGAACAGCTGACAAATATCCATCTAGAGAGATGGAAGAAAAACCGCACATGTCGTTGCCCATAATGGAAAAGTCCTCTGTCCAACAGATAGCGCAGCCCCAGGGGCCTACAAAACAGAGGAGCATCCTGATCGCCTCCTCCTAGACACACTCAGAGCTGTGCTCGGTGTGCCAGGAGGTGCCAGCAAGAGTGGCCTCCCAGAGGAGAAGGCCAACAGGGAGGCATCACCACCCAGAGGTCTGACCATGAAGGGAAAGTGGGAGAAGCAGTAATGAATCACAAAGACATCTAAGAAGATCAAGAATTATGGTGAGTACATATTTTCATATCTTCCTCAGATCAATCTTCACCATTCATTACTGGTGGGTGAGTACCAAGCACCACGTAAGTGATGCTGGCACCTCTCTGAGGGCAGAAGTCTCCTTTAGCCTCCTGTGGGTGAGAACACAGAGAGGTGGTGGCCCTTATGGACCTGGTAAGGCCTGAGACTGATCAAGGTGAGGCAGAGATTTCCTATTCCTGGGAGATAGAAGGTGTCCCGCTAACTTGTGCCTCACCCGTGGGAGAAGAAATGGGCCCCCTGGAAAGGAGAGGCAATCACCCTTCACTGGGCCAGTGTTGACAACCTTGAAAGGTGAAGCACGCCATCCACCTGATACAGACTGCAGTTCCTGCCAGTTGGAAGCTACCTCATTGGTGTCATAGAATGCTCTTGCTTGGTGTCTCGCTAGCTCCAGACCATGGCCAGAAAGGCTAATGGCTGCCCGGTCACCCTGAATCAAGCAGAGGCCAGCAGTTGGCCCAGCATTGTCCACAGGTGTCTTGGGTAGGTCACCCTGAAGAAGGCACACCACCAAGAAGACTCTTCTACCCCAGCAGTCAGACTCAGCAGAGTTGGACTCGGGGGGTCATGCCTTGGGTGATGATGCCCAAGTGGTGTCAGAGCTCCACTCCCAAAAAGGGTGCAACATAGCACCTGGAGACTTCAGAGGTGCACAATACATGTGCTGGCAGTCCCTCAGGGCTGGAGAGGGGGAAGGAACAGTGCCAGATGCTGTGCAATTCTTTGTGAAGGGTGTGAGCCACGGAGGATAACAAGGTTGTCCGTGCTAAATTCCTCTAGAAATGCACCGTTGCATGGGCAAGTGTAGCTTACAAAGTGGAAGAGCGGAGCTCCTCCAGCATCTACGCAGGAACCACAGATAGCTGGTGAGATCAGCGTCAGAGGACAGATGGATGGAGGGATTCTTTTCCTCAGAGGAAGAAGATAAAGAGGCTGAGGAGCCAAGTTCAGAGACTGGTGCAGCTGGTGGTTCAGGTCTAAAAGATACCTCATCCAGGGCTCTGAGGTAGACAGGAATTCAACCACCGATGCCCTAAATTGTTCCCAGGTCATGGACCCCTTAGGGCTAAAGAGGCCTGGGAGAGAAGGAGAGGCTAAGGAAGAAGAGCTCTGGTGGGCCAGAGTAGGCCATCTGCTAGGGCTGAGAGTGATCAGTGGATGTTTCGGGGAGGGGCTGCACAACTCACCTGCCAAAGGATGTCCAACCAGACAGGGGTGGACAGGGTGTTGCCCTTTGGGGAACTTCAGATGGGTGATCAGAGCCTGTCTGGCCCTGCGGTGGCCTCTGACCCCACCAACCACAGATCCAGGGAGGAGAAGAGAGGAGGAAGGGTCAGCACGGGCACTTAACAGAGCCACCAGCTGCTCTGGAAAAAGGCCTCCACAATGATCTCGACCTCCGCACACCACCTCACCTGACAGAGACCTGCTCCTAGGGAGGACCCTAGTACTCGAGGTTGGAGTACTAAGGCAGCACTGGCACCAGAAATAGTGCCAGAATCCACCCCAGAACCCACCCGGTGCTAGAGTCTGATCCGGCACTACGAACAGTGCTGGAATCAGACCACACCAGGAGCTAGCATCAGACCCTGACCCAGCACTGACATTCTCTCTGGCACCAGAGTCAGCACTGACAGCAGCCCTGGCACTGTGGCGGTGCCAGAGGACACGGAAGAGGTAGCCCCAGGAAGGGCAGTAGCAGACTCCGTAGTACAGAGGTCCTAAGGCTGGGCGGAGGAGAGTTCTGGGGAGCCGGGCTGGCAGTCAGGATCATCCCAATTCTCCTCCTCCAAAGAGGAGGAGATCAAGAGATCTCCAGAAAGGCTACCCCAAGACTGTCACTTCCAGGCACTGCAAATGGTGCCAGAAGCGGACCCAGCACCAGGACCGCACTGCTTCACTTACCAACACCGAGGGCAGTGTCAGGAGTCAAAGTGGGGCCAGAAGGTGGCACCGAGGCTCCACCAGCTTGGGCCCAGTGTACAGCTGCAACAGTGACAACAGGGGCATCCATGCCCCAAGGGGACAGCGGACTGTGAGTGGTGCTCAGTTGGCCACCTGAAGGAGGCCAACTGTCCCACCAACCCTTCACATAAGCCTCCCATCCCAGCAAGACTAGAAGTGGCAGAAGCCTGCTCCTTTGATATGTATAGTACTGGAGGAGGACCTGGGGAAGGACCCATTGACCTGGCCTTGGCATCTAGAGAATGCTGCTGCCCTCTGAAAGTGGAAGGTTTTTGACCCACTTTTTTTTGTATTTATTTGTTTAACCAGTAGTAGCACAGTAAGCTGAAAACTTTTTACAGGTGTGACCTGGGAGCACAGGGAAGTTAAGTGACTTGCTCAGGGTCACACAGTATGCAAGTGGAAGCTGTGGGATTCAAATCCAGGTGCTAGATGTCACCAGATTTGCAGCTCAGAGCCTTAAACCACTGCACTAAACTGCCTCCCTAGATCATTGTTCTCTAGATTCCTTTCCAGATTCTAGTTGCTTCCCTACACGGGGATAGCAGTGGGATCTGTCCTACTTGTTGAGGAGTAACATAACACATTTGTTGTCTGTCTGTAGATATAATACCTTGTTGTGGACTATATCCAAAGGGTTTGCAGACTTTACAGGGCTGCATACACTGATGTAGAGATGCTGCTTTAGACTGACTCCGTGTCCTTCAACACATGGATTTTGAAGATATGGTGGTCCATGGAAAGCAGGCATTGCAGTTATCCATATCAGGTGATGAACCCAGGCAGGTAAAATAGTGGTCATGGTGATCCATTATGGTGATCAGCTTGCTACATGGGCTCCAATGCATAGGACACACCTGCCTTGGATTTACTGGCCATAGGCCCCAAACTGGACATAACCAGGTGGACAACAAAACAAAGAAACAGTACCCAACACCACATTTAAGTAGAAAACAAGCAAAAATAAAAAGAAGTGTTACAGGCTTCCAGGGAAGGTCAGCGGTGGTGGTAGATGTACAGCATTGAGTAAAAGTGGTGGCGGAGAATTGACACAGCCAAATTCTTCACATGTGGCTTCAACTCCCACAAGATCCATCCTCGAAGGTGGGAAAGAGTGAGGAGGTTGGGGGCCCGCTGCTGGTTACTGGCCAACCCACAAGCATCATGTGTAAGTCAGCCTCGAGGGCTCCGCCATCTCTGATGCCAGCCCCTCCCTCCTGAAAAAGCTTAAAGCTATATGCTCCCATGGAGTCTGATTCCTCCAGCATATACCCACCAGAAATGAATGGTGAAGATTGATCTAGGGAAGATCATTGTTCTCTAGATTCTTTTCAGATTCTAATTGCTTCCCACACAGGGGACAGCAGTGATCTGCCCTACTTGTTGAGGAGTAACATAACACATTTGCTGTCTGTCTGTAGATATAATACCTTGTTGTGGACTATATCCAAAAGGGTTTGCAGACTTTACAGGGCTGCATACACTGATGTAGAGATGCTGCTGTTAGACTAACTCAGTGTCCTGAGTCTTGCAGCACACTTCTCAAACCAGACAAGATGTATCTATGGTCACTGTCACTTGAGGTTCTGGAGGAGAGACGGAAACCCTTGAGGAGATTTTCCTCCTAGGTCCAGCACGAAAGTGATTTAATTTGAGGATTTGTGACTCATTAGGGTGATCCATTGGCTGAGTTGCTTGAGACCACTGAGTGCTGAGGATTTATTGTGATGTCCTCATGTTGAACCGTGTGAGGGCTACTGAAAAGACCTACTGTCATGAGACAAAGCATTCTCTGCATAGTGTGTATTGTTACTTGATTCTTTGTTCTGATGTAACAGGCTAACTGCACAATGGAGCCTACACTCTTCCTCAGGAGGAAGCACTTGGTTTGAGTGGACTCCAGGACTGCACCTATGAACTGAAGACTGAGTGGTACTACTTAACACTTGGTCAAGTTCAGTAGGATGCTCTCAGAATTGAGGAAAGAGCGAGCAGTTGATCTTCTGCTTCATCTGAGTCTTTGATGGAATTTTATGAGTCAATCACCCAGGTATATAAATATCTGTGTCCCTAACGTTCTAATGTCTGCTTCTAAAACTGTGAAGCACTTGTTAAAGACATGCAGCTCCTATGCATGTCCAAAGGGGCAGGACCCTGAACTGGTAGTGTTTGAGGCTCACATAGAATTGAAGAGTCTTGCAGTGGCTCGGTCTGACAAGGATGGGCTGATACCTCTCGAGCAATGCCAAGCAGTTCTGCTATTTCATGTATGGTAGCAGACACCCAAAGATATCATTCTGAAGTTCTTGCATTTAGAACAGAGGTTCATACTGTATGTCTGAGATTAAAACTGGATTCATGCCGCCTGTCTATTTGGAACTGAGAAAATACCTGGGGTAAATTTGTCTTTATGTGACTCCATGACACTTCCACTTCCTGTTCTGCAACAGCCTCACTATTTTTGAAGAATAATGCTCAGCCAATGGATCCTAAAGCTGAGACTGTTTCTCTGGTGGATGGGCCAGTTAGTGCTTGATCAGCTCCAGAGGGTAACCCACACTATCAGAGTGTGGGGCTTGGAGCTTGTTGTGCTGTTTTCTGTTGTGGTTTCCCGTTTGCTAGAAACACCTGAATTTATTTTTATGTGGAAGCCCCTTAGGCCTTTGTTGGGTCTGCCACAAAATAGCCACTAGTAATGACAGAAGAACCCTTGTTACCTTCCTCTGTGGGGAGTAGAAGTATGCTCTTTATGTCTTTTAGTATCGACTTCTTATCACTGGACTATTTGAGGGACTCTTCTATATTCTGGCCTAAAAGGTAAAACATTTTGAAAGACACATTAATCACCTTTGTTGAATATCATTTGCAAATTCAGCAAGTCTGACCCAAGAGTGTCTTTTGACACAGATACAGTGGAGTCCCCAGGATGAAACCCAATTCTGCAGCATTTTGTAGCACTCTGCAGAATGCTGCAGAAGACCTACTGAATAAAGCAATGTAATTTCAAAGGCAATTAATCCCATTTGTCATTCAAGAAAATGTGACACTGCCAGGATGATGCGAATAAGGTAGAAAAAGAAATGAGAAGACTGGATGGGCCTTGAGGTCCTTATCTGCAATCAACTTCTATGTTTCTATGTTTCTATGAATGCCACAGTTTCCTGCATGTCAAAAGGGACTAATTGCCATTGAAATTACATTGCTTTATTGGGTTGCCTTTCAGTAATCACATCCTTATACTAACTGTGACACTCATAGCTTGATTTAGGAGTTATCTGCTTCATCAGTGTTATCTTGTGTCAATTAAATTTATATGCAGTAGGATTCTTTGTATGTGTGTTCCACCAAGCACATCTGACCCAAGGTTCTTTCTGGCTGAAAGCAGTATTGTACTGTTAAACTTCTCTGACATCATCTTCTGTTTTTTGTCTTTTAAATGAGTATTTTAAACCAATGGGGATTTTTTCTGTTTTCTCTGCATTATCTAGCTGTTATAAGTATTGTATTTTCTAAACAACTGCCATGAGCTTCTGAAGAAGGACTGGTTGGTCCGAAGCTAGAGCACTTTGTTCTTGTTGTTACGTCTATGTAGGTCCATTAAAGGTATCAAATCATTTGCTTCTGGATCTATTGCTTTATTCAGTAGGTCTGCTGCAGTGTACTGCAGAGTGCTTTAAAAGTGAGTTTCATCCTGGGGACCCCACTGTACATGCTGCTGCAACTCTAGATGAAGCACCAGAAGCATCACAGGTAGCTCTGTTTTGGTGTTTTTGACTCAGATCCCTTTTAGTTTAAACAGAGTAAGTAGTCATACTGTTCTTAGCCAAGTATGATTGGTAATTTTCGACTCTGAGGCCTAGAGTGGATGAAGTGAACATCATTTCCACATGATATTTATCTTGCATAATTTACAATCAGTTGATTGTACAGAAACCACTTTAGGAGCAATGGTTTTATAATTTTAGCAATAATGACAATAGCATCAGCTATAGGCTGTGTATATTAGCCTGATTTGAGCTTTGGTGCCAAATAGTTTTTGTCTGCTACATGTGGTATTTCAGTCATTAAACTGATATTTTTAGGCTGCTAGAGTAGCAATTTCTTAAGCACGATGGTGTGAAGATGTTGGATAAAAATGAAAATTACGTTACCTAGCATAATTCTTGATCTTCTCTTAAGTCTTCACCATTCATTACTGCTGGGTGTAAGCGGAGGTGCCAATGGGGCCGCCATGTGGCAGGTGCAGCATGGGGCACATGGGTTGGCTGCTAGATGTCAGACTTCTCCTCCACCCCAGTTCTGTTTATAGCTGGAGAGGCAGAAATAGGTTATAGAAAGAGAGTGGCAAGGAGCCAAGGGATAGAACAAAGAAAACAATATAAACTGAAAAAGGCATAAGCGAATAGGAGACAGGGAGAGAGAGAGAGAGAGAGAGACCTACCCTAAGTGGCCACAGGGCCTCAATCCTCAGGCTAGCACCTGAGCTAATGTCTACCACAGATGCCTGTCATAGGCAGTGTGATGTGCCTGATGAGGATCTATGCACATCAATGCACAGTCAAGAGAAATACCTTCATCCCCACCGATCGAATTCTACAGAATCCGGATCCAGGGTCGGTCATGCACCAGGCGTTGAGGCCCAGAGGGAGTGTCTAGGGATGTCAGGCCCAAAGAAGGGTGAGGTAAGGAACCTAGAGACTCCTGTGGGGCACAACACCATCTCCTGTAGTCTACTGGGGCTGGAGAAGGGGCGACTGGAGACTGCCAGGTGCGGATAAACGCCTCTTGGAAGGGGATGTGCTAGAGGCACCACTAGGTGGTGAGCACTAAATTCACTAAAGAATGAATGCATAGCCTGCTCGGTATTGGTCCTCAAAACATGGAGATGTGAAGCTCTGTACCAGCCTCGAAGGAACCACTGATATTCAGCGAAATCAGCATCAGAGGACAGGTGGACAGAGTGTTCCTCTCCCTCTGTGAGGGAGATGAGGAGGATGAAGAGCTTGAATGTCCAGAGGACTCCTGTGGCAGGGGGGACGAGGCAGAAGACCCATTCATCCATGGCCCTAATGTAGGTAGGGAAAGGCCACCGCAGTGGCTCTGAACATCTCCCAGGTTATGGGCCCCATAGGACCCACATGGCCCAGGAGAGAAAGAGGTGTCTGCAGAGGGATGGGCGATGGGCACCGCACTGAGAGTGCCCAACCTCTGCCAGGGCTCTGAGATTCAGGGACTGATGCCACCATACAAGGGGCCCTGAGACCATACCAGGTTGTGAAGGTTGATTCTGAGAAGGCAAACTCCAGAACAGCCCTGAAGGAGTCTCCCTGTGACATGCCTGGGGTTGCATGGGTCCAGAAGGGCAACCCTCTGCTCTGCCAACCAAAGGTGCCCCTGAAACCTTAAGAGAAAGGCGGGGCTCAGTGCTATGACTCCTCCCCACCCGTGCAGGGTGGTGGAAGGTGCCGCCACCTCGCCCCAAACTTTCAACCCCTCAGACTAAGAGGCAGACCTCTTCCTTGGTCCCAGTGAGGCAGGGTTCCCCCAAACCCACAGGCCCCGAAGGAGGTAGTAGCAGGAGCAAGGGCCCCCACCCCCTTGGGGGCCACAGCAGAACCAAACATGGCAGCTGCCTGACCTCCCTAGAGGAGGGCACCCTGCCCGATCCCCGAGCTGTCACCCCCAAGGGTTCTGTGGCTACCCCCAGCAGAAGGATCCTCCCTGGCAACAGGCTCCGGGTATTCAGCGATAGGGCCGCTGGGCTGCCTGGCACCATGTCCCACAGGGCCTTCAACTCCGAAGAGTCAGGCTGCCAGTCGGATCCACCTCAGGTCATCCCCTCCAAAGAGGTGGTGACAAGTAGACCTCAGGCTAGCAACCCGGGAGAGGTCCTGGCAGCGTTGCTGCTTGTGGCGCCACTATGGAACATGGCACTGCCCATGGCACCACCCTGATCACCAGCGCCATGAATGGTGCCAGGATCTGGGGTGGCACCACATGGTGGTGCCGAGGTCCACCAGTGCCAGGTCCAGCAGCCGTGAGCCGCAACACGGGGAGCCTGCACCTCTGAAGCGTGACTGCCGGGTGGCACCAGCAACACAACTCTGGGGAATCACACTGCTCCTCCGGCACCACAGAAGAGGCTCCTCCTCAGCAAGACTGGAACTGGAGGAGGCCCTCCTCACCGGGCCAGATAGACCTGGGAGGAGACCGAAGGAAGGTCTAAGGTCTTGGCCTGGGAAGCCCACAGGCGATGTCATCCTCCGAAAGTCGGTGGGGCCCTGCCGACTTTAAACACACAGACTTCTAAGATGCAGCAGTCCATAGAGAAGCAGGCATCGCAGTGGTCCATATCATGGTTGAGTCCCAGGCACCGAAGGCAGACATCATGCCAGTCTGAAATGGAAAATGTCAGCCACAGGGCACCGATGCATGGGGAATGGCCCGTTTGCACTTACGTTTAGTCCCAGAACCAGACATGATGCTAAAGAAAAGTGCAAAACTGAAGCAAAGACCCAGCACTGTTGACAATAACAATAAAGACCGGTCTTACCGGTCTGTAGCGGTGGAGGGTAGAAATGAACCGGGATGAAGGAGTTGACTTCTAACCAAGCAAAGACCTAATGGCAGAAAGATACTGAACTCACGCAGCAGGTGTGTCCTCGATGGCGGGAGGAACAGAACTGGGATGGAGGCGGAGTCTACGGTGCCTAAGGCCAACCCACATGCCCTGCACGGGCACCTGCCACATGCCGACTCCTCAAAAAAAAGGCTCCGCAGTGGGTACGCTTCTGGCTTACACCCAGCAATAATGAATGATGAAGACTAACAAGGGAAGATCAGGCACAACAAACCAGAAGTCAGGTGTATAAAACACAAATGTGTTATTTTGTTCAAATCAGAAAATAAAAATAATAAACATACAGAAAGCAAAAGTTTATCCAATGTCCAGTATCCAGCAAGCGTTCTAATTTCAAAATTCCTGAGGCTTAGCTTCAGCCTTTGCAAATAGAACAGTATGGAAACAAGCCCACACTCCTGAGTCCTCCTCACTCAGTAGTCAGTATTCAACTGATTCCCCTATCTATCTTTGGTACTCCAAGTGGTGGGTTTTATGACTTTCATGGATGACATCGCTGTCAGGTGATCCACCCTTTTGCTAAACCCAGTATAAACCTCTTATTCTCAGGAGTTCCCCATCAACCAGTAAAGACAGACATGTTCACACAAGTTAATTTTCTAGCCTAGACCCAACTCCTCTTTTCTTGGTTATGGGGTTTTATGTTAAGGGGCTTTATGTTTCCATTTGTTTCATCTCAAAAGCTAGTTTTAATAAGATAGTAAGATAGTAAGTCCATGAGGTTCCACGGGTTTGCAAGGGAATGGGAGAACGAGGGTGCACTCTTCTCCCTTCTCCTGCCAACCCTTGGAACTCATCAAATCTTTTCTTTTTTTTTTTGTACTTTCTATTTTTCCTCCTCTCTTCCCTCAGCTCTGGTCTCCTCGGGAGTACCTAGGAGTCATCCACTATGGTTCCTCCTACCTGGTCAACCTCCGTCACCCATGTAACCTCAGTTTACCCCTGGGCGGGCAGGTGGGCTCAACACCCTGAAAGTCTCTGGTGGTGTCTGTCGGGAGGATGCCAGGAGGGCAGCCGTAAATGTGGCAAGCTCCGTTCTCTGTCTCCGCTGGAGCTGAAGGGTGTTTTCCCTTTTTCTAGGGGAGTGGCTAGTGCCCTAACGTCAAGGCCTTACTGATGTCTGCCACTCCCACCCCTTCGCTATGCTTAGCGCTTGCTGTATCTCCAGCTTCCACCAGAGGTCAGCCGAGTGCCAAACAGGGACCCCTGTCCCTCCTGGGAGAGGAGAGCTGTCCTCCAGATGTGATCCTCTCCCTCCCTGCGACACCCAGCAACCCGGGCTCCTTCCCGAACCCGGGTCACCAGTAATAGTGTGGTGTGGCATCCAGCACCTCAACCATCAGCGATACGGGGGCCATCTTTTTCTTTTTATTTCCATTAAATCATTAAATGTGACACCTAAAACAGATAAGCATACAGCAAACATATTTCATTTTCATTCCCAGCATGAGTGGCTGTCCCATAGAAACCAAAAGCGAAAGGAATGAGGGGTTTGGATACCTTACACATGGGGTAACCCATCAAAGCGATGACTGAACTTGAGCAACTCGCATATGAGCAACTCAAGTTTAGCGCTCGTTATGTGATCGACCCTGAAAGGTTAGCGACAGGCGAAGAACAAGGCTACCTGAAGGACAGGACAGGGAATGGAAGAGCAGGGAAGGTATGTGGGAGATAGTGCAAAGAGGCTGCCGAGCTGGCAGTGTGGTGTGGTGGTGAGGGTGGCTGGCTACAGTGAGGAAGGTGCAGGGTTCTGGGCTGGGGAGGAGCATGATATTTTGTCTTTTGAGTGCAGGAGTTAATTTTTTTAATGGTTTCTCTCCTCCTGACATGCACCTCCCTGGAGTTGGGAATAATTTTAAGGGAGGTGCAGGGGCGAGCTCCGCACATAAATAACATATAAAACATGTGTTTTTGCCAGTGTTGCCTTGCTGGGAGCGTACATCGCCCGTTCTGATTTTTCAGCAACATACACTCGCCATAACAGAGATTGCTATTTGGCAATCACCGTTATGACATGGAACCCACATGGGTATCTACCTTAGATAGGGCTCACCCTGTCACAAACCCTCCTGCACAAGAGGGCAGTCCTTATGTTGGCAATAACTTCACCAGAACCCTGGAAGGATTGAACCTTTCACCCACCCACACTAGAAGCTCCGCCTCAGGGACCCTATGAATTAAAATGGCATCTAAATCCTGAAGTGCTAATATCAACTGATACCATTCAATTCCTGAGGCTTTCTACACAGGTTTGCCTTAATAAACATTTCATTTTTAAATATAGTGGACATTTCTGCACTTTTACCATCTGGTACCATGTGACCTGGGCAGGGTTTTCCCCTATTCCAAGGGTGCCATTTCTTTTCCTTAATGACCCCTTCCTTTGGGACTCTCTCTCCTACCCTATGTACTAATACCTCTGCTGAAAGGATGTCTACTCTTCCTGCAGGAACCTCTCTCTCTCTGGTTGCACACTGGACAGGTCCTAATATAGGCTGCCAGCTGTTGGTACATACCAGGCGGTAGTAGTAATAAGGGCTAATCGAGCTAATACACTACCATGGCTCAGATGCCCACAGGCACTGGCGTATGCAGCCTCTATCACCTGTTGCCTGTATGCCTCTGGCACCACTACCTTAGCATCCACTTCTTTTGTATGGGGTTGGGCCTCATGTGGTACAGAACACCCTGTTTCAGTTCAAACCACCAAAATTGCTTTATCCCCACACCACATACTGAAACAGTTTACCACTGCATCATCCTCAGCCTGCAGTTTATCCCAGTCAATACTGCTTTGACCACTGTTACTAGCAACAGATGGTACAGGACTTGACAAAGTCCCATCAGCCTCTGCATAGGCTTCTTCTGGCTTGATTTTAGTCTTCAACCCAAGCACAATATCACCAGTCACAGTCTTACCTGGGGTCTTACTTTCAAGATCCGTGTTGGCTTTTCTGTCCTCCAACAGATAACATCCGGAAGCACAGGCAACAAAGGAATATCCTGTTCAGATATGGACTCCTCCTCCAGCTGAGCCCAAGAATAAACCTCCTCAGATTCCTTTTTCAAATTCTCCAGCTGGGACCTCTCGAGTAACACCTGACACAGTTGTTCTGCCTCTCTGTAGAGTCTGTCTGCCTCCAGCCATTGCCCACTTATCCACTGGATCATCTTCATCAGGGTCTTCACCACCTGGCATTATCCTGTACTTACAGTCCACCTTGACCACTCTGCAGTTCTTCATCCATCTCCTTGAATCCAGCAGGCTTTATCCTTGTCTTGCCAGACTCCACTGCCATGCACCTCTGCTGGTTATCCTGGGCACCAGTGCTGTTACCAGTTAACTGGAATCCCCCTTTACCTTGGACTTCCAGTCAGATCCCACTCACACCACAACAGCACAGGTGGAACCTCTGGCATCATCATTATAAGGTAGACACATTGTTCCATGAGGGCTGTCCACTTGCCAAACTGTTCCTCTGAGATGTCACCTGAAGGCAAAGGGAGATGGAGGTGAAGGCATGAGGCTGAATGAAGTAGAGGACACAAGACCAAATCCATTACCATTGAGTAAGATGATGGAGGTAGTGTCAGCTATAGCTTCTCAAAACATTCAGCATCGGCAACCTCAGACTGAAGGGTGGGAAGGAGAATCAGACCTATGTCATCTTTTCTTTTACTTATGCAAAAGGTTGGTCAGCCCCAGGAGCTCGATACAGATCATGAGTTGAGACTGTGACTGTTGTTTTTATGACTCCACGTGGAAGACACCAGACATGAGTGTTTATTCTTGTGAGTCCTTTCAGACATAGACTGTGTAAAATCTGACAGTGCTGGATTTCATGCTCAGTTCTGAGACACTTTAGGCAAAAGAAGTGGGGATCCTGAGTCAGAATCTTGTTCTCACAGTATCAACTTTACAAACAGTCTTTCCTAACATAATGGTCATCACATGAATGGAATGGAATGGCTGCCACCACATGAAACCAATAAAGAACAAGTGGCACAGCTAAAATTTTAAAGTGATTTAAAATTATGTAGTCAGCTTTGTACAGTGATTTAATACAGAAAAGTGAGAGAAATAAAATTATGTACTCACTGTAATTCTTGATCTTCTTGGAACATCTTCACGATTGATTCATACCGATGGGTTCTGAGCTGAAGGCTCTAGGACCCTAATGAGAACAAAAATCTTCAGGAGGGCTGGCACGGGATAAGCTAAATGCATGTATGACACTGTGAGATTAGCTTGTGCTACACAGCCTATCTTGGCAGTGGCCCTCAACCATCTCAGTACCTTTTTACCGAGGAGGTGCAGTGTAACCTAACTAAATAAGTACCTAACCTAACAAGGGCATAAGATAGCCCTTGGGACCTGTGTAAGAAGGGTCAACAACAAGAACAGTGTCTTCACAGCTCAAACCTAAACAAGGGATGTGAAGACCAAAAAAAACAGAGAAAGTGAGCCCGAGGTATGATGGGTGGCGGTGAATCAATCATGAAGAAGGTCCATGAAGATCAAGATCTACAGTGAGTACGTAATTTTTATATCTTCCTGGACACTATCTTTACCATTGATTCAGATCGATGGGTTCAAGTACCAAGCTCAGACAAAAATCCCATGTGCAGGGTGGTAGTAGACAGAGCTGACTCAGGACAACAGTCCATTAAGGACTGTCCTGCCAAGAAGCATGCTGTCTGGCATGGACATCTAGGGCATAGTACTTAATGAAAGTGTACACGTGCTCCAAGTAGCAGCTCTGCAAATATCAGCAATGGGAACAGAGAATATCTACCAGGAATGTAGCAACCACTCTAGTAGAGTGTGCACAAACCTAGCCTTCCAATTGACCTACGCCATAAAATAACACTGGCAAAGGCAAGCAGCTATCCAAGCAGAAATGCATTTGATTGTAAGTGGCTGACCTAGCCAGTTCAGGTTTAAGGAGACAAAGAGTTGCTTAGACTGTCAGATGTCCTTAATTCTAATCGATATGGAATCTGAGGGCTCTTTTAATATTCAAAAAGTGGAGGTGTGTCCCCTCTTTCTGGAAGTTGAGGAAGTATGTGGGCAACAACAACGGTTGATTTAGCTGGAACTCTGAAAACACTTTAGGGAAGAACTTGGGATATGTGTGGTGAACCATTTTGTCTTTCTGGAAGACACTATACAAAGGGTCTGTGATCAAAACAAGTATCTCAGAGACCCTACGGGCAGAGGTGATGGCCACCAAAATGCACTTTTCAAATTAGGAATTTGAGATTTCACATAGCCTGGGGTTCAAAGGGCTTATGAGTGAGCATGTCCAACACTAAGTTGATATCCCAGAGGCGAAAGGTTTCCTTACTGGCGATCTTGTGTGTTGGATGCCCTTCAAAAACCTCTTGAAGAGAGCAGTTGAGTCAAAGTAAGGTTCTGGACTGGCTTGTGGTACATTGAAATAGTAGCCAGATGGACCTTAACAGAGGAGTATTGTAATCCCACATCAGAAAAGTCTAGTGGATACTCTAAAACCTTGTCCGTGGGCATTGGAATGGATCTATATGGATTTGGAGCACCATTCAAAGAAACCTCCATTTGGCTGTGTAAGTCTTTCTGGTGGAAGGTTTATGAGTAGCTGAGACCCTCTAAAGAACCTTGTGCCTGCTCACTTCTATCTCCTCAGGAGCCAGGCATGAAGATGGAGCGTAAGTTGGGATGGACCAGAGACCACTGCATCAGAAGATCTGTTTGCAGAGGTAGAGGCCTCGGAGGGGTCACTGACAAATTGTTGATCAATGGAAACCAAATTTGCCGTGGCCAAAATGGTACAATCAGAATCATTTTGCCACGTGCACCTCCAGCTTGAGCAGCACACTCTGAATTAATGGAAGAGGAAAAATGCATACAGAAAGCGTTTTGTCCACAGCAGCCTGAATTCATCCTGATAGAAAATGCCAGGTTCTGGATTTTTGGAGAAGAATTGAGGCAGTTCTGTGCTGAGTGGGAAGCATAAAGGTTCAGCTGGAGTTCCCACTTGTCGGAGACTGTCACGACGTCTGGTGCCAATGACCATTCGTGAGGATCTGCTTCTGTCTGGCTGAGTTGGTCTGCCAGATTGTTTTGAGCCCCTGGCAAATAAACTGCTTGGATCAGGGCATCCTGCTCCAGACACCATTCCTGCACTCTCATCACTTCTCTGCAAAGAGGGTAGTGTACTCCCTCCTGCTTGTTGAGTTAGTATATGACTGACTTGTCTGTCTGAAGGAGGATTACCTTATGATGGACAAGGTACAGCAGGGCTTGAAGGGCATATAGAACTGCCCTCATCTCCAGAACACTGATGTGGAGATGAGAACCCACTGGACCCCAGACTTCCTGGGTGTGGTGGCCCTGGCAGTGGGCTCTCCATCCAAGGAGAGAGATATCAGTGGTCAATTTATCTGTGGCTCTAGTGGAGAAGGAAGGAAGACCTTGAGGAAGGTTGTCCTCCTGTCTCCACCATGTAACAATTGAAGTAGAGGCTTTGTCACTTTGATGGGGTAAGACTGGGGATGCATTGTTGGAACCACTGCATGCTGAGCATCTACTGAGTTGTCTTCATATGCAATCATGCTAGAGGCACTGAGAAGACTGAAGAGGCCATGAGGCCTAACATTTGCTACATGGAGTAAGCTCAAACAGGCTTGTTCTCCATGATGAAGTGTGCCATCTAAAGGATTGCTTTCCTCCTGTCCTCCAGAAGGAATGCCCTCACTTTGGTAGTGTCAGGAGAGCCCCATAAAGAGGAGCTACTGAGAAGGCTGAAGTTGCAACTTCTCCAAGTTCAGCAGGACCCCATGGAGTTTAGGAACTGAACTGCTGTGGTCACTGCCTTTCTTGCCCTGTTTGGACAAGCTTGCTAGTAGCCAGTTGTCCAGATAGGGGATGATCTACAGCCCAAACTTTTGAAGGTGCACTGCAAGAACTACAAGCACTTTAAAGACTTGAGGTGCTAGGATAGCCCAAAGGTAGGACTCTGAATTGATAATGTTGGTCCAAAGCCAGGAAGCGGAGGAACTTGTAGTGGTTAGGGTGTACCAGGATGTGCTGGTAGGCATCTTGCATGTCCAGGGATGCCAACCAGTCCTGTGGCTTGAGAGTTGAAGCAGGGTTCTTAGGGAAACCATCTTGAACTTCTCCCGATACAAAATTTGTTTAGTTTTCTCAGGTCGAGGATGAGGCACATGGCCCCGTCTTCTTTGGTAAGATGAAGTAATGGGAGTAGAGCGCCTGTGTTGCCTTCTGCATGAGGCACTACTTCCACTGCATTATTGCTCAGAAGGCCCACTATATCTAAAGTGAGAAGGTCCAACTTGGCAGCTGACAGAGTGTGCTGCCTCTTGGGTGGATAGTCCCGGGATTTCGAAAAGTTCAGTATGTATCCCACTTGGATGACCCTTAAAACCCACTTGTCTGTAGTGATGGACTTCCACTGACTATAAAGTGAGTCAGATGTCCCCCACCGGGTAGGAGGTTTTGCCTTGAGCAGCTGAGGCAGAGCCAGGGATGGAGCTTCGAGAGTGGCACTAGGCACTCTCAGGCTCTGTGCCTTCTTCTGCATTTTCTTTTGTGGTTGAGGAGCCAAGGTTTGGCCTGGGCTCCTCTGCCTTCTCCACTAATGGACTGCTTGTTGTGGAAGAACTAATGGCCCTTCCCTTATTGTGATAAGAAAGGGCTGGTCTCACAGATTTGATGGCTGCCCTAGTCTTTTGAGATGCCTCAGGGACTGCTCTACCTGTTGGTCAAACAAGTAGGTGCCATTGAAAGGACATTCATCACCTACTGCTGAGTGTTAGTGGAAACCCAAAACTCTGAAGCCAGGAATGTCTCTGTATGCTGATTCCAGTGGCGGCAAGCGGGAGGCAGTGTCATATGCATCTATGGCTGCTATTAGCTGAGGATTGATGGATTCAATACCATGACTAACAGTCCATAGGATTTTCTGTTTAGTGTTAGACTCCAGGAAGGACTCTGCAAGTGACTTGAGAGCGGTCCAAGGGCATATTCATACTGAGAAATGCTCTTGATAACTGACTATTCGGATGTTCAAGGTAGCAGCTGTGAAATCTCTCTTCCCATCATGTCAGTCTTATGGGATTCCTTATTCATGGGTTGCACCATAACCTTCTGAGGAGAACAGCCTTGTCATTTCAGCAAAGATAACAATTTTATCCTCAATAGGCTGGGAAGCCAAATAGGTCTATCCTTAGGGGTATATACTTACGGTATATCTGCTTGCAGATTGAAGTGATAGCAACAGGCCTGGCCCACACCTCTTCCAAAAGGGTTTCAAAGCAGGTGGAAGAGGAAGTGTGAGTTAACTAGAATGTTAGGAACATGAGAAACATAGAAGTTGGCGGCAGATAAGGACATGAGGCCCGTCCAGTCTGCCCATTTCTTTTCTACCTTATAAATGTGCCATCGCCTTTGCTTTGTCAGTGGCCTACCTATTCATACTCATCTGTATTGTTCCCTTATGCCTATCCCATGGCTGTTTGAAGCCCTGCACTGTATTCATAGCCACCACTTCCTGAGGTAGGCCACTCTAGATGCAGCTGCTCACCTCTACCATGCCCTATCCTTCCATTCCCTGACAAACCAACGTCTATCTCACTGTGAAAATTCACCTCTAAGCACTGGCTGGGTGAATTTCCCTCCTATCTCTCCCTGCCTTTACTACTGCCCCCTCCTTCCCACTCCCTAAGATCTACCAACTCAGGAGCCCTGGTGGTCCCAAGCTGCTCCACCCTTATTAGCCAATTGGGTTATTCTTATCACCTCCCAAAATCTGGAATTCACCTCCCTCAAATTCACCACTCATCCTCTTGCTACTCCATTAACTCTGCCCTCAAGAACTTCCTTGCACCTTCCTGCCTGCCATGACCCTCCTAATTTTCCCACCATCTCCCTAAACCCATATTACCATATACCTACTCCCACTACTCCTATTTCCCTCTGATCGTGCTCCTCCTTGTCCCCTACTCCCTCCTCTAAAGTGTTTCTCCCCTTCTCTCACCTTAATCTATCTTCCTCCTGTGAGCTCAATCATTACCTTGTGCAGGCAGGATCCATAATGCATGGTGGTAACAACTTACCCTTTCCCCTATTTCTCCTTTTACTGCACCCCTCAGTCACTGCTAGATCACTGCCTTGTGCAGGCAGAGTCACCAGCACACTGGTGGGGTACTACCCCCTACTAAAGCTGACCTCTACCCCCTCCCACAACATCCCTCCCCAATACCTCCCTCCCTCGCATCACTATATATAAATAACTCTCATCGCCTATAACCTGTGTCCTATCAGTAGGGCTATCCACTGCCCTGCCAGATAGGGATAACAGGACACTGTTAATTTCAACTCCCCACCTTCCCCTTGGATACCCCACCTACAATACCTCTCCCTCATCGCCCTGCCACACTCACCTCTCCTCCTCCTGACCCCCTTTCTGGTCAACATAGCCTAACCTGGCCTACCCCTACCTCCAGTTAAGCACTTATAACCTACCCCTAAACCCCTCTTATATGTGCTTTCGTCCACCTATAGTCTCTGCTTACCTCGAAAATCATGTTCTGCCTGCTTCTCTCTGTAAATTTCCTTTCCCTTCCTCCATTTTGCCCTCCACAACTTTTCGTTCCCTCCTTCCATTGTTACGTCTCTTTACTCCAATCACTGTAAATCTTGAATATCTGTTACACTAATGGCTACCAATTAATATTGTGTCACCTTATCATCTAGTGTTACATACTGTTTGCGTTATTATATGTGTTCAGTGTTACCAACTGTCACCAACTGTTGTTAATTTGCTATATGTGTTCATATCTACTATACTTAACTGTTGCATTGTTAGCCAATGTGATCCACCTGTAATCCCTCCTGCTCTCACTGTATGCAAGTACGAAAATTGTATTCCAGCATTGTAACATGTCTCTGTATTCTATCCCATTGTTCCCTACCCTAGCCCACACTGGGAGACAGAGCAACTTGTTGCTAAGTGTGCCTTCCTGGTGAAACATTTCAATAAATAAATAAATAAAATACCTGGGTCAAGAGCAGAAGTCTCAAGAGCAAGAGCTGCCTGCATGTTTCACAGCAAGGTCTGGAAAGAAAGATCCTCCTGAGGGACAGGAGTGGGACCTGGAGTTGAATTCTCCAGGCTTTAAAAGTGTCATCATCACCACGCTTGGACAGAATGAGGTTGGGGTCAGACTCATCCTTCAACTCCTCTACTGGAAGAGGAGCTAGGAAAGGAGTGGACCTTGAAATGCCTAGCCTGGACCTAGGAGTTGGATAGATAGGTGACACCAGCAATGGCAAGGGAGCAGGCAGTGGACCTGGTCAGCACCAGCACCAAAGGAGCTGCACCGGGGGCGCTGTCGAAGAACCAAAGGTCGGCATCGCCAGGGGAGGCACAGGACACAGCACCAGGTGAGCCCCAAAATGCCCATATCCAATGCCAAACCTGGCGCAGCCCCTGGAGAAGATCCAACCAACACCAAAGTGACCAGAAGGTACCTGAGCTGGGCCCTGCACAGTGACACTGCTAGGGGTACAGAGAGTGGAACTGACATCGCTGGCATGGTCACCAACAAGAGATCAGGATCCATTGATGAAGCCAAATGTTCTACCTGGGTTGATTTACCCAATGGCAAATCTGAGGTGCCTAGGCCTGAGGGACCCTGGACCAGATCCACCGGAAGAGGCAAATGAGCCAGACACTATACCCACTGCTCCATAAGAACTGCCCAGTGTGACACTGCCTATGGAATCCCCTCAAGAGGACAGAGTGGGGCTCTGGGCCCGAGACCTGGAAAGATCACAGACTGAAGCTGTCAGAGAAACCAACAGTCAGTGGCATCATTTAGGGGTCACCAGGGGTCACAGCCACGACATCTAAGCATTATTCTGTAACCCCTATAGTCTGCCTGTGACCCCTAGATTGATGGCAGATTGTGGGTTCCTGGCTGACATTTCCCTAATTTTTTGTCTTACTGCAGTGTGCTTAATGGTTTCCTCCTGCGTCTCACATTTTTTCTTTTTCTTTGTCTGTTGAGACTCCCTCCCCCATCCCCCAACCCTCCGTGACCTGGCATAGTTGCTGGACCTGTCAGTGCACAGCCCCTTCAAATCCTCTCTCTTATCTCTGTTGCTCCTTGTACTATCCGTCCCATCCTGTCTCACTGAACAGAAGAAGTGCCACGAATTCAAACAACCTACAAGAAGAGAGGTGAATGGAATGGAACTAGGCAGCTGTTTCAAGAAGATTAGAAGAAATGATCACTGTTTCTGCCATCCCCAATGGAAGTTGGAACACTGTCTAGTTCCTTTCACGTCTGCATTTTTGGGGAACTTTGTTGGAGGAGGTTAGAATTGCCCATCTTTGGCGTCTCTAGATCTCTGTTAAAGACAATGGGGCAAACAAAAGGCAGGCTAGCAAGGAAGATATAAAAGAACAATGTACCATCCAAATAGCCCATTTCTCTTCTTTGCTAGCCTGCCTAAGTTTTGTTTGTTTGCTGCTGCTGTCCTAGTCTCCAGCTTCTTTGTCCCCGATGTTTTGTTTTCCTGACTCCTTGGACTGTCAGTCAGACAACTGGACCTTTGGTGACCTTCAACCTTGTCTGCTGCCTGGATCGCATCAGCGTCAGCCTGATCCTTTCTGCCCTTACCACTACATAAAATTCCTGTGCACTTCTGCACACATCCAGAAGGTAGTTGCCATCCCCATACTAGATACTGCATAGACCTGCTGAGGAGGATTTGTTTTAGTTTGTGTATTCAGTTCTAACATCTACCAATGACAGCATCTGCTTAGCAGACAGGAGTCAGTCACAATAAATACAGCACTGAAGCTCAGCAGTAACCATTTGTTGTATCTATCAGTCCCCTGTAATGTCTCATCTCCTTCCATGAGCCGCTGGAACCAAGCTCTCTTCCTCCGGTGTCCCATTCCTCCATTAGCTGCAAGTCCCCTGCTGGCATTCACTGCCTTGTGGTCCATACCAGACTACCCATTTCCACAACAGTGGTCCTTGACCGATTGCCACTATGGTGAATACCGAGACGAAGAATCTTTTCAGTATTTCGCCTTTTCCCCAGTCTCCTGCCTTATACTCCTCTTCAAGCACTAGCTGCCTGTAGGCTGGCCGCAGGTAGGGGAATGTAGTATGTCTCTGCTCATTGTTGAAGCAGCTGCGGGAGGTACAATCCACGTCTGGCATATTGAAATCAACCAGTAGCAGGTATTCATCTATATTTAACAAACAAGAGTTAGTTCTTCTTCCTTGTGGCCCTTTTCACTCCTGCTACTGGGTCACCCTCCTGGAGAAACATCACCTAAACCCTGATTTCATTCTTGGGTTCCCTTACAGGACTGTGTGACTCCTCCAGAACAGTCATTGAGCAGGACCATGTTGGGGATGTGCTTCTGCCCTCCACCCCCCGATCCTCCCTCCCTGAGGCAAACCTAGTCTGTCACACCCTCTGCCTGGTCAGATGGTGCAGTATTGACTTGCAAATGGTGGAGGCATGAACTTATTCAGAAGTTGATATTGCCCATTTTCGACTACTGTGATGTAGTCTATGGTGCTGCCACTAAGTCCTCCCTGGTCAGACTGGGCACCTTCTTCAATTCCTTCTGTCACTTTCTCTGGATTCCCCCCTGCTTTTTATCACCGTGATCTTTATCATGCCTATCCTTCCCTCTTCCACTGCTAAATTCACCTCCAGCACTGGTTGGGTGAACTCCTTCCTACCTCACCTCCTCCTTTGTAACCACCCACCCCCACCCTCCATTCCTTAGATCAACCAACTCCCATACCCGGTTGTCCCCATAGATTCTTACCAAATTGGCCAATCCTGTAACTCTCACTGCCTCCCAGAATTTGGAATTCCCTCCCCTCAAATCTGGCAGTCATCCTCCACCTACTCCATCAGCTCGGCCCTCAATAATTACCTTGCACCTAGCTGCTCCTGCCAGATCCTTCCTAATTCCCTCTTCTAAGCCCTGGACGAAACTACCTCTCCACCATCACCTTCATTTTACCCTGTGCACACCCACCCCCAAATTTCTAGCTCTCTTCCATTCCTCAAATTACTCCCCTTATTGGCCTCCTTGATCTCTCATAGAATGTAAAGGACCCAAATGCTCTTCATGGGTTCATCTCCTACCCCCAAGGGGCTTGTATCTCTCATCTACTCCCTTCCTCCACCATCCTACAGGGGTCTTTCTGGGACACTGCCTTATGCCCTTCTCTCTGGTCCCCCTGTTCCCTTGCAGGGTTCCTCACTTCCTGATGGGGGTCTCCAGGGACAAGACCCTTCCCTCCCCCACCCCCTCCCTCTCCTTTCCCCTTTCTTTCACGTAGCACTTGTTTACTTATTAACCCGGCACTTATTATTGTCCTCTCTTTCTACATATTATATAGCAACACTGTTGTAACACTGTGTAACACCTGCCTTACAACTATATGTTAATGTTGATCTTGTAACTTGAATGTTTAATATCTCATTCCTATTGTCCCTTCCCCAGGTCGCACTGGGAGATGAACAACTTGTCGCTCAGTGTGCCTTCCTGGTGAAAATTTCAATAAATAAATAAATAAGACCTCTTTGTGGGAGCTAGGACCCACAGTATTCAGACTCCACTCAGTGCAGAGACTGGCCACCTCTGCCTCAGCCCAGAGAGGTGCTTGTGAATGGGGCAGCAGCACAGTACCCCAAATGTTTGTTCACCTGATCACTGCTGCCGCACTCAGTGCACTGCACCATAACCAACATCTTCCTTTTGTAGTGTATTCTTCCTCCCTTGTACACTGTGCCCTGTAGTTATTTGTTTCCTTTAAGAGTTTTTAATTTTTGTCCCCTTTCCTTTCTCCTTACGTACTAATTAATCTTTGTAACATTTTATTTGAGACATCATCAGCTCTGTAAGAAGCAAGCGTACACCTCAAATAGAGTTTTTATTCTTATGAGGTTGTGCATGGAGTTGAACTGTAATAGCACTACAATGCAAACATCTGCACTTTTCTAATGTCTAATCGGGCATTGGAATAGAGTAGACAATGCAATAATTATTTTTATTAAGTCATGAAAACAAGACACAGTGATTAAAGGACTCATAAACAACGCTGAGGAATGCGGCCAGCAAAACCACAACAAAGTAGGTTACTGTCTTATCTACAAAATGCTGCGGTCCTTTTCTTGTAAAATCCAGCACTCCTGGGTCACTAGGGTTTGAACATCGTGGCACACTGTAAACAAATCCCAGTCCGGCCACTTCTGTAGTTTTCTAAGATGGCAGTTACATCTGTATGTGATGATGTCATCTAAGTGACATTACTTCAGATTATTTACTGCATTCTATATCAGGGACCTTATAAAGTATATATGATAATCATTAAAAAGAACTGCTGCATCAAATCCTTTACTGTGCAGGTGTGAAAAGTTGTCCCACCTGCACAGTAAAGGATTTGATACAGCAGTCTTTAATGATATTATCATATATACTTTATAAGGTCCCCATATAAATGCAATAACACTCGGGAGCAGTGTTGCTCAGATGACATAATCACATGCAGATGTAGCCATTTAGAAGCTACTGAGGGTTAGGTACCAATACAGACAGGAGTATTTGTTTACAGTGTGCCACAATGTTCAAAACCCTAGCGACTCATGAGTGATGAACTTACAAGAAAAAGGACCACAGCATTTTGTATGTAAGACAGTAACCAACACTGCTGTGTTTTTTTTCCAAGATCTACAGAGGCCACAGAACATCAGTAACCAACAAATTAGTCAAAATTGGAGCGTTCAGTTTTCATTCTTATTCTGTCACTGTATTGTTGCATTACTCCTGTCATGGTGGAAGAAAGCCTGTGTACTCCTTGGATAGAAACAATGCTTGTATCGTTGACATTGCACACTGGGATTATCCATCGATTCCAGGGTCCCAGATGTTACCAGATCCACAACACAAATCTGCGGTATTCAGCATGTCGGTAATTCCCATGAAACAACAAGAAAAGCAGTGACTGATACATGGATAGAACAATATGTTGCATCACATTAGTCAAGGAGAACAGTGCACATAAGTGCAAATATTGAACAGACAAATCATAGACAGTGGGGCGAAGAAAAGCAACAAGAATGGAGGAAGAAGCAGGAAGAAATGGAGAGTTATGTCTGCCAGCAACTGGAGTCTTTGCCACAATGTTGCAGATGTAGAGCCACACTACTAGAAGAGGAGATGGACATAGAGGCAATCACAGATACCTGATTTACCCAAAATCTGAGCTGGGATGTCACCATACGGGTGTGCATTGTGCAGAATGGTATGGGTGGACAAGAAAGAGGAAGGGACAGCACATTATGTGAAGTAGACTATAAAACCCTCAGAGACACCTAAGAAAGGAGTGGAGGCAGAGATGCTGTTGTTGGCACTGGAGTCATAGGGGAAGGGTATACTTTAGGGTCAGGTACTCTACAGGCCATGTACACAGAAAAAGTAATTAAATAGGATTTAGATAGAGAAAAGTAGAGCAAGGACAGTGAATCCAAGATATAAAAACATTCTACCGATACATTAGCGAGCAGATAAAAAAGCAGGGCCAGTTAAATTATGTTGGAAGGATGAAAGTGCAGTGGAGGAGGAGAAGAAGGAAGACATACTGAACAAGTACTGTGATTCAGTATTCAGACAGGAAGGAGGGTGAAATGGAAGGAAATTCAACTAATAGGAAATCCAGAAGTGAGTGGTTAATACAATAACCTTTCTGAAGGAAAGCATACTAAAAAATTTGAATAATGAAAAGTACATAAGTATATGGGTCCAGATTGGGTGTTCAAGGACAATATGAGTTCTGGGAGGGGGACTATCTTCTCCCATGGCAGCTGTGTTCAATTAATTGTTGCAAGCAGGGGTGGTGCCGGGATGGAAAGAAGGAAGGTGTGGTGACAATTCACTACAGTGGGAATACAGATGAGGCAGGAAACACAGACTGGTACAACGGACATAGGTGTTGCTGAACATTACAGATTAATTATTAAAAGAACTGATGGTGAGTACATGATCAAAATGAGTTACAAGATCAAAGCGATGTGGCTTCATGGGGGAGGGGCAGATCAGGACAAACAAACCAGATGGAGTTCTCAACTGAGTGATAAAGGTAGTTGACTGGGTGTTGGCATTTGGACGTTGCATATCGGTACTTCAGAAAAGCCTTTTGACACTGTTGCAGAGATGAGATTAAAGACCAAACTATGAAGTCTCGGTGGTGTCTACAGTGTTAATGTGGGCGTAAATTTGCAGAGACAGCAGGAGTCACAGGGTAGTAGTAAATGTGACAGGATTGGAAGTGGGATGGTGACAATTGGGGTGCCACAGGGGTCTGTAGGAGCCGTAACTGCTCAATGTATTCATTGTTGACATGGCAGAGGATCGGGTCTGTGAAGGATGGTATGCTGATCATAAATGACCAGAACATGTGCAATGGGGTTGAGACACATGGAAGGGTAGATTAAATGAGGTCTAAAAAAACAAGAGGAATGGTAAATGGGTTAGCACCCGCATTCAATGCCCAGAAATGAAAAATTATGGATAGTGGGGCATGAACAGAAGGGCAACATGCTGACTTATGATGTAGAAACAGCTAAGCATCATCGGGATATTGGGGTCACCATAAGAAAAGCAAATAGGAGGCTGGGTTGTGGAGGTGGGGGTATTGCACATCAAGAAAGAGGTGATATTACTCACATAGAGCTTGGTTGTGAGGCTCACCATGAGTAATATGTCCAGTTTTGGAGGCCCCATCTCAGGAAGGCACTGAACTGATGGATAGAATGCAGAGGAGGGCTACCAGAAGTGCACAGCATGCATCTGATAAACTATGCAGAGAGGATGAGTACGTGAAAGATGTACTCAATGGTGGTTCACAAGAGAGGGGACAGATAGAGGCATTCAAATGCGTCCAGGTAATAAAAGAGTACAGGAGGGTAGCTGGCTACAGAAAGGAAAATAAAAAGAACAAGAGGACAAGATATAAGGCTGGAATGGTGGAGACTCAGAGTGATGTGAAAAAGTATTTCTTCATGAAAGAGTGGCAGAACCATGGAATAAAATACAGGAGGAAGTGGTAGGTGTATATAACATTGAGGCATTCCAACTGGCCTGGGATAAGCACCAGCGACTCATGGAGTCTAGAACAGGAGGAATTAAGAACAGAGATGCAACAGGACCTGTAATAAAGAAATACGAACAAAGTAGCAAGGGGCTGCCTGGATGGACCAGCGGGTCTTTCTCTGTAGACACCTACTAAGTAAGTTCATAAGGTTGTGGGTACAGAATAGGGTATGCAGTAATCATCTTCTCTGTATTGTTTTAAAAACAAATTGAAAAACTGGTTATTATCATGCATACATGTAAATGCTGTTATAATTGTTTGTTTGTATTACCTCTTCTATGTTTAATGTTCAATGGCGGATCAAACCTGAAAAAGGCTAGTCCGAATGTCCTTAACCAGTTAGCAAAATAAAAACAAACAGTACTATATTAGGTGTGAAACATGGAAGTAGTGAGATCTGATGATGCACACTAACACGTACTGAAACATTTGTTCATGTCTAATGTGTGACATAATTACTTACTGATTCTTTGGAATGTCATCATCAAAAGGCCATAGATAGCAAGGTATTCGTAGAATGAAATGGAAATAACATTTCTGCTCAAACAATTATCTCGGAAGCATTCATGTTCAGTGACAAAGTTCACCTGAGCTTCTTAGCACTGAGTGTCAACAAGTGGAATCTCTTTGCAGCACAAACATTCATGACTAGTGGGCATCACAGAACAGTCGTTACACTGACACCTGTCAAAGAGGAGGAGAGTTACCAGTCAATTACCACACAAACAGGAAATGAAAATTACATACCTACCATAATTCTTGATCTTTCTGTGTATCTTCATCATTCATCACTATTTGGGTACTGGCGAGGCTGGGACCTCGTGGGAGCTTTTTTGGGAGGCGGAGTCCTAGCAGAAGCAGCACCACCTCGAGGCCAACGTGTTACGTGTTGCTTGCAGGCTGGCCATTACCTGTCGCCGACTCCACCCTAGCTCCAGTTCTGCACACAGATGAGAAGGATAGGAAGGGATGGAGGGGTGGGTGGGCAACGGAGCCCAAGGGATAAGAAAGGAAAAGGATATAAAACTAAAGGAGGAATAATGACTGAGAGGGCGGCAAAAGAGAGAGAGAGAAGCCTAAGGGATTGGCAGTGTCAGTGGCTCAGTAGGTAGCACACTCGCCTCTGAGGCTGGGAGATCAGAGGTTGTGGGTTCAGTTCCACATCTGGCACTTGGGTTAATATCCCAGTACTGACACTGTAGTGCAGCATGAGAAGGTGCTGCACTTCTGAGGTGCCGTCTTCGGATGAGACGTTAAACCGAGGTCCCATCTGCCTGGATTGGTGGTAGTTCAGGTGGATGTTAAAGATCCCATAGCACTTATCGAGAAAAAAGAGTAAAATTTCCCCGGTGTCTGACAAATTTCCTCATTCACTAACAATACCACCAACAGCTTAATCGGTTCAAGGTCAGTTGGCATTCATCTGTATCCTCCTCCCGGTCGTGCCTGAAAATAGGCAGGATTTGTCTAGTGCACTTACCTGGTCAACAAAACTAAATAAATAAATAAAGGAAGGGACTCCAATCTCTGGGTGAAGGAAAGGGTGAAGAAGGGAGGGTAGAAGGAAGAGAATGAAAGGAGAAAAAAGTGGGAGGAGAAGGAAGAGACACCACCCTTCCCAACCAAAACAGCCTGGACCTCGAGAAGGGTGAGCTCTGGAGATTTAACCTTCATGCTGCAAGCTGTATACCGTATGATGTAAGGACACAGAAATGTGCCCACGATGCAGGAAGGGCAGGCTAGAGGAGAGCCAGAGCTTAAGGAGAACTGCACTCGAGGTTGAACAGGACAAAACACAGGGCGGGCGGTGTCTACCTCCCGCTAACTTAGGAGGAAATTGAATGTCCCCAAGAGGGAGTGAAAACAAAATTTTGGGAAATGATAGAGAGTCTACCCCTGCTGCCAACAACAGACAGAAAAGAAAAAGGTGTGCCAAGGGACAACACCTCAGGGACAAATAGAGAGGATACCCCAAAAGGCGCAAAATAATTTTAGAGGAACTGCTGAGAGGTTCCAAGAGGTCCCTCATCTCCTCCTTACCCTGGCTACCCTAGAGGGGACCAGAGTGCCAAACCTTGAGAGGAAGGGAAGGAAGAGAGAGGGACACCCATGACCCCAAGCATAACCTTCCCTGCCTGCCTCCTCAGAGTCTTCCTCCTCCAAACCACAAGGAAAGGAGGAGCAGGAGAGGTGGACAGCAACAATAGGAGACACACAGGAGGAGGATCACCCAGAGACAGAGGCCCCAAGGGGAAGGTGGGTGGGATTTAGTGATGAATGGTGAAGACACATAAAGATCAAGAATTACAGTAGGTACATAATTTTATATCTTATTTGTGCAGTCTTCACCATTCATCACTATTAGTGAGACTGAGCCCCCAAAGGGGCTCAGCACTTCCTAAGGGACAGAGAACCTTACGCCTCCAGTGGGGAGACACCAGAGGGAGAACCCTACAGGCCTGGCTAGGCCTGGGACTGGTCTGGGCGGTGGGGAGCTCCTCACAGGAGATGAGGCTCCCTGAAGCTGTCGCCTCACCCCTATGGGAGAGAAAAGATGAGTTCTCCGGAGGCAGAGGAAATCACCTAAGCTGGGCCAAGGATGACAGCCAGGATAGACAAAGCCATGCTGACTGCCTAATACAGATCGCTGTCCCCACCAGCCTGGAAGTAACCTCATTGTGCGTCATACGATGCCCTTGCTTGGTGCCTTGCAAGCTCAGGCCCTGTTCAAAGAGGGCAATGGCTTGTCTGGCTTCTGCTCCGCAGAGAGGCTAGAATTTGTCCCAGCCTAGACCACAAGTACCTGTTGCAGGTAGCAAGGTGGGCCTGATGTGCTGCCACGCAGAGCAAAATCCATGCTGAGGAGAACATCCTCCTGCCCCAGAAATCAAAGTCCGAAGAGTCTGAGACCGGGGCCAGTCATGGCATGGGGTTCTATTCCCAGAGGCGGTATTCTAGAGTGTCACACCCAAAGAGGGTGAGGCAGAGTTTCTGGAGACCCCGGTGGGTGCAATACCTCTGGTGAAAGTCCCATGAGGCTGGAACAGAGGAAGGGATGCCGCCAGAGCCGGTGTGATGCCTTCTGGAAGGAACAGGCCAGGCGGGAGCAGGTTGACTAGACTGAACTCACTCTCTGAGGCCATGCGACTGGTCTGGATTGCTCTCTAAGGGTGCAGATGTGGAGCTCCTTGAGCAACCTCGAAGTAGCGCTGATAGTTGGTAAGATCAGCCACTGGGGAAAGATGGACGGAGGTCCCTCTCCCTCAGAGGAGGAGGAAGATGAGGAAGCCAACAAGCTGGAGATTCAGAGTCTGGCTGCACTGGAGAGTGGTGAAATACCTGTTTGTCCATGGCTCTAAGGTAGGCAGGCAAAAGTGCAACTGAGGCCCTGAACTGCTCCCAGGTAAGGGGCCCCGTAGGACTGGGAACACCTGGGAGAGGAGGAGGAGAGTTGGCAAAGGCACAGGGACCAAGCACCTTGGAGGAGGGCATGGCCTCTGCTCAGGCAGGAGGACCAAGTGGATGATCCAAAGGAAAGGAAGACCCAGTGGTCCCAGCAGACAGGAGCCATTAACTGGACTGGAATGGCGGAGCTGTGCCAAAGGAAGAAATCCCTGTGAGGTGACCAGGATTGTGTGGGTCCAAAGGATGACCCCTAACCTCCTGTGAAACATGCCTCTCAGAGAAACATTAGGGAGATGTGTGGACCTGCCTGACTCCTCTCAGGACCTGGCTGGGTCCCGGGAGAGGCCGCTGTGCTGACCCAGCTACTCAACCCTTCAGACTCTGAGAGGCCCTCTTCACCACCAGCAGAGGTAGCTGACACCTTATGGCTGACTCCTGAGAGACAACCGGAGGTGGCGCCCCTGCCTGGGACGCCCTAGCCGACCAGAGTCAAGTTTGCCAGGACAATCATGGGAGGGAATGCCCACTGGAGGAGCAGACTGGTCCTTGGCTCCAGGTTGCCCTGTGGTATCTGCCTGGGCACCCGGGCTGGTCAGTACCACTGATCCCAGAACCAGAAGAATCCGGAAGGTCCCCAGCGGGTAAGAGTTGAGTGGGGCCGAGGGTCTAGACTCTGAGGAATCAGTGGAATCCGGGAGCTAATCCAGATCAGCCTCTGTGACCTCCTCCAAGGAGGAGGACAGCAAAGTCTGAACCCAGATTACCCCTAATCCCTGCAGGTCCCAGGACCGTGAGCGGGCAGCTCTTCCCCGGCACCGCCACCGCACCAGGGCAGAGGTAGCACCGCCCATGGCACTGCTGTAATCCTGGCACTGCAAACAGCACTGGAGACAAGGTGGCACTGTCCACAGCACCACCCCATCCCCAGGGCCACGAACGGCACCAGAGACAGAAGCAGCGCTGCAGATGGGGGCCGCACCACCCACAGTGCCGCCTCCCATCTCCAGTACCGCAAATAGTGCCAGAGTCAGAAACAGCACCATGGTTGGCCCGTGTCAGTCCGCAGCACTGCCCGACCCATGGTGCCACAAGTGACTCGAGTCAGGGGCGGCACTGACAGACAGCACCGAGGGACAGCACCAGCTCAGACCTGCAGGTCCCAGAGCATGACACTGGGGAGCCTTTGCTTCCAAGGAAGTGATTGTCTAAACAGTGCCTCCCGCCCAGCCCTGAGGGGCCAGACTGGGCCTCTTGCACCGTGGAAGAAGCCCCGCTGTGGCAGGCTAAAGGTGGTGAGAGGCCCTTCCTCCACGGGACGAATAGGACCAGGAGGGACCTGGAGGAAGGACTGAGAAATCTAACTTTGACCTTCTGAGTGTGAGCCTGTCCTCTGAAAGTCTGCAGCGCACGTCTGACTTTAAACATGCATGTTTCCAACACTCTGTGGTCCATAGAAAACAGGTGTCGTAATGATCCATATCGTGATCACAGCCTAAGCAGTTTAAACAGTGGTCATGCTGGTCTGTGGTGGAAAAGTAGGACGAGGGACACCAACGCATTGGGGCTGACCTGCCTTCAAAATTTCTTCTTGTCCCTGGAATGAGACATGACCGTATGATAACACAATAAACAAAATTAAGGTACTTAGTGTCGAAAGAAATAAACAGGAAAGATCTTAAATGGAAATCCAAGAGCTGCACCAAGTATGGAGAAGGTGAGCAGAACTGAGCCGACAGACTAGGCCACAAAAATGCAGTTATAATACGAGCTTCACATGAGGTCCTTTCTCTATGGCGGGAGAAGCAGAACTGGAGCTAGGGTGGAGTCGACAACAGGTAACGCCAACCCACGAGCACCACACAACACGGCCTCGAGGGCAGTGCTCATGCCGACTCCGCCCCAAAAAAGATGCTCATGCGGAGTTCCAGCCTCCAGCCAGTACCCAAATAGTGATGAATGGTGAAGATTGACACAGATAAGATATAACTAAAACCACAATAATAATGTGCAGTTCAATACCCTGTCACAAGATATGGTAATGTGTGTTAATGATAAGCCATACATCACACAGTGATGCCAACACATCCTGTACACAAGTGTACATTGCCGATTTTTGAAGCTGTAGTTTGTGGCTAGAAAGAAGAGGGAGACTGTGTAGCATCCAAAGGCCAGAAATAAATTAAACAAATCAATGTTCATCATTATGAAGGAATACTGACTTCCAGTCCAGCGCTTGCAGAGATGGCAGCATATACATCAAGCTCTGTCTCACCCCACAGAATTACTAGATAAAAATAGCCGCTTCACTCGATTAAGCAGAGAATAGAGCACAAACTGGATGGCTTCTAATAAAACCAAAAGAGGGGGAAATCGCTTTCAGCTATTGGCACAGGACTCAGAACACACCAAGCCAGACCTCTCCGACTAAGAGCTCCATCGCATCGCTGCAACAAACCCGCTGAGCAACAACAAGGAAATCCCACTCAAAAGCCAAGAAACCCAATCTAATGGAGCAAAAATTAGATAAAATACTAATGGAGTTCTATGATTTTAAAACAGAATTCCTTACTTTTAAGCAGGTTCAGCAGGAGTTTCAACACGACCTTGCAGACACACGATCCAGGGTCACCAACCTCGAGCAGGCCTCACATGAGCAGAGAACTACAATACAGCAAATACAAACCACTATGAAACCACATTACACAGCTCTGCCACCTCACGATAGAAAGGCAGGAAGATGCCAAACTTGACATCGCAGATGAAACCTATGTATTTATGGCACCCCAGAGGACAGTGAGTACTCAGATACACAAGATTTCATAGAAGTGCTTCTATGCACAGCCCTCACCTTGGACCCGGAGTTTAAATTCGAGATGGAGTGGGTGCACCACACTTTGGGCCTCAAGTTGACACAACCAAACACAAGGCCGTGTTCCATCATCATAAGGTTCCTAAAATATCAGACAAAGGAATTTCTGTTAAAAGAGCTTGGTCACAGAGGAAGGTTTTTCACGGCCTGACAAGAATCTTTATTGATAACGACTATGCTCCCATGACCATGCAAAGGAGGAGAGCATACTTACCCTTGTTTTCTGTGCTTAGACAACAGCTGCTTGAAGTTCCATACACCATACCTCAGCAAGTTGATGGTGCAGTTCCCATTGGGACAAAGAACTTATGAACGGTAATCCAATCCAAGATTTACAATCTTGAGGAATACATCTACCCCCCAATATAACTGGTTAGGAAGTGGACTGCCACCTAGAGATCTGAAAAGAGCAGCTATCCAGGGACAGTAAACCCAACAATCCACCTTGAATGACATCAAGAGGCTTCTGATCCAATTTGCAAGACAAGAAAACTGAGGAATAACACCACATCTCCACAAAACCTAATGTAGGTGGCTCCGAGGTGGCGGGCCTGCCCTGTGCTTACCATGGGGGGACTGGGGTTGAATGCTGTGCTCAGACTCCTTCAGGGCCTCGGGGCATGCGGGCTGTGGTGTGCCATTCCAGGGGTGGATACTGAACAATGCCAAGGAGTTTGAGGATTAGCCAGAAAGCGTCCCACATCCCCAGGGTCTCAGACCACTTACAGTCTGTAGAAGATCATAGTAATAATCATAGAAGTGGCAGACTAATTATCTGCAGTAGCGGTCCTAAGCTGTCTGGGAACTACCTCTGACCTATTTCCTGCTAGGGAAGGCCAGGAAAACAGGAACTAATCAATCAAAACAAGGCAGGTCAGGGACGTCAGGCTGACTGGAGAACTGACCGGCCTGATGTGGGATCTGTTGTCACAAAAAGAGTGAGTGCTAGGGCAATGAATTACCCTTCAAGCACTATCCAACGGTTGGTTTAGCCACACGGACAAACTACTATTACTGCTAATAGCTCCTATATGGATCAGGTCTAAGATCGGAGGTTTGGGGATAACTGGGAGACATGGGGAAAGGCCTCCAACACCTACACAGAGTATGAGGAAAGTACTAGGGTGAATTAGCCTTGTCATTCTTGGTATCCGGGGTCCTGGGTGTGCCTTCAGGCCACATGGCTTCTGTCTCACTGGGGGGCTGCTGGGGGACCACAAGCAGGAAGTGGAGCATAGTAAAGAGACACCTGGATTGCTCCCTCCCTGTCACTCCCCTGGCCTTCCGCCTGGGGAGGGGGGCGGCTGAGTCACCAGGAGCTGCCACCAGGAGATTAGATGGGGACTTTGGAAGAAATCTTTCTTCTTCCTCTCCCAGAACTGGAACGGATGACAAAAAGGACAAAGAGACTATTAAAGAACTACTAGAATCAATATTTACTGGACAAGACCACCTGCGATAGATCATAACTTATTACTTTGCCAAATACAGGCTTGTTTTGGGTTTGAATGGAGACGCCACTATCACAAATTAGACAAAATTCATCTTAATTCTTCCAAGCAAGATTTTCCAATCTAAGCCCTACAGCGGATCTCTGTGGGGAAGATCAGAATCCAGAGCACTGAAGGAGATTAATGTTGTTACTATTTTAGTCCCCTTCACTTTAACTGATAAGCAGGAGTGGGGATGGAGGGCTGTGATAAAGAAAATGCACCTATTGCTCTTAAACTTTCCTAATCCCAGAACCCAGAAAGTTAATTTGATACCTATAATTTTTATTCATATTCCTAGTCAGTCCTCCCCACTCAAGATTAGGGCAAGAGTTTCCCAAAGGTTTCTTCTCCACAGTGGAGAGCGAGATCCCTAATAGGCAGTTAAATATATATTCTCACCAAAGCCACAAGTAGTGACTTTGGGGTTGGAAGTCATAAGCAAACTGTATAAAGTTATAGATAAGGTTAATCTTCTCATAGCAGGTTAGGTTGGACTGTAGTAGTTAATTTATTACTTTTACTTTGTATTACAGTATAGATCATAGCTGTTTGATTTGCATTTTGGTATAACAGAGATGGAGGTGCAAGTGATATATAGACATTATTGGGATAACAAGGGCAAAGATGATTCTCACCCAGTGAATAACCATAATTATAGCCGTATGTCCAAGATATGGGGACGGGATAGTAAGGAACTTAAGTAGACTCAATAATGGCAATACCATTTAAGATAGTGTCCCACAATGTGAATGGCCTGGCCAGTCCTACAAAAATGATACAGAACTATACAAACCCTTAAAAACAAAAACAGATACACTTTTTACAGAAGACACACCTGACATCAGCCAAACACTATAATTGCTCAAATTTGGCTTTTCTCATATAGTAGAATCTACATATCAGAATGGCCAAAGGAGAGGGCTGTCATTTTGATTCCGAAAACCTCACAGTTTCAAGTTCAAGACCAGTATGCAGACAGACAGAGGAGATTGGCATTTGGAGGATTCAGGGCTTAACAGTAACAGTCGTTAAGCGTTATAGCCCACCTAACACTGATGCCTCCTCGATCCAACAGATTATAGATGCTATACTGATTCGACAGAGGACAGCATTGATAATGGAGGAGATCTCAATTGTCAATTGAACCCATCCGTGGATACCTCTGTTCCTAGACCCTCCACACAGACTCCAGGTCAGAATATCTTAGATGCCTGATAAAAGACATAAGTCTAACAGACGCTTGAAGACAATTACACCCCTCCCAATGAAAATGTACATATTACTCATGATGCTCATAAACATTATTAAAGACTTGACTACTTGGGCCAGATATTCAAAACTTTGCCAGGGGCAAAATTAGCACTGCCCAGCGGGCAAACTGAGCCCGAGCACAAAGCAAGCCATATTCAAACGGAATAGCCCAGGGCAAACAGCTTCTGAATATAGCATGGTAATGAGGCCATGCAAACTGGGTTGGGAGTGCAGGGCAAACATTGCCCTGGAATAAAACAGCACTGAATAAAACAACCAGGAAGTGCAACCCACAACAACAACACAGTACACAGCAACGTGAGGGCAGGTACAGATGAACTACGTGGCCAATGTGTGTGCCAGCAAATGCATGGACTCAGTACAGTTGCAGGAAGCAGCAGATGAGAAAGAACAGTGATCAAAACTTTACAATATTCCCGTACCATTAGCGCCGCTAACACATTAGCTGAGCTAAGCAGTTACCTGGAGCAAACACGCTTGTCCGAGCTAAAATGTGCCATATTCAAAGTGTCATGCAAATGAGCCTACTTAGGTAGTCTCTGGGCAAACAACGGATTAGCATCTCATTATACCCTGATTTGCACACAGTTTGCCTAGCGTTACTGCAGGGTCCCATAGAGCCACCTGTAGGTCAGTCTGGAAGTACAGGGCAGACAAGGTCCAACCGCAGCTCCATCTGTAGGTCAGTCTGGCAGTGCAATGATGAGAGCTACAGGCTACAGGTAAACAGTACAGCATAGCATAGCATAGCATATTGTACCCCAGGGACAGGACAGCATAGGCACAGGTGGTGGTGGTGCTGCATGCAACTGTCACACTGTAGGCATGCTACAGTGCACAGCAGACACTACAGTAGCAAGGGAGACAGTAGTGTGAGGGACGTAGCACTGCTTATGGTGTGTAGGGCAAGTGATGCTGATTGCACTGTACACAGTGACAGGCCCAACCTGCAGGTGTTTACTGACAGTCGACATTACTGTTACACTGTTGTGTGACCCACAGATGCTGTACCTGTGGCATGTGATGCCCACAGTGACATGTACATATCTGGCTTTGTGTGTTGTGGCGGTTGTACAGCTGTGTGGTATGTGGCTGGGGGATATAGTATCCGAAAGGCACACTAGTGTTGGGGGTATTCTAATACTGGCCCATGTGCACTGCATGCTGAGTCCCAGCCTTGTGGCCACACTCCGGTCTGTGGCACAGCCTGGCCACCCATACACCCCCTCAACATCCTCCATGCCCACAGTGCTGCATGTGTGCTGGCATCTGTTTTTGTCCACAGATATGTGTGGTCAGCAGGTGTGTGCTGTATGGCTACACTGCCATGCTGTCCACTGGCAGGGTCACCACTTACTGCCTGGCATGGCTGGGACTGGTGGCAGATGATGGCATCATTGTGATGCCATTGGTTAGCAGCAAGCTTCCACTATGTTTGGCTTTATCTATGTGTTATATTTATGTGTTAGGGTCGCATGAAGACCGCGCTTAAACCCCAGCAAATCCCTTTGACCATTTATGTTGGCATAAAGCTGATTGCCAGGATTAAGACCAGCTTTTTCTGGTGGTAATCTACACCACGCTAACTGTCGCTTAGGTCGCTACTAAATCACTTATGCCAGCGCCAGCCACTGAATATAGCATTGCGCTTTGTATTCATGTTGCCGTTCTTTGCATACATTATACTTTTGCCTGACGCTAATGCAGTTTGTCCCGCTTATTTGGCCTTTTGAATATGGCAGACCACGACATCCCGCGCTTAAACCTGCATAAATGATTTTTGCCCAGCTAAAGTTTTGAATATCTGGCCCTTGTGTATTAGTGGGGGACAGAGACCTGATTCATAAAGCAGAAATAATGAATATTTATCTATCAGACAATGCACCGGTCTCATTGGAATTGACACTTACTCAAGAAAGAAAACAGATAATATGAAGATTTAACCCATCATTACTTAGGAACCAAGAGTTTAAAGATCTCATAAAAGAAAAATATCTGAAATTATACAAGACAATGATTCCCCGAAACTACATCACAACTATTGTGGGACACAATTAAAGTAGTCCTGCATGGCCACATTCTCTCATATGCAGCCTGTAAAAAAAGCAGTTAGAGACCAGAATGAGAGACCTCCAAGAACAACTTAGAGTACTTCAAAAGATGCCATGAGGGGGATAACAGTATCGCTGATCAGGTAACCCAAGTACAAGCTGAAATTCAACACCTTCTTACAGCCCGGACTGAGCAGGATTTGTTGTGGCTGAGACAAAGATTTATGAGGAGAATCCCATGCATGTAAAATTTTGTCATATAGACTACACAGACAGACTCAACAGATTACCATCTCGAAAATAAAAGACCCAGTCTCAGGCCAGTTTCAATACTCCACCAAGAATATACCGTATTAGCTACCTTCTGGGAATATTATAAAACTTTATATACAGACCCTTTGACAGTAAATTATGGTGCATTTCCACCTTCTGTCACAAATAAAACTCCCAACTCTCACCCAGCCCCAGAAAGAAAAGATAATATCACCCATAACAGCTCAAGAATTATTCACAACAATGAGAAATTTAAAAAATGGGAAAAGCCCAGGTCTGGATGGCTAAGGGGAGAATTTTATAAAGGTGCCTGGGTGTTTATTAGATCCCCTTGCTAGCAGCAATGCAGGTGAGTCATAACACCATCTTCTTTCCCACATCATGGAGACAAGCCATTCCAGCTATAGTGAAACTCCAGAAGCCTCCACAATTATGTGACTCATTCTGCCCAATTTCTGTCTTAAATCAGGACAATAAGATTTACACAAGTATCCTTGCCTCAGATTAGATTACATTTTACCAACTATAATTCACCCAGATCAGTCTGGATTTATTAAATCCATAAACTATAGATAAGATCAAAGAAACTCTGTACCTTATGAACCATGATCAGATGTCAGATATGTCACTGTTATTGCTGAGCTTAGATGCCCAGAAGTCATTTGACATGGTATCCTGGAATTTTCTAAACTCCACCCTTTCAAAATCTGATTTCCCAGAGTTCCTTAATACCATTCAGAGAATATATACTGCCCAGAGGCAGTAGTAATGATAAACAGCTCACATTCATAACGCTTTCAGTTATTTAGAGGTACACGGCAGGGATGCCCTTGTCTCCATACTTATTTGCACTATATGTAGAGCCAATAGCTCCACTACTTGACAAAGAGATAATCTGCACTGCTACTCAGTAAATGGGACACAGCATAAATTAGCCTACTATGCAGACAATCTCCTTTTATACATTATTCAAAAGAGAAATCACTAGAAACAATATCCAGAATTCTACCTCAAATAGAAAGTTAACGGGATACATGATAAACCAGGAGAAGGCAGAAGCATTGGCCTTACAGTATTCTGCCCACAATGCCTCACTAACAAATATCAGTATAAATGACATATTTAGGTATCAGAATTTTACCATTCCTCTCTAACTTAGACAACCTAAATTATAGTTCCCTATTCTTAGACGTACTAAGCAGATCTTAAAAGGTTGACACCCTTATCAATTTCAATCTTAACCAGGGTTCAATCAATCCAAATGAGTGTACTACCAAAACTACTCTACCTTATGCAAAATATTCCCCTACCATTGTCCCAAGAGAAATAAAAATGGGAGAAGGCCATCAGGGCCTATTTATGGGGAGGAGATAGGCCCAGAATCGTGATGCATAGGTTACAACTCCCCAAAGAACAAGGAGGATTAGCGCTGCCCAACTTACAGTATATAAATATTCCATAGCCACTATTCTTACACATGTCTCAAAGTGGCTCATTCCACAAACCCAGGCTCCAGTCTGGCTGACTCTTGAGAGAGCCCTATCGGAGATCCTATTGAATTATTTACAGGTTTCCAGCTCAACGGACAGGCACCCTCAACCCCAGGTTCCTTATTTACTAAAGTTATGAAGTGAAGTTGGGCAAAATTTCACCCTGCTGGAAAATACCTTCCTAACAAAATGAATAAGTATCCCAGCCAGAAACCTGAACTTACCAATGTTGCGACGGATCTGGCTTTTAGGAAATGGTAAGAAAAGGGCCTGATATACACATACAGGTATCAATTTTATGACCAAGGCATATTTAAGACATTCACCCAGCTACAGACTGAATTCTCCCTATCCCAGTGAGATTTGTTTTGCTACCTACAGATCCATCACTTTCTAGGACAAGAACTAGGGATGGATGTCTCTGCACAAAGACCCCACTACTGCGAAGCTTCTTACACAATTATAGACAGACTTTACACCCCAGCATCTGATCTCTAGAGTTTATAAAGCAATACAAAATGTCCCTTATAAAGACATGGAGATAACACAATCTAACTGGGAGGCAGAGCTAATGGTGGACCTAACTCCCACCGACTGGTTACACATTTGGAGAAGACAACACAAAACAACCAGCTCCTATTCATGGAGAGAGTTCTTGTGGAAGGTGGCGGTACATTATTTCCGCACCCCATAAATCACAGCTAAATACTCTAGAAATGAGACTCCTCCTGTTGGGGAATTGTGGATGTGAGGTTGCTACCCACTCACACTTCATGTGGTTCTGTTCGATTCTGACAGACTATTGGCAAGAGGTGGTAGGCAGCTAAAAGAGCTCTCTCCAATATAAGTGAACTTACTCCAGAGATGGCCTTACTCTTACACTATCCACCATGGAGTAGGAAGACACACCATAGCTATATTATTAATATACTTCTTGGAGCTGCTAAAAGGTAATAAATAGACTTTGGCTCTGCCCAGACCCTCCCAGTATAACTGCCTGGGAAAACACAATTTACAAGGTATATCAAATGGAAAATATGACAGCCAAACTACAGAATAAAACCTCTGCTTTGATGAACAGGTGGACTCCTTGGCTCTTACATATTGCTGCAAACAGACCAGATTTTGTGCCTTAAAATTATCCAGAGGAGGAGAGCTATGAAACTATTAAAATGGAGAAGACTGAGAGACCTAGTGTCCTTCCCTCAATCACATAGAGGCAAAATATAATTTCAGACCTAGCTAATGTTAAAGTGATATCCTATTTAACATAGCTAAAGTATAAAAATTATTAGGGCTGCATACTATATATAAAATCTATCATGACTGTTATTAACTCCAGATGATGTATTTGTGCTAAATGTATAGAAATGTGAACTATACCCTTGAAATGTAAAACAGATACTTTGTCCTCTGTGTGTCTGGAGAAAATCAACAAAAAGAAAGTTTAAAAAAGGAAGGAATACTGGTTGCCACAGAGGAGTGCATTAAGCTCAGTGGGAAGAGTACAAGGGCAAAAGTACCCAACTGGTTCAGTTCTGGGGTCACACAGTCAGTTATGGAAAAGAGGTTGACTATAGAATATTTAGGAAGACCAAGAGAGTGGTGGATAGGGAAATTACCAAAGGTTGGCTAGTGAGGTAAGTGAGGAAGTCTGGGGAGCTAAAGCACAGAAGCAGCAGCTGATAGCTGAAGGAATTAAAAGGGGAGAAGGCTTTCTTCGCTGTATAAGTGAGAAAAGGGACAAGAAGGAAGGGATTCTTATACTTAAGAAAGGGGAGGAGGGTGGAGGATAATGGGGAAAGCAGAGATACTAAATGAATACTTCTGTTCTGTCTTCACTAGGAAAAGGACAGATCAATGCCTTCAGGAGGGAGAAGAGGAGGAGCAGGGAGAGAGGGAATACAGATGTAGTGATAGAGAAGGATAGCGTGAGGGAGGGGCTGCTAGAAGTGAAGGTGGACAAATCACCAGGCCCAGGCAGAGTACATCCAAGGTTAGTAATGGAACTGAGGAGGAGCTGGCAGAGCCACTGGCATACCTATGTAATAGTTCACTAGAGCCAGTCATGGTACTGCAGGACTGGAAAACAGCACATGTGGTTCCCCACACAAAAGCGGTCCCAAGGATGACCCAGGAAATTACAGACCAGTCTGTCTGACCTCAATCTGACCTCAACTGTGGGCTAGATCATGGAGACCTTACTAAAGGAAAGGTTGGTGGAATATCTAGAGGAGCCTGGTCACCAGGATGCGAGGCAGCATGGGTTCATGGGGGGCATCATGTCAAATGAATCTGATTGACTTCTTTGACTGTGTCACTAAGACAGTAGACAGGGGCCAGGCAGTAGACATCCTCTATCTTGATTTCTGCAAGACCTTTGACTTTGTGCCCCACAAAGATTAATCATGAAGCTGGAGGATCTCGGGTTGGGGATAAGATGACCAGATGGGTGGAAAACTGGCTGAGGGACAGAACCCGGAGGGTAGTTCTTGGGGAGACTTATCTGGCACCAGAGAGGTTGCTAGTGGGGTCCCGCAGGGCTTGATGTCTTAATCAATGATACTGGGGATAGCATTAAGTGCAAAATGTGCCTATTAACAGACCACACCTAGTTTGGGGGTGGACACAGCTGAAGGAATACAGGACCTAAATGATGATCTAGAAAAGCTGGAGAGGTGGTACAAGATCAGGCAGCTTGGCTTCAATGCCAAGAAATGCAAAGTTATGCATATTGGAGACAAGAATCCCAAGGCAGATTACTACCTGGGTGGAGTCCAGGTATCAGCAACATATGAGGAGAAGGACCTAGGAGTGATGACCACTATTGACCTGAAGCACTGCATGCAGTGCAAGAAAGCAGCAGCAAGGGCAAACAAGATGAGGGGATGCATAACTAGAGAGATCAGTAGTAGGAGAGAGAAGGTTATACTGCCCTTGTACAGGTCACTGGTAAGGTCACACTCAAAAGGACATTAACCAGCTGGAGAAGGCACAGAGAAGGGCTGCAAAATGATAGCAGGTCATCAGGGTAAGGCATACGAAGAGAGGGAGGCACTGAACATGTACTCCTAGAGGACAGGAGAGAGAGAGAGAGAGAGAGAGAGGACATGATTGTGACCTTCAAGTACTTGAAAGGGACAAATAAGGTGAATAAGGGGGCCTCTTTAAGCTGAGTGGCAACCATAACATGAAGGGACACAGTCTTATGCTGGAGGATGGGAGGTTTAGAGGATGCCAGGAAGCATTTCTTCACAAAGAGCATGGTGGACACTTGGAATCGCGCTGCCAGAAGAGGTGCTCTCATTGAAGACAGTGGGCAGCTACAGAGGCTTGGATAAACATAGGGGGAATGTAAGGGTCATGGGTAGGAGGACGGGAGGGGCAGGGACAGTAGCTCAAGCTGTGGACCCTGCAATATGAGCAGACTAGATAGACCAAATGGCCTTCTTCTGCTGGCCTCTTTGTATGTTCGTTGTATGATTTGTTCTGCAGTTAAGGAGAGCAGCAAAAGTTACACGTATGAATAACCAACAGCAATAAGATGTAAAATTTCTTATATGCATAGTGTTTTGATGCGCATATACCTAAGGATGTCAGACTAAACTCTTCTCAGTTTATAATGTCCATAGTAAGCAACACAAGGGAAAGAATAGATATTAAGCTTATAGGGCTCATCAGCTGGGGTTTGCAGAAAATGTTTCCAGTGAGATATACCTGCCTGTCTTCTAGGAGTTACCATCTATGTGCTTTGCAAATGTTGCATTTAGACATATTGGGCTGGATATTCAAACTCGCTATTAGGAGGCGCCAAGCCCACTTGCGTTACACAAAATAGATTGCAGGTTGTGGCTGGGGTGATATTCAACGGAGTTGCACTATTGAGCAACTTCTTGAATATCACCCTAAGCCACAGCCACTGTGCATTGCGCAGTGGAACTTGTGCCACCGCAAGTGGTCAGAGTGGAGCATTCAAGATGCGGTGGTGCAAGTACCATTGCACCATGCAATTTCTGATATTCAAAAGGTGACATGCAATGGGGCCATAATTCATGCAAGGCACGGGGGAAATTTGCATCTATTTACTGCTCCATTTGCATGCCATTAGCATGTAGGTGGGCCGATCCTCGAGGACTTCTGCGCTGGCGCCCTGCCAGCAGCAGCCGTCGGGACCGACGCCCTGCAGCCTGATCGCAGGCATAAGTTACAAAATCCCCCACCCCATGACTGGCCAGATCGCGGCAAATGTTTGAACATCCCCACCCCGACTGGCCCGATCGCGGGCATAAGTAAAATAAAAATACCACCCCACCTGCCCGATCGTGGGCGAAAAAAGTTCAACCCCAAGAACATATCCCTGGTGATCCAGTGGACCTCAAGCCCAATCGTAGGCAAATGCCTTCAAACCCCGCAGGACGCCTACCCTGGTGATCTGGTATCCACCCCATCCACCCACGGGCCCCACCCGCTCCCACCATCAGCGGTGAGCGTATCCCACCGCCTGCCACCCACCGCCCATGGACGGCTGCCGGGTAGTCACTGACGCCAGTGGTTCAGAGCAAGAGCCAATGGGCGTGCAGCCACTCAGCTACAAACAGTCAGATATGCGAATAATTCATTCACATATCTGGACTACTGCTCTTGACTATGAAACGCTTTCAGTAGCTCTTGCTCTGAACCAATGGGCGTGCAACCTACTGAGCAATCGGTCAGCGGGTGGAGGGGAAGCGGCTGGGCGAGTGGGATGCTGCCCGCCGGACGGGGAGTGGATGGTGGGCTCCAGTGGTGGGATGAGAAACCACTAGATCACCAGGGTAGGTGGTCCTTGGGGGTGTCGTACATTTCTGCCCATTGGGCTTGAGGTCCACTGGACCACCAGGGATATGCACTTGGGGGTTGAAGGCATTTCTGCCCGCGATCGGGTTTGAGGTCCACTGGACCACCAGGATATGTTCTTGGGGGTTGAACTGTTTCTGCCCGCGATCGGGCTGGTGGGGGTGGATTTTATTTCACTTATGCCCGCGATCGGGCCAGTCGGGGTGGGGATGTTTAAACATTTGCCGCGATCGGGCCAGTCAGGGGTGGGGATGTTTAAACATTTGCTGCGATCAGGCCAGTCGGGGGGTGGGGGATGTTTAAACATTTGCCGCCGATCGGGCCAGTCAGGGGTGGGGATATTTGAACTTCGCCCACGATCGGCCAGTCGGGGTGGGGTTACCATATGCCCATGATTGGGCTGCAGGGGCACAGGAGAGTTGAGGGCCACCCACAGGTGGCAGCTGCTGTTTGCGCGCCTGCAATGCAGCAGTCACCTGTGGGTGGCCTCGACTTACTCCTTTTTTTGGGCTCAAAGTTGTGCAGGCGCAGGTTGGGGTTGCACCAGAACACTCTGCACAGCCCGCTGAATATCGGGCTGTGCAGTTTATGCATGGTTCCTCCCTCCAGTTCAGCATGCCTTCATTAGCATGCACTGTTGCTCAGCTTGACTTGGGGGCAACTGCCTCCTGCTGAATATGGCAGAATGGCGCACTTGACTTGTGCATGCGAACTTATTGCGATGGCGAACCCTTTTGAATATCCAGCCCATACTGTACTATGTGGTTGCAGTCAAGGCTCAAAACTGAGCATATTAATATGATAAGATTCAAAGACCAGCGGACGAGATAGGGGGATAATGCTACCCAGCGAAAAATAAAATTTCTGTGATTCCACAAAAATGCTGTGCAGAATACTAATGAGTGTTAGTAGAAGGTAAAAGTCTTTTAATATACTGTAGCTGTTTCAGTTAGACAAAGTGCTCATGTGCCTGGACGAAGAATTCAAAACAGTCTAAAATGATGCTAGCAGTGAAAAAGCAGGAGAAATGGAAATTACATATTACCGTAATTATTGATCTTCTTGGACAGTCTCCATCACTCATTCACACTAGTGGGATAGTGCCAGAGGCGCTAGGATCAGCGGAGCCCTCAATTTTCAGAAGGGTCGGTGCGAGACAGGACCACACATGTGACACATGAGACCAAGCTCAGCGTGTGTAGGCTATCTCGCGCCAACCCTCCAACTGCCTCAGTACCTTTTCGACCGAGTAGGTGCAGCGTAACTAATGAGAATAACTCATCCTGAGTTTCTGGGCCTGAGAGGCCCAGATGGCCTTGCAAAAAGGTCAAGAACAATGTCTTCACAGTTGAACCATGGGACCATAAGACCAGGAAAGAAAACGAGTGGATCCAGGGGATGGCAGGTGAGCATGTGAATGAGAGATGGAGACTGTCCAAGAAGATTAATAATTATGGTAAGTATGTAATTTCCATATTTTTCTGGACTAAGTTTCCATCACTCATTCACACTAAGTGGAGAGTACCAAGCTAAAACCAACAACCCTGAGTAGGGTGGTAGGAGATAGGGTTCACTCAGAAAGGACGGCCAAGGACTGTCCTGCTAATAAAAAGAGCTGTCTTGCAAAGAGCATCTAGAACATAGTGCTTACAAGATAAGCGCCGAGTTGCAACTCACCACTTTGCAGATGACTGCAATGGGCACAAATGAAAGTCTGCCAGGAAGCCGCAACCACTGTAGGAGAGTGGCAAGAACCTGGTCTCACAATTTGGTCTAGGACCAAAGTAATAGTGTCAAAGACATGTACTAATGTAACATAAAGGGACCTCAGGAACTGAAAGGTCAGAGGTAAAGTCTACTATGTCAGGGTAGACCAAGAAGTGCAGATGAAACCCCACTGTTAAGTATGGCTGACCTGTGAACAACAGGTCAGGCACTGAACCCCTTACTTGGTGAGCAAAGGGGTCCAGGTGGGGTTAACCCATCAAGGAGAATAGTCTCCACTTAGTCACTGGAACCCTCCTGATGGAAGGCCAGCACGACTTAGAAGCCTCTTGAGGTGGTCTAGTAGAACCAGATCCTACCCACTGCATATTCCAAAAGGAACCATCCTGCCCCTGTATGCACAACTGTAGTAGCAGTCTCTGAACGCAGGGAAGAAAGAAAAGTGTACAGGAGGACATATTCACTCGGAAAAACATTCTGACAGAAAAACAGGGCTGGATTTCTAAGGCAAATAGAGGCAGATGTGCATCGAGGAGGGGCACAGCAGGACCAAGTTAGGTCTGACCCATTTGTTGAAAGTGACTGGAAGCGGCAGTGACTCAATGCGGTGAGGCACTACTCACTCTGGCCTCCCTGAAGGGAGTAGAAAAGATTCTAGTCTGTTTGCTGAAAACAAACATCACAACTCCGTCACGCACTTGGAGAGGATAGCTTCATGAGCGACTGGCATGGAACCAGTGTGCGGAACCAAAGGTGCGAATATTTGAGAAGCTACTCAGAAAAGGCCTACTTGACCTTTGGTCAAGAAGGAGTATATCGCCTGTTAAGTTAAAGAAAGCAAGGAAGTAGGAACCTGAGTTTAGAATCGGTGGAGAGTCGCTTCTGTTGCTGCAAGGCTCTGCTCAAGAGAAGAAAGTCTGATAAAAGAAAGAGTAATTAACAGACTGGGCAGTCTCTAAGTCTAGGAAATGTCTCTGAATGAGAGAAATCTCTTAGAGAAAGAGATGACCCATACCACTGCTGGATCGAACTCCTCCTAGGGAAAGAAGAAGTCAGGTACTCCTTACTGTACTCTGGAGCGAGCACCTCAGGGGCTGAGGCGGAAATGACCAGATCAAAAAGGAGGGTATGGGTAATTTCGGATGGGCCCTGTGCTATGATAATTTTTTTTTTTTTTTATTTATTTTATTTATTTAGTTTTTGTTAACCGGGTAAGTGCGCTAGTCAACAAGTGACTGTTTTCAGGCACGACCGGGAGTACAATCACAATACACAATGAGTACAGCAGATTATTAAGACAATGAGTACAAAAAATGCAGAGAGAAATACATATGGCAATGTAACATACATTAGTAAACAAAATATACTTTAGCACTTGATCATGGAACATACTCAAAAATGTGAATAGTAGAAGGCAGAAAATAAAGAGAGGATAGGCATCAGTAGAAAAGACACAAGGAAGGAAAACTGGCAAAAGGATGGGAGGAGAGATTAAGTGGAAAGGAGGTGCAGTCAGATACGGCAACAGCGGAGGTGAGTACCAACCTGCGGCCGGGCCTATGGAGCAAAGGACGGCAGGCGAAGAGAGGGTGGTAGGGGAGTGGCAGTAGAAGGCAACAGTGGTAGGAGGTAGGAAAATACAGCCGATCTGGTGGAACCGAGAGCTGCAGGGCGAGTGAGGATGCGGTGAGAGGGGGGATAGAGGCGGAGGAGTTACGCAATAGCGGCAAAAGTGTCAAAGTCAAGCCGAGCCAGTGGAACCAAGAGACGCAGGGCAGGGAAGGGGGGTCAGTAGATGGTGGGAGTAGGTGGTAGTAGGTGGAGAGAGGTGACTAAGCACAGCCAGGAGGGTGGGGACTAAGGAGGGCATGGATGAGGTAGGAACAGGTAAAGGTGAGTTTGGTGGGGAGTGGCAAAAGGGGAAAAGGATATAACAGAAGAAGGGGAAGAGAGCAGCAGTGGGGTTAAGTGAGGAGAGGCTGTGAAGTGAAGATAAGAATGTCATGGAGTGAGAATAGCGACTTACAATTGTCAACAGCTAACATTAGGCTTATAAAGAAACAGGTTAAGGCAACATTAATTACAAGGCACAAAATAAAACATTAATTACAAGGCACAGTATAGAACACCCATTTGGACAGGCAAAAGTGCTAGCAATGAGGAAACAGTACAAATGCAGTGGATCAGGTAGGGTCAAAGCAAACACATTTGTCCATAGTAGTGAGGAAAGTCCTGAGTTTGCTCTTAAAAGTCACATGAGTGGAGACATCTCTTAGATCCTGAGGTAGTAGGTTCCATAGGTGGGGGCAGCATGATGGAAGGAGCCCATGCCCTTTTAGTCCGACAAAAGGGAATGGATAGTAAGGTCTGATCAGCCGATCTAAGATTCCTTGTGGGAATGGCGGCCTGAGGAGATCAGACAGGATAGCAGGCTTGGGCGTCCTTAGGATGGAATCAACTAAATTGTACAAGTAGTACTGCCTGGTAGAGGAAGGAGAGAGCCAACCAAGGTCCTGATATAAGAGACAATGATGCTGCAACCGAGGTGCTTTGGTTGCATACCTGCACACATTATTGAAGGTAGTATCCCATAGTTGCAGTGAAGATTTGGTGACCAAGGACAGGATGGGACACCCATATGTAAGGGTTGGCAATAGAATGCCTCTGGCTATCGCCAATTTAGCAGCAGGGTGAGCAGGTATTTGGTTCTATAGGCAGCCCCAATTTGCAGTTAATTGACTTGCAGGTTTCCTGTATATGTGCTTTCAGGTCCAAGGTTTGATCCAGGTGGATGCCAAGGTAACGAAAGGAAGTGACAGTTTCTATAGGGTCCCCATCGATATCAGAGACAGAGATGGTCAGAGGACAGGATCTAAGCTTGTGATTGGAGCCAAACATCATAACTTTTGTTTATAGTCCAAGCCTAACAAGGCTTTCAGGCTGCTATTTAGCAAGGATTGTCTTGATACAAAATGATGAAAACATTCTCCATCTGAGTGCAGAAGGAGCCTGAGCATCCATACTGAAATCATGACCGGACTAATAATCACAGCTGGAGAGATTTTAACCTCCTGTGCCAAAGAAGCCACCAAAGGGCAATATCACAAGGGGCCATATACCCCTATCAAAGGGGTGGAAGATCCTGAGCAGCTCCCAGCCATTACATTAGAATGTTCCACAAAGTGTAACTATCTTGATGACTGAAAAATCTAGACGCAGAAGCGTATGGTCCACAGACGCAGTCTGAAATACTATAGTGGACCCATTACTGAGGAACTACTGAAAAGATCTTCCATCACGGACTCTATGATAGAGAGGATGTGCCCTTCAGTATATAAAATGAGTAGTCCGCTGTATTACTGACCAGAAGGACAGGGAAAGACCCATCTAGATGCACTCTACCCCAGAAGGACCTCTAAGGGAGGTCTAGGTGAGAGCCACTAGAGACTCTGCCATCAGGAAGGATGTCGAGGAGCTTGGTACCATGTAGGGAGCTGAGAAAGTGCTGAGTGAAATGAGAGATTCCGCAGGCAGAAGAGTACAGCAGAGTTCCATCAGCAGAAACCACTGGATGACACAAAATCCCACATGGACCGCGAACTCACTAAGATGTGAAAAATAATCCACAGAACAGGACTTCATTCTGTGGAAAACATCCTCCACAAGTTCTGTGGAGAAGAAGTCTGAAAAGGAAAATGTGTCACTAATTCTGCCAGACAGCACCCACTAGCACTCCCTGCGCACCAGCATCATTTATGGCACAGGGAGGGAACCAAGCAGTGCCTATGCCAACCTGGTGATAACCCGAGGGTACCCACGGCAGTACCCGCAGGCACCCCAGCACCCATGCAGCAATGGCACCCAAGGGCACCTCGACACCCATGGTACCATGGCACCTATGGCACCATGGTACCCATGACACCCATGGCAGGAATGGCACCTGAGGGCACAAGTGGTACCCATGGTGCCTGTGGCGGGACCATGCGGGCACCCTTGGTGCCACCGGCACCCTTGCGCCCCAGCACCACCCATGGCACCCATGGTGTCCACAGTGCCAACCACGGCACCGCAGGTGCTCAGCATCACCTGCGCAGTGCACTGCACCACCCACGGGTGCTCGCACTACCTGGGGTGCACGGTGCCATCCGCGGGTGCTTGGTGCCACCCGCAGGTGCTTGGCACCACCTAGACACCCACAGTACCACTGGCAGTGCACAACCAACGGCAGCAACAACAGCACCCATGGCACTGCAGAGCGATGACGCTGAGCAGCCATGATGACGCCAACTACAGACCAAGGCCAACCAAGGCACCAAGGCACAGCGTCAACCAAGGCACCGAGGTCGGCTCCAACCAAGGCACCAAGCCACGGCTCCAAGGCACTGACCAAGGCACCGAGCCACTGTGCTGAACCATGTCACCAAAGGAAAATGCCAATGGAAATCCTGCAAAGAAGGGAGAAGGAAAAGGTGGTGCTCGTGCCGCCCTGCATGGAAAAGGGAGAGGGTAGGAAATAGGGTCACATGACGGCAAAGGCACCAAGAAGGCACCGCCCATTGTGATCCAATTGACCTGGCTCCGTCCATCGGCTCTGAGGCCCAGAGGCCCCAAAATCAGGAACAGAGTCAGGAAAACTGAAAGTCAAACCCTCTGCTCCGTAGGAGTGGCCCAGAGGTTAAACTGCCCACTGGAGCTCCAACGAGGACAGAGATGGAGTTTAAAGTTGAGGATGCAGCCATTAGGAGTGGGGCCAAGGAAATCCACCAAAGTCAGTTCAGGCCTCATCGCCCCTCCCAACGAATAATCCTCGTGGCAGACATACCAACAGGCAACCTTGAGCGGCACCGATTCTTCTTCCCCAACGAGGAAGAAGAGCTCAAGGTTAAGCAGGAGCCAGATCCTCGGAACCACTAGATTTGTGCATTGTGGACTGTCCTCCCCGAGCACAGGACGGTCCAGTCAGACCCTCCCCATTAATTAAGGAGGCAGACCCTCTACCGTAAAACTTTGAAAGTCCTCCTACCATCACCGCTACCATCTAAGGATGACTCTGCTGATGGCAGGAAAGAATTTATTTTCTTCTTCTTCATAATCTTCTTTTCTTGTTCATAAAATAAGAAATTACTACTTAAAATATTAAATTAAACTCTAAAAGCTGCTGTCATATAGACAAAAACTTAGACTCCGGCCCAGGTGACGGCGTCGACATCCAAGCGCACTCGACAGCAGGAGAAAGGGAACTAGGCGGTTGGAGGTCGATGTCGAGATAGCCTACACAGGCACAAGCTAGTCTCATGGTGCTGAGCATGCGTGGTCCTGTCCTGGCGCCGACCCTTCTGAAAATGTTAGGTTCCCACTTGGTCGTAGCACCTCTGGTGCTATCCCACTAGTGTGAATGAGTGATGGAGGCTTAGTCCAGGAAGATCAGTGGAGGAATTCAAAATGCATGGGACAGACAAAAAATTACTCATCTTAGTAATTATGTTTCTTCTAATGGAGTCTTGCTGTATTCTGACAATTGCAGTGATTCCCAACCTTTGAACTGCCCCGAGAACAAAGAGTTAACTTTCTATGCAGGGCATAGATTGTTGACTCAAGCTCAGTTGAAGTCTCTGTCTGGAGTGATTCAAACCTAAACCGTCAGATTCTTACGAGCCCAACTAAACTAAAAAATTCTATGTGAAATTGTAAAATTCTTACTAGCCAACTGGCTGAAAACGTTTGGATTCCCAAGGAAGACTCAAGTCAGGAAACCAAAACCAAAACCAATCTACTATAAATAACAATAATAAATCAGCTCCAAAACAAAAAGGAGGGTGCAAACAAAAAACACCCCTGGGTGCAACACTGCACCTGCCCATCCACTTCCCAAAACAGGTTCTGAGAGGGGAGGCAGGGATAGAGGTCAGAATACAGCAAGACTCCATTACAAGAAACATAATTACTAAGGTGAGTAATTTTTCTTCAAACAATATAAAGCCTTGCTGTATTCTGACAATTGCAGACTACCAAGCAGTACCTCAAGGAGGAGGGACAGAACCTACTTCGGGAATAGGCTCTAATGCTACTGTGCCAAACCCGAGCATCACTCCTAGCCTGGATATCCAGAGAGTAATGCTTGGTAAAGGTATGGACTGTTTTCCAGGTGGCAACTTGACAAATTTCTAAAGAGGATATCCTGGAAGCAGCCAGGGAAGCAGCTGTACCTCTTGTGGAATGAGCCCTCAGGCCTGAGGGTAGAGTTTTCCCAGTTTTCATAGCAGAATTGTATACAAGACACAATCCATCTGGCAATAGATCTTTTGGTGGCAGGTTTGCCCTCACTACTTCTCCATAAGTGAGGAACAACGGAGAGTCAAACCTGTGACCTTGGTACGCTCTATGTAGTAACTAAGGGCTCTTTGACATCTAAACTGTGTAGCCTCTCTCTCCTGAGGAAGAATGATCAGTGAAGAAAACAGGGAGAGATATAGACTGGTTTAAATGGAAGTCTGAAACCACTTTGGGCAAGAACTTTCTATTGGTTCTAAGGACTACTTTATCCCTGTGAAATGAGATAAAAATCAGGTTTCACTGACAGGCTTGCAATTCACTGATACGCCTGGCAGAGGTAATGACTACCAGGAACACAGTTTTCCAAGTCAAGTACTTAAGCTCTGCTGAAGACATAGGCTCAAAGGGGGTTGCATAAATTGAGCAATGCAAACATTCCAATCCCAGGCAGGAGCAGGGTCTCTAAAGGAGGATTGTGTGAAGCAATCCTTTAAAAATTTACAGAACACAGGATGGGAAGATAGTGAGGAAGACTTCCCCACAGACAAAAATGCAGAAACAGCTGACAAGTGTACTTTGAGAGTAGCTGGTCTGAGGCCTAGGCCATTAAGATGGACCATATAATCCAGAACCATAGGCAATCCAGCAGTATCTGGAGAAATATGCTTCTTAGAACACCAAATGCTGAATCTTTTCCATTTGGAGTTGTAAGTCTTTTTGGTGGGGGGTTTTCGAGAAGCCTTGAGGATTTCCAGAACCCCTTGGGAAAGATGCAGATCTGCAAACTCTAACTCTTCAAGAGCCATGCTTTGAGATTGAGAGGCTGAAGATTAGGTACAAAATCCTTCCCTGAGAGGATGTTAACAGATTATAATTCCTGGAAGAGACAAGGAAGATGGACTGCTAGGGACAGCAACAGGGGGTACCAGGGATGTCTGGCCCAATCTGGAGCAATCAGAATCACCTTGCAAGGTTGAGACCTTATTTTTACCAAAACTTTGAACAGGAGGGGAAGGGGGAAAGGCATATAGAAACTTCCTTCCCAATTCAGGATCAGGGCGTCCAGAGTGACTGAACCCAAGAGTGGAGGTCTGCAACAAAAGAGAGGGAGTTGGTGATCGTCTGGGGCTGCAAAGAGATCTATCTCTGGAGTGCCCCACCTTGAAAAATCACTTTCAACACCTGAGGTCCAGGGACCATTCGTGATGGCCCTGAGAAATCCTGCTCAGTGCATCTGCTAGCACATTGTTCTTGACTGGAAGATGAACTGCTACAAGAGAGGTTTGCGGGGAATAAGCCAGGGACCACAACTTCATGGCTTCTGTGCACAAGGCCGTGGACGAGTGCCTCCCTGCTTGTTGATGTACCACATGGTGGTGGTGTTGTCTGTTCTGACTTGAACCACCCTGTTCTGTACTGACTGTGCGAAGCTTTTAGAGACAGAAAAACTGCTCTGAGCTCTAGAAGATTGATGTGGAGAAAGGGATTCTTGGGGACCACAGCCCCGGGCAGTAAGGGACCCCAGATGGGCTCCCAGCCAGGAGAGAAGCATCCATGGTAAGGACCACTGAACAAGGCTAACTAATAAAAGGAACACCTTGTCTTAAATTGTCCTGATCCTGCTACCATTGGAGGGCTTGGATCAAGGTCAGAGTCACTGGGATCAGTTTGGTAAGGAATCCTTCCTCTGAGACCAGAAAGCTCTCAGGTGGAACTGAATATCCCTCATCTGAATCTTGCCCTTGGACCACTGCTGTTGAAGCTGCCATGGGCCCAAGAGCTGGAAAAAATGCCTTGCTGGTCGAGATACCAGAAGGCAGAAGGAAGAAGCTAGTTCCATAAGAACCCTTGCCCTTTCTAGAGGAAGAAAGGCTCTTGCTCTGAGTGTGTCCAGTTATGCCCCTATAAAGGTAAGAAGCTGGACTAGTTCGAGAACAGACTTGGGAAGGTTGAGAAGAAATCCTAGAGAAATGAGCACTTGCTGGGTCACTTGCAGGTGAGACTTGACTTGGTCTAGAGACTGACCCACTATTAGCCAATCATCCAGATATGGAAAAATGGAAATCTTTTGCCTTCTTAGAAAGGCAACTACTACTGCCAGGCACTTTGTGAAAACCCTTGGGGCTGATGTTAGGCCAAAGAGCATTGCTCTGAACTGATAATGGCCTGAGGGCAACTCGAACCTGAGGTACTTTCTGTAGGAGCACCTGATGGGAATGTGAAAGTAGGCATCTTTGAGGTCCAGGAGGCTAGCCAGTCCCTAGCCTTAGAGAAGGAAGTATTTATTCCCAGAGTTATCATCTTGAGCTTTGGTTTTAAAAGATGTTTGTTTAGATTGCTTAGGTCTAGGATGGGTCACCACTCCCTGTCTTTTGGGGGTCAGGAAGTACCTGGAGTACAGTCCTTTGCCCCACTGTAGAGTAGTACTCTCTCTATGGCTCTTAAATCTGGGAGAGAAGAAACCTCTGCCTCTAGGGCTAGGGTTTCCAAGAGACTTGCAGGTGGAAAAGATCTGGCTCTCATCTTTGGAATTTTTTGAAGCTGAGAATCAGTCCCTGGCTTACTACTTCCAGGACCCACTTGCCTGATGTAATAGACATCCAGTCCTGGACAAAGTAAGCCAGCCTGCCCTACTGGAATAGGAGAGTTGACCCAGGCAGGCCCATCAGTGTGTCTGCTTGGCAGGGTCCTTAGGCTAAGGAGTGGATGCAGCCCTGCTCATCCCCTTCTGCCTCTTCCGCTGAAGAACCCCTCTGAGAAAAGGAAGAAGAGGCCTGTGTTGGTAAAAGGCCTTTGAAAAGGCCTGCCCTGCCCCTAGACTGCTGCCTTTGAGGAGTTCCTGCCTTTCCTTGGCCTGAGCACTCCTGTAAGTGGTCCTGTACTCATCCATTTTCTTCATGTAATTCTGTGTCTGCTCCCCAAACAGAGAATTACCCACTACAGGAAAATCCATGGCCTTAGCCTGGGTGTCCTGTGAGAGGCTAGTACATCTGAGCCAAGCCATCCTCCGAAGAGCCACAGATGTAGCCATGACTCTGATGACACATCATTAGAGTCCATAGCAGCATGAAACTGAACCTTAGATGCCTCAATCTCATCTGCAGCCACCGCCTCCAGCTCCTTGGCTAGCTGGGGAGGCCTGTTTAGCCAGTGCCAGTACAGTGTCTCACCTGGACTTCTGGTACCTGGCTGTATAGGCCATGTAATTCACCTGCCTGAATCCCAAAGAAGATGCCATGTACTGCTTCTTTGCCATGGCATCAATCTTCCTGGAGTCCTTGTCAGGGGTGTGAAGCCAAGGGAATATTTGCCTTGTCACAGGCAGCAGCCTGCACTACCCAACATGGCTGCATTGCTGATATAAGAACTCCATGTCTGTGCCTGAAAGTGTATACCTCTTGTCCATTCTTCTATCCACAGGAGGTATAGTGTTAGGAGACTTTAAGATTTTTGTGTCTGTTTCCCAAAAGATTTATGGAGAGGAATAGACAGTCTCCTGGACTCTGTGATGTCCATCATCTCTACATAATCAGGCTCCTTTTGATCTTCCACAGCCTCCTCCATAGGAAGCTGGAGTGTTTCAGCCACCTTTCTGTAAAACATAAAGTGAGAGGGGACTCAAAAAGCCTAGGAGGGAAACACCTGAAGGTCTGTCTGGGGAGATGTCTGGTTCCACAGGCACTTCCAGACCCTCACTTACATCATCATCCTCAAATTCCCTTCTTCTTCAAATTCCGGTTCATATAAATCTTCAGGGTATAATCTTGAACCGGGAACCAACTGAACCGAACCCCGCCAGAAGGAGCCGGATCGGTCGAACCGGACAGAGCGATTCCACAATCTGAATCGCTCTGGCTAGCTCTTCGGTGGTCGGAACATGAACCTCTGGATCCAAACCGTCGTATTTTTTCGAACCGATCCTCGGAATCAGCTTTCTTGCCCAAAGTATCGCCCTGGTCAGAGGCACTTCTTCTGGTTCAGTTGAAACCGAACGGGCTGGCCATCCGGGTCAGCAGACTTCTCGGCCTCCTTTTCCCTCAGTCTACCTAATCTCTTCTCAAGGGTAGATTTGGGAAAGTTTCTACATATTTGGCAGTCTGAATCAAAGTGGTCAAACCCCAGACAATAAACACAGGTGGTGTGGAGATCGGCCTTAGCAAAGATCTCCCCACACTCACTGCAGTGTTGAAACCCAGTGGGCCCGTTTTTCCTCTTGTGTTTCTCAGACATGGCCACCCTAACCAAACGTACCCTTTTTCGCAACCCAGCAAGACTCCTTTTCCGTTCCTAACCGTGTCACGGGTGTTGGAAATGCTTAAAGTACGTTTTTTAGAACCGATGAGAACCAGTAACCACACACTAAGTAAAACACACAAATTTCACTATCAAATGGCGGTTCAACTCGAACCGAGCGCACTTACAAGTTCACACAGAAAAAACAGAACAATTCCTGTCTAGTACTCACGGCACCACAGACAGAGACTGAACCGACTATGCAGAAACTTTTTCGGGTTAAAACTGGCGAAAACTGAAACTTTAACCGACTTTTGAACTGAGTTGAAGGAGAAATTCAAGCAACCGCTCAGTTAGGCGGAGTAAAGAATCTGATGGTTTAGGTTTGAATCACTCCAGACAGAGACTTCAACCAAGCTTGAGCACAGCATTCTATGCCCTGCATAGAAAGTTAACTCTTTGTTCTCTGGGGCAGTTCAAAAGTTGGGAATCACTGCAATTGTCAGAATACAGCAAGACTTCATGTTGTATGAAATAAGGCAGTTCTTGTGGGGTGGGGTAGGAAGAAGTAGGTTGTTCATTAACTAGGATCTGCAGCTTATCTAATAGGTAGGAAATGGGCAGACAGGGTGGGCCAAGCGGTCCTTATGTGCCATCAAAGCCTATGTTTCTATGCCGCGGACTGCAGTTTTCTCCCATAGAAGAACCGATTCATTTTGCAGTGGATGTGTTGCCAGACAGTCCATTGCTTATTGTACACTAAACCAGGAATCTAGTTAGAATTTATGTTTCCGTGAAGTTTGCACATAATTTCTAAGCTGCCTTTAAAAGGACTGCCACTCATAATTTGCATGAGGAAAAACTGTATGTGTCATGAACCTGGATTAAGGACAAAAGTGGGTTGTTTTTTTGGGAAACAGCATTTTTTCTGATACTTTGAATCTTTTCTACCTTTGGAATTCATTAATTCATTGATCAGGGTTTTTGCAAATAAACACAGAGGGCCACATATTCAAAACTTTTCCCGAGGCTAAAGTAGTACTGCCCGACAGGCAAATGTAGCCAGGAGCACAAAGCAAGCTATATTCAAAAGGAATAGCCTGGAGCAAACAGCTTCAGAATATAGCATGGGAATGAAGCTAGACAAACTGGGCTGGGAGTGCAGGGCAAGCGTAGCTCTGGAATAAGGCAGCTCTGAATATAGCAACCAGGAAGTGCAAACCACAACAACAACACAGTGCACAGTGGCATGAAGGTAGGTAGAGGTGAACTATGTGGTCAATGTGTGTGCCAGCAAATGCATGGACCCAGCACAGCTGCAGGAAGCAGCAGATGTGAAAGAACAGTGTTCAGAACTGCATAATATTTCCTGAACTGCTAGCACCACGCTAGCACGCTTTGCACGGCTTTAGCGCAGAGCTAAGCTTTTGCCCGCTGCCAAACTTTGCCATATTCAAAAGTGACATGCAAATAAGCCTACTTAGGCAGTCTCTGGGCAAACATCCAGATTAGCATCTCATTATACCCTGATTTCCATGCAATTTGCCAGCATTACTGCAGGGTCCCACAGCTTCACCTGTAGGTCAGTCAGGAAGTACAGGGCTGGCCAGGTCTGACCGCTGCTCCACCTGTAGGTTGGTCTGCAGGGCATGATGGTAGCTGCAGGCTACATGTATGCAGTACAGCATAGCACTCTGTACCCCAGGGGACCACACAGCATAGGCACAGGTGGTGGTGGTGATGCATGCAACTGTCACACTGTAAAGCATGCTACAGAGCACAGCAGACACCACAGTAGCAAGGGAGCCAGTAGTGTGAGGGACACAGCAGTGCCTATGGTGTGCAGGGTAGTGATGACCACTGCACTATACACAGTGACAAGCCCACCTTGCAGGTGTGTACTGCCAGTGGACATTACTGTCACACTGTTGTGTGACCACAGATGCTGCACCTCTGGCGTGGCTCATAGTGACCTAGACATGGCCGGCTGTGTGTGTTGTGGTGTATGTACAGCTGTGCGGTATGTGACTGGGGGCATGTATGATCGGACAGACACACTGGTATTGGGGTATTCCCAATACTGGCCCATGTGTACTGCATGCTGTGTCCAGCCTTGTGGCTGCACCCTGTCTGTGGTGAGGTCTGGCCACCGTACACCTCCCTCATCACCCACCATGCCCACAGTGCTGCATGTGTGTGCTGGCATCTGTTGGTCACTACAGACATATGGTCTGCAGGTGTGTGCTGTATGGCCACACTACCATGGTGGCCCCAGGGACCAGGTCACCACATACTGCCTGGCATGACTGGGACTGGTGACGCAGTTGATACCATTGTGGTGCCATCAGTGAGCAGCATGTTTCCTCCATGTCTGGCTTTCTCTGTGTCATAGTCATATGTTAGGGTCACATGAGGCGGCTAATGCATACAAGGCTACACTGTCATGCAAAGCTGTTTGCCCAGAGTTAAGACCAGCTTTTCCTGGGTTGTTGAATTTGACTGTAAAGGGTCACGCTTTAGTCGCCGCCATACATCTTAGCGCAGCTAGCCGCTGAATATCTCATACAGCCTGTATTCATGTTCAGTTTTCCCTTGCCTATATTATGGTTTGCCCAGTGCTAATGCTGTTTGCATGCATTATTTGGCCTTTTGAATATAGCAGACCTGCGCTAATCCCTAACGGTTTGTGCACCAGCAAAGCTTTGAATATCTGGGCCTGATTTTGTTATTGATTGAATATTATGAAACTGTATACAGAATCGTGGAGGTTTTTTACCACATGCTTGCAGTTATGCCAATATATCTGAGTTACTATTATGCATCTTGGAGGATGCCGACACAGCATTTTGATTGGCACTAGCCTTGCTTTAGGAAATTGTGTTTTGGATTTTCCACGGACCAATGAACAGTACGTATCACTCTGGGAGAAGGTACCTGGATCATTGTGCCCTAGAGCAGTGACCAACACCTGTGTTTCTTCGACTGTTACTCTTGTGTTTATCCTACCTTTGCTGATGATTCCCAACACCCATCCTTACACTGTCAGCCCTACCCTTGTCTCCCCAAAACCTTACCTGTTGTGTTTACCCTTGCTGATACTCCCCAATGATCACCTTACACTAACCTCTCATCCCATATTTTTACAACCTTGCACTTTTACTGCACCTTGGCTTTGGAAATAGACAAACTGTACTCAGGGTTTGGGAGGGTGAGAATGTGGATTAGCGCCATGAATGTAGTGGAGCTGCCCATGTTGTTTTATGTGTGGTATTGCAGCTTTGACCACCATAAAGAACATTCAGTTTCAAAATGGCACATAGAAGCACAATGCACAAATTGTCACAATTGTCTGGGACATTATTGAAAAGAAAGGAGATATTATTCTATGTAAAACGTGTATGGGAAATATAGTGTTGAGTCAATGCAGAACTGCAGAGGAGACACGTGATGAGGTTGTCCGAGTAGCAGCCTTCTAGCAGAGCTGCCGCCACTCGAATAACAAACAACTTATTTGGGTATTTAAACTCTAATATTTCTTCAACAAGTTGCACCTACAGATCCATTATCAACTGAAATCCTACTTAGTCAAGCACGGGGAAACAATGGAGGCTGAAATGCATTTAGCCCTACCTAAACACACACCCTTCCTCGCCCGGACAAGCAAAGCAAGAAATCCAGGTCACAATCCATGGCCTCCAAGGTACCCAATGCTACTCTGGATCCAAATCTGCTCACAGTTGAGTGCTTTCTTGAGGAATTTCAGTCATTTGGGAACAGGTAAAGACACTCACATCTGAAGTAAATCCACAGCTGCAGTTATCGAAAGACATCTCCAAGCACACTGGAGGTAATGAGGTGTGCATTAAGTCGCTGGAAAAAGGCTGACCGTGTGGACCCCAAATTTGCCCACCATGCAGAGGATTGCCAAACTCAAAGCAAAGGTGGAAGACCTTGCAGGCCAGAGTCGTATGTAATACGGCGTAATAATTGGGCAACCAGAAAAGGAAGAAGGAGCGAATGCAGTTTTGTTTGTACAGAAATTAATGCAGAAGTTGGTGGGTCCTTCCCATTCAGGCCTGCTTATTGCATCGAAAAGGGCCCACAGAGCTTTACTGCCGATGCCCCCACTTGAAGCACCTCCTCACCTTTAATTTTCAAGTTTTAAACTTTCAAGCAGCAGCATTTCCTGGTCAAGATAAAGGAGCTGCAGGAGGTGAAATGGGAAGATTGCAAGATCTGTGTAGCACAAGATTTATCAGCCATGGTACATCAACGGTGCATTGCCTTACACCCGATAGTGTCTAAGCTAATTCCACCTGGGGTGAAATTTAGGATGATGTACCCAGCCAGACTGCAAATCCACCTGCAGGGTCAATGGAAGAGTTACGAGATTCCTCTGTGGCAGAGTCTGATCTGAGGGTAGCTCTCCCTGATCTCTTCAAACTGCGCTGAGCATGACAACTGGAAAACAGCCAGAGTCATTATACAGGTACTGAAATCGGTTATGTGAATAGACACTTTGCCATCATATCCATAGTGTTAAGTGCTCCTAGACTGACTTCTGCTTCGGCAATGCCCACATTTCTTTTCCGATCACCTTTTCCCTTTATATGGCATTTGGATATGGGGTCCATGCATCAAGTTAGATGGGTCTCCCATGTCTCCAGCACCCTAGGAGAGTCGGTCCCTCAATACTTTTAAAATGCTGCAACAGTTGTATGATTGTAATACAATCCTGGTGTGTTTAATGGATCCCAGGAAGACCCTCCTGGGCTACATCCTCATTACCACCTCCCAGGTCCGACTGCAGTTGAGAAATGGGGACCTGCAACTAGTTTGTTTGGACTTAATTTTTATGCATTGTGCAGGAACAGCGCTCCACATCAGCCTTTGACATGATAGTGGATGTTTTCTTTCCAAATTGAGTTACTTTGTCTGGTCATTGTGTCAAGCTACCCTTTATTGCTTCCAGCATTTGTCTGCAGCGGATGTGATTGCTCGGGTCTCGTGGACTCTCAATAGACAAAAGGGTTATTAGGATTTTAATTTGGTAGCCCGGGTCCTATCCTGCAATGCAAAATTGGACAGTAGGGGAGTAGTTACCTCTTCTCATGTTTTCAACAAGTTTTATATGTGTTTATAAGTCTAAGCTTATTGTATGCCATTAGGTAGTTTGTATGGTTTACTTATCTATTCTCATTTCAAATGGGCGGGGGAGGACAGTGGCTTGGTAATGGTAAATCACGGTCAGAATAATTGCTTGGGAATAAGGGAGGATGTTACCTTGGAATTCTAGTGTTATTATTACATTTTACTCGGGGTTACTACAGGAGATGGGTGGGAGGGATCATGTTTGAGTACAAATGCTTTGTGTTGGGTTATTTGTGGGGTGGGGGATTGGGACTGGGAATCGGTCATTGGGAGCTGTTGGGAGGAGGGGTTCAAAGGCATCGCCTCAGTTGGGATATGGCATGTGTCACATGGGTATTGCTACAGCAGTTCACCTAGGTAAAACAGATTATATCTATATGGCTAACTGGGTAAAACTTTTTCTTGGAATGTGAGGGGCCAGAAACAAAAAACATTACCAAGTCTGGAAGCACCTAGGTCACCTTAACAGATGTCATATGCCTACAAGACACATTTTTGGACTCCTAGTTGGGGCTCCTTCAGAGACAGAATGTCAGACATGCATTTACAGCAGGGTCTAGCACGCACAGCAGGGACATAGCTATCCTTATAGTGTGCCGGCTGCCTTTCATCTACCTGCAGATACTACGAGACCCCAATGGCCGATATTTGGTGCTTCAAGGAACTGTAAACTGGACTGAGCTGATAATGGGTGTCTTTCTGGCCCAAACGTTGACTCACCTCCAGTTTTTACTGAGCTTCTTAAGATTCTATCTCTTCTCCAATCTCCCCATGTTTTGGGTGGGGACTGGACTCTTCCGTTAACACCAGACTTGGACAAAACATACTGTAGTTCCCAGGGTTGTCACCAGCCAGAGGGCCATAAGGGATTTGGTGGATCATCTGGGGCTGTGCACACCCTGGAGGACTCTTAATCCATCTTCTAGGGAGTATACTTTCTACTCCCCAGTACATGGATCTTCCTCTAGACTCAACTATTTCTTATTGAGCAAGGGCTCACTGCCAGGAGTCTGGGATTGTGGTATTGAAGCAGATGTCATCTCAGACCACTCCCCAGTATGGTGTTTGGTATCCTTGGCCCCCTTCAGCAAAAAGATACCTTGTGGAAGCTTAACAACCAGCTTCTGAAGGATCCTGACGTGGTTCAGAGGATAGCCCACTCCATTGAACTATACATGAAGGAGAATTTGAATACTACAGGAAAGAAAGACATAGAGTGGGGTGCAATGAAATGTTATCTCAGGGAGAACAGATTAATCTTGCCTCAAACAGGAAAAGGAAGAGGAAGAACAAATCTATAAGTTATTGGTGCAAATCAGACAGAAAGTCTTCTCCCCTGTCTGGAGATGAGACCACCAAAACCACCCTCTTAAAATTATGGGAGTCTTATAGTGAACTATTACAAGAAAGGCAGAATATGAGATCCTTAAGTCCTGCTTGCTTTATATAGACCAGGCAGAGAAAGCAGGGCATTTATTGGCCCTGAGGATAAAGCATCAGAGTCTACCAGGTTAGTAAAGGCCATCAAATCCAGTACCGACGGATCTCTTAAAATCACCCCTAGGAGATTGTATCTGAATTCAAGCTTTATTATAGAGATCTGTACAGCCCAGAGCAGTTCCTCCCTCCCCAGGAGATGAGGCATACCTAGCTCCTCTTCCCTACCATCTCTGGGGAAGGAGAAAAAACTTTCTGCTAGCCACCATCACAGAGGCAGAGATCAGAGCAATGATCCGTGAGCTCCCTTTAGACAAAGCTCGGGCCCGGATGGATTCCCCCTAACTTTTATAAGAAGTTTCTAGATCACAGATTTTCACTTTCATACTGTCAGAGAATCTGTCTGACCTCGCCTATTAGAGGCTCTCATAGTAGTCCTTCCCAAACCAGGTAAGCCTTAAGATAAAATCACGAGCTATAGACCTATCTCTCTCATCAACAATGACATCAAGATTCTAGCTAAGTTGCTAGCTAACAGATTGAGTCGGGTGCTCCTGCCCTGATTGATCCTGAACAAGTGGGCTTCATGGCAGGCAGGTCATCCCAAGATCACTTAAGGAAGCTGGCCCACATTCTCTCCACTTCCAGGGACTCCGATCATCCAGCAGTGTTGGTGTCTCTGGATGTGGAGAAAACCTTCAATAGAGTAGACTGGGATTTTATGTTTGGTGTCTTAGCTAAGTTTGGCATATCAGAGCAGTATATTCAGTGGATTAGAACTTTGTATACAAATCCCTGTGCTAAAATATACTGTAATGGTGTGATCTCCCCTCCTTCCCTTTAAAATCAGGTACCCGGCAGAGTGTCCCCTGTCACCTCTTCTATTTAATTTGTACCTAGAGCTCTATTATGGAAACTCAGGAACAACTCTAGTATCCATGGGGTTAAGATAGGTTCTTACGTGCTGACGGTCTTGGCCTACACAGACAATATTTTGTTGCACCTTACCCAACCCCTCTCTCCCCATCAAGGCTGCCTTGGAGACTATTTCAGAGTACAGTGTAGTTTCCAACTATAAGATTAACCAGATAAAATTCAGGTTTCCCCTGAATAATAGAACTCATAGAGCATCACTCTGTCATGCTGTCTTACAATGGTCCAAGACAGCCTTAAGTATTTAGGTATTATACTGGCTAGAAGTGTTGCTAAGTTGAAGTTATTTAATCTTGACTCCTGTTGTCTAAGATAGAACAGGACCTAACCTGTTGGAAGGATATGCCTCTGTCTTTTGGGGAGGATCAGTTTGATAAAATAGAATATTTTGCCCCATTTGTTTTACCCCTGAGCATGTTGAACCTGTAGGTTGCCTCTCACCTGGTTTAGAAAGTTGCATAGAGTGGTGTCGGATTTCTTCTGGCACAGAAACCTGCTAGGCATGCTTATCACAAGCTGGCTGCCCTAAAGGAGAAGGGGGGACTGCGCCCAGGATTTGGTAGCTGGTGACTCCTATCTCTCGGTGAGGGACATGATGATGAAGTTCCCATCAGGCCAGGTGGATTTTTCAAATTTTATCAGGTCTGCCACATCTGTTATCTACTAAACAGTTGTCATTGGGAGATAGTAGGGGAAGCTGAGATTTTGCAGCCCCTAATTGTTCTGGCCCAACAGCCTTACTCTGTTTCCCACATTTATGCCTCTCTTTAGGATTTGGTCTTCCCTCTTATAGATGGGGCCTCTCCTTACTGGTCTGATAGATTTCCTCAGAGGATCCTCAACTGGGAAAGGATATGGAGGTCTTGTCACTTGCATAACACGCAAGACTGATTGTGACTTATGCAGTACTTGATCCTCCAGAACATGTACTTGACTCGTAGAGGTTGCATAGGATGGGCAAACTTCCTCTTCAATTTGTAGTCAGTGTAATCAGGCGGAGGATACCTTATATCATATTTTTGGGAATGCCCTTTTATCGCGCATTCTGGGAGACCATCAAACAAAAGCAGATCCCTCCTGGGTTTAGAAGACATATTCTTCCCTGAAATATGTCTTCTGGAGGATTTACCAGAGTTGGAGTCAAGCAACGAAGATTTCATATGTCAGTGATTGCTCTTTCCCTTAAAGCCCTGGTGCTTCATCACTGGAAGGATGCCAATGTCATTTCTTACACAGAGTGGCATCAGGAATTGTTAGCCAATCTAAGAGTGGAGAAAATGGCTGCAAGTTTACTCAACTGTATGTACGGTACAAAGACAGGTGGGAGTCCATGTTCACCTTATATAGTTTATAATGCTACATTGCATGTAAGGACAATGGCAAGGGTGATGCCTGGGGGAGGGAATAGGAGGGAGCAATATTTGTGTAGGTTTATTTGATTGTCTTATCTTGTATTATAGTGCTGTGCTATTTTATTGTCCTGTGTATGGATGATTTTGTATGTTTTCTGGATTAAATTTAATAAAGTTGAATTAAAAAATGCAGAACTGCATACTGTGCACATTCTTACTTGATGTCTAGATGCTTTGCAACTCTGTGTGCCATGACAAACAATGCTGAATGAGTAGTGGTCACTACAGAAAAGGCAATATTTCTATGTTCCTTTCCATTTGGAAACACAATGACGAGTGACAAAGCACAGTACAAACAATTTATAATACTACCAGCCACTGAGCGTTTGTCATCAGAACTACGATTTGGAAACAATGAAGCAGAGGTGTCTATTTTTCAAAATGAGGAAAACCACAAAAGCAAGGCAAGGTGGCATACCATCTTGAAGCCTTTAGTCACGTTGGACATGGCGAATTTGACTCACAGTTTTGGGGAGGGTGGTAATGTAACTTACCGTTACCAGCTCTGTATGTATTGGAGCAGCTCATGATGAAAGGGCAGACACTGTTGTAGACATTACGGGCAAGGATACAGAAACAGTAAAATGTTCATTTGTACAGTCAATACACCTGCTACATAGCAGCTAGTGGAAACTACAGAGCCAATGATACCACACTTTTATAATCAGTATGAACTCAATTGCACCTGAACATCAGGGTCTGGCTAAGGGTTTGAAATAAGGTATGAGAACATGGGAGTAAAACTGGGATACCACATTTGCAATAAATGGAAATACGTACCTACCATAATTCTTGATCTTCTTGGGCGAAGTCTCCACCACTCATTCACACTAATGGGATTATGCCGGAGGCGCTAGGACCCAGGGAGGGCAAACTTTTTCAGGAGGGCTGGCACCAAGATAGATCCACGAGGAAGCAGCACTATGAGCCAGGCACATGCGGTAAAGAATATCTCAGCTTCAACCCTCCAACCGCCTGAGTACCTTTTTTCCGAGGAGGTGCAGCGTAACTAACCTAGAAAGGACTAACCTAAAATCAGACATAAGGTAGTCCGAATGACCCATGTAAGAAGGATCAACAACAAAGTCTTGACAGCTCAGCCATTGAGGGAGTGAAAACCAGAAACAGAGAAGTGAGCTGGGGATGGTGGGTGGGCGTGTGAATGAGTGGTGGAGACTTGGTCCAAGAAGATCAAAATTACAGTAAGTATGTAATTTTCATATCTTCCTGGACATAAAGTCTCCACCACTCATTCACATTAATGGGAGAGTACCGAGCTAAATAATCCCCAAGATGGGTGGCAGGAGATAAAAGAGCTCACATGCTTAGGACAGAAGCCCGTTAAGAATTGTCCTGCAAAATGACTGATGTCATCTGGCATGGACATCCAAGGCATAGTGCTTAACGAATGTATGCATGGAGCTCCAGGTAGCTGCATTGCAAATATATGCAAAGGGCACATTATGGATTTCAACCAGAGATGCCATGACTGCTCTGGTAGAGTGAGCGACACTCTGCCTTCCAGCTTGACCTCTGCCATAGAATAGCAGGGCGAGGCAAGCACCAGCCATGCTGAATGCACCTGATAGCAACAAGTTGACCCAGCCAGGTTGTGCTGAAGGAAACAGTTATTGAGCTTTTATGAATTTCCTTTCATTCTATCTAGATAGAACCACAATGCTCTCTTTACATCCAGTGAATGAAGGTACGCCCCTTCATTCTGGAAGTTTGCAAAGTAGGTAGGAAGGACTAAAGGTTGATTAAAATGGAATTCTGAGACAACCTTAGGCAGGAACTTAGGATGAGTCCTAAGAAATAAAAATTACATACCTACACGTAATTATGATCTTTCTGTGTATCTTCACCATTCATCACAGATGGGTACTGGCCAGAGATCAGGACCCAGTAGGAGCCTTTTTTTAAAGGATAGGCGGAGTCGACCCAACATCGGTGCCGCCCTCGGAAGCCAACGTACTCGTGGCGCTTGAGGATTAGCCGTTAGCTGTGTCAACTACCTGCCTACCAGTTCTGAGTGCCGGAGAGGTAAGAGGAAGGGATGGAGGGTGGGACAAGAGAGTCCAAGGGACAGAAAAGGATGAGAAAACTGAACTAAAAGTAGAAATAACGACTGAGAGGACAGCATAGAGGAAGTAAGACTAAGGGGATTGGGTAGGGGCCCCAATCTCTGAAAAGGAAGAAGGGGGAGAGAATTTAGGAGAGAGTGAGAGGGAACAAGGATCCAGGACCCTTGTCCGTCACCAGACTGTATAGGAACTGCAAGGAGTAGCAAGCTCATTTGCCAGAATTCAAGGCACAAATAACTGGCAATACCCAAAAGCAGAGTCGGCTATTCTGGAGAAGGACAGGTACAGGGACCCAGTACTCTCTGTAAAGATATTTGTGAAAAAAGGGAGTTCTTTTTTTTAAATAGATGGATAACAGAAGGAGGGCAACCACCAGCTCTCACCTCGTAGGGAGTGAAGATATGTAGTAGAGAAGGAGTGCCACTAACTGTACCCCTTAGGAAAAAACTACCCCCTGTGTGTCCCAACTTTACCCCGCTCAAAAGGAGGGGTAGGCACAGAGGGAGGAGGATCCAGAGACTGGAGCCCCAGGGATGGGGTGGGATTGTGAGGAATGGTGAAGATACACAGAAAGATCATAATTATGGTAGGTACGTAATTTTATATCTTATTTGTGTCAATCTTCACCATTCATCACAGATGGTGAGTACCAAGTCCCCAAAGGGGTTGATTAATGCACCCTAAGGGACGGCTCCCTAGCCCTCAGTGGGTGACACACTAAGGGGGAACCTTCTGGGCCTGAGGAGGCCTGAGAGTGGGGAGAGCGAGATGGGGTCCCCCAGAGGGGAAGGAATTTGCCCGACAAATGTCGTCTCACCCTATGGGAAAAGAGATGGATTCCCTGGTGAGGCGGAGCAAATCACCCTACACCGGGCCAAGGGTGACAACCGGGAAAGGCGAGCACGCCCGATCTCCTGGTGCAGATTGCTGTCCCTACTACCCGGAAGTACCCATTGGCATCATAAGATGCCCTTGCTTAGTGCCTTGCTAGCTCCAGGCCATGTCAGAGAGTGCGATGGCTTGCCTGGTTTGCTCGAGTCAGGCAAAGCAGCTAGGATCTGACCTAGCGCTGACCACAAGAACCTGTTGTAGGCTGCATAGTGGGCCTGATGAGCAGAGATGGATAAGAAGCAACCATGCTGAGTGAAAGTCCTTCTCCCCAGAAATCAAAATCTGAAGAGTCCTGATCTGGGGGCGGTCACGGTGGAGGGTGCGAAGCCCATCAGGGGTGTCCAGGTGCGTCAATCCAGACTGTGGATGAGGCTTAGAACCTGGAGACTCGGGAGTGCAATACCTCTGGCTGAAGTCCCTAGGGGCAGGAACTCCAGAGAGGGCCTCTGCCAGAACACATGGGACGCCTCCCGAAGGGAACAGATGGGCGGCACCACAAGGGTGGCGCACGAAATCGCCTAGAAAGCCGTGCACCGCATGCTCAGGATTGCTGACCGACAGGGAGAAAGGTGAAGGTCCTCCATCATCTCATGAGGAAGCGCTGATACTCAGAGATCAGCGGCAGGAGAGATATGGACAGATGGTCCTCTCCCCAGAAGAGGGGGATGAGGAGCTGGAGGTCACCATACATTCCGAGGGTGGTTGCTCGGGGAGGTTGAAAACCTGGCTGTCCATGGCCCCTAACGTAGGCAGGGAACCAAGCAGCCACCGCTCTGAACTGCTCCCAGGTGAGAGGGCCTCTAGGGACCAAGAATGCCTGGCAGTGCTGGAGAATGCGGCAGAGGGATAGGGCAGAGCTGAGAGAAGAAGTCGCTGACCTCTGCCAGGGCTAGGGTGGACCATGGACACCTGAGGAGGGTGTCCCAGAAGACTCTGCAGCCGACAGCTGTACAACCACGTTGGTACTGCCTAGGCTGCCCAGAAAATCCCCAGTGAGGTGACCGGGGCCATATAGATCCAGAAGGACGGTCCCCTGCCTCCAAAGAATGGGACCCCTCAAGGAACTGGAAGGGGAAGGGCAGAAGTCCACACCACGGCTCGCTCCAGGGCCGGGTGGACCCCAGAGAAAGGCCGACGTGTCACCCTCGCACTTTGACCCTCAGAGTCCGAGAGGGTCCTGGTCCTTGAGAGGGCCAACCTAGGTAGCTGGCAGCTCTGGGCTGCCCAGAATGGGAGACCTAGGAGCAGCACCCTCCCTCCTCTAGACTTCCGAGGGCCCCAAAGTTGGGCGATCAAGACACTCACGGGAGGCGGTACCACCGCCGAGGGTCAAGGAACCTCCAAGGCCAGGTTGCATGGAAATGGTGGCACACACCATAGCCTGCTGGTCAGTACCACTGACCCCAACCTCGGGAGAACCTGACGCTCCTCAGAAGGGGCTGGCTGTGACTGTCGTCGAGACCACGGCTCACCCTCCTCTGCAGACAACCCCGAAGGGGTGTGACTGCCTGGTCTAACTCTGAGCCCGACTCTGACTCCAAAGAGGTAGAGTCTGAGGCCCTCAAGCCAAGCGGTAGGGAGGGCGAGGAAAGGCGACCTTACCGAGAAGCCCAGAAGCCAAAGCAGTGGCTGAGGTGGCCCTCGTACCCTCCACAGTCCAAGCAAGCGGGCTGACAGAAGGCGGGCAGAGCTCGGGCCAAAGGTCCTGAGCCAGGGCCAGCTGCGGCACCATCAAGTCCACTGGCACCGGGGCAGTACCAGGAACAGAGATGGTGCTGGCAGCCCCAGCAACAGTCTCAGTGCCGATGATGCTGCCAGGCCCCTCAGCGCCCGTGAATGGCACCGAGGACCAAGCCGGGCGCCAATAGTCGGCGGACTCGGCGTTGAACACGGCTTCGTCAGGCCCCTCGGCACCGCTGAACGGCACCGAGCACCAACAGCACCGAGGACGGCGCCGACAGACGGCTCTGAAGGCCCCGCGCCATGCTCAACCTCGGTGCCGTGAGGCGGACATAACAAAAGGCAATGCGAATCCAGGGTCACGGCGCCGTGAGCAGCATCCGGTGCTGTGAATGGTGCTGACAAAGCCCACGGCACCAAGAGATGAGTCGGTGCAGTCGTCAGCACCGACAGGGCCCATGGCACCATGAGCGCTGTTGGGGCCTTGGCATCGACCGGGTCTTCAGACCGCAGGAGTGACACCAGGAGCCTTCACCCCGAAGGTGATTCCGCGAGCGGCGCCCCGCCTGCTCCGGGAGGAAGCGCGGATGGGCCTCCCGCGCCACGTGGAGGAGCCCCAGCCAAGGCTAGGCTACAAGAAGTCGAGGCTCCCTCCTCCTCAGTCCGTAGATAGAACCGGAGAGACCCAGAGGAAAGGCGAGAGAGCGCCGCTTGGCCCGATGAGTGCGAACTCACCCCCAAAAGTCGGCGGAGCTTGTCCTACTTTGAATGCGCGCCGTGTTCTAGGGCACGCGGTCCATGGAGAAGCAGGCATCGCACAAACTGTCGTGAAGTGGGCCAAGACATGCGAGACACCGGTCATGCTGGTCGGTAATGGAGTACTTGCGGGCCCATCGGCACCGACGATAGGGGTCATCACTTAGAAGGTTTCTTGCCTCCGACTGCGATACATGACCCGCGTAAAACACTCAAACATAGACTCGACGTCGCTATACTTTAAAATAAATGGAAAGATCTTACCGGCGATGTCAGTGGAGGCAGAACCCAGAACTAGCAGGAGACCGACGGACTGTCAAGCACAGAAATTCAAGCTAAGGCCTAAAACTGTCACAAAACATCTTCAGTGGCTTCCCACGAGGTGACCTCGACGGTGGTAGACGAAGAACTGGTAGGCAGGCGGAGTCGACACAGTTTAACAGCTAATCCTCAAGCGCCACGTAGTATGTCAGCCTCGAGGGCGGCGCTGACGAGGCCGACCTGCTCTCTATCCTTTAAAAAAAAAAAAGGCTCTGCGGGTCCTGATCTCCGCCAGTACCCATCTGTGATGAATGGTGAAGACTGACACAGATAAGATCTACTTTGTCCTTGTGAAATACAGTATCGGGAGGTCTGTGACCAAGGCGTGTATTTCAGAAACCCTACAAGCAGACGTAATGGCCACCAGGAAAGCCGTTTTCAAGTGAGGAATTTCAACTTGCAAGTAGCTAGGGCTGGAAAGGTTTACTAGTGAGCATGTCTAGCACAAGGTTAATGTCCCAGGCTGCAAATGTATGTCTAAAAGGAGGTCTAGTATGCAGAATACCTTTGAGAAACCTCTTAACTACAGGCAACTGAACCAGTGACGTGGAAAGTACCGCTCATGATATGTTGAAATGGTGCGAAGATGAACTTTGACCGTGGAATATTGCAGACCTGTGTTTGAGAAGTCTAAGAGATGCTCCAAAACTTTATTATGTGCAGGAAAAAGGATTCAAGAAGATTTTTCACACCAGATAAACACTTCCATTTAGCTGTGTAAGTTTTATGGTGACCGGCTTACGCATGGCCAAAAGAATATCTGAAACTCTACAAGAAACATTAAACCTATTCACCTCTATCTCCTCAGGAGCCAAGCGTGAAGGTGAAGCGACCTCAGGTTGGGAAGGACCATAGGACCCTAGGTCAGAAGGTTCGTCTGAAGGGAAGCGGTTCCGGAGGTTCCGATAGCCTGTTGAGTACGGGAACCATATCTGCTGAGGCCAGAAGGGGCAATGAGAATCATTCTGCCCCCTGGGATTCCAAATTGAGCAGTACCCTCTGAATTAGGGAAGAGGAGAAATGTGTATAGAAAGCATTTTGTCCACTGCAGCCTGAATGCATCCTGACAAAAATGCCAGGTCCTGGATTTCTGGAGCAGAAAAGAGGCAGTTTTGCATTGAGTGGGGACACAAAAGGTCCAGGTCTGGAGTTCCCATTCTTTGAAGAGTGACTGAATGACGGTTGAGTTGAGAGACCACTCATGAGGATACATCTCCATTCTGCTGAGAAGGTCTGCCAGCTCGTTTTGTACTCCTGGCAGATAAACCACCTGAATCAGAGGCTTGTGCTCGGCACCATTCCCACACTCTCATTGCATCCCTGCATAATGGGTAAGTGTGCTCCACCCTGTTTATTGATGTAATACATCACTGCCTTGATGTCCATTTGAAGAAGAATGTTCTTGTGACAGAGTATGTTCTTCAAAGCTTGGACTGCATTGAAGACAGCTCTCATTTCCAGGACGTTTATGTGAAGTTGAGACTCTACCTGGGTCCATGTACCTTGGGTGTGGAGATCCCGGCAGTGAGTTCCCCAACCCATCAGGGATGCATCCATGGTAATGGAGATCTGATGATCCAGAGGGAAAAGGTATATCCTTCCAGAAGGTTGTCCTCCTGATACCACCAGGTGAGTGACCTCTTCAGAGGTTCCGACACTTTGATAAGAAAGGACTAAGGGTGAGTGGTTGAGGACCACTGAGTACTGAGCATCCACTGAGAGGTTCTCATGTGAAGATAAGCCAAGGTACAGTGAATATCGAGAGTTCCATGGGCCCACCATCCGTTTAAATGAGATAGCTCGAACTGAGCTGTGTTCTCTGATGTATCAGCCATCTGTAAGATATCGCTCCTTCTGTCCTCTGGAAGAAAAGCTTTCACATAGGAGGCGTCAATGGCATTTGACATTATTACCCTTCCTGAAAGGGGTTACACAATGGTATATCGGATTCGATTTATCTCCCCAATTATAACCTGATCAGACAAGACAGAGAAAGAAAAGAGGAGGTGGAGTTTTAATGTATATTCTTTGCAAATGTGATTATATTGTTCTTGATCACTCTCTGAGAAATTTAGGATGCAATATGATTTCTATTGATTTGATTCTTGGACAAAGTACAATTTATTTTCCCCCTGGTAAAATATTTTATGGTCTTGAATTGCTGACCTCATTTCATGAGGTTTTACCCCTAATAGAGTGGATCACTCTTGGTGACTTTAACTGCAGCTGGGACAAAAGTTTGAAGGGTGGAATTAGAGACTCTGGCTGACCTGGGTGTTACACAACTAATACAGGAAACTACCAGGCCCAATTATAAAACAGGTGAAGGGACCGTCCTTGATTGGATCATGGTCACGCATGTTGACAGGATTACTAACTGTGAAGTTATGCCTGATATCATGAGCGACCATTACCCCATAAATGTGAATGGTCCATAAAAGTGTTTAAAAGTCCCCTAGATATGTTGAATGTCGAAATGTGGCTAATCTAACTTCCCAGAGAATTCAAGCTCTGTTTAATGAAATTGATTGGTCTGCCCTAGTATCTTGTACCAACATTGATGTAATGTGGGAATTTTTTGTATAGCCTACAATGCAATTATAAATACAGCCTCCCTTAAATAAAATAAGAATCAATTCATCCAAACAAGAATGGGTTACAAGGGACCTCATTCATTTAATGAGAAAATGTGACAAATGTTGGAAATCTTATAAAGTATCAGAACCCCTGCTCTTCTCCAAGAGTACAAGATACTTTGAAATAAGTGTAAATCTGAAATTAGGAAAGCTAGGGTAGCTTAATAAACAAACAAAGGAACTCCAGGGCCAATCTCAAAAACCTGGAACTCCTAAACAAAATTATGGGAAAAGAAAAACAGTCTCTGCCCCAACCATTCTCCAAAATGGACAAAGTATATACGATCATTCTAAGGTATCCAACATTTTCAACAGTCACTTTGGGAACCTAGGTTCCTATAGAACCCCATAAATTTGGACGGTGTGACTGATTCTAACGATACCCATAACAACACTAACCCAAGTTCTACTTTAAACTTTAACCCTTCTTTAGTAAAAAATATTTCTTTAAAACAATCCAAAACCCTTCAGGGTCAGGATGGAGTTGATATTAGGATTATCAAATTAGGTAGAGATTGCTTTGCTTATCCTTTAGCAAATATTTTAATTTTCTTTATTCCATAATGTTTTCGAGTAGTTGGAAACGTGCAATCATAAAACCCATCCTGAAGAATGGACTTCCTTCTTTGTTACCAACTATCGTCAATTCTCTTTTATTGCCCATATCAAAATTTTGGAAAAGATTGTTATGGACCAAACCCTAGCTTTTCTTGGGAAATTTTTTACTTTCAGGAACCAACATGGGTTTAAGCCTGGGTATAACACCAAAACAGCCTTGGTGGGGCTCACGGGCAGTGTACATGGTGCACTTGATAGAGGGCACTTGTGTGTGGCATTGTTCGTGGACCTCACCAAGGCTTTAATCGGGTTGAATTCGATCTTCTTCCAGGTGTTCTTCGTGGTCTCCATTTTTCTGGTGATGTAATCATGTGGTATCAAGACTTCTTCGTAACAGATCCTTTAGCACCATTATTGGTTCATCCTTATCCCACTCCTTTCCATTAGTTTGTGGTGTACCCCAGGGTTCAATCCTGGGGTCACTCATTTTTCTTTATTCATGAATTCACCAGATATTTGTACTAAAACAGAAATGATTCTTTACGCCTGATGACGCCATTATTTTTGCATTGATCCCAGATCTGACACTGCTTTCTCCACCTTCAAACTGATTTTGATCATCTGCAGGATTGGTTATCATTAAATCACCTGGTTTAATTCTCAAAAAGCAAAGGTAATGTTTTTTCCAGGAATAAGAATGTATCTACTGATTTTCCTTTAATTATTGATAGAAAAAGCAACAGAATTAAATTTGTTTCAGTCTTCAAATACTTAGGTATAACTTTGGATAATCAGTTTTCTTTTGAACCTCATATTCAGAATCTTAGGAAAACCCTCCATCAGAGACTGGGTATCCTTTACCGAGTTAAATTTCTTTTGACTTTTGAATCAAGAAAGCTTTTAGTTCATAGCTTTCTGTTTTCGTACTGATTATGGAATACTTATATATACCTCCTCATGTTCCAATGTTTTGAGTCGCTTAGAGTAATATATCAGTCAGCTTTGAGATTTTGGCTAGATTTACCTTTCCAAACCCATTGTTCTGATTTGTATAAACAGTCTTATTCCTATCTTTTGACAATCGAGTTCTCTTCAAAATGGGTACTTTTTATTCAAAGTAAATGCAACCTTCTCCCTCCGTTTACTTCTTTAGTGTTTCCTAGGGCAACAAATGCATTGCCTACTAGGTCCCGGTTTAATTATAAATTCAAAACACCAGTTTTAAGACCACCTTTGGGCAAAGATCCTTATTATTTAGATCCCCACTTTCTTCCATCAGTAATTGTTGAGAGTAGTCTCACTCAGTGTTTTAAGAAAAGGTTAAAATATTGACTTTTCTCAAAAACATAATGTATCTGCTTCACTGCACTTTATTGATTGTATAGTCTGCTCCCATGTTGTATGTTGTATTTTGTTTGTGTTTTAGATTGACCTTGTCTCCAGTGAAAACAGGCAATCTTGCCCATCTGGATTTACAAGTATGAAAAATAAAATGAAATGAAATGAGTTTCTATGAAAAGGAGCTTCTAGGAGGGCTGCAACCACGACTTCTTGAGGTTCAGCTTGACTCCCATGGACTCCCATGGACCTTGAGGAAGTCTGAGGCCGTGGCCACAGCCTCCAGAGCCTCTTGCCTGGAGAGACTTGCTAAAAGCCAGTCATCTAGACATGGGAATACTTGTATTCTGATTTTCCTGAGATGCGCTGCAAGAATTGACAACACTTTGTAAAAACTCGAGGCGCAGAGGATAGCCCAAAGGGCAGGACTCTGAACTGATGGTGTTGACCTGCCACGAATCTTAGGTATTTGTAGTGATTTGGGTGTATGAAAATGTGCTGGTAGGCATCCTGCATGTCCAGGAGGCTAGCCAATTATGCTGATGAAGCAAAGGTAGCAGGGTAACGAGTGATATCATCTTGAACTTTTCCTTGTGTAGGAACTTGTTTAACTTTCTGAGATCCAGAATGGGGCGCATGCCACGGTTTTCTTTGGGACCAGAAAGTAATGGGAGTGGAAACCTGTGTTTTGTTGATCCAACAGAACTACTCCTACTGCCCTGTTGTTCAGAGGCCTTATACACTAGAAGCAAGAAAGGCCTGACTGTGCCACTGACAGCTTGGCTGTCATTTGGGAGGATGATCCAGCGGGGTTTCTGATAGATTGAGAGGTACCTGTCACGGATTATCCTGAGGACCCATTTGTTTGATTTTATAGATTTCACTGGTTGTAGAACTGAGTCAGACATCTTCCCACTGCCTAGGAGTCCCCTCGGGCAGCTGAGGTGGGACCGGGACCAGAAACTCAAAAGGTGGCACTGGGCACTTTTGGGCCTTGTGCCTTCTGCTGCACTTTCTTTGCAGCTGGGGTTCTGGTTTCTGTTAAAACCCCTCTGCCTTTGTCCCAAAAGGACTGCGGTTGTGAAACTGGCTTGTTCCCACCCTTTCGAGGGGGTGGGTGTGGTCTGGCTGTCTTAATGGCAGACCTAGGCTTCCATGTGGCCTCTAGTGCTTGTCCACTTGAGATCAAAATAAATATACCATCAAAGGTAAGGCCATGACTTGCTGTTGGGCATCATTCATGAAGCCCGAGAATGCATGACCAAGAGTGACGGGTGCAGATGCCAGCCGCTGCTGTCCTGGAAAGCAGTATCGAAGGTGTCCTTTGCATTTAACCTGTTGGTTATTGGACTCGATACCCCTAGTTATGGTTTGAAGTAGCTCTGAGGTAACCTCCAATTTGGGTAGAGCTTCTACCATTGCTTTGAGTGAGTGCCAAAGAACATACTCATATTGAGAAAAATAGCCCTGGTGGCTGGCAATATGCATGCCCAGGGTTGAGGTAGCAAAGACCTCTTACCCAAGGTGTCTATCTTGCAAGATTCTTCATCTATAGGATGGACTGTAGATTCCTGAGGAGGACAGCCTTATCATTCTCTGCCAGGACCACAATGGCATCAGCAAAGGCTTGAGAGGCCAAGATGGGGCGATTTTGGGAGTGGCATATTTCCTATCTATAGACTTGGCCACAGAAGGAATAAGTGCCAGATTCTTCCACACCATCTGGGAAAGAGTCTCAAAGAGGGCTGTACTGCAGGGGTTAAATCCATAGGATTTCCAGAACATGTAGATATTGGAGACACAGAAGCTTCCCAGGATCAATTTCTGTGTTCTGGAGAAAGAGTAGAATTTAAATTCTTGAGCAGAGACTTAAAGGAAAGGTCTTCCATAACAGGCTCTGCAGGAGGATTGATCCCTGCCCCAGAGCAGTATCAGCATCAACATCATCACCCAGACAAAGATCTGGATTGGGCTAAAATCATCTCCTGACAGTCCAGAGGGGACTGTATAGACAGGAGCGGAATGAAAACCAGAAGGAAGAAGAAGGAGAAAGAATCAGAGTCAAAACCTCTGGAAAGCAGACAGCACCACACCCATCCCTGGCACTGTTGAAGAAAATGGTGCAAAGAACAAAGAAGGGGCCATCATAGAAAATGGCATTGCACACAGCACTGACAGAGAGCATGACACGCACTCAGTGCCAACACCACTCCAGCACTGGAGGCACTAATGGATAGCGCAGCACAGCATGCAGTGCCGCCACTAGCCCTGACTTGCAAGAATGGCGCCGACAGAGCAAGCGCACCACAGACAGTGACGACAACACTCTCCACTCCGCAAGGGACCTCGGCACCAGAGAAGTCAGCACCACAGATGATGACAACCTCACAGAAGTCAGAGAACTATGATTTGAAGTTACAGGAGGAAATAGGACAAGAGATAAGGGCATCGGTATAAACCCCTGTGCGAAGCCATGTGAAGGGATAGACACCAGAGCATGGAGTGGATGGCACAGAAGAAGGCACCGCACAACTAGGAAGTCTTGACTGCCCCATTTGCTGCTCCAAACCGATAGGCCCGAAGCAACGGTGATAGACTGCCAGTTCGGCAATCAGGACAACCTCCAAGCCCACTGCTCCATAAGAGAGGCCCACTGGTGAAACTGCTCATCGAAAGCCCCTCCAATAGCCGGAGAGGAGTGCCAGTGTCAAGAGGTCGGCCACCACAGACAGAAACTGGCAGCTCCAACAGAGGTGGAGACCGCGCCTGGGTCCTAATAACTGACTGTCTACACGCAGACGCATCAGAGGGCGACCGAGTGATGCTGTTTCTTCTTGTGGTGAAGAAGAACTCGAGGACTAATGGTGCAGAGAGAATGGAACCATTTATTTTATGCTTTCAGGAGACTGCCCATCTCCCTAAGCATTGGACCATCCATTGTCAGATTCCCTCCGGGTAGGGCGGCGGACCAGACCTGGCCAGGCTGTCTGAACAGCTTTCATATGAAGTCTCCCTACCATCACCTGCCCCACTCATAGTCGACTTGTAAATGGAGGGCTGAAGACTTCTCTCTTGTATAAGTAAGAATTTATTAAAATATAATCAGTACTTATCATTGATAAAATGCAAAACAATAAATGGAAAACTAAGCTGCTAGTTTGAAGTTTGACTCAGGTGGGTGAGCGATGTCGCCACTGAAGTGCACTTGGCAGCGGAAAAAAGGAACTGAGGCAGTTGGAGGGTCGACGCTGAGATAGTCTATACTGTACATGCCTGGCTCGCAGTGCTGCTTCCTCCGGCTCCATCTCGGTGCCGCCCTCCTGAAAAGTTTGCTCCCACTGGGTCCTAGCACCTCCGCGAATCCCATTAGTGTGAATGAGTGGTGGAGACTTTATGTCCAGGAAGATCTGGCCTTAAACTAAAGGAATTACATATGCAGACACTACATCTCAAACAGGTTGAATTAGGGGGCCAGACTCACCATGTAGATAGGTCTGCCAGGGTACAGTCATTCTCCTCGGTGGGGGATTATCATCATCCTCTGATTTGTCTGAAGTGGTGCTGTCAAACACCAGAGCAGCTAGACACAGTGGCTCAAAGTGATATGGTTCAACATGTAGAGTAAGAACAACACTAAGCTCACACCATTCAGCCATCCTTGTAAAAACAAAGCACCAGTCCCACTGAGAACAGGCAGACGACTGTCGTGATTGATGTCACATCACTTCCAGTCAGCTCAACCTTATTAGCAGACGCCAAATACAAAGAGGAGTGCACAGAAAAGAAAAAAAGCAAAGAAAGTGACACATTTGGTAGGCACATCCCTACATAATTTTATTCAGCGTCAACTGGGATACAAAAGCAGTCATACATCTTAGATTGGTTGCAACAAAAAATGATGGTTTAAGTATCTTTAAGTCTTCTGTTGCTTCTGCATTAAATCTGCAGTGTGTGGATTTGTTTTTCAGATTGGGAACTCTCAGTTTAGTTTTATGCCACAGTGAGTCTTGATTACAGAGGAAGAGTTGCTTTCTTACTGTTGTTTTGTTTTGTTTTTGGTAAAATGATAGAGATCTCAGCAACCACGGGCACAACTTCTTAAAAATACAGTGAGAACACACAGTGCGGCCCAGATATCATGCTGAGTCTTTCCAATGCAGAGCTGAACTCAAATAATTATAAAAGTCTTTATCTGATTTCAGCTCTGCATTGGACTCCTCCAGCCTAGAAAATAAGCAGTGAGAAAAACATCTTACTGTCTGACTCTTTTGGAGAAGTGTCCATATGACCAAAATTGCATAGCCAGAGCTCACCTAGGAAATGTGATGGTGATTCATTAAATATGGGGGATATTTTCTAGTATCTTTGTACTGTTTCATTTTGTTTTATGTACTGTATTGTCTGTATCCTTTAAACATATTAATAAAGCATAAATAATTAAAATCTAACAATGTTAGATGAACTTATAAACACCATTTCCACAGTTGAGCTACAGGCACAGTCTGTTGCTCAACTGTAGAGAATGTGTTGATATAAGTTCATCTTACCTTCTGCAGGATGGAGAGAGGATCTCTTGTACTGACTATTTTTAGTTGCATTTATTTACAGTAATGCACTGTAAATAAATGCAACTAAAACTAAAGTGCTTAACATGTGGAGTAGACTACCCACTGGGAGGTTGTGGAAGGTAGCACAATTAAAGCTTTCTAAAGCAGGATGAGACTGATTTCTGAGGCAGCATGCTGGCATTTACAGTTGCACAGAGCAAATGGTAGTTTACTCACCTGGTAAAGGTGATTGTGTTACTGTATATCCATGGCACTCCCACAGCCTTACCTTAGGCTACCGATGCACATGTGAATTTTTTTTTATTTAGTTATTTAACCAGGTGAGACACACTAAGCTGAAAGCTTTTTCACAGGTGCAACCTGGGAGCACAAGTAAGTTAAGTGACTTGCTCAAGGTCACACAGTATGCAAGTAGAAGCTGTGGGATTCAAACCCAGGTCTGGTCTGCTGGATGACATGTGACCTAGGATCAATTATGATCCCTCCATCAAGCCCCTCTGGATCCTTCATGTAATCAGTTCAATACTTCCAGAGCTGTGAAGAAATAGTTACCTTGCATGCACAGACAGTATAACAACTCTAAGAGACTGTAAAGGGTTGCAGAAGGAAATGAAAATTACGTACCTACCATAATTCTTGATCTTCTCTTGTATCTTCACCATCCATTACTGCTGGGTGTAAGCTGGAAGCACGCAGCCACTACGGGAGTTTTATTTTTGTTTTTGTGGGGAGGGAGGTCAGCGCCAGAGAGTGACGCACCATGTGGTGCGCAAGGGCGCCATTAGGCACCACAGACTCCTCCTCCATCCCAGTTCTGTAAGCCAGAGAGGCAAAATAAAAAGATTTGGTAGAATAAGAGTGAGGCAAGAGAGCCAAGGGACAGACAAAGAAAGGAAACAAACTGAAAAGGAATAAGTCAATAGAGGACAGGAAGAGGAGAACCCACCCTAAGGGACCATAGGACTTCACTCCTAGGGCGGCTCCAAGGGAGGAACAGATAAGGGAGCAGAAGAAAGAAGGAAGAGGAAGAAGAAGGGGATATTGGGAGGAGGGAAAATTCTGCCATGAGTTGTAAGTGAAATTGGCTTTAAAGGCTTATCAGCTCGGAACTTAAAAGCAAGGAGCAAGGATCCTTCAAACAAAACTGGTCTAGATAGTTCGACCGAACCTTCTGCACAGCTTGGTACAAGACAGGCAGATTTCCCACACATCCCGCTATCCTATTACCTATCACTCAAGCTGAGAGCTCACAGATTGCTAGGCAAACACAACCTGTTCCGGAGAGGAAGAGCCCCCAACTAGGTTAAGGGAAAAGACCCCACTAGCACACAGACATGTGTTAGTACAGGGAGGGGAGAAAGGGAAGCCCTAAGAGAGGGCAACCTCTTGGTAAGGTGGACAGAGATAGAGAATGAAACTCGGTCTGACTCCTGGAGGAGGCAGGGGCCAAGAGAAACTAGACCACCAGTTCAAGAAGGCAATTTTAGAATTGGGCTAGACTAGACATTAACTAGCCCTGGACTGGCATAAACAAGACAAGATTCAGAACACCAGCTAGGTCCGAAGACCAAAGGAAGAGGACTGTCCAAAGAAACTAGCCCTGTGGCTGGTGATGAACTAACCTGGCCTGAAGGTATAGTCCCTGAAGGAACACCTTCAAGGAAAATCAGAAAGGGTTCCCTCAGAGGAAAAGACTAAGCCCATTTGCTCTCCTCCCTCTCCAAATCCTTCACTGCCTTTCTGTAGAGAAGAACAGAAGGTCCCAAGGACCAGGGATGTAGGCCCCAAACAGCCTCGAGAGGGAAGGGAGGAAGGAGCAGGGTGGGAGATGCCCAAGAAATGAGGACCATGAGGGAAGGTGGTGGATTCAGTAATGAATGGTGAAGATTCAAGAGAAGATCAAGAATTATGGTAGGTACATAATTCTCATATCTTCCTTGTCAATATTCACAATTCATTGCTGGGTGAGTACCAAGCCCTCGAAGGGGGTCTAGCACAACCCTGAGGAAAGGACCCTCAGCTTCCTGCTGGTGGAAACAGGAAGAAGAGACCCTGGCCGCATTTAGACTGGAAGCCCAAGGCCCAGGAGAGCTAGAAGGTGTCCCTGAAGATGAGGGAATGGGGAAGCCCCTGCAGAAGCCTCCTAGCCCTGGTGAAAAAAAGGGTCCCTTGGAAGGTGGAGTGAATCACCCTATGCCGGGCCAGGGTGACAACCTCGATAGACGGCCACACTGTCCACCTAATGCAGATCACTGTCCCTCGCAAGCCTGGAAGCCACCTCATTGGCGCTATAAGATACCCTTGTTTGGTACCTTGCCAATTCCAGGCCTATGGCAGAGGGCAACAGCTTGTTGAGATTGCTTCAATCAGGCATTGATGCTAGCACCTGAGCCAGCACTAACCATAAGTGCCTGTTATAGCAGCATGGTGTGCCTGATGCGATGCAATGCACAACATTGCACGAGAAGAAGAGAAAACTCTTCACCCCACCAGTCAAATTGTAGGGAATCCGAGTTCAGTGTTCGGTCGCGGCGCCAGGCGCCAACACCCGGAAGGGGTCTTTAGGAATACCAAGCCTGAGGAAGGGTGAGGGAGAGAACCAAGAGACTCCAATGGAGCACAATACCTCCTCCTGCAGTCTGCCAGGGCTGGAAAGGGTTGGCTGGAGACTGCCAGGTGCGGATAGACACTTCCTGGAATGGAATAGGCCAGGATGGCACCACCAGATGTTGGGCACTGAACTCACTGAGGAATTCACATCTCCCACTCAGTATTGTCCCGTCTGACAAAAGAAATATGGAGATCCTGAACCATCCTGGATAGGAAGTGTTGATACTCAGTGAAATCAGCGTTGGAAGAGAGATGAATGGTAGGTTCCTGTCCCTCGAGGAGGGAGTCGAGGAGGATGGGGAACTCAAATGTCCGAAGACTCCTGGTGGTGGGACAGGCAAAGACCCATTCATGCATGTACCTAATGTATGACAGGAAAGCCACTGAAGTGCTTCGAATGTCTCCCAGGATAAAGATCCTGAGGACCCACAGGGCCTGGGAGAGAGGAGGTGGCTGCAGAGGAATTGGAGAAAGGTACCTGCAAGGAGGTGGCTGTCCTCTGCAGGGCTCTGGAATCCAGAGAACGGTGCCCGAGCTAGAGGAATCCCTGAGATGAAACTGGGTAGCATGGCGGAATGCTGGGAATCAGAACTCCAGAAGATCCTAGATCGGGAATCTCCCTGTGACGCACCTGGGGCTGCATGAGTCCAGAAGGCAACCCTTGCCAGTGCCACTGGAGGAGACCCTGGAGCCAGAGAAGGAGAGGCAGGACTAGACCAGTGGGGTGGCAGAGGAGTGCTGCCACCCCACCCCGATCCCCAACCTCTCAGATGCTGAGGATGCCCTCCTCCTTGACCCCAGCGAAGGAGTCCCCTGATCCAGAGGCCTCCCGAGGGAGGATGCTGAAGCCGGGCTTCCAATCCCCTGGGAGGGTGCAGCAACACCAAGATTGGCAGCTGCGTGGCCCTCCAGAGGAGACAACCACCTCCCCAACCCCAAGCTGTCCTCCCCAATGGACCCCAGGCCACCCCCAGCCTGGGAATCCTCAGAGGCAGACTGCTCGGAGATTCAGGAGGGGCGCTAGGCTGCCTGACCTGTCCCACAGAGAGATCCCTGATTCTGAGGAATCAGGCAGCCAGTCCAGGTCCACATCTGAGTTGACACCTCTGAAGAGGAGTTGACCAACAGAACTTCAATAATGGTCATCCCGAGAACACCCTGAGAGATGGCGGCGTGAATGGCGCCAGCATCCCCAGCAGCACCAGCCATTCCCACTGCACCACCCATGGCCCTGGAACCCAGGCCACTGACACCGCCAAGACAGTGCTGGAACCCAAAATGGTGCCACTGATTGAGTCACACAGAGCACCGGGTGCTGCACACGGCACTGCCCTGATCACTAGCACTGCGAACAGCACCAGGATCTGAAACAGTGCAGTGAGGCAGCATCAATGGTCTGTCAGTGCCAGACCAAGCAACCATGGGCCATGACACTGGGAGTGCCTGCCTCAGGAGAGGTGACTGCTGAGGTGATGGCGGCGACATGACCCAGAAAAGGCTGCGCCGCTCCTCCAATGCCACAAAGAAGCCTCCTCTTCAGCAAGGCTTGAAGATGAGGAGGTCTCCTCTCACCAGACCATATAGATCTGGGAGGGGACCCAGAGGAAGGGTCTAAAGACCTGGCCTGGGAGGCCTGAGAGCGACGTTGTCCTCTGAAAGTCAGCGAGCCCCGCCGACTTTAAACGCCAGGATTTCCAGAACATGGCGATCCATGGAAAAACAGGTGTCGATCTATCCATATCATGGTTAGGTCCCAGGCACCAGAAGCAAACATCATGCCGGTCCATCATGGAAAATGCGCCACAGGAGCACTAACACATAGGGCGCTGGACCGCTTTTGATTTATGCTTACTCCCAAACCATCCATGATGCGAAATTAAATAAAACCCAGCAAAGATCCTAGCACCATTAAACAAATAATTGGAACAAACTTACTGCGAAAGCGGCATCAGGATGGAGAACGGGATGAGAGTAGTCGAAAAGATGGCGCCGACAAGGTAGGCTAATGGCGTACTACAAAAGTTATAAATTGCGCAGTAGGTACAGCCTCGATGATGGAGAAACAGAACTGGGATGGAGGAGGAGTCTGCGGTGCCAAACGGCTACCTCTCGCTCACCACATAGTGTGTCACTCTCATGGGTGGCACCATCGGCGCCGATCCTCCTTCAAAAAAAACTCCTGTAGGTGTGCATTTCCGCTAACACCCAGCAGTAATGAATGGCTTAAGACTGACAAGGGAAGATCTACTTTAATAATATCGTCCCTCAACTACATTGTGATCTACTTCTAATTATTTTGTTAATAGGTAGAATCTAAGTAGCACTTCTTATGGGTGCAGGAGTACTACCTAGTCTCTAAATCAGAAGTTGTCCCAATCTTGTTGTAGAACATGCTCCCTAGAGGGCGGAGTGCCATGGATATACAGAAACACAATCATCTTTACCAGGTGACTAAACTGGCATTGTGTTGCCTGTATATACATGGCACTCCAAACGCCTATCTTAAGGTATGTAAAAAGCAGTGCCCTCGTATCAGGGTGGGGGAGCTGTTCATTGAACATTCTGCCAAGTGGCAGTTAACAGTACCTTTTGTCCAAAAGATCCTTCTTAGGGATGGATGTGTCCAATCTGTAGCGTCTTGTAAAAGTGTGGATTGTGCGACCAGGTTGCAGTCGCACAGATTTCCTGGGCCGTTGCTGAATTGCGTCTGCCCATGAAGTTGCCATTGCCCTGGTGGAGTGTGCCTTCATTCCCATGGGTGGCATCTTTGACTTGCCCTGTATGATTCAGTGATGGTCCTCTTTAGCCATGTGGTGATAGTCTCCCATTGCTGCCACTGAACCTTTTTTGTGTCCTGTTGCCACAATGAATAGTCTCGCATGCGTCTGAGTGGTGTCATTCTCTAGGTGTGTTTTAGTGTTCTCTTAACATCCAAGGGTGTGTAATGTTTTATCTCTGTCATCCTTTGCATCTTCGTAGAACATCAGCAGTTCAATAGGTTGGTTTGTGTGAAACTGAGAATCTACCTTTGGGACAAAGGATGGGACTGTTGAATAACACCCTTGTGGGGTGAATGTTGTGAAGAGTTCCTTGCACGATAATGCTGTGAGCTCCCAACTCTGCATGTGGAACATATTGCCACCAGGAATGCTGTTTTAAGCCCAGCCAGTAAACATCAATATGTGATATTGGTTCAAATGGTGATGGGTGAGTGCATTTAGTACAACGTGAGGTCCCAAGGTGGTATGGTGGACTTGATTCATGGACGTATGTCGGTCGCCACCTTGAGGAAGTGGATAATGTCTGGTGGGAACCTGGCTGATTCCCTCTAGTGTACCCACTGCTGCTCCAATGGTGATAACTGGACTCTTAGTGTAGAAGTTGCCAACCCTTGTCAAGACCTTGTTGAAGGTAAAGTAAGATATCTGGTATAGATGGGGATTCAGGGGAATGTAGTGGGTGTGGCACCATGCCAAGAAGATTTTCCACTGCCTGAAGTAAGTGGATGTGGTGGTGCTACATCGTGATTGAAGCATGGTATCTATTACTGTGTTGTGGTATCCTGCATTTAACAGTCTCTTCCTCTCAAGAGCCAGGCCATGAGTTTTAAATTGTGGGGTTGGGGTTTCTCACGGGCCCTGTGGTAGGATGTCTGGTCACAGGGGGAGTGCTAGTTTGTCCATTGCCATCGCCGCTATTGGCAGCAGCAGCTGTAGTCGCCATGGCCAATAGGGTGATATGAGGATGACAATCCTCCATGATTATTGATCTTGGACAGTACTTGTGATATCAGTGGTAAGGGTAAATACATAGGAGTAGTCGTGAGTCCATGGTATTGATAGGGCATCCACCCCTCAAGGATCAGTTCCTTGAACCTCGAGAAGTACTTGTTCAACTGTTTGTTCTTGTTGGTCGCCATGAGGTCCATGGATATCTTGCCCCATTTCCTCTGGACCTGGCAGAAAATGTCAGGTGAAGTTGCCATTCCCCTTGGTGTATCTTTTTCTCCCACTTAGCCAGGCTGCTGTCATGTTCAGCTTGCCAGCAAGATGAATGGCCATTATGTGTGTCAGGTTCTGTTGAGCCAATGCCATGATCAAGTTTGTTTCTTGTTGTAGCCTCTGCTCTTGGTGCTTCCCTGTTTTGTTATATCGCCACCACTGCCCTGTTGTCTGATCCATATTAGGTTTGACTTTTGGAGTATTAGTGGCTGAGTGCTACAGCACATTTCGCACCACTTGCATTTCTAGTACGTTGATTGGAAGTTTCTGCTTTGGGTGACAATTGTCCCTATGATGTGTGGTGTCCCATGGATGCACCCCATCCCCATAGACTGGCATCTGTGTCTATGGTGGCCTCATGGGTGATCTCCAGGGGTTTGCCCTGTGAAAATGTTGTACATTCCTCCACCAGTCTAGGGATGTCCTGACTTTGTCTGCCATCCTTATCCTCTGGTTCATGATTTCCTTGGTTGGGCAGCCGTGTTGCAGCAGTAACATCTGAAGTTGGGAGCATGTGAAATCTCACCCAAGGAATCAGATCTATGCATGAGGACATGCATCCCAGAAATTGGGAGACCTGAGTGATAGTTGGTTCTGAGGTAGTTGTGAGTCATCATGTTAGTTGTCGATGTTGTTGATTCTTGCTTTGGTCAGACCAGGCCTGCCTCTGTGTCTATCCATGCTCCCAAATGCTCTATGTGCTGGGATGGGATTAGGCAGCTTTTGGCCATGTTGATCACCCAGCTGTAGTCTCTGGTGCCTGAAAATTCTTTGGTTGTGACCTCTGATTTCTGATAGGACCTTGTCTGATTAACCAGTCATCGAAGGTAGGGGATGATGTGTACTCCCTCCCCGGTAGCTGTGCTGCCAGGACTACTGATACTTTGTGAAGACCTATGGTGCTGATGCGAGGCTCGAATGGTAGGGTCTTGTATTGGAACTGCTGACCTAGTATTTGGAATCTGAGGTATTTCCTGTATGATGGGCACATTGGTATGTGGAGATATGCGTCCTTTAGGTCTATTGACATGAGAAAATCTCCCAATCTGATTGACTGGAATGTAGATCTTATTGTTTTCATTTTTAATTTCTTTGTGCTTATGAACTTGTTGACATATTTGAGATACAGTACTGGTCGGAAATCTCTGTCTTTTGGAACCATGAAGAAGATTGAATAACTTCCCCTGCGGATTCCTCCTGAGGAACTCTTTGTATGGCATTGTTGGCCAGTAGTCCATCTAACATGCTTTGGATCTGGTGTGCTGGGCATCTTTTTTTGTCACTGGCATCACTACCAGCCTTTCTCTGGTTGGTATCTCTGAAATTCCATCACGTAACCTTGACTTATTACTTCCTTGACCCATCTGTATGATAATGTTGTTGCCCAAACTGAGCTGAATTGTTGTAGCCTCCCTACAGGTGGATCACTGGGCCCTGTTTTAGGTGTGTCTTGTGGTAGTCATTGTGTAAATCTTATAGTAGTTTTGCTCTTTGGTGGGAGAATTTTCTCCTGCTGTGGGTTTCCTACCTCTGTAGGTGCTGTTCCTTGTTCTGGTAGTTGTACTTGCTGTGGTTTGTCACGAAAAGTACTATTAAACCTTCTGTCTGTGCGTGAGCAGTAGTTTTGCGAGTGGCCTCTGTGTGATGGTAGGTAACCTGAGTCTCTGTCACTCTCCATTTCCTTTCCCTGGCTCTGTCATCTCAGGAATTCATGGAGACCTTCACCGAATGCATTCTCCCTTGAATGGTAGTTTGAGTAGTCTCGCTTTAGACTCATTGTCCGCATCCCAAAGTTTCAGCCATAGGGATCACCTTGCCCTGTTTGCCATGGTTGCTGATCTGGCATTCATCTTGAGGGCATCAATTGACATATCCCCCAGGTACTTGGCAGTTTGGGTAATGATTTAACAACTCTGTCTTTGTGAGTTGGGTGCAAGTTTCTTGCCAATTTCGTCAAGCCATTGAATTTGTGCTCTGGCTGCATATACCGCTGTTGTGGCTGGTCAAATTGCTTGTCCAGACATTTTGTATATTTTCTTGAGTAACTCTTCCAGTTTCTTATACACGGGGCCCTTAGGGACTCGGTACCCTCTGCTGGGAGGACTGTTCTCTTGTTCAGCTCGCGATTTTAGGGTCAGTCTTTGGCACTGTACATCATGACTTAATGCTATCCTCTTGTAGCACAATCAGTCCAGGGAATGCGCTCTTAAATTCTGGCTGGGTCCAGATGTCCCATTCTTTGGGTATGATATTCTTGAGTGTGGGCACACTAAGAAGAAATTTTCAAATTTTGGAGGTGGCTGGAGTATAGGATCAAGCTTGCCCTCAGGTGAAGGTGGTTGTTGTTCAAAGTCCAGGGTGTTTCAGATTAGTTGGACTAGGTCCATAATGTTTTCTGTTTGGAGCAGTTTTGAGACTATGGAGGGTACCTCCAGTGGTCCTGGAAATGAAAATGATGTACCCACCGTAATTTTTGATCTTCTCTTGTATCTTCACCATTCATTACTGGTGGGTGTAAGCCAGAGGCAAGCACCTGCTATGTGAGCTTTTTGGGTAGGCAGCAAGACAGCACCACCCACGTGGCTGATGCACCAGTGCAGAGCATGTGGTTGGCCATTAGGTGCCGCTGAGTCCTCCTCCTCCATCCCAGTTTTGTAGAGACGGAGAGGCAGAAAACAGGGTTCAGAGAAAGAGTGTGAGGCAAGAGAGACGAGGATAGGTAAAGGAAAGGATATAAACTGAAAAAGGTATAAGCCAGATAGAGGACAGGAGGAGAGAACCCTACCATAAGTGGCCATAGGGCCCAATCCTTGGGCGGTCTCAGGAAAGGAGAAGGCAAGGACAGAAAGCAAAGACAGGAAGGAAGAAGAGAGAGGGGTAAAAGGAGAGGGAAGGACAGGACTAACTGCCACCACAATTAGAGACCACTGGCTTGACAGTTTCAAAGTACCAACAGGGCTTGAAGACAAGGAGCAAGGATCCCTCCAGTTAAGGGGTCACTGACCCAAGGTCTGAGAGGGATAAAGGTCATAAGAGGCTTAGTGAAGGCAGGCTTCTCTTCCCCTCCCTTATCTGGTAATTTCAAGAACCAGGCCTAGGTCTCACCAACTGTCCCAGAAGGAAACAGTCTAACCAGAAGAGTAGTGAGTCCTGACTTAGGTGCAGGGAAAACACTTCTGGAAAGAGGTTTTGCACAGAAGGACTGACATAGTTCTCACTGTAAAGGAAGAGAACCACGGCTCATCCATGTCAAGGAAGAGAGGGAGAGGATTTCCATGGACTCTTAGGGCTGTACTGAGAGTAACAGTCATGGGGGCTAGCTAGAAGATTATACAGCCCGAGGGAGGACACTCTAAAAATTGAAAGGAATCTGAGGGAGTTCCCTCAGGGACTTTAGAGAAACTGTACTCGCCCTCTTCCAGGCCGAACTCTCTGTGACTTTTGGAGATGGAACAGAGCACTCCAAGGTACCATGGGGACACAGTCCCCAATTGGCCAGAGAGGAGGAAGGCGAGCAGGGTGGAGTGATGCCAAGAATTGAGACCCATGAGGATAGATGGTGAAACCATTAATGAATGGTGAAGATACAAGAGAAGATCAAGAATTACAGCAGGTACATAATTTTCATATCTTCCCTTGTCGGTCTTCATCATTCATTACTGTTGATGAGTACAAGCCCCAGAGGGACCTGGCACAGCCCTGAGGAACAGATCTCTCAGCCTCCTGCAGGTAGGACACAGGAGGGAGACCTAGCCATACTAGACTGAAAAGAATGGTCTAAGGCTGGTCAGGGTGAGGGTGTCCTCCGTGGCTGGGGGACAGAAGACACCTGAAGAACTCTCCTCACCCTCGGGAGAAAAGGCAGGTCCCCTGAAGGCGGAGGAAATCACCTACACTGGGCAACGGTTGACAATCTGGATAGATGAAGCCACACTGTCCACCCAATGCAGATTGCTGTCCCTGCTAGTCTGGATGCCACCTCATTGGCATCATAGGACGCCTTGCCTGGTGCCTTGCAAGCTCCAGACCCTGACAGAGAGGGCAATAGCCTGTCTAGATTGCTCCAAATCAGGCAAAGATGCTAGCACCTGAGCTAACATTGCCCACAGGTGCCTGTTATAGACAGCGTGGTGTGCCTGATGAGAGCCTAAACACATCAACGCACGGACTGAAGACAAACTCTTCATCCCACCAGTTGAACTCTGCAGAATCTGGGTCTGGGGTCAGTCGTGCGCCAGGTGTTGAGGCCCGGAGGAGTATCTAGGGATGTCAGGCCCAAAGGAGGTGGTGGGGAACCCAGAGACTCCAGGAGGCACAATACCATCTCCTGCGAGTATGCTGGGGCTGGAAAAGGAGCAGCTGGAGGCTGCCCAGAGCAGATAGATGCTTCCTGGAAAGAAATGGGCCAGGAGGGCACCACCAGGTGGTGAGCACTGAACTCACTGAAATAAGCGATCTCCCGCTTGGTATGCTCCTCAAAACATGGGAGATGTGAAGCTCTGTACCAGCCTTGAAAGGAATCATTGATATTCAAGTGAAATCAGTGTCAGAGGACAGGTGAACAGAGTGTTCCTTTCCTCAGAAGAGGAAGACAAGGAGGAAGAAGAGCTTGAGTGTCCAGAGGACTCCTGCAGTGAGGGAGACAAGTGAAAGACCTGTTCATCCTTGGCACTGACATAAGTGGGAAAGGCCACCACAGCTCTGAACGTCTCCCAGGTTAAGGGCCCCATGGGACCCAGATGGACCGGAGAGGAGGAGGAGGAGGTGTCTGAAGAGAGATGTGCGATGGACACTGAACTGAGAGTGCCTGACCTCTCCAGGGCTCTGAGACCCAGAGACTGGTCCTGCCGAATGGGGGTCCTGAGGCCATATCGGGTTGTGAAGGTTGAACTTGAGAAGGCAAACTCCAGAAGAGCCCTGAGGGAAGTCTCCATGTGACATGCCTGGGGTTGCATCTGTCCAGAAGGGCAACCCTCCACGCTGCCAACCAAGGGTGCCTCAAGACCTTGAGGGTAAGGGCAGGGGTTCAGTGCTGTGACTCCTTCCCACCCCCTCATAGGGTAGTGGACAGGGTCAGCCACACCTCACCTTGGCCCCTCAACCCTTCAGACTCAGGGCATCCTTCTTCCAGACCCCAGTGCAGTAGGGTCCCCAAGTCATACAGGCCCCTCGAGGAGGCCGCAGAACAGGGGTCCCTATCCTCCTGAAGAGCCATGGCAGACCCAGGAATGGCAGCTGCTTGAGCCTCCCAGAGGAGGACATCCCACCCGAGGTCCCAAATCACCATACCCAATGGATCCACGCCACCCCGTCTGAAGGTTTCTCAAAGATAGATGGCTCTGGGGACTCAGGAATAAGTACACTGGGCCACCTGATGCCGTGGTCCCAAGGGGCTCCTCAACCTGAGGAGTCCGAGCTCCAGTCCGGGTCCACCTCTGAGTCATCCCTCCGAGAGAAGGCAATGAGGCAGACCTCCAGGCTAGTGACCCAGGGGAGCCCTGGCAGCAGCATCATGAGTGGCGCCATTGTGGGACACTGCACCACCTACGATGCCATCCTGATCACGGAGTTGCAAATGGTGCTGGGATCCCCGGCCGGTGCCAGAAGGCAGTGCCAAGGGTCCACCAATGCCGGGCTCAACAGCCATGGGCCGTGACACTGGGCAGCCTCCACCTCCGTGGAGGTGACTGCCAGGCGGCGCCAGCAACACTGCTCTGCAGGAACCATGCTGCTCCTCCAGCCCCATAAAAGAGGTCTCCTCCTCCTCAGCAAGGCTAGAACTGAAGGAGACCTCCTCCTCGCCGGTTGTATAGACCTGGGAGGGACCCAGAGGAAGGGTCAAGAGTCCTGGCCTTGGCGACCCATGAGCGACGTTGTCCTCTGAAGTCGGCGGGCACTGCCAACTTTGAACATGTGGATTTCAGAACACAGCAGTCCATGGAGAAGCAAGTGTTGCAGTAGTCCATAGCATGGCTAGGTCAAGGCACCGCAGACAAACATCATGCTGGTGTGAAATTGAAAATGCCAGCCACAGGGGCACTGATGCATGGGGCACAGCCCACCTTGGATTTACATTTTGCCCCAGAACCTGACATGATGTGAAATAAACACAACTTAGCAAAGATCCCGGTACCACTGACAAAAGAGAGGAATGGTCTTACCAGAATCTTACAGTGTTGGGATGAGAACTGGGATGAAGGGAGGCATCGACGGAGTCAACAAAGGCGTCAACCTAAGGTGAAGGCCTAATGGTGTACAGAAGCTCTAACTTGCACAGCAGGTGAGACCTCAATGGCGGGAGAAACAAAACTGGGATGGAGGAGGAGTGCCCAGCACCTAGCAGCCATCACGTATCTCTTGGCTGGTGCATCAGTCGCGTGGGTGGTGCCATTGGTGCCAACTCCTCCCAAAAAGCTCCCAGGTGGATGCACACCTCTGTAATGAATGGTGAAGATTGACAAGGGAAAGATCTGCCGGTATGTCCTAATCTGATATGTGGTCGGAATCATGTTCACTATCCTGAGGGAGTTCAGCTCTTCTTCCTCCTCTAGGATCTGTTCTCCCTGAATGTCAGACAGGTTGTCATATAAGGAATGTGGTGGGTAGCCACCTGTGCCTGGTTGGATTAAGCGACCCTCTTCCTGTGACCAGTGTTGTTCGGTGTGGGTTGTACCCTGGTTGTGATGTAGCATTACTCATGTTTGACATTCGCTCCAGAACTTGTAGTATGAAGTTTGCTGGCTCTCCATCATAGCCGCTGTGGCCTTTTGTGGAAACCACTGTGGCTAAGTCGACCTGCCATGTCTGTCAGACTGGCTCGTTCCTAGTCTGTTGAAGTCTTGAGTGTCCATTTGTTGGTGCATATGTCTGATTCGCACACTGCACAGGGGCCCTTATGTTGAGGGAGATGGGGAACCTCGAGGACTAGCATTCCCTTGTTGCTGACATCTGAAAGACAGCAAAGGGATGGTTGGAAGAGTGGAAAGTTTTGGTTTTTTTAACATATTGCCAGAAAGTAATTATCTCTGCATTAGTATTGGTCTGCTTTAATCTTAGCTCCTTTGTGTCCTCTTGATGCACGATAACATTGTCATTTTAAGCATTGCCCCTTTAAGTTACTGGGTCTCTGTTTTTAAGCATAGCCCGTTAAGGTAATGGCTATCCAGCCATATGGTCCCTTAAATATAGCCACTTTGAGATTACTGGTATTTTGGGCGCTTTACTGTGCTCCTCTGGTACCTAAGCAGTCGCCCTATAAGGCTGAGGCCGTGGGGATGCAGACCGGCTGTTTTGCAATGAATGCAGGGGAGAGTGCCATGTCACCATTTCCAAGATGGCGGACGGCATGTATGTGCACTAATGCACATGTGCGGGTAGACCACAGTGGTGCGCACATGTGCCATCCGGGGAGAAGGAGCCTAGCCACTCATAAGATGGTGGGTGTCGTGGTGTGCAGTGCATGAGCATCTAGGATGTCAGCGCACATGTGCAAAGCTCTGGGACAAGCTATGAAAGGAGGAAGAAGGGCAGAGAACTGGGAGCCAAGGAAAGCGCCGCCATGTTCAAATCACCCTGACCACACGGGACTGCTGCAGGAGGAACAAGTAGCAATCGGGGGCAAGCAGTAGAAGCTTGAGCCAGGGAGAAATTGAGTATACCAATGGGACCATCTAATATTTAAATCCCCAGTTTTAATTTTGGAGCTCCACCAGAACAGGGGCATGGGTAGTTGAATGTGGAGGGACACAGGCGCTATCACTCCCACTGCGTGGGGAGTGATGCCCGAAGACCAGCGTTCGATTGTTTGCCCCACATAGGTGCCCAAACATCATGCAGATGCTGAATCAGGGACTGCATGTGTTATTGTGAAGCTGGATATCCTCAGCTTGGAAGGGAGGAGTCAGGCTGGCAGCAGATATAAAATTCACACTGGCTCAAGCGTGGGTATAAATAGGTCTCTAGACTTAGTAGAGCAAATTATCCTGTCTCTATATTGCACAAGTTATTTAAGCCTTCGTGATGCTGCAACATAGTAATTCTACAAGTTGTTGAACCAATTAAAATTCATAATGTCAAGCAATGTAGTTCCCAGGTTAATCCTGTGAATGAAACTGTCCTTCTACTATAAAATGATGTCTGTGCTGAATAAAAAGTGTTAAATTACCTTGCTTGTTTGTCAGTTGCACTGGAGTTTGGGGAAGTGCTGCAGCCTGATGAGATGCATGTAGAACTGACTACATGAGGGATCCAGAGGGGGCTTGGTGGAGGGATCATAATTTGATCCTAGGTCACGTGCATCGGCAGCCTATCAGGCATACATAACCATAAGGTAAGGCTCTGGGAGTGCCATGGATATACAGGCAACACAATGATTTCTTCTAAATCTGTATGAGCTCTAGGTGATAGAAGTGGGCAGTGCAGTCCCAATAAAGTAAAACAAGCTTTGTGTGCAGTTGCCATCACTCATCACTGACGAGTGATGAGTACTGCACAAAAGCTCTCAGGATACCAGAGGTGTGTGTGTGTGGGGGGAGGTGTCAGTCACAGTACCATCAACATTCCATTCATTGCACAGTGGAATCTAATGTTGACCTAAGTATCCCCACCCTCCAGTGCTTGTGAGATCCCTCAGCTAAATGAATCTCCCCATCCCATGGAAACAAAATCTGTGACTTCATCTGTATTTCCTACTGTATTTTGGTTGCCTATTATTTCATTTTCAGTTAGCCTTGTTTTCAAGCTACAGTACCTGCTAGTATGTATTGAGGAGATCCATTCGAGCAAGTCAGTGTTTTTATGTGGGGATTGGCTGCATTCCTCGTTACAAACTAATTTGCTTCATTTTATTTTCTTTTTGTAACTATTCGAGGGAATGTCACCCCAAGCATAAGGATAACTTAACAGTCTGCTGTTTTATGTGATTGTGACCTAAAACTGAAACTAATCAGCAATACAGCAATGTTAGTGTTGATTAGCATTCTTTGTTGTGAGTGTTGTTGAAAACCTTTTCACTGAAATCTAAAATCACTTAGCTGAACAGCTGGGTAATGGTTTCCTAGGCTAATATTGCTAGTACTGAGTTTCCTTTTAGATTGTGCAGCGTGCCTTAATGGGTTCTATCTGTTCAGTGCTAATTCTGTACACTGTACTGTATGTAACAGTTAATCAATATAATGGTATGATTAACTGCCATCATGCAACTGCAACTACGGGGAGTGACCCACACCTCAAATGTGTGGTAAAGTATAAGGAGGTCCAGCACTGCACCTGGCTTCCTCCAACCATCTCAGCAGTGATGTAAGCAAAGAATCATGTTGCCAAGTGACCAGTGGTTCTTTATTGATTTTAAAAGGTACAACGAATGTATGTTTCAAAAAGAAAAATTACTCACCTTAGTAATGTTGTTTCTTCTATTGGAGTCTTGCTATATTATGACATATGCAGTGAGTCCCAACCTTCAAACTGCTCCGGAGGTGAAAGAGTTAACTTTCCATGCCAGGCATGGAGCGCTGAGCTCGAGCTCGGTTAAAACTCTGTCTGTTGTTCTTCAAACTCAAACCGTCAGATCTTCTGAGTTAAACTCACTGAGGTCCTGTGTGGAAGCTGTAAACCTACACTAGCCAACTGGCTACTAAACATAAGAACACATTTTTGGTCCCAAAACAAAGACTCAAGTCAGGGACCTAAAAATGAAAAACACAACACCAAGCCACCCCAAAAAGGGGTGAAAAACAACAAGGTGGGCACCTACTAAGTGCAAACACTGCACTGCCCACCCACATCCCAAAACAAGAGGTTCTGAGAGGGGCAGGCGGGGAGGTCATAATAGCAAGACTCCAATAGAAGAAACAACATTATTAAGGTGAGTAATTTTTCTTCAAACAACATGAAGTCTTGCTGTATTATGACATATACAGACTACAAAGCAGTACCTCCATGGAGGAGGATAGAACCTACTTAGGAAATAGGCTCTGAAGCACAGCTGTGCCAAACCAAGCATCATTCCTGGCCTGGAATATCCATGCAGTAATGCTTGGTAAAAGTATAAACTGTTTTCCAGGTAGCTGCTTGACATATCTCTAGAATAGGGATGTCCCTGGCAGTAGCTGGGAAGCAGCTGTACCTCTGGTAGAGTGAGCCCTCAGGCCTGAGGGAGGAATCTTACCCAGTTTTCATAGCAAAACTGGATACAAGAGACAATCCACCTGGCAATGGATCTTTAGTGGCAGGTTTCCTTTACCAACCTCACCATAAGTGAGGAACAGTTGGAGGAGTCAAACCTGTGACCCTTGGTATGCTCTATGTAGTAACTAAGGGCTCTCTTCACATCTAAGCTGTGCAGCCTCCTCTCGCCAGAGGAGGAATGGTCAGTGAAGTACACTGGAAGAGATATAGATTGATTAAGGTGGAAATCTGAAACCACCTTAGGCAAGAACTTCCTGTTAGTCCTGAGGACCACCTTATCTCTATGAAAGGAGATAAAATCAGGCTTCACTGACAAAGCTTGTAATTCACTTATGCATCTGGCAGAAGTGGTTGTTACCAGAAACACAGTCTTCCAAGTCAAGTACTTAAGCTCTGCTGAAGACAAAGGCTCAAGGGAGGTTGCATAAGCTGAACAATGCAAACATTAAGGTCCCATGCAGGGCAGGGTCCCTGAATGGAGGGTTGGTGTGAAGCAATCCTTGAAAAACTTAGGAATACAGGGTGACCTGAAAGAAGAGGTCTTACCTGCTGAAATAGAAGCAGACATAGCTGCCAGATGCACTTTTAGGGTAGCTGGTTTCATCTAAGGTATTTAAGTGGGCCATATAATCCAGGACTGTGGGTAAATCAGCAGATTCTGGGAAATATGCTTCCAGAGCACCATATGGAAAACCTCTTCCATTTGGAATTATAAGTAGCTCTGGTGGAAGGTTTCTAGAAGCCTTCAGGATATCCATTACACCTTGGGAGAGGGTGTAAACCAGCAAACTCTAACTCTTCAAGAGCCAGGCCTTGAGATTGAGAGATTTGAGGTTCGGTACCAAACCTCCCTGAGCACAGGTTAACAGGTTGTGATTCCTGGGAAGACATAGGGAAGATGGACTGCTAAGGACAGTAGAAGTGGATACCAGGGTTGTCTGGGCCAATCTGGAGCAATCAGGACCATCTTGCAGGGTTGAGATCTGATTTTGACTAGCACTTTGAACAGAAGAGGGAAGGGAGGAAAAGCATAGAAAACTTCCTTCCCAATTGAGAACTAAGGCATCCAGAGGGACTGAGCCCAACACTGGGGCCTGCAGCAAAAAAGGGAAGTTAGTGACTGTCTGGGGCTGCAAAAGATCTATCTGCGGGTGCCCCATCTGGCAAATACCACCTCCAAGACCAGTGGGTCCAGTGACCATTCGTGATGACCCTGGGAAATCCTGCTGAGAGCATCTGCCAGGACATTGTCCTTGCCTGGGAGGTGAACTGCTGTAAGGGAGGTGTTCAGAGAATAAGCCAGAGACCACAACTTCATTGCTTCAGTGCACAAGGCCGTGAGGCGAGTGCCCCCTTGCTTGTTGATGTACAACATTGTGGTGGTGTTGTCTGTTCTGACCTGTACAACTTTGTTCTGAACAGATTTGAAAAAAGCTTGAAGTGCTAGAAAACTGTTCTGAGTTCCAACAGATTGATGTGGAGCAGAGATTCCTGAGGGGACCACAACCCTGGGAGTGAGGTTGCCCATGTGAGCTCCCTACCCCAAGATGGATGTATCTGTAGTAAGGATTAAGGAGTGAGACTGAGTGACAAAAGGAACCCCTTGTCTCAGATTGCTCTGATCCTGCCACCACTGTAGGGCCTGGATCAGGGTTCGAGTCACTGGGATCAATTTGGTGAGAGGGTCTTTCCTTGAGACCAAAAGGCTCTCAAATGGAACTGAATGTCCCTCATCTGAAATCTTGCTCCTGCACTACTGCTGTAGAAGCAGCCATGTGCCCCAGGAGCTGTAGAAAATGCCTTGCTGGTCGAGACACCTGCAGGGTGAATGAGAAGGCCAGAGAGACCAGGGTCCTTGCCCTGTCCAAAGGAAGGAAGGCTCTGGCTTTCTCTGTGTTCAGCTCTGCACCTATGAAGGTGAGGAGCTGGACAGGCTCTAGAACTGACTTTGAAAGATTCAGAAGGAAACCTAGAGAGGTGAGCAGTTGCTGAGTTATCTGTAGGTGTAACCTGACTTGGTCTGAGGACTGGCCCACTATGAGCCAGTCGTCCAAGTAAGGGAAGATGGCAATTCTTTGCCTTCTTAGAGAAGCAACTGCTACTGCCAGGCATTTGTGAATACCCTTGGAGCAGAGGTGAGGCCAAAGGGCATTGCTCTGAACTGGTAATGGCCTGAGGGCAGCTCGAACCTGAGGTACTTTCGATGGGAGCTTCTGATGAGAATATGGAAGTAGGCATCCTTGAGGTCCAGGGATGCTAGCCAGTCCCCTGGCCTTAGAGAGGTAGAATAATTCCCAGAGTCACCATTTTGAATTTTGGTTTTAAAAGGTGCTTGTTTAAGTTTCTGAGATCCGGGATGGGCCGCCATTCTCCTGTCTTTTGGGGTAAGAAAGTACCTGGAGTACAACCCTTTCCCTGGTGTAGGGATGGAACCCTTTCCAGAGCTCTGAGAGCCAGGAGGAAGAGACCTCTGCCTCTAGGGCAAGTGCCGCTGGTGGATTTGCAGGTGGAAAGGATCTGGTTCTCATCTTTGGAAACTTTTGAAGCTGAGAACCAGTCCCTGCTTACTACTTCCAGGACCCACTTGTCTGATGTCAGAGACTCCCAGTCCTGGACAAAGTAAGCCAGCCTTCTGGGTAGTTGAGAATCGGCCCTGGCAACCCCATCAGGGTGCCTGCTTGGCAGGGCTTTGGGCTGAGGGGTGAAACAGGCCTGCTGGCACCCTTCTGCCTCTCGCTCTAAAGAACCCCCTCTGGGCATAAGCAGAAGAAGAGACCTGGGCTTGGTAAAAGGCCTATGAAAAGGCCTGCCCCTGCTCCTGGGAAGCTGCCTTTGAGGTGGCCTGCCTTTCCTTGGCCTGTGCACTCCTATAGGTGGTCCTATACTCATCCATTTTCTTCATGTAATTCTCTGTCTGCTCCCCAAACAGGGAATTACCTACAACAAGGAAAATCCATGGCCTTAGTCTGGGTATCCTGTGACAGGCTAGTACATCTGAGCCAAGCCATTCTGTGAAGTGCCACAGATGTAGCCATGACTCTTGATGACACATCATTTGAGTCCACTGCAGCATGGAATTGCACCTTGGATGCCACAATACCATCAGCAGCCACCTGCTCCAACTCCTTGGCAAGCTGGCCAGGGACCTGTTTTGCTAGAGCCATGACAGTATCCCATCTGGTTTCTGATATCTAGCAACATAACCATATAATTTGCCTGTCTGAGTCCCAAGGATGCTGCCATGTACTATTTCTTTGCCATGGCATCAACCGTCCTGGAGTCCTTGTCCAGGGTGTGAAGCCAGGGATATTTGCCTTGTCACAGGCTGCAGCCTGCACTACTCAACATGGCTGCATTGTTGTGAAAGGAACTCCGTATCAGAGCCTGACAATGTACCTCTTGTCCATTCTCTTATCCACAGGAGGTATAGTGTGAGGAGTGTTTAGAATTTTAAAAGCCTGTTTCCCAAAAGATTTATGCAAGGGAATAGACAGTCTCCTAGACTCTGGGATATCCATCATTTCCACATAGTTAGGCTCCTCCTGATCATCCACAGCTTCCTCCATACGGAGCTGGAGGGTTTGGCCACTTTTTGTAAAACATAAAATGAGAGGGGACTCAGAAAGCCTAGGAGGAGACACTCTGAAGGTCTGTCTGGGGAGATGTCTGGGTCAATGGGCACATCAGACTTTCAAATCCACATTCCTCTCCTCATACTCCTCTTCCCCTCCTCCGGTTCGTAATATTTCTATAAATCATAATCTTGAACCCGGTGGAACCGGCCGGAACCAGGCGCTACTTGATGGTGCAGTTCGGTCGGAACCGGGAAAGTGACTGGACAATTTGAATGGTTTTGGCTATATCTTCAGCGGTTGGAGAGGAAAGTTTTGGCTCTCACCAGCTGATTTCCTAGTCCTTTGTTGGAACTGACCCCTCAGAGTCGGCTCTCCTTTGCCGAGAAGTCTTGCCTGGTCGGAGGGCACTCCCTCTAGTTGGTTGGAACCTAACCGGGCTGGCCATCTGGTTCAGCGGACTTTTTGGCCCCTTTCCTGAGCCTACCAACTCTCTTTCCAGGGTAGCTGCAGGAAAATTTTACAAATCTGGCAGTCTGCATTGAGGTGGTCAAACCCCAGACAATAAACACAGGTGGTGTGGGGTCAGCCTTGGCAAAGACTTCCCATACACACTACAGTGTTGAAACCAGTGGGCCTGGTTTTCTTTTGGGTTTCTCAGATATAGTGCCAGTCCTAATCAAACTTACCCATTTATGGCAATCCGCCAGCAAGATCCTCTTACTGATTCCCAACTGTGTTACGGGTGCGGAAAAACGTAATAAAATCCATTTTTTAGAACCGATAAGAACACGTAACCATACTCTAAATCAAAGATTAAGATATTTTAAACAACCTGATCGGTTCAAACCGAACCGATAAACAGTTTACAAGTTCCACACAGAAGAGAATTAGTAAACCTATCTAGTACTCACAAATACCACAGACAGAGCTTGAACCGACCGGTTGCGGTTTAAATTCAGTCGAAAACCGAGAAAAACAATACTTTAACCAACAAAATGAACCAAGCAGAAGGAGAAATCTCGGAGCAACTGTTCAGTGAGATGGAGTAAAGAATCTGGCGGTTTGAGTTTGAAGAACAACAGACAGAGTTTCAACCGAGCTCGAGCTCAGCGTTCCATGCCTGGCATGGAAAGTTAACTCTTTCACCTCCGGAGCAGTTTGAAGGTTGGGACTCACTGCTATGTCATAATATAGCAAGACTTCGTGTTGTTTGAAACATACATTCTGTGTACCTTTTAAAATCAATAAAGACCCACTGGTCACTTCAGCAACATGGTTGTTGGCTTACATCACTGCTGCTTTGTTTCTAATCATGACTACTCGTTACTGTTAAAGGCGAACTGTGCGAATCTAGAAGTTAATTTTCCCAGTAGAAGCTGTTTTTAAAATACTGGTTCAAGTTCTGTTATTGCTGTAGCTATCCAGGCTTTTCAGTTATCTTAGCAGGTATTTCTGATTTACATGCTGCTGTCAAGAACCATCTTAGAACTGTATGGAGGTAGTTTATGTCCCTGTTCTACACTTCTATTGTTGACACCATGCATTTATGTTCTACTTTAGAAAATGGCCAGAATGGATTCTAGTTCCTGATTGGCTGAAACAGCCTCTAAGCAGGCATTTATTTCTTAATAGATGCCCACCTAAAAGTAAGTACCAGTCCAAGTGCCACCTCACCACATACCCGTGGTAAAGAGTGCTCAGCCTAATTTGTCATTGGCTGAAAGCACTTCATTAAATACAAATCCCGCCATGTTTTCCTGTACGCTAGAGAGAGCTACTGCCCCCGCCCACAAACACTTGTTCCTTCAGGATTCGCTCGCTCCCTCTTCATAAAAAAATACAAAAGAAAACACTGCACTTTTTCTGCAGTGGGAAGAGTAACAAAAGTTTTTTTTTTTCACAGCTGCACTCTCCCGACCGCACTGTCGCAGTAACGGAGCTTAACCATAAATAAAATATAATGTGTGGTAGAACGCTATTACGAATAAAAATCCATACCAGCTGAAAGTTGTTATGCTGCAGTAGCTTGTTGTTATACTGCACCACGTATATAGCTACTGCAGCATAACAGCTAGAACCCTTTACGAAATGCTGTAAGCAAGAACTGTGTACTCTTTAAACTGTACACAGTTAATTGAGTGGCTGATTTCAAAATGCAGGCACTAGATCAAAGCAATGATGGCTGCTATTTTCTCCCAGGATGGAGCTATACCATAGTGATAAATAAGAAATTACCTCGCAGGCAGACAGCAGAGAAACTGCAATGTGGACTCCGATGAACAGTGAGGCGAGTAAACAACTCCCGTGACCCCTGATATCACAAACATACTTCATGTGAAGCGTGACTCAAAAGCCCCCTCTTATTTGTTTCTTCTTGCAGGTCACGCCTTCTGTGCCGGATGTTATACGTCAACACGACTACATGAGGCCTCCATAGCAATAGACTCATAGTTACAGGTGGGTACAGTAACAGGATGAGCTGTATGAATTTGCCATCACAGGTGACCATACACTATAAAGATAATGTATAGTCCTCTCTGTGACAAGTTTAAAACTCTTCTCAAAGGTTGTCATGGTGACTGGAACCTCTCAAGCTTCACTCTCGAGGTTCCAAGTGTCGCCATGACGACTTCTAAGAGTTTACAAACTTGTTACAGATAGAGAACTATACATTGTCCTCTATGAAGCCATTGCTCTGAACAGCTTCTTGGTGAGAAGCAGGTTTTTAAAGTACCATGCTACCTCCACATACTCCAGAAGTCCCTTAAAACACAATGCTCCCTCAGTTATTCAATCCAGTTTAAAAGAAAGACATTATTACCTTGTGTCTGTTCCTCATCCACAGGTTGTCGCACTCAACAGACGCAACATGCAACTGCAGACCGATTTAAAAAAAGTTACAAAAATATGACAAAACTTAAAAATGATGTCCACAAATGGCTACTGGATTTGTTCTTCAGGTGAATGTGTGTGTGTGCTTTGCGGGGGGTTCATAGCTGTGGGGAGCTGCATTAGGACCTGGAAGAGCCTTAAGAAACATGGATTACTTTTCAATACTTTTGTTTCTGCTAATGGTATTCATTTTTACAATCATTTCTCTCTTCTTTTGCCACTTGATTAAAATTTAGAAAAGCCATTTTCTAAGCACAATAATACCCTCCAGGGTGGGCATTATTGGAAATACGGACACTTCCAGGGCTATAAGGCTCCTCCACCTGTGGCGCTGGCCTCATTACACCCCTGGGCAGTCCGGTATTTCTATCAATGCCTACTCCTGTCGGGTATTATTGCTTACATAGAACTCTGAGGTTGTTTGGGACATAAACTACATCATACAGTTCTAAAATTGTACTTACCACCAGACTGCAAAGCAAAACTCCCACTGAGGCTACTGAAAAGCCTGTTATAGATGGAACAATAACAGAATTTTAACAAGCACCTAAAAATAGCTTCTACTGGGAAAAATAACTTACAGGTTCAGCGCAGTTCTCCTTTAAGAAGGGTTTCAGCCAATGAGAATCCTATATTTAATTTTACATTACTATCATACAACACCAATCTGTAGCAGGATAAAATATGACTTCTGTGATAAAAATCCTAATGTGTGACCAGTTCCATCCACACCAGCACCATGTTACTAAAAGGACAACATGCTGTTGTGGAGTCATGGACAGAGGCACATAGTGACATAGCATGGCAAACTGACCCTCTTCTCATAGGAAGCACCTCACTGCTGACTGTGTCACTTTATCAGCTATTGGCAAGCTGCAGTCTAAAAGGTGCAAAAGCACATTGAAAACAGTTATGTTATGAGAGCAGGCAGACCTGTACTTTTTGAGGTGCTTTTTGAATGGCATGAGTTGTTATTTAACCTGTCACTTACATGACAGCATATCCAGGAAAGTGAGAAGGCACTCCAGTGTATCAGGGAGGTGCAACATAAAGAATAATGAGTGTTATTTTATATTTTCTTCAAAAGTCAATTCATCTTATTAGTCCAGAGTCGTTAAGTGAAGAACTGGTGTGTATGTTCACTTAGGTGACAGGTTTTGGTTCCTCAATCTGATTCTTACTTTGCATTAAATGAATGGACTTTTGCAAGAAAAAAAAAAACCTGACTCAGTTTTGTTCCTGTTTAAAGTGCAGCTAACTTGGTTTCACTAATGTTACAGGCTGGCTAATATGGCTTACATTTTACATAGAAACATTTCTGACGGCCAGTCATATTTTTAAGCACGAAAATCATTACATGCCCTATGTATTTGGTATGAAACTTGTGAGCAGGAAGAATGCACGTGCAGTGGTGATCAGGCCAAACATGACAGTATAACAGGGATTAATGTAAAGCTGTCAGAATCCTTACAGCCAATCAGATTGCAGCATTTCTGAGACCATTTTATAATATATTTTATTTCACGTTCCAGGTACTGCACACTAATCTCTGGGTTTAATTCTTACAACAACTGAGCACAACAGCATGAATTTGTTCATTTGCAATAATTTACTTAGTCTTTTGTTTCAGTATTCACAATATTGGTTGAGGCATATTTCATGTTTCTTTTTACCCTTGCATTTTATATTCTTTAATTTTGATTGTGCATGGATTTAAGCAGTCAGAATTTGCAGCCAGTCAACATACTTTAAAAGTTACTGCAATCCTTTGAATCTAGCCCCAGTGTAATGCCCTGAAGTGTGAGTTTCATTGTCAGGGGCTGAAAATAAAACACTAGCTTCAATTTCACCTATTACACATTACAGTTGTTTACATGCAGGTGTGAACTTCAAACACATATCTGTAGACAGCTGTAATTTTTATTAATAGTGTGATAAACACATTCTCAAACTGTGCTGCTGGATAGAAGGAAGCGTACAGTAGTCTATTTCTAAAACTGCATTTTTTCTCTCTCTCTTTCGTATTGAATGACTGCTTAAATGTTTCCTTATTAAGAGTTTTAGTTAAAGATTTGTAAGGAAATAAACATTTAAAACATTAATTCAGTATTATCATGTTTTGCTATTTCTTTTCATACAGTATATGATATGTATGACAGATAACTATTAAAACATGTATAACTCAGTGATCTGAGTAAGAGAACCCAGCATGTAGTGTGAAGAGTGTGTGAGAGAGATGGGATGTGGAAGGAAAGCATGTCTTCTGACAGGCCCAATGGTTCTAAGCAAAACAGACACTAAGTCCCTATCAGACATTTTAGTCAATATTGCTGCAATATTTATTTCTTTGGAGAGTCTGTAAGAAAATAACAAAAGGACCACGCTTGTTTAGGGTTACCATGTTTTGAACAGTCCAAAGTGGACATTTATTATTGAAACATTATGCTTTGTAGAACAGTCTGTAACACTGACCAGTGCAACAGATTTGTTTACTCTAAATAATCATAATTAAGACTAAGTGTTGTCGTTTTCTAGTTGTTTCTAATGTTTCTTACTATTTTAAAGTATGTTAGTTAAGCTATCATAGTTTTCTGCTACATTTAGAGGAAAGTAGTCAGGCACCACTGGGGACAAGGAGGGGGGTTTGGGTGCTCTTGGTGGTGGAAGGTGTCACTGGACACCAGGGAAAACTAGTGCAGGGATGAGGAGAGGGAGGATGACTGTGCCAGTGTACACTAGGCATGTGAAGCCGTGATGTCCACTACTCCTTTGCCCCAATCATGCAGCACCAGGCTCCCTCACACACACCCACCACTAGGAGTCAGGTAGTTTCCTGGTGCAACAAACCCTCCCCAGAGGAGAGCAGTCCAGTGAACATGTGTTCCTTCTTTTCTGGCCAGCCTTGCAATGCATCAGAGTCATTCCTGAACCTGGTGTGTCTGCATTGTAAGTGGTGGTGTTACCACTGTGTCAACAGCCCAGTCCAATGCAATTATATTTACAATATAACCAATTACCTTGCCAGGGCTATGTCGCCTCCCCCCCACCACCACACCTGTAACACACAAGTGCTACTGGCAATTTTAAAAAGAAATAAATAACTGGGACTGAAAAGCAGTTATATGCCTGTGCCCATTCAGCAGGCTATTAATCCCAGTTCAGTCTTGGTTTTATGTTCTCACTAGGTATGTGTCCTATGCCCAAGGTAGGGTAAGATAAGTGTTTTTTCTTGTGGTGCCATGTCAGCCAGCAGGTTTTTATTTTAAGGCCACTGTGCAGAGTCATCTATGGTACTATTGGCTCTCCTCAAGACTTTTCTCTCCACACTTGTCATTTCTCAGTACATAATTCAAAGTGATGATCTTGTTACATTGCAGCTTTTTGTACAGTGATTCTTCTGCATAGCTACTGAGTCATACCACAAGAGGCTGACTACTTGAAATAAGACTAACCAACTGTCCTTTTGGTGTTGTATGCTACAATCTGAGTAAACTGACTGGTAGTCTGTGACTGCTGACTATTTATTAAAATGTCTTTATCCAAGAACGCATCAAAGGATCCCAAGCAACTATCAGTACTGATTTATTTGCAAGAGAAAAAGAAGTACAAGTGATAATACAAGGTTAGATTCACAAAAGAAAGTAAGAAAAGATCACAATACTGATGCATCAATCCATAAGTCTGATACAGATACTGATGCAGTGTCACAGTTTTCATCTCTGGCCCCAAGTCTTTCATTTCTTTGTATCTCAGAAACAAGTAATAACACATCATTATCATCATCTACTGCTATAGGAAACACTATCATTAAAACAATGTTGCATAGTCAATGCATCATTGACATCAGTCTGAATATGGTGACACAGACAGGTTGTCAACTGACATATCAGTTAGTCCATTCCAAGCTCCAGTACAGCCAAAATGTATATTTCTGGTGACAAATTCTAATAAATTCAATGGTGATTACAGAACCCATAAATGGATAGAATACTCTGTAAGAGGGATGCTATATATTGCTATGCATGCAAGCATTTTGCTAGTGTCCGTACAACACCTGGAGGAGGTAGTCGTGAACGTGGAAATATTCTGTTTGTTGACATTGGTTTTGTAAATGGGAAAAAATTGGTTGTGCTTTAAAAAAACACTGAATCTGAGAAACACAAAGCTTCTGTTGTAGCCTGGTCTGACTTTAGCTATACATTCATCCTCATCTCATCAGTCAATTGCTGGAAGGACTGAAAAATGTAGGGATATTGAACTTGAAGAAAACTACTGCCATACAGAGCAAAAGGCCATCTGTTCAAAATTCATACTTTACCTTTGTAACAACACTTTACAGTCTAGAAAAAATCTTATGGAAGATTCAGTCACTGTCTAAAGAGTTTCAGTGAAAAGATTTGGATTTGCCAAGAGCCTGTGATCTTCTTCAGTCAACAAAAGGTGAGCTACTTTCTCTCATAATGACTCTCAATGGCAAAAATGATGATGCCGCCAAACAAGCTGCTGAGCACTGTGGCATTGAGATTGATGTAGATGCCAGTAACACCAAAAGCAGGCCCATTCGCAAACATCAGTTTGGCGAAAACTAACTGAATTTTATGTTTCAACTACTTTGGGTAATAGGACCTCCAGTTTAGAGCATCCTGAACATAGTGCAAGATCTAACAGTGACACACTTAAACAGGAAATATACCTGGCCTGTGTCGATTGGTTTCTCAGTGAATCGATTCCATTTCGCAAATAATCTGGACCTCTTAAAGGCTATTGCTGCCTTCAACCCAAAATATGACAGTTTTCTGCAGTACTACTGTACAAGTACTGGCTGAATCATATCCAGATGCGGAGATTAACACACTTGTATTAGAGTCACAACTAGATTCTGCAAAGGTATACATGGTGGACAAAACATTCAAAATATTCACTGTGTTAGAAAACATGTGAAGTACCTTCCAAATGCATTTTCGGAAGTCTTGGAGATTTTGAATCTTGTTCTGGCTCTCCTGTTATCAAAGCATCAAATGAGCATTTCTTTTCTTGCATGAAAAGAGTAAAACATACCTACAAAATAGTTGTGGAGACCGACAGCTGAGTGACTTAATGATGATGGTCTGTGAGCCATTGGAGGTGAAGCAACTGGATCTTTCTGTAGCTGTAGATTTGCTGAGTTGCCCAAGAAGGTTTCCATTAATTAAGAATTATAGCATCCTTCTATCAGTTATTCAAAAGACTTCAGGCTACTATCATTTAAAGGTATCCTGTACTGAAACTTAAGGATATCCCTTATTGAAACTTATATGCATATCACTGAACCTGCTTGGCTTCTTGTTTACATTGGTGGCCAGTTTTGTTACCTCAGTCAGCTACCAGTCCAGCTTGCCATCAGTGTCTCCAGTCAGCTACCAGTTAAGTTTGCAAGCAGTACCTCCTGTCAGCTACCAGTCCAGCTTGCCAGCAGTGCTTCCAGTCAGATACCAGTCCAGCTTGCCAGAAGTGTCTCCAGTCAGCTATCAGTCCAGCTTGCCATCAATGTCAATAGTCAGTAACCAGTCAAGTTTTCAATCAGTGTCTCCAGTCAGCTAACAGTCCAGTTTACTGGCAGTGTCTACAGTCAGCTAACAGTCCAGTTTGCCAGCAGTGTCTCCAGACAGAGAGAAAGTCTTGGGACCTCAGCTCATAATGGCATAGTGAAATGTAAAATATGAAGCATCTCCCTGACTGATGAGTGGGTCACCTTGTCGTTGGTAGTCAGGCTTGATCATAATTCGCCACTGAGCATAATTTGGCCAAATAATGAGACTAAGAACTCCTCTAACATGTTAAAATGATAAAAAAGTAAAAACATTGAATTGATTTGAATAAATTGAGACTTTAAAGCAACTTTGGAAGGGGGTACTAGTATTATAACTGTAAGCTTGATAGCTAACAGTCCAGCTTGCTAGCAGTGTCTCCCAGTCAACTATCAGTTCAGTTTACAAACCCCAAGCAAGGTAAGTAGAACATGTCACTAGTAAATATTTCTAAGAGTAATAAAGCTAAACCAGACTTACTAGGGTGTCCAGTGAGCTGAGTACAAGAATACAAGAAATAACCAGGAACATAAGTACATTATGTTACAATGGGTATGGGTGATGCCCCTCAACTTATCTGTAGTTTTATCGATGGTCTTGCAACACTGAGGGTTTTGGTGAAATGCTATGGAGGCGTGGTTTGGGCAACATACTGGACTGTGGGTACTCTGTGAAGGGGCTAAGATGCAACTTACTAAGCATGGGAAGAGGTAAAAAGTAGTAAAATCTGTTTCAAATGACTGCTAAAATGCAACTGAATTCACCAAATGTAAACATTTTCTGGGGCCAACCTCGGCCTATGGTTTGTCTTGCAATCCCTATAGTTTCAGTGAAATGACGCCCCTGCCAACAGTGCCAGTGAAGGCCTCCTACTTGTGGAACTGGAAGGCCTCTTGATAGACATACCAGAGTACAACCTCAAGTGGTACCATTTCTTCCCTTCCGATGGGAAGAGAAATAACGTGAGGTCAAGCAGTGCTGGGTCCCCTAGCCTGGATTGAGACAGGACAACTTCCTTTGTGTTTGCAGAAGGATTGTCCTCTCTTCTGAACACAGGACTGTCCATTATCAGAATGCTCCCCAGAGAAGGAGGTGGACCAGATGCAGCCCTACTGCCAGAGCAGCATTCAAAAAGAGAGTCCTTTACAGTCACCATAACCGTGCATGGTCATAGGCTGTTGTTGGGTAGAGTTGAGAGAAACTTAAGAACTTTTTCTTTCTTTTTTTTTTTAAAGTAACAAAACAATAACAAACTTTAACTAAATAATAAAACTAGTTGAACTGAATGTTGTATAGAGCATGAAAATCTGACTCCCAGAGGGTGGGTGAAAGTAATCATTGAAGCACACTCGGTACTAAAAAGGAACTGAGGAGGTTTAAGGCCATTGCTGCAATAGGTTATGAAGCGTGAGTCAGTCCAGGCGGTGCTGCACATGCACACAGCCTATCCTGCGCCAGCCCTCCTGAAGATTTTTGGCTCCCTCAGGGTCCCAGCCCCTCCAGCTCAGAACCAATCAGTGACAATCAATGGAGAAAATAAGGTCTAGGAAGATCTTCCATTTAGTCTCAGAGGCAGGTAAGGACTCAAACAGACTTAAGTGAGGTCAAAGGCTATATCTGTATTTGGAAAATGCCTTTGGTAGCTTGCAGTTCTCATGCCCAGGGTAGCAGTAGTGAAAGCTCACTTACCCATAGTGTCTATCTTGCATGACTTCTTGTTAATGATATACACAGTGACCTCTTGGGCAGAATGGCTTTGTCATTCTCAGAAAGAATAACAATAGCATCAGCTATAGGTTGAGACACATATACTGGTCTGTCCTTAGAAGCAGCATACTTTATAGCTATCTGCCTACAGACAGATGGAATAGAAGCTGGGCTATTCCAACTGCATCTGATCTCAAATGCTGGAGGAATAGGGGAAACAAACTGACCAATATGGTAGGCATGTTAAACCACTGAAGGGGAGACATTTATCTCAGTCAATAGTTTTAAAGCTCACAATCAAGTGCAGAATGCATATTTTTAGCAAAGCCTGGAAAGATTATCCTTCTGAGGAACAGGAAAGGGCCTGGTCCAAAGAGTCCAGGGTATAGAAGGAGTCGTCGTCACTGCCCTCAGAAATAATGAGTTTAGGGTCAAACTCATCCCCTTCCTCCCCATGGAAGGAGGATTAGGTAGGAGTGGATCACAAGTTCCCCAATCCAGAAGCAGGGCCTAGAGAGCAACACCGTGACACCTGTTCCAGTATATGAGGATCCAGCGCCAGAGGCGTGCCATGGCCAGAACTGAATCTGGTGCCAGGAGGTCTCCCAAAACAGAGGTTGGCACTGATGCTGATGCAGAGGCCAACGCCAACACTGATGCCGAGGCCAGCACTGGGAAAGGACAAAGAGGCTCAAACCCAGCACCTACCCTGGTACTGACCCTGGCAATCGATGATCCAGCTGGCACTGGACTGACCGCAAAGGCACCTTGGTCATTCCATTGCAGTGACACTGAATAGGGTGTGGCTAGTGGGGCAGGAGTCAGCAGTGCAGTCATCATTAAGGACTCTGGGATGTTGTCAAGCCAAAGGCTCTACATGACTTAAAGGCCCCACCTATGGCTCCAGTGTCACCAACCCTGAATGGGCGAGGGGCTAGTTCTGCAGGCAGAGGCAAATGAACCAGTCACTGCATCCACTGCTCTGTAAGAGCTGCCCAGTGGTGGAACTACCCACTGGAGTCCCCACCAATAGACAGGAAGGGGCTCTGTTCCTGAGATCTCGAGCCTCCTGTGAACAGAAGCCCCCCATGATGCCAACGATGCCAGTGAGGGCCTTCTGCTCCAGGACATTGAGGACCTCACAGTGGTCCTCACAGAGTGTGACCTCAAGTGGTACCATTTCTTCCCCTTCCTATGGAAGAGGAAGAACTTGAGGCTGAGCAGCGCTGCAGTTCTGACCAGGATCAGGAATTGGCCAACTATTTTTCATGCTTCTGGGAAGACTGTCCATCCTCTCAAGCACATGACTGCCCATTGTCACCCCTCCCCAAAGGGGGTAGTGGACTAAATACAGCCATGATCCTGGAATAGCTTTAATGAGGACTCCCTATCATGGTCATCCATGGCTGTTGACCATTGACTCAGCAGGGCAGAGCTATGAGAGACTGAGAAATATTTTGTAAATTCACTAAACTGACACAAAAATAAACTCTAACTTTACACATTAAAACTGAGAAGAACTGAACGCCATTGTCATATAGACATGAAGAACTGACTCAGTGGGTGAGCGATGTTGTCACTGACGCACACTCGATGGCATGAAAACAGAAAGTGAGGCAGTTAACATTGGTGCTGAGGAAAGCCATGCAGCACAAGCCAGTCTCATGGTGCCATGCATGTGCGCTGCTTCTGTAGCCCCAACCATCCTGAAAAGTTCATGCCCCTGCAAGGTCCTTGCACTTCCAGCTCAGACCCCATTAGGAGGTGAATCAATGGTGAAGACTGATTCCTGTAAGATCTCCACCTCCCAATCATAATCGCATGCTGAGCTGGTGCCAACTCCAGCACCAGGACCGACAACTGGTCTAGTATGGTTCTCCCCATCGCTCGGCTGGCACCAACCTTGCTACCAGACAATATAGTGCTGTAGTTTTAGGACACTGAGCTGCAATCCCTGGAGACCTGGCTGAATCCCAGCCCCACTTGCATACTGCGTGACCCTGAGCAAATCACTTAACTTCATCATGCTCCCAGGTCACACCTAGAAATAAACTTCAACTTAGTGTGCCTTTCCTGGTTAAACAATTTCTCCTTTCCTTCCAGGCCAATTGTCAGGTTTGTTATCACCCCAGCACAATGGGTGCATCAGTAGTCAGCCCAGTAATAAGAATGGCACCAGGGCTGGGGAGGCCCAGGATGACACTGTCACTGGAGCCACACCCATCGCAGGGCCCAAGGCTGACACCATGACTGGTGTGACAGCCATTGCCAGAGATGGTGTTGTCCTCTCCTGGAGCCCTAGGACCACCCAAGGTTGAGACTACAACACCACCTCAGCATGCTTATGCCACATGGCTAATGTAGGTCCCTCTCCTGTCACCGTGAACAGTGTCAGGAGTGGACCAGACATTGCAGTCAGCATCACCCACCATTGACACCACAACAGTATTAGGAGTCAGAGTGGCACCAGAAGGAGCTGACTGTCCACCAGACCCCCAAAGCCTCTGAGGCCCCAGTGAGGCAAGGTCAAGGAGGACTCTTTGCTTTCTCAACACCAGAGGTGCTGGAAGTGGCCCAGGGAAAGTCCCAGATACCATGCATTGGCCTCACAAATATGATGCCTGCTTCTAAAAGTAGGATTCAGTGATCCCATTTCATTGCATGGATTTTGAGGTACAACACTCCATCACAAAGCAGGTGTTGCAATCATCCATTCCATGAGAGGAGCAAGCAGGTCAGCAGCGCTGATGCCGATCCATTGCAGCAGTGAGTTTCCCACAGGGCAAAAACACATGATGGAATGCTTCCAGTGTTTGAGGACTTCTTTGCCTCCTTCTGTTTTCCTGAGGCTTCAGCATTGCAGAAAACAAAAATAACAAAATTAGGCAGCAACCCAATGAAAGACTAGTGGTAATGCAGAAGAAATTCAGTAGCCACTACAAGCTAAGGTGTTGTTGCTCTGGCTGTACACACACAATGATAGAGAATAACAAAACTGAGGTGCATGAGGAACAGTGATAGTTTACTGGCTGGTGCATCTTCGGTACATAGGAGTACCTAAGCACTGTCAATACAAGATGTCACTCCCTCATGCAAAAAAATGTGCTCCTGCAGGGTCCTCATGCTCCCCTGTCCTAGACCATCAGTAGAAATCAATGGTGAACATTGATTCTTGGAAGATCTTTGTTTCCCATGGGGTCCTAGTGCCTCCAGGTCCAAAGACCAAAGAGTATATGGCTCAGTGGAAAGCCTGACTTTATAAAGATCAACTCTAGCAAAGGAAAGGCAAACTCCGTACTTGTCAGTATGGGCACCAGTTCTATTGGATGCTTCTGGGTTTATCAAAAGAAATCAGAGTGGCTGGGCTTCCTACAATGAACCACAAGCAGTGTCAGTGGCTCAGTAGGTAGCATACTCGCCTCTGAGGCCAGAGAGATCAGAGGGCTGTGGGTTCAGTTCCCTAACTGGCACTTGGATTGATATTCCAGTACTGACACTGTAGTGCAGCATGAGAGGTGTGCTGCACTTCTGAGGTGCCATCTTTCGGATAAGACGTTAAACCAAGGTCCCATCTACCTGGACTGGTGGTAGTTCAGGTGGATGTTAAAGACCTCATGGCACTTATCGAAAAGAGTGGAATTTCCCGGTGTCCTGGCCATATTTCCTTCATTCACTAAAAATACCACCAACAGCTTAATCTGGTTCAAGGTCAGTTGTCATTCATCTGTATCCCTCCCCAGGTCGTGCCTGAAAATAGGCAGGATTTGTCTAGTGCACTTACCGGTCAACAAAATAAAATAAATAAAACCAAACACTATATATTTACACATATGGTTTTCAAAGAAAATTATAGGAGTTTCCTCACAATAATACTGATACTATAAACGTGTTTTGCCCAGTTTACTAAGAGATTACAAAGTGAAATCAGTTACAATAAGTGTTCAAATTGTAACAAGTGTAGGAGTGGGTGAAAACAATGCATACACTGTATGTTGTAAGAGTGTACAGTACTGTATGTATGGTGTAAAACTTGTCATTACATTATAAAACATTTATATGCATTAGATGTTTTCATGGTGTAACAAATGTACTGCGTATTATAATAGATGCATCTGTGGTGTAACAAGTGCATATCAAATACATGTCTGATATACCAGGAGTAAATTCTAAATGTTGCTGCTTCTCTCAAGGACCTCCTGGAAATTAGAAGCTTGCATTTCAAAACCATTTTTGCAAATAATCATAGAAAAAGTATTCACGGTATCTGTCATTTTGACAGGAAATGTCTTTAGGCAGAGGTCAACATGCAGTTGTTAGGATTCTTTGTTTTGTCTTTGGGGTGCCCAGTGTTCTGGGCTCTGAATTTTGGGAGACAATGTACAATATATGAACAAGTGCATGTTAACATGGAGTAAGGAAAAAAGTCTGCCTGCATTTTCTGCAGTTTGTGTACGGCATTTGACAGGTATCTGTCAACCCCTGTAGTGTTTAATGCCTGCTGTTAGTAGAATGTTTTCTTAATGGAGCCTCCAGTTTAATTAAAAACACTATTACTTCAGATATCTGATGATCGGTGCACTCCCTACCAAATTGAGCTTGCAGAAGTCACTGACACCTCATCAGAGACAATCAACTCTGTTCATCAAGAAACATGTAAAAGGCCAGGTGAGAGGGAGTCCGTACTTCTGTACAGTAGCAAAGTGTCTTATACACAACAATATGGCACATGACATGATGATCAGCTTATCCTTGTTACTTATATTCACAGTTAACCAGAGACTGCAACAAAAGCCAATAGGAAAACACAAGCTGGATACTGCAACTTCAGGCTGGACACATGCCCCTAGCAGCTCTGTATAAGTTCCATTGGCTGGAGGTTTAACAACAGGAATGGAAATTCCACAAAGTACTAAAAGAGATTGTTGTGATTAGAAGAAGGCTGGCGTCAGTACACAAATAGACAAATAAGGACTATACACACTCTGTTGACAGTCATGGACTGATCTGTGGCAATGGTGCAGCATGTAAACTCCACAAAAAGAGCAGTGTCTGGAAGCAAAATCCCATTTGCACCTCTGTGCCATGAAAATCTTCCTTCTTGCTTGGCAAGGGGTTTGCTCAGATCACTCTCCATCTCACTCAATTGTTGCAGGATGGGATCTTCTCCAAAGCAGGTAATCCAAAGGATGAAAGATCCTGCAACCCTTTCACTTCTGTACAACTAAAACACAGGAATTCTGTCTCGCCTGACATAGTCAGGTCATCATCTAAGTCAACAGGACCTGAAATTGAAAGAAAATTAAAACAACAATCAAATGGTAATACTAATAACAATATCTGTCTTAAATTCAACCTTCATACCTTTAAAAGTACAAGCATATCGGAAAAGAAAGTAGGGGTGCGTGACTGCCTTTTCTCAAATACTGAGTGAGAATTTGTACTCCCAACCTCAAATATCTGAACAATCTTTAGTGAGTCCAAAAAGAAGGAAAAGGAAAGTAAATAGAAACCTCTAGCCCCCCTCCAACCCACATCACCAAGGCTGGTCCCATTGCCTCTCCTCACCAACCCACTCATCTCTCCCCTTAAAGGTGAAGCGTTACATGATCTGCATGAGTTAAACATTGGAGTTTGCTTCAGAATGCCTTTAATGAAATACAGACAGTAAATGAATAAAAATAATGTTATGAATATCATCTGCGTTTGTCTGTTTTCACTCTATGCTAATGCACTGGTCTGCTGTCAGCAGTGTGGAGCTCTGGTTAGTGCTAAAGTTACTACACCGTCACTTCCCAGTTTGTGCTCAGATGTTTTCATGATAGTCACATAACAAAGGGCACAAAGTGTTACTGTGCAGTTGCCTCCCTCAGATCCTTGAGTGATACATCACTGGAGAATACATTTTGATTTTTGTAGGTCTGGTGACACAAAAACTTATGCTAAAACACAGACTCATTTGTCGTTTCAGTCACACAGCTTTACTGAAAATTTATGCTGCATGACTGTATAATCTTCAGTTTTGGTTGAAACAAACAATTGCCAGAAGCTTTGTTACTGACATTGTACTCTTTATTCTTTATTGTGACATTTATATGGTCATTCGGTGCATAAACAAGCATTTGTCAATGCCAAATGTTCAGCCATTTGCACTGGTGTCATAGTGGGCGTGTGGTGCTGATACCAGTGAAAGTGACATTGAAAATTGCTTCAGTGAAGGAATCATTTTATGAACATTTAAGAATATAAAGTAGATGTGATGATGTTGTGCAGTTTAACTTTCTTGTCTGTTAATATTTGTGGCCCAAACTTTCAACATACCCTTCTTATGATCCCACCTCATGAACAAGTGCTGAGAACATGTTCAACTCCTGCTGAAAGGTGATTTCATGCGGTGACTGTGAACTCATCTTTCAGGATGCAAAAACACATTTAGCCAGGATCTGAAAATGACAGCCATCACATTCATGAGGTGCTGTGAAGAGATGGCTATCTTGACATTTTGGGGTCAAAATACTGAAAATTATCAAAGTTACAAACCTGAGTTCGTAAATTTAAATGTAGACTCATAACTTTGTTATTTGCTAATATTTTTGCCCCAATTTTCAACAAAACCTTCTTATGACCCCACCTCATGAACAAGTGCAGAAAAATTTTCAGTTCATGGCTGAAAGGTGATTTAGTGCAGCAACTCGAAATCACCTTTTGGGATAAAAACACATTTTGCCAGGATCTGAAAAATGACAGCTGTCACATTCATAAGCTGCTGTGAAGAATTGGAAATATTGAACATTTGGGGACAGAATATTGAAAATTACCAAAATCATGAGCATGTGTTTGCAAATTTTAATGCAGGCTCATAACTTGCTGTTTTTATTATTTTTATACTATGAATTACAATGAAGAAGGAAAAGGTGAACTACTAGGAACTGAACCTAGGACCTCTAGCATTCTGTGCTAGTAACTCTACCTCTGAGCTATGGTTCACACAGCATGAGGGCTGTCCAAATCTTCCTTCAAATTTACATTCCCTTCCTCTGGTGTTGAGTAACTTTGCAACCTCAGCAATACATCAGAACAACAACCAATCAGCTTCTTCTCAATTGCATTTAAAAAGCCACTGCTAGGCAAATTTAGATTATGAATTACAGTGAAGAAGTGAACCACTAGGAATTGAACCTAGGACCTCTAGCATTCCATGCTAGTAACTCTACCTCTGAGCTATGGTTCACACAGCTTCAGGACTGTCCAAATTTTCCTTCAAATTCTCATTCCTTTCCTCTGGTGTTACGTAACTTTGCAACCTCAGAAATACATCAGAACAACAGCCAATCAGCTTCTTCTCAGTGCAGTTTAAGAAGCCACTGCAAGAGCAAATTTAGATTATGAATTACAATGAAGAAGGGAAAAGGTGAACCACTAGGTATTTTTACACCACATTTTCAACATAGCCTTCTTATGACTCCTCCTCATGAACAAAGTTGGAGAATGTTTTCAACTCCTGCTCAAAAGATGATGATATCTCTCACTCTCTATCTCTTCAAAGCATGAGGCAGTGCTGGTTTGTGGAGTTTCCACATGGGATGTCAAATGCAACTTGACTGGCAATCAACATAATTTAATACCATTTAGACACTTAGCACAACTGTGTTAAGTGTCCCTGCTATGCTACTGTGAACATCTTGTTTTCTCAAACTTGTGATAAATTCTGCAGTTTAACTTAAGTACAGCTTTGCAAACTGCCTTGCTATGTCTGCTTCACAGACTGCTCAGTTCATGTGGGATGTCACTCTGGGATGATTACTCATTCATTGTGCATCAGAATCTTGTATTTTGTTAGTACAAGATCCCTGATGTTCCTTATATGGACTGCTTTACATGATAGTTTCGGCTATGAACAGCAGCTTCTACTCATGCAGTAAAAATAGTGAAATTAGTTATGAAGAACATGTAATAAAGAATCCAAGAAGAGAACTGTGTCTGCAAATTATTAAGTGTTCACAGTCAGTCAGTCAGTCAAATCTTTATTTATTCAGGTGAGCATCATTGAGCAAGGCTCATTTACAAGATAGACCTGATAAGGTCAAGGTTGATAGTTGGTACCACATATACATCAATGCACTAATATATGCATAACAGATACAGAAAAAACACTTATAAATACAATGATCAAGGGTAAGAAGTTGATTCAGACATACATGACAAGGTAGGTTACAGGAACATTATACAAAAGATAAGTATATACATATCCCAAAATAGAGTCAAGGCATACACACAGCATAATGTAATACTAGGATGAATGGGGAGCATTTAGGAATGATGTAAGGGCCAGTGATTAGTGGGAGAAGGATTAGGTAGGTAGTAGGTAGTCAGGTAGAATTAAATGGAACTGGGGTACTATAAAAGGGTGGCTGCCCGGGAGGGAGAACTGTGGAACAAAAATATGCCATATATGGTGGCTGTCTGGAAGGGGGTTATGAAATGGCAAGTCTAGCTCTTGTAGTAGCAGTTGCATTTCTCTGCAAAAGCTTGTGCAAAGCTGTTTAAAGGATACTATAGGTATAAGACTGGACAGCTTTAGGGATTTCTGTAGAATATTCAAGCCATAGCTAAAGAATAGCTGATTGCCGCCTTCCCTAGCCGGGTGTTGACTTTAGGTATTTTGAGCATGATGAAGTTGTTGCTTCTTAGGGCATAGGAGCTAGCTATGGCCTGGGTGAAGCAGTCTAGAATATAGTTTGGTAGCTTTTAGACAATGCTCTGTAGATTCATAGTGCTGCATTTCTGTTCCTTCTGAGATGTAGAGAAACCCATCCAACTGCAGCATAGAGAGCAATGGTGAGTGTTAGCTGGAAGATCTGTTATGAATCTTATTGCTCTATGGTACAGGGTATCCAGCTTGCTTAGGTAGGAGATGGGGCAGTGACTATAAAGGAAGTCAGCATAGTCAACAACTGAAAGAAAAGTGGCGGACTAACCTCATCTTTGAGTCTCTTGTTAGGAAGTGTTTAATTCTATAGAATAGTAAAGCCTTTGGCGAAGTTTTCAGCAGTTCTTCAATATGATGTGAAGTCAAGTCTGCTATCAATCCACACACCTAAGTATTTGAATTTTTCTACATACTCCAGATTTTCTCCAAGGATAGTGCATAGCTGGGGGAGACTGCTTAGTGGGGAGGTACTGGTGGAGCTTTGATTGGAGAAAAGCATTGCTTTTGTGTTTTGCATTTAAAAGAAGCTTTTCTCAAGTAGTTGATATTGCAGCAAGGAGAATTCTGCCTGTAAGATTTCATGGGCAACTGTAGGTGATGGGTTGCTGACATACAAAACAGTGTCATCAGCAAAGAGGTAGACAGTGGCTTTGGTGAGATTTGAATCAATATTATTAATGTAGATAGCAAAGGATAGGCCCAGGATAGATCCTTGCGGAACTACCTCTTAGCAGTGGTTTTAAAGGGATAGATCACTTTCAGCTTTCACCTGCTGTAACCTATCCATTAGGTAACACCTGAACCATTTAAGGGAGGGTGGATCTAGGCCAATGGAATGCAAGGAAGAGAGTAGCAGCTCGTGGTCCACAGTGTCAAATGTCTTACTTAGGTCAAGAAATACTGCACAGACACTATTCTTGTTATCTAATTCAGTTTGCCAGTCATTTGTAACTTTGGCCAGTGCAGAGGTAGTGCTGTGCCTGGCCCTAAACCCAGATTGGGCTGGATTCAAGAGGTTAGCATCATCAAGGTACTCTCTTAGCTGGATGCTCACTATTTTCTCTAGCATCTTGGATAGCACTGGAAGAATGGAAATGGGCCTGTAGGTATTAAGGTCCATAGAGTCCCCTGATTTTAGAAGGGGAACCACTTGGGCTGTCTTCCACACTGTAGGAATAGAACCAGAGGTTAAAGATAGGTTAAAGAGATGTGTTAGGGGAACTGCAAGTACATGAAATTCAATCTTTAGAAAGTAGGGTCAAGAGAGTCTGCCCTGTGCTTTTTAATATCCAACGCCATAAAAGATTCTCACTTGCTTCAACAGGACAGGTATGAAGGAGAAGGAAGAATCAGCTCTCTGGGTACCAGTGTACTGGGAGCTTAGTTGTGCACACAGCAGATTAGCTGGAGAGGTGTCAAAGGCAAGGCCAGCAGTTGTAAAGTGGTTATTGAAGGCATCAGAATTTTGCCAGAGATAGAACCATTATTGTGCTGCAGTTGAGTTGGTAGAGAGGTGCCAGAATCCTGCCCTACAATACCCTTTGATGGTGCCCCAGAACCTAGGATTGTGATAGGAGGAGTCAAGTTCAGCCAAGTAAAAGGCAGCCTTTGCATGCTCTTACTTTGGTGCAGCTATTCCTGGCTTTCCTAAATAACACCCAGTCATTTGGGTTCTTGGTTTTTCTTGCCATCTTCCATAATTTGTCTCTCCCAACAGTGCAGATTTGAGGTCGGCTGAAAACCAGTGGCAAGATTTGTTTTTATTCGGACACTAGTGATTGGGGCATGGGTACTAAGGGCACTTAGTATTATACTGTTTAGCACCTGATGTGCTTTTCCACAGATTGTGCAAGATAAAACTCTTGCCAGCTTGGAGAGTGAGCTAGATCATGCAGATATCCTTCAATATTGAGGTTTTCTTGGCTCTCCTCATTAGAAATTTTCCTGCGGTTGTTGGTTTGCTGGAAGATCTTGCTCCTGTAATGAGGCAGTGATCACTTATATCACTGAAAAGCACTCCAGTGTGTGTGAATAAATGGGGTTTGTTCACCAGCAAGATATCAAGTAGTGTGCTGTTGTTTCTATTCTTTGAGTTTATTCTTGTTGGCTCATTTATCAGTTATGTGAGCCCATGTGTATCACAGAACGATACCAAGGTGCAGCTGCCTTGGAAACCAGTTTAGATTCAGATCACCTAGGATAATGACTCTTCAGAGCCTGGTTTGAGTAGATTCCCAGGTGGGATAAAAGCTTGTGGTCAGCAGAGGGGCCTGTAGCAGCCTACTAGCTGGAAAGCTGCTGTACTAGGGGAGATACTTTGGGGATATACATTCAAATTCTTTGGGCATCGAGGTTGCAGTAAAGCAGGATACAGGTATACTGGACTTTACATATATAGCTACTCCACCGCCCTTGTTAGGCGATCCGCTCTGAATAACTGATAATTGGGTAGATTAACATCCCTATCTGCTGTGGTGGGTTTGAGCCATGTCTCAGATACCACAAGAAAGTCTGGCAAGGTACGGGCAACCCAGCCTTGTATCAGTGTAAGTTTTTTCAGGAGGCTGCATGCATTAATATGTAAAACTGAGGCCTTTGATAGAGGTTGGGTCTGCTGGTGAGGTGATACACTCAGGGGGGCCTGGGTTGATTTCCACATTTCCAATACAGAGTAGTAGAAAGAATAGGAGTTTCATAAGGGCTGCAAGAGATAGGAAGAGGGGCTGTCTTTGGTCCTCCTATTCTTGCTGTGTCGCCACTCTTTAGGGTGCTCCAGAAGGGCTATGACACCGTGTCGAGACACCCAGTAGCAGTTTGATAGTCAGGCGTAAGAGGAACTGTATATGCAGCAATGGAGCATTGATCAGAATACATACATGGTGATTTGCGTCCTTTATGGCAGTCACCCCACGGATACTGTTGCAGCAATGGTAGGGCATGTATGAGGGTCTGAACATTATTCACTGAGGATGAGACAGAGAGGCTAGGTGGATGGGTCACCATATTTTGCGTGATATGGACATCCTCCATAAGGAACCCCATCCATGACAGGAGAGAAGTAGCAGGAGGAGTCTCCCCATTGTGAAAGTGGTATTGCTAGTTAACTTACCGGGAGAACAGTAAGGAAGGGTTGCTGATTAGGGTGGTACAGCAGGGCGGTGATGCAGTTTATTGGCTAGAGTAGTGCTGAGGGCGGGAAGAGAGATTTCGGACGGAAGATGCCTATAAAAATAACACACAAGGAGGGGAAGGCGGGTGGGCAAAAATTTTGCGGCTTTCCCATGCCTTTCCTCGGTGTCCCTCCCGCCCCGTGGTCCCTGGGTCGCTTAGCGGGTCGCCGACCCGCCTGCTGATGGAGCCGTAGAGTCTCGCGCCAACTGGGTGCTGGGCAGGGAACCAGACTGGAGAGAGACAGAGGAAGGAGCAATAATTAGTAGAAAACAGAAACAAGTGTTTCTACTGGTCAGAGTAATACATAGATACATAGATACATAGACAGTGTCAGCAGATAAGGCCTATGGCCCACCCAGTCTGCCCATTTGAGCTTGTAAGTTCAGTTTGTTTTCCTAGAAGTCTGTTGCCCTTACCCCTGACCTCCAGAATTCCTTTATGTCTATCCCATGCATTCTTAAATCCCGTGATTGTTTCAGCCCCACCACTTCCTCTGGCAGGGTGTTCCACTTGTCCACCACCCGTTCTGTGAAGAAATTCTTCTCATGTTTCCTCTGAATTGTCCTCCTCCAACTTCATCCCATGCCCTCTAGTCCTGGAACATCTTTTCACTTAAAATATTGTTTTCCTGCACCTGTTCCTCCCTGTAAGATACTTGTATGTCTCTATCATATCCCCTCTCCCTCCTCTCCTCCAGGGAGTACATGTTCAGTTCCTTCAACCTGTCTTCATAGGACTTGTGATGCAATCCGTGCACCATCTTTGTTTGCCCTCCTCTGAACCTTCTCTACCCTGTCTATGTCCTTACGTAGGTATGGTCTCCAGAACTGTACACTGTAATCCAGGTGGGCCTCACTAGTGTCTTGTATAGCAGAATTATGACCTCCTTTTCCTACTGGTGATGCCCCTGCCTATACATTCCAGCATCCTATTTGCTTTACCTGCTGCCTTGTCACACTGTTTCCCTACCTTGAGGTCATCAAAGATGACAACCCCAAGATCCCTTTCCTGCTTGGTGCATGCTATATCCTCACCCCCAACTGATATATTGTGCCAGGGTTTTTGTGCCCCATATGCATTATCTTGCACTTCTTTGCATTGAATTTCAACTGCAAACCCTGACCATTCTTCAAGTTTCTTCAGGTCGCTTCTCATTCTGTCTACACCTCTGGTGTGTCCACTCTGTTACAGAGCTTTGTGTCATCAGCGAACAGTGAAATTCTGCCTTCTAGGTCCTCGCAATGTTACTGATGAAGATGTTGAATAGGACCGGTCCCAGCACTGATCCCTGTGGCACCCCACTGGTCACTCTTCCTCTGTGGAGTGACAGCCATTTACCACCACCCGCTGTGTCCTGCCACCCAGCCAGTTACCTACCCACCACACTACTGTCCTGCCCACACCCATATTCCCTAGTGACTAAAATTTGCACAACAAAAGGCTGTGGGGCTGGGGTGCCGTAGCTGCCTGGCCCACTTTAAATTACCAAAAAGGGCTTGTAATCACAATTTACACAGAATTTAACATTTTCCTCTACATTTACAAAAAAAACAAGTAAAGCAGCTCTTTTTGAAGTTTTCAGCAAAAATTCCAAGTCCCAGAACAGCTTCAGGTAATGCAAGTTCAGTCATCATGCGATTCAATGGGGCAGGAGGACCAATCGGCTGCTCTGCCCTGAAACGCTCACTTACTGAATGGACATGGCTTTCCCGTGCCTTTCCTCAGTGTCTCTCCTGGCCTCGTGGTCCCCTGGGTCAGCTTAACGGATCACCGATCACTGGCGGAGCGACTCCGGCGCTCAACTGGGTGCTGTGGGCAGGGAAATCAGACTGGAGAGAGACAGAGGAAGAAGCAATAATTAGTAGAAAACAGAAACAAGTGTTTCTGCTGGTCAGAGTGACTAAAATTTGCACAACAAAAGGCTGTGGAGGCGCCGTAGCGTCTGGCCCACTTAAATTACCCAAAAGGGCTTGTAATCACAATTTACACAGAATTTAACATTTTCCTCTACATTTACAAAAAACAAGTAAAGCAGCTCTTTTTGAAGTTTTCAGCAAAAATTCCAAGTCCCAGAACAGCTCAGGTAATGCAAGTTCAGTCAATGCGATTCAATGGGGCAGGAGGACCAATCGGCTGCTCTGCCTTGGCAAGCGCTAAACACGATTGGCAGCGGCTTTCCTGTACCTTTCCCGGTGTCCCTCCTGGCCTCATGGTCCCCTGGTTCAGCTTAGCTGCCGGATCGCTCGCTGGCGGAGCTGCAGCCCCGGCTCTCAACTGCGCTGTAGGCAGGAAATCAGACACTGGTCGCGGCTTTCCGTGCCTTTCCTCGGTGTCCCTCCTGGCCTCATGGTCCCTAGGTTGGCTTAATTGGTCCCGGCCGCCCGCTGGCGGGCATAGCCCGAGCGCTCAACTGGATGCTGTGGGCAGGAAATCAGAGCGATTGGCGGCGGCTTTCCCATGCCTTTCTTCCGGTGTCCCTCCGGCCTTGTGGTCCCCTGGGTCGGCTTAGTGGTCACCGACCGCCCTCGGCGGAGCATAGCCCGGCTCAACTGGATGCTGTGGGCAGGAAATCAGAGCGATTGGCGGCGGCTTTCCGTGACGCTTACCTCGGTGTCCTTCCTGGCCTGTGGGTCCCTGGTCGGCTGTAGGTCGCCGACCGCCTGGCTGGCAGAGGTGTAGCCCTGGCACTCAACTGGGTGCTGTGGGCAGGGAAATCAGGCGATTGGCTGCGGCTTTCCATGCCTTTCCTCAATGTCCTCCTGGCCTGCGTGGTCCCCAAGGTCAGCTTAGCGATCCGCCGACACACGCCCGCTGAGTGGAGCGTAGCCCGGTGCTCAACTGGATGCTGTGGGCAGGAAATCAGACTGGGCACGAGCATGACAGTGACTGAGCACGAGCAGAACTAAGCCGACAGCAAGCCAGACATTCCACACATTCCAGGCTGACTTTGACAGATTCAGCTTGGTTTGTTGTGCAGCACAGATCAAAGGGAATAGTTGATTCTTGATTGGATAGTTTAGTCCTTTTAAGTTTGTGCCATCTCCACCCACCAAGCTAAAACTCTGTCAGCCTGGCTGATGATTGGAGTGACACTGAATTGGCCTTAAAACACTGCTCTGCATTGGATGAACAGTTTAACACCCATCAAAAACAGTACTACTGTAATATTTTCACTTTTCACTTGATGCATGGTGAACACAAAATTACTTATTTTAATATAGTACCAGAAAATTAACTTTATTTTGTTCCTTATTTTATGACTGATCACAACATAAATAAAACAACGATGCACAAAGACCTTTACTAAGTTTTAGGTTTTTGTAGGACTAACAGTACTGTACTACATAAGAATAGATCTTAAAAATGAAAATGATGTGCTCACCTCTAATTGTTGACCTTACAGAATATTTTCACAATTCATCACTGATGGGTTCAAGCTGGAGGTGCCAGGATCCCGTGGAATGTGTAGCTTTAAGACATTTGGAGTGGGATGTGCACATCAGGACAGTGCCACCCACAAGGCAAATGTAAGATGTGGTGCTCATAGACTGGCCAGTAACTGATGCCAGCTCACCCTTCTCCTCAGTTCTGTTTGCCTAGAGAGGAAAAGAGTAAGAAGATAGGACGGTTGGGCAAGGGAGCCCAAGGGACAGGTAAAAGGATATAGGATATAAACTAAACAAATTAATAAAAACTGAGAAGGAAAAGAAGAGCAATTCTGGATAGAGGGACTTAAGATGGACAAGGGTGACCAGGACATCTGGGCAGGTCAGGAGTGAGAAAGAGAAAGAAGGAGAGAGAGAGTATGGACCCCTGTCCTTGGCCAGGAAGGATGAAAGGTAGGTAGGCTTGCCCAAACCACTGTTAAGACATGTCTAACAAAGTGCAATGACCAAAAGAAAAATTACTCACCTTAGTAATGTTGTTTCCTCTAATGGAGTCTTGCTATATTTTGACTATTGCAGTTTGTCCCAGCCTTAGAACTGCTCCGGAGGTGAAAGAGTTAACTTCCATGCAGATCATGGGAGCTTAGAGCGCGAGCTCGGTTCAGAAGCTCTGTTTGGTTGGTTTCAAACCGAAACTGTCAGATCTTTACCAGCAAAACTCACTAAGGTTCTGTGTGGAAGCTGTAACCTACACTAGCCAACTGGCTACTAATATATTAACACATTTTCACTGGTCCCAACACAAAGACTCAAGTCAGTGGACCAGAAAATTAAGATAAAATAACTAAATAAATACACAACACCCAAACATGAAAGAGGGCATCAATAAATGCCAACAGAGGACTACCCACCCCATACCCCAAAGTAGGAGTTCTGAGAGGACAGGTTGGGAGGTATAATATAGCAAGACTCCATTAGAAGAAACAACATTACTAAGGTGAGTAATTTTTCTTCAGACAACATGAAGTCTTGCTATATTATGACTATTGCAGACTACACAGCAGTACCTCCATGGAGGAGGGATAGAACCTACTTAGGAATAGGGTCTGAAGCACGGCTGGCCAAACCGAGCATCCCTCCTGGCCTGAATATCTAGGGAGTAATGCTTGGTGAAAGTGTGTACTGTCTTCCAAGTAGCTGCCTGACATATCTCCAAGATAGGGATGTCTCTAGCAGCAGCTAGAGATGCAGCTGTACTCTGGTAGAGTGAGCCTCAGGCCTGAGGGGGGAACCTTACCCAGCTTTTGATAGCAAAATTGATACAAGAAATGATCCACCTGGCAATGGATCTTTAGTGGCAGGTCTCCTTTCCCAACCTCACCATAAGTGAGAAACAGTTGGAGGGGGTCAAACCTGTGACCCTTGGTACGCCTATGTAGTAACTTAGGGCCCTTCAACATCTGTTGTGCAGCCCTCTCACCAGAGGAGGAATGGTCAGTGAAGAACACTGAAGTGAAATAGATTGGTTAAGGTGGAAATCTGAAACCACCTTAGGCAAAAACTTCCTGTTAGTCCTAAGGACCACTTCTATCCTGTGAAAGGAAATAAAGTCAGTTTCTACTGATAAAGTCTGTAACTCACTTATACGCCTGGCAGAAGTGATGGCTACCAGAAATGCAGTTTTCCAAGTCAATACTTAAGCTCTGCCGAAGACAGAGGCTCAAAGGGGGTTGCATTAGCTGAGCAATGCATACATTAAGATCCCAAGCCGGGCAGGGTCCCTGAATGGAGGATTGGTGTGAAGCAATCCTTTCAAAACTTGGAAAATACAGGATGAACAGAGAGAGAAGAGGGCTTCCTGCTGAAATGAAGGCAGAGACAGCAGCCAAGTGCACTTTCAGGGTAGCTGGTCTCAGTCCCAAAGAATTAAGATGGACCATGTAGTCCAATACAGTAGGTAGATCAGCAGACTTGGGGAAACATGCTTCCCAGAACACCATATGGAAAACCTTTTCCACTTGGAGTTATAGGTAGTTCCTGGTGGAAGGCTTCCAGCAGCCTTCAGGATTTTGAGAACACTTTGAGAAAGTTGCAAATCGGCAACTCTAACTGCTCAAGAGCCAAGCCTTGAGGTTGAGGGATTTGAGATTCAGATACCAAACTCTCCCTGAGCACAGGTTAACAGATTGTGGTTCCTGGGGAGACACAGGGAAGATGGACTGCTAAGGACAGAAGGAGTGGGTACCAGGGCTGCCTGGCCCAGTCTGGAGCAATCAGGATCATTTTGCAGGGCTGAGACCTGACTTTGACTAGTACTTTGAACAGGAGAGGAAGTGGGAAAGGCATAAAGAAACTTCCCTTCCCAATCGAGGAGAAAGGCATCCAGGGAACTGAGCCCAACACTGGGGCCTGCAACAAAACAGTGGAAGTTGATAATTGTCTGGGGCTGCGAAAAGATCTATCTGAGGAGTGCCCCATCTGGCAAACACCATTCCAGTACTAGGGATCCAGTGACCATTCGTGATGGCCCTGGGAAATCCTGCTGAGGGCATCTGCCAGGACATTGTCCTTGCCTGGGAGGTGAACTGCTATGAGGGAAGTGTTCAGGGAGTAAGCCAGAGACCACAACTTATTGCCCGTGCACAAGGCCAAGACCGAGTGCCCCTTGTTTGTTGATGTACCACATTGTAGTGGTGTTGTCTGTCTGACCTGTACTACCTTGTTCTGAACAGATGCAGAGAAAACCTGAAGTGCTAGAAAACAGCTCTGAGTTCCAATAGATTGATGTGGAGCAGAGACTCCTGAGGGACCATAATCCTGGGTGGAGAGGTCGCCCATGTGAGCTCCCCATCCCAAAAGGGATGCATCTGTAGTAAGGGTCAGGAATGGGACAGAGGGATGAAAGGCACCCCTGTCTCAGATTGCTCTGATCCTGCCACCACTGAAGGGCCTGGATCAGGGTTCGAGTCACTGGGATCAACTTGGATAGAGGATCTCTTGAGACCAGAAAGCTCTCAAATGGAACTGAATGTCCTTCATCTGAAATCTTGCTCCTTGCACCACAGCTGTGGAGGCAGCCATGTGCCCTAGGAGCTGCAGGAAATGCCTTGCTGGTCGAGAAACCTGCAGAGTGAAGGAGGCGGCCAGGGCCACTAAGGTCCTTACCCTTTCCAAGGGGAAGGAAGGCTCTGGCCTGCTTTGTATCCAGTTCTGCGCCTAAAGGTGAGTACCTGGAGAGGTTCCAAACTGACTTTGGAAGATTGAGAAGAAATCCCAGAGAGGCAAGCAGCTGCTGGGTAACTAGCAGGTGTGATTTGACCTGGTCTGGAGACTGACCCACAATGAGCCAGTCGTCCAGGTAGGGAAAATGGCAATCTTTTCTTCTTAGGTGAGCGACTGCTACTGCCAGACACTTTGTGAACACCCTTGGGGCAGAAGTGAGGCCAAGGGCATTGCTCTGAACTGATAATGGCCTGAGGGCAGTTCGAAGCTGAGGTACTTCGATGGGAGCTTCTGATAAGAACATGAAAGTAGGCATCTTTGAGGTCCAGGGAGGCTAGCCAGTCCCCTGGCCTTAGGGAGGGTAAATTATTCCCAGTGTCACCATTTTGAACTTTGGCTTTAAAAGGTGCTTGTTTAGATATCTTAGATCCAGGATAGGCCACCACTCTCCTGTCTTTTTGGGGTAAGGAAATACCTGAAGTACAGACCCTGCCCTGGTGAAGGGAAGAAACCTTTCTACAGCTCTGAGAGCCAGGAGGGTTGAGACTTCTGTTTCCAAAGCAAGAGTCTCTAAAGGGTTTGTAGGTGGAAAGATCTGGCTCTCATCTTGAAATTTCTTGAAGCTGAGAACCAGACCCTGGCTCACTACTTCCAGGACCCACCTGTCTGAAGTTAAAGACTGCCAGTCCTGGACGAAGTGAGCCAACCTGCCCCTACAGGTAGTGGAGCCAACCCTGGGCATCCCATCAGGGTGCCTGTTTGGCATGGGCTTTAGGCTGAGGGGTGGGAGCAGGCCTGCTCGAACCCCATCTGCCTCTCCGTCTGAAGAACCCCTCTGTACATACACTGAAGAGGAGGGGCCTGAGTCTGGTAAAAGGCCTGTGAAAAGGCTCACCCTACCCGGGGGCTGCCTCTGAGGAGTGGCTTGTGCCTTGGCTTGTGCACCCTGTAAGTGGTTCTATATTCATCCATTTTTCATATAATTTCTGTCTGTCCCCAAACAGAGAATTTCCCACCACAGGAAAATCCATAGCCTTAGACTGGGTATCCTGTGACAAAGAAGTACACCTGAGCCAGGCCAATCTGCAAAAGCCACAGATGTAGCCATGACTCTAGAGGATACATCATTAGAATCCACTGCAGCATGGAATTGCACCTTAGATGCCTCAATACCATCAAGGGCCACCTGCTCCAGCTCCTTGCGCTGGCCAGGGACCTGTTTGCTAAGGCCATGACAGTATCCCATCTAGATTTCTGGTATCTTGCAACATAAGCCATATAGTTAGCTTGTCTGAGTCCCAAGGATGCTGCCATGTATTGTTTTTGGCCATGGCATCAATCTTCCTGGAATCCTTGTCAGGAGGATGTGAAGCCAGTGGAATATTAGCTTTATCACAGGCTGCAGCCTGAACTACCCCAACATGACTGCATTGCTGTGAAAGAAAATCTGTTTCAGAACCTGACAAAGTGTACCTCCTGTCCATCTTTTATCCACAGGAGGCACAGAATTAGGAGCTTTTAAAATTTTTATTGTTTGTTTTCTAAAGGATTTATGAAAAGGATGGACAACCCCTGACTCTGGGATATCCATCATCTCCACATAGTCAGGCTCCTCTTGCTCATCCAAAGCCTCCTCTAAGGGAAGCTGGAGGGTCTCAGCAACTTTTTATAAAAAAAATGAGAAGGGACTCAGAAAGCCTAGGGGAGACTCACCTGAAGGTCTGTCTGGGGAGATGTCCGGTTCAATGGGCACATCCAGACTTTCAAAGTCACATTCACACTGATCATAATCCTCATCCCTCCTCTGGTTCATAGAACTCTTCTATATCATAATCCTGAACCACTGAACAGACCGAACTGACCTTTGCCAGATAGTGGCAGTTTGAGGAACAGGGACAGGGACTGGACAATCTGTATTGCCCTGGTTATCTCAGCAGCAGTTGGAGAAGGAATTTTGACCCAAACCTGCTGATTTTTAGATTTCTTTGCTGGAACTGGCTCCTCAGAGCCAGCTGCTTGCCTGAGGAAGTCTCGCCTGGTCAGAGGGCACTCCTCCGTTCGGGCTGGCCATCCGGTCAGCGGATTCTTTTGGCCTCATTCCTGAGCCTGCCCACCTCTGTCCAGGTGGCTGCAGGAAATTTCTTTTACAAATCTGGCAGTCTGAATTGAGGTGGTCAACCCAGACACAACACATAGTGTGGGGTCAGCCTTGGCAAAGGCTTCCCACAGACACTAAGCAGTGTTGAAACCCAGGGCCCGGTTTTCTTTTGGGTTTCAGACATGATGCCAGCCTAACCAACCAACTTGCCCTTTGATGGCAGTGCAGGCAAGACACCCTTATCGGTTCCAAACCGTGTCACGGGTCGTGAAAACCGTAATGAAATCCATTTTTTAGAACCGATAAGAACCGAACCGACTTAAAAAAAGCCTTTAAAAGGCTTTAAACTTATATTCAAATACAACTCGATCGTTCAACCGAACCATAATACTTTACAAGTTCCACAAGAAAACTCATCTATTACTTATGATTACTATAGACAGAGCCTGAACCGATCGGTTTTAGGTTAAAATAATGAAATCGCGGTTAAATTCAACTGAGAAATAGCACTTTAAACCGAAGAAATGAACCGAGCAACAGGAGGAATCTCCGAGCGACTGTTCAGTGAGGCGGAGTAAAGAATCTGACGGTTCAGTTTGAAACCAGCCAAACAGAGTTTGAACCGAGTCAAGGGCTTAAGCTCCATGCTCTGCATGGAAGTTAACTCTTTCACCTCCGGAGCAGTTCAAAGCTGGGACAAACTGCAATAGTCATACATAGCAAGACTTCATGTTGTCTGAAAGCTGTTCCTAAGCCGAGGGAACAGCCAAAGTGGTGCGGTAGCAAGGGAGTACCTTCTTGACAGTTCCATATAGGACAGCTAGAGGCCCTGAGGAAAGGAAGGGAGCACAAATGCCCCTAAGCCATGAGGTGAAACTCATGAGGAGCTTGGAATCTATATGAATGAGGTATGATATGGGTAGGAATCAGACTTTGAATCCAAGGTTTGAAAAGGTCAGGGCTCAGGCTGTAGCCATTAAACCTGACACTAGGAAGAAGAGGTACCCTGAGTACCAGCTTGAGGAGAATGGGTCTGAACAGGAATGACTAAGGAGGAATTTGCAAGGAACTCTGTTCATTGAGATGGGAGAGACTTCCAAAAGGAAGCAAAGTGAAGGTGTGAACAGTTAAATAGGGAAATAATCCTATACTGCACAAGAGGTTTACTGGATGGAGAGAAACAGCTCTATAAAGGTATGTGGGACACAAGGAGAATCAGAATCCAGGCTTTGTCCCTTAATCAATGGACAAAGACCAATCAAAACAAGCAGGAACCCCTACAGCTAGTAGGAAGGGGCTAGAAAATGGGAAAATGGGCATCTCTCCTCTGTCTCTCTCTCTATCTGGGGTAGAAAAGTAAACTTTTTTTTAAAGGTGAGAATAGGAGATCCCACAGAGCAACATACATGTAGAGGAAACATACAAGCCTCAAGAATGGTCCTCTTCTATCTTGTTTTTTCAGCAAACAGTGTGGAGGAGGAGGGCAAGGCTGCTAAGGCAGGGTTGCCTACTCCCAACAAGAAAAATGACTGAAGAGGAACTCAGCAACAGGAGGTGAATGAAAGGCCATAACAGGAAAACTGAGAGAACATTTCCTTCCCAGAAGTTTGCTCATTGATAACAAGGGTTTTCCTTCCTGTTCCCCTTTTTATTCACACCATAGGTGTAAGGGAGAGAGGCCAGGTGAGTATGTGAGAAACATCTCTCCTTGAGAGAAAAAGAGAGGACTGAAGGGAATCATGTCAGGAAAAATGTTATGGAAAGGCAGGACAAGCAAGGAGAGGGAACAACTCTCCTCAGAAGTTTGCCCTGGAAAAGGACTCTGTCACCCCATCTATTTTTAAATACTGTATATATACATATATATATATATATAGAGAGAGAGAGAGAGAGGAGACAGAAGAAGGAAGGAGATGCTGTCCAGAGCCTGGCCACTGCATGGGAACGTCATGAATAGCAGTGATGAATGGTGTCAATATTCTGAACATATGAAAATTACATACTCAATGTAATTCTTGGACAGTCTTTAACATTTATTCACATTACTGGGTTCTCAGCTGAGATGGTAGGACTCTGCAGGAGCCAAAAATCTTCAGGGCTGGCACTAGGTAGGCTGTCTGCATGTAGGGCACCATGATGGCCAACTACATGCCATAGCCAATCCCCAGCAACAGCCCCCAACTGCTTCCAGTACCTTTATTGAGGCAGTGCAGTGTAACTTAAGTAAGCAAATACTAAACCTAACAAGAGCATAAAATAGCCCTTTGAATCCATACAAGAAGGGTCAAAATAACTACAGTGTCTTCACAGCCCAAATGATACAATGGAGATGAAGACCAAGATTCAGAGACAGCAAGCTCGAGAGATGGTGGGTGGGCATGTGAATAAATGGTGAAGACTGCCCAAAAGATCAAGAACTACAGTGAGTATGTGATTTTCATATTTTCATGGACATAGTCATCATTATTTATTCACACTACTGAATAGAGCACCAAGTTCAGGTAAAAAATAAATAAATAATCCCCGAACAGGGTAGTAGGAGATAGAGCTCACTCAGGACAAGAGTCCATTAAGAATTGTCCTGCTGAAAGAGGCATGTTGCCTGCTAAGGACATCTGGGGCACAGTGCTTAACAAAAGTATGCACTGTGTTCCAAGTCACTGCTTTGCAAATTTCCAAAATGTATTACAGAGCAGATTTGTACGGTGGCCCTTGAAGTGCAAAACACACACCAAAAACAGTGAAATGCAATCTAATAAGTAGAGCAACAACCAAAAGAATGAAATGCAAACAAAAAGTAAAGCAAGAAAACCAAATGTGAAGTGTCAGGCCACAAAAATAAAGTAACAAAACAAAAAGAAATGTAAAGAATCTAAGAGTGCAGGCAAACAAAAGCACAGCACAACTAAAAGTGAATGTAAAAAAAACAAAAGTGAATGCTAACAAAACACACAATACAACCAAAAGTGAATGCAAAAAAGTACAACACAACAAAACACAATGAAAAGTGATAGGGACAATGAGATAAAAAAATCAGCTATTTACTGTATCCAGAATGCCTCACTATGTAAATTAGTACAAGGGTATTATATTTCTGTACTCATTACAGAACTAGGAGACTACATCTCTCAGTAAAGAAATATTGTCATCTATACACTGTATGCACAACACCTCATTTTAAAATAAACATCTGAGGTCTTATATTGTTGTAACCACTACAAAACAGATGACTGCACCTTTTAGTGAGGAAAACTGGAATACCTTGCAATGTATATCTTCATATCAGGTGCTATACTACAGTTACTACTCTAAAAATAGGAGACTGCATTTGAATAAGGAAAATGTACATTAACTTCATAATCTACCCAGAAGTCCATGTTGCTGTATGTAAATCAACATATTGGCTATTGTAGTGCTGTAACCATTACCAGAATAAGAGTTAACTGATTTAATAAAAAGGGACTACTCTATATCCAAATGCAGTTACAATAATAATTAAAATGTTTTCAAGCAGCATTATAAATTGTTTTTAATGTTATAGCTTTAACAATTTTATGTTTGCTTGCATGTGTGCAAAGAACATTTTGTTTCAGTGAATGGCATTTCAGAGTGTGTCTCTGCCAGGTCCAATGCAACTCGGGCTGGAATGGGAACTGCAATAATAGCCCAATGATCAGCAAGGCTGATCCTGACGTGTGTTTCTGTTTGGGGCATAAACCTGCTTTTTGAAAGGAGTCAACCACGCCATTCAGAGAGCTCTGGCCTTTCATTTAGTGCACTATAAAGCATCCCAGTCGCAGTGTGGCTTTGTATCATTACTCCCCCCAGGAGCACCATGTTCTGCCTGCCTTCTGCTGGCTTTAATAAATTATGCTTGAGCCCTGTGGTGCATCTGTAAATGTATGGCTGCCACTGAGCTTGCTGGTGCTGTCCTCCCTGAGCCTGCTGATGGTCTCTATCGGGTACTGTACATATCACCTTGGTGCAGCTTTTATTTGTTTCAAAGCATACTCATGAAATGTAAGATTATCCTACCTGCTTCATAGCATTCCATGTTCCAGTCTTCCCAGCTTATCTCTATCTGTAATTCCCCCAATTTAGAAGCAACATGTAAGGTGTTAGTCTCCTATAAGTAATAAAACATTTTCGTTTATCCACAATAAATAATAGGATTGATTTGGTGACCCCACCCCACCCCACTGCTGCCTATTTCCAAATCCTGGCTACATCTGTTTTTGGCTAAAATTTAAACTGCAGAAGATTTAAGGTTGACACATCTCCCTTAACTGGGATTGCCCATTTTGAATGGAGATGTGCAGTTTTAAGATAGGGATTGAGGGAAGCCTGAGTGGTGTTTTAGTGATGGGGTGAGCATGAGGTTTCTGCCCTAAAGTTGAGAACTGCGGACTGGGGGTAATGAATGACAAAAAGCAAATACTTTTTGGAGGTATGGCCAGCTGTGATTGAAGGGCAGATATGAAAGCTTGTGTAGTACAGAGCTGGGTGACAATCACTGTAAACTCAAGATTTGAGGGTTGCCTTGCTTTGGAATGGTGGACCAGTAAATTTATTATTTTTATCCTTAACATGAGACAGAATTGTAGTACTATCCTGAAAATCTTACATCAACAGTAAGAAATGGAATTACGTACCTACCATAATTCTTGACCTTCTCTTGTATCTTCACCATTCATTACTGCTTGGCTGTTAGCTGGAGGCACGACCCGCACAGGAGTTTTTTTTTGGAGAGGAGGTCGCTGATGGCACCGCCTCAAGAGCAACGCACTACATAGTGCATGAGGGTGGCTGTTAGGCACCGTAGACTCCTCCTCCATCCCAGTTCTGTTAGCCAGAGAGGCAAAAAATGATAAGAAAAAGGGGAGTGAGGCAAGAGAGCCGAGGATAGGTAAAGGAAAGGATATAAACTGAAAAAGGAATAAGCCGATAGAGGACAGGAAAGAGGAGAACCTACCCTATGGGACTGCAGGCCTCACTTCTGGGGTGGCTCCAATGGAAGAACACATAAGGAAGAACGAAAAGAAGAAGAAGAGAAAGGGGATGTTGGGAGGAGGAGAATCTGCAGTTGTGAGGATTTGGCTTGAAGGCTCGGAAGCTCGGAACCAAGAAGGAGCAAGGATCCCTTTAGGAAGAACTGATAAAAGGTTCAACTGAGCCTTTACACAGTTTGATACACAAAAGGCAGACTTTCTGCACCTCCCACTATCCCCAACCCCTTGCACTCCAGCTGAGAGCTCACAGACTGCCTAGGCAGAAAATCTGTTCCAAAAGGAGAGTGCCCAACTAGGGAGGGAAAGGAAGCCCACTAGCAACTTGTTTTTGTGCTAACACAGATGTGTGTGGGGGTTGAGCCCCAGAAAGGGCACCCCCATGAAAGGACAGAGTAAATTCAGTCTGACTCAAAAGAGGCAAGCAGATCATCAGATCAAGCCAATGGATTGCCAGGACAGTATTTGACTAACAAAGGCTGGCGCAACAGGAGATTTAAACCTGCCAGAGGAGACTCTGAAAAAGGGACTGAACTAAGAGGAATGGTTTCTCAACTGTGAATTGAACAACATGGCTTAAGAAGGAGCCAAGAGGTCACCCCTCAGGGGTAATCAGAAAGAGTTCACTTAGGATAGAGATAATACTCACTGCTCCTCTCCCCTGCCAATAGAAGGATCCATTCTGAGAGAAGAAACGGAAGGCTCAAGAAATGTTTTGTTTTTTTGCATGAAAGGAGAGGGTAGCAACGAGCAGGGAGGCAGAGATGCTGAAGAAGGAGGCCCATGAGGGGAAGGTGGAGGGAGAGTCAGGATGAATGGTGAAGATGCAAGAGAAGATCAAGAATTACAGTAGGACGTAATTTCATATCTTCCCATGTCAATCTTCACCATTCATTACTGCTTGGTGAGACTAAGCCCCCAAAGGGGGACTAGGAAAACCCTGAGGGAACAAGACCCTCAGCCTGCTGCCGTGAAAAGCAGAAGGAAGAGACCCTGGCCTAAAGACAGGAGTCTAAGGCTGAGGAGAGCTAGGAGGTGTCCCTGAGATGAGGAGATGGAGGAAGCCCCTGCAGAAGCCTTCTAGCCCTGGTGGAAAAGAGGCGGTCCCTCGGAAAGTGGAGCAAATCACTCATGGGGCCAGGGGTGACAATCTTGATAGACGTAGCCATGCCATCCCCCTAATACAGAGATCGCTGGTCCCCACAAGCCTAGAAGCACCCCATTGCGCTATAGATGCTCCTTTGCTTATGCTCCTTGCCAGTTCCAGCCTATAGCGGAGAGGGCAATAGCTTGTCTGGATTGCTCCGAATCAGGCACTGATGGTAGGATTAGGAGAGCATCGACCATAAATGCCTACTGTAGGCATGGTGAGCCTGATGTGATGCAATGCATAACATCACATGAAAGGAAGAACACGCTTCACCCCACTGGTAAAATTGTAGGGAATCTGAGTCAGTGGATGGTCATGCACCAGGCGACAGGGCCCAGAGGAGTCTCTAGGGACACCAATCCCATGGGCGGTTGGGGAGTGTACCCAGGGAATCCAATGGGGCACAATACCTCTCCTTCAGTCTACCGGGCTGGAAACAGGGCGGCTGCAGGCTGCCAGGGTGGATAGACACCTCCTGAAAGGAATAGGCCAGGATGGTACCACCAGATGTTGGGCACTGAATTCCCAAGGAATTCATGCGCTCCCACTGGTATTGTCACATCTAAGAAAGGAGATATGGACATCCTTAACCATCCTTGACAGGAATCACTGATGGTCTGTGAAATCAGTGTCTGATGAAAGGTGAGCCAAGGGTTCTTCTCCTCAGAGGAGGGAGCCAAGGAAGGTAAGAAGCCCGAATGTCCAGAGGACTCCTGAGGCAGTGGGAGATGTGAAACACCTGCTCATGCATGTACCTAACATATGAGGGAAGGCTCTGCAGAGCCTCTGAACGCCTCCCAGGATAACGAGCCCATAGGACCAACATGGTCTGGGAGGGAGGAAGTGGCTGCAGAGGAATGGGAGAGGGGCACCTACAAGAAGGCAACTGTTCTCTGTTAGGCTCTGAAATCTGGGGAATGGAGCCCGAGCTGGGGATCCCGCAGACATCAATCCAGGTCACAAACAGAACCCTGGGGAGCAACTCTGAAGAGCCTGATGGGGAACCCCTGTGACACCTGGGATTGCAAGAGTCCAGAAGAGCAACCCACAGCAACACCGCCAGAGGGGTCCCTTGAGCCCAAGAGGGAGAGATGGGGTTCGGTGATTCGGTCCTCCCTACACCCTGAGGGGCAGAAGGTGGAACTCGATGCCCTCACCCAGATCCCTCAACCCTCAGACTCTGAGGACACCCTCCTCCTCAACCCCAGCGATAGGCTCCATCAAACCTGAGGCCTCCTGAGCAGGGCCCCTGGAGATAGAACCCCTAGTCCACTCCTGAGAAGGCGTGGCAGCACCAGGAACGGCAGCAGCCACAGCCCACTCTGAGGAGACAGCCTGCTCCTTAATCCCCAAACCGCCTCCCAATGGACTCCAGGCCACCCCCAGCTTGGAGATCCTCAGAGGAAGATGGATCTGGGACTCAGGAATGGAATGCTGGATCACATGACTCTGCATTCCAGAAAGACTCTGACCCCGAGGAATCGGGGTGCCAAGTCGGGTCAACCTCTGAATTATCTGCCTCCAAGGAGGAGTCAAGGAGAAGGAACTTGATGCTGGCCACCCAAGAGTCCCTTGAGAAACAGCACTGCTAGTGGCACTGGAATCAAGCACGGTGCCGTGAGGTCCCTGCGATTGCCTGCAGCACCAGAGCCCAGCCCCGATCCGCCTACAGCTCCAGCTAGGTCCCTGGCACCGCCCGCGACACTGGAACCCAACACGGCACAGCTAACAGAATCGACCGAACCCGCGAGTGCCGCGAGTGGTGCTGTAAGCACTGCAGCACCGCACACAGTGCTGTCCTGATCACCAGCACTGCGAACGGTGCCAGGATCCCGAATGGTGCTGGAAAGCGACGTCAGGGTCCACCAATGCGGACCCAGAAACCGTTGGCCGCGACACTGGGGAGCCTGCACCTCTGAAGAGGTGACTGCCTAGATGGTGTCTCCACCGTGGCCCTGGGAGGGACCCATGTTCCCCAACATCAGGAAAGAGGCCTCCTCCTCGCAAGGCTTGAAGATGAGGAGACCTCTCCTCACCAGACCATATAGGCCTGGGAGGGGACCCAGTGGAAGGGTTCTAGAGACCTGGCCTGGGAGGCCTGAGAGTGACGCCATCCTCTAAAAGACAGTGGGCCTTGCTGATTTTGAATGCGTGGACTTTGAGAACATGGCGGTCCATTGAGAAACACACATTGCATCTGTCCCTATCATGGTTAGGTCCCAGGCACCAAAAGCAGACATCATGCCGGTCCGTCACGGAAAAATGCTGGCCACAGGAGCACCGACACATAGGGTCATGGCCAGCTTTCGACTTTCACTTAGCTCCTGAACTGGGCATGATGTGAAAATAACCTAAAACAGAAAAGCTCCCAGCGCTGTCAAAAAGAAAATGGAATGGACTTACTGGAGTCAACGGTGTCGGGAAAATCAAACCAGGATGAAGGAGTCACTTGAACGATGAACAAGGCCAAATGGTGCACTAGGAAAAACACTCTACATGCGGCAGGTGCAGCCTCGATGGCGGGAGAAACAGAACTGGGATGGAGGAGGAGTCTGCGGTGCCTAACAGCCACCCTCATGCAATTAATGAAAAGGTCAGTCTTGGGGGACAGTCAGTGTCGACTCCTCTTAAAAAAAAAAAAAACTCCTGTGGCAGGTGCACCTCCAGCTAACACCCAAGCAGTAATGACTGGTGAAGATTGACAAGGAAGATCCAATGTGTACAAGCAGGACCTGTTACAACAGCATGCAAGTGAACATTTGGCATTGATAAATGCTTGTTCTACACATGTAATAGGAGTGATAAGACACTTTATTTATTTATTTTTATTTAAAATTTGATAACTGGGAGAGGTACCATGAGTGAAGCTCATTTCAGGTACAACTTGGGAGGGGGTACAGAGACACATACAACAGAGGGTAGACATAATTTGCCAATAGGTCACATAGATTTACATAGATTTGCATTTAATATTCATTAATTTACAATATGATACAATTGCATTTACAACAATATTATGAAATAGTGCAGGGACTCCAGTACATATGCTTGAAGGAGCAGTTGCAGCAGAAGAAAGAGGAGATGTAGACAGAGGAGAGAAGAGAGAGGGTATTAGGGATGAGAACAGGTGCAGGATGAGGTGGGGTTGGTCTAAGTAGGCGCTTAAGGGCAGGAAAAGAAGGGGTGAGGCGGGTTGGGGGGATGTTGTTACAGAGGGAAGGAAGTCTATAAGAGAAGGCCAGTTTGTCTGCTGAGGTGCAGACATGGGGAGTGCAAAAGAAAAGGCACCGACTGCCCATGAGTTGTGTGGGATGGGGTGGCAGGTTTGGTGAGAGATACAAGGTAGGTAGGGGAGCCCCAAACCAGAATTTGGATATGAGGGTGAAGCAGTGCAAAAAGCATCTCTGGAGAGAGATTGAGGATATAGAAGAACAGAGGTCGCAGTGGCGAGTTAGATGGGGGTGTTGGTGGTGAACTGATGGAAGCCGTGATACAGACAGAGTCTGTAGAAGGAGATCGCAGGAGCAGCACTGTAGACCACATTGGTGTAGTCAAATGTCAGAGGGATCCATTTGATCACCAGGTCGCATCTGATGGGGTGGGGAAGGTGAACCTTGTGGTGGTAGAGCAGTCCTAGCTTGTGATACAGTTTAGAATGAAAAGCATTAAAGTGTAGAGAGTCAAGAGAGGATCGAGCCAGACCCCAAGATACTTGTAAGCATGGAAGTTTTCATGCAGTATCCTCTGGAGAGGAAGGAGGGTAGAACTTCAAGCCTGGTGAGTTTTCGCTTGGTTCAAAAAGTCATGGTAACTGTTTTTTTTTTGTTTTGTTTTTATGTTTAGTTTTAGACAGTTAGTATTGAACCAAGTGGTAACCACCGTGAAATTCTCTTGTAGGGGTTTGAACAGCTGAGGCAGAAGGACCAGAAAAGGAAATGATGGTATCATCCACATACATGTGGATGTTGGCATGGGAGCATACAGAGGGAGATTATTTATGAACAGGGAAAATAGAACCAGACCTAGGATCGAACCTTGAGTACTCCTGATAAGATAGGAAGGAAGAGGAGACAGCATCATTTATTTTTACAGATCGGTAACAACCAGTTAAGTATGACCTGAACCAGGACACAGCGGAGGTGACAAGCCAAAGTTGCTCCGTTTATTTAGGAGGAGGTGGGACACAGATTCAAAAGCCTTGGCTAAATTGAGGAAAATGGCTGAGGTGATGAGCCTTGATCCATAGCAGAGTAGATTGCATTGGTGAAACATAGCAGGGAGGTGGTAGTAGAGTGGTTCTTTCAGAATCCCAATTGAACAGGGACAGGGTGTTGAGGTGAGAAGAAACTCATTGAGTCTAAAGAGGACCAAGGACTCTTGGACCTTGGCAAGTGAGGGGAGAAGTGAAGTTGGATGGTAGTTGCTGGGCAGCTGCGCCCCCTTGAAGAGAGGGAGGACTGTGGCAGACTTCCATGCTGATGGGACAGTAGCAGAGGAGAAGGACAGACTGGGGATGAAGGATAGGGGTGACAACTGAGGAGCAGAGATTATGAGGAGTTTAGGGTCAAGCCATCCGGATTGATTTAGAGTGGTTGAGGGAGATGAGAGCTCTATAGACTTCGGAGGGAGATACCGACTGTAGTTGGAAATCAGAGTCAAGGGGTGAGGTGGGTGGGAAGTAGGTGGATTTTGTGGTACAGCACAGGTTGTGAAGAACTTGTTTAGGCTTCAGCAACAAGGATTGATCAGTGGCAGGTGAACCTGCCACACTGAGAGTGAGTGGGGTAAGTCAAGGGAGGGGTGAATGAGCGAATGGAAATCTTTCCAGAAGGAGGATGGAGGTTATTGGAGGCTTGCAAGCTAGCTTAAAAAGTAAAATTTGGCCTGATGGATGCACTTAATGCAATCATTGCAGATGATATGGTAGGATTGATAATTGGCTGGGCCAGAGGTCTTAAATTGATGCCAGCAAGATCACAGGATTTACATGTGGACAAAATTAATGGGATGATCCAGGGATGATGGGAGGGTTTAACTATAATGGTTTTAGAGGGGCATGGATATCCCAAACTTTAGAAATGTGGATGTGAAATGAGTGAGGGCTGCATCAACCAAGAGGGAGGAGATGAGAAGACCAGCTGGCCGAGGCCAGGCCAGGTCTTGAAGAAGTTTACTACTGCCAAGGGATTTGAGGGGTCGAAACTGGATATATTTAGGAGGACTGGGGAAAGGATAGAACTTCCTGATGCAGAAGGTGGAGCATTGGTCACTAAGCGCATCACGTAAAGTGCCAGCTTTAGTGAGGTGTAATTATGCTGTAATAATTACAGACCCTGGAGTATCTAATTACATACATAACATACAACATGGTGTGCGGTCATGTTCTGATATGCACATGCCTTGGGTGTTGTTAGTACAAAGCAAAGCAGAGTACTTTCTCCATCCGAGAAGGCATATATCAGATGCAACGGCACACCCTAAAATGTGTTACTGCACTTATAAAATGGGCACAAAATTAAAATTTGGGGAGAAACACGTAAGAAAGGTGCCGTGTAGGCCTTTATGTAGTAATGCACAATCATGTGATTTTTTTTATCACTGGTAGTTAAGGAATTTTCTTACAAATTTTATTAATATTCATATGTGAGAATGTGTAATGGTCGAAATTACAATGGCGGCTATGCATAAAAGTGACTGCTATACACCTGATGCGGACGTACACTGCCAGCATGCCTATGTGGCTGCAGATAGGTGCAGGGCACAGATTCATGATCCCAAGCACCTGCAGGCACCTGTCCACAGCCCTACCCTCTGGCGCACAGGACCACTGGGGTGGAGGGTGCAGAGCAGTGGACCCAGGGCAAGCATCTAATCAGGTGCCCATTCTGGATCCTGGTGGATCCCTTGCACTATGGGTGCAGAAGAGTGTGGGAAGGTGCAGGACCAGGATGTGTAAGTACAGGCACTCACCAAAATGGCTGCCCCAGCCCACCCGGCAGCCCAGTGGGCTGGGACAGCAGTGTTCAGGGGATCCCATTGTCATCACACCCCACCAGTAACCATTGGGGGCATGTTCACACATCAGAGACCCCGTGGCATAAAATTTCTCTGTGTGGCACTCTGCACCTTAGTGAATCATGTGCAGTGTGGGCACGCTCCCCCACACGCCCAAACCACCCATGGCACATAGCTGCTCAGGTAACTGGGAGATCTGGTGTGCAACTGGCTAGCACACAATACTAAATGCTGCTAGGGGTCTGCTGGACCCCAGCTGCACAGAGTCACATGTAGCATTTTCACACACCCAGATACGAGGATGTGTAGGCATTGTGCAAGGAACACAATATACAGTTTATCTTCATGTGTAAGGTAGAACTATATCTCATGAGTGGCAGAGCCACAAGTGTTATTAAAGTCTTGCTCCTCATAAGTGATGATAAACTGCATATTTTGAATCAGATCATTGCAAACCCCATAAATATATATAGCTCTACCTTCCAAATTCTAAACTTCAACCAAAATTGGGCCCATGACCCCAACAAAGACCTCATGTCCCTGACACAGGAGGCTAATCTGACACAGATTATATCAGTACCACCAGGTTGAACCATAAATCATGAACCATACCATCCTGGACTGGGCTCTGTTACAAACCCCACCAATATCCAGAAAGCTGGACTCATGGCCGATGCCTTGAGTGACCACTCCCAATATTTTGCATCTGGAGGAATAACGTGCCAAAAGTACAACCCAGAATTTTGACCGCCCAAGATTACTCAAATTTCTTGTGGCATTAATACAATGACTACTCCATAGCCTGGACAGGAGACCCATTAGGCTCCCTCCTCCTTGATGCGCACTAGAATACTCTAAAACTCATTGATTAAAGCAGCTAACCTCTTCGCCCCACTGAAAAAGCTCAGAGTACAAGGCAGCTGCTACAAGTGGATCTCTCCAACTCTAAAAGCCCTGATGATCAGCTGGGACAAGGCCTGCCAGCAGGGGTTTAAAGTTCTCTCTCCCGACCGACCTTGGGGCATATAAAGCCCTGCAAAACAAATGCAAGAGCTCAATAAATGGACAAACGGAGTATGTCACCCCTTCAAATGTAATAGCTTAGGAACCCTAAACCATTTTGTCTACATCAATGAGCTGATCAAAGAAACTCAAGGCTGAAACTGGCCCTATGGAAGTCAGTGGCAAGCTAGGCAAGAGATGCTCATGAAATTGCCGCAGCCCTCAACCTTCATTTCACCAACCTTGATGTACATAAAGCTGGACTTCACCCTGGCACCCAACGACACCAAACCTCTGATACTGCAATGACCACTATTCCACTTCAGGTTGGTTAGGACTAAAGAGGTGCTAACTCACTGAGGGCCCTGAAACTCAAAGGCCAAGGTGGACCTGATGGAATTAATCCCAGGCTACTCAAGGATGGTACCTAACCCATCTCCAAACCTTTGACCTGGCTCATAAATAGATCTCGCTGAAAGGCACCATTCCACACCAGTGGAAACAGGCTAACGTGTTCCCATCCACAAGGGTGGCTCCAGGAGCACACAAGTAACTACCAGCCAATTTCCTGCTCTGTCTACTTGCCAAACTGCAGGAAAGGCTAATATATAGCCAACTTCGTGACTACCTGGAGACTCACCAACTACTGGCCTCCCTTAACACAGTTTTCGTGATGAACCATGGCATGGACACTGTCCTCACAAACATCACGACAGACGTGTTCAGTGCCCTGGACAAAGAGACCCCACTGGCGCAGTATTCGCTGACCTGTCCAAAGCCTTTGACCTTGTCAACCACAATCTCCTGCTAGAAAACTTAAAAGATAGGCTCAGACTCCTGGCTCTTAAGTGTTTCAAGAGCTATTTATCTGGCCAAACCCAGAGAGTTAGCTGAAGGGGCGCTATCTGACCCGCTACCCTAAAAGAGGGAGTACCACAGGGCTCATCCATGGTCCACTACTGTCTCATTGTTTACAAATTATCTAAACCTCCACTGCGGGCAAGTGCAGTAGTGCAACACGTGATGACACCATCATATACCGCCTCGATAACCTGGGGTTCTCAGCCCTTACTCCAATCTCACCTTACATCACTGGAGAACTGCTAAAAATAAACAGAATGGTCTTGAATGGAGGCAAAACAAAAGCCATGTTGTTCGGGGTCAGATCCCTGGGGCAAGACAGGACTATCTCCCTACAGCTTAAATCGCTGGCTGGGACCAGCATGAAGTTGTGACCTCATTAAAATACCTAGGGCTCACGCTAGACCAAGGACTCACCTTCATGAACCACGTGGAACAAGTAACCGAGACCATCCATGGGAAACTTGGCATTCTGTATCAGATTAAGGATCAGCTTATTCTGGAAGCCATGCTTTCTATTGCTTCAAAGCATCCTGCTCCCCACACTGACCTATGCAGCCCCTGTAATACAGGGAATGGCAAGCTAGTTGTACACTAGATGCAGATTCTTACAACAAGGTAGCACGGTTTGCTACCCAGGATCATTCAAGAAGCCACCACTGCAACACACTAGCAAATTACAGTGGCCTTCTTTTGAAGCACTCCTTCAATACCCTCTCCTCTGCCTAGCATTTAAGTTACTCAGCCCTACAGCCCTCCCAGCCTCTCATCTACCATAGCTTCCAAGCATAACCTCGAACCCTGAGGTCCACAGGAGGACTCTACTAGAAACCCCAGGGTCAGGACCAGTGCAGGCCAGAAATCTTTCTCCATCACAGCCCCCATCTGTGGAACAAACTTCTACCAGTGATACAGGAAGCCCTTGCTCATGAACTTTTTACCAGGTTCAAGGTGCACCTACTTGAGGCAACTTGCCTATGTCATGGCACCTGACAGTCCTCCCCACAGACTTATGCCAATCTCCTTAACTGTTAAGAGTCGTGACAAACCATTATGGATAGTTTGCCTCACTGTTATGAATCAATGTCTAAACTGTATCAATTGAACCTGTATATCAGTTAATACCTGTCTACTGTCTATCACCATGTATGCCATGTAATGCCGTGTAATGTCTCTCCAGGTCACCCCTGAAAAAGGGACCTTCGGCCCCAGTGGGCCTACCCGTCATCAAAATTCAATAAATAAATAAATAAACTGGTCTGTCAAATGATTGTTTGAGGTGGGTAGCGTGATGTTATTTGTCTAGTTTCTTTGGAAAAGGGGAAGAGTGTTGCTCATACTGGACTTGGGTAGGCAATTGGAAAGTTGTCCCAACAAAATATGAATCGGGAAAACCTTGCCAGCGTAGATGGCACAGAACACCTCTGTAATCTGGTGGGCTATTGAAGCCCCTCCTCATTCTAACAAGCTCGGTCAGAGCCAACATATATGCAGTAGCACTATAAGGAACCAAGACAAAGAGTGAATGTAATTGAGTGATGGAGTTTTTTCATTTTTTCCCAAAAGGCTCCATCACAAACAACAAATACTGCCACTGATACAGTAATTGCACCCGCCCATTCCAGTGTCTGGCAGATCTCTTCATTTTCATTTAATTTCATTCTTTATTTTTAAAGGCACTTTTCTCATAACCCTAGCACCTGTACAATACATAAAACAATGAATAAACCAAATTTAAAACTAACATAAGTCATTAAAAGCTATACTACAAAGATGTGTCTTCAAAGCTCCTTTAAAGCTTAGGACAGTCGGGCAATTTCACACCTGACGAGTAGAAATTCCACAGGGTCAGGGCCATAAAACTAAATGATCTAGCCCCTGAAGTTTTTAAACGAACCCTGGGAATCTCTAGCAATCCGTCGCAGTGGATCGAGGGGCGGGAGGACAGTAGGCACAGGAGCTCTTCAGGTAAGTAGGTCTCGATCGTGTAGGGCTCTATAGTCAGCAAACTGACCTTGAAGGTGATTCGCCAGAACACAGGCAGCCGTGCAGTTCGCGGAGCACAGGCATTATATGGATGGATCTAGAAGATCCAGTCAACAACCTGGCCGCCGATTCTGCACTAGCTGCAGACGGTAGTTCAACCCCGATAGCCCCAGGTAAAGGGAGTTGCAATAGTCAAGGCAGGAGGTAACGCAGCGGATCAACGTTGGAAGATCCTCTGAAGGAACCAGGTGCTTCACCCTGGCGATGTTCCTCAGATGTAAAAGGAAGTTTTGACCACCGCTGACACCTGAGATTTAAACGTCAAGTGGTCGTCAAATATTATGCCCAGATTCTGCACCTGGTCTGAGGTCATCAGTTGGACACCCCAAGCCATAAGCCTGAGGGTAATCCATCCATCAGACCCACCTCACAGTGACCCTTGTCCACAACCAACACCTCAGTTTTCTCCGGGTTTAACCTCAACCAACTCCCATTCATCCAGTCTTGGATCTCGGCAAGGCAGTTATTACATACGAAAAGGCAGCATCCTGGCCAGGCATAAAGACATGTACAGCTGGGTATCATCTGTATAACAGTGAAAACCCAAACTGTATTGTCTAATAATCGCTCCTAACGGCAGCATATACACGCAAACAACATGGGCGCTAGAATAGAACCCTGCAGTACCCCACAGGATAGGAGACTGATGCCGAGGAAGAAATTCCGACACCACCCTCTGAGTCCTACCCTCAAGGTAAGATCGAAACCACCTGAAGACTGTATCAGACAATCCACAGATGGACCACAGATGCTCTAACAGCACACCATGATCAACAGTGTCAAATGCTGCAGAGAGATCGAGAAGTACCAAGATAGAACAGGTCCTCGATCTCTCGCTATTGGAGGTCATTTAGTACCCGAACAAGTGCTGCCTCGGTACTATGCCTTTTCCTAAATCCGACTGGAGAGAATCATAGACATTGTTGTTGGTCAGATGGCCATCCAACTGCACTGCAATCACCTTCTCAATAACTTTACCCACGAAGGGTAAGTTAGAGACGGGTCTGTAATTTGCTAGACAATCTGGGTCTAAGGAGGGCTTCTCAATAGAGGCTTAACTATAGCCTCCTTAAGAGGATCTGGAAAGATCCCTCCTCCAAAGACCTCCAGACTATCGAGCCAGGGCTAGGCCAATTTTATCCACACAATCCACTAAGAGACGATGGGGCCAGGGTCCAACTCACAGTTGGTCGGTAGCAACGCTTGGATGATCATCACAATGTCATCGATTGTGGGGAGGTTGAAGTCAGACCATGCAAACTGGGTGTTCGATATCTCCTGCCGACCATCACCGCTCCCATTGGAGAGGGAAGAACTGACGTCCGATCTGATTTTGGCAACCTTATCTGTGAAGAAGAGAGCAAACTCCCACACCATTCTGGAGAAAAAGGCTCTTCTGGGCTGAAGACAGACTGGATTGCACAGTCTGTCCACAGTCCAAAAGAGCTGAGCTAGTCTATTCTGTGCAGCCACAATCTCTCTGGACAGAATTCTGCCTTCTTACGAGTGATTGCGGATTGATAGGCCATATAATGGTCCATCAAACTAAGTCTGTCATCATCCAAACCGGACTTCCGCCAACGCTTCTCCAGCCTTCGTCCAACCCTCCTCAACACCCTCACGGTCTCATCAAACCAAGGAGACCTGGGACAAAGAGTGAGAGGATGAACACAAACAGGTGCAATGGAATCCAGAGCCCTGTCACCGCCTTATTATAAGCATGTACCAGGTCCCCGGGATCCGAGCAATCTATCGGTAGGCCCGATAGGTCCAGCACCGCCATCAGGTCATCCAGGACACACCCTTAAAGGGCGGTACCGACCATCTCCTAAGGGGCTGACCTAATAGGGTGACCTCAAACTGAACCTAATGGAGTGATGGTCAGACCATCCGACCGGTTCCACCACCAAGTCAGATATCCCCATCCCCAGAAGGAACACCAGGTCCAATGAATGTCCACCAATATGGGTCGAGGAGGAAATAACCTGTGTGAAGCCCAGTGATATCATTAACTGGAGGAAGTCTTGACCAAAACGCGAGAGTTCATCGTCGACCCAGGCATTGAAGTCCCCAGAACCAACCATCTGGGGACCCCAATGTCAGGTCGACAATGAAGTCTGCGACTTCATGCAGGAAAACATTCTCGCCACCTGGTGGACGGTATACAAAAGTATCCTGCACCCCACACCCGCCTGAGATACACTCAAAGGATCTGGTGACTCCCACTGGTACCTCCACCAGGCCCAGTTCTGACGAAACATATGGCAACACCCCCGCCCCTACGATCCTGCCTTGCGTGGTGTATCTGAGTAACTGCTGGAACTGCTGCTGCCAAGACTGGCCCAGCATTTTCATCCAGCCAAGTCTCGGTGATGCACGCCAGATCAGATGACCCAACAAAATCAGCTATAATAGCCATTTTGTTTTAATAGACCTGGCGTTGCAGCACCGCTTCGAGAGTAGAATGAACCTCGAGATGACCGCCTGACCTGCTGATCATAATCAGAACCCTTGGGTATGGGCACCAAACAGGAGATCCCTTTCCTGTGCCCATTTTGCCCCAGGGCGTCTCCTTGACCCCACTATCTCTGTCCGCCCCACTCTTTCCATTCCCCAGGCCCAGAACCAGCCCTCCTCCTCCCCTCCACAATCCCCAGAGCCCTACATCTTCTATAGACCCCAGGCAATGGGGGAGGGGGACAGGAGAAAGGACGAAGGTCCCTGAGCCTAGAGGGAATAATACCTGACTGTCCTATTATCATTCCAGCACATAATTAACACCACAGAAAATCAACAATTATGAACCCCACTCAAACTTATTTAAATAACTACTCTACAAAATTTACCAACAATTTTAAGTAAATCTAATAAACACAACACTCAAATATCAAAATATAAATACAACATCTATTAACAAAAATATACCCTATCAATTTGTCAAAATTGTGCTTTTAAGTTATCAAACGCTTATCTTTCTGCCCCACCCACAGTACTCTCACCATGCAGGGGAAAGTAGCTTTCACACTATACAAACCCCTAACATAAAATTGGCCCATAACTTTAAAAAGCCCCTTAGTCTAAGGCCAATACCACTATTTCCTTAAAATAAAAATAAAACAAAGAGTTCCAAGGTCTTTTTGTGTCCACACCTATGTGCTCTCACCACTGCAGTATGGTCCAAACTTTTGTCAGTCTCTCTCACGAGGCTGAAACAGTCAGTTGAACTCGGTTTTAAATTTCCAAAATCTAACACACGCTGGCCAGGAATAGAGAAAATTCAAAGAAACATCACCAAATCAAATGGTCCACGTAGTTCCAACTTGCTTCCAACGTTTAGGTTTCTTAGTCACCAAGAATCCTGCAGGATGGAGAACAGACAGATACCATGTATATTTCCATTGGAATTCCAGCTCTACCCGACCCTCACTCACGGTGAAGCAGGCGACCACCTTCCGGTGGTGCCCTGCTTCACCTAGGGAGCAAGATAAACCCCACCACCCTCCAGTGGCAGAGAGACCCGTCTCCCCATCTGGACCGGGGAACCAGAACTTTCCAAAGTTGTAAAAAGTTTGTAGAAAATCTTCACTGCCTGCTATCCACTTCCTCTTTTCCAGTCGGTCCTCTCACTAGGAACCGCAACACCTTCTCCTGTGGTCCGGCTACGTTACACTCCAGTGTAGAAACCGCTACTCCACCGCTTACTGACTCCTTCAATTCTTTCATCAACAGAAGCAGCCGCTGAGCCTCCAAACTGCCAGCCACCGAATCCCTCATAGAATCCAACCGAAAACCAGCACACAACATGCAGCCCACGTATGCATAGCAAGCCAGGCGACTTCCACACAGACCAGTCTCTAGTCTCTCTCCTGATATCGGAAATGTCTCGATTTAACAATAACAAAACAGTAGTAGTAAACAGTAGTATTGCTTAAGACTACAAAACAAATAAATAACGATAAAACTATAATAAAATTAACAAAGTCGAGCCAAATTTGAGACTTACAGACAATGAGCGTGACCGCCATCTTAAGTTTTATCATCAATAGGGTTAAAAGAAACTGAGTGTTATGCTTTATACAACATTGTAACATGTCAGCATATATTAGCAAGTACAACAAAACACAGTTACAGATAGACTGGAAACATCTCTGTTTTCCTGCTGTATTTGTTGTTTGGGGTTTCTTATCCCCTTCCATCAGACAGTTACATCCACACTCTTTGTGTTGGTCCCATATAGCTGATGCAGTTGTGTTGACTCTGACCAGAATTTGTTCAGAGTGGGGTCTGCTTTAATCCAGTTTTACAGCTGAGGATGAGTGAAGTACAGGAAATCAAGTGATTGTCAGTGGCTGTGTTGGGATTCGAACACCATATCTTCTAGGTTCAATACTAGCACTTTATGAAAGTTAGTTGTAGCCCATTGTAGTATTTTACTCTAACAAACAACCTTTCTAGAGTCTGTAATTCCTGAATGTCTTGTTTATACCTGGTCTGAGTAGAAAGCTGTGCTATTGTTCCAATAGAACACCACAGTACTGAAATATATATGGGAAAAATAACAGTTTGTTACTGGTTTCTTTGATACATTTGGAACCACCACTGCATTTCCATGTGTAACCCTTGTTACCGGGTTACTAGAATCCAGTAAGACCTAGTGGTAGGCAGGGAAGGCAGCTTGTGAAACTCCAGTTAAATGGGTTTCACACTGTCTCACTCTGTTCTCAGTCTCAGCTGAGACTGAGAGATGACATCACCATAGAACTGTCGCAGCTGCATAAGCCACATTGGAATCTGCAGCAGAGGGAGTGAGATAGAACATTGGGAGTTTTTCAAAGTCAGTCTCTTGCTTGCCCTCAAGCAGGAAGGGAGTCTCCTGTTTGTTTTGAAGCAAGAAGGTCAGTAGCCAGTTTTAAGTGGTGGAGACCGCTGTCCAGGTCTCAGTGCCCCCTCCTCTGGGGAGATAAAGTATCCTATGTAGATTCCAGGGCAATCCCTAATTTCTGCTAAAGGAAGAAAGCTGCCTTTTACAGTATCTGTTTGGTCTTAAAAGTGGAAAGAGTTGTACTTCACCTGTGGGGCACCTGCAACAAAAGGGGAGTGTTTTGCTCTAATTAGAGAGGGCAAAAATGTGTTTCTTCAGCCTGGGAAATGTGAAGAAATCTGGGATTTGAACTACTATTTGGGAGGCCTATAGTACTAGGACAAACAAATGGAGAGTGTCAAAAGCTAAAGTCTGTGTGAATTCAAGTAATGTTGTAGAGGGGTGCGACAGTTCATCCACCGCTTAATCTACATTTTGAAGTTTCAGTTTTTCCAGAGAAATGGGCGGTATGGGCTGTGGGAGCTGGAGGTGGGCAAACCACCCATCTTTAGTAACCGGGTCCACCTCTCACGGATTTCTGCTGTGATTGCTACTTGCCCCATGCGCCTGGCCAGTGACGAGGTAGGCACCCAGACGTGGTCGCAAATGGGAAAATTCTAGAGTCGCAGACTCTAAGTGGTGTGGAGCTACAACTTGGGAAAAGAATTCTTTGTGAGATGGGAGTCGAAGAAGTAAGAAGGAAATCTCTAGGGGTCATAGACTCTAAGTGTGTGGGGAGCCACAACAAGTAAAATGGGTTCATTCTCCCAATGAACCATCAGTCAAGTGGCCAGCAGGGGAGCCGGGCGAGTTGGGCTGTGTATCCAAAGCGCACGCAGTCCGGGCTGTGTGCCTGGTGGGTCCAGAGCCTGAAAACAGTAGAAATGGGTTCATTCTTCAAGTGAACTGCCTTGTAGTCTCTAATCTGCATTATCAGTAAACGAGTCTCCATGGGGTCCATCTATGCTTTGTTGTGTTCAGCTAGTTATGAATAAAAGCCACACTGAAAAATCCCATTCCTGGTTCTGGACATTACTAACATACTAAAATGCCAGCAGAATAGGCCTAACGGTCTTTCGTGTTCTTGTTTGGTCAGCCCCCACCCTGGGTGCTGACCTTGCTGTCCCCCTCGCCTTCTCTGGCTTCTCCTTCCCAGTTCGGATATTCTTGCTGCATTGGATTTGCTTCCTGAACCCTTCCCTGTACCTGTCCCACCCCTCTTGAACCCCTCCACTGTCTCTGCCTCCACCAGCCCCCTAGGTAGTGCATTCCATGGCTCCACCACCTCTCAGTGAAGTAGCACCTCCTCCTTTCTCCCCTGAATCTTCCCCCTCCAGCTTCCACCCATGCCCTCTAGTGGCCCCTTCCTCCTTCCTTCGAAGCACCCTGACTGTTCCTTCCCTATTTACCCTCTTCATGTACCTGAAGACCTCTATCATGTCCCCCGGTCCTCCTCTCTTCCAATGTGTACATATTTAGCTCTTCGAGCCTCTCCTCATAGGTCCTGTCCCCAAGCCCCAAATCATTTTGGTTGCCCTCCTGGACCCTCTCCAGGAGGTTAATGTCCCTCTTTAAGTGTGGCCTCCAAAACTGCACGAGTACTCCAGGTGCGGCCTCACCAAGCAGTTATACAGAGGAGTATCACTTCCTCCTTCTGAGGTGATCCCTAGCGATGCATCCCAGCATCCTGTTGGCCTTGGCTGCTGCACTCCTACAAGTCTCAGAGTTGTTCATCTTGACATCCACCACCACCTCCAGGTCCCTCTCAGCCATTGAGACTTGTAGTATTTCCCCAGGGTGTACACTTGGCCTGGGTTTCTGGCCCCAGGTGGAGTACCTTGCATTTCCTGCATTGAACCTCAGCTTCCACTTTCTAGACCATTACAGTTATTGTTTCCTGTGTTCAGATTTACTTGGTGCCCTGTGAAGAGTAGCCAAACCTAGGTCCCCTTGTGCCAGGTAACTTCATCCTCCCAACCCAGGTCCCCACCAGGTATTGCTGCCAGCGCCAACAGCATGCCACCTGTCGCTTTGGTAAAAGGCAGGGGTGAGGGGTTACAAAAATGGAGGCACCGCTTTGGATTTGTTCGGGAAGGAAGGTGCTTAGTAAGCAATAGCGCTTTTAGCTATTCAAGGGTAGCCCAAAAGCTGAAGTAAATTCCCAGTGTGTTGCTGTGTGCTGTGAATCTTGTGCTGCTGTTTAAAAAATGCCAATGTTTACCAAGGAGCTGTAAAGCCAAAGAGTGTGCCCTTGTCCTGCATCATCAAAATTGTTTACAGCTGTTTTGTCAGCTTTTAAATGAATTCTGTGAAGAAAAGTGTGGAAAACTAGGGGTAGCAACAGAGAAATTGTGCCCTAGACATTTAAAATGCTTTTAAAATGAATTCAGTGAGGAAAAGTGTGGAAGACTAGGGGTAGCAACAAAGAAATTATGCCCTGGACGTTTGAAATGCTTTTAAAATAAATTCTGTGAGGAAAAGTGTGGAAGACTAGGGGTAGCAACAGAGAAATAGTGCCTGACATTTGAAATGCTTTTAAATGAATTCTGTGAAGAAAAGTGTGGAAAACTAGGGTAGCAACAGAGAAATTATGCCCTGAACGTTGGAAATGCTTTCTGTGTAAATGGAGAGACTGCAGAGTTAATGGCAATGTTACATGGTTAAAATGGGCTCCGCCATGGAGTCAGTTGAAAAAAAAAGTGCATTTTAAGTTTAAATTTGCCTGCTCGACGATCGCTGTGAGGAAGACCTTCCTTGAGGAAGAAGAGGCTCATTTGCATGGCATGCGTGTGTTGGTCAGATTGCCATTAGTCCCAGCCCCTCAGCCAGCTCTTCTGAGACTGCCTCAGCATTCGAGAGGAGACGGTGTAGTGCGTGTACTGGCAGTGGAGGAGCGCTGGAGTATTCAAAGCACTGTAAACATTCAAAAAGTGACTTTTAAGTTTAAAATCGCTCAACCCAAATCGATCGTGGAAATAGTGAGTTTGGTGGTTAAACGGCGATCGCTAAGACTGCCCGCCTGCTTGTGTACAGAGGCCTTTAAGAACTGGCTGCAGGCCGTTTTACCCCATTGCAGCAAGTTGCTACAAATAACAGTGAGTAAACCTTCATAAAACTGCTCAATCAGTGATTTTCAGTAATGCCATATAAAATGTGTGTGCAGCAGTGTAGTCGCTTTGCAAATAAGACTGTGTGAAGTCCTGCCAGCAAGTGCAAGTCTGTAAAGCCATTGAATGTGTGCATGGAAGTGAAAATAGCCTCAGTTTAAAGTTTTCAGCCAGAGAGAGACTGTGGATTGTAGCAAAATGCAACACTAGTAGAAGCAGGCAATCCTGTGCTGAAACTTGAAGCTTTTAAGGGACTGTAAATAAAATTAATGTTACCAGCATGAAAGTCCAAGGAAAATCCTATAAATGTGTGTAAAGCCAGAACAGAGCAAGTTGTGCAGTTTGAGTAAAAGTTATCAGTAGCTGGTGTAAATCGGGTGCGCAGTGGCTTGACCAGATTCTAAATGTTGATGCACAGGAGTGCTGTCGCCGCCATTACAGGGTGGGGTAGTAAAGTAAACACAGCAGCAGAGGAGCCATTTTAAAACTACAGAGTGTGTTCATTAAAGTGGGACTTTCAGTTACAGTGAACTTTTGTTTATTTTTCTGCAGTTATGGCCTCAGGACCAGCTCGTTACCGGATCATGCCCGGGTTGCAGTAACAGCAGCAGTAAATAGACTGAGAGATATTGAAAAGTGGTGCTATGGAGGGCAACTGCCTCCTGATGTGGCAATTCCTAATTATCCAGTGCGTATGCCAGATATGCTTAAGTGCTGGAGGGATGTCTTCATGATTCCTCACTGTGCTGGATGCCTACAAAAATATGGCTTGTATAAAGCACCTCCAATTCGTTTGGCTCCCACATGGACAAAAATTCAGGAATCTGCAGTTGGCAGCACACAGCACCAGGCGGAGCCTGTGGAGGAAGGTCCCTCGGGGAGTGGCACAAAGCTAGAGGGTGCAGAGTTAGATACTGAACCAGAAGTTGAAGTTTTGGATGCTGGATCTCAGAAAGAAAGTTTGGATAAAGCATCAATAGACCCCTGGGTGGGGGGCCTAGCCGAGCCTCTTAGATGAAGATGAGATGCGGGAGGCCTTTGAATGGGAGGTGTCGGCCTCCGCACCTAGTGATGAATGGATAGTCTCAGGGTGAGAACGACTGCTCACTCCTGGGCTCAGATCCTCAGTGAAGAGGAAGATGAGGGGAACCTATGTGGCCTTGTGAAAAGGAACGGGTACACAGCCTCAAGATCTTGCCTCGGAGGAATGTATTGAAGAAGGTGGTGATGCCACTGCCCTGGCTTTACAGGAGGAAGAAGTCAGGGATCCGTTTTAATTTCCTTGAGAATGCGAAGCTGGCAGAACCAGGACTGGCCACCCCAAGCCAGGCCAGCGGTCTCAGAATGACCAAAGCAAGTAAAGAGGAGAGACTGGTTCATAGAAAGGCAAATGAGATCTATGGTATGACCATTCCTACCTTTCCTCGGAGAGTCTGGGAGGAGATTGAGGACTGCAGGAAATCCTGGATCTGGGATGAAGCAATGAAAATGTGCATCCTGGGGCCAACCAGCATGTAAAGAATAGACTGTTCCACGAAAAGTATACCCAGTAGAAGAGAGGCAGGACACTGTTTATGACAGAGTGAGAATAGTGAATGGAGAGGGACATGAAATCTCCCACTGTGTGAGTTATGTGCGCCCAGGCAGGGGTAATAATTCAAGCCCCTGACCCCGGTACTATTGGCCTCAGTGCAAGGACCTCAGCAATTAAGCCCGTGCCTACAAATAGAGAGCCGAGCAGTGGTAGTCAATACTGCCACACCAGACTGTGACGTGCCCTTATTGATCCGCCAATATGAATAACCAAGGACTCAGCTGCTCCACATTCATCAGTCTACAGTGTACTGTCCTGTCCAGCAACCATCTACTGGCCCACCAGTTGACTTCAGATCCAGAGGGACACCAGCCCAGCTGTTTCCTGTTCATCGCCTGGTAATTGGATGACATTGGACCAGCTGTTTTCATTTTGTTCCTGTTCTAAGGTTCCGCCTCCATTGATGACATCAGCCCAACTGTTTCCAGATGTGCCCTCCTGTGGTTCCCGGAAGATGTCTGCCCAGCTGTATCAGAAGAAATGCTGCCAGGGAGAGTCTTCGGCCGTGGAGCAGGTTCGTGCAGATTCTTGTACTACAGATGGCTGGTAAGTCCAAAACCTTCCTATCTTTATGACATTGCAGTACACACCCTACACTACAGACTTCAAAAATGTGTGACCTGTCTGCAAAGACTCTCCCTTCAGGACTTTGGCCTATTAGAACGGTGCTTCACCGGCTCCGCCCAGGAGAGACTCTTTATTGGACTAGCCTTCAGGCCTTGTGGTCACTAGTTGGGACTTTTAGGCACTCCATCCCCCAATGTGTATTGTAAATGATGTCATTATTGTACTCTAATGTAAATACTGTTTTCTACCTTTTCTAAAAATTTTTTGGGATTATTCAGTGTTTTGTATGGTAGGGGTTTTAGATAGACTGTGTATGCAGATTAGAGTGTGTTTTGTCTTTCTTTTCTTACAGGTGTTCCTGGAAGACATAAAAGAAGACAAGAAGAGGAGGAGGGGCTCATCGGAGTTCCTCATCAGTGCTTTATTGTGTAGAAATTTAAAGTACTGTGTTGTTATTGTTATGGTTGTTACTGTATTAACCCTTTCCTTCCACAAGTGTGGTCGTGGGGGAGGAGGCAGTAATTGGTATTTTAATGGTGTGGTTGCAGGTTGCCCAAGGTCGGGGAGGTCCCTGGGTTTTGTTTTTGTTTTGGAATATTATGTTAGAGGCAGATAGGTTTTCCTAGAGGGTTGGGGGATAGACAGGCTGTGGTCCTGAATGACCGTAGGGACTGCAGTGCTGATCTATCAGGGCTATGCTCTGGACGGTTCTACCAGAGCCACTAGGTGTCCATAGTAAGGGATAGTGTAGAGGCTGACATGTCAGCTATAGGCCTCTAGGCCCTTAGTGTTGCCTGCCTGTGCTTGCACGATGGAAGGAGGGGCCTGATCACCCCCCTCCGCAGGTAGCACATAGGGTGGGATGGCCTAAGGCCAGGTGCATAATGACTGGGGACAGCCATTTTCCTGGTCAAGGGTGAGTGTAACCCTTTGTTACCCGGGTTACTAGAATCCCAGTAAGACCTAGTGGTAGGCAGGAAGGCAGCTTGTGAAACCCAGTTAAATGGGTTTCACACTGTCCACTCTGTTCTCAGTCTCAGCTGAGACTGAGAGATGACATCACCATAGAACTGTCGCAGCTGCATAAGCCACATTGGAATCTGCAGCAGAGGGAGAGAGATAGAATGTTGGGAGTTTTTCAAAGTCAGTCTCCTGCTTGCCCTCAAGCAGGGAGGAGTCTCCTGTTTGTTTTGAAGCAAGAAGGTCAGTAGCCAGTTTCCAGTGGTGGAGACCGCTGTCCAGGTCTCAGTGCCCCCTCCCTCTGGGGGAGAGAGTAAAGCATCCCTATATAGATTCCAGGGTCAATCCCTAACTTCTGCTAAAGGAAGAAAGCTGCCTTTACAGTTTCTGTTTGGTCTTAAAAGTGGAAAGAGTTGTACTTCTCTGTGGGGCACCCAACAAAAGGGTGAGTGTTTTGCTCTAATTAGAGAGGGCAGTACAGTGTACAGTTCTGGAGACCATACCACGTAAGGACATAGACAGGGTAGAGAAGGTTCAGAGGAGGGCAATAAAGATGGTGCATGGATTGCATCGCAAGTCCTATGAAGACAGGTTGAAGGAACTGAACATGTACTCCCTGGAGGAGAGGAGGGAGAGAGGGATATGATGCAGACAAACAAGTATCTTACAGGGAGGAACAGGGTGCAGGAAAACAATATTTTAAGCGAAAAGATGTTCCAGGACTAGAGGGCATGGGATGAAGTTGGAGGAAGGACGATTCTGAGGAAACATGAGAAAGAATTTCTTCACAGAACGGGTGGTGGACAAGTGGAACACCCTGCCAGAGGAAGTGGTGGGGGCTGAAACAATCACGGGATTTAAGAATGCATGGGATAGACATAAAGGAATTCTAGAGGTCAGGGGTAAGGGCAACAGACTACTAGGAAAACAAACTGAACTTACAAGCTCAAATGGGCAGACTGAGGGGCCACAGGCTCTATCTGCCGACACTGTCTATGTATCTATGTATCTATGGCAAAAATGTGTTTCTTCAGACTGGGAAATGTGAAGAAATCTGGGATTTGAACTACTATTTGGGAGGCCTATAGTACTAGGACAAACAAATGAAATGAAGTAGTGTCAAAAGCTAAAGTCTGTGTAAATTCAAGTAATGTTATAGAGAGGGTGCGACAGTTCGTCCACCGTTTAATCTACATTTCAAGTTTCAGTTTTTCCAGAGAAATGGCGGTATGGGCTGTGGGAGCTGGAGGTGGGCAAACCCCATCTTTAGTAACCAGGTCCACCTCTACGGATTTCTGCTGTGATTGCTACTTGCCTCATGCACCTGACCAGTGATGAGGTAGGTACCCAGCGTGGGTCGCAAATGGGAAAATCTCTCTAGGAGTCGCGAGACTCTAAGTGGTGTGGGGAGCCACAACTTGGGAAAAGAATTCTCTTTGTGAAATGGAAGTCAGAAGAAGCAAGAAGGAAATCTCTAGGGTCGTAGACTCTAAGTGGTGTGGGAGCCACAACAGTAAAATGGGTTCATTCTCCCAATGAACTGTCAGTCAAGTGGCCAGCAGGGGAGCCGGCCAGTCGGGTTGTGTATCCAAAGCGCATGCAAGTCTGGGCTGTGTGCCTAGTGGGTCCAGAGCCTGAAAACAGTAGAAATGAGTTAATTCTTCAAGGGACCGCCTTGTAGTCTCTAATCTGTGTAACCCCTGCAAATGGGGGTTCCTAAAAGACTTCCAGGAGCTTGCTTGAATGCCCCAAGCCTGAATGGTGTTTAAGTGTTTAAGCCATTTATCTGTGAGTGTTTTTAGAGCCTCTGGTACTGTCTCTTTAAGTGCTGTCTGCTTGCAGACAATAATTAGTTTGTATGGGGGACTGTGTGTTTCTTTGCTTGAGTACCACTGAGCTGCTGCCAATTCACTCCATTTTGCAGTCACTAGGAGTGCAAAGGAACCTATCTGAAAGATGTAACTGTTTGCCAGAAATCATTTAGAGTAATAATGAAAATACAGTTTGTCTAACCTGCTTTCTTTGCAGTCAGAACTGTGTTTGGCTAGTTCCCATTCTAATTTTGAACTGCTGAACTGGACCAATCAGTGTGGGTTAAGGTAACTCTAAAATGGTGCCTTGGACGAATCAGAACTTGGACTGTAATCTGAGCCAGCCACAAGAGGATTGTATGGGCAGTGACTCTGGGAGATGTAGTTTGACTTCGCCTTTTTGGACCAACAGGGGCAGTCTATTGTGAGTGACAGCCAATCCAGCCAAGAACTGGGAGGAACTCAAAGGAAGTGCCCGGTTTTGTCTGCTGGAGTTTCAGTTGAGCTCTGGCAGTGAAGAGGGAAGGAGCCCTGTGCTTTTTCGGTGTGCAGTTTTAGTCGGGAAACGCTGATAAGGCCCCGAGTTCCAGTCTGCAGCTTGTTTAACTGCTTGTTAGGACTGAATCCATCCTGTGAAGAGAATCAAAGGATATCTGAAGAGTAGAAACCAGGCTCACCCTGTAGAAGACTGGAGAAATTGCTGAATTGCGCTCGGTCTGTCAGGAATTGAATCTGCTGGGTGTTCTCCGGGTATTGTGCAGTAATTGCGTCGGGATGAGAAGCAGCCTGCCTGGTATAGTACTTTCTTTTACCATATAAATGTGTGAGGAGGCTTGTGTAGCTCAAGTGAATCCTGCTGCCATTAAAGGACTTTGCCTGTTACTGCTTACCATATAAATGTGTGAGGAGGCTTGTGTAGCTCAAGTGAATCCTGCTGCCATTAAAGGACTTTTGCTTGTTACTGTTTACCATATAAATGTGTGAGGAGGCTTGTGTAGCCCAAGTGAATCCTGCTGCCATTAAAGGACTTTTGCCTGTTGCAGTTTGTCATATAAATGTGTGAGGAGTCTCGTGGAGCTCAAGAGTAGCTCTGCTGACATTGAAGGACCCTATCTTGTTTGGAGATCGTGAGTACTAATTCAGGGTCGCCTCCTGTTGAATTGCCACATTAAATCCAAATGGAATTACTGTACTGCTGACTGTTTAACTAATTTTTCTTTTCTCTGTGTAAAGGGCCCCTACCAGTTGCCACGGTTTGGACTAGCCACTAGGGCTTGGGTACCCAGGGACAGTAACTGGTAGGGATAGGCTGCAGCACAGAGCCATAGGTAGATGAGAAAGTGATAAGCTAATTAACCTGATTTCCACTGTCCTTGTTATATCCCCTAAATAAATCAGAGCTGATTGTTTCAGCAAAGTTATACTGCCTGAGGTATTTGTCTATGTTAAAGTATTGTACTGTGATTGTTGCACTGTATCTTCTTATTTTACAGGGGTCCCAGTGCCTGAACCAGACCTGGGGGTAAGTGTATACTGTGAAGGTAATTCTGATATACTGTGTGGGCCACTAGTGGGAAGAAAGGGGTTGCAGTGTCCCAGAGGGCTGTGACCAAGTTAGTTTAACTATTGCAAACCCTGACCTTTGGGTGGAGGCACCGCCATCAGATCCAGGTCCCTCAACCTGTTAGTGGCAAATCAGGCAGGGTAGTAGCCCTGGGATAGTGCCATCTAGGGGTTACATCTTGGAGGCTCACCGCTGGGATTGTGTGTCCTCTAGTGGCCATATTTACGAACCACTGTTAAGAAAAAAATGGGTACCCCAACAGAAGTGGCTGTGCACCGGCTGGTGGAGTGGTGTACTGGGGAGGAGATCACCCTCAAAATGCTATGCTTATCCTGGACATCCCCTGGGTATCAATACGGACACTGTACAGGGAGTACTTTCCAAGGTCGAAGGTTTACAAAACCCTGTGGTGGTGGGTCGGCATGCTAATCTGCTCACCCACACTTTCCTGGCCTAGTAGAGTTTAAGGATCCCATAGAAAGCTCCAAAGTGCCACAGACCATTACCCCAGAGGGAGCCCTCACTGCCTGGAGAGTGATAACTAAGGACAGTAAAGACCAGGGGGAATGAGTCCCCACCACTATCTGAAACTTTTGAGGAGAAATTTGCTAAATGGTTGCTGGGGAAAGGAAAACTGTGGAGGACTTGAAGAAACTATTCTTGCCACCTGGGGTGTTCCTGCCCCAACACCCTCTCCCGCTCCAGTACCGTAATGGTGGCTGAACCAATGCAGACTCCTATTTCTGCACCTGCCATTAGTCATGACTCTTACCGAAGGTTGAGGATCTTCTCTGGCACCCTCCCGCCCCCCAAGGGGAGGATGACTGGGAGACCTGGATAGCTATGTTGCCCCAAGTGCTGAGAATGGCAATGCTTGGAAGCCGAAAAGCCAAAGAGGGTTAGTAGAGCCTCCCGAGGTCCTGCCTTGGCTACCATCTGTGCTAAACGGCCAGTAACCCTGAGTGACTGCACAGGCCTATCTTGAGGCCTTGGAGAATGTGTATGGGAGCCCAGATTCTGATGAGGACCTATGGTGGAGAGTAAGAAATGCACAACAGTACCAAGGGAGTTGTTGTCTGTGAATGTATCTCGGCTGGAAAAATTGTTGCAAGAATGCCTCAGAAAAGGGTAGTTTGCAAGCGATTGAACTGGACCGAACCAGGCTGGACAGGATCCTTAAGTCTGCCCCTTCTCAGAACTGCTGTTGCTTCAGTTACGCCTGGCCAATTGACTGGAATACCCACCCTCCTATGATGAGTTAATGAGAGAAATTGAGGAGTTGAGAAAAGGCGACCTCGGGAGGGACCTGCATCAATAGCTGCGGCTATGACCCAGTGACTGAGGGTGACCCATCAGTGAAGTTCAGGGCAGAGGTTGGCAGTCAATGAGTGTCTGGCCAAGGAAAAAAGATATGCCACAATGGGGCAACTGTTGAGAGAGATCTGGGAATTCAAAAACAGTCCTTTATGAAGGCCACGCCTGCAAGTACGGGCCCCACCTCATATCCGACTGCATCTGCTATGGGGGTGGGGTACCCACCCATGTATCTCCTGCTGATAACAGCTCCAAACTCAATTCCTTGACCATGGAAGTGGAGAAACTGACGAGATGTCTCCAAATGCTTATCACGCCGGACAGAGATGAGACCAAGGTTTCCAGTTAGTAATACCCTGCCCTGGCTCCCAGTGTGGCGCCTCGGCCAGCTCAAACTCCAGAAAGTATGTTTTGCTATAATTGTGGGAAGGATGGGCACATGAAAAGGAATGCGGTCCCCAAAAGACACTGACAAAGTTGCATATAGGCTACAAGGAGAGCTTGGAGAACAAATCAGTGGTTAAGAGGTGCACGAAATGATCCCAGTGAGGGCACCAAAAATGCTAACTCACGTCCTTTGTGGCAAGGACAGTTGCCCAGACCCCCACTACCGCCTTCCAGACTGGTCCAGAATAGTGGGTCCCTCCATGGAGACCACTGTAAAGGTGAATGGAGTGTCTACAGAGCTGTATTAGACAGTGGCCCCAAGTGACAATTATGTTCCAGGATTGGTATCAGAAGCATTTGTCAGATGTACCCTTACAACCATGAGAAGGACTGCATGTATGGGGATTAAGTGAAAAGGCCACCCCTATTCTGGGTATATCTGAATTTGGCTGTCTTTCCCCACCTCCGTCAGCTGGAGTGGCCGAACAAGTAGAGACCCTAGCCTTAGTGTGTCCCCCACTGGACTGTATGATGGTGTCCCTTTGTTGATTGGAACAAATGCTCATATGTTCAGAAGGCTGGCACAGTTATGCTATGAAAAACAGGGGTCAAAGACTAGTAGAGCTTTAAGAGTTCCGCTTTAATTAAGAAGGCCTATGAGGCACAGAGAGATGCTGAAAAATAGAACCAGAGGAACCGGTCAGAATTGTATGGAAGAAGGATCCTGAGTCTCTGATTCTGGCGCCAAATGCCCAGTGTACCTTACAGGAGAGGTCCGATCAGAAAGGATGTTAAGAATAAAATATTAATATTGGATGCACCAGGCGATGGAAAATTGCCAGAGGGACTGCTGGTCAAGTTTAGTATTTTGCCCGCTAGAGCCCATGCTTATGCCAGAAGGGTAATGGTCCAAGTTCATAATGTGTCTGAAAGAGACATTCGAGTAAATAGAGGTTGCATCCTGGCTAATGTGCATTGTGCAGACACTGCAGTGCTACCCAGCAGCAGAGTTCAAGGAAGAATGACAGAGTAACGCCTGACTTGTTTGATTTCGCAACTCCGCTGCCAGCTGAATGGAAAGTGAGGATCAGTGAGAAGCTTGCCCAGATAGACCAGGTGTTTTCTTTAAAGGAGAATGGGACGTAGGATGCGTGCAAGGAGCTGAGCGCAATATCCGGCTGCATGACGAAAGACCATTTCGGAGAGGTCTCACGCCTGCCGGCACCTGCTGACATAGATGATGTGAGACGGCATCTGCAAGAGATGTTAGCTGCTGGTGTAATACAAGAATCCAGAAGCCCTTATGCTTCCCCATTGTGGTAGTGGAGGAAAAGAATGGGACAGTAAGGATGTGATGGATTATCGCACCTTAAACCAGCGGACTATCCCTGATCAGTACACAATGCCCCGCATTCGGGATGCTTTGGACTGCCTAAACAGGAGCAAGTGGTTCTCTGTGTTGGATCTCCGAGTGGGTACTACCAGATCCCATGGCCCCAGAGGACCGTGAGAGACAGCCTTTATCTGTCCGCTTTTCTATGAATTCATGAGGATGCTCTAAGGATTTCAGGTGCCCCAGCCACTTTTCAACAATTGATGGAGCGTGCAGTGGGGACATGTACTTACTGGAGTGCCTGGTATACCTAGATGATGTTATTGTGTTTGGCAGCTCACTGGAGGAACATGAGAGCAGATTATTTAAGGTATTGGACCGACTGGAGGACTTTGGCCTTAAACTGTCCATTGATAAGTGTCAATTCTTTCAAACATCAGTAAAGTATGTGGGACACATAGTATCCACCGAGGGAATAGAGACCGACCCAAGTAAAGTTGAGGCCTTGACCACCTGGCCACAGCCCAAAAATCTAAAAGAACTGCAAAGATTCCTGGGATTCTGTGGTTATTATCATGTTTCATCAAGGACTATTCAAGAGTGATCCGCCTTTACTTAACCTTACTCAAGGGTATCCCCAACCCACAAAAATACATAAAAGTCAGCGTCCCTCAAGACTGAAAGAGTGTATTTTCGTCTGAGTGAAGTATTTGGGGCCCGCTGTGACTCCTGATTGTGAGACTGTTCATGAGATCATATATCAACTTACCCATGCTCCAGTGCTGGCCTATGCTGATCCAAGAAAACCTTACGTCCTGCACACTCAATGCTGGCTTGCAAGGGATGGGGCTGTGTTGTACCACATAGCACGAATGGCCTGAGACCAGTGGCCTTGCCAGTAGAAGCCTGACCCCATCCGAAAAGAACTATCCTGTACATAGTTAGAGTTCTTGGCTTTGAAGTGGGCTATTGTTGACCAATTCCATGAGTACTTGTATGGGGCTAAAATACTAGTAAAACTGACAATAATCCTTTGACCTATGTGCAGACCTCAGCTAAGTTGGATGCCACTGGCCATAGGTGGCTTTCTCGTTATCTATATACGACTATGCTGTTGAATACCAAGCAGGCCTGAACCACATAGATGCTGATGCTCTCTTCCGGGCCTGTTTCCCAGAATGATTGGGTCAGATTGGCAGAACCTGACATTCGGCACTCTGCCGGAAGTTTGACAGGGAGGAACAATGTCCACGGACGCAGTGGACTGCATGGTGGATTGCTTGGGACCCTCTGAGAATTGCATACCTGTTGCTTATTGCCACTTTTCTGCATAGACATTGGTGCACTGCCTCAGCTGAACAATGACGGTATTCGCAGGCTCAACTCCCGATCCCATGATCAAACTCAGCTTTGTAGCCCTCTATGCAGGAAAAGATGTGTCCAAATTACTCCACTGATGTGAGAACTGCACTGTTATACAAAGAAGGTCCTAAGTTGAAACTGATCAATAAACTGTTGTACAGAGAAACAGTAGACAGAGGGGACAAGTAGACAAACAACAACTAGTGCTGCCCACTGCCTTTCGAGACTCAGTACTGAGGTCCTTGCACAACCACATGGGGGCACCTTGGTATAGACAGAACACTTGACTTGGTGAGATCCAGATTCTATTGGCCTAAGATGGGTGCTGATGTGGAGCAACACATTCAAACTTGTAGTCGCTGCTTACAGAGGAAAGCTTTGGCTCAGAGGGCTGCCCCTTGTTAACATCACCACCAGTGCACCGTGGAGCTGGTCTGTATTGATTTTCTGAGTTTGGAGTCGATCAAAGAAATATCAGTAATGTGCTAGTGGTCACTGACCATTTCACGAGATATGCCCAAGCTTTCCCCACCAAAGACCAGAAAGCATCCACTGTGGCCAAAGTACTTGTAGAAAACTTTTGTTCACTATGGGCCCACAAAGAATCCATTCTGATCAAGGGAGAGACTTTGAGAGTCGCCTGATCAAAGAGATGCTTTCTCTGTGGGGGAGGCGAAGTCCAGAACCACTCCTCACACCCTGGGGGACCCACAGCCTGAACGCTTCAAATCACTCTTGCTAGATATGCTAGGCACCCCACACCCAAAGGACAAGCCTAGATGGAGCCAACAAATTAGCACCCTGGTACATGCTTATAACTGCACCAAAAGTGATGCCTACTTCTCCCCTACCGCCTGATGTTTGGAAGAGAAGCTCGACTGCCGGTAGATGTGTGTTTTGGGGTCTCTCCTGATGGGGTTCAAGCTGACAACTATTTACAGTATGTGCAAAAGTTAAAGGCCCAGCTAACTCATGCGTACTAACTGGCTTCAAACCATGGCTGCCAAAAGAAATTGGCCAACAAAGAAAGGTATGATAAAAGGTGAAAGCACAGGAACTCCAGGAGGGAGATTGGGTATTCAAGAAATCTGGGACTGCATGGCAAACACAAGATTGCTGACAGATGAGCACCATCTCCCCACATTGTAGTGGGCAAACTAGATGATCTGCCAGTACAAAGTAAGGCCTGAGAATAATTCAAAGATGTAAAACAATGCATAGAAATCATTTACTGCCCATTGGACAAATCTTGATTGAGTCTGAGCCCCCAAAGATGCCGCCTCTGGACCAGTGACTAGAGCTGCTGCCAAGAAAAGGTCGGGAAAGTCTGCACCTACAGAAGCAGAGTTAAAGTGTTCCCTCCACAAGTCCCAGTTGAGCATGACTGTCAGTCCATATCAGAAGAAAGTGAGAGTGACTTTGAATACTATCCTTCTACGTAACTGAGTCAATTGTTTCGGGCAATCCCCTAGTCAATACTGAAGACGGCTGGGCCTTCTGGACTGTCTAAGCCCCCAGCTTCATCCCTGGAGCCACTGCTCCCAGAAAGTGAAGTGCAAAGTATCAGATCAGATGAAATGGAATCATTGTGCATGGTTGAACTGTTTGAGCTTCAGGGAGGAAATGATGGATTGGGGCAGACTAGTGATACACCAGAACAAGAAGAGTATTTTGTGTGTCCTGACAGTCCACTGCCAGTGTCCGAAAGCTCTCCATGCGAGCCAAATGTTGTGGACTCAGAAACTGTAACTCCTGGAGCTGAAAGTGCCAAGTTCTAGCCTATCTACCCCATGGAGACTCCCTGACAAGTGAGGACAATGCTGAAAATGAGGCTCAGAGTGCAGAGACTGTAACAGTTCCCCTAGAAAGACTGGTCGACCTGTAAAGCCTGTGGTGCACCTCAGTTATGATTCCCTTGGGAGGCCTGTGGACTTGCCTCTCAATGTTGTCCATAAAGGAGTGTATGTGTCCCCGAGCTCATTGCCCAAACTGAGCATCAGTGCTAACTCCAAGTTACTTGTGTTGCCTCTAGCATGGTGCCCTTGCCCCGTCCCAGCCCCAAGGTAACTGATAGGAAGGGCCCTCTTCAGGTTTCATGTACAAGAGGTAATAATCGGTTATGGTACAATGTGTGTGTAATACTGTGTAAAGAGTGACGTACTGCAATGTTTCAGAAATGTGTTCTTGGTAAATGATATATTGACTGATGATTACATGTGAGCCTAATGCAAATGTATAGGTTGCAGTTGAAACTTATGGGTACTTGCTTGACGCGACGCCAAGCTCTCCCAGGCCAGGAAGGGTGTAACTCCTGCAAATGGGGTTCCAAAAGACTTCAGGAGCTTGCTTTGAATGCTCCAAGCCTGAATGGTGTTTGCGCTAAGTTTATTTATCTGTGAGTGTTTTAGAGCCTCTGTACTGTCTTTAAGTGCTGTCTGCTTGCAGACATAATTAGTTTGTATGGGGGACTGTGTGTTTTTTTGCTTGAGTACCACCTGAGTTGCTGCCAATTCACTCATTTTTGCAGTCACTAGAGTGCAAAGGAACCCATCTGAAAGATGTAACTGTTTGCCAGAAATCATTTAGAGTAATAATGAAAATACAGTTTGTCTAACCTGCTTTTTGCAGTCAGAACTGTGTTTGGCTAGTTCCCCATTCTAGTTTTGAACTGCTGAACTGGACCAATCGTGTGGGTTAAGGTAACTCTAAAATGGTGCCTTGACGAATCAGAACTTGGACTTGTAATCTGAGCCAGCCACAAGAGGACTGTATGGGCAGTGACTCTGGGAGATGTAGTTTGGACTTCGCGCCTTTTGGACCAACAGGGCAGTCTATTAGAGTGACATAATCCAGCCAAGAACTGGGAGGAACTCAAAGGAAGTGCCCGGTTTTGTCTGCTGGAGTTTCAGTTGAGCTCTGGCAGTGAAGAGGGAAGGAGCCCTGTGCTTTTTCGTGTGCAGTTTTAGTCAGGAAATGCGGTAAGGCCCCGAGTTCCAGTCTGCAGCTTGTTTAACTGCTTGTTAGGACTGAATCCATCCTGTGAAGAGAATCAAAGGATATCTGAGAGTAGAAACCAGGCTCACCCTGTAGAAGACTGGAGAAATTGCTGAATTGCGCCGGGTCTGTCAGGGGAACTGAATCTGCTGTGTGTTCTCCCGGTATTGTGTGCAGTAATTGCGATCGGGATAGAGAAACAGCCTGCCTGGTATAGTACTTCTTTTTACCATATAAATGTGTGAGGAGGCTTGTGTAGCTCATGAATCCTGCTGCCATTGGAAGGACTTTTGCCTGTTACTGCTTACTATATAAATGTGTGAGGAGGCTTGTGTAGCTCAAGTGAATCCTGCTGCCATTAAAGGACTTTTGCTTGTTACTGTTTACCATATAAATGTGTGAGGAGGCTTGTAGCTCCAAGTGAATCCTGCTGCCATTAAAGGACTTTGCCTGTTGCAGTTTGTCATATAAATGTGTGAGGAGTCTCGTGGAGCTCAAGAGTAGCTTCTGCTGACATTGAAGGACCCTATCTGTTTGGAGATCGAGTACTAATTCAGGGTCGCTCCCTGTTGAATTGCCACATTAAATCCAAATGAATTACTGTACTGCTGACTGTTTAACTAATTTTTCTTTTTCTGTGTGAAAGGCTCCTACCAGCTGCCACGGTTTGACTCAGCCACTAGGGCTTGGGTACCCAGGACAGTAACTGGTAGGATAGCCTGCACAGAGCCATAGGTAGATGAGTAAAGTGATAAGCTAATTAACCTGATTTCCCACTGTCCTTGTTATATCCCTCAACAAATCAGAGCTGATTGTTTCAGCAAAGTTATACTGCCTCGAGGTATTTGTCTATGTTAAAGTATTGTACTGTGATTGTTGCACTGTATCTTCTTATTTTACAGGGGGTCCCAGTGCCTGGAACCAGACCTGGGGTAAGTGTACATGTGAAGGTAATTTGATATACTGTGTGGGCCACTAGTGGGAAGAAAGGGGTTGCAGTGTCCCAGAGGGCTGTGACCAAGTTAGTTTAACTATTGCAAACCCTGACCTTTGGGTGGAGGCACCCGCCATCGGATCCAGGGCCCTCAACCTGTTAGTGGCAAATCAGGCAGGGGTAGTAGCCTCTGGGATAGCGCCATCTAGGTTACATCTGCATTATCAGTAAACGAGCCCATGGGGGTCCATCTATGCTTTGTTGGGTTCAGCTAGTTATGAATAAAAGCCACACTGAAAAATCTCATTCCTTGTTCTGGACATTACAGTTATTGCTTCCTGTGTCAGTATTTACTTGGGTGCCCCTGTGCAGAGTAGCCAAACCTAGGTCCCCTTGTGCCAGGTAACTCATCCTCCCCGAACCCAGGTCCCCACCAGGTATTGCTGCCAGCGCCAACAGCATGCCACCTGTCGTTTTGGTAAAAGGCAGGGTGAGGGGTTACATGCAAGTGTTGTTATCAGAAACTAGACACTGTATTCAATAAACTACTGACAAAATGCTAGCATTTGTCTTTCAGTACACTGACATGCAGGTCTGTCGCCATGGGGCGGGAGCATCTTGCAGCACTGGTTAGCTGCCTGTCAAAACTGACCATTTGAGAAGTGTCTCATTTTCATTGTGGGATCTGGTTCAATCCAATTCTACAGATGGGTATGAGAGGAACGCTTAGAAGTCAAGTGATTGTCAGTGGTGGGGTGGAATTCGAACATCCTACCTTCTAGATACAATACTAGCACCTTATCAAAGGAAGTTTTATTAAATTTGAGTATTCATTTTACTCTCAAAACAGCCTTTCTAGTGCCAGGTCCAGCGTGAGCTGCAGGAGTATTGAATCAAATTTATTTCAGGGATTATGTAGCCAAGATCTTTCTCATGTGGCAACCCCACTTTGCTGATTTAATCTGAAATATCTCATTGACTTAACAGTAAACAGCCAAATCAAGAAGCATTTTATTTTAAGTGTAGTATCTGCAGAATAGCCTGGAGCTTCCAGCAACAAGTTATGAACGAGCTTGGTACATTCAGCTGATCTGGGTTGATACCCACCTGTACTTGCATACTGTGACCATGAGCAAGTCACTTAACCTCTCTGTGCTTCCTGGTCACTCCAGTAAATGAGCTTTGTGCCCAGTAAGTCTTACCAGTTAGCAAAGAATAAAAATAATTTTAATGTCAGAGCGGTCCCAGACCCGGAAAGCAGGGTTAGTTCGGGCAGCTGTGCTAGTGCAGACATCAGGTGGGTTTAATGTGATTTATGCAGAAATGCAGCATTGGATCATATGAACAGGTCCCCATATCCTTTCCCCCTACATGGAGTGAATGAGATGGTATGGGGGAGGTGCCATGCAGGTACAGTATTTCACCTAGGGGCACCGGTAGCACCAGCTGAGCTGCCTGTCAATAAAACCCAACCCAGAAGCATCTCATTTCCAGTGTGGGATCTGCTTCAAAGTAATTTTACAGCTAGGAGAGCGAGGCACAAGGAAGTCAAGTGGCTGTTATCAGCTAGGTGGGATCGAGCACCATATCCCTCTGTACAGTTCTAGCATCTTACCAAAGGCTGTTTTAGCACATCTAAATATTTATTTTTTCTAACCCAAAAACAAATTTCTACAGCCTGTGATTCCTGTATGTCTTGCTTACACCAGGTTTGAGTTGAAAGTTGTAATATTGTTCCAACAGAGCCCTAGTGTGTTGAAATATAAAAGAAAGAACAATTGCGTGGATACATTTGCAACCACCAGCATTTTCATGCAGGTTTGGTATAGAAAAGTTCTTTGTTCTGCATTTATTTTTCAGTACACTGCATTCACACGGGGAAGGAAGGGGACTACAGCTCTGCTAACCTGCCTGTCAAGACAGCCCAATGGAAAAGGCTCTCAATTTCAGTTCTGGATCTGCTGTAACCCTGTTTTACAGGTGGGGGTGGGGGATGAGTGAAGCTCAGGGAAGTCCATTGACTGTCAGACGCTGTGGTGGGATTTAAAACCATAGCTTTAGGCTCTGTGCACCACCTCTGGACAATGTTATTTCCAGTTAGTTTCTGGTCTCATTGGTTCTGCCCTAATGACAGAAAAATGTTTTAAAGATTCCTAACTTCATTCCAGAGGGTAAACTTGATTTGGCCTTTGATCTAGAGGAATGAAAACAATACCCACATTTTATAAGCAACACTTTGTAAAATCTGAAGATATTATGTCAATCCAATGATCCATTCTAAACCCAGAATAGACTATGCCCTTCCAATCCATTCTCTTTAGGTACAATTTATTTTACCAAAGACTTCACAACCAAGAAACAATGTCTCATGAAATATCTGAGCTGAATAATAACAAGCATTTGTCAATGTCGAATGTTGATTATGTGGTATGTTGAGCATGCTCACTGGCCCTCTGTCAGGTGCTCAGTCTGTTTGGTCCGGTGCTGCAGGCTGCTCTTTTGTACTGGGCCCTGCCTGTGTTGGCACCTTGTTCTGCCCACTAAGAATTCTGCAGCTGTCCACAGAACTCCGCTATGGTGGCTCACCCCTCTCTCACTGTTCATTCTGTTTCTCCTGGTGCTGCAGGCTGCCCTGTTGTTTATTTTATTTATTTTTTTTTTATTAAATCTAGGATTACAAATACCTTTGAGCCTTGGCTTTTACAAAGGTTCCACATCAGAGAAATACAAATTATGGGGAACATCAAGACAGACATTACAACAATGTGGACATTGCAAACAAAGTACAGATTAATACAATTCAAGGGTAGCATTGTAACAAGGCAGCAGCGGCATTTGTCAGAGAAAACAGACAACAGATAAGAAGTGCCAGAGTCATAGGGAGAGGGAAGAGGGGAGGGAGGGAAGGAATGTAGGAAAGGTGGGGAGAGGGTGAAAGTGCAGCACTGGGTATACCAAGATGTGAGGGTAGAATCCAGTGAGGAGGGGAGGGGGGACCACTAGAGCAGGAAGGGAAGTGGAGAAACAAGGTTAAGTTGGGCAGTCACAGGAGCTGTTGGTAGTGAGATAGTCCTGAAGCCTAGTTTTAAAACATACCAATTGTTGGGGCAGAGGAGATGGTGGGGCTGAGGCCATTGAACCAGAGTGGTGCTCGATAAGCAAAAGAGCGTTGTCCCTGTGAAGTGTGACAGTGGGGACTTTCAGTAGCTGTAGCGTGGATCTCCTAAGGCACCATTTGTTAATTCGGTATTGTAACAGATTTGAGACCCCAGAAGGTGCAAGACCAAGGTAGATTGTACTGGGCTTCGCCTCTGTTGGTGGCTTTTTGCCCATTGAAGAAATGTGCAGCAGGCCCGACACAGATCTGTTGAGCCTGCTGACTCTCTCTCACCACTCGCTCCATTTCTGCTGGCGCTGCAGTGGCCTTTGTAGTAGGCTCCTGCCTGCAGTGCTACTTTTTTCTGCCAACAAAGCCATCCAGCAGTCACGATAGAACTCCATTGAGCTCGCCTCACTCCCCTCTCTACTGATCGTTGTGTTTCTCCCAGCGCAAGAGGCTGCTTTTGTACTGGGCTCCTGCCTGCATTGGTACCTTTTTCTGCCCACAAAGAAATCCATAGCTGTGCCGACAGAGCTCCATTGGAGTCACTCACCCTCTGTGTCACTCACTCATTCTGTCTGTCCTGGCGCTGCAGGCTGCCCTTTGTACTGGGCTCCTGCCTCTGTTGGCACCTTGTCTGCCCACAAAGAAATCTGCAGTAGTCCCAACAAAGTCTGCTAGCTAGCTCCCCTGCTCTCACTCACTCATTCCGCTTTCTGCGGTGCTGCAGGCTGCCTTTTATTGGACTTCTGCTGTGTTGCCACCTTTTCTGCCCACAAAGAAATTTGCAGCAGTTGCAATAGAGCTCTGTTGAGCCTGCTCACTCCCTCTCTCACTCGCTCATTCTGGTTTCCCTGCCAGTGCAGGCTGCTCATTTGTACTGGGCCCCTGCGTGCATTGGCACCTTTGTCTGCCCACAAACAACCAGCAGCTGTCCCGACAGAGCTCTGTTAAGGTTGCTCTGTCTCCTGTCTCACATGCCCATTCTGTTTGTCCTGGTGCTGCAAGCAGCCCTTTGTATGGGACTCCTGCCTGCATTGGCACCTTTTTCTGCCCCCAAAGAAACGCAGCAGTCCTGACAGAGCTCCGCTGAGTTCATTCAGTGCCCCTGTCTCACTCCGCTCATACTGTTTCTCCCACTGCTGCATGCTGGCCTTTTGTACTGGGCCCTGCCTGCATTGATGCCTTTTTCTGCCACAAGGAAATCCGCAGCAGTCCTGAAGAGCTCCGTGAATTCGCTCCTCCCCTCCGATCACTCACTCTCTCTTGTCCTGTTTCTCCCAGTGCTGCAGGCTGCCCTTTAGTACTGGGCTCTTATGTGCGCCCTTTGTCTGCCCACAAACAAATCCGCAGCTGTCCTGACAGAGCTCTGTGGAGGTCGCTCAGTCTCCCTCTCTCACACGCTCATTCTGTTTGTCCTGGCGCTGCAGGCTGGCCTTTGTACTGGGCCCCTGCCTGCATTGATGCCTTTTTCTGCCCACAAAGAACCGTGAGCAGTCCTGAAAGAGCTCCGGTGAGTTTTGTTCACCCTCCCTCACTCGCTCTGTTTCTTCCAGTGCTGCAGGCTGCCCTTTGTACTGGGCTCTTATGCTGGGCCCTTCTCTGCCCACAAACAAACCGCAGCTGTCCCGAAGAGCTCAGTTGAGCACAGTCACTCCCCTCTCACTGCTCGATCTTAATGTATCCCAAACAGTGATGTCCCACAGCGACCGTGTTGTTCTGTGGCAGGAGTGCAAAACACATTTTAGCCACGATGTGAAAATGGCAGCTGTACTGTTCATAAGGAGGTGGGGAAAATGCCACTGCTGAAAATGTGGCGTGAAAATTTTACAAAATTGCGAAGTTACAAGGTGCGTGGAAACAGTTCAACGACGCTGTAACACCAGTCATGTTATGGAGTTTCGATCACCGATTTTCAACAAAGGCATTTTAGGACCACTGTCATTTTCTTAATCTGTCCCAAACAGTGATTTCCCAGCGACCGCGTTATTGTGCGCGGAACTCTGGAAACACATTTCGTCAGGATGTGGAAAATGACAGCTATACTGCTCATAAGGAGGTGTGGAAAAATGCCACTGGTGAAAATGCGCGTGACAATATTACAAATCTGCAAAGTTACAAGGGTGCATGGAAAATGTGCAGCACTTGTAACACAGTCATTCGATGGGCTATTATCACAACTTTTCAGCATAGGCATTTTAGGACCTCTGCTCATGAACAGTATCACTCTCATTTTCTTAATCTGTCCCGGACAGTGATTTCCACAGCGACCGCTCTATTCGGGCGCAGAAGTGCCTAAAATACATTTCGCCAGGATGGGGAAAAATAACAGCTTTACTGTTTATAAGTAGGTGTGGAAAATGGCAATGTTGGAAATCTGGAGTGAAAATATTATAAATTCGCGAACTTATGAGCTGCAGGCAAACTGCGCAATGCACGCCGAATACAGTCATTTAATGGAGTATCCTCACCAAATTTTCAACATAGCCATTTCAGGGTCTCTACTCATGAACAGTGTCACTGTCATTTTCTTAATCTGTCCCGAACACTGATTTCCCACAGCGATCACGCTTATTCTGCACCGGAAGTGCAAAAACACATTTCAGCCAAGATGTCAACAATGACAGCTATACTGTTCACAAGGAGGTGGGACAAAATGCCAATGTTGAAAATCTGGCATGAAAATATTGCAAATTCACGGGTTACTGAGCGGTATATAAACTGCACAGTGCACACTTTAGAAACAGTCATTTTGGGATTTACTAATTTGCAACATAGGCTTTTTGAGAGCCCACCTATGAACACTGACACTGTCATTTTAGAATCAGCCCCAAAAGGTGATTCCGCAGTGACCGCAAAACCACCTTCGGCCGATTAACGCCATGACAGTTCAAGAATTCGTGAGGAGGGGTCCCAAAACCCATGTTGAAAATTTGGTGAAAAATTCACAAAATGCCCGAGATATGCACTAAAAGTTGAAAAACCCTATTCATTACATTAAACAGCTTACCGGCATTTCCTCAGTTCACGGTCGGCTTTGAAGAGTGCAGACGTGTTCCCAGTCCAGCGAAGATCATCGCGCCGAGCTCGGAGGTAAGTATGGGGTGGGGGTGTGGGGAGGCTGGTGCATTGGGTGGTGTGGGCTGTGGGGGCGGGAGACTGAGAGGACTGTTTTCTTCTTTCAGCTACAGGAAAGGGAGAAAACGCTATGGACCGCCCCAGCATGCCACCGAGTCTGGGGGACAGCTGCAGCCGACAGGAGATTGGGCACCCCATCGGCAAACAACAAAAGGGGATTATTTATGCCAACAGGGATTGGGCACCCTGATCGGCAAACAACAAAAGGGGGAATTATTTATGCCGACGGGATTGGGCACCCCTGGCCGGCAAACAACGAAAGGAGGGATTCTTTCTGCCGATGGGGATTGGGCACCCCGTCAGCAAACAACAAAGGAGGGGATTCCTTTCTGCCGACGGGGATTGGGCACCCCATGGGCACACAATTAAATGGGAGAGGGTAATCACATTATGCCGGGCGGGGAGTGATCCCCCGCCGGCAAAATAACATGAGGTTAGATACTGTTTGTGAATACAGCTGCAAGCCACCACCATGTTCACAAACAATATCAGAGATCCTATCCCGCCCCTGCAATGACGGGTCGCTCCTCATTGCAGCAGATGGCTGACGCGCAATGATGAGGGGCCCTGATTGCAGCGGCTGATTTTTAGAAAGTTGTGACATGCTGGTTGAGCTTAGTGTCAGCGCAACGTACTCTCACGGCATTGGGGACAGGGGACAAGCTTTTTCAGTCTGTGGGGCATTGGGCACAACACTGCCATGCCTGGCACAACCTGCTTCTGGAGAAACCTGTCGTGAACATGTTTCTCATGCATGCCGTAATCAACATAAAAGTGATCAGAACTCACAACTTGTAGATCTAAATTGTCTGTATTATTGCAGTGAAGTGATTCCAGTCTCTAGCAGATCTACTATCCCCTCCATTACTCAGTCACATCCACACTCCTTGTGTCAGTCTCTTATAGTGCTGATGCAGTTGTGTTGGCTCTGACCAGAATTTGTTCAGTGTGGGGTCTGCTTTGATCCAGTTTACAGTTGAGAGTGAGTGATTTACAGGAAATCAAGTAATTGTCACTGGCTGTGTTGGGATTTGAACACCATGGGCCTGATTTTCAGACAGGCAAGAACACTGCAAGCTCCGGTGTGCGAACGTATGGCACATGGGGCTTGTGGCATTCTCCTGCCCACAGTCGGATTTTACATCCCTTGCGCCCACACGCAGGACCTTAGACCACATTACTGTGGTCTAACCTGTCCACTCCCAAGCACCAAAGTCACAGTGCTTGCACTAGATGTGTGGGCGAAGCTGCCGTGAACTATGGAAATTGACACAAATGTGTCAGAGATTTGAAATTTGGGCACAGCTATGCAAACTGGTTTGGTGCACCACAAAAGCTTAAGTCCTCTGGTGCAGGGCTTGATGCAAACCCTGTGCCACCATTTGAAAATCTTGCCCCATATCTCCTAGGTTTAATACTAGAACTTTATGAAAGGTAATTGTAGCCCATTGTAGTATTTTACTCTAACAAACAACCTTTCTACGGTCTTTAATTCCTGAATGTCTTGTTTCCACTAGGTTTGAGTAGAAAAGTTATGCTATTGTTCCAACAGAACCCCACTGTACTGAAAGATATGGAAGAGCAACAAATTTTGTTGCAGGTTTCCTGGACATATTTGGAACCATCACTGCATTTCCATGCAAGTTTGGTTATCTAGAAATAGAGAAGCAATGACATTTTTATTACCTATGCAATCGCCAATTTCACCGTGCGTGGCATTTTGTGTAATTTTGCCTGTAAAATTATGCTTCCGATTGCTCCTTTTGTCTGCACATTACTCCCCAATGTAAGTATCAGGTGAAATTGGGGAAAAGCTTATCACATGACTTTCTCTCTAGCAGACTGCTGGGCACATGGGTGACTGCACTTAGGCAGGAAGCTGACTAAATCTACTTCCTTTAGAGCTGTTTCCAGCTAGGAAGTAGGAGAGGAGAGGAGAAAGACTGCAGGAGAGCTCTAACTTACTTGAGTGAAAAATTAGTGGATTGTGCGTGCATGCATGCGTATGTGTGTGTTTGCATTTGCAGCTCATTTGATTTCTAATCTCTGTTCCCCATTAGTTTAGAAAGTTAATATTTTCAGTTAGTGTTTTCTTTATTTTTATAGACATCAAGTGTGTGTGTGTGTGTGTGTGTGTGTGTGTGTGTGTGTGTGTGTGTGTGTGTTAAACTCCCTTTCTTTTTTTTTTTTTGGGGGAGGAGAAGGAGATAGAAATTATGGAGACTAGTGGAATAGGAAGAAGGCATCTGGATCACCCCACCCAGTATCCATATTAATAGGCAGGCCTTTATGTCTGTGCCCCAAACAGCAGTAGGAGCATGTGCCCCCATCCCCAAGCAGGAGAATGTAGCCCCACCTCAAGGAGCAGCATGATCCCTTGCCCCATCCCAGCAGCAGCAGCAGGATCCTCATGTGGTCCCCACCCCAGGCAGCAGCAGCAGGCACCTCCAGATACCACCCCCAGCTGGAGCATGCCCCCACCTCCTGCGAGCAGGAGCATGATGTGCCCACTGGCCCTGGGACATCAGCTGTTGCCCCCTCCCTGCCACAGACAGGGTCATCTGCTGTGTGTTTTTAGGAAAAACCAAATGACAGCTCCATCATGATCTGCACCTTGTGGCAGATCAGTGAGAAGGGCAAGACCGGGGTCATTTTGAGACTGGTGGCTAAAGTAGCCATCTGCAGCACCACCACCTGCAGATTGGCTTAAAATAAAAAAGAGGTTGCAGCAGGTAGAGGGGCCTGGGATGGGTGCTGCTGAGCTGGCAGAAGGTGAAAGGGGCCAGTAGGAAGCAGGGGCCAGTGGTGGCAAAGGCACCACAGAAGGTAGCAGCAGCAGCAGCAGGAGGCAGGTGCAGAGCCCCCATCACCCTCACCCCAGACACAGAGGCATCGCGAGGTTCATGGTGGAGACCCAGTACAGCCTGCAGCCACCCCAGCACCAGCAGCATTGAGTGATGAAGACCTGAGAGCACCAAGCAGAGAGTTCGATGATTTCCGAGAGGAGGTCGGGGACCTCAGGAACCCTTCAGGAGCAAGACAAAAGGTTTGAGCTTCTGAAAGAGCTACATGGTGGTGGTGGTGGTGGCACGGCAGAAAGTGTACCTGGCGCCGTGCAGTGTAATGGTCAGCCTTCAGGCCAGTCAGCCACACTGGCAACAACCTTTTTTTTCTTTTCTTTCTCTTGTCCTTGCTTTGTTACTGTCACTCTTCCCTCATCTGCACCCTCTAACAATAACAAAAATCAAAACATATATATATATATTCGGTCCTCTTCTTCTATATCCTTTAATTTGTTTTTGTCCAGTTTTGTGTGCTATGCAATGTTTATGCTGCTTCCTTTCCTCTTTCATATCATATGTATACCCTGTCCCTGATCTGACCCTTTATGGTGCGCCCCTGTCATGTGTTACTGTCAGTCACTTTAGACTTTTACTCATAATTACTGTACCTTTCTACTTAGTTTATGTTAGACCCTCTGACTTGTATGTATTTTCTCCTCCTATCCACAAATGTCAAGTATTGTAATTTGTAAATTGTTCCTAGGAACATTTTTTTCCCAAAGCTACGGGTGATGTTGTGGGCTGGCAGAGCTGTTTTGGCTGTGTACAGGATCAGCGTGAATGAATATGTACACAACCATCATAGAAACATAAGCACTTTTATTGCAAAGTTAAAGATAATGTAAATTTTTAGGTGCTAATGTGTGTGTCCCTCGTAGCTTGTGCTGGCGACAAATTACAATGTTAACTTGGTGTTACAGTGCCCAACCACACCACCACCACCACCCAGTCCAAAATGTGCTGTAGTAGGGCTACAGTTTAACACAACCTCTTGAAGCCATGCTGTGCAGAGTAGGCATGATAAGACAAGAAATATAGTATGCCTGGAAAAATTAGGAGGACACTGAGAATGTAGAGTGAGACAGAGTGTTGCCACTGTCTCAACATGGCCTATAATTCCAGAAATGTTTCCAAAAATTGCACAGTACATTTAGAGTGAAATCAGGTTTAAGACATGCAGTTACAGGCTCACACCCATCATGCTGCACCAAATGTGTCATTTTCTGCACGGTTTAACACTTTTGGGCCTAAGTGTGGCTGCACATTCAAATCATGTCCCACAAGTCCAGAAATGTTTCAAAAAATTGCACAGTACATAGAGAGTGAAATCAGGTGTGACACACGTAGTTACAGGCTCACACCTATCATATGTACCCAAATGTGTTGTTTTCTGCAGGGTTTAAATGCTTTTCGGCTCACGGTGTGGCTGCACATTCAAATCATGCCCCACAAATCCAGAAATGTTTCAAAAAATTGCACAATACGTTGAGAGTGGAATCAGGTTTGAGACATGCAGTTATAGGCTCACACCCATCATGTGGACCCAAATGTGCTGTTGTCTGCACAATTTAAATGCTTTTCGGGCCTAAGTGTGTGGCTGCATGTTCAAATCATGTCCCAGAAGTCCAGAAATGTTTCCAAAAAATTGCACAGTGCATTGAGAGTGAAATCAGGTCCCAGCCATGATATTTTATGGCGCCTAACCTCCACCGGACCAAACGGTGCTCTCTGGTCCACTGTTTACAAGTGTTTTGTCTCAAATCTTGTTCCTGCCACTGCAGCACAAGCAGTAAATGTCCAGAAAAGTTACAAAAATGGTACATTCAATTGGAAATGGAAATGGGTCTCAGCCATTATGTTTTAGGGTGCCTCCAGACATTACGTAGCTGTTTTATGGCCTGCTTACCCAATATTTATGCCTGAAAATCATGACTGACAGCTAAAATCATGTCCCACAAGTCCAGAAATGTTTCCAAAAAATTGCACAGTACATTGAGAGTGAAATCAGGTGTGACACACGCAGTTACAGGCTCACACCCATCATGTGTACCAAATGTGCTGTTTTTGCATGGTTTAAATGTTTCGGGCCTAAGTGTGGTGTTGCTGCCTAACATGCAACATAAGCCACTTTAACACGATGAGAAAAATAAATCCTCCTGCAAAATGGTCCTGCTGCGACTTAAACTTGTACTTAATTCCTCCTGCTGTTGCTTAGTTGATTGCGAACTGTGTAATTATCATTTCGCAATGATGATGCCCTTGCCCCTGGTTAGCTCTGTTGTCCCTGTGGTTTTACGCCACTGTGGATTGAATGACATTTGAATGCTGCTGTTGCCTGCCTGTAGCTGCTGCTTGCTGCTCTAAACCTGCCACGAGAAGTAATGCTTTGTCTGCCTCCTGGGGATTCTCTTCATAGTCGATTGATGCTGCTGTTGCTGCTGCTGCACACGTAAGTATCTGTGTTTATTTTTTCTGTGCAAGAGAAGGTGGATGGGGGTTGGTATTGGTACATCATGACAAGTTCTTACATGTTTGTACTTATTTTATATTTATCTAGTGTCCTGACTATGAGGAGTACATTATCATGAAGAAGACTATTTGAAAGACAAAGAACCTCTGTGTGCAAATACTGAGGCAAGGTTACCCAAAGGCTTTTGGCTGGGAAGCCAAGTTTCAAAAATACAAAATCACACATGCCCACAATTGCAAGCATCATGGGTTGCATATGCAAATCACCACAGAATGTTATGCTGGTTCAACTTTAAGCAGAATTGCATGGTGCCGAAAGGCCTCTCACACAGTTTGCAAAGGGTGCTAACAGATGACATAGACACGCAGGTTTCGCCCTACCAGGACTCATCAGTATGCCTCATCTGTTTGACACCCCAGTGGAATGAACCAGCTACATTATCATGACAACATGCATGCCAGCCCAGGATCTGGATATGGGATGTTACTTTGAATGTACCACATTTAACACTGCTCAAGGTCAAGGACAAGTAAGTATTGAATTTTTAATTACGGGATGGATAGATGACTGCAGCTCGGATATCTGAGTCAGATTGCAATTGTATTATTTTTTCTTTGGTAAACACTTGCAGGAATTCAAGAACTGTTAACTCCAGGTTCACTGCTACTGCTGCTGTTGTTTAATACGAGTGCAATTCATTAACTGGTGGTAAGTATTTCTTAATTTGTGATGGTGTTTAGTGGGCTGGTGGGTGGGCGGAGGAGTTGGTTGAGGTTGGGTTGGTTGATATGGTTAAGATTAAGTTTATGGTTACTGCACAACAGAGATGTCAGACTTTGTCAGTAAGTATTTTATATATGGCTCCATCAATAATCTGGATTTGCTGCTGAGATGCGTAGTACTAGTATGTTACCTCTATCCAAATCTGACTGATGGTTGTGCTCATCAGACATAGTCTGTTCATGTCACGTGTTCCAGTTTAACAGCCATTCCCTGATGTAACTATAGCTTCTTGTAATGATGGGGCACCCAGTTGTTGTAACAATGCTAAAAATGTTTCTTCTTTTTTTCTTATTGCCAGACAGGTACAAAGTACTTGAAGTGGAATGGTGGCTTGGTTTTCTGGTGGACATTTGTCAGAGGATCCCATCTACATGTGGCATTGGTGTCTAAATAGAAGTCTTCCATCCTGGTGTGTGGATGCTGGATCTGGTGCTGCACCTGCAAGATGTGGGCCACTGCTGACAGCTAAAAACATACAGTTCTTTTGGTGGAAGACTCCTGGAGGAGGAGGCGGAGTAATTTAGCTGGACTAAGAGGCAGCAGTACTGGCTGTGCAGTGTCCGACTGAGTTGTCATGTCGTATATACAGTGGCACACTCACTAGACATTCATTCATGGTATCATGGAAGAGGTAGGAAATGGGGTGGAGTGCTGGTGCTGGCTGTGGGGTGGGGCACAACACCTTTAGCCTCTTCCAGTGACACATCATCCATGAAGCAGCCCTCACAGTCCTCAAGACTTGAGTCATCACCAGGTGGAAATTCAGTCAGCATTGCTGCTTCATCTAGCTCCCTGTCCCTGCTAGTAGAGGCCTTGCAACTCTGGACGTCTTCATTGTCATCATCATCCTCCCTGAGACACACTTCTTGGGGCAACACCATCAAAATAATTGTGTTACAGGGAATGTGAGCCTCATTCATTTTATAAATGTTAGGCTGGAAACATTCTTTTGTGACAGATTTGTCCTACAGTCATGCACAATAGCCCTAGCAAAACTGAACACCTGTTCCACACTGACACTGGATGGTGGCAGCTAAGGTATTTAAAAGCAACAGATGCCAGTAAGGGCCACTCACTCACTTTGCTGCTCCAGTACACCAATATCTCATCACTGATGCCAAGATGCTTGGTGTCTCCTGTAGGCATCCACCATATGTTGTGCTGCCCTGAGTCCTGCCTCCTCATCATGCCTCCTCCTCCTTCTTCAATTTCTTCAATGCCCACCTGGCACAGAGCATCCCAAATGGGATTACCTTCCATACTGTGCTGCAACTTCGAGATTTTGCCTGATTTGGTGGTCTCCGGCGATTTACTGGTGGTAGTGGTGGTAGCAACATTGTGACCTGGTATATCTTTATGTGCCTTTTGTGTCTCTGCATTTTTCATCTGTGCCCCATTTACCAGTCTGACAAGGCAATTGGTCAATTTCTCCACACACACACGACCCCTTCATTCATGACAGGCAAGCCATGTTTGTACAGTGGATCCAGCATGGTAGCAACAGCAAACTCATTAGACTGCATAATGCCAGAGATATGTGTATTGCTGTCCAGTATATGGAGCATGTGATGCATTGCACGTAACAGAACTCTGATCATCACTTGTTCCATCTGGTGATGAACATTTACCAGCGTCTGCCTCAGCACACATATTGAGGTATTGACTGACTTATGCAGGCAGTCTCCCCACTCACAGCCTGTGTTGCATGCTCAAATGGATGCAGAATGCATATTATGCCATCCATTTGTTAGGTGATGGACACTCCAGCACTGTCTCTGGTGGTGTGCAGCAGTAGGTAATCTGAAACCACCTTATACTGCTCATAAAGCTGGTCCAGCATGTACAGTGTGGAGTTCCAACTGGTAACAACATCAAGCTTCATACGGTGCTGAGGTTGATGGTTAGTGCGCTGCAGCTCACATTGATGGTCATGGGCCTTTGCAGAATGGCCAAAGTGAAAACAGATGCGTCTGTGACAGACACAGTTTCTTTTATTGCATCCTGGTTCAGAAATTGCTGCTTGACTAGATTAAGGCAGTGCGCCAGGCAGGGAACTCTGAAAAATACACCATCCCTGATGCACTTAACAACATTGGAGCCATTGTCACTGGCAATAAACCCCACTGTGAGTGACTGTGCATTGATCCACTCATCAATGTTATTTAGCAGCACATTCAGCAATTTCTCATCAGTGTGAGACCCTATAACACTTTGTATAGTTATGGTTGTATTCTGTCGATACCAGGTGCATTGCTGCCACACAGTTTTGCTTTTATGCACATTTTGCCAGGGCCCAGATCAACAACTACCCCAGGTACCTGTGCCCAGTGTGCTGTTATGCACAGATATGAGCTGCCCACTGTCTGCCCACTTGTCCACATATCCATGCTAAGGTGATATATTTGGAGGAAGAATGCTTCATGGCATGTAGGATGGACTCTGAAACTCTGCTGTAGAGTTCGGCATGGCACATTTGGAGAAATATGTTCTCGATGGCACTTGCCATTTGGGGCAGGCACTGGCCATCAAATAGCAGAATCCTGCATTCTCCACAAAGGAGAAGGGCACCAGGTTGATGGCGAGCTTCAACTGTGGCTGCATTCAGCTCACATGCAGCAGCCTGATTGGGGGTTACTTTGAGTGCCGCTTAAAACACACTCCTCAATGTGGGCTGCATCTTGGCAGTGGGTCGAGAAAACACTTTACTTGTGCCACCAATGTTGTTCTTGCTGGGATACCAGGTGCCCGGACCAGGTGACTCTTGGGGCCTAGAATGTGCAGCATATATGAAACTGGTTATTTTGCTGGATTTGGGGCCTGATGGTGTACTTTTATGACTCGAGGGAGTAGCAGCTCCACTACTACTATGTCCACTGCTCAGGAGAGAAAATGATTCCTCTCACCTCCTCCACCAACCCACCCAGTCCTCCCTACCTCCTCCTGCTCCATTGCACTGCTGTCACTTACATTAAGATTGACAAGGGAAGTCCTGCCAACAACTATGGTATCTTTCTGGTGTTTGTGCCAACGCAATGGGTGCTTGTTTTTCAAGTGGGCATGCTGCCCACCAGTGCCTAAGTGGCTGCCCTTTTTTTCATGACTTACACGTGCTTGACACAGCTGAGAGATCGCCATGGTGTCATCAGCTGCATCAAGCATGAAAAATCCCAAAATAGGGACTTTGCAACTCTCGATTTGACATGATGGGACTCAGACTTGGACAGCTTAGCCAAAGGTGTGGAAGTTTGTGCTTTTGTGCCACTTGCATGATATCCACCATGCTACATTTGGGAGGTGGGTGGCTGGACTGCTTGTTGTAGGCTTCCTAATATCCTCACCCTCAGTCTTGTCATCATCTAAATGGGCTACATCATCATCATCCTTCTTCTTTTCATTTCTGGCTCTCACAGGGGATCCAATACCATCATCATCACCAACAATTATTATATCCTCCTCCTTCTCATCCCTATCACTGGCTACATCCAGTGCCAGATAAACTTTCCCTTCTCTGGCATCTCCTCCTGGGGGCGCTGAATTTCCTTATCTCCTTCTCCCAGAGAAACACACTGATGCTGGATACTGTCACCCTCACCACCATCAGCTCCTCCTGAAGCAGGAACTACAGTCACACTAACAACTTTTGACCTCCCTTGGACCTCTGTGCCTCCACTGGTGTGAGTGTCTCCTTATTCCCAGTATCATCCCCAACAAGCATACTAGCTACAGATTGGGCAGTAAAAAATGAGTCACAGACATCAAGCCACTTCTAACTTTAATTTTGTTGCTAACGTCTGCCACAGCAGCAGTGGCAGATGCCATGAATTCTCAAATAGGTGTGCTTTTTCCATCAGACTTCTTTGAGCCACCTCCCACCCTAGCATCTTTACCTGAACATCTCTTGGCAGGTATATTTATTTTTGTTGTTGTCTTGCATGTACAGTGCAGACAACATATTGGGGTTGCTTCAGTGGAGAAGCAGGTTTCAGAGGTGTGGTCCCGCTGCAGCCAATCTCGCCACTGCTTTTTGTGGCCAGGCTCTGTGGCGTCAATGGCATAGCACACTGTCTATGACAGCAGTTGGAGAAATGTGCCCACCTTGAAAGAATTATTGCTGCAATCAGGAGCACCACTGGGTGTTCCTGATTGCAGGAGCCAATTATTTCTGCCTTGTCTGGTGTCCCTGTCAGCAACATGGCGGTGGCTTCCCGTCAGCTTCTCATAGTCCCCACAGAAGCAGAGGGATAGCCACCGCCTTTCACAGTCTCTCTGAGCAGCGGGGTGCCCAATCCTCTGTCAGCATGCCCTCTCCTAAGTTAATTTGCCGACAGGGTGCCCAATCCCCATCAGCATAATGTACCCCATTTCTTGTGTGCCGAGGGGTGTCAATCCTCCCTCGGCTCATGGACCCGCCCCAATGTATATGTAGCTGTGGGTGCCCAATCCCTGTCTGCTACAGCCCCCAAAACCACTCAGCTGGCATGCTGGGAGCCCACCTCAGCGTACAAATGTCTCTGTAAAAAAGTCCCGCAATTTTTTACCCATAAAAAAGAAATGGTCCTCGCTGACTCTGGTGGCCCCTCCCAACCCACGCCCACCCTCTCGCACACCCTGCCTCCCCACCCCTCACCCCATACTTACCTCTGGAGCCCAGCGCGATGATTCGTGGCTGGGAACATGTCTGCACTTCAAACCAACCGTGAACTGAAGAAATGCCGTAGGCTGTATAATGGCATAAATGTTTTTTTTCAACTTATGTGGATATCTCTGCTTTTTTTTACTTTGCCACAAAATTTTCAACATGGGGTTTGGGGACCCTCCTCATGAATTCAGTCACTGTCATGGTGTTAGTTTGTCCCGAAGGTGATTTCTGCGCGTCACCTGCGCCGGAATCACCTTTCAGGACTGAGTAATGAAATGACAGTGTTGCTGTTCATGAGGTGGCCTCCAAAAGCCTATGTTGTAAATTTAGTGAAAAAATTCCAAAATGACTGTGTTAAGCTGCATTGCGCTGTTTCCATGCACACTGTAATCTTCGCCAATTTGTAATATTTTCACTTCAGATTTTCAACATTGGCATTTTTTCACACCTCCTATGAACAGTGCAGCTGTCATTTTTCACATCCTGGCCGAAATGTATTTTCACACTACCGGGGCAGAATAGCACGGTCGCTGTGGGAAATCAGTGTTCAGGAGATTACGAAATCACAGTGACACTGTTCATGAGCAGAGGTCCTAAAATGCCTATGTTGAAATTTGGTGACAAAAGTCCATAAATGACTATGTTACAAGCATGTTTTATGCAGTTTCCACACGCACTATAACTCGACAATTTGTAATATTTTCACCAACATTTTCAACATTGTCAATTTTGCACACATCCTTATGAACAGTACAGCTGTCATTTTTAAGATCCTGCCCGAATGTTATTTTGCACAAGTGGTGCACTGTGGAGCGTAGTTGCGGTGGGAAGAAAAAATACCACCTTAGTAATTGTGTTTCTTCTAATGGAGTCTTGCTGTATTCTGACAATATGCAGTTAGCTACAGCACTTGAACTGCTCCAGAGAGAAAGAGTTAACTCTATGCTAAAGCATAGAATGTTGAGCTTGAGCTCGGTTCAAACCTCTATCTGCTGCACTTTGAAGTGTAAACTGCCAGATTCTTACAAACTAACACTAACTAACTAACCCCACTGTGTGGAAATTGTAACATTTACTAGCCAAAAGGCAACCAAGCATTTTGGATCCGTAAAAACTTAAATTGAGAAATCCAAACCAAAACTAGGTAGTGAACAAATATAATTATCAAAACATATAGACAACCCACTCTCCTGTATGAAAAAGGAGAGTGCCAAGCACACCCCTGAGGTAACACTGCCTGCCAGCCCACTTCCCAAAAACTAGGTTCTGAGAGGGGAGGCAGGAGGAGTCAGAATACAGCAAGACTCCATTAGAAGAAACACAATTACTAAGGTAAGTAATTTTTCTTCAAACAACATGAAGTCTTGCTGTATTCTGACAATACGCAGACTACCAAGCAGTACTCCCATGAAGGATGGAGTCAAACCCTATTTTGAGAATAGGCTCTGCAGTACTGTTATACCAAACCTAGCATCACTCCTAGCCTGATGTCCAGAGAGTAATGCTTGGTGAATGTATGGACTGTTTTCCAGGTGGCTGCATCAGCATATCTCTAGCAAGGGTATATCTCTGGCAGCAGCCAGAGAAGCAGCTGTACCTCTAGTCGAATAAGCCCTCAGGCCTGAAGGGGTACTTTGCCTAGCTTTTCATAGCACAACTGTATACAAGAGACAATCGACCTGGTAATAGTTCTCTTAGTAGCAGGTTTACCCTTCCCCACTTCACCATAAGTGAGGAACAACTGAGGAGTCGAACCTAAGTGCCTTAGTACGCTCAATGTAGTAGCTAAGAGCCCTTTTAACATCCAAACTGTGTAATCTCTCTCTCCTGAAGAAGAATGATCAGTGAAGAACACAGGAAGAGACATGGATTGGTTCAGATGAAAATCTGAAACCACTTTGGGTAAGAAATGAAAATTACGTACTACCGTAATTATGATCTTTCTGTGTATCTTCCATTCATCACATATGAGTACTGGCTGGAGATCAGGACCCTCGGGAGCTTTTTTTTAAAAGGATAGGAGAGCCGACACACATCGGTGCCGCCCGAGGCCGACGACTGTGTGGCGCTGAGGCTGGGCCGTTAGGCTGTGTCTACTCCGCCTGCCTACCAGTTCTGAGTCGCGGAGAGGTAAGAGGAAGGGATGGAGGGTGGGACAAGAGAGTCCAAGGGACAGAAAAAGGAAAGGAAAACTGAACTAAAAGGAGAAATAACGACTGAGAGGACAGCAAAGAAGAGAAGAGACTAAGGGATTGGGTAGGGGCCCCCATCTCTGGAAGCAGAAGAAGGGAGGGAAGGAGGGAGAAAATTTAGAGAGAGTGAGAGGTAACACAGTATCCTGAGACCCTTGTCCACCACCAGATTACATAGGAACTGCAAGGAGTAGCAAGCTCTCTGCCAGAATTCAAGGCACAGAATAACTGGCAAATACCCAGAAGCAGAGTCGGCTATTCTGGAGAAGGACAGGGTACAGGGACTTAATACTCTCTCAGGAAAATGTTTGGTGAAAAAAGGGATTTCATTTTTTTTTTGACAGTTGGATGGAAACCAGAAAGAAAAGAGGAGGAGGGCAACCTCAACCTCCCACCCCATCGGGGTGGAGACATGTAGTAGAGAAGAAGTGCCGCTAGAGCTGTACTCCTTAAAGGAGAATACCCCCATGTGTCCCTACTTTACCCCGGCTCCAAAAAGAGGGGGGCCACAGAGGAGGGGGCCCAGAGACTGAGGCCCCAGGGGGATGATGGGCGGTTGGATGAATGGTGAAGATACACAGAAAGATCAGAATTATGGTAGGTACATAATTTTCATATCTTATCTGTGTCAATCTTCACCATTCATCACATATAGGTGAGTACCAAGCCCTCAAGGGAGTTGATTCATTACACCCTAAGGGACAGAGTCCCTTAGCCCTCAGTGGGTGACACACTAAGAGGGGAACCTTCCAGGCCCAAGGAGGTCCCCGGAGGAGAAGGAAGTTGTCCCGACAAACGCCGTCCTCGCCTTATGGGAGAAGAGGTAGGTTCCCTGGTGGGCGGAGCAAATCACCCTATGCCGGGCCAAGGGTGACAACCGAAAGACGAGCCATGCCAATCTCCTAGTGCAGATCGCTGTCCCTACGACCCTGGTAGCTACCTCATTGGCATCATAAGATGCCCTCGCTTGATGCCTTGCTAGCTCCAGGCCACGTGCAGAGAGCGCATGGCGGCTTGTCTGGTTTGCTCCGAGTCAGGCAAAGCAGCTAGGATCTGACCTAGTGCAGACCACAAGAACCTGTTGTAGGCTGCATAGTGGGCCTGGTGAGCAGAAATGGAGAGGAGCAACCGTGCTAGGAGAAGGTCCTCCTTCCCAGAAATCAAAATCGAGGAGTCTTGATCTGGGAGCCGGTCACGGTGGAGGCGCTGGCCCATCAGGGTGTCCAGGTGCATCAGCCGGACTGCGGTGAGGCATAGAACCTGAAGACTCGGGGAGCGCAATACCTCTGGCTGAGGTCCATAGGGGCAGGAACTCCGAGAAGGGCCTCTGCCAGAAACACAAGGACACCTCCTGAAAGGGAGCAGGCCAGGGCGGCACCACAAGGGTGGCCCCACCAAAATCACTTCAGAAAGGCATGCGCCGCATGCTCAGGATTGCTACCAGACAGGGTGAAAGGTGAAGGTCCTCCATCATCCTCACGAGGAAGCGCTGGTACTCTGAGAGATCAGCGGCTGGAGAGATATGGACAGAGGGTTCCTCTCCTCCAGAAGAGGGGATGAGGAGCTGGAGGTCACCATACGCTTGAGGGTGGCTGCACGGGGAGGTTGAAAACCTAGCTGTCCATAGCCCCAACGTAGGCAGGGAACCTGAGCAGCCACCGCCTGAACCGCTCCCAGGTGAGAGGGCCGCTTAGGACCAAGAATGCCCAGGAGCGCTGGGAGAATGTGGCAGAGGGATAGGGGCAGAGCTGAGAAAAGAAGTCGGCTGACCTCCGCCAGGGCTAGGAGCGGACCATGAGCACCCGAGGAGGGTGCCCTGAAGACTCCACAGCCGACAGCTGTACAACCACTTTGGTACTGCCTAGGCTGCACCCAGAAGAATCCCCAGTGAGGCGCTCAGTCAAAAGTCCAGAAGGACAGTTCCTGCCTCAAAAGAATGGGACCCTCTCAAGGAACCGGAAGGAAGGGTGGAAACCACACTGGCTCTGGCCCAGGGCCGGTGACCCCAGAGACAGGCCAACGCGCCGACCCCCCACACCCTCAACCCCTCAGAGTCCGGAGAGTCCTCCTCCTCGAAAGGCCAGCCTAGGTAGCTGGCAGCTCTGGGCTGCCCCAAGGTGAGACCCAGGAACAGCACCTCCCCGCCTGTAGGCTTCTCGCTGATGGGCCCCAAAGTTGGGCGATCAAGACACACTACTGGAGGGGGTACCACCACCGAGGGTCGTAGAAACCCCTAAGGCCAGGTTGCAGAGCAATGGTGGCATGCACCACTGCCTGCTGGTCAGCACCACTGACCCCAACCTCGGGACCACCTGACACCCTCAGAAGGGGCTGGCTATGACTGGTCGATGAGACCACTGGATCGCCTCCTCCTCCGCAGACAACCCCGGGAGGGTGTGACTACCTGCCTGACTCTGAGCCCAACTCCGACTCTGAAGAGGTAGAGTCTGAGGCTCTGAGCCAAACAGTAGGAGGGCGAGAAAAGCGACTTTGCCAGAGGGCCGGCAGCCAGAGCAGTGCCCGAGTGGAGACTCATGCCCTCCGTAACCCCACGGGCGGGCTCACAGAAGGCACTCAGGGCAGCTCTGGTCAAGGTCCAGAGCCAGGGCCAGCCGCTGCACCGCCAAGTCCACTAGCACCGGGCAGTACCAGGGACAGAGACGGCACCGACGGCAGCCCCAGCAACACTCGGGCGCCGACGACACCGCCAGTTCCCTGGCGCCGCAAGCGCACCGAGGACCAAAGCGGCACCGACGGCTCTGAGGGCGGACTCGGCACCTAACGCGACACCGCCAGGCCCCTTGGCACCACGCAGCACCAAGAGCACTGATGGCACCGAGGACAGCACTGGCTGCCGATGCCAAAGGCCCTACGATGCCGAACCACGAGGCACGGCACCGTGCTCAACCCTGGTGCCACGAGACATTGCAAAAGGCGACACCGGGTCAGGCCCACGCGCGAAGCAGCGCCGGGCGCGTGTGAATGGTGCCGGATAGGGCCCACAGTGATGAGTCAGCACAGACAGGGCCCACGGGCGCCGAGAATGGCTTGAAGGCCCGGGACGGCATCGAGGACGGCGTCGACCCGGCCTTCTGAGCCATGGAAGCAACACCGGGAGCCTCACCCCTGAAGGCAATTGCCACCCCGGGAGGAAGCGGGATGGGCCTCCTCGCGCGCTGGTAGGAGCCTCGGCAATGGCCAGGCTACAAGTAGTCGAGGGCTCCCTCCTCCCGGTCCATATAGAACCGGGAGGGACCCAGGAAAGGCCAGAGAGCGTGGCTTCGGCCCGACGAGAAGTAACCCTCCCCGAAAGTCGGCCGGAGCTCACCCTCACTTTCATGCGCGCTTGTTCGAGGACGCGCAGTCCATGGAGAAGCAGGCATCGCATCGAATCCATGTCGTGAAGCAGGCCAAGACACGTGAGGCACTGGTCATGCTGGTCGGTAACAGAATATTGACGGCCGCACGGCACCGATGCATAGGGGCCGACCACTTTAGAAAACTTCTTGCCCCCGATCGAGACATGACCTACGGAAAAACACCAAAACAGACCTCGACGTCGAATACTTCAAATAAAAAGGAAAGATCTTACCAGCGACGTTGAGTGGAGGCAGAACCAGAACTAGTAAGTTACCGACGGACTAAAACGTCGAAAGAAATGCTGAAAGGCCTAAAATTCTTCTCTGACAGCTTCCCACGAGGCGACCTCGACAGCGGGAGACCAAGAACTGGTAGGCAGGTGGAGTTGACACAGCCTAACGGCCAACCTCGAGCGCCACGCAGCACGCCGGCCTTGAGGGCGGCGCTGATGCTGTGTCGGCTCGCCTATCCTTTTAAAAAAAAAGTCTCATGGGGTCCTGATCTCCGCCAGTACCCATATGTGATGAATGGTGAAGACTGACACAGATAAGATCTTCCTGTTGGTTCTAAGGACCACCTTATCTCTGTGGAATGAGATAAAATCAGGGTCTACTGACAGAGCTTGCAATTCACTGATATGCCTGGCGAGGTAATAGCTACAGGAACACAGTTTTCCAAGTCAAGTACTTAAGTTCTGCTGAGGACAAAGGCTCAAAAAGGGGTTGCATAAGCTGAGCAAAGCAAACATTAAGATCCCAAGCAGGAGTAGGATCCCTAAAGGCGGGGGATTGGCACGAGCAATCCTTTGAAGAATTTACAGAAAACAGGGTGAGATGCCAGTGAGGAGGTCTTTCCCACTGACAGAAATGCAGAAACAGCTGACAAGTGTTCTTTGAGGGTAGCTGGTCTGAAGCCTAAGCCATTAAGATGAACCATGTAATCCAGAACTGTAGACAAATCAGCAGTATCTGTGGTATGTGTTATTGGAACACCAAATGCTGAATCTTTTCCATTTGAGTTATACGCTTTTCTGGTGGCAGGTTTTCGAGAGGCTTTGAGAATGTCCAGAATCCCTTGAGACAGATGCAAATTTGCATATTCTAGCTCTTCAAGAGCCATGCCTTGAGATTGAGAGACCGAAGGTTGGGTACCAAATCCTCCCCTGAGAAGAGGTTGACAAGTTGTGATTCCTGGGGAGAGATAGGGGAAGATGGACTGCTACGGACAGCAACATAGGGGTACCGAGGTTGTCTGGCCCAGTCTGGAGCAATCAGGATCACTTTGCAAGATTGTGACCTCATTTTGACCAGGACTTTGAACAATAGAGGAAAAGGAGGAAAGACATACAGAAATTTTCCTTCCAATCCAGAATTAGAGCATCCAGGGGACTGAACCCAAGACTGGGGTCGGCAACAAAAGAGGAGAAGATGGTGATTGTCTGGTGCTGCAAAGAGATCTATCTCTTGAGTGCCCCACCTTGAAAAAATCACTTTAACACTAGGGGATCCAGGGACCATTCATGAAGGCCCTGGGAAATCCTGCACAATGTATCTGCTAGCACATTGTCCTTCCCAGAAAGGTGGACTGCTACCAGAGAGTTCTGTAGAGAATAAGGCAGGGACCATACCTCTGCTGGCTTCCACGCACAAGGCCATAGACCGAGTGTCTCCCTGCTTGTTGATGTACCACATGATGATGGTGTTGTATGTCCTGACCTGAACCACCTTGTTCTGTACTGAGTCCGATAAGGCTTGAAGAGTCAGGTACACTGCCCTGAGCACCAGAAGACTGATGTGGAGAAGAGACTCTGAGGGGACCACAATCCCTGAGCTGTGAGGGCTCCCAGGTGAACTCCCACCCCAGAAGAGAAGCATCCATGGTTAGAACCACAGAATGACACTGAGTGATGAATGGAACCCCTTGCCTGAGGTTGTCCTGATTCAACCACCATTGAGAGCCTGGATCAGAGTCTGAGTCACTGGAATAAGTTTGATTAGAGGATGTTTTTCTGAGACCAAAAGCCTCAAATGGAACTGGATGTCTCTCATCTGAAATTTGTCCTCTTGGACCACTGCAGTGGAAGCTGCCATGTGGCCTAGGAGTTGAAGGAAATGCCTTGCTGGTTGAGACACCAGAAGGTGGAAAGAAGAAGCCAGCTCTATAATGGCCTTTACCCTTGCCAGATTGAGAAAAGTTCTTGGTTTGACAGTATCCAACTCTACCCCTATAAAAGTCCAAGAGTTGCACTGGCTCGAGAACTGATTTGGAAAGATTGAGAGGAATCCAAAGAAGTGAGCACTTGTTGGGTCACTTGCAAATTTGACTTGACTTCGTCTGGAGACTGACCCACAATGAGCCAATCATCCAGGTATGGGAATATGGAAATGTTTTTGTCTCCTTAGAAAGGCCACTACTACTGCTAGGCATTTTGTAAACACCCTTGAGCTGATGTTAGGCTAAGGGCATTGCTTTGAACTGATAATGGCCCAAGGCAGTTCGAACCTGAGGTACTTTCTGTGGGAGCACCTGACGGAATGTGAAAATAGGCATCCTTTAGGTCCAGGGAGGCCAGCCAGTCCCCTGGCCTTAGAGAGGGAAGAATCATTCCCAGAGTCACCAATTTGAATTTTGGCTTTACTAGGTGCTTGTTTAAGTATCTTAAATCTAGGATGGGCCACCACTCTCTGTTTTTCGGGGAAAGGAAGTATCTGGAGTATAGACCTTGCCCTGTGTGGTATAGGAACTTTCTATGGCTCTGAGAGCTAGCAGAGATGAAACCTCTGCCTCTAGGGCAATGGTTTCAGAGATGTTTGCAGGTGGAAAGACCTGACTCTCAGCTTTGGAAATTTTTTGAAGCTGAGGCCAGTCCCTGCTTTACTACAGTAACAGCCACAGACACTGCCAGATATTTCCCGAAATTTCTGTGATATTTCCAGATATATCCAATGCTTCTCCATTTCTACAGTAGGGGCAGCAGAGAGAAACTCTTCAGAAATTTCACGAAATATCTGGAAATAGCTGGTAATGTCTGTGGCTACTACTGTACTTCAAGGACCCACTTGTCTGAGGTAACAGACTTCAGTCCTGAAAGTAGTAAGCCAGTCTGCCTCCTACAGGAATTGGGGAGTTGACCAGGGCTGACACATCAGGGTGTCTGCTTGGCAGGAACCTTAGACTGAGAGGAGGATGCAGCCCTGCTCATCCCCTTTGCCTCTCCTCTGAAGAACCTCCTCTGAGGAAAAGGAGAGGAGGCCTGTGCCTGGTAGAAAGGCCTGTGAAAGGGCCTGCCCTATTTTGCTGCTTCTGAGGAGTTGCCTGCCTTCCTTGGCCTGTGCACTCCTGTAGATGGTCCTGTATTCATTCATTTCTCATATAATTCTCTGTCTGCTGCCCAAATAGAGAATTCTCGATGACAGGGAAATCCATGGCCTTAGCCTGGGTGTCCTGTGATAGGCTAGTACATCTAAGCCAAGCCAGTCTCCGAAGAGCCACAGATGTAGCCATGACTCTTGATGACACATCATTGGAGTCCACAGCAGCATGAAACTGGATCTTAGATGCCTCAATCCCATCAGCAGCCACCTCCTCCAGCTCCTTGGCCAGCTGGAGGAGGCCTGATTTAGCCAGTTCCAGAACAGTATCCCATCTGGACTTCTGGTATCTGGCTGTGTAGGCCATGTAGTTAGCCTGCCCAAGGAGGATGCCATGTACTGTTTTTTAGCCATGGCATCCAGCTTCCTGGAGTCTTTATCTGGGGAGTGTGAAGCCAAAGGTATGTTAGCTTTTATCACAGGCTGCAGCCTGCACAACCCCAACATGGCTTCATTGCTGGTACAAGTACTCCATACCTGGCCTGACAACATATACCTCTTGTCCATTCGCCTGTCCACAGGAGGTAAAGAATTTAAGTAACTTCTGTGTCTGTTTTCTGAAAGATTTGTGAAGGGAATAGACAACCTCTTGACTCTGGGATGTCCATCATCTCCACATAGTCAGGCTCCTCTTGCTCCTCAACAGCTTCATCCAGAGGGAACTGGAGGGTTTCTGCCACTCTTTGTAGAACATAAAGTGGGAAGGGACTCAGAAAGCCTAGGAGGTGAAACACCAGAAGATCTGTTTGGGAAGATGTCCGGTTCTCTGGCTCATCCAGACCTTCCACACCATCATCATCCATCATAATCTTCATCCCTCCAAATCTGGTTCATAAAAGTCTTCAGGGAATAATCCTGAACCGGGGAACTGACCAAACCGAACGCCACCGGAGGTATCGATCAGCCGGAACCTAACGGAGCAATTCGCTATACTAATCGCTTCTGACAATTTCCTCAGCTATTGGATGATGAGGTTCTGGATTTGAACTGGCCGATTTCTCCTTTTCTTTCTTTTGCTGGAACCAACCCGTCAGGATCGGCTCTCTGTTTTGCCCAAGGGGTCTAGCCTAGGTCAGTGGGCACTCCTCAGGTTCGGTCAGAACTTCAACTGGGCTGGCCATCCGGGTCAGCGGACTTCTCGGCCTCCTTTTCTAAGTCTGCCCAATCTTTTATCCAGGGTGGCCTTAGGAAAATGTTACAGATTTGGCAGTCTGAATTCAGGTGGTCAAAACCCAGACACATAGACACAGGTGGTGTGGGGATCAGCCTTAGCAAAGACCTCCCACACTCAACTACAGTGTTTAAACCCAGTGGACCCAGTTTTTCTCTTGGGTTTCTCAGATGAAGCCATCCTACAACTTACCCTTTTTGGCAACAGCTCAGGAAAGACCCTTATCAGTTCCTAACCATGTCATGGGTGTTGGAAAACGATAAAACACCCTTTTTTAGAACCGATAAGGACCAGTACCTCACACTAAGTTCAAACTCAAGAAAATACAAGATAAAATAACAGACAACCGTTCAGCCGAACCGATTGAAATATAACTTTACAATTTCCACAAATTCAGTACTAATCTACTACCTAAAATACTCACTGTACCACAGACAGGGATCTGAACCAAGAAATAAACGAAAAAGCGGTTTAAAACCAATGTTTTTACTGGACCGAACCAATAGCTAAGGAGAGATCTCTGAGGGACTGTTCAGTTAAGCAGAGTAAAGAATCTGATGGTTACACTTCAAAGTGCAGCAGGCAGAGGTCTGAACCAAGCTCAAGCTCAACATTCCATGCTTTGACATAGAGTTAACCTTTCCTCTCCAGAGCAGTTCAAGTGCTGGGGCTAACTGCATATTGTCAGAATACAGCAAGACTTCATGTTGTTTGAAATCAATGATCAGGACAGATGAAGAAAATCATAGTGACAGTGTTCATGAGCAGAGGTCCCAAAATGCCTATGTTTAAAATTTGGTGAAATAATCCCACTAAATGACTGTGTTATGAGTGTGCATTCGTGAGTTTCTATGTATGCTCTGAAATTCGAGCATTTTAATATTTTCACTAAGATTTTCAACACTGCCATCACTTCACACCTACCTATGAATGGTACAGCTGTCATTTTTCACATCCTGCCTGAATGGTATTTTCCATATCTGGCGCAGAATGACACAGTCGCTGTGAAATCAGCGTTGGAACAGATTAACAAAATCACAGTGCCACTATTCATGAACAGAGATCCCAAACACTTTCATGAGGTGGGGGTCACAAAATGCCATGTTGCAAATTTGTAGTGCAAATTCCAACAGACGGCTAGGACATTAGGGTTTCTAACCATAACGTCCCACCCTGTACAGATTGACAGGCATCAGGGTGTGTTTTGCATTGCTGGCTGTCATGCTCATGCCATACCATCCTCCCACCCTGCAGCCAGTGACAGCATCGAGGTATGCTTGGACTTTCGGCCCCACACCACCCCATTGTCCAATGCTGCACCCATTTCAGCGATATCTATTATGAAATGGGGTGACTGTAAAGTCGAACACTCCCAAGCCACACCTCAGCACTTGTCGGTGTCTGCAGGATAAGGTGAGGTAAAATGCCATGAAAGTTATGGCTAATGGGGTAGGCGAATGCCTGAGGACCCCAAGGCACAACACGATATTTGTTGTACTGCGGTAGGGTGAGCTGAAATGCCATGAACATTATGGCTGATGCCCAAGGCACACCTCAGTGCCTGTCAGTCTCTGTAGGGTGATGTGGGTTTGACGTCACTTTCATACTCACTGCCATTCTTATTATGCATCTGTACAACTCCTGCCCCACCGATGCCAATGTCAGCAAGACAACATTTGGCATTGACAAATGCTTGTTTATATAGTAGCCACCTAGGTCAGGTAGTAAACAACAGTGGTGTAACAGGGAGGAAAGGGTTTGATAAGCAAATTCAACAGGAACGCTGCAGACGCTAGATCATTATTTTAATTTCTGTGACCAATTCAACAATGCAGTGTACCTCGATATGGACAAGTCAAGTGGTCAGGTCACTGTACGAATACTTCAAAGAAAATAAATCACAAAAGTGATTCAGCAAAGGATATGAAACAAGAACAAAACTACTCAGTCAGAAGAATGTAGTAACTGTTCAGATAAAGTGACCAAACAACAGTCAATATGTAAGAAAAATATAACAAATAAGTAGCACACAAACTACAAATCTTCAGACTTAAAAGAAATTACAGAAACTAGATCACAACTTGTGAGAAATATGACAAATCTTAGGAACTAGCCTGCTCTACTTTCATAAACCACACAGTTGACCCTCCCCACTCACTCCCTCATAGACACAGAGAAACCTGAAACAAAAACTAAGTTTAACTAACTATTCCCAAAGATACAAAAACAAAAACAAATTCATTAGCAGCACTAGGAACTAAACTTTTGATTTTCTGAGCAATTCACTCTGAAAAATCAAAAAAAGATGTTTTGAAGGGTTTATTGGCTGTGATGCACCACTGAACTCCTCTGAATCAACAGACAATACAGTGTGCATCAAATACCGTGCATGAGATTTCGCCTGTCTACCCAGAATGCACCGCAATTTCACTGGCATAATGGCTAAATTATGTCCCCTGTGGCTGAAACTGGCAAAATTTCTCAGCGTAATTACGCCTTTTGACCTAAAGCTGTTACAAGGATGAATTTCGTTAATACGCAATGCGAAATATTTCAATGAATGAATTACACAAAATATTATGCTAGGCGTAATGTTCGATTTACGCACATCTCTATCTAGAAATAGAAACTGTATTGAATAAATTATTGGAGAAATGCAGCGTTTGTCATTCAGTACTGACACTTGAGTCTGTCGCAATGGGGGCATATTGCAGCACAGCTAAGCTGCCTGTCTAAACAGCCCATTTGAGAAGTGTCTCATTTTTAGTGTGGGATCTGCTTCAATCCAATTCTACAGATGGGGATGAGTAGGACACTTGGGAAATCAAGTGACTGTCGGTGACTGGGTGGGATTCGAACACCCTACCTCCTAGATATGATATTAGCATCTTATCAAATTAAGTTTTATCACATTTGTGTATTAATTTTACTCTCAAATCAGCTTTTCTAGTGCCAGGTCCAGCTGGTGAGCTGCAGAAGCATGGATCAAATATATTTCAGAGGTTATGTATCCAAGGTCTTTTCTCATGTGGCCCTCACTTTGCTGAATTAATCCAAAATATCCAATTGTCTTAACAGTAAACAGCCAAATCAAGAAGCATTTTATTTTAAGTGCAATATCTGCAGAATAGCCTGGAGCTTCCAGCAATGAGTTATGGATGAGCTTGGTACATTCAGCAGATCTGGGTTGATACCCACCTCTATTGCATACTTGTGTGACCATGAGCAAGTCACTTAACCTCTGTGCTTCCTGGTCACTCCAGTAAATGGGCCTTGTGCCCAGTGGGTCCTACCAGTTAGCAAAGAATAAAAAATAATAAATAATTGTAAGATCTCAGCGGTCCTGAGACTCCAGAAAGTAGGGCTAAGTTCGGGCAGCTGTGCTAGTGTTGACGCCAGGTGGGTTTAAATGTGATTTATGCAGAAATGCAGCATTTGATCATATGAACAGTTCTCATATCCTTTCCCTCCTCTGCATGGAGTGAAGTGCTATGGAGGAGGTGCTGCCATGCAGGTACAGTATGTCACCAAGGGCACCCGGCAGCACCAGCTGAGCTGCCTGTCAATAAAACCCAACCGAGAAGCATCTTATTTTCAGTGTGGGATCTACTAAAATAATTTTAAAGCTTGGGGTAAGTACACAATGAAGTCAAGTGGCTGTCATTGGCTGGGGTGGGATTGAATACCATATCCCTCTGTACAGTACTAGCATCTTACCAAAGGCAGTTTTAGAACATTTAGATATTTATTTTCCTCTAACAAGAAAAAACCTTTCTACAGTTTGTGATTCCTGTATGTCTTGCTTACTCCTGATTTGAGTAGAAAAGTTGTAATATTGTTCCAGCAGAGCCCTAGTGTACTGAAATATAAAAGAAAGAGCAAATATCTTGGTTACATTTGCAACCACCACTGCATTTTCATGCTGTTTTGGTTATAGGAAGTTCTTCGTTCTAGCATTTCTTTCAGTACCCTACATTCACCACGGGGGCTACAGCTCTGGCTAAGTTGCCTGTCAAGACAGTCAGTGGAGAAGGGTCTCAGTTTCAGTGCTGGATCTGCTGTAACCCTGTTTTACAGGTGGGGAATGAGTGAAGCACAGGGACATCCAGTGACTGTCAGAGGCTGTGGTGGGATGTGAACACAACAGCTTTTGGCCCTGTCCACCACCTCTGGATGATGCTAGCCTTCCAGGTACCTAATTACAGAAACAACCTGTTCATGATCTCATTGGTTCTGCCCTAGTGACAGTAATATTTTTAAAGATTCCCAACATCATTCCAGATGATAAACTTGATTTTGCTCTTGATCTACAGAGATGATGACAGTATCCAAATTTATAAGCAATGCTTTGTAAATCCAAAAGATGTTATGTCAATCCAATCAAGTCTAAATCCAGAACAGGTTATGCCCCTTCAATCCATTCTTTTAGGTACAATTTATTTTACTAAAGACATCACAACCAAGGATGCGGAATCGACCGCTCAGCTCTTCCGAACTGTTGACAGAGTGTGCAATCCAGCCTGTCTGCAGTCTCAGAGAGCATTGTCACAGAATAAGTGTGATGAGTTTGCATGATTCTTTGTAGACAAGGTTGACAGCATCAGATCCGAGATCTGAACAGCATAGTCAACGTTGGTGGGAGGTTGCAAGTGCCCAGTTTGTCTGGTCTGCTTTTGACCGGTTGACGATCATGGATATCGTGAAGATCATCCAGGTATGCAGCTTACCTACCATAGTTTGGACCCAGGCCCAACTCGCCTCCTTGTGGGTTGCATTGAGATAATTGGCTCAGTCCTGGTTGAGATGGTCTGGTGCTCATTAGAGACAGGTGTGTTTCCTGACACCCTGAAGGAGGTAGTGGTGACACCTCTCCTTAAGAAACTCTTCTCGACCCAGACTGTTTTGTCAACTACAGACCTGTCTCCAACATTCCCTTGTGGGTAAGGTTATCGAGAAGGTGGTCATGCTACAACTGGAGGATTATCTTATCATCCAGAATGTCTATGATCCTCTCCAGTCTGGATTTGGGAAGAGACATAGTACTGAGACAGCTCTGATTTGGTTACTTAATGATCTTCTGATAGCGAGAGATCAGAAGAGCTGCTCCATCTTGGTTCTCCTTGATCTCTCTGCAGCATTTGACATTGTGGACCAGGACTGTTACTGGAGTGCCTGGGCTGATCTGCAGACTGTCTGAAACAGTCCTCAGGTGGTTCCATTCTTTCATCATGGGCAGGACTCAGAAAGTGGTGTTGGGGATTTGTTCCTTGGCCCCATTCCCCTGTCTTGTGGGGTGCCTCAGGGCTCTGTTTTGTCACCCATGTTGTTCGTGGTGTATATGAAAAATTACTCACCATAGTAATCTTGTTTCTTCAAAGGGATCACTCATTATGATTAAACTGATGCCATCAGCCTCCTATGTTGAACTGCCCAGAGATGGAATTATATGCAATTGATGGAACTCTCAATTGGCTCATGCCAATTTCAAACTGCTGCCCTAGCAACTGCTGCACTTTGAGTGCTTCAGATTCTTACATAGCCTAACTGGGTATAAGACCCACTAGTTAAAACTAAAACATTTATAAAATAATTGTTATCCTCTCAGGTCAAAAACATCCTTAAGAAACAAACCTAAGAAACTTGAGACCACAGGAAACCAACTGGTTAAACAAAAGTGACTCTCTAATCTAACCTATACAGACAACTCCTAATGCATAAATGCAGAACCCTTTATAGGTTCTACTAGGGAGGTAGGGTGGCACTTTAATCATAATGAGTGATCCTTTGAAGAAACAAGATTACTATGCTGAGTAATTTCTTCTTCTAACCCCACGAATCACTCATTATGATTAAACTGATGCACACTACCAAGCAGTACCATTACAGGATGAGCAGAGAACCTATTTTAGAAACAGGTTCTGCAGCATTACTGTACCAAATATGGAAATTACGTACCTACCGTAATTCTTGATCTTCTGACGAAGTCTCCACCACTCATTCACACTAATGGGATCTACGCCAGAGGCGCTTAGGACCCAGCGGGAGCAAACTTTTGCAAGAGGGCCAGCGCCAGAGGTGGTGCTAAGAGTGGCACCACAAGCTCCCAGCTCATGTGGCAATGACTATCTCAGCATCGACCCTCCAACCACCTTAGTACTTTTGTTTCAAGGAGGTGCAGCATAACTAACCTAGACAGATAGCCTGACAAAAACTGGACATAAGACAGTCCGAGTGACCCATATAAGAAGGGTCAACAAAGAAGTCTCCATAGCCTAAGACTGAGGGAGTGGAGACCAACAACAGAGGTGAGCTCGGGGATGGAGGGTGGGAGGGAATGAGTGGTGAGACTTTGTCCAAGAAGATTGCATTACGTAGGTACGTACTTCCATATCTTACTGGAAATAGTCTCCACCACTCATTCACACTGAAGGAAGAGTGCCGAGCTAATAATCCACTGAGAGAGTGGCACGAGAAACCAAGAGCTCACAAATTTAGGACAGAAGTCCGTTAAGGATAATCCTGCCAACGAAGATGTTGCCTGGCATGGATATCCAGGGCATAGTATTTGATGAAAATATGCACTGAGGTCCAGGTAGCCACATTGCAAATGTCTGCAGTGGGCATGCTGTGTATTTCTGCCAGGGATGCCGCCACTGCTCTAGTAGAGTAAGCATACACTCTGCCCTCCAGCTTAACCTGCGCCATGGAATAACAGTGGCGAAGGCATGTCACCAGCCATGCTGAAATACATCTGATAGCGACAGGTTGACCCAGCTGGGTCTCGCTGAAGGAAACAAAAGTTGTTGAGCTTGTGAATTTCTTTTGTTCTATCCAAATAGAAATGCAGAGCTCTTTTGACATCTAAAGAATGAAGGATACGCTCCTTCATTTTGGAAGTTCACAAAGTAAGTAGGTAGGACTAAAGGTTGGTTTAGATGGAATTCTGAAACAACCTTAGGGAGAAACTTAGGATGGGTCCTAAGAACTACTTTGTACTTATGAAACACAGTATACGGAGGGTCTGTAACCAAGGCATGTATTAAAAGACCCTGGTGGCGTGAGGTAGTGGCCATCAGGAAGGCCGCTTTCCAAGTGAGGAATTTCAGCTCACAGGTAGCTAGAGGCTCGAAAGGCTTTCAAGTGAGCATGTCTAGCACAAGATTAATGTCCCAGGCTGTGACTGGACATCTGATAGGAGGTCTGGTTTGCAGAATACCCTTAAGAAACCTCTTAACTACTGGTAACTGAGCCAGTGATAAGGAAAGTACTGGCTCATAAGCTGAAATGGTACAAAGGTGAACTTCGACTGTAGAGTATTGTAGACATGAATTTGAGAGGTCTAAGAGGTACTCTACAACTTTATTTGGGAGGAAAAGGATTCAAAGAGGATTTTGCACTCTAGAGAGAAAAGGCTTCCATTTGGCTGTGTAATTTTTTTCTAGTGGCTGGCTTGCACACAGCCAAAAGAATATCTGAAACTCTGGGAGAGACATTGAACCTTTTCACCTCTATCTCTTCAGGAGCCAAGTGTGAAGGTGAAGCGACCTCAGATTGGGTGGACCACAGGCCCCTGGTTCAGAAGGTTCATCTGAAGGGGAACTGCTGAAGGGGTTTCCCGATACTGTTGAGTAGCGGAAACCATATCTGTCTAGGCAGAAGGGAGCAATGAGGATCATTTTGTCCCCTGGGACTCAATTTGAGAAGCACACCTGAATTAGTGGAAGAGGAGGAAAGGTGTATAGAAAGCATTTTGTCCAGTGCAGCCTGACAGAAAATGCCATGCCCTGGATTTCTGGAGCAGAAGAGAGGCAGTTTTATGTTGAGTGGGATGCAAAAGTGACTGAACCACGGTTGAGTCGAGAGCCACCCGTGAGGATCTGCCTCTGTTCTGCTGGAGATGGGCCGCCAGTTCATTCTGCACTCCCGGAAGGTAGACTGTTTGAATTAGAGCCTTGTGCTCCAAGCACCATTCCCACACTCTCATCACTTCCCTGCATAAAGGGTAAAAGTGAGCACCGCCTGCTTTGTGATGTAATACATCACTGCTTTGTTGTCCATTTGAAGGAGAATGTTCTTGTGACAGAGAATGTCCTTCAAAGCCCGGACCGCATAAAGGACGGCTCTCATTTCTAAAACATTTATGTGAAGCTGGGACTCATCCTGAGTCCACGACCTTGGGTGGAGATTCTGACAATGAGCTCCCCACCCCATCAGGGACGCTGCCCATGGTAATGGAAATATGATGATCCAGAGGAGCAAAGGGATACCCTTCCAGAGGATTGTCCTCTTGCGCACACCAGGTGAGTGAGCTCTTCAGAGGTTCTGTCACCTTGATGAGAAAGGACTGAGGGTGAGTGGTCAGGGACCACTGAGTACTGAGCATCCATTGAGGGTTCTCATGTGGAGGCGTGCTAGGGGTACAGTGAACACCAAGGATGCCATGAGACCCAGCATCCATTGCATCAAGATAGTTTGAACTGAACTGTTCTGTCTGATGTATTGGGCCATCTGTAGGAAATCGCCCTGTCCTCTGGTATAAAAGCTTTTGCACTGGAGGTGTACAGAAGAGTTCCTATGAAAAGGAGCTTCTCAGAGGGCTGCAACTGCAATTTCTTGAGATTTATCAGGACTCCCATGAACATGAGGAAGTCTGAGGCCGTGGTATGGCGTCAAGAGTTCCTTGCCTGGAAGGACTTGCTAGAAGCCAGTCGCCCAGATATGGGAACACTTGTATTCCGATTCTTTCTGGGGTGTGCTGTGAGAATTGCACAACACTTTGTAAAACTCAGAGTACCTAGGATAGCCCAAAGGGCAGGACTCTGAACTGATAATGTTAGCCCAAAGCCATGAACCTTAGGTATTTGTGATGCTTTTGGTGAATAGGAATATGTTGATAAGCATCCTGCATGTCCAGGGATGCTAACCAGTCGTGTTGATGAAGCAAAGGAATCATTTTGAATTTCTCTTTGGAAGAAGTTTGTTCAATTTTCTGAGGTCCAAAATGCCCCGGGTTTTCTTTGGGACTAGAAAGTAATTGAGTAGAACCTTGTTCCGTTGATCCAGCAGAACTACTTCTGCTGCCCTGTTGTTCAGAAGGCCTTGTATCTCGGAGGTGAGAAGTTCTGACTGAAGAGTTGACAGTTTTGGCTGCCGCTTAGGGGACAATCTGTAGGGTTCTTGGAAAGATTGAGGGAATATCCCTCATGGATTATCCGGAGGACCCATTTGTCTGATGTTATAGACTTCCACTGGTTGTAGAATTGAGTCAGATGACCTCCCACCACTAAGAAGGAGTCCCCTTGGGCAACTGAGGTGGGACTTGGGCCAGAAACTCAGAAGGCGCACTGGGCACCTTGGGCCCTTGTGCTTTCTGTTGCATTTTCTTTGAGACTGAGGGGCTTGGCTTTTATTAAAACCTCCTCTGCCTTTGCCTCGAAAGGACTGACGGTTGTGAAACTGGTGTTTAACACCCCACCCCGAGAAGGGGAAGGAGCAGGTCGAGCCAATTTAATGGCTGATCTGGTCTTTTGTGTGCCTCTACAGCTTGTTCTACTTGAGGACCAAAGAGATGCACACCGTCAAAAGGCAACGCCATGACCTGTTGCTGGGCATCATTCATGAAGCCTGAAGTGCGCAGCCAGGAATGACGATGGTACAAATGCCTGCCACCGCCTCGGGAGGCAGTATCAAAAGCGCCTATAGCTGCTTTAGCCTGTTGGTTGTTGGACTCGATACCCCTGGTTATGGTTTGAAGAAGCTTTGAATTAGCGTCAACTCCAGTAGAGCTTCAACCATTTGTTTGAGTGAATGCCAAGAATATACTCATATTGGAGAGAAATAACCTCGTAGCTGGCAATACGCATATCCAGGATGGATGCAGCAAAGACTCTCTTACCTAAAGTATCTATCTTATGAGATTCTTTGTTTATAGGTCGAGCCATCGTAGTCTGAGGAAGGACAACCTTATCATTCTCTGCCAAGACTACAATAGGATCCGCAAAGGATTGAGAGGCCAAAATGGATCGATCGTTGGGAGCAGCATACTTCCTATCTATGGATTTAGCCACAGAAGGAATGAAAGCAGGATTATTCCACACCATTTGAGAAAGTGTCTCAAAGGAGGGCTGTACCGGGGAGTTAAATCCTTAGGGATGTCCAGAACATGAAGGTACTGGAGTCCTAAAAGCTTCCCAGGATCGATATCCATAGTCTGAGAGAAGCAGTGGAATTTAAATTTTTCAGCAGAGACTTAAATGACAGGTCCTCAACCACAGGCTCTGCAGCAGGATTAGATCCTGTTCCTTCCACATCATCACCCAACCTAAGGTCTCGTTAGGCTCAAAATCATCTCCTGACAGCCCAGGACAGACTGTATGGACACTAAAGGAGTGAAAATCAGAAGGAAAATAGGAGGGAAAGGGTTTGGAGTCGAGGAGCCCTGGAGACTGGAAGACGCCACATGAAGTCTCGGCACCGAAGAAGAGCACAGCGCCGCCTGGCCCAGCGCATGTCGCCGACAGAGCCCCCGTGACAGAGGACAGCGCTGACAAGCCTGACAGAGCCAAAAGCTGCATGGCACCGAGGGCGGCACTGACAGAGCTGCACGGCACCAAGGATGGTGCCAAAAGCAGCACGGCACTGAGGATGGCGCCATCAACCTCAATGACATGGAGAATAGCACTAACAGATGCATCAATGCCAAGGATGGCACCGAGCAACCCATTGATGCCGATGGCACTAAAACTAATGCAGGGCCCCAAATACCAGGATTTGAGGCAAAAGAAGCAGGAGAAAGAGGCATCGGTGTGGCCCTATGCGCCGCAGCCATGTGAGGGGGGGAACACCTGAGCGCTGGAGTCAATGGCACCGAAGAAGGCACCACGTGACTAGGCCCAACTGCCCTATCCCATTACCGGAAGGGTCCGAGGGCTCTTGAGTGACCAGGCCAGGCAGCTGGACCAACTTCCGAGCCCATTGCTCCATCTGGAGGGCCTACTGATGAAACTGTTTCATCTGAAGCTCCTACCAGAAGACGGGAAGGGCTCCAATGTTGAAGAGGTCGGAGACCGGAGACAGAAACCGCGACTCTGGAGGAGACCAGAACTGACCCCAATGACTGCCCATTGATGCGCAGACATACCAGAAGACGACCACCTCGAGTGATGCCTTCTCTTTCTGGACCCACGGGTCAAAGAAGAGCTTGAGGCCTAACGTGCCGAGTGCGACTCATTTTCTTTTATGCTTCCAGGGGATAACCCTCCCCGGCATTGGACTGTCTATTGTCAGACCCTCCTCCAGAGAGGGCGGCAGACCAGACCCAGCCCGCTGACTGAACAACTTTCATAAGAAGTCTCCCTAACGCCACCTGACCCGGCCATGGTTGACTCCTTCAATGTAGGCTGAGACTTATTTCTTATAATAAATTATAGTAAGTGGTACTTTATTTCAAGAAATACTACAAAATAAAAAACTGAAAACTATGCTGCTAGTTTGAAGTTTAACTCCCAGCGGCGAAGCGCCATCATCACTGTAGCGCACTCGACAGTGGGAAAAAAGGAACTGAGGTGGTTGGAGAGTCGACGCCTAGATAGTCATTACCAAACGAGCTGAGGCTCGTAGCGCCGCCTCCTCATGGCTCCATCTCTGGCGCTGACCCTCTTGCAAAAGTTTGCTCCCGCTTGGGTCCTAGCGCCCGTGTAGATCCCATCAGTGTGAATGAGTGGTGGAGACTTCATGTCCAGGAAGATCAGAAACAATACAAAGACAATTACATAAAACAGGTGCAAACTGGGTTCAGATGTTACCATACTTTGTTCTTAAAACTGGGCAAACTATCAGTAGTCTTCAATTCATGTGGCAAGATGTTCCAGAAATGTTTAATACTATTTGGTAGTGTTATGTCAGGTTGGGAAACAGGATTCTGCCCTGAGAGGAGGTGAACAGGTTGTGCCTCCTGGGTAAATGGATCAGAGGAGCTACTAATAGACTGAGCAGTACAGAATACCAATGTTGCTTCGCCCAATCTGGTGCCACCAGTATTGTTGTTGCTGGCTGGGACCTTCATTTCAACAGGGTTCTGAATATCATAGGAAATGGAGGGAAGGCATACAGGAACCTCCTGTCCAGTCCAAGGCCATCGCATCTAAGGGAATTGTGCCTTTGAGGGGGCCTGCAACAGCACATTGGTAACTGGCGATTTTCTGCAGAGGTGAATAGATCCACCTCTGGAGTGCCCCACCTTCTAAAAATTTCACCACGTACTAGAGGGTTCAGGCACCACTTGTGGTGGTCCTAACTTATCCTGTTGAGGGAGTTGGCCAGTACATTGTCCTTCCCTGGAAGGTGTATGGTTGATAAGGATACTCCCATGGAGTATGCCAGGGACCACAGTCTCATTGCTTCTGTGTATAGTGGGGCTGACCTGGTGCCTCCTTATCTGTTGATATAATACATATTCATGGTGTTGTCTGTCCTGACCTGCACCACCTTGTTTTGAAGGAATGGGGCAAACTTCTTTACAGCCAGGTAGACAGCCCTGAGCTCTAATACATTTATGTGCAACAAGGACTCTTGGGGAGACCATGAGCCATTTGTTGTGTGATCTAAATATGTGAGCCCCCAACCTAAAAGAGAGGCATCTGTTGTGAGAATTAATGAGGGCTGTTCCTTTAGAAAAGGTATGCCCACTGCAGGTTGTGCTCGTCCATCCACCACTGTAGTGCCTGTACTAGGCTGTGTGTGACTGGGACCAGTTTGGGCACACATATGTCCTTTGTGACTTGTATTGTCTCAGATGAAACTGGATGTCTCTCATTTGAAATCTGGAGCCCATTACCACTGTGGTGGCAGCTGCCATGTGACCCAGAAGCCTGAGGAATTCTCTGGTTGGCTTGGTCTCCTGGTACAAATTATTTTGCAATCTGCAAAATGTTGTTTACTCTGTCCTGTGGCAGGAAAGCTCTGCCCAGGTTGGTGTTCAATTCTGCTCCAATAAATTCCAGTACCTGAAGTGGTACTTGCTGGGATTTCTGTTCATTTAAGAGGAACTTAGGGACTCCAGGGTGGATTTTGTTGGTGCTAAGGACTGCTCTGCATGCTGCAGGGACTGACCCACTACTAGCCAGTCATCCAGATAGGAAAAGACTGTTACTCCCTGTTTTCTCAGAAACTCTACCACCACTGCTAGACACTTTGTGAAGGCCCTTGGAGCCAAAGTCCAAAAGGGAATGCTGCAACTGATAATGGCCTGAGGCCAGCCTGAATCTTAAGAATTTTCTGTGAGATAGTTTGATGGGAATGTGAAAGTAAGCATCCCTTAGGTCTAGGGAGGCTAGCCAGTCTCCCTTTTGTAATGAGGGAATGATTATTGACAGAGTGACCATTCTGAACCTTGGTTTCAAAATGTGTTTGTTCAGAAGTCTTAGGTCCAGAATAGGTCACTAATCCCTGTTTTCTTCCTTATGAGGAAGTACTGGAATAAAACCTTTGCCCCTGTGACTTAAAGGCAATGGCTCCACAGCTTTGACTGCCAGTAGATGTTTCACCTCCGCTTCCAACAGAATTCTGTCTGCAGATGTAACTGAAGGAAAGGTTCTTGTCCTCAGCTTGGGAAATGATTTGAAGCTGAGTGCCAAACCCAGCTCACTACCTCCAGGACCCACTTGTCTGTGGTGATGGTATGCCAAACTTGAAGTAGTGAGCCAATCTGCCACCCACTGGAGGTTGTACAATTGGGGTTGCAACCTGCACTAGCCCATTAGGGGTTCTGTGTGGGCTGTGCCTGAACTTGTGTTGCAGGAGCAGTTCTTCTCATGGCTCTCCTGCCCTTCCTCTGAAGTAACCTCTGGGCTGTTTGCGGCTGGGAGGCCTGTGCTTGGAAGAATGGTTTGAGTTAAAAACCCTACCCCTGCCTCCCTACTCTGGGGTCTATAGGAAGTGGAAGGTTTATCTTCAATTACTTCGATAAGTGGACTTGTATTCCTCTACCTTCTTCATATAAGCTTCAGTTTTTGTCACCAAACAAAGAATTATTTTCTAAAGGAAAATCCATTGCTTTGGCTTGGTGTCCAAAGTAAGATTACTGGCTCTAAGCCACGCCAACCTTCTAAGACAGACAGACAAAGCCATTAACCTGGCTGCTGTGTCATTGGCATCAACAGCCATATGAAACTGGTACTTGGTAGCATCAAGTGCAGCCCTTGCTGTATCTTGCAGGTCAACAGCGACCTCACCTGATACCTTATCAGCCAGAGCTAAAACAGTATTTCAGAGTGCCTTCTGGTACTACACTGCACTGCATATGCCATGTAATTGGCCTGCCTGACTATTAAAGAGGCAGCCATATAACCTTTTTTTCCCATGGCATTCATTTTTGAGAGTCTTTGTCTGAGGATGGGTAGCCAGGGGATCCTGGCTTGTCACAGGCAACAGCCTGACTACCCCTTCAGGGTCAGGATGAGTAACTAGTCAGCTGTAGTTCTATCCTGCTGGTGCTTTATATCAATTTTCTTATCCACTCCAGGAATGGAAGTTGGAGTTTTAAAAACTGCAATGCTGCCTTTTTAGGGACTTATGCATAGGCAGAAGTAGACCCTTTGTGGGTGTTAAACCCATCATATCAAGAAACTCTGCCTCCTCCATATCCTCTTCAGTTTCTTGAAGAGGGACATTGAGGGTCTCCAACATACTTTTCACAAAAGCATAGTGAGAAGAATATTCTTCAGGACCCTAGGAGGAGATCCAAACTCCTGCTCTGGGGAAACTTCAGGGTCTATTTGGTTCACCTTCAAATCCTCCTCATCCTCCTCATCATAAACTTTCCTGATGTTCCTGCAATGCAGGAACTGAAACAGGAACCGTGCAGCCGGTGTAGGAACCAGGACTGCCACCTGCAGGGCTTATAAGACCTGTAAAGCCTTAGCAATGTCCTCAGCCAAGGGCATATTATATTTGTTTGCTGGAAGTTCCTTAGCCTTCTCGCCGGAGGTGCAGCAACATGTTTTCTTTACACTTTTCTTTAATGGGACAGGCTCAGCCCCTGTATCCACAGCCCTTTCTGATTTACTTTGTTCAGATTTCTCTGAACTCTTGTCAGGATCCTTGGCTTTACCTCCATCCTTCTTATGGGTAGAGGAAGAAGTAGCGCTATCAACATTAGAAGCAGAAGCTATCTCTCTAAATTCATAGCCCTTTTCCTTAACATTTTAGGACAAAAGGTCTTACAAATTTCACAACTGGCAAAAATATGACTAGTTCCCAAACAAGAAATACACAGAGAATGTCTATCTGCTTTTGCTATAACTTGCCCAAAAGACTCACAATATTTAAAACCAGTGGGTCCTGTGCTTTTCAGGTTTATCACTATGGACCTCTGACATTGATCTAGACAAAAGATCAATAAACAAAACCATTTACTATACCGAACTGGAGGTTTTTAAATTTAAACAACCGCTAACAGTTTCTGGAACTGAGTAACTCGTTCCCGCAAGAAAAGGAACCGAGAGTGAACTTAAATTTAAATAAAACTAATAAAACTAAAACAGTTCAAGAAATCGATCATAATATAAAGATTTTATACAAAGATAAGTAAAAACTTCAGAATATATGGGGACCCCTCGGTTCCAAGGAACCTTGAGGGAACGGATATTAAACAATAAAAACTACTAAAATCACTAAATAAGCTAATTTCTAAGGCAACAATTTAAAATTAAACTAAAAGAGTACTTATTAAACAGATAACTTTATTTCTGAAGACAGTTCAAGGAGAGCTCTCCAGGATGTCCTTACTAGGCAGGCAGAGTAAAGATTCTGAAACACTCAGAGTGCAGCAGTTGCTAGGCAGCAGTTTGAAATTGGCATGAGCCAATTGAGAGTTCCATCATTTGCATATAATTCCATCTCTCAGGCAGTTCAACACAGGAGGCTGACTGCATCAGTTTAATCATAATGAGTGATTCCTGGGTTAGAAGCTGCCATTGGGAGAGACTATAAGGTAGTATAGGCTGAGTTTTCACTGCTATGCAGATGATACTCAGCTATACATGTCCTTTGTACCTGAACAGGGTAGAGTTGTCTCGACTTTAACAACTGCCTCTCTGAGATCCAAGACTGGATGTGTGCCAACTAGCTGAGGTTGAACCCTGACAATACTAAGGTGTTGGCTGTGGACATTGGTTGTCAGGTAGAGGGACCATCAGCTGGGTGGCCTTCTAGCGCTGGCTTGGAGACAGAGCTGGTGACCTCTGACCGGTGCAAAATCTGGGCATTATGTTCGATGAAGGGCTGACACTTAAATCTAGGTGTCATCTGTTGTCAATACCTCATTTTATCATCTGAGGAATATCATCCTGATTAAACACCTTATCCCACCTGATGATCTTCCAATGCTGGTCCATGCTTTTGTGACCTCCCGCTTGACTACTGCAATGCCCTGTACCTAGGGTCACGGGGTTGATATTCGCCATGTGCAGCTGGTGCAGAATGTGGCTACCAGGTTGTTGACTGGTCTGCCTAGATCATGCCATGTCATGCTTGTGCTCCATGGCCTGCACTGGCTGCCTGTTCAGTGGTGGATCACCTTCAAGGTCAATTTACTGACCTACAAGGCCCTACATGGACAGGGACCATGTTATCTGCAAGATCTTCTTTGCCCCTACCGCCTCCACTCTACTGATGAGGGATTGCTAGAGATTCCCAAGGTTCATTTGAAGACCTCGGTGCCCGGCATTTGCATTTGTGGCCTCAACTCTGTGAAACTCTCCATCTTGTCAGATAAGAGAATGCCTGACCGTGGAGAGTTTTAAATCTGCACTCAAGACCCATTTATTTAAACTTGCCTTCCTAAATCTTGATTAGTCTTAGCTGATGTTGATATGCATTTAATATCTTTTAGATATTTTAACTTTAAATCTTTTATCATACATGTATAAGCACTTTGGTCATTTGTGAATTGCGCTTTTTATAAATAAAGCATTGATTGATTGATTGAAGAAAAATATCTCATGAGTTTAGCTGATGTAAATAATAAAATATGTCTGTATTATTGCAGTGAAGTGATTCCAGTTTCTGGCAGATCTACTATCCCCTCCATTACTCAGTTACATCTACACTCCTTGTGTCAGTCTCTTATAGCGCTGATGCAGTTGTGTTGGCTCTGACCAGAATTTGTTCAGTGTAGGGTCTGCTTTGATCCAGTTTTACAGTTGAGGGTGAGTGAAGTACAAGGAAATCAAGTGATTGTCAGTAGCTATGTTGGGATTCGAACACCATATCTCCTAGGTTCAATACAAGCCCTTTATGAAAGGTAATTGTAGGCCATTTTAGTATTTTACCCAACAAACAACCTTTCTACAGTCTGTGATTCCTGAATGTCTTGTTTACATCAGGTTTGAATAGAAAAGTTGTGCTATTGTTCGAAAGTACCCACTGTACTGAAATATATATGGAAGAACGATGCAGTTTGTTGCTGGTTTCTTTGGCACATTTGGAACCATCACTGCATTTCCATGCAAGTTTGGTTATCGGAAATAGAAACTGTATCCCATAAACTATTGACAAAATGCTAGCGTTTGTCTTTCAGTACACTGACACGTGGGTCTTTCACTAGTTGGGGGCATCTTGCAGTACTGGCCAAGCTGCCTGTCAAAACAACCCATTTGAGAAGTGTCTCATTTTCAGTGTGGGATCTGCTTCAACCCAATTCTACAGCAGGGATGAGGGAGCACTTGGAAAGTCAAGTGACTGTCAGTGGCTGGGGTGGATTTGAACACTCTACTCCTAGATACAATACTAGCACCTTATCAAAGGAAGTTTTATCACATCTGAGTATTCATTTTACTCTCATAACAGCTTTTCTAGTGACAGGTTCATCATGTGAGCTGCAGGAATATGGAAGCAAAGTTATTTCAGGGCTTGTGTATCCAAGGTCTTTCTGATGTGGCCCTCACTTTGCTGAATTAATCTGAAATATCTGATTGCCTTAACAGTAAACAGCCAAACCAAGAAGCATCTCATTTTAAGTGCAGTATCTGCAGAATTGCCTGGAACTTCCAGCAACGAGTTATGAATGAGCTTGGTACATTCAGCAGATCTGAGTTTGATATCCACAACCTCCACTTGCATTCTGTGTGACCCTGAGCAAGTCACTTAACCTCCCTGTGCTTTCTGGTCACTCCTGTAAATGGGCCTTGTGCCCAGTGGGTCTCACCCGGTTAGCAAAGAATAAAATGAATTATAATTAACGACTTCCATTTTTACAATGGAAAAAACCGTGTAATTAAATACCATAACACCTGAGTAGGTGTTACGGCATTCTAGTGACTTCTTCAATGCTAATGCTCTCAAGACAAAAGTAAAACTGAAGGAGAGTCTCACGCTGTGTTTTCTCACACAAAATCAGTCAGCGTAACTTACCTCCTCACTGCCATTTGCTCCATAAAATCTCAACAACCGATATAAAAAAAACATTTTCAGCACATTTCAAATCGCGGACTAATCGGAAACACAAAAAGTTTGTACACGCTCCTAACCACTCTCCCTTTCAACCCTCACCTTTCCCCTGTAGGTCAAATGACGCCAGCACTTGAAAACACTCGCTCGTCAGAAAGAACACAAGGATCAAGACAGTTTTTTTTATTTCTTCTTAAATATTTAGTTACTTACTTATTAAACCTGTTCTCTGTTCAAAATTACACCAGTTACTCGACAGAAGGTAAAGTCCTGTTTCTTTTTACCTTTTCTACCAGAAAAACAGGAACTACCAGAAAAAACGGAAGCCTTCAATTATATAAAACAAAGTATAGGGTGCAGTGTGTTTAACTTGAATTTAACACACCTCGTTGTTGGATGGTTAGGCATAAACCCGGCTTTGCCCTCGGGTTTATGTGCCATCCAACAACTCGGGTGTGTGTTAAATTCAATTAAACACACTGCACCCCATACTTTATCCTATATGTAAGATCTCAGTGTTCCCTAGACTCCGGAAAGCAGGCCTATGTTTGGGCAGCTGTGCTAGTGCAGTCATCAGGTAGGTAGGTAGGTAAAACTTTATTTTACACAGGCAGTACATGTCATTAGGATTTTAACAATCCTGTTTGCAAGACCGTCCTGTATTTAAAAATCTATGTTACATAATAAAAAGGAAAACATAAAACACAATACAACACAAAGGAACATGTAAAACACATCTGTTGACTATTAATAAAACAAATTGTACAAACTGAGGCAGTATAAGTCTTGGTTACGTCTATTGACTATAAACATTGACAGGTAAAAAATTGAATTCTTGACTGCTAAAATAAAAGCCCGGTATCCAGAAAGTGAACAAAGTGTAACTGGTAGTTTATTCCATAATAAAGCTGCCTGAGAGATCAGTGTTCTGCCTCCATATTTATTTTTCCTTTTCACAGGGTGAATTTATTTAAATGTACAGATCTTGATAATTCCCTTTACCAGTACTGTTGGTTGGGAAAAGTAGTTAGAAGATACAGTACAATGTTCAGAGTAAAGTGACTTGTATTTATGAATGAATAATAACCAGTTCACTCAACAACAAGCAATGATGAGTTCTAAAGCTTCATTGCAGCACGTATCTAGCAATTTTATATTGCAATTTGTCTAATCTATCCAGTAGCTGTTTGTTTGCTGTGCTAAACTAATTCCTCATAGGTCAGGGTGGGCAGAATGAGTTGTTCAGCCACCCTTTTCCTATCGCTGAGTTTTAAACATTTTGCAGTTCTCCATAAAGCCCAATTTCTTATTTACTTTACCTATAGTTGTAGTAATATGTTTATTAAAAGTTAGTTTATAGTCACAATTTACTCCTAAGTAGCAATAACTGTCTACCAACTCAAGTGATTTGTTGTTATTCATAAAAATCTGTAGGTTAGAAACATCATTATTCCTGGGTGCAAAGTGCATCAGTTTTGTTTTTAACATTCATAGTTAGCCATGACCTGGTGAACCACCCTCTACCTTTGCAAAATCAGTCTGTAACTTAGACTGGAGGTCCAAAACATTTGCCCCTGTGGCTACTATAGCAGTGTCATCAGCATACAGCCATATGGCTGTGTGCTGGACCACCTGTGGCAGTTCATTATTAAACAACAAGAATAGCAGGGATATCAATTGCCCTGAGGCACCCTCGGATACTTTTTGAGGCCTGGACAGATACCATATTACCTCAACCCTCTGGGTATGCCCAGTTAGGTAAGATGTTATCCAATTTAGAGGACCATCAGAAAAATCCAGTCCTTTTAGTTTATTATAAAGGAAGGAGTGGTCCACTAGGTCAAAGGCTTTTGATAAGTCTACAAAACAACAGCTGTTTCCTGCCCAGAATTCAATGATGTACTGTTCAAGCCATTAAATTCCAGTAATGCTCAGTCAAAAATCCTTTCAAAAAGCAGATTGATAGGGAGTCAACAAATTGTTTTTATCAAAATACTCTAATCTGTTCATTAACCAACTTCTCTAAACATTTCAGCAGTATTGGTGGTAAAGCAATTGGTCTATAATTGATTCACCTGTAAAATGTGCCTCCCTCGTATGGGTATAATGTTGCTTTGCCTCCTGGACAGTGGAAACTATCCAAACTGAAAACTCCCGTTACAGTGTATACGCTATTGCTGGAGCTATGTGTTTGGATGCTAGCTTCAGAAATCTTCCATCGAGTCCATTTGGCCCTGCTGATCTGTGGGCATTTATTCTACCCAGTTCCCTACTGACTTCAGATAAATTGAGACTCCTAAATCTAAAGGGGAGGGACCAATTTTTTCTATCACTAAATCCATATGTTTAACCCCACTGCTAGGGTCAACTACTCTTTATGTCCTGGGAGGTCTATAAAGAATTATTTAGTGTGGCAGAGGCCACACTAGGTGTTTTATGGAGGCACATCTGACCTATAGTGTCAGATATTTTTAGGAGTCCATTTCCCAGGGTTGGTTAAATGATTTACAGTATGTCAACATTTTTGGGTCTGAGTTACAAATCATTTTGTTCCTATAATACACTGCTTTTGCCCTTTTATAAGTTTTCTGCATTCATTTAATTTAATTTTAAATAAGTCCCAATCAGTGGTTAGCTTAGTTCTTTGTACTTTCTTCCAGATTCTATTTTTAACCCTAATTATTTTTAAAACTTTTCATTTATCCAAGGGAGTGTGTTTTTTTTAATATTATGTTTGATCTCGGGGCATGTACTGTAAATCACAAATCTTATGAGGTGTTCACAAAATATTCTACAGTCAAGTCTAAACCTGGGATTAGCCTACATCTTTCCCATTTTTCAGTTCCCACACTTATGAGGAACTTATCCTCTGAAAATCATCTCATATCTCTAGTCCAGTTGTTATTCAGATGTTCAGAAGATCGCAAGAGTTGTGATTTAAGCAAAGTAATCCATACTGGGTTATGACCCCATGATGTGGTGGTAGGATGCCTTCAGTTTCAATTTGAATTTGAGATAAGATAAAAATTCAATCTGATATAGTTCCCTGTGTTAAAGTGTTTGTAAAAGTGTGGGATTTAATCTGTTGTTGGACCCTAATGCCATAGCTATCTCTTCTAATTGCCTGCCCTGAGGATTAAACTAGTCACAATTCAAATCTCCCATTAGTACTGTCAGTCTGTGTCCCCACAATCCCCAGTCTTATTTAGTACTTCTTCAATAACCTTTAAATGTGTTTTAGGAGGGAATATACTACAGCTCGTGCCACCTTAATTTTCTCAACATTTATAAATAAATATTCTGTTATTTTCACTCCCCTTCAGTAAAACTTCTACATGTCCCAAAGAATGTTTAATACAAAACATAACCCCCTCCCTTTTCTTTGATCTGACCTATAGCGCTCATACCCTGGAACAGTGAGCTCATTATAATAATAATAATAAGTTTTATTTTTAATGTGTCTTTCAAAAATCAAGGCGCCAAACAGAATTTAAAACACATCATACATCTCAATATCCTTAAAATTATAAAACAACAATAAAACAACTAATACAGTCAGAGAAGACTTCAACCACCAAATGCTTGCCTCCATAAATAAGTTTTCAAGGCTTGTTGAAATCCCTCCATGGTCGGGCACTCCCATAACCGGCCAGGTAGAGAATTCAGAGGGTAGGGGCTGCAAACATAATGCCCTGACCCTAGAGGATTTTAACACACCCTAGGGATCTCTAGCAACCCCTTGTCAGCTGAGTGGAACAATCACCCAGGGCGGTAAGGAACCAGGAGCTCTTTCAGATAGTCCGGTCCCAGTCCATGTAGGGCTTTATAAGTCAAAGAATGACTTTAAAGGTGATCCACCACTGTACTGGCAGCCAGTGCAGTCCACGCAGCACCGCAAAATATGACTGGATTGAGAGGTTCCTGTCAAAAGCCGGGCAGCTGCGTTCTGCACCAGCTGCAGGTGGCAGATTTCACCAGGTAGCTCTAGGTAAAGGGAATTGCAATAATCCAAGCACGTGGACACAAAGGCATGGACCAGCATAGGAAGATCGCTGGGCAGAAGAAGGTGCTTAATCCTGAGATATTCCTTAGATGATAAAAAGAGATTTGATGATGGCAGACACCTGCGAATGCAAAGTAAGCCCTTTGTCAAAATTACCCCAGGTTCCATACCTGTTCAGAGGTCAGGAAAGATAAGCCCCAAGATATAATCCGAGGGCAAACCAACCTCCTATCCAGCACGCTGGATCCACAACCATCACCTCAGTCTTATCTGAGTTCAATTTCAGCCAACTCAAATCCATCCACTCCTGGATTTCTGTGAGGCAGTTATTAAAGACCGAGAGAGCTCCATCCTGGTCAGGTGCAAAGAAAGGTAGAGCTGGGTATCATCAGTATAGCAGTGAAACCTCAGCCCATACCTACTTACAATGTCTCCGAGGGCAGCATGTACACTGTGAACAACATAAGGGACAATACCGAACCCTGAGGAACCCCACAAGACAGAGAAATTGAGTCTGATGAAAAATCCCAGACACCACTCTGTGTTCTTCCAGTGAGGCAAGATGTAAACCACTTGAGGATTATACCAGATAATCCACAGATGCACCTCAGACAGTTCAGCAGCACCCCATTGTCCACAGTGTCAAACGCTGATGAGAGATCGAGAAGAACCAAGATGGAACAGCTCTTCTGATCTCTAGCCATCAGGAGATCATTGAGCACCGAACCAGCGCTGTCTCAGTACTATACCTCTTTGAAAACTGGACTGAGGGTTCATAGATGTCATGGATGGTCAAATGGTTCTCCAGCTGAATGGCCACTACTTTCTCAATCATCTTCCTAAAAGGGAAGGTTTGAGATTGGTCTGTAGTTAGCATGGCAGTCGGGTCCAAAGAAGCTTTCAAGAGGGTGTAACCACTGCCTCCTTCAGGGAGCTAGGAAACTCACCTGTTTCCAAGGAGCACCTGACTATCCATGCAAGGACCGGACCGATGGAGTCAACACAATCCAAAATCAGGAAGTTGGTCCAGGATCCAAACTACAGCACGTAGGGTGCATACCCTGGACAATCGGCATGATATCCATGAACTCCGGTCGGTCAAGGTACTCCAGGCAAACTGAAGAGCAGCAGCCATACGCTGGTCCAGAGCAACACCTTTAGAGTATGCTGGATGGAGTGCAGCCTGATGTTGGCCACCCTATTTGCAAAGAATTCAGCAAGTTCATTGCACTCTACCTGCAAAAGGCTTTTCGCACTTGTAGGCAGGCTGGGTTGCACAGTCTGTCCACAGTGCGAAAAAGCTGAGCTGGTCAATTCTGAGCAATGGCAATCTCCCTGACAGGAACTCTGCCTTCTTACGGGAGATTGCAGATTGATAGGTCTGATAATGCTCTATCAATCTAAGGTGGTCGGCATCAAGGGAGGATCTCCGCCAACATTTCTCTAACCTTCGTCTCATGCCGCATCTCCCTCAAGGTTCCATCAAACCATGTGGACTGAGGGCAAAGGAAGAGAGGACAAACTCGGACAGGGGCAATGACATTCAGGGTCACCGATATAGCCATATTATAGGCTACAACGAGGGTTTCTGGGTCACTGTTTGCTACTGGAAGGGACGATAGGTCAAGTACTGCTGTAAGGCCTTCAGAGCTAACATCTTGTAAAGGGCGATACCTGACCATCTCCACAGGGGTAGGCCTACAAGGGGGTGCTAAAATTAAACCCCACGGTGTAGTGGCCAGACCATCCAACTGGTTTCACCCCAAGTCAGAGGCCTCGATCCCCAGGAGGAAGACTAAGTCAGGGAGTGACCATGTTTATGAGTAGCAGTGGTAACTATATGTAAGGCCCAGAGATGCCATTAACTGGAGGAAGTGTTGTCCAACGGCGAGAGTTTGTCATTGACCCAGGCACTGAAGTCGCCCATAACCATCAGTCTGGGTGACTCGAACACCATGTCGATGACAAAGTCAGCCACTTCCTGAAGGAAATGCTTCTCATCACTGGGTGGACAGTAGATGACAGCAATCCTACAACCTACACCTGCTACCTTAGTACACTCAAATGACTCAGTCTCCTCAACTGGTACACTAGCAAGGTTAAGTCTGTCTTGAAACAGACCACCACCACCACCCAACTCGTGATCCACCCAGCTGGAGTTAGAGCCTCCAAAATGGTGCCAGAATTCTCATTCAGCCAGGTCTCGGTGATGCAGGCCAGATCCACTATTCCTACAAGATCTGCAATAATTGCAGTCTTGTTTTAATGGACCTGGCATTGCATAACACCGCCTAAGTTGGATGAACCTCCAGAGTCGGCGAACCACCTGCCCACCAATATTGGTAGTGCCCTTGGGTATGGAAACCAGACATGGCAAACCACGTTCTTGGTTCTATTTCACCCCAGGGTGTGTCCTGGATCTCACAACCGTGATGTGATGGCCCCTCTCATTCACCCTCCACTGTTCACACCCCCATCCCCATACCCCTCCCCTTTGCGAGCAATACCCAATGCCCTACAGTGCTGGTATGTTGTAAACTGCAAAGGGAGGAGGCAGGCGGAGAGTGCGGGGAGCGAGGGCATAGCGCACTGACCGTGGGGGCAGGCCTCCAACACATTCTAGCAATCACTTAGCAAGCTACTCTCACTAGCTAATAACCAAGTCAAAATTAATAAACAAAATAACAAAAATACCACAATATATAAATATATAAACCCACTACACTTAATTAAAATTAAATAACCCAAAATACCTATCTCCTATCTCGACAAAAATAATCCTCAATAAACCCTCCCATACATAAAATTAAAACAAATGAAATATAGACACTACAATAAATTGAGCTAAAATACATTAATCCAATATGTTGTCATTAATAGATAATGAGCTCTGATGTTATAATGGCATCCAAAATAAACAAGTTAAATAAACAGTCGAGTACTTCAGAAACATCTTTAACTCCCAGGCCATGTCACTGCCTCAGGGATCATCAAGGAACAGGCACTCTCACTGTCTGTCTGAAAAAACTGAAGATAATTTCCAGGTCCAAGGCCCTCTCATGACCTAATAGTAAAATACAGGCACTCTCACTGCCTGCATAAAAGTATAAAACAGATTAAAATTGAAATTTAAAATCAGACCATATTCAAGAAGGCAAGAAGTCTTTAACCCAATAACCTCAGGACTTCATCCATACAGCTGGTCGAAAAACCCTTTACAGGGACCACAGTTAGGAAATATCCTCAGCCACTTCCTTGCCTCACCAGCCCACTAGCCCACCAGCAGGCCCCTGGAAAACCTAAGGGAATCAACAGCCCATTCTGCGGTTACCCACACGACTATGGCCCAATTCCCAGAGCAGCCCGAATCCAACCGCTAGTGCCCCGTGAGTTTAATTCCTCTGATCAGTAAAACAGCTCTTGCGCCTCCAAGGGTCCCTGGTTGTAGAATCAACTGCAACAAGGTAAAGTTCAACAGAAACCCACAATTCTTCCCTCGATATATCGGTCCTCTCCTTGCTGTATCACTACATCAGTCCCATAGGAAAATTCTAAATACTAACGCTCCTCGGTTCTCCTCCTCTCCTCTCAAAGCGTCTTAATAATCCCAGGAAATTCATAAGCAAGGTACCAGAATTACGAAATTCCTCATGCGATAACAGAAGGACAGAAGGGTTTCAACGGCCCAAATAAATGGCTCTGATAAACACGGAGAGCATTAGACGAATCCAGTCACTCCATGAACTAACGAGAGGCAAAAGGCCAACCAAACAAAAATAAAGCTAAATAAAAACAAAGCAAAATTAAAACAAAGTTAAATCTTGGTAAAAAGTCTTGGTAAAGTCCAATCAAACTGCAGAAATTGCAGAAACTACAGAAACAGTCCTTCCAGCACACCCAACCTGGCGGCTATGATAGGAGACGTTTTCCCAAGCATCAACCCTTGACCCCTGAATTTTATCCCAACTTTCTCAGAAAGCCAACTTTCACTTAACCCCAAAATACTAGGATCATGTTCATTTATCATAGCTGCCAAAAATCTGTTTCTGAAGTGATACTATAGCATTATCATGCAAAATGTTTATACTAGTAGTAGAGTCACGCCAGGGTTTTGCTCAATATCTCCCTCCATAATTAATATACACAACATACTCCAAAAACAACCCTAACTGGTTTATAAAAGCATACGGGTCTAATGCTGTTATGCTGCCCTGTAAAACATATCTCCTTCAGTTTGTAGAAAAAACATTTCTTCTATTAGAATGTCAATTCATAGTTTCGGGTGGAATTTTTCATAGAAGATAACCAATAGGTCCAGTTTCAATTTTTGTGATTCACTGGTGGTAGCAATGCCCAAATGACAGCACAAAGCAAATATCCTAACACATTATAGAGACACATTTTAAAAATAATGTGCTGTATCTGTATTCACAATATATTAAACTCAAGCACTCTGTTAAACATAACACACTGGGAGTGCAAAATATTTCAATACAGAATAAAATATAACTCAATTCAATGTCTGTGTTAATTCCTTTAAAAAGTAAATGAATAATTTTAAACTGCTTCTTTATTTTCAAGTCAGCTAGCTATTTCTTCCCTGTCTCAAACCCATCAGGTAGGTTTAAATGTGATGTGTGCAGAAATGCAGCATTTGATCATATGAACAGGTCCCCATATCCTTTTCCCTCTGCATGGAGTGAATGAGATGGTATGGGGAGGTGCTGCCATGCAGGTACAGTATGTCACCAGGCACTTGGCAGCACCAGCTGGGCTGCCTGTTAATAAACCCAACAGATAAGCATTTCATTTTCAGTGTGGGATCTGCTTCAAGTAATTTTACAGTTGGGGTAAGTGAAGCACAAGGCAGTCAAGTGGCTGTAATTTGTTGGGGTGGATCATACACCATATCCCCTTGTACAGTACTAGCATCTTACCAAAGGCAGTTTTAGCATATTTAAATATTTATTTTCTCTATCAAAAAGCAAAAACCCTTTCTACAGCTTGTGATTCCTGTATGTCTTGCTTACACCAGGTCTGAGTAGAAAAGTTGTGATATTGTTCCAGGAGCCCTAAGCGTGCTGAAATATAAAAGAAAGAACAATTTTCTTGAATACGTTTGCAACCACCACTGCATTTTCATGCAGGTTTGGTTATAGGAAAGTTCTTTGTTCTGCATTTATCTTTCAGTACACTGCATTCACCATGGGGGTACTGCTCTGGCTAAGCTGCCTGTCAAGACAGCCCAGTGGAGAAGAGTCTCAATTTCAGTGCTGGATCTGCTGTAACCTGTTTTACTGGTGGGGGAGAGAATGAGTGAAGCACAGGGATGTCTATTGACTGTCAAAGGCTGTGGTGGGATTTGAACACTGCAGCTTTTGGCACTGTGCACCACCACTGGATGAAGCTAGCTTCCAGGTACCCAATTACAGAAAATGAAAATTGCACCTCACCGTAATTCTGATCTTTCTGTGTATTTTCACCATTCATCACAGATAGGTACTGGCGGAGATCAGGACCCGGGAGCTTTTTCTTTTTAAAAGGGTAGTAGGAGCCGACACTAGCATCGGGCGCCACCCTCGAGGTCGACTTACTGCTGGGCCGAGGTTGGCCGTAGGGCTGTGTCGACTCTGCCTGCCTACCAATTCTGAGTCACCGGAGGGTAAGAGGAAGGAATGGAGGGTGGGACAAGAGAGTCCAAGGGACAGAAAAAGGAAAGGAGATAAATAACGACTGAGAGGACAGCAAAGAAGAGATGAGACTAAGGGATTGGGTAGGGACCCCAATCTCTGGAAGTGGAAGAAGGGAGGGTAGGGAGGGAGAAAATTTGGGAGAGAGTGAGAGGTAACAAGGTATCCGAGACCCTTGTCCATCACCAGATTGTATAGGAACTGCAAGAAGTAGCAAAGCTCTCTGCCAGAATTCAAGGCACAGAATAACTGGCAAATACCCAGAAGCAGAGTCGGCTATTCTGGAAGAAGGACAGGTACAGGGATTTAATACTCTCTCAAGAAAGATGTTTGGTGAAAAAAGGAATTTTTTTGACAGTTGGATGGAAACCAGAAGGAGAACAGGAGGAGGGCAACCATCAACTCCCACCCCATCGGGGTGGAGACATGTAGAAAAGGAGTGCCGCCGAGCTGTACCCTTTGAAGAAGAATACCCCTGTGTGTCCCTACTTACCCCACCCAAAAGAGGAGAGGGAGCCACAGAGGAGGGGACCCAGAGACTGAGGCCCCAGGGGATGGTGGGTGAGTTGATGAATGGTGAAGACACAGAAAGATCAGAATTACGTAGGTACGCACTTTTCATATCTTATCTGTGTCAATCTTCACCATTCATCACAGATGGATGAGTACCAAGCCCCGAAGGGGTTGTTTCTTTACACCCCAAGGGACAGAGTCCCTCAGCCCTCAGTGGGTGACACACTAAGGGAGAACCTCCGGCCTGGGAGGCCTGAGAGTGCGGAGAGAGAGAGACTGGGTCCCCTGGAGGGGGGAAGGAAGCTGCCCTGACAAGCGCCGCCTCCTGCTCTACAGGAGAAAAGGTAGGTTCCTGGTGGTGGAGCAAATCACCCCACGCCGGGCCAAGGGTGACAACCGGGAAGATGTAGCCACGCTGATCTCCGTGCAGATCGCTGTCCCTACGACCCTGGTAGCTACCCCATTGGTCGTAAGATGCCCTTGCTTGGTGCCTTGCTAGCCCAGGCCACGTGCAGAGAGCGCGGCGGCTTGTCTGGTTTGCTCCGAGTCAGGCAAAGAAGCTAGGACCTGACCTAGCCTGGACCACAAGAACCTGGTTGTAGGCTGCATAGTGGGCCTGGCGAAGGAAATAGAAAGGAGCAACCGTGCTGGTAGAAGGTCCTCCTCCCAAAATCAAAATCCGAGGGAGTCTTGATCCGGGGCCGGTCACGGTGGAGGGCACGAAGCCCATCAGGGGTGTCCAGATGCGTCAAGCCAGACTGCGGATGAGGCATAGAACCTGGAGACTCAGGGGAGCGCAATACCTCTGGCTGAGGTCCCTAGAGGCAGGAACTCCGGAGAAGGGCCTCTGCCAGAAACGCAAGGATGCCTCCCGAAAGGAGCAGGCCAGGCGACACCACAAGGGTGGCCTCGCCATAATCGCCTAGAAAGGCGTAGCCGCATGCTCAGGATTGCTAACAGAAGAGGGAGAAAGGTGCAAGTCTCCAACATCCTCACGAGGAAGCACTGATACTCTGAGAGATCAGCAGCCAGAGAGATGTGGACAGAAGGTTCCTCTCCCAGAAGAGGGGATGAGGAGCTGGAGGTCACCATATGTTCCAAGGGTGGCTGCATGGGGAGGTTGAAAACCTAGCTGTCCATAGCCCCAACGTAGGCAGGGAACAGGGCAGCCACCGCTCTGAACTGCTCCCAGGTGAGAGGGCCACTAGGACCAAGAATGCCTGGGAGTGCAGGAGAATGTGGCAGAGGGATAGGGGCAGAGCCGAGAAAAGAAGTCGGCTGACCTCCGCCAGGTTAGGGAGTGGACTATGAACACCCAAGGAGGGTGCCCTGAAGACTCACCGCCGACAGCCGTACAACCACGTTGGTACTGCCTGCTGCGCCCAGAAGAACCCTCAGTGAGGCGACCGGGCCGTAAAAGTCCAGAAGGACGGTCCCCTGCCTCAAAAGAATGGGACTCCTCAAGAAACCTGAGGGAAGGGTGGAAATCCGACTCAGCTTTGTCCAGGGCCCGAGTGGGACCTCAGAGAAAGGCCGACGCGCTGACCCCACACCCTCGACCCCTCAGAGTCCAAGAGAGTCCTCTCCCGAGACAGCCAGCCCAGGTAGCTGGCATCTCTGGGCAGCCCCGAAGGGAGACCCAGGAACAGTACCCGCCCTCCTGTAGGTTTCTCAATGGGCCCAAAGTTGGGCGATCAAGACACTTGCTGGAGGGTACCACCACCGAGGGGTCGATGAAACCCCAAGGCCAGGCTGCAGAGCAATGGTGGCACGCACCACTGCCTGCTGGTCAGCACCACTGACCCTAGCCTCGAGGCCACCTGACTCTCCTAAGTAGGGGCTGGCTTCAACTCGCCGACGAGACCATGGGAGCGCCTCCGCAGACAACCCGGCGGGTGTGACTGCCCATCTGACTCGGAGCTCGACCCGACTCTGAAGAGGTAGAGTCCAAAGCTCTGAGCCAAACAGTAGGAGGGCGGGCAGAACCAACTTTGCCAGAGGGCTCGCAGCCAGAGCTGTGGCCGAGATTGCACCCTGCCCTCCGCAACCCCGCGGGTGGGGCCTGCAGGAGGCACCAGGGCAGCTTGAGCCAAAGGTCCAGAGCCAGGGCCAGATGCAGCGCTCAAGTCCACCAGCACCGGGGCGTACCAGGGACAGAGATGGCACGACAGCAGCCCCAGCAGCAACCTCGGCACTGAAATGACACCGCTGGCCCCACGGCGCCGCGAGCAGCACCGAGGATTGAAGTGGCGCGACGACGGCCCCGAGGGCAGACTCGTGCTGAACATGACACGATTGGCCCCTCGCACCGCGAGCAGCACCGGAGTGTGGACGGCGCCGAGGACGGCACCGACAGCCAGAGCCAAAGGCCCACGGGCCAAGCCATGAAGGCACGAGCGTGCTCAACCTCAGCGCGAGAGATGACACAGAGGCAAGACATGGCGAAAGAGGACACCGGATCTTGTCCCACGGCACCACGAGCAGCGCCAGTGCCATGAACGGCGTTGACAGGGCCCACAGCCGAGCGATGAGTCAGTGCCGACGACAGTGCCGACAGGGCCCACGGCACTGCGAACGGCGCCCGACCGACAGTGTTGAGGACAGCGCCACCCAGGCCTTCCAAGCCACGGGAGCGACACCGGGAGACTTCACTCGAAGGGGCGATTGCCGTGGTGGCGCCTCCTGCCTGCTCCCGGGAGGAAGCGGACGGGCCTCCTGCGCTGTGGGAGGAGCTCGGCAATGGCCAGGCTACAAGTAGCTGAGGCTCCTCCTCCTTGGTCCGTAAGAACCGGAGGGACCCGGAGGAAGGGCCGAGAGAGCGGTTGGCCTCGGATGAGTGTGAACCCCACCCCGGTAAAGTCGGCAGAGCTCCCACTTTCAACGCAAGGCTGTTCGAGGACCCGGCGTCCATGGAGAAGCAGGCGCCGACGAGTCCATGTCGTGAAATGGGCCAAGACACGAAGACACCGGTCGTGTTGGTCGGTGACGGAATACCGCCGCACGGGCACCGACACGCATGTAAATAAATTGCCTTTGAAGACTTTTGCCCTCGACCGAGACATGACCTACGGAGAAAAACACCACAAACAGACTCGACGTCGCAGAATTTCAAATAAAAGGAAAGATCTTACCGCGACGCCGAGAGAGGCAGAACCCAGAACCGTAGATGACCGATGGACTGAACATCGATTTTAAACAGGCTGAAGGCCTAAAACTGCAGAGAAGCTTCCCACGAGGTGACCTCGGCGTGAGGAGATGAAGAACTGGGTAGGCAGGCGGAGTAGACACAGTCTATCCGCCAACCCTCGAGCGCCACAGTACGCCGGAGTTCGAGGGCGGCGCTGATGCTGTGTCGGCCCGCCTCACCCTTTAAAAAAAAAGCTCCCACGGGGTCCTGATCTTCAGCCAGTACCCATCTGTGATGAATGGTGAAGATTGACACAGATAAGATCAACCTGTTCCTGCTCTCCTTGGTTCTACCCTAGTAACAGAAAAAATTTTAAAGATTCCACCATCATTCCAGAAGGTAAACTTGGTTTTGCTCTTTGATCTAGAGGGATGATAACAATAGACAACTTTATAAGCAACACTTTATAAAACCAGAAGATATTACATCAATCCAATCCATTCTAAATCGAGAATAGGTTATGCCCTCAAATCCATCAGTACAATTTATTTTATGAAAGACATCACAATCAAGAAACAATGTCTCATGAAATATCTGATCTAAATAAAAAGAGATCAGAACTCACAACCTGTAGATCTAAATTGTTTGTATTATTGCAGTGAAGTAATGTGACATTTGCAGTAAAAGGTGAGATAGATAGTTTACACTTAATAACAGACCTATGCCACCACATTGAAGGCTGAAGATAAACTACCAGTATAATCAAGGGTTAAAGCACAGATCTGTAAACCTGAGAGTAGTAGAGACATTGAAATGCAAGTAATTAAACAGCTATGTTCAGAGAGACAGGCATGTGAAATTGAAAGCATCTCAGTGCCTGGTCTGAATCTACATTCACCAAGCTGTAGCTAGTTTCTCTGTTTTACTGCTGCTTCACTGTTAAATAAACCAGAGACTGATATTTGAGACAGAGAAGAAATAGCTGGTTGACTTGATAAGAAAGAAGCAGTTTAAAATTATTAATTTATTTACAATAACACAGTGTTACAAATGCTTCATGCAAATGAGAGGACAGGAAGGATTCTCTCTTCTGGCTCTGTTGCTAGGGTAGGGCATGTTGAGAGTCGGTTTCACTTTTCAAACAGCAAACTACACAGAAAATATATTTTGTCATTTGTGCAAAATGAAAATTACGTACCCACCGTAATTCTTGATCTTCTCTTGTATCTTCACCATTCATTACTGCTTGGGTTAGTGCGGAGGCGCGCACCCATACAGGAGTTTTTTTTTTTTGAGTCGGCTCCAACAGCGCCACCCTCGAGCACGCACGCACTGCATCGCTGCACGAGGCGACTGTTAGGTGCACGCAGACTCTCCTCTATCTCAGTTCTGGTAGCCGGAGAGCGAAAATAAAGGGTAAGAAAAAGGGAAGCGAGGCAAGAGAGCCGAGGGACAGAAAAAGGAAAGGATATAAACTGAAAAAGGTATAAGCCGGTAGAGAATAGACAGAGGAGAGAGAATTCCACCCTAAGGGACCCAGGGCCTCCTTTCTGGGGCGGCTCTAGGCGAGGAACAGAGAGAGGGAAGAGAAAAAGAAGAAGAAGAAGAAGAAGAAGAGGCATGTTGAGAGGGAGAACAGTGCCCATCGAGCATTGGTTGAGAGGCTTATAGGCTCGAGACTAACAAGGAGCAAGAATCCCAGTTGCTAGGACTGAGGGAGGTTCGGACCGAACCACCTGAACAGATTTGAATGAGGGCAACATCTCTGAACCTCAACATGCCAAGTCCCTACATCCTAGCTGAGGGCTCCTAGACTGCCCGGCAGAACCTGTTCGGGAAGATCGCCCACCCAGGAAGGGACCAAGTCCCTAGCACCTGTTAAGTACTAACACAGCAGTGTATGGAAAGACTATGCCTTCTCAAAGGCAGCATTGTATGAAAGATAGAATGGAACTCAATCAGACTCCCAAGGCAAGGCAAGCAGACGCTCAGAGCTGACAAGTTCAATCAGCAGCTAGAAGAGCTCAAAATAATACCTGCCAGGGTTCTAAATTTTGCCGAGGCCGAGTCAGAGCATGGCCTCTTAAGCTGTGAAACTGCATAACCTGAAGAAGGTATTTAGGAATCGCACCTCTAAGGGTGGTCTAGAAAGAGTTCCCTCAGAATAAGAGAAAAGTACAACCGTGCTCGCTCCTCTTACCTTGAGGAAAAAGGAACCATTCATAAAGAATGGGAACAGAAAAATTATTATTTTTTTTCTTTTCATAAAGGCCAAAGGAAGGAAGAGGAACGAGACAGGAGGGAGACTTCACAGAAGGAAGCCACTGAGGGGAAGGTGGGGGGTATCAGTAATGAATGGTGAAGATACAAAGAAGATCAAGAATTACGGTAGGTACATAATTTTCATATCTTCCCTGTCAATCTTCACCATTCATTACCTTGGTGAGTACTAAGCCCCCTTAGAAAAGGGGTAGAACCCTGAGGGAATAAGACCCCCAGCCTCCTGCTGGTGAGAAACAGAAGGGGAAGACCTCACACCGAGAGAGAGCCTATGGGGAGAAGAGCTAGAGGTGCCCCTGAGGATGGAGAGATGGAGGAAGCCCTGCAGTAATCTCCTAGCTCTGGAGGAAAAGAGACGGGTCCCCCGGAAAGCGGAGTGAGTCACCCTACGCCAGGCCAGGGGCGACAACCTTGATAGATGAAGCCATGCCGCCCACCTAATGCAGATCGCTGTCCCTCGTAGCCTGGAAGCCACCTCATTGGTGTCATAAGATGCCCTTGCTTGGTGTCTTGCCAGCTCCAGGCCTATAGTAGAGAGGGCAATAGCTTGTCTGGTTTGCTCCATATCAGGCATTGATGCTAAGATCTGAGAGAGCATCGACCACAAATGCCTACTGTAGGCAGCGTGATGAGCCTGATAAGATGCAATGCAAGCCATTGCACGAGAGGAAGAACACTCTTCACCCCACCGGTCGAATTGTAGGGAATCTGAACTGCGGTGGACAGTCGTGTTCCAGGCGGCGGTGCTCTGAGGGAGTCTCCAGTATACCAAACCTGGAGGGCGTAGTTGGGGAGAGTACCAGATTCCTCAAGGGCACAATACCTTGTCGACAGTCTGCCGGGCTGGAGAAGGGGGCTGGTGACTGCCAGGAACAGATAGATGCCTCCTAGAAGGATAGGCCAGGAAGGTACCACCAGGTGCTGGGCACTGAATTCTCCAAGGAATTCACGTCTCCCGTTGGTATTGTCTCACCTAATGTAGGAGATTCGAAGATCCTCACCATACTCGAAAGGAATCGCTGATATTCAGAGAAATTAGCATCGGAGGAGATATGAGCTGAGGGTTCCTCTCCCTCAGAGGAGGGAGACGAGGATGATGGAGAGCTCGAGTGTCCAGAAGATTCTTGTGGGTGGGGATAGGCAAAGACCCACTCATTCATACACCCTGACATATGAGGGAAGCCGCCATGAGAACCTCTGAACTGCTCCCAGGATAATGAGCCCATAGGACCGACGTGGCCTGGAAGAGCGGGGGGTGGATGCAGAGGAATTGAGATGGGCACCACGAAGAGGAAACTGTCCTCTGCTAGGGCTCTGAAATCCGGAGAATGGAGCCCGAGCTAGTGGGATTCCGACAACAGACCAGGTCGCAAAACGGAACCCTGGGGATGCGAAACCTGGAAGAGCCCAGAAGGGATCCTCCCTGTGACAAACCTGGGACTGCATGGATCCAGAAGGGCAGCTCAAGCAACATCACTGGAGGGGATCCCAGGGTCCAAGAGGGAAAGGCGAGGCCCAGCGCTATGGCTCCTAGCCACCCACTGAGGGGTGGCCGCAGAGACCGCGATGACTGCAGCCCGCCTCAACCCCTTGACCCGTGAGCCCTCCTTGACCCCAGCTGCTCTCCCACCCCAAGTGGCTGCAACAGCACCAGGGAGGTAGCTGTCAGCAGCCCCCCAGGAGGGAGAGCCCCTCCTCCCCCCACTCCATCACCCCCAGGGACCCAGGACCACCCCAGCCCGAGGCCCTCAGGGAGGTAGCAGGGGACAGCGGAGAGGCCCGCTGGGCCGCTTACACCATCGGGTACACCGGGACCCCGATCAAACAGTCAGGGTTGCCAGGACGGGTCCATGTCTGAGCCATCGGCCTCCAAAGAGGAAGAGACCAGCTGGACCACAATACTAGCAACCCGGGTCCCTGGGAAACAGCCATGAACGCGCCAGTGCCAGAGGTGGTGCCGGATGACCTCGGCCATCCTGCACCACGCTAAGCCCGGTCCCGGCTCCCCCATCGGTGCCGGCTAGGCCATGGCACCGCCTCGGCACTGAGGAAACCCAAACCCGCGCCGCCAGGGACCGAACCAGGTCTGGCGAAAGCGGCAGCCCGGAGGCCAGAGCAGTGCCGCCAACAGCGCTAACCGGCCCACCGACACCGCTAGTGGTGCCAGGATCTGAAACGCACCGGAGGTGCTTCCAGGGTCCACCGGTGCCGGGTCCAGCAGGCGGGCCTCGACACTGGGAGCCTGCACCTCCGAGGAGGTGACTGCCGAGGCAGTGTCCCCGCCGCCCTGGGAGGGACCACGACGCTCCTCCGACACCGCAAAGAAGCTTCCTCTTCAAGAGAAGAGGAGGAAGCTCTCCTCCACGGATCGTATAGGGCCCGAGAGGGGACCCGTGGAAGGGCCTAGAGACCTTACCTGGGAATCCTGAGCTACGCCTCCCCTCGGTTCGCAGGGCCTTGCCGATCTTGAACTGCTGGACTTCAAGGACATGACGGTCCATGGAGAAACAGGCATCGCACGCTCCATATCGTGGTTGGGTCCCAGGCAATGGAGACAGACATCATGCTGATCCGAGACGGAGAAATGCCGCCACAGGAGCACTGACTATGGGCATGGGCCCGCCTTCGATTTACGTTTTGCCCCAAACCTGACATGATGCGAACTAAATAAGACAAAACAGCAAATAAAGCACCTGCGCCATCGATAGAAATAAAGGAACGGTCTTACCGGGAGACGCGCCGGGCCGAGTACCACTGGAGAAAATGAGGAGTCTTGTGACGCAGAAAAGCTTCAACCACCACACAGCAGGTCAGCCCCCGACGGCGGGAGAAACAGAACTGATAGAGGAGGAGTCTCAGCACCTAACGCTGCCCCTGGCATGATGCAGTGCGTCAAGGGCGGCGCCTGCTGGAGCCGACCAAAAAAAAACTCCCTTAGCGGTGCGCGCCCAGCACTAACCCAAGCAGTAATGAATGGTGAAGATTGACAAGGGAAGATATGAGTAACTCCTGTTCATGAACAAGTTTAGCTTTGTCTGCAGGCGCAGAGCGAGAGAGAGAGAGATAGCAATGAAATAAGAGTCTAGATCTAGTGCAGGCAGGCTGACAGAAATGAAGGAGAAGGCAGCCACAAACAGATCACAGATTTAAATGAGATAACCTGGGTCAGCATTGACTCATGTCCATTCCAAAGCACTCAGGAGGAAGACAGTCTCCATATCCTGTCAGCCTCTCTCTCTCTCTCTAGATATTCTGAAATGCTTGCAGGGCTCTGCCCATGCAGCCATAAAAATTAGGATATAATCAAGGAACAGGGTAATGGTAACTGGTAGTTCCTGGCTGCAGATGTGGCACAACAAAGAAGCCTGCATGCCTCCTGTAAGGCAGTTGTGTAGTCAATACCCCCACCAAAATTTATTTCATGTGGCACTCTTCTAATGGTCAGAGTACAAGTTTGTGAATCAGAAACCCATGTTTACATCCCACCAGAGCTGATTACTGTGTGAGCATGAGCAAATCTTTTGACCCTAGGCCCAGATATTCAGAGGCTGGCGCCATGCTCAATAGGGTTGCGCGATGCGCAAGTCCAAAATGCACCATTTTGCGATATTCAGAAGGAGGCAGTGCGTCACCGAAAACATGTTGAGCAACAGCGCATGCAAATGAAGGCATGCAACCTAAGGGGTGGATCCATGCATAAAGAGCGCAATGCGATATTCAAAGATTCTGCGCATGCACAACAGCGAACAGCCGGAAATTAAGATTAGGGAAATGAGCCAAAAATAAAAAGGCTCAAGGAAGCGGGCAAGTAAGAACGCTGCAAGGATGCTAAGTGGGGAGAGAGAGAGAAAGAGAGAGAGAGACAGACAGACAGACAGACAGTGACAGGCTAGGCAGGCAAGGTAGGGCCATAGGCTGTAGAGGCCAGCGGGGTGCCCGTGCAGTGGAAGTAGCAGTGAGGACAGCGGGGTAACACAGCAACACCAGCCGGGGTCAGAGCCAGGGAGATGGACAGTGCCAGCTTCTACATGGTGAGAATGCATGCTGCAGGGGACGTGGCCGTGGAAGGCCCGTCGGCGGTATGCCCCCAACAGGCAGTACCGTGCCCTGCATCAGCTTTGAGCTGTACACAGATGTAGAGATCATGGGCCGGTACCGCCTGAACAGGGCAAACTGAGATGGCTCTGTGAGCTGTGCAGTGATGTGATGCAGGCACCCTCACCACGGAGTCACGCCTGTCTGGTGGAGACCAAGGTGACAGCCTGCATGTGCCTGCTCGCCACGGGCACCTTCCAGAGGCCGACAGGGACACCACAGGCATCACACAGTCGGCCACGCCACGCATCCTCACCCAATTCCTCAGCGCACTGCTGCCACATGCTGCGGAGCACATCCATTTCCCCAGCACCGCGGCAGAGCGACAGCAAACATGCAGGAGTTCCACAGGGTAGCACGTATGCCTGGCGTGCTAGGGGCCATAGACTGCACCCATGTGGCCATTCGCATCCCACCTGGCCCTGATGGGGCCGCATATAGGAACAGAAAGGGCTTCTCCAGTGTCAACTGCCAGGTGGTGTGTGATGCCACTGGGCGATAATCAATGTCTGTGCCACACACCTGGTGGAGCACATGATGCCTTCATGGTATCAGTCCGCACTGTGCCATCGATTCGAGAGTGGGACATCCCCACAGGCCATCTAGTGGGTGAGTACGCATGTAGGGAATGCAAACTCGGGGCAAGGGTGGGAATGCCACAGGTGCCATGGTAGTGGCACACAGGGATATGGGCAATATGGACCTGAACATGAGACTGATCTCCACTATCTCCACACAGGTGACAGCGGATACCCACTCCGTCCCTGGCTGCTCACACCATACCGGGCGCCATGACCCCATCGCAGCAACGCTATAATGAGGCACATGCTTCCACACGCAACATCATAGAGCGGGTGTTTGGGATGCTCAAGGCACGCTTCGATGCCTAGACACCTCGCGGTGCCCTACAGTACAGCCCCCAAAAGGCCTGTGGGATATTCCTGGCCTGTTGCATCCTGCACAACATGGCCAAAGACTATGGGATAGCCCACAGGTTGAAGAGGGGACAGCGATGGGGACGCCAGTGGCGCCGGTGTTGATGGTGATGAGGCCCCCAGGGACGGCGGGACCCCGACTGATCCGCAGGCCCAGCTGCACTGGGACACCATCACAGAGAAGCACTATGCAGAACACAGGTAAGTCAAGGGGACATGTGCAACCAACACTGTCCATGCATAAACCACAGGCACACAGGGTAACACACCAGGGGTGCATGACGGCCAGGGAGTGGAAGGGTCCAGGCATACAAACACACCATCAGGGAGGTGAGCACTCATATGGACACACACACACCAGGCACAGAGCGTCATGGGCAGATGCACAGCACAGCAGAACCGACATTGCTAACACACAGAACCACCGACCACCCCCACCACCTGTACTGTCCAAGTACGTGTGTCAGATGCTGGGCACCCTTGCACCTTGGTGTACAGTACAATGCAGGCATCATCATGCACACGCACCTGTGGACAGCAGTTGGGAGGGTGTGCAGGTGGTCCATGTGTCGGCGTGTTGAGCAGAGCACCCAGCAGTGCACTGCCCACCATGACACACATTGCACACAGGGCAGCACCAGACAGGGCCTGCACTGGGAGACAGGTCAGTCATGTAGCACTGTCCCAGGCCACCGCAGATGCGTGGGCAGCCCGCCTGTGACCCAACAGCACTGGCAGGCTGAGCAGGGGCCACATGGGTGGCACTGTTGGACCACCAGGGTCCCACTGCGCGAACGCGACCTTGCCCGCACAGGGGTCTGCAGCATGCGAACAAACCTGCACCAGGGTGCTCGGATGCACAGCAGAACCCGCGCCTGACAGGCCTGGTGTCGCATGACGCCGGAATGGGAGTGGAGAGGAACTGTGGGTGTGGTACAGGGCACCTGACTGTGTGCCCAATGCATCCACGACAGAGACCACTGCCTGGGTCAGCCTGTCAATGGCGGCGGTCACATCCATCCGCATACGAACCAGCTCTGCACGGTCCAGAGCACACTCCCTGCTGCTGCTCCACAGCCACAGACAGTGCCTCCATGGAGATTGCAACCCGCCTCTGCAGCTGTACTGATTCCTGCAGCAGGCGGGTGTCCTCGTCCAATGGGTACTCGTTCCAACGGCATCCTGTCCCCAGGGTGTGGAAGGTCCTGATGCACAACACCTCTTGAGGGTGGGCGCTGTTCACCAGGACCAGGAATGGGCTGATCAAAGGGCGGCAGATGTGCCACTGCTTGACACTGTACCCCAGACCTGGTGGGTGACTGCTGCTGCTGCCCCTCCAACCGCTGTGCCCCAGGGTCCACTTGTTCCACTGCTGTGGCCGCAACAGTGCCAGACACCTGCACAGCCACCGGTGCTGCCCCACTGGTGCTGACAGGCACAGCCTGGGACTGTGCCAACATGCTGGTGCACAAGTTGGAACCAGAAAGGCCCAGGGGCACGTGCTGGCCTGCTGTGTGTCCGTCATGGGACACACACCTATCACTGCCCATTGCAGTCCTTGCATCATCAATGGTGCAGGTACGTGCTACAGCCACAGTCACAGCGTGCTGGCATGCTTGCATGCCAGACTGCTGAGACACAGGCTGTGCACCCCCACACCGAATCACCGACACCAGAGTTGGCGGCCCAGCGTGCATGCTGCTGCAGTGCATGCTGGCTGGTGACAGAGGTGGATGGACCCTCCTCCATGTCCAGCAGGTCATCATCACTGCCTGGACCCACCACCACCGTCTCCTGAAGACGAACAGGATCTGTAACAGAAAGAGAGTACATGTGAGTGCATGGAACAACCTTCCCCCACCCCACAACACCACCACCATGTCATACCTGCAGTGATGGGCTTCCACCTGTCTGGAATCCACCTCCCACGCCCTCAATAGCGCTCCACTGCATTGATGCAGCCAGTCTCTCCTCAGCCGGGTCAGCTCCAACACCGCTGGCTGGCCCCGCCAGTGCCAGCACATGCCGCCCTGAAGGCTGCCACCTTCTCCTTCAACCTCCTGCGGTCTGTCCCCATTTTGCATTCCTGCACGGAGCGCTGGTGGCTTCTGCAGGTTCACGCCCGAGCTACCCTCCCATGCAGCCACACGGGACTGAGGGTGCCCCTCCGTCCACTCAGTAGTGGCTCCTCCTCCAGGTAGGCCTGGAAGAGGGCCTCTGTCTCTGCTGGGTAAGTTGGGCCTCCTACGCCCACCATCCTCACCCTCACCTTGTCTCTGCTCGGTCATGGCGATCTGTATGGGGGAAGTGGACACCTGTCACTGTGCAGTCTACAGCATTTTCCCATGACCATTGTCCAGAACATCACACAGCATGCAACTCACCTCTCACCTGCAGTAACCAATCTGGCCAGCGCAGCCCAATGTCGCACATTTATAGCGCAATGCATGCAAATTAGAGTGGAGCAACTATAATGAGATGCAAATCGTGCCACTGCGCCTTTGAATGGCTGATCAGATGATTTGCATGTGTCGGCTGAATATCGCTGGTTGCGCTTATGCAATATGGTTGAGTCGGCTGAGCCAATGGCGCAGATCTGTGACTGGTGGTACACTGCATTGCGCATGCCCAGATAGCTTACGCTGAGTCCGCTGACCTGCTGACGTGCTGTGCGCGATCGGCAATTCAGGCCATGGCCACCATTGTGCCAGTGGCGCCACAGCACTGGGCACTATATGGCGCTGTGGCACTACTGCACAATAGTCCACTGTGGCACTGGCACGCAGGTGGTCGGTCGACAGGATGCGAGGCGTCAGATGACGCCAGCGTGGCCCTCGTGCCATTGCCCATGACCTGCGTCCCACCTTTCCCTGCGCGGTTCGGCTGCTGCGTGTATGGCCTCATTGCGCTGTCTGTGACAGTGCTATGTGGAGTGACGCGCTGTTCGAACAGCGCGATTGGAACCTATGGCGGTCTATTGTGCAACATCTCCACGTGGGGTTACGGGCGCAGCGGGTGCCATATTGCCTGCTGTAAAGTTGGTACCATGGCATGCAGGAGGGCAGTGCAGTGGAGCCCTGTAGAAGTGGCCAACTTGGTGGCCTAGTGAGCCCCACTATGGGGCACTATATGGTGAGGTGACCCTTACCATTGCTAGGACCAGGTCTGGCAGCAAGTGGCCAGTGACCTGGTGGGGTCACTGGGCGGTGCCGGTTAGCTGAGCAGTGCCGGCACTGCACAGTGACCTCCACGGAGGGATCCTCATCTTCTGGAGCGGCTACGGTCACGTGCCAGGAGGGGTGTGGTGCCTAGGCCAGGTGGGTGTACCATCTATGCACCTGTATTCTCTGTAGTGTGAGTGTGTTTTGGTGGCTGTGCATAGGTGATGGCTCTGCCATGGTTGGCTGTGTCAGTGTGTGCAGGTGTGAGATGCATGGGTCTGGCTGTGTGGGCAGGCACTCTCACTGGGGCAGGGGCAGTCTGCTTTGAGTCACACTGATGTTTTTCTCAACATATGTCTCCCACAGGCCGGGATGGAGGATGCAGGCACGGGGTGAGGAGGGCCGTGCCAGGGCCCCGTGCTGGTCGGTGGTGCTGTGGGTGTTGCCCCAGCAGCAGCAGCGACAGACCCAGCTGCTTGAGGAGTGTGAGTATTACTCATGGATGCTATTGCATGCTGGGGGCAAGACCACCAGCCATGCACAACACAACCATGCAGGAAAGGGAGGTCATAATTCCACTATACAAGACACTAGTGAGGCCCCACCTGGAGTACAGTGTACAGTTCTGGAGACCATACCTACGTAAGGACATAGACTGGGTAGAGAAGGTTCAGAGGAGGGCAACAAAGATGGTGCATGGATTGCATCACAAGTCCTATGAAGACAGGTTGAAGGAACTGAACATGTACTCCCTGGAGGAGAGGAGGGAGAGAGGAGATAGATAGAGACATACAAGTATCTTACAGGGAGGAACAGGTGCAGGAAAACACTATTTTAAGCGAAAAGATGTTCCAGGACTAGAGGGCATGGGATGAAGTTGGAGGAGGACGATTCTGAGGAAACATGAGAAAGAATTTCTTCACAGAACGGGTGGTGGACAAGTGGAACACCCTGCCAGAGGAAGTGGTGGGGGCTGAAACAATCATGGATTTAAGAATGCATGGATAGACATAAGGAATTCTGGAGGTCAGGGTAAGGTGCAACAGACTTCTAGGAAAACAAACTGAACTTACAAGCTCAAATGGACAGACTGGGTGGGCCATAGGCCCTTATCTGCCTGACACTGTCTATGTATCTATGTATGTATGCACGACACAGGTGACATGCATCACTGTCCAGTGTCACAGCACGTCTGTGTATGCATCACTGGTGGTCCATGCATGCACTGGGCACATAGCTGTGTAACTGGCATCGCACCACGTTGCCATGTCACTTGACAGCCTTGTTTGTGCTGTGATGGACATGGGCAGTGTGTGTGTGCAGTGGTGCACATAGCTGGTGCCGCCTGTTTGTGATGGCCATGTGCATGTTCACTGTGGGTGGGTGCATGCCATCACAGGTGCGGACATTGGGCTATAGGCTTGCAGGTTGTGGTGTTCAGGTTGTGGTCAGTCACAGCCATTGACTGTGTTCCCATTTTCCTAGGCCTCACTGTTCTCAGGAGAATACAGCGGAGATACGTGCAGACTGACACAAGTGTCCCTAGACAACCAGGCCATCCTCAGTGACATCTGTAGACATGGCTCTGGAGGAGGCATCTCCGGGAACAGCGGCACTGGAGGAGGAGGACCAGCCTGCTGGGCCTTAGGCCACATTACCCTTCCCATTTCACCCATCCCTACCACCCTGCCTTCCTCTCCAAGTTGTTCATCCCTACCCTTGCTCACCCCTACCTTGTACCCGTACCCCCCTTGTAAATAGTTATGGTTGATTGTTTTGTGCTTTACATTTTGAGAATACATTTATATTTTGATATGAATACTGTGTTGGTCTCTGATTTGCAGCTGGCTATGGTTGCTCAGTTGCAGTGGTGTACATGCCATCTGGGGTGGTATGGTCCTGGGTATGTGTGTGTGTGTGTGTGTGTGTGTGTGTGCACGCGCACGGTGTGTGTGCAGTGGGAGGTATCTCCAGCATGGCAGTGACTTTCTGTTGGTCTGGTTGCCTGCTGCCACCCACTGCTGGGTGCACAGGGTGTGTCTGGCTTGTATGCTTCTCTGCTGCACGGAGTTGACGTGCCGGGGATGCATGGTTTCCTGCAGTGCCAGTCACTGCACATGGGTGGTGTCTTGGGGTCACGGTGCAGGGTGTGCTGTGTATACGGGGGCTGATGTGCACTGTGGTTGTCAACTCCCTGTGTGGCACTCTCAGCCTGCCAGTGGTTGTGCTGGGGCGTCAAGGCTCTGCTGTGCTTTGTTGGCTTGTCCCCATGGGCCAGTAGATCATCCGTCTCCATCCCCAGTGATGCTGTGCTTGGGATGTGCAGGTGTCTTGTTGGTTCTGCAGTGTGTTCCTGTGCCCATGTGTGGCATGGCTGGTGGTGGGCCCCAGCCTGCCTCCCTGGATGTGCAGTTCCATTGCTCTGGGGGGCTCTGCTTGCGCTTATGGCACCTCTGGACTGCTCAGCTGGGCTGCCCTGGTTGCGCTTGAGTGCAACCTTTCTGATCAGCTTCTCCTTCCTGGTTGCGCTATGGCGCAGTGTATGCGATATTCAGACCTTGGCTGCTTGCAATTTGTTCTGCTCCATGTTTGAATAACAGCGCCTGTTGCATATGCCAATTGGTTTGTGCTTGCTCCTGCTGTTGCGCACATTTTGGGCGCAGTTTGAATATCTGGGCCCTAGTGTTTCAGTTAATCCAATAAGATAAGAGGCAAAATCGGACACCACAGAAAACAAAAGCTGAGCTATCCTGGGTGAATAAATAAATAAGAAAATAATCCCTTCATTGCCTTTGTAAACAAACCCCATCCAAATCCAACTTTTACCCATGCTCCCTTACATTAGAAGTCTTTTCCTCCCTTGCACCAGTAATGGGGTTCTGTTTACTATAATACAATCTGAGTTTTAGAGTCAAGTTTAAAAACAAAACAATGCTAGAAGCCTTGATCGCTCCTCCTGAAACGAGACAAACCACCTCAGTCCCCAGCGAGTTATCACCAAGTTCCCTACTAAATTGTGATATTAAAATTTTGCCAAGATACTGCTAGAATTAAAACAAGTCTGGGTCCATCTTCTTAGTCCGGAGCAAACAGGATTTGTGGCAGGTAGAACCCCTGCAGATCATCTCCATAAATTGTTGTATCTGGTTCAGTCAGCCAAAACTTTCTTCTGCCCCATAGCATTAATTACCCTAGATGCAGAAAAAAGCATTTGACAGGGTAGACTGGAATTTCTGTGGGCAACGCTGCAGACAATGGGTTTCCTAATGACTTTAGCAAATGGATTTAAGCTCTGTATTTCTTCCCTCAGGCCAGAATATATTGCAATGGTGTGCTCTTGGACACTTTACTTTCTTCTCTGGCACGCAGCAGGGCTGTCTTCTCTCTTTCTCTTTAACATATATCTCGAACCCTTCATCAGGCGACTGAAATCTTCCATTAATCACTGGTATACCGTAGGTGATAGGCTCTCTGCTTCTCGGTCTATGCAAACGATATATTGCTTCACCTTTCAAATCCAGTTTCTTCTCTAGCAGAAGCACTGAATATCATCGAGTTTTGGGAAACTTTTGAATTACAAACTTAATATTAGTAAACTGAAATTTTTCCTCTTAATCATTTAACATACAGCTCAGATTTTAGTAAGTTCGGGATGAAATGGACCTCTAGGTCCATTAAATATTTAGGTATTTACATCACCCCGAACTTATCCTTACTGTAAACTTAATTTAGATGACCTATGGAATAATATCCAACAAGATTTAGTAAGATGGAAAAGCTTTTTTATCGTTATGGGAAGAATTAATACCATCAAGACGAATGTCCTGCCCAGACTGTTTTACCCATTGAATATGCTGGACATATGGTTACCTTTATCGTTCTTTCAACGTATCCATTCTGAAATTAACTCCTTCATCTGGTGGGATAAAGCAATCAGTAGGTCTTATCTTAGCTATCTTTACTCAAGGAGTCAGGTGGCCTCGTCTTCCCAATTTTCTATTCTGTTATTGGGCTTGTCATTTGTACAAGTATGGGAAATGGCTTTCCTTACCGATCTCCTCATTCATCACGACTATGTTCCAATTTGGTTATTCATTGAATCGGACATGTTGGCTGCTCATAAGTTAGCCCCCTCACACTGTTTTACGCATCCATAAAGCGCATACCTATAGCCCTACAGTCTCTCCCAATAGGCATTTCATTTAGAGTTCTCTCTCAACTGTTCAGATACTGTAAGGTATCCCCAAGCTCTGATTTCTCTCAGCCAATCTGTGACAATTTGAATATCAAATTGGAGGGCTCCTATATCCCAAAGTTGGCTGCCACTCTCTCCGCACATATAGTTGCTGATTTTACTCGCAAGATGTTATTCTGACCACAGAGGAGATTCTTACCAAGTTTGATTTAACATCTAGGGCAGTCTTTAAAATTTTTCAGCTTAAACATATATAGTTAAAGTGTTTGGGAAAGTACCCAAACCCTCCCACATAGATGTTTTTCTTCAGCAAGTCAGGCTTTCTGCCACCCAAAAGCATGGAATATCTACTTTGTATAAACTGGTTCTCATATTCCACGCTTCCTTGGTTGTCAGGTCCAAGGTCTGGCAGGATTTTTCCTGACGGTTATTAATTGGTAACGGATTTGGAAAGATTTATACATATACCATACCAGGACCATTACAGGTTAACGTAATACTGCATCTTTAAATAATTTGTATTATAATTCCCAATAAACTGGCTCAATAAACACCTTCCTTCTGGCATCTGCTCTAGATGCAACAAGAAGGAAGGTTTGCTCCTACATATTTTCTGGTCATGCGAAATGGTATCTCCTGTGGAAGCAAATTGAGTCAACATTAGATCCAATACTGGGGCTACAGGGCTCTTCTTCTCCCATCATATGTATTCTGGGAGACTACTCTAGCATTGCAGTGAAGGAGAGAAGATTTCACATGGCCCTAAACTCAATGGCGGTCAAAAATTGGTGCTTAGATATTGGATGGATCAGGCTGTCATTACTTATACTGAATGGCTGCATGAAATATCATTTGCACTTCGTGTTGAGCACACCACATCAAGTGAGTACTACCTTCAATCATCTTTCATTAACAAATGGGGAAGTAAATGCCCTTTATTTGTCCTGACTAAGTGTGGCAGATGGCTCACGAGTCCTCTTCCTTCTCCTTCTCTTGGCTCCTCTTCTTCTGGTGTCTATATGCCCTGTATGAGTTCCTTTATTGTCTTTGCTATGGCCACCTTCTGTTTCTTTGGTTTTATTCCTTTTATTATTTTAAATACTTGTTAGCCACTTTGTCCTCATTTGTGTACAGTTTTAAATTAGGCAGTATGGGAAAGTGACCAATGGGGTGGGGGTGGTTTTTTATTTTGTTTATTGTAGAGCTAGTTTTACTTTTTCCGAATGTCACACTTTTACTTTGTTAATGTTTTCTATTTTGAAATGTACTACCTAGTGGTTAGAGTATGTTATGTGTTCTCACCTCCTGTTTTGTAAAATAAATAAAAGATATTAAATTAAAAAAAACGTTAATTTTTGGGGGAGGAGATATGTGTACTCCTTCCTCCTCCTTACATAGTCCTGTTAGCTACGCCTTGAAGCGCCATTGTGGGAGGACTGATAATGAGGCATGCAGCTGGTTGGGCATGAGGTAAGGAAGACATCAGGTTGGCAGCAAAGGTGAGTCTGTGCCATCGCCTGGGAGTAGGACTTATATGAGTCACGACCACAAACCTCATCCTTCTGACTCAGCCTGCACCTGCCTGCTGTTTTCATTACATCACACTTAGCCAGCTGAATGTTCCTCGTTATGCTGCTTCCCACATAATGGGCCTATGAGGAGCAGCTAGCAGGACTTGGGGGAGTTATGGTTGATGTGAGGCACGCAGAACTGTGATCCAAAGATAACACACTTTTTTTTAATATGGTGCTTAAGACTTTGTCAGTGTAAATGGAATTTCCTCCACCACTGCAGGTGTGGTTATGGCCTGAATATTAATTCCTGAATGCCACAAATAGAGCAGTCTAAGTATTTTTTTCCTGTTAGGAAACTTACTCAGGGCTATAAAAATGTTATTGAAAACAGGGATAGCTTCTTGGCCAACAGTTCCCCACCACTGCCCTTTGCTATCCTCTCTGACATCCTCAAGGACTGATTTGTTGAAACAGAAATCTGGCCCTTGACACTGTGTCAGAACAGGCACCAACACTGTCTTCAAAATTACCCCTCCTAGACTGCCATCATTCCTAAATTGGTAAATAGGTTAATTTTCCCTCTACTGACTTCTGGTCCATAATTTGAGGAGGGCACTCATATATCTAGACAAGTCCAGTCATTCCTCCCTAACCTAGTTTATGTATTTAGTTCTATTTGTAGGTAAGGGTGGTACCTAGGGCAGATGAGGTAGCCTCATTGAGGTAGTAGGGGTCAAAGGTGGCACAGCTTCATAGCTAAATGCTGATAGAATTGTGTTTACTGTGTGCTATGTTTTCAACAACTGCATAACCAGACACTCACCCACCACCAGTAAATTCCGCTGACGCTGCAGTATTATAATAAAACATTTTATTAAAGTGAAAAACTGCCTGACGCGCTTCTGATCACCATGACAATTTCTCAAAGGCTAAATCACACTTGAACATCACACCAATAAATGCATCTAATCATAGGAAATCACAATTACAAATCATCCGTATGCCAATAAAATTCACAATGTAACTAAATCACTTAATCAGTTAAACACAGAACAGACAGAACTCAAAAGGCACATAATTGATTAAATACACAGCATAAGGAAAAGGGCTTGAAAAACTGAGACAGCTGTAAATGGTTGAGAACAAAGGTACCCAAACACACAATTGAGTCAGACCTCATAATATTAATAAAAAGCTGTTGTCACTAAAACCATAACATTGTGATTTGCTGGCATCCCAGAGCTAGATCCTGACATATTATTTCTCATTCTGGTCTCTTTTAGGAAGCTTTATTAACTACTTTCTTTTTCAAAAGAGCTTCAACGTCTTTTATCAAGAATGGTTTTATACCAAAGCCCCAATTCAAGCCTGGAGTTATATGTGTTTAATTTTAGAATCCAAAAGGTTTCTCTTTGCAAAATAACATTTCTAAAGTCTCCACCTCTTGGATTGGTGCATACTTTTTCTATTGCTAGGTACTTAAAACTGTGTTCATCATTATCACACTGATTTGTCACATGATGTGCTGCTGTGGCTTATGTCACATCTGTGTTTGTTGTAGTATGGGTCAAAAGTGGCACAACCTGCCAGCTAGATGCTGATAGAATTGTGTTTATTGTGCTAGTACAAATTTCTTTTCACTAGTCCTGCTGGCACATATTGGAGGCAGGAATATTTTTATAACTATCTCAGTGAGTCTACTTGCTCTGCTTGTTAGAGGTGAAGGAAAAGTTAACTTCGACCCATAAATAGGCATACAGTACTGATGTACAGAACAAAAACTTAGGCAAATGGTAAGGGTATCGCAGAGCTGCAAACTGTTGAGTGAGAGCTGGCAAGGGACTAAGGAAACTTCATGCAGTTCAGAGACCATGCAGTGAGGGACCTGGGGCTAGGAAGGGAGTTCCGCTGGATGCCACATTGTGTTTAGGATATTGAGAAGGATGAACAATGGTCTAGCTGGGAAGGTCACAGGACCACCAAAACATGATTTGAACACCAATTTAGAAGCGATCCTCAGGAGACTGGGTGAGTGAAAACTTTCAGCAGCACAGGCAGTCCCTAAGAAGTCCATGTATGGCACAATTCAGCAACTAAATGCCATTATAAATATTGCGAATGGATAATTTGTTGTGCTATTTTTACCTCCTTCCTGTAGTCCCCATAGCTCCTCTCCTTTTGGCTTCCTATTGATGGATACCTCTGACCACCACTCTCATAGCTGAGACTGAGGCATGCAAACCGACTAGCAGTGTTACCCTGGTCTGGGTCTGTCCCTTCCCAGGGGCACCCAACCCCTCTGCAGTGCAGAAGAGGTGGGAGAAGTTCCTTGAGTTCTGTGAGACCAGAGCTGGAGAGTTTGAATGCTGCCAGAGTCTGGTGCTGTGCAGGATCAGGTGCAAAAGAGCCATCATCCAAAGTAGCTGAGCAAGCCTTTTCCATAGTTTTCTGTATCCCAGCCAATCTCCCCAAGTCACGTCTATCATGGTATCCTGGGGCGGAAGCATGTCTGACGAGTTTGACCTATGATATGTGCACTACCTCATGCCAAGCACCAGGAGTTGCTTCAAGAGTGGACAGCACTTCAACTCTCCTGGGAGGTATCCAGTGAACCCAGCTTCAGCAATTGAGTGCCATACAAAAACGGTGACTCAATTAGGGCGCCTGTGTTCAGAGCTACCTGGCAGGGTAGCGCCGGATACCGGGTGGGTAGGGTAGAGGAGAGGAAGCTGCAAGTGCACATGCACAGGGGGAGAGGAAGGGAGAGAATGTATGGGAGGGTGTGGTGGGCAGCTGCCAAGCTGGTCTCCTAGTGTGGTGGGGAGAGTTATCAGTTGAGAGCTACAGGGTTCAGGTTCACGGTGCTTTTTTTTTTTTATAGCAGCTGGCTTTTTTTCTTTTTAGCATTTCACCTCTCCCTACATGCACCCCCTGGAGTTGAGAACTTTAGTATGGTGGTGAGGGGGCACCTCACATTAAAAAAAATACACCTGTAGAGATCTTGGGCACCATCTTCCTAGTTGCCATGAGTGTGCATCACTGAAATTCATTTTCAGTGATGTACACTCACTGTAATGGCGATCACTAGTCCGTGATCACTGTTATCACATAGAACCTCCAGGAGGAGAGAATACACAGCAGTGCTCTGTCACCTCCTGATGATCTCTGGTCCTGACATTCCAGGCTCAGGGCGTGAACCTGGGTCACCAGGTGGCCAAGCAGGTGCCTCATCACTCAATGCCATGAAGCCATGAATGGATGCTTTTCAAAGCAATAGCAATATGTTTTGGCATGCCTATGGCAAGCAAGCATAAAAGTGGCAGGGACAGATTCATTAAAATGTGGAGGGTTGGGGTGAAGTACAGTATTTTTAAATGGGAGGAGGAAGATCTGTACATATAAATGGGGGTAATGGACACCTTAAAATGGGGAAGGGACATCATATTTCAGCTGTGGGGTACACCTCTACACCTTTCTGCACCCAAATGTGGGAGTCCTTTGAAATGTACCTGAATGTACTGACAACCGATGTTGGAAAACAACTCTAGTCATCTCTTGCTTTCCAGGTGCTTGTTCATTGCATGCCCAGCTGCCAGATAATGACAGATAAGAAGTGACAACAGTATTGTCAATCATGGATAAAATAATTCAGTGATGACCATTGTGGACCATGATCAGACCAAGTTTGGTTGGTAATAGTTTACCACAATGGTCAACAACCATTTAGCTAGCTGGTTTTCAGTGCAGCAGTAATGCTATTGCTCACAATGCCAGTAACCTGGGTCAGGAATGAGCCTGGGTCACTGGAGGCTGGCTGCTGAAGGATGGTAGAGCGCCCAGTGGATGCTCGCTTCCTTGGGGAGGGTGGGATCCTGGTCTCCACCACAGTACTGCCACATGGGTGACCACAAGTGGTGGTGCAGGTTGTAGCCAGCATTAAGGGAGGTGGAATGGCATTGCTCTGGCACTCTGCATCAGACACACCACCTCCATGATGTCAGCAGCTGGGAGAAAAGTCAGAAAACCCTGACTGTGCAGTATGCCATCTGCTGCCTTAGCGCAGGTCCCACACTGCCAATGACAGCCCTTCCCATGGAGGTTATTCATGGGGATCAAATAACGTAAGGCAAGTCACAGAGATGGCGGGTGACGGGATGGGCAGAGTGGTGTTCTGAAGTGGGCCTGTTGACACTGGGGAGAAAAGTATAGTAAATAAAAGATATGTTTGATGATTTCCAACTGTGGTTGAACATAGTACTATGGTCAGGTCCTTGCATGGACTTTACTGAGAGTAGGGAGGAGAGTGAGTGAGTGAGTGCATGGTGGGTGAGTGAGTGCGTGAGTGAGTGCATGAGTAAGTGAGTGCATGAGCGAGTGAGTGAGTAATGCATGAGCGACTGAGTGAGGAGTGAGTGAGTGAGGTGGAGTGAGTGAGTGAGTTGCTCTGTGATTGTGTGAGTGGGGTGGTCACTGAGTGGGTACTGGGGTAGTAAATGAGTCAGCCTGTGACTGAGTGAGTGTACACTGCTTGAGACGTCATGCCATACAGTAAAAATTATGGTGGCTGCAGCTCCTGGCCTATGCTAGAATAAAGTTCAAATCTTTCCAGAGTAATTTTCTGATATTTTTGAATGCCTAATTGCAATGACATGTTTAGTAGTTTTCCTGTGTATGAGATGTTCAACAGTGAGACAGAATCATATGCTAAATGTGTTCATATATCATCTGTGCCAGTATATTGTGTGCAAGAGGAGGAGCATCTAGAGACTAAGTAGTGTGTGGCATGTGATAAGGTGAACTGGATGTGATTATGGTGAGGGAAGACATGCCGAACAACATCAGTGTGTTTTGGCATAGCAGTGGATGAGAGAGGGTGCCACTGGACATAGGAATTGCTTGGCATGGGACAGGGTGAGCAAGGTGGGCCATTGGATACCATAGGGAAAGATGGTGGTGCTACTGAACAATGCAGGAGTGCTTGGAATGGGCTGAGGGAGGGTGATCCTGAACAAAAGGGAGAGTTTGGCATGGGACAAGGTGAGCAAGTGATGCCATTGGTTACATGGGGAGCTTGGCATGGGTCAAAGTAAGGAGGTACCACTAGATACCAGGTAGGATTTGGCATGGGATGGAGAAAGGTGGGGGGTGCTATTGGACACTAGGGAGTACTTGGAATGGGGTAAGGAGAGGTGACCCTGGACACAAGAAGTGTTTAGCATGGGACAGGCTAAGCAAGGGGTACCATTGGATACCTGGGAGTGCCTAGCCCTGGATGGGGTGAAGAATGTGTTGCCACCAGGCACCTGAGTGTTCATAGCAAGGGGCAATTGAGAGAAAGGGTTCTGCATGCCAGGGACTGTTTGGTTCAGGATAGGGTGGAGAGAGTACCCTAATAAACTGCCATTTGAGCGAAGCACTAGAGTACCTGATGTTAGTGTAGCTGTATTTGTGTCCTCATTGTACCTACCTATTTGCTATGTACTCAAGTGATGTTTGATTTGTACATTTTAGTAGAAATATCCAAATAAATTTTCATTGGGAAGTATTGATGTTTCAGGATTCTGCTTTAACCTGAAGGTACCAGTGATAGTTTGGGTTTGTAATGCAGTGACTACTTGTTTTGTTTGTATTCTGGATTGGTAAGCAACCCTGTATCACTGTACCCAGGTTCTACACCACAGTGAGAGCATTCTATGCTTGTGTTCCTAGGATGAGGAAGGGGCTGCACAAGACACCAAGGTTTGCATAGCATGGAACAAAGTAAGGAGGAGCCCTGCACCATAGGAAATGCTTGGCAGAGGATAGAAAGGAGGAGGTGGTGCTACTGGACATCAGGGACAGGTTGATATGGAACAGAGAAGGTTGAAGGAGGATGCCACTGGGCACCAGAAATTGCTTGGCATGGGGTTGGTGATAAAGGACTGGTGCCACTGGACACCAGATAATGTTTGGCTTGGGACAAGAATGGATTGCCTCTGGACTCTAGGAGTCCTTGGCAAGGAATGGTGAAAGAGAGGAGGGTGCCAATGAATAACAGGGAATGCTTGGTACAGGATGCATTCATCTGCAATTACTTTTCAGACCAATTACTTGAGATGCCAGCCAACTCTTGCATTTTAGTTCTTCACTTTCTTGTTTGCAGTATTTTTACTTCTGCTTTGCTGTTTAGTTTGTATTCATTTTAGTTGTACAGTGCTTTTTTGTTTGCATTCACTTTTTGTTGTGTTGTGTTTTTGTTTGCATTCATTTTTAGTTGTGTTGTGCTTTTTGTGTGCATTAACTTTTTGTTGTGTTGTAGTTTTTGTTTGCATTCACTTTATAGTTGTGTTGTGCTTTTTGTTTGCATTCACTTTTTGTTGTGTTGTATGTTTTGTTTGCATTCACCTTTTAGTTGTGTTCTGGTTTTTTTTACATTCACCTTTAGTTGCACTCTGCTTTTGTTTGCATTCACCCTTAAATTCTTTTATATTTCTTTTTTCTTTTTTTTGTGTTTTCATGACACTTCATATTTGGTTTTGTTGCTTTTTGTTTGCATTTCATTCTTTCGTTGCTCCCTTTTATTAGATTGCATTTCACTTTTCTGATGTGTGTTTTGCACTTTGTCCTCTGTGCTTAAAGGCCATTTTTCAGTTCAGAGGAACTAATTGAGAACCAGAGAATAAAACTAAAAAACAAGAAACCTACACCTAACTAATGTAAGGGATCAAACACTAGGCAAACTAAAATAAAACAGTGAAAACAGAAATAAATAAATTACCAAATAACCATCAACAGCACTGAAGACACAGGAGATGTTTTAGGGTGATTTCTTCCTCAGGCGGAGAAATAAATCTGATGTTAGAGGGCAGAGTGGAGTATGACTGCACTAGCAGGGGTTTGAATTTCATTCTAAGATTCCATAATTAGCATAAAATTCTACCTCTGGATCAATTCAATCCAGCAGACTGATGCAGTTGTTACGTATAGTGAGGGGTTCCTGTGGTTTGAAAAAACAGAAATATGTTATGGTGACCCATCGCTACTGATTTCTGCTGAAGAAATTGTGCATACATTGTGGATCTAGTTTGGTCTATACTGATGTAGAAATGTGGTAGCCATGTTAGTCCAGTCTATGATGTAGAAGGAAAATAAAAATATGTAGTGAGGATACCCTTTATTAGACTAACAAAAATTGTTTTTGAGTCTAGCTTTCAAGAGTTTAAAGTCCTATAAAGGTATCACCTACCTGTAGCATACTAGTATTTGTTCTTTATTTTTCATCTATTCTGACCCAAAGCAGTGTAATTACTTTTACTATGAACATGGATTGGTACAGGTCCTTGATGAAAGGGATCACAGTCCCAGATCACAGTTCTAACTGACCAACATTAGTTGTAAGTGATAGTATTCCTTGGCATCAGATAGGCAGCAGAGAAATTCAGAGCAAGATTTCAGTTTACAGTACATTGCCACTCTGCAGACCTACAGTATGTAAACCAGCATATCAGTACAATGACTGACAGCCTGTTTCCCATTCTGTCTCTCCAACATTTGTCTCTTTTTCCCAGTACAGTCAAATTATGGAGGTAAAATGAAAATTACGACACACCATAATTCTTGATCTTCTTGACAAGTCTTCACCATTTATTCATACTTCTAGGTTCAAGCCAGAGGTGCTAGGACCCTGTGGGAGCCAAAATCTTCAGGTGGGCCAGCACTGAGGTAGGATCATGCATGCACAGTGCCGTGAGACTAGCTCACACCATCTAGGTTATCTCAACGCCAACTCTCCAATCGCCTCAGAATCTTTTTACTGAGGAGGTGCAGCATAAAATAAGTTAAGGAACACCTAACATAACAAGGTCATAAGATAGACCGATTGACCCATGTAAGAAGGGTCAGTTTAAACCATGTCTTCACAGCCCAATCAGACCAAGTGAGTGAAGAGCAGGAACAGACTGAGTGAGCACGGGGATGGTGAGGGTGTATGAATAAATGGTGAAAGAATTGTTCAAGAAGATAAAGAATAATGGTGAGTATGTAATTTTCATATCTTCCTGGACTTAAAGTCTTCACCATTTATTCATATTTCTGAGTTAGAGTACCAAGCTAAAACCAATCCCCAAGCAGGGCAGTAGGAGACAGAGCTCACTCAGGACAGAAGTTCATTAAGGATTGTCCTGCCAAGGAAGCATGCTGTCTGGCATGGACATCTAGAGTATAGTGCTTTACAAAGTGTGCACTGAACCCCAGGTAGCCACTTGTAAATGTCAGCAATGGGACAGAGCTTGATCTCTGTCAGGGATGCAGCAACCACTCTTGTAGAGTGGGCATGCACCTGGCCTTCCAACTTAACCTGTGCCATAGAGTAACAATGGTGCAGGCATGCCACTATCCAAGTAGAGATGCATTTGATGGATACTGGCTGACCCATCTGGACCACACTGAAGGACACAAGAGTTGCTTGTCTTTGTGGATACCCCAGTTCTATCAATGTAGAATTGTAACATAGAAACATAGAATCTGACGGCAGATAAGGACCACTTGACCCACCTAGTCTGCCCATTTTCCTACCTAACAGATAAGCTGCAGATCCTAATTAACCAACAGCTTACTTCCTTCTACCCCCAATAGGACTGCCTTATGTCGTCCCATGCATTCTTGAATTCCCCACTATTCTTGACTCCACGACCTCCTCAGGGAGGCTGTTCCATGCATCCACAACCCTCTCTGTGAAAAAATACTTCCTCACATTACCTCTGAGCCGTCCCCCCATCTTCAAATTGTGACCCTTGTTCTTGCACATCTCTTTTCTGAAAGATGCTACCTCTTGACTTTGTTGATTCCTTGAGGTACTTGAAAGTTTCTATCATGTCTCCTCTCCCTTCTTTCCTCAAGGGTATACATATTAAGCTCCTTTAGTCTTTCTTCAGAATCTTCTGGTGCAGACCCTGCACCATTTTGGTTGCCCTCCTCTGGACAGCCTCCACTCTGTCTATGTCTTTGTGGAGATTGGGTCTCCAGAACTGCACACAGTACTCCAGATGGGGTCTCACCAACTGTCTGTACAGAGGGATAACAACTTCTTGTTTTCTACTACTGATGCCTCTCCCTATGCATCCCAGTATCCCCCAGCCTTCCTTACTGCCTCTCACATTGCTTGCCCACCTTTAGGTCATCTGATATAATTACCCCAGGTCCCTTTCCATTTTTACTGTTGTCAGTATCTCACCCCCATTGTGTACTCTTCCCGTTTTTGTTTCCCAGGTGCATTACCTTGCACTTCTTTGCATTGAATCTGAGCTGCCATACATTTGACCATTCCTCCAACCTTGCCAAGTCCCTCTCATCCTTTCCACTCCATCTTGTGTATCAACCCTGTTGCAGATCTTTATGTCATCTGCAAAGAGACATACTTTTCCTTCCAGTTCCTCTGCAATGTCACTTATAAAGACATTAAAAAGGACTGGTCCCAGTACTGAACCCATGCGGTACCCCGCTAGTAACCTCCTTTCTTCACTGTGGACTCAATTTACTACTACTCTTTGCGTCCCGTTGTCTAGCCAATTTTTTATCCAGGCTACCACCTTGTGACCCACTCCAAGGCTGGCTAACTTGTGTATTAATCTTGTGTGGACTGTATCAAATGCCTTGCTTAAAATCTAGGTAGGCCATGTCCACAGCCCCTCCCTGGTCTACTACTTTGGTCACCCAGTCAAAGAAATCTATTAGATTCATCTGACATGACCTTCCCATCATGAATCCATGCTGCCTTGGGTCCTGTGCCCTCACTGTCCTCTAGGTACTCAACAATTCTTTCCTTCAGAACTGATTCCATCATTTTCCCTACCACTGAGGTCAAACTAACTTGTCTGTAGTTTCCTGCCTCTGTTCTGCTCCCACTTTTGTGAAGAAGAATCACATCCACCCTCCTCCAGTCCTCAGGTACCACCCCATCCTCCCATGATTTGTTAAAGAGAGTAGTCAGCTGTGTCACTAGTTCTACCCTTAGTTCTTTTAGAATTCTTGGGTGAATCCCATCAGGCCCCATTGCTTTGTCCACCTTCAATTTTATTAGTTCTTTCAGAACCATTTCTTCTGCAAATGGACTGGTATCAACCCTTCTTCAGAGTGTTTTCTTGTTTGGTTTAGGTACTCTCCTCCTCTTCCTTTGTGAATACTGAGCAGAAATATTCGTTCAGTATCCCTGCTTTTTCACTGTCACCCTCTACCCACATTCCCTCCCTTTATTAAGCCTCAGTATCCCTCTTGGTCTTTTCTTCACTCCCTAATGTACCTATAAAGGTCTTATCGCCGTCTTAACAGAGTTGGCTATCCTTTCCTCGGTTTGGGCCTTTGCTATTCTGACTGCCTTCCCAGCCTCTTTCTGCTTTAACTGATAAAGTTGTCTGTCCTGCTCCGCCTGTGTTTCTTATATTTCCTGAATGCTATCCTTTTCTCCTTAACCTTCCCTGCCACCCTTTTGAGAACCATAGCATTTTTTCTTCGTTGTGTTTTGTTGATTTGCTTTACACAAAGCTTGTTGCCTCTGTGATGGCTGTTTTGCTTACTCCCCATTGTTCTTCCACCCTCCTTCTTGCCTGTTTGCTAGTGCTTTTCTGAGGCACTCTCTCATTTTCCAAAGTCAGCCCTCCTAAAGTCCAATAATCTTGCTTTTGTATGGCTTGATTGTATGGCTGTGTTTATCGTGAACCACACTGTTTGGTGGTAGCTTGTTCCCAGATGGCTACCCACTTCTAAATCTGAGATGCTTTCTCCGTCCCCATTTGAGAGTACCAGGTCTAAGATTGCTTCCTCTTGAGTGAGTTCCAACACTAGCTGTCTGAGGCATGCCCCTGTAGGGCATCAAGAATGACCCTGCTCCTGGATGCGCCTGCAGCAAGGGTGCTCCAGATAACATCTGGCATATTCAGGTCCCCATCAACAATATCTCCCTTTTTCTGCCATTCTAAGAAAGCCTTCTATCATTTCCTTGTCCATTCCTCCCCTGAGATGGGGTCTGTATACAACCCCATGCAGATGGTGGTGCCATTTCCTGTCTCCAGGGTGACCCAGAGTGCCTCATCTGCTCCTGTTTACTCTTTAGTTCTGTTGCTTTGATCTCTTCCTTTACATAGAGAGCTACCTCCTCCTCTTTACCCTCCTGTCCCTCCTGTAGATTGTGTATCCTGGTATGTTGACATCCCAGTCATGGTTCTCTGTGTACCATGTTTCTGTGACTGCACAATATCCAGGCAACCATCTTCCATCAAGGCCACTAGTTCAGGAGCTTGTTACACAGACTACGGGCATTGGTACTCATCACCCTCCACTTATTGATGGCCTTACCCTTTTAGCCCCATTCCTGTCCTTACTGCCTTTGCATTTTTTACATTTACCTCTGCTCTGCTCCCTAATGACTTCTCTACCTTGGTGTTTACCTCACTAATTACTGTGTTGTGTGGAGGAGGCTGGGATTTCCCTGCTCCTTTCAGTGCCTCCCCTTGACTAATTTAAATGCTTGCCAATGAAGCATTTAAACCTCTCACCTAGAATCCTGGTCCCCTCGAAGAGATGCAGACCATTGCACAGTATAGGTCTGCATCCCTCCAGGTGGCTCCCCAGTCCCCAATGAAGCCAAAACCCTGAGCTCCACACCAGTTTTTCAACCATTCATTGAATTCCCTGGTGAGGAGTAACTTAGCATCATTCTTGCCATAGACAGGCAGCACCTCCAAGAAGGTTAGCTGATGCGCTACTTGTCTAAGGTCCCTCCCCAACTCTACAAACTCCTCTTGCACTGCTCTGATCCCATTCCTAGCCAGGTCATTTGTCCCTAGGTGGACAATGGCATCCAGCTCCTCCTCTGCAGCTGCTCCCACGATCCTGAGCATGCGCTTCCTGTCCCTCCAAGCCATGGTGCCAGGCAGGCACCTTACCCTCTTCCCTTCCTCCCCATTTCTACCCTCCTAATGATTGAGTCCCCACCAGGAGTTGTTTCTTCCCTGTGGGGTCCCATGCCACCCTCCTGTGGGTCTCCATTGTGAAGGTTCCCAACATTCTCCTTGGTCTCCACTACAGGTGCCTCCATAGAGGAACCACTATCCACCAGAAGAGTGAATGAATTGTGGAGAGGTACAGCTGGAAGGATGCAACTCTGTTCCACCACCGCCTCCCTCCCTGAGCCCACCCTGGTCCAGCCTCCTCTTCTTGGCAACCTCTGAGGTAGATGGCATTGGCTCTGGTGGTCCCTGGGTGGGGGAGGAGGTTTCATGAATCCTAGCCAGGTCAGCCTGGAGACGGGCAACCTCCTCCTCAGAACAGAGATGCCTGCAAATAGGGCAGCATTGCAGCCTCCAGAATGTCTCCCGAACACTGCCGCCCCACAGCCATTGCACTGCACCACTCCTATCATGTCTTATTTTGTGTCCCTCTCCTGTTTCTCTGTATGATAACTCTCTCCTCTCCTTACAGCTCTCACCCTTCCTGTTCTGGGACAGCAACTTCCTATATTCTTCAATAGCCTCCTTCTTCCTTGCTCAGTGTCAGACCACCAGCAGCTGGGGGGCGGAGGCAGTGAGCTACTTTTCCTTTAGGTTGATAAAGCCAATGTTTCTCTATGATCCTTCCCTTCCTACTACCAAACAGGAAGTTCCTGTTGACAGTCAAATCCAGTGGCTATAAAAGTAGAACTGGCTTAGGGTGGGTGGGATGGAGGGCAAATAGTAAGAAAAGAGGCTAGCAACAGGAAGTTGTAATTTGAGTCACCTGCTTTTATAGTGTCTAAGCCACCCCCAATTAAGCTCTCTCTATCTCTCTCTCTCTCTCTCCTACTGGTTTAGCAAAGTAAGTTGATACAGTACCCTTCCCAGCACAGAACACACACTGGCTTTCTTTTTTTCTTTTCTTTTTAGCCTAAATAAGACCCCTTCTACTTCTAATAAAGTATCTGTCCACTTAATCTCAACAGTCACTGACTCCTGCTGAGATATAAGTGTTAAATTAATAAGAAAATGTAGCTCTTTTAGTTAGCCATGCTCTGTTCTACACAAGGCTAGCAACAGGAAGTTGTAATTTGAGTCACCTGCTTTATAGTGTCTAAGCCACCCCAATTAAGCTTCCTCTCTCCTCCGACTGGTTTAGCAAAGTAAGTTGATACAGTACCCTTCCCAGCGCAGAAACACACACTGACTTTCTTTCTTTTCTTTCTTTTTAACCCTAAATAAGACCCCTTCTACTTCTAATAAAGTATATAGTTCTGCTTAATCTCAACAGGCACTGACTCCTGCTGAGATATAAGTGTTAAATTAATAAGAAAATGTAGCTTCTTTTAGTTGTTTGCTTTCTGCTCTACAAGCAAGGCTAGCAACAGGAAGTTGTAATTTGAGTCACCTGCTTTTATACTGTCTAAGCCACACCCCAATTAAGCTCTCTCTCTCCTACTGGTTTAGCAAAGTAATAATATAGTACCCTTCCCAGCACAGAACACACACTGACATTCTTTATTTTCTTTCTTTTTAACACTAAATAAGACCCTCTCACTTAATAAAGTATCTGTTCATGTAATCTCAACAGGCACTGACTCCTGCTGAGATATAAGTGTTACATTAATAAGAACATGTAGCTTCTTTTAGTTAGCTGCTTTCTGTTCTACAAGCAAGGCTAGCAACAGGAAGTTGTAATTTGAGTCACCTGCTTTTATAGTGTCTAAGCCACACCCCAAGTTAAGCTTCCTCTTCTCCTACTGGTTTAGCAAAGTAAGTTGATATAGTACCCTACCCAGCACAGAACACACACTGACTTTCTTTCTTTCTTTCTCTTTTTGAACCCTAAATAAGACCCTTCTACTTCTAATAAAGTATCTGTCTGCTTAATCTCAACAGGCACTGACTCCTGCTGAGATATAAGTGATAAATTAATAAGAAAATGTACTTCTTTTTAGTTAGCTGCTTTCTGCTCTACAACTAAGGCTAGCAACAAGAAGTTGTAATTTGAGTCACCTGCTTAACATCCAGAGCCCTTTTAACATCCAGAGAATGAAGGGTGCATTCCCCTAAATTTTGAAAGTAAAAGAAGTAAGTGGGGAGAACCAAGGGCTGGTTGAGGTGGAACTCTGAAACCACTTTGGGTAGGAATTCTGGATGAGTATGGAGAACCATCTTGTCTTTATGAAAAACAGTATATGGAGAGTCTGTGACTAATGCATGTATTTCAGGGACCCTACGACAGAAGTAATAGCCACCAGAAAAGTGATTTTCCAGGTCAGAAACTTTAATCACACGTGGCTAGAGGCTCAAAGGGTTTGAAAGTGAGCAAATCTAGTATGAGATTAATATCCCATGTGGCAACTGGCTTTAACTGGGGCCCTTATGTGTAGAATACCTTTGAGGAATCTTTTGAATAGAGGTAACTGAGCCAGAGAGGTTGTGGACTGGCTCATGATAGGCAGAGACTGTGCAGAGGTGTACTTTGACAGATGAGTGTTGCAATCCTGCATCTGAGACAGCTAGTAGGCACTCAGAACTTTATCTGGAGGATACTGAAAATGGTCTAAGTAATTCTCAGTATACCATTCTGAAAATGTTTTCCATTTAGCAATGTAAGTCTTCCTGGTGGAAGGCTTATGAGCTGCCAAGAGGATGTATGTGATCCTTTGAGAACGCTTAAACCTGCTCACCTCATCTCCTCAGGAGCCAGGTGTGGAGATGAAGGAGCGAGGTTGGGATGGGCTAGGATCCCTGTGTCAGGAGATAAATTCTCAAAGGCAGTTGCTTTGAGGGCTTTTGACAACTTGTTGAGCAAGGGAAACCATATCTATCGAGGCCAGCATGGTGCAATGAGAATATCTTGCTCCCTTGTTCTTCCAACTTGAGCAGTAACCTCTGAATTAGTGGAAGAGGAGGAAATGTGTACAGAAACAAAAATTACTCACCTTAGTAATTATGGTTCTTCTATTGGAGCCTTGCTGTATTCTGACAAGTGCAGTTAGCCCTCAGCCTTTAAACTGCCCCAGAGAACAAAGGGTTAAACTTTTATGCAGAGCATAGAATGCTGAGCTCGAGCTCGGTTGATGTCTCTGTCTATTTCCTTTGAAAACTAACTGTCAGATTCTTACGAGCAAAACTCTAATAGCTATTCTATGTGGAAATTGTAAAAAAAATTTAATAGCCAACTGAAAACAAAAGTTTTGGATTATCAAAGGAAGACTCAAGTCAGGAAACCCAAAACTCAAAAACCAAACCAAACAGGAATAGAATAAAATAAACACCCAAACAAAAGATGAGGGTGAAAAGGAGCACCCTGAGGTGCAACACTGCACCTGCCCACCTACTTCCTCAAAACCAGGTTCTGAGAGGGGAGGAGGAGGAGTCAGAATACAGCAAGACTCCAATAGAAGAAACATAATTACTAAGGTGAGTAATTTTTCTTCAAACAACTTGAAGTCTTGCTGTGTTCTGACAAGTGCAGACTACCAAGCAGTACCTCCATGGAGAAGGACAGAACCTACTTTGGGAATAGGCTCTGAAGTACTGTTGTGTTAAACCGAGCATCACTCCTAGCCTGGATATCCAGAGAGTAATGCTTGGTAAAGGTATGGACTGTTTTCCAGGTGGCTGCTTGACAAATTTCTAACAGGGGATATCCCTGGCAGCAGCCAAAGAAGCAGCTGTACTTCTTGTAGAGTGAGCCCTCAGGCCTGAGGGTGGAATCTTTCCTCGTTTTCATAGCAGAATTATATACAAGACACAATCCACCTGACAATAGTTCTCTTGGTGGCAGGTTTGCCCTTTCCCACTTCTCCATAAGTGAGGAACAACTGGAGGGAGTCAAACTTGCACCTTGGTATGCTCTATGTAGTAACTAAGGGCCTGTTAACATCTAAACTGTAGCCTCTTCTCCTGAGGAAGAATGATCAGTGAAGAAAACAGGAAGAGACATGGGCTGGTTTAAATGGAAGTCTGAAACCACTTTAGGCAAGAACCTTCTGTTGGTTCTAAGGACCACTTTATCCCTGTGAAAGGAGATAAAATCAGGTTCCACTGACAGGGCTTGAAACTCACTGATACGCCTGGCAGAGGTAATGGCTACCAAGAACACAGTTTTCCAAGTCAAGTACTTAAGCTGTACTGAGGACATAGGCTCAAAAGGAGGTTGTATAAGTTGAGCAATGCAAACATTCAGATCCCAGGCAGGGGCAGGGTCTCTAAAGGGAGGATTGATGTGAAGCAATCCTTTAAAAATTACAAAACACAGGATGAGAAGATAGTGAGGAAGACTTCCCACTGACAGAAATGCAGAAACAGCTGACAAGCTGTACCTTGAGAGTAGCTGGTCTGAGGCTTAGGCCATTAAGATGGACCATATAATCCAGAACCGTAGGCAATCCAGCAGTATCTGGGGAATATGTTTCTTAGAACACCAAATGCTGAATCTCTTCCATTTGGAGTTATAAGTCTTTCTGGTGGAGGGCTTTCAAGAAGCCTTGAGAATATCCAGAACCCCATGAGAAAGATGCAAATCTGCAAACTCTAACTCTTCAAGAGCCATGCCTTGAGATTGAGAGACTGAAGATTGGGATACCAAATCCTCCCTGAGAGGATGTTAACAGGTTGTAATTCCTGGGGAGAGACAGGGAAGATGGACTGCTAGAGACAACAACAGGGGTACCAAGGCTGTCTGGCCCAATCTGGAGCAATCAGAATCACTTTGCAAGGCTGAGACCATATCTTGACTAAAACTTTGAACAGGAGTGGGAAGGGGAAGGCATACAGAAATTTCCCTTCCCAATTCAGAATCAGAGCATCCAGGGGACTGAGCCCAAGGCTGAGGGTCTGAAACAAAAAAGGAAGTTGGTGATTGTCTGGGGCTGCAAAGAGATCTATCTCTGGAGTGCCCCACCTTGAAAAATCACTTTCAACACCTGAGGATCCAGGGACCATTCGTGATGGCCCTGGGAGATCCTGTTCAGTGCATCTGCTAGCACATTGTCCTTTCCTGGAAGGTGAACTGCTATCAGAGAGGTTTGCAGGAATAAGCCTGGGACCACAATTTCATGGCTTCTATGCACAACGCCGTGGACCGAGTGCCTCCCTGCTTGTTAATGTACACATGGTGGTGGTGGTGTTGTCTGTTCTGACCTGAACCACCTTGTTCTGCACTGACTGAGAGAAAGTTTTCAGGGCCAGAAAAACTGCCCTGAATTCTAGGAGATTGATATGGAGAAGAGATTCTTGGGGACCATAGTCCCTGGGCAGTGAGGGCCCCCAGATGGGCTCCCAGCCCAGAAGAGAAACATCCATGGTAAAGACCACTGAATGAGACTGAGTGGCAAATGGACCCCTTGCCTTAAATTGTCCTGATCCTGCCACCATTGAAGGGCTTGGATCAAGTCAGAGTCACTGGGATCAGTTTGGTAAGGGAATCCTTCCTCTTAGACCAAAAAGCCCTCAGATGGAACTGAATATCCTCATCTGAAATCTTGCCCTTGGACCACTGCTGTTGAAGCTGCCATGTGGCCCAAGAGCTGGAGGAAATGCCTTGCTGGTCGAGATACCTGAAGGCTGAAGGAAGAGGCTAGTTCTAAGAGAACCCTTGCCCTGTCCAGGGAAGAAAGGCTCTTGCTCTTGACTGTGTCCAGTTCTACCCTATAAAGGTAAGAAGCTGCACTGTCTCGAGAACTGACTTGGGAAGTTTGGAAGAAAACTTAGAGAAGTGAGCACTTGCTGGGTCACTTGCAGATGAGACTTGACTTCTGGTCTGGAGACTGGCCCACTATTAACCAATCATCCAGATATGGAAAAATGGAAATCTTTGCCTTCTTAGAAAGGCAACTACTACTGCCAGGCACTTTGTGAAAACCCTTGGGGCTGAGGTTAGGCCAAAGGCATTGCTCTGAACTGATAGTGGCCTGAGGCAACTCAAACCTGAGGTACTTTCTGTGGGAGCACCTGATGGGAATATGAAAGTAGGCATCTTTGAGGTCCAGGGAGGCTAGCTAGTCCCTGGCCTTAGAGAGGAAGGATTATTCCCAGAGTTACCATCTTGAACTTTGGTTTCAAAAGATGTTTGTTTAGGTATCTTAGGTCTAGGATGGGTCACCACTCCCTGTCTTTTGGGGTAAGGAAGTACCAGGAGTACAGACATTTGCCACAGTGTAGAGTAGGTACTCTCTATGGCTCTTAAGGCTAGCAGAGATAAAACCTCTGCCTCTAGGGCAAGGGTTTTCGAGAGATTTGCAGGTGAAAAGATCTGGCTCTCATCTTTGGAAATTTTCTGAGTTGAGAATCAGTCCCTGGTTTACTACTTCCAGGACCCACTTGTCTGATGTAATAGACATCCAGTCCTGGACACAGTAAGCCAGCCTGCCTCTACTGGAATAGGAGAGTCGACCCGGCAGGCCCATCAGGGTGTCTGTTTGGCAGGGGCCTTAGGCTGAGGAGTGATGCAGCCTGCTCATCCCCCTTCTGCCTCTCCCTCTGAAGAACCCCTCTGTGAAAAGAGAGAAGAGGCCTGTGCTTGGTAAAGGCCTGTGAAAAGGCCTGCCCCTGCACCCAGACTGCTGCCTCTGAGGAGTTGCCTGCCTCTCCTTGGCCTGAGCACTCCTGTAGGTGATCCTGTACTCATCCATTTTATTCATGCAATTCTCTGTCTGCTCCCCAAACAGAGAATTACCCACTACAGGGTAATCCATGGCCTTAGCCTTGGTATCCTGCAAGAGGCTAGTTCATCTGAGCCAAGCTATTCTCTGAAGAGCCACAGATGTAGCCATGACTCTTGATGACACATCATTGGAGTCCACAGTGGCATGAAACTGAACTTTAGGTGCCTCAATCCCATCTGCAGCCACTGCCTCCAGCTCCTTGAGGGAGGCCTGTTTAGCCAGTGCCAGTACAGTGTCCCACCTGGACTTCTGGTACCTGGCTGTATAGGCCATATAATTCGCCTGAAGCCAAGGGAATGCTTGCCTTATCACAGGCAGCAGTCTACACAACCCCAACATGACTGCATTGCTGATATAAAAACTCCACATCTGAGCCTGAGAGTGTATATACCTCTTGTCCATTCTTCTGTCCACAGGAGGAATAGAATTAGAGATTTCAGAATTTTCTGTGTCTGTTTCCCAAAAGATTTGTGGAGGGAATAGACAGTCTCCTGGACTCAGGGATGTCCATCATTTCTACAAAATCAGGCTCCTCCTGATCCTCCATTGCGTCTTCCATAGGAAGCTGGAGGGCCTCAGCCACCTTTCTGTAGCACATAAAGTGGGAAGGGACTCAGAAAGCCTAGGAGGGATACACCTGAAGGTCTGTCTGGGGAGATGTCCGGTTTCACAGGCATATCTAGACTTTCACCATCACCATCATCATCTCTTCAAACTCCCTTCCTCCTCAAACTCCGGTTCAAAAATTCTTCAGGGGTATAGTCATGAACCGGGGAACCGACTGAACTGAGCCCCTGCCAAGGTGCTGGATTAGTCAGAACGGGCGAGCGATTCCACAATCCAGATCGCTCTGGCTATTTCTTCGCAGTCAGAACATGGACTTCTGGATCCAAATTGGATGATTTCTTTGCGCTTTTTAGTCAGAACCCACCCCTCAGGATCGACTCTCCTTTTCCCGAAGAAGTATCGCCCTGGTCAGAGGGCACTCCTTCAGGTTCGGTTGAACCGAACTGGGCTGGCCATCCGGTCAGTGGACTCTCGGCTCCTTTTCCCTCAGTCTACCTAATCTCTTTCCAAGGGTAGATTTGGGAAAATGTTTGCAAATTTGGCAGTCTGAATCGAGGTGTTCAAACCCCAGACAATAAACACAGGTGGTGGGATCGGTCTTAGCAAAGACCTCCCCACACACACTGCAGTGTTGAAACCCAGTGGGCACGCTTTTTTTCTGGTTTCAGATGGCCAACCTAACTAAACTTAGCCTTTTTTGGCAACCGCCAGGCAAGACTCTTATCGGTTCCTAACCGTGTCACGGGTCTTGGAAAAAAGTATCAAAACATGTTTTTTTTTTTTAGAACTCATAAGGACCGTAACTACACACTCAAAGTTAACACAGAAATTAAGCAAATGATCGGTTCAGCTGAACTGATCCACACTTTTGCAAGTTCCACACAGAAAAACACAGTACAAAACCTATCTAGTACTCAAGGTACCACAGACAGAGACTGAACAGACTATGCGAACAATTTTGAGTTAGAAACCGACGAAAAAGCGATACTTCGAACCGACTTTCGAACCGAGCTGCAGGACAAATCTCGGAGCGACTGTTCAGTGAGAGGAGTAAAGAATCTGACGTTAGTTTTCAAAGGAAACAGACAGAGACATCAACCAAGCTCGAGCTCAGCATTCTCTGCTCTGCATAGAAAGTTTAATCCTTTGTTCTCTGGGGCAGTTTAAAGGCTGGGGCTAACTGCACTTGTCAGAATACAGCAAGACTTCAAGTTGTTTGAAACATCTTGTCCACCACAGCCTGAATGCATTCTGACAGAAAATGTCAGGTTCTGGATTTCTGGAGCAGAAGAAATGCAGTTTTGCACTAGTGAGGATGCAAAACAGTCCAGGTCTGGAGTGCCCCACCGTCGAGAGCGACTGCACGATGTCTGTGCAAGCAATCACTTAGGGATCTGCTTCTGTCCAGCTGAGTTGATCTGTGATCATTCTGATCTCCCGGCAGATAAACTGCCTAGATCAGGACCCTGTGTTCGAGGCACCACTCCCATACTCTCATGGCTTCTCTGCATAGAGGGTAGGAGTGTTCTCCACCCTGTTTGTTGATGTAGTACATTACGGCTTTGTTGTCCATCTGAAGAAGGATTGCCTTCTGGCTGACAACCTCTTCCAAGACTCTGAGGCGTATAGGACTGCTCTTATCTCTAGAACATTTATGCAAAGATGAGACTCCTTCAGGTCCACACTCCTTGTGTGTGAAGATCCTGACAGTGAGCCCCTCCAGCCGAGCAGGATGGATAGGTTATGGTCACCTGAGATTCCTGTAGTGTAAAGGCAGACCTTGCAGTAGGTTGTCGTCTTGTATCTACCACCCAAGTGATTTCCACAGCAGTTCTGTCACTTGTATGAGATAAGACTGCAGATGTGTTACAGGGGACCATTGCGTGCAGAGCATCCACTGAGTGGTCTCATATGCAATCAAGCTAGAGGTACTGTGAAGAATGAGGAGGCCATGAGGCCTAAGATTCATTGCATCAACTGAGCTCTTACAGTGTTGTTTCTCTGATGAAGTGAGCCATTTGGAGAATATCATTCTTCCTGTCCTCTGGAAGAAAAGACCTGCTTTGTAGTATCCAAAAGAGCTCCTATGAAGAGGAACTGCTGGGAGGGCTGAAGCTGTGACTTTTCCAGATTCAGCAAGACTCTATGGAGGTGAGGAACTGAGTTGATGTGGACTGCTTCCTGTGTCGCCTGCCTTGACAGACTTGCCAAAAGCCAATCGTCTAGGCACGGAAAGACTTGAACACCGACCTTTCAAGGTGTGCAGTGAGAACTGTGAAACACTTGGTAAAACTCAAGGTGCCGAGGACAGCCCAAAGAGCAGGACTCTGAACTGATAATGTTGACCCAGGGCCACAAAACAAAGGTACTAGTGATGATCTGGGTGCACTGGAATGTGCTGGTAGACATCTTGCATGTCCAGCGATGCCAAACAGTCAAGCTGTTGGAGAAGTGGCAGAAGTGTCCCCAAGGAGACCGCTTGAACTTCTCTCAGAACAAGTATTTGTTCAGCTTTCTGAGGTTGAGAATGGGCGCACACCCCTGACTTTTTCAGAACCAGAAAGTAATGGGAGTAGAAATCTGTGTTTCATTCTGCCCAGGGAACTACTTCCACTACCCTGTTCTTTAGAGGCCCATGATCTCGGAAGTGAGGTCTGACGAAAGGTTGACAGACTGTGCTGTCACTTGAGTGGAAGGCCTGGGGGAATCTATGTGAAACTGAGAGAGTACCCTTCTTGGACAATGCAGAGGACCCACTTATCTGAGGTCACTGACTTCCATTGGTCATAAAACTGAGTCAGATTACCTCCCTGCTGAGGAAAAGTCTACCTCAGGCAGCTGGAGGTGAGACTAGGGCCAGACTTTCAGAGTTTGGCACTGGGCGCCGGCCCTTGTTCTTTCTGCTGCATTTTATTTTGTGGCCGATGAGGCTGGTTTCTGTTTGGGGCTCCTTGGCCTCTGCCTCAAAAGAGCTGCCTGTTACAAAAGAAATGATGGTTCCTACATCTTTGAGGTGCTGAAGGAGCCAGTCTGGCTGTTTTAATGGCAGTCCTGTTTTTTGCATGGCCTCCAGACCTTGTTCTACTTGTGGCCAAACAGATGTGTACCATCAAAGGAACATTCATTGCATGCTGTTGTGCATCAGAGGAAAACCCTGATGTCCTCAACCAGGAATGTCTCCTAATACAGATTCCAGCAACTGACGCCCTGGATGCTGTATGGTAAGCATCCATGGAAGCATTAGTTGATGTCTATTGCATTCTATACCCTGGTAAAAGTCTGCAAAAGTTCTATCCTGGAGTCTGACTCTGAAGACCTTCCACAAAAGATATGAGTGAGGCCCACAGGACATATTCATAATGTGACAAGTGTCCTTGATAGCTAGCGATATGCATGCCCACAGTTGCAGCTGCAAAAGCTCTTTTTCCCCATGGTATCTATTTTATGGGACTCCTTATTGATAGGATGTGCTGATACTTCTAGTGGAAGGACAGCTTCATCATTCTCAGAGAGGACAACCAGTGCATCTGCGAAGGGTTGTGAGGCTAGAATAGACCTGTCCTTAGGAGGGATATACTTCCTATCTATGGTTTTGCAAATAGAAGGAATAAAAGCAGGCCTGGTCCACACCACTTCAGACAATGTTTCAAAGGGTGGGGAGACTGTAGGGTAAGGTTCACCTGCATATCTGGAACCTGAAGCCATTCCAGACCCATAAATCTACCTGGATCCACAGATGAACTCTGTAAAGCCAGGGCTGTCCTCATATTCCTAAGAAGTGACTGGAATGAAAGGTCCTCTACTGGACCTTCTACTGAAGGCAAGGGTTCATCTTCTAAACTGTAGAAGGAATCCTCATCACCCTGTTCAGAAAGTAGCAAATGAAACATAGAAACATAGACCTTTGATGGCAGATAGGACCACTTGGTCCACTTAGTCTGCCCATCTGGGGTCAGATTCATTCTGCTCTAAGTAACCATCACAGGGAGCAGGGGCTTCCCCTAAAAACCTTACCTGATCTGGGAAAAGGGTAAACAGGGAAACTGAAATAGGCAACAGACTCAGTGCTGCAGATCCTGGCACCAAACCCAGCTCCAAAGATCCTGGCACTGCAGCCAATGCCAAACCCAGTGCTGTGAACCCTCAAGCACACCCAATGCTTTGGACCACGGTGATGCATGCGTACTGTGGAACCCAGCACCACTCCATGAGAAGACAGCACCGGCATGGTGCTGAGGCTGGTGCCACCCAAAACCCAGTGCTGACCTAGAAGAAAAGAAGGGAAAGGGAGTGGTACCTGTGCCAGCCTGTGAGGAAACAGCAGGAGGGTGGGCACAAGTAACCGGTGTTGGAGGCATTGGCAACATCAAGAGAAAAGATTCTACTGCTAGCACCAAACATACCTGTCCTGAAGGACCCAACTGCAGACCTGATGCTCCTAGGCCCGAGGCCCTGAAACCAGATCAGCAGGAAGGGCATACAGGACAGATACTGTACCCACTGCTCTATAAGAGCGGCCTAATGATGAAACTGCCCACCGGAACCCCACTGGAGGACAGAGAGGAGATCCGGTGCCGAGAATCAGAGCGATCATGAGTGGAAGCCATTGGGTCAGAACCGAAGACAGCCTATCTGCTCTGGACCTCCAATTACCTCTTGAAAGGCATACCAGAGGGTGACCTCGAGCAGTACCATTCTTCTTCTTCTTCTTCTGATGGGAAGAAGAACTCGAGGCAGAGCAGTGCCAGGTTTCTGACCTGGATCAGGAATGGCCCACTTTTTTGTGTCAATGGAAGTCTGTCCTCCTTCCTGAATACGAGATCGCCCATGGTCACACCCTCCCTCCAGAGAGCGGTGGACTGACACAACTCAGGTGCCAGAGCAACCTTCCAATGGAGAGTCCCTACTGTCACCATCTCCATCCATGGTTGACTCCTTCAATTGGTAGGGTTGAAGAAGAAAAATAATAAAACTCTCTTTTTTTTTACTACAGAAAACAATAAACCACTCATATAGACGTGAGATTGACTCCCAGTGGGTGAGCAACATCATTAACTGAAGTGCACTGCGACAGCAGAAAAAAGGAACTGAGGTGGTTGGAGGGTCAATGCCAAGATAGCCTATATGGCGCAAGCTAGTTTCATGCACGGTCCTACTTTGGAGCCAGCCCTCCTGAAGATTTTTGTTCCCCAAGAGGGTCCTACCACCTCCAGCTTGAACCCAGAAGTACAATATGAATAAATGATGAAGACTTTAACTCCAGGAAGATAACATGTTTCTGTTATGTCAGATCTACATTAGTTAATGACAGAATTGTTCTGCAATCACTGGCACGTGCCCCTGCTGTGTTAAGTACTGTGCATAATCAACAGCTTTTTCCAGCTGCAGAGATGGCACAGAAAACAGAAGAAAAGTGCTACAACCATAGATCCATGAATAAAGTGGATCTGGATAGAGTGAGAGGAGTTGGTACAGACAGACACAGATGAGAATGGATCTCATACATACTAATGAGATGATGAAACTCCACTGTGGAAGTAGAAGGAAAGATATGCCAGTTCCTGTTCCTGTTCTGTCTGCACTGCTCCCTCTCCTCTTGTTAGCAATACATTGCATACCAATTGCTATACAGCTGTAAAAGAAGAGGGTAAAGCACTATAAAAGGTCTGACTAGGCTCCAAGTCAGTAAAGAGGCCATTAACTTCCTGGTTGACCCAATAACTAAATGTATGTTTGTACTCTAGCTGTGCAGTGAGCCACACTTGTCTTTTGCTACTATACTAAATAAAAAAAGCCTTAACCTTGGAAAACGTGTATTGATTGGCTCTTTTGCAACAGTGAGTGCTGAGGCTTCTAATTCTGTTAAGGATTTTTTATCTATTTTTATTATATGGGAGAAAGGCCCATATTAAAATGTTTGCAATTTTTTTTTTTTCATTTATGCCATTCAGTGCCTGTGAATATGATAGGCCCTTCTGAAAACTGGTGGAGGAAAATTTCTGCATTAGCACCCATGCATCCTCTTCAGGGTGAGCTCTCAGGAATTAGCCCTGATTCATAACACGGAGGAGGATGGTCAACAGGAAAGATATGCTCTACAGAGAGGATATTCTTGAAGATCTACAGTTGGGGTGAGTAACCTATTTTCTAAGAATCAATCTACTCCATAGAGCCCCACTGTTTGGTCAGTCTAGCAAGATTTCCAGCAACTGTGGAGAAGCATGCTCACCCTTGAGACCTTTAGTGTGTGGAAGTGGGCACTCTGAGATGGGGACCTCCTTAGTTGGGCTTGACCAAGGATTGAGTGGGTCCAGACAGATGCTACGTGTTGAGTAGGAGCAGAGGGAGTCCTAGAAAATTCTTGCCTGACCCACTGAGAGAACAGGAAGGCACCCAAGTATGGGGATGTTAATATCTTTTGCTAGCAAGGGAGGTTAACTTAAAGTGTTTGGATGTTTAATGAGAAACAGCTGTTGCAGGAACCACATTGTGGTACTTCAAGGCAGGCTAGACAAAGGAAAGTCAGTTAGCATGGGACATACCTTTCTCGAGGGATAAAATAGCCCTTATTAGAAGCTAAAAGTGGAAATTACGTACTCTATCGTGAATTTTGATCTTCTTGGAAGAAGTCTCCACCACTCATTCACACTAATGGGAGTATGCTGGAGGCGCTAGGACCCAGCAGGAGCCAAACTTTTCAGGAGGGCTGGCGAGATGGAGCCATGATGGAGCAGCACCATGCCAGGCTCGCGAAGTATAGACTATCTTGGCATCGACCTCCAACCACCTCAGTACCTTTTTTCTGAGGAGGTGCATTGTAACTAACCTAGAAAGGACTAACCTAAAAATCGGACATAAGATAGTCTGAATGACCTGTGTAAGAAGGGTCAGATAACCAAGTATTTACAGCCCAAAGACTAAAGGAGTGAAGACCATAAACAGAAGAGCTCGGGAATGGCGGTGAGAGATGAGTGGTGGAGACTTTGTCCAAGAAGATCAAGAATTACAGTAGGTACATAATTTCCATATCCTTCCTGAATATAAAGTTTCCACCACTCATTCAAACTACTGGGAGAGTACCGAAATAAAATCACCGAGATCGGGTGGCAGAAGAGAGAGAGAGGAGCTCACTTTTAGGACAGAAGTCCATTAAGAATTGTCCTGCCAAAGGACTGATACTGTCTGGCATGGAAGTCCAAGGCATAGTGCTTAACAAATGTGTGCACAGACCTCCAGGTAGCCGTGGCAAATCTCTGCAATGGGTACATTACAAATTTCTGCCAGAGATGCCCGACTGCTCTGGTAGAGTGAGCGCACACTCTGCCTTCCAGCTTGACCTGTGCCATGGAGTAACAGTGGTGAAGGCATGCCACCAACCATGCTGAAATGCACCTGATAGCAACAGGCTGACCCAGCTGGGTCATGCTGAAGGAGACAAACAGTTGCTGAGACTTGCGATTTCTTTGTTCTGTCTAGATAGAACCGCAAAGCTCTCTTTACATCCAGAAAATGAAGGGTATGCTCTCCTCAGTCTGGAAGTTAGCAAAGTAGGTAGGCAGGACTAAAGGTTGATTCAGATGAAATTCTGAGACAACTTTAGGAAGGAACTTAGGATGAGTCCTAAGAACTACTTTGTCCTTGTGAAATACAGTATACGGAGGGGTCTGTGATCAAGGCATGTATTTCTGATACCTTATGAGCAGAAGTAATGGCCACCAGCAAGGCTGTCTTCTAAGTGAGGAATTTCAACTCTAAGTAGCTAGAGGCTTGAAAGATTTACAAGTGAGCATGTCTAGTAAAAGGTTAATGTCCCAGGCTGCAACTGGACATCTAATAAGGATGTCTTTATGCAGAATACCCTAAGAAACCTCTTAACTAAAGGTAGTTGAGCCACAGACATAGAAAATACTGGCTCATGATATGCCAAAATTGCACAAAGATTAACTTTGACTGTGGAGTATTGCAGTCCTGTGTTTGAGAGGTCTAAGAGATACCCAAGACTTTATTCGTTGGCAGGAAAAGGATTCCAAGAGGATTTTGCACACCAGATAGAGAAACTCTTCCATTTAGCTGTGTAGGTTTTTCTGGTAGCCAGCTTGCATGCAGCCAAAAGAATATCTGAAACTCTACAAGAAACATTAAACCTGTTCACCTCATCTCCTCAGGAGCCAGGCGTGGAGGTGAAGAGACTCAGGTTCTGGATGAACTACGGGCCCTGGGCCAGAAGGTTCATCTGAAGGGAAGCAGTTTCGAGAGGTTTCCGATAGCCTGTTGATCAGAGGAAACCAAATCTGATGAGGCTAGAATGGGGCAATCCAATCATTCTGCCCCCTTGCCTCAATTTGAGCAGTACTCTCTGAACTGGAGAAGAGGAGGAAATGCGTACAGAAAGTGTTTGGTTACTGCAGCCTGAATTCATCCCGACAAAAATGCCAGGTCCTGGATTTCTGGAGCAGAAGAGAGGCAGTTTTGCATTGTGTGGGATGCAAAAAGGTCCAGGTCCAGAGTTATCCATTCTCAAGAGTGACTCAACGACAGTTAAATCAAGAGACCACTCATGAGGAACTGTCTCAGTTCTGGTGAGACGGTCCGCCACTTCATTTTGTATTCTAGCAGATAGACCACCTGAATCAGAGCCTTGTGCTCCAGGCACCATTCCCACACTCTCATAGTTTCCCTGCATAATGGGTAAGAGTTTGTTGATGTAATACATCACTGCCTTGTCCGTTGAAGGAGAATGGTCTTGTGACAGAGTATGTCCTTCAAAGCCTGGACTGCATAGAGACGGCCCTCATTTCCAGAATGTTTATGTGGAGTTGAGACTTGCCCTGAGTCCACGTGCCCTGGGTGTGAGATCCTGCAGTGAGCTCCCAACCCATGAGGGATGCATCCGTGGTAATAGAGATCTGATGATCCAGAGGGTGAAGGGATATCCTTCTAGAAGGTTGTCCTCCTGAGACCACCAGGTGAGGGATCTCTTCAGAGGTTCTGTCACCTTGACCAGAAAGGACCGAGGGTGAGTGATTGGGACCACTGAGTACTGAGCATCCACTGAGTGGTTCTCATATGGTGTGGAGATGAGCCAAAGGTACAGTGAACATCGAGGATGCCATGAAACCCAGCATCCTCTGCATTGAGAGAGCTGAACTGAGCTGTGTTCTGTGATGAAGTGGGCCATCCATAGAATGTCACCTTCTGTCCTCTGGAAGAAAAACTTTTGTGCAGGAAGTGTCCAGAAGGGTTTCTATGAAGAAGAGCTTCTGGGAGGCTATAACTGTGACTTTTGAGGTTCAGCTGGACTCCCATGGACGTGAGGAAGTCTGAGCCTGTGGCCACGGCCTAGAATCTCTTGCCTGAGAGGCTTGTTAGAAGCCAGTCATCCAGATATGGGAATACTTGATTCTGATTTTCCTTAGATGTACGGTGAGAACTGCACAGCACTTCACAACAACTCGAGGCGCCGAGGATAGCCCAAAGGGCAGGACACTGAATTGATAGTGTTGACCCAACACCACTAACCTTAGGTATTTGTGGTACTTTGAGTGTATGAGAATGTGTTGGTAGGTGTCCTGCATGTCCAGGGATGCTAGCCAATTGTGCTGATGAATCAAAGGTAGCAGGGTACCGAGTGATACAATCTTGAACTTTTTCTTGTGGAGGAATTTGTTTAACTTTCTGAGATCGAGAATAGCGATGCCGCCGGTTTTCTTTGGAACCAGAAAGTAATGGGAGTAGAAACCTGTGTTTTGTTGATCCAACGGAACTACTATTACTGCCCTGTTGTTCAGAAGGCCTTGCACCTCAGAAGCAAGTAGATCTGATTGTGCCACAGACAGCCGGGCTGTCACTTGGGAGGATGATCCAGAGGGTTTCTGACAGATTTTTATTTATTTTATTTATTTATTTAGCTTTTGTTGACCGAGTAAGTGCACTAGACAAATCCTCGCCTTATTTTCAGGCACGACCTGGGGAGGGATACAGATGAATGCCAACTGACCTTGAACCAGATTAAGCTGTTAGTGGTATTTTAGTGGATGAGGGAAATTACAGGACACCGGGAAATTCTACTCTTTTTCGATAAGTGCCATGGGATCTTTAACATCCACCTGAACTACCACCAATCCAGGCAGATGGGACCTCGTTTAACGTCTCATCCGAAGACGGCACCTCAGAAATGCAACACCCTCTCATGCTGCATTACAGTGTCAGTACTGGATATTAACCCAAGTGCCAGATGTGGGAACTGAACCCACAGCCCTTCTGATCTCCGGCCTCAGAAGCGAGTGTGCTACCTACTGAGCCACTGACACTGTGATTGAGAGAGTACCCTCACAGATTATCCTGAGGACCCATTTGTCTGATGTTATAGATTTCATTGTTCACAGAAGTGAGTCAGACATCCTCCTACTGCTGAGGAAGAGTCCCCGCGACAGCTGAGGTGGAACCTGGGCGGAAATTCAGAAGGTGGCACTGGGGCTTTGGGCCTGTGCTTTCTGTTGCTTTTCTTTTGCAGCTGAGGAGTTTGGTTTCTGTTAAAACCTCCTCTGCCTTTGCCACGAAAGGACTGATGGTTGTGAAATTTATTTATTTATTTAACAAATCGGAAAGATCTTTGAGCTAATGGCTCTTTTACAGAGGTTCCATGTCAAGTCATGAGAATAGCAAATTATAATGGTTTCAGTAAGTAGTACAACAAGAGGAAAGTAATTACTAAACAAAAGAACAATATGGCAAGATAAATATTGTGAAGTGCAGCCAGTGGCCTTGTCTGAAGAGGGGTGAAAGGGCTTACAAGGAGAGAAGTACAGGGGGTGAATTGGGGATGGAAGGAGCAAAATAAGAGCAAGGAGGGAGATGCCACAATGAAGTTTACAGGAAAGACCCACAGGCGGGGGGGTAGAGGGAGAGAACAAGGTGAGGAAACAGAGGAGAGAGGAGGAAGTGGGAGTGGAGGGGTAAGGAAGGGGGATGAGGTAGGAATGAAAAGAGGACAGGAATGAGAAAGGGATAAGGAGGAAGTGCTGTGAGTGGAAGATGAGCAGCAGCATGGGCTATACAGAGGCAAATAGTAAAAGAGGGAGGTCCCAGTGCATTTAGCTGTCAGCAGAGATTAGGTATAGCTGTCACAAGAAGCTCTGGAAACTAGGAACTGATGCAGCTTCTGCTTAAATGGTCCCAAGGTTGCAGTCACGTAATCTCAGGAGGAAGGAATTAAATAAATTAGCAGCTCTAGAAACTGACGCTTGTTCCCACCTCCTCGAGAGGGAGTGGGTGGGGTTCAGCTGTCTTAATGGCAAATCTAGTCTCTGAGTGGCCACAAGTGCTTGCTCCACCTGAGGCCCAAACAGATACATACCGTCAAGGGTACAGCCATGACTTTTTGTTGGGCATCATTCAGAAGCCTGAAGTACGAGCCAGGAATGGTGACAGGTGCAAATGCCAGCTGCTGCCACCCTGGAAGCAGCATCAAAAGCATCCATTGCAGCTTTAATTTGTTGATTATTGTACTCGATACTTAGTTATGGTCTGTAGTAGCTCTGAGTTAACCACTGACTCAGGCAGAGCTTTACCATTGCTTTGAGCGAATGCCAAAGAACAAACTCGTATTGAGAAAAATAGCCCGGTAGCTAGCAATATGCATGCCCAGGGTTGAGGCAGCAAAGACTCTCTTACCCAAGGTGTCTATCTTGCAATATTCTTTGTTTATAGGATGGGCTGTGGATTCCTGAGGAGGACAGCCTTATCATTCTCTGCCAGGGCCACTATGGCATCAGCAAAGGCTTGTGAAGCCAAGATGGGGCAATCCTTGGGAGGGGCATATTTCCTATCTATGGACATGGCCACAGAGAGAGAATAACATGGATTCTTCCACACCATCAGGAAACAGTCTCGAAAGAGGGCTGTACCGGAGGGGTTAAATCCATAGGATTTCTGGAACATGTAGATAATGGAGGCGCTGGAAGCTTCCCAGGATTGATTTCCATGTCAGAAGAGAAAGAGTAGAATTTAAATTCTTGAGCAGAGACTTAAAGGAAAGGTCTTGACCACATGCTCTGCAAGAGAATTGATCCCTGCCCACAGGGCAGAGTCGGCATTGAAATCATCACACAGCCGAAGATCAGATCAGGCTCAATATCATCTCCTAACTGTCCAGGGGACTGTATAGACAGGAAAGGAGTGAAAACCAGGTGGAAGAAGATGAGGAGACAGAATTGGTGTCAAGAACCTCTGGAAACCATGCGGCGCCTCGACATCCCCGCACCACTGAAGAGAGTGTCACCGAGTACAGATGCGCACCGACACTGAAAACGGCACCACGGTGATGCCAGCAGGGCATGGCAATCAAGACATGGCATGGACATCACCCTTGATGCTGCAGGCAGCGCCGGAAGGGGATGGAGCACTCATGTACGACACCGACACCACACATGGCACCGCAAAAGACCCCAGTGTTGGAGAAGCTGGCACCACAGGCTGTGGCACCACTGCAGAAGTCTGTGAACTTCAATTTGAAGGAAAAGAATGAATAATGGCAGGAGATAGAGGTATCGGTGTGGACCCCCGCGCCGCAGCCATGTGAGAGGGATAGACACCGGAGTGCAGAGCCACGGCAACGAAGGAGGCGCCACACCCATCAGAAAGTCCTAACTACCCCACCTGCTGATCTGAAACTGACAGGCCCAAAGGCCCCAGTGATGGACTGGCCGGTTCAGGCAGCTGGGACAACCTCCGAGCCCACTGCTCCAAAAGAGCTGCCCAATGGTGAAACTGCTAACCAGAAGCCCCTCCAACAGGTGGAGAGGGGCTCGTGTCAAGAAGCTGGCCAACAGAGACAGAAACCGTGACTCTGGAAGAGGTGAAGACCGCCTCTGACCCTGGCAACCGACCGCCTATGAGTAGACGTACCAGAGGGCAACCTCAAGTGATGCTGTTTCTTCTTCTACAGGTGGGCTGAACAAGAACTCGAGGATGAACGGTGCCAAGAATTGGACCGCTTTTTTATGCTTTTGGGGACCACCCATCCCCTGAGCACTGGACCATCTGTTGTCAGACCCTCCTCCAGAGAGGGCGGCGGACCAGACCCAGCCCGGCTGACTGAACAGCTTTCATGCAAAGTCTCCCTACCATCACCTGCCCCACTCATGGCCAACTCCATCAATAGAGGGCTGAAGACTTCTTTCTTGTATAAGTAAGTATATTTTATTAAGATGTACTTGGTACTTGCCAGCCCGTTGGGCGCAGTGATTGATTTCCACTGCGACGCCGGCGACCTGGTTCGAACAGACCTGGCTTGCCAGAAGACCGCCAGGGGAGATGGATGGAGCATCCCTGGACTGCTCCTCCTTCTCTGGGGAGGAGGATGAACGTCCGTGCACTACAGACTCTGGCGGAGGCCAAGGGTCCCACCACAGCCAGCATCTGGACGTCCGGGGAACAGACGTGGGACACCATTGCATGTCCCCGCCCGAGTAAAAATGTCCTCTCGGGACAGAAAATCCTCAGCCAAGCACCTCTATGATGCCCTCCTCGCCACCTCTGACAGGCGCCAGAGGCCAGCTTCCCTAAATACCTGACCCGATGTCTGTGGAGCATGTAAGTGCTATGAACCCTGCCCTGGGGGGGTGCTTGGGGGCATGGGGGAATAAGCGGCTCATGTGGGAGCAGGAGGCGGCGGCCATGACTAGAGCTTGAGCTCATGCATGGCTGAACAAAAAAGCATACTAAACAGAAAAAAGATGTATTCGTAGTATTCGTGATAATATATAAAATAATAAAACTGGTAGGTAGTAAAATTTTATTTATACAGAAAATTATGCCATTAGGGATCGAAAATCCCTGTTTACAAGATATCCCTGTATTGTACTACGTTATTATACATGTTTACACAAAACATGTCATAAAAGTACATTACACAATTACTACACATTATAACATACATTTCATTTATAAATACATCCATACTTCAAAATACATTACCATTCAGTTAAACGCATAAACATTGCATTTATAAATACTGTCATTCTACCATATTTGATTCAATTTTCACCTATTGCACAAGCATTTAAAAGGCAGCCCTCGTTTTACTGCCAATTTATATCCTGATAATGACAGGTTTGGGTCCCTTAAGGGAGGGGTAGCCTATTCCAGGACTTCAAACTTATACTGAAGGGTCATTGTGCTATATTTGTTTTAATTTTGGGAGTAAGATATACTCTAACTCCACTATTCCTTAGGTTTAGTCCATGTTCTGGTTTTTAAGTTACACAGTAGATAATTTTGTGATACATTCTTGTGTAAGCCCTTTATTTGAATTAACCAAGAAACCTCTGCCCTCTGTTTTAAAGAATTCCACCCCAGTCTTGAATACATGTCACAGTGATGGGTACCGAATCACATCTTAACACAAATCTAGCTAATTTGTTATATAAAACATCCAGGTTATGTTCTTGTTTTTGAGGTATGTCTATAAATGTGGAGCCATACTCTATCACGGAATAAGTAATTGATTTACTGAAAACTGAAACTAAGCTGCTGTTTGAAGTTTGACTCCCAGCGAGCAACATCATCACTGAAGCGCACTGATGGCAGGAGAAAAGGAACTGAGGCAGTTGGAGGATCGACTCAAGATAGTCTATACCACAGCCTGGCCTCATGGTGCCACCCCTAGTGGCTCCATCTCGGTGCTGGCCCTTCTGAAAAGTTTGGTTCCCACTGGATCTTAGCACCTCTGGTGTACTCCCATTAGTGTGAATGTATAGTGGAGACTTTATGTCCAGGAAGATTTGGCATTTCAAATGGAAAATAATAAAGAAGTCTCAACAAAAATGATTAAGGCCAAACTAGCCCAAATGGTACACACTTGACTAAAGGAAAAGCAAAACTGAAGTAATGTAGGGCATCAACAATGGCTATTGGTAGGTGCGCAGTACCACATGGTGTCATATATGTGCAGTCACTAATAGCAAGTGCCGGCATCCTGGCTAGAAAGATTTGCTCCCCATGGAGTCCCAGCACCTTTGGCTCTAAGAACAAACAGTGGTGCTCGATGTTGAAGATTGATTCTTAAAAGATTTAACTGTTTCTGTTTGAGTTCACTGCTGTCCTTGGAATGTAGCACAGGGCTTCTTTGATGTCATCAGGCTTTGTGAACATAGAAATACCTAGAAACATGGAAGCTATCAAGGCCCAGTGGCCCATCAAGTCAGCCCTTGCCTTCCTATCTACTGGACTGAGCCTCTAGCAGGCCCCTTGACCTGCCCTTTCCCTCCAGCATATCCAACCTCACTATATCTACATGCCTGACCTATCCCCTATGACCCCCACCACTGTTTCAAAACCTATACCTTTGTCTGGAAGTTTCTTCCATTCAACTACCACCCTTTGGTAAAAACATACTTTCATACATCTTTTAATCCTCCCTCCTTCTCACCAGTTTCATAGAATTACATACCTCTGGTGGAAGTATCTGTTACTACTTAGAGAAAAGTCCTAATGTCAACTGTGACGATACCATGGAGGAACTTAAATGACTCAGTCATGTCCCTTCATTTCTCTTATTTCCTTCCAGGGTATACATGTTTGATCTTCTATACGTTAAATACATTAAATTTCGCTGCTAGACTTTTAGACCACTCCTGCAATTTTTCAGATCCTCTTCATGGCCTCAGCCCCTTCCACAGAATCCACTGTACCAAGATGTTGGCGTTGTCTGCAGAGAGACATATCTTTCTCAGGACTACCACTGTTATATCACAAATGAACATGTTGAAATGAACCAGCCCCAAGAATAACATATGGGGCATCCCACTAGTGACTCCTGATCCCTAATGACTTCCATTTAGTACCACCCTCTGAGTCTTCCTGCTCAGCCAGATTTTTAAACAGCTCATTAATTTATCCCCAATCCCTAAATCACCCAGTTTCTTCCTCAACCATCCATGAGATACAGAACTGAAGGCTGTACTAAAATCCAGGTATAACATATCTACAGCCTGCCCTTGGTCCCTACTCATGCTGCCTAGCAACAAGTTGTGAAACAGTGTGTAACAACAAGTGCTATGACAGCAGTATTTAACAACATACCATAGTAAATAAAACAGAGGATTGTGTAGAGCAGGTATATACAACAAGGCTGTATTGATCGAGTGGTTTCTTGGTAACAAGAGATGCAAGAGCACAGGTCGAGAGGTCTATTACCAAGGAAACCATGAGATTCAAGTATTACTTGCATGCCTGCTCATACACAGTCTGTTGTGTATGGGCAGGCATAACAAAAAGAGAGAAAATTAGCAGAATAAAGCAGTGACCCATCAAGTCAACCCTTGCCTGCCTATCTACTGAGTGAGCATTTGTCAGGCCCCTTGACCTGTCCTTTCCCTCCCAGCATATCCAACCTCACTATATCTACATGCCTGTCTCATCCCTTGTGGCTGGCAGTATAGCATAGAGAGTTAGAGCAACAAGCTGTGAGTGAGCATGGTTCAGCAGACCTGAGTTTGATTCCCCAACCTCCACTTGCAACACTGTGTGACTCTGAGCAAGTCACTTAACCAGCCTAAAGCTCCCGGGTCACCCCTGAAAACAGTCAGTTGTGCCTAGTGGGCCTTACCCAGTTAACAAAAAGAAGAAAGAAAGAAAGAAAGAAGCAACTTAAGTAACACACCAGTGTATTTATTCAGTGATATTCTGTGATTCTGTGAAGAAGAGAAACACCACATTTAGTTAAAAAACATGAAAAACCCAAACTTCAAAACATTTTGGAACTACAGCTTCATCAAACATGGTTATTTTGAGACTATTTGAGCTACCGTTAAGTTCAACTATACTACTATTTAACTGGCAAACCAACTGAACTGCAGAACAACAAAGTAAACAGAAATGGAAATTACATACCTACCGTAATTCTTGATCTTCTTGGATGAAGACTCCACCACTCATTCACACTGATGGGAGAACACCATAGGCGCAGGACCCAGCAGGAGCCAACATTTTCAGGGGGCTAGCGCCAAGGTAGGGCCACGAGGAGTGGCACCACTAGCCAGGCTCACGCAGAATAAACTACCTCAGCTGCTGACCTCCAACCACCTCAGTACCTTTTTCTGAGGAGCTGCAGCGCATTAACCTAGTGAAACACTAACCTAATGTTAGATATAAGATAGTCCGTATGACCCATGTAAGAAGGGTCAATATAACAAAGTCTTCACAGCCCAGCCATTGAGAGAGTGAAACTACAAACAGAGAAGAATTCCTTGGGGTTGGTATGTGGGAATGAGTGGTGGAGACTTCATCCAAGAAGATCAAGAATTACAGTAGGTACGTAATTTCCATATCTTCCTGGACATAAAGTCTCCACCACTCATTCACACTGATAGGAGAGCACCGCCAAAATAATCCCCAAGATGGGCGGCAGGTGAAGGGAGGAGCTCACCTAGGACAGGAGTCCATTAAGGATTGTCCTGCCAAAGGACTGATGTTGTCTGGCATGGACATCCAAGGCGTGAGTGCTTACAAAAAGTATGCACGGAGCTCAGCGGCCGTGATTGCAGATGTCCGGGTAATGGGCACATTGTGATTTCAGCCAGAGATGCCACACTGCTCTGGTAGAATGAGCATATACTCTGCCTTCTAGCTTAACCTGTGCCATGGAGTAGCAGTGATGGAGGCATGCCACTAGCCATGCTGAAATACAATGATGGCATCAGCAAAGGCTTGAGAAACCAGAATGGGACGATCTTTGGGAGGGCATATTTTATCTATGGACTTAGCCACAGAGGGAATTAGAGCCAGGTTATCACACACCATCTGGGAGAGAGTCTCGAAAGAGGGCTGTACTGAGGAGTTAACCATAGGGATATCCGAACGTGCAGATACCGCAGAAGCAGCAGCTTCCAGGATCAATATCCGAGGTCTGAGAGAGAGAGTGGAATTTAAATTCCTGAGCAGAGACTTAAAAGAAAGTTCCTCGACCAAAGACTCTGTAGAAGGTTTGTTCCTGCCCCTAAGGTGGAATCATCATCAAGTCATCTCCCAACGATCAGGATCAGGTTCAATGTCATATCCTGCCAGTCCAGCAGGGACTGTATAGATAGGAAAGGGATGAAAAGAAGAGGGAGGAAGGAAGAGGAGCAGAAAAAATCAGTGTTGAAAACCTCTGATACCCATGTGGCGCCGCCAGAGCTCCCGGCCCCGCCATAGGAAGTGGCATCGAGAACACAGGCGGCACCAGCATAAGAAGTGGCAATAAGGCAGCACCACTAAGTATTGTGGCACCAAACATGGCACCACATAGCACATGGGCCGAAGCAGCACCAGTGCTGGGGAGCTGCATCGCCGCTAACGCTTGGGAGGCCGCACCCAGACTGTAGCACCACAGCAGAAGTGTAAACACTGATTAGAAGAAGTGAAACAAAGAAATTCAGCAGGAGATAAAGGCACTGGTTTGGACCCCTGCGCCGCAGCCATGTGAGGGGATAGACACCAGGAAGCAAAGTCGACGGCACCGGGAGAGGGCGCCACGTGACTGGAGGTCCCAACCGCCCCACCTGCAAGTTGAAACTGACAGGCCCAAAGGCCCTAGTGATGGACTAGCCAGTTCAGGCAGTCAGGATATCCTCCACACCCACTGCTCCATAAGAGTGGCCTAATGGTGAACCTGCTCACCGGAGGACCCCCAATGGGCAGGAGGGACTCTGAGTTAAGGATGTCTGTCACCAGGGACAGAAACTGGAAGGGATTTGGGAGGTGGAGACAGGCCACTGCCCTGGCAACTGACAATCACGTGCAGACATACCAGAGGGTGACCTCGAGTGGTGCTGCTTTTTTGACTGGGAGGCAAGAACAGCTCGAGGTTGAGCGGTGCCTAGAATGGGACCACTTCTTTTGTGCTTCCGGAGACCGCCCATCCCACCGAGCACTGGACCGCCTATAGTCGACCCCTCCCTTTAGAGGGTGGTGGACCAGACCCAGCCCAACTAACTGAACAGCATTCATGCAAAGTTTCCCTATCGTCACCTGCCCCACTCAAGGTTGACTCCATCAAAAGAGGCTGAATTGGAAATTATGTACCTACCATAATTCTTGATCTTCTTGGACAAAGTCTCCACCACTCATTCACACTGATGGGAACTACACCAGAGGCGTTAGAACACAGTGGAGCAAATTTTTGCAAGAGGGTCAGTACCAGAGATGGAGCTGAGAGGAGTGGTGCCACGAGCCTCAGCTTGTGCGGCAATGACTATCTCAGCGTCGACCCTCCAAATGCCTCAGTACCTTTTTTTTCTGAGGAGGTGCAGCTAACTAACCTAGAAGGATAGTTTAACAAAACCGGACATAAGATAGTCCGGACGCACCGTATAAGAAGGGTCAATAAAGAAGTCTTCACAGCCTGAAGACTGAGGGAGGAAGACCAACAACAGAGGTCAGCTCGGGATGGTGGGTGGGTGATCGAGTGGTGGAGACTTCATCCAAGAAGATCAAGAATGACGGTTGGTACGTATTTCCATACCTTCCTGGACATAAAGTCTCCACCACTCATCCACACTGATGGGAGAGTACCGAGCTAATAATCCCCAAGAGGGTGGCAGGAGAACCAAGAGCTCACAATTCAGGACAGAAGTCTGTTAGGATAGTCCTGCCAAATGACAGATGTCGCCTGGCATGGACATCCAAGGCATAGTGCTTGACGTAAAGCATGTACTGAGCTCCAGGTAGCCACATTGCAAATGTATGCAATGGGTACATTGTGGATTTCTGCCAGGGATGCCGTGACTGCTCTAGTAGAGTGAGTACACTCAGCCCTCCAGCTTAACCTGCGCCATGGAATAACAGTGGTGAAGGCATACCACCAGCCACACTGAAATACATCTGATAGCGACAGGTTGACCCAGCCGGGTCTCACTGAAGGAAACAAACAGTTGTTGAGCTTTGCGAATCTCCTTTGTTCTATCTACATAGAAACGCTGAGCTCTTTTGACATCTAAAGAATGAAGGGCACGGTCCTTCATTCTGGAAGTTCGCAAGTAAGTAGGTAGGACTAAAGGTTGGTTTAGATGGAAATCTGAGACAACCTTAGGGAGAAACTAGGATGAGTCCTAAGAACGACTTTTTCCTCATGAAATACCAGTGTTCGGAGGGTCTGTAACCAAAGCATGTATCTCAAACCCTCAAGTGCGAGGTGATGGCCACCAGGAAGGCCATTTTCCAAGTGAGAAATTTCAGTTCACAAGTAGCTAGAGACTTGAAAGGCTTTCTAGTGAGCATGTCTAGCACAAGATTAATGTCCCAGGCTGTGACTGGACGTCTAACAGGGATCTGTATCAGAATACCCTTACGAAACCTCTTAACTACAGGTAATTGAGCCAGAGCCAAGGAAGTACTGGCTCATGATAAGCTGCAATGGCACAAAAGTGAACTCTGACTGTAGAGTATTGTAGACCTGAATTGAGAGGTCCAGGAGGTACTCTAGAACTTTATCTGGTGGCAGAAAAAGGATTCAAAGAGGATTTTGCACACCAGAGAGAAAAACACTTCCATTTGGCCATGTAAGTTTTCTGATGGCTGGCTATATGGTAGCCAAAAGAATATCTAAAACTTCCGAGAGACATTGAACATATTCACCTCTATCTCTTCCACAAGACCCTGGGTCAGAAGGTTCATCTGAAGGGAAGCACCTTTGGAGGGGTTTCTGACATACTGTTGAGTAACGGAAACCATACCTGTTGAGGCCAGAAGGGGCAATGAGGATCATTTTGTCCCCAGACTGAACTTGAGAAGCACCCTCTGAATTAGTGGAAGAGGAGGAAACGTATAGAAAGCATTTTGTCCACTGCAGCCTGAGCGATCCTGACAGAATATGCCAGGCCCTGGATTTCTGGAGCAGAAGAGAGGCAGTTTTGTGTTTAGTGGGATGCAAAAGATCCAGATCCGGGTTCCCACTCTGCAAATAGTGACTGAACTACGGTTGAGTCGAGAGACCATTCGTGAGGATCTGTCTCCATTCTGCTGAGACGGTCTGCCAGTTCATTCTGCACTCCTGGTAGGTAGACCACCTGAATTAGAGCCTTGTGCTCTAGGCACCACTCCCACACCTCATTGCTTCCTGCATAAAGGGTAAAGTGTGCACTTCCCTGCTTGTTGATGTAATACATCACTGCTTTGTTGTCCATTTGAAGGAGAATGTTCCTGTGACAGAATGTCCTTCAAAGCCCGGATCGTGAGAGGACGGCTCTCATTTTAATTTTTTTATTTAGTTGTTTAACCAGGAGTAGCACACTAAGTTGAAAGCTTTTTACAGGAGCGATCTGGGAGCACGGGAAGTTAAGTGACTTGCTCAGGGTCACACAGTATGCAAGTGGAAGTTGTGGGATTCAAACCCAGGTCTGGTCTTCTGGATGTTACCAGATTTGCAGCTCAGAGCCTTAAACCACTGTGCTATACTGCCTCCATTTCAGGACATTTATGTGGAGTTGGGACTCGACCTGAGTCCACGTACCTTGGGTGTGGAGATCCTGGCAGTGAGCTCCCACCCCATCAGGGACGCCCATGGTAATGGAAATCTGATGATCCAGAGGAGCAAAGGGATACCCTTCCAGAAGGTTGTCCTCTTGCGACCACCAGGTGAGTGACCTCTTCAGGGTTTCTGTCACCTTGATGAGAAAGGACTGAGGGTGAGTGGTAGGGGACCACTGAGTACTGAGCATCCATTGAGAGGTTCTCATGCGGAGATGTGCTAGGGGTACAATGAACACCGAGGATGCCATGAGACCCAACATACATTGCATCGAGGTAGCTTGAACTGAGCTGTTGCCTCTGATGTATCGAGCCATCTGTACGATATCACTACTTCTGTCCTCTTGCAGAAAAGCTTTTGCACAGGTGGTGTCCAGAAGAGTTCCTATGAAGAGGAGCTTCTGGAAGGGCTGCAACTGCGATTTCTTGAGACTTAGCAGAACTCCATGGATGTGAGAAAGTCTGAGGCCGTAGCTTAGCATGGCGTTGAAAGTTTCATGTCTGGAAGGGCTTGCAAGAGCCAGTCATCCAGATATGGAAACACTTGAATTCTGATTTTTCTGAGATGCGCTACGAGAATTGCACACTTTGTAAAACCTCGTGGCACTGAGGATAGCCCAAAGGGCAGGACTCTGAACTGATATTGTTGACTCCAGCACCACAGACCTTAGGCATCTGTGGTGCTTTGGTGAATAGGAATATGTTGGTAAGCATCCTGCATGTTGTCCAGGGAAGCTAGCCAATCGTGCTGATGAAGCAAGGGTAACAAGGTCCCTAGCAATATCATCTTGAACTTTTCCTTGAGAAGAAACTTGTTTAACTTTCTGAGGTCCAGAATGGGGCGCATGCCACTGGTCTTTTCAGGACCAGGAAGTAATGGGAGTAGAAGCTATGTTTCATTGACCCAACTGAACTATTTCTACTGCCCTGTTGTTCAGAAGGCCTTGTATCTCTGAGGCAAGAAGGTCTGATTGAATCGTTGACAGCTTGGGCTGTCGCTTGGGAGGACGATCTGGAGGGGTTTCTGAAAGGTTGAGAGAGTACCCTCGCTAATTATCCGGAGGACCCATTTGTCTGAAGTTATGGACTTCCACTTGTTGTAGAACTGAGTCAGATGCCCTCCCACCGCTGAGGAAGAGTCCCCTCGGGCAGCTGAGGTGGGACCTGGGCCAGAAACTCAGAAGGCGACACTGGGTGCTTTGAGCCCTTGTGCCTTCTGTTGCATTTTCTTTGAGGCTGGGGGCTTGGTTTTTGTTACAACCTCCTGCCTTTGCCTCGAAAGGACTGCCGGTTGCGAAATTGACATTGTTAACACCCCCTGAGAAGGGGTGGGATGTGGTCGAGCCATTTTAATGGCCAACCTAGTCTTCTGAGTGGCCTCCAGCGTTTGCTCTACTTGAGGTCAGAACAGGTACATACCATCAAAGGGTAAAGCCATGACTTGCTGCTGGGCATCATTCGTGAAGCCTGAAGTGCATAACCAGGAGTGACAGCGGTACAAATGCCCACTGCCACCGCTCCAAGAAGAAGTATCGAAAGTGTCCATAGCTGTTTTAACCTGCTGGTTGTTGGACTCAATACCTCTGGTTATAGTCTGAAGAAGCTCTGTATTAGTGTCCACTCGGCAGAGCTTCCACCATTTGCTTGAGTGAATGCCAAAGAACATACTCATATTGAGTAAAATAGCCCTGGTAGCTGGCTACACGTGATACCCAGGGTGGAGGCAGCAAAGACTTTCTACCTAAAGTGTCTATCTTACAAGACTCTTGTTTATAGGTCAGGCTGTAGAAGCCTGGGGCAGGACTGCCTTATCATTCTCTGCCAAGACTACAATAGGGTCCGCAAAGGCCTGGGAGGCCAAAATGGGTCAATCCTTGGGAGCAGCATACTTCCTATCTATGGACTTAGCCACAGAAGGAATGAGAGCGGATTATTCCATACCATCTGAAAGAGTGTCTCAAAGGATGGTTGTACCGGGGAGTTAACTCCATAGGGATCTCTGGGACATGTAGGTATTGAGTCTTAAGAGCTCCAGGATTGATATCCATAGTCTGGAGAGAAAGAGTAGAATTCAAATTTTTCAGCAGAGACTTAAATGACAGGTCCTGACCACAGGCTGTACAACAGCATTAATTCCTGCTCCTTCAACATCATCACCCAGCCAAAGGTCTGGGTCAGGCTCAATATTATCTCCTGACAGCCCAGGAGGGACTGTATGGACAGGAAAGGAGTGAAAGTCAGAAGGAAAAGAAGAAGGGGAAGAATCGGAGTCGAGAAGCCCTGAAGGCTGGATGATGCTGCACCAAACCTCGGCAATCAAGAGGAACATGGCGCCAGGCAAGGAAGCTGGCACAGCCTGAAACAGCCCAGCACATGGTGCTGACAGTGCCCGACGTGACCATCCCCAGCAGCACTGAGAACGGCGCCACAGGTGCATCGACACCAAAGATGGTGCAGACAACACCATCGGCATTGAGGAAGGCGCCGAGACTAAACCAGGGCTCTGAAAACTGCGATTTGAGGAAAAAGCAGGAAGAATACCAAGAGATAGAGGCATCGGTGTGGCCCCACAGCAGCCATGTGAGGGGAAATACCTGAACGCGGAGTCGACAGCACCAAAAAGGGTGCGACTAGAAGGAAGGTCCAACTCATCTCTACCCGCCCCTCGAATGGCCCAAAAGCCTCGGAGTGACCGGATCAGGCAGCTGGACCAACCTCTGAGTCCATTGCTCCATAAGAGCGCCCACTGATGAAGTTGTTATCTGAAGCCCTTCCAAAGGTGAGGAAGGGCTTCGATGTCAAAGAGAACGGTCACCGGAGACAGAAACCGTGACTCGAGGAGACCGCACCTGGCCCGATAACTGACCGTGGACACGCAGACATACCAGAAGGCGATCTCGAGTGATGCCTTCTTTGACCTGTGTGCCAAGAAGAGCTGTGAGGCCAACGGTGCCGAGAGTGTGACCGCTTTTTATGCTTTGGGAGACCACCCATCTCGAGCATCAGACCGTCTGTTGTCAGACCCCCAGAGAGGGTGGCGGACCAGACCCGCCTGACCGACTGAACAGCTTTATACGAAGTCTCCCTACCGGCCACCTGACCGCTGGTCGACTGGCCAATGTAGGCTGAAGAATTCTTTTTCTTTAATAAGTATAGTTGAACGAAGCGGTACTTATTTCGAGATCTATTACAAAATAATAAACTGAAAACTATGCTGCTAGTTTGAAGTTTGACTCCAGCAGGCAGCGACGCCATCACTGAAGCGACTGACAGGGAAAAAGGAACTGAGGCGGTTGGAGGTCAACGCCGAGATAGTCATTGCCGCACGAGCCGAGGCTCACGGCACCACTCCTGCTGGCTCCATCTCTGGCGCCAGTCCTCTTGCAAAAGTTTGCTCCCACTGGGTCCAAGCACCTGCGGTAGTTCTCATCAGTGTGAATGAGTGGTGGAGACTTTATGTCCAGGAAGATGACTTCTTCTGACGAAATATTAAAAAAAATTTAATACATTTTAATCAGTACGTTATTTTCTCTAGAATAATAAAACTACTAAATAAAACTGAAGACTACAGCTGCTAGCGACGTCGTCACTGAAGCACACTTTATGGCGTGAAGAAAAAAAAGGAACTGAGGCGGTTGGCGGGGTCCAATGCTGAGGCCAGCCTATACAGCATGAGCCAGGCTTACGTGCCGCTCCTCGTAGCCTTCACCAATCATTGGCCCTCCTGAAAATGTTGTTCCGCTGGGTCCTAGCGCTCGCGTAGTCCCATCAGTGTGAATGAGTGGTGAGACTTATGTCCAGGAAGATCAGTCTTATCTGGGATACAGAGCAAGTCAGGCTCTCATCAACTTCAGCTTAGAAGTCCAGATGTTGTCTAAAAGTAAAATGCAAATTACGTACCTACCGTAATTCTTGATCTTCTTGACGAAGTCTCCACCAGTCATTCACACTGATGGGACTATGCTGGAGGCACTAGGACCCAGCAGGAGCAAAAATCTTCAGGTGGGCCGCGCATGTAGGGCCGAGAGAGGTGGCACCACAGCTTGGCTCACGTGCGAGGCTACCTCATGCCGACTCCTCCAACCGCCCAGTACCTGTTTGACTGAGGAGTGCAGCGAACTAACCTAGTGAAACTAACCTATTGTCAGACATAAGATAGTCCTGAAGACCCATGTAAGAAGGATCAACACAACAGAGTCTTCACAGCCCAGCCATCGCGGGAGTGAAGACCACAAACAGATAAGTGAGCTCGGATGGCAGGAGGGCATGTGAATGAGTGGGCAGACTTCATAGAGAGAAGATCAAGAATTATGGTAGGTATGAAATTTACATATCTTCCTGGACATAAAGTCTCCACCACTCATCTACTACTGATGGAAGAGTACCGATAGCTAAATAATTCCCAGAGATGGGTAGCAGGAGAGAGGAGCTCACTTAGAACAGAAGTCCATTAAGGATTATCCTGCAAAGAACTGATGTTGTCTGGCATGGACATCCAAGGCATAGTGCTTTACTAATGTGTGCATGGAGCTCCAGGTGGCTGTAGTGCAGATGTCTGCAATGGGCACTATTACAGATTTCTGCCAGAGAGGTTGCAACTGCTCTGGTAGAATGAGCGTATACTCTGCCTTCTAGCTTGACCTGTGCCATGGAGTAGCAGTGACAGAGGCATGCTACTAGCCATGCTGAAATACACCTGATAGCAATAGGCAGGCCCAGCCAGGTCACACTGAAGGAGACAGACAGTTGTTTAGAAGTGTGATTTCTTAGTCCTATCTAAGTAGAACCACAAGGTTTCTTCACATCCAGGAATGTAGGGGTATGCTCACTTCATTCTGGAAGTTCATGGTTGGTAGGAAGGACCAAGGGCTGATTCAGATGGAATTCTGAGACAACCTTGAGAAGAAACTTGGAGTGGGTCCTGAGAACCGTCTTATCTTTGTGAAATACAGTATACAGGGGTCTGTGACCAAAGCATGTATTTCCAACACTCTGTGGGCGGAAGTGATGGTTACAAGGAAGGTTGTCTTCCAAGTCAGAAATTTTAGGTCACCAGTAGCTAGGGGCTTGAAAGGTTTACAGGTGAGCATGTCTCTGCACAAGATTAATGTCCCAGGATGCTACTGGTCATCTGACCAGTGGCCTGGTATGTAGAATGCCTGTAAGAATCCTCTTGACCATAGGAAGCTGAGCCAGAGACATGGAGTGCAATGGCTCATGGTATGCTGAGATTGCTCAAAGGTGAACCTTAACGGTGGAGTATTGCAAGCCTGTGTTTGAGAGGTCTAAAAGATACTCTAGGACTTTGTTCAGTGGGCAGAAAAGGGGTTCCAAGAGGATTTCTCACACCCAGATGGAGAAACGCTTCTACTTAGCCATGTAGGTTTTCTGAGTAGCTGGGTTTTGTGTGCCAATTAATAGAATGTCAGAGACCCTATGTGAAATGTTAAAGCTGTTCACCCTCTATCTCCCTCAGAGCCAGGCATGGAGGTGAAGACTTACAGGTTGGGATGGACTGCTGGACCCTGGGTCAGCAGCTTCATAAGAAGTGAAGCTGTCTTGGAGAGGTTTCTGATAACCAGTTGATTAATGGAAACCAGATCTGATGAGGCCAGAATGGGGCGATGAGAATCATCCTGCCACCCTGTGCCTCCAGTTTGAGCAACACCCTCTGAATTAGGGACAAGGAGGAAATGCACAGAAAGCATTTTGTCCACTCGCAGTCTGAATGCATCCTGACAAAAACGCCAGGTCCTGGATTTCTGAAACAGAAGAGAGGCAGTTTTGCATTGAGTGGGGACACAAAAAGATTAAGGTCTGGAGTTCCCACTCTTCAAAAAGTGATAGCACAATGCTTGCGTCGAGAGACCACTCATGAGAATCTGTCTCCGTTCTGCTGAGACAACAATCTGCCAGGTCATTCTGGACTCTGGCAGGTAGACCACCTGGATCAGAACTTTGTGTTCCAGACACCATTCCCACACTCTTATCGCTTCCTACATAAGGGGTAAGAGTGTGTTTCCTTGTTGATGTAATACATCACTGCCTTGTTGTCCACTTGAAGGAGAATGGCTTTGTGACAGAGCATGTCCTTCAAGGTGTGGACTGAGAGGACAGCTCTCATTTCAGAACACTATGTGAAGCTGAGGCTCATTCTCACCCAACGACCCTGGGTGTGAAGATCCTGACAGTGAGCTCCCCATCCCAGTACGACACATCCGTGGTGATGGAGATCTGGGGGTCTAGAGAGGCAAGGATAACCTTCCTGAAGGTTGTCCTCCTGAGTCCACCAGGCAAGTGACCATTTCAGCGGTTCTGTCACCATGATGCGAAAGGACTGTGGGTGTGTGGTCAGAGACTACTGGGTGCTGAGCATCCACTGGGTAGTTCTCATGTGCAGGTGAGCCAGAGGCACAGTGAACACTGAGGATGCCATGAGACCCAACATTCACTGCATCGAGAGAGCCTGGACGGAGTTGTTTTCTCTGATGAAGTGGCATCTGAAGGATGCCATTCCTCCTGTCCTCTGGAAGAAAGGCTTTGGGATGGAGGTATCCAGAAGGGCTCCTATGAAGATGAGCTGCTGGGAGGCGTAGGTGTGACTTTCTCAAGTTTAGCAGGACTCCCATGGATGTGAGGAAGTTTTAAGCTGTAGCCATGGCTTCTAGAGTTTCTTGACTGGAGGAGCTTGCCAGAAGCCAATCGTCCAGATATGGGAACACCTGAATTCCGAAGCTTCTCAGATGCGCTACGAGAACTGTGAAGCACTTTGTAAAAACTCGAGGCACTGAGGATAGCCCAAAGGGCAGGACCCTGAACTGGAAGTGCTGATTCAATGCCACAAACCTGAGGTGTTTGTGGTGGTTTGGGTGAATGCTAATGCGTTGGTAGGCATCCTGTATGTCCAGGGAGGCTAGTCAATCATGTTGATGAATCACAGGTAAGAGAGTACCGAGTGATATCATCTTGAACTTTTCCATGAAAAGGAACTTGTTTAACTTCCTGAGGTCTAGAATGGGGCGATGCCTCCAGTTTTCTTTGGAACTAGGAAGTAATGGGAGAAACCTGTGTTCCGTTGATCCAGTGGAACTATCTCTACTGCCCTGTTGTTCAGAAGGTCTTGGATCTCGGAAGCAAGAAGGTCTGACTGAGAGACAGACAGTCTGGGCTGTCATTTGGGTGGATGATCTGGAGAGGTTTCTGACAGATTTAGAGAGTACCCTCACTGATTATTCTGAGCTGTGATCGATTTCCACTGGTCATAAAACTGAGTCAGACACCCTCCTACTGCCAAGGAAGAGTCCTCTCGAATAGCTGAGGTGGGACTTGGGCCAGAATCTCAAAGGGTGGCACTAGGCACCTTGGGGCCCCTGTGCCTTCTGCTGCATTTTATTTTGTGGCTGAGGGGTTTGGTTTTGTTACAATCCCTCTGCCTTTACCATGAAAGGACTAACGTTATGAAACTGATGCCTGTTCCTGCCTCTTTGAGGGTCTGTGGATGGTGGTCTGGCTGTTTTGATGGTTGTTCTAGTTTTCTGAGCGGCCTCTACTGCTTGCTTGACATGAGGACCAAACAGGTATGTACCATGAAAGCATAGGGCCATAACCCTCTGCTAGGCATCATTTGTGAAGTCTGAGGTGTGCAACCAAGAGTGGCGATGGTGCAAATACCTGCCCCACTGCTCTGAGGCAGTGTCAAAAGGCATCCATGCCCAGCATCCATGGCACCTTTGAGCTGTTGATTATTGGATTCAGTACCTCTAGTAAAGGTTTGAAGGAGCTCTGTATTAACTTCCAAATCTGGAAGAGTTTCCACCATAGCCTTGAGCGAATGCCAGAGTATATACTCATTGAGAGAAGTAGCCCTGGTAGCTTGCAATATGCATGCCTATGGTGGAGGCAGCAAAGACTCACTTTCCCAAGGTGTCGATCTTGTGAGATTCTTTGTTTATTGGACATGCCGTAGATTCTTAGGAAGAACTGCTTTGTCATTCCTCTGCCAGGACAACGATGGCATCAGCAAAGGCTTCAGGCCAGAATGGGTCGATCCTTGGAAGGGCATAAAGTTTTGACTCCTGGCAGGAGTGACGTTGTCACTGAAGCGCCCTCAATGGCAGGAAAAGGAACTGAGGCGGTTGGAGGATCAACGCTGAGGTAACCTATACGGTGTGAGCCAGGCTCGTGGTGCCACTTCCTCGTGGCCCTACCTAGGCGCCGCCCTCCTGAGGATTTTGACTCCGCTGGGTCCTAGGCCTCCAGCGTAGTCCCATCAGTGTGAATGAGTGGTGAGACTTTATGTCCAGGAAAATACTAAATACCAGAATAAAGCTGGCCCGGTGGCGCTGAGGCTGAGGTGCTGGATGTCTTACCTCACACTATGCCGGGCGATCTATGTTCGGGAATGAGCACAGGCTGCTGGGGGTCGGCAGGGGAGGAGAAGGATTGAGCATCGGATGGACTGTTTCTTCTTCTCCAGGAGGGATCCCTCAGTTGTTGGCGCTTGTCTGCTCCTGGCGGAGGCTGGGGACAGGGTGCCATGATGCAGTATGGGGAGGAGGGGCAGATGCTTGGAAGGAGCATGTGCAGTCGCAGGCACTCCCTCCGTGGCATCATTGCACACCCCAGCTCCTAGAAGAACACCAGGAAAAGCTATGCCATGGTACAATGGTGGAGGGCACCTTGCAGGCTCCGATCCTGGCCAGCCCGCAGGCGCTGGCCCACTGGATCCAGACTCCGGTGGGGATTGGGGGCCGCCAACCCTGCCGAGGGGCAAGGCCTGGGAGTTTGGGCTCAGGTCGGATGGTGGACGCCAGGGACAGGGTTGGGGCACCTCTGGAGGTTAGCCGCATAGGAGGAGAAAGTACTAATAAAAAAATATATCAGAATAAATACGATTCTGCTACTTATTTGCATTGTTTACCAGATACAGGAAGTTGAGTCAGGGTTAGTGTAGGGACCTACCTCACTCAACCGCTGAGCTGTCTTCAATTATGGGTATATTCTGCTTCCGTGAGCCATATTTATTAATTATTTGCACTATAACTGTTTGCTGAAAGATGCAGTTCAGGCCTAAGAAGTGAAAATTTGTTAACTCTCCCAGAGGGTTTTTCGCTTGACCTTAATAACCGCTGCACTTCTGGGGTTGAGCTAATGACTGTGGAGGAACAATTGGTTCTCGATGGTGGGCATGGCTGGTTCCTGTGAATATTTCTGAATTACAATTCTGCTTTTCACCAGACAGGAGCTGTAGTTGTTTATTGATTGTAGTGAGCATTGCCCAGAAACTTGCTGGACTGCTGTCGGGGGCACATCAGAGTCAGCAGGCTGTTGTATGGATGTTTTCCTTGTAGAATGGTTCATGGTACTATACATTTTTCTAGTGGCAGACCAGCTTGTGTTTTAATAAGTTTGAGCATTTTCTCCTACTGGCATTGACTGAAACCACAAGAACAGCACTGGTTTATGATTTATGTCTGAGGCTAAATAGAAAGGAGAGTCAGGAGATTGCACTGTTGGTGGCCTCTGGGAAGCATACAGCTCATACTGGATCTCGGACAGGACTTGAATTTGTTTGATGCATGCAGTGCTTAATTGTTCTTATGTCCTCAGGTTATCTCCGTACAGGTATTGGTCTGCCTCTCATTATTCTACAGAAATTTGTGACCTCTGTATTGACCAAGAACCGCAGGTCCCCCATCTTAAGTCATACTGTTCTGTAGTTCGCAGTGCAAAATACAAGCCATTATTGAAAACAGCATATTCAAAAGAACTGTAGAGTTCTGCATCCCCAGTGTGCCAGTGTTATACAACTTGTCTACATCTTGTGGGGACAGCGGCTCTGATTGCATGAGTTTGTTGCCTTTCCATAATTTTTGAGGTATGTTTCTTTAAAACATCCTGGTTTCCAAGAAATGTGGCATGACTGTAATTGTTTTAATTAAGAATCTGTCTATTCTGCCTAAGATTCTTCTAACTGTGCTCAGTTTGTATTGACCCTGATCAAGCTTTTCCATTTTAAATATGAACTCAGCTATTAGTACATCCAACTCTGCTAGTGGCATGTCAGTTATGTTTCTGGTCTCTCCAGAATTTGTGAAGAACCTTACATTATTTTCTGTTTTTTCAACATATGTTGGTTCTCCTGCTCTGCTATAAACTTTGCCCTGTATGAGATGGTTTTTGATTGCTCTGCAGTTGCCATAATTTATGTTCTTGTTAGTGCTGTCACAAACTGAGAAAAAAATATCTGACAGAGCTAACAATGGCAGCTGCGGCTCAAGAAGCGGTTCAGTACGAAAAGTGTTCTATCTTGCTGTGCTGCAGTAGTGACATATCTAGTGGAGCACAACAACATCATGATGTTGCTATTGGAACACAACGAGTTGAGTCTAGTAATGGAATTTCATATACAACAACATTCTCCCATACACTATAATCTTATTCCTGGATGCTCTGTGGAATGTCTTTTTATAAAAGGTATATAAGAATGGAGTGGGTAGTTTTGACATGTTTAATGCCATCTGGTATGCCTTTGTACGAAGATGTATTCTGCAAAATGTCAATAAAGCATACGGAATATAAAAAAATAAATAAAAGGTATATAATTAATGGGTTCCATTTTTTCCTTAGAAAACCCATGGCGTAATTTGCCACAATAAAGGAGTGTTTATTACGGCAAACACGTGCCAGGTTTCCTTTCTGCTGTGCATGCGCCAGCACCAGCAGCCGCTCCGCATATCGCCGCAAGCTTAAAAAGGACAACAGACCAGACTGCCTCACTGATTCGGCAGTAAGTAAAATTTTAAAACAAACAAAACAGCTGCATTAAACAATTTAAAACTGCCTAACCAAAAAAAAGGCATCCCTTCTTTCCAGCAGTCGTATCCAACCATCCTGCTGAAACCGGTCAGTCGGTGGCTGCACAGATACATCTTCACTTTATTTTATATAATTACTGTGGCAAAAACAAAACCCAGTAATTATATATAATAAAAATATGGGTCGCTATGTGTAAACTTGAAGTTTACACACACTCTTAAGGGTTAGATGCTATTCATAAACCCCTGAGCTTCATTTTCTTGGGGTTTATGAGCATCTAACTCTGTGATGTAAACTTGTTACAATACACCACCCATATTTTATTCTTCATTTATAACAGTGCTCCTTTATTCATTGTCACATGGTATACTGTAAATACAGTAGATATTGAGAAGTGGTAAAGCTGCAGGTATTTATTTAATGTAAACCACTGATAATTCCATAAGAAATGATGACCAGTAAGTGTCCAATCAGAATCCAGCCTCTCAGACTGCAACATTCCATTACGTTGATAAACAACAGGGAAACTTTAAACAATAGCACTTAAAGCAACTCTAGCTAATGGAGGGGTGCTCAATTCCTGGAAAAATAATTAACATATCACCAAGACTGGCAATGCCACCTCTCCTGGGCAGCTTTCATGTTCTCCTCCATGGAAAAAAACTCTCAATTCTCTGAAGTTGTGTTAACTAGTAGTTTATGACAGCTGGGGTAAATGTAAAGAAATGTGTAGCCCCAAGATAAAACTTAATCCTGTGGTAAATCATTTTGTTCTGTAATAAATAAAACTTACTAGAAAGGAGAAGAACATGGCAATGGCAGAGAGGAAGTGCCAGACATCATGATCATCAAAGAAGTCAAGAAGGATACATTCACGGTTCAGTTCCCGGACTCTGCAGGAGTTGCCTGGAGGAGGGTGAGGGAGAGGTTATTGGGTGGTGAATAAAGTGGATCTATCTTTATTTAGGACTTTAGGATTAGCTGATTATATGAAAGACTTGTTCATGGTAAAATCGACTTAATGTGTGACAGAATTTATGTTTAATTTTAAGGGAACAGAAACAATGCAACATTTACAGTTCCTATTTGCTTATCCCCTGTTCTCTCTCTGATGCTCTTTTTTTCCTTTCCTGGTCTTTAAAATCAGCAGCTCTGTATGAAGTCCCTATTGGGCCATTATAAGTGCTGCAACCCTATGACATCATCAGTTGGAATCAGCTAGCACCTTCTGACACTGTTGCTGCTACTGGCATTAATGAAAATGGACCAGCTCCTCAATATGATCCATTTGTACCAAAGTAACAGCTCATGCAAGTAGTGGCATTAGCAGTATGAGAGTCAGGAACAACTGATTGGTTCTAACAGATAATGCCCCTGGAATGTCACTGGTTTGTAGCATTTCTAATGCATGATCTGTTCCATCATGCATTCTGTTTGAATATCGCAACAGAGCCGACCGGCACATTTCTTTTGCACGACGTACTGTTATGCTGCAGGCATCTGGCCAGCTCTGAATATGGGGTCCCTGAACTGTAACTGTTGCAGTGTTTCTGTACCATTTAAATATATCTACCACTTTAACGCTTCTATTTCTCTTGAAAGCATAATGGCAGTCAGACTACATAATTTATAATCAATAAGATAGGAAAGTTACTTACCTGTAACTCTTGAGCTTCTGAAGTACAGTAGCTCCTCAATTTTAAAACAATAAGTGTAAAAAAAAAGGCATAAGATAGCCCAACTGCCTCTATGAGGGCCAATGTAGCCCTTACAATGTAGTGCATAAAATCATAGAAGCTTGACAAGTGAAAAGGACCATACCGGCCCATCTAGTCTGCCCTTTTTCCCCTACACCTTCCCTCCTGCCAGCCCCAGCCCTCCCCAGATATTCAGCCCCATATGCTTGTCCCATGCCCTCTTGAATTCTTCCACCGATTTAGCACCCACCACTCCATCTGGTAGTCTGTTCCAGGGCTCCACCACCCTCTCCATGAAGAAACGCCCTTCACATTGCCATTGTATCTTTTTCCTTGCAGTCTGAGGTGGTGCCTCTAGTTTGACCTCCTCCTCTTAAGTAAACCCTCGTCTCCCACTTTATTGAGTCCCTTTACATATTTAAAAGTTTCAATCATATCTCCCTTCCCCTTGTCTCCAGCGTGTACAGATCCTGCTCCTTACACCTCTGCTCATATGACTTTCCCTGCATACCCTGCACCATCTTGGTTGCCCTTCTCTGAACCCCTCCAATGCATCTATATCCTTGTGGAGATGTGGCCTCCAAAACTGAACCCCATACTCCAGGTGTGACCTCACCATGGCTTTATAAAGGGCATTATTACCTCTCTCTTTGTTAGTAATGCCCCCTGCCTTTGCATGCCAACGTTCCATTGGCCTTTCCTGTCACCCTGCTACATTGGATTCCTACCTTAAGGTTTGAGGAGACTATGATCCCAGATCCCTCTCCTGTTTACTTAGTTTATTTGGACAAAAGTAGGATTGTGCCCATAATGATTGTTCCCCACATTGGGTAAGCAATTCAACCTAAGTTGAGAGAGAAAGGAGCCATTTATCTAATCTATATTTAAAATGTTAAAATTAGTGGATTCAACAACTTCAATCGGAAGGTTGTTCCAGGCTTTGATGCTCTAATGTTGAAAAAATAATCCCTTTTGTTGGTGTTTGCCCAGTCAATAGCAAGCTGTCTATTGTGTATCCTACCTACAGTATGCCTGGTTGAATATCTGAGTCCACACTGATCCATTAGATGTTGAGATTGTAGGATTTTATAGATAAGGAGTAGATCTCTCTACTTCTCCTGGCTTGAAGAGAAAAATGCCAGTTTCTTTCAATCTGGTCTGATAGTCTTTGTTGGCGAGCCTTGGTACCATTTGGTAGCTCTCCTCTGTATCCTTTCTATCATTTGAGTTCTCCCTTCACATAAGGGCTCCAAAGGAAGAACCATAATCCAGGTAAGCCCTAACATAAAGTACGATAAATGGATATAATACACTGTTTTGTTCTTGAACGAAGGTACGACTGATCTTTATCAGTAACTTATTTGCTAGACGACTAGTTTTAATGCAGTGCTCAGTTGATGGTAACTTATTGTTAAGAATTCCAAGGTATCTTTCACATGTAGAAACCTTGATTAAGCTGTTGTACAAGAAATAGTTAATGTTAATATTTTTTGTTGCCAAAGTGCATTACTGTACACTTATCAACATAACATTTCGTATAATTTTTTGTAGCCCATTGCTCAATTTTTGTAAATCGGAGATAAGTGACTTAATATTGTCATACTTTTCTGTTACTTTAATTTCTTCCCACCTATTGTGCACCCTGCTTTTCTGTTCCTACTCCCAAGTGCATCACAGCACACTTCTTGGCATTAAATTTCAGCTGCCATGTCCCAGATCATTTTTAAGCATCTTTAAGTCCTCCCTCATGTCCTCCACCCCTCTGGGGTATCCACCCTACTGCTTATTTTTGTATCATCAGCAAATGGCACACCCTCCCCTCAAACCCTCAGCAATATCATTGGTGTAGATGTTGAAGAGAAGTGGACCCAAAATTGACCCCTGTGGCACTTCTTCACCCGCTGTCCTTGAGTGCAACCTGTTTAGCACTACCCTCTGAGTTCTTCCTGACAGCCAGGTCTCCACCTAGCTTGTTATTTTCCAACCCAACCCAAGGCTTTCCATCTTGCTCACCAGCTTCCTATGGAGAATGGTATCAAAGGCCTTACTTAAGTCCAGAGAGGCCATGTCCACCACCACCCTGGTCAATCACCTGGGTCATCCAATCAAAGAACTGAATTAGGTTTGTCTGGCAAGACTTCCCTTCATGAAGCCATGCTGTCTGCTGTCCTGCAAGCCACTCTCCTCCAGGTAATCCACCACCTCTCCTTGATTAATGCCTAAATTACCTTCCCCATCACTGACATGAAGCTGACAGGTCGGTAGTTCCCTTCACCTTCTTACTACCTCCCTTGTGTAAAGGCACTATGTCTGTCCTCTTCTAGTCCTCCGAACTCTCCCGTATCCAGGGACAAATTGAAAAGCCTTGTCAAGGATGTGGCCAACCTCCTTCTATTCCCTGATCACCCTGGAGTGCAACCCATCAGACCCCATTGCCTTGTCCACCTTCAATCTATCTAGCTCTGCCCCAACCCTATACACAGTGAATGGGCTCAGATCCATGTGACAGGGAGCTTCTGGCCTTTTGAGAACTGACCTTTTCTTAAATTTGTTGCAACATTTATTCTATTTCTTAGCCTAATCTATCCTTTACAATTTCTAGTCCATAAGGTTGGCCACCTATAGGTGCCCCTCCCCTTTCTTGACTATGCTATAGTATCCTCTTTAATTTTCCTTTTCCCTCTCTGGCCTTGTACAGGGAGGTTATTGTTGTGACCTCCGAGCTGATGTAAAACAACAGGCTGTGTTTCTCATTGTTAGATTTAGTATGCAATGGCACTATGTCACAAAATACTCTAATGTATATACCTTATGTGTATAAAACCTGTAAATGTTGAAAATACCATGGCCCTAGGTGTTTGTGATAAAGGCAAAAGTACTAGGTGACTATTACAGAAATTCAGTTATTTCTGTTATTTAAATGCATGTAAATTGCTGTAAACTGAGCCAGTCTAAAATGTCATGGTGATTTGCATCTATCCCATTATGCTTTGCATTATGGAAGTAAGTGCGATGTTGTGTTTCTTTGAAACTTGGCTTATTGCCAATGCCCCTGGGGTAACCCTTGTTTCAGTGCTTCTGTACTGAGGTTCTTTGCCTTTAGCTTGCCTTTTTTTTATTTGAGCCCCCACTACCTAAACAAACAAGGCCCGCAGAGGGAGGCTAAATCTCAACTAATAAGTTAGATCAGAGATCAGTGAGTCAGTAGGTGCTGGCTAAGTGTAGAGAAAAGACTTGCATAGTCTGTTGCTACAAATGAATGCACTGAAGAAGGGATATGCCATTGCTGGAGGTTATCCTCTGCATTTTGAAGAAACATCACAGAGACTGTGTGTTTAACTTGAAGTTTGGTGTCTAGTCCATCTGTTATTCCACAGCCCTCCACAGACTTGGTATCAGAAGTGGGATAACTTGCTGGAAGCATCTGGACTGGCTGAAGAGGGACATTTTCTGGTGGATATTGCCCAGATATCCCATGTGGACCAAGCACCAGGAGTTGCCAGAGGAGAACCCGGAGAAGAAAGTCTGTGGGATTCTGACCACAACCATGGCCAACAGACTGGGAGGAAGCTGCTGCCTGGACTGGATCTGAGAGCTCAGAGGAAGGCCAAGCCTGAAGATGACAAACAGGTGCAACAGGATGTGAAAGAAGCGAGGAACTGCCTCCTCTTGACTACACTCCACCTGAGGACATAGGGAGTTATTGAAATGGTTCTGCATTAAAAGGATGCAGATGGAAAGATATAGAGACATTGAGTGGAGAGATAGAGACACTAAGTGGAAAGAAAGAGACATTGAGCAGAGAAGTCAAGATGCCAAATGCGCAGATACCATGAGGGTCTTGCATGCCATCAACACAGGGCAAACAGAAAGAGACAGTAGCCCAAAAGACATTAAACTGTCTAAACTGTCGGACAGTGATGACGTTGAGGGCTACCTCCCAACATTTGAGAGGATTGCTCGAACATGCGCATGACCAAGGGAACAGTGGGTTGTTTGACTGGCACTACACCTGACAGGCAGTGCCCAGTTAATTTATAGCCACATGGAATCCCAAGAGGCAGAGGACTATAACCACAAGAAGCAGGAGATCCTCAGATGCTGTGATATAAACACTGAAACCTATTGCCAGAGGTTTAGGTTTCATAAAGTAGTCACTGGACAACCCCTCCCTGAGAGATGTATGCCCATCTCAAGAAGCTCTGCTACAAATGGTTACAACTGGAGAACAAGAGCAAGGACCAGCTTCTGGAGGAGGTGGTGATTATTGAACAATTTATTAAAGTTTTACCCCAGGATGTACAACTTTGGGTTCTGGGTATAAGCCAGATTCTGTTAATAAAACCATCACATTGACAGAAGACTTCCTGGCAGCCTGACCATCCAATTCAAAGTTTATTAACACATTTTCCACAACAGGGGTCAGAAATAGTGACACATTCACAACATGATAACAATTCAGGGCATATTCTGCCCCTCTCCCCAGTACAGCAGTAAAATAACACAATATAATGCCAAAATAAACCATGGTTGAACTAGGACAAGCAATTGCCAACATCCCCCTTATCAATACCAATAATAATTAGAGTGTGCAAGGGATCCCATATTCACTTATAACTCTGTTGCCTGTTATAAAGATTTGAAATAGCTTTCTCAGTACGAAGAATAGCAAGGATTTTATGAACCCATTCTTGATATGATGGGCTAATGTCATCCTTCCAATGTTTAAGTATGACTTTTTAACAGATAATGTTTTCATAGCCATGTGAAATCTCAGGTGATAGTCTCTATAGGGACAAGTCCCCTAGCAGGCAAATTTCAGGGTAAAACAATCCTGTAAACCCAGTAAAGGATCCAGTTTGGCCTTGATTGAGTTCCATAGTGGGATTATCTGGGACATTGCCAGACTATATGAAGAAGTGTCCCTTCTTCTTGGGAACATCTGGAGTACAAGCCTGAATTGAGAAGACCCCATCTTGCCAGTTTTACAGGAGTATAATACAGGTTATGTAAAATGTGATATTGCATAAGTCCTAGTCTGTCTTGTGACATGTACTTGTGAACATACCGCCATAATGCAGGCCAGTCGAAGATATGATGGGAAGAGAGAGACCCAATGATTGGTGGGACCATAGGAGCCGCCATACCACCAATGAAAAGGGCTTGGTACACTTTCAAATTACTCTTAGACGGGCTCTAACAAGGAAGAAAGCTTGGATATTAAGGAAAATGCCAGAGGGTGGGGAGGATTATTACCAACGTGGTAGTGAGAAGGTGCCTTAATTGGAGGACCTTGAAGTGACAGGCTGCTGGATGTTAAATTTCCAGATTAGCTTAGCTACAGAGAGCCAAGCTCCTCTCCATCAAGAAAAGTAGATACAATCCTCCCCAGTTGGGGCAACCACTTAGAGAAGATCTTATTTTGTTTATTGTAAAGGATGGCAAGTTCCATATGGATTGAGACAGATCTAAATGTGGTTTATAACACAAAAAGGAACAAAGTTGAGTGTGTATTCTTAAAGAAGTCATAAGGTTGGACATTTGTGGATCTCTTGTGAAGGAAAGCTTGACATAGAACAGGGTCAGGGGATCTATATTCATAGCTGCATAAAGCTAATTTGAAGTTAAGCCAGTCGGCCTTGAACAGTCGGACCCTAGGTGTACCCATTTTAGGTATTTTGATAGATGACTAGCCCAGTAATATATTGCCAGGTAAGGAATACTTAAACCCACATCAAATTTTGAGCCGCCAGCTTATGGTATGCTAATCTAGGTGCTTGTTGGACCAAATAAAGTTAGTAAAGCCTATGCATTTTCTGAAACCAGGATAGTGGGATAAATGAATTAGGAGCGATGAAGGGTAAAAAGATGGGGAAATAACATTCATTTTAATTGTACTAATACAGCCCCATAGCGTAAATAGGGAGTTTCGACCATCTATCAAGGTCCTATATAATCACCTGGGAAAGGGGTTCCAAGTTCTCTTTGAACCACAAGGAAGGATTACGTGTGAGTCTAATGCCCAAATATTTGAGAAAAACAGGTGACCAGGACAACCCAAAGGAGGTAACATCATGTTTAAACACTTTGTGATTGAGGGGAAAATGGATGATTTGATGGAGTTTAGTTTGTAATTCGAAAGGAACTAAATTTCGAATTGTAGCTAACATGGCAGGGATAGCCTAACGGGATGAGACAGATGAAGAAGAAGATCATTGGCATATGCCGTAACCTTTACTACAATATTATGTATCGGAATGCCTTGTATTTCTGGATTGTCTAAGATATTCTGAATAAGAGGTTCTAAGTATAGATTGAATAATAGGAAGAGGACAGCCCTGCCTTGTTCCTGAGTGTAAAGGAAGGGCTTTGAAAATGTCCCATTTCCTGAAATCCTAGCGGAGGAACCTGATATAGGGCTTGAATCCAATCTATAAAAAAAGGAGAAAGCAAATATCTTAAGAGTTGAAATGGAAAATTCCAATTCACCATGATCAAATGCCTTCTCGTCCAGAGTACCAAAACAGCTGTAAAGACAGCATCCCTGGATTCCGAGAAGACATGTGAAAAGGTATTCGTAAGTGGTCGACGATGAGCACCCCTCATATATCCAACCTGTGATATACCAATCAAGTCTGAAGGAACAAGGGTAATCCTATCAGCCAGTATCTTCGAGAACATTTTAATATCCTGGTTCAAAAGGATATGGGTCTATAACTCTGTACCAACTCAGGGTCTTGTGAGATTTAAGGAGGAGAATAATTAAGGCTTCAAACAAGTGGGGATCAACAGCTACCCCAGAAAGAATATGGAGGAACTGCCAATGAAGTACCGCACTAACTGTTCCTGAAAAGTTTTATAAAATAAAGAGGAAAAACATCTGGCCCTGGGACTTTATCCAAAGGCAAAGCCTTAATAACCTCAGTTATTTCCTCCAAAGAGACAGGAGAGGACAGAAACCTCCTCTGCAAATCAGACAGGAAGGGAGGTGAGACTCCGGAGGTATGTCTCCAGTGCCTCCAACAGGGAGGGCTGTCCATGTCCTGTATAGATGTTCGTAGTACAGTACAAACTCCTGCACAATCTCTGAGGGGACGATCTCAGGATCCATCTGTTTGAGCCCTCACAGGGGATGAATCTAGCTGATTCCTGTTTCTTTATCCTTAAAGCTAACAAGCATTCCGCTTTTTCTGCCTGATTGGTGTACGAGATTTAGTGCGGATGATTGCCAGCTCTGCTTTTTCCTTAGTGTCCAAGTACCTACCTTTAGCTGCAAGAAGTTTCACTGCTTTCCTCCAGGGTAACAGGAGATAAGTTAGTCTCTAGGGACCGAATCTGGGACAATAATGATGACAGCCTGCCTCCTGGGCTTTTTTTCCACTCTGTTGCTAAACTGATCAGAACTCTCCATGTAGGCCTTAAAAGCACCTCATATAATATCTGGCACCATGCCTTCTGTTGGGTTAACTGAAAAGAAAAATCAATCTGTTCTTTTACCTGGTTGGAAAATTTAACATCTTTCAATAGTTGCTCATTTAACTTCCACCGAGTCTCTTTTTGGATAGCAAGGAAAGCCAAGCAACACATCACAAGGGAATGATCGGATGTAGGACCTGGTTGAATTGAAGCAGATATAACCTCTGGTAAGAAAGATTGGGATATTAATAGTACTCAATGCGGAAATGCGACTTATGCACTGGTGAAACAAAAGTGTACGCCATTCATTGGGTGCAACACCCGCCATACGTCGCATAACCCACATTGGTCTAATAAATCTCTAAATGCTATCTGCCCAGGGAAAGTCCCTTTAAAGCTGGACCTGTCCTGTCAATAATAGGATCCAACACCAGATTGAAATCCCTCACATTACTATCACTATAGGAAGCAAGGGTAATATAACAGTGATAAGCTTCATAAAGAAGCTAGGTTATCTTTATTGGGACCATAAATACTACAAAGTAAAAGTGGCATGGAACAAAGAGTTCCTTGAACCATAATATATCTGCCACCGGATGCCTAAAGACCTGTGTGGAGACAAAGGGGACACTTCTGTTGATAACTAACATAAGCCCACAACTGTTAGTGGACCCTTGACAGCAAAAACTTGCCCCACCTGTTACCTCCTGAGTTGTAAGGCCTTGGAATCTAATAGGTGGGATGCTTGTAAAAACGTGACATGGGATCGCAACGGGTTCAGATGCTTCAAAACCTGATATTGTTTGAGTTTCTTCCTTATCCCTTTCATATTCCAAGTTGAAAAAGTAATATTGCTAGCCATTGAGTCTATTGATAAGAAAGCACATATGTGATAACCAGAGATTAATACAAGCATCAAAACCCATAACCCCGATAACTGCTATACCACCTTTCCAGCCCAATCCCCTTAACAAACACCTAACTCCACTAAACCCCTCTATCCCCCTGATCCCCGCCTCCCCTTTTTCCTGCCCAGCAAAATGTTCTGCAACTACCTTTAGTCCCTCATCTTCCCTCCAACCCTTTTAAAATAACAGAATTCCTTTATAACAGATTACCATATGCCAGTTTATGGGGAGGGCACATCTTATGTTGTGAAATAAGAAAAGAGGGGGGACCACAGCTAAACCTAACTGGGAACCATTCCTTGCCCCACTAAATAGCACGAGGTACAGGAAAATAATAAACAATAAAATTAGTCTTCCCCAATAACTAAAACAATGCTCCCTCTAGTTGGCAAATTGAGGAACTACCATAGACTTAAACTCAAGGTAAACAGTCAGACAAAGTAAAAATTCTCCTTCGATGTCCTAGCTGTATTAGTCCTACATAAACAGTACACTTGTCTGGTAACCAAGTTCCTACGTTGACTGTGGTGGTGATTTCTGCAAAAGTACAAAGGAACCGAGAATCCAAAAAAAGTCAACAAAAGAGGAAGGATTCATCAGCCAGACAGAGCTCCAAACAAAATCACTGTCCCATCTTGTCTATAGCGGAAGCCCAACTGGAATCCAGCTCCATAACGTAACCTCCTTCACTGGAGTGTAAATAAGCTCATCAGCATATTGAAATGCACCCCCACCGATCCGTTTAATCTTTAAACCGTCAGGCTATCTTTTTTGCATCAGGGACTCAGCTCGAGTGCACCGTCAGGTGCCAGGAAACAAGTCTGGGAGGGATGATGTAAGCCCTTCTTGGCTGCTTCTGCATCTTTGAAGGACACTCCAGGATCCCGCAACCATTACTTGCAACTTTCAGGGTAAATCATACGGAAACGTAATACCTGCAGCGATGATCCTGAGATAAGGGGATGAAAGGCTTGCCTGTGCTGCCGGATGGTTAAAGGCAAATTCTGGGTCACCAAACCTTTTCCCTCCCACTGCAGATCTTGTATCTCTCAGACCTTAGCTAGAAAATGCTGCCTTTCAAGGCAACTTAAGAACCTCATTATCAGTGGTCTAGGGGAGATCCTGGTCGAGGCATGGGACGCAGGGCTCTATGCCCTCTCAATAATATAATTAGAACCATAGGGAGAGGGGTCCACCACCTTGCACACCAACTTCTGAGCGAACAGGACTGCATCAGGACCCTCTTGTTCCGGGAGCCCCATGAGTACAATATTATTTCATCAGCTGCACCCTCTAAGTCTTCAACCTTCTGCTCCATCTTAGAGAGCTTTTGCAGCCCAATGACCTAGGAGTCTCTTCTCTCTGCTGCCATTCCAAAGACACTACCCTGGCTTCATTGTCTGAAACCTTCTTCACAGTCTCTTCCATAGCTGCGGATAGTGACTTTATTTCTGCAGCCATATTCCGTAATTCATCCTGAAATGGATGAAATTCAGTGAGAAAGTCCACCAGGGTGAGTGGTTCTTGCTCTGCTTTAGTGGAGATTGATGAGGCTGAGGATGATGCGATGAAGGCCGTCTGTTTTTTCGGGCCTTCTCCAGCATTATTGGCGACATATGCTGGGGACCAGTCTTCCTCATTTCCACCTCAAGGTTTGCATTTTGGCCACCTCCTCGCTCTTATAGACAAGCTGTTTTAGGAGACAAAACCCACTAAATTACCAAAAAAGGGAGATTTAAACTGGAGTTTTACTTTGGAAAGGTCGGAGCACAGGAGAGAGCGCCATCTCAGCAGTCTGCATCACGTGACCTCCAGCCTGACCATCCAGACTCAGAGGGCTCTAAGGGACATCAGCAGCTGTGACCACCAGCAATCCGGTAAGGAATCCTTTTACTTATAAACTGTCAAATCCAGCCCCAGAGAAACAAGACTGGAGAGCAGAAGGAGGGGGGCACATTCCAGTAGCTGAGATTGTATGTCATGGGTGCCAAAAGGAGGGATATTACAGTATGTAAGGAATTGTCCTAATACAAAGAAAGAGACAACTCACATAGCCTTAGTGAACTTGGGTCACTTTATGGCTACTGTGCAAATTGGATCACAGCAGATGATGGGACTGATTGATTCAGAGAGCTGCAGACTCTTTTGTGAGCGATCTGGTGACTGGGAATAATAAAGGACCGAATACAGCAGTCATCTGTGTGCATGGTGATACTCATCACCACCCTGCCACCATCCCAAATGACTGTTCAAGAAAAGACACATGCAGTAAGTGGGGTTGGTACCGCCTACCTGTGACAGTTGTTATCAGGCATGACCGCCCAGACTTCGCTTCATTTACACATTGTCATGCCGCCCAGGACTCTGCTGTAGTTGCTGTAACCACCAGAGTTCAAGTGAAGAAGGGACATTTACCATCTGTGTTCCCATTTGATGATGATGTTTTTGAGGATCCTGGAAAGGATTGTAAAACTAAGGTGGAGAAGATGAAGCTAAAGAAGGACTATATTGATACTCAAACTGGTGTACAGCCATACTTGGGACATACTTTTAAATGTGACATGCAGCATGAGCAAAAGCAGACCCTTCACTTAACCATTTTTTTCACAGGTTGGGAAGGAGTGGAAAAGGTGCCACTCAGTTTGCTGTAAAACAGGGAATACTGTATAGAGAATACACTAACCCCAGAACTGAGAGGTAGTAGACCAACTAGTGGTTCCAGAAAAATTGTGCTCCAATCATGTATCTGACGTGATGACATCCCTTTAGCAGGCCATGCAGGCAGAGACAGCACCATGAATAGGATATTACCCAGGTTTTATTGGCCTTCTATCCACGAGAACATAGCTGAGTATTGTAAAGCATGTGCTGAGTGTCAGAAGGTAGCTCAGGCAAGAAAAAGGGATAGAGTATTACTACAACCCATCCCCATTGTGACTAACCCTTTGACAGGATAGCTATGGATGTAGTGGGCCCTCCTGGAAAGAGCTCCAAGGGTAACAGATTTGTACTGGTCATATGTGATTATACTATCCTGTTACCCAGAAGCTATCCCCATGAGACCTGTCACTGCCCCAAGGATAGCGAGAGGAGCACAGGTATTTAGCTGCATGGAATCCCCAGGAAATACTTACTGATCGGGGAGTAATTTTAATGCACACCTGTTAAAAGAATTGTGTCACTTGCTGGGCGTAGTAGCAATGTACTTCCTCATACCACTCCACTGACAGACGGCCTCAGACAGGTTTAATCAGACATTAAAGAGAATGTTGAGGAAATATGTAAAAGAAGAAAGTAAACATTGGGATAGGTACCTCCCTATTTACTTTTCGCACAGAGAAATCCCTCAAGCGTCCACTGGTTTCGCCTTTTTCATTATTGTATGGGGAACCTGAGGAGGCCACTGGATGTGGTTAAAGAACATATGGGAAGAAGGGAAAGAGACATCTTAATGTTGTAGAGAACCTGACTCAGTTTGCAAATGCCTGGTGAGGTATATCAATTTGGCACACCAGAGCTTAGAACAGAAGCAAGACTTGCAGAAAGGCTAAAACATTTCAGTCAGGGGACAAAGTGTTGCTACCTTCCCTCCACAGAGAACAAACTACTCATGAAATAGCAGAGCCCTTCACCATTTTAAGACAAACTGGAGCAGTGAACTATGAGCTTAGAAATGCCAGGAAAGAGACCAGCCCAGAAAATTTACTATGTGACCCTCCTTAGGAAATGGCATGAGAAGTCTAACCCCTACCTTTATTTCCATCCTGAAGTTAGGGAGTCTGAGCTGGAGGTTGCCTATAAAAGGCTAGAGTAGTCAGGACCATTGGAGGAGATTCAGATAAACCCTGAATTGAAGCCTCAGCAACAGAACTATTTGCAGGAGGTATTACAAGAATTTGAGCCCATATTCACAAATGTTCCAGGGTGGGTGGTCAAAAGAATTGTGCACACCATAACTGCCACGCAAGACAAACCCATACACCAAAAGCCCTACAGACTGCCCATGAAGGTGAGGGATGAGGTGATTCAGGAAGTCAAAAAGGGAGCAGTTAGGTATAATTGTGCCCTCAAAGAGTGCATGGTATTCACCTATGGTCACAGTGGACAAGAAAGAGGGTGGGCTACGCCATGCCTTGATTTTAGAAAGCTTAACAACATGTCACTGTTCGATGGCTATCCAATGCCCTGAGTAGATGACATCATTGACAGGCTAGGCAATACACAGTATATCTCAACTCTGGATCTTACTAAGGGATATTGGCAAATCCCCTTGTCACTTGAGTCACAAGATAAAACCGCATTTAGCTCCTCTGTTGGTTTATACCAGTTTGTCACAATGCATTTGGACCACATGGGGCCCCAGCCACTTTTCAGTGTTTTATGGACCACATACTAAATCCATACACTAAGTACTGTGCAGCTTATTTGGACGATGTGGTCATATTCAGTCCTGACAAGGAAACCCAGGTTAGTCACTTGTCCCAGGTATTGCAAGCAATAAAGGAGTCAGGAGGACCATTAACCCTGCTAAGTGTACCCTAGCAAAGACAGAGACAAGATACCTGGGGACTGATTCCAAAAGGCATTACACCTGTTTCAAGGCGATTTCACGCCAAACCTGATGGTGCAAATCGCATCTTGCCTCAGGCATAATGCAAGTCAAGATTCCAAGCTCCAACTCATGCCAGGCCATATGTGGGTTGTGCCAAAGGTGGGCTATGCCACTCACTATGCCCGCAACCCACTGCATGTGGTGCAAGGGTGGGTTACTGCATCAACTGTGCCTATTCTGGAAAGGTAGCTACCAGAACCCACCTACACCATTCCAGGACCCGGTATGGCGCTATGAAGTTTAGACCATCTTGGAGGTGGTCTAAGGGCATCTGTCCTGGCACATCAATGGATGCTCCCCTGCAGCACTGCAGAAATGCCATGCCTGTGCCCCACATGCCTCCCCTGCTGTATCATGCCCCCCACCTCCCGGGGACCCCTAGGGTCTGTTTTCATCTCTGCCTCCACAAGTGCATGTGCCAACTGACCCTGTCCCACCCCAATGCCCGGAGCTTGCCATTGCATTTTTGTGGCATGGGGCTCTGGGAAGGGCAGTAGATGTGTGCCATGACTTGCAGCACCCAGGTCACTGTGCACCATTCCTTTGCACCAGCCATGCGGCTGCTGCAAGTCATGGGTGTAGGTGTCGGGTACCCTGCCGTTGTCCTGAATTCAGTGTTGAGTCCCCAGCATAGCACCACGTATTTCACTCACATATACCCACAAGTTGGCGCCCATGCATTTTGAATCGGGCCCTAGGGTTCATTTTAGGAAATAGACAAATGAAACCCATGGTAGAGAAGATAACAGCAGTAGCAAACAGCCCAATACCTACTACAAAAAGCATGTGAGATCTTTGCTAGGCTTGCTGGTTATTACCAGAGGTTTATTCCTAATTTCTCAGCCATTGCTAGTCCTTTGATGGAGCTCACTAAAAAGAGGTGCCTGAATAGGGTTCCATGGACCCTATTTGTGATGAGGCATTTAGGAATATTAAGGCAATTCTATGTATAGCTCCTATATTGAAAATCTGACTTCAACCAAGTGTTTGAGGTTCAAACCGATCGTCAAAGAATGGTATTGGGGCAGTCTTATCTCAGAAAATAGATGGGGAAAACATCTGATAATGTACATCAGCAGGAAGCTACATGAGAGGAGGGAAGATATGCTACCATAGAGAAAGAATGCTTTGCTCTGAAGTGGGCTATTGAGTCTCTGAAATATTATTTGTGGGGCGCTGAATTTAAGGTTGTAACTGATCACAATCCCTCTGCTGGTTGCAGCAAATGAGAAAAAATCCCTGTATAATGCGGTGGTACATGACTCTTCAGCCTCATCGATTTATTGTGTCCCACAGGGCAGGGACATAACTTGTAAATGCTGATTTCATGCCTAGATATGGTGCAGGAATTGATGTCAGTGAAATATGACATACTTTCCCTAAAAGGAGGTAGTTCAGGAAGGTACCGTTAGTCTCTGTTGAGAAATGTGTTAATGCCTCAGGGTAAAGAATGATGATATCCACTATGGTTATGATAGAATGTTTATTGTTTATAGGGACCCGGACACAGAGCCTTCTGAAGATGGATGGGAGGAAACTTCATCCCTTCCTGAAACAGGAAGGTGGTAAGCAGTCTGCAATAAATGAAAATTACATACTTACCATAATTATTGATCTTCTTGGACAGTCTCCATCACTCATTCACACTAGTGGGATAGTGCTGGAGGCACTAGGACCAAGCGGGGAGCCTAAAATTTTCCTGAAGGGTTGGCACCGAGACAGGACTACGCACTTCTCATGAGACCAGCTTGTGCCTGTGTAGGGCTATCTGCGGTTACTCCTCCAAACACCTCAGTACCTTTTGACCGGTAGGTGCAGCTTAACTAATGAGAATAACTCATTCTGAGTTTCTGGGCCTGAGAGGGCCAGATGGCCTTTGCAAGAAAGGTCAAAGAATAATGTCCTCACAGTCTGAACCATAGGACCATGAAGACCAGGAAAGAAAATGAGTGAACCCAGGGATGGTGGTGGGGGTGTGAATCATGATGGAGACTGTCCAAGAAGATCAATAATTACGGTAAGTATGTAATTTCCATATCTTCCTGGACTAAGTCTCCATCACTCATTCACACTAGTGGGAGAGTACTGAGCTAAAACCAACAACCCTGGAATAGGGTGGTAGGAGATAGGATTCATCTCAGAAAGGACAGCCAAGGACTGTCCTGCTAATAAAAAGAGCTGTCTTTTGAAGAGCGTCTAGAACATAGTGCCTACAAGATAAGCGCTTGAGTTGTAACTCACCACTCTGCAGACGACTGCAATGGGCACAAAATTAATGTCTGCCAGGAAGCCACAACCACTCTAGTAAAGCAGCAAGAACCTGGCTGACAATTTGGTCTAGGACCAAAATTAATAGTGTCAAAGACATGTACTAATGTAACGTAAAGGGACCTCAGGAACTGAAAGAGTCGGAGGTAAAGTCTGCTGGTTCAGGGTAGATCAGAAAGTGAAGATGAAAACCCCACTATCAAGTATGGCTGACCTGTAAACAACAGGTTCAGGAGCACTTGAACCCCTTACTTGGTGAGAAGGGGTCCAGGTGGAGTTAGCCCATCAAGGAGAATGGTCTCCACTTAATCACAGGAACCTTCCTGATGGAAGGCCAAGCACAACTTAGAAGCCTCTCGTGGTGGTCTAGTAGAACCAGACCCTACCCACTGCATATTCCAGAAGGAATCATCCTGCCCCTGTGTGTACAACTGTAGTAGCAGTCTCTGAACTCTGGGAAGAAAGGAAAAAGTGTACAGGAGAATGTGTCCACTGCAGAAAAACATACCGACAGAAAAATCAGTGGCTGGAGTTCTAAGGCAAATAGAGGAAGATGTGCGTTGAGGAGGGACACAGCAGGACTAACCCATTTGTTGAAGTGACTGAAAGAGGCTGTGACTCAATGTAGTGAGGCACTACCCACTCTGGCCTCCCTGAAGGGAGTAGGAAAGGATTCTAGTTTGTTTGCTGAAAACAAACATCACAACTCCATCACACACTTGAAGAGGGTAGCTTTGTGAGCGACTGGCATGGACCAGTGCTAGGAACTGAAGGTGAATATTTGAGAAGTTACTCAGAGAAAAGACCTACTTGACCTTCCGTCAAGAAGGAGAAAATTGCCTGTTAAGTTAAGCAAGCAGGAAGTAGGAACCTGAGTTCCAACTCGTGGAGAGTTGCTTTTGCTGCTGCAAGTCTCTGCTCAAGAGAGAGAAAGTCTGGTAGAAAGAAAGGGAAATTAACAGACTGGGCAGTCGCCTAGGTCTAGGAAATGTCTCTGAATGAGAGAAATCTCTCTAGAGAAAGAGATTACCCATACCGCCACCAGATCGGACTCCACCTAGGAAAAGAAGAAGTCAGGTACTCTTACCGCATTTGGAAACAAGTGCCTCAAGGGCTGAGGTGGAACCTGACTAGATCCAAAAAGGGGGTGTCGTAATTTCAGCCAGGCCTTGTGCTGTGATAATTTTTTTTAGTCCGAGCCTAACAAGGCTTTCAGGCTGTTATTTCAGCAAGAATTGTCTTGATACAAAATGATGAAGATGTTCTCCATCTGAGTGCAGAAGGAGCCTGATCGTCCATGCAGAAATTATGACCAGACTAATAATTACAGCTGGAGAGATGTTAACCACCTGTGCGGAAGAAGCCACCAAAGGGGCAATATCACAAGGGGCTATATACCCCTATCAAAGGAGCGGAAGAGCCAGAGCGGCTCCTGACCATTAAATTAGAATGTTCCACAGAGTGTAACTGTCTTGATGATTGAAAAGTCTAGACGCAGAAGTGTATCGCTCCACGGACACAGTATGAAATACTATAGTGAACCCCATTACTGAGGAGCTACTGAAAAGATTTTCCATCACAGACTCTGATGATAGAGAGTACTTGCCCTTCGGTATATAAAATGAGTCGTCCGCTGGAATACTGACCAGAAGGACAGGGAAAGACCCATCTAGATGCACTTCTACCCCAGAAGGACCTCCAAGAGAGGTCTAGGTCAGAGCCACTACAAGATTCCGCCATCAGGAAGGATGTTGAGGAGCTTGATACCACATAAGGAGCCAAGAAAGTGCTGAGCAGAATGAGATTTGCTGGCAGAGCATTACAGCAGAGTTCCATCAGCAGAAAACCGTTGGATGACACAAGATCCCACAAAGACCGCTCACTCACTAAGATGTGTGGAAAAATAATCCGCAGAACAGGAGTTTATTCTGATAAACATCCCGCCACAAGTTCTGTGGAAAGGAAGTCCGAAAAGGAAAATGTCTCACTAATTCTGCCATACAGCACCCACTAGCACCCATGCAGCACCAGCATCACTTGTGGCACAGGAGGGCACCAAGCAGTGCCTTTGTCAACCTGTGCAACCCGAGGCAGCCGCAGTAGTACCATAGGCACCCTCGGCACTCCATGTAGCAATGGTACCCGAGGCACCCCTGACACCCATGGCAAGAATGGCACCTGAGTGCACAAGTGGCACCCATGGCACCTGAGAGCATCAGCAGTGCCACTCATGGCACCCACAGATGTCCCCGGTGCCACACATGGTACCTTGTGGACCAGTGGCACTCATAGCACATGTGGCACCCATTGCACCTGTGGGCACTCATGGTGCCACCTGTGGCACCCTGCAGCACCCATGGGTGCCACCACAACACCACAGGTGCCCATGGCACTCACCCATGGCACCCACATGGGTTGCAAGGTACTGCCTACAGGTGCACGGCAATGCCCATGGGTGCTCAGCACCACCCAGACACCCATGGCACCACTGACAGTGCTGACAACCAATGGCAGCAACAAGAGCACCCATGGCACCCACAGAGTGATGGTGCTGACCCACGGCACTGACTAAGGCACGGCACCGACCAAGACACCAAGCCATGGCACTGAACCACATCACGCTGAAGGAAAATGCCAATGGAAATCCTGAGAAGGGAGAAGGGAAAAGTGGTGCCCGTAGCTAGCCCTGCATGGAAAAGGAGAGGGGGTACGAGGGTTGACACGATGGCAAAAGCACAAGACGGCACCTCCATCGTGATCAATGATCTGGCTCTGGTCCAATAGCCCGGTGTCCGGAGGTCCCGAAATCAGGAACAGAGCCAGGAAAAACTGGAAGTCAAACCCCTGCTCCATAGGAGCGCCCCAAAGGTGTAGTCCGCCCAATCGGAGCTCCAACGAGGACAGAGGAGCTCAGAGTCAAGAATGCAGCCATTAGAGTGGGACCAAGAGGAATCCACAAAGTTGGTTCAGGCCCATCGCCCCTCCTGATGAACAATCCTCGTCAAAAATACCAACATGCAACCTTCAGCGGCACCAATTCTTCTTCCCCAACAAGGAAGAAGAGCTTGAGATTAAGTGGAGCCAGATCCCGGAAGCCCTAGATTTGTGCTTTGGAGGACTCTCCTCCCCACTGAGCCAAGGACTGTCCGTAGTCGGATCCCCGCATTAATTAAGGGCAGTGACTGACACAACCCTCTGCCATAAAACTTTTAAACAAAGTCCTCCCACCATCACCGCTACCATCTAAGCACTACTCTGTTGATGGCAGGAAGAATTTCTTTTCTTCTCTTCATAATCTTCTTCTTGTTTGTAAAATAAGAAATTACTACTTAAAATATTGAATTAAACGTTAAAAGCTGCTGTCATATAGACGAAAACGTAGAATCCGGCAGATGAGCACGCGACATCCAACTGCACCTCGACGGCGGGAGAAAAGGAACTGAGGCGGTTGAGAGTCGATGCTTAGATAACCCACAGGCGCTGAGCTGACCTCAGAGTGTCAGCATATCCATGGTCCTGTCTCAGCACTGACCCTTCCAGAAAATTTTAGGCTCCTGTTAGTCCTAGCAGCCCGCCATCCCACTAGTGTGAATGAGTGATGGAGACTTGTCCAGGAAGATCTGCTTCCTCTTAAGGTGGGGGATATGTGACAGGGAGCTCCTGCCACTCTTGAGGACTGATCATTCTTAAATCTGATGCAACAGTTCTTCTATTTCTTAGCCTAATCTATCCTTTACAATTTCTAGTCCATAAGGTTGGTCTCCTATGGGTACCCCTCCCATTTCTTGACTATGCTATAGTGTCCTCTTTAATTTTCCTTTTCCCTCTCAGGCCCTCATACAGGAGATTATCCATTGTGATGTTGTGTTTCTTTGAAACTTAACTTAGTGTCAATGCCCTTTGGGTAACTGTTGTTTCAGTGCTTCTGCACTGAGATTCTTTTGTCTTCAGCTTGTTTTGTTTTTTATTTGAGCCTGAACCACCTAAGCAAACAAGACCTGCATAGGGAGGCTAAATCCCAACTAATTAGTTAGATCGGAGATCAGTGAATCAGTAGGAGCTGGCTAAGTGTAGAGGAGAGACTTGCATAGTCTGTTGCTACAAACTCATGTACTAAAGAAGGGATATGCCATTGCTGAAGGTTATCTTCTGCATTTTGAATAAACATCACACGAGATTGTGTGTTGAACCTGAAGTTCGTGTCTGGTCCCTCTGTTATCCCACCACCCCTCCACAATCCACCCATTTGCCCTCCTTCCCTTTCGGCTTTATCTCAGGTTCCCTACCTTCCTCCTCCATGAATACTGAGCTAAAGTACTTATTTAATAACTCTGCTTTTTCACAGTCTCTTTCCAATTTTATTTCTCCCTCCTCCCTCAGCCTAGTAATTCCCTGCCTTGCCCTTCTCTTCTCCCTCACATAACTGAAAAAGGTTTTAGCTCCCTTTTGGTCTTTTTTGCTATTTCTCCTCGGTATCTGCTTTCACCTTCTGATCTTCTTCCTGCCAGACTCCTCTTTTCCCTATACTCTCTCCTCACCTTCCTGTTGAGTGTCCTCTTAAATTTTCTGAAAGCCCTCATCCTTTCCCTGACTGCCCCCACAACTACCTTTGTGAACCAAAGTGGTTTCCTCCCTTTGCTCTTCCTAATCTTTTTATGCACATTTCCAGAACTTTTAGTACCCTTCCCTTGATAGCTTGCCATAACTCCTCCACTGCCCCTATATTCTCTGTACCTGCCATTGTCTCCTTACTATCCTTGCATAAAGGAGCAGATAGTCAGTAAATATAAAGTAAATTTTATTTTAATTGCACAATGAGTCCGGCATTTAGTGAATGGTTGAGTGTTACTCTATGGAGGACATACTCTAGAAGATCAAGAGTTACAGGTAAATAACTTTCCTGTCTTCTGGGTCAATCTCCTCCACAGAGTTAACTCTTGGTCAAGTGACAAGCAGTAAAGATCCCCCAGATAAGGGTGGTGTTAGACAACAGGATATCTGAGAAGAGTAAACATAGTTATACAACCGACCTAGAACCTGTATATGATTTGGACTGACATCAAAGTAGCAGTGAAGTGAACACCACTCTGTGGTACATGGCTCTGCAGATATCTGGAATAGGAGCCATGCTAGTGTGGCTACAGCTGTATGTAATGCTCATATGGAATGGACTGTTGCAGATCCTGTTTGATGCCTTGCTGCAAGTCACCAATAATGCTGCACACAGCTAACAACCCATGTGAGCTTGTATTAGCTGGAGACAAGTCTTGTTTTACCATAGAATCATAGCACATTAAAAAGCTGAACAGACTTCTTATACTAATTTGATTCATCAGAATATAAGCTAAGGATAGGTGTTACATCAATTCAGTGCATTAGAATCTCCACATAATTCTGAATTAGGAAAATTTGGACAGAGACAAGGGCGTAGCAATATTGAACTCCCACACCACCACTGACAGAAATGTAGGGTGCATATGAAAAACACTTCATCATTGTTGAACTCTGTAGAAGGGAGTTCATAACCAAAGCTTGGAACTCAGATGACCATATGATTTAGGTGCTAACTAAAAGGAGGAATGCTTTCTGTGCTGGAGAGCTATATCTATGTAACTGCCTGTTCAAATGGGTAGGCCTGTAGCCTACTATAAAATTAGGTTAAGAGACCAATTTGTCACTGTGATAGCAGCAAAATGGTGGGCATAGGGCCTTGCTCCGATAACTTTAATGAGGACAGGAAGCTGCATGGGTTTCTTTTGAACATCTCACAGCAAACAGTAAGGCTTGACAAATGGACTTTCACCAACAAAGCTGCAGATCAGATTCAGGCAAATCTGGGAGGTATTCTAAGATTTGTCTACAATTCAAAGGTCAATCGTGCTGGTGCACATGAGGGAAACCACTTTGAATAAAACCTACAGGTTCTTTAGTGGAAGAGTTCCTTTTAATAAAATCTGGATTACATGATCGTTACACTAAACCTAGTGACGTGTATCACCCAAAACCCTACCTACTGATGCAAAACCAAAGACTCAGATGCAATAGCTGGCCCTGGGACCAGGACAGCCAAGGAGGCTGCGTGATGTTGAAACAGTGGATCACTGGAACATCAAGCAACTGATGAGTGATGAAAATGTTTAGACAACTTGGTAACTGTTGACATAGTTAAATAAATTCACCAATCAAGGCCCTGCACCTGAAATATTGGTGTCTTAATGCTACAGGAGTCAAGAATTGTGAAAATTACCAAATATAATCCACTTTGAAAAAACTGTATCCCTCATAAAATTCTTGAAATAGGTCCCACGGGACTTCCTTGTTATAGGTGCCGCTCACTCTTCCTCGTGCTCGCTCAACGTTATGATGAGATGCCAGTGAGAGCTATGCATTCCATTAGGAGTCAATGGGCAGCACTTTTCCATCAATTTTATAGTACGGCGGCTTACTTGGTGCAATGAAACGCACCAGCCCACTAACAAGCCCCTGTTAGTCGACCGTGCCTAATGCTTCATTACCAAGTGGCCATAATAATATATAAAATTGATGGATAAAAGTTTGCTGCCCATTGATTATATTGAGCATGCCCTGTTCTCTCATTGGCATCTTGTCATAATGTTAGTGAGCACAGGGGCAGAGTGAGGGTGGCACTTAACAGGAAGTCCGTGGGACCCTGTTTCAAGAATTTTATGAGGGATACAGTTTTTCAAAGTGGATTATATTTGGCAGTTTTCACAATTCTAACCCTGTGGCAGTAAGCAACCTATATTTCGGGTGCAGGGTATTCTTTATATTAGTGAATCTCTTTAATATAACTGGTAGATTAACTAATTAAATGTCAAGGACTGAGCATTTTGTATCAAGCTTGTTAAGATGTGATTGGTTGAATGGTCTGATGCCTGAATGTTTATACAATGTAGGTTTGGGAGTGTTCTCTGTCTAACCCTGCTACAGGAACTACAACCATTTGGAGGTGTCATGAAGACATAGGATCCTTCCTGAGGGAGTTCCATACCAGAGGTGCCACAGGAACAAGGTCCCCATGTAATCAAAAGTACCTTGGGGATGAAAGGCCCATGACAGTAATTGGCTAGAATGTAGAGACACTTCCCACAAAATGTAAAGTGAAGCAGCCTGAAGGTTTGGAATGAACAAGCCTGTGTCAAGAAATTGGGGACCACCATCTGGACCAAACTCATGGAGCCATATTATTTAACTATTTATGTCATTTGGCACAGAGGAGAGGGAAAACACTTATGCAGGAAATCTCTAGAAATACAAGACCATAGGTTGCCATCGATCCTGGCATATTAATATGCATTTTATATATGAGGAACAGTGGAGTACTGAAGTTTCAGCTTTTGGAGTATGTTGGTAGGCCTATGGCTTCTTTCTACAAAGAATGGAGCACATTTTAGCACCATGGCTTTTCAGAAGACAATGCATTGCACCATATGAGCTTGGCATGTCCAGAATAGAATATAGCTGTTGTTTTAACAGAACCTGGCAAGCTGGGGGATGTACAGTACTGGAAATTAAAGTCTTAGGAGGTGGGAGAGGTGGAGTAGGGACATTTCCATATAATAATTGATGTCTCCACCATGGCCCAGGGTCAAGGAGGTATGAAACAGGTGTCAGTGTTGGGAATCCCAAGGAATCCCAGTGATGGGATAACTGGATTACAGTTAATGTGGACCTGAATGATTAATGCCTGCATCATCTCCCCACAAATTGCTGGTAAAGGATGTACTCAACGGAAGAGGCCAAGTGGATAGATAATTCATTGTCCTCCGATGAGGATGGAGGAGGCATATACCCCAGCTTCATTAGGCACTATGCCATTCTGTCTCTTGGCTCTTACTGGAAATGTTGATGGCCTGCCTAACACATTGTCAGAGCATGACAGCTAGCACAGTATGCAACTGCTTCCACTGGCAGTGGATAAAAAGCTGCCATGTGGGCCTGATGAGCTGAGATGCACATTACAAAATGTGTTGAAGTAAAACCTTTCTCAAGTGTACAGAACCCCTGTGAGTCCTGACTAGGGGTGGTGACATTCTGGGTGCTGTCACCAGTCTTGGTCTGCAGAACCTGGTGCTCCAAAGTGTGGTAAGTATAGACCCTGGCGCCCTGGTGGCTGTGAGATAATGGATGTGGAAGTCCCTGGGGTGGGAAAGATTGAGTAGAGACATCTCCATATAGGACTTGATGCCCAACCATGGCCCTGGGCCAAGGAGGTATGACACAGGTAACAGTGTTAGGAATCCTGAGGAATTCCAATGGCAGGACAACTGGATCACAGCTAGTGTGGGCCCAAGTGTCTAATGTCTGCATCACCTCCCCACAAATCACTGGTACAGGACATACTCAGCAGAAGAGGTCAAGTGGAGGGATGACTTTTGTAGACCCATCAGTGTCTACTAAGGGATGGGCCCCACCTGTTATCTGCCCTCCTTCTCCCTACTCCCTCCTCTACATACAACTTTCCCTTTGCTCTGTCCCAACCTCTTGAAACTCTTCACTGTCTTCAGGAGGCTACTTCCTCTGGCAACTCATTCTGCTTAGCTACCACCCTTTTTGTGAAGAAGGGCCTCTCATTTCTCTCTAAATTCCCCAACCAGCTTGAGGCAGTATTATCTGGTGGTCCTGATAACACCAAGGCAAAGAGACCCTCAGAAATCACTCTGTTGAAACCCTTAGGTCCTTGAAAGTTTTGATCATGTCCCCCCTTTTATCCTCCGGGAGTACATGTTGAAATCTCCAAGTCTTTTCTCTGCCATGCTGTCCCTAGATTATTTTGGTTGCCAGCCCTGGAACATATCCAGTGGTAATGTCCTTCTTTAGGTAACTTCACCAATACTAAACACTGTACTCTAGGTGTGGCTGTCCTAGGGATCTGTACAGTAGCAGAGTGACCTCCACTTTCCTGCAAGATATACTCTGGGCTATGCAGCCCAGCATCCGATTTACTTTGGCTGCTGCTTCTTGCAGTATATGAGTGCTCCAGATCACTAATGATGATCACTCCCAAGTCCTTCTTCTCCTCTGATCTGGAAACCTGCACACCACCCAGTCGGTACTTGGCCCCAGGTTCTTTGACCTCAAATGCATTACCTTACACATTTTGGCATTTAATCCCAGTTGCCAAATACCTGACCATTTCTCTAGCTTAGCCAGGTTCTCCTTGAGGTCCTGTCTCCTCCTCCATGTCTGCTATCCCACAGAGCATTATGTCATCCACAAACAGGCACATTTTCTCCGTAATCTCATCTGCAATATCACTGAAGATGTTAAACAATACCAGAACGAGCACTGAGCCATGTGAGACTCACTAGTAACTGACCTAGCCTCTAAGAACTCCCTCCAACCACCAGCCTCTGATGTATGTCCTGCAGCCATTTTCTAACCATCGTAACTAGTTTTCCCCCTACCCCACAGGTCCTTTAGCTTTCTGATTACTCTACTCTAGGAAACATAGTCAAAGGCCTTACTCAAATCCAGATACAGGATACTCACTGCTTGGCCTCTGTCCACTTTCCTGGCTACCCAGTCAAAACAAAATCAATCAGGTTAGTGTGGCAGGACTGCCCTGGCACAAACCATGCTGCCTTCCATGCTGAGGCCCATTGTCTTCCAGAAAACTTGCCAGTCTTTCTTTCAGTATGGTTTCCATGAGATTACCCACTAAGTGCGGTCAGACTAACTGGTCTGTAGTTCAGACTGCTTTTGTGGAGCAACACTGCATGTGCTCTTCTCCAGTCCAGGAGTACTTTTCCCAACTCCAGTAAGGTCCACCAGGGGACACACCAGCACATCTGCCAGCCCCTCTACAACTTGATGTACATCATCTGGTCCTGTGGATTTGTCTACCTCAGGGCTTTAAATCCCTTACTCACTCTGTCAATTTCAATCTCCCTGTCTGTGTCACCACCCACACACCATTCCCCACCCCTCCTCCTTTGAGGCACTGGACCATCCTTCTCCTTAGTGAAGACTGAACAGAAGTACTTAAGTACTCTGCTTTCTCTTACTTCTCTCTTCCACCCTCTCACTTCTGAACCTGACTATCCCATCCTTCATATCTCTTTCTGATATACTGGAAGAAATCCTTCTCCCTATTTTCACCCTCTCTTCCAGTTGCAGCTCTCTCTTGGCCTTAGCCAAACAGACTGCTCTGCCCACCTTCCTTGCCTTGGTACAGTACTCTTCAAACAACATGAAGTCTTGCTATATTATGACAGATGCAGTTTGTCCCACCATTAGAACTGCTCCGGAGGTGAAAGAGTTAACTTCATGCAGTGCATGGAGCTTAGAGCGAGCTCGGTTAGAAAGCTCTGTTAGGGTGGTTTCAAACCGAAACCGTCAGATTCTTTACTCCGCCTCACTGAACAGTCGCTCCGGAGATTCCTCCTGCTGCTCGGTTCATTTTCTCGGTTTAAAGTGTCTTTCTCGGTTAAATTCAACCGCATATTCTTTATTTTTACCCAAACTGATCGGTTCAAGCTCTGTCTATGGTATTGTAAGTAATAGATAGGTTTTCTGTGTGGAACTTGTAATATTTATCGGTTCAGTTTGAACCGATCAAATTATATTTAAACTTTATTCTGAAGCCTTTTTAGGCTTGTTAGAGTGTGGTTCCGGTTCTTATCGGTTCTAAAAAACGGATTTCATTACGGTTTTTCCACAACCCGTGACACGGTTGGAAACCGATAAGGTGTCTTGCCTGGCACTGCCATCAAAGGGCAAGTTTTTGGTTAGGCTGGCATTATGTCTGAGAAACCCAAAGAAAACCGGCCCACTGGGTTTCAACACTGTAGTGTCTGTGGGAAGCCTTGCCAAGGCTGACCCACACACCACATGTGTTTATTGTCTGGGGTTTGACCACCCCAGTGCAGACTGCCAGATTTGCAAGAATTTCCTGCAGCTACCCTAGATAAGAGAGTTGGTAGGCTCAGGGAATGAGAGGCCAAAAAGTCCACTGACCCGATGGCCAGCCCAGTTCGGTGCCAACCGGAACCTGAGGGAGTGCCCTCTGACCAGGGCCAGACTTCGAGCAAACGTAGTTGACTCTGAGGAGCCAGTTCCAGCAAAGAGAACTAGAAAGTCAGCAGGTGTGGAGTCCAAAATCCTTCTCCAACTGCTGCAGAGATAGCCGGGCAATACAGATTGTCCAGTCACTGTCCCGGTTCCTCCGAACCGCCACTATCTGGCAAAAGGTCGGTTCGGTCGGTTCCACTGGTTCAAGAATATGATATAGAAGAGTTTTATGAACCAGAGGAGGGGAGGATGATTATGATCAGTGTGAATGTGACTTTGAAAGTCTGGATGTGCCCATTGAACGGACATCTCCCCAGACAGACCTTTAGGTGAATCTCCCCTAGGCTTGCTGAGTCCCCTTCTCATTTTTGTTTTATAAAAGTTGCTGAAACCCTCCAGCTTCCTTTAGAGGAGGCTTTGGATGAGCAAGAGGAGCCTGACTTTGTAGAGATGATGGATATCCCAGAGTCCAGGAGATTGTCCATCCTTTACATAAATCTTTAGGAAACAAACAATAAAAATTTTAAAAGTCTCTAATTCTGTGCCTCCTGTAGATAAAAAGATGGACAGGAGGTACACTTTGTCAGGTCCTGATACAGAATTTCTTTCACAGCAATGCAGTCATGTTAGTAGTTCAGGCTGCAGCCTGTGATAAAGCTAATATTCCCTGGCTTCACATCCTCCTGACAAGGACTCCAGGAAGATTGATGCCATGGCCAAAAACAATACATGGCAGCGTCCTTGGGACTCAGACAAGCAAACTATATGGCTTATGTTGCAAGATATCAAAAATCTAGATGGGATACTGTCATGGCCTTAGTCAAACAGGCCCCTGGCCAGCTTGCAAAGGAGCTGGAGCAGGTGGCTTTTGATGGTATTGAGGCATCTAAGGTGCAATTCCATGCTGCAGTGGATTCTAATGATGTATCCTCTAGAGTCATGGCTACATCTGTGGCTTTTCATAGATTGGCCTGGCTCAGGTGTACTACTTTGTCACAGGATACCCAGTCTAAGGCTATGGATTTTTCTGTGGTGGGAAATTCTCTGTTTGGGAGCAGACAGAGAATTATATGAAGAAAATGGATGAATATAGAACCACTTATCGGAGTGCACAAGCCAAGGAACGGCAAGCCACCTCAGAGGCAGCCCCAGGGGTAGGGCAGGCCTTTCACAGGCCTTTTACCAGACCCAGGCCTCCTCTTCAGCCTATGTTCAGAGGGGGTTCTTCAGAGGGAGGGCAGACGGGCACGAGCAGGCCTGCTCCCACCCCTCAGCCTAAAGCCCCTGCCAAACAGGCACCTTGATGGGATGCCCAGGGTCGGCTCTCTATTACCTGTAGGGGCAGGCTGGCTTACTTTGTCCAGGACTGGAAGTCTTTAACATCAGACAAGTGGGTCCTGGAAGTAGTGAGCCAGGGTCTGGTTCTCAGCTTCAAAAATTTCCAAAGATGAGAGCCAGATCTTTTCCACCTGCAAACCCTTTAGATACTCTTGCCTTGAAACAGAAGTCTCAACCCTCCTGGCTCTCAGAGCTGTAGAAAGGGTTTCTCCCTACACCAGGGCAAGGGTCTGTACTCCAGGTACTTCCTTACCCCAAAAAGACAGGAGAGTGGCGGCCTATCCTGGACCTAAGATATCTAAACAAGCACCTTTTAAACCAAAATTCAAAATGGTGACTCTGGGAATGATTTTACCCTCCCTAAGGCCAGGGGACTGGCTAGCTTCCCTGGACCTCAAGGATGCCTACTTCCATGTTCTTATCAGAAGCTCCCATTGAAGTCCTCAGATTCGAACTGCCCTCAGGCCATTATCAGTTCAGAGTAATGCCCTTGGCCTTACCTCTGCCCCAAGGGTGTTCACAAAATGTCTGGCAGTAGCAGTTGCTCATCTAAGAAGGCAAAAGATTGCCATCTTTCCCTACTTGACGACTGGCTCATTGTGGGTCAGTCTCAGACCAGGTCAAATCACACCTGCTAGTTACCCAGCAGCTGCTTACCTCTCTGGGTTTTCTTCTCACTCTTCCAAAGTCAGTTCTGGAACCTGTCCAGGTACTCACCTTTATAGGCGAGAACTGGACACAAAGCAGGCCAGAGCCTTCCTTTCCCTAGAAAGGGTAAGGACCTTGGTGGCCCTGGCCTCGTCCTTCACTCTGCAGGTCTCTTGACCAGCAAGGCATTTCCTGCAGCTCCTAGGACACATGGCTGCCTCCACAGCTGTAGTGCAAGAAGCAAGATTTCAGATGAGGGACATACAGTTCCATTTGAGAGCCTTCTGATCTCAAAGAAGAGATCCCTATCCAAGTTAATCCCAGTGACTCGAACCTGATCCAGGCCCTTCAGTGGTGGCAGGATCAGAGCAATCTGAGACAAGGGTGCCTTTCATCCCTCTATCCCACTCCTTGACCCTTACTACAGATGCGTCCTCTTGGGATGGGAGCTCACATGGGCCTCTCCACCCAGGGGTTATGGTCCCCTCAGGAATCTCCTCCACATCAATCTGTTGGAACTCAGAGCTGTTTTCTAGCACTTCATGTTTTTTCTGCATCTGTTCAGAACAAGGTGGTACAGGTCAGAACAGACAACACCACTACAATGTGGTACATCAACAAACAGGGGCACTCGGTCTTCGGCCTTGTGCACCGAGACGATGAAGTTGTGGTTCTCTGGCTTATTCTCTGAACACTTCCCTCATAGCAGTTCACCTCCCAGGCAAGGAAAATGTCCTGGCAGATGCTCTCAGCAGGATTTCCCAGGGCCATCATGAATGGTCACTGAATCCCTAGTACTGGGGATAGTTTTTGCCAGATGGGGCACTCCTCAGATAGATCTTTTGCAGCCCCAGACAATCATCAACTTCCACTTTTTGTTGCAGGCCCCAGTGTTGGGCCCAGTCCCCTGGATGCCTTTCTCCTCGATTGGGAAGGAAGTTTCTCTATGCCTTCCCCGTCCCTCTTTGTTCAAGGTGCTAGTCAAAATCAGGTCTCAGCCCTGCAAGATGATCCTGATTGCTCCAGATTGGGCCAGGCAGCCCTGGTACCCACTCCTTCTGTCCTTAGCAGTCCATCTTCCCTGTGCCTCCCCAGGAACCACAATCTGTTAACCTGTGCTCAGGGAGAGTCTGGTATCCGAATCTCAAATCCCTCAACCTCAAGGCCTGGCTCTTGAGGAGTTAGAGTTGCTGATCTACAACTTTCTCAAAGTGTTCTCGAAATCTTGAAAGCTTCTAGGAAGCCTTCCACCAGGGCTACCTATAACTCCAAGTGGAAAAGATTTTCCATATGGTGTTCTGGGAAGCATATTTCCCCGGAATCTGCTGATTTACCCACTGTATTGGATTATATGGTCCATCTTAATTCTTTGGGACTGAGACCAACTACCCTGAAAGTGCAATTGGCAGCTGTCTCTGCCTTCATTTCAGCTGGAAGCCTCTTCTCTTTCTGCTCACCCTGTATTTTCCAAGTTTTTAAGGGATTGCTTCATACCAATCCTCCATTCAGGGACCCTGCCCTGCCTGGGATCTTAATGTTTGCATTGCTCAGCTGATGCAACCCCTTTGAGCCTCTGTCTTGGCAGAGCTTAAGTATTGACTTGGAAAACTGTATTTCTAGTAGCCATCACTTCTGCCAGGTGCATAGTGAGTTACAGGCCTTATCAGTGGAGACTGACTTTATTTCTTTCACAGGGATAAGGTAGTCCTCAGGACTAACTGGAAGTTTTTGCCTAAGGTGGTTTTCGGATTTCCACCTTAACCAATCTATTTCACTTCCAGTGTTTTTCACTGACCATTCCTCCTCTGGTGAGAGAAGGCCGCACAGCTTAGATGTTAAGAGGGCCCTAAGTTACTACATAGAGCATACCAAGGGTCACAGGTTTGACTCCCTCCAACTATTTCTCACTTATGGTGAGGTTGGGAAAGGAGACCTGCCACTAAGAGATCCATTGCCAGGTGGATTGTCTCTTGTATCCAATTTTGCTATCAAAAACTGGGTAGGTTCCCCCTCAGGCCTGAGGCTCACTCTACCAGAGGTACAGCTGCATCTCTAGCTGCTGCTAGAGACATCCCCATCTTGGAGATATGTCAAGCAGCTACTTGGAAAACAGTACACACTTTCACCAAGCATTACTCCCTGGATATCCAGGCCAGGAGGGATGCTCGGTTTACACAACCGTGCTTCACAGCCTATTCCTAAGTAGGTTCTGTCCCTCCTCCTTGGAGGTACTGCTGTGTAGTCTGCATCTGTCATAATATAGCAAGACTTCATGTTGTTTGAAGAAAAATTACTCACCTTAGTAATGTTGTTTCTTCTAATGGAGTCGTTATATTATGACCTCTCCCACAGCCTGCGCCCCTCTCAGAACTTACTGGTGTATGGGGTGGGCAGTCCACTGTTGGCACTTATTGATGCCCTTTATGTTTGGGTGTTGTGTTTTATTTATTTATTTTATCTTGTTGTTTCTGGTCCCTGACTTGAGTCTTGGTGTTGGGACCAGGAAAATGTGTGAATATTTTAGCAGCCAGTTGGCTAGTGTAGGTTACAGCTTCCACACAGAGCCTTAGTGAGTTTTGCTTGTAAAGATCTGATGGTTTCGGTTTGAAACCACCCTAACAGAGCTTCTCTAACGAGCTCGCTCTAAGCTCCATGCACTGCATGGAAGTTAACTCTTTCACCTCCGGAGCAGTTCTAATGGTGGGACAAACTGCATCTGTCATAATATAGCAAGACTCCATTAGAAGAAACAACATTACTAAGGTGAGTAATTTTTCTTCTCTGTCTTCATCTTCTTGGGTGCACTTGTACTTTCTGGAGGCAGACCTCTTACCCGTTACTGCTTGTGCTACCCCCTAACATACCAGTTGTTTTTTAGCTTCAGATCTTTTGCTCCTGAGTTCTTGAGTTTGCACACACATTACTGTCTGCCAACAGCCCCTCTTGATTATGTTCCATTTCTAGAACACCTCCATCTCTTTCCTGATCCCAGCAATGTGCCATCCCAGAACCTCTCAGTCCTACTGTAGTCTGCTCTCCTGAAGTCAAGAACTCCTGCTTTGGTCTTACTCCATTCCCAACACACGCCAGGTGAAACCACACAGTGTGGTGGCTACTTCCTATGAGCGGTGCCTGCACTTTTACTTCTGGACATGCTCACCAATACAGAGAACCAGTTCCAGTATGCCCCTCTGCTTGGTGGGCTCCAGGACACATTATGTCAGCAGCCCACTCTGAAATGAATCCTGCAGCACCTGAGTCTTGGTACAGGTGATAGCAGGATGAAAAATTACTCACCTTAGTAATTATGTTTCTTCTAGTGGAGTCTTGCTGTATTCTGACTAGTGCAGTTAGCCCCAGCCTTTAAACTGCCCCAGAGAACAATGGGTTAACTTTTCTATGCATGGCATAGAATGTTTATCTCGAGCTTAGTTGATGTCTCTGCCTGTTGTAATTTGAACTGCAACCGTCAGATATTTACGAGCAAAACTCACTAGGTGTTCTGTGTGGAAACTGTAGAATTTTTACTAGCCAACTGGCAGAAAAATAATGTTTTGGGTTCTCAAGGAAGACTCAAGTCAGAAACCCAACACAAAACCAATCAAATGAAATAAAATCTCACCCCTGAGAAACAGAGGATGTAAAGGGGGCACCGTAAGGTGCCAACACTCGCCTGCCCACCCACATCCCAAAAATCTAGGTTCTGAGAGGGAGGCAGGAGAGATCAGAATACAGCAAGACTCCACTACAAGAAACATAACTACTAAGGTGAGTAATATTTTCTTCAAACAACATGAGATCTTGCTGTATTCTGACTAGTGCAGACTACTAAGCAGTACCTCCATGGAGAAGGGACAGAACCTACTTTGGGAATAGGCTCTGAAGTACTGTTGTGCCAAACCAAGCATCACCTCTAGCCTGGATATCCAGAGCGGAATGCTTGGTAAAAGTATGGACTGTTTTACAGGTGGCTGCTTGACAAATTTCTAAAGAGGGATATCCATGGCAGCAGCCAGGAAGCAGCTGTACCTCTTGTGGAATGAGCCCTCAGGCCTGAGAGTGAGTTTTACCCAGTTTTTCATAGCAAAATTGCATACAAGACACAATCTACCTGTAATGGATCTCTTGGTGGCAGGTTTGCCTTTTCCACTTCTCTATAAGTGAGGAACAACTGGAGGGAGCCAAACCTCTTATAACATCTAAACTGTGTAGCTTCCTCTCTCCCAAGGAAGAATGTTCAGTGAAGAAAACAGGAGAAATATAGACTGATTCAGGTGGAAATCTGAAACCACTTTAGGCAAGAACTTTCTGTTAGTTCTAAGGACCACTTTATCTCTGTGAAAAGAGATGAAATCAGGTTCCACTGACAGGGCTTGCAATTCACTGATATGTCTAGCAGAAGTAATGGCTACCAAAAACACTGTTTTCAAGTCAAGTACTTAAGCTCTGCTGAGGACAAAGGTTCAAAAGCGGGTTGCATAGGCTGAGCAATGCAAACATTAAGATCCCAAGCAGGAGGCGGATCCCTACAGGGGATTGGTGTGAAGCAATCCCTGAAAACTACAAAATACAGGGTGGAATGACAGTGAGGAAGACTTGCCTACTGACAGGAAGACAGAAACAGCTGACAAGTGAACCCTGAGAGTAGCTGGTTTAAGGCCCAGGCCATTGAGATGGACCATATAATCCAGAACCATAGGCAATTCAGCAGTGTCTGGAGAAATATTCTTCTTAGAACACCAAATGCTGAATCTTTTTCCATTTGGAGTTGTAAGTCTTTCTGGTGGAAGGCTTTAGAAGCATTGAGGATATCCAGAACCCCTTGAGAAAGATGCAGATCTGCAAACTCTAACTCTTCCACGAGCCAAGCCTTGAGATTGAGAGACAGAAGACTGGGGTACCAAATCCTCCCTGAGAGGATGTTAACAGGTTGCAATTCCTGGGAAGAGACAGGGAAGATGGACTGCTGGACAGCAACAAGGGATACCATGGCTGCCTGGCCCAGTCTGGAGCAATCAGAATCACTTTGCAAGATCGTGACCTTATCTTGACTAACACTTGAACAGGAGAGGAAGGGGAAAAGCATGCAAATGTCCCTTCCCAGTTCAGAATCAGAGCATCCAGGGACTGAGCCCAAGACTGGGGTCTGCAACAAAGAGAGGAAGTTGGTGATTGGGGCTGCAAAAGATCTATCTCTGAGTGCCCCATCTTAAAACCACCTTCAGCACTAGAGGATCCAGGGCCCATTTGTAATGACCCTGAGATGTTCTGCTCAGTGCATCTCCTTGGACATTGTCCTTCCTGGAGGTGAACTGCTATTAGAGAGGTTTGCAGAGAATAAGCCAGGGACCACAACTTCATTGCTTCTGTGCACAAGGCCAGAGACTAGTGCCTCCTTGCTTGTTGATGTACCACATGGTGGTGGTGGTGTCTGTTCTGACCTGAACCACATTAATCTGTACTGATTTGGAAAAAGCTTGCAGTGCCAGAATGCTGCCCTAAATTCCAAGAGATTGATGTGTAGAAAGATTCCTGAGCGACCACAGTCCCTGGGTGGTGAGGTCTCCCAAATGGGCTCCCAGCCCGGCAGGGAAAGCATCTGTGGTAAGGACCACTGAATGAGACTGAGTGGCAAATGAAACCTCTTGCCTCAAACTGTCCTGATCCTGCCACCATTGCGGGGCTTGGATCAGAGTTCGAGTCACTGAGATTAGTTTGGTAAGGGAATCCTTTCTTTGGGACCAAAAGCTCTTAGGTGGAACTGAATGTCCCTCATCTGGAATCTTGCACCTTGGACCACTGCTGTAGAAGCTGCCATGTGGCCCAAGAGCTGAAGGAAATGCCTTGCTGGTCGAGGTCACCTGATGGCTGAATGAAGAAGCCAGCTCCATGAGAGCTCGCCCTTTCCAGGGAAGGAAGGCTCTTGCTTTTACTGTATCCAGTTCTGCCCCTATGAAGGTGAGGAGGTGCAGTGCTTTGAGAAATTACTTTGGTAGGTTGAGAAGAAACCTGAAGAAGTGAGCACTTGCTGGGTCACTTGCAGGTGGGACTTGACTTGGTCTGGGGACTGGCCCACTATGAGCCAGTCATTCAAATATGGAAAAATGGAAATCTTTTGTCTTCTTAGGAAGGCAACAACTACTGCCAGGCACTTTGTGAAGACCCTTGGGGCTGAGGTTAGCCAAAGGGCATTGCTCTGAACTGATAGTGGCCTGAGGGCAACTCGAACCTGAGGTACTTTCTGTGGAAGCACCTGATGGGACTGTGAAAGTTGGCATCTTTGAGGTCCAGGAGGCTAGCCAGTCCCCTTGCCTTAGAGAGGGAAGGATAATTCCCAGAGTTATCATCTTGAACTTTGGCTTTAAAAGATATTTGTTCAGGTATCTTAAATGCAGGATGAGTCACCACTCTCCTGTCTTTTTGGGGGCTAGGAAGTACCTGGGTACAGTCCTTTGCCCCAGTGTAGGTGGTACTCTCTCTATAGCTCTTAGAGCTAGGAGAGAAGAAACCTCTGTCTCTAGGGCAAGGGTCTCTGAGAGATTTGCATGTGGAAAAGATCTGGCTCTCATCTTGGGAAATCTTTGAAGCTGAGAACCAGTTCCTGGATTACTACTTCCAGGACCCACTTGTCTGATGTAACAGACATCCAGTCCTGGACAAAGTAAGCCAGACTGCTCCCTACTGGGATAGAAGAATCAACCCGGCAGACCCATCAGGGTGTCTGCTTGGCAGGGGCTTTAGGCTGAGGGTGGATGCAGGCCTGCTCATCCCTCTTCTGCCTCTCCCTCTGAAGAACCTTCTCTGTGAAGAGAAGAAGAGGCCTGTGCTTGCCCTGGACTGCTGCCTTTGAGGGTTACCTGCCTTTCCTTGGTCTGAGCACTCCTGTAAGTGGTCCTGTATTCATCCATTTTCTTTATGTAAATCTCTGTCTGTTCCCCAAACAGAGAATTACCCACCTACAGGAAAATCCATGGCCTTAGCCTGGGTATCCTGTGAAAGGCAAGTACATCTGAGCCAAGCCATTCCGAAGAGCCACAGATGTAGCCATGACTCTTGATGATACATCACTGGAGTCCACAGCAGCATGAAACTGAACTTTTGATGCCTCAGTCCTATCTGCAGCCACCTCCTCCTCCAGCTCCTTGGCAAGTTGAGGGGAAGTCTGTTTAGCCAGTGCCAGTACAGTGTCCCACCTGGACTTCTGGTACCTTGCTACATAGGCCATATAATTTGCCTGCCTGAGTCCCAAGGAAGATGCCTGTACTGCTTCTTGCCATGGCATCAATCTTCCTGAGTCCTTGTCTGGGGTGTGTGATGCCAAGGGAATGCTTGCCTTATCACAGGCAGCAGCCTGTACAACCCCAACATGGCTGCATTGCTGATAAAGGAACTCCATATCTGAGCCAGAAAGAGTATACCTCTTGTCCATTCTTCTGTCCACAGGAGGTATGGAATTGGGAGACATAAGAATTTTTGTGTCTGTTTCCCAAAAGATTTGTGGAGGGAATAGACAGTCTCCTGGACTCTGGGATGTCCATCCTCTCTACATAGTCTGACTCCTCCTGATCCTCTGCTGCCTCCTCCACAGGAAGCTGGAGGGTATCAGCCACCTTTCTGTAAAACATGAAGTGTGAGAGGGGCCTCAGAAGCCTAGGAGGAGAAACACCTGAAGGTCTGTCTGGGGAGATGACTGGATCAATAGGCACATCCAGACTTTCAACATGACCATAATCATCTTCCAACTCTCTTCCTCCTCAAACTCTGGTTCATAAAATTATTCTAGGGTATAATCTTGAATCGGGAACTGACCGAACCGAGCCCCTGCCAAAGGTGCCAGATCCAGTTGGAACCGGGCAAAGCAATTCCACAATACTGAATCGCTTTAGCTATTTCTTCTCATGTTGGAGTATGAGGTTCTGGATCCGAACCGGCCGATTTGTCTTCGCTTTCTTTTGTTGGACCTGATTCCTCAGAATCAGCTCTCCTTTGCCCAAAGAAATGTCGCTCTGGTCAGAAGGCCTCCTTCTGGTTTCGTGGAACCAAACCGGGCTGGCCATCCGGGTCAGCGGGCTTGGCCTCCTTTCCCTCAGTCTACCTAATCTCTTTTCAAGGGTAGATTTGGGAAAGTGTTTACAAATGGCAGTCTGAATCGGGTGGTCAAACCCCAGACAATAAACACAGGTGGTGTGGGGATCGGCCTTAGCAAAGACCTCCCCACACACACTGCAGTGTTAAAACCCAGTGGGCCCATTTTGGGGGGGTTCTCAGACATGGCCAACCTAACCAAACTTACCCTTTTTCAGCAACTGCAAGCAAGACTCCCCTACGGTTCCTGACCGTGTCTGGTCTTGGAAAAACGTAATAAAAACCCATTTTTTAGAACCGATACAGACAGGTAACACACACTAAAGGAAAATACAAAATTCACCTAAATGACCGGTTCAGCCTAACCGATCCACACTTTTTATAAGTTCCACATAGAAAACAGAACAAAACCTATCTAGTACTCACGGTACCACAGACAGAGACTAGGACCGACTATGGAAACAACTTTTCGGTAGAAAACCAATCAAAAACCAACACGTCAACCAACTTCAAACCAAGCAGCAGGAGAAATCTCGGAGCGACTGTTCAGTGAGGTGGAGTAAAGAATCTGACAGTTGCAGTTCGAATTACAACAGGCAGAGACATCAACCAAGCTCGAGATAAACATTCTATGCCATGCATACAAAAGTTAACCCATTGTTCTCTGGGGCAGTTTAAAGGCTGGGGCTAACTGCACTAGTCAGAATACACACGACTTCATGTTGTTTGAAATGAAAACTATGTACCTACTGTAATTCTTTCTACTGTATATCTTCACCATTCATCACGGTGGGGTACTGCACTGCCCTTGAGGCTGACTTTCATCATGTGGCACTCAAGGGTTAGCCAGTAATGGATGCTGGCTCTCTACCACCTCAGTTCTGCTAGCCAGACAGGAAAACAGTGACAGAGAAAGGGTGAAGGTGGGGCAAGAGAGCCCAAGATAGAAAAAGGAAAGATTGTAAACTTAAAGGAGGTATAAGCTGACTGGAGAGGCCCTAAGTATGTGGGTGGGGGCCCAACCACTGTGCAGACCAGAAGAGGTTGAGAGGATGGGAGGGAGACAAGGATAAGAAAGGAGAGAAAGAGACAGTGAGTAAAGAAGATGGGAGGGAGGGAGGGAGAGAGAGAGGAAAAGATGGATGGTGAGAAGAGAGAGAAAACAGAGAAGGGAGAAAGACCCCATGGATAAAACTGCAGGATTATACCGCTGCCTGAGGCATAAGGGAAGGAGATCTACTCAACTGCTCTCATCTTTTATGAACCTGAAGGGTCCAAGGATTGGACACTAGAGCCTACAAGCTGGGACAAAGGGCAAGGTCCCTCCGGCACAAGGAAGGGGCCACCTTCTAAATGAGCCCTTCTTGAGCTCTGGTGGGAGAGCTTTCTGCACCTAGATCTACCACCAGGTGGAGGAGATAGAGATTAGAAGGACCTTGCCCCATGGATAACCATTGGGTGCTATGACATGCATAAAAGAACCATATGTGGACCCAGAGATGGAGGAGAAGAAGGTAGGGATCCTTGGAGCCCCACTGACCCAGCTCGGGACCAGGGACTCTTGTACAGAATGTAGTCCCAGGGATGACCCCACCAGATCATATGGAGCTCCAAGGGCCCCTGGCCAGAGAGAACAAGAAATGAAAATTACGTACCTACCGTAATTCTTGATCTTCTCTTGTATCTTCACCATTCATTACTGCTTGGGTTAGTGCCGGAGGTGTGCACCGCTTCAGGAGGTTTTTTTTATTTGAGTCGGCTCCAACAGCGCCCGCCTCGAGTAAGGGACGTGACTGCATCAAGCGTGAGGGGCGGCCGTTAGGTGCCGCAGACTCCTCCTCCTCTATCTCAGTTCTGTAGCTGAGAGGCGAAAATAAAGGGTAAGAAAAAAGGAAAGCAAGGCAAGAGAGCTGAGGGACAGAAAAGGAAAGGATATAAACTGAAAAGGAATAAGCCAGTAGAGAATAGACAGAGGAGAGAATTCCTACCCTAAGGGACCAGGGGCCTCCTTTCCGGGCGGCTCTAGGGAGGAACAGAGAGAGAGAAAGGGAAAGAAGAAGAAGAAGAAAGAGGAAAAGAAAGCATGTTGAGAGGGAGAAACAGTGCCCATTGAGCATTGGTTGAGAGGCTTATAAGCTCGAGACTAAAACAAGGAGCAAGAATCCCTGCTGATAGGACTGAGAGAAGGTTCAACTGAACCACCTGCACAGATCAGACACTAGGGCAGATTCTCTGATCTCCAACATGCCAAGTCCCTACATCCTAGGTGGGAGCTCACAGACTGCCTGGACAGAATCTGTTCCGGAGAGTGCGCCCACCAGAAAGGGGACTATGTGCCTTAGCACCCTGTTAAGTGCTAACACAGCAGTGTATGGGAAATTATTATGCCTTAATGAAGACGGCTATGTATGAGAAAGGATAGAGTGGGAACTCAATCAGACTCCCTAAGGCAAGGCAAGAGCAGTCGCTCAAGGCTGAGAAGTGCAAAGCACCAGGTAGAATGAGCTGAGTAATAATACCTGCCAGGGGAATCTAAACTTCTGTTAAGGCCAAGCCAGGGCACGGCCTCTGAAGCTGCGGTAATGCGAACATGATCAATGTACCCAGAGGTTGACCTTAACGCAGCCAGAAAGAGTTCCTCAGAATAGGTGAAAACAGAGACCGTGCTTGTTCCTCTTACCTTAAGGAAAAAGATCCATTTACTAAGAATGGGAAACAGAAAAAACACGTTTTTTTTATTTATTTGGCATAAAGGCCAAAGGAAGGGAGAGGAATGAGACAGGGGAGACACCACAGTAGGAGGCCACTGAGGGGAGGTGGGTGGGTATCAGTAATGAATGGTGAAGATACAAGAGAAGATCAAGAATTACAGTAGGTACGTAATTTTCATATCTTCCCTGTCAATCTTCACCATTCATTACTGCTTGCAAGTACCAAGCCTCCCCAAAAGGGGTAGAAACCCTGAGGGAACAAGACCCCAGCCTCCTGTTGGTGAGAAACAGAAGGGGAAGACACTGGGCTAATCCAGAGAGAAGCCTATGGGGAGAAGAGCTAGGAGGTGCCCCCGAGGACGGGAGACAGAGGAGGCCCTGCAGTAGTCTCCTAGCTCTGGAGGAAAAGAGACGGGTCCCAGGCGAGTGGAATCACCCACACCGGGCCAGGGTGACAACCTTGATAGATGAAGCCACGCGTCCGCCTAATGCAGATCGCTGTCCCTCAAGCCTGGAAGCCACCTCATTGGCGTCATAAGATGCCCTTGCTTGGTGTCTTGCCAGCTCCAGGCCCTATAGCAGAGAGGGTAATAGCTTGTCTGGTTTGCTCCGTATCAGGCATTGATGCTAAGATTTGGGAAAGCATCGACCACAAATGCCTACTGTAGGCATAGTGGGCCTGATGAGATGCAATGCAAGACATCGCATGAGAGGAAGAGAACACTCTTCGCCCCACCGGTCGAACTGTAGGGAATCGAGTCCGGTGAGCGGTCGTGTGCCAGGCGGCGGCATCCGGAGGAGTCTCTAGGTATGCCAAACCCAAGGTGGGTTGGAGAGAGTACCCAGGAAGTTCGAAGGGCACAATACCTCGTCGGCAGTCTGCCGGGCTGGAGAAAGGGCGGCTGGTGACTGCCAGGGATGGATAGACGCCTCCTGGAAGGAGAGGGCCAGGATAGTACCACCAAGTGCTGGGCACTGAATTTGCCAAGGAATTCCACACGCTCCCGTTCAGTATTGTCTCACCTAACATAGGAAATTCTAAGATCCCTCACCATCCTCGAAGGAATCGCTGATATTCAGTGAAATCAGCATTAGAGGAGAGATGAGCAGAGGGTTCCTCTCCCTCAGAGGAGGGAGACGGATGATGGAGAGCTTGAGTGTCCAGAGGACTCTTGTGGCGGTGGGGATAGGCGAAAAACCTGCTCATTCATGCACCTAACATATGAGGGGAAGGCCGCTGCTGAACCTCTGAATGCCTCCCAAGATAACGGGCCCGTGGGACCGAGCATGGCCTGGGAGAGGGGTGGCTGCAGAAGAATGGGAGATGGGCACCTCACGGAGAGGCAACTGTCCTCTGCTAGGGCTCTGGAATCCAGGGAATGGAGCCGGGCTGGCAGATCCCGGACAACAGATCAGGTCGAAAATGGAACCCTGGCGATGCAAAGCCTGGAAGAGCCCAGAAGGATCCTCCCTGTGATGAACCTGGGACTGCATGGATCCAGAAGGGCAGCCCACAGGAATGCCACTGGAGGGGACCCTGGGGTCCAAGGGAGAGGCAGGGCCCAGCGCTGACTTCTAGCCACACCTGAGGGGTGGCAGACAGAACCGAGAAGCCTGAAGTCTGCCTCGACCCTCGGACTCCGAGAATGCCCTCCTCCTGACCCCAGCAACCTCCCACCCCGAGGGTGCAGCAGCACCAGGGTCGGTAGCTGCCACGAGCCCCCAGGAGGGAGAGCCTCCCTCCACCCCGGCTCCATCGCCCCAAGACCCCGGACCACCTCTAGCCTGGGGACCTCGGGGAGGACAGCAGTGGGGACAGAGAAGAGGCCGCTGGGCCGCTCTAGCACCTCGAGCCACCCGGGACCCTGACTTCTAAGAATCAGGTTGCCAGGGCGGGTCCACGTCTGAATCATCAGCCTCTGAAGAGGAAGAGATCAGCTGGACCACGATACTAGCAACCCCAGGTGTCCCGTGAAGCGGCGCCGTCCAGCGGCACGGTGCCGGAGGCAGCGCGACGACCTTGGACCCCCGCGACAGCTAAGCCCGGCCTCAGCTCCCCAACGGTGCCGGCCAGACCCACGGCACTGCCATCGGCACTGGGATGCCACCCGGCACCGCTGGGAGAGCGTACCAGGCCCGCGGCACCGCAAGCGCTGAAGGCCAAAACGGCGCCACGGTGGTGCCGCTCGATCACCAGACCGCAGTGGCGCCGGATCTGAAACAGTGCCGAAGGCGGTGGCGCAGGTCCACCGATGCCAGGACCAGCAGGCGTGGGCCTTGACACTAGGGAGCCTGCACCTCCGAGGATGTGACTGCCGAGGCGGTGTCTCTGCCGTGGCCCCGGGAGGGACCTCGGCGTTCCTCCGACACCGCAAAAAGCTTCCTCTTCGCAAGAGAGATGAGGAAGCCCCTCCTCACGGACCGTATAGGCCCGAGAGGGGACCCGGAGGAAAGGCCTAGAGACCCTACCTGGGAATCCTGGAGCACGCCGTCCCTCAAAGTCGGCTGGCCTTTGCAGATCTTGAACACGCAAGAGACTTCAAGGACGCCGATGGTCCATGGAGAAGCAGGCATCTACGCATCCATATCATGGTTGGGTCCCAGGCAATGAAGACAAACATCATGCCGATCCGAGACGGAAAAATGCTGGCCACAGGAGCACCGACGCATAGGGGCACGGCCCACCTTCGACTTCTACGCTTTTCCTCAACCTGACATGATGTGAACAAAATTAGACAAAAATTAGCAACAAAGCTCTAGCGCCATCGAAAATAGAAATAACAGAGCGGTCTTACGGGTAGCGTCGGGAAAATACGAGATCACGAGAAGGAGTCTGTCTTGATTGTGGCGCAGAGGCCTAGTTCAACTACCGCCGCAGCAGGTGCAACCTCAATGGTGGGAGAAACAGAACTGAGATAGAGGAGGAGTCTGTGGCACCTAACGGCGCCCCTCGTGCATGATGCAGTGTGTTGTTTCCGAGGGTAGCGCATTGCGCTGACTCAAAAAAAAAAACTCCCATAGCGGCGCGTGCTCCAGCACCAACCCAAGCAGTAATGAATGGTGAAGACTGACAAGGGAAGATCCTAAGATCTACAATCCTGGAGATTATCTACATTCTTCAGGCTAGTGGTGAGAAACCCATCTCCCTTGTGATTTTCTTTGTCACATGCTTGGCGTAAGTAGTAATAAACTTTATTAGTACTCCTTGCTTGTTTACAAATGTTTCTTAGATGACTCGAGACACAAGAATCTGTATTATTATTATTATTAGTTATCCTACACACCAAGAGTGTTTAGGCAGCACCCCAAGTACAAGAGGCCTGTGTCAGGGATGGTGCCAGAACTGGAACTAAATACACTGCCAGGAGATTCCCAGCACGGGAACCTTGGGCACTGACGGCCCACCTAATGATGACCTGGCACCAATCCAGCACTGATCCAATGCCTACCTGATATCGACATGGCACCAACCCGATGCCAACACAATGTCGAACTGCCACCAACATGATGCTGACATGGCATCGACCCAGCACCGGGACTAGCACCAGAATTGTTACCAGGCCAGTCACCAAAGAGCCCAAACCTGGCACCGTGCCAGAACCAGACCCAATACCAACTACCCAGCTAGCACTGAAGTGACCAGCAGTGGTACCAAGCTGGCCACATCAAGTGATACACAGTGGGGTACAGCCAGTGGCACAGGAGTCAGCAGCGCAGCCACCGGTATGGGCTGAAGGCTGTTTCTGGAGCCAAATGCTCTACCCAGCTTGAGGCAGGGTCCTTGGCTCCAGTTCCACCAACCCAAATGGGTGAGGGATGGGATCCACTGACAGACACACACAAGCCTTATGCTACACCCTCTGCTCCAAAGAGCTGCGAAGGGTGGAACTGACTACTGGAGTATCCACTTAAAAACAGAGGGAACTCTGGGTCTCAGACCTTGACATCCCAGTACTAGAGGCCCCACCAGTGCTGATGGTGCTGATGAGGGCCTCCAGTGGGAGACTGAGGGTCTTGTGGCAGACCTCCAGAGGGTGACCTCGTGTAGAGTCATTTTCCATTTTCACCCCTTCCAAAAGAAAGAGGAAGATGCTGAGGCCAACCAGCACTGAGAACCTGACTAAAATAGGGAATGGGCCTACCCTTTTGTGCTTTTGGTAGGACTGTCCTTCCTCCCTAGCACAGAACCACCCATGGGAAGAACCCTTTCCCAATGGGGAACGTGGACCAGACACAGTCTCGCTGCCTCAGCAGGCTGCCTGGAAGGCTCACTATCATCAACATCAATGGTCACTGACTAGATATCAGTAGGGCTGAGAGAAAACTGACAAAATATTTTGCAAAATTACTAAACTGTCACAAAAATAACAAACTGTAGATTTAAACACTAAAACTGAGAAGAACTGAATGCTGTTGTTGTATAGGTGTGATGTTTTGACTCCTGGCAGTGAGCAACGCCATCACTGTGGCACACCGATGGTGGAAAAAGAAAGTGATGCAATTGAGGGCTGGTGCTGGGTAAGCCTGGGACTGTGAGCCACCCTCTCAGTGCTATGCATGTGCACAGCTTGCCTTGGTGCCAGTCCTCCTGAAAGTTCTGGCTCTCATAGGGTCTTAGTGTCCCCAATCCATTAGTGTGAATCAATGTTGAGGACTGATTGCTTGAAGATACATACTTTCCAAAGCCCTCTATGGGGTATAACCACCAGAGGACAGGAACATCAATAATTCCACAGCCCTTTATGGGGATAACCACCAGAAGGCAGGGACTCCTTGCATGTCCAGCAGGACCTGAGACTAGTCAGGGGCAAGTGGAGACTCCCATGGACTGGGAGTGGGAGGGCACCCCAACAGCTCATGCCTGAGCCTGCAGGAGAAGACATGAATCCCCTGGTAGTGCAAGCTGAGCACCCTACACCAGGCTAGGTGTGCCAACTGAGACAGGCAAAGCCATGCCATCCTCAAGTGCAGTCTATAGTTCCCACTAGCCTGGAAGCTACTTTATTGGTGTCACTGGATGCCCTCACTTGGTGCTTTGCCATCTTCAGGCCCTGGACAGAAAGACAGAAGGGTTCCTGTTCCTTGCAATCCAGCATGGACACTAACAGTTCACTCAGTGTCACCCACAGGTGCTTGTCATAAGCTGGCTGATGTGCCTGATGTGCAGAAATACACATCATGGTGCATGAGACCAAAAAACTCTCCTGCCTCATGCATAGAGCTTCACATAATTGGTGTCGTTGGGGTGGTTGTGCAACTAGGCCAAGAGGGGTCTGCAACACCATAAACCCTGAGGTGGGATGAGGGAAAGAGCCTGGAGACCTTGGCCTGTGGAAGCAGAATACATGCACTGGAAGTCCCTAGGGGATGGAGAGGGGGCAAAGGGATGGAGTCAGACATTCCCGGATGTGTCCGTAAATGACCAGGGTCAGGGATGGATGACAGTATTGCAACTGCTATAGCAGCACTACAGTAGCAGTATTGTGAGCTGCCAAATGGCAAAGACTCAGCTCCTCCATCATTTCCAAAAGGAATTGCTGGTACTGAGAGTACTCAGTATCATAGGAGAGACAGACTGAAAAATCTCTTCCTCAGAGAAGGAAGTGGGAGAGGTGGAGTTGGATTCAGGTAGTGGTGCTGTAGTAACCTCAGGTCTAAAAACTGCCTGACCAGCTCTAAGATGAAATTGGTGAAACACACTATCAGCTGCACTGAACTGGTCCCAGGTCATGGGCCCCAAAGGACAAGAAATACCTGGGAGAGAAGGGCGCAGGAGGGGAGGAGGAGGGTCATGGATGACCAGGCCAGATCCTCTGCTAGAGCTGTAAGAATGCTCAGGGATCTCACCCAGAGGGAGGCCTGTCAAATCCACCCATTTGTGAATGACCAATAGCACTGGACCAGTCCAGATGGTGCCCGTGGTGGGGAACCTCTAATGGGAAGAGTGGAGCTGTTTGCATCCAATGCATCCAATGGGGTGGCCCCAATTCCCAGCAGTAACTCAGCCAGATGGTACCAGAGAAGATGGGCCCTAGACTAGTGCTGTGACCCCTGCCAGAGTTTTCACCACCTCTGGACAAGGGGTTAGCTGTAGGCCCAGTATCCTGTCTTATCTCTTATCAGTACTGACCCAGCCCCATAGACCAAGCCCAGACTTCAGACTGGACACCTTACCATATTTGGTCATGCACCTGACACTGTCAGAGGCATCTGGCCCCATCCCTAACACCGCAAATGGCACCAGAACCAGGTCCAGCACCAGAACATGAACCGGCACTGCAAATGGCACCAGACGGAGTCCGGCACCATTCCCAGTGCCAGCCTGAGGCCAATTCCAGAAGTGGCTCCTGGCCCTGAGGCAGGCTTGAAATAAGGCCCAGAAAGGCCTCCATCCTCACCAACCCCGTCCACAGGTCCAAGGTCAGCTCCATCATCCTACCTCCGTCATCTGTCTGCTCTGGGGAAGAAAAGACAATAATCTCAGGTCTATGGTGGGGCGGCTCCAGAACCCTTGCCTCTCCCAGCACCTCGAATGGTGGTAGAAGGATGCCTGGTCTTGCAGCCAGCACTGTCCCTCTCACCTGTACCAACCTTAGTACCAGAAGCTGAGATGGAACCAAGCCACAGTGTTGAGGTGCCCACTGGCATAGACTGAGCATAGCTCAGCCTCACCAGCAGGCGTGTCTGCTGCCTAAAGTGCTGGATGGCCTGGGAGGGTGCTCAGTTGGCCTCCTGTAGGAAACTGACTGTTCACCTGACCTCCCTGGGCCTCTGATGTCTCAATGAGGTGAGCGTGGGAGTGCCTAGTCTGCCTCAGTATGTATAGTACTGGAAAGAGCTCTGGAGAAAAGCCCAAGGGCCTTACCTTGGCATCCTGGCATGATGCCTGTCTCTAAAGGTGGTTGGATCATGGTCCCACCTCCATGAATGCTCTTGAGGGTATGATAGTCAATAGAGAAACAGGCATCGCACCTATCCATATCATGGTGTGTGCCAAGGCTGTCCCAACAGTTGTTTTGCCAGTCCTGAATGGCAATATAGCCCCACAGAAGCACCCATGCATAGGTAGCCAACAAGATGCTTCTTCTTCTGGCCTTCTTTCTTTTCACTCCTCAGGACGCAACATGATAACATGAACAAAAGCAAGAAAAGAAAAGGAAAAGTTCAGTGACAAACTGAATGGTACAGTAAGAAAAGCGGCACTAAAGAAAAATGGTGCCATTTAAAAATGGCATTGAACAGGCAGCGATGAACTGAGGAAAGAAGTGATGCAGTTAGGTGAATGCTGCTCCATGATGTGGACTCAATAGAGGATAAAACAGAAGTGAAGAAAGGAGAGGAGCCAGCATCAGTTAATGGTCAACCTATGATGGCAACGTTACTATATCTGCCTTGTGGGCGGCACCGATGGCAGTCCCTAGGCTGCAAAGTCTTTGTTTCTGCTGGGTACTAGCACCTCTGGCTCGGACCCATAACTGAAATAAATGGTGAAGATTGATTCTCGGAAGGTCTACAGTACCTTATCTTTATGGAAACCAGTACACGGAGTATCTGTGACAAAGCATGGATTTCAGATACTCTGAGTGCATAGGTGATAATCACTAGAACTGCTGCTTTCAAGTTAGGAACTTCAAGTCACACATTGCAGTAGGCTGAAAGGGCTTGTGGAGTGAGCATGTCCAACACAAGGTTGATGTCCCAGGAGCTACTAGCTTCCTGATGGGAGAGTCTTGTATGTAAAATGCCTTGAGGAACAACTTATATAATGGCAGCTATGCTAGATGGAAGGTACCAACAGAGCTGTGGTATGCTGAAATAGCACACAGGTGACTTTACTGTGGAATACTGCAAGCCAGCATCAGAAAGATCTAGTACTCCAGAACCTTGTCAGGTGGACAACAAATGGGGTCCATATGGGTTTGAGTACCAGATGAAAAATATTTTCCATTTGGCTGTGTATATCTTCCTAGTGGAAGGTTTATGTGCAGTTGAAAGTATTTTGGAGACTGTCTGAGATACCATGTGCCTGTCACTTTTATCTTCTCATGAGCCAGGCCAGAAGGTGAAGGAATGCGGTAGGAATGGATCAGTTGACCTTACATCAGCAAGTCCATCCTGGCTGGCAGAGTCCTTGGTTTGCTGACTGAAACTGTTCAACAGAAAAAAACATTTGTCAAGACCAGCATGGGCCACTAGTATCATCTTGTACATGTTGAGGCCTTTTAGTTTTTCCTCATAGTGCTTTTGCTGTAGACCCTGTACCATTTTAGAGGAAGTCCAGAGGATGGCAACTAAAATGGTGGAGAGTCTACAACAAAACTGTATGAGAGAGACATAAAGACTTAACATGTACACCCTAGAAGAAAGGAGGAAGGGGGATATGAAAGACACTTTCAAATACCTTAAGGGCATAAATAAGGTACCAGAAGAAAAAATTACTCACCTTAGTAATGTTGTTTCTTCTAATGGAGATCTTATATATTATAGACATTAGCAGTTTGTTCCAGCTCTAGAACTGCCCTGGAGTGAAATGGTTAAAACCATTCCAAAATAGAATTTTGAGAGAGCAGCTCTATCTGTGTCATTTCAAACTTGAACTGTCAGATCTTTATGAGCCAAACTCACTAAGGTCTGTGTGGAAGCTTAACCTACACTAGCCAAATGGCTACCTAAATAATAACAACCATTGATGGTCCCAACACCCAAGACTCAAGTCAGGGGACCAGAAATACTAACATCATTCTAATAATATGAAAATGGAACATAAGTATAATAAAACACACACGCATCACATACACACTTAAAAGTCCCAAAGGGACAAAATGCTAACAGGACATAAGTAGTGCCCACTAAGTTGTCCGCACCCTACAAGTAGAGGTTCTGAGAGGGGCAGGTTGGGAGGTCTATAATATAGCAAGACTCCATTAGAAGAAACAACATTACTAAGGTGAGTAATTTTTTTCAAACAACATGAAGTCTTGCTATATTATAGACATTAGCAGAATACACAGCAGTACCTCCATGGAGGAGGGGCAGAACCTACTTAGGGAATAGGCTCTGAAGAACAGCTGTGCCAAACCAGGCATCTCTCCTGGCCTGGACATCCAGGGAGTAATGCTTAGTAAAGTATACCGTTTTCCAAGTAGCAGCCTGGCAAATCTCTAATAAAGGGACATCTCTGGCAGCAGCTAGAGGCGCAGCTGTACCCTGGTAGAATGAGCCCCTCAAACCAGAGGCTCTGCCCACTTTCTGATAAAATTGGATACAAGAGACAATTCACCTGGCTATTGATCTCTTAGTAGCAGGTTTTTTTCCCAACTTCACCATAGGTAAGGAAAAGTTGGAGGATTCGAACCTGTGACCTTTGGTATGCTCTATATAATAACTAAGAGCTCTCTTAACATCCAGGCTGTGCAACCTCCTCTCACCGAAGAGGAGTGATCAGTGAAAATACTGGAAGGAGATAGATTGATTAAGATGGAAATCTGAAACCACCTTAGGCAAAACTTCCTATTAGTCCTAAGGACTACCTTCTCCCTGTGGAAAGAAATAAAGTCAGTCTCCACTGACAAGGCTTGCAATTCACTTATGCGTCTGGCAGAAGTGATAGCCACTAGAAAACAGTTTTCCAAGTTAGGTACTTAAGCTCTGCAGAAGACAGAGGTTCAAAAGGGTTGCATTAACTGGGCAATGCAAACATTAAGGTCAAGCAGGGCCGGTTCGAAAGGGAGGATTAGTATGGAGTAATCCCTTAAAAACTTGGAAAACACAGGATGAGAGGAAAGAGGGATGATTTTCCTGCTGACAGAAAAGCAGACACAGCTGCCAAATGAACTCTCAGGTAGCTGGTCTGAGACCCAAGGAATTAAGATGTACCATGTAATCTAACAAAATGGGCAATTCAGCAGATTCTGGGAAATATTTTTCCCAGCACATAAATGGAAAACCTTTTCCATTTAGAACTATAAGTAGCCTAGTGGAAGGCTTTCTGGAAGCCTTTAGGATCTCAAGAACACCCTGAGAGGTGTAAATCAGCAACTCTAACTCCTCAAGAGCCAGGCCTTGAGGTTGAGGGATCTGAGGTCCGGATACAAACCCTTCCCTGGGCACAAGTCAACAGATTGTGATTCCTGGGAGGCACAGGGAAGATGGACTGTCAGGAGACAGAAGGAGTGGGTACCAGGGCTGCCTGGACCAATCCTGGGCAATCAGAATCACCCTGCAAGGCTGAGATCTGATTTTGACTAGTACTTTGAATAGGAGAGGAAAGTGGGGGAAAGCATAGAGGAACTTCCCTCCCAATCAGAAGAAGAGGCATCCAGGGAACTGAGCCTAGCACTGGAGGCCTGCAACAGAACAGAGGAAGTTTGTGATTGTCTGGGGCTGCAAAAGATCTATCTGAGGGATGCCCCACCTGGCAAAAATGAAAATTACGTACCTACCGTAATTCTTGATCTTCTCTTGTATCTTCACCATTCATTACTTACTGGGTTTAAGCCGGAGGCGCGCACCCATCACGAGGAGCTTTTTTTTTTTTTTTTAAACTTTGGCTAAGGGCACCGCTTCTCGCGAGGACGTCATGTCATGCGGAGGGGCAGCCGCAGAGAAGCGACTCCTCCTCCAACTCAGTTCTGTGGAGTCGGAGAGGCAAAGCGTAAAGCAGAGATAAAGATAGCGAGGCAAGATAGCCAAGGGATAGCAAAGCAAGGAAGAATGAACTGAAAAGGAATAAGCCAACGGAGGAAGGACAGAGGAGATAAGAGTATCCCTAACCTAGGGACTACAGGGCCTCCTTACCTGGACAACTCTAGGAGGAGAGAGAAAGGAGGGAAAGAGAAAGAAGAAGAAGAAGAAGAGAAGATGGGATGTTGAGGAACTAGAATGCCCAAGGAGCCTAGTTAGCTTATGAGCTGAAAGCTCGACTTAACAGGGAAGCAAGAATCCCGAGAGATAGAGCTGAAGAGAAGGTTCACCAAACCCGCTAGACAGACTCAGGAGGGCATAGTCCTCATCCTCAACATGCCATTGTTTTGATAACCACTGGGCTCCTGGCCGTGGAAGGCCTTTAACTGGGACGGACACCGAGGAGGAGAATAAAAGCCCCGGCAGTATAGGAAGCACACTACTCAGGGTTTGGAAATGGAAACTGTAAGCCTTTCAGGAGTTCATAAGTACAGAAGTGGGACTCAGTCGGATCTGCCAAGGCAGGCCAGAGGCTTAGGCTGGCTGGGATTGGTTATGGTCAGCACTGCTTGTCTGTAAAACTGTCCGAGGACACTAGAAAGGAAAACACCAATTATCAAAATCTGGTGAGAAGAGGCAGTCTGCCCTCTCATCTTACTTCTTGTTTGTTTTTCTTTCTTTTTTTACAGATAATCACTTGCAGGCTAGGAACGTGACCTGAATACCAAGAATGCCTATGGCAGTCGAAGAGAGTTCCTCAGCTTTTTGCTTTTTTTTTTTTTTTTTCAAAAACAGACGTGCCTGCTCCTCCTCTCTGCAAGGCAAGAATTAGAAGGAGGGTTTTGATTCTAGGGCTTAACAGCTGGAGCACAGGATTGAGGATCAAAACTGAATAGCCTGAGCCAGGCTAAAACTCCAGAGGTATCTCGCCCGAGGATGGCAAGAGATAGTTGTGCAGTTTGATCGCCAGCAAATCCACTAGATGGCCCAAGAATCTTAGAGTAAATAATTTTCTGGAGAATAAGAACCCCCAAAAATAGATTTTTTTTTTTTTTGGAAAAATTGAGCAATTCTTCCATTTTATAATTTTTTTTTTTTTTTTTATATTGCACAGAGAGGAAGGAGGCGGGAGGTGGAGAAGCCACAGGAAGAGGCCACTAAGGGGATGGAGGGACGGAGTAAGTAATGAAGGGTGAAGATACAAGAGAAGATCAAGGAATTACGGTGGAGTACGTAATTTTCATATCTTCCTTGTCAATTCACCATCCATCATCCTGGGTGAGTATATGCTCCTCTTCCCCAGGAAGGGGAAGAGCCATACCCGAGGGAACAAGACCCCCAGCCTTCTGTTGGTGAGAAACAAGGAAGATCCTGCTCATTCAGAAAGCTCTAAGTGGGAAGAGCTGAGAGGTGCCTCCCGAGGATGAGGAGATGGAGGGAGCCCTGTAAAAGTCTCCTAGCTCAGAGAGGAAAAGACGGGTCCCCAGAAGGTGGAGCAATCACCCTACGCTGGGCCAGGGGTGACAATCTGGAAAGACGAAGCCATGCCGTCCCGCCTGATGCAGATCGCTGTCCCCACAAGCCTGGAAGCCACCTCATTGGCGTCGTGAAGATGCCCTTGCTTGAGTGTCTTGCCAGCTCAGGCCCTACGGAGAGGGCAGCAGCTTGTCTGGTTTGCTCCATGTCAGGCATTGATGCCAACAGCTGGGACATCATCGACCACAAATGCGGTTGTAGGCAGCGTGGTGAGCCTGATGAGATGCAATACTGCCTTTCCCGAGAAGAAGAACACTCTTACCCCCAGCGGTCGAACTGGAGAGAGTCCGATCCGTATGGCGATAGTCGCCAGGCAATGGCACCCAGAAGGAGTGTCTAGGTAACCAAACTGGAGGGCGGGTTGGGAAGAGAACCTAGAGACTCTGAGGGGCACAATACCTACGCTGACAGTCAGCGGGGCTGGAGAAGAAGCGGCTGGGACTGCCAGGACGGATAGGCGCCTCCTGGAAGGATAGGCCAGGAAGGTACCACCAAATGCTGGGCACTGAATTCACCAAGGAATTTCAAGGCTCTGCTCGGGTATTGTCTCCAACATAGGAAATCAAGATCCTCACCATCCTCGGGAGAGGAAACGCTTGATATCCAGTGAAACAGCACAAGGAAAGATGAGCAGGAGGTTCCTCTCCCTCAGAGGAGAAACAAGGATGATGGGGAGCTGGAATGTCCAGAGGATTCCTGTGGCAGTGGGAGGTGAAAGACCCGCTCATGCATACTATCTAACGTATGAGGAAGGCCACCCAGAACCCTGAACTGCTCCCAGGATAACAGACCCCTTAGACCGACATGGCCTGGGAGGCGGGGGTGGAAAGAGCAGAGAGATGGAAAGGGCACCTCAGGAGGCAACTGCTCTCTGAGGGCTCTGGAATCAGGGAAAGGGCCATAGTAGGAGGATCCCGGATATCAGACCAGGCACAGAACAGAACTCTGGGAAGTAGAGCCTGGAAGAGCCCTGGGGAGAAACTCCCTGTGATGTGGCCTTGGGACTGCATGGATCCAGAAGGGCAGTCACTTTAAATGCGCCCGGAGGACACCTAGAACCCTGGAGGGAGGCGGGAGGTTCACCACTCGGCTCTGGCCACCCCTGGGGTGGCCAAAAGACTCAGTGGCAGACCCCTGCCCCTCAACCTCCTCGGACTCGAGGGCCTCCTCCTTGACCACAGCATCCCCCTGTCCTAGAGGTGGCAACAGCACGTGGGGGGTAGCTGTCACGGCCCTCAGAGGGGAGCCTCCCCTCCGTCACCCACGCCTGCCCCCGGGCTCCGGCCACCCAGCCGGGGAACCTCAGAGACGCATCGGAAGGGGGACAGAGGAGGAGCACTCGCCGCCTGGTACCTGTAGCCACAGGGGACCCAGACCCAGAAGAGTGGGGGTGCCAGGATGGGTCCCATCAAAGTCATCACCCTCCGAGGAGGCCGAGACCAGCTGGACCTCGATGCTGAAGCCCCAGGGTCCCTGAGGCCACGCCAGGACGGCCCCAGTATTACCAGGGTGGCGCGCTGCGCCCCCACACCAGTAGCAGCCAGGCCCAGCTCCGAACCCCCAGGCGCCCGGCAGTCGGCACCGGAGAGGACAAGGCCCACGGCACCGCCCGGCGTTGGGAGGTGGCGGCACTGCAGCAACCGCCAGGTCCCCCGGCACTATAAGCGGCGCCGATGCCGCGGCATATACGCGCCGCCCGATGCGGCACATAGCGGTGCGGGATCTAAACGGCGCGGAAACAGTGCGCATCGATCACCATTTCGCGAATGGTGCGGGATCCGCCAGCGCCCGAAAGGCGGTCGAAATCCACCAGGCCAGGCCCAAAAAGCCAGGAGCTCAACGAGGCGAACCTTCTCCGAAGGTGACTGCGGCCCGGTGTTGGTGTCGGCCCCGGAAGGTTCCTGACGCTCCCCAACACCATGAAGGGCCTCTCTCGGCAGAAAACTGAGAGACCCCTCCTCCTCGGACGTATAGGCCCGGGAGGGACCCGGGGAGGAGCCTGCGACCTTGCCCGAGAATCCCGAGGCGGCGTCGTCCCCAAAGTTAGCGGGGCCTTGCCAGGCTCGCCCAGTTTCGAGAACGACAGTCCACCGAGAAACAGGCGTCCGCGAATCCATATCATGGTTGGGTCCCAGGCAACAGCAAAAGGCGTCATGCGGTCGAGGAGAGAATGCGGACACAGGAGCACCCGACGCATAGGGCGCCGCCCGTTTTGAAAAAGCGCTTTAGCTCCAACGTGACATAACGTAAAATAACAAGGCTAAAACACAGCAAGAAACACACCCGCCGAGATAGTAAAGGAACAGTCTTACCAGATCACGCCGAGTGTGAAGAAAACAGAGTCGGCAAACACGACTAAAATGACCGCTACTATTAACAAGGTGCTGCCTCGATGGCGGAGAAACAGAACTGAGTTGGAGGAGGAGTCGGTCGCTACTAATGGCCGCCCCTCGCGCATGCGCATGACGTCACTCGCGAGGGCAGTGCCGTTAGTCAAAGTTTAAAAAAAAAAGCTCCGTGACGTGGCGCCTCCGGCTTACACCCAGGAAGTAATGAATGGTGAAGATTGACAAGGGAAGATCTATCCCCAGCACTTGAGGATCCAGGACCATTCGTGATGGCCCTAGGAAATCCTGCTGAGGGCATCCGCTAGGATATTGTCCTTCCCTGGAAGATGAACTGCTATGAGGGAAGTGTTCAGGAATAGGCCAGAGACCACAACTTCATTGCCTCGGTGCACAAGGCTGAAGACCGAGTGCCCCCTGTTTGTTGATGTACCACATTGTTGTGGTGTTGTCTGTTCTGACTTGTATCACCTTGTGTGGACAGATGCAGAAAAAGCGAAGAGCTAAAAAGACAGCTCTGAGTTCCAGCAAATTGATGTGGAGCAGAGATTCCTGGGGACCAAACTCCCTGAGTGGAAAGGTCACCCATGTGGGCTCCCAACCCAGAAGGGAAGCATCTGTAGAGAGTCAAGTCGTGAGAAGGGGAAATGAAGGGACCCCGCTCTTAATTGCTCTGATCCTGCCACCACTGGAGAGCTAGGATCAAGGTTCGAGTCACTGGGACCAACTTGGAAGGGGGTCTCTTCTCTGAGACCAAAAGGTTCTCAAGTGAAACTGAATGTCTCTCATCTGAAATCTGGCTCCCTGCACAACAGCTGTGGATGCAGCCATGTGCCCCAGGAGCTGCAGAAAGTGTCTTGCTAGTCGAGAGACCTGCAGAGTGAAGGAAAGGCCAGAGCCACTAAATTCCTTACCCTTTCTGGGAAGAAAGGCTCTGGCTAGCTTTGTGTCCAATTCTGCCCCTATAAAGGTGAGTACCTGGACTGGTTCCAGAACCAACTTTGGTAGGTTTAGCAGAAAACCCAGGGAGGTGAGAAGCTGCTGGGTGACCTGCAGGTGAGATTTTACCTGTTCTGGGACTGGCCTACAATGGCCAGTCATCTAGATAGGGAAAAACAGCAATCCTCTGCCTCCTTAAGTGGGCCACTGCCACTGCTAGACACTTTGTGAATACCCTTGGAGCAGAGGTAAGGAAGGGCATTGCTCTGAACTGGTAATGACCTGAGGGCAGTTTGAATCTGAGGTACTTTCGATGGATCTTCTGATTAGGACATGGAAATAGGCATCCTTGAGGTCCAGGGAGGCTAGCCAGTCCCTGGCCTTAGGAAAGATAAAATCATTGCCAGAGTTACCATTTTGAACTTTGGTTTCAAAAGATGCTTGTTCAGATATCTGAGATCTAAAATGGGCCGCCATTCTCCTGTCTTTTGGGGTAAGGAAGTATCTGAATACAGACCCCTGCCCTGATGCAGGGAGGAACCCTTCTACTGCTCTGAGAGCTAACAGGGATGAGACCTCTGTTTCCAGAGCGAGGTCTCTGAAGCACTTGCAGGTAGAAAAGTCTGCTTCTCAACTTGGGAAACTTTTTGAAGCTGAGAACCAGACCCTGGCTTACTACTTCCAGAACCCACTTGTCTGAGGTTAAAGAAGCCCAATCCTGACTGAAGTAAGCCAGCCTGCCCCCACTGGTCACAGGAGAATCGGCCTGGGCACCCCATCAGGGTGCCTGTTTGCAAGGAGCTTAGGCTGGGGGTGGGAGCAGGTCTGTCCACCCCTCGTCTGCCCCGCCTCTGAAGAAGCCCCTCTGAGCATAGGCAGAGGAGGCCTGAGTCTGGTAGAAAGGCCTGTGAAAGGTCTACCCCTACCCTGGGGATGCCTTTGAGGAGTGGCTCGCTCCTTAGCCTGGGCACTCTTGTAAGTAGTCCTATATTCATCCATCTTCTTCATGTAATTCTCTGTCTGCTCTCCAAACAGAGAATTTCCCACACAGAAAATCCATAGCCTTAGTCTGGGTATCCTGTGACAAACTAGTACACCTGAGCCAGGCCAACATACAAAAAGCTACAGATGTGGCCATGACCCTAGAGGAAACATCATTAACATCCACAGCAGCATGAAACTGAACCTTAGAGGCTTCAATGCCATCAGCAGCCACCTGTTCTAGTTCACTAGCCAGCTGGCCATGGGCCTGCTTGGCCAATGCATAACAGTATCCCATCTAGATTTCTGATACCTAGCTACATAAGCCATATAATTTGCTTGCCTGAGTCCCAGAGGCTGCCATATACTGTTTTTGCCATGGCATCAATCTTCCTGGAATCCTTGTCAGGAGGATGTGAAGCCAAGGGAATATTAGCTTTATCACAGACAGCAGCCTGAACTACCCCTAACATGACTGCATTGCTGAGAAAGGAATTCTGTATCAGGGCCTAACAATGTATACCTTCTGTCCATCTTTTTATCTACAGGAGGCACAGAATTAGGAGCTTTTAAAATTTTAATTGTTTGTTTCCTAAAAGACTTATGCAAAGGAATAGACAATCTCCTAGACTCTGGAATATCCATCATTTCTACAGAATCAGGCTCCTCTTGCTCATCCACAGCCTCTTCTAAAGGAAGCTGGAGGGTTTCAGCAACTTTTATAAAACATAAAATGAGATGGGGACTCAGACAGCATAGGGGAGATTCTAAAGGTCTGTCTGGGGAGATGTCGGTTCAATGGGCACACCCAGACCTTCCCAAGCCACATTCATACTGTTCATAATCCTCCTTCCCTCCTCTGGTTCATAAAATTCCTCAATATCATAATCCTGAACCACTGGGACTGGACCAACCGACCTTTTACCAGATAGTGGTGGTTGGACGGACCCTGAGACAGTGACTGGACAATTTGTATGGCTTTTGCTATCTCTGCAGCAGTTGGAGAAGGAATTTTGGACTCCAGACCTGCTGATTTTCTTGTTTTCTTTACTGGAATTGGTTCCTCCAGAACCAGCTTTTCTTTCCCGAGGAAGTCTGGCCCTGGTCAGAGGGCACTCCTCTGGTTTGGTTGGCATACCAACCGGGCTGGCCATCGGTCAGGGACTTGGCCTCTCGTCCTCCTGAGCCTGCCCAATCTTTTTCCAGGGTGGCTGCAGGAAATTCTTACATACCTGGCAGTCTGACTGGAGGTGGTCAAACCCCAGACAATAAACACATGTGGTGTATTGGGTCAGCCTTGGCAAAGACTTCCCACAAACATCACAGTGTTGAAACCATCTGGCCTGGTTTCTTTTGGGTTTCTCAGACATAATGCCAGCCTAACCAAAAACTTGCCCTTTATGACGAGTAGTGCTAGTAGAAGACACCCTTATCGTGTTCCTAACCGTGTTACGGTATTGAAAACGAATAAATCTGTTTTTTAGAACCGATAGAACCGGAACTGCGACTCTAAAATAGTAACTTTAGTTTTAAATGAGTTTTAAACCCACTGATCGGTTCAAAACCGAACCGATAACTACAAGTTCCACACAGACAAAACCTTCATTTACTTAGTTACCACAGATAGAGCTTGAACCGAACGGTTTTATGGTTAAATAAAACTATTCTCGGTTAAATCCAACTGAGAAACACTTTTAAACCGAGAAATGAACCGAGCAGAAGGAGAAATCTCCGAGCGACTGTTCACTGAGGCGGAGTAAAGAATCTGACAGTTCAAGTTTGAAATGACACAGATAGAGCTGCTCTCGTGCAAAATTCTATTTTGGAATGGTTTTAACCATTTCACTCCGGGCAGTTCTAGAGCTGGAACAAACTGCTAATGTCTATAATATAGCAAGACTTCATGTTGTTTGAAAGAAGCATTTTCAGAAAAAAAGATGCTCAAGAACAAAGGGACATGCTATGAAGCTGGAGGAGGGGTAGACTTAAGGAAACATGAGAAAGTACTTCTTCCAGAAAGAGTGATGGATGCCTGGAACAACCTTCCAGCAGAGGTGGTGAGGCAAAAACTGTAACAGGATTCAAGAATGCATGGGATAGGCATAAGGGAATCTTAGTGGTTAGGGAAGGAGGTGGGAAGGCTAAGCCAGAGATTGAGTAGGATCTGTGGTATAACAGTAGGCAGGGAAAATGGGGCAGACTAGGTGGCCAAGTGGTGTTCATCTGATGTCATATTCTGTTTCCATGTTTCTTGCCCCTTGCCGCCAGTCTGAGTAACACTGTCTGGATGAGAGTGCTTGAAGGAATGCCTCCACAGAAACAGATTTCACCATTGCAGTCTGAATCCATTCTGACAGAAAATCCAATGTCCTGATTTCTGGAGCACAATCAAGGCAGTTTGGCATTGAGTCGGATACAAAAGGTCCATATCTGAGTGTCTCACTCATCAAACAGCAATCTCATGACAACTGAGGCTAGTGACCACTTGTGAGGATCAGACTCTGTTTGTCTGAGCTCACTGACAGGTGTTCTGGACTCCTGGCAAATAAATGGCTCAGAGTAAGATCCCCTGCTCTTAGCACCATTCCCAAGCTCTCATTGCCTCTGAGCAGAAAGGGTAAAAGTGTGTTCCTCCCTGTCTATTGCTATAGTACATGAGGACTGCTGTGTGACTAAGTCCACTAAGACTTTCAGACCATACAAAACTTCTTGCATCTCCAACACACTGATGTGGAGATGAGTCTCTGATAGGTTGCAGACACCTTGTGTCTGAAGGCCCGGCAGTGTGCTTCCCACCCTCACAGGAGACATCTATGGTGAGAACCACCTTTGGCTCCTGTTGGTTTTCCACCACTAACCACCACGTTAGGACATTACCAGGTTTGGTCACCTGAATGGGTAACTCTGAATGTGTAATAGCTTGCAGTCACTGAGCACTGAACATCCACCAGTTGTCATCATGTGTAAGCATGCCAGGGCACTGAGAATACTGAGGAAGCTATTAGACCAAGCATGCACTACATGGAGTGGTTCTGCACAGTTTTGCGTTCCATGATGTAGCATGCTGTCTGCAAAATTGCTGGTAGTCTACTTTCTGGAAGAAAAGCCAGGCCCAGGTCATGTCCAAAATGAAAATACATACTCCCTGTAATTCTTGATCTTCTAGGATTATCTTCACCATTCTTATTTCACAAATCTGCCAGGAACATGGCAACTGCTCTGGTGGAGTGGGAACGCACTGGACCTTCCAGTTGACCTGCACCACAGCATAGCAGCGGTGGTACATAGTTCACAACCCAAGCAGAAATGCATTTGATTGTAAAAGACTGTCCGATTCAAACATGATTGAAGGGGCAATGAGCTGTTTGGATTGTCCAAAATCCTTAGTTCTATCCTAGTACAAATTAAAGACTCATCTAATATCCAGAGAATGGAGAATGCATTCTCCTTTGTTCTGGAAATTGGCAAAATAGGTAGGCAGCACTAGAGGCTAATTCAGATGAAACTCCTACACCACTAGGAACACAGGACGCATGCAGAGAACTACCTTCATAGAATCATAGAACTTGATGACAGAAAAGACCCCATGGTCCATCCAGTCTGCCCTCCTCCCTCCAGCCTACTTCTTCCTCCCTGGGAACTCCCCCTCCCCACAGCCCTTCATGCCTGTCCCAGGCCTTCTTGAATCAGCACTCTCTCCACCCCCACAACCTCCTCCTGAAGCCTGTTCCAGGCATCCACCACCCTCTCCATAAAGAATCTCCCTCACATTCCCCTGTAGTTCGCCCTTGTAGTCTCAGGTTATTTCATCTAGTAGCAGTGTCCCTCTTCATTTTGAATATGCCCTCCAAGCCCCTTTTGTTCAACCCCTTGATGTATTTGAAGGTCTCTATCATGTCCCCTCACTCCTTCTGGTCTCCAGGGTGTATTGCCCCAGGTTGCTGCATCTCTGCTCATATGGCTTGCCTTCATCCCTAGCACCATCTTGGTCACTCTTCACTGAACCCGTTCAATCTGGTCTCTGTCCTTTCACAAGTGAGGCTTCAGAACTGGACCCCATACACCAGGTGCGGTCTCACCATAGCCTGGTACAGGGATACTAGGACTTCCTTCTCCTGCTGGTGATTCCCCTGCCAATACTAGCCAGCATCCCATAGGCCTTCCCACCACCTTAGTACACTATTTCCCCACCTTAAAGTCACTAGAGACTACTATACCCAGATCCTTCTCCTGCTCTGTTGCCCTGATTCCCTCCTCCCATTTTGTACTCTGTCCTGGTATCATGTCCCAGGTGCATACGCACCTTCCTGATGTTAGAATTCAGTTGCCAGGTCTCCACCTACCCTTCCAGTGCTCTTGGGTCCCTGCAGCATGTCCTCCACCCCTCTCTCAATGTCTAGCCTATTGCAGATTTTCATGTCATCTGCAAAGAGCGCCACCATTATTTCAATCCATCTGAAATGTCACATATATAGACAATGGTAGGAGTGGCCCTAGCACCAACCTCTGGGGTACCCCACTTGTCACCTGTCCCTCACAAGAGTGCTCCTCCTTCACCACCACGCTCTGGATCCTGTCAGCTAGCCGGTTTTGCATCCATCTATTTATTTTGTCCCCATCCCCATACTTCCCTGTTTATTGTCCAGTCTTCTATGGGGACAGTGTCAAGGCCTTACTGAAGTTCAGGTAGGCCATGTGCCACCTGGTCCACCTCATCTGCATCACCCGGCTCAAGAATTCTAGTAAGACTGACTGGCATGACCTCCCTAGTAAACCCATGCTGGTTGTTGTTCAGTAATCCATTCCCCTAGGTACTGCTCCACCTCTCCTGATGAGTGCCTCCATGATCATCCCCACCACTGCTGTAAGGCTGACTGGATGATAGTTCTCCTTGCCTCTACCCCCCTTGTGTATTGGCATGACTGTGGCTCTTCTCCAATCCTCCAGCACTTTCCAGAGTCCAATGACTGGATGAATAAGCTTGCCAGAGGGCAGCTAACTGCTCCCTTACTCCCAGATCACCCTCAGATGCAGTCCATCCAGTCCCATGGCCTTGTCCACCTTCACCCTACCAAGTTCTTCCCGGACTCTCTCTATACTAAATGGGCCCATCTCCACCCCTTCCTCCCTCTTCCTCAGCCTTGGCCCTCCCCCACCCCTTCCTTCATGAAATTTGAGCAGAAGTACCTATTCAACTCTTCGGCTTTCAAGTAGTTGTCCTCTAGTGGCTCCCCGTCCCCAAGAGCCTAGTGATACCTTGACTAGTCTTCCTCCTTTCCCTCACATACCTACAAAATTTATTTGCTCCCCCTTGCCTGTCTCACAATCCATTCCTCCGTGTTAGCTTCCTAATTTCTTTCCTCGCTATTCTTAATCTCTTTCCTCGTTATCCTCCACGATTCTCCGTAGGTTTCTCTGTCCTCCTTCTTTGCATTTTCTTGTATTTCCTAAATACCCTCATTCTGCCCCCTACCACCCTCACTACACTCCTGTTGAACCACAGAGGCCTTCTGCTTTTTGCTCCTTTCCTTACCCTCCTTATACACCTGTTCGTGGCCTCCTTAACCCGGTCCCCAATAGTCCCCATAGGTCCTCCACTTCCTTTATATCCCTATACCACCCAGTGCTTCCCACCATCCTTCTCATCTCATTAAAGTCTGCACCTTTGAAGCCAAGACCATTGTGCTGGTTCGGGTCACTTCCTGCCCACCCTCACCTTAAAGCTGATTGTACTATGATCACTATTACAAGCTCCTCCTCCACGTTCTTCCGTTTGTCAGGACCACATCCAGCAGGTTGCTTCCTTGTTGGTTTCCTGACTAATTGCTGAAGAAAAGCCCTGTAATATTTCCAGAATTTCCCTGCTTCTGGTTGAAGCTGCATCTAGGACGCCCAGTCAATGTCTGGGAGGTTCAGGTCCCCACTAGTAACGTTTCCTCTGTTAGAGCTACCTCACTATGTCCTGCATCATCTTCCTATCCTTCTCCTCCCTTGGCTGGGTGGTCTGTACACCACTCCAAACCTCAATGACTCCCCTGTCCTTCTGCTAACGTTGTCCATAGTAATTCGGTCTCCCTGTCACCCTCCCTCTCCTCCAACACCTTCACATCTTCCCTTATATACAAGGCCACACCGCTCCTGTTCTTTCTGTCCCTCCTGATTAGTCTGAACCCTGGAATCTCTGCCTGCCATGTGTGGAGCTCCATCCATCAGGTCTCCATAACTGCTATTATGTCCAGCCTATCATGTGCAATGGTGGCTATGAGCTCCTCTATCTTGTTTGCCAGCCTTCTAGCATTAACTACCAGACCCCTCCACCATTGTCCCCCTTCTATAGATTCCTCTTTGGCCTCCAAGGCACCCATCTTCAGTTTTGTCCTGGGGAGACCAAGGGTCCCCGACTCGATCCATGGAGCTGCAATGCTCCACCTCCACCCCTCCCTCCCTCAGTTTAAATTACACTCTTTCTCAAAGAACTCCCCAGTCTGCACCTCAGCACAGCTGTCCCTCCTGCTGAGGTGCAGCCAGTCCTGGGCATAGAGGCTCACATCCTCCCAAGATCCCCTATAAGTCCATTTCCATCTGCCTGCCCCATCTCTCCAGCCAGTCATTGAATTCTTTCACCCTTTGCCTCCTCTCTGTGCTGGACTTTGGCATAGGCAATACTTCTGAGAAGGCTAGAGGCTTAAAGCCTCACCTCCTGCAGTATCTGGCCAGAGCCTTAAACCGTGCCTGTACCTCCATGAGACTATTGCCATCCAGGTCATTTGTACCCAGATGGAACACTAGGGTACATTCCTATCCTGGTCCTTGCCCCATAATGGGATGTGGTGGATTCGCCAATGTTTTCATCCCTGGCATACACTGCACCCACACCATGCCACCCCCACTTCATCCCCTTCAATGTAGAATCACCTTTCAGGAGTACCCTTCCCCTCTCTTCTTCTGTTTTAGCTGCATTCGGTTCTCTTTCCTGTGGTGCAGGTGTCTGAACTACCTTCCTGTCTCTTGCTTCCCCCTACCTGTCCCCATACCCTGGTCCCCATCCCCTCATTCACTGCTTCCTCACTTTCCCTATTCCATTTTCTTCTCCTTCCTCCGCTCTTCCACCCTACTCCTTATCTTATGCTTGGTCCCTGCCTGCGATCCTCCCTGTGGCCTGAAGCTCCTGGTATCCTCCTCCTCTAGCTCCTTCCTGCTGCCATTTACTCCTTTGTCATCCTGCTCCTCCATTTGTCCCTCAAGTGCCTTCTATACTCCCCTCCTTCAACCAGGGATGTCCTTCCCCACTTCTTCTGCCTGCTGGTCCCTTTCTTTCCTGAGAACTTTCCTTTCTTGCCTTCCTACTTCTTCTGCCTGCTGGTCCTTTTCACCCTGAGATCTCACTTTTCTTGCCTGACCCAACCACTACTCTAACCTGGCCTCCTGTCCTCAGCTTCTCCTTCTTCTTCCCTGGCCTTCTCTCATCCTACTGTAACCCCCTCTAGTCACCTTTTTCCTGCTTCCTCCTCTCCCTTGCCCCCTGCTCCCTTGTTACCTCTGAGTCCTTGTCCTCTTCTGCCATGGTCTCCACCAGTGGCAGGTACTTATTGACACTGTGATCCACCTTTAGTGTGCTTGCCTTCTCCTGCGCTTTGGGCTCCCTGTTGTGGACCCCAAGTCCCCCTCCTCTTAGCCCCTACCATGTGCCATTGTTTACCTCCTCTCTGATCCCTTCCCCTGACTCTACTACTCACCCTATCACATCCCCATTCCTCCCTCCATCCTGCCCTCCCCAGCCGGGTCACCAGTCTTTGTAGCCCCCTTCCATACCCAATGCCCACCTTAACCACATGACCTCCTTCTTGAGGTGTGCCAACCTTTGGCACCATGCAGACCCATCCTCCCATGCCAGGGCAAGTACCATGGCTGACCCACACCCTATATCCCACCACCCTCCTAAAGATGCGCACTCAGTGATCTGCGGACCTTGCCTCCTACCAGTCCCCACCCTATGTCACTTCCCTCTCCAGGTCAGTTGCTCCATCCCTTTCTATAAATGTCCTAGCCATGCCAAATCTCTTTCTGCCCCCACCACTAGTGCCTGCTATGCCAGCTACCTTAATTTATAATGTCCCTCCAATTATGTTCAGACACACACCATACCACCTACGAATGCCCTTCTAAGTATCGTAAACACATTTTTCCACACTCCCATGACAGAGCACTGATACTGGCCCTAAATAACCCTCCCCAACACAGGCTGAATCAACACCAAATATTTCCATACACCCACAACAGAGCATGAATACTGGCCCTAAATGCCCTCCCACACTGGCTGTACCAATGCAAGCAACTCCCTCAGGGTTCATCTCCTCCTTGAGTCCAGACCACCAATCCTTGGTTAGCTCCACCCTCTATGACCATTTAACAGAGGTCAGAGTCAGGCCAGGGTGGACGGTGGGACACAGATCCAAGTCACTGAAGTCACTGCAGCTCCTCTGGGAGTAGATGTGGCCAGACTTGGCATGGAAATCCCTGCCATTGCCCAATAGGTTCCCCTCTCCTCTCTCAGACAGCCCTGGCCTGCTCCTTTGTGGCCAGGATGAATCCACTTCTCACTGCTCCCACTGGCCGTGGCCTGCTTCCTTGTGGCTGGGAGGATCTTCTTGGCCCCCTACAGCTGCTGCTGCTGTGCCTTTGCCACCCCAGGCTGCCTTTTAAAGCCTGGGTGGCTTACAGTCCTCGCCTCTGGCTCCAATTGGTGGGCCTGCCCCTTGGCTGATTGGTGCAAATTTCAAAACCAAATCCAAGTCACTGCAGCTCCTTTGGGAGTAGATGCATCTGGTCTCGGCTTGAACATCCCACCCATTGTCTGATAGGTTCCCCTCTCTCCTCTCCTCTCCTCTCTCCAGCTGCCCTGGCCCGCTCCCTTGCGGCCGTGATGGATCCGCCTCTCTCTGCTCCCTCTGGCCTGGCCCCACTTCCTTGTAGCCAGGAGGATCTTAGCAGCCCCTACAGCCACTGCTGCTGTACCTTTGCCACCCAGGCCACCTTTTAAAAGTCTGGGTGGCTTACAGACTCCTTGCCTCTGGCTCCAATTGGTGGGCCTTTCCCTCGGCTGTCTGGCACAAATTTCAAACCCAAATCCAAGTCACTGCAGCTCCTCTGGGAGTAAGTGTGGCCAGTCTTGGCTTGAAAATCCCATGCCATTGCCCGATGGCTGCCTCTCTCTCTCCGGCGGCCCTGGGCTGTTTCCTTCTGGCTGGGATGGATCTGCTTCTCGCTGTTCCTGCTGGCCCTGGCCCACCTCCTTGCAGCTGGGAGGGTCTCCTTGAGGCCCATATAGCCATCACTGTGTGAAAAACATGACATGAATTTCAGAGACTGCGAGCAGAAGTGATGGCCACTAGAAGCTGCTTTCCAAGTTAAGAACTTTAGATCACATGTCACAAGAGGCTCAAAGGTCTTGCAGGTGAGCATGTCCAATATAAGGTTAATATTCCAGGTAGCTACACTGACTTCCTCAGGACCTCCTTGTGAATGAGCTTGATCAGCGGAGTCTTTCCTGCAATAAACTTGAACCTGAACTTGACTTCCGGATTGGGGGTCTTGTGTGTAAAATGACCTTAATAAACCTTTTAAAAAGTGGTAGTTGAGCCAGGTAGAGGGTACCAACGGGCTCAAGTATGCAGTAGCACAAAAGTGGATCTTGACTGTGGGATACTGCAGGCCATCATCCGAAAGGTCCAAAAAGCACTGCAGAACCCTGTTAGGTGGACACTAGTAGGGGTCCATGCAGATTTTGGAGCACTAGATGGAGAACATTTTCCACTTGGCTGTGCAAGTTTTTCCTGGTGGAAGATTTACAGGCAGCCAGAAGTATTTCAGAGACCCTCTGAGATACCTTGTACCTGTTCACTTCTATTTCTTCAGGAGTCAGGCCTGAAGGTGAAGGGAGCACAGGTCGGGATGTAACAGGACCCTGTGTCAGTAAGACTGTCCTGAATGGGAGGATCCTCAGTGAGCTGACTGATAGTCTGTTCAACAGAAAAACTATGTCTGTTGAGGTCAGCAGGGGTGGGGATTATAATCATTATGCCTCACTGCACCTCCAGTTTGAGCAGAGCCTTCCACACCAGAGGATTGGAAAATGCATACAGAAATAGATTTTGCCATTGCAGTTTGAATGCATCCTAACAGAAGACACCATGTCCTGGATTTCTGGAGCAGAATTGAGGCAGTGTGGCATTGAGTGGGATGCAAATATGTCCACATCTGCTGTTCCACACTTATTGAATAGCAATCTCACGACATCTGGAGCTAGTATCTGGAGCTCATGAAGGTAAGCCTCTGTTCAGCTGAACTCATCTGCTAGAATATTTTGTACTCCTTGTAGGTGAATTGCTTGGAGCAGGATCCCTGCTCCAGGTACCATTCCACACTCTCATTGCCTCCCTGTAGAAGGGTGTGCTCCTCCTTAATTGTTTATGTGAAATATGACTGACTTGCTCTCTGTCTGTAGAAGGACTGTTTTGTGGCTGGCGAGGTCTGCTAGGGATTGGAGATCATACAATACAGCTCTCATTTCCAGCACATTAATATGAAGATGAGTCTCTGAGAGGTTCCAAACATCTTGTGTTTGGAGACCCTGACAGTGAACGCCCCTTCCCATCAGGGAGGCGTCCATGGTAATAGTCACCGAGGCTCTGAATGGGAGATGGGAAAGCCCTGGAGGAGGCTGTCCTCTGTCCATCATGTAAGTGACCAAATCAGGGCTTGGTCATCAGAATGGGGTAAGTCTGAGGATGCCATACTTGTGACCACAGTGCACTGATAATCCACTGAGTCATTCTCATGTGTAACAGTGCCAGGGGTACTGTGAACACTGAGAAGGCTATCAGACCCCACATGCACTGCATGAAGTGTGCTTAAACAGATTTGTGGTTGATTATGTAGCATGCCATCTGTAGGATTGCCTGTTTCATACTCTCTGAAAGGAAGGCCTGGGCCTTGATAGTTTCAGAAGAGTGTCTATGAACAGGAGTTGCTAAGAAGGCTGAAGCTGAGATCTCTCTAGGTTCAGCAGAACTCCCATGGAGGTAAGAAAGTGAGATGCTGCAGCCACTGCTAGTTCCTTCTCTTGCTTGAGTGAACTGGCTAGCATCCAGTCATCCAGATAAAGGTAAACATGGAGTCCTAGTTTTCTCAGGCAAACAAGCAATGAGAGCCCAGTGAAACCCTCTCCAATGCTAAATCTGAAAAGTGAAATATTTTTACTGCCTAAATTGGTTATTTTCTTAATTTTATCTCCACGAGAAGAGGTTCTCTTAGTTATCAAATTGGAATTCCAATGTGAGCAAGCCAAACCATTAGGCATGAAGGTGAACTCCAAGGTTTGGTTCTAATCATGAAATTGCCAGCAGCTACTCTTAAATAAAGTGCAATGCCTAAATTAGATCCTTTAAAGTAAAGTGCTTTCCACCTAGATAATTCCAAGGTTTGGTTCTAATCATGAAATGCCTGCAGCAGCTACTCTTAAATAAAGTGCAATGCCTAAATTAGATCCTTTAAAGTAAAGTACTTTCCACCTAGATAATTCTCAGGTAATCAAAGGAGAGTTGTGAACATTGAAAGGTCAGAGCATGCTAGTGTTGGAATGTGATCAGAGTTTGGGAGCTTGTGGTACTCCTTTAAGTATGCTCCCTTTGATCACTCTGCAATTACCTAGGTGGAAAACACTTGAGCCAATTTAGGCATTGCACTCTATTTAAGAGTAGCCCCTCAGGCGTTCAAGACCATCTTGAATTTTTCTCGATTCATGAATTTGTTCAACTTTCTGAGACTGAGAATGAGGTGCATGCCCCCGATTTCTTTGGTATGAGGAAGTAGTGGAAGTGAAGCCTGTGGTACACTCTGGCAATAGGAAAGCCAACAAAGCCAGAGATCAAGTAGGGTCTGTAGTTTTTGCAACAGGTAGGGCAAACAGGCAGACTGGGTGGGCCTAGAGGTCCTTATCTGCCATCATTTTCTATGTTTCTACGTTTCTTGCACTGCCTCTTGTGCCCTGCACTCAGAAGCCCACAATCTCCTACACTAGAAGCCATGAAATGTGAGCTAAGAGGCAGAGAACCTCAGTGCACAAGCACTAAGCAATGGTTACCCCAAAGGGCATTGGCCGGAAGCCAAGTTTCAAAGAAATACAAAATCACACATACCCCCATAATGCAAAGCATCATGGGCTGTATATACAAATCACCACAGAATATTATGCTGGTTCAACTTTAAGCAGAAATGCATGGCACCAAAGGTCTCTCGCACAGTTTGCAAAGGTGCCAACAGAAAGACACAGACACATGTTTCGTCCTACCAGGACTCATCAGTGTGCCTCATCTGTATGACACCTCAGTGGAATGAGCCAGCTACCCTGAGATGGCCTATCTGGGTTATGTTGTGGTGTATCCAATAAAACAAAAAACAAGCTAAAGATAAAGAACCTCAGTGCACAAGCACTGAGGCAATGGTTACCCCAAAGGGCATTGGCCGGGAAGCTAAGTTTCAAAGAAATACAAAATCACACATACCCACATAATGCAAAGCATCATGTGCTATATATGCAAATCACCACAGCATGTTATGCTGGTTCAACTTTAAGCAGAAATGCATGGTGCTGAAAGGCCTCTCATACAGTTTGCAAAGGGCACCAAGAGAAAGACACAGACATGTGTTTCGTGCTACCAGGACTCATCAGTGTTCCTCGTCTGTATAACACCCCAGTGGAATGAACCAGTTAGCCTAAGATGGTCTATCTGGGTTATGTTGTAGTGAACCCAAAAGAGTGTTGTCTTCCGGGCAGATGGTTAAGAAGAATTTCTGTACAGTTCAGGAGAATCCCTCTTGGATGATCCTGAGGACCACTTATCTGTTGCGATGGACTTCTACTGATGGTAAAACTGGGTCAGACGCCCTCTTACTGGAAAGGAGTGGTCTGCCTCGGGCATGTGGCAGGACTAGGGCTGGAGATTAAGAGGGTGGCAATAGGTGGTTTTGGCCCGCTGCCCTCATCTGCACCTTCTTTTATGGTTGTGGAGGCTGAGATTTGTTTTGAGCTCCCCTACCTTTTCTTCAAAAGGACTGCCTGTTCTGAAAGAAACCTGCCCTTTCCCTCTCTGAGGATTGGCAGGGGCTGGCCTAGACGTCTTTATAGCCATTCTAGTTTTCTGAGTGTAAGCCCCCTCATGGGGGCTTACTAGCTTTAGTGACCTCCCCCGGTACAGGTAGAGAGCTTTAGCGCCTTTGAGAAACATTCAGTGCTTGCCATTACAGGGCAGCACCTTGGGGAGTGTAAAGGTTAGGCAGGTGTGTGGGATGGGGATAGAGGCAGAGTCAGCGGCTGGAAGCAGGGCCATCTCTGGAGGCCCCCAACATTAGGCAGGTCAGCCTAGAGTATAGTGGCGGTGCACGGTCTCTAGGGCTCCATGGGAGGAGGATTTCAGGCAGTAGTGGTCATTGGGATTTTAGGGGTTTCAGTTTCCTCTCCCAGTAGGAGGTAGAAGAGGAGGAGACCAGAGGAAGCAGTGGAAGACAGGAAGGTCAGCAGGAGTTGGGGCCCTGGACTCTTTTAAGGTATGGTGCACTGGGCCAGTGGGGCTGTTGTGGTAGTGGCAGGGCTGCAACAGGGGCTATCAGTTGGTGGCAGCACCAGCGTGCTCTTTTCCCAGGTGGCACACTGGCCTGGGTAGGAGGCTGGAAGGAGAAACTTTGCCTGGGACTCACTGTGGTCTGCTGTGCCCATATCTTGGGAAGGCTCATGTCTGGGGTGGGTCTTTAGGCCTGTAAGGGCCTTGGTTCTTTGGAAAACTTGCATGAAAAGATGGGAGCCACTGCAGTGTTTGATCTGAGCTGCTCAGCTCTGGTGGGACACTCTGAGTGGAGGTTTTGGTTATCAGTGGGCACTGGGAACAGCTACATTAGGTCCCCTCATTGGGAGCAGCCATGGAGGCTAGAGCTGCTCATGCCCCAGGAACTCTTCTCTGATGGCACTAGAGGAATAAATCACTCCCTGCAGAGGAAAAAGAAGGGAATAAATGTGGGAATTGTGCAATGCAGACAATTGAGTTCTGTGGAAGAAGCTGAGTACTTATGTAAAGTGCAGGTTCTATCAGTAGTCGTGAAAGCTGTGAGAATCAGCTGTTCGCTGTTTGTGGAAGATCCATGCCTAAGGCTGCCAATGTCCTCTCTCCTGGTATTTAAATTTGTTAGCCCCATGAAGCTGTGTTGCTGAGGTTCAAGAAGTTTGGCTTCTGGGCCCTATAATCATTATGATGTACCAGGAAATTAATTTTCTTGGTTTGGCTAAACTGGTGTCCGTATGGTGATTGCAATAGCCTTTCAAATTAATTAACTGTCTTCATATGTCTATTTATTTAAGAGCTAATCAATTTCCCCATAATCATATGGAGGACTCTAGATACCTCAGTCCTGGGTCCTGGAGTGGTGAGAAGGCAAGATTAGCAGCTCCTCATTCAGTGCTCCTGCTGGGAATGAAAAGCCAGCAACTGGGGTGTTCAGAGGTGCTCTGCATGGAGGAAGATGTCTAAAAGTAGGGTACCTTCATTCTTTTCTGTAATGGATGTATGCAAGTTTATCTGTGTGCCAATGTTCAGGATGGCACTTGTGGTCCTGAGCCCCCTTCCCATTTTTTCTACTAGGTACCCTAGACAAGGGAAGGGAGGCTTACATGAGAGGCTTCAAGAGATTTCCTCCTGTCCAAACACGTAAGTGCCATCGAATGGAACGTTGATAACCTGCTGTTGGATAACTTGAAAATCTGGAAGTATGAAGCCAGGTGTGCCTTCTGATACAGATGCCCACCCCAGCACAGTGCAAAGCAGTGTCAAAGGCATCCATAGCTGCTTTAAGCTGATGACTGTTAAGATTCAATGCCATGAGTAACAGTTTGCAGGACATTTTAGTCTCAGAGTCTAGCGAGGACTCTCGAGACTTATGTGAGCTCAAAGGGTACATTTGTATTTGGAAAAATGCCCTTGGTAGTTGGCAATTCTGATGCCTACAGTGACAGCAGAAAAGCTTGCTTACCAAGTGTTTATCTTGTGTGACTCCTTGTTAATGGTATGCACTGTGACCTCCTCAGGCAGAATGGCTTTGTCATTCTCAGCAAGACTAACAATAGTATCAGCTATAGGCTGACAGACATACACTCTTCTGTCCTTACGGCACTATACTTTCTCTCTATCTGCCTGCAGACAGATGGAATAGAAGCAGGAAAGTTTCAACCTGCATCCCATAGGGTTTCAAATGCAGGAGGAATAGGAGGAACTAAACTGACCAGCATGGTAGAAACATTTAACTACTGCAGACAAAGACATTTACCTGGGCCAACAGCAAAAGGTTCAAAATCAAGCTCGGATGCATTTTATTTTACCAAAAAAAAAAGAATGCATATTTTTTAGCGAAGCATGGAAGGTCAAAGTTTCCTGAGGAACAGCAGAAGGGCCTGGGTCAGAGACCAGGCTATAGAAATAGTCATTGTCACTGCTCTCAGAAATAATGAGTTCAGAATCAGATTCATCCCTTCTATCCCCCTTTCCCCACCGGAAGGAGGATGAGAGAGGTGAGTGGATCGCAAGTTCCCCAATCCAGAACAAGCCCTAGGCAACACTGGTGACACAGGCAGAAATTTACAAGAAGCCGGCATCAGAGGCGGTGCCATGACCAGAACTGAATCTGGTACCAGGAGGTCTCTCAGCACGGAAGGTGGCACAAATGCTGGCACCAAGGCTGGTGCTGGAAAAGGCCTTAAGAGGTCTAAACCGAGCACCGACCCAGGTGCTCATCCATGTGCTAAGGATCCAGCTGGCACCAAAGTGACTGGCAAAGGCACCACTGCCAGTCTCATCAAACTGACACTGAATGGGGTGTAGCCAGTGGGACAAGAGTTGGAAGCACCATCAGTGACAAGGGCCACAGGTCTGTTGTCAGAGCCAAACTCTCTACCTGGCTTAAGGGCCCTGCTGTGGCTTCAGTGCCACCAGTTCTGAAGGGCCAGGGACCGGTTCCACAGGCAGATACAAATGAGCCAGATGCTACACCCATTGTTCCATTAGAACTGCCCAGTGCCCAAATTGCCCATGGAGTCCCCACTGATAAACAGGGAGGACTCCAAGCCTGAATCTTGACCTACATTCTTCCCACTTGTTTCTCTCCTGGCAAACAGAATGGAGAAAGGAGGGGCCAGCACTGGATACTGGCTGGTCCATGTGCATGTAACTACAGGTGCCTCAAAGGCATCATTGCACTGATGTTGGTTCCTCTTTAAACTGCAAAAGACATTCCTCCTGCAGGGTCCTAGTGCCTCCAGCTTAGGCCCATCACTGTGACTGAATGGTGAAGATATCCTAGAAGATCAAGAACTATGGTGAGTAAGTAAATGAAAATGATGTACTTACCATAATTCTTGATCTTACAGAATATCTTCACAATTTATTGCCACTTATGGGTCTGTGCTGGAGGCACTAGACAGCACAAAAGCAAAGCTTTTGCATTCTACAACTTAGTGACTAATGGTGCCAGCGCCACCCACAAGGCAGACGTGATGACGTGGCACCTGTGGGCTGGCTAGTAACAGACACCGCCCCCCACCTTCTTTGGTTCTGTTTGCCAGAAAAGAAAACAAGTGGGAGAGAAAAATGAGAGGTGACTAAGAGAGCTAGCCCAAAGGGATAGGAAAAGGATATAGGAAAGAATAAAACCGACTATCAGCTTTGAAAAACTAAGCACTGGGCTTGTGGGCACAAGGTAGTGGGAGAACAGAAAGGAGCCAGAGCCTACGAGCCGCCTGACAGATGGGCAGCAGCCTTGGTCAAGGGCTCTGACTGGATAAGAAAGACCACAGGAATATTTCAAAAGGGATTGAAAGAATGTATTGTACAATGGTACAAGAACAGGAGAAGTAAAGGAAAGAAAAGGGAAAGATCCTCTTGCCAGTCCCCAAGACAGAGCAGCAAAAGAGGTAGGAGTAGGGATGCTCTCAATGTCCTTCCCTCCAGGCTGAAGGCCGTGGCAAGAATTGTTAAAGGTGCAGACAGAGTCATAAGGCAGCTAGGTGGTTTAGACTGCCCAACCCCAGAGGGTTGAAAAGTGAAAGGCGAGCTTGCCAGTTGAAGGGTAACCAGCTTTAGAAATCAAGGGCAAAAAGGAGGAGGACAAAAGAAGGGACGGAATGAAGTTCCCGTAGAGAAAAAGTTTTTGCATTTTTAGGTTTACCTTCCCTGTTTTTTTTTTTTTACTGAGAAGGGATAGGAACCCCCAAAATGGGGTCTTTCTCCTTATTCCCTTTAAAAAAAGAAAAGAAGGGGAGAAGGTCACTGCCAGAGCAGAGGAAACCCTAAAACCTTGAAATGGGGTGGAAAGGGATTAGAAACAGAAAGACACAGGGTGAGCTGTCTGAGTAGGGGATGGTGGATGGCGTGATAATAAATGGTGAAGATATTCTGAAGATCAAGAATTACAGTGGGTATGTAATTTTCATGTCTTCCATGAATCAATCTTCACCATTGGTTCATACTTACAGATCCAATCACCAAGTTTCCCAAAATATGGAGGAGTTGGCTCACCCTGAGGGTTGGAGGCAGTATAGCACAGCGGTTTAAGGCTCTGAGCTGCAAATCTGGTGACATCCAGCAGACCAGACCTGGATTTGAACCTCACAGCTTCCACTTGCATACTGTGTGACCCTGAGCAAGTCACTTAACTTCCTTGTGCTCCTAGGTCGCACCTGTAAAAAGGTTTCAGCTTAGTGTGCTAGTCCTGGTTAAATAACTAACAAAAAAAAAGATTTACTCTCTTCCCTCTGCGTAGGTAGAACACCTGAGGTCAGGGTTCTCACAGGTCTAGCAAGACCTGATGCTGGTTGGGGTCAGACGGATGAGTGGGAGGGTTCTCAAAAGATTTCACCTGACTGCATGAGAAGAAGTGAGCCCTCTGGAACTGTGAGTTAAACACTTTTGCTGAGCCATAGGTGCTAGTCATGCAAGACAAAGCCACGCCATCTGCTGAATGCAGACTGCAGTTCCTAACAACCTGGAGGTCAAGCGCTATATATGTTTCAATGCTCTTGTGGGCAGTCTTGTATATTTTAAATCTTTTCATGGTCTGTTGTATATTTAACGCTATGAGTATGAATGTGTTTGTACAAATGTTTCTCCTTTTATTCAATGCTTTCTCATGGGTAATTTTGCACACTATTAGTCTTTTTGTGGTCTGTTGTATATTTAATATCATGAATATGAATGTATTTGTATAATGTTTCTCTTTACTCAGTGTTACAAACATACAAACTTGCCAGCAGATAAAGGCCTTTTGGTCTATCAAGTCTGTTGGACTGAGCAACTAGAGAGAAAATCATCACACACATCCATGTAAATAGCAACTTAAGTACTGACAGGACTGTCTTGAAAACAAGGTTGAATAACCTTAATGACATGATTTATTACTGTATAAAAATAAAGATTATATCTATCTATCTATCTATCTATCTATCTATCTATCTATCTATCTATCTATCTATCTTCTTTCTTATCTATCTATCACATTGGCATTGTAGGATACCACTAACTGGTGCCTTGCCAACCCAGGCCCTTGCAGAAAGGCAGATGGCTTGTCCGACTAACTGAGTGTGGTATGGTAGCTTGAGCTGACCTAGCTGCACCCACAGCCACTTGTTGTAAGCTGCCTGGTGTGCCTGATGCAGCAATACATAGCATGGTGTGATCCAAGTTAAATACCTTGCTACCTAAAGCATCTGTTGAGCAGAGTCAGCTTCAGTAGGTCGGTCACATACTAGGGATTGAGGCCTCACTGGGTCTGCAAGACTTCAATCCCTGAGATGGAGTGAGTCACTGCTCCTGTAGAGCCAAAGATGTCCAGTACTGAAGCTGGACTCTCTTGGGGCTGGAAGGCATGCAAAGGGATGTCCTATTACTTCTTGCTCTAAGACCAATGAATAGTGCTATGTGGAGGACTGACACTTAGAAGATTACCACTACTTGCAGCCAACCCAGAAACTACTATAGGCAGGCACTTGCTGTGGAGAAACCTACAATTACTCCTATCCTACCCCAAGTCTCTGTAGAAAAAGATGCAGAAGACCTTGCAATTACCCTAGTCCCTGCTCCTCAAGTGGAGTCACTGTAGATAACTATATAGGAAAAACGAAATTACGTACCTACCATAATTCTTGATCTTCTTGGATGAGTCTCCACCACTCATTCACACTAATGGGATCTGCTCCGGAGGCACTAGGACCCAGTGGGAGCAAACTTTTGCTAGAGGGTCAGCGCCAGAGATGGAGCTGCGAGGAGCGGCAACACAAACCTCAGCTCGTATGGTAATGACTATCTCGGTGTCAACCTCCAACCGCCTCAGTACCTTTTTTCTGAGGTGGTGCAGCATAACTAACCTAGAAGGATAGCCCTAACCAAAAACCAGACATAAGATAGTCCAGACGACCTGTATAAGAAGGGTAATCAAAGAAGTCTTCACAGCCTAAAGATTGAGGGAGTGAAGACCAACAACAGAGGTGAGCTGGGGATGGTGGGAGAGGTAGGCAGGAATGAGTAGTGAGACTCGCCCAAGAAGATCAAGAATTATGGTAGGTACATAATTTCCATATCTTCCTGGACATAAAGTCTCCACCACTCATTCACACTAATGGGAGAGTGCTGAGCTAATAATCCCCGAGAGGGCAGCAGGAGAGACCAAAGGCTCACAGTTTTAGGACAGGAGTCCATTAAGGATGCTTCTGCCAAAAGAAAGATGTCATCTGGCATGGACATCCAGGGCATAGTGTTTGGCAGTATACGCAGGAGCAATTGGCGCACTGCAAATATCTGCAATGGGCACATTGTGGATTTCTGCTAGGGATGCCACGACCGCTCTAGTAGAGTGAGCGACACTGCCTCCAGCTTAACCTGCGCCATGGAATAACAGTGGTAAAGGCATGCCACCAGCCATGCTGAAATACATCTGATAGTGACAGGTTGACCCAGCCGGGTCTCACTGAAGGAAACAAACAGTTGAGCTTTGCAAAATCTTTTGTTCTATTTAGATAGAAATGCAAAGCTCTTTTGAAGTCCAAGGAATGAAGAGAACGCTGTCCTTCATTTTGGAAGTTCACATAAGTAGGAAGGACCAAAGGTTGGTTTAGATGGAATTCTGAAACAACCTTAGGGAGGTTGGGTCCCACGAACAACTTTGTCTTTATGAAACACAGTATACGGAGGGTCTGTGACCAAGGCATGTATCTCAGAGACCCTGCAGGCCGAGGTAACAGCCACTAGAAGGCGTTTTCCAAGTGAGAAATTTTAACTCACAGGAAGCTAGAGGCTCGAAGGTTTTCGAGTGAGAAAGTCTAGCACAAGATTAATGTCCCACACTGCAACTGGATGTCTGATAGGAGGTCTGGTATGCAGAATTCCTTAAGAAACCTCTTAACCATAGATAACTGAGCTAGTGACAAGGAAAGTACTGGCTCATGATAAGCTGAAATGGCACATAGGTGAACCTTAACTGTACAGCATTGCAGACCTGAATTTGAGAGGTCTAAAGGTACTCTAGACCTTTATCTGGTGGGCAGGAAAAGGATTCAAAGAGGATTTTGCACACCAGAGTGAAAACTCTTCCATTTGGCTGTGTAAGTTTTCCTAGTGGCTGGCTTGTGTGCAGCCAGAAGAACATCTGAAACCCTGTGAGAGACATTGAACCTGTTCACTTCTATCTCTTCAGGAGCCAAGCATGAAGGTGAAGCGATCTCAGATTGGGATGGAACAGAGGCCCTGAGTCAGAAGGTTCATCTGAAGGGAAAGTGGTTTCGAGGAGTTTCCAACATACTGTTGAGTAGTGGAAACCATATTTGTCGAGGCCAGAAGGGAGCAATGAGGATCATTTTGGCCACGAACTCGAACTTGAGAAGTACTCTCTGAATCAGAGGAAGAGGCGGAAAGGCATATAGAAAGAGTTTTGGCCACTGCAGCCTGAACGCATCCTGACAGAAAATGCCAGGCCCTGGATTTCTAGAGCAAAAGAGAGGCAGTTTTGTGTTGAGTGGGGATGCAGAAAGGTCCAGGTTTGGAGTTCCCACTCTGCGAATAGTGACTGAGCTATGGCTGACTCGAGAGACCATTCATGAGGATCTGTCTCCGTGCTGCTGAGACGGTCTGCTAGTTCGTTCTGCACTCCTGCAGGTAGACTGCATGAATTAGAGCCTTGTGCTCCAAGCACCATTCCCATACCCTCATCACTTCCTTGCATAAGGGTAAGAGTGAGCACTGCTCTGCTTGTTGAGGTAATACATCACTGCTTTGTTGTCCGTTTGAAGGAGAATGTTCTTGTGACAGAGAATGTCCTTCAATGCCTGGACTGCAAAAAGGACGGCTCTCATTTCTAAGACATTTATGTAAAGCTGGGACTTGAGCTGAGTCCACGTTCCTTGAGTGTGGAGAGTCTGACAGTGAGCTCCCCACCCCATCAGGGACATGTCCATGGCAATGGAAATCTGATGATTCAGAGGAGCAAAGGGATACCTTTCCAGAAGGTTGTCCTCTTGCACCACCAGGTGAGTGATCTCTTCAGAGGTTCTGACACCTTGATGAGAAAGGACTGAGGGTGAATGGTGCCGGCGACCACCGGTACTGAGCATCCATTGAGAGGTTCTCATGTGAAGGCATGCTGGGGTGCAGTGAACACTGAGAATGCCATGAGACCTAGCATACATTTCATCGAGAGAGCTGAAACCGAGCTGCTTCTCCAATGTATCGGGTCATCGGAAAGATATCGCTCCTCCTGTCCTCTGGAAGAAATGCTTTCGCACAGGAGGTGTTCAGAACAGTTCCTAGAAAAGGAGCCTCTGGGAGGGCTGCTGCCAGATTTTGTGAGGTTTAGCAGACTCCCATGGATGAGAAAGGAAGCCGTGGTTAGCCATGCCCAGAGTTCTTGCCTGAAGGACTTGCCAGAAGCCAATCGTCCAGATATGGGAACACATGTATTCCAATTTTTCTGAGATACGCTGTGAGAATTGCACAACACTTTGTAAAAACTTATGGGCTGAGGATAGCCCAAAGGGCAGGACTCTGAACTGATAATGCTGTCCCAAAGCCACAAACCTTAGGTATTTGTGATGCTTTGGGTGAATAGGAATGTGTTGGTAAACATCCTGCATGTTCAGGAGGCTAACCAGTCATGTTGATGAAGCAAAGGTAACAGGGTTCCTAAGTGATATCATTTTGAATTTCTCTTTGGGAAGAAATTTGTTTAACTTTCAGAGGTCCAAAATGGAGCGCATGCCCCGGTTTTTTCAAACCAGAAAGTCATGGGAGTAGAACCCTGTGTTCCATTGATCCAGCGGAACTACTTCTACTGCCCGTTGTTCAGAAGGCCTTGTATCTCGGAGGCGAGAAGTTCTGACTGAGTACTGACAGCCTGGGCTATGCGTCTGGGGACGATCGGAGGGGTCTCTAAAGATTGAGGAATACCCTCCAGATTATCCAGAGGACCCATTTGTCCAAGGTTATGGACTTCCATTGATTACATAGAAACATAGAAGTTGACGGCAGATAAGGACATAAGACCCATCCAGTCTGCCTATTTCTTTTCTACCTTATAAATGTGCCATTGGCCTTTGTCAGTGACCTATCTATTCATAGTCATTTGTATTGCTCCTTATGCCTATCCCATGCATTTTGAAGCCCTGCACTGTATTCATAGCCACCACTTCTTGTGGTAAGCCATTCCATGCATCTACCACCCTTTCTGTGAAAAGAATTTCCTCACATTCCTCTTAATCGGCCTCCTCTAATCTCATGCTGTGTCCTCTTGTCCTGTTATTTTCTTATATTTAAACATGTTAGACTCTTTCACCTTGTTTATGCCTTTAAGGTGTTTGAATGCCTCGATCATATCACCTCTCTCCCTCCTTTGCTCAAGGGTATACATATTGAGCTCCGTTAATCTGTCATCATATGTCTTCTGATGCAGTCCCTGCACCATTTTGGTTGCCCTTCTCTGGACTGCCTCAATTTGGTTAATGTCCTTTTGAAGGTGTGGCCTCCAATACTGCACGCAGTACTCCAGATGGGGCCTAACCAATGTCTTGTACAGAGGGATTATTACCTCCCTCTTACGACTTGTGATACCCCTACTAATACACCCTAACACCCCCTAGCCTTACCTACTGCTTTAGAGGTCTGCTTGGATGATTTCAGGTCATCAGTGATGATGATGCCCAAGTCTTTCTTTCCTTTGTGACTGCTAGCAATTCCTCCCAGCCTATAAGTGGCTTCAGGGTTTCTCTTCCCTATGTGCATGATTTTGCACTTCTGCATTAAATCCAAGTTGCCACTCTTCTGACCATTCTGCTAGTTTATCCAGATCTCTCCCATTCTGCCCACCCCATTTGGATCATCTACTCTGTTGCAGATCTTGGTGTCATCTGCAAACAGACAAGCCTTTACCTCTAGTCCATCTGCAAGGTCACTAATGAAGATGTTGAATAGGACTGGCCCCAGGACTGATCCCTGAGGTACCCCACTTGTGACTTGCATCTCTTCTGACTGTATACCATTTACCACCACTCTCTGTTTTCTGCCAGTCAACCAGTTTGCCACCCAGTTGACCAACTTCCCACACCCCGAGCCTACCTAGCTTATTTATCAATCTTCTATGTGGAACAGTGTCAAAAGCTTTGCTGAAGTCAAGGTAGGCGACATCAACTGCTCCTTGGTCCACCACTCTGGTTACCCAGTCAAAGAAATCTATGAGATTAGTTTGACAGGACCTTCCTTTGTAAACCCATGCTGTCTTGGATCCTGTGCCCCTATGGATTCCAGGTGTTGCACTATCCTTTCCTTAAGGAGTGCCTCCATAATCTTGCCCACTACTGAGGTAAGACTGACCGGTCTGTAGTTCTCCGCCTCCTCCCTGCTACCACTCTTGTGAGTGGGATCACATGAGCCCTTCTGCAGTCTTCTGGGACCTCTCCTGTGCTCAGAGACTCACTAAACAATTCTGCTAATGGCTCTGCTAGTTCCTCCTTTAGCTCCTTAAGTACCCTGGGATGTATGCCATCAGGTCCCATTGCTCTTATCCACCCTGGAGCTTAGCAAGCTCTTGTAGGACCCTTTCTTTTGTGAAGGGAGTAGTGCTCACCTCCCTCCCCTGTTCCATGATGCTGAGCTGTGGGCCCTGCCCTACCTTCTAGAAGTGAGAGAGAGAAGAACCTTGTAGAAGTGAGTCTGATGACCCCTCACCACTAAGGAAGAGTCCCCCTCGGGCAGCTGAGGTGGGACTTGGGTCAGCAACTCAGAAGGAGGCACTGGGTGCTTGGGTCCTTGCACCTTCTATGGCATTTTCTTTTGAGGCTGAGGGGCTCGGTTTTATTAAAACCTCCCCTGCCTTTGCTCCAAAGGACTGATGGTTATGAAACTGGCGTTTGTTAACACCCTCAAGAGGAGGCGGGAGGAGGTCTAGCCAATTTAAAGGCTGACCTAGTCTTTGTGTGGCCTCTAGAGCCTGTTCTACTTGAGGGTCAAGAGATACAAAGGCAACACCATAACCTGCTGCTGGGCATCATTCATGAAACCTGAAGTGCACAGCCAGGAATGACAGTGGGTACAAATGCCCGCCACCACTGCTCGGAGGCAGTATCAAAGGCGCCCATAGCTGCTTTAACCTGCTGGTTGTTGGACCCGATACCCCTGGTTATGGTTTGAAGAAGCTCTGAATTAGTGTCCACTCCTGCAGAGCTTCAGCCATTTGTTTGAGTGAATGCCATAGAATATACTTATATTGAGAGAAATAGCCTTGGTAGCTGGCAATACACATACCTAGGGTGGAGGCAGCAAAGACTGTCTTACCTAAAGTGTCTATCTTATGAGATTCTTTGTTTATAGGTTGAGCTGTAGTAGTCTGGGAAGGATGACCTTATCATTCTCTGCCAAGACTACAAAAGGATCCTCAAAGGATTGAGATGACAAAATGGGACAATCCTTGGGAGCAGCATATTTCCAATCTATGGACTTAGCCACAGAAGGAATGAGAGCAGGATTATTCCATACCATTTGAGAAGCGTCTCAAAGAAGTGCTGTACCGGAGGAGTCAAATCCATAGGGATCTCTGGAACATGGAGGTACTGGAGTCTTAACAGTTTCCCAGGATCGATATCTGTAGTCTGGAGAGGAAGAGGAATTCAAGTTTTCAGCAGACTTAAATGACAGGTCCTTGACCACAGGCTCTGCAGCAGGATTATGTCCTATTCCTTCCATCATCACTCAGATGAAGGTCTAGGTCAGACTCAGTGTCATCTCCTGACAGCCCAGGAAGGACTGCATGGACAGGAAAGGAGTGAAAATCAGAAGGAAATGAGGAAGGAAAGGATTCAAAGAAGAGGAGCTCTGAAGACTGGATGACGCCCTAACAGGCCTCAGCACTGAAGAAGAGCACGCGCGGAAACAACGCACAGCACCGAAGAGTCACACGACGCTGAAGATGGCACCAGAAGCCGCACAGTGCCAAGGGGATGGCGCAGAGAAGCCGCGACACTGCTGAGGACAGTGCCAAGAAGCTGCACAGCTGAGAGGCACTCACGAGGTGCAGTGCTAACAACCCAATGGCAGGGCACGAGAGCCGCAAGATGCATCGTCAAGATGGCGCTGCAAATATCGACGCCAAAGGTGTTGAAAAACACCTCAAGGCTCTGAAAACAGGATTTGAGGAGAAAGAAGGATGAATTCCAGGAGACAGAGGCATCAGTGTGGCTCCTGTGCCACTGCCGTGTGAGGGGAAAACATCTAAGCACGGCATCTAGGCACCGAAGATGGCACCATGTGACTAGGGAGGCCCAACCACCCTACCTGCTATCCCTAAGTTCAAGGCCCTGGAGTGACCGGGCCAGGCAGCTGGACCAACCTCTGAGCCCATTGCTCCAGAAGAGCAGCCCACTGATGAAACTGCTCATCTGAAGACCTACCAGAGGGCAGGGTAGGGCTCTGATGTCAAGACGTCGGCGACCAGAAACAGAAACCGTGACTCCAAAGGAGAGACTGGCAACTAGCTCCCATTAACTGACTGTCTGCACGCAGACATATCAGGGGAACCTTGAGTGATGCCTCTCTTTTTGACCTGTGGGCCGGAGAAGAGCTTGAGGCCAAACGGTGCCGAGAGTGCAACAGTTTACTTTTATGCTTTCAGGGACCGCCACCCCTAGAGCATTGGACTGTCCATTGTCAGACCCTCCTCAGGAGAAGGCGGCAGACCCGACCCAGCCCGGCTTGACTGAACAGTTATAAGTCTCCCTACCGTCACCTGACCCACTCGTGATCGACTCTGTCAACGTAGGCTGAGACTTCTTCCTTTAATAAGAATAAATAAACTAAGTGTTACTTTATTCGAGATATTATTACAAAACAATAAAATGAAAACTATGCTGCTAGTTTGAAGTTTGACTCCGAGGGCCAGCGGCGTCATCACTGAAGTGCACTCAACGACAGGAAAAAACGAACTGAGGTGGTTGGAGGGTCGGCCTGATATAGTCATTACCACATGAGCTGAGGCTTGCGGTGCCACCCTTGTGACTCCATCTTTGACGCCGACCTCTAGCAAAAGTTTGCTCCGCTGGGTCCTAGTGCCTCCAGCGCAGATCCCATTAGCGTGAAAGAGTGGTGGAGACTTTATGTCCAGGAAGATCTAGCTGTGTTGGGGAGGGAGGGAAGGTGACACCTATTCTAGTCCTCCTCTTTTGAGGACTAGCTATAGGCAATGATGCAAGACTTCTTAACTCTGATGGGGGTGTCAAATAGCTACCTGTACTCTATTCCCATTTTTCCCATCAGGACTTACTGGAGGCTGCTATGTAGAAGTACTAAATATGGGGAAAGCACAACTACTGCAGCCCTAGTATCTCCAAAGATGAGCAAATCTAGGTAATGAAGTAACCATTGGTTCTGGGAGCTCCACATCACTCCAGTATTAGACTCTCCAAGCAGGTGTCTCTGTAGACTATGGTATATAGAGTAGTGACAGTACTAGAGCTGATATTTGGCCAACTTTACATTTCAGCTGCTATCCCCTTGAATAGATTTGAAATGCAATTTTATCCCACAAAAAGTAGTTATAAGGATGTATTTTTCTGATCATTGTGTCTGGATATTATCTTGTTCTGTGTCATTCATACCTAGGCTATTATATACTGATTACGTTCTGTGTGATGCATTGCTCAAAGTAACCTAGTCTTTTGAGAACTCAGTCTCCTTTCCAATAGGATCTCTACCATGACTTATGCATGAGAAAAGAAGAAATAAAACACTCTGAATGCATTCATAAATTTTATGTTTGATTTCTAAGGGCTATAAAACTCAGCTCTGCCTTCTTACCTCCCAGCTACTCAGAACTTGAAAGAAGAAATAAAGGGCAGAAGCCTAGACTCCAACCGTAGCTATGATGCAGAAGAGAGGGATTGGCTTTATCTTTTCAGAATTTCAAGCTAAAATGAAATAAGACATGAAAAGAAGTGGTAAGCGACTGCACTCTACAATATGGGTACTACCAATGAAGTTTTAATCTATCATATAAAGAGTTTCAGCAAAATAGAAAGGTTAGAACAGGATTATCTTAAATTGCTGCCCCAATAAGACACTCCAGTCCAATCCAACTTTATTTATAAATGCCCATCCAAAATGCTTTGAGCTCTGGACAGAGTATAAGCATCAGACACAATATTGCATGTGCATTAAAACAACACATATCAAAAATCATTCTATATAACAGAAAAATGGAAAACATTATATGTAAAGTAAAAATACCTTGCATAGATTAAGAAACTCTAGCAAGAGCCAATATATGTCTAAAATAATTGGTATTGTGGGCAGTGAGAAATGTGAAACTAGCAATTTTGCACTAACCACTGAGCCACCTAACTGCACTTTTCTACAGTGACGATCATACAAAAGTTTGTCAGTACTGAGGTATACCTCGAGTACCACTGAAGCACTCAAGTTCAATTTGCATTGACTGTAATGTGATTCTGCTCAGTACCACTGAGGTATACCTCAAGGTATACCTCAGTACTGATAACTTTGTACGATCATCACTGTAATTTATGATACACACACACTAACACATCTACTGTACACATATATGCATATATATTCCAGTGTAAAACAGCAGTGCATTGTCTACACACATTTTACAGATTAGAAAAGACATTGAGGGACTGTTTTCATTTTTTCAGGCTCCGAGAGACATCGGAGGGTGGGGGTTGCCACTAGACACCTCATTTAAATCAGCAATGACATATAAACATACCAAGAAGCCAGCAGAAGAAGGCCATTTGGTCTATCTAGTCTGTATTGCAGGCTCCACAGCTTGAGCTACTGTTCCTGCCCCACACCTCCCATCCTCTCTACCCATGATCTTTACCTTCCCCAAACTTATTCCAGCCTCTCTTGAAGCTTCCCATGGCTTGCAATGAGACAACCTCTTCCAGCAGCACATTCCAAGTGTCTACCACCCTCTCCGTGAAGAAGTACTTCCTGATCTCCTCCTAACCCCCCAGCTTAAGACTGTACCCTCATGTTATGGTTACCAATCAGCTTAAAGAGACCCACCTGATATACCTTATTTATCCCTTTAAATTACCTGAAGGTCCCAATCATGTCCTCTCTCTCTCTCTCCTGTCCTCCAGGGAATACATATTCAGTGCCCTCAACCTCTCCTTATATGCCTTACTATGCTGACCCACCTCATCTTTGTAGCCCTCCTCTGGACCTTCTCCAGTAGATGAATGTCCTTTATGAGGTGTGGGCACCAGTACTGAACTCCATACTCTAGAGGTGGCCACAACAGTGACCTGCATAAGAACAGTATAACCTCCTCTCTCCTACTACTGATCCTCCTAGCTATGAATCCCAGCATCGTGTTTGCCCTTGCTGCTGCTTCTTGCACTGTGTGGAGTGCTTCAGGTCCCCTTGTGATCATCACTCCCAGGTCCTTCTCCTCCTCTGATACAGATACCTTGTCTCTCAACCTGTATTCTCTGTAATGGGGTGTTGTAGCCCTTTCAGTTGTGTCAAGGTACCAGGCAGGGTTGTCCGCTCTTGCCCTTTCTTTTTAATCTCTTTCCTGAACTATTGCTCAGGAAGATTAAGATCCCCTCGGTGAAGGCTATTTCGTGGGCTTCAATACAAGTTTTCTGTTTATGCGACTATATCCTTCTACACCTTACCTCCCTGCCTCATCTTACCAGCTGCCTTGGACATCATCTTGGAGTTTGGTTCCTTCTCAAATTATAAATTAAATCTGGCTATGATGGAGATGGTACCATTCAATGGCATTAACCTGCGGTCCAAAGTGGAACATCTATGGTTGGCCTGAATTTGTGACAAATTAAAATACCTGGATATGCTCATTAGTACTACTCCTTCAAATGGAAACAATGCAATCTTAATGCCATGGTTAACACCATTCACACAGACTTACAGTGCTGGGCTCTTTTGCTTCTCTCCTTTGGGGCTGTATAAGTATTGTAAAATTGATGTTCTTCCCACCTCCTCTATCCATTGTATAAGTTTAATTATGTCTTGCCAAAATCTTGATTCCTGCAATTTAATAGGATCATTTCCTCCTTCCTGTGGTGTGCTAAACCTCCCCGAAGAGCCCTGTCTAAACTGATGTGATCCAAAGAGTGCGTTGACCTTCATTTACCCAATTTCTTTTTTTTCTTTTTTTTTATAATTCATATTTTATTACCAGATTTTCACAATACAGGGACAGAAAGTTACAACATACTCTGTATATGTTCAAAGTGTTACATGAGCTGTCCCCATCCCCCTTCCCCACCCGTACAGCAGCAGAGTCCGTACAGTAATATGAAGACCAATGTAACTTATTGTGGAGGCTCACTATTGCTTTCTCTGTATGAAGGTTAGCTAGATTTCATTAACCCATTCCTGATATGATGGACTTACAGCGTCCTTCCAATGCGAAGTACAATTTTGTTAACAGATAATGCAATCATGGAAATATGAAATCTCCTGATTTTAACTTTGATAGAGGATAGATCTCCAACAAACATACATCAGGGGTGAAGCAGTCTTGCAAACCCAGAATAGGATCTAGGTTAGTCTGTATAGCCATCCACAAAGACCTTATCTTGGGGCATGACCAAAAGATGTGAAAAGTGTGCCATCCTCCTGGCATCCTCTGGTACAAGCCCCGATCTTATAAGGCCCCATTTCTCAACTTAACAGGGTGTAATACATATTGTGCATAATGTGGTATTGCATAAGTTGCAGTCTGTCCTAAGAGACGTATTTATGAAAGAACTTTCATAAAACTGACCAGTTAGAGTGTATTGGGGAAGAAAGAAACTCAGAGCATAGTGGGGCCTTCAGGTCTCCCAAATTTCCAATAAAATAGAACTCGATATATTTTGGAAATAACGCCAGGTGACCCCTACAGGAGGAGAGCTCAGGTACAAATGGAAAGGCAGGTGGGCAAGGAGGAGTATTACAAGTACTATAGAAAGCAGGTGTTTTAATTGGACCACCCTGAAGTAATGAGCTAACGGGACATCAAATTTATGGATTATATTAGAGACTGAGAGCCATTCCCTTCATCATCCAAAAGTAGAGATTATCCCATCCCCAATTTGAGGCAACCACTTGCAAGAAATCATCCTTTTATTTATTGAGAAAGACGGGAGTTCCAAATGGACTGAGACAAGTCCAAGTGTGGGAATACCGCAGAAATGAACAAAGCTGTCGTGAACTCTTAGGGATGTTCAGAGGATGGGAGAACTACAGGTGTCTGGAAGGGATGCAATTTTACCATAGAGCATAGTCAGAGGGTCCATGTTCTTGGACTGGATAAAGTCTAACTCCATTCTGAGCCAGACCAGTCTTAGGTGTTCTGGACCTGGACTCACCCAGCGCATATATTTTGCAATATGACTAGCAGTAATAAATTGCCAGATGGGGATCTGTAGTCCTCCATCCATTTTCTGAGTGGCCAGCTTACGGTATGCTAACCAGGATTGCTTATTGGACCAATAAAGTTGGTGAAAATTCTGTGCATTTTCTGTTACCATGATAAAGGAATGAAGGAATTAAGAAGGAGAGGGATAAAACAAGCAAGGAAAACATTCATTTTAATTATATTGATGTGACCCCAGAGAGACGGGAAGCTTAGACCATCAATTGAGGTCCTGAACTATCACTTGGGAAAGGGGTTCCAAGTTCTCTTTGAACCAGGAAGAGGGTTACGCATCAAATTGATACCCAGATATCTGAGAACATGAGAAACCAACCTAGACCAAAAGGGACATACACTTTTGAAAACCTTATGGTTAAGAGGAAAATGGAGGATTTATTGACGTTCAGTTTATAATTTGAGAAAGTACTGAACTTGGCTATTTCTCCTAACATAATGGGGATAGATGTTTTGGGTGAGAAGAGGAGGAGAAGATCATCAGCATAAGCCGTGATCTTCACCACATTATTCCTATAGGGATACCTCGTATCTCCAGATTATTGAGAATATTTTGGATAAGGGCTCTAAATATAAATTAAATAAAAGGGGAGAGGGACAACCCTGCCTGGTACCGGAAAATAAAAGAAAAGGTTTGGAGAATGCTCCATTGCCAGACACTCCGGCAGGGGAGTTCGATATAAGGCCGAATCCAATCTATAAACATGACAGAAAAACCAAATACATTTAGAACCTGAAACAGGAAATTCAATTAACATGATCAAATGCCTTCTTGGCATCCAGGGAGACCAGTCCACGGAAAGGCAGCATTCCTGGACACTGAGACGACATGTGACAGGGTACATAAATGGTCAGCCGATGAGCGCCCTTTCATGTGTCCCACCTGGGACATACTAATCAGGTCGGGAGGACCTGAGTTATTCTATCGGCCAGTATCTTGAGAGAATTTTAACATCTTGATTCAGTAAAGAGGTGGCCTATAGCTTTGCACTAGCTCTGGGTCTTTATTGGGTTTAGAGAGGAGAACGATCAGGGCTTCAAACAAATGTGTGTCTGCTCTTGCACCAGAAAGAATGTGACAATACAACCGTGAAGAACTGTAATAGTTGTGTTCGAAAAGTTTTATAGAATGAAGTGGAAAAATGTCTGGTCCCAGGACTTTATCTGAGGTCAAAGCCCCATGACCTCTGATATTTCCTCCAGAGATATTGGAGAAGATAGGAACTTCCTCTGTGGCTCGGATAAAGAGGGTGAAAAAATCCTCAGGTATGCCTCGAGCACTTCTAAGGGAGGAGGACTATCTGTCCCTATATAAATGCTAATAGTACAAGGCAAATTCCTGCACAACCTCAGAAGGGGACACCTCAGGATCCATCTGCCCGGACCCTGATTGGAGGTATGACCTAGCAGATTCCTGTTGATTCAGCCTTAAGGCTAGCAAGCGACCTGCTTTTCCCCTAGTCGGTGTAGCTGGCTTCAGTGCAAATGATAGATAACTCTGCTTTTTCCTCAGCAAATCTAAATATTTGTCTCTAGCTACGAGAGCCTCCTCATATCCTCTTCCAGGTATTAGAGGATAAGTTGGTTTCAGAGACCTAATTAGAGATAATGAGGCTAGTAATTCAGCCTCTCGAACTCTTTTCCTCTTTGTGGTTAGGCTAATAATAAACCCTCTCATGTAGACCTTGAAAGCACCCCACAACATATCAGGTGCCATATCCTCCGAGGAGTTGCTAGAAAAGAAGAAATCAATCTGCTCTTTAATTAGGTTACTTATATTTTATATCTTTCAATAATTGTCCGTTTAATTTCCATCGGTTTCTTTTTCGGGAATGTTAAGGAAGAAAAATTACTCACCTTAGTAATGTTGTTTCTTCTAATGGAGTCTTGCTATATTATAGACATTAGCAGTTTGATCCAGCTCTAGAACTGCTCCGGAGTGAAATGGTTAAAACCATTCCAAAACAGAATTTTGGCACAAGAGCAGCTCTATCTGTGTCATTTCAAACTTGAACTGTCAGATCTTTACGAGCCAAACTCACTAAGGTCTGTGTGGAAGCTGTAACTCTACACTAGCCAAATGGCTACCTAAATAATAACAACCATTGATGGTCCCAACACCCAAGACTCAAGTTAGGGACCAGAAATACTAACACCATTCTAATAATATGAAAATAGAACATAAGTATAATAAAACACACACGCAGCATACATACACACCCCAAAGTCCCAAGGGGACAAAATGCTAACAGGACATAAGCAGTGCCCACACTAAGTTGCCCACACCACCACGTAGAGGTTCTGAGAGGGCAGGTTGGGGAGGTTATAATATAGCAAGACTCCATTAGAAGAAACAACATTACTAAGGTGAGTAATTTTTCTTCAAACAACATGAAGTCTTGCTATATTATGGACATTAGCAGAATACACAGCAGTACCTCCATGGAGGAGGGCAGAACCTACTTAGGAATAGGCTCTGAAGAACAGCTGTGCCAAACCGAGCATCTCCTGGCCTGGACATCCAGGGAGCAATGCTTGGTAAAAGTGTACACGTTTTCCAAGTAGCAGCCTGGCAAATCTCTAATAAAGGGATATCTCTGGCAGCAGCTAGAGATGCAGCTGTACCCTGGTAGAATGAGCCTCAAACCGGGAGGGGGCTCTGCCCACTTTCTGATAACAAATTGGATACAAGAGACAATCCACCTGGCTATTGATCTCTTAGTGGCAGGTTTGCCTTCCCAACTTCATTATAGGTAAGGAAAAGTTGGAGGATTCGAACCTGTGACCTTTGTCACTCTATATAATAACTAAGAGCTCTCTTAACATCCAGGCTTGTGCAACCTCCTCTCACCCAAGAGGAGTGATCAGTGAAAATACTGAAGGAGATAGATTGATTAAGATGGAAATCTGAAACCACCTTAGGCAAAAACTTCCTATTAGTGCTAAGGACTACCTTATCCCTGTGGAAAGAAATAAAGTCAGTCTCCACTGACAAGGCTTGCATTCACTTATGCGTCTGGCAGAAGTGATAGCCACTAGAAAAACAGTTTTCCAAGTTAGGTACTTAAGCTCTGCAGAAGACAGAGGTTCAAAGGGGTTGCATTAACTGGGCAATGCAAACATTAAGGTCCCAAGCAGGGGCGGTTCCCGAAAATGGAGGATTAGTATGGAGTAATCCCTAAAAACTTGGAAACACAGGATGAGAGGAAAGAGGGAATGACTTTCCTGTTGACAGAAAAAGCAGACACAGCTGCCAAATGAACTCTCAGGGTAGCTGGTCTGAGACCCAAGGAATTAAGATGTACCATGTAATCTAACAAAATGGGCAATTCAGCAGATTCTGGGAAATATTTTCCCAGCACCAAATGGAAAACCTTTTCCATTTAGAACTATAAGTAGCTCCTAGTGGAAGGCTTTCTGGAAGCCTTTAGGATCTCAAGAACACCCTGAGAGAGTGTAAATCAGCAACTCTAACTCCTCAAGAGCCAGGCTTTGAGGTTGAGGGATTTGAGGTCCGATACCAAACCTTCCCTGGGCACAAGTCAACAGATTGTGATTCCTGGGGAGGCACAGGGAAGATGGACTGTCAGAGACAGAAGGAGTGGGTACCAGGGCTGCCTGGCCAATCCGGGGCAATCAGAATCACCCTGCAAGGCTGAGATCTGATTTTGACCAGTACTTTGAATAGGAGAGGAAGAGGGGAAAGCATAGAGGAACTTCCTCCCAATCCAGAAGAAGGCATCCAGGGAACTGAGCCCAGCACTGGAGGCCTGCAACAGAACAGAGGAAGTTTGTGATTGTCTGGGGCTGCAAAAAGATCTATCTGAGGGATGCCCCACCTGGCAAAAACTATCCCCAGCACTTGAGGATCCAGGGACCATTCGTAATGGCCTGGGAAATCCTGCTGAGGGCATCCGACAGACATTGTCCTTCCCTGGAAGATGAACTGCTATGAGGGAAGTGTTCAGGGAATAGGCTAGAGACCACAACTTCATTGCCTCGTGCACAAGGCCGAAGACCGAGTGCCCCGTTTGTTGATGTACTACATTGTTGTGGTGTTGTCTGTTCTGACTTGTATCACCTTGTCGTGGACAGATGCAGAAAAGCTTGAAGAGCTAAAAGACAGCTCTGAGTTCCAGAAAATTGATGTGGAGCAGAGATTCCTGGGGGACCAAACTCCCTGAGTGGAAAGGTCGCCATGTGGGCTCCCCAACCCAGAAGGGAAGCATCTGTAGTGAGAGTCAAGTTGTGAGAAGGGGAAATGAAGGGACCCCGCTCTTAAATTGCTCTGATCCTGCCACCACTGGAGAGCTAGGATCAAGGTTGAGTCACTGGGACCAACTTGGAAAGGGGGTCTCTTTCTGAGACCAAAAGGTTCTCAAGGAAACTGAATGTCTCTCATCTGAAATCTGGCTCCCTGCACAACAGCTGTGGATGCAGCCATGTGCCCCAGGAGCTGCAGAAAGTGTCTTGCTGGTCAGAGACCTGCAAAGTGAAGGAAGAGGCCAGAGCCACTAAATTCCTTACCCTTTCTGGGGAAGAAAGGCTCTGGCTAGCTTTGTGTCCAATTCTGCCCCTATAAAGGTGAGTACCTGGACTGGTTCCAGAACCGACTTTGGTAGGTTTAGCAGAAAACCCAGGGAGGTGAGAAGCTGCTGGGTGACCTGCAGGTGAGATTTTACCTGTTCTGGGGACTGGCCTACAATGAGCCAGTCGTCTAGATAGGGAAAACAGCAATCCTCTGCCTCCTTAAGTGGGCCACTGCCACTGCTAGACACTTTGTGAATACCCTTTGAGCAGAGGTAAGGCCGAAGGGCATTGCTCTGAACTGGTAATGACCGAGGGCAGTTCGAATCTGAGGTACTTTCGATGGGATCTTCTGATTAGGACATGGAAATAGGCATCCTTGAGGTCCAGGGAGGCTAGCCAGTCCCCTGGCCTTAGGGAAGGTAAAATCATTGCCAGAGTTACCATTTTGAACTTTGGTTTCAAAGATGCTTGTTCAGATATCTGAGATCTAAAATGGGCCGCCATTCTCCTGTCTTTTTGGGGTAAGGAAGTATCTGAATACAGACCCCTGCCCTGATGCAGGGGAGGAGCCCTTTCTACTGCTCTGAGAGCTAACAGGGATGAGACCTCTGTTTCCAGAGCGAGGGTCTCTGAAGCACTTAGGTGAGAAAGTCTGCTTCTCAACTTGGAAACTTTTGAAGCTGAGAACCAGACCCTGGCTTACTACTTCTAGAACCCACTTGTCTGAGGTTAAAGAAGCCCAATTCTGACTGAAGTAAGCCAGCCTGCCCCCACTGGTACAGGAGAATCGGCCTGGGCACCCCATCAGGGTGCCTGTTTCTGAGGAGCTTTAGGCTGGGGGTGGGAGCAGGTCTGCCCACCCCTCGTCTGCCCGCCTCTGAAGAAGCCCCTCTGAACATAGGCAGAGGAGGCCTGAGTCTGGTAGAAAGGCCTGTGAAAAGGCCTACCCCTACCCCTGGGGCATGCTTTTGAGGAGTGGCTTGCCACTCCTTAGCCTGGGCAATCTTGTAAGTAGTCCTATATTCATCCATCTCTTCATGTAATTCTCTGTCTGCTCTCCAAACAGAGAATTTCCCACCACAGGAAAATCCATAGCCTTAGTCTGGGTATCCTGTGACAAACTAGTACACCTGAGCCAGGCCAACATACGAAAAGCTACAGATGGGCCATGACCTCAGAGGAAACATTATTAACATCCACAGCAGCATGAAACTGAACCTTAGAGGCTTCAATGCCATCAGCAGCCACCTGTTCTAGTTCACTAGCCAGCTGGCCATGGGCCTGCTTGGCCAATTGCATAACAGTATCCCATCTAGATTTCTGATACCTAGCTACATAAGCCATATAATTTGCTTGCCTGAGTCCCAGAGAGGCTGCCATATACTGTTTTTTGCCATGGCATCAATCTTCCTGGAATCCTTGTCAGGAGGATGTGAAGCCAAGGAATATTAGCTTTATCACAGGCAGCAGCCTGAACTACTCCAACATGACTGCATTGCTGAGAAAGGAATTCTGTATCAGGGCCTGACAATGTATACCTTCTGTCCATCTTTTTATCTACAGGAGGCACAGAATTAGGAGCTTTTAAAATTTTAATTGTTTGTTTCCTAAAAGACTTATGTAAAGGAATAGACAATCTCCTAGACTCTGGAATATCCATCATTTCTACAAAATCAGGCTCCTCTTGCTCATCCACAGCCTCTTCTAAAGGAAGCTGGAGGGTTTCAACAACTTTTTATAAAACATAAAATGAGATGGGGACTCAGACAGCATAGGGGAGATTCTAAAGGTCTGTCTGGGAGATGTCCGTTCAATGAAGCACACTCAGACCTTCCCAGCCACATTCATACTGTTCATAATCCTCCTCCCCTCCTCTGGTTCATAAAATTCCTCAATATCATAATCCTGAACCACTGGGACTGGACGAACCGACCTTTTACCAGATAGTGGTGGTTCGGACGGACCCTGAGACAGTGACTGGACAATTTGTATGGCTTTTGCTATCTCTGCAGCAGTTGGAGAAGGAATTTTGGACTCCAGACCTGCTGATTTTCTTGTTTTCTTTACTGGAATTGGTTCCTCAGAACCAGCTTTTCTTTGCCGGAAGTCTGGCCCTGGTCAGGGCACTCCCTCTGGTTCGGTTGGCACCAACCAGGCTGGCCATCCGGGTCAGCGGACTTTTGGCCTCTCGTTCCTGAGCCTGCCCAATCTTTTTCCAGGGTGGCTGCAGGAAATTCTTACATACCTGGCAGTCTGACTGGAGGTGGTCAAACCCCAGACAATAAACACATGTGGTGTGTGGGTCAGCCTTGGCAAAGACTTCCCCACAAACATCACAGTGTTGAAACCCAGTGGGCCCAGTTTTTTTTGGGTTTCTCAGACATAATGCCAGCCCTAACCAAAAACTTGCCCTTTAACGGCAGTGCCAGGCAAGACACCCTTATCGGTTCCTAACTGTGTCATTAGGTATTGAAAAACGTAATAAATGCTTTTTTAGAACCGATAAGAACAGAATTCCGCACTCTAGAATAGTAACTTTTAATTTTAAATGAGTTTTAAACCCACTGATCGGTTCAAAACAGACCGATAACTTACAAGTTCCACACAGACAAACCTTCATTTACTTATGGTTACCACAGATAGAGCTTGAACCGAACGGTTTTGTGGTTAAATAAAACTATTCTCGGTTAAATCCAACGAGAAACACTTTTAAACCGAGAAATGAACCGAGCAGAAGGAGAAATCTCCGGAGCGACTGTTCACTGAGGCGGAGTAAAAGAATCTGACAGTTCAAGTTTGAAATGACACAGATAGAGCTGCTCTCGTGCAAAATTCTATTTTGGAATGGTTTTAACCATTTCACTCTGGAGCAGTTCTTGAGCTGGATCAAACTGCTAATGTCTATAATATAGCAAGACTTCATGTTGTTTGAAAGCCAGATTACAAGTCACCAGGGGTGATCTGACACTGGACCTGGCTGAATTGAGGTGGTTAAGACCCCGGAAGAGGACCTGAGAAATAAAAAGATAGTCGATGCAAGACTGGGTTCTGTGCACAGGCCAGTTGAAGGTATACTCCTATCCTTGGGATGTAATCACACACACATCACACAGCCACACCGATCCAGAAAGTTCCTGAGGCCCTCTGTCCAAGAGACAAACTCCTTGACCCACTACCAGACCTATCCACTTCAGGATCCAGAACGGATTAAAGTCTCCACCCATAATTATACCAATGGGAAGCATGGGAAGGAGTATGGAAATAAGTTTCATAAAGCCCGGTCATCTGCATTTGGCCCATATATGCTACCAAGTAAACTAGCACGGACCAAAGATTCCCTGGACCAGGACATATCTTCCGTCCGGGTCCCTGAGAACTTGTTTAGAGATAAAGGAATACCTCTGTTTACCAGAATCATAACCCACAACTGTTAGTGGACCCCGGGCAGTAAATACCTGCCCAATCTGTTGCCTCCTAAGTTGCAGAATTCATTTTCAAGTAAATAAGATTCTTGCAAGAATGTAATCTGAGAAGACAATAAGCTTAAATGTTTTAACACTTGATATTGTTTAACTTTTTCCTTATCCTTCACATTCCATGTAGCCAGATTTATACTACTGGCCATCTAAGTAAGAAAGAGTGAGTCTCTTATGTAACATCCAAGAATTGCAGCATTCGGAATTAAGTGTCCAGAACCCATGTTTACTGCTGTATCTTCCTCCCAACCCAACATCAACCTCTCCCTCCTTCAGTCTCCCATAACCCCACCCAAAATATCCCACTCCCGCCCAGCAAACAAGCAGAATGAAAACATGAACACATCATCTCCCTCCCCCACCCCAGCTGTCACGAGCAACATTCAGCACAATACTGTTTTCTTCCTCCTCCAACCTCCCAAACATGTGCCCAAAACCCTACCCTAATATGCAAACCTTCTTATTAAGGCAATGATCATTGATATATATGCTAAGATAATAATAGTGTAGATAATAACACACAACGTTAGACTCCTGAAATCCAGAAAAGAGGAGAGCAAAAATGAGAAAGGGAAGAAGAGCATCCCCACTTGGGAGCAATCCAGGGGACCTGATTGCCTGAAAGAGAAAAACAGTAGTGTAAAATATGATAGCAGAATTGCTATCACGCTACTGCTACCAGCAACAATGGAACCTTTCCCACTGTCCTTTGTTAGCGGTAGTACTAGATGCTCCCAAGTAGAGGATCTCCACATGTTCCCAGGTCCCCACTATTAAATTCGATCAGGAAAATAGGTTCCCGAAATAAGTAATGGAGTTGATCCACGAGTAAAATGCATGAGCACCCTTTAGTGGTATAAAAGAATCGCGTGACCAACTGAAGTTAATACTAAGAGGTCACTCTCTTGACTCTTGTCTTAACAGACAGAAACATCAGATCTGAGGGCATTCATTCTAATAATTAAACAATGGAGATACATTGGTTCCCCTGCAAAAATCAGGAAAACATGTTCCAAGTGAAAAAGGATCTTCCTCCCAGACAAGACACAACCCCTTGAAACAAACTCCTGGGATATGGAACTGTCCCATAACATTGAGCACTGAGATGAGAAATGAGAGAAAACAAGATCCTGATGAGAATAATCCCTCCACCGTAGCACTCAGGAACACTTGGCATTCTTTCCCCATTTTAGATAGTAGCTTGAGAAAAACTTTCCATCGCTGGATAGGCTGAGACTAAACAAACAGGTCAGGTGTCCCGAAACAGATCAGTCAAGGCAGCCTCCGAGTCCCATAAGAGCAGCTTCAGGATCCTCACATGTTGACCAGGTACCAGCCACCAATACCTGCAATCTAGCTGAGTAACCCATTTTAAGCGAAGGCCTGCTGCTACGATCTTTGATACAATAGGGTGAAATACAGTACGCTTTGCTCTGACCGATCCTGGTAAGACTTGAGCGATTCTGAGCCTGGCATTTTCCCATTTAACTTCCTCAGCTCTCTCACTTTGCCAAAAAGTGTTGTTGCTCCAAGTAATTTAGAAAGCAACATATAATGGAATGTGGCATTGCTCTTGGGAAGGCTTGAGTTGCAAGGACCTATGCGCCTTTCTATGGTGTACTTGGCCCCGAAAAGAGAGGACGGCGATCTTTTCCACCAGTTTCTGCACAAAATTGACTGTATTCTGGCCTTCCTCTACCAGGCATGGGAAGCTGAGCTCGAGCTTGGTTGAGACTCTGTCTGTTGCTGTTTGAACTCAAACTGTCAGATCTTTTATGAGCTAAACTCACTGAGGTGTCCTGTGTGGAAGCTGTAAACCCACACTAGCCAACTGGCTATGAAATATAACAAACAGATTTTTGGTCCCAAAACAAAGACTCAAGTCAGAAACCCAAAAAATGAAATAAACACAACACCCACTCACCCAAAGAAAAAGGGGTGATAATAAAAGGTGGGGCACCTCCTGAGTGCCAACACTGCCACTGCCCACCCACATCCCAAAAACAAAGGTTCTGAGAGGGTAAGGCGGGGAGGTCAGAATACAGCAAGACTCATTAGAAGAAACAACATTACTAAGGTGAGTAATTTTCTTCAAACAACATGAAGTCTTGCTGTATTCTGACAAATTGCAGAACTACCAAGCAGTACCTCCATGGAGGAGGGACAGAACCTACTTAGGAAATAGGCTCTGAAGCACTGCTGTGCCAAACCGAGCATCAATCCTAGCCTGGATATCCAGAGAGTAATGCTTGGTAAAAGTGTGAACTGTTTTCCAGGTAGCTGCTTGACATATCTCTAAGAGAAAATAACCCTGGCAGCAGCCAGGAAAGCAGCTACCTCTGGTAGAGTGAGCCCTCAGGCCTGAGGGTGGAACCTACCTAGTTTTCCATAGCAAAATTGAATGCAAGAGACAATCCACCTGGCAATGGATCTTTTAGTGGCAGCTTTTCCTCTACCAACCTCACCATAAGTGAGGAACAGTTGGAGGAGTCAAACCTGTGACCCTTGGTGCGCTCTATGTAGTAGCTAAGGACTCTTTTCACATCTAACTGTGCAGCCTCCTCTCACCAGAGGAGGAATGGTCAGTGAAGAACACAGGAAGAGACATAGACTGGTTAAGGTGGAAGTCTGAAATCACCTTAGTAAAAACTTCCTGTTAGTCCTGAGGATCACCTTATCTCTATGGAAAGAAATAAAATCAGGCTCCACTGACAGAGCTTGTAACTCACTTATGCGCCTGGCAGAAGTGATGGCCACCAAGAAAGCAGTTTTCCAAGTCAAGTACTTAAGCTCTGCTGAGGACAAGGGCTCAAAGGGTTGCATAAGCTGAGCAATGCAAACATTAAGGTCCCAAGCAGGGCAGGGTCCCTGAATGGCAGATTGGTATGAAGCAATCCCTTGAAAACTTGGAGAATACAGGATGAGCTGAAAGGGAAGAAGGCTACCTGCTGAAAGAAAAGCAGAGACAGCTGCCAGATGCACTCTTAGTGTAGCTGGTCTGAGTCCCAAGCTATTCAGGTGAACCATATAGTCAAGGACTGTGGGCAGGCCAGCAGACTCTGGAGAAATATGCTTCCCAGAGCACCATATGGAGAATCTTTTCCATTTGGAATTATAAGTGGTTCTGGTGGAAGGCTTCCTAGAAGCCTTTAGGATATCCATAACACCTGAGAGAGGTGCAAATCAGCAAACTCTAACTCTTCAAGAGCCAGGCCTTGAGATTGAGAGATTTGAGATTCGGGTACCATACCCTCCCCTGAGCACAGGTTAACAGGTTGTAATTCCTGGAAGAGAAAAGGAAGGTGGACTGCTAAGGACAACAGGAGAGGGTACCAGGGCTGTCTGGCCCAGTCTGAAGCAATCAGAATCACCTTGCAGGGTTGAGACCTGATTTGACTAGCACCTTGAACAGGGAGAGGAAGGGGAAGCATACAGGAACTTCCTTCCCAATTGAGAACCAGGGCATCCAGGGGACTGAGCCCAACACTGGGGGCCTGCAGCAAAAGAGGAAGTTGGTGATTGTCTGGGGCTACAAAAGATCTATCTGTGGGGTGCCCCATCTGGAGAAGATCACCTCCAAAACCAGGGATCCAATGACCATTCGTGATGGCCCTGAGATATCCTGCTGAGGGCATTTGCCAGGACATTGTCCTTGCCTGGGAGGTGTACTCTGCCAGAGAGGTGTTCAGGAATAGGCCAGAGACCATAACTTCATTTCTTCTGTGCACAAGGCCATAGGCTGAGTGCCCCTTGCTTGTTGAAATACCACATTGTGGTGGTATTGTCTGTCCTGATCTGAACTACTTTGTTCTGAACAGACTTGGAAAAAGCTTGAAGTGCTAGAAACACTGCTCTGAGTTCTAAAAGATTGATGTGAAGCAGAGATTCCTGAGGAGACCACAACCCTTGGGTGGTCAGGTTCTCCAAATGGGCCCCCATCCCAAGAGGGAGGCATCTGTAGTAAGGATTAAAGAGCGAGACTGAGGACAAAAGGAACCCCTGTCTCAGATTGCCCTGATCCTGCCACAACTGCAAAGCCTGGATCAGGGTTCGAGTCATTGGGATCAGTTTGGTCAGAGGATCCTTTTCTGAGACCAAAGGCTCTCAAGTGGAACTAAATGTCCCTCATCTAATCTTGCTCCCTGCACCACTGCTGTAGAAGCAGCCATGTGCCCCAGGAGCTGCAGAAAAGGCCTTGCTGGTTGAGACACCTGTAGGGTGAATGAGGAGGCCAGTGTGATAAGGGTCCTTGCCCTGTCCAGGGAAGGAAGGCTCTTGCCTTTTCTGTATCTAGCTCTGCGCCTATGAAGGTGAGGAGCTGTACAGGCTCTAGAACTGACTTTGAAAGATTCAGAAGGAAACCTAGAGAAGTGAGCAGTTGCTGAGTTATCTGCAGGTGTGACTTGACTTGGTCTGGGGACTGGCCTACTATGAGCCAGTCATCCAGATACGAGAAGATGAAATCCTTTTCCTCTTAAGAAAGCAACTACTACTGCCAGGCATTTTGTGAACACCCTTGGAGCAGAGGTTAGGTCGAAGGGCATTGCTCTGAACTGGTAATGGCTGACGGCAGCTCGAACCTGAGGTATTTTGATGGGAGCTTCTGATGAGAATATGGAAATAGGCATCCTTGAGGTCCAGGGAGACTAGCCAGTCCCCTGGCCTTAGAGAGGGTAGAATTATTCCCAGAGTCACCATTTTGAACTTTGGCATTAAAAGGTGCTTGTTTACATATCTGAGATCCAGGATGGGCTGCCATTCTCTTGTCTTTTGGGGTGAGGAAGTACCTGGAGTACAATCCTTTCCTTTGTGTAGTGGTGGAACCCTTTCTACATACATAGAAACATAGAAACATAGAAGTTGACGGCAGATAAGGACCGCAAGGCCCATCCAGTCTGCCCATTTCTTTTCTACCTTATAAATGTGCCATCGGCCTTTGCTCTGTCAGTGACCTATCTATTCATAGTCATTTGTATTGCTCCTTTCTACAGCTCTGAGAGCCAAGAGGGAAGAGACCTCTGCCTCGAGGGCAAGTGCCTCTGAAGGATTTGCAGGTGGAAAGGATCTGGTTCTCATCTTTGGAAATTTTTGAAGCTGAGAACCAGTCCCTGACTTCTACTAATTCCAGGACCCATTTGTCTGATGTTAAAGACCTCCAGTCCTGGACAAAGTAAGCCAACCTGCCCCTACAGGTGGTGGAGAATCGGCCCTGGTAAACTCATCAGGGTGCCTGTTTGGCAGGGGCTTAGGCTGAGGGGCGGAAGAAGGCCTGCTTGTACCCCGTCTACCTCTCCCTCTAAAGAACCACTCTGAGCATAAGCAGAAGAGGAGGCCTGGGCTTGGTAGAAAGGCCTATGCAAAGGCCTGCCTGCCCCTGGGATGCTGCCTCTGAGGAGTGGCTTGCCTTTCCTTGGCCTGGGCACTCCTATAGGTGATCCTGTATTAATCCATTTTCTTCATGTAGTTCTCTGTTTGCTCCCTAAACAGAGAATTACCCACAACAGGAAAATCCATGGCCTTAGTCTGGGTATCCTGAGACAGGCTAGTACATCTGAGCCAAGCCATCCTGCGAAGGGCTACAGATGTAGCTGTGATTCTAGATGAAACATCATTGGAGTCCACTGCAGCATGGAATTGCACCTGGATGCCTCAATACCATTCTGCAGCTACCTGCTCCAGCTCCTTGGCAAGCTGGCCAGGGACCTGTTTAGCTAAGGCCATTACAGTGTCCCATCTAGATTTCTGATATCTAGCTGTATAGACCATATAATTGGCCTGCCTGAGTCCCAAGGATGCTGCCATGTACTGTTTCTTTGCCATGGCATCAGTCCTCCTGGAGTCCTTATCTGGGGGTGTGAAGCCAAGGGTATGTAGCCTTATCACATGCTGCAGCCTGCACTACCCCAACATGGCTGCATTGCTGGGTAAGGAACCCCGTATCTGAGCCTGACGGAGTATACCTCTTGTCCATTCTCTTATCCACAGGAGGTATAGAATTAGGAGTCTTTAACATTTTAAATGTCTGTTTCCCAAAAAGACTTATGAAGGGAATAGACAGCCTCCTGGACTCTGGGATATCCATCATTTTAACATAGTCAGGCTCCTCCTGGTCATCCACAGCTTCTTCCATAGGAAGCCGAAGGGTTCAGCCACTTCTCGTATAACATGAAATGGGAGGCGGACTCAGAAATCCTAGAGAGACACTCCTGAAGGTCTGTCTGGGGAGATGTCGGGTCAATGGGCACATCCAGACTTTCATAATCACAGTCACTTTCTCATACTCTCCTTCCTCCTCCTCTGGTTCATAAAATTCCTCCAAATTATAATCCGGAACCGGTGGAACCGGCCAAACTGAGTACCTGCCTGATGGTGCCGTTCAGTCGAACCAGGATAGCGACTGAACAATTTTATCGCTTTGGCTATTTCATCAGCGGTTGGAGAAGAAACTTTTGGATCCACACTGGCTGATTTATCCCTCTTGTTCTCTTAACGAACCGACTCCTCAGAATCGGTTCTCCTTTGCCAAAAGTTTAGCCCTGGTCAGAGGGCACTCCTTCTGGTTCGGTTTGAACTGAGCTGGGCTGGCCATCCGGGTCAGCGGATGTTTTGGCCTCCCTTTCCTGAGCCTACCAACTCTCTTTTCTAGGGTAGCCGCAGGAAAATGTTTACAAATCTGGCAGTCTGAATCGGGTGGTCAAACCCCAGACAATAAACACAGGTGGTGTGGGGTGAGCCTTGAGCAAAGACTTCCCCACACACACTACAGTGTTTGAAACCCAGTAGGCCCGTTTTTTCTTTTGGGTTTCTCAGACATGGCCAGTCCTAAACCAAACTTACCCTTTTATGGCAATCCGTCAGGCAAGACACTCTTATCGGTTCCTGACTGTGTTACAGGTGCGAAAAAAGCGTAATAAAATCCGTTTTTTAGAGCGGATAAGAACCGGTAACCACATTCTAAAAGTAGAAGTAAAGATTTTTAAACAACCTAATCAGTTCAAACTGAACCGATGACACGTTTACAAGTTCTACACAGAATAGAAAACAATATAAACCTATCTAGTACTCACGAACACCACAGACAGAGAATGAACTGATAGGTTGCGGTTTAAATCGGTTGAAAACCGAGAAAAACAGTACTTTAATCGACAAATTGAACTGAGCAAAGGAGAAATCTCTAGGCGACTGTTCAGTGAGGTGGAGTAAAGAATCTGACGGTTTGAGTTCAAACAGCAGCAGACAGAGTCTCAACCGAGCTTGAGCTCAGTGTTCCATGCCTGGCATGGAAAATTAACTCTTTCATCTCCAGGGCAGTTCAAAGGTTGGACCTCACTGCAATTTGTCAGAATACAACAAGACTTCATGTTGTTTTAAAACTTTATTATTCCTTCGGCTGTGGCCCTCTAAATCTTCTAGCTTGGCTTCCAAATGAGAAGCTTTTGCCACATAGCCACAAGACCAGGGTCAATTTTTCCACTTGCTTCTCAAGAGAGGAGATTCAGGCTGCATTATCTGAAGTTTTCATCCAGACCTCTTCAAGCTTTTGGAAAGGGATTGGATTTCAGCTGAGATTTCTTTACTTCTTCACGGAAGGGTTTAAACTCTTCCAAAATCTACTCAATGTTAGGGGTTCTTGTTCAGCGTTCAGGTTTAAAGGCTCTGGCTTATCCACTGCACTTGAAGCCCTTGATTTTCAGGGCCTTCTCGGGGAGTGACGGTAGGGTGTGCTTCTGCGGAGCTTTCTTCATATAAACCTCCATAGTCGAGCGAGAACAAGTCAAGCGGGGGCGCAGGGTGCTAAGAAGGCGGTAAGAAAAACTACTCACCTTAGTAATGTTGTTTCTTCTAATGGAGTCTTGCTATATTCTGACATATGCAGTGAGTCCCAACCTTCGAACTGCCCCATAGATGAAAGAGTTAACTTTCCATGCCAGGCATGGGAACGCTGAGTCAAGCTCGGCTGAGACTCTGTCTGTTGTTCTTCAAACTCAAACCGTCAGATCTTTATGAGCTAAACTCAGTAAGGTTCTGTGTGGAAGCTCTAAACCTACACTAGCCAACTGGCTACTAAACATAAAACACATTTTTAGTCCCAACACAAAGACTCAAGTCAGGAGACCCAAAATGAAAACACAACACCCACTCACCCCCAAAGAGGGTGAAACAAAAGGTGGGCACCTACTAAGTGCCAACACTGCACTGCCCACCCACATCCCAAAACAGAGGTTCTGAGAGGGGCAGGCAGGGGAGGTCAGAATATAGCAAGACTCCATTAGAAGAAACAACATTACTAAGGTGAGTAATTTTTCTTCAAACAACATAAGTCTTGCTATATTCTGACATATGCAGACTACAAAGCAGTACCTCCATGGAGGAGGACAGAACCTACTTAGGAAATAGGCTCTGAAGCACAGCTGTGCTTAACCGAGCATCACTCCTAGGCTGGATGTCCAGGGAGTAATGCTTGGTAAAAGTGTGAACTGTTTTCCAGGTAGCTGCTTGACATATCTCTAGAATAGGGATGTCCTGGCAGCAGCCAGGGAAGCAGCTGTACCTCTGTAGAGTGAGCCCTCAGGCCTGAGGAGGAACCTTACCCAGTTTTTCATAGCAAAATTGGATACAAGAGACAATCCACCTGGCAATGGATCTTTTAGTGGCAGGTTTCCTTTACCAACCTCACCATAAGTGAGGAACAGTTGAAGGAGTCAAACCTGTGACCCTTGAGTACGCTCTGTGTAGTAACTAAGGGCTCTTTTCACATCTAAACTGTGCAGTCTCCTCTCGCCAGAGAAGGAATGGCCAGTGAAGTACACTGGAAGAGACATAGATTGATTAAGGTAGAAATCTGAAACCATCTTAGGAAAGAACTTCATGTTAGTCCTGAGGACCACCTTATCTCTATGAAAGGAAATAAAATCAGGCTCCACTGACAAGGCTTGTAATTCACTTATGCATCTGGCAGAAGTAATGGCTACCAGAAACACAGTCTTCCAAGTCAAGTACTTAAGCTCTGCTGAAGATAAAGGCTCAAAGGGGTTGCATAAGCTGAGCAATGCAAACATTGAGGTCCCAGGCAGGCAGGGTCCCTGAATGAAAGGTTGGTGTGAAGCAATCCTTGAAAACTTGAAGAAAACAGGGTGAGCTGAGAGAGAACAGGGCTTACCTGTTGAAATAAAAGCAGACACAGCTGCCAGATGCACTTTCAGTGTAGCTGGTCTCAGCCCCAAGCTATTTAAGTGAACCATATAATCAAGGACTGTGGGCAGATCAGTAGATTCTGGGAAATATGCTTCCCAGAGCACCATATGGAAAATCTTTTCCATTTAGAATTATAAGTAGCCCTGGTGGAAGGTTTTCTAGAAGCCTTCAGGATATCCATTACACCTTGGGAGAGGTGTAAACCAGCAAACTCTAACTCTTCAAGAGCCAGGCCCTGAGATTGAGAGATTTGAGGTTGGTACAAACCCTCCCTGAGCACAGGTTAATAGGTTGTAATTCCTGGGAAGACACAGGGAAGATAGACTGCTAAGGACAGTAGGAGTGGATACCAGGGCTGTCTGGCCCGGTCTGGAGTAATCAGGATCATCTTGCAGGGTTGAGATCTGATTTTGACTAGCACTTTGAACAGGAGGGGAAGGGGGAAAAGCAGAGAAACTTCCTTCCCAATTGAGAACTAAGACATTGAGGGGACTGAGCCCAACACTGGGGTCTGCAGCAAAAGGGAAGTTGGTGATTGTCTGGGGCTGCAAAAGATCTATCTGCGGGTGCCCCATCTGGAAATATCACCTCAAGACCAGGGGATCCAGTGACCATTCGTGATGGCCCTGGGAAATCCTGCTGAGAGCATCTGCCAGGACATTGTCCTTTCCAGGAGGTGAACTGCTGTGAGGAGGTGTTCAGGGAGTAAGCCAGAGACCACAACTTCATTGCTTCAGTGCACAAGGCCATAGACCAAGTGCCTTCTTGCTTGTTGATGTACCACATTGTGGTGGTGTTGTCTGTTCTGACCTCTACAACTTTGTTCTGAACAGATTTGGAAAAAGCTTGAAGTTCTAGAAATACTGCTCTGAGTTCCAACAGATTGATATGGAGCAGAGATTCCTGGGGGACCACAACCCCTGGGTGGTGAGGTCACCCATGTGAGCCCTCCACCCCAAGAGGGAGGCATCTGTAGTAAGGATTAAAGAGTGAGACTGAGTGACAAAGGGACCCCTTGTCTCAAATTGTTCTGATCCTGCCGCCACTGTAGGGCCTGGATCAGGGTTTGAGTCACTGGGATCAGTTTGGTCAGAGGGTCCTTCCTTTAAGACCAAAAGGCTCTCAAATGGAACTGAATGTACCTCATCTGTAATCTTGCTCCCTGCACTACTGCTGTAGAAGCAGCCATGTGCCCCAGGAGCTGTGGGAAATGCCTTGCTGGTCGAGACACCTGCAAGGTGAATGAGAAGCCAGAGAGACCAGGGTCCTTGCCCTGTCCAGGGAAGGAAGGCTCTGGCCTTCTCTGTGTCTAGCTCTGCACCTATGAAGGTGAGGGCTGGACAGGCTCTAGAACTGACTTTGAAAGATTTAGAAGAGAACCAGAAGTGAGCAGTTGCTGAGTTATCTATAAGTGTAACTTGACTTGGTCTGGGGACTGGCCTACTATGAGCAAGTCATCCAGGTAAGGGAAGATGGCAATTTTCTGCCTTCTTAGAAGCAACTACTACTGCCAGGCATTTTGTGAATACCCTTGGAGCAGAGGTGAGGCCAAAGGGCATTGCTCTGAACTGGTAATGGCCTGAGGGCAGCTCAAACCTGAGGTACTTTCGATGGGAGCTTCTGATGAGAATATGGAAATAGGCATCCTAAGGTCCAGGGACAATAGCCAGTCCCCTGGCCTTAGAGAGTAGAATAATTCCCAGAGTCAACATTTTGAATTTTGGTTTTAAAGGTGCATGCTTAAGTATCTGAGATCCAGGATGGGCCACCATTCTCCTGTCTTTTGGGATAAGGAAGTACCTGGAATACAATCCTTTGCCCTGGTGTAGGGGTGGAACCCTTTCACAGCTCTGAGCTAGAAGGAAGAGACCTCTGCCTCTAAGGCAAGTGCCTCTGATGGATTTGCAGGTGGAAAGGATCTGGTTCTCAACTTTGAAACTTTTTGAAGCTGAGAACCAGTCCCTGGCTACTACTTCCAGGACTCATTTGTCTGATGTCAGAGACTCCCAGTCCTGGACAAAATGACAGCCTGCCCCTACAGGTAGCTGAGAATCGCCCTGGCAACCCCATCAGGGTGCCTGCTTGGCAGGGGCTTTGGGCTGAGGGCAGAAGCAGGCCTGCTTGTACCCGTCTGCCTCTCCTCTAAAGAACCCCTCTGGGCATAAGCAGAAGAGGTGGCCTGGGCTTGGTAAAGGCCTATGAAAAGGCCTGCCCTGCCCCTGGAAGCTGCCTTTGAGGTGGCCTGCCTTTCCTTGGCCTGTGCACTCCTATAGGTGGTCCTATACTCATCCATTTCTTCATGTAATTCTCTGTCTGCTCCCAAACAGAATTACCCACAACAGGAAAATCCATGGCCTTAGTCTGGGTATCCTTTGACAGGCTAGTACATCTGAGCCAAGCCATTCTTCGAAGTGCCACAGATGTAGCCATGACTCTTGAAGACACATCATTTGAGTCCACTGCAGCATGGAATTGCACCTTGGATGCCTCAATACCATCAGCAGCCACCTGCTCCAGCTCCTAGGCAAGCTGGCCAGAGACCTGTTTTGCTAAAGCCATGACAGTGTCCCATCTGGATTTCTGATATCTAGCCACATAAGCCATGTAATCTGCCTGTCTGAGTCCCAAGGATGCTGCCATGTACTGTTTCTTTGCATGGCATCAATCCTCCTGGAGTCCTTGTCTGGGGGTGTGAACCAAGGAATATTTGCCTTGTCACAGGCTCCAGCCTACCTACCAACATGGCTGCATTGTTGTGTAAGGAACTCTGTATCAGAGCCTGACAATGTGTACCTCTTGTCCATTCTGTTATCCACAGGAGGTATAGTGTGAGGAGTTTTAGAATTTTAAATGTCTGTTTTCAAAGATTTATGCAAGGAATAGACAGCCTCCTAGACTCTGGGATATCCATCATTTCTACATAGTCAGGCTCCTCTTGATCATCCATAGCTTCCTCCATAGGGAGCTGGAGGGTTTCAGCCACTTTTTATAAAACATAAAATGAGAGGGACTCAGAAAGCCTAGGAGGAGACACTCCTGAAGGTCTGTCTGGGGAGATGTCGGGTCAATGGGCACATCAGACTTTCAAATCCCATTCACTCTTCTCATCCTCCTCTTCCTCCTCCTCCGGTTCATAATATTACTCTAAATCAACCTCTTGAACGGTGGAACAGCTTGAACCGGCGCCTACCTGGTGCAGTTCGGTGGAGGAAGTTCAAGCGACTGGACAATTTGATCGCTTTGGCTATTTCTTCAGCGGTTAGAGAGGAAAGTTTTGGCTCCACACCAGCTGATTTTCTAGTCCTTTGCTGGAACCGACTCCTCAGAGTCAGATCTCCTTTGCCGAAGAAGTCTCACCCTGGTCAGGGCACTCCTTCTGTTCGGTTTGAACCGAACCGGCTAGTCATCGGTTCAGCCGGACTTTTTGGCCTCCCTTTCCTCGAGCCTACCAACTCTCTTTTCCAGGGTAGCTGCAGGAAAATGTTTACAAATCTGGCAGTCTGCATTGGGGTGGTCAAACCCCAGACAGTAAACACAGGTGGTGTGGGATCAGCCTTGGCAAGACTTCCCACACACACTACAGTGTTGAAACCCAGTGGGCCTGGTTTTCTTTTGGGTTTCTCCAGACATAGTGCCAGTCCTATCCAAACTTATCCATTTATGGCAATCCGCCAGGCAAGACCCTCTTATTGGTTCCCAACCGTGTCACGGTCGTGGAAAAACCGTAATAAAATCAGTTTTTTAGAACCGATAAGAACCAGTAACCACACTCTAAAAGTACAATTTAAGATTTTTAAACAACTTGATCGGTTCAAACCGAACTGATGAACCGTTACAAGTTCCACACAGAACAGATAAAATATAACCTATCTAGTACTCACAAATACCACAGACAGAGACTGAACCGACAGGTTACCGTTTAATTCGGTTGAAAACCAAGAAAACAACACTTTAACCCGACAAAATGAACCGAGCAGAAGGAGAAATCTCCGGAGCGACTGTTCAGTGGTGAGATAAAAGATTGATGGTTTGAGTTTGAAGAACAACAGTCAGAGTCTCAACGAGCTGGAGCTCAGCGTTCCATGCCTGGCATGGAAAGTTAACTCTTTCATCTCCGGGGCAGTTCGAGAGGTTGGGACTCACTGCATATGTCAGAATATAGCAAGACTTCATGTTGTTTGAATAAACAACCTTTCCGGGTTTTAGGGAGATATAATAGCCAAAAATAGTGAGATTTTACAGTTAGGAGGCTGGAGCTATGCAGAGGAGCTTCTACCGGTACCCTGCATCACGTGATCCACCCATTTACCCAATTTCTTTCTCTACTATCTTTCTATTCACTGTTCCAAGTTTGTTCACTGGTTACAATATCATCCAGAAGTAGACTCCTCTATTTACACTCCCGTGTGGTTGGGGACAGACACACACTCTATTCTCTCCACAGATTAGACAATCATTCTCTTCTTTACATTCCCCTGAAAAAACTTCCCAGATCTCTGCATGATTCTCCTGTAGAGGCCTCTATACCTGCTCATTTACAGTTTGTGCCTTTCTTAACCTTCAGTCCTACAAGGACATCTCACAACCACTTATTGGCAATCCTAATTTTTGAATTGGCGGCCACACTCTCACAGCTTCTTTCTGGCCTTTCATTGAAATCAACAGGGTCTCGAACTTGGTAGTTGCTCAGAAGCTTTTGACGTTTAAAAGCCAGTCTCAAATTCTATTTTCCTCATTCTATTTGTTTCAAATATTCTCAACTCTCTCATATGCTTGTGTCTCACTATGGTTTCTGGTCCTTGGGAATGACTAGTATCAGTCTCAGGTCTTTCCCTGGTCTTTTCTGTGCCTAGTTCCCATGTCATTTCATTTTGTTTTCATCAACTTCTAGACTCCCTTGCCCAGGTGGAAGGCCTAGACTTTTATTAGTGGGATCAGGCGTCACCTACTTCAATCCCCACATAACTGGGCACTCATTTGGGCGCTTATACAGATTTATCAAATGGGATAGGTACCGTCTTCTTCAGTTTCAGATCCTGCATAACCTTTACTTTACTCCGGACAAACTACATAAAATGGGAAATTGTCTTTAATACTTGTTCCAGATGTACCAAAGAATCAAATACTTTGTTACATGTACTTTGGACTTGTGAAAAGGTTGCCCCCTTTGGTCTGCGATTCAAGCCAGCCTGGATTCTCTCCTTGGTCTCTCTGAGGCCTTTCTCCCGGAGGTGTGTCTGCTGGGGATTATGGTGACAACTTGGTTGGTAATCAAAGGTTCCATATGACCCTTATATGCCTTTGTGCAAATAAGATTATCCTCAGACATTGGCTCGATTAAGCTATCCCTTCCATCACTGAGTGGCTTAAAGAATATAACAGATATATGAAAGAGACATTATAATGGAATTGAAAAACAGAGCCCTGCAAACTTGAAGCCCATCTAACCCCATCCAAACCTACCCCCGCCCCCCACCACCAGGAGCCCTCTAGACCACCAACCCAGGAGGAAGAAACAGATAGGGAGCTGATGCTAGCCATCCAAAGGATGGCTGACAAAATGAGTAGTATTGGTTGGAGACTTCAATATTCAGGCGTGGACTGAAGCATCCCAGCAGCAGCATCAACTAGGAGCAGATTTATCCGGGACTCTCTTTCAGAGTACCTTCCTCAAGCAACTGGTCATGGAACCAACTCGGCAGAAGGCAATACGGACCTTGTGCTCACAAACAGGGACAGTGTGATGGGGGTAGTAGTGGGGAGCACCTGAGAACAGTGACCACTAGTCATTGTGGTTTGAAATCACAGAAAGAGCAGATCCAAACCACCACACAAAAACACGTATCCTGGATTTTAGTGGGGCAGACTTTGGGAAAATGGGGAGATACTTGAAAGAGGCATTAAGGGAATGGGGCAGGAATCAGGGGTTGAGGAACAGTGGGCAGTATTTAAAATGGGGATTACAAGAGCAACAGAATTATGCATTAAGCAGGTTAGCAAGAGGAAAAGGAAGAGGAGACCATTATGATTTTCCAAAGAGGTAGCAAAAAAGTGAAAGCCAAAAGATTGCATTCAGGCAATACAAAAGATACAGGCAGAAGGGGATAGGGAGAAGTACCAGGAGAAGCAAAGGGAGGCAGGGAGGTCAGTAAGGGAAGCCAAAGCTCAGACAGAAGAACACATTGCAAAATCAGTGGGTGGGGACAAAACCTTTTACAGGTACATAAGTGAAAAAGAAAGGCAAAGGAGGGATAGTGAGACTGAAGGGGAGGATGGGGCCACGTGGAGGATGACAACAGTAAAGCTGACATATTGAACAGGTATTTCTGCTCAGTCTTTATTGAGGAAGAGGAGGGTAATGGGTCTGAAGGAGTACAAGGGGTGAGAATGGTGCAGAAATGGACACACGTCCCTTTACACGAGAAAGGGTCCTGAAGGAACTGGAAGTAATAAGAGTTGATAAAGCAATGAGGCCAGATGGGGTGCACCCCAGGGTCCTTAAAAACTAAGAGAGTGGCTGGCTGAACATCTGGCTATCCTGTTTAGCTGATCATTGGAAACAGGAGGTACCCAAAGACTGGAGGACAGCAGATGTAGTCCCTTATACAAAAGTGGGAACAAAGAGAGCGGGGAACTACAGACCAGTCAGCCTCACACCGGTAGTGGGGAAAGATCATGAAGCACTACTGAAGGAGAGATTGGTGGAACTTCTGGTTGTCAATGGACTACAGGACTCAAGGCAGCATGGTTTCACCAGGGAGGTCATGTCAGACCAACCTCGTTGAATTTTTGACTGGGTGACTAGGGAGGTGGATCAGGCAGGGCAGTGGACATGGCCTATCTGGACTTCAGCAAGGCGTTTGACACTGTGCCACATAGAAGACTATTACACAAACTGGGGAATATGGGTGTGGGCAGGACAGTAGTTGGTGGGTAGGTAACTGGCAGGCGGCAGGACACAGAGGGTGGTGGTACATGGCTGTCACTCCACAGAGGGAAGAGTGACCAGTGGGGTACCACAGGGATTAGTGCTGGGACGGTCCTATTCAACATCTTCATCAGTGACATTCATGGGACCTAGAAGGCAGAATTTCACTGTTCGCTGATGACAAAGCTTTGTAACAGAGTAGACACACCAGAGGGTGTAGACAGAATGAGAAGGACCTGCAGAAACTTGAAGAATGGTCAGGGGTTTGGCAGTTGAAATTCAATGCAAAGAAGTGCAAGATAATGCATATAGGGACACAAAAACCCTGGCACAATATATCAGTTCGGGGTGAGGATATAGCATGCACCAAGCAGGAAAGGGATCTTGGGGTTATCATGCCTGATGACATCAAGGTATAGGAAACAGTGTGACAAGGCAGCAGGTAAAGCAAATAGAAAGCTGGGATGCATAGGCAGGGCATCACAAGCAGTAAAGAGAGGTCATAATTCCACTATACAAGACAATAGTGAGGCCCCACCTGGGTACAGTGTACAGTTCTGGAGACCTTACCTACATAAGGACATAGACAGGGTAGAGAAGGTTCAGAGGAGGCAACAAAGATGGTACATGGATTACATCACAAATCCTATGAGGACAGGTTGAAGGAACTGAACATGTACTCCATGAAGGAGAGGAAGAAGAGAGGGATATGATACAGACATACAAGTATCTTACAGGGAGTAACAGGGTGCAGGAATACACTATTTTAAATGAAAAGATGTTCCAGGACTAGAGGGCATGGGATGAAGTTGGAGGAGAGACGATTCAGAGGAAAGCGTGAGGAAGAATTTCTTCACAGAACAGGTGGTGGACAAGTGGAACACCCTGCCAGAGGAAGTGGTGTGGGCTGAAACAATCAAGGGATTTAAGAATGCATGGGATAGACATAAAGAATTCTGGAGGTCAGGGGTGAGGGCAACAGACTTCTAGGAAAACAAACTGAACTTACAAGCTTAAATGGGCAGACTGGGTGGGCCACAGGCTATCTGCCGACACTGTCTATGTATCTATGTAACACGGGCACATTCTAAGGACAAAGGAGTGAAGGGTTCTCTGAAAAACAAGGGTAGACAGCAGCCAAGGGCACCCAACAATCCAGAAGAAGGCTAATCAGAGGAAGCCAATATCATTGGGAAACCAAAAGGGAAAGGGGAGACTTATGCAATTAACAAAGTATGTAAGAGTTCCAGATCATCTGATAGTCCATTCTGCTTGAAGGGGAACACAGTCATAGTATTACCGTTTCCGTTTTTTTTTCTTGGTAGGGAGGTGGGTTGGGGGTTCATGTTCTGTAACTGTTGTAATTGTTGTTGCACTTTGGTGTTTGTATGTTTTCCTTTGTCTTAAAAACTCAATAAAGTATGTCAAATTTGAAAAAAAAAACAGATATCTGGACTCCACCCAGGTAGTACTCCACCCTGGGATTTTTGGCTACAGTGTGCATTACTTTGCTTTTCTTGGCATTGAAATCAAGATTCCAGATACGGACCACCTCCCCAGGTTTTCCAGATTATCCTGTAGATCCTGTATCCCTTCAGCTATGTCTACTCTCCTGCAGAACTTGGTGTCATCCACAGGTACAGACAGTTTACCTTAATGCCATCACCAGTGTCATTGATGAAGACATTGAACAATACCAGCCCCAGCACGAGCCCTGCAGAACCCCACTGGTGACCTCTCTGGTGCCTGATAACTCTCCTCCCACAACCATCCTCTGAATTACACCAATCTGGCCATCTTGGTGATGTGCCATACCTGGGCACAGGTTGGGCATGGAATAATCATGCTGAAGTGAAACCACCACAGGCGAGCTGCCCTATGTAAAGCGCATCACAGCAGCAGCCAGCCGTGGGTGGCTCCCCAGAACACCGTACACAAGCACCCACAAAATCTCTGGTGGTCCAGTGGTACCCCCCTCCTCACCCATAACTCAATCACTGTCAGAAAGTAATTTTAAAATCCTCTTGGTCAGTGGTTCCCCCCTTCCTGCCCATAACTCCGATCGCTATCAAGTAAGGTGGTCAGTGGTTTCCACCTACAGTCCATAACCCCAATCACCGTCAAAATGTAACTATAAAATCCTTGGTGGTCCAGTGGCAACCCCACCCACAGAGGACCCCCACCTACCCAGCATCCCCCTCCGGTCATTGGCAGGCAGCATACCCACCGCTTACCTCCATGGCTGTCCACCAAATGACAGCTTGCCATATACAAAGTTGTGAATGACTATTACAGTATGCACTGTAAGCTCATTCATCCACAGTGTGCCAATGCAGCACATACTGTAAGCTGTCATTTGGTGGGCAGCCACGGAGGTATGCGGGTGGGTATGCTGCCAGCGGATGACCCTGGGGTGCTGGGTGGGCTGGGTGTCCTTTTGTGGGTGGGGGTGGTGATTTCCACCAGAGATTTTATAATTACATTCTGACAGTGATTAGGGTTACAGGCAGGGAGAGGGGAACCACTGGACCACCAGGGATTTAAAATTACTTTCTGACAGCAATCAGGGTTACGGGCAGGAGGGAGGAACCACTGAACCATCAGGGATTTTAAATTACTTTCTGATGGTGATCGGGGTTATGGGTGGGGAGGAGGAACCACTGGACCAAAAAGGATTTTTTTTACTTGTTCTTTACTTCTCTACACACAGCACTCCCACTCTTTGGAGACACCTATGGTCTTCTAGTCTCTGCCCTCTTACCTGGAGCCCTGAGCAGTCCATCCCCATGTAGCCATGGCTGTGGCGGGCATGGGGCCAGGCCACCCCAAGTCCTTTTTGTTTTCGCCGGGATGCTGGTACCGGATCAGGCAGGGGCATTGGAGATCAGGACCTGGTGCTAAATCTACCGGGAGCACTGCAGGGTATTTTTCCATTTTTCTGTGGGCGTGGTGCATGCTCCAATGTCAAGGTGTCACCACCAACATCACCCACTCCCATTCCCTCATATGCTTGTGCACTTGCTATGCCTCCGGCTTCCACCAGAGGCCAGACAGGCACCAAGTGTGTGTCCCTCCCCTGGAAAGGGAGAGCTGTCCCTCAGATGCTCAATCCTTTCTTCCCCTGCCGACCGCCGACGGCCCGGGCTTGTTTCGAACCAGGTCGCCGGCGCAGCGAGGTGTGGCATTCAGCGCTAAACCCTCAGTGCCACTGGGCTGGCTCAATAAGGATTTTAAGGTTACTTTCTGATAGTAATTGCTGGTACAGGATGGGAGGGTACTACTGCAGTACTTGGTACTGGGACCGCATGCTGTGCAATCATGCAGTGCATTCACTGGCCAGCCTGCACAACTCATGCAAATGGGGCCATAATGACATGCAAATGGCCCTACTGTTGCCTCGCATGCATAATGGCCCCAGTTGCATATTTGTGCCAGAATATCAGGAATTTGCACACAGCTTATCTCTGATGCACTGGCGCATTTCCCATTCCTGGTATTCAGACCTGTCTGGGGATATGCCGGCACACTGTATGTGTACCATGGGCAATTTTGGTATATTCAGATGAGATGCACCATGGCACAAGACATCTCCTTTGAATATATCCTTTGTTGCTCAGTCAACTCACTGCGTGGAGCAACAACTATCTCATTGCCAGGTGCAGTTTTGAATATCGGACCCACTATATACAATTCCAATGATTCAAGTACAAGTGTAGTAATCATATGTACGTGTAGAAATTAAAATGAAATCACCTTCTCAAACAAATTGTGAAAGCATTTCATCAATAATGTGTACTTACAGGGATGAAGCATGGGACAGGCAGGAGAAAAGCATGAGTCTTTTTCCTCAGTCTGGGTTTTATTATTTAACTGCTCCCATTCTACACTTGTTCAATTTGTCAGTTGTCTCCTGTGTTGTGCCCAAGGCCTGGAAAATAGCACATGTACTTACTTTTATTCAAATCAGAAGACCTAATGAATTTGAATAATTACCATCAATTTCCTAGGTTTCACCCTCGTAATGCGCTCGTTGGGATATGCCCATTATTAGGGGTGCCAGGATTTCAATTCATCAATCACCTTATGTGTGAGGGGCTGCATCCCTCACACCTACCTCATACCCTCCTAACTAATGATTCCAACTCGGAGGGCAGACCTTGGGAAGGGGCAGCTAATTTCAAATTTTGGCACCCTGATGATGGAAGCACTCCGACAGGTGCACAGGTGGCCAGAAGGATTTCTCTACTACCCTTACTCTCAAGACTCTTAGAAGAACTAGTAAATGCTCAAGCAAGCAATTATTTCAATAGGTCAAACTTAGTGAATCCGTCCCAGTCCGCTTCAGGTTAGCTCACAGCACAACTACTGCCCTGCCATGGTTTCAAATGACTGGCTCTGCCATTGACAAAAAACAGATCTCGGGTGCTTTATTTCTGCAGATCTTAGTAAAGCATGCAACACAGTCGACCATGCTTTACTTCTTGACACACTAAATTGCCATGGCATAACCGGGCCTGACACTTAGATGTTCACTAGCTACCTGTCAGGAAGGATACAACAGATAAAGATGGAAGGCTCGCTCTCCCCACTCCTCCCTCTCACAAGAGGGTACTGCAAGGTTCGATTCTCATACCCCTCTAGTTCATGATCTATATAAATGCCATCAGCCTAATGTGAACAAAGCAAAATCCATTTATTTGCAGATGACACTATTCTATATACCTCAAATCCTCGTTGCAAGAAGTCTGTGCAGAACTCAGGCCGAATTTGATCTCCTTCAGTATAATCTGTGACAGGCCAAACTTCTCCTGAACACTAAAAAAAACTAGGTCATGTTCTTCCACTCTAACTACCTTTCTCTTTCACCCAAAATCTCTCCTTACTGCCTCCTATCATACCCCTTCTCGGTGACAATCTAGAAGTTCTTGACAAATTTAAGTACCTGGGGTGTCTGTTGGACCACCACCTGTCCTTCTCTGCTCATATGACTTTATCAGGAAAAAGTTGGAAGCAAACTTGGCTTCTTCTTTAGGAATAAGTTCTATTTCAGTTGAAGTCAGGTTAAGATTGGTCCAGAGTCCTTCATCCCACTACTGGACTATGCAGATATGTTATATGGCCAATGCTCAGACACCCTACTGCACTACTTGACATACTCAACCATAGGGCAATACACTTTGTCACAAATGCCCACCTCACACTCATCATTGTGATTTATACACTTCTTTGGTCTTGTCTTCTCTGTCCACTTGTTATGTCTGGGTTATGCACCCCTATTATCCCACATACACATTTCAATGTATTCCTTGTCACTTAAACTGTGATACTGCTATTTGCACTAATATGTAGATGTAGGTACTCATCATTACAAGAATGGGTATTAAGATGTGCTTTGTTGCTAATATATGCTACTGTATACTATGTTTACATAATTTTATATGTTGTTTTACTGTTATGATTTATGTTTTACACTTATGCATGATACATTATACCTCACTATAATGCATTTATGTAGATTATGTTTTCTTTTATGTATTTTATACATGTGTTCTGACCCATATTACTGATAAGAGGACCTTTTCAGATCATCAGTGATTGTTATATATTCTTATATTCTCATATAATCATATGTAGTTTGTGTCTTATATTTAGGTATCATGCCACATGTATTTCTGTATACTCAGCATTTCCTTTGTCTGTGAGTTAGTGCTGACAGAATATTTTCTTTGTTCTAACTTCTTACTCATTAGTAATTCTGTTTCCTAAGTAACTGCCTGAGGGGATGCCTTGTTTATGCCTTATTTAGGATAACACGTCCAGTGTGATATGTTCCTCATATCTATAACTATGTTGTTATCACTACTATATAACCATCTGTATGTCTGTTCCTCATGGAGAGAATGATACTTTCCTTGAGGACTGGTGAAACTGACTCCTTGTGATTTTCTATGTCACATGTTTGGCATGAGTATTGTAATAAACTTTTCATTATTGCTTACTACTTGTGTGTGTTCTTTGGCTAACACTACAGACATACAAGAATCTGAAAGATCCTAGAGCTAGACTTTAGGTAACAAAATGGTGACTGCAGCAAGTGACTGAGTAGTGTTCAAAGTTACACTTATTTCCCTTGTGGATTTAGACATTGGGGTGAGTAATCCCCAGTGACAAGCAGCTGTTAGTGTCTACTGTATAAATCTTCATGGTCTGCCATTCACAGTGCATGGAGCTTAGTCACTAGGGACCGCTTTGGCAGACTGTTAAATCTGTGCAGTGAGCTGCCGCTCTGCTGTGGGAACACTGAGCTGCAACAGATTCCATAAAGACAGCTGGAGTGCTTTCATGTTGTGGGTACATCCTTTACAGGTCCCACATATGTCAAAAGCTGTCAGTGTGCTTTCATTTACTGTGGTTTGAAAAGCAGTTCCTGAACCACAAACAGTTAAAAGTTTCTCTGTTTATTTTAGACACGTCTGAAAAATATGCAAAGAGTTGAGGTTTGAAACCTCACAGTACCTCACTAGCCATGGTGGTTTTGAGGATTTTGCTATAAATAAAGATCCTGTACAGGCTGTCTTTAATAAGTATATTGATTTAAAGAATGGTACCAAAAATATTTCTTCTAAAGGCTTGTTAGTGGCATTGCTGTGTGCCAGCTTAGGAGCTTTATTAAAGCAACTGTCTGCAGTGGCATCAGATTACACTGTTTTCAGCTGAGAGATGGAACTGTTAATTGTTGATCTTGCAGAATGTGCAGTCAGGCTGGAATCACAAATCCAGACTCAGTGTCAGCAGCATGATTCCTGTTACATGACACTGCTGACAGTAATGTTCAGGAATTACATGCTTTGAGAAATGATTGTGAAAGAGCAAGGCTTGATAAAATACATAGAAACATAGAATTTGATGGCAGATAAGGACTGCTTGGTCTACCTAGTCTGTCCATTTGCTTACCTAATGGATAAGCTGCAGATCCTAGCTAACCAACAGCCTACTTCCTTCTACCCCCACTAGAATTGTCTTATGTCTGTCTCACGCATTCTAGAATTTTCCACTGTTTTTGACACCACACCTCCTCAGGAAAGCAGTTCACGCATTCACAACCCTCTCCATGAAAACATACTTCCTTACATTACCTCTGAGCCATCCCCCATTATCTTCAAATTGTGCCCCTTGTTCTTACATCTCTTTTTCTGAAATATGCTACCCTCTTGGACTTTGTTGATTCCTTGAGGTACTTGAAGGTTTCTATCATGTCCCCCCTGCTTTCCTCGAGGGTATACATATTAAGCTCCTTTAGTCTCTCTTCGTATGTCTTCTGGTGCAGACCCTGCACCATTTTGGTTGCCCTCCTCTAGACAGCCTCCACCCTGTCTATGTCTTTGCAGAGGTGGGGTCTTCAGAACTGCACACAGTACTCTAGATGGGGTCTCACCAACTGTCTGTACAGAGAGATAACAACTTCCTGTTTTCTACTGGTGATGCCTCTCCCTATGCATCCCAGTATCCCTCAGCCCTCCTTACTGCCTTCTCACATTGCTTGTTCACCTTCAGATCATCTGATGTAACTATCCCAGGTCCTTTCCATTTTGTTGTTGTCAGTATCTCACTCCCATTGTGTACTCTTCTCCTGGGTTTTTGTTTCCCAGGTGCATTATTTTGTACTTCTTTGTGTTGAATCTAAGCTGCTATACATTTGACCATTCCTCCAGCCTTTCCAAGTCCCTTCTCATCCTTTCCACCCCACCTTGTGAATTAACCATGTTGCAGATCTTTGTGTCATCTGCAAAGAGACATACTTTTCCTTCCAGTCCCTCTGCAATGTCACTTATAAAGACATTAAAAGGAATGGACCCAGTACTGAACCCTGTGGTACCCCACTAGAAACCCCATTTTCTTCATGTGGACTCTGATTACTATTACCCTCTGCATCCTGTTGTCTGGCCAATGTTTTCCCAGGCTACTACCCTGGGAAACACTCCCAGGCTGACTAATTTGTTTATTAATCTTTGTGTGGGACTGTGTCAAATGCCTTGTCCATAGCCTCTCCCTGGTCTATTACTTGGTCACCCAGTCAAAGAAATCCATTAGATTCATCTGACATGACCTTTCCGCTGTGAATCCATGCTGCAGAATGCAGATTATACACATGATTAACTTGTTGTCTATGACTAATGATAACTTACATAAGGAAAATAAGGAACTGAGCGAGGAGCAGAACCAAGTAAGTGGTGAGCTCAAAAGTAAGATTAGGGACCACGCCAAAGTAAGCGTCATGCTTAGAGTCTTGCAGAAAGATGGTGTGAGGGGTTTATGTCTTACTAAATCTAAGGTTAATCACTTGAAATGCAGAGCAAAGATGGTGACATTGCGCCTTTAGCGAGAGGTACTGGCTGAGCATATTTATATGCCCATGGACCTTACCTCTTCTGGTGATGTGGAGTCTCGCTTGTGAGGACTCACAGCATGCTGTGGAATGGGCTAGCCCAATGGCTGGCCAGTCTTCTTTGATTCACAAAATGGTGGATTGTTGATGTCTCAAAATGGTGGACACGCATGTCATCACGTTGTGTCCCCATGCCATCCCGAAGATGGCTGCTCATGCCCACATTATGGTGGCCATATTGCCATACACCAAGATGGCGGTGCCCAGTACAACTTCCAAGATGACTGACTATCACTTCATGGAGCTGTGCATATTCAGTTGCAGGACCTATGATTGCTGCCTTGACCAGACAAGACAAACAGGAGGTCCTAGACATGAATAATGAGGCTATTAGTAAGACTGGTATTTCTGAGCAACTGAAGGATCTCCTTAATCAGGAGGTCAATGTACTTATAAAAGAGGCTGGTACACAGCCTAATGTTGTGAAGTCAGTGGTAGATGCTGCAGCAGAAGCAGCAGTTAAAGAGGCCATATTATCAAACAATGTGAAGCAGAGAGCAAAGGAGTCTCCTGATAGTTACCACAAATGTTTGTGGATGGTAACAGCGCTGGCAAGTCTTTGGCAAAGGAACAGTTTGCTGTTGATAATGTGGAATACAAAGATATTTTCTTATGTAACATGACACCAGCCCTCCGTGAGAGGTTTGAGTGTGCTGTTTTTCCTGAAGGCGACAGTTTTGATAGAATGCTGAGAGTGGTTGAAAGAGCATACCATGTATACATGCACTCTCTCAACTCCTGCAACAAAACAAGGTTGCTGCCATTCAGCAGCCTACCGTGAGGTGATCCACTATAGAGTCGGGGGCACAGGGTAACAAGGCCCTTGCCTCCAATAATGGACAGGGCAACAAAAACTGGAACAGTAACAAGAAGAATAAGGGTAACAAACAGGGCAGCAAGTATTATCGTGCTAGGCCACCCTACAAGCAGATTGCTGAGGAGAACAAAATCCTCAGACTAGCCCTGCAACAGGCTAAAACTACTGGCAATCCTGATTCTGAATGCTGTATGGCTGCAATATCTTCATCATCACAGGTCACATGGGGGATACAGGTTTGGTTTATGAACCTGTGCTGACAGCTGTTCCAGTACCACCTCCTCTACCTCCGGAGGCTCCTGCACCACAAACTGTAGCTGCAGTACTACGTGCAGTCTGCACACCACTTTTCTCTACTGTGCAGTCACCCCCATGATGCCAGCACTGCCTGCACCTGCTGCAGGCCCCTCCACCAGTGCCACCTCGACCATCCTATACTGTGGCTTCAGTAGCAAACACAAGTCAGGGACAGTCTGGGTTATTCCAAGCTTCCAAGCACAGACAATAGCAGGCACTTCTGACCAGAAGGTGCGTGATATTGTAATGTATGTAATGTTATATTGTATTGTAATCATATGTTACTCTCTTAGGAGAAAACAAAATTTCAGTCTTCTGATGGTACTCCTGTAAAATACAAAGACTTGTCTGTGTACATCACAATGTTAACCAGACAGTTTAAATATAAACTGTATATTTATAAGGTTCAAGCACACTAAAACGGAACCTTATTTCCTTTTAATGACCAAGCCAACTGTCTGGCAAAAGAGGATGCTCGAGGAGGGACATATGAGAAATGAAAACTCCCTCTGTCCCAGATACAGCATACATTGCTGCTGTGAATAAAAATCAACTCTTTTGTGCCCTTAGATATATCATCTGCACATAAGAAGGACCCTTATTTGAGGGCAGTGTTCAGATTCCTTGACAAAGGGACTGAGGAAGAACTCCCAACAAACAGCCTGTACAAAAGGTGAAAGATGACCTTTACCTATCCAGTGACAACCTGCTCATATGGTATCACTGCCCCAATATTTCTGAAAAGTTGTGGGTAGTATCTGAACAACTAAGGATGGATTTTATCTATCAAAGTACATGACACTCCAACTGGTGGACACCAGGGAGTGGTAAAGATCCCAGACAGATTAAAACCCTCTGTCTGGTGGCCCCACATGGCAAACAATTTAGAGCACTCATCAATAACTGAACTGCGCACAGAACAGTCCTACCCCAGCTAGGAAAATTGCTAGATTGTTACCCCAGAGGCCCCTAGAACAACATCTAGATTGATTACATTGGTCCCTTGCAAACACTAAGAACAACAAGTTTGCTCTAGTGATCACCGACCTGTTTTCTAAATGGGTCGAGGCATTTCAACAAAGAACAACACTGCAAAAGTGACTGCAAAGGTTTGGTAAACCAACTATTCACCAGGTGGGGCCTACCGTAAAGGTAGATTCTGATCAGGGATCCAGCTTCATAGCTGAACTAATGCAGGAAACTGGATGTGTTAGGGTAAATTCCTTTACCACCCTCAGTCATCAGGACACGTGGAAAGGGCTAACAGGCAGATCAAGCTCATGTTATCCAAATTCATTCAGGACAACCCCAAGGACTGGGATTCATTATTGCTTTACTCCTTATGGCAATAAGGGGACATGCTCCACAAGTACACAGTGTACCCCCATTTGAAGTCATGACCGGACCATCCATGAGACTACCAGACCACCTAGTTTTGGACCTGTGTGCTCCCACTGCTGATAGAGTAACAACAGATAAATATGTCAAACAACTCAAACAAGACATCCAAAAGGTACATCTGTTTGCTGCACAATGTATTGGCAAGGCCCAAAAAAGGCCAAAATACAATTTGACAAAACTGTACATGATGTGGATTGGCAGATTGGGGATCAGGTAATGGTTCTCGGATTTGTGCAACTAACTCATGCATTTGAAAACAAATGAGAGGGCCCTACCACATTATAAACAAGCTGAGTTCATCAGACTACCAAGTTAGACTATCCCAGAACAAGAAACTCACTGACAAATGGCTACATGCCAATCAGATGAAACTATATAAAGTAGATTGAATTTGCTTTTCCTTATCCCATTGGGTGGAATAGTACTGAACTATGTTTTTCTTTTCTCTTTTCTTTTAGGTTCCAGACAGAGATGGCTGCTTTACACTTATTTTTCATTTTAAGAGTGTTGGTCTTTTACAAGCCCAACTTGTATATCATAACACAGATAAGATACCAGTGACCCCAAACCCAGCAAGCTTGTTGAGGCAGAGTATCACGCAAGCCCATGGGATATAAAAAGCAACCCATGGAGTCCATATTAATGTTCTAGAAGACATGGTCACAGCTCAGGAGGGCAGTGAGGCCCTTCTGAATGTTTTAATCATCGCTTTGGATCAATCCAATCTTGAAATTGAATAGATTGATCTGAATTCCTGTTTAAAATTTGTTGATAACCAGGAATTTTGCATACAGAATCATGTCGCAACCACTTCAATTGTCCTAAAGGTTCTACCATAAGATGCCCCAGAATTTGTAACACCAGATACTGAGTGCCCAAAACAGGAACCTGGTCCACCCAGTGGTCTAGTCATAACTTCCCAACTAGGTGCCTAGTCAATAATGTGCAGTTCATGCATGTCCCAGTGGTTTTAAATCTTACCCATTGGAATCTGGAGAAATTCGGTTTATGATCCACAACAAACATTTCTGGCTTTTCCAAATTATGTTATTAGATATTCTGGCAGCTTACCAGGTATGCAATAATGACTCCCTACACTGGGGCTTATAGCACCACACATAGAGGATTCTCAAAGCTTAAACCTAGTAGTACATCTAAAAATAGTAAACATCCAAAACACACTAAACAATTTGTTGCCGAAACAGGTTTAGCCTCAGGCTTGTTTGGTTTTGGTATGTCTATCTGGAATAGAGCTGATATTGCCAGTATTCAAGCACAAATGTCAAAGGTTCATAATAGTATGAAATATAATATCATACCTCCCTTTTGCATGGTGTAGATGGTCTCACTGAAGAAGAGCGATTCACAATGTACAATACATAAGGATATTATGAAGGGATTTGATTTGGCAAAGAATAAGATTAATGAATTAATTTCTGCTAACGATAAGGAAACAGAAGAGCATCACACAGCCAGGGAAGTCCTTTGTACTGCCTATGGCTTTTATGTTCTTACATCCATTAGTAATCTCTTCTGGGATTTGGAACTAGGATGTATTCCTGATCTCATACATGATAGACGTATGGGACAGTGGTATTGCCCCAAATGTACTTCTACTGCTTGTGTTAACAAATGCTTGTCTGACACTATTTCTATTCCTTGTCTATGGCAAGGAACCTTGGTATGTCTCCACACATACGAGCACTGCTCTGTGTTACAAAACATATTCCTGCATAGTCAATGACACCATGTTCATGACATTCACAGTCTCGTTGTCGCAGTTTGATCCTGCAACTTCCATCTTTGATCATTTGGCTACCATCCATTTTATTGGTCATCTTGAAGGGAGCATCTATCATGAGAGCTGGAACTACCTCCTTGTTGGTTTACCATGAGGTCCTGGATGCTTAGTTAGTGCCTAATGTGGATTGTTGTATGTGAAAAGGATACAATTTCCTATACAAATGTGACATCTTTGAACTTGTCAGGCCAATCTGTGGCAACTCGCTGAACAATTGGAACTGAGCTTACTCTTTCCATCTATACATAAGCAATTTAAATGGATCTTAAACGAATAATGGTACTTTGTTTAACACAGGAAGAAATCTTGGATTTATTCCTGGAACTATTAGTGGTTTGTGGCTTGTCGACACTGATATTTCATGCCCTGTTCAACTACTGCAAATGGAAAATGTCATCTTCCATGGTGGTTTACTCTGCTGATGGAAAATCCTGTGTGGTGACTACCTATAAGCAATTTTGGTATGGTTCTATGTTTTGTGATGGGAACTCTCCTAACTTCTTTTTTTTCCCAAACAGCGTATTGTCATAGGTCACACCATCATTACTCCTGTTCCCATCCCAGAACCAGATACCATCAAGCCTAGCCCTGACTATCTTGATGCTCTGAGTTTTTACCTATATTCAGCGTTCATATTGACAACTTGAGTTTATCTCTCCAATCCCTTCTCGATAGAACAGATGAAAAATGACTCACCTTAGTAATTGTGTTTCTTCTAATGAGTCTTGCTGTATTCTGACATTATGCAGTTAATCCCAGCACTTGAGCTGCTCTGGAGAGGAAAGTGTTAACTCTATGCTAGAGCATAGAACATTGAGCTCAAGCTCGGTTCAAACCTCTGTCTGCTGTGCTCTGAAGTGTAACCATCAGATTCTTACAAGCTAATACTAACTAACTACATCTACTAAGTGGAAATTGTAAAACTACTAGCCAAAAGGCAACCAATACTTAGGATCCCAAAAGACTCGAGTCAATAACTCCAAAACAAAAACTAGGTAGTGAACAAACCTAACTATAAAAACAATAACATAACCCACTCCCCTCTATAAAGGGAGAGTGCCAGTGCACCCTGGGGTGCAACACTGCACCTGCCAGCCCACTTTCCAAAAAACAGGTTCTGAGAGGGGAGGCTAGGAGGGAGGTAAGAATACAGCAAGACTCCATTAAAGAAACACAATTACTAAGGTGAGTAATTTTTCTTCAAACAACATGATGTCTTGCTGTATTCTGACATTAGGCAGACTACCAATCAGTACCTCGATGGAGGAGGGTACCGATCCTATTTTGGGAATAGGCTCTGCAGTACTGCTGTATACAAACTTAGCATCACTCCCAGCCAGGACATCCAGAGAGTAATGCTTGGTGAATGTATGGACTGTTTTCCAGGTTGCTGCTTTGCATATGTTTAATAAGGGTATATTTTGGCAGAAGCCAGAGAAGCAGCTATACCTCTAGTCAAATGAGCCCTCAGGCCTGAGGGGGTACTTGCCTTGCTTTTCATAGCAACTTGTATAAAAGAGACAATCCACCTGGCAATAGTTCTCTTAGTAGCAGGTTTACCCTTTCCCACTTCACAATAAGTGAGAAAAAACTGGAGAGAGTCAAACCTAAGTGCCTTAGTACACTCAATGTAGTAGCTAAGACCCTCTTAACATCTAATCTGTGTAATCTTCTCTCTCCTGATGAAGAATGATCAGTGGAGAACACAGGAAGAGACATGGACCGGTTCAAATGAAAATCTGAAACAACTTTTGGTAAGAACCTCCTATTGGTTCTAAGGACATAGAAACATAGAAACATAGACTTTGATGGCAGATAAGGACTGCTTGGCCCACCTAGTCTGCCCTTTTCCCTACCTACTGGATAAGCCGCAGATCCTAGTTAACCAACAGCTTATTTCTTCCTATCCCCACAAGAATTGCCTTATGTCTGTCCCACGTATTCTTGAATTCTCCCACAGTTTTAGACCCCACAACCTCCTCAAGAAGGCTGTTCCATGCATCCACTACCCTCTCTGTGAAATAATACTTCCTCACATTGCCCTGAACTGCCCCCTTCTTTAAATTGTGTCCCCTTGTTCTTGCATGTCTCTTTTCTAAAAATGCTACCCTCTTGGACTTTGTTGATTCCACTGAGGTACTTAAACGTTTCTATCATATCCCCTCTCCTCCTTTCCTCAAGGATATACATATTAAGCTCTTTTAGTCTCTCCTCGTATGGCTTCTCTTGCAGACCCTGCACCATTCTAGTTGCCTTCCTCTGGACTGCCTCTATCCTGTCTATGTCCTTGCAGAGATGAAGACTCCAGAACTGGATGCAGTACTCAGATGGGGTCTCACCAACTCTCTGTACAGAGGGAATAACTTCCTGTTTTCTGCTGGTGATGCCCTCTCTATGCATCCCAGTATACCCCAGCTCTCCCTACTGCCTTCTCACATTGCTTGCTAACCTTAAGGCCATCTGATATGATTACCCCCAGGTCCCTTTCCTTTTTGTTTTTGTTACTACCTCCCCCATTGTGTAATCTTTCCTGGGTTTTTGTTTGCCAGGTCCCTTCTCATCCTTTCCAAGCCTCCTTGTGTATCAACCCTGTTGCAGATCTTTGTGTCATCTGCAAAGAGGCATACTTTTCCTTCCAGTCCCTCTGCAATGTCACTTATAAAGACATTAAAAGGACTGGACCCAGTACTGAACCACCTTATCTCTGTGAAATGAGATAAAATCAGGCTCCACTGACAGAGCTTGTAATTCACTGATATGCCTGGCAGATAATACTTACCAGGAACACAGCTTTCCAAGTAAAGCACTTAAGTTCTGCTGAGGCCAAAGGCTCAAAGGTGGTTGCATAAGCTGAGCAATGCAAACATTAAGATCCCATGCAGGAGTAGGATCCTTAAAAGGACGATTGGTATGGAGCAATCCTTTGAAGAATTTACAGAAAACAGGATGAGATACCAGTGAGAAAGCCTTCCCACTGTCAGAAATACAGAAACAGCTGACAAGTGTACTTTCAGGGTAGCTGGTCTGAGGCCCTAAGCCATTAAGATGAACCATATGATCCAGAACTGTAGACAAGTCAGCAGTATCTGGGGATATGAGCTTATTAGAACACCAAATGCTGAATCTTTCCACTTGGAGTTATAATTTTTCTGGAGGAATGTTTTAGAGGCCTTGAGAATATCCAGAACCCCATGAGATAGATGCAGGCTTGCAAATTCTAGCTCTTCAAGAGCCATGCCTTTTAGGCTGAGAGAGAACGAAGGCTGGGATACCAAATCCTCCCTGAGAGGAGGTTAACAGCTTGTACTTCTTGGGAAGAGTTAGGGAAGATGGACTGTTAAGGACAGCAATAGAGGATACTAAGGCTGCCTGGCCCAGTCTGGAGCAATCAGGATCACTTTGAATGATTGTGACCTTATCTTGACCAGAACTTAGAATAACAGAGGAAAGGGGGAAGCAAACAGAAATTTCCCCTCACAATCAGATTTAGAGCATCCAGGGGACTGAGCCCCAAGACTGGAGGTCTGCAACAGAAGAGAGGAAGTTGGTGATTGTCTGGGGGCTGCAAGAGATCTATCTCTGGAGTACCCCACCTTGAAAAAATCACTTTTAACACTAGGGGATCCAGGAACCATACATGGTGGCCCTGAGAAATCCTGCTCAGGGCATCTGCTACACATTGTCCTTCCCTGGAAGGTGGATTGCTACCACAGAGGTCTGTAGTGAATAAGCCAGGGACCATAATTTCATGGTTTCCATCCACAAGGCCATAGACAGAGTGCCTCCCTCTTGTTGATGTACCATGGTGGTGGTGGTGTCTGTCCTGACCTGAACCACCTTGTTCTGTACTGAGTCCAGAAAACTTGTACAGCCAGGTACACTGCCCTGAGCTCTAGAATATTGATATGAAGCAGAGACTCCTGGGGGGACCATACTCCCTGTGCTCTGAGGGTCTTCCAAGTGAGCTCCCCACCCCAGGAGAGGAAGCATCTGTGGTTTAGAACCACAGAATGAGACTGGGTGATGAATGTAACTCCTTGTCTGAGGTTGTCCTGATCCAACCACCATTGGAGACTGGATCAGAGTCTGAATCACTGGAATTAGTTTGTGTGAGGGCCTTTTTCTGAGACCAAAAGGCCTCAAGTGGAACTGGATGCCCTCATCTAAAATCTGGTCCCTTGTACCACTGCAGTGGGAAGCTGCCATGTGGCCCAGAAGTTGAAGATAATGCCTTGCTGTTAGAGACACCAGAAGGCGAAAGAAAGAAGCCAAGTCTATAAGGGCCTTTGCCCTTGCCAGAGGAAGAGGAGGATCTTGTTTTGATAGTGTCCAACTCCATCCCTATGAAGGTCAAGAGTTGCACTGGTTTGAAAACTGACTTTGGAAGACTGAGGAGGAATCCTAGAAGTGAACAATTGCTGGATCACTTGCAGGTTTGACTTGACTTGGTCTGGAGACTGACCACAATGAGCCAGTTGTCCAGGTTTGGGAATATGGAAATGTTTTGTCTCCTTAAAAGGCCACTACTACTGCTAGGCATTTTGTAGACACCCTTGGTGCTGATGCTTAGCCGAAGGGCATTGCCTGAACTGATAATGGCCTGAAGGCAGTTCGAACCTCAGGTACTTTCTGTGGGAGCACCTGATGGGAATGTGAAAATAAGGCATCCTTGAGGTCCTTGGAGGCTAGCCAATCCCTGGCCTTAGAGAGGGAGACTTATTCCCAGAGTCACCATTTTGAATTTTAGCTTGAGTAGGTGCTTGTTTAAGTGTCTTAGATCTAGGTTGAGTCACCACTTACCTGTCTTTTTTGAGCAAGGAAGTATCTAGAATGCATAACTTTACCCCTGTGTAGTAGGAACTCTCTCTATATAGCTTTAAAAGCTAGCAGAGTGGAAACCTCTGTCTCTAGGACAATGGTTTCAGAGATCTTTGAAGGTGGAAAGACCTGACCTCAGCTTTGGAATTCTTTGAAGCTGAGGGTTAACCCTGACTTACTACCTCCAGGACCCACTTGTCTGAAGTAACAGACTTCCAGGCCTAGAAGTAGTAAGTCAGCCTGCCTCCTACTGGAAAGGGGAGTCGACCTGGACTGACACATCAGGGTGTCTGCTTGGCAAGAGCCTTAGACTGAGAGGAGGATGCAGCCCTGCTCATCCCCCTGCCTCTCCCTCTAAAGAACCCCCCTCTCAAGGAAAGGAGAGGAGGCCTGTGCCTGGTAAGAAAGGCCTGCCCCTGCCCCTAGATTGCTGCTGTTGAGGAGTTGCCTGCCTTTCCTTGACCTGTGCACTCCTGTAGGTGGTCCTGTAGTCATCCATTTTCTTCATATAATTCTCTGTCTGCTGCCTAAACAGAGAATTATCCACTATAGGAAATCCATATAGTAGCCTGGGTGTCCTATGAGAGGCAAGTACATTTGAGCTGCCAGTCTCCGAAGAGACACAGATGTAGCCATGACTTGTGATGAAACATCATTAGAGTCTACAGCAGCATGAAATTGGATCTTGGAGGCCTCTATCCCATCAGCAGCCACCTCCTCCTGCTCCTTGGCCAGCTGGGGGATGTCTATTTAGCCAATTCCAGAACAGCATCCCATCTGGACTTCTGGTATTTGGTGTGTAGGCCATGAAGTTAGCCTGCATGAGTCCCAAGAAGGATGCCATGTACTGTTTTTTAGCCATGGCATCCAGCTTCCTAGAGTCTTTATCTGGTGTGTGTGAAGCAAGGATAAGTTAGCCTTATCACAGGCTGCAGCCTGTACAACCTAACATGGCTACATTGTTGGTACAAAGAATTCTATACCTGAGTCTGACAACATGTACCTCTTTGTCCATTCGTCTTCCACAGGAGGTAAAGAATTTGGTGTTTTAAGCAGTCTTTGTGTCCGTTTCTCATGGATTTATGGAGGGAACAGACAATCTTTTGACTCTGGGATGTCCATCCTCTCCCACAAAGTCAGGCTCCTCTTGTTCCTCAGCAGCTTGGACCAGAGGGATGGAGGGTTCTGCCACCTTTTGTAAAACAAAAGTGTGAAGGGGACTCAGAAATCCTAGTAGGGGAACACTAGAAGGCTGCCTGGGGAGATGTCTGGTTCTATGGGCTCATCCAGACCTTCTAAACCATCATCATCATTATCGTCATCGTAGTCTTCATCCCTCTCCAGATCCAGTTCATAATACTATTCTAGGGAATAATCCAGAACTTGAGGAACCGGCCGAAACCGAGAGCTCTGACGAGAGGTGCCGGATCGGTCGGCACCGGATGGAGCGATTCAACAATACTAATCGCCCTGGTAGTTTCTTTGGCAGTTGGACAACGCGGTTCTGGATCCAAACTGGCCAATTTCTCCTTTCTATTTTACTTAGCCAGAACTGATCCCTCAGGATCGGCTCTCCTTTTGCCTGAGGGAGTCTCGCCCAGGTCAGTGGGCACTTTCTCAGGTTCGTTGAACCGAACTGGCTGGCCATCCAGGTCAACAGACTCCTTGGCCTCCTTTTCCCTAAGCCTGCCCAATATTTTATCTAAGGTGGCCTTAGGAAAATTTTTTCAAATCTGGCAGTCTGAATCAAGGTGGTCAAAACCCAGACAGCAACACAGGTGGTGTGGGATCAGCCTCCCACACTCACTGCAGTGTTGAAACCCAGTAGGCCTGGTATTTCTTTTGGTTTCTCATACATAGCCATCCTAACACTTACCCTTTATTCGGCAAAAGCCAGGCAAGACCCTCTTATTGGTTCCTAACCTGTTACAGGTGTTGGAAAAAATGTCAGAAATATGTTTTTAGAACCTATAAGGACCGGTACTTACACTAAATTAAAATTAGACAACAGTAACTAGACAATTGGTTCAGCCGAACCGATTGAAAACTCTTTTTTTAACAATTTCCACACACAATCACACTCAGTCCACTACCTAAGCATTTACTGTACTGCAGAGAGGATCTGAACCAAGTAAATATGAAAATAGCAGTTTAAAAACTAAAAGTTTACTGTACCAAACCGAAGCTATGGAGAGATCTCCGGAGCGACTGTTCAGTTAGGCAGAGTACAGAATCTGATGGTTACACTTCAAAGTGCAGCAGATAGAGGTTTGAAACTGAGCTCAAGCTCAGTGTTCTATGTTCTGGGCATAGAGTTAACTCTTCCTCTCAGGAGCAGTTCAAGTGCTGGGGTTTAACTGCATAATGTCAGGAATTCACAAGACTTCATGTTGTTTGAACACACCTCATTTACCTCAGTAACAATATTTCTATGGACAGGCAGCACTTGATGATCTAATCAGTGATAATATTGCAATGATTTTGGAAACCCCAATTGTCAAGTTTAGATTTAAAATTTGTGTAGTTATTCAAGGTTTACTAACTTTGCCTTCCATTATGGTTTGCTGTCTGAGGAAAATCCTAAAACACCATCATGACCAGTTAAAATTCCTTTACCAGGTTTGTGCCAGGGGCCTGTAAATGAATGGTGCCTAACCATCTTCTTTTTGTTGTGTTGCCTCGTCTAACAAGGCAGTAAGGAGGGATTGTTCTGCCTTCGTATGCACCCTATTAACCCACATACATATTGCAATGTATTCCTGGTCACTTATACTGTGATACTGCTATTTGCACTAATATGTAGATGTAGGCACCATCATACAAGCATGGATATTAGGAATGTGCTTTACCACTAATATATGCTACTGTATACTATGTTTACATCATTTTATATGTTATTTTACTGTTATGATTTATGTTTTACACTCATCATGCATGATACATTATTCCTCACTATAATGCTTTTACCTAGATTATGTTTTCTTTTATGTATTTCATACATGTGTTCTGACCCATATCACTGATGAGAGGGCCTTTTCAGATTGTCAGTGATTGTTATTTTCTTATATTCTCATATAATCATATGTAGTTTGTGTCTTATATTTAGGTATTATGCCACATGTATTTCTGTATACCAGAATTTCCTTTGTCTGTGAGTTAGCGCTGACAGAATATTTTCTTTGTTCTAACTTCTTACTCATTAGTAATTCTGTTTCCTAAGTAACTGTCTAAGGGAGATGCCTTGTTTATGCCTTATTTGGATAACACGTCCAATGTTTTATGTTCCTCATATCTATAACTACGTTGTTATCACTACTATAAAACCTTCTGTAAGCCTGTTTCTCACAGAGAGAATGATACTTTCCTCAAGGACTGGTGAGAAATCAACTCCTTGTGATTTTCCCTGTCACATGTTTGGCATGAGTACTGTAATAAACGTTTTGTTACTACTCACTGCTTGTGAGTGTTCTTGGCTAACACTACAGGCATATAAGAATCTGATAGATCCCTACAGCTGGATTCTAAGTAACAGAAATTGTTATCTCACTGTACAGGCAGTTGGTGAGACCCCTTCTGGAGTACTGCATACAGTTCTGGAGGCCCATCTTGGCAGGGACATAGAAAGGATGGAGGCAGTTCAGAGGGACGGCAACTAAAATGGTGCAGGGTCTGCAACAGAAGCCATATGAAGAGAGACTAAAGTGCTTAATATGTATACCCTTGGGGCAAGGATGGAGATGGAGGACTTGATAACTTTCAAGTACCTCAAGGGAATCAACAAAGTCCAAGACAGGAGCATCTTTCAGAAAAGAGATGTGCAAGAACAAGGGGCACAATTTAAAGATAGAGGAGGGACAGTTCAGGGGCAATGGAAGTATTTTTTCATGGAGAGAGTGGTAGACACATGGAACAACCTTCTTGAGGAGGTCATGGAGTCAAAACAGTAGGAATTCAAAAATGCATGGGACAGGCATGAAAAATTACTCACCTTAGTAATGTTGTTTCTTCTAATGGAGTCTTGCTATATTATGACATATGCAGTGAGTCCCAACCATTGAACTGCTCTGGAGATGAAAGAGTTAACTTTCCATGCCAGGCATGGAACGCTGAGCTCGAGCTCGGTTGAAACTCTGTATGTTGTTCTTCAAACTCAAACCGTCAAATCTTTTACGAGCTAAACTCACTGAGGTCCTGTGTGGAAGCTGTAAACCTACACTAGCCAACTGGCTACTAAATATAAGAACACATTTTTGGTCCCAAAACAACGACTCAAGTCAGGAGACCCAAAATGAAAACACAACACCAAGTCACCCCAAAAGGAGGGTGAAAACAACAAGGTGGGCATCTACTAAGTGCCACACTGCACTGCCCACCCACATCCCAAAACAGAGGTTCTGAGAGGGGCAGGCAGGGGGAAGTAAGTATAGCAAGACTCCATTAGAAGAAACAACATTACTAAGGTGAGTAATTTTTTCTTCAAACAACATGAAGTCTTGCTATATTATGACATATGCAGACTACACAGCAGTACCTCCATGAAGGAGGGTTAGAACCTACTTAGGCAATAGGCTCTGAAGCATAGTTGTGCCAAACCAAGCATCACTCCTAGCCTGGATGTCCAGGGAGTAATGCTTGGTAAAAGTGTGAACTGTTTTCCAGGTAGCTGCTTGACATATCTCTAGAATAGGATGTCCTGGCAGCAGCTAGGAAGCAGCTGTACCTCTGGTAGAGTGAGCCCTCAGGCCTGAGGGAGGAACCTCACCCAGATTTTCATAACAGAATTGGATACAAGAGACAGTCCACCTGGCAATGGATCTTTAGTGGCAGGTTTCCTTTACCAACCTCACCATAAGTGAGGAACAGTTGGAGGAGTCAAACCTGTGACCCTTGGTATGCGCTATGTAGTAACTAAGGGCTCTCTTCACGTCTAAGCTGTGCACCCTCCTCTGCCAGAGGAGGAATGGTCAGTGAAGTACACTGGAAGAGAAATAGATTGATTAAGGTGGAAATCTGAAACCACCTTAGGCAATAGCTTCCTGTTAGTCCTAAGGACCACCTTATCTCTATGAAAGGAGATAAAATCAGGCTCCACTGACAAAGCTTGTAATTCACTTAGGCATCTGGCAGAAGTGATGGCTACCAGAAACACAGTCTTCCAAGTCAAGTACTTTAGCTCTGCTGAAGACAAGGGCTCAAAGGGTGTTGCATAAGCTGAGCAATGCAAACATTAAGATCCCAGGCAGGGGCAGGGTCCCTGAATGGAGGGTTGTGTGAAGCAATCCTTAAAAAACTTGGGGAATACAGGATGAGCTGAAAGAGAAGAGGGTTTACCTGCTGAAATAAAAGCAGACACAGCTGCCAAATGTACTTTTAGGGTAGCTGGTCTCAGCTCCAAGGTATTTAAATGGACCATATAATCCAGGACTGTGGGTAAATCAGCAGATTCTGGGAAATATGCCTCCCAGAGCACTATATGGAAAACCTCTTCCATTTGGAATTATAGGTAGCCCTGGTGGAAGGTTTCCTAGAAGCCTTCAATATATCCATTACACCTTGGGAGAGGTGTAAATCAGCAAACTCTAACTCTTCAAGAACCAGGCCTTGAGATTGAGAGATTTGAGGTTCGGTACCAAACCCTCTCCTGAGCACAGGTTAACAGGTTGTGTTCCTGGGAAGACACAGGGAAGATGGACTGCTAAGGACAAGGAGTGGATACCAGGGCTGTCTGGCCTCAATATGGAGCAATCAGGATCATCTTGCAGGATTGAGATCTGATTTTGACTAACACTTTGAACAGGAGAGGGAAGGGGGAAAGCATAGAGAAACTTCCTTCCCAATTGAGAACTAGGGCATCCAGAGGGACTGAGCCCAACACTGGGGCCTGCAGCAAAAAGGGAAGTTGGTGATTGTCTGAGGCTGCAAAAAGATCTATCTGTGGGGTGCCCCATCTGGCAAAAATTACCTCTAGGACCAGGGGTCCAGAGACCATTAGTGTTGGCCCTGGGAAATCCTGCTGCGAGCATCTGCCAGGACATTGTCCTTGCCTAGGAGGTGAACTACCGTAAGGGAGGTGTTCAGGAGTAAGCCAGAGACCACAACTCATTGCTTCAGTGCACAAGGCCGTAGACCGAGTGCCTCCTTGCTTGCTGATGTACCACATTGTAGTGGTGTTGTCTGTTCTGACCTGTACAACCTTTTCTGACAGATTTGGAAAAACTTGAAGTGCTAGAAAACTGCTCTGAGTTCCAACAAATTGATGTGGAGCAGAGATTCCTGAGGGGTCCACAATCCTTGAGTGAGGTTGCCCATGTGAGCTCCCCACCTCAAGAGGGATGCATCTGTAGTAAGGACTAAGGAGTGAGACTGAGTGACAAAGGGAACCCTTGTCTCAGATCGCTCTGATCCTGCCACCACTGTAGGGCTTGGATCAGGGTTCGAGTTATTGGGATCAATTTGGTTAGAGGTCTTTCCTTGAGACCAGAAGGCTCTCAAATGGAACTGGATGTCCCTCATCTGAAATCTTGCTCCCTGCACTACTACTGTGGAAGCAGCCATGTGCTCCAGGAGCTGTAGAAAATGCCTTGCTGGTCGAGAGACCTGTAGGGTGAATGAGGAGACCAGAGAGACCAGGGTCCTTGCCCTGTCCAAAGGAAGGAAGGCTCTGGCTTTCTCTTGTTCAGCTCTGCGCCTATGAAGGTGAGGAGCTGGACAGGCTCTAGAACTGACTTTGAAAGGTTCAGAAGGAAACCTAAGGAGGTGAGCAGTTGCTGAGTTATCTGCAGATGTAACTTGACTTGGTCTGGGGACTGGCCTACTATGAGCCAGTTGTCCAGGTAAGGGAAGATAGCAATTTTGCCTTCTTAGGGCAGCAACTGCTACTGCCAGGCATTTTGTGAATACCCTTGTAGCAGAGGTGAGGCCAAAGAGCATCGCTCTGAACTGGTAATGGCCTGAGGGCAGCTCGAACCTGAGGTACTTTCGATGGGAGCTTCTGATGAGAATATGGAAGTAGGCATCCTTGAGGTCCAGGGATGCTAGTCAGTCCCCTGACCTTAGAGAGGGTAGAATAATTCCCAGAGTCACCATTTTGAATTTTAATTTTAAAAGGTGCTTGTTTAAATATTTGAGATCCAGGATGGGCCTCCATTCTCCTGTCTTTTGCGGTAAGGAAGTACCTGGAGTACAACCCTTTGCCCTGGTGTGGGGTGGAACCCTTTCCACAGCTCTGAGAGCCAGGAGGGAAGAGACCTCTGCCTCTAGGGCAAGTGCCTCTGGAGGATTTGCAGGTGGAAAGGATCTGGTTCTCATCTTTGGGAATTTTTGAAGCTGAGAACCAGTCCCTGAGTTACTACTCTCAGGACCCACTAGTCTGATGTTACAGACTTCCAGTCCTGGACAAAGTAAGCCAGCCTTCCCTACAGGTAGCTGAGAATCGGCCCTGGCAACCCCATCAGGGTGCCTGCTTGGCAGGGCTTTGGGCTGAGGGTGGAAGCAGGCCTGCTTGTACTCGTCTGCCTCTCCTCTAAAGAACCCCCTCTGGGCATGAGCAGAAGAGGAGGTCTGGGCTTGGTAAAGGCCTATGAAAAGGCCTGCCCCTGCCCCTGGGAAGCTGCCTTTGAGGAGTGGCCTGCCTTTCCTTGGCCTGTGCACCCTATAGGTGGTCCTATACTCATCCATTTTCTTCATGTAATTCTCTGTCTGCTCCCAAACAGAGAATTACCCACAACAGGAAAATCCATGTCCTTAGTCTGGGTATCCTGTGACAGGCTAGTACATCTGAGCCAAGCCTATTCTGCAAAGTGCCACAGATGTAGCCATGACTCTTGATGACACATCATTAGAGTCCACTGCAGCATGGAATTGCACCTTGGATGCCTCAATACCATCAGCAGCCACCTGCTCCAGCTCCTTGCAGCTGGCCAGGACCTGTTTTGCTAGAGCCATAACAGTATCCCATCTGGATTTCTGATATCTAGCAACATAAGCCATATAATTTGCCTGTCTGAGTCCCAAGGATGCTGCCATGTACTGTTTCTTTGCCATGGCATCAATCCTTCTGGAGTCCTTGTCAGGGGTGTGAAGCCAAGGAATATTTACCTTGTCACAGGCTGCAGCCTTCACTACCCCAATATGGCTGCATTGTTGTGTAAGGACCTCAGTATCAGAGCCTCACAATGTGTACTCTTTGTCCATTCTTTTATCCACAGGAGGTATAGTGTGAGGAGTTTTAGAATTTTAACTGTCTGTTTTCCAAAAGATTTATGCAAAGGAATAGACAGTCTCCTAGACTCTGGGATGTCCATCATTTCCACATAGTCAGGCTCCTCTTGATCATCCACAGCTTCTCCATAGGGAGCTGAGGTTTCAGCCACTTTTATAAAACACAAAATGAGAAGGGACTCAGAAAGCCTAGGAGGAGACACTCCTGAAGGTCTGTCTGGGAGATGTCCGGCCAATAGGCACATCCAGACTTTCAAATCCACATTCACTCTCCTCATACTCCTCTCCCCTCCTCTGGTTCATAATATTCTTCTAAATCATACTCTTGAACCGTGGACCGCCGTAACTGTGACGCTATTTGATGGTGCCGGTTCGGGTCGGAACCGGGAAAGCGATTGGACAATTTAATTGTTGGCTATTTCTTCAGCGGTTGGAGAGGAAAGTTTTGGCTCCACACCAGCTGATTTCCTAGTCCTTTTGCTGGAACTGACTCCTCAGAGTTGGATCTCCTTTTGCCCGAGGAAGTCTCGCCCTGGTCAGAGGGCACTCCTCTGGGTCAGTTGGAACCGAATTGGGCTGCATCTGGTTCAGCGGACTTTTGGCCTCCCTTTCCTGAGCCTACCAACTCTTTTCCAGGGTAGCTGCAGGAAAATGTTTACAAATCTGGCAGTCTGTCATTGAGGTGGTCAAACCCCAGACAATAAACACAGGTGGTGTGGGGTCAGCCTTGGCAAAGACTTCCCACAGACACTGCAGTGTTGAAACCCAGTGGGCCCGGTTTTTCTTTTGGGTTTCTCAGACATAGTGCCAGCCTAACCAAACTTACTCGCTTATGGCAATCCACAAGGTAAGACCCTCTTATCGGTTCCCAACTGTGTCACTGGTCGTGGAAAAACGTAATTAAATCTGTTTTTTAGAACCGATAAGAACCGGTAACCACAATCTAAATGACAGATTAATACATTTTAAACAACCTGATCGGTTCAAACCAATCCATAAACCTTTACAAGTTCCACACAGAATAGAATTAATATAAAACCTATCTAGTACTCACAATACCACAGACAGAGTCTGAACCAACTGGTTGCGTGTTTAAATTGGCCTAACACCTAAAAACAATACTTTAACCGACAAAATGAACCGAGCAGAAGGAGAACTCTCCGAACGACTGTTCAGTGAGGCGGAGTAAAGAATCTGATGGTTTGAGTTTGAAGAACAACAGACAGAGTTTCAACCGAGCTTGAGCTCAGCTGCCCATGCCTGGCATGGAAAGTTAACTCTTTCACCTCCAGAGCAGTTTGAAGGTTGAGACTCACTGCATATGTCATAATATAGCAAGACTTCATGTTGTTTGAAAAGGATTATAGTGAGGGTAGGAGGAAGTAGGCTGTTGGTTAACTAAAACCTGCAGCTTATCCAATAGGTATGGAAATGCAAAAACATTTTTTCTTAAATGACTATTGCCTCTGAGCCAGTGCTGCTTCGGAGGCAGATGACTTAATCCCACCCTCCACTGTGTCTCATTGGTTAATACCTTCTGAAGAACAATACCTGAGTTTGTCTTCCTCTTGCTGCTGATTGGTTACACATGCCACTGCCTGGAGGCAGACCATTTAATCCACCCTCTGCTATGTCTCATTGATTAATACTTCTGAAGGCAGTAACTGAGGTTGCTGCCTGTTGCTGCTGACTGGTTATTCATTTGGTGTCCAAATGGACCTCCCACATGTTTTTTTCTTGCTCTGATTAGGTGATTCTAACTTGTCCTGATTGGTTGACATACAGAAAGCACCTTTTAAGACATGTTTTTTTGAAATAAAAGTTGCTTCAAAGGCAGACCTGCCTTTGAGGCAGGAATGGATAGGGTTGCCTATCAGGCAGGGCTTAAGCTCTATAGCTAAAGACCTGAGCTTTACTGCTGTGCCAGCTTGCTGGTGTAGTGGAAAGGTCTACAGCCTGATAAACAAAAGGTTAAGAGTTTGAATCCACACAAGGTACCCTCAGTTCTCTTTGTCATAATTTCATTTGAGTGGTCATCCATGGCAGCATGGTATTAGAACAGTAAGTATATAAGAAAAGGACTTACTATAGCTGTTAGAAAGATTAATTGCAACAATAAAGTTTTGCATTGAGGCAGATCTGCAACATTTTTTAAACGAATATTGCCTCTGAGGTACAGCTAAGTCCCTTCTTACATACTCACCATTCTAACACCATGCTGCCATGGATCACCACTCAAGTGAAATTCTAACAGAATAAACTGAGGGGACCCTGTGTGGATTCAAACTCTCAACCTATCATTTATCATGCTGTATGCCTTTCCACTATACCACCAAGATGGCACAGCAGTGAAGCTCAGGTCTTCAGCTATAGAAGGTAAAGCCCTGCCTGGGAGGCTGCCCTATCCATTCCTGCCTCAAAGGCAGGGCTGCCTTGTAGGTGGATCTGCCTCAGTGGCAACTTTAATTTAAAAAAAAAGTGTCTTAAAAAGGTGTTTTTGTATGTCAGCCAATCAGGGGCAGGCTAGAACCACCCAATCAGAGCAAGAAAATACATGTGGAGGGCCATTTTGAGACCCATGAATAACTAATCAGCAACAACAGGCAGTAACCTCACTACAGCCTTCAGAAGATATTAACCAATGAGACACAGCAGAGTGCGGATTATGGTCTGCCTCTGAGGCAGTGGCATGTGTAACCAATCAGCAGCAGGAGGCAGGCAACCTCAGTTACTGTCCTTCAGAAGGTATTAACCAATGACACAGCAGAGGGTGGGATTGTCATCTGCCTCAGAGGCAATATTTGTTTAAGAAAAGTATCTCTTGCTAGGAAAATGGGAAGACTAGGTGGGCCAAGCAGTTCTTATCTGCCGTCAAAGTCTATGTTTCTGTGATTCTATATTAGACAGTTTTATACTCTCTCATATGGCTCTACAAAGCCCTTCTGCTAAAACTTCTGTCATACATATTGTGTATTTTCCATTGCTCTGTATGCCTTTATCCGCTGTGGAGTAGCTCTTACATCATATTGGATGTCCCTAACTCTTGTTCTCATTTTGGCAAATGGCCATCAGCCAAGCTCCCTGATGCATGGAATAAAATACAACCAATTCTCACACTGCAAAATTTGGTTCCTCTAACTATTCTTAAAATGAGTTACCAGCAAATTGTATGACACCTGCAAATGCCATGCCCAGTAGTGACCCAGTACTGTCATCCTACTATTTCCTCTCTCTTCTGGTTATGCCTATTGCAGTAGTATGCCTATCAGGATTGTTTTGCCTACCCTTCACCTCATTCCTTCTGAGTTCTCACCGTTGCTTCCCTCCATCCCACTCCTCTGTGCTTCACCCTTGCACCCTCTATCAGCTGTTAATCTCATGCTCTTCTCCTGCCTGTCCCACACTCCTTAGTAACTACACCAGAAAATCTTAGCCTTACCGTATTGCCACATCTCTAGCTTTGGAGGTGAAGTAGGATGTAGGCACAATATGGGCCATAAGCTGCCAGACCCTGCCAAAGTGTACAAAGGATATTCACTTTAATCTCAGCTGCCATTAATGTACATTAAAAGAACTGGTCATAAAACATTTCCTTTTAAGTCTTTAGTCTAACAGAACTGCAAATGCTTAACAGGTATGTGGAACTCATCTCAGCACCAAGAAACCATGGAATAATTTACATTAAACAATATGCTTTAAGCTTGCTAACTTCAAGGACATTTAAAATGCCAACTGAATAAATTCATTAGGCCCAGACATTGCGCAAAGGGCTGACAGCTTCAAAATTATTTTAAAATCAAAACTCATCACTCTTAGGTCACTCAATCATACTATAAAGAAGTTGCATCATATCTGAATCCAGACATCTGAATGAGGAACTGGGTCCTCTTAACAAGGAACCATCTGCTACCAACAACTACAGCACCATAAACCACAATGAGACAACCTCCATCACCTCATTTTTGAACATGTGCAGTGGAAGGTCTTACAGTTATAAGTCTATTAATTGTCACCTCATGGGCAAAGTTCAAGAGTACAATAGACAAGGTACTGAGAGAGTGTCAAATGAGTATTAATATCTCCATGCGTATGTAATAGACTTCCATTAGGATAAGCTTCTGTCTAAATATGGCTATATCATCCCAAAACCTCACGCTTACTTCTGAGGAAGTATTAAACTTCATGCCACTTCTGAGGAAGTATTTTGTCTATATAAGACACCTCTAAAGATCAACAATTCATAATTACCTACCAACTTCCATCTGAATCTGTGTTTCATCGCTGCAGGAGATCTCACATCTATGCTACTGCTACCTACTCTAAGAACTATTATTCTGCTGAACTCTAAAGACTTTTGGCTTTTGCTGGAAGCAAGAGACATTCAATTTGTACTACTTTGTTATTTTATTTGTAAGCCTCAATGGGAAAAGAATTCAAAAGCCAGGAAAAGACCTTCTTCAATCTAGCCTCTCCAAGGGCACTTCAAATCTCCAGACAAAAGGGAGACAAGAGACTCTTTGAGAAGTTGGTTGAGTATATATAAGATTATACAGACTTTTAAGGTGGTACTGAAATATGTGTCTTTAAAGAGTCCTGGTTCCATATTGAAATGCATAGAGACAAACTGCAGTGAAAATTGTTTAAATGCTAGCAAAGATTATTAGTACTAAGGAACTGAGTACTTGGGTTAGTAAGGTTATTCTAAAGATAATACCACTTTAAATACCTCTGGATAGGAGATACAGGGCCTCATATGTACGTAGTAAATATTGCCTAAGGTGTTAAAGTGCATGAACTGAAAAGTCTAAAGAGAATCTCTTAAAATGTCTTGTACTGTTTAAGTGTCAGAAATATGTTAAATGTTAACTGTAGCATTGAAATAAACAGCTTCTAATTACACTACATGTCCAAGTAAATCTGTCATCTCAGAATGTAACCACGATAAAACAAGTAGGCACAATTTACTGTACACCTTTCATTAAACAGCCACAGAGATAAATTAATTAATAGTAATTGTGTTTACAAGAATGGCGTCCCTGTGAAGTGGACCTGAGATTTATGCTAATTCTAGCTATGACAGACTATCTTGGTATGAACTGCAGTTGAAATATTCTTAGGATTGTGTTAAAAGGTAAATGTTTATAGTTAGACGGAAAAAATACTTTTCCATTTTTAAACTGTCAGTTAAGTCAAAAGAATCGCTTCCTTTCTCCTCACATAAAGCTGAAAGCCACTCTGGAGAAAAACTGAAGTAATTTTAGACCTGAAACTGTTATCAAAACACAACAGGTTTTGAAAGGTCTTAAAGGGACAGAAGTACTTTCATAGTGCTCTGCTTTATAGTAGAAAAAAAAATGTTTTCATCAGGGTTTTCCCAGGGATCAAGAGGACGCTCCTCCAATACCACCCCCATGGGTAGTCCTCAAAAGGAGGAGATTAAAGATGACCTCCCAGAGCTAGACAATTCCTTTGAATATCCAGGGATAACCTTTCTGAGGTTCAGAGAGAAATGTGTTTTATTTCAAGAGGCAATTTTTGATCAGAAAATTCCCCTAGAGAGCATACCCACTAAAGAACTACAATGCTCAAGCTTGATTGTCATCTAAGCTCACTTTTGGCTGAAGCTAAAACTAGATCAATGAAAACAACTGAATCCACAACTAATAGGATATACTCTAGGGCCCGGATATTCAAACTGCGCCATCTGAGGCGCAAGCAAGCCCGCGCTGCTCAAAATAGTGCAGGGTGTGGCTGGCGATATTCAAAGGAGTTGGCGCTATTGAGCAACTCCTTGAATATCACCCCAGCCACAGCCACTGTGCATGGCGCAGTGGAACTTGCACCACCGCAAGTTGTCAGAGTTGAGCATTAAACCTATGGTGGCGTAAGTACCATTGCACCATGCGCAATTTCCGATATTCAAAAGGTGACATGCAAATGGGGCCATAATTCATGCAGCGAGGGGGCCATTTGCATCTGATTATGGCCCCATTTGCATGCCATTAGCATGTAGGTGCGCCGATCCCCAGCGACTTGCGCCCTGGCAGCCCTGCCAGGCAGCAGCCATCGGGGACTGATGCACCCTGCAGCCCGATCACGGGCACAACGTGAAAACAACCCCCGCCCACATCTCCCAATGCCCGATCATGGGCAGAACGTATCATGACAACCCCCCCCCCACATCTCCCAATGCCCGATCGCGGGCAGAATGTGAAACAACCCCAGTGCCCGATCGTGGGCAGAATGTAAAAAGACCCCCAACCCGAATATCTCCCTGGTGGTCCAGTGGACCGTAATGCCCGATCGCGGGCAGAATGTCCAGTGACAACCCCCAAACATCTCCTGGTGTCTAGTGTCCCCCACCCCACCCACCCACGAAGCCCCACCACCCCGCCCCCGGCAGCGGCGGGCGGCAGCATCCACCCGCCTGCCGCCCCGCTGCCACCGACTGACGCGGTAGGGCTGCACGCCATGGTGAGAGCTAGAGCCGTCGGCATGCAGCCTATACCGACATGACAGTCCAGATTTGTGAATGATTCATTCACAAATCTGGACTGTCATGTACGGTATGGGCTGCACGCCATTGGCTTCAGCTCTGCACCAATGGGCGTGCAGCCCCACCGACAGTCAGTCGGCGGGCGGCGGGCAGCAGGTGGGTGATGCTGCCCCCGCCGCCGGGGAGACAGGGTGGTGGGGCTGTGATGGGTGGGGTGGGGACACTAGACACCAGGGAGATGTTTGGGGGTTGTCACTGACATTCTGCCCGTGATCGGGCATTCGTCCACTGACCACCAGGGAGATATTCGGGTTGGGGGGTCTTTTACATTCTGCCCGTGATCGGGCACTGGGGGTTGTTTCATCGCTCTGCCCGTGATCGGGCATTGGGAGCTGTTTGGGGGAGGGGTTGTTTTACGTTCTGCCTGCGATCGGGCTGGTGGGGGCACAGGGACTGAGTTGGGGCCAGCCACGGGTAGCAGCTGCTGTGTTGGCGCCCTGCAATACAGCAGCTCACCTGTGGGTGGCCCTCAACTTGATCCTTTTTTTTGCTCAAAGTTGTGCAGGCGCAGGTTGGGGCTGCGCTATTTCCTGCACAACCCGACTGAATATCGGGTTACGTAGTTTATGCATGGTTCCTCCTCTCCTGTTGAGCATGCATTCATTTGCATTGCGCTGTTGCTCAACCTGTTTTCAGTGGCGCAACTGCCTCCTGCTGAATATCGCAGAATGGCGCAATGTAGGACTTGTGCATGCATAACCCTGTTGCGATGGCGCAACCTTCGAATATCTGGGCCGATATCTCTAACATAAAATCTGCCATCAGGCAGCTCCAGAGCAGGCTACATACACTAGGGAGCTTAGCTTTGACTTGATCAATGCAGGCTGGACCAGACCATCAAAATTTAGGCCTTGGAATTGGAATTACAGTCAGAGATGCCAAATATTTGGGCATTCTTAAAATCATCGAAGCAGACAGGAACAACTTAAAAGCCATAAATCAAAGGTTGACAGAAGAAGTTGGGGATTAAAACAGCAAATTATCACTGGGCCTAGTAAAGTCAGGGACTGCAGCAGCAAAGAAGAGCTTTAAAGCTGAAGTGATTGGATTAAGAGCAGAAAATTCGGTGTCAGGAAAAATTAGCAGAGGCTGTAATGCAAGTTAAGGCAGCCCAGGAGGCAACCCAGAGGGCAGAAGAACAGGTAGCTGCAGCCCATGAGACAGATCAGTTGCATGAAGCATTTACTGAGTCCCTTGATACTATTGGTCAACAGCTGGGGTACCTACAACCAGCTGAGCTCTTGCCACCTCCTGTCCCAGACACCCCTAAAGCCAGTGGCAAAGGACCTTGCAGTCAAGGTCCAGTATTTAGTCAAAGAAATTTAAGACTTTAAATTGGGGTGGGCAGCCACAATGTTCAAATGGCCCCAGGCTTCCAATAGCCAAAACAGTTCTCCTGCAAGGACAAGACAATCCCTACCTGGTCCACATCTCATGCCACTACCTCTAGCCTCACAACTCTGTACCACCAGATCCAAAGCAATTGATCCAAGTTATAAAGGCCATAGGTATGAGCTTTGATCCCAAGACCAATGTGGAAGTGGAGGACCATATTTTGATTTGAAATCACAATTGGAATACTTTGGGATCAATGACCCTGAAGATTGGTTATGAGTCTTAAGGTTTTCTGTAGTATCAAAAGTTTGAGCCTGGATGGCTAGACAAAAACCTGAAATCAAAATTGATTTTGATAAAATGTGTCCAGCCCTGTTCAAAGAATACACCACTTATTGAAGTCCCATAGCAGGTTTTAAAGAGACATACTCAAAGAATCAAACCCTCAAGGATTTTACAAAATCCTGAGTAGAATGTTTTTCTCAGAAGGGAGGAGAAAGACCTAGACCTGTTTCCTCATCTAAAAGAGGCCTTGTAAAAGGCCTTCACCCATCTGTTAGGACATTAGTCCAGCCATGGGTGGAACTAGATACCCCATGAATTATATCGTGAGAGCGGCCCAAAGAATGTTTATAACTGTCAACCCAGATGCAGGTACAAAACCTACCACGGACCCTCAAAATAAGCTTTTGCCATTATTAGTGATCAGACCTCCTCCAAATTGAAGGAAAAGAATTGCCCCAAAACAGACAGGAGGCCACTTCCAGCCTTCCTAGGGATAATAAAAATTCCCAATTCAGGTGAGGGGCGTTGGAACCCTAGATCACTGGCCCCACAACCCACACAAAAGGGATCAGAGGCTTCCAGACAGTACCGGATGCCTGGAATGATCAACTCTGGACTAACCAAGACAGAGATACTAACAACTATGCTACTGACCAACTAAAAGGCAAATCAGGCAATCAAGAGAGAAATTCATAGATACACTCCCAGGGTTCCATACTGGCACCATGCACCAAACCCTAATGCCACCCCTTATACCCCTGGGAGTGCTTATTCCAATGGCTACCCACCAACACCAGATCCCACTCCTCTCCAACCTTGCATGGGGGGACTTTAGCCAGTCCAAACAATGTAATTAAGGTAAATGTTAAAGCATTGTAAAATAATTTTTGGTTAACCAAAAAGGCCCTAGTTGGTTTCAAGAGTATATGCATTACATTGAAAGAGACATGACAAATATTTTACTCCAGTTAAAAACTGTTACTGTATTTCCTGAAACCCTGACATATCCACTAGAATAGAGAATTTCTTTCTGGTTTAAGAGCATTAGGAACTGCTTTTGGACTAGGAATGAACACCATAAATTCAGTTAAAATTTCTAAAATAAAAGGATACAGTTAAAGAACTGTGCAATGATATGGGTAACATTAAGGTACAGCTCACTACACAGCAAAAAACTTCTATAAGACATAGAAGAACTGTGGGAGATACCATAGTTATAGTTAACTTCCATACAACCCTTCTCAATAATACTGTGCAAAACTCCATAACCTAGCTCAAACTGTGGGTGAAGATCTCACCACTATTCAGCAAATTAGATCAATTGCACCAGAATTACTGAGAGAAGTAAATAGTGGCTAGGAGATTTAATGGCAGGAAGAATCCCATGCTATTTAGTTCCCCAGAATTGATGACAGAAATTTAGAGTGTAGCCAACTCAGAGAAAATAGATCCACTACATGTGAGTATCGCTTGCAGTCTTAGAAGCACTATTCCTGTTCACATCACGTCAATTTAGAAGAGATGACCATTGTCTTTATATTAAATGTTCCCTGGTAGAACAACAGAATTCTACAGAATAAGGACCATTGGTAATGTGGGTACCTGGCAAGGAGATATGCAAAAATTAACACTCTGCCTATAGTGGTATACCATGAACTTAATCCAGATTTATATTTAGTCCCAAACGTACAGATGTGTCAAACTACTAAAGAACAACATTGGCTGTGTCCCAATAAACCTCTTCTAAAAGATATCACCAAGGTCCTTTGTACGTAGTAACACCATTGCCCCAGAAAATTGTAAGGTTACTTTGACTCATGCAGGTGAAGCTAAGAAAACACATCCTGAAATTGCAGGAGCTCAATGGTTAGTTAGAACCAATTTTATGGAAATCACTGTTACTCATAACAGACATGGTACTACCACTCAGCTTACTTTACCCAGCAAGGTAGTACTTATCTCTGTTCCTCCAGGTGTACATATCCGTTTTGGACATATTACCTTGTATCCCCTTGATCCAGTTTCCCAGGAAAATCACTCCCATTTCTACATTCCGAGGTCATAAGCTTTCTTTAGCCTATGACCTTGAGCATCTTTAGATGCCAAAGACCTTCTTGAAATTGAGATCACTGTCTCTGAGACTGACCCAGATCTTTCTGATAAACAGTTCGGTCCCAGTGATAAGGAATGAATCTGTATACCAGTACAGTGTCCTCTCATTATCGTATTCCTTTGTGTCTTAAATATCACCTTGGTTCTTGCTTTTCTGTGGATGTTATATTCCACCCTTACGCAACTCCATGCTGATTATGTCAGAATTCAGGGTTTACATAACCATGCTTTTGGGAATCAAAATGAGACCTCGTCCTCTGCCTAGATCCATTAACAACCAGCCCACCTTTCCAGCTTTAGTCCTAATCAATGAAGAAGAAGAATATTTCAAATGGAACCCCTTAGAGAAACACCGTAACCCTATGATCCATATGATCCACCTTTAGAAAAACAGGAAATGAATGAAATGTTCCATGAAAGGAATTGCTATGGCATAGTTTAAGAAACAACAAAGCAAGGCTTAAACCTTAAAGAGCTTATATTAGTATGTTTAGTTAAAAAATATGGTGGGCAATGCTTGCATGCACCTTATAGGCAGTGTTATAGTATAGGAGTTGTGACATTTACTTGCATTAATGATTTTGATATAATTAATAGTAGTCTTCCTATATACTGAAAGGATGATATTGATTAGGTATAGCTTAATAGAAATATATCTCAGTATTTCAAGATATTTGCATAGACAAAACATGTTTTAGCTCATTTGAAATAGGTGCTTAGGATAGATACTTTCAGATTTCATTTTAAGATGTTGATTTAGAGAATAACAGCTTTATAAAGTTAAAAGTTACGGAACCATGATTCTCATAAGTTCAGATTACTACTCTTGACTGGTCCTTAAGTGCACATCTTTTGCAGCACACCAACGCTATGGCAGCTGTGCCTCTAAAAGGGTGGGGGATATGTAGGCACAAGAGTGGCCATAATAAGCCGCCAGACCCTGCCAACGTATAAAAAGGATATTCGCCTTAACCTCAGCTAACCATTAGTGTACATTAAAAGAACTGGTCATAAAACATTTCCTTTTAAGTCTCTAGTCTAACAGACCTGCAAATGTTTAACCCTGGTATGTGGAACTCAACTCAGCACCAAGAAATCATGGAATTATTTACATTAAACAATATGCTTTAAGTTTGTTAACTTCAAGGACATTTAAAATGCCAACTGAATAAATTCATCAGACTCAGACATTGTGCAAAGGGCTGACAGATTCTGAAGTATTTTAAATCAAAACTCAGCACTTCTTATGTCTCTGAATCATACCATAAAGAAGTTGCCTCATATCTGAATCCAGACAGCCAAATGAGGAACCGGGTCCTCTTAGCAAGGAACCATCTGCTAACAATGACTATAGCACCATAAACCACAATGAGACAACCTACATCACCTCATTTTTGAACATGCGCAGTGGACGGTCTTGTGGTTATAAGTGTATTAATTGTCACCTCAAGGACAAAGTTCAAGAGGACAATAGACATGGTACTGACAGAGTGTTTAATGAGTATTAATATCTTCATATGTATGTTATAGACTTCGACCCAAGATGAGCTTCTGTCCAAATATGGCTATATCATCCCTAAACCTCATGCTACTTGAGGAAGTATTAAACTTCATGCCAGTTCTGAGGAAGTATTTTGCCTGTATAAGACGTCTCAATGATCAACAATTCTTAATTGCCTACTAGCTTCCATCTGAATCTGTATTTCATCACTGGAAGAGATCTCACATCTCGCTACTGCTACTGACTCTAAGAACTACTATTCACTGAACTCTAAAGACTTTTGGCTTTTGCCAGAAGTAAGAGACATTGAGGCCAATTCCAGGACCGCCAGTGTAACTTCGCGCAGATTTGCGAGTTATGCCAGTGCCCATACCAGGGACCCTCGCACATTCCAGAAGTGGCAGGGTCTGGCAAATATGACATGCGAGATATGCTGCAGGTGGTAGTAGTCCGCATGGCGATCGCAGCCACATGCTCCAACTCAAGGAAGCCACAGACAGCACTCCCCAAAGCCTCCCCAGACCCGGACCACTTTGGCAGGCACCAGGGGCATGGGAGGGCATGACGCATGGCACAGGTGTCCAGGGAGGTGGTCACCAGAAACAGACCCTTGGGGTCCGGGCAGATCAGGGGTTGGGGCAGGAGTGTGTTAGTGGGGGCTTGGGGATTAACCTGGTGTAATTGCTGGGCACTGCATGGCAGCATCCAATGGTACCAACCGTCAGATGCCAGCTAAGACAGGTCCGAGCTGTCATACATTAGAGTACGCCATTGCATCTCTTGTGATCACAACTGTGGGTTTGACAGCCACCCTACTGGAATTGGGATATGTTGCTGTTGTAACTGCAGTTGGAGCCAGGCATTGTGGGCTACGACATAAGTGTAGTCATATCTCACATCAAGCAGCCCACATACGCCATGGCGCATCTCGCCTCTTGTAATGGGGGCTGGTATATCGCCTGGCATAAGTAGCAAGATACGCCATGGGGTTTGGTGTATTTCACCTTACACCAGCATATCCACTTCTGGAATTGGGCCCATTAAACTTAGAAACAGAAACACAGAAGTTGATGGCAGAAGGAAACCACTGGGTCCATCTAGTCTGCCCATTTGTTTTAGACCTATTTTGACACTCTAGTTGCCCTTTGTAGTCAGGGTTCCATATCCCATGCAATCTTGAATCCTCAGAGCGTTGATCCCCACAACCTCTTGGGGCAGGCTGTTTCAAGCGTCCACCACTCTTTCTGTGAAGAAAAACTTCCTGGTCTTGGTAGAGAACCTCCTCCTTGCAGCCTGAGGTTGCAGTATGTCCCCTGGTCCTGGAACTCTTCTTGAAGTGACAAAGTTCCTGTGCCTGTACCTTGTTAATGCCTTTTATGTACTTGAATGTTTCAATCATGTCCCTCTCTCTTCTCTGCTCCAGGGAGTACATATTCTGCCCCTAAGTCTTTCCTTGTAGGACATGTACATGTAAATAATTTTGTCACCTTTCTCTGTACTGTTTCCACCCAGTCAATGTCCTTCCTGAGGTGGAGGCCTCCAGAATTGACTCGATTCAAGGTGAGGCCTGACTAGCAATCTGTACAGTGGTAATACCACCCTCTCTTCCTGCTTGTAATTCCCTCCCAATGCAGCCCAGCATTCTGTTAGTTTTCATTGTTGCTTTCTCATACTTCTTACTAACCTTCAAGTCATCTGAGATTATGATTCCCAAATTTCATTCCTGGTTTGAGGCTGCCAGTCTTTCACCTCCTAGGTAATACTCCTTTCTTGGATTTTTCCTTCTTATGCATGACCTTGCACTTTTATCATTAAATCTCAGCTGCTACACTCCAGACCATTCTTCTAGTTTCTTGAGATCAGCTTCATCTTGCTCACTCCTTCTAGGGTGTCCACCCTGCTACATATCTTGGTGTCATCTGCTAACAGACACACCTTCCCTTCCAGTCCATCAGTGATGTCTGCTATAAAACATTGAAGAGCACATGCCCGAGCACTGAGCCCTGGGCACCCTGCTGGTCACCCTGCCTTCCGTCGATTGTGTTCCATTAACCTGTACCATCTGGGTTCTACCTTGTAACCAGTTTTGTACCCATCTGACTACTTGACCAACCCCAGTGTGGTCAAGCTTTTTACCAACCATCTGTGTGGATGAGAGTCGAAGGGCTTAATAAAGTCTAGATTGACCACATCTACTGCCCCACTATCATCCACTATTTTGTGAGCGTGGTCAAAAAACTTGAACAGATTTGTCTGGCATGACCTACCTGCTGTAAAACCATTCTGTTTAGGGTCTTGTCAGCCGCTAGTTTTGAGGAATGCTATGATCCTCTGTTTGAGTAGTGTCTCCATTAGTTTCTCTACTATATATGTGAGGCTCATTTGTCTGTAATTACTAGCCTCTTCAACTGCCTGATTTGTGAAGTGGAACCACTATTGCCTTTTTCCAATCTTCGGTACCACACTGCTCTTCAAGTATTTCATGAATAGAACTGCCAGAGGGACTGCTAATTCTGTCCCCAGTTCCTTGAGATTCTGGAGTGCATCTCGTCTGGTCCCATAGCCTTGTCTGCTATTAGTTTATTTAGCTCCTCATACTTCAGCTTCTATAATGGGACCTGTCTACCTCTGGTCCTGGGTGTTGGCGTTTTTCAGGGTTGGTCATCCCTGGGTCCTGTTTGGTAAACACCAAGCAGAAGTCTTTGTTGAGGATTTCAGCTTTCTCTGGGTTATTTCTGGTGCATTTCTTCTTCATTAGCAATCTTTACTATCCCCTTTTATCTTCATAAGTTCCCTAATGTAGCTAAAAAATGATTTGTCTTCTCTTTGCCCTTTCTGCTATCTTTTCCTCAGTCTGGGCTTTTGTCTTTTCTAATTTGTTTGTTTGACTTTCTCATTTTCTTCTTGCACAACTCCCAGTCTTTCACAGTTTTGGTTTCCTGGTACATGTTGTACGCTCTTTTTTCTTTGACTGTGGTAGCCACTTCCTTGGAAAACCATAAAGGATTTCTTTTCTTTTTGCTTTGCTGGACCCATCTGGCACATTAATCTGTGGCAGTCTTTATTGCTCTCGAGTCCTCCCCATGACCTCCACCTCCTCAACCTCTATTTCTATTAACTATCTATTTATGTTGTTTCTCATTTTTGAAGTCAGCCTTTCTGAAATCTAACACCTTATCTTTGAGTAGCTGGTGTCCTGTGTTATGTTTACCTTAAAGCTTACTATGTGATGGTCGCTGTTGCCCATATGACATCCCACTTCAATGTCCTTGATCCTTTCTGAGAGTGTGAGGACAAGATCAAGAATGGCATCTCCCCTTGTTGGGCTTTTAACAAGCTGGCACAGTCCCGCGCTTGTAGTGACAATAAGAAGTCCCTCTTCTTCTTGTTGCTGCGTTATTGTGCTCCAGTTAATATTTGGTAGGTTGAAGTCCCCAACAGTATTATTTCACCTTTATCAGACATTTTTTTGATTTCTATTAGGTCTTTGTCTCCTTTATCTCCTTGATTTGGGGGCCTAAACACAATGCCAATTCTGAAAGGTTTTCCTTGCCCATGTCTACTGTTAGCCACAGTGACTCAAAGTCCCCAGGTTGCTCTTTTACTTGTGTGACTTTTATTTCCTCCCGAATGTAAATGGCTATGCCCTCCCACTTTTTTGCCCTTCCTATCTTTCCTGAACAGACTTAATCAGGAATGGCCGTATCCCATCTGTGGTTTTCCGTGAACCACTGTTCTGTTACAGCCACCCAGTCCAACCTTTCTGTTTCCAAGATGGCTGTTAGTTCGGGAAGTTTGCTGGTTAGGTTTCAGTATTTGCAACCATTGCCTTCCAGGAATGTACATCTTCTTTAGCAAGAGGTTGTACCTTCTTCCTGGACTGCTCCAGTTTGCTCTTTCCAGCCAAGAGCTTATGGAGGTTGCTGGTCTGGGTGGATGTTGGCTCTGATTTGTTTTCTGAGGATGTATGTGCATATTTGGCATTTTGGGGACTGATGACCAGCCCACTGATGGCAGGGTGTGAGCTGCATCATACTCCCTTTATTTAGTTTAAACTACCTGTATAGACATTGAATTTTTGTCCGAGTGCTCACACATCTTCTCTGTTTAGGTGCAATCCATCGTAGTTAACAAAAAGGTTTTTCCCAAAAGTTGTGCCAGTTCCCAATGTAGTGGTATCCATTGTCTTGGCATACCAATCACACAGCCACGAGTTAGATTTGCCTACTACAATCTCTCTGACTCGCTTGGTGCTTTTCCTTTTCCCACATTGGCAGCACTTCATAGAGGCTAATTTGGATGGATGGGAAGAAAGTTTGTCAGCCAGGTCCTCAAAGTGTTTCTTGGCCTCCTGATCTGTGTGATTTGCCAAGTCATTGGTATCAAGATGTATTGTTATATGCTAACATCCCGTGATTCCTGCACAATTGTCTTTATCTGGTTAGTGTCCCTGCTTGCAGAGGCTCCTGCTAGACACTTTGCCAAAATGTCACTTTTAACATTTTGTGTTAGGTGGTGTTCCACTCCTCAGATCATGGAACTCTTGATTATGAGAATTTTGCTTTTGTTTATATTTGTGTCATTTTTATTTTGAGTTTTAGTATTTTTTGTTGTTATTGGATTTGATTTTGGTATTGTTGTTGGTTATATTTTGAGTATTAGTATTTTGTTTTTATCGTAGTTTGCATTATTTTTAATTGGTGTGTTAGCCTTTTTGGTGGTTTGATTTCTTTAACTTCAGACTACTTTGTCTGTGGTTGGTAGCAGGGACCGAACCTATTTTTTGTTTGGATGGTCGGAAATGGTCCTGATCTTTGGCTTCCTTCCTGGGCCTACTATGATGCCTCTTTTTTCTACCACATACCAGCCTCTGGGTCCTGCCTCGAGTCCCATCCCCAGCTGGACATGTTGGTACTGGTTGTGGGGTTGAGGAGGTGTGCTATAAAGTTCCTGTATTGAGGTTGTATATTATAGTCCAAGTATCCTGTAGTTGGACTGCAAGATCTGCTATGGTGCAGCATGCATGGGGTCCTGGTTGCTGTTTGTAGATCCTATTGTACAGTGCACCACAGTTTTCACAAATGACAAGGTCCATGTTTTGTTTTAGTTGAGAGAAAGTGCTGATTCCTGTTTCTGGTCAGGAAGTGTGGATGAAAAAGAAAACAGAACAGTGAGGTTTTTGTGTACCCTTACTACCTCCTATCAGGTGTTGTAGGCAGTGCTGCACACCTATAAAGCAAGAGCACCTGGAGAGGTGTGGGCATATCCAATTGTGCCCTGTATGCTGTAGAACACAAGCAGGTAGCTGTTGAACAGATGAGGTCTAGCTTGTACTTCTGCAAAGTAAGAAGGAATCTGGTTACTAGCTCAGTTGTTCTGCCCTTTGACTCCAGAACAGCTCCATGGAGTCCCTGCTGCTTACAGTAAAAATCCCTGCCTATGGTCCTTGTGTCCGGCCCCCTGCAGCTGTAAGGAGAGGGACTGATCCACTGGCTGCAGGACAATATCCACCCTTCTCAAATGCTAGACTGCCCAGGGAACTGCTGCAGCAGAGCCGCTGATGAGTAAAAGCCGCTGATGAGATGGAACCTGGATGGGGCTATGCAGCTGAAAGCTCTGCTTGTAGAGCTTCAGTTGGCAGACCTGCAGGCAAGAGTGTGGAGAATTTAAATCTCCTCATTGAGCTTCCCTCAGGTGAAGATCAGTGAAGCTCAGCAGAAATTAAGGCTAGGGGTTCAACGCATTTAGTGTATGCCTCCTAGGGTTTCCCTTTGTGTCTGAGCTCTTCTGCTGGAGAGAATTGAAAGGTAGGAGGAAAACATTTTTTCTAAAGGTTTTTTGTTGTTGTTGTTAAGGTTTTCTTTTTTTTTTTGCCTTCCAGTCAGGTCAGGTCAGGTAGGAAGTGGGCAATATGCAGAACCTATATAGGACGAGGACCCGGGGTGGGTGGGTGGATTTGGGGTGGGAGGGCAGAACCTTTGTTACTCCTTCCTGCTGAAAAAAAATCCATTGTACTTTGTTATTTTATTTGTAAGCTTCAAGGAGAAAAGAATTCAAAAGCCAGGAAAGACCTTCTTAGTCCAGCTTCTCCAAGGACACTTCAAATCTCCAGATGAAAGGGAGACCAGAGATTCTGAGAAGTTGGTTGAGTATATACAGTACACAGATTATACAGACTTTTAAGGTGCTTACTGAAATACGTGTCTTTAAAAAATCTGGGTTCCATATTTAAATGCATAGAGACAAACTGCAGTAAAAATTGTTTAAATGCCAGCAAAGATAATTAGTACCAAGGAACTGTGTAGCTGTGTTAGGTAAGGTTATTCTAAAGAGAATACCACTTTAAATTACCTCCAGATAGGAGTTACAGGGCCTCATGTGTACATAATAAAGACTACGTAAGGAGTTAAAGTGCACAAACTGAAAAGTCTAAAGAGAATCTCTAGAAATGTCTTGTACTGTTTAAGTGTCAGAAATATGTTAAATGTTAACTGTGCATTGAAATAAACAGCTTCTAATTGCACTAGATGTCTGAGTAAATCTGTCATCTCAGGATGTAACCATGATAAAACAAGTAAGCACAATTTACTGCACACTTTCCTTAAAACAGCCACAGAGATAAATTAGTTAATAGTAATTGTGTTTACAAAGATCCATACCATTCTTCCCCACCCCATTTTGGGCCATATGGAAACCTCCTTTCTGGCCATGTGTATCTCCTGTAAACAAGCAACATCAGAATGAATTGCCTTCATCCTACTCAATATTTTCTCTTTAAGTGGGTTTTCATGCCATTAATGTTCCAGAAACAGATATTTAGTTTGTTATCCATTATTTCCTGATTTGCTTATGCTGACCATCATACTTTCCATACATTGACTGGTTTGGCTGGTTTGATATCATAATAAAGCCTTGTTTTAAACAATCAGGCTTTATTTTCTTTCATTTTCTTCCTTCTAATTACTCTGACTGACCAGGTTATAAACCCGAAGCTTATCTGGAATGGATATCATTAACTGCAGGTACTACGAACACTTTTCAGAAGGACAGTTTTACAGGATTTAGGACATTGTCCCACATGCTGGGCCATTGGAGATCTAAGGATTCAGCTCCAAGCAGCATGGGCAGAGACTGCATGCCTCAAATTGCATATTCAAGAGGAAATATATTATAAGAACCACCCATTTCCCCAACATCCAACAGAAGCAGCTTGACAAGAGAGGGTAGTTGGTCCAGGAGTTTGGCAGGTGGTAAGGAGGAGCAAATCAGGAGCCCATCACTCGGTGCTCCTAACATAACACCTCCACAAACAATATAAAAACTACAAACAGGTATCTACCTCTATCTCCAAAATCAAACAACGGGCAGAGGACACTGCAGAATAGGACACTGCAGCACTGGAGCTAGCACAACAAAACTCACCCAAAACAGGAACCAAAACAAAAAGCAAAAAGAAATCCAAAAACTTCTGATCATAGGAGATGCCATGATGTGGGAGTTGATACCCATCTCCAGCCAGAGGTAATGATCAGATGTCTCCCAGGTACATCAGCGTGGAGAGACACTGACCGCATTCTAAAACTGTACAGGAAGCAGGAGGAAACATTGACGTCCTGGTACACATAGTGACTAACGATCTCGCCAACTGTTCAGTTGTGGAGATCAATGAACACCTGACCAGGCTGAGTGACAAACTATCATCCATTTTGTCTGGCATCTCCTTCTCTGAGATCCTGCTAGTCTGGGAGAGGGGCAGATGGATGGAAGGTCAGAGAAGGGGAGATAGAAGCTAAAACATGGGCTCAGGGCTGGTGCCAGGAAAATGACACAAATCAGGAACTGGCAACAGTTTTGGGAGTGAAAGTTCTTTAAATTTGATGGACTGCATCTGACTAAGGAAGGAGACAGTGCATTGGGGCAGAAGTTTGACATCTTAGCAGAATAATTATACTAGCAAATGGGGAGAGGGTGCAGCACTCCATACGTCGAATGGGAAGAACACCCTCCCCTCAGCTAGTGGTCAAACAGGAGTTCAGCATGTTTGTAGTTCATTTGCATCACCAGGTAAGGAAAAGGTCCAACTACCCATACAATGCACAGGGAAATGCCAGACCTCACCCAACAACTAACTCAATTAAATCAGCCAATGGAAACTCATGTACACAAATGCTTGCAGTCCGGGAAACAAGATCCCAGACCCGCAGGCCAATGACAGAGGCTAAACTGACATAGAAGCAATTAGTGATACATGGTTTACCAGCAACCACACTTGGGAGACTTCAGTACCTGGCTAGTGTACTGTTCAGAAGAGACCTAGGTGCAGAAAGGGGGTGGGGTGGAGTGGCCTTTATGTCAATGAAAATATCAAAGCTACAGAAATTCAGAATACACATAAGGAACCAGAAGAACTATGGGTCACCCTGGAAACAGGAAATGGAACAGCCATATGAACTGGGATTGTCTACAGGCCTCCAGACCAGGGGACAACATAAACACATTACTGTTAAAAGATATACAAAACATGACAGCTAAAGGGAGGTTCTGATGATGGGAGATTTCAACATGCCAGATACAGATTGATCAATACCAGTAGGAACATCTGCCAGAAATAGACATATGGTGGATTCCCTGCAGGGAAGGGCCTCAAACAACTGGTACAAAAATCCACAAGAGACAGAGCTATCCTAGATCTAGTACTTACTAACAGGGAAAGGATCATAGATCTCCAGGTAGGTCACCTGGGGCCAGTGACCATCACATGGTATGGTTCAATTTGTCTACTAGAACTAAATCATCCCATTCCAAAGCAAAAATATGGGACTTAAGAGGAGCTGACTTTGATAAGATGGCCAACAGAGTTAAGCTAGCCCTGGCAAAAAGAAATACAGGTGAGGAAGTACAGGCAAAGTGGGCAAGCATTAGGATACAATACTTGAAGCAACATCCCATTGTGTTAGAGAGAAAAGGAAGTACAAAAGAAGGAAATCTCTTTGGTTTTCAAAACAGTAGCAGAAAAGGTCAGAGCCAAATGGCTGACCTTCAGGAAATATAAGGGAACACAGCAGAATGAAAATAGAGTAATACCAAACTTCCCTAAGGGAAGCAGGAAGGCAGTAAGGCAGGCAAAGGCCCAAACCAAGGAAACACTAGCACAACAAGTAAAAAGAAGATGACAAGACTTTTAATAGATACTTTAGTGAAAGGAGAAAGTCCAGAGGGGGTATTACAGATCAAAGGGGATAAGGGGGCATGTGAGGAGGACCATGTAAAAGCATCTATCCTAAATAGATACTTCTGCTCAGGGCCTACAGCTCAACACCACGGACACAGTGGGTAGGAGTAGCACTAGTCCTTCACAAAAGAAAGGATCCTACAAGAGCTTGATAAGCTCAGGTGGGCAAAGGCATACATCCCAGAGACCAAAAGGAGCTAAGGGTGGAACCAGCAGAGCCATTAGCAGAACTGTTTAGGTGAGTCTCTGAGCACAGGAGAGGTCCCAGAAGACTGGAGAAGGGCTCATGTGATCCCACTCCACAAGAGTGGTAGCAGGGAGGAGGCAGGGAACTACAGACCAGTCAGTCTTTCCTCAGTAGTGGGCAAGATTATGGAGGCACTCCTAAGGAAAGGATAGTGCAACACCTGCAATCCATAGAGCACAGGATCCAGGACAGCATGGGTTTACAATAGGAAGGTCCTGTCAAACTAATCTCATAGATTTCTTTGACAGGGTAACCAGAGTGGAGGACCAAGGGGAACAGTTGATATTGCCTACCTTGACTTCAGCAAAGCTTTTGATACTGTTCCACATAGAAGATTGATTAATAAGCTGGGTAGGCTCAGGTGGGTCAGAAGTTGGTCAACTGGGTTTGCAAACTGGTTGATGGGCAGAAAAAAGAGTGGTGGTAAACAGTATACAGTCAGAAGAGATGCAAGGCACAAGTGGGTACCTAGGATCTGTCCTGGAGCCATTCCTCTAAATATCTTCATCAGTGACATTGCAGATGGACTGAGGGTAAGGTTTGTCTGTTTGCAGATGACACCAAGATCTGCAACAGAGTAGATGATCCAGATGGAGTGGACAGAATGAGAAGAGAGCTGGATAAACTAGCAAAATGGTCAAAGAGTGGCAACTGGGGTTTAACGTAAAGAAGTGCAAGATCATATAGGGAAGAGAAACCCTGAAGCCACCTATAGGCTGGCAGGGAGTTGCTGGTAGTCACAAGGAAGAAAGAGACTTGGGTATCATCATCATCATCGATGACCTGAAATCATCCAAGCAGAACACCAAAACAGTAGGTAAGGCTAGGGGATGTTGGGTGTATTAGTAGGGCGATTACAAGTCAGAAGAGGGAGGTAATAACCTCTTTACAAGACACTGGTTAGGCCACATCTGGAGTAATGCATGCAGTACTGGAGGCCACACCTTCACTATGACTTTAGTCAAATTGAGGCAGTCCAGAGAAGGGCAACCAAAATGGTGCAGGGACTGCATCAGAAAACATATGAGGACAGATTAACAGAGCTTAGTACGAGTACCCTAGAGCAAAGGAGGAGAGAGGTGATATGATCAACATTCAAACAATTTTAAGGGCATTAACAAGGTGAAAGAGTCTAACATGTTTCAATATAAGAAAATAGCAGGACAACAGGACACAGCATGAGATTAGAGGGAGGATGATTAATGGGTAATGTCAGGGAAGTTCTTTTCACAGAAAGGGTGGTGCGATGGAATGGCCCACCTCAGGAAGTGGTGGATATGAATACAGTGCAGGCTTCAAACAGGCATGCGACAGGGCATAAGGGAGCAATACAGATGAGTATGAATAGATAGACCATTGACAGAGCAAAGGCTGATGGCACATTCATAAGGTAGAAAAGAAATGGCAGACTGGATAGCCTTTGCGGTCCTTATCTGCTGTCAACTTCTATGTTTCCATGTTTCTATGTAACTAGCAAAACATAGAAACAAGAACAAACTTGTTCCTCGCCTCAAGTTTACTGGTCCCTCCCTCCCATTCCCTAAACTTATTCCCACAACTATCAAAATCCCCTACCCTCTGTCCCTGAAACTGTACAGTGGTAATTCCCACCATTCTTTGGTAGACCATGCCTGACTGGCATCTTTGTTAGCAGTAAAAGGAAAAAACAAATCCATCTAACCTGTTACATATGGCAACAAAGTGTGCATACGATAAAACAAATATATTCTGAGCAGTGGCACGCAGCATGACCAGCTACAGAAGGAGTTACAGACCACCTTCTGCTACCTGGAGGATTAGTTCAGTTCACAGAAACTGCTTTTTAACTTTAAGAAACGAAAACTATGCTGATCTTGAGCACCAGAACAAGAAATCATACCCTGTCCTGACAATAATTAACAATAGGCTGCCCCATTAGAACAGGTACACAGCTTCAAGTATCTTGTGGTCAACATTGATAACTCCCTTCCTACGCCAGCACATAGATCTGGTTGCAAAAGTGGTAAACATCAAACCCAGTGTCCTGTACTGGCATAAACAATATCTTACACCCGCTACCCTCCATCTTACGGTCTCCTGCTCCATCCTGTCAATAATCAACTATGGCTTGGTAGTTATGAGTCGGCCTCAGACACAGCACTGTTGCATGTAAAACAGCCCTTAATAAATAATAATAATAATGACAGCTTTATTTTTATGCCACCTTTCAAATGCCAAGGCGCCTCACAAACTTAAATCACAAATCAAACATCTCAGCAGCATAAGTTCAATAAAGTCACAAGTATCTTTATAGTCATTCGCCAAATGCTTGGTGCCAGAAGTGTGTTTTCAAAATTTGCTTAAATCCTCCACAGTTAGCACCCTGCTACTGGCAGGGTAGAGAATTCCACAGGGTTGGGGCTGCATGCATAAATGCTCAGGCCCTGAAGATTTCAGACACACCCTAGGAATCTCTAGCAACCCCTCAATACCTGAGCAGAGCGATCGCCCAGGGCAGTAGGGGACCAGGAGCTCTTTCAGGTAGTCCGGTCCAGTCCGTAGGGCTTTAAAAGTCAGAAGACTGACTTTGAAGGTAATCCGCCATTGTACTGGCAGCCAGTGCAGTCCGGATAGCACTGGCGACATATGACAGGACTGAGACGCATCCGCCAAAAGCCGGGCCACCGCGCTCTGCACTATCTGCAGGTGACGGATCTCCACCCCAGTAGCCCTAGGTAAAGGGTTTCAATAATCTAAGCACGAGGACACAAAGGCATGGACTGGAAAAGGCAGATCACTGGACGGAACATGGTGCTTAATCCTATATATTCCTCAGATGGTAAAAGAGGATTTGATATTTGACACCGCGAATGCAGGGTCAGCCTTGTCAAAATTACCCCTAGGTTCCGCACCTGCTCAGAGGTCGGGAGTGATAAGTTCCCAAGAAAAGTCAGAAGGGTGAACCAGCCCCCACCTCCCCTATTTGGCAACCCGGATCCACAACCAGCACCTCAGTTTTTTCCCGAGTTCAACTTCAACCAACTGGAATCCATCCACTCCTGGATTTCTGGAGGCAACTATTAAAGACCGAGAGAGCTCCATCCTGGTCAGGTGCAAAAGAAAGGTAGAGCTGGGTATCATCAGCATAACAGTGAAACCTCAGTCCATACACTTCTTACAATGTCTCCAAGGGCAGCATATACACTCACGAACAACATGGGGATAACACTGAGCCTGAGATACCCCACATGACAAAGAAACTGGCTCCGAGGAGTAAACCCTGGACACCACTCTCTGAGTTCTTCCCATGAGGAATGATGTAAACCACTCAACGACTGTACCTGACAGTTCACAGTTGAACCTCAGACAGCAAAGCAGTATGCCATGGTCCACAGTATCAAAAAGCTGATGAGAGATCCAGAAGAACCAAGATGGAGCAGCTCTTCTGATCTCTAGCCATCAGGAGATCACTGAGCACCTGAACCAGCGTTGTCTCAGTACTATGTTTCTTTTGAAATCTGGACTGAAGCGTTCACAGATGTTATGGATGGTCAAATGGTTCTCCAGCTATGCAACCACTACTTTTCAATCACCTTCCTAAAGGGAAGGTTAGAGATTGGTTTGTAGTTTGCATGGCAGTCTGGGTCCAAAGAAGCTTTCTTCAAGAGTGGTGTTACCACCGCCTCTTCAGGGAGCTAGAAACTCACCTGTTTCCAAGGAGCACCAGACTATCTGAGCTGGGACCTGACCGATGGAATCAATATAACCCAAAATCAGGGAAGTTGGTCCTCAGTCCAAACTACAGCACGTAGGGTGCACACTCTGGACAATCCGCATGACATCTATGAACTCCAGTTGGTCAAAGATACTCCAGGAAAGCTGAGGGCCGTGGCCTCAAGCTTATCCATAGCAACGCTAGAGTGTGCTGATTGGAGTACCGCCTGATGTCAGCCACCTTAGTCACAAAGAATCAAACAAGTTCATCGCACTCTACTTGTGAAAAGGCTTTCTGGACTTGTAGACAGGCTGGGCTGCACAGTCTGTCCACAGTATGAAACAGCTGAGCTGGTCGATTCTGAGCAGCCATAATCTCCCCAGACAGGAACTCTGTCTACGGGTGATTGCAGATTGATAGATTTGATAACTGTCCATCAATCCAAGGTGGTCGGCAACAAGGGCAGATTTCCACCTGCAATGCTGTAACCTTCATCCTTGTCACTGCATCTCCTCAGAGTCCCATCAAACCATGGGGATCAAGGCGAAGGAAGAGAGGATGAACTCGGATGGGAGCAATGACACCAGGGCCACTGAAATGGCTGAGTTACAAGCCATCACGAGGGCCTCTGGGTCACTGTTTGCCACTGGGAGGGACGATAGGTCACATCGCTGCCAGGCCTTGAGAGCTTACATCTCGTAAAGGACGGTACCGACCATCTCACAGGGGTAGGCTTGAAGGGGCACTAAAACTGAACCCCTACAGTGTAAGTGATCTGACCATCCAACTGGTTCCACCCCCAAGTCAGAGGCTTGATCTCCTGGAGGAGGACTAAGTCAAGAGAGTGACCATGTTTGTGAGTAGCAGTGTAACTATCTGTGTAAGACCCAGGGATGTCATCAACTGGAGGAAGTGTTGTCCAAATTGTGAGAGTTTGTCGTGATCCAGGCATTGAAGTCACCCAGGACCATCAGCCTGGGCGACTAATGCCATCTCGATGACGAAGTCCGCGAATTCCTGGAAGGAACCACTTCTCATCTCCGGTGGACGGTAGATGAGGGCAATCCGACAACCTACACCTGCTACACAGTACACTCAAATGACTCAGTCTCCTCAACTGGTACACTGTGGAGGTTAGTTTGGTCTTGAAACAGACCGCAACCCCACCCCGCGATTCGATCTTGGGCAGTGTATCACCAAGTGCCCGGCTGGAGTTAAAGCCTCTAAAATGAGGCCAGAATTCTCACCCAGCTAGGTCTCAGTAATGCAAGCCAGGTCCACAGTTCCAACAAGATCTGCAATAATTGCAGTCTTGTTTTAATGGACCTGGCATTGCATAACACCACCAGTTGGATGAACCTCTCGGGCCACCGAGCCACTTGCCTACCACAATTAGTAGTGCCTTATGTAAACCAGACATGGGGACCATGTTCTAGGTTCCATTTCACCCCAGGGTGTCTTCTGGATCTTCAATGGAAAGCAAAAGGCGGTTGAGGAGAAGAGTCTCCTCTCTATCAGTCAAACTTAGCAGTCAACCTCTGGGTGACAGTTGTGCCTTGGGCTTCTATGCCTGGTCGGAGTATCCAGGAGACTCACTCCCAAAGTGGGGTGAGGCAAGGCTCCTGGAGACCCTAGGTGCATATACCTGTACCATTGGGCTGGGAAGGGACTGATGGACACTGCCAAGTATGCAGTGCGATGCTTCCCAGAATGGTGATAGGCCAGGCGGGCACCACCAAGTGGTCTGCACTGAATTAATTTAAGAAAGCACGTGTCGCCTGTTTAGGATTGCATCTTGCCACCCTAGAAACATGGAGCTCCTCGACCAGCCTCGAGATGAAATGCTGATAAGAGGTCTGATCAGCGTCCGAGGACAGGTGGACAGAAGGATCCTCTTTCTCGGGGAGGAAGATGAGGAGGCCGATGAGTCAGAAGAGTCAAAGTCTGGCTGCTGCTGGGACAACAGGTGCAAAACCTGCTCGTCCATGGCTCTGTCATAATGGTGAAAGGTAGCAGCCGAGGCCCTGAACTGTTCACAGTCAGAGGCCCTCAGGACTTAGTGGCCCAGAAATTGGGAGGAGAAGGCACAGGTAAGGGAAAAAGCACCTCCACAACTGAGAGTGTCCTCTGCCAGAGCTAGGAGACCAAGCAGGTGATTCAGTGCCCCTGAAGGATCTGCCGGTCATTCCAGTAACTGGATGCTCAATCAGCTCGAAGTGGTCAGACTGAGCCCCAAAGGGAATCCCCTGTGAGGTGACCAGGGTTGCATAGTTCCCGGGATGGCCTCTTGCCTCGTGCAACAAAGCTTACTTGGAGATGACTAGGAGAGAAGGAAAGCTCTGCACTGCAGCTCCTTCCCAAGCCCTGGAGGGCTGCAGAGAAGACCACTGCCCCTCGCTCCACTCCCTCACCCCTTTGACTCTGAGAGGGTCCTCTTCCTTATTCCCAACTGCAAGGGTTCTACCCCACCTGCCAGCACCAAGGAGGCAGCTGGTGGAACCCCTTCCAGCCCTGGGAGACCGAGCAGCACAGGAAACAGGGCTCCAGGGTCTGCAGACTGAATTCCTACAGGCTGTGAGTCAATACCAACACTAGTATCCCCTCCAGCACCACCATCGGCACTGGAGACTCCAGTTAAGACAACTGGCCCCAAAGGAAGAGGGGTTGGGAGGCACTGTGGTACTGGGTGGAGGAGAACCATGGGACTCCAAGGAGCTGGGCTGCCAGTCTGGATGTGCCTCCTGATCACCCTCCTCAAATGAGGAGCAGATCCTGAAGACCTCAGAGAGGCCACCCCCAAGGCCCTCCTACCCTTGGCACCACGAACAGCACCACCATTCAGCCCAGTACCTCCCACAGCACTGCCCCAATCATTGGAGTGCGAACAGCTCCAGGATCTAGGCGACTCAACAGACAGCACTGAGGAGACCACGAGCCGGTTCCAGCAAGCATAGGCCATGACACCAGGGAGCCTACACCTCACAGGAGGTGACTATCAAGACAGGACTCCCAACCCGCCTCCAGTGGGGCCAGACCATCCCTCCGGCACCATAGAAGGAACCTCCACCCTGACAAAGCTTAAAGAGGTGGACGCCCCTCCTCTGCGATCCATACAGAACTGGGAGAGGACCAGGAGGAAGGGTTGAAGGACCGCATCTGTCATCCCGTGTACAAGGTTGTCCTCAGTAGGTCAGTGGCTTATGGACAATCTTTAGTGCGTGACTCTTGAGAACTCTATGGTCCATGGAGAAACAGGCATCTCATCGATCCATATCATGGTTTGGACCCAGGCAGGTCAAACAGCGATCATGCTGGTTTGTCACGAATATTGCCGGCCTCAGGGACATCGCCACATAGGGGCCAGCCTGATTTCAATTTTTTTCTTGTCCCTAAGGCCGGGCATGACCAAACAAACAAACAAACTCCAAAACTAAAGAAACAGACTCGGCCGAAAAAGAAAAGGAAAGGAAAGGTCATACTGGCTTTGAAAAATCTGGTGCCGATCAGTGCTGAGTAACATTTTTAAATCGGCGATGGATGAATTAAGGCTTTGGCATCGACAGAACAGTATTAAGCTGTGGTGTTGCAGATGAATTTCTTGCTTGCCCACAAGGTAGCTGTTCACTTGATGGTGGGAGAAGCAGAACTGAGGTGAGGGAGGAGCCAGTGTCAGCTACTGACCAACCCACAAGTGTCACACAGTGCATCTGTCTCGTGGGCAGTGTTGTCTCGGCACTGTCTCCTCCCCCTAGGAAAAAAAATGCCCCTACGGGCTCCTGGCCCTCTGGCTATAACCCACCAGTGATGAACGATGAAGACTGACACCGATAAGATCTGTTTATCACCACCGCCTGCTGCCTATCCCTTAACACATTTCTTACCCAGTTTGCCGACTTTGGACCCACCCTAAGCTACCAAACATACTTATTGGCCTCCTATCTGGAACAATGTTGAACAGATGGATAAGGAGGTTTCTTTAAACTAGTGGCAACCACAACATGAGGGACACAGTCTTAAGCTGGGGGTTAGGAGGGAGGTCAGCAAGCACTTCTTCACAGAGAGGGTGGTGGACACTTGGAATGCACTGACAGAAGAGGTGGTCTCGTTGAAGACAGTGGCCAGCTTCAGGAGAGACTAGGATAGGCATTGGGGAAGGTAAGGATCATCAGTAGGGAGGATGGGAGGGTGTGGAGTGGGGGCAGGGATGGTTGCTCAAACTGTGGATCCTGCAGTAGGAGCAGACTATATAGACCAAATTACCTTCTTACGTTGGCTTCTTCATATGTTCATATATACTTACTGAGATCTAGGTAGGCTACATGTACCACTCCACCCTGATCTAGCGGCTTGGCCACCCAGTCAAAATCTTTTATCAGATTTGTTTGACATGACACTCCCCAATGAATGCATGCTGCCTCTGGTCTTGAAACAACCACTGGATTCAATATATTCCACAAGCCTTTCTTTCAGCAGTGATTCTATTAATTTTCCCACCACCAAAGTCAGGTTGACTGGCCTATAATGTCCAGCCTCTTCCCTGCTACCACTTTTGTGAAGTGGGACTGCATCTGCTCTTCTCCAGTCCTTAAGGACCACTCCTTTTCCAATGAGCTGTTAAATAGGGCCATCTGAGGTACAGCCAGTACCTCCCTGAGCTCCTAATACCCTTGGGTGGACCCTGTCTGGTCCTATTGCTTTGTCTACTTTCAGATTTGTGAGCCCTTTAGGACTCAAAAATGGACTAGTTTCTCCCTCCTCCTCTAATGCTCCTGTTACATTTTGTGGCTCCTCCACATCTCTTTCCTCTGTAAACACTGAATAAAAATATGTCTACCTTTTCCTTTTCCCCTGTGCACAGTCCCTCCTTCCCTTTTTAATCTTTTTTTCTTATATGCCTAAAAATGCCTTGTCCCTTCTGTTACTGCTTTAGCTATTCTCCCTTCAGTTTGTGCCTTTGCGCTCCTTACTGCTCTTCCTGCTTCCCTCTGCTTCCCCTCACTTACCTCTCTATCCTCCACCCTCTGCGTTTCCTACTTTCTGAATGCTACCCTCTTAGCTTTTGCCATTTCTGCCACCTCTTTTGAGAAACACAGCCATCTCTTTTTCCTTTTCTTTTGTTCCTTTACTTGATGCAGGGGTTTGTTGCCTTCACTATGACCCTTTTAGTTTCCCCACTGTTCCTGCACCTCACTGAGATCACCCACTGCATAGGTCATCCCTGAAATATTCACCCATTTATTTTTAAATGTGCACTCCTGAAGTCCAGGACCCAGGTCCAGGACCTTCATCTTTATGTGGCTTGATTCGACAGCCGTCCTTATATTGAACCACACTGTATGGTGATCACTGGTCTCCAGGTGGCCCCACCTTGACATCTGGAGTACTGTCCCTGTTGGTGTGTATCAGGTCCAGTATTGCCCCGTCATGAGTGGGTTCACTGACTAGTTGCCTGAAGAATGCCCCTGCAGGAGCCCAAGATTTCCCTGCTTCTAGCTGAAGCTGTAGCTGGGAAGCTCCATCTACAGCTGGCAGATTGAAGTCCTCGACAGCAGCACTTCTCCCTTTTCTGCCATCTTGCCACTGGCTTCCATCAGTACCTTATCTAACTCCGCCCTCTGCTGGAGGTCTGTAGATTGCACCAGTATGAATAGAGGCTCCATTCTCTGTCTCTAGAGTGATCCCAGTACCTCTTTCTTCCCTGTATTCCCTGTCTCTCCATCGCTTTAATGCCTTCCTTCACATGAGTACCACACCCCCTCCTTTCTTAACTACCCTGTCCTTCCTGAACAGAGTATAACCTGGTATGGCCATGACTCGGTCATGGTTTTGAGTGCACCATGACTTAGTAGTGGCCACAATATCCTCTGCCATTGTGGGCGTCTAGGTCTGGAATCTGATTTCCTAGACTTCTAGCATTCACACACACAGCTTTCAGGTTTTATTACCACTCTGTTTGTTATTCCTTTTCTTTTTGCTTTCCCTCCTTCCCTCTCTCTTATTAATGCACCTGCACCCATCCCCCTTCATTTCTTCCCTCCGGTTCCTGTATTAATTTGCATCCTGAGATTCCACTCCTCTAAAGTTCTCCCTACTCTCAACTTCAGCCTGTGGGAGTGGTGGTTTCTGCTACCCCATCTCTTCCACCATCCCCTCTGCTAGTTTAATATTCATCAAAGTAACATTTAAACTATCCTCTAAGGACTATGGTTTGCCTCCTGGATGGATACAGTTCATCACTCCTGTATAGGCCCTTATCCTCCAAGGTGGGTCCCAGTCCCTGTGTAACCAAATCCTTCTCTCTGCACAATTCCTTCAGCCATGAGTTGAAGCTCCTGGTGCGGTGATTAACCCCTCCCCCACTGTGGACAGGCAACACCTCAGAGAAAGCCACTGTGTGCACTACTTAAGACCTCCCCAGCTCCCTAAACTCCCCTGCACTATCCCATCCCCATCTCCATCTCTCGCTGGGTCATTAATCCCTAGGTGGACAATGACATCCAGCTCTGCCTCAGTCCTGCTGCAATGCGATCCTTAGGATCCGCTTCCCATCTCACTGTCCCAATACTACATAGGCACCTAACCTATCTTTTCCCTCCATTTCCTATTTCAAAATCTATCCCCCTCACAATCAAGTCCCTCACCAGAAGTTGCTCCTCCTCCTCTTCTGGGGTTTCTTCCACTCTCCTTGGGAGCTCTGCTATGGAGGACCTCCACAAGCTCCCTGGCCTTTACCACAGGGTGTCTCTTCTTGATGCTCCCACCTCACCAGAGCAATGCAGGAACTGTGTAAAGGCACTGATTGAGGTATGTGCTTTTGATCCACCACCCCTACCCTTCCTAATCCCACCACAGTCCAGCCATTCCTCTTCCCTGGCATCCTCTGAGGCCATAGAGTCAGACTTGGTTGCCCCTAGGTGGGGAAGAGGTCACCCACATCCCAGCCAACTGGCCTAGAATCTAGCAACCTCCTCCCTCAAATCAGAGAGCTACACACAGACTTGGCAGTATCGCAGTCTCCAGACAGTCTCTCTGAAAACAGCCACTGCACAGAACCACTCCCATAATTCCCAACTTCTGTTCTCCCTGTGTTACCTGGAAATATTTTTGTACCATTACCCTGAGAGGTGTTTCTAGCTTTCAGCTTTTGTGGGTTTGTTTCTATTTGTGTTCCCATGTCTTGTTGAAATCTCTTTATACTCCTACCCTAAATTGGATGTTGCTCCTATTCCCAGTTTTAGTCTTCCCAGTAGTGACTGTCACACTGTAGTGAACAGGTGCCTTACTTAGTCAACTGGCAGAGTCCCTGCTTTTTGCTTCATTCTGCTGATGCCTGCGATGCCTAAGGACGCCAGTCACGGTTTCCTCCTTCACTGTTCTACTTATTCACTGATACATAAGCATATTGGACAGCATAGAGTAGAAGTGCTTTATAGCAGTACCGTAGGAAGGAGGTGGGGCGGGTGGGGCACCAGCCTGGGCGCATCCATCCGAGGCGCAAGTTAACTTGAACAAAGTTCCCATAACCGCAAACCTCAGTAAAAAAAAAAAAAATAAAAAAAAATAAAAATTCCAACTTCTGCCAGGCAGACGCATCCCCGAGGGTCACATGGTCCACGCTCTCTGTCTGAAAAAGGTCAAATGGTGATGGTAAACAGACAGTATAAAGGAAGAGCAGGAGTCAGGGAGTTGTGATGAGAGTAGAGAGGAGGCGGGGGAGGCGGCAGTATATAGAGAGAGAGAGAGAGAGAGCCGAAGAAGAAAAAAGTATACTTCTCTTAAGTTTAAGTTTAGACTTAGTACTACTATGCTACCAACAAGTGTACACTACAGTACTCTCTTCTCTGTACATTAGAGCCGGTCAGCGAGGCAGACAGTTGAGTGAGAGGAGTCAGAATCCGATTCCAGTGAGGACGTTGGCAGGCAGGCAGTTAATGATGGTGGCGCGGCTGCGGTATATCATGTCTTCTTTCTCAGCCAGCACCGAAGAACAGTAGATTCGAATAGAATGCCTTACAGAGCTGGCTGATGACTGTTGATGTTATGTATAAAAAAATTATATATAACGGCGGGCGCTTTCTCGAGTCTGTTGTTGACCAAGTCACTGTGTCCCTGAAAGATGGCCCGATCCTTGTTGTAGCGTTATTATACAGCTGTCATTCAGAAGAAATTCATTGTCAGTGTTTAATTACTAAACCAATCACAGTATTTAATTACAAAATTAAACAGTATTCGTAACAAGTAAAAACAAAGCAGGAGGGTGGGCAAACAAAGGGAAGGGGTTATGTGGAATGAAAAGCCAAGGAGGAAGTGAAAACATGATGATCAAGAACAATAATTAAAAATATCTTATTGTAAACATTTCTATTAAAGCAGGATTGCAACAAAGCATACTGAAAATATATAAATCTGTAATGATGTAATCTTGCTATAGTTAGAACAGTTCACTTAAATCATTATCATTAAGTACTTCAATCGAGACAGAGGACAGACAACCTATATTTAATGTAAAGTCTATTTTCTGTCCTCCAAATAGGGACATGGATCAAAGTCTACCCTTTGTTTGCCCACCCTCTCTGCTTTGTTTTCACTTGTTGCACTTGCAAATACTGTGTTTGACTTTGAAATTAAATACTGTGATTGGTTTAGAACTTAAACACTGATAATTAATTTTTCTTATGAATGACACCCGTGTTAGGAATTACAGCTGATAGGGTGAGAAAAGGGCTTGATATTCTAAAAGTAGGTAAGACTCAAGCTTAGACGCCTACGATCAAGGATGCTCAGGGAACTGGTTTCAGAGCTGGATGATCCTTGGCTGTACTCTTTAATGGCTCACTACAATCTGAAGTGATGCTGGGGGATTGGAGAACTGTGGGTGGTCCCACTCCATGAGGGGAGGGACAGGAGGATCAATCAACTATAAGACGTCAGTCTACCTCAGTTGTAGGTAAACTGAAGGAGAGCCTAGTGAAAGAAAGCCTGGTGACCTACCTAAAGAAAAACGGGCTGCAGAAGAGCAAGCAGCACGTCAGATCAGCTCACTAGTGTTCTTTGACTGGGCCACTAGAGCCATACCTCTCAGTGTCCCTGATTTTCAGGGCGTCCCTGATTTTGCCTCAAAATTTTGCTCTGTCCCTCCTAAAACTTGTGTTTCCATGACCAAACAGTGGAGCTGTAGGCACAAAATAATGTCAACCATTAAAGTTACAGACTTGTTCTTCCTTAGAAAATGCATTCTACACTAAGTCCCTTACTCTGTCAGCTTCCTGCGTGGATTATTTATAACGCTACAACAAGGATCAGGCCATCTTTCACGGGTGGGCACACTTGTACTAGTGATATTAGACAGATGTTTCATGAACATTTCCCAAATTATCACAGCAGCAGTAACTCTGCCAAAGTTATTTCTAGCAGAATTAAAATTTCTCACAGCCTTACTGACTGCCAAGTGTTGGGGCATCTCACTGTCTGCATTCAAACATCAGTTTAATAATTGTATATATATATATATATATATATATATATATATATATATATATAAACCTTTCCTACATCAGCATAGTACCACAAGCACATCACTTGCTCAGTACAACTCCCAGACAGCCTGGCTCCCTTACCTCCAGTCAGGCTTGAAACAGTTTCTTTCTTTTCTTTTTTTTTTTTTAAACAGAAACCACCCATTTTACATCCCTAACCTGATCAGGAGAAATCTGTCAGGCACCATCTGTCACCCCATGGTGCTGTATTTCTGACCCTCAATCCTTGCTGCACTCTGTCCCCATTCTCTAATTTAGTTCTACACCACGGACTCAAAATAGAATACATGACTGCAAACCACCACCCCAAAAAAAAAACCGGAGCACTGGGAGTGTGGAGAGATGGGAAGAGATGGGACTAAGTACCACAGAACAGGGAAACAAAAATGAATCAAGGCTGTCATTAACAGTAAAAACAACTAACACTGCACTGCCCTTGACTTGGAAGTATACCAGTAGAGGACTACTGTACCAACAAAACCCACTTTCATGTCATCTGTAGTCTTTTTAATTTTTTAGTTTGCCAGTTGTACTATAAAATGTCACATAGCCTATTTTCTTTTTTTTATTCAGATTTTTCCCATTTTTCTTGTTTTTCTCCCACTGTCCTGGGACACCAACGCACGGCAATGCATGCACATGGGATGGAGGCGCACTCATCCCATGGCGCAGGCTACAGCCCCTTCCAGCCCACCCTGGCTGTTGCCTGGGCTCCCTAGAGCTTGGCGCTACCACTCATCCTCCACCAAGTGGCAGCTAAGAGCCAGAGAATCCCCACGACCCACCTGGGAGAGGAGTGCTGCCTCATGGCAGCTCAGTCCAGCTCCTTGCCCTCTCCCAGCTGACCCCTGGACCCAGGCTTATTTCTGAAACTGGGTTGTTGGCATGGCGCGAGGTATGGTATCCAATGCTTCAACCCTCAGCACCACTGGGCTGGCCTTTAGTCTATTTTCTAAGCACAATAATACCCTCCAGGGTCAGCAATATTGGGATATACTGGACCTTCCCCAACCTGCCCCTCTCAGAACTTCTACTTGGGTAGGGTGTGGGCAAATTAGTGCAAGCACTGTGTCATGCCATTATAGGTGTTTTTCCCTTTTTAGGATTTGGGGAATTATGTTTCTATTGTTAATTGGTATTTTTGTCTGGCCCCCTCCTGGACTTGAGTCTTTGGGGGCTCTTAGTCTTGTCAGGGTTGATATTTGTTGTTGTTGTTGTTGTTATTAGTAGGTAGCCATTGGGCTAGTATAGGTTACAGTTTCACACAGACTCTTAGTGAGTGTTTTGCTCCGTAAAGATCCGACAGTTTCTGTTTGAAACTAGCCAGATAGAGCTTCTAAGAGGAGCGCTCGGTTTACTTTAAAAAGACTTTTAAAACATTGTACTTTATATTTAGAGTGCGGTTCCGGTTCTTATCAGTTCTAAAAAAGCGGACTTTGTACGTTTTTTTCAAATACTCGACACGGTTAGGAACCGATAAGGGTGTCTTGCCTGGCACTGCCATTAAAGGGCAAGTTTTGGTTAGGCTGGCATTATGTCTCAGAAACAAAAGAAAAACCAGGCCCACTGGGTTTCAACACTGTGATGCTTGGGGAAGCTTTGCAAGGCTGACCCACAGACACACCACATGTGTTTATTGTCTGGGGTTTGACCACCTCCAGTCAGACTGCCAGATTTGCAAGAATTTCCTGCAGCCACCCTGGAAAAAGATTGGGCAGGCTCAGGGGAGGAGGCCAAAAGTCCGCTGACCCGGATGGCCAGCCGGTCCAGTGCCAACTGGACCAGAGGATGCCCTCTGACCAGGGCAAGACTTCCTTGGGCAAAAGAAAAGCAGTTAGCTCTCCTGTAGAACTGCCCCAGAGGAAAGAGATAACTCCATACAGGATGGAGTTCTGAGCACAGCGCTCCTCTTAGAAGCTCTATCTGGCTAGTTTCAAACAGAAACTGTCAGATCTTTACGAGCAAAACACTCACTAAGAGTCTGTGGTAGAACTGTAACCTATACTAGCCCAATGGCTACCTACTAATAACAACAACAACAACAATAACAACAACCAATATCAACCCTGACAAGCACTGCTAGACTTCCCAAAGACTCAAGTCCAGGAGGGGCCAGACAAAAATACCAATTAACAATCTAGACATTTTGTGAATACCCTTGGAGCAGAGGTAAGACCAAGAGCATTGCCCTGAACTGGTAGTGGCCTGAGGGCAGTTCAGACCTGAGGTACTTTCAGTGAGAAGACCTGATGAGGACAGTCTCCAGAACAGGTGAAATCCCACTTGCAAGTCACCCAGCAGCTTCTCACCTCCTGGGATTCCTGCTAAATCTTCCAAAGTCAGTTCTAGAACCAGTTCAGGTACTCACTTTCATAGGTCTGGAATTGGACACAAAGCTGGCCAGGGCCTTCCTCCCCTTGGAAAGGGTAGAAGTTGATTGCCCTGGCCTTCTTTCACCCTGCAGGTCTCTCGACCAGCAAGACACTTTTGCAGCTCTTGGCCCTCAAATGAAACTGAATGTCTCTTATCTGGAATCTTGCTCCCTGCACACAGCTGTGGAGGCAGGCAGCCATGTGCCCCAAGAGCTGCAAAAGTGTCTTGCTGGTCGCAGAGACCTGCAGGGTGAGGAGGAGGCCAGGGCAATCAACTTCTACCCTTTCCAGGGGAGGAAGGCCCTGGCCAGCTTTGTGTCCAATTCCGCACCTATGAAGGTGAGTACTACTTTTGCTCACAGTTATGCTGCTGTTTCTTCTGCATATATATTTAAATAAACTTGCACTTTTACCTTTTTTGCAACTTTAAACATGTTGTATGTGAGTGATTTCAATTTACTATGGATGTTGAGACTTGAGAGCCGTTTATTTTTGTTTTAGATTCAGGTTCACAACCTCTGAATTCTTCACCCAATCATTTCTTGAAGAAAGTCTGTCCCTGTTCAACTGGCCTGAAAGATTCTGCATCTCCGATCAGTACAATCTAAGCCATGCTCATTGCTCACCATATTTGGCTCTGGGTGGGGAAATCACTTTATGACAGCAAGAGTAAAATCAGAATAATGTGGCTTACCCAGGCTGTGGTAGGAGAGATCATATCACAGAGAGAGGCAAGACTAAATACTGTATTATGTAAGCACTGCACAAGCACAGAACTGACACAAACACCCCCACTGTGCACTCTGTAATTTCCTTGCTGATGTAATACAAATGCCCTTCCTTTGAGAGTGGGTCTAAACGATTTTAAATTCAACTACTTTAGACCTCTGGGAGTTGAGCGGACAGTACAGACGAATAATACTGTATGCAGTTGTATAGCTCAGCTGTCACTGGAGGCAGCAGGCTATCTGCCCCAGTCGCAGAGAACCAGCCAGTCCAGTAGTCAGTTCAGTGTAGTGTGGTGTCACCTGACTCCAGTAATTAAAATGGGCAGACTACATAGATGGGCCCTTGCGGTCCTATCTGCCATCAACTATTATGTTTCTATGTCAGTTATCTGATTACTATCATCAGGCATCAGCCTAAAGGTAGCAAGCACCAGTGGTAGTACTAGTGGTACTGTACTTGGGTTGGGTGGGCCCTCTGTTTTGTCTGTGAGGGAGTAACTGACTGACTCACTCCCACCCAAACAGAACTGGGATCGACCAATGCTGCTATCCTCTAGGCTGGTGATAAACAGCCATATAACTGACATAGAAACAGAGTTGGTGGCAGATAAGGACATAAATGCCCATCTACTCTGCCCATTCTTTTCTACCTTATGAATATGCCCATTCTTTTCTACCTTATGAATATGCCCATTCTTTCTACCTTATGAATATGCCATAGACCTTTACTCTGTCAATGGTGGCCTATCTATTCATACTCATCTGTATTGCTCACTTATGCCTACCCTATCTGATGCCTGTTTGAAGCTCTGCACTTATTCATATCCACCACTTCCCAGGCTGAGGCAGGCCTGACCATACTATTCTATGCATCCACCGTGACCACCCTTTCTGTGAAAAAGAAGTTCCTCACAAACAATACCCCTTAATCAGTCTCTCTAATCTCATGGTGTGTCTTGTTGTCCGGCTATTTTTTTTATATTGAAACATCATCATGTTAGACTCTTGCACCATTTAGCAGTACTCCAGATGGGGTCTCACACAAATTGTCTGTACAGAGGGCAGAGGCCGGATGACAACCCCCTGTTTTATACTAGCGATGCCTTTCCCTATGCAGAGAATCTACAAGCCCTGGCTCATAACTGCCTTCTCAAATTGCTTGCCTACATTTATGTCATCTTTTGTTTGTGTTGTCTGCAAAGAGGCATACGTTTCCTTCCTCTGCAGTGCACTGCCACTTACATAGATACATAGACAGTGTCGGCAGATAAGGGCCTATGGCCCACCCAGTCTGCCCATTTGAGCTTGTAAGTTCAGTTTATGTTTTCCTAGAAGTCAGTTGCCCTACCCTGACCTCCAGAATTCCTTTATGTCTATCTCATGCATTCTTAAATCCCGTGATTGTCTCAGCCCCCACTTCCTCTGGCGGGGTGTTCCTTGTCCACCACCCGTTCTGTGAAGAAATTCTTCCTCATGTTTCCTCTGAATCATCCTCCTCCAACTTCATCCCATGCCCTCTGGTCCTGGAACATCTTTTTCCTTAAAGTAGTGTATTCCTGCACTTATAAAGACAGTAAGAGGACTGATTCCAACCCTATGGTACATGACTAGCAACTCCCACTTTCTTCTGCATGGACTCCATTTGTTGATTACTATTCCTGGGCTGTCCCTATGTCCTGTTGCTCATTCCTGGCAATTGTTTACACAGGTTACCATCCTGGTATGCACTCCCTGGCTGGCTTTCTTGTTTATTAATCATTTGTGACAGTGTGGGACTGCTAGTCTAGGTAGGCCATATCCACAGCCCTCTTTGTTCTACTGACTGGCACCCATATCCCAGCATCCTCCTCCACTCACCTCCCTATTTCCGAATTACTTGTAACATGCATGCCTACCTTTAGGTAACCTGAAATGTACTCTGTAATGTGTCTAAGAGGGCAGGGCTATCCTTTTCAGTGAAAAATAATAAATATGTATGACTGTAGCTGATAATCTACTGTACTAGACTACTACTTAATGTAATGTGGACTTTCATTTTATAGCCAGTGTCGAAATTGAGTACAGTCTTCTGCAGGCGACTCTTGGAGTGGACAAGAACAACGCGACTTGGCTGAGTCTCAGTCTTATAAAGTAGGTAATGGGTTTTTAAATTTGGAATTGGATGTTTTGTGTTATCTTTACACTCCTATTGTCATGGTATCGATGTGACATACTCAACAGGGGTGAACAACCTCTTGACATCACATCGATACCATAGCAACATAAACTTCAGAAACTGGGACTAGTACTTCCTTTTTCTGTATGTGTAAGGAGGTGCTTTGCTCTTGAGTGAAAATAGCAATAAATTATGTACTTAATTTAAATGTGAACTTTCATTTGTAGGCCCGAACTTGAGTGTGGACTCCAGACCATCCATCACCATCAGATCAGAGTTCCTGTCCTACATAAATAGCAGCAGTCACCAGAGGCCGTGGGAGGAGTCACCTTCAACAGTCAGTCTTATTAAAGGTAAGTCAATGTGTTTTTAAATTGGGTGACAGGTGTATCGTGATCGCATTTCTGTAGCATTGAGTTGACTGGTAGTTTGTCTGACTGTCTGGGTTAGATGCAGGCGGCGGGAGTAGGGGAGGTAGGGCAGTAACATAGTAATGATGGTTGGAGAGCATGGCAATAAGTTACTAAGAAATAAGGCACTCCCAGAGGTTGGATTAATAGTCAATAACCACTATCTAGGGTCTGGGATGTCAATGTACTATGTGGCACAACAAGAGGTGGTCCAGGGCAATTTTCCCACAGGTTGTAATTAATTGATGTTAGTTTAACTCCTGTGAGACCCTTATTGCTATTATAAAATGTATTCAAAAGAAAACTGTAACAAGTATAGTTTATGGTTATGAATGTTCTCTGTAGCCTAGAGTTAGAAAGTGACTGGTAATGCTGCATTGTGATTTACGCCAGCATTCAAAAACTGTTCATAGAAGAACTTTTTCTAAAAGTTGATCTTACAATAATATCAACTGTTTATATAATTTAAACAGAGATATTTGAGAAAAAGTTCTTCCACCAACAGTTTAGGAATGTTGGCTCAAAATCAGAGTGTAGCATTCCAGTCAGTCAGCAGTGACAGGATGGAAGCCTAAAACTCGGGAAGAATCAAAATACCATGGTAATCAGGCTGTACATGATGATTAATGTAAGGCTGATCCTAACAGCCAAGCCAGTCAAATGACTTTAGGCTGGGGGCTGGATGTATAGCGTAGAGTTTACAGTAATGAGCTGTGAATTTTGACCTTGTTGTCCTCCAGCAGCCTGGGTTTGAGTACCACAACCTCCACTTGCATACTGTGTGACTCTTATTCTCAGCAGCAAGTCATTTAACTGCCCAGTGTTCCCAGGTCACCACGAAATGAGGCACTTGTGCCGAGTAGGACTAACCCAGTTACCAAACTCTAACAGTTAAAATATGTGTTATATATTTCTTCTTGCAATGAAACTGCCTTCTAAGATCTTCAGCATTCTCTCACATGACCGGGTAAATAGATGTACTTAACTTCAGAACACCCCAGTCAATAACCTGTCCCACTTTTCTGTGGTTATGGTTAAGTCACTCACTGTGCCTCGTGACACACCACACAAGGCATGGGTAAACTCCCAGTAACCCACACCCTGTTGTGCCTTATTGATTACACAAACAGGAAGTTGATAGGACATTGACTGGGATGTTTCAAGTTAAATACAAGTACACTATATACTGTACACTTCTCTCTTCAGTATTTTGTAAAGGAAGGCCTGATTCTTGAAGATGGCACCAAAGAAACCATCAGGGGCAGAGTTTAGAAAACTGAGGAAAGCAAGAGAAGAAGAAATCGAAAACTCTCCCAGCACTGGCAACATTGGCTTACTAAGTCTAAGGAGCAGGAGGAAGTTCTGCGACTCCGTCAGTAGCAACACCAATTGACATCGATGAGCCTACCCTACTAAGACAGATGTTGAGGCAATATTACAGAAGAAGAAGTAGTTGAAGAAAAAGAAGATGATGATGATGATTGCCAGCCGACACTGTCTGCTTGCAGCTTTGAAAATTATACAGAGGATCCTGCATTAGGAAGTAATGTAGATGCTGTAGCCAGTTCGTACTCCAACTTAATTTTAATGACCCAACATCATGGCCTGACATGACTGACAAAGTTAGATGTTGCTTGGTGGAACATGGCCCTGAACAAAGAAAAATGCTGATTTTAGTTTCTCAGCGTCTGATGATGGCAGGCGCTTTTATCGGATTGGTTCACAAAAATTCTTCCCAATGGAGAGACTGGAGATACACATGGCTAATGTATGGTGAGACTAAGAAAGCTATCTATTGCTTCCCATGCATGCTATTTGCAAAAAATCATCCACTACATTGAGTCTAGCAAATCCAAAAAGGATTTTGTGACTGGAAACATTTAAATCCCAGAATTCCAGATCATGAAAACTCCCTGAACACCGTGACAGTTATTTACGTTGGAAGAATTTTGAAATGTGCTTGAAGACAGGGGCCACAATAGATGATCAACTGCAAAGGTCAATTGCTTCAGAAAAGAAAAGTGGCATACCATTCTGAAAATTATTCTTGATGCTATTCTTTTCACGCAAAGAACAACTTGGCTCTCAGGGGTCCACAGAGATAATTGACACACACACTCTGGAATTTTTCTTAATTTGCTAGAACTAATAAGTCACTATAATCCGAGCTTGCACGCACATTGCCAACCATAAGAAGGGGTCTGCCACTTATTTTCTCCTACAATTCAGAACGAGTTTATTAACTTGCTGGGTTCCACTGTGAGGCGTGAAATAATCAAAAATTAAGGAGGCAAAATATTTCTCTATTATGTTTGACTGTACGCCAGATGTGGCTCACAAGGAGCAGATGTCTCAAATCATTGGTATGTGAGGATACAGGATAATGATTGTACTGTTGAGGAAAGTTTTATTGATTTCATCATCTCACATGAAAAGACAGGAAGTGGGCTAGCTGCAGAAATTGAAAAGAAATTAAGTGATGATGGCTTAGATATAGCTAACTGTGGTGGCCAAGGGTAATGACAACGGTGCTAATATGGCAGGAAAGTATCGTGGTGTGCAAGCCAGTATAGCACAAGTGAATGAACATGCTAGATTTGTCCCATGTGCAGCTCATTCTCTTAATTTAGTTGGGTCCATGCTGCGAGTGTATCAATGGACATGGTATCATTTTTGGCACAGTGCAGAGATTGTTTACATTCTTTGTAGCTTCAACAAGCTGCTGGGAGGTGCTATCCCAAACAGTAAAGGTCACTCTGAAGGGTCACACTGAAACAAGATGGTCTTCAAAGTTTAGTGCAGTTCACTCCTTCATCTTCAAATACCTGAAGTCTTAAAGGCATTGTACCAAATAAGTGAAGATGCAACCAATGCTGACATGGTATCAACAGCCCAGAGCCTAATCAAGCAGATAGATTTCAAATTTCTTTGTACCCTAGCAATGTGGGACAAAATACTGAACCTGATTGAACGAGTAAACCAACTGTTGCAATGTAATTTCCTTTGCTACCCTCAACATCTATAGCCTTCTCCTGAAACTCGATGCCCTGCAAGTCTTCACCTACCAGCATAAACCTGGCGTTATAGCAATTGTAGAAACCTGGCTTACAAATAAAGTCCCTAACCTGGCAATAGCCCTCCCAGGCTACACTGTCTTCATGCTGGACCAACAAAAAAAAAAAGAGGAGGCTGTACAATATCGTTAAGATACCCTCCTGGACCACCCCATAATGGCCCCACCACTGATTCTTCTGCTCAGATCCTTCCGATTCGAATCATCCTTGGAGCCACGGCAAAGTCCTCACAATCACTGCAGTCTACATTCCCCAAAGGAGAAAATAAAGGACTCAGTGCCACCCTGGACTTGAACGAGCACAACCACTTGGATCCAAGCTTATCATGCTTAGTGATTTTAATACCAACTGGCTCCTGCAGGCCTTAGGATGCCATCTCTGCTGTAAACCTCACCCAACTGGTCACCTCCCTTCCAGGCACACTACAGAACCTGAACCAGCTCACTACTGGACTGGGTTCTGACCAGTCACCCTGCTCAAATCTCTAATATCTCCATCCTCCCGGACTCTCTTAGTGATCATTAACCTGTTATCGGTGGTGGTCTAGCAAATTCGCAAACCAGCCACATTAGCCATCAGCAATAGAATCTTAACCCAGGAAATCTGCATCACTTCAAATCTTACCTCAGGCAGCTCGACTGGTCACCCATCTACAATCGACTGATGTCAACTCGGCCTTGGGTTCATTCATCTCCACTTTCAACGAAGCCTGCGACATTGTACCCCCATCAAAAAGCGTAAAGTCAAGGCACAATTTAATCCTGGCTCCGCTGACCTTATCGCTCAGTTAAAATCAAGGGACCACCGCCCGTCGGTGTGCAGCGGTTGATTTCTGCTTGTGACGCCAGTGACCCAGGTTCAGGAACAAGCTCAGGTAGCTGGAGGGCCAGTTGGGGAGGCAGCTGAGTGTCCGACTCTCGCTGTCTCCAGGAGGAAGGGATCGCAACCTGGTGCCAAAGCGACCACTGCTGGAGGCCAGTGGTAGTGCAGCACGTCAGTGCCATTAGGGCTGGGCGTGACAGGCGTTGGCTCTTGCCTTGGCATCTGGACATCACACACCTTAAGAAAGCCAGGAAAATAGCTCGCTGGCCTTTGGATGACGGCTCTCTGCTCCTCAGTGGCCTCTAGGGCTTCCGGCGCCTCCTGTTCCCCAGCAGCATCCCGGGCCCTAGAAAGTGTCGCTGGGGCTATCTCTTCCCAGTGCCTTCCCCTTGGAGGACAAGGGACCCACCAGTAAAGGATATACCCGGGATATCCTGGGGTTGGCTGCGATCTGGGGATCCTAGGAGGGCCAGGAAAGGTCAGAGGGTCAGAGGGAGCTTGACAGGGCCTGAAGGAGTGAAGGACCATCGAGCACGGGGCAGAAAAACAGATTACTCAAAAAAAAAATTAAGGACCACCTCTGGCTCCTGTACCTTGACTCCAGATCACTAACAGATATACAGAACTACAAACGGGCATGCAACTAGTGCACAAGAGCCATCAGACTCCACAAAAGCACCTATTACAGGGATGCCCACACTAATACTTGGGAAATGGAAGAGCTTTCTGGGACAACATCAAAGAAGTCACCGTAAGCAGCCAACAACATCTCCCACAATGCTCATGACTGATGGAGTTATAACCCTGGACCCCATGGCTATCACAAACACCTTCAATACCACCTTCACAGACCTTAGCTCCATCCTCCCCTGATTTCTTCAATGAACTCGACACCTCCATTAACTCTACGGCACCCTCCACTCTCCTGCACACCACCTTTCTACTTCAAAGCTGTCACCGAAACAAAGCCTTCAAATACATCAGTAAAGCAATTGCCAAATCAAGAATAAGCGGGACTCCTTGGACCTAAAGCTGCTGTTCCTCTCTCTTGATGAAGTTATCAGCCCACTCACAAGATCCTTAACCTCTCCCTCAGTCTCAGCCAGTTCCTGGACAGATGGAAATCCACCATCATTACCCGGTTCACAAAAATGGTGACATGACCAACCAAGCAAACTACCGACCAATCTTCATACTACCTCCCATCTCAAAAGCCCTTGAATGCCTTGTCGCTGACCAACTCACTGCCTACCTAGACAACCACAACATCTTATGTGCACAGCAACACAGCTTTAGAAAAGGGCACAGCACCACATCTGCCCTCTTGGAACTAACTGTGGCCATCCACAGTTCTTTGGATCATAGCCACCTAACTGGATCTGTTTTCATTGATCTAACCAAGGCTTTCGACACAGTTCACCACAGGCTGCTACTCCACCAGCTTTCAACTGCTGGGCTCTCCCTGTCTCCATGGACTGTTCAAAAGCTACCTGGAGGGCAGAACATAACAGGTAAAAATTGTTGGTTTCTTCTCAAACGATATGCCAGTACATTCTGGAGTTCCCCAGGGCTCTGTCCTTGGCCCTCTCCTTTTTCCCTCTTCCTAAACAATCTCCCTCAATCCTACCCTGAACAAATCTTACTCTCGCAGATGATGCCGCAATACACTCCACCCATAAGGACCCCATGCTCTGCAACATAATCTCCAGCTTGGTTTTGCATCAGTGGAGAACTGGTTCAGTAGACAGAGACTTATTCTAAATTACAAAAAAACAAAGACCATGCTCTTCAGCAACTCTCATAATAAGCACAGACTGCCCCCCATGTCCATCACAAACCGACTTGGATCTTTCCTTGAACAGGTTCAAACATTCAAATATCTTGGGATAACCCTTGACTGCAACCTATCCTATGGGACCCACATTGACAGCATTACAAAGGTAGCTAATCGTGGCTCAGTCTTCTCTACAGGCACAGGTTCTGCCTAACCCCAGCAGCCCTCGCATCACGGTTCAAAGCTCCATTATTTACATCATCAACTATGGCCTTATCATTTGCTTTTGGCTACATCAACTGCCCTAGACGATCTCACATCACCAACAAAGCCTGTCAACTTATTACGGCTCCCCATCGACAACCCATACGTGTGACCTATATGCACAAACTGGCTGGCCACAACTCACTAATCGCCTAAAATACCAAACATGTACCATGGCTAAGAAGATTACCATGGGTCTTACCCCAGGGGTCCAAACTCTTCTCCATAGTAGTAACCCCCGCCAAACTAGGGCTCTGAATCTCAACACCTGATAGTCCCTCACTGCAGAACCTCACTGGGTTAAGGATCATTTACCTACAGGGCACCTAGCTAGCTTAATAGCCTCAGCATCGCAGTCACTTCCACTCCTTGCTAGGTCTCTTCAAATCAAGGCTCCAAACACATCTCACTTCCTCCAGCACCTTTGACTGTCAACCCTAACCACCCTCCTATCTATCCCTAGTTCTGTTTTCCCAGCACCGCACTTTACCTTCCCTCTCCTTGCCTCCTCCCTCCTCCCCGCCTTTCATCCACCCTCCATCTAATCCCTCAAACAGCACTTTTCTATGTCTTGACAATTGCCTCTGGCAGCATTTCCCCCTGCAACCTCCTGTCCCCTACCTGTTTGTACCCATATGAATGCTTTTTTCTCTAAAAATGTTGTGTTTTTATATAGAAACATAGAAACATAGAAGTTGATGCAGATAAGGACCGCAAGGCCCATCCAGTCTGCCCATTTCTTTTTCTACCTTATAAATGCACCATCGCCTTTTGCTCTGTCAGTGGCCTATCTATTCATAGTCATTTGTATTGCTCCCTTATGCCTATCCCATGACTGTTTGAAGCCCTGCACTGTATTCAAAGCCACCACTTCTTGTGGTAAGCCATTCCATGCATCCACCACCCTTTCTGTGAAAAAATTTCCTCACATTCCCCTTAATCGCCCCCTTTAATCTCCTCTTGTCGCTATTTTTCTTATATTTAAACATGTTAGACTCTTTCACCTTGTTAATGCCCTTAAGGTGTTTGAATGCCTCGATCATATCACCTCTCTCCCTCCTTTGCTCAAGGGTATACATATTGAGCTCTGTTAATCTGTCCTCATATGTCTTCTGATGCAGTCCCTGCACCATTTTGGTTGCCCTTCTCTGGACTGCCTCAATTTGATTAATGTCCTTGTGAGTGTGGCCTCCAATACTGCAGGCAGTACTCCAGATGGGGCCTAACCAGTGTCTTGTAAAGAGGGATTATTACCTCCCTCTTACGACTTGTGATACCCCTACTAATACACCCTAACACCCCTAGCCTTACCTACTGCTTTAGAGGTCTGCTTGGATGATTTCAGGTCATCAGTGATGATGATGCCCAAGTCTCTTTCTTCCTTTGTGACTGCTAGCAACTCCTCCCAGCCTATAGGTGGCTTCACAGTTTCTCTTCCCCATGTGCATGATTTTGCACTTCTTTGCATTAAATCCCAGTTGCCACTCTTCTGACCGTTTGCTAGTTTATCCAGATCTCTTCTCATTCTGCCACTCCATCTGGATCATCTACTCTGTTGCAGATCTTGGTGTCATCTGCAAACAGACAACCTTACCCTCTAGTCCATCTGCAAGGTCACTAATGAAGATGTTGAAGAGGACTGGCCCCAGGACTGATCCCTGAGGTACCCCACTTGTGACTTGCATCTCTTCTGACTGTATACCATTTACCACCACTCTCTGTTTTCTGCCCGTCAACCAGTTTGCCACCCAGTTGACCAACTTCTGACCCACCCTGAGCCTACCCAGCTTATTTATCAATCTTCTATGTGGCACAGTGTCAAAAGCTTTGCTGAAGTCAAGGTAGGTGACATCAACTGCCCCCTTGGTCCACCACTCTGGTTACCCAGTCAAAGAAATCTATGAGATTAGTTTGACAGGACCTTTTTGTAAAACCATGCTGTCTTGGATCCTGTGCCCCTATGGATTCCAGGTGTTGCACTATCCTTTCCTTAAGGAGTGCCCATAATCTTGCCCACTACTGAGGTAAGACTGACTGGTCTGTAGTTCCCCGCCTCCCTGCTACCACTCTTGTGGGCGGGATCACATAAGAGCCCTTCTACAGTATTCTGGGACCTCTCCTGTGCTCAGAGACTCACTAAACAGTTCTGCTAATGGCTCTGCTAGTTCCACCTTTAGCTCTTTAAGTACCCTGGGATGTATGCCATCAGGTCCCATTGCCTTATCCACCCTGAGCTTAGCAAGCTCTTGTAGGACCCTTTCTTTTGTGAAGGAGTAGTGCTCACCTCCCTCACCCCTGTGTCCATGATGCTGAGCTGTGGGCCCTGCCCTACCTTCTCTTCAGTAAATACTGAGCAAAAGTATCTATTTAGGATAGATGCCTTTACAGGGTCCTCCTCCTCACATGCTCCCTTTTCTCCATTAAGCTTAGCAATACTCCTCTGGACTTTCTCCTTTCACTAATGTATCTATAGAAGTCTTGTGCATATATGCATCCATGTCTGAATTTGCTCTGCTTTGTTCTCTAATGTAATGTCTTAAACTGATGCGGAACCTTTGTAAAGAGCCCTGGCTCAAAGGTATTGTAATCCTAGTATGAATAAATAAAATAAAAAAGTGCAGCTGCGGAAGTCCCTGAGGAAAAAGGTAATTGATAAGTGTGGCACAGCCCCTCAAAGGCTATTCTCAGCCAGGTTTTTCCAGATTGTGGAAAAATGTTACACACATTGGAGAGAGCTAACACTCCCTCAGCAAACTGCAGTAGTGCCCCAACAATTGAAATACAATTAAAAGTGGAGGTCAGGCACAGGTAATAGCATCCCAGTGGGTATATTAGTGGCGAAGTTACAGCAACATTAGCACACATTGACATTGAATGGCAACAAACAACAAATGAAAATTACGTACCTACCATAATTCTTGCTCTTCTGGCGGAGGCTAGGACCCTGCTGGAGCTTTTTTTTTGGGAGGTGGAGTTAACACAGGGCTGTGCCACCCTCAAGGCTGACATATTATGTGGCGCTTGCGGTTGGCCATTATCTGTTGACGACTCCGCCTTGGTCCCAGTTCTGAACACCAGTGAGAGAGATAGGAAGGGATGGAGGGTGGGCCAGGAAGCCCAAGGGATAGATAAAAGGATATAATAACTAAAGGAGAAATAAATGACTAAGAGGACAGCAAAGAGAGAGAGAGAGAAAAACGGCCTAAGGGATTGGGAGGAAGGGACCACAACTCTAGGTGAAAAGAAGAAAGAGAGGAGAAGGGAGGTAGAAAGAAGGAGATTAAAGGGAGAAGGGAGGACACCACCCCAGTCAAGATAGGATACCTGGACCTCGAGAGAGAGCTCAGATTTACAACCCCAAGCTGCAGAGAAGAAGCAGGCACAAGATTGCCCCCTAGGCACCAGGGTAGTCCCAAACAGGGACTAGAGCTTAAGGAGAAGGGATCAAGGTCTATTCAGGCCAGACATGTCAGGTGGTGTCCACCCTCCTGTCAAATTAAAATAGAATATACCCAAGAGGGTAGATAAATGCTACATATGGAAAAACCAGGGGACCTGCCCTGTTAAAACTCAGCAGGAAGAAAGGTGTTTAATGACAACACCTTAGGAGGAGTCATCCCAAGGGACATTAAAATATCAAGGGATAGTTGAGGGGTACTCCGAAGTCCCGATCCCTCTCCCCATCTCAGACCCCGGGAGCAGAGGCCGAGCCTTGAGAGGCAAGGAGGGGTGAGAGAGAGGAGATACCCTGAGACCCCAAGGAAAAACTCCTCTCCATCTGTCTCCAAGAGTTCTTTTCTCCCTAACCACAAGGGAGAGTAGAAAGGGAGAGGTGCTGAGCACAACAAGAGAGACACACAGGAGGAGTATCGCCCACAGAAGGAGGCCCCAGGGGAAGAAGAGGATTTAGTGATGATTGGTGAAGATACACAGAAAGATCAAGAATTATGGTAACTACGTAATTTTCATATCTTCTCTGTGTCACTCTTCACCATTCATCACTACTTGGGTGAGTACGAGCCTCCGAAGAGCCCAGCACCTCCCTAGTGACAGAGCCCTTAGCTTCCAGTGGAGGAGAAACCAGAGGGAAAACCCTTAAAGGCCTGGTAAGGCCTGGGACTGGTCTGGGTGAGTGGGGATCTCCTCAAGGAGATGGAAGGCGCCCTGCAGCTGCTGCCTCACCCTATGGGAGAAAAGATGGGTTCTCCAGAAAGTGGAGGAAATCACCCTCGACCGCCCAAGGATGACAACCAGGAAAGGTGAAGCCATGCCATTTGCCTAGTGCAGATCGCTGTCCCCACCAGCCTGGAAGCCACCTCATTGGTGTTGACGACATCCTTGCTGGTGTCTTGCAAGCTCCAGGCCCCTGCGCAGAGAGGGCAATGGCTTGCCTGATTTCTTCTGAATCAGGCATAGAGGCTTGAAGTTGTCCTAGCCTGGACCACAAGTACCTGTTGTAGGTAGCATGGTGAGCCTGATGAGCTGCCATGAGAGCAGAATCCATGCCAGGAAAAGGTTCTCCTCCCCAGATGTCAAGTCTGAAGAATCCGCATCTGGGCGCGGTCATGGCCTTATGCCCAACGGGGTGTCTAGAGTGTCACGCCCAAAGGGGGTGAGGAGGGCTCCAGAGACCCCAGGAGGGTGCAATACCTGGCAGAGGTCCCTTGGGGCTCGAACAGAGGAGAAGGGATGCCGCCAGACCCGGTGTGAGGCTTCCTGAAAGGGAACTGGCCAGGCGGGAACCACGAGGTTGGCCACTGAACTCACCTGAAGGCGTGTGCCAACCAGTCTGGATTGCTTTCACTAAGGGTGGAGGCGTGTAGCTCATCAAGCATCCCGAAGGAAGTGCTGATCAGCAGTGAAATCAACCGTTGGGGAAAGGTGGATGGAGGTTCCTCTCCTTCGAGGAGGAATATGAGAAAGCTGATGAGTCTGGAGATTCAGGGTCAGGCTGCATTGAAGTGATGAAACACCTGCTTGTCCATGGCTCTAAGACAGACAGGAAAATGCAGCTGAAGCCCTGAACTGCTCCCAGGTAAGATGCCCGTAGGACCAGGAACACCTAGGAGATATAATCCAAAGTACATCAAAACTCATATATTTATTAAAACTCTTTTCTTCACACCCATATACATGAGGCAACAGTTTTGTAGCTAACGTCACTTCCTCAGGCCAATCAATTGTCTGACAACCAAGCAATTGTCCTCATGAATTGAAAGTGGCTGCTGTTGCCTATTCTTACATGGAGCTCAATTGCTCATTGCTTTCATTAAACCATGTTCTGGGATAGAACTTGGAGTCTTTGCTTCTTTTTCAACTTACTTGCTCACGCGGTACCCTCATCTCAGGCAAAAGACTGCAGAAAGGCATGAGGTGCTTCTGCAGGAGCAAGTAAGTTGAAAAGAAAAAGACACTAAGATTTATCCCAAGTTCTACAAAGATACATTAGATGTGGTTTTCCTAGAAAGATTACTGTTAGTGGATGAAAATTTTTAAAGTGAACTGGCCCATTTTAGAGTGTGACCAGATGGTAATAGGAACAGGCGGCATGGTGCTCGTTTTGAGAGCAATATATCAGGACTTCCAGATCAGTGGAGTTCAAATAAATGAAAATTAAGTGTCAACACTGTTCATATCACGATTGGCCTGAGGAAGTGATGTTAAGCCACTAAACTGTTGCCTCATGTATATGTCTGTGAAGAAAAGAGTTTAATAAATATATGAGTTTTGATGGACTTTGGATTATATCTTACTTTATAACATTTTAAACATTGAAGCCTATAAGTAAGATTGTCCAGAATTACACTTTATGTAAGTACATCCTGTATCAACACCAGTAGTAATTAGAGGTGGCGGGTAGGCAGATGCATGGGCATGGGCACAAGCACCTCCAGGAGAAGCACAGCCTCTGCTCGGGTGGAAGGACTGGTGGATAATCCCAACAAAAGGAGACCGGTGGTCCCAGCAGACAGGAGCCGTTCAACTGGATCAGAATGTCTGGAGCTGTGCCTGAAGGAAGATATCCCACCATGAGGTGACTGGGACCATGTGAGTCCAGAAGGACAGCCCCTGACCTCAAAGCAGAAGTCCCTCTTGAAGAGTCTTTGGGGAGGGCCGAGGATGTGCACTCGACTCCTCCCAGAGCCAGGTGGATCCCAGGAAGGGCTGCTGCGTTGAACCCTGGCCACTTAATCCTTCTGACTCAAAAGGGTCCTTTTCCTCACAACCACCAGTCTAGGCAACTGTCAACCTCCAGCTGACACCTGGGAGACAGCTGAAGGTACAGCACTCTCCTTCCTGGGACACCCGAACTGTCCCAAACTTGGACTGTCCAGAATCATTGAGGGTACCCCACCTGAAGGACAGACATTTCCATGGTCCCAGGCTGCACTGCAGTGGCCACCTGGACAGCTGCAAGCTGGTCAGTCCCACTGACCCCAGAACCAACAGAACCTGCCTGGCCAGCAGGAGGCTGATTTGGGGCCGAGGCACTGCTGGACTACGCGGGATCAGAGGTTCAGATGAATCTGAGGAGCCAGTCTGGATCAGACTCAAGTCCTCCTCCTCCAAGAAGGACTGAGAAGCCCAAACCCAGAGCAGTCCATGATCCCTCCCAATCCTGAGGCCACGAGCTGTGCCACCTCCAGTTCCAGCACTGTAAATGGTACCAGAGCCTGGAGAGGTACCACAACCAACGACCCCTCCTCAGTGCTACAAACAGCAACCGGAGCTGAAGGCGACTGGCTGTGGCATCGCCCCTCGGCACTGCGAAAAATCACCAGAGATGGAGGCAGCACCAACCCCTTCCCCACACTGCGAACAGCACCAGAGCCAGAGGTAGCACAGTGAAAATCCTGCACCACCCACAGCGCCACTCCCATTCCCGACACTGCGAATGGTGCCAGAGTCAGAGTGGCACTGAGGGATGGCCCGGCACCACCTGTAGCACCGCCCAGGCCCCCTCGGTGCTGCAAGCATAGAGCAAGGGCAGTGCTGACAGATGATGTCGAGATGGTGCTGGCCTGGGCCCATGGGCCCCACAGCTCGACACTGAGGTAGTCTTCACTTCTGGGAAGCAATTGCCAAAACAGTGTCTCCTGCCTGGCCCCCAAGAGGGCCAAACTGGGCCTCATGAACCATGGGAGGAGCCCATGCCGTGGCAATGCTAGAACTGGCAGAGGCCCCTACCTCCGTGGGCCATATAGGACCAGGAGGGACCCGGAGGAAGGGCTGAGGAGTCTGAGCCTTGGCCCATTGACTCGTGAACCTGCCCTCAAAAGTCAGCGGCACATCCGACTTTTAACGTGTTTCTCTAAAACCCGATGATCCATGGAAAAGCAGTTATCGCAGTTATCCATATCGTGGCCTGGGCCTAGGCAGGAAGGCACCAGCCATGCTGGTCTGCTACAGTAAAGGCGGCTGCAGGGACACCCCGATGCATAGGAGGCTACCCTGCTTTCAACATTTTGTCCCAGGACAAGACAGGACCCGATAGAAATAAACCAAAAACAAGTACCCAGTGTAAGCTTATAAAGAAAAAGGAACAATCTTACCAGAGATCAGTTGAAATGGCGCGAGCAGGTGAAAAGAAACTGAGACCAAACTAATGCTATAAACACATCCGATGGACTAGGCCACAGAGTAGACCACAAGCATAAGGTGATTTTCCAAGTCTTCCATGGGTCCTCACTCGGTGGTGAGAGAAGAAGAACTGGGGCCAAAGGCAGTGCCAATGACAGATAACGGCCAACCTGCAAGCACTACGTAATATATGCGCCTCAAGGGCAGCGCCACCCTGCATCGACTCCGCCTCCAAAAAAAAAAAGCACCCGTGGGGTCTAGCCTCTGGCCAGCTACACAAGTAGTGATGAATGGTGAAGACTGACACAGAAGATCCACCAGATCCAGTGCAGCCCATGAAGGAGCATCACAGGCAGTAGAGCCTGAACAGCCTGCAGTGAGTGTTACTTCTGCAGGCAACAGGAACTCAGGGAGGGAGCGACCAGCAGTGACAGACAGCCACTGTGATGCTCATAGTATTGCTGGAACCTGCGGGCTGCAGTGGTCCCAGATGAAGGATGGTTGCTGGTCTCTGTATGGGTGCTTTCAGCTTCATGCTATGGCAGAAATGTTAAAGTCTGCTGCTCCAGCTAATTTGGTTCACTGTTGCTGTGCCTCTAAGCCATTTCCACAGCTGCAGATCCGTTTTCAGCACCTGCTGAATTTCCGTAGCTACTGAATTTCCGCAACTGCAGGGATTTTGTGGAATTCTGAACCTGCACAGTTTTCTTTCAGAATATTGAGCAACTGCATTTCTGCAGTGCTGCAGGCTTTTCCCATAGCTGCGGGATTTTTGGCCCTCTTTGTGAATCCTGTCCTCTTCTTTTCTCCTACTTACCCTGCTAATTTAGTATGAATATAAATATATATCAATATACCTTTAAGTTAAAGCTAAGTGCTTTCATGCCTCTCTGTCAGCAAAGTATGGTACATAAGATGAACTGGGATACCAAGCAGTAAAGTCTGACATAGTAAGAAAACCACAGCATAAAGGAAAATTCCTGCTACTTTTGCAACCACAGGATGTACCAGATGTAAGAGCTAGTGCAGTTGATCCAAAGAAGTGTATAACATCTACCACACACAGTGAACTGTCAAGTGGGGTTAGACTTGATCTTGCTCAGGAGCAGAGGTTGGATTTAGCAACTAATGTGATATACCCACAAGGGTATATACCCCAAGCAGGAAGAAGGAGGACAGAAAGAAAGGGGAGGAAGGGCTATCTTCCACAACAGATTCTCTCTCTCTCTCTCTCTCTCTCCTCTCTCTCTCTCTCTCGCTCTCTTTTTTTTTAATATGTTTTTCTTTGGTGGTATCAGAACCTAAGACCATCAGTCCAGTTTTGTGAGTTTTTGAGAGGGTACTCAAAGGTGCCCGACTCTTTTAGAAAAACAGAGAAAAAAACACAAGGGTTAGAGTCCCCATAGAGGGGTATGACGGGGAGATGTCCAGTACCTACTGTGGTGTTGCCAGCACCAGCTGAATGAGTTCCCAAGAGGCCCTGGTTCTGTCTTAGCTGGGTATAGTGGACTGGGCATGGTAATCAGTCATGAAGACATTCCATAACATCAACAATTACAGAAAGAATGTAATTTTCATATCTTCCAGGAATCAAACTTCACCATTGATTTCCACTTATGGTCAGAATTCCAAGCTTCTCTTTTCCATGAAGAAAAACTGGCTCATCCTGAGGTAGTGAGATCCCTCAGCCCTCTGCATGGGAAAGAACACTTGAGGCAGGGGCTTCTTATGATTCTGGCGGGGATCCAAGACTGGTCAGGGTTAGATGGGTTCTCCTGTGGTACAGGAGTGGGAAGGCTTCCTGACAGCCCTCACCTCATTCAGCAGGAGAAGAAGTGAGCCGCCTGGAACTGTGAATTTAGCACTTCACACCAGGCCAAAGATCCAGTCTGGAAAGGTAAAGCCATGCTGTCTGTCAGAGGTAGACTGCAGTTCCCACAAGCCTGGAGGCCATCTCATTGGCATTGTACGATGTCTTTGACTAATGACTTGCCACCTCAGGCCTCAAGCAGAAAGGTAAATGACTAACCCAACTAATTAGCTTTTAGGTACTGCAGCTAGGAGTTGACTTCGCTAGTACCACAAGAGCCGATTAAAAGGCTGCCTGGTGTTGCAATACACATCATGACTTGTGCCTAGATAAACACCTTCCTGACCATGGCATCTGTCTGAGCAGAGTTAGCCTCAGGAAGTCAGTCATGAAGTGGGACATTTTGGCCCCAACTGAGTCTGAAACAGCTACATCTCTGAAGATGTGTGAGATATGAGTGTAACCCCTAGATGGCTATCCCAGGGGCCACTACCCCTGCCTGATTTGCCACCAACAGGTCGAGGGGCCTGGATCCAATGGCGGGTGCCTCCACCCAGAGGTCAGGGTTTGCAATAGTTAAACTAACTTGGTCACAGCCTCTGGGACACTGCAACCCCTTTCTTCCCACTAGTGGCCCACACAAATATCAGAATTACCTTCACAGTATACACTTACCCCAGGTCTGGTTCGGCACTGGGACCTCCTGTGAAATGAGATACAGTGCAACAATCACAGTACAGTACTTTAACATAGACAAATACCTCCAGGCAGTATAACTTTGCTGAAACAAGCAGCTCTGATTTATTTAGGGGGATATAACAAGGACAGGGAAATCAGGTTAATTAGCTTATCACTCTAATAATCTACCTATGGCTCTGTGCACAGGCCTATCCCTATCAGTTACTGTCCTGGGTACCCAAGCCCTAGTGGCTAGTCCAAACCGTGGCAGCTGGTAGGGCCCTTTCACACAGAGAAAAGGAGAATTAAACAGTCAGCAGTACAGTAATTCCATTTGGATTTAATGTGGCAATTCAACAGGAGCAACCCTGAATTAGTACTCACGACCTCCAAATAAGATAGGGTCCTTCAATGTCAGCAGGGCTCACTTGAGGTACACAAACCTCTTCACATCCATATAAAAGAAAGTACTATACCAGGCAGGCTGCATCTGTATCCCGATCGCAATTACTGCACAATACCGGAGAACACACAGCAGATTCAGTTCCTGACAGACCGAGTGCAATTTTCAGCAATTCTTCCAGTCTTCTACAGGGTGAGCCTGGTTTCTACTCTTCAGAGATCCTTTGATTCTTTTCACAGGACGGATTCAGTCCTAACAAGCTGTTACACAAGCTGCAGACCGGAACTCTGGGCCTTACACCGTTTTTGACTAAAACTGCACACTGAAAAGCACAGGGCTCCTTCCTTCTTCACTGCCAAAGCTCAACTGAACTCCAACTGACGAAACGGGCACTTCCTTTGAGTTCCTCCCAGTTCTTGACTGGATTGGCTGTCACTCACAATAGACTGCTGCTGTTGGTCCAAAAGGCACTGAAGTCTAAACTACATCTCCCAGAGTCACTGCCCATACAATCCTCTTGTGGCTGGCTCAGATTATGAGTCCAAGTTCTGATTCGTCCAAGGCATCATTTTAGAGCTAGCTTACCCCACACTGATTGGTCCAGTTCAGCAGTTCAAAACTAGAATGGGGAACTAGCAGACACAGTTCTGACTGCAAAGAAAGCAGGTTAGACAAACTGTAATTTCATTATTACTCTAAATAATTTCTGGCAAACAGTTACATCTTTCAGATAGGTTCCTTTGCACTCCTAGTGACTGCAAAAATGAAGTGAATTGGCAGCAGCTCGAGTGGTACTCAGAGAAGCACACAGTCCCCATACAAACTAATTATGTCTGCAAGCAGACAGCTCTTAAAGAGACAGTACCAGAGGCTCTAAAACACTCACTGATAAATGGCTTAAATGCCAAACACCATTCAGGCTTGGAGCATTCAAGCAAGCTCCTGGAAGTCTTTTGGGAACCCCATTTGCAGGGGGTTACACCCTTCCTGGCCTGGGAAAGCTTGGCGTCAGCGTCAAGCAAGGCACCATAAGTTTCAACTGCAACCATATACATTTGCATTAGGCTGCTACATGTAATCATCAGTCAATATATCATTTTACCAAGAACACATTTCTGAAACATTGCAGTACGTCACTCTTTACAGTATTACATACACATTGTACCATAACTCAAGTTATTACCTCTTGTACATGAAACCTGAAGAGAGGGGCCCTTCCTATCAGTTACCTTGGGGCTGGATGGGGCAAGGGCACCATATAGAAGGGCAACACAAGTAACTTGGAGTTAGCACTGATGCTCAGTTTGGGCAATGAGCTCGGGGACACATACACTCCTTTATGGACAACATTGAGAGGCAAGTCCACAGGCCTCCCAAGTGAATCATAACTAGAGGTGCACCACAGGCTTTACAGCTCGACCAGTCTTTCTAGGGGAACTGTTATAGTCTCTGCACTCTGAGCCTCATTTTCAGCATTGTCCTCACTTGTCAGGGAGTCTCCATGGGGGTAGAGAGGCTAGAACTTGGGGCACTTTCAGCTCCAGGAGTTACAGTTTCTGAGTCCACAACATTTGGCTCGCATGGAGAGCTTTGGACACTGGCAGTGGACTGTCAGGGCACTCAAAATACTCTTCTTGTTCGGTGTATCACCAGTCTGCCCCAATCTATCATTTTCCTCCCTGAAAGCTCAAACAGTTCAACCATGCACAATGATTCCATTTCATCTGATCTGATGCTTTGCACTTCACTTTCTGGGAGCATTGGCTCCAGGGATGAAGCTGGGGCTTAGACAGTCCAGAAGGCCCAGCTTTGTCTCCAGTATTGACTAGGGATTGCCCGAAACAATTGACTCAGTTAGTAAGAAGGATAGTATTCAAAGTCACTCTCACTTTCTTCCGATATGGACTGACAGTCATGCTCAACTGGGACTTGTGGAGGGACACTTTAACTTTACTTCTGTAGGTGCAGACTTTCTTGATCTTTTCTTAGCAGCAGCTCTAGTCACTGGTCCAGAGGGGCATCTTCTAGGGCTCAGACTCAATTAAGATTTGTCCAATGGGCAGTAAATGATTTCTATGCATTGTTTTACATCTTTGAATTATTCTCAGGCCTTACTTTGTACACTGGCAGATCATCTAGTTTGCCCACTACAATGTAGGGAGATGGTGCCATCTGTCAGCAATCTTGTGCTTGCCATGCAGTCCCAGATTTCTTAGCAATACCGATCTCCCTCCTGGAGTTCCTGTAATTTCACCTTTTATCATACCTTTCTTTGTTGGCAGATTTCTTTGGCAGCCATGGTTTGAGCCAGTTGAGTACGCATGAGTTAGCTGGGCCTTTAACTTTTGCACATACTGTAAACAGTTGTCAGCTTGAACCCCATCAGGAGAGACCCCAAAACACACATCTACTGGTAGTCGAGCTTCTCTTCCAAACATCAGGCGGTGGGGAGAATCCAGTGGCATCACTTTTGGTGCAGTTATAAGCATGTACCAGGGTGCTAATTTGTTGGCTCCATCTAGGCTTGTCCTTTGGGTGCAGGGTGCCTAGCATATCTAGCAAAGTGCGGTTGAAACGTTCAGGCTGTGGGTCCCCCTGGGGGTGGTAAGGAGTGGTTCTGGACTTTTGCACTCCCCACAGAGAAAGCATCTCTTTGATCAGACGACTCTCAAAGTCTCTCCTTGATCAGAATGGATTCTTTGTGGAGCCCCATAGTGAACAAAAGTTTTCTACAAGTACTTTGGCTACAGTGGATGCTTTCTGGTCTTTGGTGGGAAAGCTTGGGCATATCTCGTGAAATGGTCAGTGACCACCAGCACATTACTGATATTTCTTTGATCTGACTCCAAACTTAGAAAATCAATACAGACCAGCTCCATGGGTGCACTGGTGGTTATGTTAACAAAGGGGCAGCCCTCTGGGCAAAAGCTTTCCTCTGTAAGCTAGCGACTACAAGTTCGAATGTGTTGCTCCACATCAGCCCCCATCTTGGCCAATAGAATCTGGATCTCACCAAGTCAAGTGTTCTGTCTATACCAAGGTGCCCCATGTGGTTGTGCAAGGACCTCAATACTGAGTCTCGAAAGGCAGTGGGCAGCACTAGTTGTTGTTTGTCTACTTGTCCCCTCTGTCTACTGTTTCTCTGTATAACAGTTTATTGATCAGTTTCAACTTAGGACCTTCTTTGTATAACAGTGCAGTTCTCAAATCAGTGGAGCGTAATTTGCACATCTTTTCCTGCATAGAGGGCTTCTAAAGCTGCTTTGATCATGGGATCGCTGGATTGAGCCACTGAATACTGTCATTGTCCAGCTGAGGCAGTGCACCAATGTCTATTGCAGAAAAGTGGCAATAAGCAGCAGGTATGCAATTCTCAGAGGCTCCCAAGCAATCCACCATGCAGTCCACTCGTCCGTGGACATTTGTTCCTCCCTGTCAAACTTCCGGCAGAGTGCCCGAATGTCAGGTTCTGCCAGTCGGACCAATCATTCTGGGGAACAGGCCTCTGGGAGAGAGCATCAGCATCTATGTGGTTCAGACCTGCTCGGTATTCGAGAGCATAGTCATATGTAGATAATGCAGAAAGCCACCTATGGCCAGTGGCATCCAACTTAGCTGAGGTCTGCACATAGGTCAAAGGATTATTGTCAGTTTTTACTAGTATTTTGAGCCCCATACAAGTACTCATGGAATTGGTCAACAATAGCCCACTTCAAAGCTGGAACTCTAACTCTATGTACAGGATAGTTCTTTTCGGATGGGGTCAGGCTTCTACTGGCAAAGGCCACTGGTCTCAGGTCATTCTCGTGCTCTTGGTACAACACAGCCCCCAACCCTTGCAAGCTAGCATCAGTGTGCAGGACGTGGGTTTTCTTGGATCGGCATAGGCCAGCACTGGAGCATGGGTAAGTTGATATATGATCTCATGAAAAGCAGTCTCACAATCAGGAGTCCAGCGGGCCCCAAATACTTCACTCGGATGAAAATACACTCTTTCAGTCTTGAGGGATGCTGACTTTTGGTATTTTTGTGGGTTGGGGATACCCTTGAGTAAGGTTAAGTAAAGGGCGGATCACTCTTGAATAGTCCTTGATGAGCGCTGATAATAACCACAGAATCCCAGGAATCTTTGCAGTTCTTTTAGATTTTTGGGCTGTGGCCAGGTGGTCAAAAGCCTCAACTTTACTTAGTCGGTCTCTATTCCTCGGTGGATACTATGTGTCCCAATACTTTACTGATGTTTGAAAAATTGACACTTATCAATGGACAGTTTAAGGCCAAAGTCCTCCAGTCGGTCCAAACCTTAAATAATCTGCTCTCATGTTCCTCCAGTGAGCTGCCAAACACAATAACATCATCTAGGTATACCAGGCACTCTAGTAAGTTCATGTCCCCGCTGCACGCTCCATCAATCGTTGAAAAGTGGCTGGGGCACCTGAAATCCTTGAGGCATCCTCATGAATTCACTTAGAAGCCAAGCGGACAGATAAAGGCTGTCTTTCACGGTCCTCTGGGGCCATCGGGATCTGATAGTACCCTGCGGAGATCCAGCACAGAGAACCACTTGCTCCCGTTTAGGCAGTCCAAAGCATCCTGAATGCGGGGCATTGTGTACTGATCAGGGATAGTCCGCGGTTTAAGGTGCGATAATCCACACACATCCTTACTGTTCCACTCTTTTCCTCACTACCACAATGGGGAAGCATAAGGCTTCTGGATTCTTGTATTACACAACAGCTAACATCTCTTGCAGATGCGTCTCACATCATATGCTCAGCAGGTGCCAGGCGTCGAGACCTCTCACGAAATAGTCTTTCGTCATGCAGCCGGATATTGTCACTCCTTACACGCATCCTACATCCCATTCCTTTAAAAAACACCTGGTCTCTCTGGGCAAGCTTCTCACTGATCTTCACTTTCCATTCAGCTGGCAGCGGGAGCGCGAAATCAAACAAGTCAGGCGTTACTCTGTCATTCTTCCTGAACTCTTGCTGCTGGTAGCACTGCAGTGTCTCACAATGCACATTAGCCAGGATGCAACCTCTGTTTACTCGAATGTCTCTTTCAGACACATTATGAACTTGGACCATTACCCTTCTGGCATAAGCATGGGCTCTAGCGGGCAAAATACTAGGCTTGACCAGCAGTCCCTCTGGCAATTTTCCATCGCCTGGTGCATCCAACATTAATATTTTATTCTTAACATCCTTTCTGATACGGACCTCTCCCTGTAAGGTACACTGGGCATTTGGCGCCAGGGTCAGAGACTCAGGATCCTTCTTCCATACAATTCAATCGGTTCCTCTGGTTCTGTTTTTCAGCATCTCTGTGCCTCATAGGCCTTCTTAATTAAAGCCGAACTCTTAAAGCTCTACTAGTCTTTGTACCCTGTTTTTCATAACACAACTGTTGCCAGCCTTCCGAACATATGAGCATTTGTTCCAATCAACAAAGGGACACCATCATACAGTCCAGTGGGGGACACACTAGGCTAGGGTCTCTACTTGTTCGGCCACTCCAGCCACGGAGGTGGGGAAAGACAGCCAAATCGGATATACCGGAATAGGGTAGGCTTCTCACTTAACCCCCATACATGCAGTCCTTCTAATGGTTGTAGGATACGTCTGACAAATGCTTCTGATACTAATCTTGGAACATAATTGTCACTTGGGAGCCACTGTCTAATATAGCTCTTGTAGACACTCCGTTCACCTTTACAGTGGTCTCCATGGAGGACCCACTACTGGACCAGTCTGGAGAGGCGGTAGTGGGGCTGGGCAACTGACCTTCCACAAAAGGCCGTGAATTAGCATTTTGGTGCCCTCACTGGGATCTATGTCGTGCACCTCTTAACCACTGATTTCTTCTCCAAGCTCTTGTAGCCTATATGCAACTTTGTCAGTGTCTTTGGGGACTGGCATTCCTTTTCATGTGCCCATCTTTCCCACAATTATAGCAAAATATGCTTTCTGGAGTTTGAGCTGGCTGAGGCGCCACACTGGGAGCCAGGGGCGGGTGTGACTTAACTGAAACCTTGGTGCCATCTCTGTCTCGCGGCGTGATAAGCATTTGGAGACATCTCGTCAGTTTCTCCACTTCCATGGTCAAGGAATCGAGTTCGGAGCTGTTATCAGCAGGAGATACATGGGTGGGTACCCCACCCCCATAGCAGATGCAGTAGGATATAGGTCAGGGCCCGTACTTGCAGGCGTGGCCTTCATAAAGTGACTGTTTGAATTCCGGATCTCTCTCAACAGTTCGCCCCATTGTGACATATCTTTTTCCTTGTCAGAGCACTCATTGACTGCCAACCTCTGCCCCTGAACTTCATGATGGGTCACCCTCAGTCACTCGGTCAGAGCTGCAGCTATTGGTGCAGGTCCTCCCGAGGTCGTCTTTCTCAACTCCTCGAATTTCTCTCATTAACTCATCATAGGAGGGTGGGGATTCCAGTCGATCTGCCAGGTGTAACTGAAGCAACAGCAGTTCTGAGAAGGGGGCAGACTTAGGATCCTGTCCAGCCTGGTTCGGTCCAGTTCAATCGCTGACAAACTACCTTTCTGAGGCATTCTTGCAACAATTTTTCCAGCCGAGATACATACACAGACAACAACTCCCTTGGTACTGTTGTGCATCTCTTACTCTCCACCATAGGTCCTCATCAAGAATCTGGGCTCCCATACACATTCTCCAAGGCCTCAAGATAGGCCTGTGCAGTCGCTTCAGGGTTACTGGCCCGTTTAAGCGGATGGTAGCCAGGGCGGGACCTCGGGCTCTCACTAACCCTCTTCGCTTTTCACCTTCGAGCATTGCCATTTCTACACTTGGGGGCAACATAGTCTATCCAGGTCTCCCAGTCTCCTCCCCTTGGGGGGTGGGAGGGTGCCAGAAGATCCTCAACCTTCGGTAAGAGTCGTGACTAATGGCAGGTGCAGAAATAGGAGTCTGCATTGGTTCAGCCACCATTACTGGCACTGGAGCAGGAGAGGTGTTGGGGAGGAACACCCCAGGTGGCAAGAATAGTTTCTTCAAGTCCTCCACAGTTTTCCCTCTCCCAGCAACCATTCAGCAAATTTCTCTCAAAGTTTCAGATAGTGGTGGGGCTGATTCCCCGGTCTTTACTGTCCTTAGTTATCACTCTCCAAGCAGTGAGGGTCCCTCTGGGGTAATGGTCTGTGGCACTTTGGAGCTATCTATGGGATCCTTAAACTCTACTAGGGCCAGGAAAGTGTGGGTGAGCAGATTAGCATGCCGACCCACCACCATAGGGTTTTGTAAACCTTCCACCTGAAAGTACTCCTGCACAGTGTCCGTATTGATACCCAGGGGATGTCCAGGATAAGCATAGCATTTTGGGGTCGATCTCTCCCAGTACACCACTCCACCAGCGGTGCACAGCCACTTCTGTCGGGTACCCATTTTTTCTTAACAGTGGTTCGTAAATATGGCCACTAGAGGACACACAATCCCAGCGGTGAGCCTCAAGATGTAACCCCAGATGGCGCTATCCCAGGGCCACTACCCTGCCTGATTTGCCACCAACAGGTCGAGGCCTGGATCCAATGGCGGTGCCTCCACCCAGAGGTCAGGGTTTGCAATAGTTAAACTAACTTGGTCACAGCCCTCTGGGACACTGCAACCCCTTTCTTCCCACTAGTGGCCCACACAATATATCAGAATTACCTTCACAGTATACACTTACCCCCAGGTCTGGTTCCGGCACTGGGACCTCCTGTGAAATGAGATACAGTGCAACAATCACAGTACAGTACTTTAACATAGACAAACTCAGGCAGTATAACTTTGCTGAAACAAGCAGCCTGATTTATTTAGGGGATATAACAAGGACAGGGGAAATCAGGTTAATTAGCTTATCACTCTAATAATCTACCTATGGCTCTGTGCACAGGCCTATCCCTATCAGTTACTGTCCCTGGGTACCCAAGCCCTAGTGGCTAGTCCAAACCGTGGCAGCTGGTAGGGGCCCTTTCACAGAGAAAAGGAGAATTAAACAGTCAGCAGTACAGTAATTCCATTTGGATTTAATGTGGCAATTCAACAAGGAGCAACCCTGAATTAGTACTCACGACCTCCAAATAAGATAGGGTCCTTCAATGTCAGCAGGGCTCACTTGAGGTACACAAACCTCTTCACACATCCATATAAAAGAAAGTACTATACCAGGCAGGCTGCATCTGTATCCCGATCGCAATTACTGCACAATACCGGGAGAACACACAGCAGATTCAGTTCCTGACAGACCGAGTGCAATTTTCAGCAATTCTTCCAGTCTTCTACAGGGTGAGCCTGGTTTCTACTCTTCAGAGATCCTTTGATTCTTTTCAGGGGACTGATTCAGTCCTAACAAGCTGTTACACAAGCTGCAGACCGAACTCTGGGCCTTACACACGTTTTTGACTAAAACTGCACACTGAAAAAGCACAGGGCTCCTTCCTTCTTCACTGCCAAAGCTCAACTGAACTCCAACTGACGAAACCGGCACTTCCTTTGAGTTCCTCCCAGTTCTTGACTGGATTGGCTGTCACTCACAATAGACTGCTGCTGTTGGTCCAAAAAGGCACTGAAGTCTAAACTACATCTCCCAGAGTCACTGCCCATACAATCCTCTTGTGGCTGGCTCAGATTATGAGTCCAAGTTCTGATTAGTCCAAGGCATCATTTTAGAGCTAGCTTACCCCACACTGATTGGTCCAGTTCAGCAGTTCAAAACTAGAATGGGGAACTAGCAGACACAGTTCTGACTGCAAAGAAAGCAGGTTAGACAAACTGTAATTTCATTATTACTCTAAATAATTTCTGGCAAACAGTTACATCTTTCAGATAGGTTCCTTTGCACTCCTAGTGACTGCAAAAATGAAGTGAATTGGCAGCAGCTCGAGTGGTACTCAGAGAAGCACACAGTCCCCATACAAACTAATTATGTCTGCAAGCAGACAGCTCTTAAAAGACAGTACCAGAGGCTCTAAAACACTCACTGATAAATGGCTTAAATGCCAAACACCATTCAGGCTTGGAGCATTCAAGCAAGCTCCTGGAAGTCTTTTGGGAACCCCATTTGCAGGGGTTACATGAGGTACCTACAGGAGCCAACGTCCAGCAGCTCAAGCATGTCCATAGATTCATTGTCCTCTGAGGAGGATGTTGATGAAAGGAGGAGCTGAATCCAAGGATACTGCTGCCAGGGGCATAGGCCAAAACTGGGTCCTGTCAGACTCCATACGGTGTTACTTTAAGGAACAAACAATCTCTCTGTGGTGTTTCAAGGTGACTGGCCCCTGAGGGCCCATGTACCCGAGAAACTCCTGCAAGAATGTAAGAGGGCTGTGGGGAACATAGACGTAGGGTCTCGAGAACCTCTACCTGGACTGCAGGGTTGCTCTGGGGACCTCATTCAAGGGAGGATCTGGCAGGACTGCCCAAATGGAGTCATCCTATGTCAGAGGAATGACTCGATCAGTGACCATGGGAGGATTCCTACAGGTGGGAAGAATGGAGCTGTACAATCACCGTAAGGCAGCCCCAGTCCTCATCGATGATGGTATCAACTAATAGCTCCAAGGAGAACACCACCTCTGGCCATCATCAGACTCTGATCCTGTTACTGTTTTCTATCATTTTATTAAGTTACAACAAATTAACCCCCTGTTGGGGCTACCTGAAAGTCCATGAAAAGGCTCGTTTCCCTGGGGTTTTGCTTCCAACCCCATTTTTTGTCTGGGTACCTCTATTTCCTGGCTGTCCCCTGTGTCCCCTTGTCTCTCCTGCTGGCTCCCACATTGGTTTCGAGAGAGCAGGGCCAGAGGAAACTGTAGCTTGGAGCGCCTGCTTGGAATGGGCACTGCGGTGCCAGAGAGCTCCATACATGCGCACAAGCGCAAATTCATGTGGCCATTTCAGTGGCCTTTGGGGCTGCCTCTCCAGTGGTCCCAGTCCCAAGCAAAAGACAAGAGAGGGACCAGATACCTTAGTTTATAGGGAGAGGCATCGAGCCAGAAAATTACTTTTTGTGAGCACCACCACTGAGTTTATGGAGCCAGCCACCTCATGAATATTAATGAGGTGGCTCGACTAGTAAGTGAATGAAGAGCCTGTCTAGTGCTGGGGCATAGTGTGTAGCGCTCAGACAGGCAGGAAAAGGAAAATAAATAAATAAATAAAGATGTGCTGCTGCAAGGGGAAGTTAAGACCACCAGTTTCTAGGAAATAAATAAAATGTGTTTTACAGACTGCAGCCAGGAAACAGTGTGGGGCTGTGTATTAGTTGCCTTGGGGCAAGTGAAAATGGGAGCAGTGACTGCAAAAGGGATAAGGCAACAGGTTAAAGGATGCAGTTGGCTAACAGGGCACATGGGTGGCTACAGCTGTGTGGGGAAATGTTTAATTAAAAGCTTATGGTTTGGCTGCAGGGACATTTGAAATCTGGGACTCTGTAAATGTGTGGACCTATTTACTATGGCCACCATGTTTTGCAGCCATGTGACACTAGCCAGCCAACCACCGAGCCAGGACTTGCCAAAGGGACTCTGGCACTGATTAACAGACTCTTGGGGAAATACCGGGAAAATCTAGGTGCCTTTGGGACATGATGGAAACTTTTAAGTACCTCAAGGAATCAACAAAGTCCAGGAGGATAGCATCTTTCAGAAAAGAGATGTGTAAGAACAAGGGGCACAATTTAAAGTTAGAGGGGACGGCTCAGGGTAATGTGAGAAATTCTTTCACGGAAAAAGTGGTGGGCCTTATGGAACCGCCTTCCTGGAGAGAGTTGTAGGGTCTAAAATAGTGGGAATTCAAACAAGCAAGGGACAGACATAAGGCAATTATAGTGGGGGGGTTGCAGGAAGTAGCTGTTGGTTAACTAGAAACTACAGCTTATCCAATAGGTGAGAAATGGGCAGACTGGGTGGGCCAAGTGGTCCTTATCTGCCGTCAAAGTCTATGTTTCTATGTTTTCTGCACCAATGAGGCATTGAGGGAGCCCTCATACATATTAATTTTTCTTAAGGACAGTGGCTCCAGCCAATGGGGAGTGAGAAAGGGCTCCCAAAAGGAAAGAACAGTTAAACTTGAGCCAGTCTGTGGAGCTCCTCCAGAAGGTGGGGGCCCTGCCCCTGAGAAACTGGGGCTGTGAGATGGCTCGCCTGGGGGCTGTCACTGATTTTTCCCCAGGGCAGGAAAGGGCTCCCACTTCAGGAAATGAAAGAAGCAGCTTGAAGAGAAAATGAAGGCTGCGTTGTTCTAAGCTGCACCACAACAGTGAAGCAAAGAAGCAGAGAGAGAAGATGTTGTGTCCTGAACTGGAGTAAAAGAACAAAGGTTGGGTCTAAGCCTGGGAAAAGACGTTGCATTCTGAGCCTGAAAAAGAATGAAGGTTGTGTCTAAGCCTGGAAAAGATGTGATACAGAGGATGAGGAATATAAATGTGATGAGGAAAGAGAAAGGAAGAGTAAGCCTCTTGAGTCAGAGAAATGCTAGGTACCTGCACGGTGAGAAACTGTTCTGTGAGTGTGCAGGTGATATCTGTGTGAGCCAGAGCAAAAGGTAGCTGTGTTAAAGTTGAGAGACTGTGAAAGCAGAAGGATGGACAGGTGCTTTCTGGTCCAGTACCTGTTGTCTGCTCCTGAGATGCAACAGAGAGAAAAGGGATTGCTGTGCTGCACACCATGGCGGAAATAAAGAGTTAAATGAGAAGCAGAAGAGAATGTGATGAAGTGTTTCTGCTGACACCCAGGGCCAGGTGGGAACTTGCTACCCCCCATCTAGTGGGGTCCTGCCACTGCAGGGGTCATGGGTCTTGTACCCGAAAGTGCTAGGGCACTCTGATCGGAGGGAACCAGGCCTTGGGGCCACCCCCGGTTTAGGTCCTCTGTAGTGGGCAGGCCTTGCGACATGACCTGCAATGGGGCCTGTAATGGACCAAAGGGGACAAGCTACAAGATCTGCAGGCAAGAGAGAGAGAGAGAGAGAGCAAGCTGCAGCCTCTGTGCCTCTGTTCAAGCATTTTGCCCGGTTCTGCCTGTGATCCATCTATCCCCAGGACTTCAGAGAACTGTACCATCCAAGGACTGACTCTGCAGAACCGTGAGTAAACTGCAGGAATTGCCCCACACCTGGGGACAGTAAATAAGTTAAGCAAGCACGCTGGGGCTGGAGGTACAGCCAAAGAGAGAGAAATGTAAGCAGTTAAAGTAATTTAATTCAAGTAAGCGTGCCAACACTGGCTACCAGCTGCACCTCAGACCTGCAACTTTAAAACTGGGTACTCAGGTACTGAACTTAAGGAAATGGACTTGGACCTGGGGTCTGGGTTTGGACACCTGCAGCAGTTAGCTAAATAGATAGATAGACCTGATGGCTGCATTGATTGAGATCTGGGTCTGAATTTGGGAAAAGCAAATCTTGAAAATGTTTACTTGACCTCAATTCCACTACCCCATTCCTAAACCCTCCCTGTAAATAAACCACTGAGTTATTGTTTGCAGCAGAAAATGATTCCCAAGCCTGATTTTAATGAGCCTGTGTGTTGATGAAGTGAAAAGGTAAATGTTTTAACTGAATGTGTGGAAGCTCGAACTTGTTAAGTCCATGCCTAGGGTAACTGTTGGGGAGGTGGGTAAGCACAATATCCCAGGAGTTGTACTGCTGGTAGTCAGCCTACTTAAAACGTACTCTGGGTGTAGGCATCACCATTTTGTTTTAGATTTTGAAAATAACCTCCTGTTATAGCTATGGGAACCCAGGCCCATATCCTGGCTAGTGGCCACCCAGGTAGGGGTAGTGGCCTTCTCCAGATGGCACCTGAGAGGGCTACACAAAAAAAAAGACCCTGATACAAGGCCATCTCCAGTAACAGACTTAGAGTCAACAACTGGCCTTAGAGATGGATTTACCACTGCATGATCAAGGCCAGAACTGCCCTCAATTGTAGGTCTGATGTTAGCCCCAGTATTAACCCTAACCCCAATGACACGAGCAGCACCGGACCTATCTCAGCATAACAAGCATCACTGGCATTGTGATTTGTGCTGGGCCCAAGACTGACACCGTGGTCAGTGTCACATCCATTCAGAGGTGTCTCCCTCAGTATCACTAGTAACACCAAAGAAATAACCACCTCCACCTCTGCAACAGAATGCAGCCTGGCCCCGTGTTGGTCCCTCTCCCGACATTGCAGCTGGTGCTGCCCGCCCACTGACACTATGAATAGTGTCAGGAGCTGAGGCAGCACCTAGCTGTGACACTGAGGAATTCACCAAGGCAGACTATGTGTATAGCTTTGGCCTCATCACTAGGGATGTTTGCTGTCCAGGGCAGACAGACTGTGGGAGGAGGGGTTGGCAGGTAGCCACCCAATAGGAGCAGGCTGTCCACCAGACTCATCTACCAGGGCTTCCAGTGCATCAGCAGGGCAAGGTCAAGGAGAACCCTGTTCTTCCATAGAACCAAAGGTCCCAGGATGGGTCCAGGAGAAAGGCCCAGAGTCTTACCTCAGCCTTACAAGTGCAATGCCTGCCTCCAAGGTTACAGTCGACTGAACCCCCCAACCCCACCACAACCACTTCATCACGTGGATTTCCAGTATGCAGTGGTCCATGTAGAAGCAGGTGTTGCACCCATCTATGTTGTGAGCTGGGCCAGGCAAACCATGCAGGAATGATGCCAGGACATTATCGCCATTTGTTTCACAGAGACATCAATGCATAATGAGGGGCATATGGTGTTTCTTCTTAGTCCCCTTCTTATCTGGTTTTGGGGAAAAGACGAGAAAGAACGATGTCACAAACTTTAAAGTGGTGACATAGTTAGAAGACAAAAGCACTGCTGCTGCTGCTCCACAGTGTTGCCTCGATGGTGGGAAGAACAGAACTGAGGTGGCTAGGGAACCGTGACGGTTATTGGCTGGCACACCGGCATCACATGAGGTACAGTCCAAACATGGTTGAATCATGACAGCAAGCTACTAAATAAGGATTTATAATCACTACAGCCAGTGAACACAGGCAATTAATGAAATTACCACAGTTTTTATGGAAATTACAGTCTGTAAACAAAATTGCCATTTTGTCCCTCTAGCATGAAAATGCTACACCATGCTTCACTGCTAAGGTGCAATGGAGACACATCCATATAGTGGCCATTCATAAAGGTGCAAATATATTTATGGAAGTTGGGGCTGTAGAAAATTGGAAACCTTCAACTTATTGTTTTCTGTTCTTCTAGAGTCCCACACAGAACCAGACAGGTCTGATGCTATCTCTCACACTAAGTTTATCGGCACTCCTTCCACCCCTGTATGAAACGAAACCTCCTACCAGATTCCACAAAGTGCATATATTTAAATAAAAAATATAAATAAAAGAAATATAGAGGGGTACATTCGATATTGGTGATACTTTGGCTTTAATTTTCAATGTATTTGTGATTGTGAGGGTGAGTAAGGAATGGTGTGAGTACTGCATGATATCACAGAGGCTGAGATAAAAAAAATTGAGTACATCATTTAGCAGTCAGAGACCACATGATGGACTGAGTTCTAAAAATAAACCAGTCCAGTCCAGTTTTCTTTTGTGTGGTTGGTGGTGGTGGAGGTCAACTGACTTTGGCTCAGTGCCACAGTAGCCAGCAGGTGAGGTGAGGGTATACACTGTGGGCATTACTAAAACAATACTGTTAGTGATGCCTCGGCAAGTCTTGAAATTAGGATTAAAAATTCTGCAAGTTGAAAAAGTCAACCAATCCAGTTAAGTTTTCTTTTCAGAGAGAACCAGGGGTTACAACAGGTAGGACATTGAATTCAGACCACAACAGCAGCACTATTCAAAATGTCAGCAACCATGGACCCTGTTTTGGATTTGTGAATGCAGGAAATTAAATTAATGAAAATATTTACTGTAAAACTATTTTTAGAGAAAGCTTCCCATCCGCAAATATAGCAAAATATTCTTAATGTTAAAATTCTACAGTACATTCTGCATGGTATCCAGAATTGTATGAAATTGTTTATTTTAACCAACAGAAATGGGGTAATTTCTTGTCTGGAAAATACTGGCATTAATAATTACTATTCAATTAAATGGATATAATTGGGTTTGGTAGGATATTAACCTCTTCAATACATTCATTCAATAGTGCCATTTTCCATATTATTCAAAATACCAAATTATAAAATGGACAAGAAAAATTCCAAAAGCTGATTTGTCAGACTGGGTCTTTAGCCATGTGTAATTCTTACAACAAACACACAAGTTCCAACTGACAGTGCTGACCTAATAACACCTGTCTACAAAAGTATCAGTGACCAAATGTTTGCAAGTTGGAAACCACCATTTAAAAAAAAAATTAGTCAGTACCATTCCGAGACAGCAGGTTGCTCAGCACAAAACAAACAAACAAAAAATCACACATAGTTTGACATTTCTGCTAGTCCTGCAGTTGAAGCATTGCTGAACAGTATTGTGTACCATGCCGATTGCAAAAGTATTTCAAAACATGGTGTTTCTCCCAGCAGTGCAGAATTACTGTTAGTGCTGGTGCAGTTACTTTGATATTTTTAGTTGTTTAACCAGGTATAGCACACTAAGCTGAAAGCTTATTTTACAGGAGCGACCTGGGAGCACAGGAAGTTAAGTGACTTGCTCAGGGTCATACAGTATGCAAGTGGAAGCTGTGGATTCAAACTCAGGTCTGGTCTGCTGGATGTTACCAGATTTGTAGCTCAGAGCCTTAAACCACTGCTATACTGCCTCCCCGACTGCCTTACAATTGGCATGGCCACAAAGTAGGAACCCTATCTCAAAAAGTCTGGACTTACTGTAATTTCTCTGGACGCTCCTGCCTTTGACAAGATACTAAACAGTTTTTTCCCAATGTGCTCATTCAGAAGCTGCCACGCCAGAGCTGTGTGACCATGAAGTGGAGCAGCTGGGAGCAATAGTGATCAGTGTTATGGCACAGCATCATGTTCACTGTGCGGAAATCTCTGGTACATGCTCAAACAATCGAACATGCCATGAGTTACTGACTCCACTGTATATGTTTCCCCTCTGACCCTCTATGATTGACCATGCTGCTAACGATGCATGGTCCACTCCATCCTCATGCATGGCTTCACAGCAGCACAGGAGAATGGGCACAGAATGAAATTTACACGCAGGCCCTCCACACTTTCATTTCTACCCATAGCTGAATCAGGTGACATGCTGCTGACTCCACTCTCACTTGTGAGAATACTGGCTCAGTTTGGACTATTTTATCATAAGCGGAAGAACACACTGCCTGTCATGCATTATTACCTAAATAGCTAGTCAAGCAAGTCTATTAATTAGGTATTTCACTCCAAAAATGCCTCTATCCAGTGTGGGCACTTACCTTCATTATGATGTAGAAGGCCAAGTACAGAAGCAAGTTGCAAATGAAGATTCCCATCAGGTAAGATGCAAAATCCTTTGGCCTGGACACCAGTCCAAAGATAGCACTAATACAAGGAAAACCATGTTAGAATAAATAGTGTGTATTTTGTATTCTTATGTGTATGTATCTGGTCATCCTTGAAAATGGGCTTTTTTTTAGCTCATTGACCTACCAGGTCTATCAAAAATAAATCAAAATTCAGTGTTGTACCACAGTATCCTATGGCAGCAGTAAACAGGCTATATAGACAATTTCAGCAGGGTTTAAAAGGGAATGCAAATCTTCACACCTTTTTAGCCTATCTAAATGTCTATCTAGAACCTTCTGTGCAGCTGCAGTGACCACAGAAAATAGGAGAGACAACACATCCACACCTAAGAAGTTATTCAAAATTATGAAATGGCAAGAAAAATTCATGGATTCTGATTGGTCAGTGCTGACCTTCAACAGTGATGTTATCCCAGCACATCACACCTATTCAAACAGCAACTAAAATGTATTTTAACAATGTATATTTTCACCTTGTCTCTCTTTTTTTTAACAGGCAAGCCATTTTATAATTGTAATAATACACTCCAGGGTGTGTTTCATGTGGATAACATAACTTCATGGTTGTTGGACTCACTCAGCCTGCAACCTCATGCCCAAGCACCCGAGATGTGACGTTACTCCAGGATGTTACATGCCCTGTCATGCAATATTGCTTACGTGAACTATGTTCCCAGATATAATATACATCTGTGAAATCAACAGTTCAACTGCATTTTAACAAATAAAATGTTTAATACAGTACTGAGTGTTGCAAAAGAAACTACATGTCCATTAACATTTGTGTAAAAATTTAAAATAAGTGTAACCCCAGGACTGGTAAGGATTATTATGGGGCACTTTATTTTTCAGAGAGGGCTGCACAGGTATTATTGAGTTATTGTGTTTGGTAGGGAACACAGCACAGCTTCAAAATTGGCATCAGACTTTATGTGGCATAAATAAACGTCATTAGAAAATAGGTTTGAAATTTCCTGGTCTTTGATTGGTGAGCCTCTTCCCAGGGAGAAACTGGGAAATAACAAGTCCCTGTGTCAACTGCCTATCATAAAAAAATGAAAATTACATACTTACTGTAATTCTTGATCTTCTAGAAATAGCTTTACCATTTATTCACACTAATGGGTCCGTGCTAGAGGCACCAGGACCCTGCAGTAAGGGACACCAGAACTTTACAGGAGGGCTGGGGCCAAGGCAAGCCATGTGCATACATGGTGCCATGAGTAACTTAGCGGTACTAGGCTGACCTCGGCACCAGCCCTCAACCACCCGAGTTCTTTTTTTTTTTACTGAGGAAGCACAGAATAACCTAACTAGAAGTTATGCACAAATTCTAACGGCATATGGAGACCTGGTGACCCATGTAAGAATGGTAAACATTCAATTAATCCTGAGTTCTCACAGTTCAGGCACTGAATAAAAGAGACAACCAAAAAACATAATGGAGCGAGCTTGGGGATGCGGGTGGCGAGTGAATAAATGGTAGATATTCCTAGAAGATCAAGAATTATAGTAAGTAAATAATTTTCACATCTTCCAGGAATGTATCTTCACCATTTATTCACACTAATGTCAGAGTACCAAGCTGAGAAGAATCCCTAAGATAGGGTGGAAGGAGTAATAAGCTTGCTCAGGACTGAAGCCATTCGACAATGTTTTCAAAGTGGCACACTGCCTGGAGAATGAATCTAGGGCATAGTGTGTAACAAAAAATGTGCACTGTGATCCAAGATTTAACTTTGCAATGTATCACCAACAGGCACAGGACGAACCTCTGCCAGGGCATGAAATCTGCAGAGGAAGAGTCAGGGCTTAATCAGCCCATGAACATGACCCATGTAATGGCATAGCAGAAATGCAATAGCCCACCACCCAGGAGAAATGCTCTGGACTGGAGCAGGCTGATGCTTTGAACTGGGAGCAAAGGAAACCAAAGATGATTGGATTACAAAATCCTAAATGTCTCCCTGTAAACGTGAGGACCCTTCGAACATTCATAGAATGGAGAGAGACAGAGAGAGAGAATGCTTCCCATAAATTTGGAAGCTGGCAAGTAAGAAGGTGGCATAGTAGCAGATTCAAATAAAACTCCACGCCACTTAGGATGGGACTCAGGGTAAATATTCAATTCAATTCAAGTTTATCATAGAACTGCTCCATTCAGCAGGCTCATTCACAAGGAGATCCCAACATGAAGCAGAGACATGTACAAAACAATTGACAATACACTGTATGGGAAACAAGAAATCAAGATACAGTTCAAATACAGGAATACAACAACGAGAATGGTGTACAACAGCAATAGAATGTGCAAGGTAATACATTCAGGAGTTGTACAAATAGCATAAATACAGGAACATGTGCAAGTACAGTGTATGTACAGTAACAAGGCATAATAGAGAAAGGCAATCAAATTACATCTTTTAAATACAGCTTGAAAATAAGTGTGAGGATAAAATTACCCTGGTAAGGGGTGTGAAGTAAAAGAGAAGTGGGGGAGATAGAAGGACTGAGGATGGAACAACAGAGGAATATGATGGGGTTGCAGAGGTGAGGAATACAATTGATAGGAATAGAATAAAGGGCATGAGGACTAAAATAGGGATTGCCAGAGGAAGGTGAAGTCACAACAGGGGATGAATGGAAGGGTGAAGTGATCAGGAGCAAAGGAAGGGGGAGAGGGAGAAGGGTCAGGAACTAAGTGCAAGAAAAAAGAGATATGCAGGAAAGGAACAGAGGGTGGAGCAGTGATCAACGGGAGGGGTTGTTCAGGATAAGGTAGAGGGAAATTGCAGGAGGACACAGAGGGAGGGAAGGGTAGGTTAACGATGGGAAGCGGAAAACAGGGAAGGTAGGAGAGGAGGAATAAGAAGAGGAAGGAGGGAGAGGAGGATACTGAGGGGAGGGAGGTCCAGTCAGGGGATAAGGGGGCATAACACAAATGGCAGTTGCATTTTTTCATTACGAGTTGATTGAGACAACGCTGGACAGCTTAAGAACCATTTGTAAGCTATTCCAGTCTGTGGACAAGGAGCAGGATACATCATATGAGGGTTACTCAACTGTAACCACAGTTGTGGGAGTGGTGTATGGTGTACATCCACACTTCTTCAACTTAGGTTTAAAGGAAAATGATTTGCCAGAAGTGTGGCTAATAGAGCATATCCACAACCTTAGAAACTATGTTACCCTGTGGAAAACTGAGTATTGATCTGTGAACAAGGAATGGATTGATACACTCTATGAGCAGAAGGATAACCTCTAAAGATTGTTTCCAAGAAAAGCTCTAGCTCAGATGTCACAAGAGACTCAAGGGCTTGCAGGTGAGCATGTCCAATACAATTTTGATATTCCTAGCAACTACCAACTTCTGGATACGGAACTTGTGTGTAAATGACTCTAAAATACCTCTTAAAAGAGGTAAATTAGCCAGGTACAAGGTACTAAGGGACTCCTGGTATGGAGATCTAAGACACACTGAAGCTTGACTGAAAATGCTGAAACAGCACCAGGAAGGTCCAGAAGTACTCCAGAAACTTCAGAGGTGGACACTGAAACACTGAAAGGGTCTATATGGGTTGCAGAGCATCAGATGGAAAGCCTTTACTAGGCTACAAAGTCATGCTAGTGGGAGATTACAGCAGCCAAAGAATTTCAGAACCTTCTGAGATGCCATGTATGCATTTACTCCAACTCCTCAGGAGCTAGGCCTGAGCTGAAGGGGAGCACTTGTTGGGATGGACTAGGAGACCTTAAGCCAATTATCCAACCTGAGAAGAAGAAGGTCCTCTGACTGCTAAGTGGAAGTCCGCTCAGCAGATGGAAGCATATTCATTGAGGCCAGAAGGGTGTGATGAGAATGATCGTGGCATGTGAACATGCAACTCAGCAACACCCTCTGCATGGGGGGCGTGCAGAAGATTGTTGTAGAACCCAACCACCTCATGACGGAAAAACAGCATGTCATGGGTTTCTGGAGCAGAAACAGGACAGTGTGACACTGAATGAGCATGCAACAGGTTCACCCCTGGTGAGCCCACTAATGACAGTGAGCTAACAGAATCACTCGTAAGGATGAATCTGTGGCTGGCTGAGCTCATCTGGCACTGAATTCTCGACTTCTGGAGACAGAAGGTCTGGAAACAACTCACTGCTGAAAGCCCTGTTCTTATAGTCTGACAACCTACCAGCAGAGGAGATAAGAGTGTGCTTTTATTGTTTGCAATGCCAAATAGCAAACAGTATAGCCTAGAGGTTAGAGTAACGAGCTGTGAATGAGCTTAGTACATCCAGCAGACCAGATCTGAGTTTGATTCTCACAACCTCCACTTGCATACTGTGTGACTCTGGAGCAAGTTGCATAACTGCTCAGTGCTCCCGTCATCCCTGAAAACAGGCACTTGTGCCTAGTGGGCATTACCAGGTTACCAAAGACTAAAAAAAATGTTCATAGAGGACGGTTTTGTAGCCAAAGAGATCCACCCAGGCCCAGGGGCACAGGATATTGCCCTTCTAAGAAAAGGAGGGATTAACAGTTGGACTCAAACTCAAAAGAGTTTGGAGGCCTAATAGAGGGTTACCCACTTCAACAGAGAGACATTGGAGAGGTCATCTCAGGGCCCAGTATGAAGGGGAAAAACTGGAGAAGAAGATCTCCACTGACCAAGAAATGAGAGGTCGAGCCAGAGATTTAACCACCTGCAGAAGAGCTAGACTGTCCTGCTCAAAGAGGACAAGGAGTGTGCTCTGATCTAGGTACAGGAGTACTGGTATTGAGCCTTTTGGGAGGAAGGCTGAACTTCTATCACAGCTGTAGAGGCTAAGAACAGCCGTAGCTGTAGAGGTCAGATTAGGCATGTCTAGCTCCAACAGGGTGAAAAGGGGTTACTAAGCAGAACCCCAGAGTTTCTCTTCCTTTCTCTTTTCTTTTTTTTAAAAAGGGATAAAGCTAGCTCTGAAGGGACAGAGAAAGCAGAGAAGACCCTAGGAGCTAGGGTAGACCCAGAAAAGGTGTGACATCAGGCACAGCAGAAAGGCCTGGGTTCAATGAGACCAAGGCAAGAATCCTAGCTGTGCTCCAGAGAATGAGGTTTGGAATGTACCTCAGGGTTCTAAAACCTTTTTGGATGGGGCATAGGGAGGCACCCTGAGTGGAAAACCTCCAGCAAGGATCAGGTGCCATACAGGACATAGAACATGGCATCAGAATGCTGCCAGGCACGGTGTTGGACATTGAGACATGGTGCAGCCATGGCAAAATGGTACTGAACCCCCGCCAGAGACCACTTGGTGCAGATCCACCACCAAACACAGTACAGAACACAGCGGGCACCAGTGATGGCACCAGTCGGCAACAGGATGCTAGAGCCAGAACGAGATCAGACCCATGCCAGCACCAGAGACAGAATCAAAGACAACAGGAGACACAACACTGGGAAAACCTAGATACAAGGCTGGCATTGGGATCAGAATTGCAAGGGCAGCACCAGAAGGAAAGAATCGCCTGGAAAACCCTGGCGACTAACGGTGCCACTATGGTACCCGTGACTTTAGCGACCATGACTGGAGTGCCTATCAAAGGGTGACTCAGTCATGGTGCTTGTCTTGGGTGACTGGAGAAGGTGGGTGACCGGATTGGAGGGTGTGTGCGAAATGGCGACATCCTGTCACTACATGCCTCACGCACGGGGAGGAGGAGGAACACACCGAGTTAGGGATGGAGGTTGTAGGGAGTGGTGCCACAGTGAGCTGTGGAGTGGCTTCCATGGCTTCGTGGGAATGGTGCTGGAGTTAGGGTCTGAGCACAGGCACTCGTTGCGCCCGGCCCAAATCTTTATTTTTTCATTTCCACACTCCTGACACGCACCCCATTGAGTTGAGAATCCTAAGTAGGTGGGTGGGCTGCAGGAGGCACAGCCTCCCGCATAAAGTGGAAAATCCTAACCCCAGTGCCATTTTGCTGTGCAGAGGGTAGTACATCGCCGAGATATTTTTCAGCGATGTATCATCGCCTCTAATGGCGATCGCCGACATCACATAAATCCTGCCACTGTCAAGCCAGAGATGGCACCAGGAGAAACTGAACCTGCACTGGATCATCATCATCACTGAGACTCCTGGCTCCAACCCAGCAATGATGCAGCAACAACCCAGGACCTCGCGCCAGAACTAAAACAACACCAGCCCAAGCCTAGGGGGAGAGAGAGAGAGAGTCTGGCACCAAAATGACACCAACAGGAGTTAGTCCAGTGTCAGGACCAGCACTAGGATGGCACCATGACAGGCCTTGAAGGCCAAACATGAAACCAACACCAACACCAAAACTAACACTAACAACCCCACTAGTACTGAAGAGACCAGAGAGGTACCCAGCTGGTCCTACCAAGATAAACAAGGTAGGGGTATGGCCAGCAGGACAGGAGACAGTAGTACGGTCACCAGCAAGGGCAGAAGGCCATTACCAGAGCCAAACCCTTTACTTGGCTCAGGGGCTCACCCACATCTCAGAGCCACCAGTCCAATGGGGTCAGGGACTGAGACACAAGCAATGACACCCCAGCCTGACGCTACATCCACTGCTCTGAAGAGCTTCCCAGGAGACTGCCTACTGAGAACTCCAGCAAGGAGCAGAGAGGAACCACAGGTCCAAGACCTTAGCATCCCAGTACCAAGGCCCATGGTGACACGGACTGTGCCAAAGGGCCCTGTCCCCAAGAAGAGGGGACTCATGGAAGATATCCTGAAAGCGTTCAAGAGGTATTGTTTCTAACTCCCAGAAAAGGCGAAGAAGAACTCAAAGCAGAGTGGAGCCAAGAACTCCTACCGGGTCAGGAAATCTAAATTATGTACCTACCATAATTCTTGATATTCTTGGATGAAGTCTCCAACACTCATTCACACTAATGAGTAAGGATATACTGTAAGTTTGTCATGAATGAGGGTTTTAATAACTCATTAGTTGTTCATGAAATCATTAGTAAACTTTGTGGCACTGTCATCATTACTACATTTTGATAACAATAGTGAAAGTCATGGAAGTCCTGAATAAAGACCAAACGTCATGGAATCCATGATGTGTAAGACTGCCATGACAAATTTACATCCCTACTAATGGGAACTAAGCCAGAGGTGCTAGTACCCAGCGGAGCCAAAATCTTCAGGAGGGCCAGTGCCCAGGCAGGGCTGCGAGGAAGGCAATGCAAGCCTGGCTCATACCATATAGGCTACCTTGGCGCCAGCCCTCCAACCACCTCAGTACCTTTTACAGCGGACGAGCTGCACAAACAAACCTATTGTCAGACATAAGATAGTTCAAATGACCCATGTAAGAAGGATCAACACAACAGAGTCATCATAGTCCAGCCATCGAGGGAGTGAAGACTACAAACAGATACATGAGCTCGGGGATGGTGGGTGGGCATGTGAATGAGTGGTGGAGACTTTATCCAAGAAAATCAAGAATTATGGTAGGTAATATATCTTCTTGACATAAAGTCTCCACCATGCATTCACACTGATGAGAGAGTACCAAGTTAAAATAATCCCCGGGATGGGTGGCAGGAGAGAGAAGCTCACTCAGGACAGAAGTCCATTAAGGATTGTCCTGCCAAAGGACTGATGCCACCTGGCATGGACATCCAAGGCATAGTGCTTTATGAAAGTGTGCACTGAGCTACAAGTGGCCGCATTGCAGATGTCTGCAATGGACACGTTCTGGATTTCTGCCAGAGATCCCGTGACAGCTCTGGTAGAATGAGCGTATACTCTGCCTTCTAGCTTAACCTGTTCCATAGAATAGCAGTGGTGAAGGTATGCCACTAACCATGCCAAATACATCTGATAACAACAGGCTGACCCAGCTGGGCAGTGCTGATGGAGGCAAACAGTTGTTTAGATGTGCAGATTTCCTTAGTTCTGTCTAAGTGGAACTGCAAGCTCTCTTCACATCCAGGGAATGTAGGGTACGCCCCTCATTTTGGAAGTTCACAAAGTAGGTAGGAAGAACCAAGGACTGATTCAGATGGAATTCTGAGACAACCTTGGAAGAACCCTAGGTTAGGTCCTAAGAGCCACCCTGTCTTTGTGAAATGCAGTATATGGGGATCTGTGACCAAAGCATGAATTTTAGATACTCTGCAGGTGGAAGTGATGGCTACAAGGAAGGCTGACTTCCAAGTCAGAAATTTTAGGTCACAAGTAGCTAGGGGCTCAAAAGGCTTACCATACCTCTTAAGTGTCCCTCATTACGAGGACATCCCTCATTTTGCCCTTAAAATTGCTCTGTCCTCATCCATCCCTCAAGGAAAAGGTGCTGCCCACACACAGAATGTGCTGTAAATCCAGATTTTAAAGCAGACACTCTTAATATTCTACAATACTAAATCCAAAATAAACTTTCTACAAGTAAACACTATGGTTTTCACAGTGTTCTGAGCTTGTATCTCCATGTTTAGGGATGTGTCCTCATTGTCCCTCATTTTGAGTTTCTAAAATGTCCATGTCCCACTTTTCAGTGACAAAAGGTTGAGAGGTATGAGGCTTACGAGTGAGCATGTCTAGCACACGTTTAATGTCCCAGGCTGAAACTGGTTGTCTGACTGGTGGCCTGGTATGCAGAATGCCCTTAAGAAACCTCTTGACCACAGGAAACTGAGCCAGAGACATGAAGTATCCGGCTCATGATACGCTGAGATTGCACAGAGGTGAACCATAACAGTCCAGTATCACAGGCCTGTGTTTGAGAGATCTAAAGATGCTCTAGGACCTTATTTGGTGGCCAGGAAAAGGATTCCAGAAGGATTTTGCACACCAGATGCAGAACCGCTTATACGTGGCCATGTAACTTTTGAGTAGCTGGTTGCCTGCGGCTAACAGGATATCTGAGACCCTACATGAAATGTTAAACCTGTTCACCTCTGTCTCCTCAGGAGCCAGGCATGGAGGTGAAGGACTTCAGGTTGGGATGGACCACATGGCCCTGGGTAAGCAGGCTCTTATGAAGTGGAAGCTGTCTTGGAGAAGTTTCTGATAATCTATTGATTAATGGAAACCAGATCTGACGAGGCCAGAATGTGGTGATGAGAATCATTCTGCTCCCATGCCTCCAGTTTAAGCAGCACCCTCTGAACTAGGGGAAGAGGAGAAAATATGTACAGAAAGCATCTTGTCCACTGCAGTCTGAATACATCCTGACAAAAACACCAGGTCCTGGATTTCTGGAGCAGAAGAGAGGCAGTTTTATGCTTGAGTGGGGACACAAAAGGTTCGGGTCTGAAGTTCCCCACTCTTTGAAGAGTAATTGCACATGCTTGCGATGAGAGATCACCATGAGGATCTATCTCTGTTCTGCTGAGATGATCCTCGACTCTGGCAGGTAGACCACCTGGATCAGAGCTTTGTGCTCTAGGCACCATTCCCACACTCTCATTGCTTCCTGCATAAGGGGTAAGAGTGCTCCACCTGTTTGTTGATATAGTACATCACTGTCTTGTTGTTCGTTTGAAGGAGAATGGTCTTGTGATAGAGTATGTCTGTCAAGGTCTGGACTGTGAAGAGGACGACTCTAATTTTCTAGAACATTTGCATGAAGTTGACATTAGTCCTGACTCCAACGACCATGGGTGAGGAGATCTGGCAGTGAGCTCCCATCTCAACAGGGATCCGTGGTGATGGAGATCTGGAGATCAAGAGGGGTGAAGGGATAACCTTCCTGAAGGTTGTCCTCCTGAGCCCTCCAGGTGAGCGAAACTGTCTCCAGCGGTCCCATCACCTGGATGCGAAAGGACTGAAGGTGTGTGGTCATTGACCACTGAGCATCTACTGAGTAGTTCTCATATGAAGACGAGGCAGAGGCACAGTGAACACTGAGGATGCCATGAGGCCCAACATCCACTGCATCGAGAGAGCTTGGACCAAGCTGTTTTTCTGATGAAGCAGGCCATCTGGAGGATGTTGCTCCTCCAGTGCTCCAGAAGAAAGGCTTTCATGCAGGAGGTATCCAGAAGGGCTCCTATGGAGGATTGTTGGGAGGCCTTTAGCTGTGACTTCCCCAAGTTAAGCAGGACTCTCATGGACGTAAGGAATTTTGAAGCCATAGTTACGAGCTTCTTGAGTCTCAGGTCTGGAGGGGCTTGTAAGAATAATCGTCCAGATATGGAAATACCTGAATTCTGGAGCTTCCTCAGATGTGCTGTGAGAACTGCAAAGCACTTTGTAAAAACCGAGGCACCGAGGAAAACCCAAAGGGCAGAACTCTGAATTGGTAGTGCTGATCCAACACTATAAATCTTAGGTATTTGTGGTGGTTTGGGTGAATGGGAATATGTTGGTAGGCATCCTGCATGTCCATGGAGGCTAATCAATTGTGTTGATGAATCAGAGGTAAGAGTGTACAGTGATAACATCTTGAACTTTTCCATGTAAAGGAACTTGTTTAACTTCCGAGATTAAGAATAGGGCAAATGCTGCCTCTTTCTTTGGAACTAGGAAGTAATGGGAGTAGACACCTGTGTTCCACTGATCCAGCAGAACTACCTCTATTGCCCTGTTGTTTAGAAGGCCTTGGATCTCAGAAGCAAGAAGGTCTGACTGAGAGACAAACAGCCTGGGTTGTCGTTGGGTGGATGATTCAGAGGGTTTCTGACAGATTTAGAGAGTACCCTCACAGATTATTCTGAGCACCAATTTTTCTGATGTAATCGCCTTCCACCGGTCGAAACTGAGTCAGATGCCCTCCTACTCCCTTGGACAGCTGAGGTGGGACTTGGGCCAGGATCTCAGAGGGTGGCACTAGACACTTTGGGGTCCTGTGCATTTAGCTGCATTTTCTTTTGCAGCTGAGGGCTTGGTTTCTGTTAAAGCCCCTCTGCTTTACCATGAAAGGACTGACAGTTATGAAACTGACACCTGTTCCTGCCCTTTAAGGGGCTACGGATGATGGTCTGGCCGTTTCATGACCATTCTAATAATTTTCTGTGTGGCCTCTAGCGCCTGCTCAACTGAGGACCAAACAGGTATGTACCATCGAAAGGCATGACCATAACCCTCTGTTGGGCATCATTTGTGAAGCCCACTGTGCAAACAAAAGTGGCGACTGGTGCAAATACCGCCACTGCTGTTCTGGATGCAGTGTCAAAGGCATCCATGGTAGCTTTGAGCTGTTGATTATTGGATTCAGTATCTCTAGTAATAGTTGGAAGAAGCTCTGTGTTAACTTCTGAAGCTGGAAGAGCTTCTACCATAGCCTTGAATGAATGCCAGAGTGTATACTCATATTGAGAGAAGTAACCCTGGTAGCTAGCAATACACATGCCCAGGGTGGAAGCTGCAAAGACTCACTATCCCAAGGTGTCAATTTTGTGAGATTCTTTGTTTATTGGACATGCCATAGATTCTTAGCGGAAGAATGGCTTTATCATTTCTCTGTCAGGATAACTATGGCATCAGCAAAACTTCTGCGAGGCCAGAATGGGTCAATCTCGGAGGGCATATTTCCTGTCTATGAACTTAGACACAGAGGAATAAATGCGGATTATCCCACACCATTTGTGAGAGTGTCTCAAAAGAGGTTGCATGGGGAAGTCAATTCCGCAGCAATGTCCGGAATGTGCAGGTACTGCAGAAGCAGCAACTTCCCAGGATCGATTTCCAAAGTCTGGAGAGAGAGAGAGAGAGAGTGGTATTCAAATTTCTAAGCACAGACTTAAAAGAAAGGTCCTCGATGAGAGGCTCTGCTGAAAGAGGTTTATTCGCTGCCCCTAGGAGGAATCATCGTCAAAGCCGTCCTCCAACTGAAGATCAGGATCAGGCTCAATATCATCTCCTACTAGTCCAGAAGGGGCTGTATAGATAGGAAAAAGAGGAAAAGAAGGAGGAGGAGCTGCAGAATCAGAGTCAAAACCCTTGCATCACATGAGGCACCACAGGCGCTCTCAGAGCCACTGAAGGAGGCGGTGCTGAAAACACCAGCGCAGCGGCACAGGATGCGGTGCTGAGTGTGGCATCAGCACCTCAGCTGGCGACACAGAAATGAAAATTATATACCTACCATAATTCTTAATCTTTCTGTGTATCTCCACCATTCTTCACTACTGGGTACCTGGCCGATGCCAGGACACATGAGGAGCCTTTTTTTTTTGGCATAGGTGGAGTTGACACAGTGGGCCCACCTCGAGGCCCACGTACTACGTGACACTCACGGATTGGTCATCAACTGTCTTCAGTGCTGCCTCCTCATCAGTTCTGATTCACTGTAGAGTAAGGAATAAGGAGGAGGGAGGTTGGGACAAGAGAGTCCAAGGATAGATAAAGGAAAAGATATACAAAACAAAGGAGGAATAAGCGACTGAGAGGACAGAATAAAGGAGAAAGGGAAACTAGGGATTGGGAGGGGCCCCAATCTCTGGAAAGAGAAAAGGTAGGGAGAAGGAGAGGAAAAATATTGGGAGGGAGAGGACAGTGTCAACTGACCCTGCAGTCTGGACCCCCAAAAATGTTAAGAGACTGAACCAAGTTCAGACCATCTGCCCAAGAGGAGTAGATGTTAAGTGAAGAAAACCTGGCAAGGCAAGCAAGGTTAATTCTCAGGAAGTGAGAAACTCCTGGTAGAGGACAACTATCCCAAAGGGATTAGTTGTAAGGATGATAGGAGCTGAGACATGTCCTCCCTATGCAAAGGAAAAGGAGGGGAACTTCAAAGAAGAGCCTCTCCAAAATTAAAAGAATTGGATTAGTTCCGAAGGACAGAAGAAGGAGGAGGAAAAGGGGACTCCAACCCACCACCCCACCCTTAAGAAGGAACGGAAGGCGCAAAGTGATAAGGGAGAAGCCCTCTCACCCTCCACCATCTAAGCAGTAAGCTGAAGTCCACCCATGTGTCTCCAGGGTCCACCCACTCCTGGCCAAAGGGAAGGAGGGAGGGTGGAGAGACACACACAGAGGGAGAGGAACCCAGAGACTGAGGCCCCAGGGGGATGGAGGGTGGGATTTAGTGATGAATGGTGAAGATACATTGAAAGATCAAGAATTATGGTAGGTACATTATATTCATATCTTATCTGTGTCAGTCGTCACCATTCATCACTACTGGGTGAGTACCAAGCTCCAAAGGGGGCTCAATATGACCCTAAGGAAAATCCCCTTAGCCTCCTGTGGAGGAGACACTGGAGGAAGAACCTTTAGGGCCTGTAGAGGCCGAGACTGGTTTGGGTGAGATGGGCCCCCTCAAGGGGAAGGAAGGTACCCCAAAGTTGTCATCTCACCCTACGGGAGAAAAGATGGGTTCTCCGTGAGCGGAGGAAGTCACCCCATGCCAGGCCATTGGTGACAACTGGGAAAGACAAAGTCATGCTATCTGCCTAGTGCAGATTGCTGTCCCTACAATCCTGGAAGCTATCTCATTGGCATCCTAGGACACCCTCGCTTGGTGCTTTGCTAGCTCCAGGCCCTGAGCAGAGAGGGCAATGGCCTGTCTGGTTACCTGCAAATCAGGCAGAGAGACTGGGAGCTGACCTAGCCTGGAACACAAGAACCTGTCATAGGATGCATAGTAGGCCTGATGTGAAGCAATAGACATCAACATCTGTGCGAGTAGAATTCCTCTTCCCCAGAAGTTAAAATCTGTGGAGTCTAGAATTTGGGGGCTGGTCATGGGAAAGTGCAGGGGAAACCAGAGAGGAGTATCCAGCTGTGTCAAGCCCGCAAGTGAGTGAGGCATGCATCCTGGAAACCCGGGGAATGCAATATGGCTGGTGCAGATCCCTAGGGGCTGGGACTATGGAAAAGGGATGGCGCCAGAGCAGCAGTGAAGTTTCCCAAAAGGGAACAGGCCAGGAGGAACCACCAGGTTGGATGCGCTGAACTCACCTAGGAAGGAGCGATCACGTGCTTGGGATTGCTTTTCAAGGCAGGGAAAATCGAAAGATCATCCATCATCCTCACAAGAAAGCATTGATACAAGAGAGATCAGACACAGGGAAATGTGGATGGAGCTCCTCTCTCTCCAACAGGGGGATGAGGAAGTGCATGAGTCTGGAGATTCAGCATTCGGTTGCTCTGGGGAGGGTGGAACACCCTTTCTGTCTATGACCCTAACATATGTTGGAAAATGAGCAGCCAATCCCTGAACTGTTTCCTGGTCAGAGGTCCCTTAGGACTGGAAATACCTGGGAGAGAAGGGATGGAGGCAGAGCAATAGGGGTCAAATCCTTCACAGAAGAAGAAAGTCCTCTGCTGGGGCAGGAGGGTCTAGCGGATGCTCCCAACTGGGAGGAAGACCTAGAAAACCCAGCAGCCAACAGCTGGTCAACTGTATTGAAACTGCTATGCCCTTTCCCTAGGGAAGAATCCCCCATGAGGCAATGGCGACCATGAGAGTCCAGAAGGACAGTCCCTGGCCTCCAAAGAAGATGTCTCACTTGAGGAGAGAGAAGGGGAAGGCTGAGGATCCACGCTATGACTCCTCCCTGAACTGGGTGTGTCCCAGGAAGGGCCCCCCACAGAACTCAGGCCCCTCGACCCTTCAGACTCTGAAAGAGACCTCCACCTCAAAACCACCAGCCTAGGCAACTGGCAACTCCGAATGGACTCCGAGAGACCACCCAGGTTGCAGCACCCTCCCCTTCCATGGGTGCTCCGGGCTGTCCCAAACTCAGACTGTCCAGGCACACCAAAGAAGAGGTTGTCCCAGCTGAAGGGACAGATAACCCCGACTCCAGGTTGCACAGCAGCAGTCATCTGGACTACTGCTGGCTAGTCAGAACTGCTAACCCCAGAGTCAGCAAGAATTGCCTATCCCAGAGAGAGGGAGGCCAAGTGGGGCTGAAGTGATAGACACTGAGGGTAAGAAGACTCCGAGGAGTCTGGGAGCCATTCTGAATCCAACCCAGAACCCTCCTCTGAGGAGAGTGCAAACTGAGGTCTGATGCCAGACCACTTCCGACCCCTGCCTGTTCCTGGGCCACATGAAGTGCCAACCTCAGCCCCAGGACCACACGCAGCAATCGAACTTCCTCCCCGGTGCCATGAATGGCACCCAGAGTAGGGAAGCAGCACCAGCCATGGCATCAAAGCCAGAGACTGCTGGCCTCCTCCCCAGTGATGTGAACGGTGCCAGGACCAGAGATGGCACTGACCACAGTGCCATCTCCTGCCTGGAACCCCAAACAGTGCCGAAGTCAGAGACAGCGATCCCCAGTCTCGGTGCCGCAAGTGGCGCCATGACCAGAAACAACCCCAGAAATGACCAGTGTACCTCCCACAGCACTGTTCCCATTTCCAACACTATGAATGGTGCTGCCAGCAAAAACAGCACTGAGAGACAGCCTGGCACTGACCATGGCGCCCTCCAGGCCGACCATGGCACCGTCCAGGACCCTGATGCCACAGGCAGCACCGAGCCAAAACAGTGCCAATGGATGGTGTCAAGGACGGTGCTGGCCCGGACCTCGCAAGTCCCAGGATGCGACACCTGGGAACCTCACCTCTGAAGAGGCAACTGCCAGGGTGGTGCCTCCCCCGACCCCAAAAGGGATGGACTGGGCCTCCTGCACTGCAGAAGGAGCCCCTGCCACAGCAAGGCTAAGAGAGTTGGGGCCCCCTCCGTGGTCCATATAGAACTGGGAGGGGACCACGCCCTACTTTAAACACGCAGCAACTCAACAACATGGTGGTCCATGGAGAAGCAGACACCAGTTATCCATGTCATGGTTTGGGCCAAGGCAGGTGAGACACTGATCATGTTGGTCTGCCACAGGGGCACCAACACATGGGAGTCACCCTGCCTTGATTAGTTTTGCCCTCAGAAACAGACATGACTGGTCAGAAAATTTAAACAAAAACAGTACTACGTCGCTGTAAATAAAGAAATAAAAGGAACAGTCTTACGGGACTCCAGCGGCATCAAGCAGAGGCATGGTGAAACAGATCAGAATGATAAATCTGAACTGTGAACTAGGCCAAGGTTATGGTGCAGTTATCGAAGAGCTCCATGTGAGGTTCTGACCTCTATGGCAGAAGGAGAAGTTGCTCCTTCCATGCAAAAAAGGCTCTCATGGGTCCTGGCTCCGGCCAGGTAACCAGTAGTGATGAATGATGAAGACTGACATAGATAAGATCCAGAAGTTCCCAACCTCAACTCACTGTGGAAAATAAAGAAATTCAGCAGGAGATAAAGACACAGGTGCAGAACCCAAGTGCCACAGCCATATGAGGGAATAAACACCACAGCGTGGCATCAATAGCACCAGAGAAGGCATTGTGTGACTAGGAAGCCCCAACCACCCACCCACTGTCCGAAACTGACAGGCCCGAAGGTCTGGCAATGGACTCACCAGCTCGGCAGATGGGAGAACTGCCGAACCCATTGCTCTATAAGAGCGCCCAATGGTGAAACTGCTCTCCAGAGGACTCCCCAGGGGGGAGGAGGGACTCTGGAGTCGAGGAAGCCACCAGAAACAGGAGCTGGAGGGACCCCAGAAGAGATGGAGTCTGGCCCCTGCCACCTGTAACTAATGATGGATGCAGATGTATCAGAAGGTGACCTCGAGAGGTGCCATTTTCTTTTCGACTGGGAGTCGAGAAGAACTCGAGGCAGTGGTGCCGACTCCTCAACAAGGATTGAGAATGGGACCACTTTTTTTGTGCTTTTGAGAAGACTGCCCATCCCAGAGCACTGAACTGCCTATAGTCAGACCCCCTCCATAGAGGGTGGCAGACCAGACCCAGCCCTGCTGACGGAACAGCTTTCATGTGAAGTCTCTACTGTCACTTGCCCCGTTTATAGTCGTCTCTGTCGGAAGGAGGGCTGAATACTTTTCTGATGAAAAATGTACTCAATAAATTTACTCATTTATTATTCTTTTAACTGGCAAGAAAATAATAAAACTAATAAAACTAATCGAAACTGAAAGACTATAGCTGCTGTCATATAAACGTGAAGTTTTGACTCCTGGTAGGTAGCGTCACCGTCACTGAAGCACACCGATGGCAGGAAAAAATGAACTGAGGCAGTTGGAAGGTCGGCACTGATGTAGCCTATACAATGCAAGCTGGGTTTATGGTGCAGCTTCCTTGCTGCCCTGCCTGGGCACTGGCCTCCCTGAAGATTTTTGGCTTCCGCTGGGTCCTAGCGCCACCGCGTAGTTCCCATCAGTGTGAATGAGTGGTGGAGACTTTATGTCCAGGCAGATCTGGCCCACTCCTTCTTGCTTCAGAGGACTGTCCTTCCCTGACCATAGGACCACCCATGGTCAGAACCTTTCCCTCACAGGAAAGTGGACCAGATGTGACCCTGCTGCCAAAGCAGCCTGCCCAAGAGCTTCCTACCATGATTCTGTAGCGACATCTGGATGTAGGCTTAGGACTGAGAGGAAACTAACAAAAAAAATGTACATAAATTACTAAACTGTATAAAAATAAAAACTGTAAATTTAAATTAACTAAAACTGAGAGAACTGAAACAGCTGTCATATAGATGTGAAGTTCTGATTCCCAAGAGGTAGTATAAGTAGTCACTGAAGTGCACTCGACAGTGGGGGAAAAAGGAACTGAGGCAGTTGAGGGCTGGTGCTGAGGTAAGCCCTAGTGCCGTAAGCTACTCTCACAGCACAGTGCATGTACATGGCTTATTCTCGGCGCTTTGCCTCCTGAAAAGTTCTGGTTTCCGCTGGGTCCTGATGCCTTTGGCACAGACCCATTAGTGTGATTAAATGGTGAAGATACATGCCTGAGATATATTCACTGCCCACATAGGATTTTACAAATTGAATAGCAGCCATATTTTTTCCTCGCTTAGCAAGGGACCCCTTCACCAACTACGTTCATTACTAAGGAGTGACAACTGCCAGAAAAATGACACATCCACCCCACTGACTCATTTCTTGTCCCAGTTTTAAAAAACAGTACCTTTGTGTAGTAGTTTTGCCGCTGTTAACCAATTCCAGCTGCCATGCCATCATATGTCCATTAATCCACAGATACCACACTCTACTCGACCGTAATCATTATTACTGAGGCTCAACCTTTGTTTGTCTAAGTTTCAAGATGGCAGTCACGCTTGGACCAGCCTTTGGCACCTCGTAGTGCTTTGTAGCACTTTAGTATTTGTTTGTTTATTTACTTTTATTTGGTAGTTTTTCAGTTTTGCTGTTTCATGCTGTTTTTGTCATTTTCGACTGTTCATTGCACTGTTGGCTGTTTGCTGTATCAGCCCTGGCGGAGTGGAACGAAGTTGAGCGGTGGGGTCTACACTAAGCTGCATGTTGATTTTGTTGTGGCTTGGTGTTCTGTGATTGGACATTGTTTTGCCAGTGATTTTGCTGCTGCCAGTGATTTTGCTGTGGAATATCTCCTGTTAGCTGTTGATTTAACGTTTTCCATACCGCACAGAAGGCAGGTGTTTTAGGGGAGCTGTACCCTCGCTGGATGCAGTGAGGATATAGAAACCAAGGAGTTTAGGGATCGGCTCCTATTCCTGTGACTTGTTTCTTGGACATTGGAGCGCTTTTGGTACAGTGCCTAGGACACACTGATTTGTGGTGTTTGGTGGCCTAATTTTTGTTTTGCTCTTTGGTCACCAGGCCTATTTTTTGGTTTGCTCCTTGCCTCATATCTGAAGGGTACTGTAAAGTGAATAAATGGACTGTCGATCGTCGCTGTGTGACTCCAGACTTTATATTTGGATACGGTGTCTGAAGATTCTGCAGTTTGATGAAGAATCAAATTTTATTGTAGAAGTATCGCATAAGTCTTTGTTTGGGAATGACAGCTGATGGTGTTTGAAGTACTAGAGTATGGGTCCTGATTCTTGATCAGTCCCACTTTCCTTGGGATTTTACTTTATATTGTTTGGTCTGAATATTAATATCGCTCAGGAAGCAGCCTTCTAGCAGTGCCCTTGGTTGTGGGAGGCTCTTTCCCCACCCATTTTTTTGCCTGGGTGATCTAGGGTTGTGCAGCCTGGGACCAAGCAAGCTTCCCCATTCTTTCCCCAAGGAGTTGGGGGTCATTGGGTGGCTCCTAAGCTGTGCCAAGTCAGCCTTATTAGTCCGGCATTAGGTTAGCTGTAGCTGCAGGCCCGTTTGCACATAGGGCCTGATTAGGCAAGTTGGAGGTTTGTGGCGGGGGCTATGCCCGTGGCTTGGCCTGTGGATATCTTTGGCCTGTTTGAGACTGCTTCTATTTTATAGACCTACATGAGTTTATATACAGTATCGCTTTGAGCAGTGCCATTTGACTTGTTACCAGATCTTGGGAGCATCTGAGAAGGAAAGTGTGGGTGGTGAGAGGGCCTTACTAACCCTGAGCTCATTGCCCAAACTGAGCGTCAGTGCTAACTCAAGTTACTTGTGTTGCCCTCTAGTATGGTGCCTTGCCCGTCCAGCCCCAAGGTAACTGATAGGAAGGCCCTCTCTTCAGGTTTCATGTACAAGAGGTAATAACTTGAGTTATGGTACAATGTGTGTGTAATACTGTGTAAAGAGACATACTGCAATGTTTCAGAAATGTGCTCTTGGTAAAATGATATATTGACTGATGATTACATGAGTGAGCCTAATGCAAATGTATATGGCTGCAGTTGAAACTTATGGGGGTACTTGCTTGACGCGGACGTCACGCTTCCCAGGCCAGGAAGGGTGTAACCCCTGCAAATGGAGGTTCCCAAAGACTTCAGGAGCTTGCTTGAGTGCTCCAAGCCTGAATGGTGTTTGCGTTTAAGCCATTTATCTGTGAGTGTTTTAGAGCCTCTGGTACTGTCTCTTTAAGAGCTGTCTGCTTGCAGGCGTAATTAGTTTGTATGGGGGACTGTGTGTTTCTCTGTTGAGTACCACTCGAGCTGCTGCCAAGTCACTCCATTTTGCAGTCACTGGGAGTGCAAAGGAACCTATCTGAAAGATGTAACTGTTTGCCAGAAATCATTTAGAGTAATAATGAAAATACAGTTTGTCTAACCTGCTTTCTTTGCAGTCAGAACTGTGTTTGCAGTTCCCATTCTAGTTTTGAACTGCTGAACTGGACCAATCAGTGTGGGTTAAGGTAGCTCTAAAATGGTGCCTTGGACGAATCAGAACTTGGACTCGTAATCTGAGCCAGCCACAAGAGGATTGTATGGGCAGTGACTCTGGGAGATGTAGTTTGACTTGCGCCTTTTTGGACCAACATGGGCAGTCTATTGTGGTGAGCACAATCCAGCCAAGAACTGGGAGGAACTTAAAGGAAGTGCCCGGTTTTGTCTGCTGGAGTTTCAGTTTTAGCTCTGGCAGGAAGAGGGAAGGGCCTGTGCTGGTGCAGTTTTAGTCGGGAAACGTGTAAGGCCCAGAGTTCCGGTCTGCAGCTTGTGTAACTGCTTGTTAGGACTGAATCCATCCTGTGAAGAGAATCAAAGGATATCTGAAGAGCAGAAACCAGGCTCACCCTGTAGAAGACTGGAGAAATTGCTGAATTGCGCTCAGTCTGTCAGGAACTGAATCTGCTGTGTGTTCTCCCAGGTATTGTGCAGTAATTAAGATCGGATAGAGAAGCAGCCTACCTGGTATAGTACTTTCTTTTTACCATATAAATGTGTGAGGAGGCTTGTGTAGCTCAAGTGAATCCTGCTGCCATTAAAGGACTTTTGCCTGTTACTGTTTACCATTTAAATGTGTGAGGAGGCTTGTGTAGCTCAAGTGAATCCTGCTGCCATTAAAGGACTTTTGCCTGTTCTGTTTACCATATAAATGTGTGAGGAGCCTTGTGTAGCTCAAGTGAATCCTGCTGCCATTAAAGGACTTTTGCCTGTTACTGTTTACCATATAAATGTGTGAGGAGGCTTGTGTAGCTCAAGTGAATCCTGCTGCCATTAAAGGACTTTTGCCTGTTACTGTTTACCATATAAATGTGTGAGGAGGCTTGTGTAGCTCAAGTGAATCCTGCTGCCATTAAAGGACGTTTGCCTGTTACTGTTTACCATATAAATGTGTGAGGAGGCTTGTGTAGCTCAAGTGAACCCTGCTGCCATTAAAGGACTTTGCCTGTTGCAGTTTGTCATATAAATGTGTGAGGAGTCTCGTGGAGCTCAAGAGTAGCCCTGCTGATGTTGAAGGACCCTATCTTGTTTGGTGGTCGTGAGTACTAAATCAGGGTCGCTCCTGTTGAATTGCCACATTGAATCCAAATGGAATTACTGTACTGCTGACTGTTTAATTTTTCTTTTCTCTGTGAAAGGGCCCCTACCAGCTGCCACGGTTTGGACTAGCCACTAGGGCTTGGGTACCCAGGGACAGTAACTGGTAGGAATAGGCCTGTGCACAGAGCCATAATAGATGAGTAAAGTGATAAGCTAATTAACCTGATTTCCCGTCCTTGTTATATCCCCGAAATAAATCAGAGCTGCTTGTTTCAGCAAAGTTATACTGCCTGAGGTATTTGTCTATGTTAAAGTATTGTACTGTGATTGTTGCACTGTATCTTCTTATTTTACAGGGGTCCCAGTGCCTGAACCAGTCCTGGGGGCAAGTGTATACTGTGAAGGTAATTCTGATATACTGTGGGCCCACTATTAGGGAAGAAGGGGGTTGCAGTGTCCCAGAGGGCTGTGACCAAGTTAGTTTAACTATTGCAAACCCTGACCTCTGGGTGGAGGCACCCGCCATTGGATCCAGGCCCTCAACCTGTTAGTGGCAAATCAGGCAGGGGTAGTAGCCCTGGAATAGCGCCATCTAGGGGTTACACCAGATCTGTTAAAAAAAAGTCTGCTATTATTGCCAACCTTGTTGGAACAGCTGATGTGGCTTGCATCACTGAGACCTGGCTGGATCAAAATGCTGGTCCCATTTGGGAGGCAGCAGTTCCAGATGGGTACTCAGTGATTCACCGCCTGAGATTGGATCACGAGGCGGAGAGGGAGTAGTGGTCTGTTTTAAGACTGGATTGGGCCTCACGAGTGTACCAGTTGAGGAGGCTGAATCCGTAGAGTGCACCATAGTAGCGGTGTGGACTGCAGGATAGTCCTAGTCTACCGTCCACCAGGGATGGGAGACGATTCCTGCAAAAGTGGCAGACTTCGCCAATATGCATTAGAGTCACCCAGATTGATGGTGCTGGGTGACACAATGCTTGGGTCAACAATGAATTCTCACCTTTTGGTCAGCACTTCCTCCAGCTGATGTCATCACTGGGCTTCACACAAATTGTTTCCTCAGCTACTCATAAATCACGGTCACTCCTTGGATTTAGTCTTTCTCCTGGGGATTGAGGCCTCTGATTTGGTGGTGGAGCCAGTCAGTTGGTCTGATCATTACACTGTGGGCTTCAATTTTCTGCTCCCCTTCATAGGTCTGCCCTGTGGAGATGGTTTGATACCGCCCTTTTGGGAAGTGTGCCCTGAAGACCTGATGGCGGTGTTGAACCTCTCAGAGTTTCTTGTTGCTAGAAAGAGTCCCGAGCTGTTGGTTTTGGCCTATAATCAGGCCATCTCCTCAGCCCTTGACTCAATTGCTCCCTGTCCATGTTCGTCCTCTCACGCCAGCCTCGGGCCCCATGGTTTGATGAGTCCTTGAGGGAGCTGCGATGTGGGGGACGATGGTTAAGAGCATCACTGGTGGAAATCTGCTCCAGAAGTTGACCGCCTTTAGTTTGAGGGGCATTATCGCCTACCAATCAGAGATCTCCAGTAAGAAGGCAGAATTCCTGTCCAGGGAAATTGCTGTCACTCAGAATCGATCAGCTCAGCTCTTCAGAACTGTGGACAGGCTGTGCAACCCAGCCTGTCTCCAGCTCTGTTGAGCCTTTCACAAGAAAAGTGTCACGAGATCACTCAATTCTTTGCGAATAAGGTGGTTGACATGAGATCAGAGATCCGACAGTCACACTCTATGGGGATGCAGTTGGCGGCATTTGGCCACTGTACCTCGAGCCTCTTGAGTTCCTTTGTCCAGCCAAAGTCTAAGAGGATGTTATCGGATTGTCAGGGGATGCACTCTAAGAGCTGTGGCATAGATCTGGGCCCAATCTCCCTTATTTTGTGTTGTGTTGAGATTGTGGGCCCGTGTCTGGCACAAATAGTCTGGTCAAGCCTTAGAATTAGGTACAGTACTGAGACTGCTCTGGTTCGGGTGCTCAATGATCTCCTGATGGTGAGAGATTGGAGAAACCGTTTTATCATGGTCCTCCTTGATCTCTCCTCACCTTTTGACACTGTAGACCACGGGTTTTGTTCGACTGCCTGAGGTCCATCTGTGGACTGTCTGGTACAGTCCTCAGATGGTTTACTTCTTTCTATCTGAGAGAACACAGAGAGTTGGGTCGGGATTTTTCCTCTGCCCTTTCTCTGCAGTGTGGGGTTCCCCAGGGCTCAGTGCTTTCCCTCATGTTGTTTGCAGTGTATATGCTACCCTCGGAGACATTGTAAGATGGTATGGGCTGAGGTTTCACTACTATGCTGATGATACCCAGCTCTACCTGTCTTTTGCCCGACCAGGGTAGTGCTTCTTTGTATTTAATAACTGCCTCATGAAATCCATGATTGGATGAATTGAGCTGGTTAAAGTTGAACACTGGTAAGACTGAGGTTTTGGTTGTGGACCCAGGGCACAGGGGAGAGGGTTGAGGTCTGATCTACCTCTGGTTTATTTCTGGGGGATCAGCTCCGTGCCTCGAACGAGTGCATAACCTAGGAATTGTACCTGACAACGGGCTGACCCTTCATCATCAGGTGTCAGCACCGGCTAAGTCAACATTTTATCATCTTAGGAATATTGCCAGGGTGAAGCACTTTGTTCCATCCTGCAGTCCACCTGTGTTGGTCCACGCCTTGGTGACCTCTCGCCTTGACTATTGCAACTCCCTTTACTTGGGCTTCCAGGGTTGATATCCGCCACTTGCAGCTAGCGCAGAACGCTGCTGCTAGGCTGTTAACAGGGAATCAAGAAGGATGCATATTACCCATGCTTTGCGTGCTCTGCACTGGCTGCCTATACAGTGGCGGATCACCTTTAAAGTAGGTCTTTGACCTTCAAAGCCCTGCACAGACTTGGCCCCGACTACTTGAAAGAGCTTCTGATTCCTATAACCCTGTACGACAGCTCCATTCGCTGACGAGGGGTTGCTGGATGTTCCAAGAGTTACTTTAAAATCTTCTTGGGCCAGGGCTTTTATGTTTGCTGCCCCAACCCTCTGGAATTCTCTGCCTTGCCAGCCGGAATGCACAACCCCTTGGAGACCTTCAGCCTTGAACTCAAGACCCATCTTTGGAATCTTGCTTTACTACTTAAGATTATTGTCTTGGATTTTATATATATATTTCTTCTTTATTGCTAATTTTTAATATTGCTGTGATTTTAATTTTAAATTTGTTTTATTTTTATTGTACAGCGCCTTGGTGTTTGAAAGCGCTAAACAAATAAAGTTTATTATTATTATTAATAAAATTATATTATGCCATCCATCAAACCTAACTGCTCTTTATTTAAACAAAAAAAACACTCAGGCCGGATATTCAAACTGCGCCCAGGCTGTGGCGTAGCCTGGCGCAGCTCAATTTGTTGCGCGGAGGTGGCCTGGGCGATATTCAATGGAGCAGCTTTGAATATCACACCTGTCACCCCACTGTGCATGGCACAGTGGCACTGCACCAACGCAAGTGGCCAGAGTGGAGCATGGAGATGCGCTACGAAAATATTGCGCTATGCACAGCACTTATATATTCCCAAACGGGACATGCAATGGGGCCATAATTTATTCAAGGCACACAGGGGCCATTTGCATCTCATTACGGCCCCATTTGCATGCCATTAGCATGCAGGTGCACTGATCGACGACTTGCCTGGCGCCCTGCCAGGCAGCAGCTGTCGGGGACCAACGCCTGCAGCCCGATCAGCGGGCATTCCTGTAATATAAACAAAAACCATCAATATCCCTGGTGGTCCAGTGGACCGCACTGAGCCAATTGTGGGCATCTGTAAGTGAACCCCCAAGTACAATATCCCTGGTGGCCCAGTGGACTGCACTAAGCCCGATCATGGGCATCTGTAAGTGACCCCCAAGTCCAATACCCCTGGTGGTTCAGTGGACTGATCGCTGCCTGATTGCGGGCATCAGTACTCATCAAAGACCCCAGTACCTGGTGGTCTGGGTACCACCACCGCCCACTAGGCCCCACAGCCCGCTCCCCCCATCGGGCGGCATGAATTCATTCACATATCTGGACTGAGTAGACGGTATGGGCTGCATGCCCATTGGCTCATGTTGTGAACCAATGGGTGTGCATCCTACCGAGCTGTCAGTCGGCGGGCGGTGGGCGGCAAGGCGGCAGGTGGATGGGGTGCTGCAGCCCGCCAGCTGGCGGGTGGGGGAGCTGGCGGTGGGGCTCAGTGGGCGGGTGGGGTGGGGGTACAATAGACCACCAGGGGTATGGATTGGGGTTCACTTACAGATGCCGCCATGGGGCATGGGGGTGCCGCCAGGTGCAGCAGGAATCGGGTGGCCACCCACAGGTGGCAGCTGCTGTGTTGCACCCAGCAATGTGGCAGCTCACCTGTGGGTGGCCATCACTTGTTCCTTTTTTGTGGCATAACTTTGTGCAGGTGCAGGTAGGGTTGCGCATGCATGACTCTGCACATCCGAGGCTGAATATCGGGTTGTGCAGGTTATGCATGGCACGCCCCACCTGAGCCTGAATACATTACTGATGCACTCCGCACATCAGAATTTGTGTAGCACACTTTTCCCTTTTGAATATCGCACTGGGTGCATCAGAGTTGTGCATGGCGCAACACTGTTGCGCCATGCACAATCCTTTTGAATATTTGGGCCTCAATGTTTTGTATGTGGTCGGGGAGACATAACATTTCAGTGTTTCTTCCAACCACGCTCATGTACAACAGTGCCACTCTCCCGACTGTGGTCAAGCTCCTCCTCATCCAGTTGCCACCCACTGTCAACCTGGCAGCACATCAAGACACCAAATCAACAAAGTACCTCTGGTCTCCAAGTGGAGCCAGCTCTGTACTATCACATTCACTCCTCCCTGCTCAACAAACAACTGGAGACAATTCAAACAAAGAAGCAGTAAAAGGGCAAATTCAATCCAAAAGCAAGCAAGTTGGTATTACATGGCAACTCATGAAGTGTTTTATTTTTTCATAATAAAATTACTGGACATAATACTACAATGGGTCTACAAACATCACTTTCAAAAATACCAGACTAGGTCCTATCAGGGCTATTACTGAAACCATTCAAGTCCACTGAATATGTATTAGACCAAGCTCCCTTGAGCTGGATCACGTGCCTTAAATGTACTGTATGTAAATGTTATTATGTGTCCTGAATGTAGAGTGCCTTAAATGTTACTGTAACTGACGTGGAACCTTTGGAAAAGAGCACTTGTTGAGCAAAGGTGTATTACCGAGAATCTAATAAATAAATAATAAAATACACATTGGAACAGCACATAATATAACCATGCCCTCTACTGCCAATATCGCGGTTGATGCACCTAGCGTCAATGGCATGAGCTAGCGCATCCCTGCTCCTCTCTGGCCACTTGCGCTGGTGCCACAGGCGATATTCAGCGGTGATGAGCCATGGAGCAGCACCATTGAATATCACCCTGTCAGCTCCTGGCACATCCCAGTTGCGCTGCGCCCAGGCTTGCACCACAGCCTGGCGCAGTCTGAATATCCCACTCCTTAGAGTAATTGGGTGGCATTTCTTTACACTGCTAAGGACAGCTTTCTGATGGAAGATTATTTTGAGCACTTTACAGCACTTTCTTTCTGCAAGATTACATGTTGCACTGTCTTGGTTGAAGTTACACTTTCTCTCTTACAGGCATTTCACTGACTCAGAGTGTTACACAGTATCAGGCCTGTACGCTAGTGTATTGAAATGCTGAGGCAAACACAGTACTTTCTAAAAGCGTTACTAACAAACCAGCAGAACATTACATTCAGGTAGACCATCTGAATCTGGCAGGTTTCAGCCAGTCAACCAGTATTTATACTAAGGTTCAACTCTAGACTCACACAGGGCATGCATCATTAATATTCATTAACTTAATACACATATCATCATATCTCCCCTCCTTTAAAATAAACTTTTAGCAGTTAAATTTGTTAACTTGTAAACCCTATTTTAAGTCTTGTATTGTGCAGATTTTTGTATCAGCCATCCACTAACTCTGTTAAATCGAGCAGCGCTTTCTGGTGGGCTGTGTAGGTCCATTAGGGCAGCTGGCAGCTCTGCTTGTGTCACTAGCAGTGGGTACTCTCTGGCGTCTTGAGCTGGCTGCACTGCCATTGCTGCTATATTGTTCCCAGCTACTCTCTCTGTTTCAAAATACTGTCTAGTTCCTTGTCCACTTCTTCCTCTCTCCCTCCGCAGGGAAAGTCTATATCCTATGCAGGTTACACTGCTTGGCCTGTGAGCCAATCAGATCATGATGATTATGCTGGTAATGTTTCCATTGGCTGAGACAACATAGGAATGGGGGTTCTGTGCAGGCACAACAACAATCGCAGGGGTCCATTCTTGCTAGTCAGTTGCATATGCACTTGTTGCCCTGGGCTCAATGGAGGCAAGGTATGCTCTGTTCTGTTATAATAATGTTGTTGCTTTTGCTGAGCAGACTGCAGTGTGGCAAGAACATCTGAATCTGGGTTCCTGGCTTCAACAGCCCATGTGCTGCAGGTAACAAGGTTCTGGTGCAATGGTCCATGAGTAGCTCTGCTGGGGACCCCGTCTTCTATAGGTGTGTTCCTCAAATCAATCAATCAGTCTATGCTATTGTGTAATTTATGTGTGCTGATTGTTACTATGTAACTCCCATCACCCTTTCCCCAAGTTGTACTGGGAGATGAGCAACTTGTTTTTCAGTGTACCTTACCTGGTGAAACTTTTCAATAAATAAAATAAATAAAAGCAGGGTCAGATATGGGTCTCTGTAGTCTTTCATATCTTTTTTTGCTGTAAATTCTTAACTGTTTGCACTGCTCTCTCAACTACGCTAGTGCTCTGGGTGAACCTGGGTGAAGAGGTGAGGTGCTTGAACTTGTATGCTTTCACAAAGGACTGAAACTCAGCACTAACAAATTGGGGCCCTTTGTCCATAATGAGAATCGCTGGTATGGCATGCCGTGCAAACTGAGATTTTATATGATTAATCACAGTCTCACTTGTAGTGTTTTGTAATCAGGACAACTCAATAAACTTAGTCATAGAAGTCCACCATCAGCAAATACATTACTGTATTAAAGTCAGATCAGTCAGCCCCACCTTTGCCATGTCCTCTCCGGTATTTCATGGGGATGCAGTGGCTCTCTGGGTTGAACTTTCCTGTAGGTGGCACAGATGCCATAGCTGGCAACCAAGTCACTGATTCACTATTCATTCTAGGCCAGAATACATCTCTGGCTCATCTCGACCTGCACTTCTCAATACCTAAGTGGCTGATAAAATTTTCATAAGCATTTCTTTTTGCAATGATCCAGGCACAGTCAGTCTCTCACCTTTAAGAAGTAGCCCACCTCAGTTGTAATTTATTCTCAGGATAGCCAATATGATCTAATGATAGGGTCATCCCTGCAACACTGTCTCTTTTAACCTTTGCAGTTCCAAGTCTCATGCTGTTTCCTGTTAAACTGTTTCAGTTTCTCATCAGTGATAGGAATTTTCTCAATGGTATGCACCTCATACTTATCAATGTCAGTCTCTGGAGAGGTCCCTTTTGTACAGCCCTACTGAATGCATCAGCAATGTGCAGCTCCTGATTTGTACACAACGGGCTGGATATTCAAACTGCGTCCAAAAAATGCGCAATAGCAGGAGCAAGCACAAGTCCATTGCGCCCATGCGCAATAGATGTGATATTTAAAAAGGAGCAAGCCAAATTGTGCCAACAGCTAACGCCTGAATATCGCACAACCCGCGCCATAGCACAACTAGGAAGGGGAAGCTGAGCAGATATGATGCGCTATGGCGCAACAAGGGCTGCCCAGCTGAGCAGTCCAGAGGCACCATAGCGCAAGGAGCCCCCAGCAGCAGAGCAATGTAACTGCACAACCAGGGAGGTAGGTAGGAGCTCACCACCCATGCCACAGATGGGCATAGGAACACACAGCAGAACTGACAATGCACCCCACACCCTAAGCACAGCATAACTGGGGAGGGCTGGAATATCCACCAGAGCATGGGACAAGCAAACAAGCACAGCTGGGCAATGGTGCCCCAGCACACCACCGGCAAGCTGAGACTGCCACACAAGGAGGCGGACCACCCCATGCCACACCAGCCCCCAGTGCACAGCACACCCTGCACCGTGACTCCCAGACACCCCCATGATCAGTGACCACCACTGCAGGAAAGCCCATGCATACCACCACCTCCACTGCCACACTGCAACCTCGTGTACCACAGAACCATACAAGCCAGACCAACCCGAGCACCCAGCAGTGGGTGGCAGCAACCAATGCAACAACGGCAGACACAGTGCCAACATGCACAATCCCCTGAGGCACAGCTGAGAGACCGACCATGTGTCAGCACAAGAGGTACCCCACATGGGAAAGGGCATGCCCTGACACCACTACCATTGAGACAGCACCCTGCACAGTAGACAAGTGTCACATCCCGACCCACCACGAACCACAGCAGCCAGCACAGACACCCACAGTGGTGCATGGAAGCATGCAGCGCACCGGATGCAACACAGTGCAGGGGCAAACATACACCTATACCCATGGGGACAATAACACGGGACGCAGTAGTGTGGAAACCAAGCCCCAGTGTGGGCCCATGAAAACTGAGCATACACAGCCTGCAGTCCTCCATGGCACAGGGTGACACCCACCCTGTGCATGAACTGCGTCCTGTACTCCACCAGCATATGCCTGGAGCACAAGTCACAGACAGTGGTGCACAGCCCTGCAACACACACCAGCCACAGCATGGAGGTGGGACAGCAACTCGGAGGCCACAGTGTCACCCGAGGCAAACATGCACCACACCAGTGACAGGAGGCAACCCGGCAACCCAGCATTGTGACGGTCACAGTGGATGACCTGCAGGGACAGCCACCACTGACAGAGCAGACCTTGCAGGCCACAGACATGCAGGGTGACAGCTGCACAGGCCAAGGACGGGTTGACAGGGCACAATGGTCACAGAGCATGCACCATGCACCACTGCACACAGTAATGCAATGCACAGGGAGCAACACACACACCACAGACATCGACTGATAGCCACTCCCACACCAGAGACACTGCCCCATGCACACACACACACACATACCCATGACTGAACCACCCCAGATGCCATGCACAACCACTGCAGCTGAGCACCTATAGCCAGCTGCAAATCAGAGACCACCACAGTATTCATATCAAAATATGTCTATTGTAAAATATAAACACACTATATACAGTGAACTGTACAAATGGGGGAGGACAGAAACAAGGTGGGGGGTGGGAGGGGCAGGGTGAACATATGGGAGAGGGTAGGTGGGGTGTGAGGGTTGATCAAAGGGGTAGTTGCAGGCAGGTCTTGCAGGCGTCATCATCCAGCCTGGTCCTCCTCTGCCTGGGGCTGTCGCCTGGACGCCTCCCTCCTCCTGACCCTATGCCGCTGTAAGTCCCTTAGTATGGCAAGGGACTCTTTGCACCACTCCGCAGCAGCTCCTGAACAGCCTGCTGTATTCACAGGAGTATCCGTGACACCTAATACGAGGGATCAGAGTCAATAGGTGTGACTGTCCATCCCCTGCAGCCCACCCATTATGCATGGCATACAGCCATGCCACACTCCTGTGATGGTGTGCGCCACCCACAGTGACCGTGTCTACAAGACATGCCCAACCAGGCAGCAACAGCCATGTGTACCACTGCACACACCACCGCCCATGTCCAGCACAGCACAACCAAGGCCGTACAGTAACATGGCCATGTGGTGTACAGGCAGTGCCACAGCCATGTGCCCAGTGCACATGGACCACCATTGACTACTCCAAGACATGCAGTGCCACTGGACAGTGCTGACTGTCACATGTCGCGGTGCATGGCAGTGGTGTCCATGGATGGTGGCCATGCCCTGCTTCCCACCCTGTTACACAGCATGCAATAGTAATCATGGTGTCATGGCACTCACCCTCATCGGGACATTGTTGGCGTTGGTGTTGGTCCCGACATGCCCGTGTGCAGCATCCTCCTCCCTCTGCTGCCGCTCCACCATCCGCCTGCTCGGCCATGCCTGTGGGAGAAAAAGGAGAAATACATCAGTACAAACCCAAAGCAAGGTCCCCTGCCCCAATGTGTGTTCTCACCACCCAGCCAGACCCACCCACCCCATACCCTGTAAACACCGCCACAGCCAACCCTAGACTATCCCTCCCTATGTGCTGGACATATAAGACAGTGTTACCAATATGGATGATACAAGTGTGTAGACATATCACCCACCTGGATGAGGCACCACGCCTTCCTGGCACGCGACCGCAGACGGGCAAGTAGCTCTGGCCCCTCCTCCTAAGGTCACCGTACCAGTGCCTGCACTGCTCTGCTGTTCTCCTGTGACCAGTGGTCACCTCCAGGTCAGTGGCCACTTCCTGCCAAACCTGGGTCCTGGCCTGTGCAGTTCCTCTTCCCCAAAGTGAGGCCATAGTGTGGCTCCACAATGGCACAAGGTTGGCCAGCTCAAGGGCACTCCATTGAGGGGCTCTTCTCGTGTGCCATCTCCACCGCTATAGTAGGCAATATGGCGCTCTGCAGTCGGCACCACGTGGAACTGCTGCGCTGGCATAGCGCCGCGTACACTATCGCGCTGTTACCAACAGCGCAATAGAGGTGCACCCATGCCGGACGATAACGCCAAGGTCAAAGGTCGGGCACAGGGTCATGGGTCTCTGGTGCAAGGCCACGCACAGCGCCATCGGACGCCTATGCATCCAGCGCGATTGGTTGCCTGTGTGCCAGTGCCACAGTGAACTATTGCGCAGTTGTGCCACAGCATCATGTGGTGACCTCGCCATAGCGCCACTGGCACAATGGTGGCCATGCCCTGAATCACCTACCATGCACATTACGTCATCAGCATGGCAGACACCGTGTAAGCTACCTGGGCATGCGCAGTGAGGTGTACTACGATGCCACAGAACTGCGCCATTGGTTCACACGTTGAGCACAATTGCGAAAGTGCAAAAGCGCGATATTCAGCCGTCATATGCTAATCATCCGATCAGCCATGTAATGGTGCAGCAGCCGCGATTTGCATCTCATTAAAGTTGCTCCTCACCTAATTTGCATGAATTGCACCATAAAACTGCGACACTGTTCTGCAGTGGCCATATTCGGTTAGTGCAGTTTATTGGTGAGTTGCATGCTGTGTGGGGTTCTGGAATGTGGTATCAGGGACTTGCTTTGTACTGCACAGTCACAGGTAGCCACTGTCATCCATACAGGCTGAATAATGACTGAGCAAGGTCTGGGTGGGGAGGACAATGATGGTGGGCAGAAGAGGAGGCCCAATTTCATCAAGGCTGAGACGGAGGCACTCTTCAAGGCCTACCTTGATCAGGATCCACTGCTCAGTGGACGGCAGGGCATCCTCAGGCCTGTGCTGCTGCATGGGAGGGGTGGCACGTGCCATCAACCTGCATGGCCCACCAACGCCCATGCAGGAGTGTAAGAAGAAGAAGATGGGTACCGACAGGAGGAGGTGAAGGAGAAAGTGGCTGCCATCAGGGTGGCACGTGCTGCAACAGGCGGGGCCAGCCGGAGGTGGTGTAGCTGACACCAGCAGAGGACAGGCTCACTGCAAGCATGCAGCGAGTGCCATTGAGGGCGTTCCAGGAGGTGGCTTCCAAACAGGTGGTAGCCCATCACTGCATGGTACGTCATGGTTTGTCAGGGGAGGGTACATCACATGCACTAATGTGACCTTACTTTCTGTTACAGATCCTGCGCATCTGCAGGGGTCAGCGGTGGAGGGCCTGTCCACTGCAGACAGTCATCTGGAGTTGGAGGAGGACCATCCACCTCCACAGGTATCCAGCGAGCATTGCAACAGTGGGTCTGCCTGGCTGTCAACACTGATGTCATTGAGACAGGTGTGGGGAGGCCCTTCCTGTGTCTCAGCATTCTGGCATCAAGGATGCCTGCATGCTTGGTGGTGGCTGTGGCACAGACCTGACCAATGATGATGACACGACCGTTATGGGCAGTGACATGTGTGTGCCGCGGAATGGACACACAGCAGGCCAGCTCACACCCATGGACCTGGCTGGTTCCGGCGTGTGTGCCAGCGTGTCAGCACAGTGCCAGGCTGTGCCTGTCAGCACCAGTGGGGCAGCACCGGTGGCTGGTCAGGACAGTGGGACTGTTGTGGCCACAGCAGCGAAAACTGATCCCTTGGGCACAGCAGGCGGAGGGCAGCAGCAGCAGTCACTCACGGGACTGGGGATTCAGGGTTCAGCGGTGGCGTCTGTGCACCACCTGTGGACTTGCCCATACCTGGTCCTGGTGAGCAGTGCCCACCCTCAAGGGTGCTGAACATCAGGCCCTTCCACACCCTGATGGACGGATGCCGAGGTGGCAGCGACCTCTTTGATGAGCACACCCACCTACTGCAGGCATCAGTACAGCAGCAGATGCAACTTGCAACATCCGTGGAGGCACTGTGTGTGGCTCTGGAGCGGGTCGAGGAGTGACACAGCAGGGACACCGATAGGATCCTGTCACAGATTGTCCAGTTGCGGGGAGGATATGACCGCTGCCATTGACAGGCAAACACAGGCGTTGGTCGCTGTCATGGCCACAATGGGCACACAGTCAGGTGCCCATGCGCGCCACACTGCGCAGGTTCGCTATCCACTCCCCATTCTACGCCATGCGACTCCCACCCTGTCAACGCCGGGTTCAGCTGTGGGCATCCTGAGCACTCCTGGTGCAGGTATGTTCGGTGTGTCTGCAGACCCTGTCGCGGGCATGGTCACGTTTGCACAGTGGAACCCTGGTGGACCATCATTGCCACCCATGAGGCCTGTGGTCAGCCTGCCAGTGCTGCTGGGTCTCAGCGGGCCACCCACGCATCCGGTGGATGTGGCACTGTGCCACAAGACTGACCTGTCTCCCAGCGTGGGCACTGTCTGTTGCTGCCCTGTGTGCATTGTGTGTTTTGGTGGGCAGTGAATGGGTGGGTGCCCAGCCCTGCACACAGACACACACAGTCCACCTGCACCCCTCCTGACTGCTGTCCAGAGTGCGTGTGCATGATGATGCCTGCATTGCGCTGTACACCAAAGTGCGATGGTGCCCAGCATCTGACACACGCACATAGACAGTCAGTGGATGTAGTGACCTGTGGACATGTGTGTTGCTAGTGTCTGTGTTTCAGCTCTGTTTTGCAGCAGACCCTGTGCACTTTGTGCCTATTGTGCGTGTCTGTCCATGTGGCGTGTTACTGTTCACCCTCCCTGGTTGTATGTGTGTGCTTCTGTGCCCTGCCACATCCCTTGCCAGCATGCACCCCTGGTGTGTTCCATGTGTCTATGTGGGTTGTGCGCCTAGCTACTGGTGGTTGCACATGGCCCCATGACTTACCTGTGTTAGCTGAAGTGCTCCTCTGTGATGGTGTCCCGGTGCAGCTGGGCCAGCCAGATCAGTCGGGGTCCCGTCGGCCAAGGGGGATGCCCATCCCCATCATCACTGGCGTCACCGTCATCCCCATCACTGTCCCCTCTTCAACCTGTCACGGCTATCCCACAGTCTTTGGCCATGTTGTGCATGATACAACAGGCCAGGAATATCCCACAGGCCTTTGAGGGGCTATACTGTAGGGCACCGCCAGAGGTGTCCATGCAACGGAAGCACCTTCAGCATCCCAAACACCCGCTCAATGATGCTGCATGTGGTGGCGTGTGCCTCATTGAGCGTTGCTGCAATAGGTCGTGGGGCCGCGGTGAGGGTGTGAGCAGCCAGGGATGGAGTGGGTATCCACTGTCACCTGTGTGGAGATAGTGGAGGTTAGTGTCTTGTTCAGGCTCAGACTGCCCCAAACCCTGTGGGCCACACCATGGCACCTCTGGCTTACCCCTGCCCACAATATGTCAGTTCTACATACATACTCACCCACTAGATGTCCTGTGGGATGTCCCCACTCTCAAATCAGTGGCACTGTGCCGACTGGTGCCAGATGAAGGAATCATGTGCTCCCCAGTGTGCGTGGCACAGACATTGATGATGTGCCCCTGGCATCACACACCACCTGGCAGTTTTCACAGGCATATCCCTTCCGATTCATGTAGGTGGCCCCATCAGGGCCAGGTGGTGTGTGTATGGCCACATGGGTGCAGTCTATCACCCCTAGCACACCAGGCATATGTGCTGCCTGTGGAACTCCTGTATGTTTGTTATGCGCTCCGTCGCGTGGTGGGAAATGGATGTACTCCTGGCATGTGGCAGCAGTGCGCTGAGGATGGGTGAGGATGCGTGGACGTGGCTGACTGTGTTATGCCTGTGGTATCCCCTGTTGGTCTCTGGAAGGTACCAGTGGCGAGCAAGCACATGCAGGCTGTTACCTTTGTCTCCACTGACAGAGCATGACTCCGTCGTGTGGGTGACTGCATCACATCACTGCACAGCTCACAGAACCACCTCAGTATTGCCCTGTTCAGGTGGTACCAGCCACCAATCTCCCAACATCTGTGTACAGCTCAAAGCTGGTGTGGGCTCGGTACTGCCTGTTAAGAAACACCACCGACGGAGCCCTTCACGGCCACGGCCCCCTGCAGCATGCCTTCCCACCCCCTCATTATGGCATCCTTGTGGAAGGTGGCACTGTCCATGTCCCTGGCTTGTGTTCCCCTCAGCTGATGTTGATTTGTTCCTCCTGCTGTCCTGATCACCTCCCTGCACCGGCACGCCTACTGGCCTCTGCACTCTGTGGCCCCACACACCTACCCTTGCCCTCTTCTGTGGTGTGGTTTCTGGCCTGCCCTCTTTCTCCCGGTTTCCTGTGCCTGTCTCTGACTCATGTGGCTTCCTGAGCGTTCTTGCAAATCTACCTTGCTCCTTTTTATTTTGGCTCATTTCCTTTATAGGCGCAACTTCCCATGCTCCACTATTGCGCGTGCGCAAATCTTTAATCCTTTTCGCCCTTTATGCATGGTTCCACCCTCTTTGGTTGCGCATGCCTTCATTATCACCGCGCTGTTGCTCAGCATGTTTTCAGTGGCGAACTGCCTCCTGCTGAATATCGCAGAATGGCGCATTTTCTGACTTGTGGTAGCACAACCCTATTGTGCATTGTGCAATCCTTTTGAATATCCAGCCCAACTTGTAAACCATATTTCTGTAACTTGAGCATCATTCTCTGTATATGAGGAGGAGCCATATGTAGGGGTTTCTTAAACAGGCCTTTGAGGGATTTGTTGTCAGTCTCTACAACCACTTTCTGTCTGCTGTAGATGTATTGGTGGAATTTAGTACACCCATACACAATAGCAGGCATTTCCTTTCTATTTGTGCTTAATTTTTCTCAGTACTGGTAAGGAATCTTGAAGCAAATGCCACAGGTTTATTGACTTGCAATAAGCATGCTTCCAGTCCTTCAGAAGAGGCATCAACAGACAGGATCGCTGGCTGGTGAAGATTAAGAAAGCCAGCACTAGGGGGTGCATAATAATGTTCTTTAACTCATGAAAAATGCTCATGTCTGGAGTTCCAGGCCAAGCTATTTCTTTTTCCAGCAATTCTCTTAGTGGTTTATTCAAAGTTGACAAATTGGGAATCAATTTGGCTAGGTAATTAACCCTTCCCGTAAACCTTTGTAGCTTCTTGACATCCTGAGGTGTGGGCGTGTCCACCACAGCTTTAATTTTCACCGGATCTGCTACTATCCCACTTTGGGTCAGTCTATGTCCAATATATGGAACTTCTTTCACTCCAGTCTTTAATTTTGAGATTCTATGTGAGGTGGCACTCGTGCTCGCTGCAGCACTTTTTTCAGTCTTACATTATGTGTTCTTGCAAATCTGACCCACAAATCAATATATCATTCATGTAAGTTTCTACACCTTCAGTACCATCAAATATTTCAGATATCTTTCATTGAAACACCTCAGGGGCAGAGCATATTCAAATGGCATCCTGTTAAATTTACAACACCCAAATGATGTGTTAAAGTCATTAACTCAGAGCTGGGCTCATCAAGTTGCATTCGCCAGAAATGCATGACCCGCATCAAGCACTGGAAAATGTTGGCACCTGCTAGCCTTTCAGCTACTTCCTTGATAGTTTTCATCGGATAGTGTTATTTCTATATTGCCTTGTTCAAATCCCTGGGTCGTGCATATTCTCACTTTAGGAGTATCAACAATTCCGGCTCCACTCGCACATCATGCCCTGTGTGAGAAGTTACAAGGGCACCACCAAGTACAAGGTGCAAATATCTTTATTCAGTGCAAAATAACAAGTTGCAGCTGCCCACAGCATGGGATCACCGACTGGTTTTGCACCATCTGTGCGCTGCCTCCCCGAGGATGCACAGATGGTGCGAACTGGTCAAGGGTGATCCCATGCTGTGGGTGACTGCAGCTTGTTAATAGCACTGAATAAAGATATTTGCACCTTGTACTTGTGGTGTCCTGGTTTGTTCTTTTTATATTCTCACGCTACCAAGCTTCTCTATTACTACTATGGAATTAACCCAGCTGTGGGTCTTTCCAGTTTTTCAATAACACCCAGCTTCTCCATATTGTACAGCTCTGCCTTAACTTCAGCTCCTGAAAACATCAACAAATGTAGACAATATCTCATCAGTTGCTTCAGTCTCTGCGTTAAGTAAGAATAATTTCTTGACAAATTTCATCTCAAGACATGTACATAGTCCCAGCAGAGGCATTACATCAGCATCTACAACTTGAAACGTGACAACATGATACTAATTTTTGAATCCACAGCCAGTACAACTTTCCCTTGCACATTCATGTGATGGCCAGAGAAGGAAGCCAATTGTGCTTCGATTTTTGAATAGGCTTTCTGGATACTGTTCAATGCATGCTTATAAGCATAACATTACACTGAGCTCCAGTGTCCAGTTTGAAAGTTACACTTTTCCCATTAATGCTTAAGTGCACATTCCAGTCCTTGTCCACAACTGTGTCAGTCAGCATTTCCACACAACGAAGCATTCTCACTTTCATTTCCTGCTCTTCCTTAAGTACATGCACCTTTACGCCTTGCCTTGCTGTGCACATTCTTGCAAAATGATTCTATCTATTGCATATTTGACATCTCTGTCCATAAGCAGGGCATTTGTTTGGTCCATGCTATCTCCCAAATTTACCACATGCATGCAATCTGGGCACTCTCTCTCATTTTCAGTACAATAACTCTTCCCCCTTCCAATAGTTTTGCCCAAAGACAAGTCCACCTCATGGAGTAGTCAGCACCGCACTCGGTCATCAGAATACTGCAAACAATTTTGTCTCTGATCAGTGAGTCAGTCAGATTACCAAACTCACATGACTTGGCATGCAATTGTAATTCAGTAAGATAAACATCAAAGGTTTCATCTAACTGTTGGCTGCGTGTGTTTAACAGATGTTGCTCATAGGTGATGTTTCTCCATGGATTACAGTAATTCTCAAACTGCTGCGTAATCTGAAACAAGTCTGTTTTATCTTCATCTTTTGCCCAGTCAGATGTATTGTAAACTTCCAGGACTGTGGGGCCCATGATATGCATAATGGTCATGGCTTGAATCCGTGGAGACTTGAGACTTCGAGGCCACAAAATAAATTTCCAATTGTTGCTTGAAGTGGTGCCAGTTCTCAGCAAGGTTGCCGACTAAATCCTAAGTGGGTGGTGGTGGCAGTGCTCCATCTTCTGGACACCATGTAATAAAACACTGAGGCAAACATTGTACTTTCTAACAGCTTTACTAACAAACCAACAGAACGTTACACTCAGGTAGACCATTTGAATCTAGAGGGTTTCAGCCACCAACCAGTATTTATACTAAGGTTCAAATCTAGAGACACATGCTGGGCATGCATCATTAATATTCATTAACTTAATTAATACACATATTATCACCCCCGATAGAATCAAGTTCCACTTGGCCAGAGTTTTTTCTCTCTTAACTTAATGCAATTTAAAACCAGAAATCACCAGGGCAGTTACAGGGATGGACTGGCAGGAGTGTTGGCTGTGCACTGGCATCGAGATACACAAGGCTTCATGCTTGCTGCAACTCTTAGAGCACATGCTGGAGAAGTGAATTTTAGTGATCGATCTAAGTAAAGTCTGCCTGCTTGGATTTGCAATGCCTGCTAGTCATCAGCACAGGGATAAGTTATTTAATTACAGTATTTTGAGTGAGTCTGAGACCCACCTGGCTGCAGTTAATGACAAAGACTCAAAGGTAGATAAAACTAAAATCAGGCATATGAGGATGACCACGGTATCGTTTTTTCACCTTCAGTGCTTTCCAAGTGACATTTTGATTTGGTAATGATTTCAAAAGATTCTGGCTTGCCTTGGTGAACTCTAATACATAAAGGAGTAAATAATAACAGCATGATTGTCATGATCGATGCACAGATCTGACTGTACTGTGTTGGACTAGTGCTGGGCCATGGGAATACAGCTATGCAACACTCAACCATGGACACACATATGCACTGTGTATGATCTCAAAATCTGGTAAATATTTATTGCTGTAATATATGGTATTACAGATCAGTAAAATCATTTTCTTGGCTGTTTGATCAGGATAAACCCAATGGAATTATTAGTACAGTTTCTAAGTACTGTAAAATGACTGTAAAAGCGGCATCCTTAGTGTTTCAGTGTCTCTTTCCAGCCTCTGACAGTCCTAGTGTTCCCTGGTGATACTGAATGGACCACCCCTCCCCACTGCACAAATCTGCACTCAAACACAATAACTTGTCCAGAATTCCCACCCATTCCAATACTGTCCTGCATCTGTAACAATGGATTACTTAGCTTCGTTCTCTAGGTGCTGTATATTAGTTCTGCTTTCAGACCGTTGTATAAGGTGTACTTTACCAGGCTAGATCTATTCCTCTCAGAAGCAGGACTTGATTCCTTACACCTTCCCAAAGTGAAGCGACCACACTAGCATTCCCAGATGTGGAAAAATGGAAATTATGTACCAAGTGTAATTCTTGATCTTACTGTATATCCTCACCATTCTTCACAGGTGGGTAATACGCTGGAGGCACTAGGACCCCACAGGAGCTATTAGCTTAGAAATTTTTTCTAGTGGGAGAGCCAGAGTTAGATGATGCTGCCCTCAAGGCCAATGTATTGTGTGGCACTGGAGTGTTGGCCAGTAATTGACCCTGACTCCTCCTCCACCTCAGTTCTGAATGCCAGAGAGAATGTAAAATAAGAGACAGGGAAAGAGAAGGAGGGCAGGGCAAGGGAGGCTGAGGGTCAGTAAAAAGAAAGGATACAAACAGAAAAGGAATGAAGCGGGCCACATGTTGAGGAAAAAGTTACCTAGGGGTCTGGGACAAGGGCCTCAACCACCAGACAGGCCAAGCAAGGGTTAGAAGAAGGGAGAGGAGGAGAGTGGAACAGGATTATAAAAGAAAGAGGTAATGTGAGACACATATGGCATCCCCAGCAGAAATCCCAAGGACTCCCGGGGACCAGAAGAGGACCTTACTGCTCAATTCCACTCCCACAAATGAACCATGACAGGAGAGGGAGAGTGAGCGGATGAACAGAAGCCTCCAGACTGGAGAAGATTTAAAGGCAAGTCAAGGATGCTGAACAAGCTGGACACAAGACCAGCAGAGCAGTCTACAAACCTAGAAGCTAAACCTTGAAGAAGCACCCCCTGGTTCACAGGAGATGGAAGGGCCATTGGTCTCTCATTTCTGTCCCTAATTAACTCAGGAGTGGGGACAGGACCCACTCCTGGGCAGGATCCCTCTAACGTAGATCTCTTCAACAGAAGAGCCTTAAACTTTAAGAGAAGGGACATCAACTACTCTGAGCCAGGAACAGTAGGAGGGTGACCTAAGTTTTCTCGAGTGGAAGTCCTTTTTGAAGATTAAAAGGGGGACCCTGTCCCAGGTTAACCCAGACAGGTTAACTAGAATTACACAAGTCAAGGCTCCAGGATGAGAGGTGGCTGGAGGTCCCCAGAGCCCCTCCACCTTTCCACAACCGAGATGAGGATTCCTGAGGTCAACTCAAGACCAGGGCTGGAATCTGGGCCCTCTCAAAAGAAGGGCCAAGAAACCTGAAAAGGGTCCCCATTGGGATCACAAGAGGGACTCTGAGGAGCCCCTAGCATAAGAGGGCAAGCACCCTGCTTGCCCTCCCCGTAGGTGGGTCCCTGTCGCTTACATGAAGGATCAGTAGACCCAGAGGTGCCCACAGGACTTTGAGCACAATTGTCCTCAACTGGAGGGAAGGCAAGCAGGAGGAGGCACTACCCTGAGTCTGAGGCCCAAGAGGAAGATGGAAGGATGCAATGATGAATGGTGAAGATATATAGTAAGATGAAAAACTATGGTAAGCATGTAAGTTTCATATCTTAACAGTATCTATCTTCACTATTCATCACTGGTGGTGATTACCAAGCATCTTACGCATTGGCACCTCCCTGAGGATATAACTTCCTTCAGTATCCTGTAGAGGAGAACACAAGAGTTAGGAGCCCCTTATGGATCTGGTGAGGCCCGTGACTGGTCAGGGAGAGATGGGAACCCGATGCCTGAGAGAGAGGTGTCCACTAACTCCCATCTCACCCTGCACAAGGAAAAAGTGGGCCCCTGGAAAGAAGAGGCAATCACCATATGCCAGGCCAAGGGTGATAACCAGAAGGGCAAAGCCATGCCATCCAACTAATGCAGACCGCAGTTCCTGCCAGCCTGGAAGCTACCTCACTGGCATCATAAGATGCTCTTGCTTGGTGTCTCGCTGTTCTAGGCCCCTAGCAGAAAGGCAAATGGCTTGCCTGGTTGACTCTGTGTCAGGTAAGGTCACTAGGAGTTGTCCCAGCACCATCCATAGGTGCCTAGCATAGGCAACCATATGTGTCTGAGTGCTGAGACACATAAAAGAAGATGCCACTGAGAAAACTCTCCTCCCCAGCGGTCAAACTCAGCTAAGTCAGACTCTGGGTGGTGGTCATGTCCTGGGCGATGATGGCCAGAAGGGTGTCAGGAGTTCTATCCTGGAGGAAGGGTGAGGCATGGAAGCTGGGGACCCCTGGAGTGCACTATACATGGCTGGCAGTCCCTCAGTCCTGGAGATGGGGCAGAGGCCTTTGCCAGACCCAGTGTGATGCTTCTGAGAAAGGAACTGGCCATGGAGGAATAAAGTGTTCTCCAGGCTGAACTCCCAAGGAGACCACACATCGCATGGTCAAGATTGCGACTAGCAAAGTGGATATATGGAGCTCCACCAACAGCCTTGACAGGAACTGCTGATAGCTGGTGATATCAGCATCTAAGGACAAGTGGACAAGAATCCTCTTCCTCTGGGGAAGAAGATGAGGAGGCAGAGGAGCTAAGTTCAGATTCCAGAGCTGCAGGGGATCTAGTTGGAAGATCTCCTGGTCAAGTGCTGTTAAATACAGTGGAAAAGCAGCCGCTTATGGCCTGAACTGGTCCCAGGTCATAGGCCCCAAAGGGCCTAAGATACCTGGGAGAGCACAGGGAGGAGGCAGAGGAACCAAGGAGGGAGAAGTCTGGAGAGCTAGAGTAGGAACCCTGCCAGGGCTATGGGAGTACACAGGGGACCCCTCCCAAGGGAGGGACTGTGCAAAACACCCACTGCAGGTTGCTCAACCATACAGAGCAGCTAAAGTGGTGCCTAGAGAAAGTATCCCACTATGGGGTGATCAGAGCTGGTGTTTCCCTTGTGGGAGGCCCCTAGCCCCACTTGCTGCAGACTCCCCTCCTTGAGTAGAGTGAAGGAGTGAGGGTCAGGACTATGACTCTTCCCAGAGCCACCAGCAGCTCTAGAAGTGGGTCTGTGTGCCACCCCAGAACCCCTCAAGCTCCCTTCAGAGATGGACCTGTTCCTTAGTTGTTCCCAAGTGCACATAATGGGGGCTCTGAGATGGCCCCAGTGCCAAAGGAGGCAGCCGAGACCATACCAGACACCACCCCAGTACCAGAATCCTGAAGGTACTGGCACCAGATCCACGTCAGAGATAGCACCAGAGTCCAACATGGCACCAGCGCAGTGCCGGTGCCGGCTCCAGACCGCGCCAGACCCAGTACCATCCTCTGGCCAGGAACCAACTCTGGCCTAGCACCGCCTTGCTACTGAACCCTCCTCGGAACCATGAGTGGTGCAAGGAGACTCAGAGGAGTCAGTCCCAAGGGCAGGGCCCACCAGGGGAACAACCAAGGGTGCAACAATGGGAACCACACAGCTAGGGCCTAACTGGGAGATGGAACTCCTCAGAGTCAGGTAGCCACTACAGGTCATCCCAATCATTCTCCTCCTAAGAGAAGAGATGAGAGAGACCAGCAGAGAGGCCACCTCTGAAACCCTCCCACCTCAGTGTCTCTGGTGGCACCATAGGCGGGACCAGTGCATACCACAACACCACCCTGCTCACTAATTATGAGGGGTGGAATTGGGAGCTGGGGCAGTGCTAACAGGTGGTGCTGAAGACTCCACCAGCTTGGGTCCAGCATATAGCTGTGACCACAAGACTGGGGTGGCCACACTTCCAAGGAAGTGAAGGACCAAGAAGGGTGCTCAGCTGGACCCCGAAAGAGGTAGACTGTCTGCCCAACCCTCTGGCAGGTCTGGCGGCCTCATGAGACTGGAACCAGCCAAGGCCTGCTCCTCCCAGCATGTGTAGTACCGGAGGGTGACCAGGGGCAAGGCCCAACATTCTGTTCTTGGAGTCTAGGGACCGACACTGCCCCTGAAGGTGGAAGGATCTCAACCCTCCTCCAACACATGCATTTCAAGGGCCTAGCAGCCACGGAGAAGCAGGCATTGCAGTTTTCCATATCATGTTGGGGACCAGGCAGGAAAGACAGCGATCATGATGGTCGGATTCTGGTCATGGACTTGCTGCAAGTCAACCACACATGGGGCACATCTCATCTTAGATTTAACAGAAGGCCCTGAAACAGACATGATCATCATGAAATAACACAAAATATAACTACAGGAAAAGACTCAATAGCGCTAGAATCCATGAGTAAAAGAAATAAAGAAGTGGTCTCACCCAGTTTGAAAATCTATGGCGTTGAGTATCGCAGTGTAGAATCTTTTGGCGTAGAAGCGAGCAAACTTTTGAATACACAGCAGCAGCAACTCAGCTCTCATGAGGTAATGCACTCGATGGCAGGAAACACAGAACTGAGGCAGAGGAGGAGTCGGTTGTCGGTTACTGGCCAACCTCAAGCGCCACGCAATGCATGTCTCTATGGTGGTGCCATCCCAGCATCTCCCCCAGAAAACATCTCTAAGCTAATTGCTCCCATGGGGTCCTAGCGCCACCTGCTTATTACCCACCAGTGATGAATGGTGATGATAGATATAGTTAAGATCAGATTTTACAGCAATGGAGACTACCTAAGTAAATACCTTGAAGGAGGGGAGGCCGGGGGCGAGTAGAGAAACAATGGTAAAGGATAACGGAGGGAATAATTAAGGCAAGAGTAGGAGGAGGAGGAAGTGCCACTCTGGCTCTCAAAGGAGGTGGCTAAGGTGGTAAGCGAGAAGAAACCGTTTTAGGAAGTATAAGGAAACCCAAATGGAGGGGCACAGAGAGGTATATCTAGATAAATAAAGGGAGGCAAGAAGGAGGTGAGGGCAGCAAAAGTTCAAACTGAGGAGAGGATCAACCAGGAGGTCAAAAAGAGAGGAAGGCAAGTGGTGGTAAAGTGAGGATCAAGAGACCAGGGGAGGGTCTGTGCAGAGGAAGACTAAGAAAAGCTAAAATTCTTATTATACAATGGTGTGTGAAAATCCTGTAACCTCATTGGTCAAAACATGTTACATGACCACAGGTAAAACCTGCATAACCCATGGCTGAGGAATGGCATTTATAAAAACATAATTAAACACATTTAAATGTATTTTACATATGGTTCCATTGTATAATCACAATAAGGCACTCCAGGGTGTGGGTTATTGGGTGATTTACTGCCTTGTGTGGTTAAAGTTATCGGCTGCCTTGTGACACACCACACAAGGCGTGGTAAACTCAATAACCTGCACACCCTGTTGTGCCTTATTGCTTAAATGAGTACTTGCCTTTGGTCTTCACAAAGGAGAAGGGTCAGGGATGCACTCAACATGCATCAGCAGGTACTAGGGAGTTACACAAGTTCATTTTTGGAAGAGAGACTCTGCTGGGATTGGAAGCCCTAAAGGAAAACAAGCTGATGAGGCCAGACAGGAGCCACCCAAGGGTACAAACAGAGCGTAGCATGGTGCTAACTGCCATTCTGGCAACTCTATTCAGCACCTCACTGGAGATGGGGTGGTACCAGAGGACTGGAGGAGGGCTGATATTGTCCCTCTGCACAAGAGCGGCAGCATGGAGGAGGTCAGCACTTACAGACCAGTCACTCTTATATCAGGGGTGGAGAAATTAATGAAAACCCAGCTGAATTAGCAACTGATGGAGGATCTGAGGCAAATGGACTGCAGGACCACCTGCAGCATGGCTTCATGGGAAGGTCATGTCAAACAAATCTCTAGAATTTCATTGACTGGGTAACAAGGAGGTGGATCAGGGAAGGCAGTGGATGTGGCCTATCTAGACTTCAGTAAGGCAACTGGGGGGTAGATAGTGGTAAGCAGGATATCAAACTGGTTGAAAGCTAGGGAGGCAAGGATGGTGGTAAATGGCAGTCACTCAGGGGATGGAAGAGCGACCTTTGTTTTTGTGTTTGATGCGGGATCCTGTCCTCTTCAATGTCTTCATAAGTGATAGTGCTAAGGAACCGGAGGAAAGTATGTCTCTTGCAAACAGCACAAAAATATGAACAGGGTGGACACATGGGAGGGAGTGGAAAGAATGCAAAGGGATCTAGGAAACTAGAGGAGTCGTCTAGGGCATGCCATTTGGGTTTCAATGTCAAAAAGTGCAAAGTCATAAATCTGGGGAGGGAAATCGAGGGGCTGTGTAGAAAATGGAGGAGGTACTACAGTCACCAAGCAAGAGAGGGATCTTAGGGTAATCATATCTAAAGAGCTCAAGGTAACAGAGCAGTGAGGCGAGGCAGAAGGCAAGGCTAGCCAAATGCTGGGGTGCCTATGGAGGGCAGAACAAAATGGATTGTACTCAGTATACCAACTGTACCAAATATACCAACTATACTGAAAAATTGACTAACACAATCTCAATACCATTGTAGCAATTTATTCCATGCTTGTCTCCAGAGGGTTATTAAGTGTAAATAGTGTTATACAGTGGTAGCACAGTCAAGCAATTGGTATTGACAATTACAGAAAGCAAAGGTTCCATTACCAATGTAGCAAAAATGAAAATTACGTACCTACCGTAATTCTTGATCTTCTTGGACAAGTCTCCACCACTCATTCACACTATTGGAGACTACGCCGGAGGCACTAGGACCCATCGGGAGCAAACTTTTGCTGGAGGGTCGGCGCTGAGAGACGGTGCTGGCAGCCCCAGCTCGTGGCAATGACTATCTCGGCCGACCTCCAACCGCCTCAGTACCTTTTTACCAAGGAGGTGAAGCGCAACTAAACTAAAGGGTAACCTAACATAAGATAGTCCGGGTGACCCGTGTAAGAAGGGTCAAGAAGAAGTCTTCACGGCCTAAAGATTTGAGGAGTGAAGACCAACACAGCGTGAGCTCGGGGATGGAGGGTGGGCGTGTGAATGAGTGGTGGAGATTCATCCAAGAAGATCAAGAATTACGGTAGGTACATAATTTTATATCTTCCGGACATAAGTCTCCACCACTCATTCACACTATTGGGAGAGTACCGAGCTAATAATCCCCGAGGGCGGCAGGATAGACCAAGAGCTCAACGCTTCTAGGACAGGAGTCCATTAAGGATAGTTCTGCCAAAGGTGGAATGTCGCCTGGCATGAACATCCAGTGCATAATGTATGAAACTATGCACTGAGCTCCAGGTGGCTGACATTGCAGATGTCTGCAATAGGAACGTTGCAATTTCCACTAGGGATGCCGACCGCTCTGGTAGAGTGAGCGTAAACCCTATCTTCCAATTTAACCTGTGCCATGGAATACCAGTGTCGAAGACATGCCACTAGCCATGATGAGATACATCTGATAGCGACAGGTTGACCCAGCGAGGTCTCACTGAAGGAAGCGAAAAGCTGTTGGGCTTTACGAAATTCTTGGTTCTATCGAGATAGAACGCAAGGCCCTCTTAACATCCAAAGAATGAAGAGAACGTTCTCCTTCATTTTGGAAGTCCTAAAGTAAGAGGGAAGGACCAAAGGTTGGTTTAGATGGAATTCTGACACAACCTTGGGAAGAAATTAGGATGAGTACTGAAGAACTACTTTGTCCTTATGGAACACAGTATACGGATGGTCTGTGACCAGGGCATGTATCTCAGAGACCCTACGGGCTGAGGTAATGGCCACTAGGAAGGCAGTCTTCCAGGTGAGAAATTTTAGCTCACAGGTAGCCAGAGGTTCAAAAAGGTTTCAGTGAGCATGTCTAGCACAAGGTTAATGTCCCAGGCTGCAACTGGATGTCTTATAGGAGGTCTGGTATGCAGAATTCCTTTAAGAAATCTCTTAACCATAGGTAACTGAGCCAGAGAAGAAGAAAAAACGCTCATGATACGCTGAAATAGCACTAAGGTGAACTTTGACTGTAGAGTACTGTAGACCTGAATTTGAGAGGTCCAAAGGTACTCTAAAACCTTGTCTGGTGGACAGGAAGGGATTCAAAGAGGACTTTGGACACCAAGCGGCAACTTCCCACTTAGATGTGTAAGTTTTCCAAGTGGCTGGCTTCAAGCAGCCAGAAGAATGTCTGAAACTCTTGAGAGGCGTTGAACGGTTCACTTCTACCTCTTCAGGAGCCAAGCGTGAAGGTGAAGCGATCTCAGGTTGGGATGGACCACGGACCCTGAGTCAACAGGTTCATCCGCAGGGGAGTGGTCTCGGAGGAACTGCCAACATATTGTTGAGTAGTGGAAACCATAGTTGTCAAGCCAAATGGGACAATGAGAATCATCTTGGTCCCCTGAGACTCGAACTTGAGGAGTACTCTGAATTAGAGGAAGGCGTAAAGGCGTAAAGAAAGTGTTTTGTCCACTGCAGCCTGAACGCATCCTGACAGAAAATGCCAGGCCCTGGAATTCTCGAGCAGAAGAGAGGCAGTTTTGCATTGAGTGGGGATGCAAAAGGTCCAGGTCTGGGGTTCCCCACTCTTCGAATAGTGACTGAACTATGACTGAGTCGAGAGACCACTCGTGAGGATCTGCCTCTGTTCTGCTAAGACAGTCTGCCAAGTTGTTTTGTACACCTGGCAGGTAAACCGCTGAATTAGAGCTTTGTGTTCCAAGCACCATTCCACACCCTCATCGCTTCCCTGCATAAGGGGTAGAGTGAGAACCGCCTGCTTGTTGATGTAGTACCTCACTGCTTTGTTGTCCGTTTGAAGGAGAATGGTCTTGTGACAGAGAATGTCCTTCAACGCTAGGACCGCATAAAGGATGGCTCTCATCTCTAGGGACGTTTATGTGAAGCTGGGACTCGAGTTGAGTCCACACCCCTTGAGTGTGGAGGCGCAACAGTGAGCTCCCACCACATATCGATGCATCCGTGATAATGGAGATCTGATGATCCAGAGGAGCAAAGGAAATCCTTCCAGGAGATTGCTCTCTTGAGACCACCAGGTGAGGGACCTCTGTAAGGGTTCTGTCACCTTGATGGGATAAGACTGCGGTGAGTGGTTGGAGACCACTGAGCACTGAGCATCCATTGAGTGGTTCTCATGTGCAGCCATGCTAGGGGTACAGTGAACACTGAGGATGCCATGAGGCCTAACATACGTTGCATCGAGAGAGCTGTAACTGATCTCTTCTCTCCAATGTAACGGGCCATCTGAAGGATATCGTTCCTTCTGTCTTCTGGAAGGAAAGCCTTCGCACAAGAGGTGTCCAGAAGAGTCCCTATGAAAAGAAGTCTCTGGGAGGGCTGCAACTGAGACTTCTTGAGGTTCAACAGAACTCCCATGGACGTAAGAAGGCAAGAGGCCATCTGTACAGGCGTCCAGAGTTCCTTGTCTGGAAGGGCTTGCTAGGAGCCAGTCGTCCAGGTAGGAAACACCTGGATACCGAGTTTTCTGAGATGCGCTGCGAGAACTGCACAACACTTGGTAAAGACTCACGGCGCCAAGGATAGCCCAAAGGGCAGGACTCTGAACTGATAGTGTTGACCCAGAGCCACAAACCTCAGGAATTTGTGATGCCTCGGGTGAATAGGAATGTGCTGGTAAGCATCCTGCATGTCCAGGAGGCTAGCCAGTCAAGTTGATGAAGCAAGGGTAACAGAGTTCCCAGAGAAATCATTTTGAATTTCTCCCTGGGAGAAATTTGTTTAGCTTTCTGAGGTCTAGAATGAGGCGCATTCCCTGGACTTCATTGGAACCAGAAAGTAGTGGGAGTAGAACCTCGTGTTTCACTGATGCAGAGGCACCACTTCTACTGCCCTGTTGTTCAGAAGGCCCCGAATCTTGGCGGCGAGAAGGTCTGACTGAAGGGTTGACAGCCTGGGCTGTCGTTTGGGAGGACGATCGGAGGGATCTCCAGAAAATTGAGAGAATACCCTGCGAATTATCCGAAGGACCCATTTGTCTGAGGTTATGGACTTCACTGGCTGTAGAAGTGCATCAGACGACCTCCCACCGGAGAGGAAAAGTCCACCTCGGGCAGTTGAGATGGGACTTGGGCCAGCAACTCATAAGGTAGTGCTGGGCGCTTTGGGCCCTGCGCTTTCTGTTGCGCCTTCTTTTGAGGTTGGGCAGGTTGGTTCTTATGGAAACTTCCTCTGCCTCTGCCCCGAAGGACTGGCGATTATGAAACTGCCGTTTACCGACGCTGCCCTCGAGAAGGGGCAGGAGGAGATCGGAACCAACTAATGGCTGACCTAGTCTTTTGTGTAACTTCTAGAGCTTGCTCTACCTGAGGACTGAAAAGATAAGAGCCGTCAAAGGGCAATGCCATCACCTGCTGTTGCGCATCATTCATGAAGCCAAGCACGCAGCCAGGAGTGACGGCGAGTACAAATACCAGTAGCTGCTGGACGAGAAGCAGTGTTGAAAGCATCCATGGCTGCTTTGACCTGCTGGTTATTAGATTCAATACCTCTGGTAATGGTTTGAAGAAGCTCTGGCTTTGAGTCCGAGTCGGAAGAGCTTCAACCATTTGTGATAGAATGCCACAGGATATACTCATACTGGGAAAAATAACCCTGGTAACTGGCAATACGCATACTTAGAGTGGACACAGCAAAGACTCTCTTACCTAATGTGTCTATCTTGAGACTCTTTGTTGATAGGTCGAGCTGTAGTAGTTTGAGGAAAGACGACCTTGTCATTTTTGCCAGGACTACAATAGGATCTGCAAAGGCTTGGGATGCCAAGATGGGATGATCCTTGGGAGCTGAGTATTTCTATCAATGGATTTAACCACCGAAGGGGTAAGAGCAGGATTATTCCATACCATTTGAGACAGCGTCTCGAAGGAAGGTTGAATCTGAGGAATCAAATCCGTAGGGATCTCCGAAGCATGAAGATATTGGAGTCTTAACAGCTTCCCAGGATCGATGTCTGTAGTCTGGAGAGAAAGAGTGAGCTCAGATTCTTCAACAGAGACTTAAAGGACAGGTCCTCGACCACAGGCTCTGTAGCAATAAAGATCCTGCTTCATCCACTTCATCACCCAGCCGAAGGTCTGGGTCAGGCTCAACGTCATCTCCTGACAGTCCAGGAGGGACTGTATGGACAGGAGGGATGAAAGCTAGAAGAGGAAGGAGGAAAGAGACAAAAGTCCCTGACAGCCCAGGCGCCGAGGCGGCAGGCGCGAAACGATGCCGAGGAACCACGGCACCGAAAATGGTGCGAGAAGGCCACACGGCGCCGAGGACAGCGCCGCAGCACCACATGGTGCCGAAGACGGGACCGCACAGCCGCATGACACCGCAGGTGACGCCGAGAAGATGCGTGCACCGCGAGGCCACACGGCGCCAAGGCACTCCCAGAGACCGGAAAACAGGCTTTGAAGGAAAAGAGCAGGAGATAAGGGCATCGGTGGCCCCTGCGCCGAGGCCATGTGAGGGGGAGACACCCAAGCATGAAGTTGGCGGCACCGAAGAAGGTGCCGTGCGACCAGGAAAGTCAACCGCCCTACCTAGTCACCCAGAGGCCCAAAGGCCAGCGAGCAACCGAGTCAGGTAGCGAACCAACCTCCGAGCCCATTGCTCCATAAGTGCGGCCCACTGATGGAAACTGCTCATCTGAAGACCTGCGGGCGGGGGTGGGACTCCGATGTCGAGCGTCAGCTATCAGAAGCCGCTGTTGGTGACTCCGAAGGAGGATACCGACAACTAGCCCGATAACTGGATACCTGCGCCAGAAGTATCAGAGGCGACCTCAGTGATGCCTTCTCTTTTTAGACCTGCGGGCGAAGAAGAGCTCGAGGCGAATGGTGCTGAGAATGCGACCGTTTGGCTTTATGCTTCCTGAGGACCGCCCATCCCCGGGAATTGGACTGACCATTGTCAGACCCCCTTCCGGAGAAGGCGGCGGACGGACCCAGCCCGACTGACTGAACAGCTTTCATCTGAAGTCTCCTACCATCACCTGTCCTGCTCATGGTCGATTCCGTCAATGTAGGCTGAGACTTCTTTATGCTTTTATTTAAAAATAAGAATAACTTAAGCGATACTGTATCGAGATAATACTATATAAAATAATAAAACTGAAAACTATGCTGCAGTTTGAAGTTTGACTCCCAACAAGCGGACGTCATCACTGAAGTGCACTCGGCGGGGAAAAAAGGAACTGAGGCGGTTGGAGGTCGGCGAGATAGTCATTACCACGTGAGCTGAGGCTCGTGGCGCTGTGCCTCGGTGCCATCTCTGGCGCCAACCCTCCAGCAAAAGTTTGCTCCCGATGGGTCCTAGTGCCTCGGCGCAGTTCCCAATAGTGTGAATGAGTGGTGGAGACTTATGTCCAGGAAGATTATAGCAATTCAAAAACAAAGGTGCAGGCAGCATTGAACTAAACCTTACCAGTCACCCAGTGCTTGGCTCCAACTGAGCTATCTCTTCATGCCTTAAATAGGCAATCAATAAATTATTAAAGTACTTAGTAGTATGATTTGTCTCTTGCATGATGGGTAGACTGGGAATATACTGTCTCTGTATTTTACAAGTGAATGCTATGGTGCTCGGAAGGCAGTACTGGACCTTGTGCTCTCAAATGGGGACAGTGTGATAGAGGTAATAGTGGGGGAGCTCATGGGACACTGACCACCAGTCACTGTGGTTTGAAATCACAGAAGGTGCCGGCCAGTGGCACTGAGCATTGAGGCACTGGATGCCACACCTCACACTGCGCCCAGCGACCGGGTTTGGGAACAAGCCAGGATCGTCATGGAGTTGGCGGGGAGGGTGAAGGATGGAGTGTCTGATGGACTGCTCTCCTTCCCAGGAGGGAATGCTATCACTGGTGCTCTGTTGGCCTCTAGAGGTAGCTGGGGACGATGCAGTAGCACAGGCAGTCGGAGGGGCGTGCTGGGGCCGACAATGGGAAGGTGTGCATATGATAAGCGTGCATGTGCCTGTCCATAGCATCATAGCATGCCTCACACATCGTGGAGAGAAATGGGAAAACTGCCACTGGTTGTGGCAGCATGATGCCGTCCCTGATGGGGAGCAATGGCTCCGAGGATACGTAGTGACACACTGGATCCGTCCCGGCAGAAGGGTGTGGGGGGGCAGCTGGGGCATTGAAGGCGGGATCTGCGATGGGAGCTGGGGATCCCTGGAGATGGCGGCTGGAAGACCTGAAGGGGATGCCAGAATGTGATAGAGGTAGGCAGACCAGGGCCAGGGGAGAAAAATGACTAAGAAAAAAAAAGACATCACAGAAGGAGCAGAACCAAACCACACAAAACGTGTATCCTGGATTTTAGAAGGGCAGATTTTTGGAAAAATGGGACATGCTTCAAAGAGGCACTAATAAAGAATGGGGTGGGAATCAGGGGTGGAGAAACAGGGGGCAATACTTAAAACAGGAATTACAGGAGCAACACAATTACTTGTTAAACAGATTAACAAGGGGAAAAGGAAGAGGAGGCCATTATGGTTTTCGAGGAGGTAGCTGAGAAAGTGAAAGCCAAAAGATCGCATTCAGGTAATACAAAAAACACAGGGAGAAGGAGATGAGGAAGTACCAGGAGAAGCAAAGGGAGGCAGGGAGGTCAGTAAGGAAGCCAAAGCTCAGACAGAAGAGCGCATCCCAAGATCAGTGGTCAAAGGGACAAAACCTTTTACAGATGCGTAAGTAAGTAAAAAAAGAAGAGCAAAGGGAGGGATATTGAGATTGAAAGGGAGGACAGGGGCAACATGGAGGATGACAACAGTAATGACAACAGTAAAGTTGAAATACCAAACATATTTCTGCTCATTCTTTACTGAGGAACAGGAGGGTAATGGGCCTGAAGGGAGTACAAGGGTGGGAAGGGCACAGAAATAGACACAAGTCCCTTTACATAGGAAAGGGACCTAAAAGAAATAGAAAGGAATCAGTCGATAAAGCAATGGGGCCAGATGGGGTGTACCCCAGGGTCCTAAAGGAACTAAGAGTGGTGGTGGCTGAACCTCTGGCAATCCTGTTTATCCAATCACTGGAAACAGGAGGTACCCAAAGACTGGAGGACAGCAGATGTCCCCTTAAACAAAAGCAGGAACAAAGAGAAGTGGGGAACTACAGACCAGTCAGCCTGACCTTGGTAGTAGGGTAGATCATGGAAGCACTACTGAAGGAGGAGGTTGGTGGAACATCTGATTGCCAAGAGACTACAGGACCCAAGGCAACACAGTTTAATCAGGGGAGGTCATGTCAGACCAACCTCATTGAATTTTGACTGGGTGGCAAGGAGGTGGATCAGGAAAGCAGTGGATGTGGTCTATCTGGACAAGGCCTCTGACACTGTATTGCATAGAAGGCTGTTCAACAAACTGGGGAATATGGGAGTGGGCAGGACAGTAGTGGGGTGGGTGGGTAATTGGCTGGTTGGCAGGACACAGAGGGTGGTGGTAAATAGTTCTCTCACTCCACAGAGGAAGAGTGACTAGTGGGGTGCAGGGGATCAGTGCTAGGACTGGTCCTATTCAACATCTTCATCTGTGACATTGCACAGGACCTAGAAGGCAGAATGTCCCTGTCCACTGATGACATGAAGCTCTGTAACAGCGTGGACACAACAGAGGGCAGACAGAATAAAGAGGGACCTGCAGAAGCTTGAAGAATGGTCAAGGATTTGGCAATAGTAATTTAACATAAAAAGTGCAAAATAATGCATATGAGCACAAAACCCTGGAACAACATATCAGTTGGGGAGGGAGGAGGATATAGCATGCACCAAACGGAAAGGGACCTTGAGGTTATCATCTGTGATGACCTCAAGCTAGGAGAAATACTGTGACAAGGTGGCAGGTAAAGCAAATAGGAGGCTGGGATGCATAGCAAGAGCATCACCAGCAGGAAAAGAGGTCATAATTCCACTATACAAGACACTAGTGAGGCCCCACCTAGAGTACAGTGTCTAGTTCTGGAGACCTTACCTACTGTACATAAGGACATAGACAGGGTGGAGAAGGTCCAGAGGAGGGCAACAAAGATGGTACAGGATTGCATAATGAGTCCTATGAGGAAAGGCTGAAGAACTTGAATATGTACTCCTGGAGGAGAGAAGGAGAAAAGGGATATAATAGAGACATACAAGTACCTTATGGGGAGGAACAAGGTGCAGGAAAACACTATTTTCCAGTGAAAAGATGTTCCAGGACTAGAGGCATGGATGAAGTTGGAGGATGGCGATTCAGAGGAAATGTGAGGAAGAATTTCATCATAGAAGAAGTGGTGGACAAGTGGAACACCTGCCTGAGAAGTGGTGAGGTGAAACAATCACAGGATGTAAAATGCATGAGATAGACATATGGAAATCCTGGAGGTAAAGTGCAGGGGCAACAGATTTCTAGAAAAGCTTAAAGTGATCTTATGAGCTCTAATGGGCAGACTGGGTGGGCCATAGGCCCTTATCTGCCGACAGTATCTATGTATCTAAATATCTATATATCTATGCTCAGGGGCATGTCAGTACCTAAGATAAAAACCTACAGCTAACAGTACAACCCCCTCCCAATCAAGTGTTTATTGTTTAACTGACTTCTTTACATTATAATATTATATAGGGTATACATGATATGAGAGTGTGGAATACGGAAATATTTGCATGAGTGCATAGTGACCTTGAGTAATATGCAAGTGGCGGAGCATGGTGGAGCCACAGTGCTGTGCAAAAGTCACTATACGTATAATCTTCCTATTCTTATCGTCTTATCGATTTATACAATGAGGGACTTATATACTGCAGTGTATGTATTTTTAGTTTGCAGTGCGTTTATTTTTTATTTCTGGTGGTTTATTTCATGCTATGGTGTTACTTCTCATGGTTCTGTTCAGGTTTCTGACATGTGTCCTGTCTTGTTGTTTGATTGAGTGGTGTATTTTTGTACTACTGGTTGATTTACCTAGTTTCTGGTGATGTAATTCGGTGGTGTAGCGTGATTGATTTATGCCAGTTTTGGGGAGTGGTTATACCGTGTTTCTCAGTTATTGGGGGTTGTGCCTATCTAGTGTCTGGGTGTTTTATTTTTGGGGGGTGCTATGTGCTTTATTTTATCTTGTGGGATATTGGTGCTACAGTATGTGCTTTATTTTATTCTTGTGGGATTTATTTTACATCTGCAGATTTATCTTTGCAGTGAATTTATGTCTATTGCTGCAGCTTTCTCCGTGATTAACTCTATGTGTGCTTAACATGTGCAGGATTTCATTTATTGAGATTCTTAACATCATTTGTTATGTTTTTAGGCTGAGGTATCTTTTTGCCAGAGTATTATATTATTTGTTCCAGCTGTCTGGTCATATAGTATATTTTCTTCATTACTGCTATGTTTGCTGCTCTGTTTCCGTCAGTCAAGTCACTGTCAGTTTCTTGTTCTTTTCAGTAGTTTGCTTTTGTTGTGGTCACCTGTGAGAGAAAATAAACATTATTATTTCAGCTTTTCTTGTGAAGACAATGGGTTTGTTTTAGTATATGGTATTGTTACCTTGTATAATATTAAAAGTAATGTGTTTGGCATTTATTGTTGCGTGTTTAAAATAGGTTGCCATGGCATCTTGTAGTTCACTTTCTGAGTAGTGGATGTTCATTCTGGAAATATTGCTTTGGATGTTGATGGCTTCCCGTAGTATGGTTTACTTTTTACTCCTCTGATTTGTACTTCTCATTTTCTTGTTGTATCATCTGGTTCCCAGAGAAATATGGTTTATTTTCAGAACTTAATATATTGGATATTTGGTACTGTTTTCTTCATTTATATGGCAATAGTCATTTACCGACTGTAATTTCCTGTGCCCTGATATTTTAATAATATCAGTAGCTGGTACCCTCATTGGTTCATTTTGTAGTAAGTGTTTTCTTATAGAGTGGTTCATCACTCATTTAGTTGTTTCTATGCCTGCTTTAGTTATCGTGTTTTGACAATGTTCCCAATACTGTTTATGCTTAAAGGCTGATTTTTGTACCAAGTTATTGATACTTGACTGTTGGGTTGGTAATTCACAGTGAGGAAAAAGGAGAGTCTTCCTGTAGTGATTTGTGTGGTCATCTTGCTTTGTAAATTATGTAGTTTTAACTGGGCAATTGTTTTCTTGCTTTGTTTCATCGCTCAAGGTTTGACTTTTCTTATATCTTTGGGGTTCGTGCTCAACCTTGTTTTTGTTTGCCTCTCAGTTGTATATTAGAGAACTTTTAGCATCTTCATCTAATTCCAATTTTATTTCACCACATTTGAGGTTGTGGGTCTCTGTACTGCCATGAACCCCAAAGTGAGAGTTACAGTAACCCACATAGTGTTCAATAAAGACTAGGGATTGTGGGGTCCAAGTTGTTTCTTTTCATACAACTGTTCTGTTACAGTGTAAGCCGCTACTGCAGACACATTTGTGTTTCATAATATTGTCTGTGGTATCACGATGTCCGCAGTTGCCAGCAGATAGTGCTGTGGGCTAATATTATGCAGACTGTACAATATGCTTGAATGCAACTGCAGAAAACATACAATGCAGTATTTTTTATTTCTTTTTATTTCTTTAGCTGTGCATGCTGTCTTTGCTTTGACATTTTAATATTCCATGCTATTCATTGTGCTTCTGTATACAGTACAGTGGTTCATGAGGTGGGGTGTGTGCTTGGTTAAGAGTACAAACTTTATTTTCAGTGATGTGGGAGGGGGTTTGGGTTAAAACCATGATGTGGTACAGCATACGTTTTCATATTTCACGTGTACCAGTAGCCTTCATAAAAAGCTATCAACTGTTGTTGTTTGACAGCAGTGGAAGTGTACACCTTGAAGTTGCAATCGGTGCTTTCCATCATCTGCCATTCTGGAAGCACATCGTGTTGCTTTCCACTGCTTGTCTTAGAGTTAGTAATGCAGCGCACACATCTTTGGAAGTCACTATCTCTTGCTCAGTGTTCTCAAGTTCCTGATCATTGACTTCTTCACACTGGCTCGGGCACTGGGTTTGGTGGAGAGGAAAATGTTTAAAACCTTGTCATTTCATCTGTTGTCTGAATCTCTTCATCAGCTTCACTGAGATGGCATAGGTTATCAAATTCAACTTTGGTGAGTCCCAACAGTGGTAGGATAAGTTCCTGACCTGTTGAGGGGATGGTGAGGGCAGCAAGTCAGACTGACTTGTAAAACTTGCCTTTTGAAAGCAGTTCAAGATAATTTTAGGAGTCACTATATCCCATGCTTTTGTTATGAAATGGACTGCATCTAAAATGTTAATTCTCTTTATGCACTCTTTTGCTGTGAGCTCCCTCCCTCGTACATCTCTTTTATAACCAGATTTCTCATTTTCACACATAGTGGTGTTTTAGTGAGTAAATTATCCCTGATCCATTGCTAGATCAACAATGTTGTGTTTGCAGTAAAAAATTAAGGAGATGTTTGTTACATTTTGGACATCAGGATGACCAGTGAAACTTTCAGAAGGAGGGCACTCTTCCTGCCCTGTAATTTTCTTTTCTGTCCATTGCCTTAACCATTCTGTGAAAATGTCACTAGTCATCCAAGCTGTCTTATTGCTCCTGTAAATCACAGAGAGGTGAGCTACACCGAAAGCACCGTGGCACTGCTGACTTCCCAATCACCAAAGCTAATTTTTTATGAACCACATGTTGCTACAAACTAGTACAGATAGCCTTTCTTTAGCTTTTTGTGGCCTTATGGGTGCTCACTTTTAAATATCAATGTTCCTTGACCAACACATTTGAAAAACAAGCTGGTTTCATCGGCACTGAAAATGTTGTTGCTGTCATACCTGCTAAAATGCCCAGCAAAACATCTCTTACCAGTCTATTGCCCGGTGTCATCAACATTTTGTTTTTCACCATGTGCTCTATGATAACAGATGTTATTTCTTGATTTCCACCATTGCAACCATTCATCCATTGCTTTAAAATCATGCTTCCCCAGTGTTTCTGTGATTTGAGTCACTTTCTGTAGCAGAAGGGGTCTACCTATCATTGCCTCCGCTTCTGCACACTGGTGAACGGACCAACAAAACCTCCTCTATCTCTCCATCTTCCCTCCATTTCCTTTTCCTTTGTGAGTTTTGATTAGAATGCCAATCAGTCAGCAGCTTTTCTCTTCTGTGGATCAAATCAGAGACAGTAGACTTTGGGATTGATAGGTGTGCCACCAGTTCGTGAACACTCATACATGGCAGCATTCTATTTGTTTTAGAAGCTCAATTTTATGGCGAGATGGGTGCCTGGTCTCTTAGACATGGTGGAACAAAGAGCATGGCAGAAATCATCCACACAGCACACAACAGGAAAGCAATAAGCTGCTGGTGAGGACAAGGTCAGTAAATACAGGTGCAATCAACACCTCATTTCATCCCTTAACACCTCGTTACAGCTGATTAGCAGTTCAGTCATCACTGAACTTGCCGAAATTACTCAAAACTGTCCGTGCAATGCGGTCTATCAGGTCCGCATTAAACAGCATTTTTATACACTTTTAATGTCCACATAAACTGCATTAGTATAATGTGGAATGGACTGTATATTGTCAGTGATCTCATCAGTGGCCATTGGACAATTCCCTTTCCTTGTTCTTTAAGTTGTTTTTGTTTGGCCTTTATCACTTCTTGAGTTCTAAGAAAGTTTTAGAGGTTGTCACTGACTCGGGGTAGTTTTTATTTTTAAAGAGTGTTCCATGCTTTGGAATATGGAGCATACTGTCAAAGGTTCATAAGCTGTCCTGTCTCTCCATTTACAACTGATAAATTAGTGGCATAGCAGGTTGTCTAGTTTTCTGAAGGAATTTCATGTATTAGTATTTTATGTTCATTTCCTCTTCTAAGCATTTATGTAGAATTGATTATGTCTGAGCTGGTTTTCTTTTTAGTGTTAGCATTTTGGTGCTCGGTATGAATTCAGTTATGTAGTCTAGCTCGGTCTCTTCTGTATGGAACAGTTTATTTTGATGCCAATGTGGTGTTTGGTTTGTCATAATTTTTGGGTTTCTTCAGGTTCGAGTAGAGGCTTTCTGTTATTCTCGTATTGTGTGCATAAGTCTAGAATTTCTTCTTCAAAGTCTTCTGTTAGTTAAGTCTGGTTTGTTGTTTCTTTTCTGTTCTGTGTAATTTTTATTCCATAGTAGATGTTCAGGTTTTGTCTCAGTTTGGTTTTTGCCTTTCTGAATGTCTTTTTGTTTTAGGTTATAGATGTTTGGCTGTGCAGTCTGTATGCTGTTCAGCTTTCCTGGAGTGCCACGAGGTTTCATGGAACATATTCAATTTTGTTTAGTATGCTCAGGTGTGTTTTATCTTCTTTTTATGGAGTTGTGTTGCTAAATAGTTCAGCGACCTGATTCTAATGTATTTGCAGTGGTTTATTTAGTTTGTGATGTAGCCACAGTGCAGTTTATTTCAGGTTATTTTATTTTTCCCCAACTGTTTAACCGGAATGACACGCTAAGCTGAAAGTTTGTTTACACATGCAACCTGGTAGCATAGGGAAGTTAAGTGACTTGCTCAGGGTCACACAGTATGCAAGTGGGGTCTGTGGATTCAAACCCAGGTCTCCAGATTTGCAGCTCAGAGCCTTAAACCACTGCACTATACTGCTTTATATATACTTTCACTGTGGATATATCACTGTCTATTTATACAATGGGGGTGAGTTTACAGCTATATATGTGAGCATATACACTCACCTCTATTGTATAAATTATAATATACATATCACATTACATTACATTATATTATATCATATGCCTGAACACTGTTCCATATGTTAATTTGAGAAAAATGAGAAATAGTAAGGTACTAGTTGAGGTTTCTTATAACTAACTGTATACATTTTGTATTCTCTTTCAAATTGGAAGAATTACTTCTTGAATCCAGTGGAGGACAGAATCAGAGGTAGCATAGATTCACAGTGGGAAGGTCTTGTCAAACAAATCGATAGATTTCTTTGACTGGTGACCAGGGAAGTAGATCAGGAGGGCAGTGGACATGCCCTACCTAGATTTCTGCAAGGCTTTTGACACTGGCCCATGTAGGAGCTTGGTAAATAAGTTGGGCAGCCTGGAAGTGTGCCCCAAGGTGGTAAACTGGGTCAGAAACTGGTTGAATGACAGGACACAGAGGGTGGTGGTAAATGGCATTCAATTGGAGGGAGGGGTGACCAGTGGGGTGCCACAAGGATCCAAGCTGGGACCAGTCCTCTTTAATGTCTTCATAAGTAGCATTGCAGAGGGGGCTGGAGGGAAGGTATGCCTCTTTGCAGATGATACTAAGATCTGCAATAGCATTGACACTCCATGGGAAGGGGATTGAGAAAGGACCTAAACATCCTTGAGTGGTTGAGAGTGTGGTAGCTAAGATTCAATGTAAAGAAGTGCAAAATCATGCATTTGGGGCACAGACATCCAAGAGAGGAGTACAAGATGGAGGTACTGACAGCCATGAATCAAGAAAGGGACCGGGGGTAATCATAGCTGATGACCTAAAGGTAACCAAACAATGTGAGAAGGCTGTGAAGAGAGCCAATGAGATGCTAGGATGCATAGGGAGAGGTATCACCAGCAGAAAAAAGGAAGTGGTTATGCCACTATACAGATCACTAGTGAGACCTCATCTGAGTACTGTGTGACAGTTTTGGAGGCCACATCTCTGGAAGGACATAAACAAAATAGAGGCAGTCAGAGAAGGGCAACAAAAATGGTGCAAGGACTGCACCAAAAGTCATATGAAGAAAGACTAGAGGACCTCAATATGTATTCCTTGGAGGAGAGGAGAGGGGGCTATGATAGCAACATTTAAGTACCTCAGGGTATAAACAAGGTACAGGAGAGTAGCATCTTTCAGAAAGGAAGGTGTACAAGAACACAGGAGCATGATATGAGGCCAGAGGGGGTGAGGCTCAGGAGCAGCGTGAGAAATGCGTTTTCTCAGAAAGAGTAGTGGATGTGGAACATCCTCCTGTGGAGGTGGTGGGGCACAGTAGGGAAGAGAGGGTAAGCCACAGAACAACTATCATCTGTAGTATTGCTTTTGGTAGGAAAAGAGACAGACTAGGTGGGCCACACAGTCCTTATCTGCCATCATCTTCTGTGCATCCAAATTCATCAATAATACATGTTATATAAATACATGCAAAAATGTATATCAAAATACAAAAAGTATCAGAATCAATAGATACCCCTCCACCCCATATGTTTCTATGTTTCTGTGAATGACCTGCTTCTATCTTTATCTCCAAGTGTCTCACAACTGTATAGTATGACCCATATAGCAGATCACTTGACAATGATGCTACCTGAAACAATGAAGGAATCATAGATGATTGCTGAAGGGAACCAAATATGTGAGGCATGTGTGCTCTATTTGATAAATACTTTTCAAATATTTACAAAACAAGAGTGGTTTGTACTGTTAGCTATAGGTTTTTATGTACAGGATCCCCCTCTGAACATGTTTAGTTGCATCACAGCATTCACTTGTAAAATATAGCAGTAGCACAGTATATTTCCATCATACTCATCATACTACTAAATATTTGAATAATTAATTAGTTGCCTATTTCAGGCATGACTGGATATCCAGAGTCCACACTCCCTAATGAAGGCACAGTTGGAGTCGAAGCACTGGGGTGACTAGTAAGGTTTTGTTCAAAACTGCTCTGCACCTTTCTTTATGACTTGCAATATTTTTGCTACATTTGCAAAGGAACCTTTGCTTTCTGTAATTGCTAACACCAATTCACGACAGTATCGCAATTCTTTGCCTCTCACTGTCTCTATCTAACCTTGCTGTTCTGTCTTTTCCTCTCTTGCATATCTGCTGGTATAAAAATATCTGCAAATCATTACGTGGAAATGTAACTGATATTGGGATCCCTTTGTTTAGAAATTATATAGTGTTAATTTTTGAAATGTATATAATTATAGTTTGAGATGACTGCAAAAGCTATTGGAAACTCAAGAGGTTACCTGAGAGCAATATTTAAGCCTTTTGTAAAAGCTGTAGAGATGGAGCCTCAATTCTGGGACACTGTGTTCCTGCCTGCACCTGCATGAAATATACAAGGACATTTTAGAAAAAACAGGATGCTTGCTAAGAAGGGGTTGCAAGGACTTATAAGACAGAACTGCAATTGCTTGCAAGAGGGACATAGAGATTGAAGGAAAACTCAGATGCATTCTCTGTTTATTCTGCTTTTGTAAATAGTTATACTGAACAATTTTATTTTTACGTTACTGCTAGTAAAAATAAATATTTTTCTAGAATTCTACAACTGCTCCTAGTTTTCCTATGCTTCCTGACCTGTGTCTCAAAGACAGATGGTTTCAGCCTAAGTGGGATTTATGCCATGCATACTGTAAGCAGGGTTTTGTGCTTGAGTGCTGGATCTAGTACCAGGGAAGCATAGAAAAGGTATGGATTCTGCAGCAGCAAGTCCAGGACTGGTTACCAGGAGAATGACAGCTAAACTAGCAGAGACTGAAGTCAAGCTGAGATTGTACAGCCAGAACAAGTTATGGAAAAGAACAGGCAGTAACAGAACCTGAAAGCCTGATGGACTTTTTCAAATGGTGGGCTATACAACAAAAGAGATGGAGAGGCAGAGGAGAGAAGTGATGCAGCAGAGGAGAGAAGAGATACAGTGGCAGCAGCATCCATGGCTGGATACCTTGCAAGCTATCAAAGGCAGAGGATCTGGCACAGATTCAGTCGAGTAACAAAACACAAGCAACTTAAAAGCCATTTAACTTACAAAGTTGTGTCCCTTGGATGGTATCAAGGCATACCTGACAACTTTTGAAAGAGTTGCCACAGCCTGCCAATGGCCAAAGCAACAATGAACAATCAGACTGGTACCCTACCTGACAGGGAAAGCCCAACTTGCCTATAGCAATACAGACACTGCATAGCCAGAAAACTATGACCTAGTGACGAAATCCTGAAAGGTATGACATCTCAGGAGTGACCTACAGGCAGAGGTTTCGATCTCTGAAGTACAACTCAGTCGACAATCCTCGAGAAGCCTTCATCTGACTCAGAGAACTCATGATAAAATGGCTCCAACCAAAGGGAAAAACAGTCCCACAGATCATCAACACATTTGCAATAGAGCAATTCATCAACATCCTGCCTACAGATGTGTGGCTGTGGGTGAAGGAACATCGACCAGAAAGTGAGAAAAAGGCTGTTGCCTTGGCTGAGGACTACCAAATGGCCAGACAAATGCCACAGCAGCAAGGTAACAGACAAGCACTGGTAAGACACTCTTTTCCCATTTAAACTCCAAGTCTGATAAGAACTCTGGTGGGGTAACAAATCTGTGCAAAAGATGTTATTTGCTATAACTGTATTATGCCAGGCCATATTTCAAGAAACTTCCGAGTAAGGAGAGTGGCACTGGAGCAGATGTGTCCTTGGCAAACTGGGGCAAGTACTTAACAGGTGTGAAAGTGGGGATAAGACTGTAAAGGGACTCACTGATTCAAAAAGTAGACAGACCCTAGTGCATGTTGAAGTGCTGGGAAAACACTGCATAAAAGGACCAGGTACTGGTGTCATCTGCAGCCACAGGACACTCGATACTATCTCACCACCCAAGTGACTCTGACCATTAGGGTGTGTCACACCAAATGAAAGTGGAGGTAGTACCTAAGTTACCTGTACCTGTGATTACTGGAAATGACTTTCCAGGATTTACTGAATTAATCACAAAGGAACTTAACCATGTAGTTTCAGCAGCAGTGGTAAAAGAGCGCAGGCAAAGAAAATCTCAGATGGTGGGGGCTATTTTCCTTTCGTTAATTTTGATTTGGACTTGTTTGACCACAGCTCCAAGATCTGGAAATCCAGGAAAGAAAGATGATGCCTTAACAAACTGCGGCAACAAATGACTGATGGACATAAAGGGTCAACATGAAAAATATGAAACTAAATTGATAACTGTTTGTGATTTTTTCAGAGCAAGCTAGCAATGTTTCTCTACAGGGTTATTTTAAGGAGCTGGGGTGAAACCAAAACAGGTTGGATCAATGTTTAAAAATGTAATGGGTTATTGTACAGAGTTTGGTTAAACCTTAGATATAGGAACAGACAGAACAACTGGTTATACCACAGAAGTATAGAACAGAGTTGGTACAGATAGCACATGATAGTCCTATGGCTGGTCACTCAGGAGGGATCACACCCTTGTCAGATTACTGTATAGATTTTACTGCCCTGGAATTCATGAAGATGTTTGCTACCTATTGTAGTTCCTTTGCTGATTGTCAGAAAGTAGCCCCAGTCACTAGAAAGACAAAGGTGCCTATGTGCCCCTACCCTTGATAGATGTGTCTTTGAGAGAATTGCAGTGGATGTGATTGGTCCTTTAGACAAAAGTAAAAGAATAATAGATTTATCCTGGTAGTATGCGACTATCGACTCGATACCCGGAAGCAGTTCAATACATACTGTCACAGCTTCTAAAGTTGCAGCAGAGCTTGCAAACATTTTCAGCAGAGTAGGCACACCTAAAGAAATTATTACTGATCAGGGTAGTAATTTTGGTGCTGCATTATAAGGAACTTACAGACTACTATGTATCACTGCCATAAGAACATCCTCCTATCACCCTCAGACAGATGGTCTCGTTGAGCATTTAACCAAACCTAATTCACATGTTAAAAAGTTTTGTAAAGGGCAAGTGAAGGATTGGGACCAGTACTTGCCTTACCTACTTTTGCTTACAGAGAAGTACACAAGCATCAACAGGATTTTCACCATTTGAAATGCTGTATGGTAGGCAACCAAGAGGGTCACTGGATGTGATAAAGAAAGCATGGAAGATAACTCCACTCAGAAACAATCTATAACATCTTATATGTGTGCCCTAAGAAAGAAGCTGGCAAAATATGTTGAGATTGCCCATAGTAATCAGGAAGAGGCCCCAAACCAGCAGAAGGTATATATATATATATATATATTTATTATGACCATGGGGTAAAAAAAAGTTTTGAGCCAGGTGAAAAGGTTTTCTACTGTTACCCACAACAGAAAATAAACTGTTAATGTGTTAATGAAGTGGCAAGGGCCTTATAGAGTGCTTAGATGTGCTGGCACTGTTAGCAACAAGATTGAGACCCTGACGGTAAAAATCCTCACGAAGATATACCATGCCAACCTCCTCAAGAAATAGGTTGAAAAAGTGTCAAAGCTGCTTAGCTAGTTTTACAGAAACTAATAAAGAAGATATCAATGTAGCTTATGATAGACTGGAACAAACTGTAACTGCTGATGCTGTAAAGGTGAGGTTTCTGTAACCTCAGAACAAACTGCAGACATTAGTAATGTGCTAAAGACATTTAACAGTACCTTTGCCACAGTACCAGGCCGAACTAAAGGGGTCGAGCATGTTGTAGGGACAAGGAATGTTCATCCTATAAGGCAAAAGACATGCAGGTTACCAGAGCAGTTAAGAGCTGATGTGGTTAAGGAAATACAAAAAAATGAAATAATTGGGTATCACAGAAGCTTCGAGGTGCTGCTTGGTCATCTTCAATGGTAATTGTAAACAAAAGAGAAGGGGTGTTAGAATCTGCCTTGATTTAGGAAACTTAATCAAGTGTCAGAATTTGACAGTTATCCTGTGCCCAGAATAGATGATTTGGTGGACAGACTGGGGAGTGCAAAGTATATCAGTACCCTCGAACTCACCAAGGGTTACTGGCAAATCCTTTAGCTAAAGAATCCAGAGACAAAACTGCATTTGCAACTCCTGTTGGATTCTATCAGTTCACTGCCATGCCATTTGGTTTACATGGTGTGCCAGCTACAGTCCAGCAGTACATGGATGTAATATTATCACCTCACACTGGTTGTTATGCTGCATACCTGGATGATGTCATGGTGTACAGTCCAGACTGGAAAAGCCACCTGGAACACCTACAAGCAGTTGTCCAAGCTATCCAAAATGCAGGTCTGACTAATAATCTACCAAATGTGCACTGGGCATGCAGGAAACCAGATATTTGGGCTATGTATTGGGAAATGGAGGCGTTAAGCCAGAGGTTTCCAAAATAGAAGCTGTAGCTAACAGCCTGTCCCTAAAACAAAAACATGTCAGGTCATTTTAGGGCTGGTTGGTTATTATTGGAGATTTGTTCCTGCTTTGCTGAGTTAGCTACTCCCCTCACTGAAGTCACAAAATGGTACCCAAATAATGTGAAATGGACCCCAGAGTGTGATGAAGTTTTCAAGCCATTAAGGCTGCATTATGTCAGCCCCTGTTTTCAGAAGCCCAGACTTTGAGAAACCATTTTATTATAAACAGATGGATCAGAGGTAGGCCTAGGTGCAGTCCTGAGTCAAAATATACAGTAGATGGGACAGAACATCTTATTCTGTACATAAGTAGGAATTTGCATGACAGAGAAAAAGTACTCCACCATTGAAAAGGAATGTTTAGCAGCAAAGTGGGCCATGGAGTCCCTTAAGTTTTATTTGCTAGGAACTGGCTTTGTACTTGTAACAGATCACAATCCTCTCTGTTGGCTTAACCAAATGAAAGATAAAAATTCCAGAATCACAAAGTGGTACCTGACACTACAGCCATTTAAATTCATGGTGATACACAATCTGGTAAAGAGAATAGCAATGCTGATTTTTCTGTCAAGCTATGGATCAGAATTGAGGTTCTGAAGGTTGAAAACAAATGTAGGAGTTTAAACTTTACCGTTTGCTATACTGTTATATAAAAAAAGATACTGCACATGTGCTTAATTTCTGAAAGTTAGAAAGCGAATATTATTAAAGAATTAATAAGCCCTGTTTGATAAAACAAGGTTACCTCTTAAGGAGGATGTATGTGACAGGGCTGAATAGGACCCTGTCCCAGTTGTTATGGAGAATTTGAAAGCAGGGGTCTGTTCTGTTCTTTCCTTTCCTTTCCTTTCCTATCTTTCATCTGTCTGGTTAGCAACCAAGTTTTCCTGTGAGATGTAGGATTTGATCTACCCACAGTCTCCCAATTCTTTGCCTCTCACTGTCTCTCTATCTTAACTTGCTGTTCTGTCTTTCCTCCCTTGCATATCTGCTGGTATTAAAATATATGCAAATCATTATGTGAAAATGTAACTGATATTGAAATTTGTTTAGAAATTACATAGTGTTAATTTTTGAAATATATATAATTATAGTTTGAGATGATTGCAAAAAGCTATTAGGAACTCAAGAGGTTACCTGAGAGCAATTTTAAACCTTTTGCAAAAGCTGTGGAGATGGGGCCTCAGTTCTGAGACATTGTGTTCCTGCCTGCACCTGCTTGAAATATACAAGGACATTTTGAAAAAACAGGATGCTTGTTAAGAAGGGGGTTTCAAGGACTTTAAAGACAGAGCTGCAACTGCTTGCAAGAGACAGAGAGATTGAAGGAAACTCAGATGCATCTTCTGTTTATTCTGCCTTTGTAAATAGTTATACTAAACAATTTCATTTTTTTATGTTACTGCTAGTACAAATAAATACTTTTTGTGAATTCTACAACTGCTCCTGGTTTTCCTTGCTTTCTGACCTGTGCCTCAATGACAAGGCCAGGAAGGGACCGAAAAAGAAGGGCAAAGACTACACTTGGACCGTAAGGCGATGATGCCCCCAAAAGTTGGCGAGCCCTGCGACTTTGAATGTGCAGTACTTGAGAATGAGGTGGTCCATCGAGAAGCAGGCATCGAGTGATCCATGTCATGCTGGGGTCCAAGGCAGGTAAGGCAGACATCATGCTGGTCGTAATGGAAAATGCCGACCACAGAGACACTGACACATGGGAGGCTGACCCACCTTAGAAGAATGCTTGTTCCTGAACCAGGCATGATGTGATCGGAAAACTAAACCACAAACACTGTACAGACTCAACGCCGCTCAGATAAACAAAGAGGAAAGTTCTTACCGGATTCAGGACCGGTGTCTAGTAACTTGGATGGCAGAACTGAGGTGAAGCAGAGAGGAACAGCATTGATGGCATCGATATACACGGCCCCGAACTTGAGGTAGCAGTGCCATGCCAAACTAGACAGCTTATGCAGAAGAACCACGAAGCAGGATGCAAGGTGTTATCTTGAATGGCGGAAGAGGCAGAACTGAGGCAGAAGAGGAGCCAATGGCCATTAACTGGCCAGCTGACAAGCATCATGATGTACATCGCCTGGGCAGTGCCATCAGTGCCAGCTCCTCCCCTTGGGAAGAAAAAGCTCCCGAGTGCTGTGCTCATGGCTGATACCCACCAGTGATGAATGGTGAAGACTGACACTGGGAAAATCTCTGCAACCCCCCTTCTTCCTCCTGAAGCTCACAAAGCTATTATTTTCCCAGGCAGGTCCTCTGGGAAGTAGGACTCACAGGTTTACCTGAGTCACATCTAACATGGAGCCCTCACAACCATTCCAGGACCAACAGGTTCACCCTGACCCCAGTCTCCCAGAGGCCTGAAATGGAAATTATGTACTTACCATAATTCTTGGTCTTCTTGGATGAAGTCTTCACCATTCATTCACACTACTGGGACTACACTGGAGGTGCTAGCATCCAGAAGGAGCCAAAAATCTTCAGGAGGCTGGCACCAAGGTATGACTGCACATGTGCAGCACAGCGAGACTGGCTTGTGCCTATGTGGGCTGTCTCAGCGTCAACCCTCCAACTGCCTCAGTACCTTTTTGACCAAGGAGGTGTAGCATAAACCAACCTAGGAAAAACCTAACCTAATCCGGGCATAAGATAGCCTGGATGACCCATATAAGAAGGGTCAACTCAACAACATCTTCACAGCTCAGACCAATGAAGGAATGAAGACCTAAAACAGAATGAGTGAGCTCAGGGTATGGTTGGATGGTGTGTGAATTAATAGTAAAGACTTCATCTAAGAAGATCAAGAATTTGGTAGGTTCGAAATTTCCATATCTTCCTGGACTAAAAGTCTTCACCATTCATTCACACTATTGGGAAGTACCAAGCTAGAACCAATCCCATGAGCATGGCTGCAGGAGACAGAGCTCACTCAGGACAATAGTCCATTAAGCATTGTCCTGCCAAGGAAGTATGTTGTCTGGCATGGACATTCAGAGCATAGTGCTTCACAAGGTGCACCAAAGCGCCATGTAGCCACTTTGCAAATATCTGCAATGGGTGCATTACAAATCTCTGCCAGGGATACTGTGACCACTCTGGTAGAGTGAGCGAACCGGTCTTCAAACTTGACCTGCACCATCAAGTAGCAATAGCGAAGACATGCCACTAACTATGCAGAAATACATCTAATGTCAACAGGCTAACCAGCCGGGCCATGCAGAATGATACAAAGAAGTTGCTTGGATTTTCAAATCTCTTTAGTTCTGTGGACGTAGAATGCCAAAGCTCTCTTGACATCCAGGGAGTGAAGGATGCATTCCCTTCATTCTGGAAGTTGACAAAATAAATAGGGAGAATCAAGGGCTGATTAAGGTGAAATTCTGAAACCACTTTGGGTAGGAATTTAGGGTGAGTATGAAGTACCACCTCATCCTTATGAAACAGCGTATGGAGGGTCTGTGACCAAGGCATGTATTTCAAGATCCTGTGAGCAGAAGTAACATCCACTAAGAAGGCAGTCTTCTAGATCAGAAACTTCAAGTCACAGGTAACTAGAGACTCAAAAGGTTTACAGGTGAACATGTCTAGCAGGAGGTTAATATCCCACATGGCCACCAGTTTCCTGATCAGGGTCTAGTGTGTAGGATGCCCTTGAGGAATCTCTTGACTAGCAGTAAGTGAGCCAGTGTCATGTTCTGTACTGGCTCATGGTACAGAAATCACACATAGGTGTACCTTCACTATCAGTATTGCAGTCCTGCAATTGACAGGTCTAAGAGAGTACTCCAGCACTTTGTTTGGTGGGCAACAGAAAGGTTCAGAAGGACTTCACACATCAGATCAGAAGCGCTTCCATTTAGCCATGGAAAACTTTCTAGTGTAGGGCTTATGTGCTGCTAAAAGGTTTTCCAAGATTCTCTGAAAAACCTTAAACCTACCCACTTCTATCTCCTCAGGAGCCAGGCACGGAGATTAAGGAGCACAGGTTGGGATGGACCAGGAGTTCCTGTGTCAGGAGGTCCGTTCAAGAGGAAGTTGCCTCGGGGCTTCCATCAACCTGTTGATCAATGGAAACCATATCTGATGAGGTCAGTGTGGGGCAATAAGAATCACCCTGCCCCCTTGTGCCTCCTATTTGAGCAGCACCCTCTGAACTAATGGAAATGGAGAAATGCATGCAGAAAGCGTCTTGTCCACTGCAGTCTCAAAGCATCCTGACAGAAAATGCCAGGTTCTGGATTTCTGGAGCAAAATAAAGAGCAGTTTTGTGTTGAGTGGGGGCACAAAAAGCCCAGGTCTGGACTGCCCCACTCATCGAATAGCAGCTGTGCGATGTGTGGTGCGAGCAACCATTCATGTGGATCTGCCTCTGTCCAGCTGAGGTGATCCACTAGGTCGTTCTAAATTCCTGGTAGGTAGACTGCCTGAATTAATGCATCATGCTTGAGACACCACTCCCACACCTCATGGCCTCCCTACACTGAAGGGTGGAGTGCACTCCACCCTGCATGTTGATGTAATACATCATAGCCTTGTTGTCCATCTGAAGGAGAATTACTTTGTGACAGAGAACATCCTTCAGGGCTTGGACAGCATATAGGACAGTTCTCATCTCTAAAACATTTATGTGTAGATGAGACACATGGCTCCACACTCCCTGAGTGTGGAGGTCTTGACAGTGAGCTCCCCAACTGGTCAGAGATGCATCTGTGGTGATGATGAGCTGAGATTCCAGTGGGGCAAAGGAATGAGACCTATAGAAGCTTGTCTTCCTGAGTCCACCATGCAAGTGATCTTGTCAGAAGCTCCTTCACTTTTATATAGAAGGACTGCAGATGCGTGGTCAGTGACCACTGTGTGCTGATCATCCATTGTGTGATCCTCATGTGTAGCCAGGCTAAGGCACCGTGAAAATGGCCAATGCCATAATGCCTGACATCTGCTACATCGAAAGGGCTCAAACAAAGTTGTTCTCCTGATGTAGTGAGCCATCTGGAGAATGTCATTCCTCCTGTACTCTGGAAGAAGCTCTCACCCTGGAGGTATCCTAGGGCTCCTATGAAGAAGAGCTGCTGGGAGGGTTGAAGCTGGGATTTTCCAGATTCAGTAGAACCCCATGGAAGTGAGGAACTAAGAAGCTGTGGCAACCACTTCCTGTGTCCCCTGCCTAGATGGGCTTGCTAGAGTCAATCATCCAGGTAAGGAAGACTTGAACACTGAGTTTTCTGAGATGTGCCACGAGAACTGTAGAACACTTTGTAAAGACTCAAGGCGTGAAGAGAGCCCAATGGGCAGGACTCAGGACTAGTAGTGTTGACCCAAGGCCAAAGAATTGAAATATTTGTGATAACTTGGGAAGACTGGGACATGCTTATAGGTGTCCTTCATATCCAGGGATGTTAGCCAATCATATTGATGGATCAAGGTAGTAGCATTCCTAAGGAGATCATCTTGAAATGGAAATTATGTACTTACCGTAATTTTGATCTTCTTGGATGAAGTCCCCACCTCTCATTTACACTAGTGGGACTATGCTGGAGATGCTAGGACCCTGCTGGAGCAAAATCTTCAGGAGGGCTGGCACCAGAATAGGACCTGCATGTGCAGTGCTGCAAGAGTAGCTCATCATATAGGCTATCTCGCTCAACCCTCCAACTGCCTCAGTATCTTTTTTTGCTATGATTTTCTCTCCTTCTGCGCTTACTTCAGGAGGCAGCCCAGCCCAATCCCCAGCATCCACCAGCTGACCTAACGAACTCCCAGGGCTTACCCACCCGGTGGGTTGGTGGGTTCCTAACCCACACCGCAGTCTGGATCCAGTGGCCCAGCCATGGCTAGCTGGTAGCGGAGCCTGTGAGGCACCAACTGCCATTGTGCTGCAGCAGATATTTTCCAGTGTTCACCCCAGGAGCCAGGGGCATGCAATGACACTAGTGGAGGAGCACACACATGTCCATATGTGCTCCTTCCAAGCATCTGCTCCAACTCCTCCCCATGCTGCAGTGCGGCTCTCTGTCCCCAGCCTCTGCTGGGGGTGAATGAGCAATGAGCACTAAGGACCCCTCCCCAGAGGAGAAGAAGAGCAGTCCAACAGATGCTCGATCCTTCTCCTCTGCCAACTCTCGGTGGCCTGTGCTCATTCCTGAACATGGGTTACCAGTGCAGCGTGAGATAAGGTGACCAGCACCTCAGCCCTCAGTGCCACTGGGCGGCTCACCTCAGTACTAATGAGAAAACCTACCCCTAACTTCCAGGCATATGAAGGCCTGGATGACCCATGAAGAGGGGTCAATTCAACAATGTCTTCATAGCCCAAACAACAAGGAAGTGAAGACCAAAGTAGAAAGAGTGAGCTCGGGGATGGTGGGTGGGTGGGTGTGTGAATGAATAGTGGAGACTTGTCCAAAAGATCAAGAATTATGGTAAGTATGTAAATTCCATATCTTCCTGGACTAAAGTCTCCACCACCCATTCACACTAGTGGGAGAGTACCAAGCTAAAATCAACACCCCTGGAATAGGGCAGTAGGAGACAGAGGTCACTCAGGACAGAAGTCCTTAAGGACTGTCCTTCAGAGGAAAGTGAACTGTCTGGCATGGACATCCAGAAAGAAAAATACTCACCTTAGTAATATTGTTTCTTCCAGTGTGTTCTTCTGTTCTTCTATATTCATAACTATATGCAGTCTGCCTCCTAAGTAGAACTGCCCAGAGAGAAATGGAACTGTATGCAAATGATAGAACCTATCATTGCTAGAGACACATATTCAAACTGCTGCCCTTATCTATTGCAACAATACATCAACGCCTCAGATATCAATAACAGCCTACAAGGCAGAAGAACTACATATCTATCTAATACTACCTATGAAATAGAAAGGAACCTACTCTTAAAATCCAAATATAAGCCCTAGTAGCTAGCCAATTACAATACTAAAATAATTAAAGCTTTCATCCTGGAAGCATAGGTAACAAAAATAAGAAGATAAATCCCACGAAAGTTAAAAATGTACTCCAGTCATATGTATGCATATTAAAATCCAAGAAAAAATCAGTAGGCATCCTGAGGCTCTGGTTCTGGTGGGGAGGCAGGGTGGGAGAGTTATGAATATAGAATAATACACTGGAAGAAGCAATAGTACTAAAGTGAGTAATTTTTCTTCTAACCCCATGTATTCTTCTATATTCATAACTGTATGCAGACTTCAAAGCAATACCTTTGAAGGTGGGCAGAAAACTCTGCAGGACTGCTGTTCCAAATCTGGCATCACTTCTGGACTGTATGTCCAGGCTGTAATGTTTAGTGAAAGTATGTACTGACCTCCACATGGCAGCTTTGCAGATGTCCAGTAGATCAACATACTAACATACAAAATGCCAGAAGAATAGGTCTAATGGTCTTTCGTGTCTGCTCATTTGGTCAGCCCCCACCCTGGGAGCTGACCTTGCTGCTGCTCTCTGGCTTCTCCTTCCCAGTCCCGGATATTCTCACTGCACAGTACTTTGCTTCCAGAACCCTTCCTTGTACCTGTTCCACCCCTCTTGAACCCATCCATCATCTCTGCCTCCACCAGCCCCTGGGCAGTGCATTCCATGGCTCCACCACCCTCTCAGTGAAATAGCACCTCCTCCTTTCTCCCCTGAATCTCCGCCCCTCAGCTTCCACCCATGCCTCTGAGTTGCCCCCTTCCTTCGGTGCACCCTGACTGATCCTCCTCTATTTACCCCTTCATGTACCTGAAGACCTCTACCATGTCCCCTGGTCCTTCTCTCTCCAATGTGTACAGATTTAGCTCTTTGGGCTTCTCCCCATAGGTCCTGTCCCCAAGCCCCAGATCATTTTGGTTGCCCTCCTCTGGACCCTCTTCAGGAGTTCAATGTCCTCTTTAAGTGTGGCCTCCAAAACTCCACACAGTACTCGAGTGCGGCCTCACCAAGCAGTTGTACAGAGGAAGTATCACTTCCCTCCTTCTGGAGGTGATCCCCTAGCGATGCACCTCAGCATCCTGTTGGCCTTGGCCACTGCCCTCCTACAAGTCTCAGAGTTGTTCATCTTGACATCTACCACCACCCCAGGTCCCTCTCAGCCATTGAGACTTGTAGCATCCCCAGAGTGTACACTTGGCCCGGGTTTCTGGCTCCCAGGTGCAGTATCTTGAATTTCCCTGCATTGAACCTCAGCTTCCACTTTCTAGACCAACTTTCCAGAGCTTCCAGATCCCGTGTAAGTGCACTCTCCTCCTCCCATCCGCCACTGCCCCCAGTTTTGAGTCATCCGAAAGAGACTCATCTCACTCCTGATACCCTTCCTTATGTCAGAGACATAGGCGATGAACAGGAGGGGCCCAGGATCAATCCCTCAGGGACCCCACTAATAACCCTCCTGGGGATGAGACTATCCTCCAGTCCTGGAGCCACTTTCCTATCCATCTGATCATCTGGTTCCCTTGAAGCTGCTATGGAAGCAGCTATTCCCCTAGTTGAGTGGGCCCTAAGTCCCAATGGGACCTGCTTGCCTGCTTTTTCACAACAAAACTGTATACAACTGACTATCCAGCGAGAGATTGACCTTTTGGTAGCTGGTGTACATTTTCACATCCCCATAGGTAAGGGATAACTGTTGTTTATCCTCCCTGTGATCTTTAGTGTGAGATATGTTACTGTAGCTCAGAGCCCTCTTTACATCAAGACTACTGAGTCTACACTCACCTGAAGTAGAATGCTCAGTGAAAAACACTGTTAGTGTAATGGATTGATTCAAATGAAAATCGACACCACTCTGGGAGGAATTTTCTATTTGTCCTGAGTACCACTTTATCATTGTGGAAAGAAAAGTAGTCCTTTTCTATACATAGAGCCTGAAGCTCCCTTAAGTAAGTGCAAAACTGCTTGGGAAAGATTTAGATTTGCAAACTCTTATGTCTTCAAGAGCCAAGCTTTGAGACTGAGGGAGCTGAGATTGGGATACCCTATTTTCCCTTGGTGGGAGGTGAACAGGTTGTGTCTCTGAGGAAGATATATCAGTCTGGATACTGACATGGATAACAGGAGAGGGTACCAATGCTATCTGGGCCAGATTGGGGTGATCAGGATCATCGAAGCAGACTGAGAGCTGAGCTTGATCAGGACTCTGAGAATGAGAGGGAAGGGAGGAAGCATACAGCCTTCCCCAACCAGTCCTGCAACAAAACAGTCGTAACTTGTCGTTCTCTTGAGAGGCAAAAGGTCCACCTCTGGGGTACCCCACCTTCTGAACACTGAATTTATTACCTATGTGTCCAGGGGCCACTCACTGTGACCCTGACTGATTCTGCTGAGGGCATCTGCCAGAATGTTGTCCTTCCCTGGGACATGAATAGCTTGCAGGGCTGTTTTTAGAGAGTATGCCAGATGAACAGGTTACTCACCTGTAACAGTAGTTCTAGGAGTTGTATATGTTGTTCATCCACACTTCTTGGCATGTCCCTTCCATTTAAATCTTGCCAGAAGCCTTCAAGCTGGCTCCTCCACCCACCTGGGTGGTATATACCTCAGCTCTGCCCCATGATGCCAGATCATAGCCCGCTGGAAGCAAGGTTGTGCGCCTGAAGCCAGAGAGGTCGGTCAGTGTGTGTGTGGATGAACAACATATACCACTCCTAGAACTACTGTTACAGGTGAGTAACCTGTTCTTCTAGGAGCGTGGATATGTTGTTCATCCACACTCTTGGCAGATTCAAGCAGTTTTCCGGGAGGAGGGAGGCAAGCATACACCCCTACTTAGGAAGCAAAGATTGAAGAACTGAGGCCCCAAAACCAGCATCCGGTGTGACTCAAGGTCAATGTGGTAGTAGGTAATGAAGGTGTTTGCTGACTTCCAGGTAGCAGCCCGACAGATTTCCTGGATAGGGATGTCCCTGGAAGCAGCCACTGATGCAGACAGTATGGCGGTAGAATGAGCTCCTATTCCTCTGGGAGGCTCCTTGCCTGCCAACTCATAGCACAGACCTATGCATGATGTAATCCATCTTGCTATGGTCCATTTGGCTATGAGGTCTGCCAGAAGCAGCTTCAGTGTGGTGACAAACAGCCGAACCTCTCCATGAATTTCCACCATCCTCTCCTTGTAGTAGGAGACAGCGCATCTCGGTCCAAGGTACGGAGCCTGTACTCAGCCTCTGAGGTGTAATTGGGAAATAAACCCAAAGAGTCAACACCTGGTTAAGGTGAAACTCTGATATCACCTTTGGAAGGAATTTTGGGTGGGTGCACAGGACAACTTTGTCCTTGTAAAGACCATATAAGGAGTCCACGAAAGCACCTGGAGCTCCCCTGTCCTTCTGGCAGACGTGATAGCCTCAGGAAGGTCATCTTCCAAACAGTGTGAAAGTTCACATTTGTGCATGGGTTCGAATGGCTTGCCCATGAGCTTTGCCAAAACCAGCAACAGATCCCACGGTGGAGGTTCACGCACGGAGGATATGTGATCCAAGCCTTTGAAAAAGCACTGACCACTGTCTCCTGCACGTCAGTTGACGCCCATGCCCGTAAGCAGAGATGGATGCCAGGTGCACCTTAAGGGTCAATGACCGTAGACCCCCTTTGGAGAGAGAGAGAGACCAAGGTAGTCAAGAATGTCAGCCATAGAACAGGATAAGGGCTCCAGACCCTTTCTCTGACACCAAATAAAAACCTTTTCCATTTGAAGGCATAACATTTCCTGGTCGATTCTTTCTGGATGTCTCCACCATGGTATCGTCATCTTGGAAAGACCCAAAGCCTGGAACTCTAGCGCTCAGGTACCAGGCTGTGAGGTGCAGGGATTGAAGGTCCAAATGGAATACCTTCCTCTGGTTCAGAGATATCAGGTTCGGGCATGTATAAAGTTGCTCGGGGCCTGCAGCTGAGGCTGAGGAGATCTAGATACCAAAACTGGCGCAGCCAGTCTGGGGCTCCCAGAATCACCTTTGCCTTGTCCCTCCTCACCTTGAGTAACACCTTGTGGATCAAGGGAAATGAAGGAAGACGTAGAGGAGGTGTAGGGTCCATGGCCTCGAGAAGGCATCCCCTGCAACGAACCCCTGCTGAAGGGGTGGGCATGATAGAGCCTCAGCTTGGTGTTTTCCTGGAGGCAAACAGGTCCACCAGCGTTTCCCCAACAGGAGAACAGGCTATAAGCTACCTCTGGATGGAGAGCCCACTAGTAGGATGTCTGGTCTATATGGCTGAGAGCATCCACCAGCTGGTTTGAGGCTCCTGCCACATGGATAGCTAGGAGATCCACCTCCAACCAGCTTATGAGGGTCCAGATGTGAAGTGCCTCCTTGCACAGCAGATGGGAGTGCATGCCACCCTGTTTGTTGAGGTAGTACATGGCCATGGTATTGCCCACCTGGACTTGAACCACTTGACCCCGGAGCTGAGGAGTATAAGCTGACAGTGCCAGTCTGACTGCTCTGAGCTCCAACAGGTTGATGTGGCATCAGGATTTCTCGGGGTCCAGAACCTGTTGGCCCTGTTGTCCCCATATGGGCTCCCCAGCCCATGAGTGAGGCATCTGTCATAAGGACAACCATCAACAAACAGGATCCTTCCTGCAACTGGTCTGGGGCGGTCCATCATTGGAGAGCGTCCCACATCTTCTGGGTTATGGTGATCAGCTGGTCAAAGTGACCATCCCACTGAGACCACTGGGCAGCCAGCTCCCATTGGAGAGGGTGCATGTGCCACCGGCCCAATGGACCACTGAGGTGCATGCTGCCATGTAACCCAGAAGGCACAGAAAGTCCCGCCAGGGTGCAAGTGCCCAACCAGAAATGATTGGGCAAAGGAGGAAAGAACCTCTGCCCTGTCCACTGGGAGCTGAACTCTGGCTTGACAAGAGTCAAGCTCTGCCCTGATGAAACCTATCACCTGAGAGGGCATGAGTTCTGACTTGGTCTCATTGATCAGGAGGCCGAGTTGTGAGCAGGTTTGGAGGGCCAGATCCCTGGACCTTTCACCTCCTGAAGGAGGAACCTGCCAAGAGCCAGTCATTGAGATAAGGGTAGATTCTGACTCCTTGATGCAAGGTGGGCCGCTACCACTGCAATGCATTTGGTGAAGACCTGAGGAACCAATGACAGGCCAAGCGGCATGGCTCAGTACTCATACAGGGTCCCTTCGACCCTGAAGTGGAGAAACCGCTGACGGGACGGATGGATTGGGATGTGAAAGAACACATCCTGTAGATCCAGTGAAGAGAACCACATGTTTCGCTCCAGGATGGTATGATCTGGTTCAGAGTGACCATCCAAAAGGTGCAGAAACTGAGATATTGATTCAGGTCGTGGAGATCTAGGATGAGGTGCCAACCCCCACCCACTTAGGCACAAGAAGTACCTGGAAACAAAACCTAGGTCTGTCAGAGGAGCCGCACTGGAGCTACTGCCTCTTTGTGGAGGAGCTGAGCCATGTCATCTCGAAGAGCCGACTGAGTGCATGCGGAGATCCGTTCCTCTCGAGGGGCACAGGCTCGGCTGGGAGGTACTGCTCGATTCTAGAGGCAGTCCTGACCAACCACTTTGAGAACCCACCTGTCCGAAATGATAGAGGACCAGGTGGAAAGGAAGTGGCGGAGCTGACCCCCACGGAGCACCCACAGCTGGAATGATGGGTGTAGGGGTTGCAACCCCAAGCCGTCACTGAGCAGGCTTTGAAAGAGGAGGAGGAGGCTCCCAGGACCTGCACTCGGCCTCCTTTACAGGGCTGTAGAGGACCTGCTTGGGGCTGCGGTGCCAAGCTCGAGCCTGCTGCTGCTGCTGTTGTTGCTGACCTTCTTGAAAGGAGGGCTGCCTGATCACAGGGGAAGAGTGCCAAAATGTCGTCTTCTTTCTCTTCTGCTGGTTCTTGCCCAAAGAACCCTTGGCAGAAGTAACATCAGAGTGGCATTGGACTGCTGTAGATGCTGGAGGTGACCGCCACTCCTGGACTAAACAAGTCAGTCCCGAGAACAGCATCAGCAAGCTTATGCTGAGTATCCGCTGAGAAGGAGGAAAGCCTCAACCAAGCCCTGCAGCAAAAGGCCACTGTGGCTGCCAACTAGCAAGCAGAAGAATCTCCTATGTCCAAGGCTGTCTGGAGCTGCTGTTTGGTGACAGCATGACCTTGGTCATGGACCTGCTTGACGATGGTCTGCATGTCTGATGGGAGATGAGGAGGACCTCATCCAATGACCCTAAGAGGGCATGGGAGAAGTGTGCCATAATAACAGCCGAGCTGGCCTGACGAAGGCCCAGAGAAGAGGCAGTATAGACCTTGTGGCAGAGTGATCCATATTTTGGACTCCTTGTCCGGAGGTCAGTCAGTGTCAGCTGAACTGCCCATATGCCTGAACACTGAGGTGGTCACCAAGTTCTCAACCGAAGAGTGTTCAGTAAACCCGTAAGGGACCCCATAGGCACCGTGTACTTGGCGGGCCATGCAGGCATATGGAGCTGAGCAGGAGGCAGGATGCTGCCAAAGTTCAAGGGCCGAGCCAACGATGGCCTCAGCCACTGGAAAGGCCTCCATTGGGGTATCCTCTTTGAGAATATCAGTAAGAGGGTACTCCACCTCTTTCTGGATGGGCTCCATGGGCATTCCAGTGGAGTCGGAGATAAGGTGGAGGATGCTCTGGAGAGGAAGGGCCTTCCTTCAACCCTGTGTTGACCATCAACTCATCATCCCTGGGATGTGAGTGCAAGCCAGTGACATCCGAGTCTGAGAAGTCATGGTAGAGCGGTCTACCACCTAAGTCACCCTCGATGTGCGAGGCAGTCCGGGTGACTGTTATCGACAGGACGTCGGGGAAGCCCGTGTTTTGTTGATCGTCTTTTGAGGGTGCCCTCCTCAGGCTGTTTAGGTGGTGGTTCCACCAGGATCGGTGAAGAGACCAGAATAGGCCGAGCAGGCAGACAGACGCCCCACGGGTAGAGGAACCAGTGGCTTCCATTCTGGAGGGGTCGGCCTAGGAGGCAGGAGCCAAGTTATAGCTGGGGTGGGCGGCGGAGCCGCTTTGCCCAGTCAAAATTAGCTGTTGCCACATAAGGCCTTCATTGTGCCAATGAGTTTCTGCCAGAGCCTCTCCTCATCTGAGGAGGATGAGAACCTGTGGCGACACCTCCTTTTAGAGCGCTTATGGCTCTTTCTCGGACATTTGGCCGAGGGGTTCTGGACCTTGACCAAGATCAGGAGCCAACTTGGTAGATCAGGAGGCACCAGGGTCAGTGAAAACCAAGGGTCCGGAACTGGGTTCTTAATGGGGACACCAGCAGGCTGGGTCTCCTCATCAGGGAAGACAAGGACCAGAGTCCTTTCCAAGGAGTCGTCAGGCATAACTGGCAACAAGGGTTGATAGGGACAAAGAATTATTTCAACCTCATCAGCCACTTCCTCAGTCCCCTGACCAGACAGAAGATCCGTGAAGTCAGCGGTCAAGGTGCAATCTCGGACAAGTCTAGACCACGTGCTCCTGGGACTTGGACCGCCTCGGTCCCAGGAATGTCTACGCTGAGATGAAGACATGGAGTCCTTCTCTCTCTCTTCTGAGAGTGGGAGGAGTGCAAGCCCGAGGAAGCCTCCTCAAGTGGGAGAGACTGGCATAACTCCTTGAAGGAGCCCGTAAAGGTGGAGCCAAGGTTCAGAGGAACAAAGAAGCTCGATTGGCGAAGCTCGAGCTGCTTCCTCCTCAAATGCTTTCATTTGTTCCAGCTGCTCAGCAGATCCCGCAGCCACATAAACCACCCACCTCGCTCCTTCGATTTTATCGGAGTTCCTTTCTCCGGTCTCCCCAGCTTCAAAGCACCTGGCGGTCATCCAGGACGTTGGGATGGAAGGCCAGGCAAAAACCACATGACGAGGTGTCATATCCCACACCTAGCAGTAAACACACATTAGATGGGGTTGGTGCATGACAGCCTCTGGCCGTAGGGGCACCGCGAAATCATGGGGAAGATTTTTCCTCCATGGTGGATGCGTGAAAGCGCAATCGCTAACTTGAATGAGTTTAAGAATAATTTCTGTAAAAACAACAAGTAGAATCTCGGCCTATGATATGCTTTGAGAGCACGAGGGAACCTGTATCTTCCAGTGGAAAGGAAGATCTGGCATCATGGGGCAGAGCCGAGGTATATACCACCTGGGTGGGTGGGTGAGGAGCCAGCTTGAAGACTTCCGGCAAGATTTAAAGTGGAAGGGACATGCCAAGAAGTGTGGATGAACAACATATCCATGCTCCTAGAACCCACAATTTCATAGCCTCTGTGCATAGAGGATCTGATCTTGTGCCCCTGTTTGTTTATATAGTACATTGTTGTGGTATTGTCTGTTCTGACTTGTACCACCTTGCCCTGCACAGATGAGCAAAGTCCTTTACAGCCAGAAGTACAGCTCACAGCTCTAAAAATTTATGTGAAAAGAGACTCTGCTTTGGGCCAAGTCCCATGGATGGTGTGTTCTTCCATATGTGTCATCCAATAGAGAAGCATCTGTTGCTAGAATAAAGGAAGGGTTCTCCTCTGAAAGGGACCTTTGCCTTAAGTTATCTGAATTTTTCCACCACTGTAAGGCTCGAATAACAGCCTCTGTTGCTGGGATCAGTTTTGACATCTTGTCTCTTCTCTGTGACCAATGAGACTTGATGTGAGACTGCAGATCTCTCATTCTGTATCTTGCCCCTGAGAGGGTACCTGTTGCTGCAGTTATGTGACCCAGAATCTGCAGATACTGTCTTGCTGGGCAAGGCGGTTTGACTTGAAAAAAGCAGCTAGGTTGAAAATACTTTTCACTCTGTCCTGAGGGAGGAAAGCTCTTCCCTGGATTGTATCCAGCTCTGCTTCTATGAACTGCAACACTTGAACAGGGGTAAGAACAGACTTTTCCCAGTTTATCAGGAATCCTAGGGATTGCAGAAGATGCACTGTTGATTGCAAATGCTCCAAGACCTGTTGTGGGACTTGCTCACAAGCAGCCAGTCATCCAGATAAGGGAAAACTAGAATACCAGACCTTCTTAGATGTGCCACCACTACAGCTAGGCACTTTGTGAATGTCCTGGGTGCTGAGATCAGATCAAAGGAAGGAAGTGAACTGGTAATGGCCTGAAAAGAGTCTGAACCTAAGATACTTTCTGTGAGACTTCCTATTGGGATGTGAAAATAGGCATCCTTTAAATCCATGGCTGCCAGCCAATCCCCTGCTGGATAACCGTAGTATGGATGACAGAGACTGACCATATTGAACTTTGGCTTTGCTAGAAATTTGTTGTGGGATCTGAGATCCAGAATGGGTCACCACTCCCATTTTCTTTTGGTCAGAAAGTAATGGAATAGAACCCTTTCCCTGAGAGGCACTGGCACAAGTTCCACTGATTTCATGTGGAGCAAGTTTTGCACCTCGTTTTGCAAGAGTTTTCCGTCCATGAGGGAAGCTGGCTTGAAAATTCTCGATTTTAGAGGAGGAAGGAATTTGAAGCATAGGGCATATCCTGACTTACCACCTCCAGAACCACTTGTCTTTGGTGTTGGAAACCCAAGTCTGGGGAAGTAAGTTAGCCTGCCCTACTGGTACTGGGAGGCGATCTTGACCAACTGGTCAGGATTTTGTTTTGGGGTGCCTGAGCCTGGGCAGATTGGGAGCCCTTTCTGGAACCCTCCTGCCTCTAGATTTGAAGTACCCAGTCTCTGTGGGTAGGACTGCTGCTGAAAGCAGCTGGCCTGCAAAAGGCCTCCCACAAGAGGAACTTCCCTGCTTCCTTCCATAAGGCCATAGGAAGGGGTCGACAGTCCCTGGAGGAGTTACTTTTGTGTGGCCTTATATTCATCCACCTTTTCATGTGATCCTCAGTGTGTTTGCCAAACAGGGAGTTGTTTTCCACAGGAAAATTCATGGCCTTAGCCTGGGTATCCTGGGTTAGATTAGTGACTCTAAGCCATTCCAGTCTTCGTAATGCTATTGACAGAGTCATCCACCTGGCAGCATTGTCATTGGCGTCAGCTGCCATCTGGAACTGGTATTTAGCAGCTTCCAGACCAGATCTAGCTGTCTTTGCCAGGTCATCAGAGGGGTGAGGGAGCCTTCTCTGACATAGCCAGTACTGACTGCCACAGTGTTTTCCGATACTGTGCTGCATAAGCCTGATAATTAGCCTGCCTCACCCCCAAGTAGGCAGCTAAATAACCCTTCTTAGATATACCATCTATTTTTCTGGAATCCTTCTTAGGAGGGTGGGAAGAGAGAGGAACCCTTGCTCTTTCACAGGCTGCCTGCTGGACTATACCCTGATGGTCAGGTGAGAATATAAGAACTCTGCCCTTCCTTGTCCAATTGGTATTTCTTATCAGTCTTCTTATCTATAGGAGGAATAGAATTAGGAGTCTGTAAAATCTTTAACAAGTCCTTTTAAAGAACTTAATGTAAAAATACATTTTTGTGGGTGTTAAACCCATCAACTCTAAATACTCGACCTCCTCCTCATCATCAGCAACATCACTGGTAGTCAAATCTAAGGCATCTACTATTTTGCCACAAAAGAAAAGTGAGATGAAAAATCCTCTGGTTGAGGAGAACTGAATTCCTGCTCAGGTGAGATTTCAGGCTCTGTGGGCTCATCCTGTTCAGGATCCATCTCACAATAATCTTCATATTCAGGCTCCTGTATTTCAGGGGTAGGAGCTGGAGCAGAAGGCCTTGGAGGAGCAGGTTGAACAGGCAGGATACCCTGTAAAGCCTGTAAAACTTTCATAGCTTGAGCTATCTCCTCTGCAGATGAGGCAGGCTGTAGACACAGTAGAAACCCCTTGAGGTGCAGGAGCTTGGGGTTCTAAGTGTTTAGTTTTCTTGGACTTTTGGAGGGTCGGTGAGTCAGCCAGACCACTCCCTTTAAACTGCCAGAAGCACCCTTATCAGGGGTGGTTACAGAAGGCAAGGCAGTTTCATCAGCATGTTTTGATGGCTGGTTAGAGCCAGATGGACCGCTGTCCACTTTTTCTTTAGCCTTTCCATTCTTTTCTCAATTGTTTTCTGAGGAAGGACTTACATATGGTACAGTCTGCTGAAACATTTTCAAATCTCAAGCAGACTAAACATAAACTGTGTTTGTCAGCTTTTGCAAACACTTCCCTCACTTGATACAATTTTTAAAACCTGGGGGACAGTCTTTTCTTTGGTTTTCTTGTAATCCCATTTCCAGGAGAAAAAACAGTAACCGTATCTTAGTATTTAAACTAACAGTTTCTTTTTTGTTTTTATCAGTTCAGGAACCAGTTAAGGATCCGAGAAAGAACCATAGCTTTCAAAACCAAACCGGTCACGGGTCACAGGAACGGAGTATCAGTTCAAAAGAACCGACTGCACGGATCCACAAAATACAGATAACAAATTCAAAAATTACGGAAAATAGACTAAAATAATGCTAAACTTATGGCAAAATATGCCAAAATTAGTAAGAAAATCCTGGTTCCTCAGCGCTTATACCAAACCATGAGGAACTGAGAAAAGTACAATTTTAACTGTAAACTAAATAAAATTAAATTTAAAATGTAATAGAACTAAATTAAACAATAAATTAAGACAGCAGTTTAAATATAGGCTGAAATATACTTAATTAAACTGGAATCAGCATGAACAGTCAACAGGAAGATCTCCAAGCATCTGACTTGTCAGGCGGAGTGAGAAATCTGAGGCGTTGATGGAGCGTTGCAAAATAGATAAGGGCAGCAGTTTGAACATGTGTCTCGAGCAATGATAGGTTCTGTCATTTGCATATAGTTCCATTTCTCTCTGGGCAGTTCTACTTAGGAGGCAGACTGCATACAGTTATGAATATAGAAGAATACATGGGGTTAGAAATGTTATTTATTTAGTTTTGTTGACTGGGTAAGTGCACTAGACCTTTCTTGCTATTTTCAGGCATGGCCCAGGAGAGGGGATACAGATGAATGCCAGCTGCCCTTGAACCAGTTTAAGCTGTTGATGGCATTTTAGTGAATGGGGAGAAATTTGGCTAGGGCACCTGGAAATCCCCTACTCCTTGATAGGGTGCTGTGATTGGTGCTGGTTTGACCAGTCTTCCTGGGATTGAACTGAAGCAGGATGTTCAGGTGGCTGAGGAGATGGTCTCCTCCTCGCCTCCCTCTGTTAGAGACAGTGATGGATCTCAAAAATATGCCGGAGGAGGCTTTTGTTTTGGCTACAGACAATATGGATAATCAAGAGGAGGACTTATGGCCTGCAACCATGGAATCAAAGTTCAGAAGGGCCAGCCATGAGTAGTAGGACGGTGGAGGATATCCGTAAAAGGCTTGAACTGGAGGAGAATAAGTTCCATGTATTGTGGGATCATTTGGAGAAGGAGCTGCTGCAACAGCAGGAAGAGAATCTTGCCGTACAGGAGAAGGAAGTTACACGGACAAGAGAAGGAGCAGAAATGGTGCACATGGATCCAGTGTGGGGGAGGATGTAGCGCTTGGTATGGAGAAGCATATGCTCTACAAGGAAGCAGGTAACATTGGTTATGGTGGCAGGAGACTCGGACTGGAGCAGAGGCGGGTAAATCAGTTTGTACATATTCCAGAATTGTTGCTGCAGGAGGAAATGGAACAACAGGACAGCAGCACTAGTGGAGAGTCTAGCAGCATGTGGGACACGGATATTTTACAGGCAAAGCAAATACAATTTAATATAGGTGTCTTGTTGGGGAGGGGAGAAGGGACTGGGAAAGAAGTTACAGGAAAAAGTAAAATGGTTGTTTTCGGTCTTTGAAAGTGGGTGTAGGTCTCCATCTTCAGAGGCAAGTGGAAATACAGAACAACTTGTTGGGCCTTCTACTACACCAGCTGGCTGGGTGACTTCTGCACTGGAAGCCGCTGGATGGGTGAAAAATTTAGCAGGTGCTTGGTGGGATGCAAATCTCCTGACCCTTTGGGAGTCTCCTGTATATCTGCTTTGATTTCACAGAATGTTTCACAGACCAAAGTCACTAGGGTGACTCCTGAGTCTCTTTTAATGCCTGGGCAAAATCCCCAGCACAAGGGTGCAGAAGAGTTCAGATTCTGATCAGAACTGTGCTATATCTGCAATTAAAGAACTTGAGGGGAGGTGCCCTTCTCTTGTGATTTGAACCCCCTCTCCCGAGAGGTAGAGAAGCAGGGAGCCCCTTTGGAGCAGGTTGATCCTGGGGTCCCTTTGCCCAGTTGAGCCAGAACAAGTACAGCAGGCTTCCTCAAATGTATGGCATAATAAAGTTAATCAACTTTTTCCTGATAATGTGAGACATGCATCTGAGCCTGCAGCTAGAAGGAATACAGCCAACTGAAATTTCATTGAAATATGTCTGATGTCCCAAATAGGAACTTGGTGGGTCAGGTGTTACTCAAAGGTAGCATGAAATTTTATGCCTACGAAGTACATGCCTTGATATATGTACCTGGAGATTCAATATTTAATATTAGTTTTAAACATCCTGCAGGACTTGATAGATTTTGGAAGCAATACCAGATTCTGAAACACACCCCTTGTGGAAGCCTTTTTGGCAATTCCGTTAAAAAGCTGAAGACAAAAGTCAGTTCTGTTTCACAATGAAGGGTGAATGTTGTGGGACATAACGTTTTGGCTGCAACAACATTGTGCTGTTAAGGTTGTCATGAACCAATTTTAGATGATGAACACTTGTGGACTAGGGTCTGGAAGTACCAGATTATGTTAAAGTTGGAACAGGGTCTAACCAAGCATCTTCCTAATTGTTTTTTTAGGAAGGGACAGAGGAGATTTTTTACGGGACAGCCCAGAGCCTGCTTTAAGTGTGGGATGTGGGGCATTTAAGTAATGTTTGCAAAAGCAAAAATGTGGATTATGTGGGAAGTGGGTCATATTGGTGCACAGTGTCAGCAACCCATGCAGTGTAATCTATGTGAGGAGCATGGGCATGCATTCCGTAATTGCTCCTGAGCATCCCATAATAGTCTCGATCAGGCCTTAAGGGCGGAACAGGATGTTTATGTGGCCACAGCCCAAAGGAAAAAATGGGATGCATGATTTAATGATGAATTTGACTCCCTAATACCTAAGCCACAAAAAGTGGCTAGGTCCAGGAAGGAGGTCCCTACAGCACAAACTGAGGAAATGCTGCTTTCAGTATCACTACCTCTGTTTGGGTTACAGGAACTAGGCACCACAGAGCTGGGAGTGGAAGGGTCCCTCCTGCAGCAGACCACATAGATGGACTTATCCCCAATGGAAATTGAGCATGACAGCTCTACTACAGATACAGGGCATGGGCAGAGTGTTCTGACAGAGTGAGTTATATGCCTCATCCAGAGATGGTACAGGAGCACTCTTTTCAAAGAATTATGCAATCAAGGTCAGGTAAAACTATGGCAGACATTCAGCAAGTACAAACAGATACTGATTCGGTTCCTTTGAAAATTGATTTTATTAGAGCAAGAGGTAGAAGAAGAAGGCATGGACTCTGACATTTCTTCAGTTACCTCTTCACAGCTAAACAGCATCGGACATTGGTATAGGTGACAAACCTAAACCAAAGAAGCGGAAAAAAGAAAGTGACTTGGTTTCACTGATGTAGTAATACAGGTGTCTTGTTAACCTCTTTTTTTCTCCTATGGATGGTGGAATTACTTTAATTACAGTGAATGTGAATACTATTAAGTCCTAGGAAAAGAAGGTTACTTTTGCAAGCCTAGTAGAGGTAATGAGCAAGTTATTTTTCTACAAGATACTAGATTGCATACCTTGTCAGACATCAGGGAGGCACAGAGAGATTGGAGGTGGGGCACCTCCTGGTGGACACTTGGGGAAGAGCAGCGTACTGGATTAGGAATTTTATTTACTGGTATTGAGGTAAATGTTATACAGGTACCTGATATCCATCTTGAGCAGCCTTGATTATAGATGTAGTTCTGCATTAAATTGCATATTGTCTACTTCATGCATGTGCCCTATAGATGAAAGTTGAAAATTCGCCCTTTTAGACAGCTTTATTTGCACACCTCGAAGTTGGTGCTGTGGGGGTGATTTTAATTGTGGGCTTGCCCATAGAGACTGGGGAAGGAAGATAAAGTATTTAGTGATACCAACACTTTAAACACATCCTGGGACAGAACAAGTTATGAGACACTTATCCACTAGGATAGATTTCTGGTTCCTTTCAGAAAGAATGACAAGTATAGCAGTTTCTGTATTTAGGGTTGCCACCTTTGGATGAGATGAAAACCAATACTAAACCACACCCCAAACTCCACCCCTAACCGCCCTTTTTATGACTAATGAGGACATCGCTGGACTCTGATTCATGATTTATTCAGAATTGCTGTTGATATAACATTGTGTACAACTTCTTTAAATTACATCATGATTATTATTTTGGTTTATTTGATTTATATTTAAATATATTAAATTTCAGTGTGTGTTAACATTTGGTGAGGTTAGAGAGGGGTTCAGGAGTCTTTCCATCCTGTGTACACAGCTGAGCTGACAAATCGAGTGACTACAAGGACACCTTTGACAACTGGCTAGTTTGGATTAGGTGGCCTTTTCTGCTAAAATCTGTAAACAAATAGATAAACTACACCAGTAATGGTGGATGAGATGTAATTACAAATATCATCTGCCATTTTAAGATGTGCTACTGTCCCTCCCATTGCTAAGACTCTAAAGTTATTTGTAATGTCACAGAAGTTTTTAAAAGTGGTAGGAACTATTCTTATGTTAAATACCCTATTTTGTTTTTCATGTCAGTCATACATCCCAGATAGCATGATATGCGATATGTAGCATGGAGGCAGTATAAGCGCAGTGGTTTAAACCCTGAGCTGCAATTCTGGAGACCAGGGTTTAAATCCTATAGCCCAAACTTGCATACTTTGTGACCCTACACAACACTTAATTATCTTGTGCTCTCAGGTTGCACCTGTAAACACGTTTTAGTTTAGTGTGTCTTCTGGTAAAAAATAATAATGTTTTGAAAAATGTTTGATAAACTGCCTAAATTTGCAGTGCCATCAAATCTAGTTTGTGTTTCTGTCATCTCGTCAGTACTGCTCTATCTCTTCCTTTTCTCATTTCTGTAGTTTAGCATGACATTAGCCACATTATTCTGTGCTGTTCATCTGAAAGGCCTGGATTAGTCTTCCTGAAATATCCAAGTAGTATGAAAATTGACAACCATAACTACTGAGGAGAGAGAGGCATAGTATTGCTAGAAATGAAATAAAGTATTAGATTATTAATTTAACAACTAAAGGGGTAACAAATATTAAAATATAGGACAGACCCTAAAAGAAAAATGGTGAACATTTAAAGGTATAAAAGTATTCCTTATCACAGCAGTCAAAGACCATACTCACAATGCAGCCTGAAAGGATTAGTTTGATTTGCTGCAAATGGTCTTCATAGCCCTACTTTACACCTCTCAGACTGACTGGTATACAAACAAAGGTCTGCATGACATCAGAATTTGTTTGTAATCTGACCATGCAAGTAAAAGGGTGAAGAATTTAACAGAATCTGTTTTACAAGCATGTGAGCATTCAAAATGACCTGAAAAGTACTACCTCTGAATAAAACTGGATTAGCAGGTAAAGTTTCTGAAACACATTGTACAGTCCACACTGGACAAGAGGCTACCTAATGTGGTGCCTGTCTGAATATCTAAGGGTTTCAGAAAGATGAAGGTGTTAATTTAGGTGCTATTGTTTACCCTTCCATGAATAATCTTCCAATCTGCTGGTGTGAAGTTAGAGGTGACAGGAACTGAGCAGACAGGGACACATTTGGCTCTTTAAAGGAAAACTACACGAAACTTGAAAAGATATATATTTGTGCAGAGTGTTTTAAGTTGTATGTGAAGTTCTTGTGTTTCCTTCCTCTGACTGGTATTAGAGTTTTTCCTAAATTAGCCTGCTAGCTTTAGGGTAGTTTTACGACCCCTGGAGATCACCATATCAAATAGTTTTATTGCATTTCTTTGTCCTACAGTGCACCTTGTTTCATGTAATGGTGATGTAGAGGCCCATAAATCCAGCAGAAGCATTGCATTACAATCAGTTCACAACAACAGAGATGGCTATATTTTAAAATCTGTAGAATTCAGCTTGGTGACCACCCTCATCCTAAAGGTTTTACTGTCCTGAAAAACTTTGCTGCTGGTAATTTTGTGCAGCTTGTAAAGCTTCAAGATATTTAGTTTGTTTGGCATGCGTGTGCTGAATGTTGGGTCTCTCTTATCCAGTCACATGAGACAAAATGCACTATGGGAACCAGAAATACAATTACACTATCAGGTATGAAGATCCCCAGGGTCGTAAAACCTAGCATAAAGCTAGCAGGCTAATTTGAAAAACTCCTAATACCAGTCAGAGGAAGGAAACACTAGAACTTCACATACAAATTAAAACCTCTGCACATTTATTTTTCAGGTTTTGGGTGTAGTTTTCCTTTAAGTGCCATGCTCTTGAAGGCACTTCCTGATTAGCATGCACTGCAAGCAAGCAATCTCACTAAAATGTCAGACACTTGCTTACAGTCAGATGAAAGAAAATGAAACAGTTAGTGGGGAATCTAACAGGTGCTGCTTGACCCTAAAAACTGAATTTGCAATAGTGAAAACAGGAAGACCGAATCTGGATCTAGAAAACCGAATCATTCGGTCAAAACCCAGTAGGTGGTAACCTTATCTGTATTGCCATCGAGACTTCTGATCATATGGCGGTAAGAATCATAATAGGGCAACAGCAGAGGATCCCAATGGGAGGGCATATTGGAAATTGAATGTTGAAATATTTCTGGAGGAAGACCTACAGGAAAGGATTTGTGACTTTTAAAATTACGAGCAGATATAAGTTTTTGTATGACAGTCCCATTGTGGTGGGAGAATACAAAAAGAGATCAGAAAATATTGTTTGTTCATGATACTAGCGCCAGGGCTAAAACTAAATGCAGTATTTGGGATGAAGGGCAAAATATTTCCAACTACTGTCTAGGAGAAAGCATAACAGGAGTAACATACAGGACCAACTTCAAGTAATAAAGACAAAAATGTATGAGAACCATAAGGAAAAAGAGGACAGGATAGCTAAGCAGCAAAAATGTCAGACTAAAGAGATTAAAGAACAGGTAAACCCATATAATTTAGGGTTACATTGGGCCCAGAAAATTGTTACTACTGCATTAAAGGATGACACAGAGAAATTACTGGATGACAGCAGGGGATACAGCATGTAGTTCAAGCGCATGTATAGGTCACATTTCAGAAAAGGATACTGAACAATGGGACTCCTTTTTCAACATCTGAGAGATACTTCAATTGCTGCGGTGGAGGAGCAGGGGTTGTGGCTCCCATTTCTGAGTTGAAATCAGAGAGGCAGTAGCTAAGCTAACTGCCACTTTCCTCCTAGTAAGATGGCATTCAAATAATTTCTATGAAGTCTTTATTGATATTCTGGCACCTTGGTTGCAACTGTAGTTAGTACCCAGCATGAAGGATGGAGTAAAGATTTTCCTTTATAAAACGGGGACCCTCATGATGTTAAAAATTGGCAGCCCTTGGGTCTGCTTACTTTGAACTACAAGATTTTAACTAAAATGTTAACAGTGAGATTGGCAAAACTGGCACAGAAACTGATAATTCTGGTACAAACCTGTGCAATCCCAGGAAGAAATATTATTAATAATTTGATTTATGAAAGGACATTGTAGAACAAGGTTTGAAAATGAACTTGAATGGTATATGCTGATAATAGACCAGGAAACAGCATTTGATGCTGTCAGACAGGAACACATTTGGGCAGTGTTACAATATTCTGGTATACCAGAACAGATGATAAGATTACTAAAACATTATACACAGAAGTATAAGTAACTCTTTTAGTTAATGGACACCTTGGTATCCATGTATACATCAAGAATAGGGTCAGACAGGGCTACCCTATGAGTCTATTATTGTATGTGTTTGGTTTAGATCCAATCTTACAGGTAATAGGAGCTGCTGAGGATATTTTGCCAATCAGGAATCATGCGTGGGTTGTATTTAAGAAAAGTCACAGCCTGTGCAGATGACAGTATCTTTTCAATGGCTGATTGGGACTCTGGAAGGAGAGTTCTTCAGGTAATAGGAGAATTACAGGCTGCTACAGGAATCCATACCAATATGGGGAAAAGTAAAGTGTTGGTTTTGGGTGCTGCAGGAAGTGGAAGATTTTTAATACCAGTGACAAAGGGAATGTGAAAATGGTAGGGTTTATTATGGCACAACATGCTGAATGTTTGAATTGGAATAGTGTCTATGATGTGACATTTCAGAAAGTGACTTCTTGGCAGTCTTGGAAGGTGACAAGGAAGTAAGGTGTTTCTGCTTAGGACATATATAGCCCCTATGTTCCTATATGTTTCTCGTGTTTTCCTTTGCCATATAGTATGCACACAAAGGTGATAGGTCTTTTTCTTCTACTTTGGGGTAGCAGATTAAACACAGTGAAAAGAGTACATACGTATAGGGCCTGTAAGGAAGGTGGGTTGAATATGATACGTACAACCCCTGGTGTATTTATTTGGTAATTTATTTTATAGTTCTATATGACCTCTAGTGTTGGAGAAGGAAGAAATGGGGACCTCGTGTATGAATTTGTGGGGGTTACTTTTTGTAGGCCTGGGGTGAAATGGCATGTTCCTAAAAGAGTCTCCCAACCTATCTACAAACCACTTTAAAATATATTAGAATGTGGAATCTTGAGCTTTGCTGGTTTTAAATCATGACAAAAACATATTTACAAAATAATTGCAGAGAGATGCTATTTTGAAGAACCATTGTTTAATGTATCATCAACTATAAATACTGAACAATTGTTGGCTAGTATTATAGACCCAGGAGCCCGTTAAAGATGGAAGATATAATATGGTTGTGGGCATCACAAACTGAATGTTAAAGGAAACCAAAAGCATAAACAGAAAGAAGATATGGGATGTGGTGAGCAGAAATGTCAGGGACAGCTAGACACTAAAAGGCACCTGTATTTTGAGTGTGAGCACGTACAGGGTTCTGGCAGGTGCTAGCAGCATAGTGGGACAAAGACCTGTTTAATCAGATGAAATATGATTTACTGATATTAGAGGCAAGTACCGCATGAGTGGAAGAAGTGGCAGAAAGGTACAATTTATGTTATTTTGGCATGCATAAAATGGTCTTTGTGGCAGGTGAGATGTCTGAGATTTCTTCAGAATACAGACATACAATTGCAGGATGTTTTATTTAAAATTCAAGATGAAGTTGATAAAGTCTACTGTTATGAATTGTGCCTTTTAGGACAGGAGGTTTGTACAAGACTATGGAAAATATTGGGTGGGTGGGTAAGACTCTCACCTTATGAAATATAGGTAGTTTTTTTTGTTAGTATCTTTATACAGTGAGTTGCATTAGTACAATAGTGAAGATATTCTCAGTGTGAAGTTAGTGATGTTGGTGGTGGGAATACTTACATGTCACTGCTAAAGGTTGTGGAGTGGATTATTATTTTGTTTTCACTGTAATGGGTTTGAATTCTGTATTACAGTATGACATTTGTGTGGAGAACAAACTTTTTTATATATTATGATGAAAGTTCTTGTATTTATTGTAATTTGTTTTGAATATTAATAAAAATTCCCCTACTCTTTTGAGAAGTGCCATGGGATCTTTAACATCTAACTGAACTACCACCAGAAATGGAAATTACGTACCTACCATAATTCTTGATCTTTTTGGATGAAGTCTGCACCATTCATTCACACTAATGGGAGTACACGGAGGTGGTAGGACCCAGTGGGAGCCAAACTTTTCAGGAGGTCCGGCGCCAAGAGGAGCAGCACACAAGCTAGGCTCACATGGTATGAACTACTTCAGCGTCAACCCTCCAACACCAGTACCTTTTCCAGGAGGTGCAGCATAACTAACCTAGAGAGGACTAACCTAAATATCAGACATAAGCTAGACCAAATGACCTGTGTAAGAAGGGTCAAAAACAAAGTCTTCACAGCCCAATGATTGAAGGAGTGAAGACCATAAACAGAGAAGTGAGCTCGGGGATGGTGGGTGAGCTTGTGAGCAGTGGTGGAGACTTTGTCCAAGAAGATCAAGAATTAAAAGGTAGGTATGTAATTTCTATATCTTCCTGGACATAAAGTCTCCACCACTCATTAGCCCTAATGGGAGAGTACAGAGCTAAAAAGTCCCGGAGACAGGCGGAAGGAGAGAGGCTCACTTAGGACAGAAGTCCATTAAGGATTGTCCCGCCAAAGGACTGATGTTGTCTGGCATGGACATCCAAGGTGTAGTGCTTTATAAACTTATGCACAGAGCTCCAAGTGGCTGCATTGCAGATATCTGCAATGGGCATGTTGAATTTCAGCCAGAGATACACGACTGCTCTGGTAGAGTGATCATACACTCTGCCTTCCAGCTTAACCTGTGTCATGGAGTAGCAGTGGCGAAGGCATGCCACTAACCATGCTGAAATGCATCTGATAGCAACAGGTCAACCCAGCCAGGTCGTGCTGAAGGAGACAAACAGTTGTTGAGCCTTGAAGATCTCCTTTGTCCTGTCCAGGTAGAACCACAAAGCTCTTTTACATCCAAAGAATGAAGGTATGCTCTCCCTCGTTCTGGAAACTTGCAATGTAGGTAGGAAGGACTAAATGTTGATTCAAATGAAATTCTGAGACAACCTTAGGAAGGAACTTAGGATGAGTCCTAAGAACCACTTTGTCCTAGTGAAATACAGTGTATGGAGTCTGTGACTAAAATGTGTATTTCTGATACTCTACAGGTGGAAGTAATGGCCACCAGGAAGGCCGGCTTCCAAGTTAGAAATTTCAACTCACAGAAGTGGCTAGAGGCTCGAGAGGTTTTATAGTGAGCATATCTAGCATGAGGTTAATGTTCCAGGCTGCAAATGGACATCTAATGGGTGGTCTGGTATGCAGAATGCCCTTAAGAAACCATTTAACTACAGGTAACTGAGCTAAGGACATAGAAAGTACAGGCTCATGGTATGCGAAATGTAAAGATGAACTTTGACTGTAGTGTACTATAGACCTGTGTTAGAGAGGGTCTAAGAGATACTCAGGACTTTACTCGGTGGGCATGAAAAGGGATTCCAAGATGATTTTGCACACTAGATAGAGAAACGCTTCCACTTAGCTGTACGCTTTTCTAGTAGCTGGCTTGCGTGCAGCTAGGAGAATATCTGAAACTTTATGAGAAACATTAAACCTGTTCACCTCTATCTCCTCAGGAGCCAGGCATGGAGGTGAAGGGACCTCAGGTTGAGATGAGCGACAGAGCCTTGGGTCAGAAGGTTTGTCTGGAGTGGAAGTGGTTTCGGGAAGTTCCGATAACCTGCTGATTACAGGAAACCAGATCTGGCAAGGCCAAAATGGGGCAATGAGAATCAGAAATGCGTACAGAAAGTGTTTTGTCCACCACAGCATGAATGCATCCTGACAAAAACACCAGGTCCTGGGTTTCTGGAGCAGAAGAGAAGCAGTTTGCATTGAGTGGGGGCATAAAAGGTCCAGGTCTGGAGTTCCCCACTCTTTGAAGAGTGACTGAACGATGGTTAAGTCGGAGACCACTCGTGAGGATCTGTCTCTGTTCTGCTGAGACGGTCTGCCAGTTTGTTTTGTACTCCTAGCAGGTAGACCACCTGAATCAGAGCCTTGTGCTCCAGGCACCATTCCACACTCTCATTGCTTCCCTGCATAATAGGTAAGAATGTGCACCACCCTGCTTGTTGATGTAATACATCACTGCCTTGTTGTCCATTTGAAGGAGAATGGTCTTGTGACAGAGTATGTCCTTCAAAGCTCGAACTGCATAGAGGACGACCTCATTTCCAGAACGCTTACGTGAGTTGGGAATCATCCTGGTTCCACGTACTTGGTGTGTGAGATCCTGGCAGTGAGCTCCCCAGCCCAGTAAGGATGCATCCATGGTAATGGAGATCTGGGATCTAGAGAGGTGAAGGATATCCTTCCAGAAGGTTGTCCTCCTGAGACCACAAGGTGAGTGACCATTTCAATGGTTCTGTCACCTTGATGTGAAAGGACTGAGGGTGAGTGGTTGGTGACCACTGAGTGCTGAGCATCCACTGAGAAGTTCTCATGTGGAGACGAGCCAGAGGTACAGTGAACACTGAGGATGCCATGAGACCCAGCATCCGCTGCATTGAAAGAGCTCAGACTGAGCTGTTCTCTCTGATGAAGCAGGCCATCTGTGGGATATCGCTCCTTCTGTCTTCGGAAGGAAGGCTTTTGCACAGGAGGTGTCCAGAAGGGCTCCTGTGAAGAGGAGCTTCTGGGAGGGCTGCAACTGCGACTTTTTCAGGCTGAGCAGAACTCCCATGGATGTGAGAGAGTTTGAGGCCATAGCCATGACCTCCAGAGTCTCTTGTTTGGAGGGCTTGCGAGAAATGAGTCATCCAGATATGGGAATACTTGAATTCAGATTTTTCTTAGATGCACCATGAGAACTGCACACAGTTGCTAAAGACTTGAGGTGCGAGGATAGCCCAAAGGGCAGGACTCTGAATGGTAGTGCTGACCGATGCAATTAACCTTAGGTACTTGTGGTGCCTTGGGTGTATGAGAATGTGTTGGTAGGCATCCTGCATGTCAAGGGAGGCTAGCCAACCGTGTTGACGAATTAAAGGTAACAGGGTACCAAGTGAAATCATCTTGAACTTTTCCTTGTAGAGGAACTTGTTTAACTTTCTGAGGTCGAGAATAGGGCACATACCACCTGTTTTCTTTGGAACCAGAAAGCAGTGGGAGTAGAAATCTGTATTTTGCTGATCCAGCGGGACTACTTCTACTGCCCTGTTGTTCAAAAGGTCTTGCACCGGAAGCAAGAAGGTCTGACTGCACAGCAGACAGCTTGGGCTGCCACTTGGGAGGATGATCCGGAGGGTTTCTGACAGGTTGAGAGAATACCTTGCGGATTATCCTGAGGACTAACTTGTCCAATGTTATCGACTTCCACTGGTCAAGAAATGAGTCAGACATCCTCCTACTTCGAGGAAGAGTCCCCCTCGAACAGCTGAGGTGGGACCTGGGCTGGAAACTCAGAGAGTGGCACTGGGCGCTTTGGGCCCTGTGCCTTTTGTTGCATTTTCTTTGCGACTGAGGGTTTGGTTTCTTTTGAAACCTCCTCTGCTTTACAAGAAAGGACTGATGGTTATGAAACTGACGCTTATTTCCACCTCCTCGAGAGGCAGCAGGAGGAGTCAAGCTGTCCTAATAGCGGACCTAGTTTTCTGAGTGGCCTCTAGTGCTTGCTCCACTTGAGGTCCAAACAGATACATACTGTCAAAGGTAAGGCCATGACCTTTTGTTGGGCATCATTCATGAAGCCCAAAGTGCGTAACAAGAATGGCAACAGGTGCAAATACCAGCTGCCACCGCTCTGAGGCAGTATCAAAAGCATCCATGGCAGCTTTAATCTGTTGATTGTTGTACTTGATACTTCTAGTAATGGTCTGTAGTAGCTCTGAATTAACTTCTGATTCAGGCAGAGCTTCTACTGTTGCTGAGCCAATGCTGACACATACTGCGGTTGCAAAAATAACCCTGGTAGCTAGCAATGCCCATGCCTAGGGTTGAAACAGCAAAGACTTGCTTACCAAGGTGTCACTCTTGTAAGATTCTTTGTTTATAGGATGAGCTGTGGATTCTGAGGAAGGACAGCCTTGTCATTCTCTGCCAGGACCACTATGGTGTCAACAAAAGCTTGAGAGGCCAGGAAGGGACGATCCTTGGGAGGGCATATTTCCAATCTGTAGACTTTGCCACAGAGGAATAAGAGCCAGGTGTGAAGAGAAAGGTAGAATTTAAATTCTTGAGCAGAGACTTAAAGGAAAAGTCTTCAATCACAGGCTCTGCAGGAGGATTGATCCCTGTCCCTAAGGTGGACTCGGCATCAAAATCATCACCCAGCCAAAGATCAGGAACAGGCTCAATGTCATCTCCTGACAGTCCAGGAGGGACTGTATGACAGGAAAGGATGAAAACCAGGAGGAAGAGGAGGAGAAGACAGAATGAATCGAAGTGAAAACCTCTGAAATGCAAGCAAGGGCACCAAAGAGGATGGAGCCGGTATAGAGGTGGCGCCAACACAGAGAGTGGCACTGAACATGGTGCCAGCAGGCCGTGGGCACCGAAAGTGCAATGCCAACAACACACCCACATCGTAAAAATGATGCCGTGGCAAACTCGCACCAGGAAGCCAGCCCGATCGCGAGTGCCAGGAAGGTCAGCACCGCAGACTGTAGCACTGCCACAGAAGTCTGCAAACTGTGTTTTGAAGGTAAAGGAGGAAAAATAGCAGGAGACAAAGGCATTGGTGTGGAACCCTGCACCACAGCCATGTGAGGAGAATAGACACTGGAAGCAGAGTCAGCAGTACCGAAGGGCCATGCGACTCTGCAGTCTCAACTGCCCTGCCTGCTCATCCAAAACTGATAGACTTGAAGTCCCGGCAATGGATTAGCCAGTTCGGGCAGTGGAGACAACCTCCGAGGCCACTGCTCCACAAGAGCAGCCCAATGGTGAAACTGCTCACAGAAAACCCTCCAGGGGCGGGAGGAACTCTGGTATTGATGATGCTGGTCATCAGAGATAGAAACCAGAGGAGACTCAAAGAGTGGAGACTGGCTCCGGGCCCTACAACTGACTGTCTCGTGCAGACTTACAGAGGGCAACCTCGGGTGATGCCGTCTCTTTTTCAACCAGTGGGCCGAAGAAAAGCTCGAGGACCCAAGCAGTACTGAGAATGGGACCAATTCTTTTTTGTGTTTCCGGGAACTGCCCCTCTCCCTGATCACTGGACTGTCTGTAGTCAGACCCTCCGAAAGGGTGGCGGGCCAGACCCAGCCCAGCTGACTGAACAGCTTAGATACAAAGTCTCTTCCGTCACTTATCCCACTCATGGTCGACTCCATCAATGGAGGGCTAAAGACTTCTTTCTTGTAGAATAATAAAAGTACATTTTTAAAATGTAATCAGTACTTTCATGAAATCTTACAAAACAATAAAATTGAAAACTAGCTGCTAGTTGAAGTTTTGACTTCTGGCGGCGGCGACATTGTCACTGAAGCACACTCGACAGCGGGAATAAAAGGAACTGAGGCAGTTGGAGGGTCAATAACGAGATAGTTATACCATGTGAGCCTAGCTCACAGTGCTGCCCTCCAGCTGCTCCACCTCAGTGCCAGCCCTCCTGAAAAGTTTGGCTCCCGCTGGGTCCCTAGTGCCTCGGTGTGCTCCCCATTAGTGTGAATGAGTGGTGGAGACTTTATGTCCAGGAAGATCAGGCAGATGGGACCTTGGCTTAATGTCTCATCTGAAGATGGCACTTCAGGACTGCAGCATCCCTCATGCTGCACTGCAGTGTCAGTACTGGATATTAACCCAAGTGCCTGGTGTGGGGATAGAACGCGGCATGTACTGAGCACTAACTCATTGCCTTGCAGATGTCTGCAACAGGTACATTATGAATCTCCCAGAAAGCTGCAACCACAGTGAACCAAGCCAACTTGATCTGAGTCATGGATTAGCAGTGCCAAGACATGTTACTAACCAAACAGAAAACATCTCATGGCAACAGGCTGACCCAGCTGAGGTATGCTGAAAGATACAATAGTTGCTCGGATCGTATCTCTTTGGTCTGTTGATGAAGAACTGCAGAACCTCTTAACATTCAGAGAAGCAAAAATTGACTAACAATAACTGAGCCAGTGACATGTTGTCTACTGGCTCAAGATAGACTGAAAACACACAGCGTGTACCTTCACTGCTGAGTATTGCATATCTGCATTCGACAGGTCCAAGAGGCACCCCAACACCTTACTTGGTGGGCAAACAAAGGGTCCAGATGGGACTTGTACACCAGAAGGAGAAGGGTTTCCACTAGCCCCATAAGTCCTCCTAGTGGAAGGTCTATGCACTGCTTTAAAGATATCGGCATGGTCTGGGAAACCTTAAAACTTGCCCACTTCCATTTTCTCTGGAGCCAGGCAAAGAGATGAAGGAGCACAGGCTGGAAGGACTAAGTCCCTGTGTGAGAGATCCTGCTTGTGAGAGGTCACCTCGGGGGAACTTCTGACAGACCAGAGATCAAAGCAGATCATAGCTGCTAAGGCTAGTCTGGGACGATGAGAATCATCTGGATTTCTGAAGCAAGACATGGGGCAGTTTTGCGTTGAGAGGGATGTAAAAGGCCCAGCTCAAACTGCCCTACTCATCGAGCGACTGCAGAAATCTGAACTGATGCATCGTGCTTGAGATACCACTCTCACAACCTCATGGCCTTCCTGCAGAGAGGTAGGAGGATGCTTCACCCTGCTTGCTGATGTAATCATTACAGCTTTGACATCCGTCCAGTAAGAGCACTTTGAGGCAGAGGGCATCCTTCAGGACTTTGCTTATAAGATAGCTCTCATCTTTAAGAATTTTATGACTGTATGCATTACTGTTTGTTGCTAACATTTTATTGCTTTATTTTCTGTGATTCAAATTGTTGTTGCTGGGTATACTTTCTGCTGCATTATAACAGGGTGTGCCTACAGGTGTGTGTTACAGATTACTGCTGTAATCTTCTGATTCAAATTGTCTTTTCCAAGTTATATCTTCTGTTACTGCTTTATTTTCTCTGTAGCAAAGTGTTTCTTACAGGGTATATCTTCTGTGAAATTATTACAGGTGGTGCTTTGCAGGCTTTACAATTTTATTTATCATTAGTGAGCTTTCAGGGCTACTGCATTTGTTGCTGGCTGATTGTTTCTGCTCTTACCTCCTTGTTTCTTTCATTCGTGATTCTCCTTTCTCGGCAGAGAAGGGCCAACCACCACCCATCCCCAACCAACCCACTACTTTTATACGAGCACAGTCATGACATTTCCTATAGCAAAGCAGGAAGGGCGGATCAGAGGGTATCCACACAGTGACCTCATTTACAGGGGCACAAGTAATTTAACTTGTTATAACAAATTATACAAAACAAACAAAACACAAAATAAAATGTTTTCTTTCATTTCCTCCTTCTAATTACTCTGACCAGGTTATAAACCCAGCAACTTATCTGGAATGGATATTATTAACTGCAGGCACTGTGGGACACTTTTCAAAAGGGCAGTTATACAGGATTTAGGACACTGTCCTACATGCTAGCCATTGAGATCTAAGGGCTGAGCTCCAGGTAGCATGGGCAGAGATTGCGTGCCTCAAATCGCATATTCAGTAGGAAATATATTATAAGAACTGCCGCCATTTTCCCAACATCCAAAGAAACACCTCGACCGCAGAGGGTAGTTGGTCAGGAGGTTGGCAGGTGGTTAGGAGGGCCAAATCGGATGCTCCATCACTCAGTGCTCTCAACATATCACCTCCACAAACCATATAAAAACTACAAACAGGTATTTGCCTCATTTCTGAAAACAAACAAAGGGGCAGAGGACACTGTAGAGCAGGACACTGCAGCACAGGAGCTAGCACAAGAAAACTAGCCCAAAACAGGAACCAAAACAAACAAAAAAAGTTAATCCAAACACTTCTGATCATAGGAGACTCCATGATTCAGGGAGTTGATACCTATCTCCAGCCAGGGTAATGGTCAGATGTCTCCCAGGTACATCAGCGTGGAGAGACACTGACCGCACTGCAAAATTGCACAGGCAGCAGGAGAAAGCATTCACATCCAGGTACACATAGAGACTAACAGTCTCACCAGCTGGTCAGTTGTGGAGACCAAGGAACACCTGACCAGGCTGGGTGACAGATTATTATCCATTTCATCGGGTATCTCCTTCTCTGAGATCCTGCCAGTATGGAAGAGGGGGCAGATGGACGGAAGGTCAGAGAAGGGAGATAGGGCAGCTAAACATGTGGCTCAAGGGCTGGTGCCAGGAAAGGACACCAATTTGTAGGTAACTGGCAACAGTCTTAGAGAGAAAGTTCTTTAAATTCGATGGACTGCATCTGACTAAGGAAGGAGTCAGTGCATTGGGGCAGAAGTTTGACATCTTGCAAAATATTTAAACTAGCAAATGGGAGAGGGGTGCAGCACTAATACGTCCAATGGGAAGAACATCCCTCCCCTCAGCTAGTGATCAAACAGGAGTTCAGCATGTTTGTAGTTCATTTGCATCACTAGGTAAGGAAAGGTCCAGCTCCCCCACAACGCACAGGGAAACGCCAGACCTCACCCAACAGCTAACACATCGAAATCTGGCCAATGCAAAATCATGTACAGAATGCTTGCAGTCTGGGAAACAAGATCCCAGATATGCAGGCAATAATGACAGAGGCTAAACTGGACATAGTAGCCATTAGCGAGACATGGTTCACCAGTAACCACACTTGGGAGACTTCAGTACCGGCTATGTACTGTTCAGAAGAGACCGAGGTACTAAAAAGAGGGTGTGGAGTGGCCCTTATGTCAATGAAAATATCAAAGTTACAGAACTTCAGAATACACATAAGGAGCCAGAAGAATTGTGGGTCACCCTGGAAACAGGAAATGGGACAGCCATAAGAGCTGGAATTGTCTACAGGCCTCCAGACTAGGGAGGACATAGACACATTACTGTTAGAGGATATACAAAACATGACAGTGAAAGGAGATTCTGATAATGGGAGATTTCAACAAGCCAGATACAGATTAGTCAATACCAGCAGGAACATCTACAGAACTAGACACATAGTGGATTCACCGCAGGGAGGGCCTCAAACAACTGGTACAACAACCCACAAAAGACAGGGCTATCCTAGATCTAGTACTGACTAACAGGAAAGGATCACAGATCTCCAGGTAGAAGGTCACCTGGGGCCAGTGACCATCACATGGTATGGTTCAATTTAGTCACTAGAACTAAATCATCCCATTCCAAGGCAAAAATATGGGACTTCAGAGGAGCTGACTTTGATAAGATGGCCAACAGAGTTAAGCTAGCCCTGGCAAGAAGAAATACAGGTGAGGGTACAGGCAGAGTGGCAAGTATTAAAGATGCAATACCTGAAGCAACATCCCATTGTGTTAGAGAGAAAAGGAAGTGCAAAAGAAGAAGGAAACCACTTTGGTTCTCAAAATCAGTAGCAGAAAAGGTCAGAGCCAAAAGGCTGGCCTTCAGAAAATATATATGGGAACGCAGTGGGATGAAGATAGGGAGGCATACCAAACTTTCTAAGGGAAGCAGGAAGGCAGTAACACAGGCAAAGGCCCAAACCAAGGAAACATTAGCATGATCAGTAAAGAAGGTGACAAGACTTTCTATAGATACATTAGTGAAAGGGGAAGTCCAGAGGGGTATTGCTAAGGTCAAAGGGATAAGGGGCGTGTGAGGAGGAGGACCATGTAAAGCATCTATCCTAGATACTTTGCTCAGTATTTACTGAGGAGAAGGTAGGACAGGGCTCACAGCTTAGCACCATGGACACAGGGGGAGGGAGGTGTGCACTAGTCCCTTCACAAAAGAAAGGGTCCAACAAGAGCTCACTAAGCTCAAGGTGGACAAGGCAATGGGACCTGATGGCATACATCCCAGGGTACTAAAGAAGCTAAGGGTGGAACTAGCAGAGCCATTATTAGAACTGTTTAGTGAGTCTCTGAGCACAGGAGAGGTCCCAGAAGACTGGAGAAGGGTTTTGTGATCCCACTCCACAAGAGTGGTAGCAGGGAGGAGGCAGGGAACTACAAACCAGTCAGTCTTACCTCATTAGTGGACAAGAATATGAAGGCACTCTTAAGGAAAGGATAGTACAACACCAGGAGTCCATAGGAGCACAGGATCCAAGACAGCATGGGTTTACAACAGGAAGGTCCTGTCAAACTAATCTCATAGATTTCTTTGGCTGGGTAACCAGAGTGGGAGCAGTTGATGCCGCCTACCTTGACTTTAGCAAAGCTTTTGATACTGTTTCACATTGAAGATTGATTAATAAGCTGAGTAGGCTTGGGGTGGGTCAGAAGTTGGTCAACTGGGTGGCAAACTGGTTAACAGGCAGAAAACAGAGAGTGGTGGTAAATGGTATACAGTCCAAAGAGATGCAAGTCACAAGTGGGGTGCCTCGGGATCAGTCCTGGGGCCAGTCCTCTCAACATCTTCATCACTGACATTGCAGATGGACTGGAGGTAAGGTTGTCTGTTTGCAGACGACACCAAGATCTACAACAGAGTAGATGATCCTGATGGGGTAGGCATAATGATAAGAGATCTGGATAACTGGCAAAATGGTCAGAAGAGTGGCAAATGAAAATTACGTACTACCGTAATTCCTGATCTTCTTGGGCCGAGTCTCCACCACTCATTCACTCAATTGGAACTGCGTCGGAGGCACTAGGACCCATCGGGAGCAAACTTTTTGCTGGAGGGTCGGCGCCAGAGATGGAGCTACGAGGAATGGCACGAAAGCCTCAGCTCGCGCTATAATGACTATCTCAGCGTCGACCTCTCAACCGCCTCAGTACCTTTTTTACCAAGGAGGTGTAGCGTAACTAACCTAGAAGGGTAGCCTAACCTAAAAACAGACATAAGATAGTCGGGTGACCCGTATAAGAAGGGTCAAACAAAGTCTTCACAGCCTAAAGATTTGAGGAGTGAAGTCCAACAACAGAGGTGAGATCGGGGATGGAGGGAGGTGTGAATGAGTGGTGGAGACTCATCCAAGAAGATCAAGAATTACGGTAGGTACATAATTTTCATATCTTCCTGGACATAAGTCTCCACCACTCATTCACACTATTGGGAAAGTACCGAGCTAATAATCCCCCAGAGGGCGGCAGGAGAGACCAAGAGCTCATGTTTCTAGAACAGAAGTCCATTAAGGATGGCTCTGCCAAAGGAAGAATGTCATCTGGCATGGACATCCAGTGCATAATGTTTAACAAAAGTATGCACTGAGCTCCAGATGGCAGCGTTACAAATATCTGCAATGGGCACGTTGCAATTTCCGCTAGGGATGCCGCGACGCTCTAGTAGAGTGCGTAAACTCTACCCTCCAACTTAACCTGCCATGGAATAGCAGTGGTGAAGGCATGCTACTAGCCATGCTGAGATACATCTGATAGCGACAGGTTGACCCAGCCGGTCTCGCTGAAGGAAACGAACAGTTGCTGGGCTTTGCAAAAGTCCTTGGTTCTATCTAGATAGAAACGCAAGGCTTCTTAACATACAAAGAATGAAGAGAACGTTCTCCTTCATTTTGGAAGTCCGCAAAGTAAGAGGGAAGGACCAAAGGTTAGTTTAGATGAAATTTTGACACAACCTTAGGAAGAAATTTAGGATGAGTATAAGAACTACTTTGTTCCTATGGAACACAGTATACAGAGGGTCTGTGACCAGGGCATGTATCTCAGAGACCTCGCGGGCTGAGGTAATGGCCACTAGGAAGGCAGTCTTCCAGGTGAGAATTTTTGATCACAGGTAGCCAGAGGTTTGAAAGGTTTCTAGTGAGCATGTCTAGCACAAGATTAATGTCCCAGGCTGCAACTGGACATCTTGTAGGAGGTCTGGTATGCAGAATTCCTTTAAGAAATCTCTTAACCACAGGTAACTGAGCCAGTGTAAAGGAAAAAACGGTCATGATACGCTGAAATGGCACTAAGGTGAACTTTGACTGTAGAGTACTGCAGACCTGAATTTGAGAGGTCCAAGAGGTTCTCAAAACCTTATTTGGTGGGCAGGAAAGGTTCAAAGAGGAGTTGCACCAGAGCGAAGAACACTTCCACTTGGCTGTGTAAGTTTTTCAAGTGGCTGGCTTCCATGACCAGAAGAATATCTGAAACCCTTGAGAGACATTGAACCGGTTTACTTCTACCTCTTCAGGAGTCAAGCGTGAAGGTGAAGCGACCACAGGTTGGGATGGACCACGGTCCCTGAGTCAAGAGTTCATCTGCAGGGAAGTGGTCTCAGAGGAACTGCCAACATATTGTTGAGTAGTGGAAACCACAGCTGTCAAGGCCAGAAGGAGCAATGAGTATCATCTTGTCCCCTGGGATTCGAACTTGAGGAGCACCCTCTGAATTAGAGGAAGAGGTGGAAAGGCTTAAGAAAGCGTTTTGTCCACCTGAGCCTGAACGCATCCTGACAGAAAATGCCAGGCCCTGGTTTCTGGAGCAGAAGAGAGGCAGTTTTGCGTTGAGTGGGGATGCAAAAGGTCCAGGTCTGGAGTTCCCCACTCTTTGAATAGTGACTGAACTATGGTTGAGTCAAGAGACCACCGTGAGGATCTGTCTGTTCTTCTGAGACGGTCTGCCAGTTTGTTTTGTATTCCCGGTAGGTAGACCTCTTGAATTAGATTGTGCTCCAAGCACCAATCCCACACTTTCATCGCTTCCTGCATAAGGGGTAAGAGTGAGCACTGCCCTGCTTGTTGATGTAGTACATCACTGCTTTGTTGTCCATTTGAAGGAGAATGTTCTTGTGACAGAGAATGTCCTTCAATGCTCGGACCGCATAAAGGATGGCTCTCATTTCTAGGACATTTATGTGAAGCTGGGACTTGACCTGAGTCCACGCACCTTGAGTGTGGAGAGCCTGACAGTGAGCCCCCACCCCATTAGGGGCGCGTCTGTGGTGATGGAGATTTGATGGTCCAGAGGAGCAAAGGATACCCTTCCAGCAGATTGCTCTCTTGAGACCACCAGGTGAGTGACCTCTTTAAAGGTTCTGTCACCTTGATGAGATAGGACTCTGGTGAGTGGTTGGGGACCACTGAGTGCTGAGCATCCACTGAGTGGTTCTCATGTGCAGACATGCTAGGAGTACAGTGAACACTAAGGATGCCATGATGCCTGAGCATCCATTGCATCGAGAAGCTGTAACTGAGCTGTTTTCCCGATGTGACGGGCCATTTGAAGGATATCGTTCCTTCTGTCTTCTGGAAGAAAAGCCTTCAGCAGGAGGTGTTCAGAAGAGTCCCTATAAAAGGAGCCTCTGGGAGGGCTGCAGTTGCAATTTCTTGAGGTTCAGCAGAACTCCCATGGACGTAAGGAAGCGAGAGGCTGTCTCTCACAGCATCCAGAGTCCCTGCCTGGAAGGACTTGCCAGAAACCAATCGTCCCGATAAGGAACACCTTATTCTGACCTTTCTGAGGTGCACTGCAAGAACTGCACAACACTTTGTAAACCCTGCGGCGCCGAGGATAGCCCAAAAGGCAGGACTCTGAACTGATAATGTTGTCTCAGAGCCACAAACCTCAGAAATTTGTGATGCCTCGGTGAATAGAAATGTGCTGGTAAGCATCCTGCATGTCTAGGAGGCTAGCCAGTCATGTTGATGAAGCAAAGGTAACAGGGTTCCCAGAGAGATCATTTTGAATTTCTCCTTGGGGAGAAATTTGTTTAGCTTCTGAGATCTAGAATGGGGCACATGCCCCGGACTTCTTGAGACCAGAAAGTAATGGGAGTAGAACCTGTGTTCCATTGATGCAGCGGCACTACTTCTACTGCCCTGTTGTTCAGAAGGCCCTGAATCTCGGCGAGAAGGTCTGACTGAAGGGTTGGCGCCTGGGCTGTCATTTGGGAGGACGATCCGGAGGGGACTCCACAAGATTGAGTGAATACCCCTCGCAAATTATCCGAAGGACCCATTTGTCTGAGGTTATGGACTTCCATTGGTTGTAGAAGTGCATCAGATGACCTCCCACCGAGAGGAAAAGTCCACCTCGGCAGCTGAGATGGGACTTGGGCCAGCAACTCATAAGGTGGCGCTGGGCGCTTTGGGCCCTTGCCTTCTGTTGTGTCTTCCTTTGAGGTTGGGCAGGTTGGTTTTGTGGAAACCTCCTCTGCCTCTGCCTTGAAAGAACTGGCGTTATGAAACTGGCGTTTATTGACACTCCTCGAGAGAGGGACAGGAGGGGTCGAGCCAATTTAATGGCTGACCTAGTCTTTTGTGTAGCTTCTAGAGCTTGTTCTACCTGAGGACCAAAAGATATGCACCATCAAAGGGCAACGCCATTACCTGCTGCTGCGCATCATTTGTGAAGCCCAAAAGTGCGCAGCCAGGAATGATGGCGGTACAAATACCAGCAGCCGCCGAGCGGCAAGCAGTGTCGAAAGCATCCATAGCTGCTTTAACCTGCTGGTTATTAGATTCGATACCTCTGGTAATGGTTTGAAGAAGCTCTGGCTTTGTATCCGATTCGGATGAGCTTCAACCATCTGCTTGATAGAGTGCCACAGGATATACTCATACTGGGAGAAATAGCCCTGGTAGCTGGCAATATGCATACTTAAGGTAGAAGCAGAAAAGACTCTCTTACCTAAGGTGTCTATCTTACAAGATTCTTTGTTAATAGGTCGAGCTGTAGTAGTTTGAGGAAGAACGACTTTATTATTCTCTGCCAGGACTACAATAGGATCCGCAAAGGCTTGAGATGCCAAAATGGGACGATCCTTGGGGCTGAATATTTCCTATCTATGGATTTAGCCACCGAAGGGGTGAGAGCAGGATTATTCCATACCATTTGAGACAGCGCCTTGAAGGAAGTTTGAACTGGAGGAGTCAAACTAGGGATCTCTGGGGCATGAAGGTATTGGAGTCTTAACAATTTTCCAGGATCAATGTCTGTAGTCTGGAGAGAAAGAGTGGAACTCAAATTTTTCAGCAGAGACTTAAAGGACAGGTCCTCGACCACTGGCTCTGTAGCAATAATAGATCCTGATTCGTCCACTTCATCACCCAACCAAAGGTCTGGGTCAGGCTCAATGCCATCTCCTGACAGTCCAGGAGGGACTGTATGGACAGGAAAGAAATAAAAATCAGAAGAGAGGAAGAAGGAAAGAGTGAAAGGAGGAGTCCTGAAAAGCAGAGGAAACCCGAGAGCCCCCGGCACTGAGGAGGTGCACGGCACCGAGAACGATGCTGAGGGACCACGCAGCATCGAAAACGATGCCGAGGGACCACACAGCGCTGAGGACAGTGCTGAGAAGCCGCACAGCACAGAGGATGGTGCCGCAGCAACCGGTGCTGAGAAGCCGCACAGTGCCGAGGAAGGCACCGAAGCCGCTGACAGCGCTGAGGATGGCGCCGAGCACACCATCGATGCCAATGGTGCCAAAACAGCCCCAGACTCTGAAAACAGGTTTTGAAGGAAGAAGAGCAGGAGATAGGGGCATCGGTGTGGCCCCTGTGCCGTAGCCATGGAGGGGGGAACACCTGCGCTGAGTCGATGGCACCAAAGAAGGTGCCGCACAACCAGGGAAGTCCAACCGCCTACCTGGTCTCCCAATAAGCCCGGCGCCATGAGTGACCGAGCCAGGTAGCTGAACCAACCTCTGAGCCCATTGCTCCATAAGAGTGGCCCACTGATGAAACTGCTCATCTGAAGACCTACCTGCGGGCGGGTAGGGCTCTGATGTCCAGCCGTTAGCTACCAGAAGCAGAGGTTGGCGACTCGAAGGAGGAGACAAGCAACTAACCCGATAACTTGAAGGTCACAGAACATATCAGAGCGACCTCGAGTGATGCCTTCTCTTTTTGACCTGTGGGTGAAGAAGAGCTCGAGGCGAACGGTGCCAAGAATGCGACCGCTTATTTTATGCTCCGCTGGGACCGCTTATCCCCTGGGAATTGACTGACCGTTGTCAGACCCCTTCCGGAGAAGGCGGGCGGACCAGACCCAGCCCGACTGACTGAACAGCTTTCATACGAAGTCTCCCTATCGTCACCTGACCTGCTCATGGTCGACTCCGGCCAAAGTAGGCTGAGACTTCTTTTATTGTTAAAATAAGAATAAACTTAAGCGATACTTATCGAGATATTACTACAAAATAACAAAACTGAAAACTATGCTGCTAGTTTGAAGTTTGACTCCTGGCCAGGCGACAGCGTCGTCACTGAAGCGCCTCGATGGTGGAAAAAAGGAACTGAGGCGTTGGAGGGTCGATGCTGAGATAGTCATTACAGCCGAGCTGAGGCTCGCAAGTCCGTTCCTCGCAGCTCCATCTCTGGCGCCGACCCTCCAGCAAAGTTTGCTCCTGATTGGTCCTAGTGCCTCCGGCGCAGATCCCAATAGTGTGAATGAGTGGTGGAGACTTATGTCCAGGAAGATCTGGGGTTTAACGCAAAGAAGTGCAAGATTATGCATGTAGGGAAGAGAAACCCTGAAGCTACCTATAGGTTGGGAAGGGAGTTGCTGGCAGTCACAAGGGAAGAAAGAGACTTAGGCATCATCACAGATGACTTGAAATCATCCAAGCAGACCACTAAAGCAGTAGGTAAGGCTAGGGGATGTTGGGGTGTATTAGTAGGGGTATCACAAGTCGTAATAGGGAGGTAATAATCCCTCTTTACAAGACACACTGGTTAGGCTCCCATCTGGAGTACTTCATGCAGTACTGGAGGCCACACCTTCACAAGGACATTAACCAAATTGAGGCAGTCCAGAGAAGGGCAATCAAAATGGTGCAGGGACTGCATCAGAAAACATATGAGGACAGATTAACGAGCTCAATATGTATACCTTAGAGCAAAGGAAGGAGAGATGAAATTGATTGAAACATTCAAACACCTTAAGGGCATTAACAAGGTGAAAGAGTCTAACATGTTTCAATATAAGAAAAATAGCAGGATGAGAGGACACAACATGAGATTAGAGGGAGGCAGATTAAGGGTAATGGAGGAAGTTATTTTTCACAGAAAGGGTGGTGGATTCTTGGAACGGCCTACCTCAGGAAGTTGTGGATATGGATACAGTGCAGGGATTCAAACAGGCATGGGATAGGCAAAGGGAGCAATACAGATAAGTATGAATAGATAGACCATTGACAGCAAAAGCAGATGGCACATTCATAAGGTAGAAAAAGAAATGGGCAGACTGGATGGACCTTGCGTCCTTATCTGCCGTCAACTTCTATGCTTCTACTAGATTCTATGACAAGATGAGGTTCCTCCTGGCTCCACACCTGAGTGTGAAGCTCTTGACAGTGAGCCCCAATAAGAGATTTGCTCAAGGCTCTGTCATCTTGTACAGAGGATTGCGGATGCGTGGCGGAGACCACTGCTTGCTGCAGAGGATGCCCTGTGTCTCAGCATCCGCTCAACCAAAAAGGGCATGAATAGAGATGTTTTCAGAGATGCAACAAGCCATCTGAGGATGTTGTTTCTCCTGTACTCTGGAACAAAAATTGACGCCATGGAGGCATCCAGGAGGCGCGTAAGAAGAGGAACTGCTGGGCAGATGAAACTGGCATCTTCCTTGGATCAGAAAACCCCTTGGAGAGAACTGAGAAGCTGTGGCGACTGCTTCCTGTGTCTCTTGCCCGATGGGCTGGCTGGGAGCCACATGTTCAGGAAGTGAAGAATTGAACACAGAGGTTTTAGTGAACTCCTCCCTGAATAGGTACTTATTTAACTTTCCAAAGTCGATAAATGGGCACATGCCACTTGTTATCTTGGAACCAGAAGCAATGTAAATAGGAAGCTATGCTCCATTCCACTGTGGAACAACTTCTACTGCCCAGTTCCCGCAGAAGCTCTGTATCCCAGATGCAAAAGAGTGTGACTGGGGGCGATAGACTGGGCAGCCACCTGGATGGACGGTCTGGGGAAATCTGAGAAATCTGGAAGAGTAACCTCTTGGACAATCCTAATGACCCATACGTCCATTGTAATGGGCTTCCATTGCTTGTAGAACTCAATCAGATGCCCCATCTACCGGCGAGGTGTCCCCTCAGATAGCAGAGGTGGGACCTGGGCCGGATCCACAGAGGTTGGTACAGGGTGATTTCGGCCCTGTGTCCTAAACTGCATTCTCTTCGTGGTTGAGGGGTTGGTTCCTGATAAAGGCACCTTGGCCCTCTACCTAGTAAGCACTGTCTGTTATGACAACGCCAACGGTTTTCATTCCTCTGAGAGGCAGCAGGCACCACCTGTTGTTTAGATGGCAGCCCTATCATTCTAAGTGGCCTCCAGAGCTCAGCCTGAGGGCCAAACAGATAAACACCATCAAGGAGATGCTAACCACCTACTGTTAGCAGCAGCTGCTCTAGAAGCAGAGTCGTAGGCATCCATAAAAGCTTTCAGTTGATTATTGAGCTATATGCACTTAGCAGTGGAGTGTTTGGTAACAAGAGGTTCTTGACCTTACATTGAGCGTGTTCCACAGGGTGTCTTCATACTGTGGAGTGTAGGAACTCACGATGTAGAAGTTTGCTTTGGTCCACAGATGAAGGCTGAAATGTTATGGTGGACCCCATATCCCTGAGGTAAAACTGGATAAAAATCTTCAATCACACTGATACAGAAGGCTTGCATCCCAGCCCATAAAATGAGTCATCCACTCGCGTCTTCAACAAAGCAGAATAGGAGAGACTCATTCAGATCCACTTCTACCCAAGAATAACCTCAAAAGGCAGGTCTAGGCCAGGAACATGGAAGATGCCGCCACCTGGGGCAGCAAAGGTTCCAGCCTATCCATGACACCAGCACCACATTTGGTGCGGCACCACCGTGGCGCCACCACCATACATGGTGCTGGCACCACCACAGTGCTTGAACTGCTGCTGGGCCCAGACCTGAATAAAAGGGGAGAAGGAAAGCGGTATCCATGCCGGCCCCTTCAGGGAAAAAAGAGGGGTAGGCACGAGAGTCAGCGTCAATGGTGTTGGCACTGGAGAGGGCACTGTGCACATTCCAGCCTGACCAACCTGGCCATGGTCCAGCGGCTCTGAGGCCCGAAGGCCCCAGAAATGGAAATTATGTACCTATCGTAATTCTTGATCTTCTTGGACAGAGTCTTCACCACTCATTCACACTGATGGGATTCGCCGGAGGTGCTAGGCTCAGCGGAGCAAACTTTTGCAAGATGGTGGCACCAGAGATGGAGCTGTGAGGAGCAGCACCACGAGCCTCGGCTCATGCGGCAATGACTATCTCAGCGTCGACCCTCCAACCACCTCAGTACCTTTTTTTCCCCGAGGAGGTGCTCGTAACTAACCTAGAATGATAGCCTAATAAAAAAAAGCGGACATAAGATAGTCCGGGCGACCCGTATAAGAAGGGTCAACAAAGAAGTCTTCACAGCCTAAAGATTGAGGGGTGAAGACCAACAACAGAGGTGAGCTCAGGGATGGGGGAGATGTGAATGAAGTGGGGAGACTCCATCCAAGAAGATCAAGAATTATGATAGGTATGTCATTTCCATATCTTCCTGGACATAAAGTGTCCACCACTCATTCACACTGATGGGAGAGTACCAAGCTAATAATCCCCAAGAGGATGTCAGGAAAGACCAAGAGCTCACAATTTAGGACAGAAGTCTGTTAAGGATGGTCCTGCCTAATTAAAAATGTCACCTGGCATGGACATCCAGGGCATAATGCTTGACTAAAGTATGCACTGAGCTCCAGGTAGCCTCATTGCAAATGTCTGCAATGGGCACGCTATGGATTTCACCAGGACGCCATGAGTGCTCTACTAGAGGAGCCGCACTCTGCCCTCCAGCTTAACATGCGCCATGGAATAGCAGTGGCGAAGGCATGTCACCAGCCATGCTGAAATGCATCTGATAGCAACAGGTTGACCCAGCCGGGTCTTGCTGAAGGAAACAAACAGTTGTTGAGCTTTTGCGAATTTGTTTTGTTCTATCTAAATAGAAACGCAGAGCTCTTTTAACATCTAAAGAATGAAGGGCATGCTCTCCTTCATTTTGGAAGTTCACAAAGTAAGTAGGAAGGACTAAAGGTTGGTTTAGATAGAATTCTGAAACAACCTTACGGAGAAACTTAGGATGGGTCCTAAGAACTACTTTGTCCTTATGAAATACAGTATATGGAGGGTCTGTGACCAAGGCATGTATTTCAGAGACTCTTCAGGCGAGGTAATGGCCACCAGGAAGGCCGCTTTTCAAGTGAGAAATTTCAGCTCACAGGTAGCTAGAGGCTCGAAGGTTTTGAGTGAGCATGTCTAGTACAAGATTAATGTCACAGGCTGCGACTGGGCGTCTGATAGGAGGTCTGGTATGCAGAATTCCTTAAGAAACCTCTTAACTTACAGGTAACTGAGCCAGTGACAAGGAAAGTACTGGCTCATGATAAGCTGAAATGGCACAAAGGTAAACTTTGACCATAGAGTATTGTAGACCTGAATTTGAGAGGTCTAAAGGTACTCTAGAACTTTATTTGGTGGGCAGGAAAAAGATTCAAAGAGGATTTTGCACATCAGGAGAAACTCTTCCATTTGGCTGTGTAAGTTTTTCTAGTGGCTGGCTTGCGCGCAGCCAAAAGAATATCTGAAACTCTGCGAGAGACACTGAACCTGTTCACTTCTATCTCTTCAGGAGCCAAGTGTGAAGGTGAAGCGATCTCAGATTGGGATGGACCACAGGCCCCTGAGTCAGAAGGTTCATCTGAAGGAAGTGCTTTTGGAGGGTTTCCCACATACTGTTGAGTAATGGAAACCATATCTGTCGAGGCCAGAAGAGAGCAATGAGGATCATTTTGTTCCCTGGGACTCGAACTTGAGATGTACCCTCTGAATTAGAGGAAGAGGAGGAAAGGCGTATAAAAGCATTTTTTCCACTGCAGCCTGAAGCATCCTGACAGAAAGTGCCTGGCCTGGATTAGGGTTGTCAGAACCCTCTGAAGTTCTGGGTTCTAGTTCTAGTCTAGAACTTTTGAAAATGTTCTAGGTTCTAATCTTTTTAGAACTTTTTAGAACTTGAACCCTATTTTTTAATTGTGCTGCCAATAATGAAGATAATAATGAAATACATGTGAAAAAAAGAAATAAAATCTGTTTAGTATAAGAGGAGAGAAAAATGATCATGTGTGACTTTGATGTATTAGTTATGGTGCAGCAGTCAAAGGCACACAGCAGGATAAGCTGGCCAGTACACAACGTAGGAGATGGGGTCACACAACACAGTGAAAGGGATTTTTTCTCGTCTCCTCCCAACAAGGAAATATACTTGGCATGTATTTAAGGAGAAAACAAAGCAAAAGGCAAAAGTTCCAAACAAACAAAACTGCAGCACTTGACTCAACCTAAAGCTTAAATGGAGCTTCAAACATATAAAAACAAGAGGCAATCTTACCAGTTCATCGTCCTTTATTAAGTGCTCTGAAAGCTAATCCCACATGTAGCATTTAAGCTTTCAGTTGAGTTCTTCAGTTTTGTTTGGGCAATTTTACTTATGTTTTCTTGCTTCAGGCCTTTATCTGCAGGCACTGGATTGTAGTTTTACCAGGAGTGAATTGAGCCCTCACTTGCTTTGAATATATTTAAGGATACCACCACACAACTGGCTGCTGAGCTGCACACAGTCACACACACTGGGTAGGGTGCAGTGCAGCCAAAGGAGCACAGTAGGGCTGTAAAGGAGGCAAGGCCAACTCCAGCCTGGGCATATGCAAAGAACTCACCACCACCTATTCGAACGACATGCAACGCATATGCGCACACAAACCAAACTAGGAAACAGTGCAGTGTCAATGCGCACTGCCCACAGCTGGGAGTCATGCAAAGTGTATGCACACATGCGCACACATCCTCTACCTTCACCCAGCCAGGATTCAATGTAATGCAACACACACACACACACACACACACACAGACACACACACACACACACACAACACACACAAGAATACTGCACCTCTATACCCTAACAAGGGCAAGTGCAACCTGAACACACCAATGGCCCATGCAATCCCACACACCTAGAGGCAACACACATGCCAACACACTGACACTCTCTATACAGTGTACCCCAAATAACCAGGATCTGTGAAAACCACAACACCTTCCCTAAAACTGGACCAGAAGCAATTAAGCATAGCAAGGCACCCTTTGAATTATGTGCAATCCACAACCTGACCCCACCTCCAAAAATCCAGGAAAAACAAACCACAACTGCACCCCAAATCAAGACTCCATGCAAAGCATAGCAAGACAATTCACCCCATATAGCATGCAAGCCTTATCCCCCACCCCATTAAAAATCCACACCTGGACCCTGTGTAGTACCCCCTCCCCATTCCTGGGTGCATCTCCACAAGAATCACCACATGGACGTGGAGGTGGTGATTGTGACTTAGCGCCAGCAATAAGTGTGATTCTTTCCATCCCGAGCTGAGCAGTGGAGTGGGCAGTGCTCTGCTGCAGCATGCATCCCTGGCACCAGGATCAGGGTCGATGGTTTGAGTCCCAAAAATATCAAAGTGCTGCAATTCATGTTACAAGAGGCTTTTACTGACTACATGGTTCCAGGTCTTTGAACAGTTGAGTACTGTTCCATACATCATACCTAGCACTTTCAGGTAGAAATACTTCTAGGGGTTAAATAAATACATGAACTCAGTTCTGCACCTCTGGGAAAACTGTGATGACAGCTCCACCACCGCTGTCATCTTTCCTTACTGACTTCTATAGGAAACCCCAACCACCTAGAAATGACAGTTCCACCACCGAGATGCGAGAGCTCCCCACCTAAACATTCCCAGTTTAACCACTGAATACTTCCAAACAGGAGGATAAAAAGTACTTCAAATATAAAAGTGACAGTTGATTACTTTTAAAAGTTGTTAATTTCTGTCAGTGTCACCTGCTCTTTTAAAGTATTACTTTGTCTGTACTGTATGCTATGACAGGCAATTGCAAGCCTTTTTCTGCCTATGATCAAGGCACAATGCAAAACTGCAAGCTTCAAAGCTCAACCAATTCAGCAATAGAATAGCCAAAACAATCAGCCCCATCATACCAGCCATACTGTTAATGTATGTACAAGAATGTATTTTGTTTTCTATTTTGAGGTACTGAAATTTACAGCAAGAAATGTCTGCACTCCCAGTCCAAGAAGTTATCACAGAACACAAGAAAATTGCACGCTTTACTGTCACATAAACCAGCATGACTGCAATGGATCTGCGTCAGCACTGAACTGCATCTGTGGATTCATACCTAAAGGGGAAATTTTAGTTCTTACTGCTCTGAGGTTTGCTGATGGCATCCTCCGAGTGACTATGAGAGGACTACAATCCGAGCAATGAGTAGCTTAAAAAAAAAAAAAAATCACTGCTTTGTGTGTGTGCAGGTTGGCATCCATAACTGGGGAGAGGGTGAAACCAGAAGCTATGTAGTGGACATCACAGCAAAGCTTTTGTTCTTTGTGCCTTCATTTTGTTTTGTTATTCTTTGGTGACAAGGTAAGGCCCACTAGGCATAGGTACTTGTTTTCAGGGTGACCAAAGAGCACTGGGGTGGTTAAGTGACTTGCTCAGAGTCACACCATATGCAAGTGGAGATCTGAGAATCAAACCCAGGTATGCTGCATGTATCAAGCTCATTCAAAACTCTTTTTTTTTAAACCAGGAGTGTAAGCTGAAAGCTCGTTTACAGGTGCAACCTGGGAGCACAAGAAAGTTAAGTGACTTGCTCAGGGTCATAACAGTATGCAAGGGGCTGGGATTCAAACCCAGGTCTCCAGGTTTACAGCTCAGAGCCTTAAACCACTGCGCTATACTGCCGCTCCTCCTTGTTACTCTAACCTCTAGGATTAACATTTCAAAAGCTATCATTTTAGTGTTGTGGCTGGTTCCAAAAAAAATTGAATGCATAGCCAGGCTAGTAGCTTCCTGAAGAAGGCAGTACTGTGAAAATAAACTGTTTCTATCATGGTGGGTGGGGTTAATTCTAGCCATACAGGAAGGAGATAAATAGAAAAGTACAAGTTTGGCAGTTCTTTTGGTTTTCCAGGCAGGAAATAAATATTAAGAAAGCAGCTCCTGTGACATGTGGTGGTAGAGTATCATTAAAGAGAAGAAACAATCATGTTTGCAGATGGTAGAGAGTTTGAGTCCATGCATGGTGAGGGGTACAGGAAGCAACTGAGTTGAGTGAGGATCGCTGGGCAAGCAGTTGAATGGGGTTACTATGCAGGTGGACAGGAGGTACCAGCAACAAACCCTGGCTACAACAGAAGAGAAAAACAGTAAAAATAATTGCACTGCATTACACAGATAGAAAGATAACCAGATTCATAGACAGATCATAGATGGATGAAAGATGACACGGCCCTCCTCCGATGTTGCCACCACCAGGATGACCACAATGCAGCTGTGCCACTGCCACAGTGCCCCCACTGCCAGTCCAACACCAATTTGGAACAGGCCCCATCCCACCTCAGTGCAGAGGAGCAGGGTGGGCCACCAGTATAAATCCTCTGGGCCACAGCTTCCTTAAATAATTGAAAAGGAGGTCACTTTCTTGCCAACCACCCTAATAGGAACCCGAGCGCAGAGCAGCACGAAAAGTGAAGGCCTGAACTCCTCGGGCCGAGGTTCAACCCTGTCCCCACACTTGTGCACAGATGTCACCGTTGGCCTCTCAAACTCTCACCAACACCCCTTTTATTACAGATGAGCCAGAAGGACACACCCATTAGGGCAGACACCAGCTGCCAGTTACCCTGACAGGTCGAACCACAGGAGGAGAAACAGGTAGCTGTAGTAAGCCCCCAAGGTGGGGTGGCTTAGACTTAGGTGGCATTACTAAGGGAATGGAGGATATTGGGGTGTACCAGCCCTGTTAGGCACAGAAAGAGCAACTCAGTGCCTCTGGCAGAGGATAGGAAAGGGTATACCCTAGCAAAACACATATAAAACTACGAGGTAACTCTGCCTCCTGTGGTCTGCCCTGCCCTGAGTTAGCAACATTTATGGGCACAGCAACAGTGGCCACCAGATACTAAGTCCACCCTCACCCGTGGGGTTCATATCCTTGGCCACCACTGCCCTGATCTTCCACAGAATACACAGGACCTTTTCTCAAGGGTCACAGGACCCCTGCCAGAACAGGAATTTCATCCGCTATTTTCCACTGTTACCAGGAACACGGAGCAGATGATGCAGAAGCCTATCAGAAGCCCCTTTAAAGTGGAAACCCACCCCAAGGCCCCCACTGTTCACTTCAGACCCAGTTGGGGACTGAGCCTCCAGAGATAGGCTTGAGGGAGCCAGTGCCACTCAGAGTACATACTATATTTAAAAATCCTTTTCTTAAAACCAGGAGGGAAAATGACAAACTTATGCAAGTGTGAGACACTCCAGGCTCCCAAAAGACACAAAATAAACTTTAGGGAGCTTCACGCAGTGATCTCACATCTGTTATGGCATTTGCACTGAAAATGGTTGTACTATTGAATTCTCGCCTCTCCGCCAACCGTCACTCTGGGTCTCCGCCAAATAGCACTGTTGACTGACCTGTCCGATGGACGTCCTCCTCCTCAGACCTTGGCACCTTCTGATTAGCCCACATTTTTGTTTTGCTCTTGCTCAGACGCATATTCTCTCAGCAAGTCCACTCCGATCGACTGCTCACTATGTCGCCACCCCTCACCTGTCGCCCGCCTTGATTCCTCGAGCCTGCTGCCCAATCACATCTCCTGCCACTGCACGACGCGCATTGATCTAACCTTAAAAAAGTGCACATTTCAAAAAGGACACCAATAGTGTGGCGCGGTGCAGCCCGGGGATTCTACTCACAGTGGGGGCACCGCTGGCAGGTCATAGAGGGCAAGAAAACAGCAAAAAAGTCGAACCTTTATGAACCCTCTAGTGTTCAAGTTCTAATTTAGAACTCAACACCAGAGTTCGAGCAGGGTTCAAATCTTCTTAGAACTAGTTCTGACAACCCTACCCTGGATTTCTGGAGCAGAAGAGAGGCAGTTTGTGTTGAGTGGGGATGCAAAAGGTCCAGGTCTGGAGTTCCTCACTCTAGATAGTGACTGAACTATGGTTGAGTAGAGAGACCATTCGTGAGGATCTGTCTCCGCTCTGCTGAGACGGTCTGTCAGTCTCGTTCTGCACCCTGGCAGGTAGACCACCTGATTAAAGCCTTGTGCTGTAAGCACCATTCACACACTCCATCGCTTCCTGCATAAGGGATAAGAGTGTGCACCGCCTGCTTGTTGATGTAATACATCATTGCTTTGTTGTCTGTTTGAAGGAGAATGTTCTGTGACAGAGAATGTCCTTCAAAGCCCGGACTGCATAAAGGATGGCTCTCATTTCAGTGACATTTCTAGGAAGCTGGGACCATCTTGAGTCCACTGCACTTGGTGTGGAGATTCTGACAGTGAGCTCCCACCCCATCGGGGACGATCCATGGTAATGGAGATCTGGTGATCCAGGGGAGCAAAGGAATACCCTTCCAGAAGTTTGTCCACTTTTGAGCACCAGGTGAGCGACCTCTTCAGAGGTTCTGTCACCATGACGAGAAAGGACTGAGGGTGAGTGGTTGGGGATCACTGAGTACTGAGCATCCATTGAGAGGTTCTCATGTGGAGGCGAGCTAGGGCAAGCTACACCGAGGATGCCATGAGACCTAGCATCCATTGCATCGAGATAGCTCGAACTGAGCTGTTCTCTCTCTGATGTATCAGACCATCTGTAGGATATCGCCCTTCTGTCCTCTGGAAGAAAGGCTTCAGACAGGAGGTGTCCAGAAGAGTTCCTATAAAAGGAGCTTCTGGGAGGGCTGCAACTGCGATTTCTTGAGATTTAGCAGAACTCCCATGAACGTGAGAAAGTCTGAGGACATGGATATGGCATCAAGATTTCTTGCCTGGAAGGACCTGCAGAAGCCAGTCATCCAGATATGGGAGCACTTGTATTCGATCTTTCTGAGATGCTGCGAGAATTGCACAACACTTTGTAAAAAGTTACGGCGCCAAGGACAGCCCAAAGGGCAGGACTCTGAACTGATATTGTTGGCCCAAAGCCACAAACCTTAGGTATTTGTGATGCTTTGGGTGAATAGGAATATGTTGGTAAGCATCCTGCTTGTCCAGGAGGAGGCTAGCCAGTCATGCTGATGAAGTAAAGGTAACAGGATTCCTAGCTATATCATTTTGAACTTCTCCTTGGGAAGAAATTTGTTCAATTTACTGAGGTCCAAATGGGGCGATGCCCTGGTTTTCTGTGGAACCAGAAAGTAATGGAAGTAGAACCCTGTGTCCTGTTGATCCAGTGGAATTATTTCACTGCCCTGTTGCTCAGAGGCCTTGTCTCACAAGCAGAAGTTCTGACTGAAGTACTGACAGCCTCGGCTGTCGCTGGGGGGATGATCCGAGGGGTCTCTGAAAGATTGAGGGAATACCCCTTTGGATTTTCTGGAGGACCCATTTGTCCAGTGTTATGAACTTCCACCGGTTGTAGAATTGAGTCAGATGACCTTCCACCACTGAGGAAGAGTCCCCTCGGCAGGTGAGGTGGACTTGGCAGAAACTCAGAAGGCGCACTGGGCTTTGGCCTTTGTGCTTTCTGTTGTGTTTCTTTGAGGTGGAGAGCTTGATTTTATTAAAACCTCCCTGCCTTTGCCACGAAAAGACTGATGGCTTGTGAAACTGGTGCTTATAAACACCCCCACCGAGAAGGGCGGGAGCAGGTCAGCCAATTTAATGGCAGACCTAGTCTTTGTGTGGCCTCTAGAGCGTGTTCTACTTGAGGACCGAAGAGATACACACTGTCGAAGGATAACGCCATGACCTGTTGGGCATCATTCGTGAAGCCTGAAGTGTGCAGCTGCAGGACGCAGGGTACAAATGCCCGCCACACGCCGGAGGCAGTATCGAAAGTGTCCATAGCTGCTTTAACCTATTAGTTGTTGGACTTGATACCCCTGGTTATGGATTGAAGAAGCTCTGAATTAGTGTACGACCCGTAGAGCTTCTACCATTTGTTTGAGTTAATGCCAAAGAATATACTCATATTGAGAAATAGTCCTGGTAGCTGGCAATATGCATACCCAGGTGGAGCAGCAAAGACTCTTACCTAAAGTATCTATCTTACTAGATTCTTTGTTTATAGGGCGGGCTATAGTAGCCTGAGGGAGCATGACCTTTCATTCTGTTAAGACTACAATAGGGTCCGCAAAGGCTTGGGAGGCCAAATGGTCGATCCTGGGGAGCAGCATACTTTCTATCTATGGACTTAGCCACAGAAGGAATGAGAGGGATTATTCCATACCATTTGAGAAAAGCGTCTCATAGAAGGCTGTAGTGGGGAGTTAAATCCATAGGGATGTCCAGGACATGACGGTATTGGAGCCTTTAAAGCTTCCCAGGATCGATATCCGTAGTCTGGAAAGAAAGAGTGGAATTAAAATTTTTCAGCAGAGAATTAAATGACAAGTCCTCGAGCACAGGCTCTGCAATAGGATTAGATCCTGTTCCTTCCATATCATTAACCAGCCTAAGGTCTGGATCAGGCTCACGTCATCTCCTGACAGCCCAGGAGGGACTGTGGTGGACAGGAAAGGAGTGAAAATCAGAAAGAAAATAGAAGGAAAAGGGTTCAGTCAAGAAGCCCTGAAGACTGGAAGATGTCACACCAAGTCTCGAACTGAAGAAGAGCACAGAGCCATCTGACCAGTGCAGTGCATGGTGCCGACAGAGCTCGGCGCTGAAGATGTGCTGAAATCCACACAGCACCATCAATGGGGCTAAGAAAGGAAAATTACGATTACCGTAATTTTGATCTTCTTGTATCTTCACCAATCATTACTTACTGTGTAAGCCGGAGGCGCACCAGCCGGCGGGAGCTTTTTTTTTAAAGTCTAGCTAACGGCACTGCCTCGAGAGTGACGCTATGCGTCAGCGCGAGGGGCGGGTAGTAGCGATCGACTCCTCCAACTCAGTTCTGTGAGCCGGAGAGGCAAAAGAGAAAGCAGAGAATATAGATATGTAGGCAAGATAGCCGAGGGATAGCAAAGCAAGGAAGAATGAACTGAAAAGGAATAAGCCGATGGAGGAAGGACAGAGGAGATAAGAGTATCCCTAGCCTAGGGACTGCAGGCCTCCTTACCTGGGCGACTTGGGAGGAGAGATAAGTAAGGAAATGAGAAAATAGAAGAAGAAGAAGAAAGAGAAGAGAGATGGATGTTGAAGGGCCAGAATGCCCAACGAGCATAGTTAGCTTACAGCTGAAGGCTCAACTAAAGGGAAGCAAGAATCCCGGAGATAGAGCTGAAGAGAAGGTTCACCGAACCCGCTAGACAGACTCAGGAGGGCATAGTCCTCATCTTCAACATGCCATTGTTCTTGATACCCACCTCGGGCTCCTGGCTGCGGAAGGCCTTAACTGGAGGACACCTGAGGGGGAAGAATAAACCCAGGCAGCATGAGAGCGCCTGCTCAGGGGTTTAGAATGGAAATGTGAAGCCTTTCAGGCGCCTTAAGACAGAAATGGACTCAGACTGACTGGCCAAGGTGCCAAGTTTAGGCTGACTGGGATCGGATATGGTCAGCACTGCTTTTCTGCAAAAATTGTCCAGGAGGACACTTAAAAGGAGAAACCAATAAGCAAACTAGTGAGAAGGATAGCCTACCTTCTCATTGCCTTCTTGTTTATTTTCCTTTTTTTTCAGATAAAATTTTGTAGACTAGATGCATGACCCCGATACCAAGACGCCTATAACAGTCGAAGAGAGTTCCTCAGCATTTATTTTTTTTTTTTTGCAAAAAGAAAAAGGAATAGACGTGGTCGTCCTCTGCTCTGCAAGGCAAGAATAGAGGGGGGTTGATTTAGGCAACTATCTGGAACACGGAATTGCAGGATCAAAACTGAATAGCCTGAGCCAGGCCAAAAACTCAGAGGTATCTTGCCAGAAGAATGCAAGAGATAGTTGTGCAGTCTGATCGCCAATGCAATCCACGAGATGGCCCATGAATCTTAGAGTAAGTAATTTTTCTGGAAAAATTAGAACCCCCAAAGAAAGATTTTTTTTTTTTTGGAAAATTAAGCAACTTTTCCTATATTTTAAGAAAAAGTTTTTTTTTTTTTTTTTTTTATATGCAGAGAGAGGAAGGAGACGGAGGTGGAGAAGCCACAGGAAGAGGCCACTGAGGGGATGGAGGGTAGGTGGTAATGAATGGTGAAGATACAAGAGAAGATCAAGAATTACGGTAGGTACGCACTTTTCCTATCTTCCTTGTCAATCTTCACCATTCATTACTTCCTGGGTGAGTATTAAGCCCTCTTCCCTGAGGGGAAGAGGCCATACCTGAGGGAACAAGACCCCAGCCTTCTGTTGGTGAGAAACAGAAGAGAAGACCCTGGCTTATTCAGAAAGCCTAAGTGGGAGAAGAGTTAGGAGGTGCCTCCGAGGACGAGGAGACGGATGGAGCCCTGTAAAGTCTCCCTAGCTCTGATGAGAAAAGACGGGTCCCCGAAGGCGGAGCGCATCACCACGCCGGGCCAGGGGTGAAAACCTGAAAGACGGCCATGCCGTCCGCCTGATGCAGATCACTGTCCCCGCAAGCCTGGAAGCCACCTCATTGGCGCCATAAGATGCCCTTGCTTGGTGTCTTGCCAGCTCCAGGCCTCACCGCGAGAGGGCAACGGCTTGTCTGGTTTGTTCGTCAGGCATAGATGCCAGCAGCTGGGCATCATCGACCACAGATGCCGGTTGTAGGCAGCGTGGTGAGCCTGATGTGATGCAATACATGCACTCGCACGAGAAGAAGAGAACACCTTCGCCTCAACGGTCGAACTGAGAGAGTCCGAACCGGTGGGCGGTCGCGGCAGGCAACGGCGCCCAGAAGGAGTATCCAGGTATACCAAACCTGAGGACGGGTTGGGAAGGGAACCTAGAGACTCAGAGGGGCACAATACCCACGCTGGAAGTCCACCGGGATGGGGAAGAAGCAGCAGGGAACTGCCAGGACCGGATAGACGCTCCTGGAAGGGAGAGGCCAGGAAGGTACCACCAGATGCTGGGCACTGAATTCACCAAGGAATTCACGCTGCCTCCCTGCTTGGTATTGTCTCTCCAACGAGGAACTGGAGATCCCTCACCATCCTCGAGAGGAAACGCTGATATTCTGTGAAATCAGCATCGGAGGACAGATGAGTAGGGTTCCTCTCCTCAGAGGAGGGAGATGAGGATGATGGGAACTGGAATGTCCATAGGATTCCTGGCGGTGGGGAGAGTCGAAAGACCCGCCTCATGCATGTATCTAACATATGAGGGAAGGCCGCGAGAACCTCTGAACTGCTCCTCAGGATAACGGACCTGTAGGACCGACATGGCCCGGGAGCGGGGTGGTGAAGGCAGAGATGGGAGAGGGGCACCCCGAGGAGGCAACTGCTCTGCGAGGGCTCTGGAACCGGGGAAAGGAGCCCTAGTAGGAGGGATTCGATATCAAACCAGGCCGCAGAACGGAACTCTGGGGAGGCGGAGCCTGGAAGAGCCCTGGGGAGAAACCCTGTGACACGCCTGACTGCATGGATCCAGAAGGGCAGTCCGCACAAACGCCGCCGAGGACACACTAGAACCCTGGGGAGGGGTGGGGCTCTGCACTACGTGCCCTGGCCACCCCTGAGGTGGCCAAAGAAGACCGGGCAGCAGGCCGCCTGCCCTCAACCCCTCGGATTCCAGAGGCCCTCCTCCCGACTGCAATGTCCCCTGTCCCTAGAGGAGGCAACAGCACCCGGGGTAGCTGTCACCGGGCCTCCAGAGAGGGAGCCCTCCGTCACCCCCATCGCCTGCCCCGGGACCTCGGCCACCCCCAGCCGAGGAATCCTCAGGAGACGACAGCAGGGGACAGAGGAGGCCCGCTGCACCGCCTGGTACCCCAGCCACCGAGGACCCAGATTCAAGAATGGGGGTGCAGGATGGGCTCACATTTGAGTCATCGCCTCTGAGGAGGACGAGACCAGCAGGACCTGATGCTGGCCACCCCAGGGTCCTCGAGGCCACGGGCCATGAACGGCCCGGTACAAGCGCGACACCGCCGCCCCCACGCCGGCAGCAGGAAAGCCTATCCCACACCCCAGCGGCCCGCAGGCTCGCACCGCCTGGGAGGAGGAAGGCCGACGCACCGCCGCAGCATCGGGAGGCGGCGGCACCGCCGGCGCGCGCCGCTGATAGTCCATCGGCACCGCGAACGCGCCGAGGCCAAAACGCCCGATCACCGTGCCGCAACGCTCTGGGATCCAAAGCGGTGCCGCGAACGGTGCCGCCTCATTGGTGCGCCGCGCGCTCGGACTGAAACAGCACCGGAATGGCGCTGTCATCACCGGCACCGCGAACGTGCCAGATCCGAAGGCGCCGCGCGAGGCGGCGCTGAGGGTCCACCCAAGCCGGGCCCAAAGCCAAGGGCCTCGACAGGGGAGCTCTGTACCTCCGGAAGAGGTGACTGCCGAGGTGGTGTCAGCGCCGCGGCCCCGGAGGGGCTACGACGCCCCCAACACCGCGGAAGGGCCTCCTCCTGGCAAGATAGGATGAGGAAACCCTCCTCCTCGGATCGTATAGGCCGGGAGGGACCCGGGAAGGGCCTAAAGATCTCGCCCGAGATTCCTGCGGAGCGACGCCGCCCCCCGAAAGTCGCCGGGCCTTGCCGAGCTTGAACGCGCGGACTTGAGGACGCCGACGTCCATCGAGAAACAGGCATCGCACGAATCCATATCATGGTTGGGTCCCAGGCAACGGGTTGCAAACGCTATGCCGGTCCGAGACGGAGAAGTGCCGCCACAGGAGCACTGGACGATAGGGGCACGGCCCATCTTCAAGAACGCTTAGCTCCAGAACCGGACATAACGTGAAACCAACGAGACTAAAACACAGTAGGAAAGACATCCGCGCCGAAAGATAGAAAAAGAACAGTCTTACCGTGCTCGGTGTCGAGTGCAAGAGAAAACAGAGTCGGAAACTCACGAAGAAAACACTGAAGCGCTACCGCGCGGACAGGTGCTGCCTCGACGGCGCGGGAGAAACAGAACTGAGTTGGAGGAGGAGTAGGTCGCCACTAACGGCCGCCTCGCGCATGACGCATGACGTCACTCTCGAGGGCGGTGCCGTTAGCTAGACTTTTTAAAAAAAAAAGCTCAGTGGCGGTGTGCGCCCCGCTACAATTCCAGGAAGTAATGAATGGTGAAGATTGACAAGGGAAGATCAGTGCCGACAGATGCATCGGTGCCAAGGATGGTGCCGACGACCCGTCGATGTCGATGGTGCCAAAACCAACATAGGGATCTGAAAGCTAAGGTTTGAGGAGAAAGAAGGAAGAATACCAGGAGATAGAGGACATTGGTGTGGCCCCTGTGCCGCAGCCATGTGAGGGGGGAAACACCTGAGCGCTGGAGCTGATGGCACCAAAGAAGGTGCTGCACAACTAGAAGGCCCAAGCACCCTATCCGATCTCCCTAAGGGTCCCAGGGCCCTGAGAGACCGGGCCAGGCAGCTGGACCAACCTCCAAGCCCATTGCTCCATCAGAGTGGCCCACTGATGAAACTGCTTATCTGAAGCCCTACCAGAAGGTGGGGAAGGGCTCCAGTGTTGAAGAGGTCTGACCGGAAACAGAAACTGGTGACTCTGGAGGAGGAGACCGCAACTGACCCAATGACTGACCGCAACGGCAGACATACCAGAGGGCAACCTCGAAGTGATGACTTCTCTTTGACCTGTGGGCTGAAGAAGAGCTCAAGGCCAAACGGTGTCGAGAATGTGACCGTCTTTTATGCTTCAGGGAGACCGCCTCCCATTGGGCATTGGACAGTCTGTTGTCAAACCCCTCCGGAGGGGAGGTGACCAGACCCAGCTCGGCTGACTGAATAGCTTCATATGAAGTCTCCTTCCATCGCCTGACCAGCTTATGGTCAACTCCGTCCAATGTAGGCTGAGACTTCTTTCTTGTAATAAGAATAAATTAAGTAAGCGGTACTTATTCAAGAAATACTACAAAATATTAAACTGAAAACTATGCTGCTAGTTTGAAGGTTGACTCGGAGGACTAAGCAATGTCATCACTGTAGCACACCTCAATGGCAGGAAAAAATGAACTGAGGCAGTTGGAGGGTTGATGCTGAGATATTCATTGCCACACAAGCTGATGCTTGTGGCACCGCCCTCGTGGCTCCATCTCTGGCACTGACCCTCTTGAAATTTTGTTCCGCTGGGCCCTTGCGCCCGCATAGATCCCATCAGTGTGAATGAGTGGTGGAGACTATGTCCAGGAAGATCCTGGCTCACTGGCCAGGACAACTGGGCAGATGCCATACCCCTGCTCTAAAAGTGGGCCAGAGGTGAAACTCCTCACCAGGACCCCATCGAGGATAGGGATGGGATCCAGTGTCGAGGATCACGCCATTGAGAGCAAAGCCACAGAGGAACTTTCCGAGTCAGTTCAGGCCTACTGCTCTCCACCACCGAAGACCCCCTGCAGACATACCAGAGGGCGACCGCTAGTGGTATGGATTCTTCTTCCACCAGCAGGAGGAAGATGAGCTTGAGGACAAGCAGAGCCGGGTCCCTGATCAAGGTCGGGAATGGACAGCTACTTTTGTGCTTTGGGCAGACCGTTCTCCCCAAGCACCATATTGCCCGTGGTTGGACCCCCTTTGCAAAGGGTGGCAGACCGGACACAGCCCAACTGCCATCACAGCTTTCAAACGAGTCTGTCTACCATCACCGCTACTATCTAAGGTCGACTCCATTGATGGCAGGCTGAGAATTTCTTCTTTTCTTCTTCTTCATCATCTTTTTTTTAAATAAGAAAAGAACACTAAGAATGGTAAGTTAATCAAATACTGAACAGCTATAGCTGCTGTCATATAGATGAAGACTTGACTCCCAGCAGAAGAGCAACATCATCATCGAAACGCACTCAATGGCAGGAGAAAAGAACTGAGGCAGTTGGAGAGTCGATGCTGAGATAGCCTATCTGGCGCAAACTAGTCTCGCAGTTGCACATGCACGGTCCTATCCCTGCACCAGCCCACCTGAAGATTTTTGGCTCCTGCAGAGTCCTAGCACCTCCAGCATAGTCCCACTAATGTGAATGAGTGGTGAGACTTTTAGTCCAGGAAGATCTTCCCTGAACAGGTACCTGTTTAACTTTCTGAGATCGAGAATTGGGCACATGCCGCCTGTTTTCTTTGGAACCAGAAAGTAATGGGAGTAGACACGGTGTTCTGTTCTGCCCACAGAAAACTTTTACTGCCCTGTTCCTTAGGAGGCCCGTATCTTGGCAGTGATAAGGTCTGACTGAGCAGTGGACAGGCTGTGCTGTCGCTTTGGTGGAAGGTCTGGGGAATCCTGTGAAACTGAGAGAGTATCCCTCTCAGGTAATCCTGAGGACCCATCTGTCTGTTGTAATGGACTTCCACTGGTTGTAAAACTGAGTCAGATGCCCTCAACTGCCATAGAGGTGTCCACCTCAGGCAGCTGAGGTGGGAGCTGGGTCAGATCTTCAGAGGTTTGCGCTGGGTGCTTTGGCCCTGTGAATTTTGCTGTGTTTTCTTTTGTGGCTGAGGAGTTTGGTTCCTATTAAAGGCTCCTCGGACTTTACCTCAAAAGGACTGCCTGTTATGAAATTGTTGATGGCTCCTGCCCTCTGAGGGGCTACAGGAGCCAGCCTGGCAATTTTAATGGCAGTACTGGTCTTCTGAGCAGCCTCCAGTGCTTGCTCAACTTGAGGGGCTGAACAAATAAGCGATGTCAAATTCATGACCTCCTGCTGAGCATCGTTGAGAAATCTAATGTTCTCAGCCAGGAGTGTTATCTTATTCAAATCCCAACAGCAGCTGCTCTAGAGGCAGTGTCATAGGTGTCCACAGAAGCTTCAGCTGCTGATTATTGGACTCTATGTTCTGGTAATGGTCTGAAGAAGCTCCATGCTAATGTCAAATTACAGGAGGTTCTACCATTGATTTGAGTGTGTCCACAGGGTGTACTGTTTTTTAAGTAATGCCTTGGTAACTGCAATAACATACCAAAGTTGCTGCTGTGAACGCCCATTTCCCCAAAGTATCAGTCTTGTGAGATTCCTTATTTATAGGCTGTGCTGTAGCTGAGATGGCTTTATACTTCTAGAGCATCCGCAAGCCTGAGATGCCAGAATAGGTTTGTCTTTAGTGCAGGCATACTTTTATCTATGGACTTGGCCACAGAGGGATTAGTGCCAGCCTGTCCCACACTGCTTGAGACAGAGTTTCAAAGGACGGAGGCACCAGTGGGGTAATGTCTACAGGAATATTAGGGACATGCAGGAATTCAAGATGTAAAAGTCTGCCTGGGTCAACAGAGGAAGTCTGTAGGGCTAAGGTAGACCCCATATTCCTGAGGAGAGACTATAAGAAAAAATTACTCACCTTCGTAATTGTGTTTCTTCTAATGGAGTCTTGCTATATTCTGACTTATTGCAGTTAGCCCCAGCACTTGAACTGCTCCGGAGAGAAAGAGTTAAATTCTATGCAGGGCATAGAACGTTGAGCTCTGAGTTCGGTTCACACTCTGTCTGCTGCACTTTGAAGTGTAACCGTCAGATTCTTACGAGCTAATACTAACTAACTAAACCCACTATGTGGAAATTATAAAATTTTTACTAGCCAAATGGCAACCAAATATTTTGGATCCCCTAAAGACTCAAGTTGAGAAATCCAAAATCAAAATCAGGTAGTGAACAACTTATGACTATTAAAATAATGAAACACAACCCACTCCCCTCTCTGAAAAGAGGAGTGCCCAAATGCACCCTGGGTGCAACACTGCACCTACAGCCCACTTCCCAAAACCAGGTTCTGAGAGGAAGGCAAGGAGGAGGTCAGAATACAGCAATACTCCATTAGAAGAAACACAGTTACTAAGGTGAGTATTTTTCTTCAAACAACATGAAGTCTTGCTGTATTCTGACTTATTGCAGACTACTAGCAGTACCTCCATGGAGGAGGGATTCAAACCTATTTTGGGAATAGGCTCTGCAGTACTGTTGTACTTCAAACCGAGCATCACCTCTAGCCTGGATATCCAGAGAGTAATGCTTGGTGAACGTATGGACTGTTTTCCAGGTGGCTGCTTTGCATATCTCTAGTAAAGGAATATCCCTGGCAGCAGCAGGAAGCAGCTGTACTCTAGTCAAAGGAGCCCTCAGGCCTGAGGGTGGTATTTTGCCTAGCTTCTCATAGCAGAATTGTATACAAGAGACAATCCACCTGGCAATAGTTCTTTAGTGGCAGGTTTGCTCTACTCACTTCCCCATAAGTGAGGAATAACTACAGGGAGTCAAACCTGTGTGTCTTAGTACACTCAATGTAATAGCTAAGGGTCCTTCTAACATCCAAACTGTGTAATCTTCTCTCTCCTGAAGAAGAATGATCATGAAGAACACAGGGAGAGACATGGATTGGTTCAAATGAAAATCTGAAACCACTTTAGGTAAACCTCCTATTGGTTCTAAGGACCACCTTATCTCTGTGGAATGAGATAAAATCAGGCTGCACTGACAGAGCCTGTAATTCACTGATACATCTGGCAGAGGTAATAGCTACCAGGAACACAATTTTCCAAGTCAAGTACTTCAAGCTCTGCTGAAGACAAAGCTCAAAAGGGGTTGCATAAGCTGGGAAATGCAAACATTAAGGTCCCAAGCAGGGTAGGATCCCAAAGGGGGATTAGTATGAAGCAATCCCTTGAAAAATTTACAGAAAACAGGATTAGATGCCAGTGAGGAAGGCTTTCCACTGACAGAAAAGCAGAAACAGCTGACAAATGTACTTTGAGGGTAGCTGGTCTGAGGCCTAGGCCATTAAGATGAACCATGTAATCCAGAACTGTAGACAAGTCAGCAGTATCTGAGATATATGTTTTTAGAACACCAAATGCTGAATCTTTCCATTTGGAGTTATAAGTTTTCCTGGTGGCAGGTTTTGAGAGGCTTTGAGAATGTCCAGAACCCTTGAGACAGATGCAAATTTGCATATTCAACTCTTCAAGAGCAATGTCTTGAGATTGAGAGACTAAAGGTTGGGATACCAGATCCTCCCGTGAGAGGAGGTTGATTATGATTCCTGGTAAGAGACAGGGAAGATGGACTGCTCGAGACAGCAACAGGTGATACCAAGGCTGCCTGGCCCAATCTGGAGCAATCAGGATCACTTTGCAAGATTGTGACCTTATCTTGACCAGGACCTTGAACAGTAGAGGAAAGGAGGGAAGGCATACAGAAATTTCCTTCCCAATTCAGAATCAGAGCATCCAGAGAGACTGATCCCAAGACTGGGGGTCTGAAACAGAAGAGAGGAAGTTAGTGATTGTCTGGGGCTGCAAAGAGATCTATCTCTGGAGTGCCCCATCTTGAAAAAATCACTTTAACACTAGGGATCCAGGGACCATCCATGATGGCCCAGGGAAATCCTGCTCAATGCATCTGCTATCACATTGTCCTTTCCTGGGAGGTGGACTGCTACCAGAGAGGTCTGTAGGAATAAGCCAGGGACCATATTTGCATGGCTTCCGTTCACAAGGCCATAGACCAAGTGCCTCCTACTTGTTGATATACCACATGGTGGTGGTGTTTGTCCTGACCTGAACCACCTTGTTCTGTACTGATTGTGAGAAGGCTTGCAGGGCCAGGTAAACTGCCCTAAGCTCCAGAAGACTGATGTGGAGAAGAGACTCCTGAATAGACCACACCCCTAGGCTGTGAGAGTCCCCAAGTGAGCTCCCCACCCCAGGAGTGAGGCAACTGTGGTTAAAACCACAGAATGAGACTGAGTAATGAATGGGACCCCTGCCTGAGATTGTAATGATCCTACCACCATTGAAGAGTCTGGATCAGAGTCTGAGTCACTGGAACCAGTTTGGTCAAAGGATCTTTTTCTGAGACCAAAAGCCCTCAGATGAAACTGAATGTCTCTCATCTGAAATCTGGCCCTCTGGACCACTGCAGTGGAAGCTGCCAGTGGCCCAGAAGCTGAAGAAAGTGTCTTGCTGGTCAAGAAACCAGAAGGTGGAAGGAAGAAGCTAGCTCCATGATGGCCTTCACCATTACCAAGGGGAGAAATGCTCTTGCTTTGACAGTGTCCAGTTCTACCCTATGAAAGTCAACAGTTGCTCTGGCTCGAGAACTGACTTGAGAAGATTGAGAAGGAAACCTACAGAAGTGAGCACTTGCTGGCCACTTTAGATCTAACTTGACTTGGTCTGAGACTGACCCACTATTAGCCAGTCGTCCAGGTACGGGAATATGGAGATATTTTTTCTCCTTAGGAATGCCACTGGTACTGCTAGGCATTTTGTGAACACCCTGGAGCTGATGTTAGGCCGAAGGCATTGGTTTGAACTGGTAATGGCCGAAGGCAGTTCTAACCTGAGGAACTTTTGTGGGAGCACCTGGTGGGAATGTGAAAGTAGGCATCCTTTAGGTCCAGGGAGGCTAGCCAATCCCTGACCTTAGAGAGGAAGAATTATTTCCAGAGTCACCACGTTGAACTTGGCTTTAACAAATGTTTGTTTAGGTATCTTAAGTCTAGGATGAGCCGCCATTCCCTGTTTTTTTTAGGTTAAGGAAGTATCTGGAGTACAGACCTTTTCCCTGTGTATTGTAGGAACTTCTTTCTATGGCCCTTAAGGCCAGAAGAGATGAAACCTCTGCCTCTAGGGCAATGGTTCCAGAGATGTTTGCAGGTGGAAAAGATCTGGCTCTCAGCTTGGGAATTTGTTGAAGCTGAGAGCCAGTCCTCGGCTTACTACCTCAGGACACACTTGTCTGAGGTAACAGACTTCCAGTCCTGAAATAGTAAGCCAGCCTGCCTCCTACAGGAATGGGGAGTCAACCTGGGCTGACACATCAGGGTGTCTGCTTGGCAGAAGCCTTAGGCTGAGAGGTGGATGCAGCCCTGCTCATCCCCTTCTGCCTCTCCCTCAGAAGAACCCCTCAGAGAAAAAGGAGAGGAGGCCTGTGCTTGGTAGAAAGACCTATGAAAATACCTGCCCCTAGCTTGCTGCCTCTGAGGAGTTGCCTTTCCCTAGCCTGTGCACTCTGTAGGTGGTCCTGTATTCATCCATTTTTTTTCATATAATTCTCTGTCTGCTCCCAAACAGAGAATTATTAACCACAGCAAAGTCCATAGCCTTAGCCTGGGTATCCTGAGATAGGCTAGTACACCTGAGCCAAGCTAGTCTCCAAGAGCCACAGATGTAGCCATGACTCTAGATGAAACATCATTGGAGTCTACAGCAGCATGAAACTGTATCTTCGATGCCTCAATCCCATTAGCAGTCACCTTCTCCAGCTCCTTGGCAAGCTGGGAGGGCCTGCTTAGCCAGTGCCAGTAAAGTGTCCCCTGGACTTCTGGTACCTGGCTGTATAGGCCATGTAATTAGCCTGCCTGAACTAAAAGAGGATGCCATGTACGCTTCGCTGCCATGGCATCCAATTTCCGGAGTCTTTATTTGGGGTGTGAAGCCAAGGGAATGTTAGCCTTATCACAGGCTGCAGCCTGCACGATCCCAACATGGCTGCACTGCTGATACAAGTACTTTCTGTACCTGAGCCTGACGGCATGTACCTCTTGTCTATCCATCTGTCCACGGAGGTAATACATTTGAGTTTTAACAGCTTTACTGTCTGTTTCCCAAAAGACTTGTGAAGGGAATAGACAACCTTTGGACTCTGGGATGTCCATCATCTCCACATAGTCAGACTCCTCTTGATCCTCAACAGCTTCTTCCATAGGGAGCTGGTGAGTTTCTGCCATTCCTGTAGAACATAAAGTGGGAAGGGACTCAGAAAGCCTGGGGGAAACACCAGAAGGCCAGTCTGGGGAGACGTCCGTTCGATAGGCTCATCCAGACCTTCTATTCCATCATCATCATCACCTTCATCATCATCATAATCATCATCCCTCCAAGTCCAGTTCATAAAAATCTTCAGGGCTATAATCTTGAACCGAGGAAATGACCGTGATCGAACGCCTGCCAGAAAGCTCGGATCAGCCGGAACTGAACTCAGCGATTCCACTATGTGAATCGCTTGGTAATTTCTTTGGCGGTCGGGTGATGCAGTTCTGCATCTGAACCATCCAATTTGTCTTTTCTTTTCTTTTTGATGGACCCAATCCCTCAGAATCAGATTTCCTTTTGCCGAAGGAGTCTCGCCTTGGTCAGAGGGCAGTCCTTTCGTTCGGTCTGAACCAAACGGGCTGGTCATCCGGTCAGCAGACTTGTCGGCCTCCTTTTCCTATGCCTGCCCAACCTTTGTCCAGGATTGCTTTAGGAAATTCTTACAAATTTGCAGTCTGACTCTAGGTGACTAAAACCTAGACAGTAACCACAGTAGGTGGGAGGGTCGGCCTAACACAGGCCTCCCACACTCACTGCAGTGCTGAAACCCAGTGGGCCCGTTTTTCCTTGGGTTTCTGTGACAAAGCCATAACTAAACCCTTACCTTTTTTATGGCAACTGCCAGGCAAGACACCTTTATCGGTTTCTAACTATGTTATGGGTATTTGAAAAAAAAAATCGAAAACACGCTTTTGTTTTAAAACCGATAAGGACCGGTACCTCACACTAAATTTCCTGTAAGAGAAAACAAACACTAAACCAGAACCGGTTCAGCCAAACCGTCACACAACCACTTTACAATTTCCACACACTTTTTCTAACCAAGTCCACTACCTATGCACTTACTGTACCACAGACAGGATCTGAACCAAAAACCAATGTGAAAATATCGGTAAACTGACAATTTTAAACCGACTGAACTAAGAGTGAAGGAGAAATCTCCGAGTGACTGTTCAGTTAGCGGAGTAAAGAATCTGACAGTTACACTTCAAAGTGCAGCAGACAGAGGTTTGAACCGAGCTTGAGCTCAACGTTCTATGCCCTGCATAGAATTTAACTCTTCCTCTCGGAGCAGTTCAAGTGCTGGAACTAACGGCAATAAGTCAGAATACAGCAAGACTTCATGTTGTTTGAAAGAAAGGTCTCCACCAAAGGCTCAGCTGGTACAGAAGGCTTGTTTTCCAGCCCATAAAATGAGCCATCCGCTGTGTCTGCAGACAAAAATAGGTCAGGGTCAGACTCATCAAGCTCGACTTCTACCCCAGAAAGGCCTCCAAAGACAGGTCTAGGCCAAGAAAACACAGGAGACACGAACTCCAGATCAGCGTAAGGACCCCGGCACCATCCGCGGCACTAGCTGTGACACGGATGCTACATGCAGTGTTGGTACTGGTACCACACTGCATACGGCACCGCATAGACACCAATGCCACATGGTGCCAGCACTGAAGACGGAGCCAGAACGGCCATGGCACAGAGGCCCCCAACGCCAACCTAGCTGATGGCTGCGCATCACTGGTGAACCCCTGCAAGACCCAAAAGAAAGGGAGAGAAAGCAATATCTGTGCGGCCCCTATGAGGAAACAAGGTGAGGGAGAAGGCACATGGAGTTACGCCAAAGGTGCTGATACCAGAGAAGGCACCGCACACCCATCCTGCCCTGACTGACCCAGCAGTGGCCCAGAGGCTCCAAGGCCTGAAGGCCCCGGAACCAGGTCCACTGGCAAGGGCACCAGATAGATGCCATACCCACTGCTCCATAAGAGCAGCCCAGAGATAAAACTGCTCACCAGAAGCCCCATCAGAGGACAGAGAAGGCTCGTGTCAGAGATCATGGCTGTTAAAAGCGGAGACCACCGGGACTCCACAGGAGTCAGGGTAGGCCTACCACTCTCCACTATTGATGACTGCCTAACAGACCTACCAGAGGGTGACCTCGAGCAGTACCATTTCTTTTTCGACTGGCGGAGGAAGAAGAACTTGAGGTCGAGCAGTGCCAGATCCCCAATCGAGACTGGGAATGAGCCTGTTTCTTTTGTGCTTTTGGGCAGACTGTCCTCCCTCCTGAGCACTGGACTACCTGTGGTCATACCCCTGCAAAGGGCAGTGGACTGGACACAGCCCCACTACCAGAACAGCTTTAAGCGAGTCTCCCTACCATTACCGATACCATCCATGGTCGACTCTGTTGATGCCAGGCTGAGAGTTAAATTATATCAAACATAGAAACATAGACTTTGACGGCAGATAAGGACCATTTGGCCCACCTAGTCTGCCCATTTCCTACCTACAGGATAAGATGAAGATCCTATTTAACCAACAACCTATTTCTTCCTATCCCCACAAAATTGCCTTATTGCCTAATTCTTGAATTCCTCCACTGTTTTAGACCCCACAACCTCCTCAGGAAGGCTGTTCCATGCGTCCACCACCCTCTGTGAAAAATACTTCTCACATTGCCCCTGAGCCATCCCCCTCTATCTTCAAATTGTGTCCCTTGTTCTTGCACATCTCTTTTCTGAAAGATGCTACCTCTTGGACTTTGTTGATTCCTTGAGGTACTTGAAAGTTTCTAGCTGTCCCCATCCCTCCTTTCCTCAAGGGTATACATATTAAGCTCCTTTACATAGAAACATAGACTTTGACGGCAGATAAGGACCGCTTAGGCCCATCTAGTCTGCCCATTTCCTACCTACAGGATAGGCCAAGATCCTAGTTAACCAACAGCCTATTTCTTCCTACCCCCACAAGAATTGCCTTTATGTCTGTCCCATGCTTTTGAATTCTCCCACAGTTTTAGACCCCACAACCTCCTCAGGAAGGCTGTTCCATGCATCCACTACCATCTCTGTGAAATAATACTTCCTCACATTGCCCCTGAACTGCCCTCCTTCTATCTTTAAATTGTGTCCCTTGTTCTCGCAAGTCTCTTTTTCTGAAAGATGCTACCTCTTGGACTTTGTTGATTCCACTGAGGTACTTAAAAGTTTTTATCATGTCCCTCTCCTTCTTTCCTCAAGGGTATACATATAAGCTCCTTTAGTCTCTCCTCATACGGCTTCTCTTGCAGACCCTGTACCATTTTAGTTGCCCTCCTCTGGACCGCCCTATCCTGTCTATGTCTTTGCGGAGATGGGGTCTCCAGAACTGGACACAGTACTCCAGATGGGTCTCACCAACTGTCTGTATAAAGGGATAACAATTTCCTGTTTTCTGCTGATGATGCTTCTCCCTATACATCCCAGTATACCCCAGCCCTCCCTACTGCCTTCTCACATTGCTTGCTATCCTTAAGGTCATCTGATATGATTATCCCCAGGTCCCTTTCCTTTTTGTTGTTGTTACTACCTCCCACCCATTGTGTATTCTTCCCTGGGTTCTTGTTTCCCAGGTGCATTATTTTGCACTTCTTTGCATTGAATCCTAGCTGCCATACTTGACCATTCCTCCAACCTTGCCAAGTCCTTTTCATCCTTTCCACGCCCTTGTGTATCAACCCTGTCGCAGATCTTTGTGTCATCTGCAAAAGGCATACTTTTCCTTCCAGTCCCTCTAGTCCCTTTAGTCTCTCCTCATATGGCTTCTCTTGCAGACCTTGCACCATTTTAGTTGCCCTCCTCTGACTGCCTCCATCGGTCTATGTCCTTGCAGAGATGGGGTCTCCAGAACTGGACGCAGTACTCCAGATGGGGTCTCACCAACTGTCTGTACAGAGGATAACAACTTCCTGTTTCTGCTGGTGATGCCTCTCCTATACATCCCAGTACCCCCAGCCCTTCCTACTGCCTTCTCACATTGCTTGCTAACTTTAACGTCATCTGATATGATTACCCCAGGTTCTTTTCCATTTTGTTGTTTGCTACTACCACCCCCATTGTGTAATCTTTCCCTGGGTTTTGTTTCCAGGTGCATTATTTTGCACTTTGCATTGAATCCAAGCTGCCATACTTCTGACCATTCCTCCAACCTTGCCAAGTCCTTCTCATCCTTTCCATGTATTTTTTTCTTCCAGTCCCTCTGCAATGTCACTTATAAAGACATTAAAAGGACTGGACCCAGTACTGAACCCTGCAGTACCCCACTAGAAACCCCTCTTTCTTCAGAGTGGACTCCATTTACAATTACTTTTTGTGTCCTGTTGTCCAACCAATGTTTTACCCAGGCTACCACCCTGGGACCCACTCCCAGGCTAGTTAATTTGACTATTAATCTTTGTGTGGGACTGTGTCAAATGCCTTGCTAAAGTCTAGGTAGGCCATGTCCACAACCTCTCCCTGGTCTACTACTTTGGTCACCCAGTCAAAGAAATCAATTAGATTCATATGACATGACCTTCCTGCTGTTAACCCATGCTGTCTTGGGCCCTGCGCCCCACTGGCCTCTAGGTACTTAACAATTCTTTCCTTCCAAACTGAGTGACCATAAGCTGCCGACATATGGACATGAATTTGATTCGGCGCAATGTCATCACTGAAGTGTGTTTATGGCTGAAAGGTGCCAAGGCAGCTGGAGGTCGACGCCAAGATAACCCACACAGTCGTGAGCCAGTATTACAGTGTCAGCATGCGTGGTCCTACCGCACCATATTTCCTGAAGATTTGTGGCTCCCGCTGGTCCCAGCACAGTGTAGTCCAAATAGTGTGAATGAATGGTGAAAACTTTTAGTCTAGGAAGATCTACCAGCATGTGCTAACGAGCTGCTGCTCCTGCCTTTCTTTCCTGACTCTCCTGTTCAGAACTCTGCTTAACTGAACTGCCTGTTCCTTTATATTTCTGAACTCCTTCCATTTCCTGTCTGACTTGCTTGTTTACCAGCTTCTGAATACTCTGTTCTGCACTGGCAACATTCTCACCCTTTAGACCCTTGTCCCCAACAAGCACATTAAGCGTGATTAAATATATATTCAAATACCATTTTGGGCTATTTACACATTATTCTTAAACACTTTACATCTGAACACTTACTGAAACCCACCAGGTGCCCCTGAGGAAGTGGGTGATCTGGCTACTTCCAACCTGCTTGAGTAAAGGCAGAGGTCCCATAGGCAAATTGATAAGAGGCCAATACTGGGATGTAGGACACAACTGATGATTATTTCTGAGTAACTTTTCATATATACTCACAAGTTGAGTATTTGATGCCAAATGTGGGCATTAAAGAGATACGGGACTTGACTTATATGAGAAGTCAACTTATCCACAGATTTTTATTTCCAACATCAGCAGTTTCTCTACATATACACGAGGTAAACTTACAGAGCAGCAAATTCGCAACACAGACAAGCAGCACTGATTTGTAAGAAAGCAAGTTGACTGATATTGTATCCTTCAGCAAAGTGCATTTTCATTTATGGACAAATTCAGGTTGTAATTCTTAAAACTCAGTGAAACCATGGCTTAAAGCACATAGTACGTTAACATGGTGAGGCCTTTACAAAGCTTACTGCAAGTTCAGCAAATTTTGGGTTAATCAGATACTGTATATTTATTGCTGACAAGTTACCAGTATTAGTGCCAGAGTGCATTTCAAAGTCAGAAACTAAATGCATTTGTTGAACTTTGTAAAACCTCACTAATGCTACATGTGCTTTAAGCTATGGTTCCCTTGAGTTTTAAGAAGTTGTGACCCTCTTTACACATAAATAGAAAGGCACTTTGTGAAGGATGCAACCCTGATCAGCTTCCTTTCATTACAGATCAGTGCTGACTCGTTTGTGTTACCATACTAGCAAAGGGGGTTCAACCTATCTGTGAGTTGTATTTAAAAATATGCTATCACACACAGAAAAGGGGTCAATGTATATGTGAGGTTGATGTATAGTGAGTACACATGGTATATCATGGGATGTTGGCAGTGCATCTAGGACTGTTTCCTTATTCAGTAATACTTAGCATTACTCACCCACGGAGAAAGGCACTGCACAACTTCCAGGAAGTAATACATACTCCCAGAGCCTGCTAAGAACTATCCAAACCCTGGTATTATAACTGGTCATTTACCACCAGGTCCACTCTGATAACTGAATCCTATCATTGCAACAAAAATTTGAAACATGCACTTAATTATTACACTCTAAACTTATTTCTGATGTGTTATATTGTTCTTCAGTTCCTCTGCACCTCAGTCCCTGAAGCCCCTGGCACCATCACCAGAGTCAGTGAGACTGGCAGCTTGAGGGTTCAGTGGTCAACTGGTCAACCACTACCCCAGTCACTATCAACTTAGAGACTAAGGGTTGGGCCAACCAGGTAGCACAACAGTAGTGGGTTCAAACAGAGCCACAGCATCTTACTAGTCAGAAATTGTACTGTATTGTTTATTGTTCAGAAAATACCTTTGAGCAAAAGCTCATTTACAAAGGTTCCACGTCAAGAAACACATTACACACATTACAAACATATGAAACATGCAAGGTTCATCATGCCTTGTACAAACAATAGAGTTAACCTTATACCAACAGTCAGAGAATTAGTATGTACTAATCAACAGGGTGATAGGTGTAACAAGTTGCAGCCAAGTGGGCGGCCTTGTCATAAAGGAGAATGGGTGGTCTGTGTGGACAGAGTGCCCTTAGGTGGGAGGGCTTGTAAACAGGGGCAGCAAGATGCATATTCAACCATGACCCAGGGAGTTAGCATCCCGAGGATTAGGTGAGTATGAGGCAGTGGGGGCGTATGAACCAACCAATGGTGGAGTCAGGGTAGGTAGAAGGGGACAGACAGAGTGGAGGAGAAGAGAAGGAAGGGCCGGGTGATCCTTCAGGATTCAGTTGATTCTTGGAGTCCATTGCTGAGACTGACACATGATGTTGGGCGAGAGTGGCACAGCAAAGGGGTTGGAGGTTAGCACTGGGCAACAGGATCTTTACTGACACTCATAAGTGCTCTTTACAACTAGGAACTGTTTCAGTTCAGATTTGAATGCCAGGAGGTTCACAGAATCGGTGAGGCCTCAGGGACCTTGTTAAGGCATTGGGGAGCTCAATAGAAGAAAGAACGTTGTCCAGGTGCTGTTCTTCGAAATGGGACTTGGTGTGAGCTCTGTGTATTGCCTCTGGTGTAATACTTGTTTTCTGTTGGGGATAACATATCTGAGACGCAGGGGTGAACGTCCCAACAGGGCCTTCTTATCAAGGAGGCAAGTTTGGAACTTTATTCTGTTTCCAAGGGCGAGCCAATTTGTTTGCTCATACAGTGTGCAGGTGTGAGTGAAACTAGCTGCACCAAGGGTGAGCCTACAGGCCTTATTTAGGGCTATGACTACCCTTTAAGAGCCATGTGGGTGGCTGCACCAGAAACTACCAGCCCATAATCTATAACTGATAATTGAGCTGGAGACAGAGAGTCGGAGGCAGTAGTGTGAGGCTATGGCTATAACAGTGTCTGTGTAGTACCCCAAGCCTGGTGTTAACTGCCTTCACCATCGTTGATATGCTGAGCAAAGAGAGGGTATCATCGATTGTGATCCCTAGGTACTTGAAAGAATGCACCTGCTCGATCGGGATAAGTTTGTTGTTGGTGATAGATAGAGAAGGGTGTCTCTTCTAGTTGTGGGCTGAGATAAGCATGACTTTCATTTTTTAATTAAGTAAGAGTTGTTAGAACTGAGCCAACTATCCAGTTGGTGAAACATAGATTGCAGCTCATCCTCCAGCTGCTTGTTACGAGAGTTGCTGCTGAGGATGACAGCATCATTAGCGCACAGGACAAGCTTGCTGTTGCAGGCCTCAGGGAGCTCATTCAGGAACAGGCTGAACAGCAGTGGTCCAAGTATTGAATCTTGGGGTACTCCTAAGGTGACTAGTTTGGAGTTGCAGATGGCTGGGCCTACTTTAACTCTTTGTGATCTGTTAGATAGGTAATCTTGAACCAGTGAACAGCACTTCACGAATGAGTGTGTAAAGTGGTAGGTAATATATGGCAAAATGGCTCTGGCAGAAGTAGCTAGGGAAAGCCAAATTTGGGGCCCCACAGCAAATGAAAGAACAAATGCCCCAAAATGGAAAAAGTGACATCTGGACTCTCAAAAAGTAACAACTCCATGCTACTAAATAGAACTTGAATAAACAGAAGAGTAAAACTCAGAACTCTCTTTCTTCTATGACAGATGAGAAAAGTAGGAATGGTGAGCACAGGAGTTACAGAACTAGCAGTCCTAGGAGGCAAGATGTGGTTATCTCCTCGCATGCTTCAGGCTGAGTGTATGAAGCCCAAAGCACAGAGAGAATTGACAAGGTACGAACCAACAACTTTTTACATGGAGAAGAACGTGCCCTGCTTTTCCTTGCTACCATAGGGATGCATCCTGTGTGAGGATAGCACATTGTTCCAAAACACAGGTGCATTGTACCTCCTCACAGACAGAGTGTCTGCACAGTGGAGCTAGATTGGATAGTGCCCAGGGCACTTGCTGCATGTAGCAACTAACAGGATATACTCTAGCAGGGATATACCCCGGCAGAGAGAAGAAGGTAAGGAAAATGGAAGGAGGAAGGAAGGAAGACACTTTTTTATTTTTTTTTGGTGGGGGCACACGTGACCCCACTCCTTTGGGTTTTTTGTTTGTTTGTTTTTTGTGAGGTGGCTCCTAAGTGACCAGCTTTTTTTTTTTTTAAAGAACAGGAACATCCACCACAGAACCATGACAGAGGAGACAAGTAGGGTGATTTTCTGCCATTGCCCATAGGATGAGCTACTAGAGGACCTAGCTCTCAGATGAGCAGGGATGGTGGACTGGCATTTCAGTCAATGGTAGAGATATTCTGGAAGATTAACAATTATGATAAATGTGCAATTTTCATACCTTCCAACAGTCAGTTAACCTGAGGATAACAAATACCCTCAGGCCTCTACATGAAGGAGAACACCTGAGGGGTGGGGTCCTTACGGATCTGTCAAGATCTCGAGACTGGTATGGTTCAGACAGCAGGAGGGCACCCTAATAGCTCCCATCTGACCCTATAGGAGAAGTGTGCACCTTGGAACTGGGAGTTAAGCACCCTCGTTGTGCCATGGGCGCTAGCTCTGAGAGGCAAAGCCATGTCATCTACTGAATGCAGACTCAATTCCTGCCAGCCTAGAGGCAACCTCATTGGCATCACATGATGCCCTTGTCTGATGCCTTGCCAACTACAGGCCCTTGGCAGAAAGCAAATGGTTTGCCCAACTAACTCTAAATGAGGCATGGCAGCTAGGAGCTGACCTAACTGTGCCCAAAGATAAACTTGTTGTGTTACCTGATGTGCAGCAATGCACATCATAGTGCAAGCTGAGGTAAACACTTTCCTGGTCCAAACATCTGCCTGAGCACAGTCAGCTGCAGGAGGACAATCACACAACAGGTGACTAGGCCCTGTTGGGTCTGTATAACCTCAATACCCCCAGGTGGGGTAAGGCACTGTACCTGCATAGCCAGTGGGTGCACACTGCTGTTGGACATTCCTTGAGCTGGAGGTACGTGACTGGACATGATCTCCAAATTGACCTTGAGCATTCCTCAAAGGCTCTGGGCCAGGGAGGGATGACATAGTTGGCATTGCTAAAAGCTCCAAGGAGTTCAAGCTGCAAGGACATGGTGTTATGTGTGGCAATAGTGCCAGTATCCAGCACCTGCAACATGTCCACCAGGAATCTCTGGTACAGAGCATAGTCAGAGGCCAAGGACATGTGAAGGGAGGATTCTGTGCCCTCTGAGGAGGATGCTGACAGAAAGTAGGCGCTGGACACGGAAGTGGGTGGTGCTAGGGGCGAGTTGGAATCAAACCTGGTTGGCATGTCTATGGTACCGGGTACAAGGCATCTGCTGCACTTCCATGCTGGCATCAAGCAATTTGCCCCAGAGGCCCATGATCCCTGGAAGTTTAGGCACAGGTGGATAGGCCCAACAGAAAAGTGGAAGCCAGAGGCTCCAGAGCCTATACCTGGGCTACAGGGATGTTCAGAAAACCTTGACCGAGGGGTGGGCCTGGCAAAACGGCCAGGACAATGGTAACCTACAGAAAGAGGAATGACCAGGTCGATGCTCATAGGAGGGACAACAGCTGAGGAGTGCAAAGTCAGATAGTCCCCTCGGCAGCTCCAGTCCTCACCATCTCCACCTCATTGACTGGATGCCATATGGCCCCAGTGCCAGTCAATCTTCTGGTACCATGAACTGTAACAGGATGGGGCCTGACTTCATGGCTGACAGTATCCCACTCACCAATGCTGCAGATGGTGTCAGAGCTGGGGCAGCATCAGGTCATGGCTCTGAGGTGTCCACTGGTGTACACCAAGTGTATAGCTTTAGCATCACCACTGGAGGTATCTGTTGCCCAGGGCTGCCAGACTAGGACATTGCTAAGCTGGCTGCCTAGAAGAAGTCACCTGTCCACCAGATCCCACCACTAGGGCCTCCAATGCCTTGGTGAGGCAAGATTGAGGAGAACACTCTGCTTCCTCTGTGAAAGAAGTGTTGAGAAGGGGCCTAGTGGAAGGGCCCAGAAACCTTGTCTTGGCCTCACATGTGGGAAGCCTGCTCCAAGGTGGGGTATCAGGCAAGCCTACTTCAACATGTGGACCTCTAGTGAATGGCAGTCCATAGAGAAGCAGGCATCTCATGCATCCATGTCATGAGTCAGGCTAAGGCAGGTCCAGCAGAGTTGATGTTGATCCATCACCAAACAGGTTTCACACAGGGGCAATGATGCATAAGGGAGGCTGATGGTCTTTTCTAGCCTCTTTTCTTCTTATCATACTCAACATCATGGAAAATAATAAAATGAAGATGACACCAAGGACAGAAGATTTTCTCAGAGGTGATGCAGAAGAAATCTGGTCGACGATGGTTGAACTGAGGCAATGTTGCTTCTACAGTGTGCACCTGATGAAGGGAAGAACAGAACTGAGGTGGATGAAGGAACCAACAACAGTTATTGGCAGTCCATGGCTAAGCCCCGCTAAGGGATCTGACTCATGCTCAGTGCCCATACCAATGCCAGAGCTGGGAGAGAATTCAGCACCAATGTCATCATTGCTGCCTGAGCTGATACCACTAGCGGCACCAAAACTAGGCCCTCCCATGTCCCTGGAACAGAAGTCTACCTCAGAACCAACAGCAGCACCGACCCCAGCACTTGTGTCAACACCATGCTCAATGCCACCCTCTACCTCAGTGGCACTAGTGGTTCTGAGTACTAGGTCAGCATTCAAACTTGTACCAATGCTGGAATGCAGCATGGCACCAAGCCCAGCACTGACACCACTGATGATGTTATTACCAGAGTCACCACCTGTGTCAGTGTTGCACTTGGTCTAATCACTGAGAACTGTGACAACAGCCTAGGTGACACCAATGGTTAATGTCAATGACTCCACAAATGTGAAAAAGGTCAAAGGCCTTGATCCTGAATCTAGGGTGGTCCACTGCACAGGGTTTGCAGTCATGGAAGGTTCTTACATTGGTCACCCAGAAGGAGCCAGCGGTCTACCTGATGCTACCACCGAAGTCTCCAAACCGCCTGCAGAGTTCAGTAGGCATTTCATAGGCCAAATCCAACATTTTCTTTAGGTTGGCCACCTTAGGTCACTATGAAGAATCAGGGCATCTATGAGGTATTTAGGTATGAAGTGGGAGATAAAAGACTAAGCGGACTGGGAGTTGGACCATGGCAACACTATTAGTGCATTTTAAGTTACGTTAGGTTCAACTGCTTGCTTACTCAGCCAGCTGCAGGATTGAAGGGACAGGTCCTTTCTATCTCAGGGTCAGAGTGTGCAGGGTACTATCTGAACTTTGCCCATTGGGGTCCTTGGTTACAGTTGGAGGAAAATGCTGCTTACTTACATTATACTTACTGCTTGGTACAGATGGAGGCTTGTTGGGGAGAGGTATTGGTTGTCTCCTTTTATGGATAACTACTAGACAAATGGATAACAGTGGCATTTTGGCACTGCATCCTTCACAAAGCCACTGGACCTGACCAGTAACTGCCATCACTCTACCTACAGCCACCTGAGCTTCCAGGGGGCCCCATTCAGCACAGTAGCCATGACATCGAGGTAAGGAAAGAGAGGCAAGGATGGGGAGGGATTTTTATGGCACAGTTTACTGGGTGGGGGAGGTTTGGCTTTATAGTGAAGCAAGAATCGAATGCAGACTTGGAACTTACAAGGGAAGAGATCAGATCAATTCCAGTATAGTAGCTTCTTCTTGCTGATTTTACATTGTTCTTGTGGATTTTACTTGGTAAAGGTTATTTTTTTTTTTTCTTACTACTTCTAAGGAACTAGCAGGGTATTGTTTTGGGGCTGTTGGAATTCTGAAACATATTTTGGTGGTGTAAGTGGGCTCGTTTGTTTTGATGTTTCACTGTGTAGCAGGCTGAGTTTGTCTTGCTTCAAAAGGGGCTAGCAGGAACTATTTTGGAGCTGTTGAAACTTTGAAATCTATTTTGTGTGCTTTGAGTGGGGCTGTTCCTTTACATTGGAGGCCTATTCTGCTTTCTTCTGATTTCAAACCTATTTATTGTGATTTTATTGGGGCTGTTTCTTTGAATTGAAACCTGCATCTTCTAATTTCAAGACTATTTTGATGTGTTGTTGGTAAGGCTGTTAACTGGAGACCTGTTTCTTTTGGTATCAAACCTATTTTTGTGCTTTGAGTGGAATTGTGATTGTTTTTGCTGGCTTCACTAGTTGCAAAGTTTAGTGCATAGTGGGGTGCTAATGGGTCTGACCAGGGGCCTCAGCTACCTGATTGTTTTCAGGAAGCACGGCTAGTCCCACCCCAGGTCCATATTTCAACACCGGGGTTCTGACATCATGTCCCCAAAAGGGCAAAGGACATGCACCTGTCATAGCAGAAGCAGACACCCAGGAAAGGAACAGCAGCGAGTGAAGAGGTGACTTCTATCTCAGTGGAAGGAAGTAACTGCTATCTCAGTGGAAGGGAAGTAACTGCAAAACAAGGAGTTTTCATTGTTACTTGTTTGCATTGGTATTTGCATTGTGGAAAGGAGTGGTAGGAGTTTGAAGAAAGCTGTGCAATAGTTGCTTAAAGTCTCTTTGGGTGTGGACAGGAGGGATAGGAATGCAAAAGCAGTTGCTCAATCTATCTAGAAGTGTACAACAAAGGGGTAAGGGAAATTAAGAAAAGGAGAAAATGTTTTGCACTGATAGAGGGGGAGGGGAGACTTGGGGAGGTTAGTATCCTCATTTGGAAGGGTGGGGTCACTGGTGGGCAACGAGAGCAATGGGTAGGGTGCTAGGCTGCAACAACTGCGGTGCACCAATCTTTCTAAAATTGCCTGGATGGTGGGGGATGCTTAGTGTGCAACCACATAGAGAAACTTAGAAAGGAGATCAAGGGTCTGCAGGAGGAACTAAGGCAGACAAGGCAGACTGAGGTGGTTATAGCCCAATACTGGAGGGAGGGAGTGGAGGAGATGAGGGAGGCAATTTGAGCCAACAGTGGTGAGGAGAGGTCAGAAGAAGGGAAGCGAGACAAAGGGGCCCAGGCCAGGAAGAATGGTCTCCATGGAAACCAGGTCAGGAGACAAAAGACAAACAGAAGGAGGAGATAGGGACTTGTGGAGGGAGGAGGAGAAGTGGCACAGTCATGGAGTGTAAAGGTGGGAACAGGTTACTATGAGGAGAGAGGAAGCGGCATTGGTGAAGGGTCTTCAGAAATTTTTTTGCAGTGCTAGAGGGGAAGGAGGAGGAGGAGGTGATGAAATTGGAGGAGTAACTGATAAATGCCTGACCAAACTGGAGCGGGGGAAGTTCTGCTGGGGGAATTACAACAGGGGCAGAAGGGGAAATACTGTGCAGGAGGAAGAAGAGGAGCCAGGAATGAGAGATGGAGAGGAATGAAAGCAAGCAAGGAGTAAGAGTGGTGGAATCTTAGTGCTGGGGGACTCAATACTAATAGGAGTCAGGTGGGTAGCAAAGGGAGAGGCATAGTCGCATTTGGGTGGAGGCCATGCCAGGAATGACAGCGGAAAGGGTGGGACAATCTGTTCTGAAATATGCTAGAAGGGGTAAGGACAAGCCTCATTTAATTATACATCTTGGGACGAATGACCTGGCTGACAAGACACCAGATATAGTCCACAGGAGGTTTGAGGAACTAGGACAATTATGTGAGGGGGCAGGAAGATCGTAACTTTTTCAGAGATACTTCAGTGCCCAAGGCAAGCACACCAAGAAAGCTGAGAATAGAGGAATTAATGGATGGCTAAGAACCTGGTGTCATGGTAAAGGGTATGGGCTGGTGGGGGTGGGGAGGGACCTGGGAGGACAGTAGTCTCTATGCTAAGGACAGACTTCACTTGAGTGAGGAGGGAAAGAAAGTGTTGAAACAGAGAATGGAGGAGTATGTAGAGGAAGTTGGGAATTTAAACTAGGAGTGGGGGGCAAGTGGGCAAGAGACATGCAAAGACCACAGGTTGGGAAGCCATATGAGCTTACCCCCATAAGAGTGACAAAATACAAATGATAAGTACTATTAGTGATGCTAATAAAGAAGGGCAGGGTGGGAGGGGGAAGGTGGAAGGTGGTTACCCTTAATGCTAGGAGCCTTGGGAGGAAAACTGCAGAGTTATAGGCGCCCTAGCAGAGGGAGAGGTGGACATTGCAGCCATCACAGAAACATGGGCTACCCAATACAATGATTGGGACCTGTCTGTACTAGGGTACAGGTTATTTCGTAGGGATAGGGTGATTGGGAAAGGAGGGGGTAGCACATATGTGAAGAAGGACTGAAATGTGTAAGGGAGGAAGGGAGGAGGGTAGAATGGAGTCACTTTGGATGCAATCCAGGATTCCAAGAGTAGGACTCTCAGAATGGGAGTGGTATACAGGCACACCTCTCAGATGGAGGAGTTAGACAGGGAATTAGCAGGACAGATCAGGAGGACCCATGAGAAGGGTAGTGTGGTGATTGTGGGGACTTCAACATGCCAGGAGTGGACTGGAGTACCCCAACAACCAGGAACAGAAGGGAGCAGATACTGCTGGATGCCTTCCAGGACAGCTTCCTGATGCAAATGGTCAGTGAACCAACCAGGTTAGGGAATACCTTGACCTTGTGCTGGCAAATGAGGAGTTTGTGAGGGAAATTGTTGTGGAAGAACCACTGTCAGGGGGTACCACCACTCAGTATGGCTCACATTGGATATCACGAACATCTGAGCATACAAAGAAGCCAGCAGAGGAAGGCCATTTGGTCTATCAAGTCTGCTCATATTGCAGGGTCCACAGCTTGAGCTAATGTCCTGTCCTCCTCCCCACTGCTTCTATTCTCTCTACCCATGATTCTACCTTCCCCTATGTCTATCCCAGACCCTCTTAAAGCTGCCTACTGTATTCAATGAGATGACCTCTTCCGCAGCACATTCCAAATGTCCACCACCCTCTCTGTGAAGAAGTGCTTCCTGAACTCCTTCCTAAACCTCCCATGCTCCAGCTTAAGACTGTGCCCCCTTGTGATATGATTGCCACTCAGCTTAAAGAGACTGTCCTTATCAACCTTATTTATTCCTTTCAAGTACTTGAAAGTCCCAATCATGTCTCCTCTCTCTCCTGTCTCCCAGGGAGTACATATTCAGTGCCCTCAACCTCTCCTCGTGTGCCTTGCCTTGCTGACTTGCTATCATCTTTGTAGCCCTCCTCTGTACCTTCTCCAGCAGGTTAATGTTTTTTGAGGTGGCACCTGTATTGAACTCCATACTCTAGATGAGGCTCACCAGTGACCTGTACAAGGGCAGTATAACCTCTCTCTTCTACTACTGATCCCTCTAGCTATGCATCCCAGCATCTTGTTTGCCTTTGCTGCTGCTTTCTTGCACTGCGTGGAGTCCTTCAGGTCACTAGTGATCATCACTCCCAGGTCCTTCTCCTCCTCTGATGCAGATACTGAACTCCACCCAGGTAATACTCTGTCCTGGGATTCTTGACTCCAATATGCATAACTTTGCATTTCTTGGCATTGAAGCCAAGCTGCCAGATCCTGGACCACCTCCCCAGCTTTTCCAGATCATCCTGAAGGTACCGTATCCCTTCAGCTGTGTCCACTCTCTCACAGAGCTTGGTGTCATCTGTAAATAGGCACATTTTGCCTTTAATGCCATCCCTAATGTCATTGATGAAGACACTGACCAACACTGGCCCTGCACAGACTCCTGTGGGCAAGGAAGTAGTGGAATCTGGCAGAAGAGTGCTGGACTTCAGGAGGGCCAACTTTGGGAGGATGGAGGAAGTGGTAAAGGTACCTGGCCAGAATTCAGCCTAGTATGGGCACTAACCAGAGGTGGAGCTCATTGCTGGGGATAGTGGAGGCAACCAGAACTCTGCAGCAAAGCCCAGAGCAAGAAGGCTAGGGCTAAGAAACAAGCTGGTTGAGCAAGGAGGTCATGGAAAAGGTAAGGAAAAAAGAGCTACCTTTAGGAAGCACAAGAAAACAGGGAGGGGGAGGACAGGGAGGAGTACTTGACAGAATCAAGGAGGTGACAAGGGCAGTAAGGAGAGCCAAGGCATCTACGGACCTCAGGCTGGCACAAGGCATTAAGAAGGGGAGAAGAACTTTAGGTACATCAGGGAGAAAATTAACTGTAATGGCCACATTGTAAGGATTAGAAGGGGGGTTGGGTGGAAGAGGGTGCGTTAAGGCAGAAGTGCTAAATGATTACTTCTGTTTGGTATTTACTAAGGAGAAGAGGAGGGTGATACCCAAGGGAGAGGAACAGCAGAAATGGGAGGGAGGGGTGACAGATGGGGAAATCATGGAGGGCAGAGTTTTGGAGGGTTTGAAGGCACTGAGGGTGGACAAGGTGCCAGGGCCAAATGGCATCCACCCCAGAGTACTGAAAGAGTTGGCAGATGTCCTTGCTGGACCTGGCAGGCCTATTTAATGCCTCACTACACTCAGGGTGTGTACCTCAGGATTGGAGGATGGCTCATGTGGTGCCCTCTACAAGAGTGGCCCCAAGGATGAACTGGGAACTACAGACCGATGGACCTCACATCCATTGTGGGTCAGCTGATGGAGACTATCCTGAAGGAGAGGCTGGTGGCCTCCTGGAGGCCAAAGGACGACAGGACAGCAGACAGCATGGCTTCATATTGGCAGATACTGCCAAACCAACCTGGTGGAGTTCTATGACTGGGTAGCTAGGCAATTGGACAGGGGCCATGCAGTGGATGTCCTGTATCTGGACATCAGTAAGGCATTCAGCTCGGTGCCACATGGGAGGCTGGGAAGTAAGTTAGAAGGCACAGGGCAGGTGCAAAGCTGTTGAGATGGGTAGGGAACTGGCTCAGGAATCAACAGAGGGTGGAAGGGTAGTGAGAAGCAGTGTTCCACAGGGCTCGGTGTTGGGACCAGTGTTGTTTGGGATATTCATTGCAGACATATCATTGGACATCAAGAGCAAGATCAGTCTGTTTGCTGATGATACCAAGATGGGAGTGGTGGTAGACGACCTAGAGGGATGGCAGGGTTGCAGGATGATCTGGCAAAGCTGTAAACCTGGTCAGACACCTGGCAACTGGTTTAATGCCAAAAGTGCAAGATGCTGCATTTTGGGTGAAGAACCCGAGGAGGAGTTACCAGCTGGGAGGAGTGCAGCTAGCCCAGAGAGAGGAGGAGAAGGATCTGGGGTGCCTAATAAAGGGTCAATGAACAACTCGCACAATGTAGGAAGGCAGCTGCAAGGGTAACAAAATGCTGGGTTGCATTGTAAGGGTATATCCTCGAGGAGGAGGAGGTGATTTTGCCACTGTATAGGTCATTAGTTAGACCACACCTGAGTACTGTGTGCAGTACTGGCACCCGTATCTGAAGAGGGACATTAAGTTACTGGAGGGGTGCAGCACAGGCGACAAAGATGATCAAGGGGCTGGGGACTAATCATATGAGAGGAGGCTGAGGAGTTGAACATGTACTGCTGAAGGAGAGGAGGGACAGGGGACATGGCTGAAATCTTTAAGTACATGAAAGGAATAAACAAGACAGGTACAGGGGGCTGTTCAAAGTAAGGGAGGGAGGGACACCCAAGGCCATGATATGAGACTGGAGGGAGGAAGGTTCAGAGGAGAGATGAGGAGACACTTTTTACAGAGAGGATGGTAGCTCGGTGGAATGCATTACCAGCAGAAGTGGTATCCAGTAGAACTGTGGACTGCTTCAGAAGGGGCTGGGACAGGGCAAGGGGAGGGTCAACAGAGGGGAAGGGCGGAAGGGAGGGCAGCTGCAGAATAAGGGTGCAAGCTACACATTCGAGCAGACTTAATAGACCTTTCTGCTGGCAAATTTCAGATGTTCGTAATTCTGCCTCGAATACAACTGACAGTAAGTCCTGCCTCTGAGGCCAGCAGAACTGATACCCCATGGCTGGAAAAATACAGCAACTATATGACAGAAAATCCTGGCTCTGGGGCCAGGAGAAATAATACACTGAGACAGGAGGCAATAAAGCAGCTACAATTTAGTCAGTAAACCCTGCCTCTGGGGCCAGAAGAAGAGATGGCAATCTCTGCCTTGAGTAGCCCTGTGGCTCTGAGGAGGAGGAGCAGGAGGTCAGCGCCACCCCTGACAATAGATGTTGCACAGATATTAGTGTCAGTTCTGGGCTCAGACACCAGGCATGGTGCAAGAAACAGTATTGCCCCTAGGTCCATCCCCAGTCCTGGTGCAATTCAAGACACCAGGTGAGATCCGATACCACTAGCAGTGTCAGGGGTGGGATCTACCCAGAGACAGTATCAGAGCCAGCACCTGGCCCAGCACCAAGGGTGATGTTAGCCATAGAGCCATCAAGGCCATTCCCTTGCCCTGGGTCAGGTGCTGGAGGTGGTACCAGCTCAGGATCAGAGGATGACTGGGGCATGGATTCCTCTCTGGATCTACAGGCAGTGCCCACCTGGAGGTGGCATGGAATCAGATTCAGAACTGGAATTTCCAAATTCAGAGTTTCACAAATGGAATGGATTCTAGAGAATCTAAGAACCCTTTAATGACCTCCTAGAATCCTGCAGAGAAAGATTTGGGTCATCTACTGACTCACTTGAAAAATCTACTGATGGCTATCTGGTGCATACAACAGGTTTACTTACAAAGACCAGTTTGCCAGGTTTCCAAGAATGAGTAGAGCCATTCTATCCTAAAAAAAGAAAGAAAACATGCATATCAGACAAAATGAGAGTACAGATATGAAATTACTTAACTACCATGATTATTGCTCTTCCTTTATATCTTCACCATTCATCACTGGTGGGTACAAGCCGGAGGCACTAGGACCCATGGGAAGTTTTTAGCTAAAGGTTTCTTTCTGGATGAGGAGCTGACATTGGAAATGGTGTGCTACCCTCAAGGCCAACATATTACGCTGCATTCATGGGTTGGCCAATACGATGCCTGCCCCTCTGCCACCTCAGTTCTGCTCGCCAGAGATGAAAAACAGAGACAGAGGAAAAAAGGTGGAGGGTGGGGCAAGGAAGCCCAAGGACAGAAAAAGGAAAGGATGTAAACTTAAAGGAGGTATAAGCTGACCAGAGGAAGGGATAGCCCTGGTTTTGTGAGAGGACCCAGGCAGGCAGAGGGGTTGAGAGGGTGGGTAGGGAGAGAAAAGGAAGAAAAGAGAGAGAGAGAGAGAAAGACAGTAAATTAATAAGGAGGCAGGGAGGGAGGGAGAGAGAAGAAAATAAAAGAGAGAGAGCATAACATAACACAACAGAGAGAGGGAAAGGACCTCAACCGCCAACACTGCAGGGTTCTTCCACTGCCTGAGGCCCAAGGAGAGGAGATCAACTCAACTGTTCTTTTATATGAACCCTAAGCTAGGTCTGAGGATTGACACCAGAACCTTAAAAGGTGGTACAAGATGATGTCCACTATGCAGAAAGGTCATCTCTCAGACCACAGAAGGATGGGTTCAATCAAATCCCTCTTTCTCCTTCCAGCCCACTACATAGGGGTGAGGTAAAATGATCCACACCAGGACAAGGTCCCACCGGCACAAGGGTAGAGGTCACCTGGTAAATGAGCCTTCCTGAGATCTAATGGAGAGCTGTCTGCACCTTGATCTACCCCAGGAGGAGGAGGACAGGGTTTACCCAGCAAGAGGTAAGAGATTAGAAGGACCTTGTCCTATGAATACCCATTGGACATGAACACAAGTGTAAAGGAACCACGCATGGTCCTGGAGACAGAGGAAAAGGAAGACAGTAGGGATCCTTGGAACACTGCTGACCAGGCCCAGGACCCAAGGGAGACAAAAGGGTTCCACACAAAAGGAAGGGTTCCAGGACCAGGAATTCTTGTACAGCATGTCCCAAGGAGAATCCCATCAAGTCATACACAGCCCCGAGGAGCCACTGGCCAAAGAGGCAAGAGCTCCTGCTTGCCGCCCCCAGAGATGAGTCCTGCTGCTTCACAGAGGATCAGTGGACCCAGAGGTGCCAGCGGGACTTTGTTCGCATTGGCCTCAACTGGGGTAGGCAAGCAGGGAGGAGACGCTACCCAGGAAGCTGAGGCCCAAGAGGGGATGGTGGGCGGAAGTAGGATGAATGGAGAAGATATACAGGAAGATCAAGAATTATGGTAGGTACAATTTTCTTTATCTTACCTGTATCAGTCTTCACCATTCATCTGGTGGGTGAGTACCAAGCACCTAAAAGGTGCTGGCACTCCCGAGGGGAGAAATCACCCTCAGCCTCCTGTGGGGAGAATACAGAAAGGCAGGAGCCCTTACGGGCCTGGCATGGTCCGTGAGTGATCAGGGTAAGACAGGGACTCCCATTGCCTTGAGAGGAAGGTGCCCGCTAACTCCTGTTGCACCCCGCGGAGAAAAATGGGCCCCTGGAAAGGGGAGACAATCACCCTATGCAGGCCAAAGGTGACAACCTTGATAGGCGAAGTTGCCACTGTCTGCCGAATGCAGACCACCGTTCCTGCCAATCTGGAGGCCACCTCTTTGGTGTTATAAGCCGCCTTGCCTGATGTCTCGCCAGCTCCAGATCACATGTAAAAGGTTAATGACCTGCCTGATTACGTCTAAATCAGGCATAGATGCCAGGAGATGTTCCAGCATCATCCATGGGTGCCTTCAACAGGCAGCCTGATGGGCCTGATGCACTGTCATGCACAAAGGAGGTCCTGCAAAGAATACCCTATGACCCCAATGGTCAAACTGGCTGAGTGTGACTCAGGGGCAGTCATGCCCGGCGACGATGCCTGGAGGGCTGTCCAGGAACTCTACCCTGAAGAGTGTGGGGCATGACACCTGGAGACCCCAGGGACTCACAATACCTGCACTGGCAGTCCCTAGGGGCTGGACATGGCAAAGGGACACTGCCAGACCCTGTGTGATGCTTCCACAAAGGAATAGGCTATGAAGGAATGACCAAATGGTCAGCACTGAATTCGCCAAGAAAGGCACATGTCGCATGGTCAGGACTGCATGAGCCAAAACGGGATATGTGGAGCTCCTCTAGCATCCGTGAAAGGAACTGCTGATAGCTGGTGAGATCAGCGCCACATGAGAGATGGATGAGGAGTCCTCTCCTCAGGGAGGAAGATGAGGAGGCAGAGGAGCTTAACTCAGAGCTTGGAGCAGCTGGGGCTCATGTCAGAAAACAACCTCATTCATGGTTCTAACATAATAGGGGAACACAGCTGCTGAAGTTATAAACTGCTCCCAGGTCATGGGCCCCAAGGGGCCAAAGAGGCCTGGAAGATTGTGGGAGGAGGCAGGGGGTAGAGGAAGGAGACCTCTGTCTAGAAAGAGCTGACCTCTGCTAGGGCTGCAGGAATGCACAGGGGACTCCTCCCAAAAGAGGGGGCTGCTGACTCCACCCGCCGGCAGGATGCCCAACCTGACTGAGTGACCATGGTGGTGCCCTTGGGAGAATCTCCCAGGATCACCAGCTGCCCTTGAATGGGGCATCCATGCCTCCTAGACCTCCCTGTACTACCCCATCAGAGAAGGACCTGCCCTCGGGGAACCTCTAAGCCCGAGAATTGAGGGCTGAGGCATCTCCCACACCCAAAGTGGTACTGAAACTGCCTCGGACCTCAACACAGCACCAGGGTCCAAATTGGCACCACTGTTGGAACCGAAATTAGACTCGGCACTGGCATCAACACTAGATAGAGAGCCAGAGCTGACCCCATCACTGGCACCAGAAACTATGCTACTGCCATCCCTAGTGCTAGCCACGGTGCTGCCAATGGCACCAGAATCCATCATCGTGCCACCCGCAGCATCATTCCTGGCATCAACCACAGTACCGGCAAGAGAGAGATGAGCACTGGCTCCTGCGGAGAGATCCGGGGCTCAGAGATCCTGGAGCTGGCCGGAGGAGAGCCTCGGAGGTCCGATGAGTCGGGTCATCTCAGTCATCATCCTCCAAAGAGGAGGAGACCAGGAGACTGCCAGAGAGGCAATCCCCAAGACCCTCCCTCCTACGGTACGGAGGAGACCCAGCACCGAACCCAGCATTGCCCCGTTCACCAACCCCAGAGGCAGCATCGGGAACCGAGGCAGTATCAGAACCAGCACTGAGGGGCATCACCAGCTTGGGCCGAGTGTATAACAGTGGCCACAACACATTGGGGTGTCCAGGGCTCCAAAAGGCACTGGACTGTGAGGGGTGTTCAGCCATCTCTGGAGGAAGACGACTGTCAATCCAACCCCTCATGCAGGCCCTCAGCCTTCGCAAGACCAGATACGGAGGCCTGCTCCACCTCAGTACATGTAGCACCAGGAGGAGACCGAGGTGAAGGGACCAAAGTCCTGGCCTTGGAGTCCTGGGACCAATGCGCCTCCGAGTTGGAAGGAGCCTGACCCACCTTCAACATGCGCAACTAGAGCCTGGTGGTCCATGGAGAAACAAGCGCCGCAATTGTCCATATCGTGATTCGGACCTAGGCAGAACAAACAGCAACTATGATGATGATCTGTAACAGTCATGGCTTGCCACAGGGTATTAACACATTAGGGCCTTGATGAACTAGGCCCCGAACTGGACAGAGTCATGTGGACAGAAATAAAATTGAACGAAGAAACAGACTGGACACCATAGAATAGTAAAATAAAAAACAAAAATGAAAGTAATATTTTTACCAGCTCTTGAAGTCTCGACGTCGGTATAGCGGTGGTGGCAGAACTTGAATCTGATGGTGTAATACAAGATGGCTGCAACTCCCATGGGTGATGCACACTTAAAGCGGAAAAGGAGTACTAAGGTGGTGGAGGGGCCAGCGTCCATTACTGGCCAGCCCGCAAGCACCACATAATACATCAGCCTCAGGGTGGCACCATTCCCAACATCAGCTCCTCCTCCAGAAAGAAAACTTAGCTAAAAATCTTCCCGAGAGGTCCTAGTACCACCGGCTTGTACCACCAGTGATGAATGGTGAAGATCGATACAGGTAAGATACAAATTTATAGATGTATTACCAAAAATAATGTTAAAATAATGTTATGGTTACAAATACATTAAAGTCATAAAATACAAAAGTTAACAAGACATAGTAAATTAAAATGAAAGTTACATACTTACCAAAACAGTTGATCTTCCTGAATATCTTCTCCATAGATTACGGATCATGCCAGGAGTGCTAAGACCCCACAGATGCAGAACTTTTCTGGAGGGCTGGTGACACAAGTAGGTCGTGTATGCACATCACCATGCCCACTGGTATACAGTAGCTTCAGCCCCCAAGTGCCTCAGTACCTTTTTACTGAGAAGGTGCAGCATAACCTAACAAGTACCGATGCACATAACCTAAGGGCACAAGATAGCCCTGGTTGTACTAACTTCAGTACCATAGTGTTTTCATAGTCCAAACCAAGTACAAAGGGGTAGAAGACCATAGTACACAAATACTGAAGTGAGTCTGGTGGATGGTGGATGGCGTGGCAATCTATGGAGAAAATACTCCAGAAGACCAGTAGTTGCAGTAAGTACATAACTTCATATCTTCCAAGAACCATTCTTCTCCATAGATTCCTACTAATGGGTCAGATTACCAAGCTCAGAAAAGGTCCCCAAACTAGGAGGCAGGAGCTCAGGGCACACTCAGGATAGTAATCCATTCAGAATTGTCCTGCCAAAGTTGGCATGCTGCCTGGAATAGACACCCAGAGCACAGTGCTTGGCAAAGGTAAGCATTGTGTTCCAAGTTGCAACTCTGCAAATTTCTCATATGGGCACAGAGTATTTCTCTGCCAGAGAAGAAGCAATCCTGATGGAGTGTACATGTTTCTTGCCTCAAGTTTAACTTGAGCTATTGCATAACAGATGGCAAAGGCAGTTTACAGTCCAGACTGAAATACACTTCATTGTACTGGAGGTTATCCTTTCAATTAAGGTCGAAAGACACAACAAGCTGTTTTGACTGTCTGTAGTCCTTATGTAACCCCCACAAATGGGGTTCCCAAAAGGTCTTCCTTGAGCTTGCTCTACATGTTCACTGCCAGGCTGACGCCCCATGCTTTTAGCAGTTTAATGTGATTACCAGAGCCTGTATAGCCTCTGTGTACTGTCTCTTTAAGAGCTGCCTGATTGCAGCCTAAGTAATCTGAGCTGGGAAGTGAAATGAGAAGAGCTGAAGTGTATTTTGGGCAGCAATCCTGGAGTGGATTCGCATGGGAAAACTGTGAAAGGGCTGAGTTTTTGGCTTGCATGTCTGCTGCTGCTCTGAGAGGAGAGAAGAGAATTATTTTGGATTAAATCCAAGTTTGTGTGACTAAAGTAAGCTACTGAAGTGGGCCAGGCTCAACCTGAAGAAAACAGAAGATTTTGTAGATGCGATTGGCCTGTCAGGAGTTCCAGCTACCCCTAAGCTCCTGTGTGCAGAGACCTGCGATTGTGACCGGGGAGGCTTTGTTGCCTGGTACAGCAGAATTCCTTTACATGTAAATGTGCTGTGAGCTGCTAGTGGGTTGTGAGTTAGTACCCCACTGTAAACTGTGTTCTGCTTGCTGGAAGCTGTATCCGCCCAAAATGGACTGCATCCAAATTTGTCTCCATGCGGTCAAGCCTTGCCAGACTGGCCCAGCCAGACTACCCACTGCACAGAGAAGCCATAGACAAGCGACCTGCCTGGGATCAGCTCCCTGCTCCATGCTTGAACAGGAACAACACCTCTGTGACTCATGTGGGCCCTGCTTCTCCTGGCATTCCAGATCAACCACCTGCAGTCTCGATTTTCGGCCAGCCTGTGTCCAGTCTTGGGTATCATGAGTAAATACCAGAGTAGCTCCTGCAACAACAGCTTAATCTGAGTGTGTCATCTGATTGTCTTGTTGTTTCATTTCCTTTATGAACTGAGCCCTCTGGCTCGGATTATAAATACTGTGTACTGTGCATGTTGTGTTTTCCATCACAGGGCCCCAACCAGCTGCAACTCCGGCAACAGTCCTGGCTAGCCCATCTCTTTCTCCACCTGGGTACCCAGAGGTGTGACTGTGTGGGGGACTCAAAGTGCATGCATAACTGCTCTCGATTGATATAACCTTTAAGCTAATTACCTGATTTTGCCCCTTCCTTGTTCAAGTCCCTGAATAAATCAGATCTAACTTTTCTGCATGTAATCTGACTGTGGTTCCACTTTGTGCTCAAAGTACTGTACTGTTGCTATGTGCTGTGCATAACCTTGTTTTACGGAGGTCCCCAGGGTCGAGCCTGAGGAACTAGCCTGGTGATAAGTGCAAACAGTGTGGGTACTTGTGTGGTGTACCAGGGTATTGTGAAAGTGATTATTGTACAGTATTCAGGACACTAGAGGGAAAGAGGGAGGTTACAGTGTCCTGTAGAGCTGTGCCCAGGTTAGCTTGACCACTACCAACCCTGACCTCCAGGTGGAGGCATCTGTTTCAGAACTCAGGCCCCTTAACCTGCTACTAGCCAAGCAGGCAGGGGTAGTAGCCTAGGATAGCGCCATCTAGGGGTTACATTTATTTCTGTCCAGATAAAACCTAAGGACTGTCTTAACATCCAGTGAGTAAGACTCCTTTCTCCCTTATTCTGAAAGTTGACAAATTAGGTAGGCAGGACAACAGCCTGATTAAGATGGAACTTTAACACCGGAAAAATTTGGGGTGTGTACAGAGAAATTGTCACTAATCCCCATAATTACTGCACCTAAGTCACATGGCAGGTCAAGGCCGTCTAGTACCAAAATAAATTCCTATTCAGTGGCACAGACCTCTCTAAATTTTGGAAAGTTGTACACTGTCTTCTTATTTCCTCCCCAAACACTCTGGGCCCACAGAATGATACTTGTTACACATTATCTGCTGATATGCTAAATCAGTTCTTCGTAGATGGTCCTTGGGCCCTTACATCTCATTTGGCAGCCACCAGCCTACCAATACTTTCTTCAACTCACTGGACTTTCAGTCTCCCCTGTCCAGGAATTGGAAGTCCTCAAAGAACTTCTCTCCCTGAATGTTCTCTCCTCTGGGGGATCTGAGGCCCTTCTTTCAGAAGCCTAGCCATTGGGGCTCCAGCCCTGGTCTTCCCAATCACCCACATTTTCAATTTCTCTTTGGACATGAGTACCTTCCCTTAGTTGGAAACATGCCTTAGCTGCCCACTTCATAAAGGAGACCCCACCAATGGCCCAACCAACTACTATCCATTATCTCTCCTTCCTCCTCTCCAAAATACTCTTGAGTATTTGGCTGGTCAACAAACAACTCTCTACTTACAATATTTTGACAAATCAGGATTTATCACTCCTGGTAGGTACATAGTTTATTGTTCGACACTTGGTCTTTATAATTTTTAAATGGTAAATATATAAAAATTTTGTACAGTATACAAATTACATTGCACGTTTTACATCAAAATCATGCAATAACCATGAATACAAATCTTTTACATTTTTTCAGATAAAATCTCCCAGCTTTGTCAGATAGTATAGCGATATTTCTGTTTTACATAAGTCATAACTTTCAGTGGCTCAAGATTATTAGTTCAAATTTGTAGCCTAGTGGACAGTAAAATTTGTACAACATAGACAATATAGTCAGAGGATTAGCAATGTGCAACGACTTGCGCTAAGCACAAACACAGAAATGTGCCCCGCCACTTATTCAAACAGCAGGATGTGCAACGAAAATCCATTGCACCACTGCACAACAGAATGTATGCAGCACAAGTACAGGGGCATGCCCATGAATATGCTGTGCAATGGCATATTCAGCCGAAACACACGTTGCAACTGTGGAGCAACCTAGAGAATGCGACACACAGATTTCAGCACTTATAAAGGAGGCTCAACCACACACAGCAGAGGCACAATCCAGGGAGCATAAGCCATAGATGCAGGGCCATTCCTAATGGAACAGGTGTTGAGGGTGAGGAGAGGATGAAGATGCATTACGTACCACCATAATTCTTGATCTTCTTGAGCAGAAGTCTCCACTACTCATTCACACTAATGGGATCTATGCTGGAGGTGCTAGGAACCACGGGAGCAAACTTTTGCAGAAGGGCGGCACCAGAGCTCTGCTCATGCGGCAATGCCTGTCTTGCAGTGACTCCAACTGCCTCAGTACCTTTTTTTTCCGAGGAGGTACAGCGAATTAACCTAGAAGGATAGCCTAACCAAAACCGACATAAGATAGTCCAGAAGACCCATATAAGAAGGGCAAGAAAGAAGTCTTCATAGCCTAAAGATTGAGGAGTGGAGACCAACAAGGGGATGGTGGTGGTGTGTGAATGAGTGGTGGAGACTTCATCCAAGAAGATCAAGAATTACGGTAGGTACGTAATTTCCATATCTTCCTGGACATAAAGTCTCCACCACTTATTCACACTAATGGTAGAGTACCGAGCTAATAATCCCCAAGAGGGTGGGGAGAGACCAAGAGCTCACAGATTTAGGACAGAAGTCCATTAAGGATGGTTCTGCCAAACGAAACATGTCATCAGGCATGGACATCTAGGGCATAGTGTTTGACTAAAGTATGCACTGAGCTCCAGGTGGCCGATTGCAAATATCTGCACTGGCACGTGTTGCAGATTTCTGCCAGGGATGCTGGGACCGGCCTAGTAGAGTGAGAATAGTGACTCTGCCTTCCAGCTTAACCTGCGCCTATTGAATAACAGTGGCAAAGGCATGCCACCAGCCATTCTGAAATGCATCTGATAGCGACAGGTTGACCCAGCCGGTCTCGCTGAAGGAAACAAACAGTTGTTGAGATTCGATAAATCTTTTGTCCTATCTAAATAGAAACACAAAGCCTTTTGACATCCAAAGGATGAAGAGAACACTCCCTTCATTTTGGAAGTTTGCAAAGTAAGTAAGAAGGATCAAAGGCTGTTTAGATGGAATTCTGAAACAACCTTAGGAAGAAACTTAGGATGGGTCCTAAGAACTACTTTGTCTTTATGAAACACAGCATACAGAGGGTCTGTGACCAAGGCATGCATCTCAGAGACCCTTGGCTGAGGTAATGGCCACCAGAAGGCCATTTTTCAAGTGAGGAATTTCAACTCACAGGTAGCTAGAGGCTCGAAAGGTTTTCGAGTGAGCATGTCTAGCACAAGATTAATGTCCCAGGTTGTGACTGGACATCTGATAGGAGGTCTGGTATGCAGAATTCCCTTAAGAAACCTCTTAACCACTGGTAACTGAGCCAGTGACAAGGAAAGTACTGGCTCATGATAACTGAAATGGCACAAAGGTGAACCTTGACTGTAGAGTATTGCAAACCTGAATTTGAGAGGTCCCAAAGGTGCTCTAGAACTTTATTTGGTGGGCAGGAAAAGAATTCAAAGAGGATTTTGCACCAGAGCGAAAATGCTCCCATTTGCGCTGTGTAAGTTTTCCTAGTGGCTGACTTGCGTGTAGCCAGAAGAATATCTGAAACTCTGTGGGAGACATTGAACCTGTTCACTTCTATCTCTTCAGGAGCCAAGCGTGAAGGTGAATCGATCTCACATTGGGATGGATCACAGGCCCCTGAGTCAGAAGGTTCATCTGAAGGGGAAGCAGTTCCGAGGGTTTCTGACATACTGTTGAGTAATGAAACCATATCTGCCGAGGCCAGAAGGAGCAATGAGAATCATTTTGCTCCCCTGGGACTCGAACTTGAGAAGTACCCTCTGAATTAGAGGAAGAGGTGGAAGAGCGTATAGAAAGTGTTTTGTCCACTGCAGCCTGAGCATCCTGACAGAGAAAATGCCAGGCCCTGGATTTCTGGAGCAGAAGACAGGCAGTTTTGTGTTGAGTGGGGATGCAAAGGTCCAGGTCTGGAGTTCTCACTCTCACGAATAATGACTGAACTATGGTTGAGTAGAGACCATTCGTGAGGATCTGTCTCTGTTCTGCTGAGATGGTCTGCCAGTTCATTCCTGCACTCCCAGCAGGTAGGCCTTAAATTAGAGCCTTGTGCTGCAAGCACCATTCCTACACTCTCATCGCTTCCCTGCATAAGGGCAAGAGGAGCCCCACCTTGCTTGTTGATGTAATACATCACTGCTTTGTTGTCCGCTTGAAGGAGAATGTTCTTGTGACAGAGAATGTCCTTCAAAGCCTGGACTGCATAAAGGACGCTCTCATTTCTAAGACATTTATGTGAAGCTGGGACTCGTCCTGAGTCCACGTACCTTAGTGTGAGAGTCTGACAGTGAGCACCCCACCCCATCAGGGACGATCCGTGGTAATGGAAATCTGATGATCCAGAGGAGCAAGGGATACCCTTCCAGAAGATTGCCCTCTTGCTGACCACCAGGTGAGTGACTTCTTCAGAGGTTCTGTCACCTTGATGAGAAAGGACTGAGGTGAGTGGTTGGGGATCACTGAGTACTGAGCATCCATTGAGAGGTTCTCATGCAAGGCATGCTAGGGGTACAGTGAACACTGAGGATGTCATGGACCCCAGCATCCGTTGCATCGAGATAGCTCGAACTGAGCTGTTCTGTCTGATGTATAAGCCATAATGTAGATATCGCCTCCTTCGGGTCCTCTGGTAGAAACGCTTTTGCACAGGAGGTGTCCAGAAGAGGTTCCTATGAAAAGGAACCTGGGAGGCCTGCAGCTGTGATTTCTTGAGGTTAGGGGACTCTCATGGATGAGCGAAAGTCTGAGGCTGTGGCACGGCGTCAAGAGTTCCTTGCCTGGAAGGGCTTGCTAGAAGCCAGTCGTCCAGATATGGGAACACTTGTATTCGACTTTTCTGAGATGCACTGCAAGATTGCACAACACTTTGTAAAAACTCACGGCACAGAGGATAGCCCAAAGGGCAGGACTCTGAACTGAATGCTGTCCCAAAGCCACAAACCTTAGGTACTTGCGATGCTTTGGATGAACAGGAATGTTGGTAAGCATCCTGCATGTCCAGGGAGGCTAACCAGTCGTGTTGATGAAGCAAGGGTAACAGGGTCCTAACGATATCATCTTGAATTTTTTGGGAAGAAACTTGTTTAATTTTCTGAGGTCCAAATGGAGCGCATGCCCCAGTTTTCTTTGGAACTAGAAGTAATGGCAGTAGAATCAAGTGTTCCATTGATCCAACTGAACTACTTCCACAGCCCTGTTGTTCAGAAGGCCTTGTATTCTGGAGGCAAGAAGCTCTTGACTGAAGAATTGACAGCTTCGCCTGCCGCCAGGAGACAACTCGAGGGTTCTCCTAAAAATTGAGAGAATACCTTTGCGGATTATCCAAGGACCCATTTGTCGAAGTTATGGACTTCAACTGGTTGTAGAACTGAGTCAGATGACCTCCCTATCTAAGAAGTCCCCTCGGGCAGCTGAGGTGGGACTTGGGCCAGAAACTCAGAAGGTGGCGCTGGGCGCTGGGTCCTTGCACCTTCTGTTGTGTTTTTCTTTGAGGCTGAGGGGCTTGATTTCCATTAAACCTCTCTCTACCTTTGCCTCGAAAAGGACTGACGGTTGTGAAACTGGCATTTGTTAACACCCTCGAGAGGAGGAGGAGGAGGTCTAGCCAATGTAATGACTGACCTAGTCTTTGTGTAGCCTCTAGAGCCTGTTCCACTTGAGGGCTGAAGAGATACACACCATCGAAGGGCAACGCCATGACCTGTTGCTGGGCATCATTTGTGAAACCTGAAGGCCAGCCAGGAATGGCGGTGGGTACAAATGCTGCCACCATCGCTCGGGAGTAGGTATCAAATGCGTCCATAGCTGCTTTAACCTATTGATTGTTGGACTCAATGCCCTGGTTATGGCTTGAAGAAGCTCTGAATTAGTGTCTGACTCAGTAGAGCTTCAACCATTTGTTTGAGCGAATGCCAAAGAATATACTCATATTGAGAGAAATAGCCCTGGTAGCTGGTGATACGCATACCCAGGGTGGATGCAGTAAAGACTCTCTTACCTAAAGTATCTATCCATGAGATTCTTTGTTTATAGGTCAGGCTGTAGTAGTCGAGGAAGGATGACCTTATCATTCTCTGCCAAGACCAGAGTAGGATCCATCAAAGGCTTGGGAGGCCAAAATGGTTCGATCCTTGGGACGGCATACTTCCTATCTATGGACTTAGCCACAGAAGGAATGAGACAGGATTATTCCACACCATTTGAGAAAGGGTCTCAAGGAGGGTTGTACCGGGAGAGTTAACCATAGGGATGTCTGGAAATGAAAATTACGCACTACTGTAATTTTGATCTTCCTTGTATCTTCACCATTCATTACGCTTGGGTTGTGCTGGGCGTGCACCCGCTTACGAGAGATTTTTTTAGGTCGGCACCAACTGCGCCCACGACAGCAACAACACTGCGCGCCATGCACGGTGGTGCGTTAGGTGTCAGAGACTTCCTCCATCACCTCAGTTCTGGTAGATGGAGAGGCGAAAAAAGGGTAAGAAAAGGAGATCAAGGCAAGAGGAGCCGAGGGACAGAAAAAGAAGGATATAAACTGAAAAGGAATAAGCCGGTAGAGGACAGAAAAGAAAGAGAGAGAATGCCTACCCCAGGATCAAGAGGGCCTCCTTCTGGGGCAGTCCAAGGGAGGAAACAGATAAAGAGAAAGAGGCAAAAGGAAGAAGAAGAAGAAGAAGAAGAAAGGGAAGAAAAACAAGGGATGTTGAAAGGGGAGAATGCCCATAGAAATATTGGCTGGAGAGGCTACAAGTCTGGAACCAAACAAGGGAACAAGAATCCCTCCTGATAGGACTGAGAGAAGGTTCATCTGAACTGCTTGTACAGATTGGACACAAAGAGCAGATTCTCTAACTTCTGATCATCCCAACCCCCATGCCCCCAGCTGTGAGAGCTCACAGACTGCCCAGGCAGAAATTCTGTTCCGGAAAGAAAGCTCCCAACTAGGAAGGGAATAGCTCCCTTAGCACCTTGTTATGCTAACACAGAAGGTGTGGGAGGGGGTAAGCCTACAGAAGGCAGCTTTGTATAAAAAGGAGAGAGTGGAACTCAATCCGGACTCTCTGAAGGCAAAGCAGGAACAACAGCTCAAGGTAAATGAAGTGCCAAAAGCACCAACCAGAAGAAGCGGACACAATATCAATTAATACCTGCCAGAGAGGAACCTGAAAATTGGAGCCGAACTATAGAGGACGGTCCTTCAGCCAGGAACTGAACAACATAGCTAAGGAGCCAAGAGGTCACCCTAGTACCAAAGAGAGTTCCCTCAGGATAGAATAAATCTACTCATTCCTTTACCTTGAGGAAAAGGATCCATCCAGAGAAGAATGGAGAAAATCAAGATAGGGTTTTTCCTTTTCTTGGCTTAAAGGCCAACGAGAAGGGAAGAACAAGTAGGGAGGGAGACTGCAGTGAGGAGGCCACTGAGGGGGAAGGTGGGCGGGGTATCAGTAGCAGATCGTGAAGATACAGAGAGATCAGGAGAATACAGTAGGTGCAGTAATTTTCATATCTTCCTGTCAATCTTCTCCATTCATTATACTAGGTGAGTACCAAGCTCCCCTCAGGGGTGAATAATAGAACCCCTGAGGGAACAAGACCCTCAATCTCCTGCTGGTGGGAAACAGAAGGGAAGACCCTGGGCTAATCAGAACAAGAAGCCTATGGCGGAGGAGGCTAAAAGTGTCCCCAGGGATGGGAAGATGAAGAAGCCCTGCAGAAGCCTCCTAGCCCTGGAGGAAAAGACAGGTTCCTGGAAAGCAGAGCAATCACCCTATGCCAGGTCAGGAGTGATAACCTTGATAGACAGCTATGCCATCCATCTAATACAGATCGCAGTCCCTGCAAGCCTGGAACCACCTCACTGGTGTAGTAAGATGCCCTTGCTTGGTGTCTTGCCAGCTCCAGGCCTATAGCAGAGGGCAATGGCCTGTCTAGATTGCTTGAATCAGGCATTGATGTTAGAAGCTGGATAGCATGCACCATAAATGCCTATTGTAGGCAGCATGGTGTGCCTGATGTGAGCGCAATGCCAACATCGCACGACAAGAAGAGAACACCTTCTCCCCACCGGGTCAAATTGTAAGGAATCTGAATTCGTGGGCGGTCAATTTCAGGCAGCGGTGCCCGAGGGAGTTTCAGGAATGCCAATCCTGAAGGCGGCTGGAAAGAGAACCCAGAGACTCCAATGGGGCAGAATACCTTCTCCTGCAGTCTGCCAGGGCTGGACAAGGATGGCTGATGACTGCCAGGAATGGATAGACACCTCCTGGAAAGGAATAGGCCAGGACAGTACCACCAAATGCTGGGCACTGAATTCACTGAGGAATTCACGTAGTCTCCCGTCTCGATATTGTCTCACCTAACAAAGGAGATACGGAAGATCCTCACCATCCTCGAAAGGAATCATTGATATTTAGTGAAATCAGCATCGGAGGAGAGATGAGCAGGGGTTCTCTCTCCGAGGAGGGAGATGAGGATGATGGGAGCTTGAATGTCCAGAGGACTTCTGGCAGTGGGATAAGCAAAACACCCACTCATGCATACATCTAACGGTATATGAGGAAGGCCACCGTAGAGCTCTGAATGTCTCCCAGGATAACTGGCCCATAGGACCCATATGGCCTGGCAGAAAGGGAGGTGGCTGCAGAGGAACAGGAGAGGGACAACCATGACGACAACTGTCCTCTGCTGAGGCTTTGAACTGGAAAACGGAGCCCGAGCTGGTGGGATCCTGGACAACAAACCAGGTCGCAGAATGGAACCCCGAAGATGCAAAGCCTGAAGAGCCTAGTAGGGGATCCTCCCATGTGACGAACCTGGGGCTGGTGCATGGGTCCAGGCGGGCAGCACAGCAACGCCACCAGAGGGGTCCCTGGAGCCCAAGAGGGAAATATGGGGCCCAGTGTACGGCTCCTACTGCAGGTGAAGACCGAGGTGCCTCATCCCGACCTCTCAACCCCCGGACCCTGAGAACGCCCTCCTCGACCCCAGCGACAACCCACCCTGAGCAGGTGCAGCAGCACCGGGACCGTTGCTACCGTAACCCCTTCAGGAGGATGAGCCCCTCCCCCACCTCCACCATCTCCCTCTAGGGACCCCAGGTGGGAGGCCCCAGGAGAGGACAGTAGAGGAGACAGAGGAATAGGGAAAGCTGTGGTCGCTTAGCACCTCATCTCACTGGAGACCCCAACCCGAAGAGTCAGGGTGCCAGGATGGGTCCACATCTGAATCACCCTCCTCCGAGGAGGAAGGGACCAGCTGGACCTCAATACTGACCACCACAGGGGTCTCCAGAGAAACGGGCCTGTGAATGACGCCGCGTCAGCTACAGTGCCGGCTGCCTCACATCAGATACACCAGAACCTGGCCCTGACTCACCGACGGTGCTGGTCAGACCCCGACACTGCCCCTTGGCACCAGGACCCGACATGGAACCACTTGAAGAATCAACCAGACCCACAGCACCACTGGCAGCACCGAGAGCCAACATGGCACCAGCGAACGAGGGTGGCGTCGAGGGTCCACCAGTGCCAGGCCCAACAGATCTGGCCTCGACACTGGGGAGCCTGCAACCCAAAGAGGTGACTGCGAGGGTGTCTCCACCGCTGCCCTGGGTGGGACTGCAGCATTCCCTGACACACGCGAAGAGGCCTCCTCCTCAGCAAGACCAGAAGATGAGAAGGCCTCCTCCTCCTCCTCCTCTCCAGACCGTATAGGCCTGGGAGGGGACCCAGAGGAAGGGTCTAAAGATCTTACCTGGGAAGCCCTGGAGTGATGCCGTCCCCAAAAATCAGCGGAGCCTTGCCGATCTTGAACGTGTGGACTTCTAAGATGTGATGGTCCATCGAGAAACAGGTGTCACACAAATCCATAACATGGTTGGGTCCCAGGCAGTGAAGGCAAACATCATGCCTGTCTGTAATGGAAAAATGCTGGCCACAGGAGCACCGACACATAGGGTTGCGCTGTTTTAGATTTATGCTTTGCTCCCCAAACTGGACATGGCAAAACAATATGAAACACAGAAAAAGGCTCCCAGCACCATAGAAATAAGGAATGGTCTTACGGACTGAAAACAGTTCAACGGCATCAGGAGGAACTGGAGAAGGAGTTGCAGGAAGGCCTATGATGCAGGCTCAACAATCTCACACACATGGTAGCAGGTGCAGCCTCGACTGTGGGAGAAACAGAACTGAGATGGAGGAGGAGGAGTCTGTGGCACCTAACAGCCACCAGATCACGCATGGCGCCAGTGCATTGCTGCCGACCTAAAAAAAAAAAATCTCCCGTGGCGGTTCGCACCTCCGCACAACCAAGCAGTAATGAATGGTGAAGATTGACAAGGGAAGATCATGAAGGTATTGGAGTCTTAAAAGCTTCCCAGGATCGATGTCCATAGTCTGGAGAGAAAGAGTGGAATTCAAATTTTTCAGCAGAGACTTAAATAACAGGTCCTCAACCACAGGCTCTGTAACAGAATTAGATCCTGTTCCTTCCACATCATCACCCAGTCTAAGATCTGGGTCAGGCTCAATATCATCTCCTGACAGTCCAGGAGGGACTGCATGGACAGAGAAAGGATTGAAAATCAGCAGAAAAGGGAAGGAAAAAGAAATGGAGGAGGGGCGCCTGAAGATTGGTAGAAGAAAAGCCCGCCTCGGCACCAGAAGAAGAGCACGGCGCAAAAGGCCACATGGCACTGAACCAAAGCAGATGGCGTGAAGAAGAATCTGATTGCCGAAAAGCCACACAGTGCCTAAGATGGTGCAGAGAAACTCAATGGTGCCAAAAGCCACACGGCGCCGAGAGCGCACTGAGGATGAGCCAACAGGGTGCAACGGCACTGAGGATGGCGCTGAAGGTGCCCCGGCACCAAAACAGCGCCGAGTGACCCACCAACGCCGACGGTGCTAAAACCAACTCAGGGTCCCGAAAATTAGAATTTGAGGGAAAAGAAGGAAGAATATCAGGAGATAGAGGCATCGTGTGGCCCCTGAGCTGCAACCATGTGAGGGAAAACACCTGAGCACAGAGTCGTGGCACTGAAAGAGGCTGCATGACTGGGAGGCCCAATCTCCCTGCCCGATCCCTGAAGAGCCCGAGGGCCCCTAGTGACTGGGCCAAGTAGCTGGACCAGCCTCCGAGCCCATTGCTCCATAAGAGCAGCCCACTGATGAAACTGCTCATCGGAAGCCCTACCAGAAGGCGGAGAAGGGCTCCAACGTTGAAGAGTTCAGAAACCAGAACCAGAAACCAGCAACTCCGAACGAGGAGACCGCAACTGACCCCAATGTCTGATCGCCAGAGACATATCAGAAGGCGACTCGAGTGAGGCCTTTCTTTTGACCTACGGGTCAAGAAGAGCTCAGGCCAACAGTGCTGAGAATGGAACATTTACTTTATGCTCCGGGGACTGCCCACCCCTCAGGCACTGGACCGTCTGCTGTCAGACTCCTTCCGGAGAAGGCGGCGGACCGGACCCAGCCCAGCTGACTGAATAGTTTATACAAAGTCTCCCTACCATCACCTGACCTGCTCATGGTCGACTCCACAATGTAGGCTGAGACTTCTTTCTTTGATAAGAACAAATTATCAAAGCTGCACTTTTATTCAAAAATACTACAAATAATAAACTGGAAACTATGCTGCTAGTTTTGAAGTCTGACTCCGGGCAAGCCGTTGTCACGGGAAGCGCACTGACAGTGGGAAAAAGGAACTGAGGTGGTTGGAGGGTCGATGCTGGTATAGCCATTGCTGCACAAGCAGAGGCTCATGGCACCACTCCTCACGGCTCCATCTCTGGTGCCAGCCCTCATGCAAAAGTTTGCTCCCGCTTGGGTCCTAGCACCTCCAGCAAGATCGAATTAGTGTGAATGAGTGGTGGAGACTTTATGTCCAGGAAGATCAGCAATGTGGCTGAGAAAGGGCCCAGCGGAGGTATGCCCAGTGCCCAGCCACATCTCAAGGACTATGGGGACATTGAGATAGTGGGCCAGTATCGTCTGAACAGGGAAATTTGAGGCAGCTATGAGCTGTGCCATGATGAGCTGCAGGCATGCACCAGAAGGAGTCATGCCATGACAGTGGAGACCAAGGTGACAGTAGTAATGTGTCTGCTCACCACAGGCACCTTCCAGACACTAGCGGGCACAATCTGCTATATCACAGTCGGCCATGTCCATTCTCCTCACCCAGGTCCTCAACGCTCTGCTGCCACATGCTTGAGATTACATAGATTCCCAAGCACACAGGTGCAGTATACAGCAAACTTGCAGGAATTCACAGGGTGGCACGCATGCCCTGCATGATAGGGGCCGTTGACTGCATCCATGTGGCGACACGTGCACCACCTGGTCCGGAATGGGCAGTATACATCAAAAGAAAGGGCTATCCCTCCGCCAACTGCCAGATGGTGTGCATGCCACTGGGTGCATCATCAATGTGTGCACTACACATCCCGGAGCACACATGATGCATCTATATGGCACCAGTTGATCCTGTGTCATGTTTCAGAGTAGGGTGATCCCCATGAGGCACCTAGTAGGTGAGCAGAACCTGGGAAGAGGTGACAGAGAGGCTGTGCAATGCACTACACAGCCACAGCATGGGGTGGTAGGGATGTGGAGCAAAAGGTGGGGTTACAGGACAGGGAAGGTGAATGGTAACAGTGCAGAGATGCATGGACAGTGTTGCTGACAGGCATGACAGACATGGATGGTGTGTCGTGAATGGTGGCATGGCAGCCGTGGCAGGGGTGTCCATGGCCAAGGCACACAGGGTGGTGGGAGGGTGGTGGTGTACATAGGAGTGTCATGGGAAACAAGCATGCCAGGTGGTAATCAGCACATGTGTTCTCCCACAGGTGACAGTGCATACCTCTGGCCCTGGCTGCTCACCCACATCCGGTGACCATCCAATGATGCAGAGGAGCGGTACAAAGAGGCACACATCACAACACGCAGTGTCATAGGGCATCTTGGCATGCTCAAGATGCGATTCTGTTGCCAGATAGATCTGGTGATGCCCAAAGTACAGCCCTGCTCAGTATTGTCTCGCCTAACATAGGAAATACAAAGGTCCCCAACCATCCTCGAAAGGAAGCACTGATATTCCATGAAATCAGCATCAGAAGAGAGGTGATGGGGTTCCTCTCCAAGGAGGGAGATGAGGAGGATGGGGAACTCGAATGTCCAGAGGAATCTCTGAGGTGGTGGGGATAGGCGAACACCCGCTCAGGCAAATATCTAACATATGAGGGTAAGGCCACCGTGAGTCTCTGAACGCCTCCCAGGATAACGGACCTGTAGGACTGACATGTCCTGGGAGAGAGGGGTGGCTGCAGAGGAACGGGAGAGGGCACCCACAAGTAGGTAACTGACCTCTGCTAAGGCTCTGGAATCTAGGGAACAGAGCCTGAGCTGGTGGGGGTCCCGGATAACAAACCAGGTCACAGAACGGAACCCTGGGGATGCGAACCTTGAAGAGCCTGGAAGGGGTCCTCCCAGTGACGTACCAGGGCTGCAAGGATCCAGAAGGGCAGACCACAGCAAGCCACTGGAGGGGTCCTCGAGTTTGGGTGAGAGGTGGGGCTCAGCACTACTGCTCTACCTGCACCCCAAGGGTAGCAGCCAGAACCCAGTGTGCCTCACCCCAGCCCTCAACCCCTCAGACCCTGAGGACACCCTCCTCGATGCCAGAGACAGAGCTCGTTGATCTGGGGTTCTCTCAGGGAACCCCCAAGACAGGGCCCCCAGTCCCCCTGAGAAGGTCAGCAGCACCGGGATGTCAGCTGCCACAGCTCCCTCTGGGAGAACAGACCCCCAATCTCCCCACTGGTCCTCCCAGGGACCCCAGGCCACCCCAGCCTGGGAGAGCTCAAAGGAAAACTGTTGTGGAGATTGAGGAATGGGTGCGCTGGGCGCCTAGCACCGTGTCCCACAGAAGACTCTGATCCCGAGGAATCGGGTAGCTAGGATGGATCCACATCTGAGTCGTCCACTTGGAGGAAGAGCCAACCAGAAGGACCTCAATACTGGCCACCCCAGTAGTCCCCTGTGAAACAGCCCCTGACGGCTGGTGCCACTCATGGTGCTGTTCGGCATTGGCGCGCCCGACAACACCCAGAACCCGGCCTCGACTCATCCGTAGAGCCAGTCAAGTCCCTGGCACCGCCCTCGGCACGAGTCTGACACGGCACCACCAACAGAGTCAACTGGATTCGCGCACCTCCAACGGCACTGAGATCTGAAGTGGTGCCAGAAAGCTGCATCGAGGGTCTGCCCATGCCAGGCCCAGCAACCGCGGGCCACGACACTGGGGGAGCCTGCACCTCCAAGGAGTGACTGCTGAGGCAGTGTCTCCACCGTGGCCCTGGGAGGGACCACAACATTCCCCTGACACTGCAAAAGAGGCCTCCTCCTTGGCAAGACCTGAAGATGAGGGGCCTCCTCCTCTCCAGACCATATAGGCCTGGGAGGGACCCAGAGAAAGGGTCTAAACATCTGACCTGGGAGTCCCGAGAGTGATGCCATCCTCCAAAAGTTGGCGGACCTTGCTGATTTTGAACGTGCAGAATTTGAGAACACGGTAGTCCATCGAGAAACAGGCGTCGCATCTATCCATATCATGGTTGGGTCCCAAGCACCGAAGAGCAGACATCATGCCGTCCGAATGGAAAAAGCTGGCCACAGGAGCACTCGACGATAGGGGCATGACCCACTTTCACTTAATGTTTAGCTCCCGAAACCACACATGATGAAAATAACTTTGTAAACAGAAAAGCTCCCAGTGTCGTCGAAAATAATAAAAGAACGGTCTTACTGGATAAACAACGTCGGAAATGAACCAGGGCGCAGGAGATAACACAGCGTCGAACTTAGAACTAAAATGGCCTAGTCGCAGTAAACTTTTCCAGCACTCCACACAGCAGGTGTAGCCTCGATGGCAGGAGAAACAGAACTGGGATGTAGGAGGAGTCTATGGTGCCCTAACGGCTGCCCCTCATGCATCACGCCGTCGTCGCTCTCTGGGTGAGCGTGTTGGCGTCAACTCCTCTGAAAAAAAAACCCTCCTGTGGCAGGTGCCGTCTCTGGCTTACACCCAAGCATTAATGAATGGTGAAGATTGACAAGGAAGATCTATCCATGACACTCCTGTGCTGCGCGAACTGCACTGGTTGCCGTGCAATGGAGGATCACCTTCAAGGTTGCGTTGCTGACCCATAAGACCCCTACACAGACAGGGACCGGGCTGCTTGTAAGACCTCCTTCGGCTCTACTGCCCCTCCGCCCCTCTCCACTCTGCCGACGAGGATTGCTAGAGGTTCCCAGGGTCTGTCTTTAAACATCAGGTGCTAGGGCTTTTCTTTGTAGCCTCGACCCTGAGGAACTCTCTACCTCATTGGATTAGAGAGTGCCTGTCCACCAAGACTTTGAGCCCTCATTAAAAACATATCTCTTTGGCCTGGTGTTTGTAGACAATATTTAATTTATTATTGCTGCCTGTTATTTAAATGTTTTATTGTATATTTGTTTTCATTCTGTATTTGCCTTTGGCTTTGAAAAGCGCATTATAAATAAATTTGATTTGATTTGATTTGATGCCGCTGCCAGAATAGGTAATCTCATTGGAGACAGTGGGCAGCTTTAAGAGGGGCTGGGACAGGTATAGGGGAGGGTAAGGGTCATAGGTAGGGAGGATGGGAGGAGTGGGAGAGGGGCAGAGGCAGTAGCTCAAGCTGTGAACCCTGCAACACGAGCAGACTTGATAGACAAACTGGCCTTCTTCTGCTGGCTTCTTCGTATGTTCGTATATTCATCTCCTGCACCACAGCGCACATCCAGCTCAGCTGGCAGCTATGGAGGACCTGGCAATGGAGGTACACAGGATGCGATGGCCTTGTGGTGTACGCGATAGCCACTGGACATTGAACATTCACCACCCATTTCTCCCTCCCTGCCCACAACCCACCAGGACTGTTGGTTTTATTCCTCTGTACATCCTACACTGCCCCTACCCATCCCGTTTCGCACCCCTATTTCTGTTGCCCTAGTGTGTGGACCCATTACCTGTTGCTGTGTTTGCCCTGTTGGCACCCGTTGCTGATTCTGTTGTTTTGTTCTACATTTTCTAGTAAGGAGTTTTCTACCATATGCCCATGTGTGTCTGTCTCCTTTGCATGCATACAGCTACACTATGCTGCTGTTGTTCATTGCTGTGTTTGGGCAGGTCCCTGATGGTGCACGTGCTGTCCCAGCAGTGCAGTTCTGTCATGTGTACAGTGGCCTGTGTGCCCACGTTCCTCTGTAATCACGGTTCCTTGGGTGGGGGCTGTGCACCTCCCCTGTGCTTGGTACGGTGCCATGTATCCCTCTCTGCCTGTGCTGGCCTGTGCACCCCTAGCCATGATGTCCATCCCGTGCCACTGTGCTGTGCTGTGTGTTTCTGTCTTGTCCCCATGTGTGTCTGGTATGGCGTGTGTGACATGCCTGGCGTCCATGGCATGTGGCTGTGCACACTATACATGCATGGTGCCTTCACACAGTGGCTCACGGTGTCTTTTCATCCCGTATTGGCTGTCGGGACTGTGGTGGGTAGTGCTAGGCCTGCAGCTGTCTGTTCCATGGTGTTCCATACTATGTCACATTGTCATCTGGGTCTGTGTGGGCACCAGGCATTGTCCATGGCACTTGGGCCCTGTGCCTCTCCTGTGCCTCATACCCATTGTCCTCTTGTGATTCACCCTGCCATCCCTGCCTTGCTACTGTGCCCTTGTGCAGCCCTGCCTGTGTCCCTTATGCATGGTGCTCCTTGCTCCACCTGCTATTGTCAGCATGCACACTTGCTCCTGCGCCGTTTAGGTTGCTCCAGCGCATGTCATGTTGCACAATGGCACTTTTGTGCTATATTCAGGTGTTTCTTTGCAGGCATATTCTGTGGCGCATCCATTGAATATTGCATCATTTTCCTATGGCGTACTCTGGGTTGCGCCTCATGCCCATTGCAGAACAATTATTATCTCTTTAGAGGGAGACCAAGGATAGCCAATATTGGACTAAATCATTTTTCCTTTTGATTTCGTACAGAGGGCAGTGCTACACTATATGTCTGAGATCATCTTTTTCCCATACTTGCACTTACATTTCAATTCAGTATATAATTAGCTGAATATCGCCAAGGCAATATCAAGTTATAAGTCTTCGTCATCCGGATTAGGTAGAATAAATAGATGTGGTTCCAGATTGTGTTTTGTTTTATGATTTTATGCCATCTACAGTGTTTCAACCTGTTAATTTGTTCCTGATTTTGTGCAATTGTTATATCTTGTAACCTTCTTTTCACCTGCCCGATATTCTCTGTAGGGTAATAGTATATATTTCATAAAGTAAGTGTCCCAGACCCAAAGGTAAGATATATTCTTTAATAGTTTTAATTGTTCTTGAGATAAAGTTCATATAGAGTATATTTTATTTCTTCCTCCAGGCACATTCTAGGTAGTCTGTGCTCTGGAAGAAGGAACAAATTCAAATAAAATTATTTTCCTTTCCATTGCCATTGTTGTAATTGGTAGTGCCCTAATTCCATTCTTAATATTTCAGATGGAACTGATTGTTGTACTTTTAAAATACATATGTACATTTAATTTATTTCTGTTTCTAAAGATTTTAAATTTGAGGAGTCCAGATTTTGTTTGCATATAATGTGATAATTTTTATTTTGACATTTATCCCTCTAACAGGCCTTTAATCAAGTCTTGTCCAATCTTTATATTAAACCTTTTGAATACGTTAAATGGTGTTTTAATTTTTTCATTTTTATTTGAGGAGTCCATGATAAGTTTTGCAAAAATCTTAACCCAAGATAGTCATAGAAAGTAATCATATTTATTCAATTTTTTATCACTCCTTGCCAATCAGGCTTTCACCCTGTCCACTTCACCTCTACTTCCCTACTCAGAATTACTGACCACATCCATTTACATGGATGCCCCATCAGGACCGGTGCTCTCTGTATAGACTTGGTTAAAGCATTTGACACAGTTAATCATACTGCTGTTAGACAAGCTAGTGGTATACCCTAACAGTGACATTTCTATGGTGACATGCTACGATCTCGACAACAGTTTATGTCGCCATTGAAGTGCCGCTGAAGGCAACTACTTTCCCCTCTCTGCACCCCCTCCTGAACTAACACCGACCTGGAGTTAGAATCTTTAGTTTGGGGATTACGAAGCCCCTGATGTAAAGAATAGAGCCAACTGTGCGGATCCATGCTGACTGCAACTTGCAGTCGGCATGGAAGCCATCGCTGCAATGCTGGTCGCGATCTTTTTGTTGCGCCCGGCATGGTAGAGCCCAAGCTAGCCTCTGCTGGTGTCTCTGCCTACTCAGTACTGTGGTTCTACTCCTACCTCTCCGACAGAACCCAGTCGAACAAATTAAGGTTCTCCATTACCTCTCAGCTCCCAGTCTCTCTGGGGTTCCCAAGAGGTCAGTCCTTGGTCTCCTTCTTTTCTTTGTTTTTATTAATGACCTCACATTTGCCTGACAGCATGCAAATACCACATGTATGCAGGTGACACCATCATCTTATACTCTGGACACTCCCGATGTGAGCTGTTTGAACTGCAATATCAATTTGTCTTGAACAGTTCACTGTTTGTACAAATGAAAATTATGTGCTTACGTAATTCTTGATCTTCCAAGATATCTTCACCATTCATTACTGGTGGGTACAAGTTGAGGCACAGGACCCGAGGGAGCATGTAGCTTTACAAATCTTGAGGAGGGAGCCAACGTTGGGATGGTGCCTCTCAAGCACAGTGTGGACTGGAGCTCCAGGTTGGCTAGTAACTGACGCTGACTCCTCTGCCTCCTCGGTTCTGTGTGCTGGAGAGAAAGGGAAAGAGTGGGGCAAGAGGACCAAGGGATAATAAAAAGAAAGGATATAAACAAAAACCTTAAGATTGACTGCAGGAGGGAGGAAGAAATACCCTAAGTTGGTTCTGGGCAAGGGTGACCAACACCCTGGGCAGGCCAAAGAGAGAAAGAGAGGAGACAGAGAAGAGAGAGAGAGAGAGAGAGAGAAAGAGAGGAACTGAATTCCAAGCTCTTGGGAAGGAGGGATTGCAGCCCTTCCTAGAGTAGACGGAGAACTTTCCCATGCAGGAAACATAGTTTTGCTCAGATTGAAAGAATAGAGAAGCAGGATTAAGCTGGCATACAGGGAAAGAAATGGCAGAAGCAGGTTTGCTCTAGAAGTCCCTAAGACAGGGAGCAACTAGGGATTGAAGACAGAGTTGACCATCTGCCAGAGAGAAGACACATATTCTCCCTTTTTACCCTCCTTCAATTTTTTTTTTCTGGAAAAGCTCCACCAGAGGGAATTGATAAATGATCCCTTCAAGGAGTTACTCTCCTCTCTCTCCCTCTAAAGGGGTAAGGAGATCATCCCTGAGACAGAACCTTCATGGACCTAGAGTCACACCTAGCCCATAAGGACAGGAAAAAGACAAAGTGTGATCAAGAAGCCCTCACAACACTAAGAAAATGGCAAGAGGAAGAGGATCCCTATACTATTTAGATAGAGAGAGAAGAAAGGCATCCTTGGAAGGCAGGTCCATGGGTTTACACCTGGATTGGTAACCCACGCCTGGGAATCCCCAGTAGGGATGGGCATAGCTTCTGAAGACCTGGGGGTATGCAAAGCCTGTGCTGGCAGTCCCATGGGGCTGGAACAGAGGAGGAAGGAGACTACTAGATACTGTGCAACTCCTTCAGGAAGGGTTGAGACCATGGTGGGATCACCGGGATTCTGCACTGTACTGCCAAGGAAGGACAGTGCCACATGAAGGACTCGATCTACAAATCAGGAAACATGAAGCTCCTCCAACATCATCAAGAGGAACCGCTGATAGTAAAATCAGCATCTGAAGAAATATATGAGGAGGTGTCCTCTTCCTCAGAGGAGGAAGCTGAAGATGTAGAGGAGCTTTGTGCAAGGGAAGGTGGTGCCCAGGAAGGAGGTACAAAACAACCTCATCAATGGACCCTAAGGTAGACAGGAATGCAGTCACCATTACCCTGTACTGTTCCCATGTTAAGAGACCCAGGGGACCAGAGGGCCCCAGAAGAGGGGAGGAGGAGGAGGAGGAGGTATAGGAGAAGAAGGAGGGAAGGTGGGTCACAAGAAGCCGAAAAGGCCCTCTGCCAGGGCTATGAGGCGTGCAGGGATCCCTCCCATGGGGAGGAACTGTGTTGCCCGCCACCGAAGACCACTCAACCTGTAAGGAGCGAACTGGGTGGTGCCCTTGAGGGAATTTCCCTTGGTGAGGAGACTGGAGCCATACAGGCCATCAGGGTGGTGCCAATCCCTACCGACTACAGATTTCTATCCACCAGGAGAGGAAGGGAGGCCCGAGTTGGCACTCTAGCTCCACCCCAAGGCACCAGGTGCCATGCGGCAGGCAGAGATGCTAGACTAGACCTCCCAACCTAGGCCCAGAAGAAGGGACCTGCCCCTCAATAAAAGCCCTCTCAAGGTAGCTGTCCAAAGGAGGGAGGGAGAACCCTGCACCCAGATCAGTGCCATGGTCCTCCCCAGCAGCTGGCCCGCACCAACAACTGAGACAACACTGGATCCAGTGTTAGAAACAGCTGAAGTGCTTGACCCAGCATCATCCCCAACCCAGCACCAGCCGCAGCACCAGTCACTGACCCGGCACGGACAAGGCGCTGCCCTCAGAACTGGCACCAGACACGGTGCTGCCTCTGACCTGGCACCAGATGCAGCACTGGGAATGTCCTTGAAACTGCAAGTGGCATCGAGAGATCCTGGGTGGCACACATGGGAACCAGAAAGAAGGGAGGCTGCCAAGAAGGCCTTGGACTGGGCCTGGAGAGTGACCGAGTTCCACGGAGCTCAGTTGCCAATTGGGGTCATCCCAACCTCATCTGACTCATCTAACAAGATCAGGGAGACCCCAGAGAATCAACGGTGGACACTTACCACTTCAGCACTGACAATGGTGTCAGAAGGAGACCTAGAGACACCAACAGTGCTGCTTCACTCATCAATACTGGAAGCAGTGCTGGGATCCGAGACAGCACCAGCCAACATTGCTGAGGGTGCAGTCAATGCAGGCCCCATGTATAGCGAAGGCCTCAACACTGGGGCTGTCCAGTCCTCTGAAGGGCAGTGGATTGCGAGGTGCTCAGCTGGCCCCCGGGAGGAACTGTCCACCTGACCCCTCACACAGGCTTTCAGTCTCAGCGAGACCCAAGTCAATGGAAGCCTGTTCTCCCTCAGTACATGTAGTGTCAGGAAGAAGCCCAGGGAAAGGGCCTGAAGAACTGACCTTGACATGGCCTATGCAATGCCGACCTCGAAAACCTGGGGGCCAATCCCAATTTTGAAGTACAGGTAACTAACGTGTGTCAATCCATTGAAAAACAGGCATCGCATCTATCCATGTCATGGCAGGGACCCAGGCAGGAAAAACACTGTTCATGTGGGTCTGTAATGATCATGGAGCTGCCAGGCACCAACGCATTGGGACAACTCCACCTTATGAGATTGTTTAATATGTCCCAAACCAGACATGATTGGATGCAGAAAATAAAATAACAAAGTGGAAAACACTTGATGCCGAACAGTAATAAATGAAAGTAAAATAAACCTGAAACCAGTAACGGTGATGGACTGACGGCGTTGAGAAAGAGGCTGGCATACAGAACCTTCTGGAGTCTTCTGCTGCAGGTGCTCCCACTAAGTCGTGGTACTGTACCTGACGGCTGGAAAGGTGAACTGAGGTGGCAGGGAGTTGACGTCAGTTACTGGCCAACATGTGAGCGCCACGTTCCACATTGCACTTGAGGCAGTGCCACCCCGATGTTGGCTCCCTCTCTGGATTTTAAAGCTATGCTCCTGCAGGGTCCAGCACCTCCAGCTCAGACCCACCAGTAATGAATGATGAAGACTGATCTCTAGAAGATCATCTGTTAACACTTTATTCTCACGAAGCCTTACAATGTCTTTTGTTTCATGCCCTAAAAGTAGTCATATTTGTGAGAAATAATACTAAATGTGCAAATCCACAACATTTAGTACTACTTTGTGATTATCTAACACATTTATGGAATTGCCTATGACTACTGAGCAGGTAGCAACAGTACCAGATTAGTGCGTAGTGAATTTATTTAATATAGGAATGCCACTATCACTCTGAGTGCTAGGGTATTTTTTTGTCTTTGTGCTTGACAAGTATTTAGGCTAGCCATCCCTTCTTACAGCTGCATAGTGAGGAGTTAAGTGTGATGTAGTGCTATTATACTGAGAATGGGGCTCTGCAAGCATGTGACTATGAACGCACCACAGCTGTCTCCTTCCACCAAGTGGAGTTGAAGCAAATCTCTCTGTGTCCTCTCCATTCAGTACAGTGTGGTTGCTCCTCCCTCCCCATCACACTATTTTTGCACCCAACCACACTGCCTGCTTTGACATAATATCACTCTAAACAGGAAAGCTCCATTCCACACTGAGCTGAGCGTGGAACAGAGTTTTCTTACATACAATGATATTAGATCAAAGCAGGCAGCAGGTTCAGAGTCAGAACCAGTTACTGGTTACATAACTTAATAGTTTTGTGAGTGTGTAAGGGGAGCTGCAGGAAGTGATTTGCAAATAACAGAGAAGCTCAACTAGATCCACGGCACAGCCAGTGCTTATGATTATGTCCTGCATTATTTAACGTGCAGCTACCTCAGCCCCAGCAGATTTGAATGTCAGGAAGACACAGCAACCAGGAAGAATCAGAAAAGTAAACTTAAAGACTCATGGAAGAATCTGCAGTGGACCACAGGAGCATCTTGAGTTGTAGTAGTGGCTGATAGAGACTCAGTCCCAACTCCTGGTCCTGGTCAGTGGTCATATGCTATGATCTTAGTGGCAATCTCTGGACCCTACTAATTCCAGGACCGGTCACAGAGCTAAGAAGATTCAATCTCTCTAGTCAGCTTGGGCAGGGTATATCACCAGAACTAGAAGCCCAAAAATTAAAGTAAGTGACACTGACTTTTCAGTTTATAGTGCAGAGTGCCCAATTCATACTGAATGCCCTGGCACTGTTAAGAAGAACCCATTCAGTAGCTGTTGCAAGATGGAAACATCTTTTCAAAGCATTCCTGCCCCTGTCATCTGTATATTGTGCTGTTCAGTAAAATGTTTTAACTGGGGATTGTGTATTTATGTTTGACTCTGAGCTGAAGGGTTTTGCTTCTTTTAATTCCATTCATTATTCACTCAGCTATTTCATAAGTCAGTGTGATGTGTGGAAAAAACATAGTTACTTTATACAGTATATCATATAGTGTACACTGATTGCTGGCAAACATTCACTCCCTCTAGTCTAGATTCGGGCAGAGTATACTACCAGAACCAGAGCAGCCATTGGCCAGGCTAAAAAAAAAAGTGTAATTTCATTTTGCTAAATGGGATTTCTAAACCAGCAGTAGGGAATAAGGCACAAAAGCAAGAAGTAGGAAGTGTGCTCCGATGTCTGAGAGAGATAAGTACTCCATGGCATTATAAACAGTCACATCACTCTCTTGTCACATTATTGTACTAGTAGCCATTTTGAATCTGACCAGATCTTGTAAGTTATTCTAGTGGCTGTTTCTAATTTACATGCTTCTGTTATAAAAAACTGTTTTAGAACCGTATGATGTACTTTATGTTCCTGTTCTTCTCTTCTCTTTATTGTTGGCACAATGCATTGATGTTCTACTAAAGAACTCTGTGGTTGTTTGGGACATAAACTACATCATATGGTTCTAAAATGGTCTTACCACCATATTATAAAGCAGAAACAGTCACTGAAGTTACTAAAAGGCCAGTATAGATGGAACAATAACAGGGTGTGATCCAGTACTTAGGAAAAGGGTGAAAATATGCCAATGTATATTTTTTAAGGTTTTCCTTTTTTGTCTTTGTTTTTTGCTGGGAAGAGGCAAGGGTCCAACTTCCAAATGTTTTAATTAAAGAAGTTCTACCCTCAAGGAAAAGACTAAAAAGGAAAAAAGGGCAAGAAGCCCATTCCAAGAGGCATAAGAAAGAAGAGCTGAACCAAGAGAGAGAGAGAGAGAGAGAGACGGAGAGCCTGGATAAATGACAAGAAGTGCCAGTGTGCAAGCACAATAGGGTGAGCTGCCCGGAGGCCTTGGCTCCAACCTGAGCCGGAGATGGTGGGTGGGCATGTGACTGAATGAGGAAGATGTTCTGGAAGATCAAGAATTGCAGTGAGTACATAATTTTCATGTCTTCCAAGAATCAGTCTTCACCACTCTCTCACACTTATGAGTCAGAGTACCAAGCTGTCCCCAAAACAGGGAGGAGTTGGCTCATGCTGAGGGAAACACTATCCCTCAGCCCTCTGGTGGAAGATAACCACTGGAGGGCAGAGACTGTTCACAGATCTGGTAGGACCCAAGACTGATAAGGGGTAGGTGGAGGCTCTCATGGCCTTGGAGCAGGAGGGCACCACAACAACTCATGCCTGACTCGGTGGGAGAAGAATTAAGTCCTTTGGAAATGCAAGTTAAGAACACTTCACTGGGCCAGGGGTGCCATCCAGGAAAGTCAAGCCAAGTCATCCACCAAAACAGACTCATGCTCCTGCCAGCCTGGATGCTACCTTGTTGGCATCATACGATGCCTAACTTGGGACTCACCAGCTTCAGACCTTGGGAAGAAAGGGAAAATGGCCTGCTTGGTTAACTCACAATCTGGCATATGTAAGCTAGACCTCACCTAGTTCATCCACAGGCACCTGTAAGCTGCTTAGTGTGTCTAATGTGCAGGAATGACATCATAGTGTGTGTCACCAAAAAATTATTTCCCAAGCATCCAACCCCACAGAGCCGGAGTTAGTGGAGTGGTCATGCACAGTGTGCTTACGCCAGAAAGGGTCTGCAGCATTAAAATCCCTGAGGTGTAGGTGAGGGATAGCTCCTGCAGACCCTGTGGGAGCACAGTATCTGCACTGGATGTCCCTACGGGCTGGAGAGGGGCATAGGGACAGGGTCAGACATTCCTGATACCTCTGAAAAGGCCAAGACCAAGAAAGGATGACAAAGGAGCCATCGCTGAAATCCCCAAGGAATCTCAGCATCAGGGTAGCAATATTTCAAGTGTCAGTTTCAGAACTGGGTCCAGTGTGACTTCCCTCATTTCCAGCTGCATCTCGAAGCCCAAGGTCTGTGTTGTCATCCTCCATGGTGATTAGGCGCTCAGAGAAGAAAATAACAACCACTTTGGACTCAGAGACAGGCCCGACTCTGGAACCCACCACTCTTCTAGCACTGTGAGTTGCTCCAGAAGGAGGACAAGTTTGATGGTTGGTGCTGTCATGCACACCCATACAGGCCTTAGTACCAGGAGCTGGGGTGTCACCAGGCTGTGACATTAAAGTTCTCAATGGTGTAGACTGGTGATAGCTTCAGACTCCCCACTGGTGGTGTCTGCAGCCCCGAAGGGCTGACAGATTAGTGGAATACTCAGGCGGCTCCCCAGAGAAGCCGGCTGTCCACCAGACTCTCCCAACACCTGTGACATGTCACTGAGGTGAGTGTGAGATAATCCTGAACTTCATCAGTATCAGATGTAATGGGAAGGGCTCAGGAAAGAGCCCAGGGACCTTACTTGGTATCCCTGGCAATATGCACCTCCACAAATGGGGGCCGAATGATCCCACTTCAACACAGTGTTCAGCTGCATGACAGTCCATAGAAAGCAAGATCACACCTATCCATATGCAAATCACCTACAGATGTTGATGCTGGTCCACTTTCAGAAGCATGGTGCCCGAAAATCCACAGTTTGCAAAGGGTGCTAACAGGCACCCTTTGCAAACCGTGAGAGGCTTTTCGGACCATGCATTGCTTTAAGTTGACCAGCATACATTCTGTGGGATTTTGCATATGCAGCCCATGATGCTTGCATTGTGGGGCATGTGTGACTTTGTATTTTCTTGAAACTTGGCTTCCCAGCCAAATGCCCTTTGGGTAACCCTTGCCTCAGTGTTACGCACAGAGGTTCTTTGTCTTTTAAACACCTATCCATGTTGCGGTCAGTGCCAAGGCAGATCCACTATTTCCCAGGCCAATCCTTGACAGCGACTGGGCCCTGCAGGAGCACTGACACATGGGGTGCTGCCTTTGTCCTTCTTCTTCAACTTCTTCTTTGCCCCTGAAGATCCAGAATACCAGGTGAAAACGACATTTTCAGGATAGTGCAGGAAAAACACACTTCCAGAATAGTGTCTGATTAGACAGCTACAGGGATAGCATAGTGCAAGGCAGGTTACCACTACCCTGTAGCTCTCTAGTCACAGTGGAGGAAGGACAAGTATAAGGCAGCGTGGTACCCTGCTGAGCTGCTCCAGTGGTGGGAGGGACTAAGGCCCGAGTGGATGTCCTGGAGACCAGTGTTCTGTTCCCAGTCTCCTGACCGTTTTTTTGTTCAGTTCCCAGTGTTATATTTAGTTTGGTCTCCCCCACCTTCACAGATGTAATTCCTCCCCAAAAATATTTCTCCTTGCCCTGAGTAGCAACCCCTCGGAGTTGATTCTATTTAGTTCAAGGGTGCAGGAGCAAAGCCCCTCGCGTTGGGGTGCAGGGGTGGAGAACCCCACAAAAAATGATTATGTACCTACTGGAATTCTTGATCTTTCTATTGCATCTTCACCATTCATCACTAGTTGGGTACTGGCTGGAGGTTAGAACCCCATGAGAGCACTTTTTTTTTGGAGGTGGAGTTGACGTGGCAGCGCCACTCTTGAGGCCGATGTTAACATGTGGCACTCATGGGTTGCCCATTACCTGTTATCGTCAGTGAGAAGGATAGAAGGGATGGAGGGTGGGGCAAGGGATTCAAGAGATAGAAAAGGAAGGATATAAAACCAAAAGGAGAAATAAACGACAGAAAGGACAGGAAAGAGAGAAGCCTAAGGGATTGGGGAAGGGCTCAAATCTCTGGGCAAAAGGATTGCATAGAGAAGGAGGAAAAGGAAAAGGGAAAGGAGGAGGAGGAGGAAACACGCCCCCAACAGAAACAGTCTGAACCTCTTGAGTGGTAAGCCACGGGGTTCTAACCCTCAGGCTGTGGGATGATTAAACTGTAGGGACTTTAGGCATAACTACATGTCCACAGTACAGCGAAGGTAGGCACAGAAGCCAGAGCCAGAGTCAGAGCTTGAGAAGAACTCCTTACTTGAGGCGAGGCAGGCCAATGAAACAGGGTGGGCAGTGTCTACCTCTCCTGCCAACTTAACAAAGAAGGTCTGAAAGGAACCCTGGCAAACAGCTCAGGTATAAGGGAAGATGAATGGAATGGGATACCCTCCAAAGGGGTGTAAAATAATATTTAGGGGAACAGCTTAGGGGTCCCAAAGTCCCCCCTCCACTGGCTCTCTTGAAGAGGAGCCCAAACACCAATCCTGAGAGGAAGGAGAGGAGGAGAGAGAAAGAGACCCCAAGACCCCAGTAGCATAATCCTCCTTGTTTGCCTATGTAGAATATTCCTCCACCGAACCAGAAGGGAGAGAGGAGGAGGGAAGTGCTAAAGACCAAACAAAGGGAGACAAACAGGAGGAGGATCACCCAGAGACTGAGGCCCCAGGGGAAGGAGGGTGGATTTAGTGGTGAATGGTGAGATAACACGAAAGATAAAGAATTATGGTACATCACGTAATTTTCATATCTTATCTGTGCTGTCTTCACCATTCACCACTAGTTGGGTGAGTACCTGCCCCTCAAGGGGGCCCAACATCTCACTAAGGGACAGTGTCCCTTAGCCTCCAGTGGGGAGACACCAGAGGAGTAACCACTACAGGCCTGGCTAGGCCTGGGACTGATCTGGGTAGTAGGGATCTCCTCACAGGAGAAGGAAGGCACCCCTGAAGCTTCGCCCTAACCCTACAGGAGAAAGGTGGGTTCTCTGGAAAGTGGGAGAAATCACCCTGCCGGGCCAAGGTGACAACCAGGATAGTCAAGGCCATGCCCGACCACCCAAAGCAGATCGCTGTCCCCACCAGCCTGGAAGCCACCTCGCTGGCATCGACAATGCCCTGCTTGGTGCCTTGCAAGCTCCAGGCCCTGTGCGGAGAGGGCAGTGGCTTGTCTGGTTGCCTCTGAATCAGGCAAAGAGGCTAGAATTTGTCTAGCCATGACCACAAGTACCTGTTGAAGATAACATGATGGGCCTGATGCACTGCCACACAGGCAAGATCCTTGCCGAGGAGAATGTCCTTCTGCCCCAGAAATCAAAGTCCGAGAAGTTCAAATCCAGGGCCAGCCACGGTTCGGGCTTCTGTGCCCAGAGGGGGTATGCAAGAGTGTCAGGCCTGAAGGGGGGTGAGGCAGAGATCCTGGAGACCCCAGAGGGATGCAATACCACTGGCAAAGATCCCTTAGAGGCTGGAACTGAGGAAAAGGGACATCGCCAGAACGGTGCGATGCCTCCTGCAAAGAACAGGGCAGGCGAGGACCAAAGGCGACTGCCACTGTACTCATCTAGGAAAGCATGCACCAACTGGTCGGATTGTGTTCTCCAAGGATGGAGATATGAAGCTCTCTCGAGCAACCCCGATAGGAGGCATTGATAGTTGGAAAGATCAGGCCGCTGGGGATAGGTGGATGGATGGCCCTCCCTTGAATGAAGAAGACGAGGAAGCCAACGAGGCTCAGAGATTCAGGGTCAGGCTGCACTGAGGAATGTTTAAATATCTACTCATCCATGGCTCTAAGGTAGGCAGGGCAAAGTGCAGCCGTGGCCAGAAACTGCTCCCAGGTAAGGGGCCCTGTAGGACCGAGACACCTGGGAGAGAGGAGGAGTTGGCAGAGGCACGGGGCCAAACACACCGAGGAGGAGCATAGCCTCTGCCTGGGCAGGAGGACTGAGTGGATGACCCCAAAGGAGAGGGAGACCTGGTGGTCCCAGCAGACAAGAGCCGCTTAACCGGACTGGAACAACTGGAGTTGTGGCCAAAGGAAGAAACCCCCTGCGAGGTGACTGGGATTGTGTGAGTCCAAAGGATGACCCCTGACCTCCTGCAAAGATGTACCTCTCACAGAAACAGCAGGGAGATGCGCGGACCTGACTACAATCTCCTCCCAGAACCCAGTTGGGTCCCTGGGAGAGTGCTGCACTGAACCCTGGCCACTCAACCCTTCAGACTCTGAAAAGCCCTCTTCCTCACTACTAGCTGAGACAGCTGACACCCCATGGCCAATTCCTGGGAGGCAGCTGGAGGTGGAGCACCCTTCCCTGCCTGGGACACCCATTAGCCCAGAAGTAGGGCTAGCAGGAAATGAAAATTACGTACCTACCGTAATTCTTGATCTTCTCCTGTATCTTCACCATTCATTACTGTTGGGTGTCAATGAAACACGCACCGCCGTAGAACTTTTTTTTTTTAGAGAAGTCGGCGTAATGGTAACCCCTAGAGTGTGCCTGCCTAGACTCCTCCTCCATCCCAGTTCTGTTAGCTAGAGAGGCAAAATAAGGATCAGAAAAGAGAGTGAGGCAAGAGAGCTGAGGGATACAAAAAGGAAAGGATATAAACTGAAAAGGAATAAGCCAGTAGAGGACAGAAAAAAGAGGAAAAATGCCTACCCTAAGGGACTGCAGGGCCTCACTTTGGGGTGGCTCTAAGGAGGAACAGATAGGGAGGAGAAAGAAGAAGAAGAAGAGAGAAAAGAGGATGTCAGGAGGGGACAATTCTGCCATTAAGAGATTGGTTTTAGGTTATAAGCTCGGAACCACAAACTAGGGAGCAAGGATCCCACTTAGAAAAATTGGAGAGGCTTAACCGAACCTCTCACACAGCTTGGACACTAAATGCAGATTCTCTATATCTCCTGCCATCCCTAACCTTTTAGACTCCAGCTGGAGCTCACAAACTACCAAGGCGGAAATTCTGTTCCAAAACAGAGCGGCCAAGTAGAAAGGGAAAGAAGCCCACTAGAACCTTGCTAAGTGATAACAGTGGCATGTGAAAGTGGTGGGTTGGGGGCCCACAGAGGGTACCCCTTTATGAAACAGACAGAGGGAACTCAATCGGACTCCCAGAGGCAAGGCAGAGAATACCACTTAAGGAAACCATGGAACAGCACCAAACCAGTAGAGGCTGACATAAAGGATTAGGACCTGCCAGAAGGGGCCTGGGAAAGAGAGGTCAAGCCATTTAAGGGACCATCTCTTTAACTGTGAATTGAAAAACATGACTAAGGAAGAGGCAAGAGATGCCTATTAAGGGTAGTCAGAAAGAGTTCCCTCAGGACAAATAAATTTAGCTTGTTCCTCCTATTCTCAAAGGGAGGATCGTTCAGAAGAGCGGAAGAAAAGCAAGATAACTGCTTTTTTTTTTGATAACGACCAAGGGAGAGGAGAGGAGCGAAAAGGGAGGAGAGATCAAGAAGGAGGCCCTTGAGGACAGTGGGCGGATTCAGTATCGAACGGTGAAGATACAAGAGAAGATCAAGAATTATGGTAGGTATGTAATTTTCATATCTTCCCTTGTCAATCTTCACCATTCATTACTGTTGGGTGAGTACCAAGCCCCCCGAAGAGGTGGGTATGAGTAAACCCTGAGGAACAGATCCCTCAGCCTCCTACTGGTAAAAAGTAGGGAGGGAAGACCTAACCAATAGACTAGGAAGTCTAAGGTGGGTGAGGAGGAGGAGGCATCCCGAAGGGCTGAAGGAGGGAGGTTGCCCTGAAGATGCCTCCTCACCCCTTGGGGAAATGGTGGGTCTTCCAGAAGGCAGAGCCAGTCACCCTCGCCGGGCCATGGGTGACAGTCAGGAGAGACGAAGCCATGCCGTCCGCTAATGCAGATCACTGTCTCCACTAGTCTGGATGCCACCTCGTTGGCATCGTAAAGATGCCTCAGCTTGGTGCCTTGCAAGCTCCAGACCCTGCACAGAGGGCAATGGTTTGTGTAGACTGCTCTGAGTCAGGAAGTAGGGCTAAGATCTGAGCCAGCATTGACCACAGATGCCTGTTGTAAGCAACCTGGTGAGCCTGATGAGAAGAAATGCATAATAATGCATGACCAGAAGAGAAGACTCTTTGTCCCCACCGGTCGAATTCAGCAGACTCGAATCCGGAGGCCTGTCATGTGCCAGGCGTCGAGGCCAAGAAGAAGTATCCAGGGACGTCAAACTCGAAGGTGGGTGAGGCAGAGAACCTAGAGACTGTGGGGGCACAATACCATCTCCGGCAGTCTCCTGGGCTGGGAAGAAGTGGCTGGAGACTGCCAGTGCAGATAGATGCTTTCTGAAGGGAATCAGCTAGGAATGCACCACCAAATGGTGGGTGCTGAATTCACTAAGGAAAACATGAGTCTGCCACTTGGTATTGTTCCCTACGGATGTAGGAAATATGAAGCTCTGAAACCATCCTTGAAAGGAAACGCTGATAGTCAGTGAAATCAGCGTCAGAGGAAAGGTGGACAGAAGGTTCCTCTTCTTCAGTTGAGTAAGATGAGGAGGCAGTGGAGCTCGAATGACCAGAAGACTCCTGCAGCGGGGAGGACAGGCAGAAGACCTGTTCGTCCATGGCCCTGACATAGGACAAGAAGGCCACCGCAGTAGCTCTGAACATCTCCCAAGATAATGGCCCAGTGGGCCCCACATGGCCTGGGAGAGAGGAGGTGGTTGCAGAGGGATGGGCAAGGGCACCTATAGTATGTGCCGACCTCTGCCAGAGCTCTGGATCCAGGTAGCTACGCCAAGACTGGAGACCCTGAGATCGTGCCAGGTTACGTAGTAAAGGGTAAGAGACAACCGAAAGAGCCCTGAAGGGAATCTCCCTGTGATATGCCTGGGATTGCATGAGTCCAGAAGGGCAGCCTTAGAACCGCCACCAGAAGATGCTTAGAGACCTTAAGAGAAAGGCGAGATCAGTGCTACACCTCCTCAGCACTCCTGCAGGGCAGTGGGGGTTCATCGCTGCTCTGACCCCTACCCCTCAATCCTTCAGACTCTGAAGCAGCCCTCTTCCTCGTAACCAGTGGTGGTGGTCCCTGCTGAGCAAGACCCGAAGGGCACTCGCTGAGGTAGAGTCCTCCCTCTGCTGGAAGGACTGACAGCACCAGGAACGGCAGCTCCCTGGGACCTGTAAGAAGAGGGTATCCTCTCTGAACATCTGAAGGGTCCACCATGGAAGACTCCAGGCCACCTCTAACCATGGAATGATCGGGCTAACCAACTCCGGGAAGTCCGGCAGAGGAACACTGGACCGTCCTAGTCCTGCGGCCTACAGGAGGTTCAGAGCTAGAAGACTCAGCCGCTGGTCTGGGTCCTCACCTGAATTGTCTCCTCCAAGGAGGGTTGACAAGGGAAGACTCCATCTCAACACCCGCAGGAACCGCCCAGAGGTGGCACCAGGCCTTGTACCGCCATAGACTATGACGACAACCACGTCTACAGAGTCATCCGCACCTAAGCGGTGCCAGGTTCCTGGGCCACACCGCCGAATGGTACCGCCCGAGTCCCTTACACTGTGAACTGCGCCGACATCCAGCACGACACCGCTTGACGGTGCCTCTCCCAGGTCCCTCGGGCACTGCCGAATGGCACTGGGACCCAGCGCAGCCCCGCCCAACAATGCCACCCAAGTCCCCAGCACTAAGAACAGTGCCAAGGCCCTGCACACACCACTGCCAATGGTGCTGCCCAAGTCCCTGGCATCGTGGACGGCGCCCGCGACCCAGAACACACACTACAGTGGCACTGCCAAATCTCCGCACCGCAAACGGCACCAAGACCCAGAACGGTGCCGCAGGATGGCCCGCCCGAGTCACCTGCACTGTGAGCTGTGCCAGACCCACGACAAGGACAGATGGAAATGAGGGTCCACCAGTGCCGGGCCCCACAACCAGAGGCCACAACACTGGGATCCACACCTCCACGGAGGTGACTGCTGGACGGCGCCAATGGCGTGACCCAGGAGGATCACACCATTCCTTTGGCACTGAAGAAGAAACCTCCTCCTCCTCAGCAAAGCTGGAAGTGGAGGAGGCTTCTCCTCACAGGCGTATAGACCCGGAGGGGACCCGGAGGAAGGGTCGAGAGATCTGGCCTGGGAAGCCCTTGGGCAACGCCATCCTCTGAAAGTCAGCGGAGCTCGTCCAACTCAAAATGCATGGACTTCCAAAACACAGCGATCCATGGTGAAGCAGGCATCGTAATGATCCATATCATGGTAGGGTCCCAGGCACCGGAGACAAACATCATGACAGTCCGTGACGGAAAACTGCCGCCACAGGGCACTGATGCATAGGGGCATGGCCCGCCTTAGATTTACATTTTGCTCCCAAACCAGACATGATGCTAAACAATTAAGTAAAAACACAGAAAAGCCTCTGCGCCATCAGATTAATATAGAAAAAGAACGGTCTTACCGATCGATGACGCTTAGCAACGGGAAACGGAATGAAGGACTTGAGTACTGAGGTCTATGACACAGTATCTATTGCGGCTCCAATGAGCAGGTGCAACCTCAATGGCAGGAGAAGCAGAACTGGGATGGAGGAAGAGTCTGCGTGCCTAACGGCTGCCCTCATGCTCCACGAGGCATCACCTAGGGTGGCGCCATTGACGCCAGACTCTCCAAAAAGTTCTCGTGGTGGGTGCGCGCCGCTGCCGACACCCAACAGTAATGAATGGTGAAGATTGACAAGGGAAGATCAGCCACAGAAGGGTGTATGCCCACCAGTGAAGCAGACGGTCTCTGGTTCCGGTTGCCATGTGGTGTCCACCTGGCACCCAAGGCTGGTCAGTACCACCAACCCCAGAACCAGAGGAATCCACCTGCCCCCAGTAGGGGGGCTTAGTGGAGCTGAAGCACTCGACCCTGAGGAATCAGAGTAATCTGGGAGCCAATCCAGGTCAGCCTCTGAATCCTTGGAGGAGGATGGTGAGGTCCAGACCCAGATAACCCCCAATCCTGCCAGTCCCAGGACCATGAGTGGGACTGCTTCTCCCAGGCACCGTGAACGGCACCGGAGTCAGAGGTGGAACCACCCATGGCGCCGCCCCATCCCCGTGCCGCAAACAGCACTGGAGTCAGAAGCAGCTCCACCAGCGGCAACGCACAGGTCCTGTGCTGCCCCACAGAGCCACTCCCATCTCTGGCATTGCAAATGGTGCCAGAGCCAGAAGCAGTGCTGAGGGCCAGCCCAGTGCCACCCATGGTGCTACAAGTGACACCAGAGTCAGGGGTACTGCTGACAGATGGCACTGGCTTGGACCCATGGGTCACAGAGCACAATGTCAGGGGACCCTTTGCTTCTGAAGCGGTTGCAGAAACAGTGCCTCCACCAGCCCTGAGGGGCCAGACTGAGCCTCCTGCACCATGGAAGAAGCCTACAGCCACCCATGAGGCTAAAAATTGAAGGAGGCCCCCTCCTCTGCAGGCCATAAAGGACCAGGAGGGAACCGGAGGAAGGGCCGAGAACCTAACTTTGGCCTTCCGCGTGAGCCTGTCCTCCAAAAGTCAGCAGCGACGCCTGACTCTTGCGAATGCGCCGGATTTCAACACTCAGCGTTCATAGAAAAACAGGTGTTGCAACGATCCATATCATGGTCATGGCCTAGCAGGTTAAGCACCGTCATGCTGGTCCATGGTGGAAAAGTCGGCTGCAGGGACACCAATGCATTAGAGGCCAACCCGCTTGAAGATTTCTTCTTGTCCCTCGAATGAGACATGACCGACGGAACATAAAAAACTAAACAAAGGTACTCAGCGTTGTCAGAAAAGAAAAGGAACTATCTTACTGGTATACCGGAGACAGCGCCAAGCACGGAGGTGAGCAGAACTTTGTAAATGGAGTCGACAGACTAGGCCACAGTTGTGACACAGTCCTCACACTGAGAGCTTCCACAAGGTCCTCACTCGATGGCGGAGAAGCAGAACTGGAGCTAGGGCAGAGTCGATGACAGGTATCAGCCAACCCACGAGCTCCGCATAACATGTCGGCCTCGAGGGCAGTGTCAGCCCATGCATTGACTCCACCTCCAAAAATAAAATACTCCCATGGGGTTCCTGACCTCCAGCCAGTACCCAACTAGTGATGAATGGTGAAGATTGACACAGATATGATCTCAATTTACATGTTAGGTGTTGTTAACCATGATAGCAATTGGTGTGTCTTTGGACCGCTACCATTGGCTTTGTTATTGCAGTTGCTCTTTTGGTAGGGCACTGTTATTGCAAAGCGTCACTTTCCATTTGTGGTTTTGACTGCACTGTTGTGGTGTTGACCTAGTGCCAAGATCCAGCATAGTGACAGACAAAAATGAAAGTAGAAGGAAAAAGGGCTCAGCGTTGAACTGATCAACAGAAAGATGGTACCAAGAGAAATAAACAATGCCATAGAGTATTCAACATGGAACAGAGGCTGCATCAAGCAGAGAAGAAAAGCTGTGTCACAGTATCCAACAACTATAGCTGCTCCCACTGTGTGCACTCAATGGCAGGAAAAACAGAACGTGAGTGGGGGCAGCATCGGTTGCTGGCTGGCTTCGTGCGATGTCACTACATCTGCCTCGTGGGCAGTGCTGGCACTGACATCAGTCCCCTCACTGAGCTGCAAAAGTTTCCTCCCAAGGGCTTAGATCCATCAGTATAACTGAATGGTTAGGATTGATTCTTGGAAGATCTGCATGCATCGCCATCACACTAATGTGGAGATGTGTTCCTGAGGAGTCCAGACACCATATATCTGAGACCTCAGCAGTGGGCCCCATTTCAGCAGGAAGGCATCCATGATGAGAGTCATCTCTGGCTCTTTTGGGAGAAGAGGAAGCCCTGAGGATGTTGGCCCCACTAACTATCACAACAGGGACCTCACCAGGGTTTGGTCACCTGAATAAGATAGTTTTGAGGGTGCAGTGCCTTTGACCACTGGGTACTGAGCATCAACTGAGTTGTCTTCATGTGCAGCCTTGGCAGAGGCACTGTGAACAATGAGAAGGCTATTACATCCAGTAATCACTGCATGAAGTGGGGCTGGCAATCTTGTGATCCATGATGTAGCATGCCATCTGAAAGACTGCCAATAGTCTGCTGTCTGGGAGAAGGGTCTGAGCCTGGGTCACATTCAGGACAGCTCCATGAACAGCAGTTCCTGGGAGGGCTCCAACTCAGACTTTGAGTGGCTTAGTAGAACTTCCATGAATGCTAGGAACTGAGAGACAGTGGCCAGCGTGTGTGCTGTCTCCCTGCCTGGAGGAGCTTGAAATAAAGCAATCGTGCAGATACAGGAAGACTTGGAGTCCTAGCTTTCTTATTTTTTCTTTCAGTTTATCTTTTTATTCAGATTTTTAAAAGGCAAACAATCTTCCAATACAAGAAGTTTGATACAAGTATTAAATACAGCAGGGTCAATATAAAAAAGAAAAAGTAGAGAGTATCTCATGTAACCCAACAATATCATATAAGATATTAATGTGTATAAATCAGATAAATCAGCCATGAACATATTTGTAAGGTACTTGGTGCACAAAAATTAAAGAGTTACAAAGCAAGTTGAGAATGAGGAGTTATAGGTCATATTTAGATACATAGCATGAAATATAGCATATCTTCTTGCTGTATAAAGTGTAGGAAGTATAGTCAGACCTTGTAGAAAATTAACAATAATATTAATCATAGATACAACAAGACAACAGAAGAAAGAGGAAGAAACTCCTAGCTAAAGACAGACAACAGTATTTTGAGATTATAAAATATAATAAAAGCATGGAATATATATTATATGGTTATCGTTAACTATCAATTATGTGCTGGAAGAATCCAGATATTTAAAGTAGTCTTGCCAACCACTTTCATATTCATTTAGTCAGTCTGAAGCAGCGTAAGTGATCTGCTCAAAGGATGCATATTGCGAAAGGTTTTTAAGAATATCAGAAAATTAGGCATGGAAGTAGTTTTCCAGAGCATCAAGGTAAGTTTAACCACCTCTGTTGGGCTTGGGAAAGGGAGACATTAGGGGAAGTAAAATGCATAGTAAAAATATTTAGAGTCGAATATAAAATTGTAACCAAACACCTTAGAAGCAAACTGGTGGACTTTAAGCCAGAGTTTAAGTATGGGGTCACAGTTCCATAAAATGTGGAGCAAATTCTGTTGGGGGACTTGCATCACCAGCAATTATTATTTACCAGGCCCATAAGATGTAATACAGATGGTGTCCTGTATCATAAATGAAGAATTTTAGTCTACATAAGTGAGCTGCATACATCCTTGAAAGTTTTATGGCAAAGGAGCCAGCATTTGTGCCATTGTGAATCAGTTATATTGTAATTTAGAAGTAAGCTCCATTTGGATTTTGCTGCTATAGAGTGGTCTGGTAAACTATTTCTGATATCTTTATATATGATACTAGGCAGGTTGGATGCAGTGTTGATTCATAGGAAGATATGGTGATCATATAGGGATTGTATGGATTGGTGATGATGAAAAGTATGCATGCAGAACGTAATTGTAAATATTTCCAAAAATCATGTTTGAGTAAGTCCCACTTATCGCAAAGTTCTGAAAAAGTTTTAGATTTAAAGAGCTTTTCCAAAATATCACCCAAAAAGGTTATGCACTTATTTTTCTACATCACGACAAAAATCGGATGTATCTCAAGAGAAAAATCTTGATTGCCCCATAAAGGAGCATAAAAAGAGGGGTTGGGTTTAGATGTTTATGAATCTGTTTCAATAGTATACCGATGGAGCAATAGTAGGTGGGATCTTAAATTAGAGGTAGAATATTATAAATGTAGGAGGTGGGAATATTTCCTGGACTTAGCGAGGCATCCATTTCTACCCATAATGGTGTTTTGAATGTTGGTTTACAAAACCATCTAGAGGTTTGGGCAGTCGAAAGGCCCATAAATAAGCTGTAAACCAAGGGAGTCCGAAGTCTTCCTTAGACCCATGTGAATGAAGTTTAGTGCTTGAACCTAGGTATTTTCCTTCCCATATAAAGTTGCTAATTAACTTATCAAGTTTAGTTAAGAGATTAGAGGGAGAATTAGAGGATATTAGTAAAGAGATAAAGTATTTTAGATGTTATAGACATTTTAATGGCAGCTATTTTCCTGTAAAAGAAAGATTAAGTAATTTCCATCTGTCTAATATGGTCTTAATGTTGGTTAATACTGAAGTGAGACTGACTTCCCATATTTTCTCTAAATTTGGAGTGATTTTAATACCAAGTTATGTGAGGCCATATGGTATGGCAAAAACCCAAAGGTGTATTCATGGAGGATTTACAAAAGAAGTTTAAGAGTAGAGTTTCTGATTTATTATATTTCAAGGCTAGTCCAGAAAGCGAGTGAATCTGATAAGTATATTAACCAATGGTTGACCAGCCTTTTCAAGATTTCTAACAGGATTAAGAGGTCATCAGCATAAGATAATGAGGTATGACCGAGTTACCAATAGGAATCCCTTTAATATTATTAGATTGATGAAGGTAAGCAGTAAGGGCCCCATAGCAAGGATAAATAGTGAAGGTGATAAAGAGCAGCCTTGCCTGGTGCCTCTCGTGTTAAATAAAAAGGGTGACAAAATGTAGAGTTGTAAGAATTTCTAGCAGAAAGCAAAGTGTATAATAATTTAATCCAAGAACAGAAGTTACTGGTAATGCCAAAGTGAAGTAAGACCTGATATAAGTATTTCCAATTTAAAGAATCAAAAGCTTTTTCAAAGTCAATGGTGATAGCAGCTGCTGGGATTTAAGGATTTAGCTCACTGTATTAAATTAAATAATGAGGGTAGATGGTTGGTACCTGTTCTGTTTTAATAAAACCAGCTTGGGATCTATCGCTAATTTAGAAATGAGTGGTTCCAAGCATAAAGTTAAGAGTTTAGCGAAGATTTTACCATTTGTATTTAGCAAAGAAATTGGTCTATAATTAGTAGGGAGGGAGGAGGGAGGGTGCTTGCCTTTTTGGGAAGTACTGGTTTAATAACTTGGTCATTGTGGGAGGAAGTTTCCTGTTTGTGTAGCTTCCTGAAATACATTAAAAGCAGGGGCAAAAGCGTCTCAGAGAGTAATTTATAGAAATCAACAGGAAAGCCGTCTCCACCTGGTGATTTACCTGATTTTAGAGAAGATAAATGCATTTTAATTTCTTGTAGGAAAACGGTTCATCCAAAAAATCCATATTCTGGTCTGAAAGGAGAAAGTTGTAATTTATCTAGGAAATGTTGTATGTGGGTACTGGGAACATGTCAGGGCTGGGCATATAGCTGTTTATAAAGGACATCATAATATAGTTAATGGAAGGGCTATCCATATGTGTTTACCTAGGTGATCTTTAAGGCCAGCAATATGCCTTTCCATCTGTTGAGCTTTAAGTTGGTATGCTAATAATTTACCATATTTGTCACCATGATTCCAGAATTTATGTTTGGGTTTAAATAAGGCTAATTCAGTTTTACGGATATAAGCTCATTCATGTTTATTCTAAGCTGTAATATTTCTAGATGGAGAGGAATTAGGATCTGGTTTGGCAATTTTAAAGTATTGGTTTTCTTTGTCTTTAAGTTGTCTTTCTATATCAGCTAGATGTTGTTCTCTTAACTTTCTCCGGTGAGCTGCATAAATGAAATTACATTACCTACCGTAATTCTTGATCTTCTTGGACGAGTCTCCATCACTCATGCACACTATTGGGATCTGCGCTGGAGGCACCAGGACCCATTGGGAGCAAACTTTGCTGGAGGGTCAGTGCCAGAGATGGAGCCGAGGAACGGCGCCACGAGCCCCAGCTCGTGGCAATGACTATCTCAAGGCGTGACCCTCCAACCGCCTCAGTACCTTTTTACCAAGGAGTGCAGCATAACTAACCTAGAAGGGTAGCCTAACCTAAAAACCCGGACATAAGATAGTCCGGGCGACCCGTATAAGAAGGGTCAAAAAGAAGTCTTCACAGCCCAAAGATTTGAGGAGTGAAGACCAACAACAGAGGTGAGCTCGGGATGGAGGGTGGACATGTGAATGAGTGGTGGAGACTCGTCCAAGAAGATCAAGAATTATGGTAGGTATGTAATTTTCATATCTTCCTGGACATAAGTCTCCACTACTCATTCACACTATTGGGAGAGTACGGGCTAATAATCCCGAGAGTGGCAGGAGAGACCAAGAGCTCACGTTTCTAGGACAGAAGTCCATTAAGGATGGCTCTGCCAAGGGAAGAATGTGTCTGGCATGGACATCTAGTGCATAATGTTTAACGAAGTATGCACTGAGCTCCAGGTGGCCACATTGTAAATGTCTGCAATGGGCACATTGTGAATTTCCTGAGGGATGCCGTGACCACTCTAGTAGAGTGAGCATAAACCCTACCCTCCAACTTAGCCTCGCCATGGAATAAGCAGTGTCAAAGGCATGCCACTAATCATGCTGAAATACATCTGATAGTGACAGGTTGACCCAGCTGGTCTAACTGAAGGAGACAAACAGTTGCTGGGTTTTGCAAAATCCTTGGTTCTATCTAGATAGAAGCGTAAAGCTCTCTTAACATCCAAAGAATGAAGAGATCGTTCTCCTTCATTTTGGAAGTCCATAAAGTAAGAGGAAGGACTAGAGGCTGGTTTAGATGAAAGTCTGACACAACCTTAGGAAAAATTTCGGTTGGGTCGAAGGACTACTTTTCCTTATGGAACACAGTGTACGGAGGATCTGTGACCAGGGCATGTATCTCAGAGACCCTGCGAGCTGAGGTAATGGCCACTACAAAGGTAGTCTTCCAGGTGAGAAATTTTAGCTCACAGGTGGCCAGAGGTTCGAAAGGTTTCGAGTGAGCATGTCTAGCACAAGATTAATGTCCCAGGCTGCAACTGGACGTCTTGTAGGAGGTCTGGTATGCAGAATTCCTTTAAGAAATCTCTTAACCACAGGTAATTGAGCTAGCGTAAGGAAAAAACGGCTCAAGATATGCTGAAATGGCACTAAGGTGAACTTTGACTGTAGAGTACTGCAGACCTGAATTTGACAGGTCCAAGAGGTACTCAGAACCTTATCTGGAGGACAGAAAAGGATTCGGAGAGGACTTTGCACACCAGGCGAAAACGCTTCCACTTAGCTGTGTAAGTTTTCGGGTGGCTGGCTTCCGAGCAGCCAGAAGAATATCTGAAACCCTACGAGACATTGAACCGGTTTACTTCTACTTCTTCAGGAGCCAAACATGAAGGTGAAGTGATCTCAGGTTGGGATGAACCACAGGTCCCTGAGTCAAAAGGTTCATCTGTAGGGAAGAGGTCTCGGAGGGACTGCAAACATACTGTTGAGAAGCGGAAACCACAGCTGTCGAGGCCAGAAGGGAGCAATGAGAATCATTTTGTCCCCTGGGATTCTAACTTGAGGAGCACCTCTGAATTAGAGGAAGAGGAGGAAAGGCATAAAGAAAGTGTTTTGTCCACTGCAGCCTGAACGATCCTGACAGAAAGTGCCAGGCCCTGGATTTCTGGAGCAGAAGAGAGGCAGTTTTGCGTTGAGTGGGGATGCAAAAGGTCCAGGTCTGGAGTTCCCCACTCTTCAAATCGTGACTGAACTATGGTTGAGTCGAGAGACCACTCGTGGGATCTGTTTCTATTCTGCTGAGACTGTCTACCAGCTTGTTTTGTAGACCGCTTGAATTAGAGCTTTGTGCTCCAAGCACCATTCCCATACCCTCATTGCTTCCCTGCACAAGGGTTAAGAATGAGCACCGCCCTGCTTGTTGATGTAATACATCACTGCTTTGTTGTCCATTTGAAGGAGAATGTTCTTGTGACAGAGAATGTCCTTCACTGCTCGGACTGCATAAAGGATGGCTCTCATTTCTAGGACGTTTATGTGAAGCTGGGACTTGACTTGAGTCCACACACCTTGAGTGTGGAGAGCCTGAAAGTGAGCTCCCACCCCATTAGGGATGCATCCTTGGTAATGGAGATTTGATGGTCCAGAGGAGCAAAAGGATATCCGTTCAGGAGATTGCTCTCTTGAGACCACCAGGTGAGTGATCTCTTTAAAGGTTCTGTCACCTTGATGAGATAGGACTCCAGGTGCGAGGTTGGGGACCACTGAGTACTGAGCATCCACTGAGTGGTTCTCATGTGCAGATGTGCTAGAGGTACAGTGAACACTGAAGATGCCATGAGACCTAGCATCCGTTGCATTGAGAGAGCTGTAACTGAGCTGTTCTCCCGATGTGATGAGCCATTTGAAGGATATCTTCCTTCTGTCTTCTGGAAGAAAGCCTTCGCACAGGAGGTGTCCAGAAGAGTCCCTTATAAAAGGAGCCTCTGGGAGGGCTGCAGTTGTGACTTCTTGAGATTCAGCAGGACTCCCATGGACGTGGAGGGAGAGGTCATCTCTACAGTGTCCAGAGTCCCTGTCTGGAAGGGCCTTGAACATATTCGTCCAGATAAGGAACACCTGTATCCCGACCTTTCTGAGGTGTGCTGCGAGAACTGCACAACACTTTGTAAAACCAGCGGCTCGAGGATAGCCCAAAGGGCAGGACTCTGAACTGATAATGTTGCCCCAGAGCCACAAACCTCAGGAATATGTGATGCCTCGGGTGAATAGGAATGTGCTGGTAAGCATCCTGCACATCCAGGAAGGCTAGCCAGTCATTTTGTTGAAGCAAAGGCAACAGAGTTCCTAGCGAAATCATTTTGAGTTTCTCCCTGGGGAGAAATTTGTTTAGCTTTCTGAGATCTAGAATGGGCGCATTCCCCGGACTTCTTTGGAACCAGAAAGTAATGGGAGTAGAACCCCATGTTCCGTTGATGCAGCGGCACCACTTCTACTGCCCTGTTGTTTAGAAGGCCCTGAATCTCGTGGCGAGAAGGTCTGACTGAAGGTTGACAGCCTGAGCTGCCGTTTGGGAGGATGATCCGGAGGGTCTCCAGAACATTGAGTGAATACCCTAGCGAATTATCCAGAGGATCCATTTATCTGAGATTATGGACTTCCACTGGTTGTAGAAGTACATCAGACGACCTCCACGGAGAGGAAAAGTCCACCTCGGGCAGCTGAGATGGGACTTGATCCAGCAATTCATAAGGTTGCGCTGGGCGGTTTGGGCCTTGAGCATTCTGTTGTGCCTTCTTCTGAGGTTGGGCAGGTTGGTTTATATGGAACTTCTCCTGCCTCTGCCTCGAAAGGACTGACGATTATGAAACTGATGTTTATTGGCATGCCCTAGGGGGCAGGAGGGGTCGAGCCAACTTAATGGCCGACCTGGTCTTTGAGTAGCTTCTAGAGCTTGCTCTACCTGAGGACCAAAAGATATGCACCATCAAAGAATTAGCATGTTACCTGCTGCTGTGCGTCATTCGTGAAGCCAATGCGCAGCCAGGAATGGCCGCGTGGTGCAAATACCAGCAGCTGTGAATGAGAAGCAGTGTCGGAAGCATCCATGGCTACTTTAACCTGCTGGTTGTTAGATTGATACCCTGGTAATGGTTTGAAGAAGCTCTGGCTTTGCCTCCAACTCCGAAAGAGCTTCCACCATCTGCTTGATAGAGTGCCACAGGATATACTCATACTGGGAGAAATAACCTTGGTAACTGGCAATACACATATTTAGGGTAGAAGCAACAAAGACTCTCTTACCTAAGGTGTCTGTCTTACAAGATTCTTTGTTAATAGGTCGAGCTGTAGTAGTTTGAGGAGGAACGACCTTATCGTTTTCTGCCAGAACCACAATAGGATCCATAAAGGCTTGAGACACCAAAATGGGATGATCCTTGGGGCTGAATATTTCTATCTATGGATTTAGCCACCAAGGGTGAGACCAGGATTATTCCATACCATTTAAGACAGCGCCTCGAAGGAAGGCTGAACCGGAGGAGTCAAATCTGTAGGGCTCTCCGGCATGAAGGTATTGGAGTCTTAACATTCCCAGGATCGATGTCTGTAGTCTGGAGAGAGAGAGTGAAACTCATATTTTCAGCAAAGACTTGAATGACAGGTCCTCGACCACAGACTCTCTGTAGCAGTAATAGATCCTGCTTGGCTACCTCATAACCCAACTGAAGGTCTGGGTCAGGCTCAATGTCATCTCCTGACAGTCCAGGAGGGACTGTATGGACAGGAAAGGAATGAAAATCAGAAGAGAGGGAAGAAGGTAACGAGAAAAGAGGAGTCCTGAAAAGCAGAGGGAGCCCCAAGAGCCCCTGGTGCCGAGGAGGCGCGGCACCAGAACGACGCCTAGGGACCACCCGCACACAAAACGATGCTGAGGGACCATGGTGCTGAAATGGTGCCAAGAAGCCGCAAGGCACCGAGGATAGCGCCAAGCACACCACGTGCCGAGGACAACGCCGACAAGCCGATCGGGCCAAGGCTCCGGAACACCCCAGACTCCGAAAAACAGGTTTTGAAGGAAGAGGAGGAGCAGGAGATAAGGGCATCGGTGTGGCCCTTGCGCTGTAGCCATGTGAGGGGGAAACACCTAGCGCAGAGTCGACGGCACCGAAGAAGGTGCTGCACAACCAGGAAAATCCAACGCCTCTACCCGTCTCCTAATGAGCCCTAAAGTGCATGAGAGACTGAGCCAGGTAGCTGAACCAACCTCCGAGCCCATTGCTCCATAAGAGCGGCCCACTGATGAAACTGCTCATCTGAAGACCTACCTATGGGCGGGTAGGGCTCCGATGTCGAAGCGTTGGCTACCAGAAGCAGAGGTTGGCGACTCGAAGGAGGAGACCGCAACTAGCCCGATAACTGAACATCTAGGCGCAGACATATCAGAGAGGCGACCTCGAGATGTCTTCTCTTTTTAGACCTATGGGCAGAAGAACTCAAGGCGGCGGTGCGAGAATCCGACTGTTTATTTTTATGCTTCGGGGGACCGCCCATTCCCGGGCATTGGATTGACCATTGTCAGACCACCCCTCCGGAGAAGGCGGCAGACCGGACCCAGCCCGACTGACTGAACAGCTTTACAATGAAGTCTCCCTACTGTCACCTGACCTGCTCATGGTCGACTCCGTCAAAGTAGGCTGAGACTTCTTTTATTTAAAAAAATAAAAGTAAACTAAGCAATACTTTATCGAGATAATACTACAAAATAACAAAACTGAAAACAATGCTGCTAGTTTGAAGTTTGACTCCGGAGGACAACGACGTCGTCACTGAAGCGCATTGACGATGGGAAAAAGGAACTGAGGCGGTTGGAGGTCGACACCGAGATAGTCATTGCCACGTGAGCTGGGGCTCACAGTGCCGTTCCTCGCAGCTCCATCTCTGCGCTCTGAACCTCCAGCAAAAAGTTTGCCCCGATGGGTCCTGGTGCCTCCGGCGCCGATTCCAATAGTATGAATGAGCGGTGGAGACTTATGTCAAGGAAGATCTTATAATTTCCTCCCAAATCGTGGCTTTTAAAGCTTCCTAGATTGTGCTCAGGAAGTATCTGAAGGGTTATTAAAAGAGAAAGTCTTGTATTTGTAGCTATACCCAGGAAAGAATTCTGGATCTTTAGGTAATAGAGGTCCAGACACCATGAGGGAGATTTGCAAGGTGGGGTGCCCAAAACAGGTGTATATTTACTCTTACTGGAGAGTGATCTGATATTACGATTGGTAGAATGGAAGCCTCGATTACTTTTTCAGTTATAGAGGAGATGCAAACCAGTAGTCAATTCTACTATAGGATTTATGGAGTGAGGAGTAAAAGTATAATCTCAGTGTCAGGGTGATAAAGTCTGCAGAGGTCTGATAGACCAAAATCTTTCATAAATAAGGAAAGAGCTTTAATACATCTGGGATGTGCATCTAAAGAGGCATTACTTCTATCTAAATGTACGTCCAATGCAAAATTAAAGTCACCTCCCAATAATATAGGGAATTGTTTAAATTATTAGACATAGGAAGAATTCATGGGTATCATAATTGGAGGCATAGACATTTACCAATGTTAGAGGACCAGATGGAGTGTTAAGTATAGCTATCACCCATTTGCCTTCTGCATCACAGTTTTATAGGGGTCTAATTAAGGTTTTACGGATCAAAATTGCCACCCTCGTTTTTTTCGAGGAAAAGGACGAGGCATTTATATACTGTATATGACTGACCCAGTCCCGCTTAAGCCTGTCATGTCCTCTGCCACTAATTTAGTTTCTTATAAGAATGCAGTCTTTGCTTTGTGTTTTTAAGGTGTGAAAGTATTTGTTTGCGCTAAGTGAGAATTGAGTCCCTTAACATTCCAGGTATATGGTAGTAGATTATTCCTATTAACAGAATAAGGAAGATGTGAAAACTAACCGGAAGAGGGACTCAAAGGGTTAGGGTAAAGGACATCATACTAACATACTAAAATGCCAGCAGAATAGGCCTAATGGTCTTTTGTGTCTGCTCATTTGGTCAGCCCCACCCTGGGAGCTGACCTTACTGCCCTTGTCCTCTCTCTGGCTCCTTCCCAGTCCCGGATATTCCCACTGCACAGGACTTTGCTTCCAGAACCCTTCCCTGTACCTGTCCCACCCCTCTTGAAACCCTCTACCGTCTCTGCCTCCACCAGCCCCTGGGCAGCGCATTCCATGGCTCCACCACCCTATCAGTGAAGTAGCACCTCCTTTCTCCCCTGAATCTCCCCACTCCAGCTTCCACCCATGCCCTAGTTGCCCCCTTCCTTTGGAGCATCCTGGCTGTTCCCCATTTAACCCCTTCATGTACCTGAAGACCTCTATCATGTCCCCCGTCCCTTCTCTCTTCTAATGTGTACATATTTAGCTCTTGAGCTCTCCCATAAGTCCTGTCCCCAAACATAGAAACATAGAAGTTGACAGCAGATAAGGACCACAAGGCCCATCCAGTCTGCCCATTTTTTTTCTACCTTATAAATGTGCCATCGACCTTTGCTCTGTCAGTGGCCTATCTATTCATACTCATTTGTATTGCCCTTATGACTATCCCATGCCTGTTTGAAGCCTGCACTGTATTCATAGCCACTACTTCTTGAGGTAGGCCATTCCATGCATCCACCACCCTTTCTGTGAAAAATAATTTCCTCACATTCCCCTTAATCGCCCCCTCTAATCTCATGCTGTGTCCTCTTGTCCTGCTATTTTTCTTATATTTAAACATGTTAGACTCTTTCACCTTGTTAATGCCCTCAAGGTGTTTGAATGCCTCAATCATGTCACCTCTTTCCTCCTTTGCTCAAGGGTATACATATTGAGCTCTGTTAATCTGTCCTCATATGTCTTCTGATGCAGTCCCTGCACCATTTTTGGTGCCCTTCTCTGGACTGCCTCAATTTGGTTAATGTCCTTGTGAAGGTGTGGCCTCCAATGCATGCAGTACTCCAGATGGGGCCTAACCAGTGTCTTGTAAAAGAGGACTATTACCTCCCTCTGACGACTTGTGATACCCTATTACACCCTAACACCCCCCTCGCCTTACCTTCTGCTTTAGAGGTCTGCTTGATGATTCCAGGTCATCAGTGATGATGATGCCCAAGTCTCTTTCTTCCTTTGTGACTGCTAGCAACTCCTCCCAGCCTATAAGTGGCTTCAGGTTTTCTCTCTCCCTATGTGCATGATCTTGCACTTCTTTGCATTAAATCCCAGTTGCCACTCTTCTGACCATTTTGCTAGTTTATCCAGATCTCTTCTCATTCTGCCCACCCCATCTGGATCTTCTACTCTGTTGCAGATCTTGGTGTCATCTGCAAACAGACAAGCCTTCCCCTCTAGTCCATCTGCAAGGTCACTAATGAAGATGTTGAAGAGGACTGGCCCCAGGACTGATCCCTGAGGTACCCACTTGTGACTTGCATCTCTTCTGACTGTATACCATTTACCACCACTCTCTGTTTTCTGCCCATCAATCAGTTTGCCACCAGTTGACCCACTTCTGACCCACCCCAAGCCTACCCAGCTTATTTATCAATCTTCTATGTGGAACAGTGTTAAAAGCTTTGTTGAAGTCAAGGTAGGCGACATCAACTGCTCCCCTTGTCCACCACTCTGGTTACCCAGTCAAAGAAATCTATGAGATTAGTTTGACAGGACCTTCCTTTGTAAACCCATGCTGTCTTGGATCCTGTGCACCTATGGATTCCAGGTGTTGCACTATCCTTTCTATTAAGAACTAATAATCTATCTGCCTCCATAATCTTGCCCACTACGGAGGTAAGACTGACTGGTCTGTAGTTCCCTGCCTCCTCCCTGCTACCACTCTGTGGAGCGGGATCACATGAGCCCCTTCTCCAGTCTTCTGGGACCTCTCCTGTGCTCAGAGACTCACTAAATAGTTCTGCTAATGGCTCTGTTAGTTCCACCCTTAGCTCCTTAAGTACCCTGGGATGTGCCATCGGGTCCCATTGCCTTATCCACCCTGAGCTTAGCAAGCTCTTGTAGGACCCTTTATTTTGTGAAGGGAGTAGTGCTCACCTCCCTCCCCCTGTCCATGGTGCTGAGCTGTGGGCCCTGCCGTACCTTCTCTTCAGTAAATACTGAGCAAAGTATCTATTTAGGATAGATGCTTTTACAGGGTCCTCCTCCTCACATGCTCCCTTTCTCCATTAGCTTAGCAATACCCCTCTGGACTTTCTCCTTTCACTAATGTATCTATAGAAAGTCTTATCACTTTCTTTACTGTTCGTGCTAGTGTTTCCTCAGTTTGGGACTTTGCCTGCCTTACTGCCTTCCCTGCTTCCCTTAGGGCAGTTTGGTATGCCTCCTATCTTCATCCGCTGTGTTCCTTATATTTCCTGAAGGCCAGCCTTTTGGCTCTGACCTTTTCTGCTACTGTATTTGAGAACCAAAGTGGTTTCCTTCTTCTTTTGCACTTCCTTTTCTGTCTAACACAATGGGATGTTGCTTCAAGTATTGCATCCTTAATGCTTGCCCACTTGCCTGTACCCCCTCACCTGTGTTTCTTTTTGCCAGGGCTAGCTTAACTCTGTTGGCCATCTCATCAAAGTCAGCTCCTCTGAAGTCCCCTATTTTTGCCTTGAATGGGATGATTTAGATGTAGTAGCCAAATTGAACCATACCATGTGATGGTCACTGGCCCCCAGGTGACCTTCTACCTGGAGATCTGCGATCCCTTCCCTGTTAGTCAGTACTAGATCTAGGATAGCCCCGTCTTTGTGGGTTGTTGTACCAGTTGTTTGAGGCCCTCCTGCAGGAATCCACTATGTGTCTAGTTCTGGCAGATGTTCCTGCTGGTATTGACCAATCTGTATCCAGCATGTTGAAGTCTCCCATTATCAGAATCTCTCTTTAGCTGTCATGTTTTGTATATCTTCTAACAGTAATGTGTCTATGTCCTCCCCTGGTCTGGGGGCCTGTAGACAACCCCAGTTCTTATGGCTGTCCCATTTCCTGTTTCAGGTGACCCACAGTTCTTCTGGTTCCTTATGTGTATTCTGAATTTCTGTAGCTTTGATATTTTCATTGACATACAGGGCCACCTCCTCCCTTTTTGCACCTTGGTCTCTTCTGAGCAATACATAGCCAGGTACTGAAGTCTCCCAAGTGTGGTTACTGGTAAACCACGTCTCACTAATTGCTACTATGTCCAGTTTAGCCTCTGACATTATTGCCTGCAGGTCTGGGATCTTATTTCCCAGGATGTGAGCATTCTGTCCATGATTTTCCATTGGCCAGATTTCCAGTGTGTTAGTTGTTGGGTGAGGGTTTGGCATTACCCCTGTGCGTCGTATGGGGAGACAAACCCTTTTTTCTTACCTGGTGATGCAAATGAACTGCAAACATGCTGAATCCCTGTTTGACCCTAGCTGAGGGGAGGTGTTCTTCCATTCGACGTATGGGTGCTGCAACCTCTCCCAAGCCCCAGATCATTTTTGGCTCTCCTCTGGACCTTCTCCAGGAGTTCTATGTCCCTCTTTAAGTGTGGCTCCAAAACTGCACACAGTACTCTAGGTGCAGCCTCACCAAGCAGTTATACAGAGGGAGCATCACTTCCCTCCTTCTGTAGGTGATCCCTCAGCAATGCATCCCAGCATCCTGTTGGCCTTGGCCACTGCCCTCCCACAAGTCTCAGAGTTGTTCATCTTGACATCCACCACCACCTGCAGGTCCCTCTCAGCCATTGAGCCTTGTACCATTTCCCGCCTCAGGGTGTACACTTGGCCCAGGTTTCTGGCTCCCAGATGCAGTACCTTGCATTTCCCTGCATTGAACCTCAGCTTCCACTTTCTAGACCACCTTTCCAGAGCCTCCAGGTCCCACTAGGCCACCCTCCCTCTCCCCATCCACCACCGCCCCTCAGTTTTGAGTCATCCACAAAGAGACTCATCTCACTCCTGATACCCTTCTTTATGTCAAAGACATAGGCATTGAACAGGAGGGCCCAAGGACTGATCCCTGAGGGCCCCACTATGACCCTCCTTGGGGATGAGACTATCCCACCAACTACGACCCTCTGGGTCCGATCCTGGAGCCACTGCTCATCCATCTGACCATCTGGTTCCACACCCCATATCTCCCAGCTTATTCAACAGTCCCTGTGAGGAACAGAGTCAAACTCCTTGCTGAAGTCAAGATAGAGGATGCCCACCGGTCTGCCCAGGTCCAAGGCACTCATCACCCAGTCATAGAACTCCACAAGGTTTGTCTGACATGATTTCCCTGAGGTAATCCATGCTGTCTGTCGTCCAGGCACCCCTACTTTTCCAGGTCCCCCCAGCCTCTCCTTGACAATCCTTGCCCAGCACCGATGTCAGGCTGATGGGCCTGTAGTTCCCTGTCACCTCCCTTGATCCCCCCTTGTGGATAGGCACTATATCCGCCACCTTCCAGTCCTGGGGCACCCAACCTGCCCTCAGAGAGATGCTGAAAAGCTCCGCCGAAGTTTAGCCAGGACATCCACCAATTCCTTCAGCACTCTGGGATGTAATTTATCAGGCCCGGTGCTTTCTCCATCTTAAGGAATCTGAGGGCTTCCTCACTCTCTCTGTCATGATTTCCACCTCCGCTACCTCGTCCTCCTGCTTTGCCTTCTCCCTCCTGCCAGTGATGGCCCCTTCTCCCAGACCTGTTGATCATCAAGGGTTCCCCTCCTCAGTTTCACCATCTCCTCCCATGTGTGATGCAACCCCATTTTCCTTGGTGAATACTGAGGTGAAGTACTCATTTAGTACCTCAGCCTGCTCCCCGGGTCTTGTGCCCATCCCTCCCCTGTTTTAATCTGGCTAATCTGCCCTTCACCCTTCATTTTTCCTAATGTATCTAAGAATCCTTGTTCCGCTCCTAATTTCCCTGGCCAGGTTCTGCTCCTTTCTTCCCTTAGCTGCCTTCACCACCCTAGTGGCCTTTCTGGCCATCAGCTCATACTCCCTCAATCCCTTTCAGTCCTTGAGCACTTGAAATGCCTATAAGGCCTTCTTCTCACCACCACCTGAACCTCCTGGTCCACCAGCAGAGTTTCGGGACCTACCGTATTCGTCTTACTCTTACACAGGTGCTGGTAGCATCCTGCACACCCTCCTGATGATTTCCCACCTACTGTCTGCGTCCATATCGCTAATCCCATCCAAATGTTTCTTAAGGATCCTTCCCATTTCCTTGAAATCCGCCCCCCTGAAGTCGGTTACCTCCATCTTTGTACAGCCTTCTACCCCCCTAGGTCCAGGCTGAACCAGACCGTTACGCAGGTGAGCTCCTGCCAATGGGTCCCTACCTCCAGGCCCCCAATCTGGTCACTGTCTGCCAGGACCACATCCAGTATCCGCTCCCTGGTCGGTTCCCCACACCTGCTGAGTTAAGAACGTCCTGAAAGACATCCAACAACCTCTGTTCCTGGCCACCAAGGATGTCATAGTCTCCCAGTCCGTTGTGGCATGTTTGAGTCCCCCAACACCACCACCCTTCCCTGTCCAATCTGCAGTGCCTACCAACATCTGCCACCAGACTCTCCTCCAGCTCCTCCACCAGTGCAGGGGTCCATACACCACTCTATTTTTACTCTCTTGCCCCCCTTGTTATCAGGTGACCTAAATGCCTCCACAGTTCCTTCCGCCTCCTCCACTCCTCCTATGCCAGTGCAGTTTTTGACTATTATTGCTACCCTCCTTGCCTTCCTCCCCGTCCTTCCTGAACATGGTGTAACCTCCAGGTTCAGGTCCCAGTCATGCCCTCGGTGGCCCAGATCTCAGTGACTGCTGCCACATCCGCCTCTCCTCAGTTAGCATTGCCTGGAGCTCAGGCATTTTATTGCCAAGCTCCTAACATTTAGCAGGACTACCTTCCACCCTTTACGTATACTTCCATTTCCTTGCTCGCATTCCCATGGGATTCAATCTTCCCCGGTCAGCACCTTACCAGTCGGCCTTTTCCGCATTCCTCCAGCTCTCCAGGGGTGGAGACAGAGTCCCTCCTTTATCGGACCCCCCTCGACAGCCTTTTCTCCCATCCCTCCCCTTCACAAGTTTAAACCCCACTTTTCACCAACGAACCCTCTATTTTCAACTTAAAGATTTCCTCTCCTTTAAATTGAGATGGAGTCTATCTCTAGCCTCAGCCCCTTATTCTCCCAGGTCTCCCCAATCCCCATCAACCCCTACCCTCTGGCCCCACACACCACCCCTGAGCCACTGGTTTATCTCCTTAAACTTCCTCTTGTGTTCCCACTAGCCCTTGGTACTCAGCAGGATTTCCAGAAGGAAATCGCGCATCTAATGTCATGACAGACCCAGGCAAGCTCACTGAACCTTGTCTGTGTCTCTAGCTCACTATTTCCCTCAATGTCATTGGTACCCAGGTGGACCAGTATGTCCGGGGAACCTCACAATCCTTTGCCAGCTGATATACCTCATGCTTGGCCCTGTGCACCATTAGTCCAGGGAAGCATTTTGTTCTAACCAGGCAGACTTTCCCCTCCCTATTCCATTTGATACCCTGATCATGGAATCACCCAACAGGAGTACACTGACCACCTTTTCCTCCATTTCCCCTCCATGTCCCTCATCCTTTCTACTGGCCCCCTCCCCAGCCCGGCTCCTTGCTCCTCCCTATCTGGGTGCCCCCTGCCGCCCCCTCATTTACCCTGGCCACCTCTCCCCTCTGATCCTATGCCTCTCCTCCTCCGAGTATCCTTTGTACCCTGCTATCCCCCATACTGCTCGCAACTGGTCCTTCCCCCATTTGCTAAACTTGCCTGGCTCGTCCTCCTTCCTTCCTGTCTCCGTTCAGCCCCTCCTTGCCTGTCATGCTCCCTGGCATAAACCCTCAGTTGCCTTTACTGTATCCTCCTTGTACTTCTGGTCCCTTTGCTTGCCCTTTCCTCCCAACTGGTCCTTCTCCTTGTGCTTTCCTCCCTCACCCTCCCCTCCTCCTCCTGCTCTGATCCACCGCCTCCCCATTTTCCCACGTCCCAAGTTCACCCTGTTTTTCCTGCTATCCAGCCCCTGCCTCCTGACCCCCACTCCTTTCCATCTCTAACCGCCTCTGTCATGGCTACATCACCCCCTCATCCTCAAGCAGAAGAAGAGAATTGAAGCGGTTACTGAGCTTAAGGTCCAATCCACCTCTCCCTGCTTCCTTCTGTCCAGCCCCAGCCATCTGCCTACTTTCCTGAGAATGTCCTCCTTTGGCCCCCCCTCTGTGAGGGTCCCCAGATACTGGCCTGCTTCTTGGTAGTGTCCTCCTTTGGACTCCCTCTGTCAGGAGTACCTATGTGACCTCAGAGTCTCTCCTGCCTCCTTTCCTATGCCCCCACCTAGTGCTTGGTGCAACCCCATGAGGAGAGCCCCTGCCCTATTCCCAACCATACCTCCCCCTCCCTCCAGCTGTTTCCTAATCCCTCAACCTCCTCCCTAAGCTGTGCCAGCTGGTAGCACACTGGGCAACCACCGAACTTCCAAGCCCAGTCCAGTATCATGGCCTCCCCACACCTATGCACCCCACCACCCTCCCAAAGATGCTGGCCCTAATAACATGTGGTCCCATCCCCCTCCAAGTAGGATTCCTTGGTGAACCACCAGGTTCCCCACTAGTCCAAGATAAACCCCTACCCACTAATCAGGTCACCCACTAATCCTAGATACAGTCCCATAGTAAACAGGGACTCCTGTTACTAGGTGCAGTACTACATAGTAAACTTATAGAGGAAGTGTACAACCTCCTAAGCACCTCTCTTCTAGCCCTTAAACCCAACCCCAGTGGCTAGAACTACATGAGCTGCACCTGAAGCAATTTCCTCCAATTGCAGGGCAGGTGTTCCCCTATAAAAGCGAAATCTGGGGAGGGAGGGGTGGGAGGGTGGGATCAGGCTACACCCAACTCTCACGAGAGTGTATCAGTCCTGTGTCTGTCCCTCACTGCACCTCCAAGCACTACCAACTAAGAAAATCTTTCAAGTCTCCTTACTCTCTCAGCATCCAGCTAGAAGCTTCTTCCCCATTCCCCTCTAACTGAAGACTGACTGAGTTGGGGGTCCCACCTTACTTTCAAACAGCACTAATCCCTGTAATATGATGCCTGTACTTACGGGCCAGATAAAACTTTAAACACCTACAAGCGCCAAATAGTCTGCTAGAACACACAGAAAACCAGCTAAAAAATCTTTCAAGTTTACACGCCCCTGCCTCCAGCTTTTAAACGCACACACAAACCCCAAATTATCTGCTGGAAACACAAATAAAACCAGCTAAGAAAATCTTTCAAGTCTCCTTACTCTCCCAGCATCCAGCTAGAAACATCTTCCCCATTCCTTCTAACTGAAGACTGACTGAGTTGGGAGTCCCACCTTATTTTCAAACAGCACTAATCCCTGTAATATAATGCCTGCACTTACAGGCCAGATAGCAACTTTTAAACACCCACAAACACCAAATAGTCTGCTAGAAACACACAGAAACCAGCTAAGAAAATCTTTCAAGTCTACTTACTCTCCTGCCTCCAGCTTTTAAATACACACACACACCAAATTATCTGCTGGAAACACAAAGAAAACCAGCTAAGAAAATCTTTCAAGTCTCCTTACTCTCCCAGCATCCAGCTAGAAGCTTGTTCTTAACTGAAGACTGACATCACAGGTCCACAGAGTCAGTTGGCTAATAACAAAGAAGATTTGAATATGAAAAGGTGAACAGGACCAAAAATATTATAGTTAACTAATCTGAGTGCTGATAGCCACTATGTCCTTCTAACATATATACTATAGAGGAAGATATTAAACACATTAACAACTATCATAATAATACTATGAACAACAATGAAGCACCTTGGATGTGTATGAGATATGAGTCAGTACAGCACTTAAGAGACTCTCTCACAGCACATCCGGGTGGGCAGATAAAAAGCAAGTAATCCCTAAGGAGGCTAACAACAGATATAAATCTATCTATAATTCTGAATTATTAAGTAAACAAGTTGTATAAGAGATGTGATTGATTTAAAATTTACTGAGGATGAGTAGAAATACTGAGTTCAAGGGAACCAGTATCACAACTTCATCTGAGAGGAAACAAATAAGTAGGCTTAGGCCAAAAATAATTACCTAGTCCAGGCTAATGAATAATTAAATAAAAAGTGAAAAGGTATGCCAACCTATATAATTTAAACGTACTTATGATGAGGTTGCCAGAGACATATAAAACAGCGGTGCTAAATCAATGAGTTAAAGTTATGCATTAACAGCATAATATATGAAAATAATTAAATTGAAAGGCAAACATATTAGGTATAAACATCTATTCTATTGGTGCACCAGATTATTCTACGAGGTCAGAACTGGTCATGGTACATTATGAAATAAATTGTATCTGATATATTAATTGTACCATTATTCATACTAATTAGCTACGTATAAAATTTATAAGTAAGCAGACTTTGAGGGCAGTGGTGCCACAGGGCAAGTACAGTGCTAATATGTTATAAGCCTCTTTGCTTAAAATTGCCTAGATAGAGATGTATTCTGGTGTGACTGGGTCTAGGCCCTGTGAGCCCCAACAAAGTGAGAGATGAAACATTATATTTGTGATAACCTCTAGCTCCTAGGCTTGAGCACAGGCTTATATGTGAGGCTGTTGTCTAATTGTAAACAATTCAGTATTATTATAAGCACCAGATAGCTCAAAATAGCCTGTATCAAGTATAGCTTAATTGTGATGAGTTTTGTGAAACTATTAAAGATATATAGATATATAAATAAATACATATATATATATATATATTTTCATATTAGCAGGGGGAGAGAGTAGAAGAAAACTGGCAGAGACCAAGTAATAATCTCAAAGATGTAATGGCTAAGAAGATTGTAGGTCAAATTATATATTACGATAGTGTTTTATAGGGTGACCGTATAGCATGTCATATATGGTAGAATATCTGAGGCACCAAGAGAAATATGTGTCAGGAGAGAAAAAGTTAAGAGGAGCCAAATAAAAGAACTGCAAAAAGCTGTTGCCAAACAGATTTAATATTATTTCCTGTGTAATTTAAAGATGAATTGGGAGACTGGGCATCACCCCTATAAAGGTTTAACAAAATAAAGTGGTCCAGAGGTCTATTAGTTCGACCCGATGTATAGCGTAATGATTCAGCACATGCTGGAGCGACAGTAGTGGAGCTGCATAAGAGCTGTGTCTTAAATCAGAGATATCACTTGGTCTCAATAATTACATACAATCTGAAACATGTCAGACAAAGTATATTACTGCATTTAGTGATATATAATAGGCAGAGACAAAAAGGTCATGTTTTATCAGTCCTGTGAGCAGCAGGAGAAGGTAAAGAGATCTTATTCTTGGACTTGCTCTTGTGCTTCTTTTTAGGGGTTCTAGGGATTTCATGGGTGAGCTGGGACAACCTCTACCCAGGAAGAGTCCGCTAATATGATTTTAGATCCTAAGATGATGGAACTGCAGGCTGCAGCGCAGGATCAACTTGAAGAAGGTCTTCCTGTGAGGAGTGAGTAATGTCGTAGCGGGCAAACATATTGCTTAATGGAATCGGAGAATCGATGTGAGGAGCCATCTTGGGAGAAGTTGCTATTTTGTGACAGTCTTCCATCGCGCAGCAGTAGTTTTACAGCTCGTGTGCCAGAAGCATTTTCTCCTGAATACGCACTGAATGTCGAGTGGAGGGCAGTTACACTAGTGTTAGCAACTTTAATAGGGTCAGACAGAGGCTGCTCTTCATACAGGTTAGCACAGACATCACTCAGAGTGGAGGGTGTTCGCAGTAGGAGGATGAGCCGCACTGACAGTGCCAGACATGCAGGGATCCTGATGTAAGTTATTAAGAAAGGCAGAAAGTGCTTCAGAAGAGCTAAAATCTTTGTAGAGTTGCCCAAATGGAGCCGATGACTGCAGGATACCTCAATGCAAATTTGATGCCCCTTTGATGCAGACTTTGTTTAATGGGTAAAGGTGCATCTTTTTATGGATAGCTCTTTAGAGAAGTCTCTGTAAATTGAAATGCAGTGATCTTGCCACATAAGAACTCCGGTTTCTCTTGCCTTTTTTTAAAATTAACTCAGTATGGGTGAAATTGAGGAATCTCACCAGAACTGGCTTGGTTTTGGTCTTGGTCTGGTGTAAAGGCCTAAGGAGTGATGAGAACGTGTTAAATTAGATCGGAGTAGTCTATATGAGCAGGTAGGATATGTAGGAGGAATGCATTTATGTCTCCGAGCTCGATCTTCAGGGAATCAAAAAAAACGCTAGTTATTTCTATGGTCTCATATTTTCTATATTGTCCAACTTTGTTTGTAAATGTTTAATGACCTGATCTTGTTCCTGATGGTAGCCTTAGATCATGGACAGAGGTTTCATTTTGCGAGCTTTGGTTTCTGCAGTTAAAAGTTGGGATTCAAGTGTTTTAGAGTAGCAGTATTTTGTTGAGTTGCAATCTTTAAGTCACTCATATCAGAGACAAGCTTTTAAACACAGATTCAACTTTGAGAGAGAGGAAGATGGTAATTGAACTCAGCCATGATTGTAGGCCCACAGAGAGTCGGGTAGAGCAGTACAGAGGAAAATGGCCAACTCTTGATTCAACTGAAAAATAACTCACCGGAGCTGCAGTAGTGGTCTATAGATGAAAACTCGAGGTTGGCTTACATTGATAGCCTGGATGGTTGCAGATGAAGATAGGTAGCTGGTAGCCCTTTTGGATAGAAAAGATTAAGCTGCCATCTTGAGCAGAGCCAGGCCATGCCCCTCCTGTCCTAGCTTTCTGAGACTGCAGCAAGTACTGCAAAGCACTTTGCAAAGACTGGCAATGCTGAGGAAAACTCCATGGCTGCAGGTATTTGAGGAAAACTCAAAGGGTAGGACTCTCTCTGAACTGGTAATATTGCCCTCCACACAGAACTGGAGGTACTTGTGGTGGTCAAGGTGCACCAGTATGTGCTGGTATGCATCCAATATCCAGTGATGCTTAGCCAATCCTGATGTTTGAGGTAAGGTAGCAAGGAGCGAGAGAAATTATTTTATTTTTCTGCAGTCAAGGGACCTCTGATTTCTCTGATACCAGAAAGTATTGAGAGTAGAACCCTGTATTCTGTTCTAACTCTGGAACTATTTCCACTGCCCTGTTGTTCAGAAGGCCCACAGTCTCCTGTGCCGGAAGCTCTGACATATGAGCTGACAAGGGAAATTGTCTTCAGGGAGGACTGTACTGAGGGGTTTCTGACAATTCCAGGAATATCCTTCTCAGATAATCCTGAGAACCCAGTTGTCTGTCGAGATGGATCCCCACTGACAGTAAAATTGTCAGGTGCCCCCCAGGGAGAGGAGAGGCCCGCCTCAGGCAGCTGAAACTAAACTGGGGCCAGAGCTTCAGATGGTGGCACTGAGCACTTTGGAACCTGTGTCTTTGGTTGCACCTTCTTTTGGGGGTGGGAGGCTGGGCTTTGTTGTTTGGGCCCCTTGCCACAGAAGGACTGCTTATTGTGCAAAGAGCCACAACATAAACCCCTGTGCAGGTAATAGGAGTTGGCCTCAGGGTCTATAGAGTCACCCTAGCGCCACTAGATTCTGAAAGAGACTGCTTCTCCTGTTGTCCAAACAGATAAGTGCCATCAAAGGGCACATTCATGCTCAGTTGCTGAACTTCTGGAATGAAGCCAGCAATCTGCAGCCAGAAGTACCACCTAACACAAATACCTGCAGCCATGGAGTGAGTTGCTGCATCAAAGGCATCCACAGAGGCTTTAAGCTGTAGCTGTTAGATTCAATACCTTCTTTAACAGCTTTTGTCTATGTGTCTGGCAGGAGACCTCTGACAAAGACTTAAGCTTGCTCCAGATGGCATACTCATACTTAAAAGTGACCTTAGTAACTAGCTATCCTCATGCCAAGGGTAGCTGAGGCATGAACCTGCTTGCCTATGGTGTCTGTTTTGTGTGACTCTTTGTTACTGGGATGTGCTCTGACCTCCTTGGGCACTATAGTTTTGTCATTCTCAGCCAGAATAACAATGCATCTGTTAAAGGCTGAGTGAAATAGAAACATAAAAACAAAGAAAATGTTGGCAGATAAGGAAACATAGAAACATAGAAGTTGACAGCAGATAAGGACCGCAACACCCATCCAGTTTGCCCACTTTTCTACCATATGAATGTGCCATAGGTCTTTACTCTGTCAATGGCCTATCTATTCATACTCATCTGTATTGCTTCCTTATGCCTATCCCATGCCTGTTTGAAGCACTGCACTGTATTCATATCCACCATTTCCTGAGGTAGGCCATTCCATGCACCCACCACCCTTTCTGTGAAAAAGAACTTCCTCACATTACCCCTTAATCGGCTCTCCTCTAATCTCTATGCTGAGTCCTCTTGTCCTGCTATTTTTCTTATATTGAAACATGTTAGACTCTTTCACCTTGTTAATGCCCTTAAGATGTTTAAATGTTTCGATCACATCCTCGCTCCCTCCTTTGCTCTAGGGTATACATATTGAGCTCGTTAATCTTTCCTCATATGTTTTCTGATGCAGTCCCTGTACCATTTTGTTTGCCCTTCCTGGACTGCCTCCATTTTGTTAATGTCCTTGTGCAGATACGGCCTCAGTACTGCACGTAGCAATCCAGATGGGGCCTAACCAGTGTCTTGTAAAGAGGGATTATTACCTCCTTCACGATTTGTGATACCCTACTAATACACCCCAATATCCTCTAGCCTTACCTACTGCTTTAGTGGTCTGCTTGACTGATTTCAGGTCATCTGTGATGATGATGCCCAAGTCTCTTTCTTCTTTTGTGATTGCCAGCAACTCCCTCCCAACCTATAGGTAGTTTCAGGGTTTCTCTTTCCTATGTGCATGATCTTGCACTTCTTTGCATTAAACCCCAGTTGCTACTCTTCCAACTGCTAGGCCCATCCAGTCTGCCCGTAAACCTTATACTTGGTTTAGGCCTCTGCCATATCTGGTCAGTGGCCTTTCCTCCGTCCAAGGCTCCCTTATGCCTGTCCCAGGCATGCTTAAATCCCTCCACAGTGCTCACTCCCACCACCTCCTGTGGCAGACTATTCCATGTGTCTACCACCCAAATACACAGGCTTAGTTTTAGGAGCCGCATATTACTTATCCGCCTGTTTGGGGACAGCATAGCAAAACACGTCCTCCTCCCCACCGGAGAGTGCCTCTAGTGCTGGCGCCGGAGGAATTGAGACCAGGATATTAGGCACCTTCAGAAAGGAAAATTACGACCTACCGTAATTCTTGATCTTCTTGGACGAGTCTCCACCACTCATTCACACTAGTGGGATTAGGGCCGAGGCACTAGGACCCATCGAGAACAAACTTTTTGCTGGAGGTCGGCTTGTGAAGATAGGCGCCCGCGAGACACGGGCGCCCGAGAGCTGCGGCTCCGGCGGTAACGACCTCTCTCGGCGCCGTACCCTCCAACCGCCTCAGTACCTTTTTACCAAGGAGTGCAGCAACTAACGTAAAGAGTAACTGTAACTATTAAAACACGGACATAAGATAGTCCGTACGACCCGTGTAAGAAGGGTCAGTAAGAAGTCCTCACAGCCTAAAGATTTGAGGCAGTGAAGACCAACACAGCGGTGAGCTCGGGGATGGAGGGTGGGCGTGTGAATGAGTGGTGGAGACTCGTCCAAGAAGATCAAGAATTACGGTAGTGCGTAATTTTCCTATCTTCCTGGACCTAAGTCTCCACCACTCATTCCACACTAGTGGAAGTACCAAGCTGATAATCCCCAAAAGGGCGGCAGGAGGCCAGAGCTCATGTCTAAGGTAGAAGCCATTAAGGATGGTTCTGCGAATTGCGAGATATGGCCTGGCATGAGCGTCCGGTGCATAGTGCTTATGAAGGTATGCACTGGGCTCCAGGTGAGCGTTGCAGATATCTGCAATTGGAACATTCTAATTTCCGCCAGGATGCGCGACGCCCTAGTAGAGTGAGCGCACTCTACCTTCTAATTTAACCTTGAGCCATGGAGTAGCAATGTCAAGGCATGCCACTAACCATGAGGAGATGCATCTGATAGCGACAGGTTGACCCAGCCGGTGTCGCTGAAAGAAACAAGAGTTGTTGAGTCTTGCGAACATCCTGGGTTCTGTCCAAATAGAACCGCAAGGCTCTCTTAACATCCAAGGAATGAAGAGCTCTGCCCTTCATTTTGGAAATTAGCGAAGTAAGGAAGTACCAGAGGTTGGTTTAGATGGAATTCTGACACAACCTTGGGAAGAAATTTTGGATGAGTACGAGAACTACTTTGTCTTTATGGAAGACAGTATACTGGAGGGTCTGTAACCAGGGCATGTATCTCAGAGACTCTGCGGGTGAGGTAATGGCCCCCAGGAAGGCAGTCTTCCAGGTAAGAAATTTTAGCTCACAGGTAGCTAGGGGTCTGAAAGGCTTCTGAGTGAGCATGTCCAGCACCAGGTTAATGTCCCAGGCTGCAACTGGACGCTTAACAGGGGTCTGGTATGAAAAATCCCTTAAGAAATCTCTTCACCATAGGTAACTGAGCCAGAGTCAGGGATGAAACCAGCTCATGGAACGCTGAGATGGCACTAAGGTGAACTTTAACTGTGGAGTACTGAAGACCTGAGTTAGATAGGTCCAAAAGATACTCCAGAACCTTGTCAGGAGGACAGGAAAAGGGGTTCCAAGAGGACTTTGCACACCAGAGAGAAAAACGCTCCATTTGGATGCGTATGTTTTCCGTGTGGCTGGCTCCCGAGCAGCCAGAAGGATGCTCGAGACTCTACGGAGGCGTTGAACCGATTCACTTCTATCTCTTCAGGAGCCAAGCATGAAGGTGAAGTGATTTCAGGTTGGGATGGACCAACGAACCCTGGGTCAAGAGACTGACTTGCAAGGGAAGTGGACTTGTGCTCCAAGCACCACTCCCATACCCTCATTGCTTCCCTGCAAAGGGATAAGAGTGAGCACCGCCTTGCTTGTTGATGTAATACATCACAGCTTTGCTGTCCGTTTGAAGGAGAATGTTCTGTGACAAAGGACATCCTTCAGAGCTTGGATCGCATGGAGGACCGCTCTCACCTCCAAGACATTTATGTGGAGATGAGATTCAACGAGTCCATACACCTTGAGTGTGGAGGGAGAGACAGTGAGCTCCCCATCCCATTAGCGAGCGCCTGTGGTGATGGAGATCTGATGGTCCGAAGAGCAAAGGGAACCCTTTGAGGAGATTGCTCTCTTGAGACCACCAGGTGAGAGACCTTCAAGGGGTTCACGCTACCTTGATGGGATAAGACTGAGGGTGAGAGGTCGGAGACCACTGAGGAGAGCATCCATTGGGTGGTTCTCATGTAACCGGCCAGGGGTACAGAGAACACCGAGGACGCCATGAGACTCAACATGTGTTGCATCGAGAGAGCTGTAACCTATTGGTTCTCCCGATGTAACGGCCATCCGGCATGTCGAGTCTTCTGTCCTCTGGAAGGAAAGCCTTCGTGAAGAGGTGACTAGAAGGCCCCAAGAAAAGGAGCTCTGGGAGGGCTGCAGTTGGGATTTTTTCAGATTCGGCAGAGCTCCCATGGACGTGAGAAGACGAGAAGTCGCTTTGCACGGTCTAAGTTCCTTGGCTGGACGGGGTTTGCTAGAAGCCAATCGTCCAGGTAGGAAAGACTCGGAGTCCGCTTTTCCTGAGATGCGCCCGCGAGAACTGCACAACACTTTGTAAAAACTTCATGGCGCCGGGATAGCCTAAAAGGCAGGACTCTGAACTGATAATGCTGACCCAAAGCTACAAACCTGAGGAACTTGCGTGTGGTCAGGTGGGCGGGAGATGCTGGTACCCATCCTGCATATCCAGAGAGGCCAGCCAGTCGTCCTGATGCAGCAAGGGTAACAGGGCAATATAGGGAAATCATTTTGAATTTCTCCCTGGGGAGGAATTTGTTCAGCTTTCTGAGGTCTAGAATGGTGCATCCCCAGTTTCTTTGGAACCAGAAAGAAATGGGAGTAGAATCCCTGTGTTCGCAAATGCGGGGCACCAGTTCTATTGCCCTGTTGTTCGAAGGCCCTCGTCTGGTGGTAGAGGAGGTTCGATTGAGAAGCCGAGTAACGCTGCTGTCGCCTGGGAGGACAATTTGGGGGAATTGAGAGAAGTAACTCGCGAATTATCCAAGGGACCCATTTGTCTGAAGTTGGTAATTTCCACCTGCTAGAAGTACATCAGACGACTCCTCCCACTGAGGAGAAAGTTCCATCTCGGCAGTGTGGATGGAATCCTTGGGCCAACAACTCATAGGTGGCGCTGGGGGCTTTAGGCCCCGCGCGCTTGCCGCGCTTTCTTCTGAGGTTGGGCATGGCTTTTATGGAAGCTTCCCCGTTCTTGGCCTTCGAAAGGACTGACTTACCAAGAAACTGACGCCTGTCGTTCGTATGCCCGCGGTGAGGGGCAGGCGGAGGTTCTGGCCAATTTAATTGACGACCTAGTCTCTTTAGAGGTTCTCAGGCTTTGCTCCACCTGAGGCCGAAAAGATAGGTGCCATCAAAAGGCAGCGCCATTACCTGCTGAGCATCCTCGTGAAGCCTAAAGAACGCAGCCAGAAATGGCAGCTTTGTGCAACCCTGCAGCATTGAACGATAGCAGTGAAAGCGCCCATGGCGGTTGACTTGTTGGTTATTGATTCAATACCTCTAGTAACGGTCAATAGAAGCTCTGACTTGAGTCCGAATTCGAAGAGCTTCAACCATTCTTTTCATAGAGTGCCACAGGATATACTCATACTGAGAAAAATAGCTTGATAACTGGTACACTGATACTTAGAGTGGAGGCAGCAAAGACTCTCTTACCTAATGTATCAATCTTACGAGACTTTGTTAATAGGTCGAGCTGAAGTAGTTTGAGGAAGAAACGACTTTGTCATTCTCTGCCAGGACTACAATAGGATCCGCAAATGCTTGGGATGCCAAAATAGGACGATCCTTGGGAGCTGAATACTTTATCAATGGATTTAGCCACTGAATGATTAAGAGCAGGATTATTCCATACCATTTGAGACAGCCGCCTCGAAGGAAGGCTGGATCGAGGAGTCAAACTGTAGGGATCTCGCAAGCATGAAGGTACTGGAGTTCAATATCTTCCAGGATCGATGTCTGTAGTCTGAGAGAAAGAGTGGATCTCAGGTTCTTCAACAGAGACTTAAAGGACAGGTCCTCGACCACAGGCTCTGTAGCAAAGAAAGATCCTGTTTCTCCACTTCATCACCCAACCGAAGGTCTTATCAGGTTCAACATCATCTCCTGATGGTCCAGGAAAGGACTGTTTGGACAGGAAAGGAATGAAAATTAGAGAGGGGAGGAAATATCAGAAAAACAAGGAGAGTCCCTCGAGACCCCGCGCCGAGACGGCAAAGCGGGCCGAAGACGGCACTAAGGAGGCACACGGGCGCTAAAGAGGCACGCTCGCAAGCGGCACCGCGAGTTCTGTATGTGGCGCCGCAACGGCGCTCGTGAGCACGGGCACCACCGGAAGCTGGATGGCGCACACGGGCGCCGCCTAAGCCGACGGCGCCGCCAGACACGGGCGCCACCGGGCTAACGGGCGCTACTCAAGCCGACGGCCACACACACGGGCGCCGCTTAAAGCCGACGGGCGCTGCGGCCACCGGCATCAAGAAACCTGACGGCGCTGCACACGGCGCCGCTGGAAGCCGGCGGCGCCGCACACGGCGCCGCCGACGCCAGCGGCGCTGCCGATGGCGCCGCCAGATCCAACAGCGCCGCTGGACGGCTCGCAAGACCCACCGCACCAAAATGGCGCGACAAGCCAACAGACTCCGCAGAAGGCGCCGGAAAAGCCCCAGAACCTGGAAAGCAAGAGGAGGAAACAAAACCAGGAGATAAGGGCATCGGTGTGGCCCTCGCGCCGCAGCCATGTGAGGGGGAAACACCTAAGCACGGAGTCGCAGGCACCAAGAAGGCGCCAGGCTGATTAGGAAGGTCCAACCGCCCCTACTCTGATCGCCGGAGGGCCCGAGGGCCCGAGGCAACCGAGCCAGGCAGAAGAACCAACCTCCGAGCCCATCGCTCCATAAGAGCGCCCACTGATGAAACTGCTCATCTGGAGCCCTACCTATAGGCGGGGGGGCTCATGTCGAGGACGACGATTACCCGAAGTTGGCGATCCAAGAAGGAGACCGCAACTAGCAATGATAACCGACCGTCGACGCAGAGACATACACAGAGGGCGCACTTCGAGAGATGCCTTCTTTGACCTGTGGGCCAAGAAGAGCTTCGAGGCCGAACGGTGCCGTGAAAGCGACCGCTTATTTTTATGCCTGACGGGGACCGTCCATCCCGGGCATCGGACTGACCGTTGTCGGAACCCGCTGAGTTTCTTGAGAAGGAGGTTGACCGGACCCAGCCCGCTGACTGAACAGCTTTCATACACGAAGTCTCCTACCGCCACCTGACCTGCTCATGGTTGACTCGCCAAGTAGGCCGAGACTTCTTCAAGTAAGTTAAATTTAAGATATTAGAAAAATTTTCGAAATAGAATAAAATTAAGCGATACTACTATCGTGATAATGTTACAAAAAACAAACTGAAAACTAAGCGCTAGTTTGAAGTTTGACTCATTTCAAACGGCGGCGTCATTATGCTGACCGCGCACTCGGCGCAGGAAAAAAGGAACTGAGTCGGTTGAGGTCGGCCGGTGAAGGTCGTTACCGCCTCGAGCCGCAGCTCGCTGGCGCCATGTCTCGGGCGCCATCCTCTCGCGACCCTCCAGCAAAAGTTTGCTCCGATGGGTCCTAGTGCCTCCGGCCCTAATCCCACTAGTGTGAATGAGTGGTGGAGACTTAGGTCCAGGAAGATCTCCAGTTGGAGGTACCTAGCCTGGTCTATGGCTGCTGGTTGAAATTCAATGCAGGGTGCATATTTCTGAGCAGAGCCTGAAAGGAGATGTCATTCTGAGCTACAGTAACAGAAACTGGAACTGAGCTCTCCGGACCATAGTACAAGTCATCCTCCCCACCATCAGAGATAATGAGGTCAGGGTCTAACTCACCAACCTCTATACTCTCCTCACTTGGTGAGTATTACAGAGGAAGGTCAACCACAGGTGGTATCAGCTCAGCTGACCCTGAGGGTATGGGACCATAAACAGGAATGGCACTGCATGAGTTATACATTACACCCACTGCTCCATAACAGCTTCCTAATGGCTGAACTGCCCACCATGCTCCCTCCCAATCAGACAGAGAGAGGCTCCAGGACAGAGACAGCAACCTCATTGGCCCAGGCCTCCAGTGTCATCTGCAATGATGTTGGGAGCCCAGGCCAATAGAGGTCAGGTGCCTCACAGCAGAATGGCAAGAGGATGACCTGCATTGGTGTTTCTTCCTCTTCTTATAAGAAGAGGAAGAAGTCAATAATAGTGCAAAGATCTTGATGACATGTGTGTGCAGGACCTGGACCTTTCTATTCACATCTCTGGCAGAATTGTCCCTTTCCCTGCATGCTGGACCAGCAGGGTAACCAGACAGTCCATGTCTGACCAGAGCTTAAGAGATTCTTCTGAGCTACAGTGACATGAACAGGTTCTGGGCTCTCTGAACCATAGTAAGAGCCATCATACTCACCTTCATAGATGATGAGGTCAGAATCTGACTGCCTCCTTCTACTCGTGCCACATGTGGAGGGTAGAAAAGAGGAGGAGGTTGAAAGGGTGACAGGGCAGATCATGGCCTTGGCAACACCAGAGACACCAGCTCCAGCTCCAGATGGGGCCTTGAGACCAGCAACATCACCGAGGACACCCTTGGGACCATCCCCAAAGGGAACAATCCTGACAACAAAGGCCCAGGCAGAACCATCAGCAGTGGCATTGGTAATGGTGTTGATGACCTTACAGCCCAGAGGAACCAGTGGTAGCACAGTGGCTGGCCCTGCCCCTGGAGGGACAGAGGTGACACCACAGGTGAGACAGGCATTGGCAGCACCAACAGTAGCCCCAGCCAGGAGACTGAAATCAGAGTCAGTCACATACCTATGTCAAGGGCAAAGAAGATCCCAAGAAGTCAGGAGTCAGCACCAAAATGGCACCACTTGACTTATACTCTGTATCCACTGCTCCATAAGAGTTGCATAAGAGTTGCCCAATAGCCAAATTTCCACTTAAGTCTCCTCTATTGGAGGGAGAGGGGCTCTGGGATGGAGACCTCAACCGTGGAGGCCAGGTATCTCCAGTGTCATTGGTGCTGATGGTGGGGTAGCTGGGTCCACAGAAGTTGAGAGTTTCACAGTAGAATGACCAGAGGATGACCTGGACCCATGCCTTTTCTTCCTTTATTCTTTGTCTGGGGAAGAGGTCAAGGCTGAATGGTGCCAAGACCTCAATGTAGAGTGTGCGCAGGATCTGGACCATGTCTTTGGTGGCTCCAAGAGGACAGTCCATTCTCCCATGTGCCAGACTGCCCATCACCAAAGCACCCACCCAAAGAGAGACGGTGGCCAGACACAGCTCTGTTGCTGGAGCAACATGCCTTTCCAGGCTTCCTACCTTATTCCATTGTTGTTGACAGAGCATGCACCAGAAGTCATATGAAGAAAGACTAGAGGACCTCAGTATGTATTCCTGGAGGGAGGAGAGATGTGGGATATGCTAGAGACATTCAAGTATATCAGGGGTAGAAACTAGGAACAGGAGGGTAGCAACTTTCAGAAAAGAACGTGTACAAGAACAAGGGGCATGATATGAGGCTAGTGGGGTAGGCTCAGGTGCAACTATGAGGAAGTACTTTTTCACAGAAAGAGTAGTGGATGCTTGAAGCAGCCTTACTGTGAGGTGGTGGAGCCAAAAACAGTAGGGGAATTCAAGAATGCATGGATAGACATAAGAGCAGTCTTGCAATAGGAGAGATGCACAGTAATGCACCTAGGGAAAACTGAATAAGGTACAGTTGTACACATTAAATGGAGACCTTTAAAAAGTACCACAGAAGAGAAAGATTGTGTTTATAACAGATAAAAACGTAGGCTTCAAACAACACAAGACACAAGTAATACAGAAATCCACCTATATGGTTCGCAACATAAAGAGAAGCTTTGTTAATAAAACAATGGGATGTTTATTGACGCTCTACAAAACATATATAAGGCTATACATGGACTATGGGTCACAGCTATGGAGTGCATACATGCAGGGAGAAATAAATAGATTGGAGAAAGTGCAGAGCGATATATAAAAATGATAGGATCCTTAGGAAAATACAATTATACTGAAAGACTAAGGCAGTCAGGCCTATTTATATTGGAACAGAGAAGAATAAGTGGTGACTTAATAACAATGTATAAGATAATAAGGGATGAGGAATTAAAAGGTGAGATGGGCAAAGACTTACAGGATAAACCTAGAGGTCTAAGGGGACATAAAATTAAAATAAAAGTGGAGATAGCTAAAAGAAATTGTAGATACTTTCCTTCATAAACAGAACTGGTAGGATATGGAACACACTACCAAGTAAGGTGGTATCTAGCTGTTCCCTAATGACCTTCAAAAGGAGGTGGACAAATTGATATTACAAAATAGGTTGAAATGGACCCACTAATGTGGGACGGTACATATGGGAATAATGGCCTTCTACCATTCTATTCCTAGTATAAGAACCTAGTATAACAGAGTAAGCCGCAGATCAACTAGGGTGAGCAGTGTTTGCATTAGGTAGGGAAAAGGAGCAGATGAGGTGGGCCTACGGTCCTTATCTGCCATCGTCTGTAGAAACATAGAAACATAGACTTTGACGCAGATAAGGACCGCTAGGCCCATCTTAGTCTGCCCATTTCCCTACCTACAGGATAGGCGCAGATCCTAGTTAACCAACAGCCTATTTCTTCCTACCCCCACAAGAATTGCCTTATGTCTGTCCCATGCATTCTTGAATTCTCCACAGTTTTAGACCCCACAACCTCCTCAGGAAGGCTGTTCCATGCATCCACTACACCTCTCTGTGAAATAATATTTCAACACTTTGCCCCTGAACCGCCCTCCTTCTATCTTTAAATTGTGTCCCTTGTTCTTGCAAGTCTCTTTTTCTGAAAATGCTATCCTCTTGGACTTTGTTGATTCCACTGAGGTACTTGAAAGTTTCTATCATGTCCTCCCTCTCCTTCTTTCCTCAAGGGTATACATATTAAGCTCCTTTAGTCTCTCCTCACACGGCTTCTCTTGCAGACCCTGCACCATTTTAGTTGCCTCCTCTGGACTGCCTCTATCCTGTCTATGTCCTTGGAGATGGGGTCTCCAGAACTGGACACAGTACTCCAGATGGGGTCTCACCAACTGTCTGTACAGAGGGATAACAACTTCCTGTTTTCTGCTGCTGATGCCTCTCCTATACATCCCAGTATACCCCAGCCTTCCTACTGCCTTCTCACATTGCTTGCTAACCTTAAGGTCATCTGATATGATTACCCCAGGTCCCTTTCCTTTTTGTTGTTGTTACTACCTCCCCACCCATTGTGTATTCTTCCCTGGGTTCTTATTTCCCAGGTGCATTATTTTGCACTTCTTGCATTGAATCCTAGCTGCCATACTTCTGACCATTCCTCCAACCTTGCCAAGTCCCTTTTCATCCTTTCCACGCCTCCTTGTGTATCAACCCTGTTGCAGATTTTTATGTCATCTACAAAAGGCATACTTTTCCTTCCAGTCCCTCTGCAATGTCACTGATGAAGACATTAAAAGGACTGGACCCAATACTGAACCCTGCGGTACCCCACTAGTGACCCCTTTTTTTCAGAATGGACTCCATTTACAATTACCTTCTGTGTCCTGTTGTCCAGCCAATGTTTTACCAGGCTACCACCCTGGGTCCCACTCCCAGGCTGGTTAATTTGACTATTAATCTTTGTGTGGGACTGTGTCAAATGCATTGCTAAAGTCTAGGTAGGCCATGTCCACAGCCCCTCCTGGTCTACTACTTTGGTCACCAGTCAAAGAATCTATTAGATTCGTCTGACATGACCTTCCCGCTGTGAACCCATGCTGCCTTGGGTCCTGTGCTCCACTGGCCTCTAGGTACTCGACTATTCTTTCCTTCAGATGACTCCATCACTTTCCCTACCACAGAGGTCAGACTGACAGGTCTGTAGTTTCCTGCCTCTGTCTTGGACCCACTTTTGTGAAGGGGAATCACATCCGCCTTCCTCCAGTCCTCGGGTACCACACCATCTTCCCATGATTTATTAAAAGAGTAGCCAGCTTCACTAGTTTCTCCTTAATTCTTTTAGAATTCTGGGGTGAATTCCATCAGGACCCATTGCTTTGTCCACCTTCAGTTTTAGAGTTCTTGCAGAACCCTTTCTTCTGTGAAAGGACTGGGATCGACCCTCTATCAAGAGTGCTTCTGTTAATTGGATTAGGCACTTCCCCTCCTCTTTTTGAATACTGAGCAGAAATATTCGTTCAGTATTCCTGCTTTTCACTGTCCCCTCTGCCCACCCACTGTTCATTCTATTCAGCCTCACTATCCCTCCCTTTGTCTTTCTACACTGCTGATGTACCTATAAAGGTTTTATTCCCCTTCTTAACTGAGTTGGCTATCTTTTCCTCAGTTTGGGCCTTTGCTATTCTGACTTCCTCCTGCTTCCTTCTGCCTTAACTGGTACAGCTCTCTGTCCTGCTCCTTCTGTGTTTCCTTATACTTCCGGAATGCTATCTTTTCTTCCTGACTTTCATAGCCACCTCTTTTGAGAACCATAGTGGCTTTTTCTTTCGTTTTGATTTGTTCATTTGCCTGTGTTTCTATGTAAGGTAGGGCTGAGAGAAAACTGTGAATTTTGTGTGTTAAACTAACTAAACTGACACAAAAATAACAAACTCTAGTGTATTTTAAACTGAAGAACTCAATGGTGTTGTCATAGACAGTAAAGTTCTGTCTCTGATGTGGAGAGTAGTAGTGCTGTTGCTGCACATTTGATGGTGGGAAAAAGGAACTGAGGCAGTGAGGGTCTTGTGCCATAGTATATCAGTGGGCATGCTGTGACATGTAAGCATCAGGCCTACTTGTGTCGCTAGCCCTCCAGAACAGATATGGCTCCATGGGGTCCTAGTATTTCCAGCACACACCATTAGTGGGAATATATGGAGAGACTGATTTTGGAAGATTAACACATTTATCTCCACACATGAGTGGTAAGACCTTTATAACTAACTTGTGGCTTTGCCACTCATGAGTTATGGATCTTACCACTCACTAGTGAAGATAGATGTGATATTCCACTGCAACCCATTATGAATTTCTATTTATTTTTGGGCCAGTGGGTAAATCAAAATACCATTATTACATGTTCAATTTTATAATGACATACTCATTGTTATATCTTATCTGTTCTGTTCTACCTGCAACAAATGGCTTTTAAAAGATTGAAATGGTATTGTATGAACAGAATGCATATGGGTTTTAATGAAATACAATATAATAAAACATAACACAGCACAACATAATACATAACATCACATTTATGAGCTAGTAGAAGGCAACAACTAGAGCTGAATGCTGGAGCCACAAAAATATTGCATCGTCACATTTATCCCACAACTTCACAAGAGATTAAATGACCTTCATAACATATTTACGGTTCACCATTTGTGTGTTGTAGGTCTTATACACAAATATAGAGATAAATATGGTATTAAACTGTAAGCCATTACACATCCTCTATGTAAACAATTCAACCAATCTGTCATTTTTCCCCACTATTTTTGTCTCCTTCAGTCACTAAGCCCTCTGGCTCACCCGTAATGAACTCCCAGCCACATCATGACCCTCTTCCCCATGTCCTCCACAGTTTGCTTCAGTGGTGAGACCTATGGGTTAGTGTTAGTCCACTCCACCCTTCTAAACAACATACATGTGGTGGAGATTCATTATCAAGGGCCCAAGAGTGCTAATGTATGCCAGCAACCAATTCTGTTATCTCCACAGTCTCATTGCATGTACATTCTGGTAACTGGCATGACTCTGACCCTCCCTCTATTCCAGTGCAAGATCGTGCCTCTGTTGGCCTCACACACTGCAGTGTCTAGGCAAAAGGTACTCCCCTCAAGAAGACAGGTTCCCAGCCCAAAGCAAGGGGTTTCTGCAGCAGTGGTGATGGCACTCCCCACTACAACTGGGACACAATGCCTTGGGAAGCACTTCATCCAGCTTGGCTGCCCGACTCTGATGACCCAGGTCCACTCCTGAATCTGGTCACTAGCACAAAAGCATGATGTACTCCCACCAGCTCATCCAGCAGCACCTTTACTACTTTATCACTTTATAAGAATGCTTGACAGATAAAACCCACATAAACTGTTTAATAAAACCTTAGAATGCTCTCAAAGCTTACCATGTACATTGGTCGACTACACTGCTGTATACAGTCAGTATACAACACCATCCCAATTGCTTGAACATTCCAATGTCTGCCAACCAAAGGGAACAGAACAGTAAAGACATTTCAACACTGGCTTGTTTGTAAAGAAAGAAAATACAGCAAATAACAGTATGATAGGATTATTAGAAATAATTTTAGTCGAAAGCTATAGCTTCTGCCTATTGTCATTATGTGTACTCTTTGTAGATTTTATTTGTTTTTTTTTCTGCTTCCATGCCCCCAATAGCCACTCCTTGGTCACCAATGGACCCACTACCTGCCAAGCCATCCCCCGTCATCATCATGTGCACCCCATACAGTGCCCCAGTCAACCCAAATTGTCCCTTTGCGAGGCCCTAGGACCCATGAGGAGGGAGATAGGGTCCAAACCTGTACTGGGTGCATGGCAGAGGATCAGCTCAAAGGCTTCTGCCAGGGCTGCGTGGTGCGGGATCCAGTCAGCAGAGCAGGCGATTTTCCCATTTTCTCCCTCCATCCCACCCTCCTTCCACATTGTGGTTGCATGCACATGATAACCTGGGAAGGATGCACAGCAGTTGTGGTCACTCACGCCGTCAAGTGCACCTCAATGAGGACTGCCAGGAGATGCTCTAGAAGTGGTGCAGGGTCACATCTTCCCTCCCAAAGAGGACAGCACCTGAGTGGATGCTCTTAGCCCTCCTGCCAGTTTCAGTCCTGTTGTCCTGGATGTGGGCACAAGTGTGGGTCGCCAGCATGCCGAGTGATTCCCCGTCACTGGCACCACAGATCTGGCTCGAGTGCAGATTTTAAAGATTACTGTTACATTTAGTGTGTGTGAGTTGGCTGGGGGAGACCTGAGAAATGATATGTCAAATAGAGTAGAGCACCAGTTAAATACAGTAATTTTCAGTCAGTTTACCCTCTTCACACAAACACACACACACACAGATTTGCATACCCATGATATTTTTGTTGAGTTTGAGGCTTATGATTATATGTGTGTTTACTAAAACCAAACTGGAAAATACCTGCCTTCTTTATCATTTATGCATTCTATGTTATATGTGCTTTCTTCTTTCTTATCAACATTTAAGTTACTTTACCTTTTTACTTAGAACAACATTAAAAGGAGGAGAAATTTATTTGCTCTAAGGCAGCTAAAGCGACTGTCACTGCTTATTGTTATGGGATTCACCTTGTGGTAAACAGAAACTGTCAGCAACTGAAGAGTATTTTTTTATTGAAGTCTGACCTTGTCTCCCAAGATGTTGGTTTTATTTTTGGGCTGTGTTTTAGTGCTGTCTGATTTACCCCTTTCTTGAAGCTGAAGGTATGGATTTAAGGAAGATGGATGTTACAATTTCATGTGCACAGCCAAGTTATGGTGCACTGTGCATAGTGACACGGTCCTTGACACATCATAGTACCATTAGTACTTTATAGCTACTGGTCATGCCTGGTCTGAAAAAATTGTATAGAATTTAATTTATTAGTTCTTTTTATGTGCTGAATCCCAAAGTGCTTTACAAGAAATGGAAATTATGTACTTACTGTAATTCTTGATCTTCTTGGACGAAGTCTCCACCACTCATTCACACTGATGGGATCTATGCCGGAGGCGCTAGGACCCAGTGGGAGCAACATTTTTGCAAGAGGGCCAGCGGGAGATGAACCTGCCAGGAGCAGCACCGTAAGCCTCCGGCTTGTGGCAATGACTATCTTGGCGTCGACCTCCAACCGCCTCAGTATCTTTTTTTCCAAGGAGGTGCAGCGAACTAACCTAGAAGGATAGCATTAACAAGAAAATGGCCAAAAGATAGCCCGAGCGACCCATATAAAAGGGTCAATAAAGAAGTCTTCACAACCTAAACATTGAGGGGTGAAGACCAACAACAAAGGTGAGCTCGGGGATGGCGGGTGGGTGAATGAGTCTTGGAGACTTCATCCGAGAAGATCAAGAATTACGGCAGGTACGTAATTTCCATATCTTCCTGGACATAAAGTCTCCACCACTCATTCACACTGATGGGAGAGTACCGAGCTAATAATCCCTCGAGAGGGTGGCAGGAGAAACCAAGAGCTCACAGATTTAGGACAGAAGTCCATTAAGGATAGTCCTGCCAAGCGAAATGCCTGGCATGGACATCCAGGGCATAGTGCTTGACGAAAGTATGCACTGAGCTCCAGGTAGCCGCATTGCAAATATCTGAAATGGGTGCGTTGATGCCATGACTGCTCTAGTAGAGTGAGTGTACATTCTGCCCTCTAGCCTAACCTGCACCATGGAATAACAGTGGCGAAGGCATGCCACCAGCCATGCCGAAATGCATCTGATAGCGACAGGTTGACCCAGCCGGGTCTTGCTAAAGAAACAAACAGTTGCTGAGCCTTGCAAATTTCTTTTGTTCTATCCAAATAGAAATGCAGAGCTCTTTTGACTTCAAACAATGAAGGGTATGCTCTCCTTCATTTTGTAGTTCATAAGTAAGTAGGTAGGATCAGAGGTTGGTTTAGATGGAATTCTGAAACAACCTTAGGAAGAAACTTAGGAAGGGTCCTAAGAACTATTTTGTCCTTATGAAACACAGTATACGGAGGGTCTGTGACCAAGGCATGTATTTCAGAGGCCCTGAGGCCAAGGTAATGGCCACCAGGAAGGCCGTTTTCCAAGTGAGAAATTTCAGCTCACAGGAAGCTAGAGGCTCGAAATGTTTTCAAGTGAGCATGTCTAGCACAAGGTTAATGTCCCAGGCTGTGACTGGACATCTGATAGGAGATCTGGTATGCAGAATACCCTTAAGAAACCTCTTAACTACTGGCAACTGGGCCAGTGATAAGGAAAGTACTGGCTCATGATACGCTCAAAATGGCACAAAGATGAACTTTGACTGAGAGTATTATAGACCTGAATTTGAGAGGTCTAAAAGGTACTCCAGAATTTTATTTGGTGGACAGGAAAGGATTCAAAGAGGATTTTGCACACCAGAGAGAAAACGCCCATTTGGCTGTGTGTAAGTTTTTCTAGTGGCTGGCTTACGTGCAGCCAAAAGAATATCTGAGACTCTGTGAGAGACATTGAACCTGTTCCTTCTATCTCTTTAGGAGCCAAGCGTGAAGGTGAAGTGACCTCAGATTGGGATGGACCACAGGCCCTGAGTCAGAAGGTTCATCTGAAGGGGAAGCGCTTGAGGGGTTTCCAACATACTGTTGAGTAACAGAAACCATATCTGTAGAGGCCAGAAGGGAGCAATGAGGATCATTTTGTCCCCTGGGACTCAAACTTGAGAAGTACCTCTGAATTAGAGGAAGAGGAGGAAAGGCATATAGAAAGTGTTTTTGTCCACTGCATCCTGAACACATCCTGACAGAAAATGCCAGGCCTTGGATTTCTGGAGCAGAAGAGAGGCAGTTTTGTGTTGAGGGGGTTGCAAAAGGTCCAGGTCTGGAGTTCCCCACTCTGTGAATAGTGACTGAACTACGGTTGATTCTAGAGACCACTCATGAGGATCTCATCTCTGTTCTGCTGAGATGGTCTGTCAATTGCTCTGCACTCCCGGTAGGTAGACTGCCTGAATTAGAGCCTTGTGCTCGAGACACCATTCCCACATTCTCATTGCTTCACTGCATAAAGGGTAAGAGTGTACTGCCCTGCTTGTTGATGTAATATATCACTGCTTTGTTGTACATTTGAAGGAGAATGTTTGTGACAGAGAATGTCCTTCAAAGCCCGGACTGCATAAAGGATGGCTCTCATTTCTAAGACATTTATGTGAAGCTGGGACTCATCCTGAGTCCATGTACCTTGGGTGTGGAGATTCTGACAGTGAGCTCCCACCCCATCAGGGATGTGCCCGTGGTAATGGAAATCTGATGATCCAGGGGAGCAAAAGGATACCCTTCCAGAAGATTGTCCTCTTGCAACCACCAGGTGAGTGACCTCTTCAGAGGTTCTGTCACCTTGATGAGAAAGGACTGAGGGTGAGTGGTTGGGGACCACTGAGTAGTGAGTATCCATTGAGAGGTTCTCATGTGGAGTCATACTAGGGTACAGTGAACACTGAGGATGCCATAAGACCCAGCATCCATTGCATCGAGATAGCTCAAACCCGCTGTTCTCTGTGATGTATTGGGCCATCTGTAGGATATCGCTCCTTCTGTCCTCTGGTAGAAAAGCTTCACACAGGAGGTGTCCAGAAAAGTTCCTATGAAAAGGAGCTCTGGGAGGGCTGCAACTGCGATTTCTTGAGATTCAGCAGGACTACCGTGTATGTGAGAAAGTCCGAGGCCATGGCTATGGCATTGAGAGTTCCTTGCCTGGAAGGGTTTGCTGAAGCCAGTCGTCCAGATATGGGAACACTTGTACTCCAGTCTTTCTGAGGTGCGCTACGAATTGCACAACACTTTGTAAAAACTCGTGGGCGCTGAGGATAGCCCAAAGGGCAGAACTCTGAACTGATAATGCTTGGCTCCAAAACCACAAATCGCAGGTATTTGTGAAGCTTTGGGTGAATGGGAATATGCTGGTAAGAACTCACATGTCCAGGAGGCTAGCCAGTCGTGATGATGAAGCAAAGGTAACAGGGTCCTAGCAAAATCATTTTGAACTTTTCCTTGAGGAGAAATTTGTTCAATTTTCTGAGGTCCAAAATGGGGCGATGCCCCAGTTTTCTTTGGAACCAGAAAGTAATGGGAGTAGAACCTGTGTTCCGTTGTTCCAGCAGAACTATTTCTACTGCCCTGTTGTTCAGAAGGCCTTGTATCTCAGAAGCGAGAAGCTCTGACTGAAATACTGACAGCCTGGGCTGTCATTTGGGAAGATTCGGAGGGTCTCTGAAATATTGAGGGAATACCTCGCGAATTATCTGGAGAACTCATTTGTCCGATGTTATGGACTTCCACTGGTTGTAGAACTGAGTCAGATGACCTCCCACTGCTGAGAAAGAGTCCCCTCGGCAGCTAAGGTGGGACTTGGCCCAGAAACTCAGAAGGCAGCACTGGGCGCTTTTTGCCCTTGTGCTTTCTGTTGCATTTTCTTTTGAGGCTGAGGGGTTGGTTTTATTAAACTCCCCTGCCCTTGCCTCGAAGGACTGACGGTTGTGAAATTGATGCTTATTAACACCCCCTAGAAGGGCAGGAGCAGGTCGAGCCAATTTAATGGCAGACCTAGTCGCTTGTGTTGTGGCCTCTACAGCTTGCTCTCACTTGAGAACCGAAGAGATACATACCGTTGAAGGTAATGCCATGACCTGTTGCTGGGCATCATTCGTGAAGTCTGAAGTGCGCAGCCAGGAGTGACGGTGGGTACAAATGCCCGTCGCCACGCTCAGGAGGCAGTATCGAAGACGTCCATAGCTGCCTTAACTGCGTTGGTTGTTGGACCCGATACCCTGGTTATGATTTGAAGAAGCTCTGAATTAGTGTCCGACCGTAGAGCTTCTACCATTTATTTGAGTGAATGCAAAGAACATACTCATATTGAGAGAAATAACCCTGGTAGCTGACAAGATGCATACCCAGGATGGATGCAGCAAAGACTCTCTTGCCTAAAGTATCCATCTTACGAGATTCTTTGTTTGTAGGTCAGGCTGTAGTAGTCTGAGGAGGACGACTTATCATTCTCTGCCAAGACCACAATAGGGTCTGCAAAGGCTTGGGAGGCCAAAATGGGTCGATCCTTTGGAGCAGTGTACTTTCTATCTATGGACTTAGCCACAGAAGGAATGAGAGTGATATTATTCCATACCATTTGAGAAAGCTCTCAAAGGAAAGCTGTACCGGAGAATTAAATCCATAGGGATCTCCGGGACATGAAGGTATTGGAGCCTTAAAAGCATCCCAGGATCGATATCTGTAGTCTGGAGAGAAAGAGTGGAATTCAGATTTTCAGCAGAGACTTAAATGACAGGTCCTCGACCACAGGCTCTGCAATAGGATTGGATCCTGTTCCTTCCACATCATCACCCAGCCTAAGGTCTGGGTCAGGCTCAATATCATCTACTGACAGCCCAGGAGGGACTGTATGGACAGGAAAGGAGTGAAAACAGAAGGATAAGAGGAAAGAAAGGGTTCGGAGTCAAGAAGCCCTGAGGACTGGAAGATGTCATACCAAGCCTCTGTGCCGAAAAAGAGCATGGCGCCATCTGACCCAGCACGGCACATGGTGCCGACAGAGTCCTCGGCACCGAGAATGGCACCGAGAAGCCACATGGCACCAAGGATGATGCCAACTATCCCAAAGGCACCGAGGACAGTGCCAAAGCCGCATGGCACTGGAGGGCAGCGCTGACAAGCCACACAGTGCAGAGGATGGCCAACAATCCTTAAGGTGCGGAGGATGGTGCCGAGCAACTCATCAATGCCAAGGATGGCACAGAGCAACCCATCGATGCTGAAGGTGCTGAAACCAAAACAGGGCTCCGGAAACTAGGGTGTGAGGTGAAAGAAGGAAGAATATCAGGAGATAGAGTCATCAGTGTGGCCCCTGCACTGCAGCCATGTGAGGGGTAAAACACCTGAGCGTGAGTCAACGGCACCGAAGAAGGTGCTGCACAACTAGGGAGGTCCAACCACTATACCCGATCCCCGAGGGCCCCAGAGTGACCAGGCCAGGCAGCCGGACCAACCTCCGAGCCCATTGCTCCATCTGAGTGGCCCACTGATGAAACTGCTTATCTGAAGCCCTACCAGAAGGCAGGAAAGGGCTCTGATGTTGAAGAGGTCAGTGACCAGAAACAGAAACAGGCAACTCCGAGGAGGAGACTGGCAACTGACCCCAATGACCGACCATCGATGCGCAGTCATAACAGAGGGCAACCTCGAGTGATGCCTTCTTTTTGACCTGTGGGCCGAAGAAGAGTTTGAGGATGAATGGTGCCAGATTGCGACATTTTCTTTATGCTTCCAGGGGACCGCCTCCCCTCAGGCACTGGACCATCCATTGTCAGACCCCTCCAGAGAGGGCGGCAGACCGGACCCAGCCGGCTGACTGAACAGCTTTCACACGAAGTCTCCCCACTGTCACCCGGACCCGCTCATGGTTGACTCCATCACTGTAGGCTGAGACTTCTTTCTTAAATAAGAATAAATTATAGTAAGCGGTACTTATTCGAGATATATTACAAAATAATAAACTAAAACTATGCTGCTAGTATGAAGTTTGACTCCCAGTGGGCAAGCGACGTTGTCACTGAAGCGCACTAGACGGCGGGAAAAAAGGAACTAGGGCGATTGGAGGGTCGACACTAAGATAATCATTGCCGCACGAGCTGAGGCTCACGGCACTGCTCTTCATGGCTCCATCTCCGCACCGGCCTCTTACAAAGTTTTGCTCCTGCTGGATTCTAGCACCTCGTGTAGATCCCATCAGTGTGAATGAGTGGTGGAGACTTTATGGCCAGGAAGATATCGAGTTACATGGGATAGCACAGATGAAATGCTACATCTTATTTTTAGTGTGGTCCTGCTGCTGCATAGGACAGCTTGATACCTCTTAATACCATTGGTAGTTTGATCTGATAATGTGTTAGGTGAATGATTTTATGCCTTCACCTCAGATTCCTCTGAGGTGATCCTGCAAGTCCTGGTCAACATTATTAAGCTGTATTATTGCAGAATAATGTGCTTTATAGAGAGAATAATGCATAGATGACTGTGTGTTATGAATTTTTTTATTTAGTTAAGGTGTGTGATGACCAATAACCTTCAGAAGTGAAGCTCATGAGGTTTATGAGGTCATCACATACCAAGAGGTGTTAAAACCATAGACACATAGTCGTCTATGTTTTATTTTTTATAATTACTGGCACAGGGAGTTTACAGTTTACATTCCATCTCATATTTGACATTCAGTGAGTGATTTTTTCACAAAAGTAATTTCACCGGTGGGTTGTGAACGGGGGCACTATTGACAAAGCTGCTGTTGACACTGTGGAGTGGGTAAGTTTGTTTTGATGAGTTAGGTACTGTCATAAAATCAAAAGAATCTCTTGCATTGATGAGCTGAGTTAAGAAAGCTACAAGTTTTGAGTCCTACCATGAACAGAGTGGCTGGAGCAGTGGGAGGTTTGTCACTGCTGATATAATCTGAGTTTTCAAACTATGAATTGCAAGTTGCAGTGTGCGGTACTGTACAACAACAGAGGTGAAGGAGAGAGGTGTGTGATGTGTTTCCAATGGATGCTCAAAAGGTGAAAAGTTGATAGAAAACACCATAACTGGGTATGACATCATACCCTTGCATTACGGAGTTTGAACGAGCTCATTAACTACGTATTAAAGGAGGTCACCAGTAAGTATACAATGATAGAATAAATTTAACTGTTATTTGTTTTTGTATGTAGAGATACCTGATTAAGTCTTTGGCTACTACTAGAATGCACAACAACTTTACCTAATAAAGTAAGGGTTCCACTTAGTATTTCCTTTAGTAAATTAGTTTTATTTAGAGATAACTTTAAGATATTCCAGGACTCTGCCAGTGGTGAAAAAACCTGTAGGTACCACTGTACTGTAAAAGCAACACTCCAATAATCAAAAATCACAGGAACATGTAGTACATATGCAAAACAACTCTTGGTTTATTTTAAATTTGTCTTTATTCCAAATTTGACTTTTTGTGTGTGATTATTTTAACATAAAACCATTTGGTTAAATACATTTTAATAAAATGTATACATGAAATAGTCCCTGATGTTGTAGGTAAGAAAAATTACTCACCTTAGTAATGTTGTTTCTTCTAATGGAGTCTTGCTATATTATGACAATTGCAGTTTGTCCCACCATTAGAACTGCTCCGGAGGTGAAAGAGTTAACTCCCATTCTAAGAATGGAACTTGGAGCACGAGCTCGGTTAGAGAAGCTCTGTCTGGGTTATTTCAAACCTAAACTGTCAGATCTTTACGAGCAAAAAACTCACTAAGGTCTGTGTGGAAGCTGTAACCTACACTAGCCAACTGGCTACCTGACTATTAAGACATACTCCTGGTCCCAACACAAAGACTCAAGTCAGGGACCAGAAATAATAATATAATATAAGTAATAATATGACATAAAATAAAAATATCACACCCCAAAACCCCAAGAAGGTAGAAAACATATAATGGGGATAACTAGCGCCCACACTCAGGCTGCCCACCCCATACCCAAGTAGAAGTTCTGAGAGGGCAGGCTTGGGGAGAGTTCATAATATAGCAAGACTCCATTAGAAGAAACAACATTACTAAGGTGAGTAATTTTTCTTCAAACAACAAGAAGTCTGCTATATTATGACAGTTGCAGAATACACAGCAGTACCTCCATGGAGGAGGGACAGAACCTACTTAGGAATAGGCTCTGAAGCACGGTTGTGCAACCGAGCATCCTCCTGGCCTGGACATCCAGGGAGTAATGCTTGGTGAAAGTATGTACCGCTTTCCAAGTAGCTGCTTGACATATCTCTAAGATAGGATGTCTCTGGCAGCAGCTAGAGACGCAGCTGTACCTCTAGTAGAATGAGCCCTTAGGCCTGAAGGGAACTTTCCCAGTTTTTGATAACAAACTGGATACAAGAGACAATCCACCTGGCAATGGATCTTTAGTGGCAGGTTTCCTTTTCCCACCTCACCATAAGTGAGAAAAAGTTGGAGGGATTCAACCTGTGACCCTTGGTACGCCTATATAGTAACTTAGGCCCTCTTAACATCTAAATTGTGCAATCTCCTCTCACCAGAGGAAGAATGGTCAGTGAAAACACTGGAAGGAGATAGATTGATTAAGATGGAAATCTGAAACCACCTTAGGCAAAAACTTCCTGTTAGTCCTGAGGACTACCTTGTCCCTGTGGAAAGAAATAAAGTCAGTTTCTACTGACAGGGCTTGCAACTCACTTATGCGCCTGGCAGAAGTGATAGCCACTAGGAAAACAGTTTTCCAAGTTAAGTACTTAAGCTCTGCAGAGACAGAGGTTCAAAGGAGGTTGCATTAACTGGGCAATGCAAACATTAAGTCCCAGGCAGGGCCGGATCCCTAAAAGGTGGATTAGAATGAAGTAATCCTTTAAAAAGATTGGAAAATACAGGGTGAGCGGAAAGAGAGGAGGGCTTTCCTGTTGAAACAAAAGCAGAGACAGCTGCCAAATGTACTTTCAGGGTAGCTGGTCTCAGTCCCAAGGAATTAAGGTGGACCATATAGTCCAAAACAATGGGCAAATCAGCAGATTCCGGGAAATATGTTTCCCAGAACACCAAGTGGAAAACCTTTTCCACTTAGAATTGTAAGTAGCTCTAGTGGAAGGCTTCCTAGAAGCCTTTAGGATTTCAAGAACACCTTGAGAAAGGTGCAGGTCAGCAAATTCTAACCCTCAGGCCTTGAGATTGAGAGATTTGAGGTTCGGATACTAAACTCTCCCTGTGCACAGGTTAACAGGTTGTGATTCCTGGGGAGACACAGGGAAGATGGACTGCTAGTGACAGAAGTAGTGGGTACCAGGGCTGCCTGGCCCAATCTGGGCAATCAGAATCATCCTGCAAGGCTGGGATCTGATTTGACTAGCACCTTGAATAGAGAGGGAAGGGGAAGGCATAAAGAAACTTCCTTCCCAATCTAGAAGAAAGGCATCCAGGGGATTGAGCCCAAAACTGGGGGCCTGCAACAGAACAGTGAAGTTGGTGATTGTCTGGGGCTGAAAAAGATCTATCTGAGGGTGCCCCATCTGGCAAAAACTATCCCCAGTACTTGAGGATCCAGAGAACCATTCGTGATGGCCCTGGGAAATCCTGCTGAGAGCATCTGCTAGGACATTGTCCTTTCCTGGAAGGTGAACTGCTATGAGGTAAGTGTTCAGGAATAGGCCAGAGACCACAACTTCATTGCCTCGGTGCACAAGGCCGAAGACCGAGTGCCCCCTGCTTGTTGATGTACCATATTGTTGTGGTGTTGTCTGTTCTGACTTGCACCACTTTGTTCTGAACAGTCACAGAAAACACTTGAAATGCTAAAAGACAGCTCTGAGTTCCAGCAAATTGATGTGGAGCAGAGATTCCTGAGGGGACCACACTCCTGAGGGGAGAGGTCGCCCATGTGGGCTCCCCCACCCCAGGAGGGAAGCATATGTAGTGAGGGTCAAGGAGTGAGACAGAGGAATGAAGGGACCCCAGTCTTAATTGCTCTGATCCTGCCACCACTGGAGGGCCTGGATCAGGGTTGGGTCACTGGGACCAACTTGGAAAGGGGTCTCTCTCTGAGACAAAAGGCTCTCAAGTGAAACTGAATGTCCCTCATCTGAAATCTTGCTCCTTGCACTACGGCTGTGGACGCAGCCATGTGCCCCAGGAGCTGCAAAAGTGTCTTGCTGGTCGAGACCTGCAGAGTGAAGAGGAGGCCAGAGCCACCAAGTTCCTTACCCTCTCTAAGGTAGGAAGGCTCTGGCCTGTTTTGTGTCCAATTCTGCACCTATAAGGTAAGCACCTGAACTGGTTCCAGAACTGATTTTGGAAGATTGAGCAAGAAGCCCAGGAGGAGAGCAGCTGCTGGGTAACTTGCAGGTGAGATCTTACCTGTTCTGGGACTGGCCTACAATGAGCCAGTCATCCAGATAGGGAAAGACAGCAATCCTTTGCCTTCTTAAATGAGCCACTGCTACTGCCAGACATTTTGTGAATACCCTTGGGGCAGAGGTGAAGCCGAAGGGCATTGCTCTGAACTGGTAGTGACCTGAGGGCAATTCGAATCTGAGGTACTTTCAGTGGGAGTTTCCGATTAGGATGTGAAAAATAGGCATCCTTGAGGTCCAGGGAGGCTAGCCAGTCCCCTGGCCTTAGAGAGGGTAAAATCATTGCCAGAGTTACCATTTTGAACTTTGGTTTCAAAAGGTGTTTGTTCAGAAATCTCAGGTCTAAAATGGCCACCATTCTCCTGTCTTTTTGGGGTAAGGAAATATCTGGAGTACAGACCCTTGCCCTGGTGTAGGGGAGGAACCCTTTCTACAGCTCTGAAAGCCAGGAGGGTTGAGACCTCTGTTTCTAAAGTAAAGGTCTCTAAAGAGTTTGCAGGTGGAAAGACCTGATTCTCATCTTTGGGAACTTTTGAGCTGAGAACCAAACCCTGGCTTACTACTTCCAGGACCCACTTGTCTGAAGTTAGAGACACCCAGTTCTGAACGAAGTAAGCCAACCTGCCCCCTACAGGTAAGGAGAATCGGCCTGGGCACCCCATCAGGGTGTCTGTTTGACAGGTGCTTTAGGCTGAGGGGTGGGAGCAGGCCTGCCCACGCCCGTCTGCCTCTCCTCTGAAGAACCCCTCTGAGCATAAGCCAGAGGAGGCCTGGGTTTAGTAAAAGGCCTGTGAAAAGGCCTACCTCTACCCTGGGGCCTGCCTCTGAGGGTGACTTGCCGCTCCTTAGCCTGAGCACTCTTATAGGTAGTCCTATATTCATCCATTTTCTTCATATAATTCTTTGTCTGCTCCCCAAACAGAGAATTTCCAACCACAGGAAAATCCATAGCCTTAGTCTGGGTATCCTGTGACAAGCTAGTACACCTGAGCCAGGCCAACCTGCGAAAAGCTACAGATATAGCCATGACTCTAGAGGATACATCATTAAAATCCACAGCAGCATGAAACTGCACCTTAGATGCCTCAATGCCATCAGCAGCCACCTGTTCCAGCTCACTAGCAAGCTGGCCAGAGGCCTGTATGGCCAAGGCCATGACAGTGTCCCATCTAGATTTCTGATACCTTGCCACATAAGCCATGCAATTTGCTTGCCTGAGTCCCAGGAACGCTGCCATGTATTGTTTTTTAGCCATGGCATCAATCTTCCTGGAATCCTTGTCAGGAGGATGTGAAGCCAAAGGAATATTAGCTTTATCACAGGCTGCAGCCTGAACCACTCAACGTGGCTGCATTGCTGTGAAAGGAATTCTGTATCAGGACCTGAAGAGTGTGCCTCCTGTTCATCTTTTGTCCACAGGAGGCACAGAATTAGGAGTTTTAAAATCTTTATTGTCTGTTTCCTAAATGATTTATGCAAGGGAATAGACAGTCTCCTAGACTCTGGAATATCCATCATTTCTACAAAAATCAGGTTCCTCTTGTTCATCCAGCTTCCTCCAATGGAAGCTGGAGGGTTTCAACAACTTTTTGTAAAACATAAAGTGAGAGGGACTCAGAAAGCAAAGGGAGATTCTAAAGGTCTGTCTGGGAGATGTCGGTTCAATGGGCACACCAGACCCTCAAAGTCACATTCATACTGTTTATAATCATCTCCCCTCCTCTGGTTCATAAAATTCTTTAACAACATATTCTGAACTGGTGGAACCGACCGAACCGACCTTTACCAGACAGTGGTGGTTCGGACGGAACCGAGAAAGTGACTGGACAATCTGAATAGCTCTTGCTATCTCTGCAGCAGTTGGAGAAGGAATTTTGGGCTCCACACCTGCTGATTTCTTGTTTTCTTTACTGGGACTGGCTCCTCTGAGCCAGCTTTTCGTTGCCGAGAGTCTCGCCCTGGTCAGGGCACTCCCTCCGGTCCGGTTGGCACCGAACTGGGCTGGCCATCGGGTCAGCGGACTTTTGCCTCTCGTTCCCTGAGCCTGCCAACTCTCTTATCCAGGGTGGCTGCAGGGAAATTTTACAAATCTGGCAGTCTGAATTGAGGTGGTCAAACCCCAGACAATATACACATGTGGTGTGTGGGTCAGCCTTGGAAGACTTCCCCACAGGCATCACAGTGTTGAAACCCAGTGGGCGGTTTTCTTTTGGGTTTTCAGACATAATGCCAGCTAACCAAAACTTGCCCTTTTAAATGGCAGTGCCAGGCAAGACACCCTTATCGGTTCCTAACCGTGTCACGGGTCTTGAAAAACCGTAATGAAATCCGGTTTTTAGAACCGATAAGAACCGGGAACCGCACTCTAAAACCCTTCAATTCAAGTTTAAAACAAGCTGATGGTTCAAAACCGAACCGATAACATTTACAAGTTCCACACAGAAAATAAACTTAAATTACTTACGATACCACAGACAGAGCTTGAACCGAGCGGTTTTCGGTTAAATAATAATATTCTCGGTTGATTTGAACCGAGAAAACACTGTTTAAACCTAGAAATGAAGCAGTAGGAGAAATCTCCGGAGCGACTGTTCAGTGAGGTGGAGTAAAGAATCTGACAGTTTAGGTTTGAAATAACCCAGACAGAGCTTCTCTAACAGAGTCTGCGCTCCAAGTTCCATTCTTAGAATGGGAGTTAACTCTTTCACCTCCGAGCAGTTCTAATGGTGGGACAAACTGCAATTGTCATAATATAGCAAGACTTCATGTTGTTTGAATGAGACTTTTTGCCTTAGTAATGAGATCTGGCACTTGACTATGCACTGCTTTCTTTTAATGCATGGTCAGGCGTGTCATGTGTGCAGTCACAGAAACATGGTACACAGAGAACCATGACTGGGATGTCAACATACCAGGGTACAAAATCTACAGGAAGGACAGGGAGGGTAAAAGAGGAGGAGGACTAGCTCTCTACGTGAGGAAAGGATCAAAGCAACAGAACTAAAGGGTAAACAGGGAGGAGAGGAGGCACTGTGGGTCACCCTGGAGACAGGAAATGGCACTACAATCTGCCTGTGGGTTGTATACAGCCCCTCCCATCTCAGGGGAGGCAATGGACAAGAAAATGATAGAAGGTATCCTTAGAATGGTAGAAAAAGGGAACTATTGTTGATGGGGGACCTGAATATGCCAGATGTTAACTGGAACACTTTTGCTGCAGCTACATCCAAGAGCAGGGCCATTTTGATGCCCTACAGGGGCATGCTTCAGATAGCTAGTGTTGGAACCCACTAGGGAGGGAGCAATCTTATCCACGTTCTCTCAAATGGGGATGGAGAGAGGATCTTGGATTTAGAAGTAAGTAGCCATCTGGGAACAAGCGACCACTAAACAGTGTGGTTCACAATAAACACAGCCATAGAGTCAAGCCATACAAAAGCAAGAGTATTGGACTTTAGGAGGACTAACTTTGGGAAATTGGGAGTGCCTCAGAAAAGAACTAGCAAATGGGCAAGAATGAGGGTGGAAGAACAATGGGGGAAAATCTAAACAGCCATCACAGAGGCAACGAGCCTTTGTGTGAAGTAAATCAACAAAACAAAGGAAAAAACACTATGGTTCTCAAAAGAGGTGGCGGGATGGTTAGAGAAAAAGGTAGCATTTAGGAAATATAAGGAAACAGAAGGAGCAAGACAGAGAACTGTACCAGTTAAAGCAGAAGTAAGTGGGGAAGGCAATCAGAATAGCACAGGCTCAAACTGAGGAAAAGATAACCAGCTCAATTAAGCAGGGGATAATACTTTTATAGGTACATTAGGAGCAAAGAAAGACCAAGGGAGGGATAGTGAGGCTTAACAAAGGAAAGAGGGTGGGCAGAGGGTAACAGTGAAAAGCAGGGACACTGAATGAATACTTTGCTCAGCGCTCACAAAAAAGCGGAGGTAGAGGTACCTAAATCAAACAATAGAAGCACTCTGGATAGGTCGATACCAGTCCATTCACAGAAAAAGGGTCCTGAAAGAAATTAAAATTATGTACCTACCGTAATTCTTGATCTTCTTGTATATCTTCGTAACTCATCACTGGTGGGTTATCGCCAGGCGCTATGACCTCATGAACTTTCAACTTACAAATATTTTCCTGGGGAGGAGCTGGCATCATGGACGATGTCACCCATGAGGACGGCACGACAGCATGCTGCTCGAGCACCAGCCAGTAACCATGCCGACTCCTACCTCACCTCAGTTCTGTCCACCAGAGAGAGTGAAAATTAGATATAGAGAAAAGAAGAGGTGGGGCAAGGAGCCTGAGAGATAGTAAAGGAAAGGATATAAGCAGAAATGAAAAAGCCAACACAGGAGAGAGGGAGGCTACCTGAGGGTGGGGCATAGGGAGGGTCCCAACCACTGGCAGTCCTAAGGAATAGAGAAGTGGGAAGGGTTAAGGAAATTTCAGGAGAAGAAAAGAAGAAGAAGAAGGGATAGTAAAGGATGATGAGAGAATCATAGCACCCCACTCCCCCAGGGAGACAGGATGAAGATGTCAAGGAAGCATCCACCTCTACGTTCTCAGACACTTCTCATAAAGGAGAGACTGGCCTGTCTCCCATCTGAGATGAGACCAGGCTGTTCTAGCTATGATAGCCGGAGAAACAACCCGAGGCTGAAACCAGAGGACACCCATTGAAACTCTGGGGAGTAAGATGCTGGGGTCTCTGCAGGTTGCCTTAGGGCATGGGGTGGGTACAGGACCCACCCTGGGACAAAGGGCTCCTCAGCAGTCATTCCACATCCAGGTGTTGTTACATTCTGTAACTGATCCCGATCCAAAGGCAAGGGAGAAAAAGTCATGGAAGGAGGAACTGCCCCAGGTCAACGAGATCAGCTCAAGAGGAAAAAGAGACAGGGAGGTGTCCTTGGGTCCCCAGAGCCCACCAGGATTTGAAAGGTCCCGAGGAGAACTGAACTCTGGTCCTGCTCAGAAGGCAAGACAGAGATCAGGAGGGACCCGAGGAGCCCTCATTATCATAGGGCAAAATGGCTAGGCTTGTCCTCCCCTCTTCAAGAAGAAGAACTAATCCCTGGAGGAACATAGGAGCAGAGAAGCCAAAGACTCACCCTACAAGTGTATCCATGGAGGAAAGAGCAAGCAGGGAGGAGGCACTGCTCAGAGGCTGAGGCACCAGAGGGATGGTGGGCAGAAAGCAGTGATGAATCTGGGAACAGCGACCATAGAACAGTATGGTTCACAATAAACACAGCAATAGAGTCAAGCCATACAAAGACAAAAAGTACTGGACTTTAGGAGGGCTGACTTTGCTAAAACGGGTGAGTGCCTAAGGAATGCACTAGCAAATGGGCAGGAAGGAGGGGTGGAAGAACAATGGGAATAACAAAACTGCCATCACAGAGGTAACGAGCTCATGGAAGCAAATAAACAAAACAAGGCGATGTAAGAAACCACTATGGTTCTCAAAGGAAGTGGCAGTGAAGGTTCAAGAGAAAAGAAAGCATTCAGGAGTACAAGGAATCACAGAAGGAGCAGGACGAGAACTGTATCAGTTAAAGCAAAGGAAGGCTGGAAGGCAGTCAGAACAGCAAAGGCCCAAACCGAGGAAAAGATAGCCAACTCAGTTAAGAAGGGATAAAACCTTTATAAGTACATCAGGGAGCAAAGGAAGACCAAGGGAGGGATTGTGAGGCTTAATAAAGGGAGGGAGGGTGGGCAGAGGGAGACTGTGAAAAGGCAGAGATACTAAACAAATATTTTGCTCACTATTTACAAATGAAGGAGGTACATAAAACAAACAGTAGTAACACTCTGGATACAGAAGTTGATACCAGCCCATTTACAGAAGAAAGGGTTCTGAAAGAACTCTTAAAACTGAAGGTGGACAAAGCAATGGGACCTGATGGGATTCATCCCAAATTCTAAAAGAGCTAAGGGTAGAACTAGTGACACCACTGACTACCCTTTTAACAAATCATGGGAGGATGGGGTAGTACCGAGGACTGGAGGAGGGCAGATGTGATTCCCTTCACAAAAGTGGGAGCAAGGCAGAAGCAGGAAACTACAGACCTGTTAGTTTAACCTCAGTGATAGGGAAAATGATGGAATCACTTCTGAAGGAAAGAATTGTCGAGTATCTAGAGGCCAGAGGGCACAGGACCCTAGGCAGCATGGATTCACAGTGGGAAGGTCATGCCAGACAAATCTGATAGATTTCTTTGACTGGGTGACCAAAGTAGTTGATCAGGGAGGGCTGTGACATGGCCTACCTAGACTTTAGCAAGGCATTTGACACAGTCCCACACAAAGATTAATATACAAGTTAGCCAGCCTGAGAGTGGGTCCCAAGATGACAGCCTGGGTGAAGAATTGGCTGGAGAATAGGACACAGAGAGTAATAGTAAATGGAGTCCACTCAGAAGAAGTGAGGTTACTAGTGGGCACCGCAGGGTTCAAGACAGGACTGGTCCTCTTCAATGTCTTTATAAGCGACATTGCAGAAGGACTGGAAGGAAAAGTATGTCACTTTGCAGATGACACTAAGATCTGCAACAGAGTTGATGCACAGGGTGGGGTGGAAAGGATGAGAAGGGACTTGGCAAGGTTAGAGGAATGGTCAAATGTATGGCAGCTTAGATTCATTGCTAAGAGTGCAGGTAATGCACCTGGGAAACAAAACCCAGGGGAAGAGTACACAATGGGGTGAGATACTAACAACAACAAAATGGAAAGGGACCTGGGGTAGTCATATCAGATGACCTAAAGGTGGGCAAGCAATGTGAGAGGGCAGCAAGGAGGGCTGGGGGTTACTGGGATGCATAGGAGAGGCATCACCAGTAGAAAACAGGAAGTTATTATCCTCTGTACAGACAGCTGGTGAGACCCCATCTGGAGTACTGTGTGCAGTTCTGGAGACCCAATCTCACAAAAACATAGACAGGATGGAAGCTGTCCAGAGGAGGCAACTAAAATGGTGCAGGGTCTGCACTAGAAGACATATGAAGAGACTTAAGGAGCTGAATATGTATAGCCTCGAGGAAAGGAGGGGGAGGGGGACATAGTAGAAATTTCAAGTACCTCAAGGAATCAACAAGTCCAAGAGGGTAGCATCTTTCAAAAAGAGGTGTGCAAGAACAAGAGGCACAATTTGAAGATAGAGGGGTGGCTCAGAGATAATTTAAGGAAGTATTTTCACAGAGGGTTGTGGATGCATGGAACAGCCTTCCGGAGGAAGGTTGTGGAGTCAAAATCAGTGGTGGAATTCAAGCATGCATGGGACAGTCCAAGGCCAATTCTAGGGAATTGGCGGTGAAGAAAGTAGGCTGCTGGTTAACTAGGATCTGCAGCTTATCCAGTAGGTAGAAAATGGGCAGACTGGGTGGGCCAGCGGTCCTTATCTGCCGTCAAATTCTATGTTTCTATGTTTCTATGAATGGTGAAGCTATATAAGAAGATCAAGAATTACGGTAGGCATATAATTTCATATCTTCCTGTATGTATCTTTACCATTCATCACTGGTGGGTACTAAGCCCCATGAAGGGGACCTGACATTTTCCTGAGGGCAGGAGTTCCCTCAGCTCCTTGTCCCTTGTGGGGAGAACCCCAGGGGAGAAGCCTCCTCTGGTCTGGAGGGCCTGAGACTGATCAGGGTGAGGCAGGGACTCCCATGACCTGGGAGAAGGAAGGTGCCCTGCTAATCCCATCTCACCCTGCGGGAGAAAATTGTCTCTTTGGAAGGGAAGTCAATCACCCTATGCTGGACCAAGGCGATACCTCAAAAGGCAAATCATGCTGCCTGTCTTATACAGACTGCAGATCCTTCCAACCTAGAAGCTACCTCATTAGCGTCGTATGACACCCTTGAGAGATGCCTCACTAGCTCTAGGCCAAAAGCAGAAAGACAGATGGCCTGCCTGGTTGTCTCTGAGTCAGGCAAAGTGGCTAGGAGCTGTCCTATCACCATCCATAAGTATTTAGCATAGACAGCTATATGGATCTGATGGGCTGAAATACATAGAAGGAGACACACCAAGGAAAATATCCTTCTCCCCCAGCAATTAAACTCAGCAGAGTTGAACTCTGGGGGTGGTCATGTCTCAGGCGATGATGCGGGAGGGGTATCCAGTAGCTCTATCCCTGAAGTGGGGTGAGATATGGAACCTGGACCCCTGGGGGCATGATACCTGCACTGGTAGTCCTTCAGGGCAGGAGGGGGGGTAGAAGGAGTCTGCTAGACCCAATGAGATGCTTCCTGAAAAGGAACAGGCCATGAAAGAATGGAGGAGAACTCTCCAAGGAAAGCACGCGTCTTGTGGGCAGGATCGTGACTTGCAAAATGGGAAATGGGAGCTTCTCAGCAACCTCGACAAGAACTGCTGATAGCCCGTGATATCAACATCCGAGGACAGGTGGACGAGGGAGTCTTCTTCCTCAAGGGAGGAAGACAAGGAGGCAGAGAAGCCTCGATTCAGATCAGGGTGCAGCAGGGTTTCTGGTCTAAAAATGACCTGGTCCAGAGCTCTTAGATAGCAAGGAAAGCTGCAGCTGAGCTCTGAATTGGTCCCAAGACAGCCCAGTGGGACCGAAATGCCCAGAAGAGCAGAAGGGTGAGGCAGAGGATCTGAAGAAGGAGGAGAAGACTGGTGAGCCAGAGAAGGATCCATGCTGGGGCTTGAGATGTTCACGTGACTCCTCCAGAAGTGTGGGGCTGTGCAAATAATCCACAGATGGTCGCACAACCATGCAGGTGCAGTCTAAGTGGTGCCATAGGAAGAAGCCCCATGGTGAGGAGACCGGGGCCAGTCTGGCCCTTGCAGGCAGCCCTTTTTCCCCACCATTGATCAGACCCCCCACTGAGGAAAGCGAAAATGTGAAAGGTCGGCACTGCGGCTCCTCCCAGAGCCACCAGCAGCTCTGAGAGAAGATCCCGGGACACCCCAGGTGCTCTCATGCCATCCCCTCAGAGAGAGACCTGCCCCTCATCTGTCCCTGAGGCATCAGGGGGCAACACCGGAGGAGCACAGGCATCTTCAAGCCTGCCACAACCCCTGAGTTAGCCCTTATTATGGGAATAGAAGCTGCGCTGCTCCCAGCTTCAGCTGGATTCAACCCCACAGAGGTGCCAACCTCCGACTTGGCATCAGGTGTGGCACTGCTCCTTGAACCAGCACCATTTCCTGAACCTGCTCCATCATCAGTGCCGCCCTTCTCCACAGCACCAGAGTTGGCGCACCCTTCTCAATGGCACCAGGGTCAGTGCTGCCCTTTCCTATGTTGCGGAGGCAGTGCCGTGAAGTCCCAGGCACCGCTAATAGGCACCAGAAGACTTGGAGATGGTGGCCAGAGGCAGAGCCAGTCAGTGAGGGGTGAAGACACCTCCATAAATTTGCTGCTAGGCCTTGTAGGGCAGCGAGACTCTTCAGAGCCAGAGCTCCTCAGAGGCAGCAACCACTCTGGGTCAGACTCGTCCACCTCTTCTGAAGGAAGAGAGTAGAGTGACCAGAGAGACTACCCTCACACCTACCCGGTCCAGCACCGCACACAGCACTAAATATGCTGGCATGCAACCCTGGCACTGCTTTGCACACTGGTCCTGGGACGGGCCAGGAGCTTGAGCGGAGGAGGCGGATGGAGTAAAGGTCAGACCGGTTCAGATCCAGTGTGAAGCTCCAACCATGACACCAGGGGTGATCATGGCTCCAAGAAGGCCAACGACTGAGAGGGGGTGCTCAACCGATGCCCTGGAGGAGGTCAACTGTCCACCTGACCCCCTAGTGAACCAGAAGCACCAGCAGACCGGCAATGTCGATGGCTCGTGGCCCTCCGGTACATATAGTAATGGTGGGTGACGTGGAGGGAAAGGTTCAGAGTTCTTGCCATGGCATCCTGGCACTGACACCATCTTACAAAGGTAGGGGATTTGAAGTACCTTCAATGTGCATGTTTCAAGGACCTGGCAGTCCATGGAGTAATACGCCAGCAGTTGTCCATGTAATGTTGTGGGTCCAAGCAAGAGAGACATCGATCATGGTGATCCATTACGGAGATGGACTTGTCACAGGGCACTGATTCATTGGGGCACGTCCACCTTAAATTTCGATTTAAGCCCTGGATCGGACATGATCGACCACACACAAAATGAAAATAAAATAAAGAAAAGACTTGGTGCCGTAGAAACAATAAAACAAGAATACTATAAAAGGGAACATTCTCATCTGTTTGCAGCTCTATGGCATTGAGTAAATGAACAGAACTTCAGTGGCTTCAGACAATGACAAGTACACTGTTTGGCTCTTCAGCTCCCATGAGGTGCACTCTTGATGGCGGGAAGGACAGAACTGAGGTGAGGGAGGAGTCAGTGTTGGTTACTGGCTGACACTCGAGCAGCACACTGTGCATCGTCCTCATGGGTGGCATCATCCATGACGCTAGCTCCTCCGCCAGGAAAAAGATTTGTAATCTGAAAGCTCCCACGGGGTCATAGCACCTCCAGCGATAACCCACCAGTGATGAATGGTGAAGATACATACAGGAAGATCTCCTAAAACTGAGGGTGGACAAAGCAATGGGGCCTGATGGAATTCACCCCAGAATTCTAAAAGAACTAAGGGGAGAACTAGTGACATCACTGACTACCCTTTTAACAAGTCATGGGAGGATGGTGTGGCACCTGATGATTGGAGGAGGGTGGATGTGATCCCCTTCACAAAAGTGGGAACAAGACAGAGACAGGAAACTACAGACCTATTGGTTTGACCTCAATGGTAGGGAAAATGATGGAATCACTTCTGAAGGAAAGAATTGTTGAGTAACTAGAGGCCAGTGGGGCAAGGACCCAAGGCAGCATGGATTCAAAGTGGGAAAGTCATGTCAGACGAATCATACATTTCTTTGACTGGGTGACCAAAGTAGTAGACCAGGGAGGAGCTGTGGACATGGCCTACCTAGACTTTAGAAAGGCATTTGACACAGTCCCACAAAAGATTAATAAACAAATTAGCCAGCTTGGGAATAGGTAACAGGGTTGTAACTAGGATAAAACATTGGCTGAACAACAGGATGCAGAGGGTAATAGTAAATGGAGTCCACTCTGAAGAAAGGGGGTTACTAGTGGGGTACCGCTAGGGTTCAGTACTGGGACCGTCCTCTTTAATGTCTATATAGATGACACTGCAGGGGAACTGGAAGGGAAAGTATGCCTCTTCGCAGACAGCACAAAGATCTGCCATAGGGTTGATACATAGGGGGATGGAAAGGATGAGAAATGACTTGGCAAAGTTGGAGGAGTGGTCAAAAGTATGGCAGCTTAGATTCAGTGCAAAGAAGTGCAAAGTAATGCACCTGGGAAACAAAAACCCAGGGAAGAGAACACAATGTTGGGGAGGTACTAACAACAACAACAATGGAAAGGGTCCTGGGTGTAGTCATATCAGATGACCTAAAGGTAGGCAAGCAATGTGAGAAGGCAGTAAAGAGTGCGGGGAGGGGATACTGGGATGCATTGGGAGAGGTATCACCAATAGAAAACAGGAAGTTGTTGTCCCTCTGTACAGACAGTTGGTAAGACCCCATCTGAAATACTGCATGCAGTTCTGGAGACCCCATCTCTGCAAGGACATAGACAGGATGGAGGCAGTTCAGAGGAGGGCAACCAAAATGGTGCAGGGTTTGCACAAGAAGCCATATGAAGAGAGAGACTAAAGGAGCTTAATATGTATACCTTCAAAGAAAGGAGGAGAGGGGACATGATAGAAACATTTAAGTACCTCAAGGGAATCAACAAAGTCCAAGAGGGTAGCATATTTCAGAAAAGAGATGTGCAAGAACAAGGGAACACAATTTGAAGATAGAGGGGATGGCCTCAGGGGCAATGTGAGGAAGTATTTTTCACAGAGAGGGTGGTGGATGCATGGAACAGCCTTCCTGAGGAGGCGTGGGGTCCAAAAACAGTGGGGAATTTGGCGGCCGGTGGCGGCGTGGTTGGCGCTGGCACCTTACTCGACCCACACTGCCAACCCGGGTTCGGAATGGACTCAGGGCACCGGGGTCGGCAGGAAATGGAGAGGATTGAGCATCCAGCAGACTGCTCTCCTCTCCTCTCTCGGGCTGGGATCCGAACACATCGCCAGCAGCGGCCCCAGTGGAGACTGGGGCACTGTCTGAGCATGCACTGATTGGGCAAGAAAAGGGAAAAGGCACCTGGGCGAAGTGGTTTGATGGCCGTCCATGAGTTCGCCTGGGCACCCGCCTTGATCTGTGTCCATGAGGTACACAGGAGATCCTCCCTGTGGCCCCACTGCGGGAGGCCGAGATCCCGTGTCCGAGGCAGAGGCGGACGGCGGCTGGATGTCCCCTGACGGGGAGCAGCCCAGGTGGCCAGGAGGGGGAAAGCCATCTGAAAAAAAAAAAAAAAAACAGTGGGGGAATTCAAGAATGGATGGGACAGACATAAAGCAATTCTAGTGGGGAGTAGGAGGAAATAGGTTGTTGGTTAACTAGGATCAGCAGCTCATCCAATAGGTAGGAAAATGGGCAGACTGGGTGGGCCAAGTGGTTCTTCAAACAACATGAAATCTTGCTGTATTCTGACTATATGCAGTTAGCCTTCTCAGTTCAACTGCCCTGGAGATGAAAGAGTTAACTCTATGCAACTGCATAGAACATTAGAGCGAACTCGGTTTTCAAACCCCTATCCCTGGTTCATTCTATGTAACTGCCAGATTCTTTACTCCGCCTGCCTGTGAAATTGCTCCAGAGATTTCTCCTCACTCACTCGGTTAAAGTTTGGTTTCTCGACGGTTTCTTCAAACCAGGTTTTATTTTTCAGTTCTTCAAGCCTCTGTCCTTGGTAAAGGTTAGACTAGTCTAGGTTTACTTCAACCCGATAAGTTTGTTTTTCTTTTGTTCGCGTAATCAGGAGGAAACTGAGGAAATTATTTTCTTTTGAGGTAAAGTCTTAGTGTTTAAGTTGTTGAAAAGTTTTAGTTTGGGATCTGGCAGTTTTCAGTTTAAAAAACATGACTTTTTCTCGCTTTTGAACTGGTCGTTAACCAAAACGCTTTTAGTTACTCAGGCCTTACCGCCACAAAAGGGTAACTTGGCTTATCAGTGTATCGTGTCAGAGAAGCCCAAGAAGAAGACCAGTCCCACTGGGTTTCAGCACTGCACAGAGTCCGGGGAAGTGTTTGCCAAGGCTGATCCCACCTTATCTGAGTTCTCTGTCTGGGGTTTGACCACCTGAAAAAGACTGCCAAATTTGTAAAACATTCCTAAAGCCACACCAGATAAGTGTTTGGCCAGGCTTAAGGAAAGAAAGGCTGAATAATTCACTAATATGGATGGCCAGTCGGTTTGGCTCCTGAGAGCCGGGAACCTAAGGAGATGCCTTCTGACCAGGGCGATACCTCCTTGACCATAAAGAAGACAGATACCAAGAGTCGGTACCTGCAAAAGAAAAGGAAAATCTGCTGGTTCAGAGCCAACGTTTGCAGCTCCTACCCTGGAAGAGATTGCTAAAGCGATACGGATTGTAGTCTTTAGACCGGTTCAGGTGATCCGAGACTGGGTCAAAACCACAAACTGTGGTTCAGTCACCTGCCAGTTTGCTTCCCACTGGTTCATATGATCCGGAGGCTTACTATGAACTTGAGTGGGAGGGAGAGGAAAGAAGAAGACGAGGAAGGCTTGGGTGAACCTATCGAGCCTCATGTCTCCCTGATAGACCGGAGTCTTTTTCTCCTCCTAGGCAGCCTGGGGAGTCCTTCTCTCATTATTTGTTCTTTAAAAAGTTTATGATACCTTACAGCTGCCTACTCTGAGGTAGCTGAGGAAGAGGAGGAACCAGATTTCATTGAAATGATGGATGTCTCTGACACTAAGAGACTTTCAATACCCCTTCATAAGTCTCTTAAGAAGCAGACAAACAAAATTCTGCAGATGCCTACTTCCATCCCCTTGTGGAATAAAATGATGGACAAGATGTATATGCTGTTTGGCAATGGTACAGTGTTCCTGTATAACCAATGTAGCCATGTAGGGGTTCTTCAGGCTTCTGCCTGTGATAAGGCTGGCATTCCTTGGCTTCACACAGTCCTGAAAAGGACTTCGAAAGATTGATGCCATGGCCAAGAAGCATATTTGGCTGCTTCACTGGAGGATTAGTCAGGCCTCTTACATGGAATACGTCTCCAGATACCAGAAATCAAGGTGGGAATCTGTTTTGAGTTGGCTAAGACTACCCCACCTCAGTTAGCCAAAGATCTGGAGCAATGGTCAAGGATGGCATTGAAACCTCCAAAGTTCAATTCCATTCAGCTGTGGATTCAAATGATGTATCCTCTAGGGTTATGGCTACTGCAGTCCCCTAAGAAGATTTTCCTGGCTTAGATGTACTAATCTTTCCCAGGATACCCAATCAAAAACTATGGATTTCCCTGTTGTCCAGAATTCTCTGTTGGGGAACACACAGAGACATGCATGAAAAAATGGATGAGTTCAGGGTTACTTACAGGAGTGCAGCTGCTAAAGAAAGGCTGCAACTCCACAGAAGCAACAGGCTAAGCCGGGCAGAGGTAGGCCTTATCAGAGGCCTTTCTACCAGGCTCAGGCATTCCCCGCTTACCAGCAGCAAAGAGGGTTCTTCAGGGGAAGAGGCAGGTGGGGTGTAAGCAGGGCTGCTTCCACCTCTCAGCCTAGGACTCCTGCCAAGCAGACACCCTGATGTGTCAGCCAGGGCCGTCTCCCCACTGCCAGTGGGGGGCAGGCTGACTGGGACCTCAAGCCTGATAAGCCATTACCACAGACAAGTGGGTCCTGGAAGTAGTAATCCAGGGACTTGCTCTAAGTTTCAAACAATTCCCAAGTACAAGAGCAAGGTCATTCAAACCTGCCAGCAGTTCAGAGACAACTATTTTGGAAGCACAGGTTACAACACTTCTGGAGCACACAACTGTGGAACCTGTTCTTTCTCTTCACAAGGAAAGGATTGTACTCAAGATATTTCCTCACCCTTAAGAAAACTGTGGAGTGAGAGCCCATTCTAGATCTGAGGTATCTCAACAAGCATCTGACAAAACCCAAATTTAAGATGGTGACTGACCAAAATCCTTCCTACTCTCAGGCATGGAGACTGGCTAGCTTCCTTGGACTGCAAGGATGCTTATTTGCACATTTCAATCAGACTCTCTCACAGAAAGTACCTAAGGTTCGAATTACCCTCAGGCCACTATCAGTTCAGGGCAATGCCCTTTGCCTTACCTCGGCCCTCAGAACATTCACAAAATGTCTGGCAGTGGTTGTAGCTCACCTGAGAAGGCAAGGAGTGGCTGTGTTTCCTACCTGGATGACTGGTTAGTCATGGGACAGTCCCCAACAGGTAAGGGACACCTTTGGTCTGGTGCAGGATTCCCTCGTATCCTTAGGGTTCCTGGTAAACCTAAAGAAGTCAGTGCTGGAACCGTCCAAATCCTAGATTTCATAGGGGCAGAGCTGGACACAGTTCAAGCAAAGGCTCTCCTGCCAGTGGGAATGGCAGCCAACCTCATTCATCTGGCAAACTCTTTTCACCTACAGGTGTCTCGTCTGGCACAACACTTTCTCCAGCTCCTGGGGCACATGGCAGCATCCATAGCAGTGGTTTCAGGAGCCAGGTTTCAGATGAGGGATATTCAGTTTCACCTCAGGTCCTTTGGTCCCAGAGAAGGGATCCCTGTCCAAGCTGATCCCAGTGACAGCCACCTTGATACAGGCATTACAGTGGTGGAAGGACAGGGACAACCTCAGGAGGGTGTACCATTCCTCCAGCAATCTCCTACAGTGGTTCTGACCACGAATGCTTCCCTCCTGGGGTGGGAAGCTCATTTAGGGACCAAACTGCTCATGGGACATGGTCTCACCATGAGTTTCTTCTTCACATCAACCTGTTGGAGCTTAGGCAGTGTTCTGCACCTCAGTCATTTGTAAAATGGTACAGGGAAGGTCATTCAGGTACGCACAGACAATACCACCACCATGTACTATATCAGCAAGCAGGGAGGGACAAGGTCCTCTGCCCTGTATGTGGAAGCAATGAAGATCTGGAGTCTGGCTTATTTTCTCAAGACCTCCCTATCAGCGGTGCACTTGCCAGGAAAGGACAATGTCTTGGCAGATGCCCTCAGCAGAATAAATCAGAGTCACCATGGTGGGCTCTGAACAGGAAATACTGTATGCAGTATTCAGGAGATGGGGCACAACAGAGATAGATCTGTTTGCAGCACCAGACAATCATCAGCTACCCCAGTTCTGTTGCAGGCCTCCAGCTTTGGGTTCAATGCCTCTGGATGCACTGATACTGGATTAGATGGGAAAATTCCTGTATGCTTTTCCCCATTCCTCTGATCTTCAGAGTACTTATCAAGTTCAGGAGCCATCCATTATCAATGATTCTGATTGCTTCAGATTGGGCCAGAGAGCCCTGGTATCCCATGCTGCTGTCTCTTGCAGTGACCAATCTGATGTGCCTCCCAGGAGGCACAATCTTCTGACTTCCTATCAAGTGAGGATCCTGTACCCCAGCCCTCAAGTCCCTCAGGCTCAAGGCCTGGCTCTTGAGGACCTAAGTGCATGAGCTTGTATATCCCTGAAGGGTCCTGGATATTTTGAGTGTTTCCAGAAAACCTGCCACCAAGAAAACTTATACTTCCAAACAGAAGAGATTTACTATCTGGTGTGTACAAAAGAAACAGATCCACATGCAGCTGGACTCGCAGTTCTGTTGGACTATTTAGCCCACCTTCATTCCTTAGGCCTTCAGCCTTCCACTTTAAAGGTACATTTAGCAACTGTTTCTGCCTGTCTTTCTACAGGAAGGGACCTTCCATGGCCTCTCATGCAATGTTCAAGAAGTTCTTTAAGGGTTGCTCCACTTACACCCCTCACAGGCATCCAACCCCTTCTTGGGATCTGAATGTCTGCATAGCACAGCTAATACACACCATTTGAACCCATGTCATCCACTGAACTCAAGTACCTGACATGGAAAGCTGTCTTTCTGGCAGCCATAACCTCTGCTAGGAAGATTAGTGAACTACAGGCATTGTTAGTAGAGCCCAGCTACATAGCACTCCATAGAGACAAGGTCATCCTTAGGACAAACAGGAAATTTCTTCCAAAAGTGGTCTCTGACTTTCAGCTGAATCAGTCCTTGACATTACCTGTCGTCTTCACTGAACATTCTAGTTCAGGAGAACACAGACTACATAGCCCAGATGTTAAGAGGGCTATTAGCTACTATTTGGATCAGACAAAGCCCATAGGAATGAGTGTACTCAGCTGTTCCTCACCTATGGAGAAGTGGAAAGGGCAAACTAGCCACCAAGAGGACTATTGCTTGGTGGATTGTGTGTTGCATTCAGTTCAGCTATGGCAACCTGGGGAAGAGCCACTAGGAGGCCTTAGGGCTCACTTGTCAGCGGGACAGCTGCCTCCATTGCAGCTGCCAGAGAGATCTCCCTGCTCGAGATTTGCAAAGCGCCTACCTGGAAAACTGTTCACACATTCACTAAACTCTACTGCCTGCACACCCAGGCCAGGAGTGATGCTAGGTATGGCACAGCAGTACTGCAGAGCAAATTTCCTAAGTAGGTTCTGTGCCCACTCCATGGGGCACTGCTTGGTAGTCTGCATATAGTCAGACTACAGCAAGACTTCATGTTGTTTGAAGAAAAAATTACCACAGTAATCTTGTTTCTTCTAATGGAGTCTTGCTGTATTCTGACCTCCTCCCTGCCTCCCTAACAGAACCTGGGGGTGCACTGCATTAGAGCTGTTCTATTTTTAAGTGCCACACCACTGGGGTGGCATTTTCTTGGGCATCTTTGACTTGAGTCTTCTTATATGCCCATTGCTGGGTTATTAGTAATTTTACTGTTTTATCAATGTTCTATGTTATTTAGCATAGTTTAGTAACCATTATTTTAGTGCTCGTAAGAATCTGGTGGTTACATAGAATGAACCAGGGACAGGGGTTTGAAAACCAAGCTAGAGCTCAACATTCTATGCATTTGCACATTGTTAACTCTTTCATCTCTGGGGCAGTTGAACTAGGAAGGCTAACTGCATCTACTGAGAATACAGCAAGACTCCATTAGAAGAAACAAGATTACTGTAGTAAGCAATTATTTCTTATCTGCCGTCAAAGTCTATGCTTCTATGTCTCTCAGCAAATATGGTGTCAGAATTTTTTCTTGCAATTTTATAAGGTTTATTTCATGTGAAAAGAGTTTCAATGAAACAGAGGAGGTATCATTTATCAACAAGTTTGAACAGTGCTGTGAGAACAGAAACATTATCTCCCTGGCCCATCCCCAGGACCTACCCCCTCCCACCCCTGTAGGCAGTTAAAGTGATTTTGTAAGTTTGTCATATTGAGATATGACTTACATATCCAGGAAGCTAAGGTCAGTGAAAGCCCTGTAGGCACATTTTATAATTTTTAGTTCAGTCTGTAAAGGAGTGGAAGGGATCGTATTTTGTACTCAACCAGGTAGCCAGTCAATCTCTTCCACCTCCTGTTGATTGTTCTGTCCCTGCGTTCAGGCACATAATGATGTGTGCCCAGGAAGAGCTTTGGGGTATGCCCAATTAAAGACAGAGGGATCAGTTTTAAGCACATTTTATAGACAATAATGGTCAGTCAAAAGAGCAATCAAGGGCACCAACTGACTAACAAGGGCCTTGTTAGTAGACTGGTGCTCTTGATTTCTCCAGCTAGCCATTACTGTCTATAAAGGAAAATTACTACCACCGTAATTCTTGATCTTCTTGGACGAGTCTCCACCACTCATTCACACTAGTGGGATTAGCGCCGGAGGCACTAAGACCCATCGAACAAACTTTTGCTGGAGGGTCGGCCACGAGGCAGGCGCCGCCGAAGACACTAGAGGCCGCGGAGCGCTGCTCGAGCGGTAATGACCATCTCGGCGACGACCCTCCAACCGCCTCAGTACCTTTTTACCAAGGAGGTGCAGCGCAACTACGTAAAGAGTAAACCCAACATTAAAAAGCGGACATAAGATAGTCCGTATGACCCGTGTAAGAAGGGTCAGTAAAGAAGTCCTCACGGCCTAAAGATTTGAGGAGTGAAGACCAATACAGCGGTGAGCTCGGGATGGAGGGTGGGCGTGTGAATGAGTGGTGGAGACTAGTCCAAGAAGATCAAGAATTATGGTAGTGCGTAATTTTCCTATCTTCCTGGACATAAGTCTCCACCACTCATTCACACTAGTGGGAGAGTACCAAGCTGATAATCCCCCAAAAGAGGCGGCAGGAGAGCCGAGCTCAGTCTAAGATAGAAGCCCATTAAGGAAAGTTCTGCCGAATGCGGAATGTCGCCTAGCATGAACATCCAGTGCATAGTGCTTAACGAAGGTATGCACTTGAGCTCCAGGTGGCGGCATTGCATATATCTGCAATTGGAACATTGCAATTTCCGCTTAGGGATGCCACGACCGCCCTAGTAGAGTGAGCGTACACTCTACCTTCTAATTTAACTTAGCCATGGAATAGCAATGACGAAGGCATGCCACTAACCATGAAGAGATGCATCTAATAGCGACAGGTTGACCCAGCCGGTGTCGCTGAAAGAACGAACAGTTGCTGAGTCTTATGAACATCCTTGGTTCTATCTAAATAGAACCGCAAGGCTCTCTTAACATCCAAGGAATGAAGAGCTCGTTCCCTTCATTTTGGAAATTAGCAAGTAAGAGGAAGTACCAGAGGTTGGTTTAGATGGAATTCTGACACAACCTTGGGAAGAAATTTAGGATGAGTACTGGAGAACTACCTTGTCTTTATGGAATACAGTATACGGAGGGTCCGTAATCAGGGCATGTATCTCAGAGACCCTGCGGGCTGGGGTAATGGCCACCAGGAAGGCAGTCTTCCAGGTAAGAAATTTTAGCTCACAGGTAGCTAAGGGTTCGAAGGCTTCGAGTGAGCATGTCCAGCACCAGGTTAATGTCCCAGGCTGCAACTGGACGCTTAACAGGGGTCTGGTATGGAGAATCCTTAAGAAATCTCTTCATAGGTAACTGAGCCAGAGTTAAGGAAGAAACCGCTCATGGAACGCTGAGATGGCACTAAGGTGAACTTTAACTGTGGAGTACTGAAGACCTAAGTTTGACAGGTCCAAAAGATACTCCAGAACCTTGCCAGGAGGACAGAAAAGGGATTCCAAGAGGATTTTGCACACCAGAGAAAAACGTTTCCATTTGGAGCGTCGTTCGGGTGGCTGGCTTCAGAGCAGCCAGAAGGATGTCTGAGACTCTCGAGAGGCGTTGAACCGATTCACTTCTATCTCTTCAGGAGCCAAGCATGAAGGTGAAGTGATTTCAGGCTGGGATGGACCAACGAACCCTGAGTCAAAAGACTGATTTGCAAAGGAAAGTGGTCTCGGAGAGGCTGCCAACATACTGTTGAGTAGAGAAACCATAGTTGCCGAGGCCAGGAAGGAGCAATGAGAATCATCTTGGTCCCCTGAGACTCGAACTTGAGGAGTACTCTCTGGATTAGAGGAAGCGTGGAAAGGCGAAGAAAGCGCTTTGTCCACCGCAGCCTGAACGGATCCTGACAGAAAATGCCAGGCCCTGGATTTCTGGAGCAGAAGAGAGGCAGTTTTGCGTTGAGTGGGGATGCAAAAGGTCCAGGTCTGGAGTCCCCACTCTTTGAACAGGGACCGAGCTACGGCTGGATCAAGAGACCACTCGTGAGGGTCTGCCTCCGTTCTGCTGAGGTGATCTGCTAGGTCGCTTTTGTATACCCGGCAGATAAACCGCTTGAATCAGAGACTTGTGCTCCAAGCACCACTCCCACACCCTCATTGCTTCCCTGCAAAGGGATAAGAATGAGCACCATCTTGCTTGTTGATGTAATACATCACTGCTTTGTTGTCCGTTTGAAGGAGAATGTTCTTGTGACAAAGGACATCCTTCAGAGCTCGGATTGCATAGAGGACCGCTCTCATCTCCAGGACATTTATGTGGAGATGAGTTTCGAACTAGTCCATACACCTTGAGTGTGGAGGGAGAGACAGTGAGCTCCCCATCCCATTAGCGATGCGTCTGTGGTGATGGAGATCTGATGATCCGGGGAGCAAAGGGGAATCCTTCCAGGAGATTGCTCTCTTGAGACCACCAGGTGAGAGACCTTGAAGGGCTCCGTCACCTTGATGGGATAAGACTGGGGTGAGAGGTCGGGGACCACTGGTGGAGAGCATCCATTGGGTGGTTCTCATGTGCAGTCGGGCCAGAGGACAGTGAAGACCGAGGACGCCATGAGACCCAACATGCTGCATCGAGAGCTGTAACTGATTGGTTCTCCTGATGTAACGGGCCATTCAAGGATGTTGAGTCTTCTGTCCTCTGAAGGAAAGCCTTCGCTGAAGAGGTGTCTAGAAGGGTCCCTATGAAAAGGAGCCTGGGAGGGTTGCAGTTGAGATTTTTTCAAATTCAGCAGAACTCCCATGGACGTGAGAAGACGAAAGTCGTTTACCAGCTTCAAAGTCCTTAGACGGAAGGGCTTGCTAGAAGCCAATTGTCCAGGTAAGGAAACACTCGAGTCCGACTTTCCTGAGATGCGCTGAGAACTGCACAACACTTTGTAAAAACTAGCGGCGCGAGGTGATAGCCCAAAGGGCAGGACTCTGAACTGATAATGCTGACCCAAAGCTACAAACCTGAGGAACTTCGGTGGGTCGGGTGGACAGGAATATGCTGGTAAGCATCCTGCATATCCAGAGAGGCCAGCCAGTCGTGCTGATGCAGCAAAGGGTAACAGGGTACCTAGGAAATCATCTTGAATTTCTCCTGGGAGGAATTTGTTTAACTTTCTGAGGTCTAGAATGGGAGCATCCCCAGATTTCTTTGGAACCAGAAAGTAATGGGAGTAGAACCCTGTGTTTCGCAGATCTGCGGGCACCAGTTCTATTGCCCTGTTGTTCAGAAGGCCCTGGATCTCCGCGGTGAGGAGGTCTGACTGAGAGGCCGACAACCTGGGTTGTCGCCTGGGAGGACAATTCGGGGGTTTCCAAGAAATTGAGAGAATAACCTCACGAATTATCCGAAGGACCCATTGTCCAAAATTATGGACTTCCACTGGTTGTAGAAGTACATCAGACGACCTCCCCGGAGGAGAAAGTTCCACCTCGGGCAGAGTGGATGGAACTTGGGCCAACGACTCATAAGGTAGCACTGGGAGCTTTAGGCCCCTCGCTTCTGCTGCGTCTTCTTTTGAGGTTGGGCAGGTTGGCTTTTATGGAAGCTTCCCTGCCTCTGCCTCAAAAGGACTGGCGACTATGAAACTTACGTCTGTTCACATGCCCCGAGAGGACAGGCGGAGGTCTGGCCAACTTAATGGCCGATCTAGTCTTCTGAGTGGCCTCTAAGGCTTGCTCCACCTGAGGGCCAAAAAAAGGAGCCATCAAAGGCAGCGCCATCACCTGCTGCTGAGCATCATTTGTGAAGCCAGAAGCACGCAGCCAGGAATGGCGCCGAGTACAACCGCGCTGCTGAGCGAGAAGCAGTGTCGAAGCGTCCATGGCGGCTTTGACCTGTTGGTTATTGGACTCATACCTCTAATAACGGTCAGAAGAAGCTCTGACTTGGAATCCGAATCTGGAAGAGCTTCAACCATTCTTTTCATAGAGTGCCACAGGATATACTCATACTGAGAAAAATAACCTTGATAACTGGCAACACGCATACTTAGAGTGGAGGCAGCAAAGACTCTCTTACCTGATGTATCAATCTTATGAGACTCTTTGTTAATAGGTCGAGCTGTAGTAGTTTGAGGAAGAACGACCTTGTCATTCTCTGCCAGGACTACAATAGGATCCCAAAGGCTTGGGATGCCAAAATGGGACGATCCTTGGGAGCTGAATACTTTTATCAATGGATTTAGCCACTGAGGGAATAAGAGCAGGATTATTCCATACCATTTGAGACAAGCGTCTCGAAGGAAGGCTGGATCGGAGGAGTCAAATCCGTAGGATCTCAAGCATGAAGATACTGGAGTCTTAATATCTTCCCAGGATCGATGTCTGTAGTCTGTAGAGAAAGTGGATCCCAGGTTCTTCAACAGAGACTTAAAGGACAGGTCCTCGACCACAGGCTCTGTAGCAAAGAAAGATCCTGTTTCCTCCACTTCATCACCCAACCGAAGGTCTGGGTCAGGCTCAACACCATCTCCTGATGGTCCAGAAAGGACTGTTTGGACAGGAAAGGAGGAAAATTAGGAGAGGAGGAAATAGCAGAAAACAAGGAGAGTCCCTGTAGGCTGCCGGGCCGAGACGGCAAAACGGGCTGAAGACGGCATCGAGGAGGCGGCGGGCGTCAAGAGGCACGCCCCCGCAGCGCTTCGGGCGGTGTTTATCGATTTAGAACGCGCATGGCGCTGGAGCTTTGATGCCAGCACGGCACCGCGGACGATGCCGCGAATGGCACCGTGGACGACACTATCGCGAACGGCGCTGCCTCTATCCAACGGGACACCACCGGGGCGCGCCGCAGATGGCGCCGAAGACCCAGCGGCACCGAAAACGCGCCGACAAGCCAACAGACCCTGCCAAGGCGCCGGAAAAGCCCCAGGAACCTGGAAAGCTAGAGAAGGAAAAACCAGGAGATAAGGGCATCGGTGAGGCCCCGCGCCGCAGCCATGTGAGGGGAAACACCTACATCGGAGTCGCTGGCACCAAGAAGGCGCCACGCGACTAGGAAGGTCCAACCGCCTACCTGATCGCCGGAGGGCCCGAGGGCTCCGAGGCAACCGAGCCAGGCAGAAGAACCAACCTCCGAGCCCATTGCTCCATAAGAGCGCCCACTGATGAAACTGCTCATCTGGAGTCCTACCTATAGGCGGGAGGGACTCGATGTCGAGGACGACGATTACGGAAGTTGCGACTCAAGAAGGAGACCGGCAACTAGCAACGATAACCCGAGCCGCCGACACGAGACATACCAGAGGGCGACCCTCGAGTGATGCCTTCTTTTTGACCTGTGGGGCAAGAAGAGCTCGAGGCCGAACGGTGCCGGAAAGCGACCGCTTATTTTTATGCCGGCGGGGACCGCCCATCCCCGGCATCGGACTGACCGCTGTCGGAACCCCGCTGAGGAGAAGGAGGCTGACCGACCCAGCCCGGCTGACTGAACAGCTTTCATACGAAGTCTCCCTACCGTCACCTGACCTGCTCATGGTCGACTCGTCCAGTAGGCCGAGACTTCTTCAAGTAAAATTTAAATATTAGAAAATTTAACGAAAATAGAATAAAATTAGCGATACTACTTATCGTGATAAAGTTACAAAAACAAACTGAAAACTATGCGCTAGTTTGAAGTTTGACTCCGACAGGCGAGCGACGCCGCCACTGAAGTGCACTCGAGTCGGGAAAAAGGAACTGAGGCGGTTGGAGGGTCGTCGCCAAGATGGTCTGGTATCGCCGAGCCGCTGCCTCGACACGGCGCCGCCTCTCGCTACCGACCCTCCAGCAAAGTTTGTTCCCGATGGTCTTAGTGCCTCCGCGCTAATCCCACTAGTGTGAATGAGTGGTGGAGACTTATGTCCAGGAAGATCAAGCATTTGTCAATGCTGAATGTTCATGTGCATACTGTTATACTAGGTCCTGCTTGTACACATTGATTCATTCATGTATTAGTTATTGTTAAGGCAGAAAGCAACAAAAGTAAGGAAATATCATGTTAGGGTACAAAATCCACTGAGCTGTGATGAATCTATGGAGTCATGTTTCTTAGGGTTTGAATGATCATATGAAGCAGCATTGGTCTTGCCCTAATTTGATCAGTCTGTGAAGACCAGGCACAGAAAAACACTGCTCCATCCTTACCAGGTTACAGCTGGTGCTGCATGCTGCAGCACCTTCCCCATCAGCCTTGTCTCATTAAACTGACTTACTGAGTTCACACCTGCACTCAGCTCACTGGCACTGTAAGAAACCAAGAAATGAAGTACATTATTTCTGGACACTGGAGGTGGGCTCCTAGTGTCCCACACTGCTGGGGTGATTTGTAAATGCCAACATGGGAACTGGGTCTCCAATGTTGGCAACCACGTAAATAAAAAACGGCCGTGGGGGGCATCTGGCACCGAGAGAAGGCATCCTGGTGTCGGATTATACAAGCTTATTTTGAATGAGCTAATGTGCGACTTGACATGATACCAGGGCTCCTGGATACTTCATAGTATGTAATTGAAAGGAGCCAACTGCTCTGTGAGTGAGCAGTTGACTCCTTCAACTACACAGAAGTTTATGCCTCAAAACTGAACCATAGTCAGGATCAGCCTTGCTGATCATTGTTATACTGCCATGCCCATTGCAGTGTGAGCTGCATTGGACCTGGCAGAGACACACTCTGAAATGCTATTCAGTGTATCAAAATGTTCTTTGTGCACATGCAAGAGAACATAAAATATATTTTAAAACTGACCCCTATTGACTTTAATGGGGCATGCCCCGCACTTTCCTGGGCACATATCACCAGAGTACATGCCTGAGTGGTGGGGCTGGACAATCTACAGGAAAGTAGAAAGGATTAGCTGGCTACCTGGTTGAGGACAAAATATGATCCATTCCACTCCTTACAGACTAGACTAAAATTTTAAAATGTGTCTACAAGGACATATGCCGACCTTAGCTTCACAGATATGTAAGTCATGTCAAAATTTTGATAAATCCCTTTAACTTTGGAGGTGTACCATACTTCCTTAAGATCCCTATGGCACATGTTAGTGTATATAGGTTATTAATGGTCTTTGTTATATTATGTGGGAAAGGATTCAGCGGTGCGGCTCTAGAATTTATTGGGCCCTGGTGCAAGACTGTAAAGTGACCCTCAATATTGTTTTTACGATTTCTGAAATGAAAGGTGTACACAGTGGCATGCACTGATGCTAAATTTCCAACCCCTCTCAGGTGATCGCCCACTTAGTTTACTTCCTTTTTTAAAATCTTAGCCACTGGCACTTACTTTCACATTCAGTTTGTACAGCAATTATCCACTTAAGCTGTTCTGGGCTCAGCTGTTGGCTCAGACCCTCCTAGGCAAGCCAGGTTCAACAGTGCTATGTATGCCTTGCTATGCCTATATTTTATTTTACTTTTTATGAGTACAATACAATTTACTTCTGACTACTTAAATAGTATAAAGTTAAGTTCTATTTCAATATCAGCTGGCTAAGGGCAGGCTCATGCAGAACAAGCATTTGTCAATGCCAAATGTTCGCTGCTGGCATTGGCATTGGTAGTGTAGGAGTTAGAGAGATGCATGATAGGAATGGCAGTGAAGTACTGAACTGAAGCCAACCCCACCACCACCCTGCAGAGACTGACAGGCATTGGGGTGTGCCTTTGGGTCATCAGGCATAACGGCCATGCCATTTCACCACACCCTACCCTGCAGACACCAACAAGTGTCACAGTGTGCCTTGGAGTCTTTGGGCCTTATGCTCACCCCATTCCATTAAAAATATGGTGAGATGGGTGCAGTATAGGAGAATGGGGTGACATTTAAATAAAGAATCCAAGGCACACCTCGATGCCTGTCACTGGCTGCTGGGTGGTGGGGGGGTGGAATGGCAGAAGTATTATAGGCAACCATCCCAAGTCACACCCTGATGCCTGTCAGTCTCTACAGGGTGGGGCGTTATGGCCAGAAACCCTAATGTCCTAGGCGCTCGTGTTTTTTTCACTCCAAATTTTAAACATGGGGTTTTTGTGACCCCACCTCATGAACAGTGACAATATCAGTTCATTAGTGGAAAGCTGATTTTGCACAGTGACTATGCCATTTGGCACCACTGGTGCGAACACATTTCAAACAGGATGTGATAAATGACAGCTGTACTGTTCATGGGGAGGTATAAAAATGGCAATGTTGAAAATCTGGAGTGAAAAATAAAAACTGGTGAAGTCACGTAGTGTGTGAAGAAACCGCGCAACGCACACCCATAATGTAATTAGTTTGGTTTTTTTTATAGCAGCTTGTCAACACAGGCATTTTGGGGCTCTCCACTCATAAACAGTGTCACTGTGATTTTCTTAATCTGTCCTGAGCACTAATTTCCCACAGCGACCATGCTGCATTTGTGCGCCAAGTGTGACAACACATTTCAGTCAGGGTGTGAAAATGACAGCTGTACTGTTCATAAGGAGGTGGAAAATGCCAGTGTTGAAAATCTGACTGAAAATACTACAGATTCATGAACTTATGAGGGTACATGGAAACTGCGCAATGCACACCATAACACAGTCATTTTATGGACTTTTGTCACCAAATTTTCAACATAGCCATTTTAAGACCTCTGCTAATGAACAGTGTCACTGTGATTTTCTTGATCTGTCCCAAACATTGATTTTGCACACCGACTGTGCCATTGTGCGCTACATACATGAAAACACATTTTGGGCAAGATATGAAACATGACAGTTGTACTGCTCATAAGAAGGTGTAGTAAAATGGCACTGTTGAAAATCTAGAGTGAAAATATTAAACATTTGGAGTTACAAGCGGTGTAGGAACTGTACAATGCACTTTTTAAAACAGTCATTTTTGGAATTTGTTCACAAAGTTTCAACAGAGGGTTTTGGGGTCTACCTCATGAACTGTGGCACTGTCATTTCATTACTGGGTACCAAAAGGTGGTTCCATGCAGTGACTGCAAAGTCACCTTTCGGACAGAATAAAAAATGACAGTGACTGAGTTCATGAGGTGGCGACCCAAGAACCCCATGTTGAAAATTTGGTGAAAAAATTTCAAAATGGCTGAGATATGCACCAAAGTTGAAAACCATTTATGCCATTATACAGCTAACCGACATTTCTTCAGATTGCGGTTGGCTTGAAGAGTGCAAACGTGTTCCTGGTCCGCTGAAGATCGTCATGCCAGACTCTGGAGGTAAGTATGGGAGTGGGGCGTGTGGGGAGATGGAGTGCGCAGAGGTGGGAGCGGGTTGGGGAAGGGGAGAGACAATCACGAGGACCGTTGTTTGTTTTAGGTGTTTTTTCCTTTTAGGAAGACGACACTGGACTTTTGCCACTATGGGTGGGCTCCCAGCATGGCAGCTGGAATTCTTTTTGGGGAAGTGGAGCCGATGGGGATTGGGTACCCGTCAGCATATAGATGTTTGCCATGCTGGGGTGGGCTCTCAGCATGGCAACAGGAAGTCTGTTTTGTTGGGGGGGTTATGAAGCCGACGGGGATTGGGCACCCCCGTCAATTATTTTAATTTTGCCACACTGGGGTGGGCTCCCAGCATGGCACCTGCAAGTGTGTTTGGGGCAGCAGATGGACGTTTGCCACAGTGGGGTGGGCTCCCAGCGTGGCACCTGGAAGTGTGTTGGAGGGGCGCGGAACCATGGGGGATTAGGCACTTCCGTCGGCCATATGGTGTATGGGGAGCGCATGAGCATGCTGGGGTGGGCTCCCAGCATACACGTATGTGTTCATGGGGAGAACTGTCTATGACAGTTCAGATGCAATGCCAACGTAGGCTATGCAAATTGTCTGGTGATGTTTTCCTTAGAACTATATGCCACTGCATCTGAAAGGCTGTCATAGACAGTTCGGACATTCATTGCGTGGTGCAGCCGCACTGCAAAAGGGAGCAGAGCGTTGGAAGTGGGGAGGCACAATTGATCCATTTCAAAACACTTTCTGGCAACAGCAAAAGCTACAAAATGGAAATAACAGTGCAGCCAGCCAGACACAGTATTATTGTCTGCAGACTTGAATCCTGTCAGGCTGCTATCACACTGACAGTGCGGTTCATACTACTTATCTCTCTCTCTCTCTCTCTCTAGAAGACTAGTCCGATTAGATGGATCTCACATGGTCACACATGCCATGTGTTTTAATTTTCACCACCCCACCAACCACATCTCACCACAACACCCTCCCAGCCTGTCAGGCCAAGGCTGGCCTCTCCAACCCACCCCGGGCCCCTTCAGAAGTTAAATTCCTGCTGACTAATCACCTGAACACGTCACAACTCAGTACTGTGACTTTCACTTTTGTGTTGTGTGTTTTTGATACCCCAAAAAGAATGAAGTACAAAGAACTGTAACTATTGAGTGTAACTCAGCAACAAACTGCTCAGCACATCCGATTTCAGTCAGTCACACTACAGACTGCAACTGAATATCGCTACCGTGAGACTCTCCCGTGAGGCTTACCCCAACCACCTGACAAACTAAAGAATTGGTTAGGTGACTGTCAGCTGAGTCGGCACGCAGTGGCATGCAAGAGTGTTGGGATGGGTGGGACTTAAAAAATAGGCACAGCAGCTTCAGCCTTCAATGAAGGAGGAGGAGAAGCCAGCCAGCAAGAGTGACACACAAGGTACGAGCTGAGCGCACGCCACAGCACTGTACAGCCGTCAGTCTGACCCATGTGGCCCCAGGGCCAGGCATGCCATTAATTAAGTAGCCACTGGAGTTGAGACTGACTGAGCAGACAGAGACAGGGGGCAGGCTGCATGCCGCAGCATGCAGGCAGGCACAGCACAGACTAGATAGATTTTTATACTGCACTCAGGCCCAGGTGCAGTTGTGTCCTTACACCCCCTGTTGCCAGCCCTGGGAGTCAGTCTCTTCCCAACCGTGTTTAATCATCCTGTTTTAAAGTTGTCAGCATTTCTATTTGCAACATAGCTGTTTTTAACCGTGTAACATGGGAAGCTCTGATGTATCTCGATTCACCAAACAGTTAGTAGTAATTCATTTATGTTATCAAGGCATTTATTTGAAAAGCAGATGTATTATGCTCCAACATATGGTTTCGTTCAATGCTATATTGTTCTTATAAATTTGTTATAAAAGTTTAACTACAAAACAAACAGAAGCTTTATACTAAAATCAAAATCATGAACTACTTTTGAAACAGCTTTCTTACAATTTGACGTAAGCAAATTGATGGTTTCTACATGCCAGGAATTGGAAAGATTAAGGGTGGGTTCTCCTGGCTGACCATCAGTCTGACTGACCCCGTTCCTTAGCCACCCACCCCTTAATCAATCATTAACAGTCCAGTTACTGCATGCACAAAACAAGGCAATTCTCACAAATTAATCATTACCTGCATTGGCAACATCTGGCAACGCATAGGGAAAAAGAGAAGGACAAACTGTAAACAGGACATATTTAAAACATATATATATATTTATAAAATGGGTAGGGAAATTGCAGGACTATTATTGGCTGAACAGCATCACATGACCATGCGTGATATCAGAGCGCCACGCAGACCTGCATTTTACCCCTCTAAAACAATTTTATATTTTATAAGATAGATTAACCACTCTGAGGTGTGCAGTCGCTGGCCTGATATACCCACACCTTGGGTGGTTGATGCACTTGGCCTGCAGCCCGTGTGTAACAACGCACACCAAGGCATGCGTATATCAGAGCCGACCGCAGACCTCAGAGTGGTTTATCTATTACATATCACACCAGTGGTGAATAAAATGGGTAAATACAACATGTTATTTTAGGATACATATTTATTTTTAATTAGAACACATGTTATTTCATCTTAGCAGTGGAAGTTACTTACTACAAATAAGTTACATACTTAACATAACTGTTGATCTTCCTGAATATTTTCTTGATAGATTATCAAATGGGTCTGAGCTGGAAGCAATAGGAACCCACAGGAGCCTGAACATTTCTAGTGGGGGCTGGTGGTGTGAGTAGTCCCTGCACGCATAAGCTGGCATGTACCCACTGGTATGAAGCCCCAAGGACCTCAGCACCTTTCTACTGAGGAAGTAAGCAGCATTAATCTAATGGATACCCTATGCACTAGCTAAGGACATAAGATAGCCTTGGTGACCTGTGAAAGAAGAGCCACCAGTTCCAGTAACACAGTTGCTTCACAGCCCAAATCAAGAGAAAAAAGGGTTGGTGGTGGGCATGGTAATCTATAGAAAATTAATTGCAAAAAATCTTTGTTAATGCACTAGCTAGGGTTAAATCGACAAAAGTAGGAAATGTGGTGTTAGGGTTTCCAACCCTAACACCTCAACTCCAGGCAGCAACAGGCGCGGGTGTGCCTTGGGGTTATCAACCCTAACGCTCATCCCATTCCATGTGTAAGTAAGCTGAGGTGGGTACAGTATATGAGAATGGGGTGAATGTTAGGGTTGACAACCCTCAAGGCACACCCCACACCTGTTGCTGCCTGCAGTGTGGGTGGAGTGTTAGGGTTGGAAATCCTAACAACACATTTACCTGTTTTTGTAACTTTAACCCTAACTAGTGCATTAACAAAGTTTTTGCAATGAATTTACTTACTTTTGAGACAGTATAATGGTATCCTTATTTGCCTCAGGAAGCACAGGGCCCTCTGGGCCCTGAGCCCAATTCCTCCATAATCATGTCCTGATTTACATGAGGGAGCTCAGGGCCCTTTGGGCCCTGTGCTACCATCCATCCGTAATTTTGAGGTAGTGTAATCATATCCTAATCTGACTAGGGAGCACTCCATAGATGCGTATATGTGATAAATATTACAAAGTGTTTCTGTGGTGCACAGCGCCAAGGAAACTTCACATTACAATGTTATCCTATGGGAAATGAAGCAAAATTTTAAACCCGTATAACTTCAGACCAAATTAATAAGTTTCCACTAAACCAGCAAAATGCACATCTGTGGGCAAGCCCTTTGTACCCCGAATATTTCAGATCAAAATTCCAAACTGTTTCTTCACTGTGACAAAAATGGCTGTCTTATAAATGGACTGGAGTAGGATGCTCTGCTTCAGGCCCCTGTCCACACTGTTATAGCTTCTCTGAAGACAAGGTAAGATTGTGCTTTTCGTTGTTTATTCATGTAATACATCACAGACTGTCATCTGTCAGGATGAGGACCCTTCTGTAGCTGATGAGATCCACTAGGGCTCACAGGCTATACAAAAATAGATTGCATCTCCCACACACTGATGTGGAGAGGAATCTCTGACAGGTTCCAGACACCTTGCATTTGGAGCCTTGACAGTGGGCTACCCAACAGGGAGGCTCTCTTAGAAAGAGTTACCCAAGACTCCAGAAGGAGAAGGGAAACTCTGGAGGAGATTATCCTCCACTGACTGCTATGTGAGTGATCAAACTAGGGCTTGATCACCTGTTATAAGATGCAGCATGGGTTGCAAGGGGTGAATTTAAACAGATTTGTGCTCCATAATGTAGCATGCTATTTGCAGGATCACCTGTATACTGCCCTCAAAGGGAAGGCTGGGCCTTGGTTACATCTGGAAAAGCTCCTAAGAACAGCAGCTGCTGTGAGGGTTGGAGCTGAGGCTTCTAGATTCAGCAAAATTCCAAAGGAGGAAAGAACTGAAAGGCCGTGGCTACTGCTTGTTTTGCTTTGTGGCTGGGTGAACTGGCTATCAACCAACTGTCCAGGTAAGGGTAAACTTGGAGTTCTAATTTTCCAGGTGTGCTGCAAGCGGTGCAAGGCACCTTGCAAAAACTTGGGGCATCAATGAGAGCAGAAAGGGCAGGACCATGAAGCCTGAACATCCAGGATCTAACCAATCCTGGAGAAAAAAATAGAACTGGTAGCTGCTAAGACTAAATTCTATATATGGCGGTCATCAGAATCCCTTTTTTATTTTTTAAACTGTGCCAGGAATAAGTGAACTCCAAAGGAACAGACACAAAAGAAAAAATGTCCTTGAGCTAGCAAACCACAAGAAGCATATTCTGAGGCACAGAAGTAGGAACTGGGTTCAAAGAGCCCAGGTTAACAAGTCATTGTCACCGCCCTCAGAGAAGATGAGGTGGGGCAGAGTCATCCTCCTGTATATCCACCTTGGAGGGAGGGGTGTAGGAGGGCCTGTAAGCCAAGCATCTCTGATGTCGACCAAGTATCAGACAAGGTGCAAGAAAGGGTGCCAGAGCATGGTGCTGGATGCAGTACCAGGAACATCACAGACCTGGTGCCAAGCACAGTGACAGACCCAGTACCAGACATGTCACCAGACATGATGCCAGATACAGTGCCAGACCGGTGCAGAACATGGCACCAGGCATGACACCAGACCTGGTGCCAGACACTGCGTCCAGTGCACACACATGGTGCCAGACCAACAGCCCCAACACAATGAGAGACACGGCATCTGTGCCAGCACCATAAGAGGCAGCACCAGAAATGGACTGACTGTAATGCCAGAAGATCCCCAGCACTGACCTGGCATTGAAATGACACCAGAACCAGCTCTGCCAGGGAAGCACCAGGAAAGGAACTGAGCTGGCACCGGAGATCCCCAGTGCTGGGAATTCCCCAGAGCTGACATGGCATTGGCAAGTATTGACCCAGCACTAGGACCAGCACTACAACTGGTGCCCAACCAGCCCCCAAGAGCTAGAGAGGGCTGAATCCAGCACCAGGAGATCCTGGTGACCTGACGCTGGTATAGAGCCAACATAGCACTGATGTGGAGTTGACCCAGCAACAGGACCAGCACTAGAAGTGGCACCAAGTCAGGCCTTGAAAGGCTCAAACCTGGCACCAGTGCACCAGACCCAGCACTAGTGACCCAGCCAGCACCGAAATGACTGGCAATGGTACCTGACCAGTCCCACCAAATGACATTAGGTAGGCATGTGGCTAGTGGGACAGAAGCTGGCTGCATGGTCACCAGCAAGGGCAAAGGCTGTTACTGGAGCCAAATGCTCTACATGGCTTGAGGATCCTGCTTGCGGTCCAGTGCCACCAACCCTGAAGGGACAAGGACCAGATTGACAAGCAGAGACACCTGAGCCTGATGCTGCACCCACTGCTCCAAAGAGCTGTCCAGAGGTGGAACTGCCCAGCAGCATCCCCACATGGGACAGAGGGAGACTCTGGACCTGAGACATCAGTGCCCCAGAACAAAGGTCCTCAGTGACACAGATGGCACTGACAAGGGCACAGGGCCCCAGGAGACTGAGGGTCCTGCACAGACCTCCCAGAGGTGACCTTATGTATAGTTTCTTCCCTCCTGAAGGGAAGAGGAAGAAATGAAATTACATACCCACCGTAATTCTTGGTCTTCTTGGACAAAGTCTCCATCACTCATTCACACTAATGGGGTATGCCAGAGGCACTAGGAGCCAGCGGGATCAAACTTTTCAGGAGGGCTGGTGCCAAGATGGAGCCACGAGGAAGTGGGACTGCGAGCCAGGCGCTGCAGGGTATGGACTATATCGGTGCTGACCCTCCAACCACCTCAGTACCTTTTTCCGAGGAGGTGCAGCTTAATTAACCTAGAGAGGACTAACCAAAAATCGGACATAAGATAGTCCAAATGACCCATGTAAGAAGGGTCAACAACAATGTCTTCACAGCGCAGCCATTGAGGGAGTGAAGACCAGAAAAGAGACGGAGCTCGGGGATGGAGGTGGACGGTGAATGAGTGGTGGAGACTTTGTCCAGAAGATCAATAATTATGGTAGGTATGTAATTTCCATATCTTCCTGGACATAAAGTCTCCACCACTCTTTCACAATAATGGTAGAGTACCGAGCTAAATAATCCTCCAGACGGGCAGGCAGGAAAGAAAAGAGCTCACTTGCTTAGGACAGAAGTCCGTTAAGAAATGAAAATTACATACCTACCGTAATTCTTGATCTTCTTGGACGAGTCTCCAACACTCATTCACACTATTGAGATATGCTCGGAGGCACTAGGACCCATCAGGAGCAAACTTTTGCCGGAGGGTCGGTGCCAGAGACGGAGCCGAAGGAATGGCACACCAAGAGCCTCAGCTCATGAGGCAATGACTATCTCGGGCCAACCCTCCAACTTCCTCAGTACCTTTTTAACAAGGAGGTGCAGTGCAACTAACCTAGAAGGATAGCCTAGCCTAAAACCGGACATAAGATAGTCCAGGTGACCCGTATAAGAAGAGTCAACAAAGAAGTCTTCACAGCCTAATGATTTGAGGAGTGAAGACCAACAACAGAGGTGAGCTCGGGACGGAGAGGGAGGTAGGAATGAGTGGTGGAGACTCATCCAAGAAGATCAAGAATTCACGGTAGGCGACTTTCATATCTTCCTGACATAAGTCACCACCACTCATTCACACTATTGGGAGAGTACCAAGCTAATAATCCCCGAGAGGGTGGCAGAAGAGACCAAGAGCTCACGCTTCTAGGACAGAAGTCCATTAAGGATGGCTCTGCCAAAGGAAGAATGTCGCCTGGCATGGACATCCAGTGCATAATGTTTAATGAAAGTATGCACTGAGCTCCAGGTGGCCGTGTTGCAAATATCTGCAATGGGCATGTTGCGAATTTCTGCTAGGGATGCGCGACCGCCTAGTAGAGTGAGCTAAACCCTGCCCTCCAACTTAACCTCGCCATGGAATAGCAGTGGTGAAGGCATGCCACTAACCATGCTGAGATACATCTGATAGCGACAGGTTGACCCAGCCGGTCTCGCTGAAGGAAGCAAACAGTTGTTGGGCTTTTAAAATCTTTGGTTCTATCTAGATAGAAATGCAAAGCTCTTAACATCCAAAGAATGAAGAGATCGTTCTCTTCCTTTTGGAAGTCCGCAAAGTAAGAAGGAAGGACCAAAGGTTGGTTTAGATGAAAGTCTGACACAACCTTAGGAAGAAATTTAGGATGAGTTCGAAGGACTACTTTGTCCTTATGGAACACAGTATAAGAGGGGCCGTGACCAGGACATGTATCTCACAGACCCCATGGGCTGAGGTAATGGCCACTAGGAAGGCAGTCTTCCAGGTAAGGAATATTAGCTCACAGGTAGCCAGAGGTTCAAAAGGCTTCCGAGTGAGCATGTCTAGCACAAAATTACTGTCCCAGGCTGCAACTGGACGCCTTGTAGGGGTCTGGTATGCAGAATTCCTTTGAGAAATCTCTTAACTACAGGTAACTGAGCCAGTGTTAAGGAAAAAACGGCTCATGATACGCTGAAATGGCACTAAGGTGAACTTTGACTGTAGAGTACTGCAGACCTGAATTTGAGAAGTCCAAGAGGCACTCCAGAACCTTATCTGGTGGGCAGGAAAAGGGATTCAAAGAGGACTTTGCACACCAGAGCTTAAAACGCCCACTTGGCTGTGTAAGTTTTCCGAGTGGCTGGCTTCCACACAGCCAGAATATCCGAAACCCTTCAAGAGACATTGAACCAGTTGACTTCTACCTCTTCAGGAGCCAAGCGTGAAGGTGAAGCGATCTCAGGTTGGGATGGACCAACGGCCCCTGAATCAAAAGGTTCATCTGCAGGGAAGTGGTCTCAAGGAACTGCCAACATATTGTTGAGTAGTGAAAACCACAGCTGCCGAGGCCAGAAGGAGCAATGAGTATCATCTTGTCTCCCTGGGATTCGAACTTGAGAAGTACCCTCTGAATTAGAGGAAGAGGTGGAAAGGTGTAAAGAAAGCGCTTTGTCCACCGCAGCCTGAACGCATCCTGACAGAAAATGCCAGGCCCTAGATTTCTGGAGCAGAAGAGAGGCAGTTTTATGCTGAGTGGGGATGCAAAAGGTCCAGGTCTGGAGTTCCCACTCTTTGAATAGTGACTGAACTATGATTGAGTCGAGAGACCACTCGTGAGGATCTGCCTCTGATCTGCTGAGACGGTCTGCCAGTTCATTCTGTATTCCTGGTAGGTAGACCGCTTGAATAAGAGCCTTGTGCTCCAAGCACCATTCCCATAACCTCATCGCTTCCCTGCATAAGGGGTAAGAATAGGCACCGCCTGCTTGTTGATGTAATACATCATTGCTTTGTTGTCTGTTTGAAGGAAAATGTTCTTGGACAGAGAATGTCCTTCAATGCGGACGCATAAAGGACGGTTTGCATTTCTAGGACATTTATGTGATGCTGGAACTCGACTTGAGTCCATGCACCTTGAGTGTGGAGAGCCTGACTGTGGCTCCCCACCCCATTAAGGACGGTCCGTGGTAATGGAGATTTGATGGTCCAGAGGAGCAAAGAGATATCCTTCCAGGAGATTGCTCTTGAGACCACCAGGTGAGTGATCTCTTTAAAGGTTCTGTCACCTTGATGAGGTAGGACTGCGAGTGCGAGGTTGGGGACCACTGAGTACTGAGCATCCACTGAGTGGTTCTCATGTTCAGATGTGCTAGGGTACAGTGAACACTAGTATGCCATGAGGCCTAGCATCCATTGCATCGAGAGAGCTGTAACTGAGCTGTTTTCCTCGATGTGATGGGCCATTTGAAGGATATTGTTCCTTCTGTCTTCTGGAAGAAAAGCCTTCGCACAGGAGGTGTCCAGAAGAGTCCCTATAAAAAGGAGCCTCTGGGAGGCTGCAGTTGCGATTTCTTGAGGTTCAGCAGAACTCCCATGGATTTAAGGAAGTGAGAGGCTGTCTCTATGGCATCCAGAGTCCCTTGCCTGGAAGGGCTTGCCAGAAGCCAATCGTCTAGATAAGGGAACACCTGTAGTCCGACCTTTCTGAGGTGCACTGTGAGAACTGCACAACACTTTGTAAAACCCGTGGCGCCGAGGGTAGCCCAAAAGGCAGGACTCTGAACTGATAATGTTGCCCCAGAGCCACAAACCTCAGGAATTTGTGATGCCTCGGGTGAATAGAAATGTGCTGGTAAGCATCCTGCATGTCTAGGGAGGCTAGCCATTCATGTTGATGAAGCAAAGGTAACAGGGTTCCCAGAGAGATCATTTTGAATTTCTCCTTGGGGAGAAATTTGTTTAGCTTGAGATCTAGAATGGAGCATGCTGCCAGACTCTTTGGAACCAGAAAGTAATGGGAGTAGAAACCGTGTTCTTAATGCAGCGGCACTACTTCTACTGCCCTGTTGTTCAGAAGACCCTGAATCTCGGTGACAAGAAGGTCTGACTGAAGGGTTGACAGCCTGGGCTGCTGTTTGGGAGGATGATCTGGAGGGTCTCCACAAGATTGAGTGAATACCCTCGTGAATTATCCGGGGACCCATTTGTCTGAGGTTATGGACTTCCATTGGTTGTAGAAGTGCATCAGATGACCTCCCACCGGAGAGGAAAAGTCCACCTCGGGCAGCTGAGATGGGACTTGGGCCAGCAACTCATAGGGTGGCGCTGGGTGCTTTGGGCCCTTGTGTCTTCTGTTGTGTCTTCTTTGAGGTTGGGCAAGTTGGTGTTTATGGAACCCCTCTGCCTCTGCCTCGAAAGGACTGATGGTTATGAAACTGACGTTTATTGGCACTCCCTCAAGAGGGACAGGAGGGGTCTAACCAATTTAATGGCTGACCTAGTCTTTTGTGTAGCTTCTAGAGCTTGTTCTACCTGAGGACCGAAAAGATATGCACCATCGAAGGGTAGCGCCATCACCTGCTGCTGCGCATCATTTGTGAAGCCGAAGTGCACAGCCAGGAATGATGGCAGGTACAAGTACCAGCAGCGCCGAACAGGAAGCAGTGTCGAAAGCATCCATAGCTGCTTTAACCTGCTGGTTATTAGACTTGATACCTCAGGTAATGGTTTGAGGAAGCTCTGGCTTTGTATCAGATTCCGGTAGAGCTTCAACCATCTGCTTGATAGAGTGCCACAGGATATACTCGTACTGGGAGAAATGGCCCTGGTAGCTGGTAATACGCATACTTAGAGTAGAAGCAGCAAAGACTCTCTTACCTAAGGTGTCTATCTTACAGATTCTTTGTTAATAGGTCGAGCTGTAGTAGTTTGGGGAAGAACGACCTTATCATTCTCTGCCAGGACTACAATAGGATCCAGCAGTTTGAGATGCCAAATGGGACCATCCTTGGGGGCTGAATATTTCCTATCTATGGATTTAGCCACATAAGGGGTGAGAGCAGGATTATTCCATACCATTTTAGACAGCGTCTCGAAGGAAGGCTGAACCGGAGGAGTCAAATCCGTAGGGATCTCCGGGGCATGAAGGTATTGGAGTCTTAACAATTTCCCAGGATCGATGTCTGTAGTCTGAGAGAAAGAGCAGAGATCAAATTTTCAGCAGAGACTTAAAGGACAGGTCCTCGACCACAGGCTCTGTGGCAGTAATGGATCCTGCTTCCTCCACCTCATCACCCAGCGAAGGTCTGGGTCAGGCTCAATGTCATCTCCTGACAGTCCAGGAGGGACTGTATGGACAGGAAAGGAATGAAAGTCAGAGGAAAGCGAAGAAGGAAAAGAGTGAAAAGAGGAGTCCTGAAGCGTGGAGGCGCCTGAAAGCACCCAGTGCCGCGGAGGCGCACGCTACCGAGAACGATGCCGACCCACGCGGCACCGGAAACGGCACCGCTGGAGCCACACACGGCGCCGAGGACGGTGCCGAGCGAGCCATCAATGCCAAGGGCACTGAAAACACTCCAAGATTCTGAAAAACAGGCTTTGAAGGAAAAAGAGCAGGAGATAAGGGCATCGGTGTGGCCCCTGCGCCGTAGTCATGTGGGGGACACCTAAGCTGGAGTCAACGGCACCAAAGAAGGTGCCGCCAGCGACTTAGGAAGTTCAACCAATTCACCTGGTCTCCCAATAAGCCCGAAGGCCCATGAGTGACCAAGTCAGGTAGCTGAACCAACCTCTGAGCCCATTGTTCCATAAGAGCGCCCACGGATGAAACTGCTCATCTGAAGACCTACCTGCGGGCGGGGTAGGGCTCCGATGTCAGCCGTTGGCTACCAGAAGCAGAGGTTGGTGACTCTGAAGGAGGAGACCGGCTACTAGGCCCGATAACCCTGAGCGTCTGCGCAGGCGTACAGAGGCGACCTCGGTGATGCCTTCTCTTTTTGACCTGTGGGCGAAGAAGGCTCGAGACGAGTGGTGCTGAGAATGCACCGTTTATTTTATATGCCTGCAGGGACCGCCCATCCTCGGGCATTGGACTGACCATTGTCAGACCCCTTCCGGAGAAGGCGGTGACCGGACCCAGCCCGACTGACTGAACAGCTTCATACAAAGTCTCTCTACCATCACCTGACCTGCTCATGGTCGACTCCGTCAAAGTAGGCTGAGACTTCTTTTATTTTTAAAATAAGAATTAAGTGATACTTATCGAGATATTACTACAAAATAAGAAAACTGAAAACTATGCTGCTAGTTTGAAGTTTGACTCCTGGTGGGCGACGTCATCACTGAAGCACACCTCGATGGCGGGAAAAGGAACTGAGGTGGTTGGAGGTCAACGCCGAGACAGTCATGTGCCGCATGAGCTGAGGCTTGTGGTGCCGATCCCCGCAGCCACGCCTCTGGCGCTGACCCTCCGCAAAAGTTTGCTCCCGATGGGTCCTAGTGCCTCTGGCGAGATCCCAATAGTGTGAATGAGTGGTGGAGACTTATGCCCAGGAAGATTTGTCCTGCCAAAGGACTGATGTCATCTGGCATGAACATCCAAGACATACTGCTTAACAAATATATGCACGGAGCTCCAGGTAGCCGAGCAAATATCTGCAATGGGGACATTACGGATCCCAGCGGCATTGGCTAGACCCACGCCACCGCCCTCGGCACCGAACCCAACCCGCGCCAGCCGAGAGCAAACCGGCCATCGCGCCCAGGAAGGACCACGACATTCCTCCGACACCGTGAAAGAAGCTTCCTCTTCAGCAAGAGAAGAGGAGGAAGCCTCTCCTTCACGGACCGTATAGGCCGAGAGGGACCCGGAGGAAGGGCCTAGAGACCTACCTGGGAATCCCTGGAGCGACCCTGAAGGTCGGGCGGGCCTTGCCAATCTTGAGCGCCGAGACTTCGAGGACACGATGGTCCATGGAGAAACAGGCATCGCACGCATCCATATCGTGGTTGGTCCCAGGCAACGAGACAGACATCATGCAGGTCCGAGACGGAGAAATGCCGGCCACAGGAGCACTCGACGATAGGGGCACAGCCCACCTTCGATTTACGCTTTGCCCCTGAACCTGACATGATGCGAACTAAACAAGGCAAAAACAACAATAAGCACTCCAGCCGTCGATGAAAAATAAAAGACGGTCTTACCGGAGACGGCGTCGAGTGAGTCACTGAAGAAGAAACGAGGAGTTTTGACGTATAACCGTTAACTATTACTAACTACCGTGCAACAGGTGCAGCCTCGACGGCAGGAGAAACAGAACTGAGATAGAGGAGGGTCTGCGGCACTAGCGGCCGCCCTCATGCATGACACAGTATGTCGCGGCCGAGGCGGTGCCGTTGGAGCCGACTCAAAAAAAAAAAAAAAACTCCCAGAAGGGAAGCGTGCCTCCGCACTAACCCAAGCAGTAATGAATGGTGAAGATTGACAAGGAAGATCAAACAGTTGTTGAGCCTTGCAAATTTCCTTCATTCTATTGAGATAGAACCACAATGCTCTCTTTACATCCAGCGAATGAAGGTGCACTCCCTTCATTCTGGAAGTTTACAAAGTAGAGTACGAAGGACTAAGGTTGATTCAGATGGAATTCTGAGACAACCTTAGGCAGGAACTTAGGATGAGTCCAAAGAACTACTTTGCCTTGTGAAATACAGTACGGGGGTCTGTGACCAGGGCGTTTTATCAGAAACCCTACGAGCAGAAGTAATGGCCACCAGGAAGGCTGTTTTCCAAGTGAGGAACTTCAACTTGCAAGTAGCTAGAGGCTCGAAGGTTTAGAGTGATTAATGTCCCAGGCTGCAACTGGACGTCTAATAGGTGGTCTAGTATGCAGAATCCCTTTAAGAAACCTCTTAACTACAGGCAGCTGAGCCAGCGACATGGAAAGTATCGGTTATTATATGATGAAATGGCACAAAGATGAACTCTGACTGTGGAGTATTGCAGACCTGTGTTTGAGAGGTCTAAGAGATACTCCAAGACTTTATTCAGTGGGCAGAAAAAGGATTTCAAGAGGATTTTGCACACCAGATAGAGAAACGCCTGTTTAGCTGTGTAGGTCTTTCTGGTGGCGGCTTGCATGTGGCCAAAAGAATATCTGAAACTCTACGAGAAACATTAAACCTATTCATCTCTATCTCCTCAGAAGCCAAACATGAAGGTGAAGCGACCTCAGGTTGGGATGGACTACGGACCCTGAGTCAGAAGGATTCTCTGAAGGGAAGTGGTGTGGAGGTTTCTGATAGCCTGTTGAGTAGTGGAACCATATATGCCAAGGCCAGAAAGGGCAATAAAATCATTCTGCCCCATGGGACTCCAGTTTGAGCAGTATCCTCTGAATTAGGAAAGAGGAGGAAATGCATATAGAAAGTATTTGTCCACCGCAGCCTGAATACATCCTGACAAAAATGCCAGGTCCTGGATTTCTGGAGCAGAAGAGAGGCAATTTTGCATTGAGTGGGGACACAAAAGGTCCAGGTCTGGGGTTCCCCACTCTTTGAAGAGTGACTGAACGATGGTTGCGTCAAAAACCACTCATGAGGATCTGCCTCTGTTCTGCTGATACGGTCTGCCAGCTCGCTTTGTACTCCTGGCAGGTAAACCACCTGAATCAGAGCCTTGTGCTCCAGGCACCATTCCCACACTCTAATTGCTTCCCTGCATAATGGGTAAGAGTGTGCACCACCCTGTTTGTTGATGTAGAACATCACTGCCTTGTTTGTTTGAAGGAGAATGTTCTTGTGACAGAGTATGTCCTTCAAAGCTCGGACTGCATGGAGGACTGCCTCATTTCAGGATGTTTGTGTGAAGTTGAGACTCATCCTGAGCCCATGTACCCTGGGTGTGGAGATCCCGGCAGTGAGCTCCCCAACCCATCAGGGATGCATCCGTGGTAATGGAGATCTGATGATCCAGAGGGGTGAAGGGATATCCTTCCAGAAGGTTGTCCTTCTGAGACCACCAGGTGAGTGACCTCTTCAGAGGTTCTGTCACCTTGATGAGAAAGGACTGAGGGTGAGTGGCTGGGGACCACTGAGTACTGAGCATCCACTGAGAGGTTCTCATGTGAAGACAAGCCAAGGGTACAGTGAACATCGAGGATGCCATGAGGCCCAGCATCCATTGCATCAAGAGAGCTCAAACTGAGCTGTGTTCTCTGATGAATCAGGCCATCTGTAAGATATCACTCTGTCTGTCCTCTGGAAGAAAAGCTTTGCACAGGAAGTGTCCAGAAGAGCTCCTATGAAGAGGAGCTTCTGGGAGGGCTGCAACTGTGACTTCTTGAGGTTCAGCAGGACTCCCATGGACGTGAGGCAGTCTGAAGCTATGTCCATGGCCTCCAGAGTCTCTTGCCTCGAGGGACTTGCTAGAAGCCAGTCGATAAGATATGGGAATACTTGGATTCCGATTTTCCTAGATGTGCCACGAGAACTGCACAATACTTTGTAAAGTCTTGAGGCGCTGAGGAAAGCAAAGGGCAGGACTCTGAATTGATAGTGTTGACTCAATGCCACAAACCTTAGGTATTTGTGGTGATTTGGGTGTATGAGAATGTGCTGGTGGGCATCCTGCATGTCCAGGGAGGCTAGCCAATCATAGTGATGAATCAACGGCAGCAGGGTACCGAGTGATATCATCTTGAACTTTTCCTTGTGTAGGAATTTGTTTAACTTTCTGAGATCCAGAGTGGGGCGCATGCCTCCGGTTTTCTTTGGGACCAGAAAGTAATGGGAGTAGAAACCTGTGTTTCGTTGATCCAGTGGGGCTACTTCTACTGCCCTGTTGTTCAGAAGACCTTGTACCTCAAAGCAAGAATGTCTGACTGTGCCACAGACAGCCTGGGCTGTCATTTGGGAGGATGATCCTGAGGGGTTTCTGACAGGTTGAGAGATTACCCCTCACGGATTATCCTGAGGACCCATTTGTCTGATGTTATAGATTTCCACTGGTCATAGAACTGAGTCAGACGTCCTCCCACTGTCAAGGAAGAGTTCCCTTGGCAGCTGAGGTGGGACCTTGGCTGGAAACTCAAAAGGTGGCACTGGGCACTTTTGGGCCTTGTGCCTTTGCTGTGTTTTCCTCTGTGGCTGAGGGTTCTGGTTTCTGTTAAAACCTCCTCTGCCTTTACCCCAAAAGGACAGATGGTTGTGAAACTGACGCTTGTTCCCACCCCTCAAGAGGGAATGGGCGGAGGTCTGGCTCTCTTAATGGCAGACCTAATCTTCAGTGTGGCCTCTAGTGCTTGTTCCACCTGAGGCCCAAACAGATACATGCCATCGACAGGTAAGGCCATGACTTGCTGTTGGGCATCATTTATGAAGCCCGAGGTACGCAGCCAAGAGTAGCAATGGGTGCAAAGACCCACTGCCGCCGCCTGAAGTGGTATCGAAAGTGTCCATTGCACCTTTAACCTGCTGGTTATTGGACTCGGTACCCTAGTTATGGTCTGAAGTAGCTGAGTTAACCTCCGATTTAGGCAGAGCTTCTACCATTGCTTTGAGTGAATGCCAAAGAACATACTCATATTGAAACATAGCCCTGGTAGCTGGCAATACACATGCCCAGGGTTGAGACAGCAAAGACTCTGTTACCCAAGGTGTCTATCTTGTGATATTCTTTGTTTATAGGATGGGCTGTAGATTCCTGAGGAGGACAGCCAGATCATTCTCTGCCAGGACCACAATGGCATCAGCAAGAGCCTGAGAGGCCAAAATGGGGCAGTCCTTGAGAGGTCATATTTCCTGTCTGTGGACTTGGCCACAGGCGGAATAAGTGCCAAACTGTTCCACACCATCTGGGAAAGAGTCTCAAAAGAGGCTGTACCGGAGGGTTAAATCCACAGGGGTTTCCGGAACATGTAGATATTGTAGGCACAGAAGCTTCCCAGGATCTATTTCCATGGACTGGAGAGAAAGAGTAGAATTTAAATTCTTAACCAGAGACTTAAAGGAAAGGTCCTCAACAATAAGCTCTGCAGGAGAATTGATCCCTGCCCCCAGGGCAGAATAGGCATGAGCATCATCACCCAGCCAAAGATCTGAATTGGGCTCAAAATCATCTCCTGACAGTCCAGGAGGGACTGCATGGACAGGAAAGGAGTGAAAACCAGGAGGAAGAAGAGGAGGAGAAAGAATCAGAGTTAAAAACCTCCTGAGAACCATGCGGTGCCATACATATCTCCAGTGCCACAGAGGTAAACAGCACCGAGAACAACAGCAGCGCCAACACAGAAAACTGCACCGTGCATGGTGCCGACAGAGCCCATGGTGCTGCACTGGTGCCGACACCAACCCTGGCACCGGGTCAGTGACGGCAGCAGTGCAGCACCCCACATGGTGCTGAAACCCCTGTGACACTGAGAATGGCACTGACAGGTCAGATGGCACCAACGATGGCACCGACACCACCTGCAGCACCGAAAAGGATCTCGGTGCCGAGGAAGACTGACACCAGTGGCAACGGCACCATATCAGATGTCTTAAAACTGTGATTGGAAGGCAAAGGAAGAAAACTGCAGGAGATAAAGGCATCATGTGGACCCCTGCACTGCAGCCATGTGAGGAGGCTAGACACGGAGCGCAGAGTTGATGGCATTGAAGAAAGCCATGACTAGGACGTCCTAACTACCAGACCTGCCGATCTGAAACCGACAGACCAGAAGGCCCCATCGACAGACTGGCCAGCTCGGGGAATCTAGACAACCTCCAAGCCCACTGCTCCATAAGAGTGGCCCAAAGGTGAAACTGCTCATCGGAAGCCCTCTAATAGGTGGCGAGGGGCTCCGATGTCAAAGGGCTGGCTACCAGAGCAGAAACTGGTGATTCTGCAAGAGGCAGAGACCGGCTCCTGACCTAATAATCGACCATCTACAGGCGTACCAGAGGTGACCTTGAGAGATGCCGTTTCTTCTTTAACCAGGGGTTGAAGAAGGGCTCGAGAACGAGCAGTGCCACGAATGGAACCGTTTCTTTTATGCTTTGGAGGGACGCCCATCCCAGAGCACTGGACTGTCCATTGTCTGCCCCCTCTGGAGAGGGTGGCAGACCAGACCCACCCTTCTGACTAAACAGCTTTCATCGAAGTCTCCCTACCATCACCTGCCCACTCATGGTCGACTCCGTCAATGGAGGACTGAAGACTTTTTCTTGAACCAGTAAATAATATATTAAAATGTCATCGAACAATTCGATACAAGATAATAAACTGAAAACTTAAGCTGCTAGTTTGAAGTTTGACTCTCACAAGACGAGCATCTTCGTCACTGAAGCGTACTCGATGTGGGAAAAAAGGAACTGAAGGTTGGAGGGTTGGCGCCAAGATAGTCTATACGCACACGCCTGGCTGCATGTGCCACTTCTTCATGGCTCCATCTTGGCACCGGCCCTCCGAAAAAGTTTGTTCCCTCTGGGTCCTAGCACCTCCGCATACTACCATTAGCGTGAATGAGTGGTGGAAACTTTATGTCCAGGAAGATCTCAAACGCAGCAGCACCAAAAACCTGACCAGAATCAGGACTGGACCCAAGCACTTGTGCTTTAGAGGACTGTCCTTTCTGCCAACACAGAACTGCCCATTGTCAGAACCCTTCCCCAACAGGAAAGTGGACCTGACATGGCCCCGCTACTGGAGCAGCATGCCTGAAAAGGCTGCCTACTGTTATCCTGCACAGCTGTTGAATGCAGATTCAGTAGGGCTGAGAGAAAACTGACAGAAATATTTACACAATCACTCTAAACTGACACAAAATAAGAAACTCTAGCTTTAAAACTAAAACTGAGAACTGAAAGTGGCTGTCACATCGACATGAATTTCTGACTCCCAGTGGCCGAAGCAACGTTGTCACTGAAGTGCATTCTGTGACGCTTGGACAGCTGGTTCTGATTAGACTATGATTTTGTAATATAAAAATGTGGAAGAGCAGAATTATCTGAGACTGTACATTGGGTATGCTAGCAAGAGGTTCACAGTTTGAATCCCTCCAGAACTTGAGGCCAAAGTTTGATTCGAACCCACAAAACAGACAGGAGGGTTACTGTGTTCTGTTAACTGTTCACAAGACTGCGCTCGGAGGTTGGCACTGTGGGAGCAGAGGGCCTGACCTGCTGACTGGGTTTGTGACTGATTAGTGGCAGCAGTGGGATAATTTTGGTATTACAAGCTTTTATTGTTCAGTGTGTCAGCTTGAGACTGTCAGCTCACTTGCAAAGAAAGAAAAAGCAATGATTTATTTTTAAAAGGAGACTGAACTATATCACTTGGTGTACAGTCAGGTTCCTACCGTTTATTTATTTTTTTCTAACGTGCAAGTCAGGTAGCCGTGGTTAGGGAAGAAGATGACTTCCAACTACAGCAGGCACACTGTAGACTACTTAAAGCAGTTGTGCGGGACAGAGGAGTCCGTTCGGGTGAAAGCCAACAATTAGAACCTTGTGGATGCCCTGATGGAAGCAGATACCCAGAGCACCGAGTCACAGACAGTGACTGAAAAGGACCAGACCTTGAGTGTGGCAGGGCTAGCGGCCAGTGCAGTGTCCAGATCCAATGAGGAAGGCAACAGGGCCAGTGCCAGTGAAGGGTCACAGCAGCAGGGTAAGGTCACCAGTATCCTGGATCCAGAAGTACTCAGGCTGCAAATTGAGTTGCACAGAATGGAGCTGGAGTTCCAGTGGAGAGGACCATGAACAGTGAGAGGTGGACCGTGAGACAGAGTGAGAATGCCGAGGCACGAGCGAGAACACCGAGAGGCAGAGTGAGAACAGAGATGCTGACCATGAGGAGCATGAGTGCCAGAGGCAACATGAACTGGAAGCTACAACTCCAACCACCTGCACCAGAGCAGGTAAGTGACTTGGTTTAACTGGAATTGCAGGACTAGGTTACAAATTGAATTCAAATTGATAGCTGAATTTAAAGAAGGGAGGACATGGATGCCTTTTTAAATTCTTTTGAAAAAGTTTGTAATCAGGCTAAAATTCCTAGAGAGTCCTGGAGCTTCCAGCTATCCCACTACTTACCCAAGCTCGGGATGCATTGGGTCAAATGAACAATGACAGTGATGATTACAGAAAACTTAAAGCTGCACTGTAAAAAATTTGAATTGACTGCTGAATCATACACAGCTAAATTCCGTAAGCTCAGGAGAAGCCCTGACATGAGCTATGAGGAGCTACCATGAAACAACGTCAGTTTTAAAATGTTGGTGGGAAGGAATTGAAGCAAGCGCTGTTGATAAAATTGAAAATGTGATTTTGTTAGAACAGTTTTATTGGGCATGCCCAGCAGAGCTGAAAACTGGGTTGGAGGACTGAGATCCCAAAACAGTGCAAGAGGCTGCTGAACTCTCGGACCACTATGCTAAGAGCAGACCTGCTCTGAGAGCAAATGTGGTGGGCATGGCAGCACAGAAAGGAAAAGTGCACCTTCAGGGCAGCTAAAACCCTCACTGCCTCCACTGAAACCAGTTAGCCCCAAGTTTCAGAGAAAAGATTTCTCTGAACAGAGAAGTGAATGTTGGTTATGTAAAGAAACTGGGCATATTGCCAGACAGTGTCCCAAAGAGCGAGCAATAAGGCGCAGAATGGTACTGGAAAAGAAGTGGGTTGTTGTGTGTCCCTGGAAGCACACCTGTGAACATGAGGAACATGTACCCAGTCATGGTGAATAGTATACAGGCACGTAAGGGTTAAGGGCAGGGCCCCGATTTTCTGACACATCGGAGCAAGTTTTGCGGCAGGGTTCTCATTGCCACAGAACTCTGCGCACTCAACACCAATTTCTCTGGCAATTCTGGCACATTTTACCCTTAATTTTTTCCTTTTTGTTTTTTTGCCATATCTGACACAATGCCGCTCGTAACACAGTCATTTTATGGGTGTTTGTCACCAAATTTTCAACATAGCCAGTTTAAGACCTCTGCTCATGAACAGTATCACTGTGATTTTATTAATCTGTCCGGAACATTGATTTACATGACCGACCGCACCATTGTGTGCTACATGTGCAAAACACATTTCGGGTGAGATGTGAAAATGACAGTTGTACTGTTCATAAGGAGGTGTGGTAAAATGGCAATACTGAAAATCTGGAGTGAAAATATTAAAAATGCTCAAAATTCTGAGCATGCGTGAAACTTCTTATAGCATGCTCGTAACACAGTCATTTTATGGGCGTTTGTCACCAAATTTTCAACATAGGCAGTTCAAGACCTCTGCTCATGAACAGTATCACTGTGATTTTATTAATCTGTCCAGAACATTGATTTCCCTTACGACCGGTGCTGTTATGCGCTACATATCACGAAAACACGTTTGGGTGAGATGTGAAAAATGACAGTTGTACTGTTCATAAGAATGGTAAAATGGCAATGCTGAAAATCTGGGTGAAAAATATTAAAATGCTCGAAGTTACAGCGTGCGTGAGAACACGCAACGCATGCTCATAAAACAGTCGTTTTGAGGAATATTTTCACCAAATTTTCAACATAGGGTTTTAGGAGCCTACCTCATGAACTGTAACACTGTCATTTTGTTAATCATTCCAGAAAGGTGGTTCCGTGCGTGACTGCGGAACCACCTTTCGGGACGATAAGCGAAATAACAGTGTTACAGTTCATGAGGTGGGGCCCCAAAAACCCCATGTTGAAAATTTGGTGAAAAATTCAGAAATGTGCTGAGATATGCACTAAAGTTGAATAAAATCCATTTATGCCATTATACAGCTTACCAGCATTTCTTCAGTTTGTGGCCGGCTTTAGTAAGTGCAGGCGTGTTCGCGGTCCACCGAAGATCGTTAGCTGGGCTCCGGAGGTAAGTATGGGTTGAGGTGGGGTGTGGAGAGGTGGGAGGCAGAGGGTGGGTGCGGGTTGGTGGAGGGCAAAAAAGCAGTGATGGAAGGTTTTTATTTCAGGTTTTATTTTTTTAATAACACACAAGGAGGGACGGTGAAGCCAGCGGGGATTGGGCACCCTCGTCGGCAAAGGGCGTTTTGCCACTGGGGTGGGCTCCCAGCGTGGCATACAAGCGGAGGGACAAGTGAAGCTGATGGGATTGGGCACCCCGTCGGCAAATGAAGAGGATGTTTTTTCAGCGGGCGACGCGAATTCATGGGTGATGGCAAATTCAGCGGATATTTCCGTAGTTTGCCGCATCCGGCGGAATCACAGACTTCAGGGGCCCTGGTTAAGGACACAGAGGCATCCCTGACATTGGTAAAGGGGATCTAGTAGAGCCTAGTCAACTTATACCCAATAAATACATCACTGTACAGGATTTTACTGGTGAAGAAAAACATTGCCACTGGCTAGTGTTCTCCTAGACTGGGATGAAACAGGGGAACTGTGCAACAGGTGGCAGTAGCCAAAATGTTAGCAGTGGATGTGATCCTGGGCAACAATCTCAAACAGGAGATGGTATGTGCAGTTACCCGTAGCTAAATGGAAAGGAAATTTGTAGTTCCCTGAACCCCACAGAAGCCATTGTGGAAACCACTGAGAGGCTGGTTCCCCAGCCTGTGTCTCAGATGGGAGACTAATGAAAAGGGGTAGAAATTTCTGCAGTAGCAAGTAACCATACAGCTACAGAGGTTACTCCGAAGAGGAAAGGTGACCCATTGTCAGAGGGTTGGGACGACAGTGATCCTGAGTGCCATGACACTAGTGCTAGGGAGCCTAGTTTAGTGACTGAAGGGACCTGTCCCATGCCTTGGGAATGTGTGAGGGTTTGCAGCTGCTCAGAGAAGTGATCCTAGTCTAGAGAAGCTGAGGGCTTGGCCAGACTCTGATGGAGCACAGGAGGTGACGGCAGACATAAGGTTTATTGGGAAAATGGACTTATGTATACTCAGGCAGTACAGACAGAGGGAGGGGTGCTAGGCAGGCAGCTTGTGTTTCCCCAGGGGTTCGTGAGCAGTTGCTCAAGGCTGCCCATGATATTCCCTTGTCTGGTCATCTGGGAATCATCGCACTCACATGGCGGTTGGCCCAGAATTTCTATAGGCCAAACTTCACAATCAGGTGAAGGAGTATTGCAAGTCTTGTCACCGGTGCCAAAAATAGGGAAGGCGGGCAAGAAAACCCATGCCGCCCTGATTCCTTGCCCATAGTGGAGGAGCCATTTCAGAGGGTGGGAATGGATATTGTGGGGCCTTTAAATACACCCAGCTCCTCAGGAAGAGATTCATCCTGACTGTGGTGGATTATGCCACCCGGTACCCAGAGGCAGTCGTCTATCCTCACTGAGGACAGACAAAGTGGCAAATGCCTTACTTGGGATTTTCTCCCATGTTGGGTTTCCACAGGAGGTTATCACCGATCGAGGGTTCCTTCATGTCGAACCTGATGAAATCTTTATGGGAGAAGTGTGGGGTGGTGCAGAGATGCATGCCACGTATCACCCACAAGCCAGTGGGCTTGTGGAAAGATTAATGGTACCCTGAAGTCAATGCTCCGGGCATTTGCTGAACAGCATGGGAGGACTGGGAGAAATACCTTTCCCACCTGTTATTTGCATACAGGGAGGTGCTCCAAGAGTGGATAGGATTTTCCTCCTTTGAACTCTTATATGGATGCCGAGTGCGTGGGCCCTAGACCTGATCCGGAAGGGCTGGGAGGCAAGCACGCCACCCTGGGAACCCCCATAGTGGAATATGTCCTTAGGTTTAGGGAAAGGCTGGAAGGAGCTTATGGGGACAGTCCAGAGCAACCTAGCAGCTGCCCAACAGAAATAAAAAGTGTGGTATGACCACAGAGCCAGAGCTCACTCACACATGGTGGGTCAGGAAGTCATGGTCCTTATTCTGGTCCGGAAAGACAAGCTGCAGGCTGAGTGGGCAGGACCATACAAAGTGGTTAGGAAGGTAAATGACATGAACTACATTATACAGTTATCTGACAGAAGACAGACAGAAAGGATGTACCATGTCAACATGATGAAGCGATATGCAAATAGGGCTGACATGGTGTTTGCAGTGTGTAGTCCTGGGGAGGGACAGGCGAGGAGACCCCTTCTGGACTTGCTGGAGGAAAGTAGGCGGGAGTCCTCTGTGGAGGCAGTAAAACTGTCTCCCAGCTGGTCCCAGACAAGATCCAGGAAGTAAGGGAGGTTTTAGCAGACTTTGCCCCATTGTTTAGCGCCAAGCCCAGACTAACCCAGTTAGCGACTCACGATGTGGAGACAGGGACACAGACACCCATATGGTGGACAGCATATCGGGTGTCAGAGGCTATGCAAAAGGACATTAGGAGGAAGTAGAGGAGATGCTGGATTTGGGGTAATCCAGAGATCCCACAGCCCTAGGCTTCACCCATAGTCCTTGTGCCCAAGCCAGATGGCTCTACTTGTTTCTGTGTGGACTATCATGGACTGAATGCAGTCACGAAGTCAGATGCCCACCCAATGCCCTGGACGGATGAACTCCTGGACAAGTTGGGAGGGCGTGCTACCTTATGACCACTGACCTGACAAGGGGTATTGGCAGGTAGAGTTGACAGACAGAGCTAGGGAGAGGTTGGCCTTCTTCACTCTGATAGGCTTATTTGAATTTAAAGTAATGCCTTTCGAATGAAGAGCGCCCGACCACTTTCAAGGTTGGTGAACCAGGTGTTAAATGGTGTTGAGGAATACACAGTGGCATACCTGGATGACATTGCCATCTTTAGTGCCAGCTGGGAGGAACACCTATCCCACCTTAGGGAAATGTTGGGCAGGATACAGAGGGCCGGGCTCACTGTCAAAGCTGAGAAGTGCAAAGGTGGCCATGGGAGAAGTGGCATACCTCGGTCATGTGGTAGGCCGAGGACAGCTCTGTCCTAACCAAATAAAAATAAGAGTAACTCAGGCATGGCCCAGACCAGAAATGCAGAAGCAGGTCTGGAGTTTTCTTGGGACAGCAGGGTACTATAGAAAATGTGTACCCAATTACAGTACCCTGGCTGCTCCGCTATCAGACCTGGTAAAGAAAAGGATGCCAAAGAAAATTACCTGGGGACCAGCCTGTGAAGAAGCCTTTACCAGACTGAAGGAGGCACTGTACAGTGCTTCTGTTTTGAAAAGTCCTGACTATAGCAGATCCTTTATAGTTCAGACTGATGCCTCAGACGTGGGTATTGAGGCAGTACTGAGTCAGACATCCAGCCAAGGGAGGGATCACCCAATAGCATATCTGAGTAAAAAGTTACTTCCCAGGGAGCAGGCATACTCCACGGTGGAAAAGTGTCTTGCCATAGTGTGGGCCCTAAAGAAATTACAGCCATACTTGTATGGGCAGCATTTTGTGGTACAGACTGACCACAACCCCTGGTTTGGCTGTCATGAGATAGGAAAAAGCAATGGAGATTGCTAAGATGGAGTCTTGCTTTGCAAGAGTATGATATGACAGTATTACATAGGACTGAGAAAAAATCACAACTCAGATGGCTTGTCTCGTGTCTCAGAGGAATGAACTGATTTGGGAAGCTCATCCCATGCAGGGGATAGAGCCCCCAAATTCAGTCTAGGTAGGAAGGATTGTGATGCTTGGACAGCTGGTTCTGATTACACTATGATTTTGTAATATAAAATGTGGTATTCAGTGTCTCTCATGAGACATGCTGTTTCAGCTAAAGATGAAAGGCAGCAGATAATTACAGGCTAGAAGAGGCCTAAATTAAGCATCTCCTGTTTATCTAGCTTTATTGTAGCTTGCCAGCTGCTAGGCTAGAATCATAAACGTTTATGATGGTTAGAAACGAATACAGGTTATGTCACTTTGGTGCGAAGTCATAAATGTTTTTTGATGTCTATGAAGAACAGGAAGACACTCTCTACATCAAAGGGTCATATGAGAAAATGAATTGTGCTGAGGTCAGAGAATTTAATACTTTGATAAGACATCCTGTTTTGTATAGATATATTTTTTATATTCTGACAGAGAGGAGCTAGGTGACCTCATGCAAAGAGGTAAGCCAAAGCCAGTTTTTAAACAGTATTCTGTTTTCCACTTAGAACACACATGTTTGGACTCTGAAAAAGAAATATCTACAGCACTGTGAGATAAGAATTCCTTAGAACAGACAAGTCTAAGTGTATTAGTGGTAGGAATCTGCACTTTTAAAACCTTATTTTTAAATTATTGTATGTTTTGTGATATATGGTTCTGTATTTACGTTTACATTTTTAATCTATTTATAAGTAAACCTTTACTTTAGAGACTACTTGGTGTGCCTTTGAAATTCTTTTCATGACAAGTGAAGCATACATGGTTAAAGTTGACACTGTACAAAGCTTACTGGTTTTACCAAACTGGGAAAAGGTAAGAGTTTATTCTAGGTCTTTAATAGAGTTTTGAGGGTTCATTCTGTCGCCTGGTTTGGTGCCCATAGGCGAAAGATATCTGGCCCCTGAAGAGCAGAATTATCTAAGCCTGTACATTGAGTGCACGCTAGCAAGAGGTTGACAGTTTGAATCCTCCAGAACTTGGAGACCAAAGTTTGATTCGATCCACAAAACAGACAGGAGGGTTACCCTGTTCTGTTAACTATTCACAAGACTGCGCTCAGAGGTTGGCACTGTGGGGTAGAGGGCCTAATCTGCTGAGTGGGTTTGTGACACACTCAACAACGAAAAAAAAAGGAATTGAGGCAGTTGAGGGCTGGTACCAAGGTAAGTCTGACACCATGAGCCACTCTTGTGGTGCTGTGAATGTGCACAGCTTGCCTTGGCACTGGTGCTCTGGAAATGTTCTGGCAACCATTGGGTCCTAGTGTCACCCGCACAGACCCATTAGTGTGAATCAATGGTAAGATTCATTCCTGGAAAATCTGAGAACTCCTCACACTTTGCAGATGTAAAGGCTTTACAGGCTCCAGTCAGGTTGGATGGTCTTCGTTTGGTCCTGTCAATCATACCAAAATGCTGATGATCCAAAGAATGACGTTCAGTTTCCCAAAATTACAGTAGAACTTATTTCAATGTTTTGGTGAATAGAGTATGGGGTTAGTAGTGCTTATGTACTGTAACTGTAGTTTATGTTTTGGCTTTCTCTATTCCCACCCTTGGCAGGAAACTTTGTAGTGGGTGGGAATAGAAAGCCTAGTACCAAGGGTGAGCAGAGTGCCAGAGATGGAGGAGGAGGCAAGGGTGGATGGTGGGTGTTTCACAATGCACTAAATGGGGAACTGCCATGGAAGTCTGGCCTTTGTAGAGGATGTGGGAGGAACCATTCTCCACACTGAATCTCAGGCTTTAGCCCTCCCATTCAATGTTTTGGTGAATAGAGTATGGGGTTAGTAGTGCTTATGTAACTGTAGTTTACTTTTTGGCTTTTCTCTATTCCCACCCTTGGTAGAGAAACTGGGTGGTGAGTAAGGAATAGAAAGCTCAAAAGAGTACCACTAGAGAGTCCAAAGATTACCTCCTCCAATTCATGGAAAGTATGACCAGTAGGATGCAGAGAGGAAAAACCACCAGGGGAGGATGTGGCGCTGCCATCTTCTTATGATTATTGTATGATATTTGTATTAAACAAATGTGTCTGAATGTCTGCTTAGATGCAGCCAAGCTGGGCTTCAGTGGGTGCCCCAGGTTCCATTGTAGTAATAACACAGGATATTGTAAACAGACCAGAAAACCCTCTGAACACATCTGGGCAAGAAATAGGCTTAATAAACATTTATGGTTCCTGCAAGAAAAAGGCAAGTTGATAGCAGAAGTGTGAAGAGTCATAAACCCTCAGATCACACTAGCCACAAGGAATCAGCAGAGGGCATAAAAGAGAAATGTTTGATCCCAGACTGTCAAATTTTGGAAATGGCATTTTGCTGATGTTCATATTATTTAAAATACATCCTTGTAGATAACTATGTTAGAAATTGGACCTGTGGGAGGGTCTAGGCTGTGACCTCACAAGGGAGGGAGATGCAGTTTCAAATGATCATCCATCTGGGGGAAAAGTGTTGTATCATTTTGGACTCAGACTCTCTCTGGACTTTTGAATAGCACTTTGGTAGACAGAAAAGAATTTAAGTTTGTAGTAGAGTCTTTGTTCTGTAACTGCCCACTTTTTATGTGATTGTGAGCTCTTGATATTTTTTCTGTATTTTATTTCACCTATTTTAAACTTTTTAGTAAACAACATTTTCTTTATTATACTGCCTGTGTCTTCTCAGTCCTTTTGCATGTGATGATTGCTGAACCTATGTTTAAAGCTGACAGCTGTTAAAAGGCTTGATGGTGTTACTGAGCTTGCTTAAAAGGTAAAAAATACCTAGGTCTCTATAGAGTTCTAAGGGTTCATTTTGGAGACCTGGCTGGGTGCCTTGAATGAAAGATTATATTGCATCCCCGAAGAGAATATTATCTAAGCCTGTTAATTGGGTGTGCTAGCATACGGTTCACAGTTTGAATCCCTCAGAACTCAAGGCTAATAGGTGATTCAGACCCAAAACAGACAGGAGGTTACCCTGTCTGTTACCTGTTCACACTATTTCACTCTGAGGTTGGCACTGTGGAGCAGAGGGCCTGACCTGCAGAGTGCATTTGTGACAGAGGAAACCTCTGAGGACCCATGGCTACTGACCCACCCATCCTCTGAGCAACCTAAGAGGAAATGAACCTAGCTTCTAGTAACCATATTCTAATTTCTGAATGAGGTGAGCTGCTTGGCGAGGCAGCGTTCCATCTTCAGAGTCTGTTGGATGATGCAGTCTGAAGGATGATTCCAAGCTGAAAAGGCAGGTCCATACTGAAGGAGCATCCTGATCCCGAATATGGATTAGGTGCAGCTGTAGAAGGGGTGAACATTGTCCAGAATCCAGTGTGAAATTGGATGATATTCCATGGGGTACAAAGACAGTGTGAGCATGAAGAGCAAGAGTTGAGAAAACGGGCTGTCAGACTCAGAACTGCAGGGGAGTACAATGGGTCATAAATTCCTAAACCAATATATCAGACTGAATGGAGGACTTTTTGTGTTTTGCAAACTTTATGTAACCCCGGACCCCTGCCTTTTGCAAAATGACAGGTGGCATGCTGTTGAAGCTGACAGCAGTACCTGAGTGGGGACTGGGTTCGGGAAGGACTAGGTTACTTGGCACTGGGGACGTAGGTTTGGCTACTCACACAGGGGCACCAAGTAAATCCAAACACAGGAAGCAATAACTGTAATGTCAAAACCAGGAATGGGATTCTAAAGTGTGGCTTTTATTCACATCCAAACTGAACAAACAAAGCATAGACGGACCCCCATGGGGCTACATTCCTAGTAATGCAGATTAGAGATAACAAAACACTTCTTCACTCTCAGCCCTCAGGCTCTGAACCCTGGACACACAGCCCAGACTTGCACGACTTTGGGTACACAGCCGACTTGTACACTCTTGGGTTTTCCCCATGGCCCAGCTCCCACCAGCTACTTGATCCACGGTCCATATGGGAATGAACTAGTTTTCCTGTTGGTGGCTCCCAAACCTCCTTAGAGCCTTGACTCCTAGAGGAATTTTACTTCCAATCCCATCTTGGTACTTCCCTCATCACTGGCCAAGTGCATGAGGCAAAGTAGAAATCCACAGAGCAAATCCGTGAGAGGTGGACCTGGTTACTAAAGATGGGGGTCTCCACCTCCAGCTCCCACAATCCATACCCGGCCATTTCTCTGGAAACTAAAGAACTCTTTTGAAAGCTTGGCAATGTAGATTACTGGGTAGACATATGTCACATCTCTCTACATGTCTTGACTTCCCCTATGTGCTGGACTTGAACATACTTTTACTTTTGCTAAGCCTGTTACTCTAGGCCTCCACTACTTTAGTAGTCCAATCCCCACTTTAACACAGTTCAGGATGAAACTTGGGCCCTTTAGAAAGAGCAGAACTCACCCTTTGGTTTCAGGTGCACCACAGGTGAATCATGAAATCTTCTTGTACCCACACTCATGGACAAAATAAGGCAGCTTCTTCACTAGCAATAGCCAGAGGATTGCCCCTGGAATAGCAGGCAATCTTCCTGCCCCATCCCTCAGGGATGGGGCACATATTCGAATCAGTGGTCCCACCACTAAAAAATAGCTACTGTGTCTCTTTAGGCGGAAACACACACCTTTCCCTAATTGTAGCCCTATTTCAGGGCTGAGGCTCCAAGAGCCTGAGCACAGAGCTGCTCTGCTCCTCTCAAAACAATCGCCAAACTCCAACTGCCACAGACTGACTGTTCAATCCTCCCAACATTCTACTCAAACTCTCTTCTGCAGATTCCATTGTGACTCATGCAGCTGTGATAGTTCTATGGTGATGTCATCCCTCAGTCTCAGCTGAGACTGAGAACAGAAATGAGACAGTGTGAAATCCATTTAACTGGAGTTTCACAAGCTGCCTTCCTGCCTACCACTAGGTCTTACCGGGATTCTAGTAACCCGGGTAACAAGGGGGTTACATTTATTTAGACAAAAAAGTCAGCATTTTGAAGCTCAGTTCAATACAATTACATTGCATGTATAATACAAGATGTGCATATGGCATTGTATACAATACATTTGTAGTAACTGTTGTTAGTTACTTTGTTAGCAAAATAGTCCACCTAGGGTACTTTATTAAAAAATTGTCCACATCACATTATCCTCTAGGCAAGGCACTGATCCCCATAGTAGTGTCCATAGAAGTACCTTGGAAAAATGAAAATACGTACCTACCGTAATTCTTGATCTTTCGGTGTATCTTCACCATTCATCACTGTTGGGTATGAGCTGGAGGATCAGGACCCCAGGAGCTTTTTTGCAAGAGGAGGAGTCGACGTTGGGATGGCGCCACCCTCGAGGCCGGCGTGTTACGTGGCACTCACTGGTTGGCCAATAACCCGTCGTCAACACCTCCTCAGCCCCAGTTCTGCATGCCGAAGAGAGACAGAAAATAAGGAGGATTGGAAGGGTGGGCAAGGGAGCCTGAGGGGCAGAAAAGGAAAGGATATAAAACTAAAAGGAGGAATATGCCAGAGAGGACAGGAAAGGAGGAAGTCTAAGGGATTGGGAGAGTAGGGCCCCAATCTCTGGGTGAAAAGGAATGGGTGGGAAAGGAGGGGGTAGGAAGATAGAGAAGAAGGGAGGTGTAGAAGCAGGAGACACTGCCCCGAGATATTACCCTGGACTGCCCTGAAGAAGGTAAGCCACAAGTCAACAGATAGCCAGAGGAAAACCAAGGGCAGAAGCAGACCAGGGACTACGGATAGGTCGGTGTCTCCCACCCTGCAAACATAATTGAGGCAGAGGAACTGCCTAAAAATGTCCTGGAGAGACACCCCAGGGATAGAAACTTAATTATTTGGTGTGTGGAACCAAATTCTCCAGAAGGAAGAGAAAATGACCAAAGGGGCAATGAAGTTGGAGGACAACTGAGAGAATCACCAGAGCCCCCCAACACCAGACTCCTCAAGAAACCTCAAGAGTACCTGACATTGTACTTGTGTACCTATATTATGACTACTGTGATCTATCTATTACCAAGCTTGTACCACCAGTGAATGCCTGTAACACTGGTTGCTTTTAATCTAAAGCGTTATGTACTGTACTATTTTGTTTGCTGTGATGTATTGCTCTCTTGATGAGGTGCTTTTGAAAATGAGCCTTTGACTCAAGGTCTGTAAACCAATGATCTAATAAATAAGAAATAAAAAAATAAACAAGAGGAAGCCGGAACCCCAAGGGCTACCTGGGCAGAGAGAGAGAGAGAGAGAGAGAGGCTCGGTGATCCCCAACAGTAGAATCCTCCTTGTCTGCCCCCCACCCAGAGAAAACTCTCGCTCCAAAAAGTGAGGGGTTGGAGGTGCTGGAAAGGACTAAGGTCAAATGGGAGACAAAGTGGGAGGAGGAGGAGGAGAATCGCCCAGAGACTGAGGCCGAGAGGAAGGTGGGTGAGATTCAGTGATGAATGGTGAAGATACACAGAAAGATCAAGAATTATGGTAGGTAAGAAATTTTCATATCTTATCTGTGTCAGTCTTCATCATTATCACTCTTGGTGATTACCGAGCCCCGAAGGGGCCCAGAACCTCCCTAAGGGACAGTGTCCCTTAGCCTCCAGTGGGGGAAAAATGGAGGCGAAACCCATGCAGGTCTGGCTAGACCTGAGACTGGTCTGGGTGGTGAGGATCTCCTCACAGGAGAGGGAAGGTGCCCTGAAGCTCTCGCCTCACCCTCGGGAGAAAGGTGGGTTCTCCAGAAGGTAGGAGGTCACTATATCCGGGCCAGGGGTGACAACCGAGGAAAGGACAAACTCGCCAACTGCCTGATGCAGATAGCTGTCCTAACCTATAAGCTACCTCGTTGGCATCATACAATGCCTTGCTTGGTGCCTTGCAAGCTTCAGGCCTCATGCAGGAGGGCAATGGCTTGTCTGGCTGCCTCCATATCAGGCAGAGAGGCTAGAACCTGGCTAGCCATGACCACAAGTGCCTGTTGTAGGCAGCATGGTGGGCCTGGTGTGCTGACACATAAAGCAAGAGATGTGCTGAGGAGAAAGCCTCTGCCCCAAAAATCAAACTCAGATGAGTCAGATTCTGGGGGTCGGCCAAGGCTCAGGCTCCTATGCCCAGAGGGGTGTCCAGGAGCATCACGCCTGAAGGAGGGTGAGGCAGAGTTCCTGGAGACCCCAGGGGCACAATACCAATGATGAAGGTCCCTTGGGGCTGGAGCTGAAGAAAGGGACATTGCCAGGCGTGTGACACCTCCCAAAGGGAATAGGCCAGGCAGGAACCAACAGGTTGGCACTGAACTCACCTAAGAATGCGCGCAAGCGGTCCAGATTACGTTCACCAAGGGTGGATATGTGGAGCTCATCAAGCTACCCGACAGGAAATGTTGATAACTGCAGAGGTCTGCTGCTGGGAAAAGATGGAGGAGGCTCCTCTCCCTCAGAGGAGGAAGATGAGGAAGCAGATGAGCTCAGAGAGATAGGGTCAGGCGGCACTGGGAAGTGGTGGAACACCTGTTAGTCCATGGCTCAGTAGTAGGCAGGGTACAGTGCAGCCATGACCCTAAACTGTTCCCAGGTAAGGGGTCCCATAGGAGCAGAAAACCTGGGAGAGAGGGAGGGATTGCAGAGGCAAGGGGCCAGGCACCTCAGAGGGGCGTGGCCTCTGCCCGAGCAGGGGACCGGACGGGAGACCTCAAAGGAGGACACTGATCATCCCAACAGACAAAGACCACTCAGCCGAGCTGAGCCCAATGGAAGAATTAACCCCGTGAGGCGACTGAGGACACATGATCCCAAAGGGTTATCCTGACCTCCAGAGAAGATGTCCCTCCCAGAAGGACCTTGGGGAAAAAGACCCGGTCCAGTGCTACGGCTCCTCCTTGAACCTCTGCAGGTTCCCAGGAGGCCGCTGCACCAAGTAAATCCTCTCACCCTCAGACTCTGAAAGAGCCCTCTTCCTCACCACCAGCTGAGGCAGCTGGCACCCATAACCGACTCCTGGGGAGACAGTTGGGGATGAAGCACCCTCCCTTGTCTGGGATGCCCCAACCTGCCCAGAAGTCAGGCTAGCTAGAACTATCCTAGGAGGGGTACACCTCCCGAGGGGCAGACGCAGTGCACTGATTCTGGGCTACCCTGTAGTGCCCACCTGGGCATCCGAGGACTGGTCGGTGCCACTGACCACAGTACCAATAAGATCCATCCACTCCTCGGAGGAGGCTGAGTAGGGGTGAAAGCACTGGACAGAGAGGAATCAGAAGATTCTGAGGAATCCGGGTCAGCCTCAAGTCATCGTCCCCTGAGGAAGCTCGGACCCAGGCAACCCCCGATCTCTCTCAGCCGTGGTACCATGAATGGTGCCATGAACTGGTCTCATGCTGCCCTTGGCACTGCCCCATCCCTGGCACTGTGAATGGTGCCAGATCCAGAAATAGTGCTGGAGGCGGCCCCACACCAGCGATGCCGTCCCGATCCCTGGCACCACAAGCAGCACTGGAATCAGGGCGGCCGACAGGATGACACTGGCCTGGGCCCAGGGCCCCAGAACATGACACTGGGGAACCTTTGCCTCCGTAGAGGTGATTGCCTGGACGGTGCATCCCCCCGGCACCCGAGGGGACCAGGCTGGGCTTCCTGCGCCATGGAAGGGGTTCCCACCAAGGCAAGGCTAGAATGGGCAGAAACCTCTCCTCCATGAGCCATATAGGACTGGGAGGACCCAGAAGGAAGGGTCAAGAGCCTTGCATTTGGCGTCCTGAGTACAAGCCTGTCCCCAAAAGTCGTCGGCACTTGTCCGACTTTGAATCTTGCCGTTCCAGAACTCAACAGTCCATGGAGATACAGGCATTGCAATGATCCATATCATAGTTAGGGCCCAAACAGGTCAAGCACTGGTCATGCTGGTCATAGATGAGAAAAGTTGGCTGGGGACACCGCTGCATAGAGGGCCGACCCATCTTAGAGCGTTTCTTCTTGTCCCTTAATGAGACATGACGGACAGAAAACACAATAAACAAAACAAGGTACTTGGTGTCGTCAAAATAAAGGAAAGATCTTACCGATAGAACGGCACCAAGAATGGAGGCAGAGCAGAACTCGAGCTGGCGGAGCCGATGGACTAGGCAGCTGATGCACTTTCAAAGAGCTTCACACATAAGGTCCTTGACCGATGGTGGAAGAAACAGAACTGGGGCTGGCATGAGGCATCGATGGCCGGTTACTAGCCAACCAGCGAGTGCCACTGTACGTCAGCCTCGAGGGTGGCCCATCTCGACATCGACTCCTCTTATAAAAAAAAAAAAAAAAAGATCCCATGGGTCCTGGATCCTCTGGCTTATACCCAACAGTGATGAATGGTGAAGACTGGCACAGATAAGAGCATGTGTTATTCATACATAGAGTTGTAGACATTGTTAAGAAACAATATCAAGAAAACAATCAAGAAACAAAATGTAAATTACGTACCTACTGTAATTATTGATCTTCTTGGATGAATCTCACAACTCATTCTCACTGATGGGAACTATGCCAGAGGTGCTAGGCGCCAAAGGGACAAAATTCTTTAGGAGGCTGGTGCCAGGTAGGGCCATGAGGAAGCCACCAGGAGCTCGGCTCGCACTATATAGGCTACCTGATAACGACCCTCCAACTGCCTCAGTACCTTTTTACAGAGGAGGTGCAGTGTAAACTAACCTAGTGAAACTAACCTATGTCAGACATAAGATAATCCGAATGACCCATGTAAGAAAGGTCAACACAACAGAGCCTTCACAGCCCAGCCATTGAGGGCATGAAGACTACAAACAGAAAAGTGAGCTTGGGGGATGGCAGGTTGATGTGTGAATGAGTGGTGGAGACTTCATCTAAGAAGATCAAGAATTATGGTAGGTACGTAATTTCCATATCTTTCTGGACATAAAGTCTCCACCACTCATTAACACTGATGGAGAGTACCAAGCTAAAATAATCCCTGAGATGGGCGGCAGGAGACAGGAGCTCAGTTTAGGACAGAGTCCATTAAGGATTGTCCTGCCAAAGGACTGATGCTGTCTGGCATGGACATCCAAGGCGTAGTGCTTTATGAAAGTGTGCACAGGCTGCATTGCAGATGTCCGCAATGGAGCACGTTCAGTTTCTGCCAGAGATGCGCAACTGCTCTGGTAAAATGAGCATATATTCTGTCTTCCAACTTAACCTGTGCCATGTAGTAGTAGTGGCGAAGGCATGCAACTAGCCATGCTGAAATGCACCTGTTAGCAACAGGCTGACCCAGCTGGGTCATGCTGAAGGAGACAAACAGTTGTTTTGACATGCGGTTCCTTAGTTCTGTCTAAGTAAAACCACGAGGCTCTCTTCATCAAGGGAATGTGAATGCGCTCTGCCTCATTCTGGAAATTCACAAGTAGGTAGGAAGAACGAAGGCTGATTCAGATGGAGTTTTGAGACAACCTTGGGCAGGAACTTAGGGTAGGTCCTAAGGACCACCATGTCCTTAGTGAAATACAGTATCACGGGGGTCTGTGACCAAAGCATGTATTTCAGATACTCTGTGGGCAGAAGTGATGACTACAAGGAAGGCCGTCTTCAAGTCAGAAATTTTAGTTCACAAGTAGCTAGAGACTCAAAAGGTTTGTGGGTGAGCATTTCTAGCACAAGACTAATGTCCCAGGCTGCTACTGGTCATCTGACCAGTGGCCTGGTATGTAGAATCCCTTAAGAAACCTCTTGACCACAGGAAGCTGAGCCGGAGACATGGAGTGCACGGGCTCATGATACACTGAAATTGTGCAGAGGTGAACCTTAATAGTAGAATATTGCAGGCCTGTGTTTGAGAGATCTAGAAGATACTCTAGAACCTTGTTTGGTGGACAGGAAAAAGGTTTCAGGAGGATTTTGCATACCAGATAGAGAAACACTTCCACTTAACCGTGTAAGTTTTCCGGTAGCTAGCTTGTGAGTAGCTAATAGGACGTCTGAGACCCTATGAGAAACATTAAACCTATTCACCTCTATCTCCTCAGGAGCCAGGCACGGTGAAGGGACATCAGGTTGAGATGGACCACAGACTCCTGGGTCAGTAGGTTCGTATGAAGTGGAAGATGTCTCAGAGAAGTTTCTGATAATCTGTTGATTAATGGAAACCAGGTCTGATGAGGCCAGAATGAGGCGATGAGAATCATTCTACCCTGCTGTGTCTCCAGTTTGGGCAGCACCCTCTGAACTAGGGAAAGAGGAGGAACTGTGTACAGAAAGCATTTTGTCCACTGCAGTCTGAATCCATCCTGACAAAAATGCCTGGTCCTGGATTTCTGGAGCAGAAGAGAGGCAGTTTTGCATTGAGTGGTGATGCAAAATGTCCAGTTCTGGAGTTTCCCACTCTTCAAAGAGTGATTGCATGACACTTGCATCGAGAGACCACTCATGAGGATCTGTTTCCATTCTGCTGAGGTGGTCTGCCAGATCATTCTGACTCCTGGCAGGTAGACTGCCTGGATCAGAGCTTTGTGCTCTAGGCACCATTCCCACACTCACTGCTTCCCTCCATAAGGGGTAAGAGTGTGCTCTGCCCTGTTTGTTGATGTAGTACATCACTGCCTTGTCCATTTGGAGGAGAATGGTCTTGTGACAGAGTATGTCCTTCAAAGTCCGAACAGCATAAAGGATGGCTCTCATTTCCATAACATTAATGTGAAGCTGAAATTCATCCTGACTCAATGACCCTGGATGTGGAGATCCTGGCAGTAAGATCCCCATCCCAGCAGAGACACATCCATGGTGATGGAGATCTGGGGATCCAGATAGGCGAAGCGATAACCTTTCAAAGGTTGTCCTCCTGAGTCCACTAAGTTAGCGACGATTTCAGCAGTTCCATCACCTTGATATGAAAGGACTGTGGGTGTATGGTTGGTGACCACTGAGTGCTGACATCCACTGAGTAGCTCTCATGTGAAAGCAAGCCAGAGGCACAGTGAACACTGAGGATGCCATGAGACCCAGCATCCGCTGCATCGAGAGAGCTCAGACTGAGCTGTTTTCTCTGGTGAAGCAGGCCATCTGGAGGATGCTGCCCTTCTATCCTCCAGAAGAAAGCATTCGCATTGGAGGTATCCAGAAGGGCTTCTATGAAGAGGAGCCACTGGGAGGGCTGTAGCTGTGACTTTCCCAAGTTTGGCAGAACTCCCACGGATGTGAGGAATTTTGAAGCCGTAGCCACGGCTTCTTGAGTCTCTTGTCTGAAGGGGCTTGCCAGAAGCCAATTGTCCAGACAGGGAACACCTGAATTCCAAGCTTCCTCAAATACACTGTGAGAACTGCAAGTACTTTGTAAAAACTTGAGGTTCGAGGATATCCCAAAGGGCAGGACTCTGGATTGGTAGTGCTGACCCAACACCACGAATCTGAGGTATTTGTGATGGCCTGGAGAATGGGAACATATTGGTAGGCATCCTACGTGTCCAGGGAGGCTAGCCAATTGTGTTGACGAATCAGAGGTAAGAGTGTACTGAGTGATATCATCTTGAACTTTTCCTTGAAAAGACTTGTTCAACTTCCTGAGATCTAGAATAGGCGCATGCCACCTGTTTTCTTTGGAACTAGGAAGTAATGGGAGTAGAAACCTGTGTTCCACTGATCCAGTAGAACTATCTCTACTGCTCTGTTGTTCAAGAGGCCTTGGATTGTAGAAGCAAGAAGGTCTGACTGAGAGACAGACAGCTTGGGCTGTCATTTGGGTGGATGATCTGGAGGAGTTCCCGACAGATTTAGAGAGTACCCTCGGGATTATTCTGAGCTCCCATTTGTCTGATGTGATCGACTTCCACCGGACATAAAATTGAGTCAGACGCCTCCGACTGCCAAGGAAGAGTCCCCTTGGACAGCTGACGGGATTTGGGCTGAATCTCAGGGTGGCACTAGGTGCTTTGGGGCCCTGTGCCTTCTGCTGCATTTTCTTTTGTGGCTGAAGGGTTTGGTTTCTGTTAAAGCCCCTCTGCCTTTACTATGAAAGGACTGATGGTTATGAAACTGACACCTGTTCTCACCCCTTTGAGGGGCTTCAGAAGGCAGTGTGGCCATTTTGATGGCTGTTCTAGTCTTCTGAGTGGCCTCTAGTGCCTGCTCAACCTGAGGACCAAACAGATACATACCATCAGGCAAGGCCATAACCTCTGTTGGGCATCATTTGTGAAGCCCGAGGTGCCCAACCAAGAGTGGCGATGGGTGTAAATACCAGCCACTGCTGCTCTGGAGGCAGTGTCAAAGGCATCCATGGCAGCTTTGAGCTGTTGATTTTGGATTCAGTACCTCTAGTAATGGTAGGCAGGAGCTCTGTGTTAACTTCTGAATCTGGAACAGCTTCTACCATAGCCTTGAGTGAATGCCAAAGTATATACTCATATTGAGAGAAGTAGTCCTGGTAGCTAGCAATATGCATGCCCAGGGTGGAAGCAGCAAAGACACGCATCCCAAGATGTCGAATTGCTAGATTCTTTGTCCATTGGACTGCTGCAGATTCTTGCAGAAGGATGCCTTTGTCATTCTCTGCCAGGAACAACAATGGCATCAGCAAAAAGCTAGAGGCCAGAATGGGTCGATCTCAGGGGCATATTTCCTGTCAATGGACTTAGCCACAGAGGGAATAAGTGTCAGATTTATCCCAAACCATCTGTAGAGTGTCTTAAAAGAGGGTTGCACGGGGAGTCAATTCCACAGGTATGTCTGGAATGTGCAGGTACTGTAGATGCAGCAACTTCCCAGGATCAATTTCTGAAGTCTGGAGAGAGAGTGTGGTATTCAAATTTCTGAGCAGAGACTTAAAAAAAGGTCCTCGACCAAAGGCTCTGTTGGAAGTGGTTTATTCACTGCCCTTAAGGAGGAATCATATTGAAGTCATCCCCAATCAAAGATCAGGATCGGGCTCAATATTATCTCCTACTAGCCCACAAGGGACTGTATAGATGGGAAAAGGAGGAAAAGAAGGAGGAGGAGGAGCAGTGCAAATCGAGTTGAAAACCTCTGCATCACATGTGACACTGCAGGCACTCGATGCCGCTACAGGAGGCGGTGCCGAAACACAGGTGGTGCCGACGCGGGGATGCGGGCGCCATGTGTGGCGCTGGTGCCACAGCCAGCAGTGCTGGAACCAGAAGTTCCTAACCCACGACTCGCTGAGGAAAAATGAAGAAATGCAGCAAGAGATAAAGGCACCGGTGTGGACCCCTGCACCACAGCCAGATGAGGGGATAAACACCAGAGTGTGGCATCGATGGCACCAGAGAAGGTGCTGCATGACTAGGAAGCCCCAACTGCCCCACCTGCAAGTCCAAAACCAACAGACCCTAAGGCCCCGGTGAAAGACTCGTCAGCTCGGGCAGATGGAACAACCATGAACCTACTGCTCCATAAGACTGGCCCAATGGTGAAACTGCTCACTGGAAGATTCCCCAGTGGGCAGGAAAAGACTCAGAGTTGAGAATGTCTGCCACCAGAAACAGAGATGGGAGGTGCCACGGCAACCTTGACTCGAACGCAGATGTATCAGAAGGCGACCTAAGCAGTGCAGTTTCTTTTCGACTGGGGTCAAGAAGAACCCGAGGCCGAGTTGTGCTGAGTCCTCGATGAGGATCAAGAATGGAACCACTTCTTTTCATGCTTTTGGGAAGATCACCCATCCCGAGCACTGGACTGACTGTAGTCAGACCCCCCTCCGTAGTGGGTGGCAGACCAGACCCAGCCCTGCTGACAGAACAATTTTCATGCTGAAATCTCCCTACCATCACCTGCCATGTTCATGGTCGACTCTGTCGAAGGAGAGCTGAAGACTTCTTCTGACGAAAAATCTACTTAATAAACTTAAGAATTTATTTTTCTTTAAACTGGCAAGAAAATAATAAAACTAATGAAACTGAAAGACTATAGCTGCTGTCATATAGACAAGAAGTTTTGACTCGTGGATGACTGACATCGTCACTGAAGTACACTCAATACTGGGAAAAAGGAATTGAGGCAGTTGGAGGGTCAACATCCAGGTAGCCTATACAGCGTGAGCCAAGCTTGTGGTGCTGCTTCCCGAGGCCCTACCTGGCACCGGTCCTCCTGAAGAATTTTGGCTCTTACTGGGTCCCAGCACCTATGGCATAGTTCCCATCAGTGTGAATGAGTGGTGGAGACTTTATGGCCAGGAAGATCAGGGTCAATCTCAAAATCAAAATAAGGGGAACCAATCCTGGCTCAGGGCCTTTCCAGACGTGACCATATCTTCTTATATTTTGATGTATTGGTTTTAAATCAAGTATTGGGTATGCTCAAGTTTCATATTTTGTACCAGAGAGCGAGCCCAGTTTGTGCTTGAGGTGCTGAATCTGATCCTTAGTGTTGTGCCAGTACCTGTTTCCGCTACTATACCCAAATGCTTGAGGGATGATTTTGCACCTTTCATTCTTCCAGACTTTCTGCTCCCTCATGGGGCAGACTGAGCAACATACATCTATTGGGTCTAGGGACATTCTCTTTTCAGTGTTTTAGAAAGCAGTCCTAGTATCCCCTTCCAGAAGCCCAGGACCTGAGGGAATGCCCATATTAAGTGGTAGAAAGTACCTGTCTCCATCTTGCATATTTGGGGCATATCTCAGAGGAGATGGGGTCTACTCTAAGTGCCAGAGCAGGTGTAAAATATGTTCTGTGAAGCACGTTATAATGAATTGCTCATAATTGATTGTTGACCTAGCAGGACATACTGTACCTTCTTAAAGATCAATGTCCAGTCCCCTTCCGTCAGTTCCTCTGGAAGATCTGTAGCCCCCTCCACTTCATTTGCTTAAAAGGATCTGATCGAGACCCTTCCAGTATTCTGCAGCAGCTACTCAATGGTTTTCCCTTTGCTTACCACCTGTTATCTAAATAGTTCTTCCAGTGGGGACCTCACAAAAGTCACCACATCTGGAGATACAGTTAATAGGTCTTGAAGTCTATTCCTGATCTTTAAATACAAAAATAATGTGAAGTGTTAATACCGTATTTTATTTTAGGTCTGGAAAGCTGCGTGTAGTTCTGTCTCTATAAATCTGGGATATTAGGGTGAGCCTCCTATTCAATGGTTTAAGAGTGGTGTTTGAGTGAGTTACGGAGTTACTATGGGGCTTGAGGACTGACACCAGAGAAGCATCTGGTGATAACATAGGACCATAGTTTATTATTGTATGTGCCGTACCTATGTTTTAACTGTAGATCTGGTATAGGGGTAGGTAGTCTTACCTAGCCTTTCATTAAAAACTGTTGGAACCAACAACTAATTCAGTAAAGGATTTTCCCTGTAGAGATGCCAGGATCTACCCATACCCTCCATAAGGTTTGTTGTGGATGCAGATCTTGTAGGAAAGTCAGCTGAGTGGCACAGTTACATAGTTTCATGTTTGGAAGCCCCAGTTCCCCCTTAGCCACTTGTCCCCTTAGTATTGTTTTTTTTTAATTCGATGACGTCCTTGCCAGATCAGGAAGTAGTATCCACTTCAATTGCTCTACTATTTTATGGGGAGACACAGGCAAAGTCTCAAAAAGGTATAAGCATTGGGGAAATATGTTCATCCTGACCGTGTTAATGTGGCCTAAGAGGGTTAAAGGTAGGCTCTGCCAGCGTTTGCAGTCCTCTTTGATTTTAATTATGAGGACTTATAATTAAGTTCCGTATTTTTATTTAATTCTGAGGAAACCGTATCCCCAGATACTTCAGCTCTGTGGAAGGAGGGATAGTTGTTCCTGCCACCTCAATGTGAGATCTGTTTTGCCAAGAGGCAACCACCCTTGATCATGGTGCATCAAGTCTGGGAGGATTTATTGAATTTGCTTTGCCAAGAGCTTGGCTATAATTTTATAGACTGCATTAAGCAGAGAATTTGGCCTATATGAGCCACATTTCTTAGGATTCTTCTGGAGCTTAGGCAGCACTGTAATAGTAGCTAAGTACTGAGAATGGGGCAGTTCCCCAGCATCCAGGGCAGTTCGGATTATTTCATACATTGGATCTCTGAGAACTTCCCAGAAAGCTTTATAAAACTCTATAAGAAGGCCATCAGGGCCTGGAGCTTTACTCGGTTTGGAGGACCAGATTGCTGATTTAACTTCCTCTGCAGTGACTGGTTGGTTTAGTACAGACTGACTCTCACTATCTAAGGAAGGGAGGGTTACCTTTTCAGAAAGACTTACGGCTCAGTTGACCCGGGGCCTGGGAGGTATATAGTTCCTGGTAAAAGTGACGGAAGGTATCATTAATAATCTTAGGCTCGCAGTGGTGCCCACCTCCTCAATTTCTAGGATAACTCTATCCGATCTTTGTTTTTAAGCTGCCATACTAGCCATTTACCTGATTTATCTCCCTCAAAGTGCTTGCATGACTGTGTGAATAAATGGAAATTACGCACCTACCATAATTCTTGATCTTCTCTTGTATCTTCACCATTCATTACTGATGGTGTAAGCCAGAGATGCGCACCTGCCACGGGAGTTGTTTTTTTTTTTTTTTGAGGGAGGAGCTGGTGCTGATGGCACCACCTCAAGAGCAATGCACTGCGTGATGCGAGGGGCAGCCGTTAGGTGCCGAGGGCTCCTCCTCCATCCCAGTTCTGTAAGCCAGAGAGGTGAAATAAAGAGGTTAGAAGAATAAGAGCAAGGCAAGAGAGCCGAGGGCTAGATAAAGGAAAGGAAACAAACTGAAAAGGAATAAGGCGAAAGAGGGACAGCAAAGAGAAGAACCTACCTAAGGGACCACAGGGCCTGCTTTTGTGGCGGCTCTGAGGGAAGAACAGATAAGGAAAAGAAAGAAAGAAAGAAAGAAAGAGAGGATGGGATGTTGGGAGGAGGGAAAATACTGCTGCAAATCCCGAGTGAAATTGGCTTGAAGCTTATCAGCTCGGATCTTAGAGCAAGGAAGCAAGGACCCCTTCAGACAAAACTGGTTTGGATGGCTCAGTGAACCTTCTTTGCAGCTTTAAACAAGAGAGGCTGATTTCTCTACACTCCCACTATCCCATTACCCATCACTCAGGTTGAGAGCTCACAGACTGCAAAGGCAAAATCTGTTCCGGAGAGGGACAGCCCCAACCAGGTAAAGGGAAAAGACCCACTAGCACTCAGATATACATCAGTGCTGGGGGTGAAACTCAAGACAGGGTAACCTCCTGTTAAGGTGGATAGAGACAGAGAAGGAGCTTCTTTTGACTCCCTGGAGAAGACAGGGGCCAATGGGCTGGACCATCAGTTCAAAACGTTAATTTGAATTGGGCTAGAACAACGTTGATTAGCCCCGGTCTGGCACCCTCGGGTAATCTAGGAACACCAGCCAAGTCTGAAGACTGAGGATGAGGACTGTCTCAGAGAGGAAGCTCATGTCTGGGGATTGAACTAATCTGGCCTGAAGGAAAGCCCTGAATGCAAAACCTTCCAGGAAATCAGAAAGAGTTTCCTTAGATGAACAGGATAAAGTTTCGCCTGCTCTCCTCCTTACCTGAATCCTTCGTCATGTTTTTTCTTAGAGAAGAACAAGAAGGTCCCAAGGAACCAGAGACTTAGTCCCGAGGGTGGGGAAGGGAAATGAGAAGGGTGAGCAGGGTGGGGGAGATGCCCAAGAAAAGAGGCCCATGAGGGAAAGTGGGAGGATTCAGTAATGAATGGTGAAGATACAGGAGAAGATCAAGAATTATGGTAGGTACGTAATTTCCATATCTTCCCTTGTCAATCTTCACCATTCATTACTGCTGGGTGAGTACCAAGCCTCCCAGAGGGGACTGAATTTTGGCACTGAGGGAACAGATCCTCAGCCTCCTACTGGTGGAAAGCAGAAGGAGGAGACCCTTACCAATAGACTGGTGCAGTCTAAGGTTGCTGAGGGCAAGGGGTGTCTCCCATGACTGGGGAATGGAGAATGACCCTGAAGAATCCTCCTTGCCCTGTGGGAGAATAGGCGGGTCCCCAGAAGGTGGAGGAAGTCACCTTACACTGGGCAATGGGTGACAGTCTGGACAGCAGAAGCCATGCCATCCGCCATATGCAGATCGCTGTCCCTGCCAGTCTGGAAGCCACCTCATTGGCATCATAAGACACCCTTGCCTGGTGCCTTGCAAGCTCCAGACCCTGTGCAGAGAGGGCAATGGCTTGTCTAGACTGCTCCGTATCAGGCATAGACACCAGAACCTGCACTAGCATTGACCACAGATGCCTGTTATAGGCAGTGTGGTGTGCCTGATGTGAACCTATGCACATCAACACACAACTTGAAGAGAAGACTCTCGTCCCCACTGATCAAATTCAGCAGAATCCAGATCCAGGGGTCTGGTGCGTGCCAGGTGCTGAGGCCCGGAGGGAGTATCTAGGGATGTCACCCCGAAGGCGGGTGAGATAGAGAACCTAGAGACTCATGGGGGTACAATACCATCTCCTGCAGTCTGCCAGGGCTGGAGAAGGGTGACTAAAGACTTCCAGGTGCGGGATAGACACCTCCTGGAAGGATTGGCCAGGAAGGCACCACAAGGTGGCGAACACTGAATTCACTAAGGAATGCACGTGTCTGCCCATCAGTATTGTCCCTGTGGATAAAGGAGATATGAAGCTCAGAAACCAGCCTGAGAGGAACCGCTGATATTCAGTGAAATCAGCGTCAGAGGATAGGTGGACAGAAGGTTCCTCTTGCTCAGGAGAGAAAGTCGGGGAGGAAGTGGAGCTCGATGCTCAGAGGACTCCTGTGGTGGGGACAGGCGGAAGACCTGTTTGTCCATGGCCCTAACATATGAGGAGAAGGCCACCACAGTAGCTCTGAACGTCTCCCAAGTTAAGGGCCCCATAGGACACACATGGCCCAGGAGAGAGGGTGGCTGAAAAGGGGTGGGCAAAGGGCACCTAGAGCACATGCCTGGCCTCTGCCAGGGCTCTGAGATCTAGTGAGTGAAGCCACCAAGACTGGGGACCCTGAGATCTTACGGGTTGCGAGGAGGTAACAGGAGGCAAACCCGGAAGAGCCCAGAAGGGAATCTTCCTGTGATGTGACTGAAGTTGCATGTGTCCAAAGGGCAACCCTCAGTACCGCCACTAGAAGGCATCCTGGAGACCTTGAGGGACATGTGGGGATCAGCGCTACAACTCCTTCCCACCCCCGGGGCAAATGGCACTCGTCACCTCCCTCACCCCAACCTCTAAACCCCTCTGACTCTGAAGTGGCCCTCTTCCTCAACCCCAGTGCTGGGGCTCCTTTTCAGACCTCCGGAGGGGCCACAGGAGCAGGACTCCCACCCCCTCAGAAGGAGCCTCAGCAGCACCAGGGATGACAGCTGCCTGGGCCCCTCAGAAGATGGCATCTTCCTAAGAATCTCAGAACCATCACCCCTAGAAAGTCCCTGGCCACCCGTGCTGTGGAACCCCAGGGTGAACCTGCTCCAGGGACTCGAGAAGAGGAACACTGGGCCACCTGACACCCCGACCTGCAGAGAGTTCCGAATCCAAAGACTCAGGCTGCCAGGCCAGGTCCACCTCTGAGTCATCCTCCCCAAAGAGGAGTCAAGCAGAGTGACTTCCAGAGAGGCTACCTCAAGAACATCTCCCGCGACGGCACCAGGGCAGTACTGACATAGGTCATGACGATGCCAACTGCGCTGCTCGAGTCTCCAGCACCATTCAACAGCACCACCAGTGGTGCCACCTGAGTCCCTGGCACCACAGGCAGCACCGAACCTGAAATGGCACTGTCAGCAGTGCCACCCGAGTCCTGTGCAGCGGATGGCACCAGAACCCAAAAGCAGCACTGCCCGAGTCCCGGTGCCAAAGATGCTGCTGGAACCCAAAACGATGTCGCTAGGTGGCATCGAGGATCCACCAGTGCTGGGCCCCGCAACCTGGGGCCGAGACATTGGGAGCCTGCACCTCCAAGGAGGTGACTGCTGGGATGGCATCAATGATGTGACCCTGGAAGGAATTACACCATTCCTCTGGTGCCGAAGAAGAAACCTCCTCTTCAGCAAGGCTGGAAGTGGAGGAGGTTCCCTCCTTGCTGGGTCGTATAGACCCAGGAGGAACCAGAGGAGAGGTCAAGAGATCTGGCCTGGGAGGCCCATGGGCGACATCGTCCTCCAAAAGTCGGCGGAGCCTGCCAATCTTAAATGTACAAATTTCCAACACACGGTGGTCCATGGAAAACAGGTGTCGAGTGGTCCATATCATGGTTGGGTCCCAGGCACGAAAACAAACATCATGTCGATCCGTGTGACGGAATAATGGAAATACGTACCTACCGTAATTCTTGATCTTCTTGGACGAAGTCTCTACCACTCATTCACACTGATGGGATCTATGCTGGTGGCACTAGCACCCAGAGGGACAAACTTTTGCAAGAGGGCCAGCGCCAGAGATGGAGCGCGAGGACGGAGCCATGAACCTCGGCTTGTCGGCAATGACTATCTCACCGTCGACCTCCAACCACCTCAGTATCTTTTTTCCAAGGAAGTGCAGTGTAACAAACCTAGAAGGACTAGCCTAACAAAAATCAGACATAAGATAGTCCGAATGACCCTTATAAGAAGGGTCAACAAAGAAGTCTTCACAGTCTAGTCATTGAGGGAGTGAAGACCAACAAGAAGAGGTGAGCTCGGGAGGATGGTGGGTGGGCGTGTGAATGAGTGGTGAGCCTTGGTCCAAGAAGATCAGAATTACGGTAGGTACTATCATTTTCATATCTTCCAGGACATAAAGCCTCCACCACTCATTCACACTGATGAGAGAGTACCGAGCTAATAATCCCTGAGAGGGCGGCAGGAGAAAAAGCTCACTTACTTAGGACAGAAGTCCATTAAGAATAGTCCTGCCAAATGACAGATGTTGTCTGACGTGGACATCCAAGGCATAGTGCTCAATGAAAGTATGCACTGAGCTCCAAGTAGCCGCATTGCAAATATCTGCAATGGGAATATTACAGTTTCTGCCGTGGATGCGCGACTGCTCTAGTAGAGTGGCGTAAACCCTGCCTTCCAGTTTTACCTGTGTCATAGAATAGCAGTGGTGAAGGCATGCTACCAGTCATGCTGAAATGCACCTAATAGCGACAGGTTGACCCAGCCGGGTCTCACTGAAGGAAACAAACAGTTGTTGAGCCTTGCGAATTTCTTTGTTGTATCTAAATAGAATCACAGTGCTCTCTTAACATCCAGAGAGTGAAGGGTACACTCTCTTCATTCTGAAAGTTCGCAAAGTAAGTAGGGAGGACCAAAGGTTGGTTTAGATGGAATTCTGAGACAACCTTAGGGAGGAACTTAGGATGGGTCCTAAGAACTACTTTGTCCTTATGAAAACAGTATACAGAGTCTGTGACCGAGGTGATGGCCACCAGGAAGGCCGTCTTCCAAGTGAGAATTTCAGCTCACAAGTAGCTAGAGGCTCAAAGGGTTTTCAAGTGAGCATGTTTAGCATGAGATTAATGCCCCAGGCTGCGTCTGGATGTCTGATAGGATGTCTGGTATGCAGAATACCTTTAAGAAACCTTTTAACTACAGTTAATTGAGCCAGTGATAGAGAAAGCACTGGCTCATGATAGGCTGAAATAGCACAAAGGTGAACTTTGACTGTAGAGTACTGTAGACCCAAATTTGAGAGGTCTAAAAGGTACTCAGGACTTTATTTGGTGGCAAGAAAAGGGGTTCGAAGAGGATTTTGCACACCAGATAAGAGAAATGATTCTATTTGGCTGTGTAGGTCTTTTCTAATGGCTGGCTTACATGCAGCCAAAAGAATATCTGAAACCCTATGGGAAACATTGAACCTATTCATCTCTATCTCTTCAGGAGCCAAGCGTGAAGGTGAAGCAACCTCAGATTGGGATGGACCACGGGACCCTGGGTCAGAAATTTCGTCTGAAGAAGAAGTGCTTCGGGGTTTCCACATATTGTTGAGTAGCGGAAACCATATCTATCAAGGCCAGAAGGGAGCAATGAGGATCATTCTGTCCCCATAGACTCTAATTTGAGAAGTACCTCTGAACTAGTGGAAGAGGAGGAAAAGCATAGAAAGCGTTTTGTCCACTGCAGGCTGAACGCATCCTGACAGAAAATGCCAGGCTCTGGATTTCTGTAGCAGAAGACAGGCAGTTTTGTGTTGAGTGGGGATGGAAACAGGTCCTGGTCTGGAGTTCCCACTCTTTGAAGAGTGACTGAACGATGGTTGCATTGAGAGACCACTCGTGAGGATCTGCCTCTGTTCTGCTGAGACGGTCTGCCAGTTCGTTCTGCACTCCTGGCAGGTAAACTGCCTGAATTAGAGCCTTGTGCTCCAGGCACCATTCCCACACTCTCATTGCTTCCCTGCACAAAGGGTAAGAGTGTTCACCGCCCTGCTTGTTCATGTAATACATCACTGCTTTGTTGTCCATTTGAAGGAGAATGTTCTTGTGACAGAGAATGTCCTTCAAAGCCCGAACTGCATAGGAGGCGGCTCTCATTTCCAGGACGCTCATGTGGAGTTGGACTTGACCTGAGTCCACATGCCTTGGATGTGGAGATTCTGAAAGTGAGCATCCCACCCCATCAGGGACGTGTCCATGATAATGGATATCTGATGATCCAGAGGAGCAAAGGAAACCCTTCCAGAAGGTTGTTCTTGCAACCACCAGGTGAGAGACTTCCTTAGAGGTTCTGTCACCTTGATGAGAAAGGACTGAGGACGAGTGGTTGGAGATCATTGAGTACTGAGCATCCACTGGTAGGTTCTCATGTGGAGACATGCTAGGGGCACAGTGAACACTGAGGATGCCATGAGACCCAGCATCCATTACATTGAGATAGCTCAAACTGAGTTGTTCTCTCTGATGTACCAGACCATCTGCAAGATATCACTCCTTCTGTCCTCTGGAAGAAAGGCTATCTAGAAGAGGTGTCCAGAAGAGTTCCTATAAAGAGAAGCTTCTGGGAGGGCTGCAACTGTGATTTTTGAGATTCAGAAGGACTCCATGGACATGAGGAAGTCTGAAGCCATGGTTATGGTGTCCAGAGTTTCTTGTCTGGAGGAACTTACTAGGAGCCAGTCATCCAGATATGGGAACACTTGTATTCTGAGTTTCCTGAGATGGGCTGTGAGAATTGCACACTTTGTAAAAACTCATGGCGCCAAGGACAGCCCAAAGGGAAGGACTCTGAACTGATAATGTTGACCCAGCGCCACAAACCTTAGGCATTTGTGGTGCTTGGTGTGATAGGAACATGTTGGTAGGCGTCCTGCATGTCCAGGGAAGCTAGCCAATCATGTTGATGAAGCAAGGGTAGCAGGGTCCCTAGCTAAATTATCTTGAACTTTTCCTTGTGAAGAAACTTGGTTAACTTTCTGAGATTCAGAATGGGGCGCATGCCTCTGGTTTTCTTCGGGACCAGAAAGTAATGGGAGAAACCTGAGTTTTGTTGATCCAGTGGAACTATTTCTACTGCCCTGTTGTTCAGAAGGCCTTGAATCTCGAGGCAAGAAGGTCTGACTGAGTTGTTGACAGCCTGGGGTGTTGTTTGGTGGATGATCGGAGGGGTTTCTGAAAGGTTGAGAGAGTACCCTTTGCAGATTATCTGGAGGATCCATTTGTCTGATGTTATGGATTTCCATTGGTTGTAGAACTGAGTCAGACATCCTCCCACCGCTGAGGAAGAGTCCCCTCGGACAGCTGAGGTGGGACCTGGCCAGAAACTCAGAAGGTGGCACTGGGCACTTTGGGCCTTAGCCTTATGTTGCATTTTCTTTGAGGTTGGGGTTTGGGTTTTGTTAAAACCTCCTGCCTCTGCCCGAAAGGACTGACTGTTATGAAACTGATGCTTGTTGACGCCCCATGAGAGGTGGTGGGAGCGGGTCGAGCCATTGTAATGGAAGACCTAGTCTTCTGTGTGGCCTCCAGCACTTGCTCTACTTGAGGCCTGAACAGATGCATACCATCAAAGGGCAAAGCCATGACTTGCTGCTGGGCATCATTAGTGATGCCCGAAGTACATCAGCTAGGAGTAGCAGGTACAAATGCCCACCACCGCTGCTTGAGAAGCAGTATCGAAAGCGTCCATTGCAGCTTTAACCTGTTGGTTATTGGACTTGATACCCTGGTTTATGGGTGAGGTAGCTCTGAATTAGTTTCAACTCAGGCAGAGCTTCTACCAATTGCTTAAGTGAATGCCAAAGGACATACTTATATTGAGAAAAAATAGCCCTGGTAGCTAGCAATATGCATACCCAGGGTGGAGGCAGCAAAGACCTTTTACCTAAGGTGTCTATCTTAAGAGATTCTTTAATTATAGGCCAGGCTGTAGATGTTTGAGATAGAACGGCCTTATCATTCTCTGCTAAGACTACAATGGGATCAGCAAAGTCCTGGGAGGCCAAAATGGGTCGATCCTTGGGAGGAGCATATTTCCTGCCTATGGACTTAGTCACAGAAGGGATGAGGGCGGATTGTTCCGCATTATCTGAGAGCATGTCTCAAAAGATGGTTGTACCGGAGGAGTTAAACCCATTGGGATCTCCGGGACATGTAGGTATTGGAGTCTTAACAGTTCCCAAGATCAATATCTGTAGTCTGAGAGAAACAGTAGAATTTAAATTTTTCAGCAGAGACTTCAAAGACAGGTCTTCAACCACAGGCCCCTGCGGCAGGAGTGAGCCCTGCTCCTTCAACATCATCACCCAGTCGAAGATCTGGGTCAGGCTCAATGTCATCTCCTGACAGTCCAGGAGGGACTGTGTGGATAGGAAAGGAGTGAAAATCAGAAGGAAATGAAGAAGAGAAAGGAATCAGAGTTGATAACCCCTGAAGGCTGGACGGCGCACCAAGCCTCGGCACCGAAGAGAGCACGGCCAGCAAGGGGTAAGGCGCTGTCAGAAACAGCCCAGCACAGGCGCCGACAGAGACCATGGTGCTGAAGAAGCCGTGGCGCTGCAGACAGCGCCGACTTACCCATCGGTGCCGACTTGCAGCGCAGACAGACCCATTGGTGCCGAGGACAGCACCGACACCACCAATGGCAACCAAGACGGTGCTGAAAGATGCATTGGCACCAAAGACAGCACTGACAGGCCCATTGATGGTGAGAGCATCACCGATGGTGCCGAGAGCAATCCAGGGCTCTGAAAATTGTGATTTGAGAAAAAGGATGAAGAACACCAGGAGAAAGAAGCATCAGTGTGGCCCCTGCACCGCACCAATGTGAGGGGAAACCAGAACTACGGACGGCACTGAAGATGGCGCTGCTTGACTAGGAAGGTCCAGCCACCTTACCCACTCCTCGAAGGCCTGAAGGCCTCAGAGAACGGACCAGGCAGCTGGACCAACCTCCAAGCCCATTGCTCCATAAGAGCAGCCCACTGATGAAACTGCTCATCGGAAGCCCTTTCAATAGGCAGGAAGGACTCTGATGTCGAAACCGCGACTCCAGAAGAGACCGGCACCTGACTCCAATGACCGACTGTTGACGACAGACACCCAGAAGGCGACCTCGAGTGATGCCTTCTTTTTGACCTGTGGGCCCGAAGAAGAGCTCGAGGCGAATGGTGCGAGAATGGAACCGTTTTCTTTTATGCTTTCATGGGGACCGCCCATCCCCTGAGCATCGGACCATCCATTGTCAGACACCCCGGAGAGGGCGGCGGACGACCCAGCCTGGCTGACTGAACAGCTTTTGTATAAGTCTCCTACCATGGCCTGACCCGCCATGGTCGACTCCATCAATGGAGGGCTGAAGACTTCTTTTTCAATAAGTAAAGTTTAAAAGTAAGCGGTACTTATTTCGAAATAAATTACAAAACAATAAACTGAAAACTATGCTGCTAGTTTGAAGTTTGACTCCCAACAGGCGAGCAACGTCATCACTGAAGCACACCGACAGTGGGGAAAAAAGGAACTGAGGTGGTTAGGGGTCAACACGAGATAGTCATTGCCGCACTAGCCGAGGCTCAGGCGCCGCTTCTCCACGGCTCCATCTCTGGAGCTGGCCCTCTTGCAAAAGTTTGCTCTGCTGGGTCCTAGCACCTCCGGCATAGATCCCATCAGTGTGAATGAGTGGTGCAGACTTTATGTCCAGGAAGATCTGCTGGCCACAAGGGCACTGACACATAGCGGCATGGCCCACCTTGGATTTACGCTTGGCCCCAAATCAGACATGATGTGATATATAAACAGCAAAGATCCCGCGCCATCAAAATATAAAATGAAATGGTCTTATTGGCTTCAATGGTGTCAGGATGTAGAACCGGGATGAAGGAGATCAACAGACGGTCAAGAATGACGAAAGGACTAATGCCGCAGCAAGCAACTTGTTTCACTCATGCAGCAGGTGCAGCCTCAATGGCAGGAGACACAGAACTGGGATGGAGGAGGAGTCTATGGCGCCTAGCATAAGCGTCGCTCTCGAGGGCAGTGCTGTCAGTGCTGGCTCCTCCCTCAAAAAAAAAAACTCCTGTGCAGGTACGTGCCTCTGGCTTACACCCAGCAGTAATGAATGGTAAAGACTGACAAGGGAAGATCAGGGCCCTTCCATTCGCTTAGATGCCTTTTGATGCAGTTTCCTTTCAATCCCACTAGTGCATGCCTATCTACTGTCTGGTCTCCTGCATTATCTTTTGTTCCAGCGCCCTAATGTCTCTTTCCATTTGCTCCTCCTCCTTTCTCTCTTGTTTTCCTTAAAGGCTGCATTAGAGATTATCTCTCCTCTTATATAAACCTTCATGGCACCCATGTATTAGAAATAGATGTATCTGATACCTGGCTATTTATAAAATATTCTCTTAAAATGGTAGTTATATGTTTCACAAATTCTGAATCACTTAATAAAGTCAAGTCTAACCTCCACTGTCTAGGCTGTAGGGTTGCTTGTCCCGGCACTAGCGTGATCTTTAATGGGGCATGGTCTGAAATCAAAATTGGGTCCATAGGATGCCAATAAACCACGCTCTCACCAGCAATGGGGATAGAAACAAGTAGTCTAGCCTGTGTACAGATGGTGGGCATACGAATAGAAAGAATATTCTTTTTCTGTAGGGTTACAGTACCTCCAAGCTTCTACCAGGGCTTTCTCAGTGGCTAGGGCTTAAGGGCAGAAACACTCTTGGGTGCAGGTCTAGTTTTCATGCCCGAATATGGTATCCCAGTAAGTGTTGAAGTCCCCACCCACAACTAAATTGTCCTGGTAGGGATCCAGAGTTAAGGCCAAGTGATGAAAGAAGTCTGGGAGTCATAGTTTGGCCCATATATGGATCATAAAGGTAAATCTGTGTCCCTTGACCGTGGCATCCAGTATTAACTATCTCCCTAGGGGGTCTGCCACGGAGGAGTTGATCTGCACCTGAAGTGCTGCTCAAAACCACACAGCCACCTCGTGCCTTATAGGTAAAGTGAGCAGTGAACAGTGTACCCCCCATGAGGCAGCTAGCTTACCAACTTCCTGCTGCATCATGTGTATCTCCTGGAATAGGGCTACATCTACTTTTTCCTTTTAATATATGATCACACTCATTTCCTTTTGACTACTGTCTTAAGACCATTGACATTCCAGGTCAAAACATTCAGTGTACCCATTGTGTAAGGAAAAGGACATATATCTTGCTATAATCATTCTTAAAGTATAAATGCTATGGCCATATTGCATGTCATTCAAAGGCTGACTTTAACTTTTTCTTAAAATTGAGAACTGACTTATCCTCGCCCCTCCCAAACCTTAACAAAAACTTTTGATTCCTTCATAAACATGAGTTTTACCCCCACTACCACATTCGCCTCCCCTGCCAACCGAAACAACAACACCCAAACCAGCACAACAGGTGTTAACAAAGTCCTACCTTCCTCCCATAGCTTCCTTATCTGGAAAGCCTCGAGTGATCGTTATTTTTATGGATCTTGCCGGTCCAACAATCCTTTATAAAAAAGATAAAGAAAATTGCCCCTGTGCTATTGTCTGTCATATACATTAAAGTGTTTACAGCTTCCTAGGAAACCTTGCTCAACCATATCCTCTTAATTTGGACAAAACGCTTTTGGCCAGTTACTCACTGCCAATAATCCAGTAAACCTGGCAGAAGAGGAAGGAAGGGTCCAGGAATAGACAGGAACCACCCCCAAACCCTCCAGCTCCCCCAGAAAAGCTTTTTGCAGATTGTTTCAATTGCTCAGCCATATTATAATAACTATTGCCAGGGTTTCATGTGGTTCTCCCACACCAATTCTGAGAGGGGGGAGAAGTGACCCCAGTCCTCAGTAAACTGTCCCCTGTGGGGCTCCATTTAAATAAATCAATTTCAAAGGGTCTTAAGCAACTCCCAACTCTATTCCAGTTCCGCACTTTCAATTAGCACGGTACAATCCTTGATTCCCTCCCACTCCACATGTGTAAAAGCATAGCATAAAAAATAAAAAAATTAATGTCTTGGTAGTTCATACTCTAGAGATTAATCAGGACACAGTGACACAGTAAAGTTTGTTTCATCATGTCTAAATAATAAGCATCTGCTCAACTCAACTCGGATTGCAAATGTAGGCCAGTTCTGGGCATGGCATTCTGCATGGTCCATTTAAGTCGTAGAAATTTTACATAAATTCCTCCTGGCAGGTCCCACAGCCCAGTTCTTCGTCACCCAAGAACGTTAAATAAACAAATGGTCCCTCCTTTACAACAAGGACGCTTGAATTCATAAACAAATCGATGGGCCTCACCAGGTATATTTCTACTGGGCTCTGGGTAGCAAGGTGCAAGGGGTTTCCATGCCCCAGCCTGATAGCCTCGATAGAGTTGTGGGGCATGGAGGTGCATAGGACCCACTCCCCCACCCCAAACCCCTCCCAGTTAACAGTAAACCTTTACAGTACCTTCAGGAAATTGTTTCATGTGGCCTTGTTGTGACCTGGTGAAACCGATGCAGCAATACCTTCTTCCCGCTGGATACACTCCACAGCTGCATCAGGGCTGGTGAAAACCTTCGCTGCTTTATCCTGTCATTGGATCATCAGTCTGGCTGGATAAATCAAGGCAAAGGGCCATTTCAGGGTATGCAATTTTTTCTTCACTTCACGAATAGGGTTACTATCCTTGGATGAGGTAAAACGGATATTAAACCACACCCCAAACTTCACCTCTGGCTCCACCACTTTTTATGACTGACAAGTGTATCGCTCCTTCCCCAAACTATTTGTAATGTCAGAATAGACATTAATAGTGATAAGAATTTTTATACTGTTATTTATTTATTTTTATTCTTTGGCAACCAGGTTAACTCCCATGGGCCACATGTCCCATTTTACAGGAGTGATCCAGGAGCACAGGAAGGTTAAGCAACTTGCTCAGGCTCACACAGTATGCAAGTGCAGGCTGTGGGAATCAAACTCAGGTCTGCTGAATGTGCCAAGCTCATTCACAGCTGATTGCTCAAATCTCTGTTAAGCACTCTCCCATTTTTCTTACCATGTCAGTCATGTATTCTGATATGCTTTGACCAATTTTGATAAATGAAAATTACGTACCTACTGTAATTCTGATCTTTCTTGTATCTTTACCATTCATCACAATTGGGTAATGTGGTCGGAGGTCATGACCCCACGGAAGCTGGGTTTTTGAGGCGGAGTCGATGCATCATCAGCACCGCCCTCGAGGCTGATGTACCTGCATGGTGCTCGCGGGTTGGCTGTTAGGTTTCATCGACCCCACCCTCCCACCAGTTCTGAGTCGCCATAGAGTAAGAAAGGTTGGGAGGGAGGGACAAGGGTCCAAGGACAGATAAAGGAAAAGACATACAAACTAAAAGGAGAAATAAATGACTGAGAGGACAGAAAGAGAGCTGGAAAACTAAGGGATTGGGAAAGGGCCCCAATCTCTGGAATAGAAGGAGGAAGGAGGGAGGGAGGAAGAATTAGAAGTAAGGATGTGGGGGTAAGGAAACACCCTGAAGCCTTGACCTGTCTCCAGATTGTGTAGGAACTGCTAAGGAGTAGCCAGAAGGCTACACTGCCAGAATTCAAGGCACAGAATCACTGGCAATACACTCCAACATAAGCAGAAGCAGCTATTCTGGAAGAAAAGACAGGATACAGGGCAGTACCCCCTCGAAACCAAGTTTTGGTGGTAAGAAACTAGTTTCTTACATTAATTTGAGGGTTGAGTCCTAAGGACAAAAACAAGGGAGAATAGCTAAAGGGAGAGAGAGAGGCGAGAGAGAGATAGAGAGAGAGAGAACAGGAGAGAGGGCAACCATCAACCCCTACCCCACAGGGGTGGAGCCAAGGCACTGAGGAAAGAAGTGCCTCCATCCTGATCACTCTCCACCCTAGAATATAAAACATCCCCTATGTGCCCAAGGTCACCCTGCTCCTGACCAATGGAAAGGAAGGGGAGGAGAGGCACACAGAGAGGGGACCAGAGACTGAGGCCCCAGGGGGATGGAGGGTGGGATTATGAAGAATGGTGAAGATACACAGAAAAATCAGAATTACGGTAGGTCAATGTAATTTTTATATCTTATTTGTGTCAATCTTCACCATTCATCACCTATGGGTGAGGCTGAGGCCCCCAAAGGGGGCCCTGGACCGAAGGGACTAAGTCCCTTAGCTCTCAGTGGGTGGTACACCGAGAGAGAGAGAACCTTCACAGGTCTGGAGAGGCCCAAGACTGGGAAGAGTGAGAGGGGACACCCAGAGGGGTAGGAGGTTGCCCTGACAGACGCTGTCTCACCCTATGGGAGAAAAGATGGGTTCTCTGGTATGTGGAGGAAATCACCCTCAACTGGGAGAGACACAGCCATGCTGTCCACCTAGCACAGATCGCTGTCCCTACTGCCCTGGAAGCTACTCGGTGTCATAAGATGCCCTCGCTTGGTGCCTTGCTAGCTCCACGCCACGTGCAGAGAGTGCAATGGCTTGTCTGGTTACTCCATATCAGGTATTGAGGCTAGGAGTTGACCTAGTCTGGACCACAGGAACCTATCATAGGTAGCGATGGGCCTGATGTGCAGATATTGAAAGGAGCAACCGTGCCAAGTAGAAAGTCCTCCCTTCCCCAGAAGTCAAAATCCATGGAGTCTGCATCTGGGGCTGGTCATGGTGGAGGCGTGAAGCCCATCGGGAGTGTCCAGATGCATCAGTCCTGACTGAGGATGAGGCAAACTACCTGAAGACTACGGGGGCATAATATCTCTAGCGGAGATCCCTAGGGGCTGGGACCCGGAAAAGATCTCTGCCAGAAATGTAATGATGCCTCCTGAAAGGGAGCAGGCCAGTGGGGCACCACAAGGGTGTCCGATTGAAATCGCCCAAGAAGGTACGCCAAGTGCTCTGGATTGTGCTGCGGGTAGGGTGATATGCAGGTCCACCAACATCCTCACAAGGAAACGCTATACTCCGTGAGAGCAGCAGCAGGGAGATGTGGACAGATGGTTCCTCTCCTCTCAAAGAGGAGGATGAGGAAAGAGGACCTCAAAGATTCAGTGGCTGGTTGCTCAGGGGAGGCTGGAACCCCGCCTGTCCATGGCCCTAACATAAGAGGGAAAATGAGCAGCCACAGCCCTGAATTGCTCCCAAGAGAGAAGTCCGCTAGGACCAAGAATGCCTGGGAGAGCAGAAGAAGATGGCTGAGGAGTGGGGCAGAGCCGACAACAGGAATCGACTGTCCTCTGCCTGGGCAAGAGAGTGCACCTGTAGCCCCAAGGGAAGAGGAAGTCCGAAAACTCAACAGCCGACAGCTGATCAACCATACTAGAACTGCTAAGGCTGTGCCTTGAAGATTCCCCTGTGAGGTGACCAGCGCCATGGAACTCCAAAAGGACAGTCCCCTACCTCCAAGGAACAGGGCCTTCTCAAAGAGACCAAAAGGAAGGGCAGAGGTCTGTACATCGACTCCTTCCCAAACCTGGGTGGATCCCAGAAAAGAGTGCCGTGTGAAACTCCTCCCCTCGACTCCTCAGAGTCTGATAGAGCTCATCTCCTCATAAATACCAGCCTAGGCAGCTGACAACTCTGGTCAGTCCCCAAAGGGACTATCCAGGGAGCAGCACCCTCTCCTCCTGTGGGTGCTCCGATCGGCTCCAAAGTTGGGCAATCCAGACACGCCACCTGAGGGGTACCACCACTGAGGGGTCAGAAAACCCTCTGAGGCCAGTCTGCAGAGTAATAGTGGCCTGCACCACTGCCTGATGGTCAGCACCCCTGACCCTGGACCTGGGAGCAACTGTCCACTCCTCAGAAAGGGGCTGGTTCCGGTCTGTCGAGGACACTACCAGGGTGTCCACATGAGCCGCCACTCCAAAGAGTCAGACCGCCTGTCTGACCCAGAGTCTGCCATCCTGGCTGAATGGGGTACCAGTCCTGGGAACTGCACCAGAGTCAGCACCAAGCCCCCAACTCACCGTGAATGAAAGCAAAGAACATTAACGGCAGCAGTATTGGAGCCAGAGCCTGTCACGGTGCCGCAAGTGGTGCCGAGGTCAGCGATGGAGCCGACGACAGCCCAACAGCTCCCGGCACTGCAAACAGTGCTGAGAGCAGTACCCCCACGGTACCGCAGTTCCGCCAGTGCCACAAGTGGCACCAGTGCTGACACAGCGCTAGGTGCCAGGCCTCAGCACCACGAATGGTGCTGAGGTGAGAAACAGTTGAGGATGGTGCCATACAGCTTCCACAGCACCGCCAGCACCATCGGCACCATCGGGCACCATGAATGGCGCTGACAGCAGAGATGGCCGAAGCGAAGGACCAGTGCCAACCATGGCGCCATCACAGCCAATGGCACTGAGGCCCAAGAGGGCGCCAACAGATAGCATCAAGGACGGCACTGATCCAGGCTTCTCAGCTGGAGGAGATGACACTGGGGAGCCTTCACCCTAAAGGGGCAATTGCCAATGCGGTGCCTCCCACCCGCCCCTCAGGGGGGATGAATTGGGCCTCCTGCACTGCAAAAGGGCTTCTGCAATGGTGAGGCTACTAGGAGCAGAAGCCCCTCCTCCATGGTCCATAGAACCGGGAGGGGACCCAGAGGAAAGGTTGAGAGACCGTGGCTTGGCCCGATGAGTGCCGCCTGTCTCCCCAAAGTTGGCGGAGCTCGTCCAACTTTCCACAAGCGTGTTCGATGACACGACGGTCCATGGAGAAGCAGGCATTGCATGAATCCACGTCGTGAAACGGGCCAAAACATGCAAGGCAACGATCATATTGGTAGGTGATGGAGTATTTACGGCCGCACGGGCACCGCCGAATAGAGGGCCGCCCCATCTTCGAAGATTTCTTGCCCCCGACTGAGACATGATCTACGGAAAAACAAGCTAAACAAAGACTTGACGCTACTAACCAATAAAGAAAAGGAACAGTCTTACCAACGACGCCGAAGTGGTGGCGTAAAAACAGAACTGGCAGGATAGAGAAAGCGCGCAAAATATTTCAGTGTTGACAGAACTCAGTGTCGAGAAAATCAGCTTTGAAGGCTTATTTCTGGTCAATAAGCCTCTTGTGCAGCTGAGCTTCACGAGGTGCAACCTCTATGGTGAGAGATGAAGAACTGGGAGAGGGCGTGGTTGGCTGACACCTAACAGCCAACCCACAGAGTGCTACACAGTGTGTCGGCCTCGGCATGGTGCCGATGGTGTGTCGACCCACCCATCCCAAAAAAGAGCTCCTGGGAGTCGTGACCTCCGGCAACATTAAATTGTGATGAATGGTGAAGATTGACACAGATAAGATCTTAATTATTGATGCTTGTGATACCCTCAATAATGCATTGTGTTTCCTTCACCTCAACAGTTACTACTGTTTCTTGTCATATTTCTAAGACATTCCACAATTTCAGACATACCATTCCATGCTATTTATCTGAATGACCTGAAGTGGAGCTAATATCATGGAAAAGGACAGGGGTGGGCAAAAGGGGTAAGGCCATCAAGAAATGGAGGGTAATGAGTACCAATGCCCATAGTCTGGGCAACAAGCTCCCTGAACTGGTGGCCTTGATGGAAGAGGGATGCCTGGATATCGTAGCAGTCACAGAAACATGGTACACTGAGAACCATGACTGGGATGTTAACATACCAGGGTACACAACCCACAGAAGAGACAGGGAGGGGAGAAGAGGGGGAGGAGTAGCTCTCTATGTAAGGGAAGGGATAAAAGCAACAGAACAAAAGAGTAAAAAGTGAGAAGAGGAGGCACTGTGGGTCACCTTAGAGACTGGAAATGCCACCATAATCCACACAGGGGTTGTATACAGACCCCATGTCAGGGGAGGGAATGGACAAGGATATGATAGAAGACATCCTTAGGATGGCAGAGAAAGGGAGATACTGTTGATGGGGACCTGAATATGCCAGATGTTAACTGGAGCACCTTTGCTGCAGCTACATCCAAGAGCAGAGCCATTCTCGATGTCCTACAGGTGGCATGCCTCAGACAGCTAGTTTTGGAACCCACTCATGAGGGAGCAACTTAGACCTCATACTCTCAAATGGGGACAGTGAGAGGATCTCAGATCTAGAAGTGGGTAGCCATCTGGGAACAAGTGATCACCAGTGGTTCATGACAAACTCAGCTACAGAGTCAAGCCATACAAAAGTGAGGGTACTGGACTTCAGGAGGGCTGTCTTTGGCAAGATGGGAAAGTGCCTTAGAAAAGCACTAGCAAACAAGCTAGAAGGAGGGTGCAGCAACAATGGGAAAACATCAAAATTGACATCACAGAGGAAACAGGCCTTGTGTGAGCAAATAAACAAATCAAAACAACGGAAAAGCCACTATGGTTCTCAAAAGAGGTGGCGGGAAGGTTAGGGAAAAAGATAGCATTTAGGAAGTATAAGAAACAGAAGGATCAGGACAGAGAAATGAAAATTACGTACCTACCATAATTCCTGATCTTTCTGTGCATCTTCACCATTCATCACAATTGGGTAATGTGGCGGAGGTCACACCCCGAGGGAACTTTTTTTTTTGTGTGGCGCTCATGGGTTGGCCGTTGGCGTCGTTGACCTCGCCCCTCCCTCCAGTTCTACTGGCCAGAGTAAGAAAGGGTTGGGAGGAAGGGACAAGGAGTCCAAGGGACAGATAAAGGAAAAGATATACAAACTAAAAGGAGAAATAAATGACTGAGAAGACAGAAAGAGAATTAAATCTAAGGGGATTGGGAAGGGGTCCCAATCTCTGGAAGTAGAAGAGGAGGGAGGAAGAATTTAGAAACAAGGATTGGGGAAACATACCCTGAACCCTTGACCTGTCTCTAGATTGTATAGGAACTGTGAAGGAGTAGCTAGAAGGCTACACTACCAGAATTCAAGGCACAGAATCACTGGCAATAAACTCCAACATAAGCATAAGCGGTTATTCTGGAAGAAAAGACAAGATACAGGGCTGTACCCCCAAACCAAATTTGGTAAGAAACAAGTTTCTTTCTTAAATTAATTTGAGGATTGAGTCCCTAAGGACAAGAACGAGGAGAATAGCAGAACGAGAGAGAGAGAGAGAGAGAGAAAAGAAAAGAGGGCAACCACCAACCCCACCCCACAGGGCTGGAGCCAAGGCACTGAGGAAAGAATGCCCTCTCCCCTGATCCCTCTCCCCTGACAGAATGTAAATACCCCTGTGTGCCCAAGGTCACCCCGCTCCTGACCAGCAGAAAGGAAGGGGAAAGGGAGGCACACAGAGGAAGGAGACCCAGAGAATGAGGCCCCAGGTTGATGGAGGGAGGATTGTGATGAATGGTGAAGATATACAGAAAGATCAGGAATTACGTGAGGTATGTAATTTTCATATCTTATCTGTGTCAATCTTCACCATTCATCACTGGTGGGTGATTACCATTGGGAGGAGAACCTTCACAGGTCTGAAGAGGCCCGAGACTGGGTAGAGTGAGACGGAACCCCGGGGGTCAGAAGGTTGCCTGACAGATACCGCCTCACCCTACAGGAGAAAAGATGGGTCCTTCTGGCATGCGGGAAATCACCCTCACGCGGGCCAAGGGTGACAACCGGGAGAGACGCAGCCATGCCATCCACCTAGTGCAGATCGCTGTCCCTATGACCCTGGAAGTAACCTCATTGGCGCCGTAAGATGTCCTCGCTTAGTGCCTTCCTAGCTCTGGGCCATGAGCAGAGAGTGCAATGGCTTGTCTGGTTACCTCAAATCAGGCATAGATCCTAGGAGTTAACCTAGCCTGGACCACAGGAACCTATCATAGGTAGCATAGTGGGTCTGATGTGCAGAAATTGAAAGAAGCAACCATGGTGAGTAGAAAGTCCTCCTCCCCAAGTCAAAATCCATGGAATCTGTATCTGGGGCCGGTCACAGTGGAGGATGCGAAGCCCATCGGGAGTGTCCAGCTGCATCAGTTCTGACTGAGGATGGGCAAACACCTGGAGATTCCGGGTGGGGGTACAATACCTCTGGCTCAGATCCCTAGGGGCTGGGACCTTGGAAAAGGGTCTTTGCCAGAACGTAACGATGCCTCCCAAGGGAGCAGGCCAGGGGGCACCACAAGGGTGTCCGCACTGAAATCGCCTAGGAAGACACTCGTCAAATGCTCCGGATTGTGCTGAGTGGGTGGAGTGATATGCAGGTCCTCCAACATCCTCACGAGGAAACAGCTGATACTCCTGAAGATCAGCAGCAGGGGAGATGTGGACAGAGGCTCCTCTTTTCCCAAAGAGGAGGATGAGGAAGTGAAGGACCTCGTAGTTTCATTGGCTGGTTGCTCAGAGGGAGGTTGGAACATCTGCCTGTCCATGGCCCTGATATATGAAGGGAAATGAGCAGCCACAGCCTGAATTGCTCCCAGGACAGAGGTCTACTAGGGCCAAGAATGCCTGGGAGAGCAGGAAAAGGTGACAGAGGAGTGGGAGCAGAGCTGACAACAGGAATCAACTGTCCTCTGTCCAGGCAAAAGAGCACCTGGACCCCAAGGGAAGAGGGAGCTCGGAAAACTCAACAGCTGACAGCTGATCAACCATACTGGAACTGCTTGGCTGCATCCTGAAGATTCCCCACCTGTGAGGTGACTGGGGCCATGAAACTCCCTAAGGATGGTCCCCACACTCCAAAGAACAGGGCCTCTCAAGGAGACCGAGAAGAAAGGGTGGAGGTCCGCACTATGACTCCCTTCCGAATCCGAGTCAGTCCCAGAAAAGGTCGCCGAGTGAACCCCTACCCTCGACCCCTCAGAGTCCAAAAAGGCCCTCCTCCTCCTCCTCTGCAAACACCAGCCTGGGCAGCTGACAACTCTGGTCAGTCCCTGAAGGGACCATCCAGGAGTAGCGCCCTCCCTCCTGTCGGTGCTCTGATCAGCCCTAAAGTTGGGTGATCCAGTCACACCACCTGAGGGGTACCACCACTGAGGGGCAGAAAACCCTCTGAGGCCAGGCTGCAGAGCAACAGTGGCCTGCACCACTCACCTGCTACTCAGCACCCCTGACCCTGGACTAGGGCAACCGCCCGCCTCAGAGGGGGCTGGTTGCGGTCAGTTGAGGAAACTACCAGGGTGTCCACGTGAGCGGCCAACTCCAAAGAGTCAGACAGCATGTCCGACTCTGAGGTGGTGGAGACTGAAGTCCAATGCCAGACAGTACGTGGACGCCGCTGCCATCCCAATCAAAGGAGGTACCAGTCCGGGTGGCTGCACCAGAATCAGTGCCAAAGCTCCCCAACCACACCATGAATGGTGCATGAAGAATACACTACGCTGAGAGCGGCAGCAGCATCGGTGCTGGCAGCCCGTCACAACCCACAGCGCCGCAAGCAGCGCCATGGTCAGGACTGCACCGATGATGACTCTGAGAGTGATACCCCACGACGCCATGTCCCCACTCCAGTGCCACAAGAGGCACCAGAGCTAGACACGTCACCCAGGGGTCAAGCTGGGCCTCAAAGGGGCTTCTGCAATGTCGAGGCTACTAGGAGCAGAAGCCCCTCCATGGTCCATACAGAACTGGAGGGAACCCGGAGGAAAGGCCGAGACCGCCGCTGGCCTCACAAAGGCGCGTCAACCCCAAAAGTTGTCGGAGCTTGCCCAACTTTCCACGCGCGTTGCTTGATGACACAATGGTGCATGGAGAAGCAGGCATTGCACATACTTTATGTTGTGAAGCGGGCCAAGACACACAAGGCAACAGTCATGCTGGTCAGTGACGGAGTACTTGAGGCCACATAGGCACCGCTGCATAGGGTCGCCCTGTCTTTAATGATTTCTTGCCCCCGACCGAGACATGACTCACGGCAAAACAAGCTAAACAAAAGACTCGATGTCGCTAACAAATAAAGAAAAGGAACAGTCATACCAGCGGTCAATGGTGGCGAGAATGGAACTGGCAGGATACAAGGACGGCATCGAAGGATTTTGGCGTCGAAGGGTTTTGGCGTCAAATATTTTTGGCGCTGAAGGCTTTTCAGTTGAACTAGGCCTCTAGTGCAGCAGCTCACATGAGGTGTGACCTCGATGACAGGAGATGAAGAACTGGCGGAGGGTGGGGTTGACGACGCCTAACGGCCAACCTGCAAGCATCACGCAGTGCATCGGCCTCAAGGGTGGTGCTAACGGTACGCGACTCCACCCATCCAAAAAAAAGCTTCCAGGGGTCGACCTCCGCCACATTACCCAATTGTGATGAATGGTGAAGACTGACGAGATAAGATCTGTACCAGTTAAGGCAGAAGGAAGCAGGGAGGAAGTCAGATAGCAAATTCCCAAACTGAAGAAAAGATAGCCAACTCGGTTAAGAAGGGGATAAAACCTTTTATAGGTACATCAGGGCACAGAAAGACAAAGGGAGGGACAGTGAGGCTGAATAGAATGGAAGGTGGGTGGGCAGAAAAGGACAGTGAAAAAGTAGGGATACTGAATGAATACTTCTTATCAGTATTCACAAAAGAGGAAGAGGGGAGGTGCCTAATCCAATTAACAGAAGCACTCTGGATAGCGGGTCAATACCAGTCCTTTCACAGAAGAAAGGGTTCTGAAAGAACTCCTAAAACTGAAGGTGGACAAAGCAATGGGGCCTGACGGAAGTCACCCCAGAATTCTAAAATAATTAAGGGAGAACTAGTGACACCACTGACCACCCTTTTAACAAATCATGGGAGGATGGTGTGGTTCCTGAGCACTGGGGAAGGCGGATGTGATTCCCTTCACAAAAGTGGGAGCAAGACAGAGGCAGGAAACTACAGACATGAAAATTATGCACCTATCGTAATCTGATCTTTTGTGTATCTTCATCATTCATCACCCTTGGGTTCTGGCCAGAAGTCCTGACCATCGGCCGCCTCGAGGCCGATGCACTGTGTGGCACTCATGGTTGGCCGTTAGGTGATGTCAACTTCACCCTCCCACCAGTTCTGAGTCACCTGAGAGTAAGAAAGGGTTGGGAGGGAGGGACAAGGAAGTCCAAGGACAGACAAAGGAAAAGATACATAAACTAAAAGGAGAAATAAATGACTGAGAGGACAGAATAAGTTTGAAAAACTAAGGAATTGGGAAGAGGCCAATCTCTGGAAATAGAAAAGGAGGAGGGAGGGAGGGATAAGGATTTAGAGATAAAGATGTGGGGGAGAAAAGGAACACACCCTGGGACCTTGACCTGTCTCCAGATTGTATACTAGGCGAAGGAGTAGCGAAAGGCTAACTGCCAGAATTCAAGGCACATAATCACTGGCAATAACTCCAACATAAGCAGAATCGGTATTCTGAAGAAAAGACAGGATACAGGAATATCCCCACCCCAAAAAAGAAATTTTTGGTGTAAGAAACCTAGTTTCTTAAATTAAATCGAGGTTGTGTCTGAAGGACAAGGAAATCAAAGTAAGCTGACGGGAAGAAGGGGACAGAGAACAGAAAGGAGGGCAACTACTAACCCCCACCCCACCGGGTGGAGCCAAGGCACTGAAGGAGTGCCCCCATTCTGACCACTCTACCCTTAGAGAAGAACATCCCCTATGTGCCCCAAGTCACCCCACTCCTGACTAACAGAAAGAAGGGAGGCGAGGGAGAGGCATAGAGAGGGAGGGGGACCCAGAGACCTAGGCCCAGGGGGATGAAGGGTGGATTAGATGAATGGTGAAGATACACAAAAGATCAGAATTATGGTAGGTACGTAACTTTCATATCTTATCTGTGCCAATCTTCACCATTCATGACCTTGGGTGAGTGCAGCCCCACCTCAAGGGGGCCCTAACCCTAATGGACTAAGTCCTTAGTTCTCAGTGTGTGGCACACCAAGAGAGAGCCTTCACTGGTCTATAGTGGCCAGGGAGTGGAAAGAGTGAGATGGGACTCCTGGAAGGAGTCGAAAGTTGCCCCGACAGATGCTGTCTCACCCTACGGGAGAAAAGATGGGTTCTCTGGTAGGGGAGGAAATCACCCGCACCGCCAAGGATGACAACCAGGAAGATGCAGCCATGCCATCCGCCTAGTGCAGATCACTGTCCCCACGACCCTGAAGCTACCTCGCTGGCATCGTATGATGCCCCTACTTTGTGCCTTGCTAGCTCCAGGCCATGTACAGAGAGTGCAATGGCTTGTCTGGTTACCTCCATGTCAGGCATAGTAGCTAGGAGTTGACCTAGCCCGGACCACAGGAACCTATCATAGGTAGCATAGTGGGCCTGATGTGCTGAAACAGATAGCAGCAATCGTGTCAAGTAGAATGCATTCCTCCCCAAAAGTCAAACCCATAGAGTCTTGATCTGGGGGTCAGTCACGGTGAGGGGCGAAGCCCATCAGGAGTATCCAGCTGCATCAATCCTGACTGAGGATGAGGCATAGAACCTGAAGACTCTGGGGCACAATACCTCTGGCAGAGATCCGTAGGGGATTGGACTCTGGAAAAGGTCTCTGCCAGAAATGCAATGACGCCTCCCGAAAGGGAGCAGGATATGGGGACACCATAAGGTGTCGCACTGAAACCACCTAAAAAGCGCGTCAAGTGCTGTGGATTGTGTTGGTGGGTGGGGTGATGTGCAGGTCCTCCAACATCCTCACGAGGAATCGCTGATACTCAGCGAGATCAGCAGCTGGGAGATGTGGACAGATGGCTCCTCTCCTCCAGAGGAGGGGATGAGGAGTCAGGGACCGCAAGAGTTCAGAAGCTAGCTGCTCAGGGAGGTTGAAAACCTGTCTGTCCATAGCTGTGACATAAGCGGGAAATTGAGCAGCCACTCTGAACTGCTCCCAGGAGAGAGGACCACTAGGACCAAGAATACCTGGGAGGCGGAGAATGTGGCAGAGGAGAGGGGCAGAGCCAACAACAGAAGTCGGTGGTGTCCTCTGCCTCAGCTAGAGATGCACCTGAGCCCCAAGAGAAGAGGGAGCTCCAGAAAACCCACAGCCGACAGCTGGTCAACCGCATGGAACCGCTTAGGCTGCGCCCTGAAGAATCCCTGTGAGGTGACCGGGGCCATGAAAGTCCAGATGGATGGTTCCCACCTACAAAGAATGGGGCCTTCGAGGAAACTGAAAGGACGGGCGGGATCCGCACTCACGACTACTCCGGAGCCCAGAAGGGTCCAGAAAAAGGTCGCCACATCGAACCCTACCCCGACCCCTCGGAATCCAAAACTGCCCTCCTCCTTGAAAGAGCCAGCATAGTGCTGGCACCTTGGTCAGCCCACGAATGGGCTATCCAAGGAGCAGCACCCTTCCCTCCTGTGGGTGCTCTGATTGGCCCCAAAGTTGGGTGATCCAGGCACACTACTGGATGGGGTACCACTACTGAAGGGTCAGAAAACCCACTAAGACCAGGCTGCAGAACAATGGTGACCTACACCACTGTCTGCTGGTCAGCACCCCTGACCCTGGTCCCAGGAGCAACTGCCCCTCCTCAGAAGGGGCTGGTTCTGGCCTGTTGAGGACACTACCAAGGTGCCCACATGAGCAGCCAACTCCAAAGAGTCAGACTGCCTGTCTGACTCAGAATCTGATTCCTCCTCCGAGGAGGTGGAGACCCAGTTCTATGCCAAACGGTGCGTGAACTCCTGCTGTCATCCCAACTGAAAGGGGCACCAGACCGAGTGACTGCACCAGAGTCAGCGCCGAGGCCCTCAGCCACATCGTGAATGGTGTGGCAAGAAGACACAGCACTAATGGTGGCAACAGCATCAGGCCAGAGCCTGTCACGGTGTGCCCTCCCGCCTGCAGGCTGCAAGCAACATCGAGGCCAAAGACGGCTCCAACAACAGCTCTGACCATGATCTCAGTGCTGAAGTTATAACCCCATGGTACCATCCTGACCCATGGTGCCTTGAGCGGCACCAAGGCCAGAGATGGCACCGATGATGGCTCGACTGCACTCTTGGAGCCGAGATCCGAAAACCCCGTGCGTTGTGTCCTCACTCCAGCACCAAGTGGCTCCAGAGCAGGACATGGTGCCGTGTTCAACCACAGCACCGCGGGTGGCGCTTGAGGTGAGAAACAATAAAGACAGTGCCCTAGAGCCTCCCATGGCACCGTCAATACCATCAGTGCCACGAATGAGCTGACAGCAACAACAGCTCCAAGCAATGGACCGGTGCCAACGACAGTGTTATCAGGCCCACGGTGCCATGAATGGCACCGAGGCTCAAGACGCGCCGACAGACGGGCGCCGAGGACGGGAGCTGACCCAGGCCTTCTGAGCCGAGGGTACATTACTGGGGAGCCTTCAACCCGAAGGGGTGATTGCCAAGGCGGTGCCTCCTGCCTGTCCCCAAGGGGAACAGACTGGGCCTCCTGCACCGTGGAAGGGGCTTCTGCAATGGCAAGGCTACTAGAAGCAGAAGCCCTTTCCTCCTCGCTCCATATAGAACCGGAAGGAAACCCAGAGGAAAAGGCTGCGAGGCGTGGCTTGGCCCGATGAGTGAGCATCCGTCCCCCAAAAGTCAGCAGAACTCATCAAACTTTCCACATGCATTGTTTGATGACACGGCCGGTCCATGGAGAATCAGGCATATGCGAATCCATATCGTGTAGTGGACCAAGACATGCAAGGCAGCGGTCATGTTTGGTCGGTGATAAATACTTATGGCGCATAGGCATCGACGCATTGGGGCCTGTCCCACCTTTCACAGTTTTCTTCCGATCGACCGAGACATGACTTCACGGAAAAGAACACAAACAAGACTCGACGCCACAATTAAAAGAAAATAAATGGTCTTACCAGGCGACGAGTGGTGGTGGACAATGGAACCGCAGGAATTACAAACAGCGGCGTGACAAACTCTGTGTTGAGAACAGAAGAACAGAGCTGAAGGCTTCAAATGCACAGTAGGCCTTTTGCTAGTAGGTGACTGGGTGACCAAAGTAGTAGATCAGGGAGGGACTATGGACATGACCTACCTAGACTTTAGCAAGGCATTTGACACAGTCCCACACAAAAGATTAATAGTCAATTAACCAGCCTGGGAGTGGGTCCCAGGGTGGTAGCCAGGGTAAACATTGGCTGGACAACAGGACACAGAAGGTAATTGTAAATGGAGTCCACTCTGAAGAAAATGGAAGTTATGCCTACCGTAATTCTTGATCTTCTTGGACAAGTCTCCACCACCATTCACACTAAACGGGATCACGCCGAGGTGCTAGGACCCAGTGGAGCAAACTTCTTTGCAGGAGGCCGGCACCAGAGATGGAGCTGCAGGAGTGGCGCCGTGAGCCTGCTCATGCAGCAATGACTATCTCGGTGTCGACACCTCCAACCACCTCAGTACCTTTTTTTCCTGAGGAGGTGCAGCATAACTAACCTAGAAGGATAGCCTAACCAAAAACGAACATAAGATAGTCCAGAAGACCACATAGAAGGGTCAAGAAAGAAGCCTTCACAGCCTAAAGATGAGGAGTGAAGACCAGTAACAGAGGTGAGCTTGGGGGATGGTGGGTGGGCGTGTGAATGAGTGGTGGAGACTTCGTCCAAGAAGATCAAGAATTACGTTAGATCGTGATTTCTATATCTTCCTGGACATAAAGTCTCCACCACTCATTCACACTAATGGGAGAGTACCGAGCTAATAATCCCGAGAGGGCGGCAGAGAGACGAAGAGCTCACAGATTTAGGACAGAAGTCCATTATGATGGTTCTGCCAAATGAAACATGTCATCTGGCATGGACATCCAGGGCATAGTGTTTATGAGCGATATGCACTGAGCTCCAGGTAGCCACATTGCAAATATCTGCAATGGGCATGTTGCGAATTTCCACCAGGGATGCCACGATCATTTAGTAGAGTGAGCGTGACACTCTGCCTCCAGCTTAACTCTGCCCATGGAGTAACAGTGGCAAAGGCATGCCACCAGCCATGCTGAAATGCATTTGATAGCGACAGGCTGACCCAGCCGGTCTCTGAAGGAAGCAAACAGTTTTTGAGCTTTGCAAAAGCTTTGTCCTATCTAAATAGAAACACAAAGCTCTTTTGATGTCCAAAGAATGAAGAGAATGCTCCCCTTCATTTTGGAAGTTCGCAAAGTAAGTAGGAAGGATCAAAGGTTGGTTTACATGGAATTCTGAAACAACCTTAGGGAGAAACTTAGGATGGGTCCTAAGAACTACTTTGTCTTTATGAAACACAGTATACTGGAGGGTCTGTGACCAAGGCATGTATCTCAGAGACCCTGCGGCCGAGGTAATGGCCACCAGGAAGGCTGTTTTCCAAGTGAGGAATTTCAACTCACAGGTAGCTAGAGGCTTGAAAGGTTTTCAGTGAGCATGTCTAGCACAAGATTAATGTCCCAGGCTGTGACCGGACATCTGATAGGAGGTCTGGTATGCAGAATTCCATTAAGGAACCTCTTAACCACGGGTAACTGAGCCAGTGACAAGAAAAGTACTGGCTCATAATAAGCTGAAATGGCACAAAGGTGAACCTTGACAGTAGAGTATTGCAGACCTGAATTTGAGAGGTCCAAAGGTACTCTAGAACTTTATTTGGTGGGCAGGAAAAAGGATTCAAAGAGGATTTTGCACCCCAAGCGAAATACACTTCCATTTGGCTGTGTAAGTTTTCCTAGTGGCTGGCTTGCACGCAGCCAGAAGAATATCTGAAACTCACGGGAGACATTAAACCTGTTCTTCTACCTCTTCAGGAGCCAAGCATGAAGGTGAAGCGATCTCAGATTGGTATGGACCACAGGCCCTGAGTCAGAAGGTTCGTCTGAAGGAGAAGTGGTTTTGGAGGGTTTCCGACATACTGTTGATGTAACGGAAACCATATCCGCCGAGGCCGGAAGGAAGCAATGAGAATCATTTGCTCCCTGGACTCGAACTTGAGAAGTATCCTCTGAATTAGAGGAAGAGGTGGAAAGGCGCATAGAAAGTGTTTTGTCAACTGCAGCCTGAACGCATCCTGAGAGAAAATGCCAGGCCCTGGATTTCTGGAGCAGAAGAGAGGCAGTTTTGTGTTGAGTGGGATGCAAAAGGTCCAGGTCTGGAGTTCCACTCCACCAATAGTGACTGAACTACGGTTGAGTCGAGAGACCATTCTTGATGATCTGTCTCCGTTCTGCTGAGAGCGGTCTGCCAGTTCATTCTGCAGTCCCGCAGGTAGGCCGCTGAATTAGAGCCTTGTGCTCCAAGCACCATTCCACACTCTCATCACTTCCTGCATAAGGGGTAAGAGTGAGCCCTGCCTTGCTTGTTGATGTAATACATTACTGCTTTGTTGTCCGTTTGAAGGAGAATGTTCTTGTGACAGAGAATGTCCTTCAAAGCCCGGACTCACATAAAGACAGCTCTCATTTCTAAGACATTTATGTGAAGCTGGGACTCATCCTGAGTCCACGTATCTTGAGTGTGGAGAGTCTGACGCTGAGATCCCCAATCCCTCAGGGACGCCGCCCATGGTAATGGAAATCTGATGATCCAGAGGAGCAAAGGGATACCCTTCCAGAAGATTGTTCTCTTGCCACCACCAGGTGAGTGACTTCTTCAGAGGTTCTGTCACCTTGATGAGAAAGGACTGAGGGTGAGTGGTCGGGGACCACTGAGTACTGAGCATCCATTGAGAGGTTCTCATGTGAAGCGTGCTAGGGGTACAGTGAACACCGAGGATGCCATGAGACCTAGCATCCACTGCATCGAGATAGCTCGAACTGAGCTGTTCTGTGTGATGTAAAGGGCCATCTGTAGGATATCGCTCCTTCTGTCCTCTGGTAGAAACGCTTTTGCACAGGAGGTGTCCAGAACTGTTCCTTTGAAAAGGAGCCTCTGGGAGGGCTGCAGCTGCGATTTCTTGAGGTTTAGCAGGACTCCCATGGACGTGAGAAAGTCTGAGGCCATGGAAACGCGTCGAGAGTTCCTTGCCTGGAAGGGATCACTAGAAGCCAGTCATCCAGATATGGGAACACTTGTATTCCAACTTTTTGAGATGCACTGCGAGAATTGCACAACACTTTCTAAAAACTACGCACGAGGATAGCCCAAAGGGCTGGACTCTGAACTGATAATGCTGTCTCAAAGCCACAAACCTTAGGTATTTGTGATGCTTTGGATGAATAGAATATGTTGGTAAGCATCCTGCATGTCCAGGAGCCTAACCAGTCATGTTGATGAAACAAAGGTAACAGGGTCCCTAGCGATATCATCTTGAATTTCTCTTTGGGAAGAAACGTATTTAATTTTCTGAGGTCCAAAATGGGGTGCATCCCCGGATTTCTTTGGAACTAGAAAGTAATGGGAGTAGAACCCTAACATAGAAACATAAAATTTGATGGCAGATAAGGACCACTTGGCCCACCTAGTCTGCCCATTTCCTACCTAACGGATAAGCTGCAGATCCTAGTTAACCAACAGCCTACTTCCTTCTACCCTCCACTAGAATTGCTTTATGTCTGTCCCATGCATTCTTGAATTCCCCACTTTTTGACTCTCGACCTCCTCAGGAAGGCTGTTCCATGTATCCACAACCCTCTCTGTGAAGAAATACTTCCTCACATTACCTCTGAGCATCTCCCTCTATCTTCAAATTGTGCCCCTTGTTTTTGCACATCTCTTTTCTGAAAGATGCTACCCTCTTGGACTTTGTTGATTCCTTGAGGTATTTGAACGTTTCTATCATGTCCTCCTCTCCCTCCTTTCCTCGAAGCTATACATCTTTAGTTCCTTTAGTCTTTCTTCATATGTCTTCTGATGCAGACCCTGCATTATTTTGGTTGCCCTCCTCTGGACAGCCTCCACCCTGTCAATGTCTTTGTGGAGATGGGGTCTCCAGAACTGTACACAGTACTCAGATGTGGTCTTACAACTGTCTGTACAGAGGGCCAACAACTTTCTGTTTTCTACTGGTGATGCCTCTCCCTATGCAGCCCAGTATCCCCCACCCTCCTTACTGCCTTCTCACATTGTTGGCCCACTTTAGGTCATCTGATATGACTACCCCAGGTCTCTTTCCATTTCCGTTGTTGTCAGTATCTCACCCCACATTGTGTACTCTTCCCCTGGGTTTTGTTTCCCAGGTGCATTACTGCAATTCTTTGCATTGAATCTAAGCTGCCATACATTTGACTATTCCTCCAAGCTTGCAAGTCCTTTTCATCCCTTCCACCGACCTTGTGTATCAACCCTGTTGCAGATCTTTGTGTCATCTGCAAAGAGACATACTTTCCTTCTAGTCCCTCTGCAATGTCACTTATAAAGACATTAAAATGGACCAGCCCCAGTACTGAACCCTGCGGTACCCCACTAGTAACCCTCTTTTCTTCACTGTGGACTCCATTTACTATTACCCGCTGTGTCCTGTTGTCCAACCCTGTGTTCCATTGATCCAGCGAACTACTTCCACTGCCCTGTTGTTCAGAAGGCCTTGTATTTCAGAGGCGAGATGCTCTGACTGAAGAATTGACAGCTTTGGCTGCCACTTGGGAGACAATCCGGAGGGTTCTCCAAAAATTTAGGGAATACCCTCGTAGATTATCCGAAGGACCCATTTTCCAAAGTTATGGACTTCCACTGGTTGTAGAATTGAGTCAGATGACCTCCACCACTAAAAGTTCCCCTCGGGCAGCTGAGGTGGGATTTGGGCCAGAAACTCAGAAGATGGCACTGGGCGCTGGGTCCTTGCACCTTCTGTTGCCTTTTCTTTTGAGGCTGAGGGCTTGATTTTATTAAAACCTCCTCTACCTTTGCCTTGAAAGGACTGACAGTTATGAAACTGGCGTTTGTTAACACCCCTCGAGAGGAGCGGAGGTCAACCAATTTAATGGCTGACCTAGTCTTTTGTGTGGCCTCTAGAGCATGTTCTACTTGAGGGCCGAAGAGATACACACCATTGAAGAGGCAATGCCATGACCTGTTACTGGGCATCATTTCTGAAACTTGAAGTACACAGCCAGGAATGGCGGCGGGTACAAATGCCCGCACCGCCGCTCAGGAGGCAGTATCGAATCCGTCCATAGCTTCTTTAACCTGTTGGTTGTTGGACCCAATGCCCTGGTTATGGTTTGAGGAAGCTCTGAATTAGTGTCTGACTCAGTAGAGCTTCAACCATTTGTTTGAGTTAATGCCAAAGAATGTACTCATATTAAGAGAAATAGCCCTGGTAGCTGGTGATCGCATACCCAGGGTGGATGCAGCAAAGACTCTCTTACCTAAAGTATCTATCTTACGAGATTCTTTGGTTATAGGTCGAGCTGTAGTAGTCTGAGGAAGGACGACCTTATCATTCTCTGCCTAGACTACAATAGGATCCATAAAGGCTTGGGAGGCCAAATGGGTCGATCCGGAGCAGCATACTCCTATCTATGGACTTAGCCACAGAAGGAATGAGAGCAGAATTATTCCATACCATTTCAGAAAGCATCTCAAAGGAGGGTTTTCCGGGAGTTAAATCCATAGGGATGTCCAGAACATGAAGGTACTGGAGTCTTAAAGCTTCCCAGTATCGATGTCCATAGTCTGGAGAAAAGAGTAGAATTCAAATTTTTCAGCAGAGACTTAAATGACAAGTTCTCAACCACAGGCTCTGTAACAGGATTAGATCCTGCTCCTTCCACATCATCACCCAGTCAAAGATATGGGTCAGGCTCACTATAATCTCCTGACAATCCAGGAGGGACTGTATGGATAGGAAAGGATTGAAAATCAGCAGAAAAGAGGAAGGAAAAGAAATTGAGAGGGACGCCTGAAGATTGGTAGAAGGAAAGCCGGCCTCGCGCCGAGAAGAGCACGGCACTGAAAGGCTGCACTATGCTGACAAAGCAGATGGCACCGAAGAAGAACATGATGCCAAAGCCGACGGCACCAAACATGGCTACCGAAGGCCCATGGTGCTGAGAAACTGAATGGCGCCAAAGGTGCACGGCACCAACAGGTGCAACAGCATTGAAGACGGCGCCGGAGGCCTCCCCAAGACCGAAACATGCAGAGAGCAACCCACCGATGCTGACGGTGCCAAACCAACCCAGGCCCCAAAAATTAGTATTTGAGGGAAAAGAAGGAGAATACCAGGAGAAAGAAGCATTGGTGGCCCCTGAGCCGCAGCCATGTGGAGGGGAAAACACCCGAGCTTGGAGCTGACAGCACCGAAGAGGGCGCCACATGACTAGGGAGGCCCAATTGCCCTGCCCAATCCCCCTGAAGAGCCGAGGGCCCCTGAGTGACTGGGCTAGGCAGCTGGACCAGCCTCCAGACCATTGCTCCATAAGAGCAGCACACTGATGAAACTGCTCATCGGAAGCCCTACCAGAACGCTGGAAATAGTCTGCATGTCGAAGAGGTTGGAGACCAGAACCAGAAACCAGCGACTCTGAATGAGGAGACCGGCAACCGACCCCAATGACCCGATCATCGGCCAGAGACATATTCAGAGGGCGACCTTGAGTGAAGTCTTCTTTTGACCTACGGTCAAAGAAGAGCTCGAGGCTGAACAGTGCCGAGAATGGACCATTTACTTTATGCTTCCAGGGGACCGCCCATCCCCTCAGGCATTGGACCATCCATTGTCAGACCCACCTTCCGGAGAAAGCGGCGGACCGGACCCAGCCCGGTTGACTGAACAGATTTCATACAAAGTCCTCTACCATCACCTAACCTGCTCATGGTCAACTCTGTCAATGTAGGCTGAGACTTCTTTCTTTGATAAGAATAAATTATCATAAACTGTACTTATTTGAAAAATACTGCAAAATAATAAACTGAAAACTGCTGCTAGCTTGAAGTTTAACTCCCGGCGGGTGAGCGATATCGTTAGTGAATTGCACTCGATGGCGGGAAAAAGGAACTGAGGTGGTTGGAGGGTCGACGCTGAGATAGTCATTGTGACGAAGCAGAGGCTCGTGGGCAGCCACCGTGGCTCTATCTCTGGCGCCGCCTCGCAAAAAGTTTGCTCCGCCTCTGGCATAGATCCCATTAGTGTGAATGTGTGTGGAGACTTTATGTCCAGGAAGATGAGGGGTTACTAGTGGGTACCGCAGGGTTCAGATTGGTCCAGTCCTTTTAATGTCTTTATAAGTGACATTGCAGAGGGACTGGAAGGAAACGTATGCCTCTTGCAGATGACACAAGATCTGCAACAGGGTTGATACACAAGGAGGCGTGGAAAGGATGAGAAGGACTTGGCAAGGTTGGAGGAATGGTCAGAAGTATGGCAGCTTGGATTCAATGCAAAGAAGTGCAAAATAATGCAACTGGGAAACAAAAACCAGGGAAGATTACACAATGGGGGGTAGTAACAACAACAAAATGGAAAGGAACCTGGGGTAATCATATCAGATGACCTTAAAGTTAGCAAGCAATTTGAGAGGGCAGTAGGGAGGGCTGGGGGAATACTGGGATGTATAGGGAGAGGCATCACCAGCAGAAAACAGGAAGTTGTTATCCTCTGTACAGACAGTTGGTGAGACCCCATCTGAGTACTTGCTCAGTTCTGGGGACCCCATCTCCGCAAGGACAGAGACAGGATGGAGGCAGTCCAGAGGAGGGCAACTAAATGGTGCAGGGTCTGCAAGAGAAGCCATACGAGGAGAGACTAAAGGAGCTAAATATGTATACCCTTGAGGAAAGGAGGAGGGGGGACATGATAGAAACTTTTAAGTACCTCAGTGGAATCAACAAAGTCCAAGAGGGTAACATCTTTCAGAAAAGAGGTGTGCAAGAACAAGGGGACACAATTTGAAGATGGAGGGATGGCTAAGGGCAATGTGAGGAAGTATTTTTTCACAGAGAGGGTGGTGGACACATGGAACAGTCTTCCTGAGGAGGTTGTGGGGTTTAAAACTGTGGGAGAGTTCAAGAATGCATGGACAGACATAAGGCAATTCTTGTGGGGTAGGAAGAAATGGGCTGTTGGTTAACTAGGATCTGCAGCTTATCCTGTAGGTAGGGAAATGGGCAGACTAGGTGGGCTAAGCGGTCCTTATCTGCCATCAAAGTCTATGTTTCTATTTTATTTATTTATTTAGTTTTTGTTAACCGGTAGGTGCACTAGCCAGCAAGTGACTATTTTCAGGCACGATCCAGGAGATACAATTACAATACAAGTAGAACAGTGCAGGTTATACAGTACATGTACAGGTACATTGATACAAGCATACAATTTTTATAGGTAAGCAGAGGGTACTGGAGGAATGACAGATTTTGGATTAGATTTGGGAAACTGATGGGGGATGTGGGCAGGGAAGGGTAAGTGCACAGCTCAAGGTAGTTGGGAGGTGCGGGGCTGGAAACCAAGGTAAGAGAACTCTGCCAACTGATTTGGTCGAGAATCTTAGGAGAGTGTAAAGGGCAGGCAGGAGAGGAAAAGGTAGGGTGGGACAGCAAAAGGGTTATGGCTTTAGCGGTGAGAGGTAAGAGTCTATAACCGGGCTCATGGAACCGATTCCTGGTATAAGAGGTGCAGGCGGGGGTGGTGGACCTGTAGAAAAGGTACGAGGCTGGCCGGCGATGGGTAGGAAGGAAATGCGTAGACCACAGGTTCTGGAGACAGGGAAGGGGTAGGGTTACAGGGGCTGTGCTGAGAATGGCAACAGCAGGCATGAGTATGGCTGTTGTGGGAAAACATGGACATAGATCGGACTCACGGGAACCTTGAGTCGGAATGAAAGGCAGGGACTGTGGCCTGCGGCGGGTGCCCAAGCTGGGCAGGGGTTGGCAACCTGGATGAGTGAGGGGCTCAAGAACTAAACGAGTTTATTCATGGCAAGGTGACCCACAAGGGGGGAGGAGGGAGGCAGAAAACCAGCGTCGAGGAAAAGGAAAAGGGTAGAGCAGGAAGATACAGCATTAGCGGTAGAATGCTGCAGCCGGTGTCCGGCTTATGGAACCGTAAGCCGGCTGGGCAAGCAGGGGACCTGGGTCACTGAGGAGAGTTATGGCAATATCGGTTTTAGCGAGAAAATACAGTGCGTGTAGCGACCCAGTGCTGCGGAACTGAAAGCTGGCAAGAAAACCAGGGTAGTCGAAAAGGGGGGGCTTATGAGGAGAGACTAGTACCAGTTTTCAATAAGTACATCAAAAGATTAGTGCAAACAGTAGATGGGAAAGCAGGTACCACAATCGTAAGCTAATTGGCAATTGTTATACACACGTCTGTAACAATAAGGTGACTGGAGACATTTGTAATACACATAACACAGTAAGTAAAACGGCAATTGTCATAACACAAGGTTAAGAAAGGTAAAGTGACTAGAGGCATATATAATACACCAGACAGTAGAGCTATATAAGTTTCTTTGTAATCATAATAGAAAGTGCAAGCAGTCCAAATAACCGTATACAAGGCATCAAATGGGGAAAGTAGACGAATGGGCATATACAAGGGAAAAGGAGGTGGACGTAGATAGGGGAGGGAGAGGTACATGAAGAGAGGATTTAGGTAGGATCAAAACAGGCACATTGGTCCATGGAAGTGAGGTGATTCCGTAGTCTTCGCTGAAAGCAAGGTGTGAGGAAGCTCTGCCTTAGGTCAATAGGTAGTGAGTTCCACGCTTGGGGCAGCATGCCCAAATGCACCAGAGCCCTTGGAAGTGCGGCAGAGGGAACTTTTAGGAAAGACTTTTCAGACGATCTCAGCTCACGCGAGGATAGTAAGCTGGAGCAGTTCAGATAGTGTAGCAGGTCTAGTCACCTGATTATGGAGTCTGAGCAGCAGAGGTAGTACTGTCTAGTGGAGGAGGGGAAAGCCAGCCTAGGTCTTTATAAAGTTGGCAGTGATGTTTAAGGCAGGGTGCCTTTGATGCATATCGGCAAACATTGTTGTAGGTGGTATCCCACTTTTGTAGTGCAGTTTGTTTGTTATGGTTAGGATGGGAGCAGTAGGATAGAGTTGGCAGGAAGATTCCCTGGCAATGGCCAGCTTGGCAGTGGGTGTGAGCATGTAGTTAGTCCTGTAGGCAGCCCCAGTTTGCAATTAACCATTTTGCAGGTTTCTTGGATGTGCTGGTTCAGGTCAAGGGTTTGGTGAGCAGTATGCCCAGATAGCGAACGTGCCCACAGTCTCGAGAGGGTTCCATTTAGGTCAAGTATATTCAGGAGATGAACAGGATCTAAGTTTATGGGTTGTTCCCAGTAGCATGGCTTTTGTTTTGCAAGCATTAAGTATGAGGTGATGAGCGTTTAGCAGTGTTGAGCCGAGGGAAGGCAGATGTCAGAGTGGCATTGAGATGGTTAATACAACCTGAACGAGCATAGATAACCAGGTCGTCAGCATAGAGCAGTGAGGCACCAGATGTTATACTGCTGGGAAGGTTATTTATGAACAGTGAAAAAGGAGAGGGCTTTAGTATTGAGCTCTCAGGTACTCCAATGTTGATTGTGGTGCTGTCAGAGATAGCAGAGTTGAGTTTGACCGCTTGTGTCCTGTTTGTTAGGTAGCTTCTGAACCAGTTTGTTACAGGGGATGAGAAGCCAAGATTTTAAGGGTAGTCAGCAGAAGGGGGTGATCCACAAGGTTGAAAGCCTTGGTGAGGTCGATGAACACAGCCCCAGTTAGATGACCTTCATCCGTGTTTATAAGAGTATCAGAGGTAAACTTTGCTAATGCTGTTGTGGTACTGTGATGTTTCCTGAAACCATGTTGTGCTTCACAGAGTGAGTTTGAGGAGTCGAGGAATTCGATGGCCTGGGTGGTTACTATTTTCTCTAGAATTTTGCTGAGGACCGAGAGAATGGCAATGGGTCTGCAGTTCGATATTTCATTTTGTTCCCTTTTTGAAAATGGGGGTGATTCTAGCTGCCTTCCATATCTCTGGGACTGTGCCCGTGGAGAGGGACAGTGTGTGAAATCCTGGCTAAGGGATAGGAGAGGAGATGGGCAGCAGCTTGCAGTAGTCGGGGTTCCAGTGTATCAGAGCCAGGCCTGGTGTTATCAGATATGGCGTTAGGAGTTTAAGAACTTGTTTTCTAGTCACAGCCTTGAAATAAAAGTTTTTGTTGCTGCTTGTTGAGGGTCACTTGACGATGCATCGGTTTTCCTTTGGTAGAGAGTGGCTGAGGGCAGCAGGTGCAGCATTTAGGGTAGATGTATGGGAGATAGGTCGGAGAACTGTTGATTGAAGGCATTGGCTATGGTAAGGAGTCAGTGCAGTGGATACCGTGAAGAATAATTTCGAGGGGTGACAGATTGCGGGTGCTAAGGAAGGTTTTGATGTGACTCCAGAATTTGCGTGGATCTTTGAGGAGCTGGTTAATAGATTCTGGCAGTATTTGCTTTTGCAAGCCTGATTTGTTTTTGCAGACACTTCTATGCTGTTTGTAGATAAGATGATCCTGGTAGGCCAGTAGTCTTGTATTGTTTCCAGAGCTTGTCCCGGCTTTGAGTTTGTGGAGTAGTTCTTTATCTAGCCATCGCGTTTGTTGACCTCTGACCCTTCTCTTTATTTCGGTACATGCATGCTTTGTACTTCACCAAACCTGGTCAGGAACACGCCTAGGGCAACCTCAGCACTTGTTGCAAGGAAGATTTCAGACCAGTCCGTGTTGGCAGTGTCATGGAGAAAGGCTTGTAGATCCAGTTTTGCAAAGTTAGTGAAGGTGACCAGGCGGATCGAGGAGCAGATGGTGGGCAGGAACGCCAGTGGCAGATCGTGGGCGAGTGGTCCGTTATAGAGTCAGCCAGGATGGCTACCTTAGTTACGTAGTCGGTCTATTTGTGAGGATCCAGTCTAACAGTGTTCCTAATAGGAGTTGGTCATTCGTGTTCTCAGTTATTAACTGATGGAAGTTGTACCTTTGAACTAGTGATGCCAGGGTGCTATGATTTGGTCCCAGCCAGTTCAGATTGACATCACCTAGCAGTATGGTCTCATCATGTTCATGATTTGTGATGAATGTTGAAGTAGTTTCTGGAAATTTTCCAGTCCACCAGTGGGTGGATTGTATAGAACATATAATGTGAGGTACTTCGACCTAGGCCAATATTGCATGCAGTGATTCGCAGGCATCTGGAGACTAGGATAGGGGCAGCTTTAGCATAAGGTGGCTTTTGTAGTAGATGGCGACACCCCACCCCCGCTTAGAACCAGTTCTATCCTGTCGATGATAGCATATCCAGGCAGGGTACATTGTCAGCATCCAGGATGCTAGGTTTTAGCCATGTTTCAGTGAGGTACAAGATGTCAGGATTAACCAATTGTATCCAGGCCTCAAGCTCAGTTAAGTGACCTAGAAGACTTCTGATATTCATGTGAGCAATTACAAGGCCTTTATTTGGTTTGGCAATGGTGTTAACGGGTGTTGCTTGGGTGCGGGCCTGGGTTAGGTTCAACGTCACCAGCTAGCAACAGTAGCCGCTGAGCTAGAAACTCAAGCAGCGCCTTGAGGAGCATGTTATGATTTTTCTGTTTTTTCCTATGTTGCGAGTAGCTCATAAGTAATAGGTATGTGCATCCTTTTTTTTGGAAAAAGTAGTGAAAAATAGGTATAGGTGGTGATATGAGAGGAGCAGGTTGGAGAAACTAAAGTCACTGATTGATGGTACGTTTTGTTTTTCATCTAGAGGCAGAGACAGAGAGATACTGTTAAGTTCAAGCAGGAAAAACAGGCAGAGAGAAAGAGTTAGTCCTTTATGACTAATAGACAAACAGAAGGGACTCTTGTGGAGGAGAAACATGATGCCAAAGTTCAAGGAAAGAGCAGGGTATAGGAAGGAGCAGTGCAGCGAGAGGTAGAGAGACAGAGAGGCCGGCAAGCATCTATTTGAAGGCCACATAGGACTGTGATAGATTTGGGAGTGAGCGTATTCAGCAGTGGTGAGTAAAGTTGCAGGGACGGCATGGAAAGGCGGGCTTAGTTAAGGCAGGGGCTGAGTCACAACCTAGTAGAGATAGGGTGCTAATCAAGAGGGGACTAACACCCCAGTGGTAGTAGAGCATAAGGAGCCAATGGAAAAGTGGACACTTAGTCATATGACCAACGGGAGGGAGTATGAAATGAGAGCAGTGGCTAGCTGTTGAGGACTCCAGGAGAGGAGTATTCAGTGTAGTGATAAAGACAATAACAATTAGATAATTTAACAAAATGAGTCTAAAACATATCAGAATACAGAACAAACAAAAGAAACACATGAGGGCAAATAAAGGTGTTAAAGATGTTTCCTGTCATAGCAGTAAAGACCATACTTAAAATTCAGAGTGGAAAATTTAATTTACTGCTAATGGCCATACTTTACACCTCCCAGGCAGATAGGTTTTACAAACAAAGGCAGGTCTGAATAACATCAGAACTTTGTAACCTGGACATGCAATGTAGCCAAAACAGTGGATGATTTGATACATCAGTTTAAGAGTATATGAGCATTCAAATGGTCCAAAAACTGGACTACATTTAATCAAAACTGGATGACTGGATAAGGACTCTAAAACTAGATTATCCGGTCTAAAACCGGACAGGTGACAACCCTATTCACAAAATGCCTGCCTTCTTGCTGCAGTTGTTGGAGTAGTCCAGTAACAGGCTAACTTAATGGCTTTGGATGTTTATGAAATCTTGTTTATGTGATACCTCCAGGATGGTTTGCTTGTCCTGATATCGGAGAAATTTTACAATGATATGTTTTGGACGTTCTTTAGGTTTAGACTTGCATCCTGGGGATCTATGGGCCCTTCTTATTTCCAGGAAGATACCTCTGGGAATTGGCAGATGGTTCCACAGCCAAGGTTGTCTGAATATTACACAGTTACTGCCTTCCAGGCCTTCTGGCAGACCGACCACATGGATGTTGCACCGCGCTCCCGGTTCGTGGACGTCAAGGGTGGCTTTTAAATGATCTATTTCCTTAAGGACCTGCTGAAGTGATGTTTCTAGCTGTCTCACTGTGTCGTCCTGGGTCCCCACTCACTCTTCCAGTTCTCCGATGCAGAAGTATGTTGTTCTACAGTTTCTCCCAATGTATTGTAAGATTGTTGTAGATGAGACAGCTGAGGAGTGATGTTGTCAAATCGGAGTTCATGTGTACAGTTAAGTCATATTTAGCTCTGAATTAATTTCTCCAGATTTTGTGTTTGTGCCGCCACATTTGCCAAGCTACCTGAGCCTGGGTTCTCTTTCTTCTACCCCTGTCTTAGCAGCTGCCCGCGTGGTCAATGGATCTCGGCCTTGCAATTGGGCTTGCTGTATGGACGATTTAAGTTGTAAATGTGACTGTTTCTTGGCCATAATGGTATCTTACAGCAGTACAAGTTATAGGTGAGTCAAAACTCTGAATTTTTCTTGAATAGAGGAGTGATGTCTTTGTTGAATGCAGGATTGAGCAGAGCTCCAGATTATGCCGCCATCCTGGATGCTGGCTTGGCATATCCCCTCCCGAATAGAGGACTTGACAGTAAGAATAGAGTCCAAAGGCTTGGAGTCCAGCAAAGAGCTATACATTACTATGTAAGCATCCATGGAGGTGAGCAAGAATTCAGACACAAGCCATAGGTACCAATCATGGAAAACTGCAGACAAATGAAGGAAGGGTGATATGTGCTGTAGAGAAGGAAACTGGATATCGTTGGGACTAATTGGAAAGTTCAGCACAATGAGTTTGAAGGTTGAATAGAGTTATTACTGCGATAGTGTGATTCCTATAGGCTCATATCCAGGAAGGACTGCTAATGGGAAATGGTAGATGTGGGTATTGCTGTAGCTTCATTGCCTGAGGCAGGAGCTTGAGTGGCATGGTGACTTTAGAGTGCTGGAGCATCCAATGTCTGAATGCTGAGAGGCACCTGAGAGCAGGTCGTTGAATAAGTCTATGGACTGATGTGGCAAAAGGAAGCTGAGAGCAGCGTGACAATGCAAAGGGTTGCCTAACATGCTTAGTCAGATACAGGACTGTTGTGGGCATAACTGTGATAGTGAAACAGCCAGGTCAGTTGCAGATGAGCAGATTGAAGAATCAATGGGAACCTGCTCTTGGTAATGGTATCTGCTGGAGGGAGGATGGAGGTAAATCTGGATGGATGAGTTAGAAGGATCACTATATGGGCAGCTGGCATGATTTAAGGTAACATGATGAAGAGATGTAGGTAACTTTGTACGGTGATGTCCAGGGGCCATGGAACGGTGGTTTGGATAGAGTAACTTTGCTAGCTTAGCACCAGATATCTAGCAATACATGTTCTGGGATAGTAGCTGGAGAAAGTCTTAGGAACATCCAAAGGCTATTCAAGGAAGACGAGTTGAATAACATGGTTGAATTGAGTCAGCGCTTTTACGAGAAGACTATGAGGAGAAGGTATAATGGATGATGTCAGTACTGCTATGTGGCATCCTGTGGTTCCTGTTATCTTTAACAGTGATGAATTATGGATTTGGTACATCTCAGAAGGAACTGGGTCACGTTTCCAGGTGAGAAGATAGGAGTGAAAGAGACTCCACTAAATCTTTGATCCTATGGAAGACATGGGAGGCAAGGATGTCCATACTGCTTGAATTAATAAGATACCTAAGGAAGCATCCTGCAGAGTTGGTTGAGGGATAAGATCTTCTATAGTCCAGTCAACTGAGATGCCAGAATTGGGTCCTAGGGAGATGACTGAGAAGTAGTGATGATTCTACGGTGATGCAAGAGTCTATAGGGCATGCTGTTCAAGGGATGTTGCTAGAAGAAGGTTTCCTCAGGTGAGAGGAATAGGTATTCCATCAAGTGTTGGAAGGAGCTGTTATGAAGGCCAAGGTAGGAGTATGAGATGGATGAACGGGTAGGAGTAGTTGATCAGGCAGGGATGCTGGACATCGATAGTTATAGGAAGGTCCAAAAGAGACACAGGAAACGTGCAGGAGCCCAAGCCACCAGGGTGGTGAGGTGGAAGGTAGCAGTCCAAGGATGGAGGGAGAAGTCCAGGCAAAAGACCGCAGACTGAAGGATGGGGCTTGAGAAGAAAGCAGAGGCTAGGCAGACCAACATCGGCAGGTGCAAGGAAGGTACGGATTAGGGCAAGCACACAGCATACCAGAACAGAATGCAGGAAAGCAGAATCAGACCTCAGTGAGAGATCTATGTCAAACCAAGAAGTGAATCCAGGTACAAGGCACTGTGAAGTTCAGGTGTGAGGGTCCCACTTCTGAAGGAGATTGTGAACTGGAACAGTTAGTACAAGGTGCTGCAGTGATTGGGAATGGGTTCCCACCTCCAAAGGAGATAGCGAACTGGAACAGCTGACAGGAAAAGTGCAGCAGTGATGGGGAATGGATCCCCACCTCCGAATTAGATGGTGAACTGGAAATGCAGGTAGCAAGGTGTTGTGGTGTTGGGAATAGATTCCCACCTCGAAGGAGATGGTGAACTGGAAGTGCAGGTAGCAAGATGCAGTAGCGATGGGAATAGGTTCCACCTCAGAAAGAGACAGCAAACTGGAATTGCTGATAGGAAAAGAGTCTTTGAATCACCAATGGTAGACTTCTGGCTGGAGACCAGGGCAGCTGAAGGGGAAAACTGTAGAAGGCCACAGACACACATCTTCAAAGACAAGCAAATGTCCCATATCCAGCAGAAAGCAAAGGGATGCGGCAGACATGTCCAAGAGGAAGCCATGGGAATCAGAATCATCCGGATCAGCAATGAAGGAGAAGATGGCCACATGGAGCTGAGAGTGGAGGTGGGTGAGCCAGATGGCAAGCTACAACAACAACACACAGGAGTACAAGAGGAGGCAGAAGGCAAGCAGCAAGGAAGTCCAGGAGTCTGATGAATCAGGGGAATTGAAAACTGAACAAGGTGGTGGGGTTCAACCAGAACATGAGGAGGCCAAAGGCAAGGGAAATACATTGATTCCATGGATGTATAGACTGTAGTTGAGTGAGATTGGAGATTGAAGGCAAATGGTGTTCAGTAGTCCCATTCCTGAAGGGAAGCAGCAACTGGATATCTGGTATAGAATGTATTTGGTTGAAACAATGGACAAAGATACAGGCTCCCATCCCGGCAGTAAGGCGAGCTAACCTTCACTTGAGCCGCGCCAGGCAGAGTTGGGGATGGAGGCTGGAACATTGCTGGTATGGGCTTAGTAAGGAAAGGGCAGCTAACTGCTGTGTATTAAAGTAAGCAATAGAAAAGAGGAGGATGTAGGGAATGCAAGCAGGAGCAGGGGAGGACGAGCACATTGGGGAACAGGAAATGGATGAAATAGATGAAGCACATAGAACGGACAATAGCAAACAATGCAGGAAAGACGTGGAAAGGTATTAGACAAGGACAGACAAAATGACAATTTGGGATCCTGAGGGAGGTAGGAATGCAGGAGCCCAATCAGCATGATAGAGAAGGCATAGGAGATTATGAGCTGGAAAGGTATGAAGACTAGGGTACCATAAGTAAATTCAGAAGCAATAGGTTTAGCAGGGTATATGAACGCTGAGACCAGAATTGGAGCAAATGGATTATAGCATGGGTAGTATCAGTGGCAGACAAATCTGTTGGGAAGGTTGCCTGCAATAATTGACAGAGTGCAGTAATTACTAAGAAAATACAGGCAGCAGATGAGGGAGAACGTGATGGAGGGCTGTTGGGATAGGGAGGAACAGCGTGGAGATGGAGGATGGTGGGAAGAGCGAGAAGACCAAAAGAAACTACAAGGGAGCAAGGAGAAGGACAAGATCAAGGGACGGGTGGGGAGACATCAAGTAGGAGAAGTTTTTGTTTGTTTGTTTTCAAGGGTGTGAGGAGGATGGGCATAAACAAAGAAAACACAAGAGAGGACAAGGAGACAAAATGGGGTGTGTAGGAGAGGAAATAGCACAGCACCAGGGATCCAGAGAGCTGGAGATGGAAACACAGGCAAAGAAAACAATGGAGCAAATGCACAAGGGAAAGAAGTGTGAAATGATCAGCAATAAGATAGTTCAATCTGGACATAGGAGCATGGCAAGGCAACGGGAAGGTATCGCTGGAGCACTGGTATGAATGAAGTGAAGTAGGCGGTACAGGAGCAGGCATCAGCGGGTTGGAAGTATAACATGTGCGGCTTAACAGGGAGAAGAGGTCGGCAGGCAGGCACACCAATGAATGGAAATTGGAATAAGGGACCTGAACATGCAGGCAACATGAAATAAACAAGCATCAGGAATGAAAATCAGCATAAGCAATGCAAATGCAAGGCACAGTGGTAACAGCAATGCTGCAATACAGAATTATGAATGGCTCCACACAGCAATTAAGGTAGGGTCCAGACAGGATTCCACAGGTGCAAGACAGAAGAGTTAAAGGTGACACAGAGTAGAATAGGAGGCAGAGGCTGTCTGGGTGAGACAGGTGTACCGGAGAAAGTGGCATAGTAGAACAGGAGGAGAGGCTGCTCTGGAGGGAATGAGTGAGGGGTACAGCTGGAAGAGGAGTGCTATGGGAGCTGGCACAACCCAGCAGCGCAGGTGCTGAGGGAATGGTGGTACCAAGGGAGGGATGAAAGCCAAGGCCCAAAAGGAGAAAACAAACAGCAGACAAAGAGAAGTGGAGCATGGAAACCAGGTAGGGGAATTGTGGAGCAACAGAAGGACAGGGAGGGAGCAGAGGAGCACAGAAAGCAAATGAGGAAACAAGCACCACAGAAGGAAAACAAGCAGGAGTGAGAGGAGGAGGGCACAGTTGAAGAAATGGAATGAGGGAGACACAGCAGACAGAGAAAAGACAAGGAATGACAAGAAGGCTCAGCCACACAAGCCACGAGGAACCCAGAGCACAGAAACAGGTCTGCTTCGCAACACCCTAAGTGGGGAACTGCCATGGAGGCTGGCCTTTGTTGGGGATATGGGAGGAGCTATTCCCCACATTGTACCTTAGGCTTTAGCCTCCCAAAAATAAGAACTGCAGTCTGTTTCCTTTTGGACCAAAACTATAAAAACAAGTGTAAAAAGCCCAATTATCATCTCAGTTCCAAAGAAAAGAACTGCAAAAAGAAACTCAAAATGCCACAAAGCAGTACCTTTTAAACACTTTACACTCTATTTATAACAAATGTAAGCAGTTCCCTGAGGGTGGAACTGCTTAAAATGGCCTTCTCAGTTCCTCAGAACCAATGTGGAACCAGAGAAGTTAGAAATATATACAAATAAAACACCCTAATCGAATGCAGAGTTATTGAATATAACTAAAGTTAGACTTTTCAAGAAATAATCAAAATAAGTGGAAATTATGTGCTCAACAAAATTGTGATCTTCTTGGACAAGTCTTCACCATTTATTCTTACTGCTGGGTCTTAAACTGAGGCACTGGGACCATGGAGCCAAAATCCTGCAGAGGGCCAATGCAGAGATAGGACTGTGCATGCACAGCACTACATGACTGGCTCGTGCTATAGAGGCTGTTTCGCCGACCCTCCAACCACTTCAGTACCTTTTACCAAGAAGGTGCAGCATATGCTAACTAGACAAACACCTAACCTAACAAGAGCATAAGATAGCTCTTCTGACCTGTGTAAGAAGGATCAACTAGCACAATGTCTTCACAGCCCAAACAGAAACAAAGGAGTGAAGACCAGAAACAGATTCAGTGAGCTTGAGGGATGGAGGGTGAGTGTATGAATAAATGGTTAAGACTTATCCAAGAAGATCAAGAATTATGGTGAGTATGTAATTTCCATATCTTCTTAGACTTACTGTAAGTCTTCACCATTTATTCATACTGCTGGGTTAGAGTACCAAGCTAAAACCAAATCCCCAAGTAGGGTAGTAGGAGACGGAGCTCATTCAGGACAGAAGTACTTAGAGAATTGTCCTGCCAAAGGAAGCATACTGTCTGGCATGAACATCCAGAGCATAGTGCTTTACAAAAGTATGCACTGAGGTCCAAGTAGCCGCATTGCAAATATCATTTTATTTATTTATTTAATGGTATCGAATTGCAGACCTTTGAGTCAAAGACTCATTTACAAAGGCTCTTGTCATGGTACAAAGATAGGTAAACAAACAGTCACAGGTACAACGTAGTTTCAGTAATTACATAAAAGGAAATATACAGTTTTTCTCTACAAGTATGTACACAATAAAGCTTTATGTAGTATCCTATACAATGTGGTAGCTAATCGTCATTGCATGTAACAACATAGGCATGCATTCATTTTACCTAAGCAGCTAAAGGCAGAATAGAGTGCTGGGGCAATTGGGGGGTCCCAGGAAGCGAGGTTGTAGCAGCTATGTGCAGTTACAGCAGCGGGTGATGACCAGGTGTGCCTAAGGGCTGTTTTGAAAGGCCCGATCCTTTGCTCAGAGGAGATATTGGGGAAAGGAGTTGACCCAGGATTGGGCTTGGTAGAGAAAAGACCTTGGGCCAGTGATGTCCTGACTCTGGGCACTTGGAGTGACCAATTGTAGGAGCTCTGGGTGGTGAGAGTAGAGATGGAGGGGCTGAGCATAGTAGATAGGCCAGGAGGTATTAAACCAGCTACTATTTTCTTGGTGAAGAGAAAGTTTGGTAGCACAATCTCTCCTCAAAGTTGAGTATATCTGTTTGTGCATATAATGTACAGATGTGGGTGAATCTGCTGGAACCAGTACGTAGTCGGCAGGCCTCATGAGAGACATTTTGATTTTGTTGAGTGTGGTTTTGTCTGCTGCACCATATACTAGAAGGCCATAGTCCACTAGGGATAGGACTGAGGAGGTGATGGCCAACCTCAGGGCTTTGGGGAGGCAATACTTGTGGCAGTAAAGCTGGCCAACACGTGAGTTTATAACAGATGCAAGAGTGCACATATGGTCATGAAAGGAGAGAGCAGTGTCAAAGGTTATGCCGAGGTATTTATAGGTGGTGACTTGTTCAAGGGGAGAAGTGTGTTGACAGGACAGAAGAAAAATTACTCACCTTAGTAATGTTGTTTCTTCTAATGGAGTCTTGCTATATTATGACATATGCAGTGAGTCCCAACTCTCGAACTGCTCCATAGGCAAAGAGTTAACTTTCCATGCCAGGCATGGAATGCTGAGCTCGAGCTCGGTTGAAAACTCTGTCTGTTGTTCTTCAAACTCAAACTGTCAGATCTTTGAGCTAAACTCACTAAGGTCCTGTGGAAGCTGTAAACCTATACTAGCCAACTGGCTACTAAATATAACAACACATTTTTTTTTGGTCCCAAAACAAAGACTCAAGTCAGGAGACCCAAAAATGAAAACACAACACCCAATCACCCCAGAAAAGAGAGAGGTGAAAACAAGGTGGGCATCTACTAAGTGCCAACACTGCACTGCCCACCCACATCCAAAAAACAGAGGTTCTGAGAGGGCAGGCAGGGGAGGTCATATATAGTAAGACTCAAGAAGAAACAACATTACTAAGGTGAGTAATTTTTCTTTCAAACAACATAGAAGTCTTGCTATTATGACATATGCAGATTACACAGCAGTACCTCCACGGAGGAGAGAAAGAACCTACTTAGGAAATAGGCTCTGAAGCATCAGCTGTTAAACCGAGCATCACTCCCAGCCTGGGTGTCCAGAGAGTAATGCTTGGTAAAAGTGTGAACTGTTTTCAAGGTAGCTGCTTGACAAATCTCTAGAATGGGATGTCCCTGGCATCAGCCAGGGAAGCAGCTGTACCTCTGGTAGAGTGAGCCCTCAGGCCTGAGGAGGGACCTTACCCAGCTTTTCATAACAGAATTGGATACAAGAGACAATCCACCTGGCAATGGATTTAGTGGCAGGTTTCTTACCAACCTCACCATAAGTGAGGAACAGTTGAGGGAGTCAAACCTGTGACCCTTGGTATGCTCAATGTAGTAACTAAGGGCCTCTCTTCACATCTAAGCTGTGCAGCCTCCTCACCAGAGAAGGAATGGTCATGAAGTACACTGGAAGAGAAATAGATTGATTAAGGTGGAAATCTGAAACCACCTTAGGCAAGAACTTCCTGTTAGTCCTGGAGGACCACCTTGTCTCTATGAAAGGAGATAAAATCAGGCTCCACTGACAAGGCTTGTAATTCACTTCTGTGTCTGGCAAAAGTGATGGCTACCAGAAACACAGTCTTCCAAGTCAAATACTTGAGGTCTGCTGAAGATAAGGGCTCAAAAGGAAGTTGCATAAGCTGAGCAATGCAAACATTAAGATCCCAGGCAGGGGCAGGGTCCCTGAATGGAGGGTTGGTGTGAAGCAATCTCAAAAACTTAGAGAATACAGGATGAGCTGAAAGAGAAGAGGTTTACCTGCTGAAATGAAAGCAGACACAGCTGCCAAATGCGCCTTTAGGGTAGCTGGTCTGAGCCCCAAAGTGTTCAAATGTTACCATATAATCCAGGACTGTGGGTAAATCAGCAGATTCTGGGGAAATATGCTTCCCAGAGCACCATATGGAAAACCTCTTTCATTTGGAATTGTAAGTAGTCTGGTGGAAGGCTTCCTAGAAGCCTTCAATATATCCATTACACCTTAGAGAGGTGTAGATCAGCAAATTCTAACTCTTCAAGAGCCAGGCTTTGAGATTGAGAGATTTGAGGTTTGGGTACCAAACCCTTCCCTGAGCACAGGTTAACAGATTGTGATTCCTGGGAAGACACAGGGAAGATGGACTGCTAAGGACAGTAGGAGTGGATACCAGGGTTGTCTGGCCCAATCTGGAGCAATCAGAATCACTTTGCAGGATTGAGATCTGATTTTGACTAACACTTTGAACAGGAGAGGAAGGGGAGCATAGAGAAACTTCCCTTCTCAGTTGAGAACTAAGGCATCCAGAGAGGACTGGAGCCCAACACTGGGGCCTGCAGCAAAAAGGGGAAGTTGGTGATTGTCTGGGACTGCAAAAGATCTATCTGTGGGTGCCCCACCTGGCAAATATTACCTCCAGGACTAGGGGATCCAGTGACCATTCGTGATGGCCCTGGGAAATCCTGCTGAGAGCATCTGCCAGGACATTGTCCTTGCCTGGGAGGTGAACTGCTGTAAGGGAGGTGTTCAGGAATAAGCCAGAGACCACAACTTCATTGCTTCAGTGCACAAGGCCGTAGATAGTGTGCCTCCTTGCTTGCTGATGTACCACATCGTGAGTGGTGTTGTCTGTTTCTGACCTGTACAACTTTTTCTGAACAGATTTGGAAAAGCTTGAGTGCTAGAAAACTGCTCTGAGCTCCAACAGGTTGATGTGGAGCAGAGATTCCTGAGGGACCACAGTCCCTGGGTAGTGAGGTCGCCCATGTGAGCTCCCCACCCCAAGAGGGATGCATCTGTAGTAAGGATTAAAGAGTCAGACTGAGTGACAAAGGGAACCCCTGTTCAGATTGCTCTGATCCTGCCACCATTGTAGGGTTTGGATCAGAGTTCGAGTCACTGGGATCAATTTGGTTAGAGGGTCCTTCTTTGAGACCAAAAGGCTCTCAAATGGAACTGGATGTCCCTCATCTGAAATCTGGCTCCTGCACTACTGCTGTAGAAGCAGCCATGTGCCCTAGGAGCTGTAGAAAATGCCTTGCTGGTGGAGAGACCTGCAGGGTGAATGAGGAGGTCAGAGAGACCAGGGTCCTTGCCCTGTCCAAAGGCAGGAAAGCTCTGGCTTCCTCTGTGTTCAGTTCTGCGCCTATGAAGGTAAGGAGCTGGACAGGCTCTAGAACTGACTTTGGAAGATTCAGAAGGAAACCTAGAGAGGTAAGCAGTTGCTGAGTTATCTGAAGATGTAACTTGATTGGTCTGGAGACTGGCCTACTATGAGCCAGTCATCCAGGTAAGGGAAGATGGCAATTTTTGCCTTCTTAGGTGGGCAACTGCTACTGCCAGGCATTTTGTGAATACCCTTGAGCAGAAGTGAGGCCAAAGGGCATTGCTCTGAACTGGTAATGGCCTGAGGGCAGCTCGAACCTGAGGTACTTTCGATGGGAGCTTCTGATGAGAATATGGAAGTAGGCATCCTTGAGGTCCAGGGATGCTAGCCAGTCCCCTGGCCTTAGAGAGGGAAGAATAATTCCCAGAGTCACCATTTTGAATTTTGGTTTTAAAGGAGCTTGTTTAAGTATCTAAGATCCAGGATGGGCCGCCATTCTCCTGTCTTTTTGGGGTAAGAAGTACCTGGAGTACAACTTTGCCCTGGTGTAGGGGTGGAACCTTTCCACGGCTCTGAGAGCCAGGAGGATAGAGACTTCTGCCTCTAGGGCAAGTGCTTCTGATGGATTTGCAGGTGAAGGGATCTGGTTCTCATCTTTGGAAATTTTTGAAGCTGAGAACCACTCCTGGCTTACTACTCAGGACCCACTTGTCTGATGTGAGAGAATTCCAGTCCTGGACAAAGTAACAGCCTGCCCCTACAGGTAGTGGAGAATCGGCCCTGGCCACCCCATCAGGGTGCCTGCTTGGCAGGGGCTTTAGGCTGAGGGGTGGAAGCAGGTCTGCTTGTACCCCATCTGCCTCTCCTCTAAAGAACCCCCTCTGGGCGTAAGCTGAAGAGGAGGCCTGGGCTTGGTAAAAAGGCTCATGAAAAGGCCTGCCCCTGCCCCCAGAAGGCTGCCTTGAGGAGTGGCCTGCCTTTCTGGCCTGTGCACCCTATAGGTGGTCCTATACTCATCCATTTCTTCTTGTAATTCTCTGTCTGCTCCCAAACAGAGAATTACCCACACAGGAAAATCCATGGCCTCGCCTGATATCCTGTGACAGGCTAGTACATCTGAGCCAAGCCATTCTGCGAAGTGTCACAGATGTAGCCATGACTCTTGATGACACATCATTAGAGTCCACTGCAGCATGGAATTGCACCTTAGATGCCTCCAATACCATCAGCAGCCACCTGCCCAGCTCCTGGCAAGCTGGCCAGGACCTGTTTTGCTAGAGCCATAACAGTATCCATCTGGATTTCTGGTATCTAGCAACATAAGCCATATAATTTGCCTGTCTGAGTCCCAAGGATGATGCCATGTACTGTTTCTATGCCATGGCATCAATCCTCCTGAGTCCTTGTCAGGGGTTGTGAGGCCAAGGGAATGTTTGCCTTGTCACAGGCTGCAGCCTGCACTACCCAACATGGCTGCATTGTTGTGTAAGGAACTCCATATCAGAGCCTGACAATGTGTACCTCTTGTCATTCTCTTGTCAACAGGAGGTATAGTGTGAGGAGTTTTAGAATTTTACTGTCTGTTTCCAAAAGATTTATGCAAAGGAATAGACAGTCTCCTGGAATCTGGGATATCCATCATTTCCACATAGTCGGGTTCCTCTTGATCATCCACAGCTTCCTCCATAGGGAGCTGGAGGGTTTCAGACACTTTTAAAAAAATAAAATGAGAAGGGACTCAGAAAGCCTAGGAGGAGACACTCCTGAAGGTCTGTCTGGGAGATGTCCTGGTCAATGGGCACATCCAGACTTTGAAATCCACATTCACTCTCCTCATACTCTCTTCCCTCCTCCAGTTCATAAAATTCCTCTAACTCATACTCTTGAACCGGTGGAACTGGCGAACTCACACTTACCTGATGATGCCGGTTCAGTCGAACCGTGAAAGCGACTGGACAATTTTAATCGCTGTTTATTTCTTCAGCGTTGGAGAGGAAAGTTTTGCTCCACACCAGCTGATTTCCTTGTCCTTTTGCTGAAACCGACTGGTCGAGTCGGCTCCTTTTTCCCAGGGAAGTCGCCCTGGTCAGAGGGCATTCCCTCTGTCTGGTTGGAACCGAACCGGCTGGCCATCTGGGTCAGCGGACTTCTTGCCTCCCTTCCTGAGCCTACCAACTCTTTATCCAGGGTAGCTGCAGGAAAATTTTTGCAAATCTGGCAGTCTACATTGAGGTGGTCAAACCCAGACAATAAACACAGGTGGTGTGGGTCAGCCTTGGCAAGGCTTCCCCACAGACACTGCAGTGTTGAAACCCAGTGGACCTGGTTTTTCTTTTGGGTTTCTCAGACATAGTGCCAGTCCTAACCAAATTTGCCCGTTTATGGCAATCCGCCAAGCAAGACCCTCTTATCGGTTCCCAACCGTGTCACGGTCATGGACAAAACATAATAAAATCCGTTTTTTAGAACCAATAAGAACGGTAACCACACTCTAAAAGACAGATTAATATATTTCAAAACAATCTGATCGGTTCAAACCGAACCGATAACTGTTTACAAGTTCCACACAGAAGAATTAATGTAAAAGCTATCTAGTACTTTACACACAGACAGAGCTTGAACAGACCGGTGCGGTTTAAATTCAGTCAAAAACGAGAAAATAATACTTTAACCGACAAAATGAACCGAGCAGAAGGAGAAAATCTCTGGAGGACTGTTCAGTGAGGCGAGTAAAGAATCTGACAGTTTGAGTTTGAAGAACAACAGACAGAGTTTTCAACTGAGCTCGAGCTCAGCGCTCCATGCCTGGCATGGAAAGTTAGCTCTTTCACCTCGGAGCAGTTCAAAGGTTGGGACTCACTGCATATGTCATAATATAGCAAGACTTCATGTTGTTTGAAAGAGGAGTGCCCTTGTGCATGTTTTGATTGTGAGAGAAAACGAGCTAGTCTTTTAGATTGATTACAAGTCTTTGGTCCAGGAACCAGGATTCAGTCTGGTTAAAAGGCTTTGGAGGGCACTTTGGAGGTGGGTTGGGACCTGGTGGGATGTGAAGAGGACCACATTATCTGCTTAAAGGAGCATTTTTCAGAGCAGGATTTGGGGAGGGTATTTAAGCACAGACTAAAAAGCAAGGATCTGAGGATCGAGCCTGTGGGACTCCTGAGTGAACCTGATGATTGCTGGAGAAGGTACTATTAATTTTCACACACTGCGAGCGGAGGTGAGGTAGTTCGTGAACCAGGCCTGGGGCCCTTGCAAGAAACCTAGTTGCGAGAGGGTGGATATGAGGAGGGTGGTAGACGGTATCAAAGGCTTTTGATAGGTCGATGTAAACTGCACCCATGAGGAGCTCTTTATCAAGGACTGTGTGTATATAGTTGGAAAATTCAAGGAGGCAGTGGTGGTACTATGCCCCCGCAGAAGCCATGCTGCTCCACACAGAGGAGATTGTGTTTGGTGAGGTAGTCAGTTAGTTGGTCTACTATAATCTTTTCTAAGGCTTTAGGGGGATCTATATCGCATCTATAGTTCCGGGGCATGCTCCCCACTTTGTGTGTATGGGGGGATCACAGTGGTCTTCCAGGCATGAGGGAATTGGCTGAGGCAGAGGAGCAATTGAGAAGGTTGGAAGGTGTGGTACTACGTCCAGGATCAATCTTAGGAGTTTGAGGTCCAGCTGATCATTACTGTGGCTAGTTCCATTAAGGGCTTTGAGCAGGTAGGGTTTGGCTTCAGGCAGAGTAAGGGCCCCAAAGTAAAAAGGAGGTAGTGGAGGTGGGGGGAGGAGCAGGGCAGGGTCAAAGAAGTTAGTGGGGAGAACTGCACTGAGGTCTGAGAAGGTGACCTTAAGACCTTCAGCAATAACTTGCAGGTCTGTGGTGAGCGAGCCATTGATGTCAAGTTGGGCTGGGGGTGATATGGTTTTCCTATTAAGTTCCTTTATATTGTCCCAGAACTTATGGGCAGACCCCCAGGAAGATGTTAGGGTAGATCTGTAGTAGTAGTCCGATTTTGCCTTGCAGATGGCCCAGGTGCATTTGTTGCTTGCAACACTGTAGGCTTGCCTGTCCACGGACTTGCCAGATTCTAGGACCCTGTGCCAGAAGTTGTCTCTGCTCCTCAACTGGTTGATAAGGGAAGGTAATCCATGGGGAGTCATACTTTAATAAGCAGTTTAGTAAGGGAGCTAAGATGTCACATGCGGCATTGAATGAGTGGACAAAGTAACTGAAGGCAGTGTCATCGCAGGGGCTTGTTTAATCAGGGACCAGTCCCAGTGGGCATTATGCTTCTAAGTTGAGCCAGTCTGCCAGGGTGTAGGAGTCACTGAAGGACAACTTTGGTACTGGCTTTTTATCTTACTTGACCAGGAGAGGATGACTGGGGAATGGTCACTTAGTGCATTGGGCAGCACGGTGGTATTGGTGATTTTATGGGGTAGGTTCAAGAGGACAATCTCAGCAGCATGGCAGTACCATTGGTAGGTGGGACCAGGTGGGGAAGTAACCAGCTGGGTGTGGTCAAGAGCTGCTATAGCATCTTTAGCTTGGGAGGCAGAGCTGGCAAACCAGTTGATATTAAGGTCTCTCATTGTGATCTGCTCCATTTTGCTGGGTAGGTTGGAGAGGTGCTGTAGTAGAGACTGATGGGCAAGGTTCTGGTGGGGTGGGGGATATAGGCAGCAGTGATTATTAGTGGGGCTCTGGAGGTTCCAGGGGTGATTTTTGAGGGAGATAGCCTGGGCACCATGCTCCAGCTTTGGGGGAGCCCTTGCAGGGTATCACGGAGGTAAATGATGCAACCTCCTCCACGCTTCCCAACTCTGTCTTCCCTGAAAAGTATGTATTCCGGCAGGGCGATAAAGGAGTCTGGGGTGGTCTTGGAGAGCCAGGTTTCAACTAGTGCCAGGACATGTGGCTGGCACTGGGCTATCCAGCCCTGAAGGTCAGTGAATTTCTTAAAGAGGCTGCATATGGTCATTGAGGCCAGGTGGAGTCCAGCCAGTGCTGAGGGTGGTTGGGGTTGGCAATGGTGGGACCGGGTTGGGGTGGATGTTGCCTGGCAACAGGAGGAGGAGGAGATGAGTCTGAAAAGTGCCAAGTGCTGTCTATGGTGGGTGGGCAGTGTACCATGGGTGGTCTGACTGGGGAGATAGGGATGGGAGGGAGCAAATGCTGGGATGGCCAGGTAGAGTGGGGGCCAAGGAGATTCAAGATGGGGCGGTGGAGAAGGATGTGATGGGGTGCAATGGTGGTGGGGTGGTGATGGTAAGGGTGCTGGGGTGTGGTTGAGTGGGCATGATTGTGGGTGAGTTGGCAACGTGGTACCCGGGAGAGGAGGTGCCAATGTGTAGAAGGACAAGAATAAGCAGTGTCAGTTGGGCAGGTGTGTGGACCACATATGTGATGGCCATGGTCCAAAGCATATGGGGAGAGGAGTTGCTTCCTGATATGTGACAAGCCCTTTGGTGCAGCAGCAGGCCATGGGCTACAATGCAGAGGGTACAGAGTTCAAAACCTGGGGAGGGGCCTGGTTTGGACCTATGAAAGTTGGGTGGGCAGGGTGGAAAAGCCCATGAAATGCATGGTGAAAGGAGGAGTTGAGAAGGGCCAATAGCAACTCCTAGGAGGCACTGAGAGTAGTACATAGAGCACAGGAGAGTGGGGCAGAGAAGGGAAGTGGTGGTGAGGGGAGAGTCAGGCTGAGTGTGGGCAGAGAAATCCAGAGAGGTGAGAGTCCAGGCTGAGTGTGGGTGGAGAAATGCAGAGAGGAGAGCGGTGCACTGTGCTGCCACCTGGTGGTGGAGCATATAACCCACAGAGAGGGAATTTGGGAACTTACAAAAAGTAAGGCAGGAGAGTTATGTGACCAGGGAGGTCTCAAATTAAGGGACACCCCTGGATGTCATGTACAATGAGCCAATGGATCCTTTCTCATGTGAATGTTTGTCTGTTTGTTTTGTTGTATTTGTTGTATTTGGTGAAGAAAATTAATAAAATTATAAATGGAAAAAGGACACCCCTGGGAGGAGGGTGGAGCAGTCAACGCTAAGCATCGACGGGCTAACATCCCACAGCAAACAGGTTTAGAGAGGAAGCTGCTTCACTACCTCTTAGTGCCTATCCATCTGCACTGTCCCCAGGAGCTAGTGTATAGAAGGCAGGCTTGTGTAGTGCTGGGGATAGGGGTCCAAAAGGCCTAACATAGTACAGGGACAAAGGGCTGATTAGTATGCATGGGAGGGCAGACTGTGCCTGTCAATGTCTCCAGTCCTAGTGCACATGCATCTAATGGAGGAAACCTGAGACTGCAGTGGACAGCTGGCCTGGAGGAACAATGGAGCCCAGAGAAATGCCAGAATGCCACCACCATGCAGTGTGCCTCAGGCTGAATCCCTCTACAGTATACAGATACTGGATTGAAGCAGACATCACAGATAACACAGTAAAATATGGCTTAGAGTACATACAGCTACATAATCTTCCAGAGCTACCTACTTAGAGTTATCAATAGAACAGTGGATCTCTGCCACGGATGCAGAAACAGCTCTGGTAGAGTGTGCAGGCACTTGGTCCTGCAACGTGAGCTGCGGTCAGTACCACCAGCAGAAATACACTTAATGGAAACTGGGTGACTGAGGCAGGCAGTGTTGAATGACAGGAAGAGCTGCTTGATTTATGGATGCCCTTGCTCTATCAATGTAGAACCAAAGGGCCCTTTAACATCCAGGAGTGAATGGTGCACCCCTCATTCTGGAAGTTAGAGAAATAAGTAGGCAGAACCAAAGACTGGTTGATGTGGAACTTTGACACCACTTTGGGGAGGAACTTAGCGTGCATCACGGAGGACCACCTTGTCTTTGTGAAAGGCAGTGTACAAAGGGTCTGTGACCAAAACATATATATCAGAGACCCTATGAGCGGAAGTGGTGCCCACCAGAGAGGCAGTTTTCCAGGTCAGAAATTTTAGATAACATGTGGCTAGAGGCCCAAAGAGTTTACGTTAGTAAGCATGTCTAGCGGGAGGTTAATGTCCCAGGGGGCAACTGGTTTTCTGACCGGGGCCTGCATGCAGAATGCCCTCGAGGAATCTCTTGAACAGAGGAAGTTAGGCCAGTGTCATGTTCTGGACTGGCTCATAATAGGCAGAGACTGCACAGAGATGAACCTTTACAGAAGAGTATTGAAGTCCCAAATCTGAAAGGTCTAACAAGTACTCTAGTACCTCGTCAGGATGACATCAGAATGGGTCTATGGAGATTTTAGCACACTATTTTGAGAAACGCTCCACTTGGCTGTGTAAGCTTTTCTAGTGGAAGGCTTCCAGGCATCCAGGAGGATCTCTGAAATTCTCTTAGGCACATTAAACCTGCTCACTTTTATCTCATAAGGAGCCAGGTGTGGCGATGAAGGAAGCTCAGGTTGGGATGGACCAGGATCCCTGCTTCAGAAGGTCCATCCATAGCAGTAACTGCTGCAGAGGAAGCACGGACAGCTTGTTGTTAAAGGAAGACAAATCTGCGAGGCCAGTATGGTGCAATGAGAATCATGTTGCCTCCAACCTGAGCTGTACCCTCTGAATTAATGGAAGAGGAGGAAATGCGTACAGAAAGCAATTTTTCCACTACAGTCTGAATGCATCCTGACAGAAAACACCAGATTCTGGATTTTTGGAGCAGAATTGAGGCAGTTTTGCACTGAATGGGCACACAAAAGGTCCAGGTCTGGGGTTCCCCACTTTCAAAGAGTGACTGAACGACATCTGGTGCTAACGACCACCGTGAGGATCCACTTCTATCCTGCTAAGGTGATCTGCCAGATCATTCTGAGTCCCTGCAGGTAAACGTTTGAATCAGGGCATTGTGGTCGAGGTATCACTCCCAGACCCTCATGGCTTTTCTGCAGAGAGGTGGAATGCACTCCTCCTTGCTTGTTGATCTAATACATCACTTCTTTGTTGTCTATCTGAAGAAGGATTACTTTGTGACTGACATCTTGTAGGACTCAAAGGGTGTACAGGACTGCTCTCATTTCCAGGCTGTTGATGTGGAGGTGTGACTCACCTGGGTCCAAAACCCTGAGTGCGATGGTCCAGGCAGGGCTCCCCAGCAGAGAGAGATGCATCAGTAGTGATGGTTATCTGAGATTCTGGTGGGGTGAAGGGGAGACCTTGAAGCAGGTCTTCTTCCTGTGTCCACTATGCCAGTGACTGCCGCAGAGGCCCGCCCACTTTGATGGGGTAAGACTGAAGAGTGTTGTTGGGGACCACTGTGTGCTGAACATCCACTGAGTGTTCCTCATGTCCAGTAGAGCTAGAGGCACTATGAAGACGGAGGAGGCCATGAGACTCCAACATTCGCTGCATGGTGTGAGCTCAGACAGGGTTGTTTTCCATGATGAAACATGTCATCTGAAGAATGTAATTCTTTCTGTCCTCTGGGAGGAAGGCCCTCACTTCTGTGACATCTAAGAGGGCCCCTATGAAGAGGAGCTACTGAGAGGGTTGAAGCTGCGACTTTTCCAGGTTTAGGCAGAACCCCCATGGAAGTCAAGACCTGAGATACTGTCCACTGCCTTTCTCTTTCCTGTCTTGACAAGCTTGCTAGGAGCCAGTCGTCTAAGTAGGGAAAGACTTGAATGCCAAGTTTTCGAAGGTGTGCTGCTAGAACTGCAAAGCACTTTGTAAAGACTCGAGGCACCCAGGAGAGCCCAAAGGCAGGACTCTGAATTAGTAGTCTGGCCCAAGGCCAGAAAATGCAGGAACATGTAGTGGTTTGGGTAGACTGGGATATGTTGGTAGGTATTTTGCATGTCCAGGGATGCCAGCCAATTGAGCTACTTGAGAAGTGGTAGAAGTGTCCTCAGGAGACCATCTTGAACTTGTCATGATACAAGAACTTGTTCAGCTTTCTGAGATCTAGAATAAATGCTTATACGCCCAGTCTTTTTGGAACCAGAAAGTAATGGAAGTAGAAATGGAAATTATGTACTTACTGTAATTTTGATCTTCTTGGATGAAGTCTCCACCACTCTTTCACACTAATGGGAACTACGCCGGAGGTGCTAGGACCACGCAGAGCCACAAATCTTCAGGAGGGCCAGGATAGGATCATGCATGCTGCGCTGCTAGACTAGCTCGCTCCATATAGGCTATCTCTGTATCCGACCCTCCAACCGCCTCAGTACCTTTTCAACCGAAGAGATGCAGTGTAAACTAACTAAAGAAAATCTAACCTTATCTTCCAGGCATATGAATGCCCAGATTACCCATGTAAGAAGGGTCAATTCAACAATGTCTTCACAGCCCGAACAACAAGGAAGTAAAGACCAAAACAGAATGAGTGAGCTCGGAGATGGTGGGTGAGACATGTGAATGAGTGGTGAGACTTCATCCAAGAAGATCAAGAATTACGGTAAGTATGTAATTTTTTATCTTCCTGAACTAAAAGTCTACACCACTCATTCACACTCAATGGGAGAGTACTGGTTGAAAATCAACCCCCAAGTAGGGCGGTAGGAGACAGAGTTCGCTTGGACAGAAGTCCATAAGGACTGTCCTTCCAAAGAAAGTGAACTGTCTGGCATAGATATCCATAACATAATGCTTTACAAAGGTATGCATTGAGCTCCAACTCGCCACCTTCCAGAAGTCTGCAACAGGTACATTACGAATCTCTGCTAGAAAGCTGCAACCACTCCGTAGAGTAGTGTGAACCCAGCCTGCCAACTTGACCTGTGCTATGGATTAGTAGTGTCGAGGACATGTAACTAACAAGCCGAAATACATCTTGTGGCAACAGGCTTGACCCAGCTGAGGCATGCTGAAAGATACAATAGTTGCTCAGATGCTTATCTCTCCGCTCTGTCGATGCAGAATCGCAGAACCCTCAACATCCAGAGAAAAGAAGGGAGTACTCTTCATTCTGGAGTTAACGAGTAAGTTGGGAGAAGTGAAACTTGACCAACAGTAACTAAGCCAGTGACATGCTGTCTACTGGCTCAAGATAGACCGAAATGTGCAGAGGTGTGCCTTCACTGCCAAGTAATGCAGACCTGCGTTCAGCAGGTCAAAAGGCACCCTAAAACCTTACTTGGTGGGCAACTGGAGGGTCCAGATGGGACTTGCACCCCAGAAGTAGAAGGATTTCCACTTAGTCATGCAAGCCTCCGGTTGGAAGGCCTAGTGTGGCTTAGAAGATGTATACAATGGTTGTGAAACCTAAACTTGCCCACTTCCATTTCCTGAGGAGCCCGGCATGGAGATGACAGGAATGTAGGTTAGGATGGACTAAAGTCCCTGTGTCAGAGGGTCCACTCGTGAGGAAATCGCTTAAGGGAACTTTGACAGACTGTTGATCAATGCAATCATATCTGCCGAGGCCAGTCTAAGATGATGAGAATCATCCTGCCCCCTGTGCCTACAACTTGTGTAGCACCTCTGAATTAAGGAAAGAGGAGGAAACGTACAGGAGCATCTTGTCTACAGGAGAGAATACATCCTGACAGGAAACGCCAGGGCCTGGATTTCTGAAGCAGGATAGAGGCGGTTTTGCATTGAGAGGGATGCAAAGCAGCAGGTCCAAACTGCCCTACTCCTGAAAACAACTGCACAAAATCTGAACTGACGATCGCGGCTCGAGGTACCGCTGTCACAACCTCATGGCCTTCCTGCAGAGAGGGTAGAGGGACACCACCCTGCTTGCTGATGAACATCACAACTCTGTTGTCCATCCAAAGCAGGATCACTTTTGTGGCAGAGGGCATCCTTCAGCACTTTGTTTATAAGATAGCTCTCATCTCTTAGAAATTTATGAAAGATGAGGTTCCTTCTGGCTCTACACCTGACTGTGGAGGTCTTGACAGTGAGCTCCCATGAGAGAATTTGTCCAAGGCTCTGTCATTTTGAACGGAGGACTGCGGATGTGTGATCGGGACCAATGCTTGCTGGGGATGCCCTGAGCCCCAGCATCTGCTCAACTGAAAGGGGCCTGAAAGAGTCATTTTCCGGATGTAACAAGCCATTTGAAAAGGTTGTGTCTCCCATCCTCTGAATGAAAACGATGCCCTGAAGGTATCCATTAGGGCTCCTAAGAAGAGAAACTGCTGGGAAGAAGAAACTGGCACCTTCCACGAATCAGAAAACCCCTGACGAGAACAACTGAGAAGCTATAGCAACTGCCTCCTGTGTCTCTTGCCCAGATAGGCCTGCTAGGAGCTAAATGTACAGGAAGTGAAGACTTGAATGTTGAGGTTTTAGTGAACTCCTCCCTAACAGGTACTTGTTTAACCTTCCAAGGTCAACAAATGGCACATGCTGCCTGTTATCTTGCAACCAGAAGCAATGGAAATAGGAAGCTGTGCTCGCTCTGCTGTGGAACAACTTCTAATGCCCAGTTCCCACAGAGGCCTCAGATCTCAGAAGCAAGAGAGTATGACTGAGAGGTAGACAGAGTGGCTGCCGCCTAGGTGGAAGGTCTGGGAATTCAAGAAATTGGGAGAGTATCCTCTCGGACAATTCTGATGACCCATATGTCCACTGTAAAGGACTTCCACTGTTTGTAAAACTGAATTAAATGTCCCTCCTACTGCCAAGAGGCATCCCCTCAGACAGCTGAGGTGGCACCTGGGCTGGATCCACAGAGGTTGGTACAGGCACTTTGGGGCCCTGTGCCCTCTACTGGTTGGTTCCTGATAAAGGCACCTAGGCCTTTACCTTGAAAGTACTGCCTGTACAAGAATGTCAGAGGTCCTGTCCCTCTGAGAGGTAGCAGATGCTGCCTGTTGTTTAAATGGCAGCTGTATTATTCTGAGTGGCCCCAGAACTCAACCTGAGGGCCAAACAGATAGGCACTGTCAAGGAGAGGTTAACCACCTGCTGCTAACAGCAGCTGCCTTAGAGGCAGAATCGTAGGTGTCTATAAAAGCTTTCAGCTGATTATTGGGCTATAAGCCCCTAGCAATGGAGCGTTAGGTTCTGGGAGGCTCTCGAGCATTGCATTGAGCGTGCTCCACAGGTGCACTCTACTGAGGAATGTAGGAACTCAAGTCGAGAAGTCTGCTTTTGGTCCACAGATGAAGATTGAAAATTATGGTGGACCCCATGTCGCTGAGGGAAAACAGTTGGAAAGAAGATCTTCCATCACACTGATACAGAAGGCTTACATTCCAGCCTCGACAAAGCAGAATAGGTAAAGACTCATCCAGATCCACTTCTACCCCAGAATAACCTCCAAAAGGCTGGTCTAGACCAGGAACATGGGAGAAGCCACCACTTGGATTGGCAAAGAAATCAGCACCATCCACGGTGCTGGCACCAGACCCAGTGCCGGATCCTACACCAGACCTCTCTGGCAGCACCCAATGGCGCTGCACCACCCATGGCACAAGCACCACATAGCACCACACACACTGCCCGACATGGCACCACCACCACATGGCACTGGCACCATGTGTGGTGCCAGAACTGCCTCAGACCAGAAGAAAAGGGGAAGGAAAGGTACCCATGCTGGCCCCTGCAAGGAAAAACGGAGAGGGGTAGGTACAAGGAGTCGGCGGCACTGGCACCAGAGAGGGCACCATGCACATCCTGTCCTGACCAACCCGGCACAGCCCAGCAGCTCTGAGGCTCAAGGCCCCAGAACTGGGTCCACTGGCCAGGACAACTGGGCAGACGCCATACCCCCTGCTCTAAAAGAGTGGCCCAGAGGTGCAACTGCTCACTGGAACCCCATCGAGGACAGAGATGGGATCTGGTGTCAAAGAGCATGGCCATTAAGAGCGGAGCCACAGAGGAACCCACCCAAGTCAGTTCAGGCCTACCGCCTCCACCACCGGGATCCTTGCGCAGACATGCCAGAGTGTGACCTCGAGCGGTACGATTCTTCTTCTTCCACCGACAGGAGGAAGAAGAGCCGAGGTCAAGCAGAGCTGGGTCCTAGAAATGGAAATTATGTTCTTACTGTAATTATTGATCTTCTTGGACAGTCTCCATCACTCATTCACACTAGTGGGATAGCACCAGAAGTGCTAAGGACCAAGTGGGAGCCTAAAAGTTTTCAAGAAGGGTCGGCGCCGAGAAAGGACCACGCATGCACGGCAATCATGAGACTAGCTCGCGCCTGTGTAGGCTATCTCGGCGTTGACCTCCAACCACCCTCAGTACCTTTTGGACCGAGGAGGTGCAGCGTGACTAAAGAGAATTACTCATCCTGAGTTTCTGGGCCTGAGATGGCCCAGATGGCCTTGCAAGAAAGGTTAAGAATAATGTCCTCACAGTCTGAATCATAGGACCATGAAGACCAGGAAAGAAATGAGTGAACCCACGGAATGGTGGGGTGTGTGAATGAGTGATGGAGACTGTCCAAGAAGATCAATAATTACGGTAGTACATAATTTCCATATCTTCCTGGACTAAGTCTCCATCACTCATTCACACTAGTGGGAGAGTACCAGTTAAAACCAACAACCCTGAGTAGGGTGGTAGGAGATAGGTTCATTCAGAAAGGACAGCCAAGGACTGTCCTGTTAATAAAAAGAGCCATCTTGTAAGAGCATCTATAACATAGTGCCTACAAGATAAACGCCGAGTTGTAACTTGTCACCTTGCCGACTACAATGGGCACAAATGAAAGTCTGCCAGGCAGCCGCAACCACTCTAAGAAAGTGGCAAGAACCTGGCCTCAAATTTGATCTAGGACCAAATGAATCGTGTCAAAGACATGTACTAATGTAACGTAAAGGACCTCAGGAACTGAAAGAATTGGAGGTAAAGTCTACTGGTTCAGGGTAGACCGAAAGTGCAGATGGAAACCCCACTATCCAGTATGGTTTACCTGCAAACAACAGGTCCAGAAGCACTTGAACCCCTACTTGGTGAGCAAGAGGTCCAGGTGGGTTAGCCCATCAAGGAGAATGGTCTCCACTTAGTCACAGGATCTTCCTGATGGAAGGCCAAGCACGACTTAGAAGCCTCTCGTGGTCTAGTAAAACCAGATCCTACCCATTGTATATTCCAAGAGGAATAATCCTGCCCTGTGTGTACAACTGTAGCAGCAGTCTCTGAACTCTGGGAAGAAAGGAAAAGGTGTACAGGAGGATGTGTCCACTGGGAAAAACATTCCGACAGAAAAACAGGGGCTGGATTTCTAAGGTCAATAGAGGCAGATGTGGCCGAGGAGGACGCTGCAGGACCAAGTTAGGGCTAACCCATTTGTTGAAGTGACTGAAAGAGGCAGTGACTCAATGCAGTGAGGCACTATCCACTCTGGCTTTCCTGAAAGGAGTAGGAAAGGATTCTAGTTCATTTGCTGAAAAGAAACATCACTACTCCCTCTTGCACTTGAAGAGGATAGCTTCGTGAGCGACTGGCATGGACCAGAGCGCAGGAACCGAAGGTGTGAATATTTGAGAAGCTTCCTCAGAAAAAGGACCTACTTGACCATCCATCAAGAAGGAGGAAATCACCTGTTAAATTAAGCAAGCAAGGAAGAAGGAACCTGAGTTCTGACTCAGTGGAACTCAGTGGAGAGTCGCTTCTGCTGCTGTAAGGCTCTGTTCAGAGAAGAAAGCCTGATAAAAAGAAAAGGAATTAACAGACTGGGCAGTCGCCTAGGTCTAGGAAATGTCTCTGAATGAGAGAAATCTCTCAGAGAAAGAGATGACCCATATTGTCGCTGGATCTGACTCCTGCAGGGGAAGAAGAAATCAGGTACTCCTTACCGTATCCCGGAGATGAGCACCTCAGGGCTGAGGAGGAATCTGACCAGATCCCCCAAAAAGAGGGGCAAGTAATTTTTGGTTAGGCCCTGTGCTGTGATAAAACCATATGATACAAATTTTTTTTTTTTTAGTCCGAGCTCAACAAGGCCTTCAGGCTGCTATTTTGAGGATTGTCTTGATAAAAAAAGACGAAGATGTTCTCCATCTGAGTGCGGAAAGAGCCTGAGTGTCCAAACTGAAATCATGACTGGCCTAACAATCACAGCTGAGAGAAGTTAACCACCTGTGCGAAGAAGCCACCAAAGAGGCAATATCACAAGGGGCTATATACCCTTATCAAAGGAGTGGAAGAGTCAGAGCCTTCCACTATTAAATTAAATGTTCCACAGAGTGTAACTGTCTTGACGATTGAAAAGTCTAGACACAGAAGAGTATGGTCCACAGACGCATGTGAAATACTATAGTGGACCCTGTTACTGAGGAACTACTGAAAGGATTTTCCTCACGGACTCTGAGAAGATAGAGATGACGTGCTCTCCAGTATATAAAATGAGCCATCCGCTCATGCATTGACCAGAAGGACAGGGAAGGACCCATCTAGATGCACTTACCCCAGAAGGACCTCCAAGAGAGGTCTAGGTCAGAGCCACTAGAGACTCTGCCAACAGGAAGGATGTCGAGGAGCTTGGTACCATGGTAGGGAGAAAGTGCTGAGCAGAATGAGATTCATGGCAGAGCAATACAGCAGAGTTCCATAGAAGAAAACCGCTGGATGACACAAGATCCCACATAGACCATCACCACTTAAATGTGTGGAAAAATAATCCACAGAACAGGAGTTCATTCTGCGATAAACATCCCACCACAAGTTCTGTGGAAAGGCGCCTGAAAGGAAAAATGTTCACTAATTCTGCCATACAGCACCCACTAGCACCTGTGTGGCATCAGGAGCACTCGTGGCACAGGAGGGCACCAAGCAGTGCCTATTCCAACCTGGGTGATACCCAAGGGCAGCCATGGTAGTATCCGGAGGAACTCCTGGCACTCATGTAGCAATGGCACTCGAGGGCACCTCTAACACCCATGGCACCATGGCACCAATGGCACCCATGTCAAGAATGGCATCCGAGAGCACCAATGGCACTCATGGCACCTGGAGGGCACCAGTGGCATCCATGGGCACCTGCAGTGCCACCGTGCACCCAAAGGTGTCACCCCAGTACCCAAGGCACCAGTGGCACCATGGCACTTGAAGCATCCATGGAACCCATGGGTGCCCACAGCATCACCTGTGGCACCCATTGGTGTGCCTGGCACCACCCTGGCATCCCTGGCACCCATGGCACCTGTGTGTGCCACCCGCAGCACCGCAGGTGCCTGGTGCCACCCGTGGTGAACGGCACCGCCCGCTGGAGCACAGCACCATCCGCTGGGTGCATGGCACCACCCGTGGGTGTGCAGCACCACTGACGGCACCAACAACCAGTGGCAGCAAAGGGAGCACCCACAGCACCACACAGAGTGATGGTGCCGACCCATGGTGCTGACTAAGGCACAGCGCCACCAAGGCCCCGAGCAGATGGCGCCGAACCTCGCACTGACCAAGGCACCGACCCACAGCTCGAGGCACGGCGCTCTACATGGCACCGGAGCCAGCTCTGAGGCACGGTGCTGACCATGGCGCTTGAGCCTCGCCACCAAGGAAAAATGCCAATGGAAATCCTGAAAGGGGAGAAGGAAAAGGTGGTGCCCGTGCAGCCCCTGCATGGAAAAGGGAGAGGGTAGGCATGAGGGGTCGATGATGGCAAAGGCTCCCAGAGGGCACCTCACCATACATGATCCAATCAACCCAGCTCGGTCCAATGGCTCCGAGGCCCAGAGGTCCCAAAATCAGGAACAGAGCCAGGAAAACTGGAAAGTCGAACCCCTGATCCATAGGAGCGACCCAAAGGTAAAACTGCTCACCGGAGCTCCAGCGAGGGCAGAGATGGAGCTCAGAGTTAAGAAAGCAGCCATTAGGAGTGGGGTCAAGAGGAACCCACCAAAGTCGGTTTGGGCCCCATCGCCTCCCAGACAACATTCCTCGTGCAGACATACCAACGGGCAACCTCAAGCGGCATCGATTTTTCTTCCTCGAACGAGGAAGAGGAGCTCAAGGTCAAGCAGAGCTGGATCACCAGAACCATTAGATTTGTGCTTCAGAGGACTGACCTTCCTCGAGCACAGGACTGTCCGTAGTCAGACCTCTCGTTAATTAAGGGTGGCGGACCAGACGCAGCCCTCTGCCATAAAAACTTTCAACAAAGTCCTCCTACCATCTAAGGATGACTCGTTGATGGCAGGAAAGAATTTATTTTTTCTTCTTCTTCATAATCTTCTTCTTGTTTGTAAAATAATAAATTACTACTTTAAAATATTAAAACATTAAGAGCCGCTGTCGTATAGATCGAAAACTCGACCGCAGACGCGCGACATCGACATCCAAGCGCACTTGACAGCGGGAGAAAAGAAACTGAGGCGGTTGGAGGGTCGACGCTGAGATAGCCTACACAGATGCGAGCTAGTCTCACAGTGCCACGCATGTGTGGTCCTCTCTCGCGCCGACCCTTCTGAAAACTTTAAGCTCCCGCTGGTCCTAGCACCTCCGATACTATCCCACTAGTGTGAATGAATGATGGAAACTTAGTCTAGAAGATCCACTACTTTTGTGCTTCAGGCAGACTGTCTTCCCCTGAACACCAGACTGCCTGTGGTCAGAAGCCCCTCCTCAAAGGGAGGTGGACCAGACACAGCCCCACTGTCATCACAGCTTTCAAACGAAGTCTTCCTACCATCACCGCTACATCTAAGGTCGACTCGCTGATGGCAGGCTAAGAATTTCTTCTTCTTCATCGTTTTTTAAATAAGAAAAGAAATGAAAATTACGTACCTACCGTAATTCTTGATCTTCTTGTATCTTCACCATTCATTACTGATTGGTTAAGCTGGAGGCGCCGCGACCGCTACAGGAGTTTTTTGTTTTTGAGTCGGTTTCAATGGCGCCCGCCGAGGACCCACGATCACGCCATGAGCGTAGGGGCGGCCGCTAGGTGAGCAGACCTCCTCCATCTCAGTTCTGGTAGCGGAGAGGCTAAAATAAAGTGTAAGAAAAAGAAGTGAGGCAAGAGAGCCGAGGGATAAAAAAGGAAAGGAAATAAACTGAAAAAGGAATAAGCCGATGGAGAATAGACAGAGGAGAGAGAATTCCCACCCTAAGGGACCGCAGGGCCTCCTGTCCGGGCGGCCTAGGGAGGAACAGTGAGAGGGACAGGAGTAGAAGAAGAAGAGGAAGAAGAAGAAAGAAAGAAAGAAAGAGGCATGTTGAGAGGGATAACAGTGCCCATCGAGCATTGTTGGTTGAGAGGCTTAAAGGCTCGAAACCAATAAGGGAGCAAGAATCCCAGTTGTTAGACTGAGAGAAGGTTCACCAACCTTCTGAACAGATCCAAGTGAGGGCAGACTCTCTGAACTCTCAACATGCCAAGTCCCTTCCTCCTAGGTGAGGGCTCCTAGACTGTCTGAGCAGAACCTGTTCCGCAGAGTGCCCATCCAGGAAGAGGACTAAGTCCCTTAGCACCTTGTTAAGTGCTAACACAGAGTGTATGGATAGACTATGCCTTCTCAAGGCAGTTTGTATGAAAAGTAAAGAGGAACTCAATCAGACTTGCGAGGGCAAGGCAGACAGAGCTTGAAGCTGACAAGTTTAGTCAGCAACTGGAGAAGCTTGAAAATACCTGCCAGGGGGATTCAAACTTTGAGGAGGCCAAGACAGGGCATGGCCACCAGGCTGTGAGACTACATGACCTGAAGAAGGTAAGGAATCACACCATAGGGCAGTCAGAAAGAGTTCCCCAGAATTAAAGAAATTTGCAACCGCACTCGCTCTCTACCTTGAGGAAGAAAGTGAATCCATTCACAAGAATGGGGAAAACCCAGAAAAGTTTTTTTTTTTTTGGCATAAAGACCAAGGGGAGAGAGGAACGAGAAGGGAGGGGAGATGCTACGAAGGAGGCCACTGAGGGAAGGTGGGTGGGTATCAGTAACTAATGGTGAAGATACAAGAGAAGATCAAGAATTATGGTAGGTACGTAATTTTCATATCTTCCCTTGTCAATCTTCACCATTCATTACTGCTTGGGTGAGTACCAAGCCCCCTGAAAAAAGGGGTAGAACCCTGAGGGAACAAGACCCCAGCCTCCTGCTGGTGAAAAACAGAAGGGAAGACCCTGGCTAATACGGAGAGAAGCCTAAGTGGGAGAAGAGCTAGGAGGTGCCCCCGAGGATGGGGAGACGGAGGAAGCCCCATGCAGAAGTCTCCTAGCTCTGAAGGAAAAAAGACGGGTCCCTGAAAGCGGCGCATCACCCCACGCCGGGCCTGGGGTGACAACCTTGAAAGACAAAGCCATGCCGCCCGCCTAATGCAGATCGCTGTCCCGAAGCCTGGAAGCCACCTCATTGGCGCCATAAGATGCCCTTGCTTGGTGCCTTGCCAGCTCCAGGCCTATAGCGGAGAGGCAATAGCCTGTCTGGTTTGCTCCATATCAGGCATTGATGCTAGGAGCTGGGAGAGCATCGACCACAGATGCCGATTGTAGGCAGCGTGGTGAGCCTGATGTGATGCAATGCAAGCCACCGCACGAGAAGAAGAGAACATCTTACTTCCACCGGTCGAATTGTAGGGAATCCGAATCCAGTGGGCAGTTGTGCCTGGCGGCGGCACCCAGAAGGAGTCTCTAGGTACACCAGACCCGAGGATGGGTTGGGAAGGGTACCCAGGATTCCGAGGGGCACAATACCTTCGACGACAGTCTGCCGGGCTGGAGAAAGGGTGGCTGGCGACTCGCCAGGAATGGATAGACGCCTCCTGGAAGGGGATAGGCCAGGAAGGTACCACCAGGTGCTGGGCACTGAATTCTCCAAGGAATTCATGTGTCTTCCGTTCAGTATTGTCTCGCTAATGTAAGAGATTCAAGATCCTCACCATCCTCGAAAGGAATCGCTGATATTCCGTGAAATCAGTGTCGAAGAAAGATGAGCAGGGGTTCCTCTCCTCAGAGGAGGAAGACGAGGATGATGGAGAGCTTGAATGTCCAGAAGATTCCTGCGCGGTGGGAGAGTCGAAAGACCCGCTCATGCATGTATCTAACGATGAGGGGAAGGCCGCCAGAACCTCTGAACTGCTCCCAGGATAATGGACCCGTGAGGACCCGATATGGCCCAGAAGAGTGGGGGTGGATGCAAAGGTACTGGAGAAGGGCACCTATGAAGAGGCAACTGACCTCTCTGCCAGGGCTCTGAAACCGGGGAACGGAGCCTGAGCTGGTGGGATCCCGGACAACAAACCAGGCCGCAAGACGGGACCCAGAGGATGCGATTCCTGGAAGAGCCCTGGGGATCTTCCCTGTGATGAACCGGACTGCATGGATCCAGAAGGGCAGTCCACAGCAACGCCACCGGAGGGATCCCCGGGCCCAAGAGGGAAAGGCGGGTTCAGCGTCACGGCTCCAGCCACCCCACAAGGGGTGGCTGGCGAGACCGAGGCAACCGCCCCTCACCCTTGACCCCCGGACTCGAGAGAGCCCTCCTCCCGACTGCAGCATTCCCCCACCCTGAGAGGCGGCAGCACCTGGGAGGGTAGCTGAGCTGCCGCCTTCCTCAGTCCCCACGACATCACTCCCAGGACCCAGGGCCACCCCTAACCCGAGGGCCCTCAGGAGAGGATGGGAGGGGGACAGAGGGAGGGCCCGCTGTGCCACCTAGCACCCCTGCCACTGGGGACCCTGACCCTGAAGAGTCAGGGTGCCAGGATGGTCCACATCTGAGTCATCGACCGAAGAGGACGAGACCAGCAGGACCTCAATGCTGGCAACCCCAGGGGTCCCCGGAGCAATGGTGCCACGATGGCACCGGTGCCAGGGACGGCACCGGAAGACCCCAGCCCACTCGGCGACAGCCAGGTCCGTCCTGCCCCTGCCGCACCAGGTAGGCCCATGGCACCGCCTCCTGGCATCGGACCCCAACCCAGCGCTGCCAAGAGAGCAAACCGGCCTGCGCAGTCCCAGGCCAGGGCAGCGCTGCTTATGGTGCCGCCTCGATCACCGTGCCGGATCCGAAACAGCGCTGGAGGGCGGCTGAGGGTCCACCGTGCCAGGCCCAGCAATCGTGGGCCTTGACACTGAGGGAGCCTGCACTTCCGAGGAGGTGACTGACAAGGCGGTGTCCCTGTCATGGCCCCGGAGGGACCACGACGCTCCCCGACACCGCGAGAGAAGCTTCCTCTTCAGCAAGAGAAGAGGAGGAAGCTTCTCCTCTGTGGACCGAGTAGGCCCGAGGGGACCCAGGGAAGAGCCCAGACACCTTACCTGGGAATCCTTGAGCGACGCCGGCCCCTGAAGGTCGGGCGGGCTTGCCGAGCTTGAACGCGACGGACTTCGAGGACATGACGGTCCATGGAGAAACAAGCGCCGACGCGTCCCATGCTGTGGTCAGGTCCCAGGCAACGGAGACAGACATCATGCCGGTCCGAGATGGAAAATGCCGCCACAGGAGCACCGAGCATAGGGCGTGGCCCGCCGACTTACGCCTTGCTCCCGAACCGGACATGATGCGATCTAAACAAGGAAAAAAGATAATAAAGCACTCGCCCGTAGTATAGAAAGAAAAGGAACAGTCTTACCGGATACGCGCCGAGTGGGACGTGGAAACTTGAGAAGCGAGGAGGTTGTTGAGGAAACCGAGAATATTAGCGCTACAGCGCAGCAGGTGCAGCCTCGACGGCAGGAGAAACAGAACTGAGATGGAGGAGGAGTTCGGCACCTAACGCCGCCTCGCAGTGACGTGATACGCCGCCCTGGAGGGCGCCGCCCGCTGAGCTGACTCAAAAAACAAACAATCCTCAGAAGGGTGCGCCATTCCGCTTAACCCAAGCAGAGTAATGAATGGTGAAGATTGACAAGGGAAGATCACTAAAATGGTAAGTTAAACAAATACTGAACGGCTATAGCTGCTATTGCATAGACGAAGACTTGAGTCCCAGCAGGCGAGAACGTCATCATCGAAGCACACTCGATGGCAGGAGAAAAATAATTGAGTCAGTTGGAGAGTCAATGCCGACATAGCCTATACAGTCCCATGGCACCACATATGCGTGGTCCTATCCTGGCACCGCCTTGGCTCCCTCGGGTCCTAGCACCTCTGGCGAGTTCCCATTAGTGTGAATGAGTGGTGGAGACTTTCAGACCAGGAAGATCCTGTGTTTCACTCTGTCCAGGGAACTACTTCCACTGCCCTGTTTTTGAGAAGGCCCATTATCTCTGAAGTGAGGAGGTCTGACTGAGCGGTCAACAAAGTGTGTTGCCACTTGAGTGGTAGGTCTGGAGGATCTCTGAAAAGTTGAGAGCATGCCTCCTGAACTATTTTGAGGACCCACTTGTCTGTGGCGATAGACCTCCGCTGGCTGTAGACTAGAGTCAGATGTCCTCCCACTGCCGAGGAGGGCTCACTCTGGCAGCTGAGGCTGAACTGGTGCCAGATTCTCAGAAAGAGGCACTGGCACTTTGGACCCTGTGCCTTCTGCTGAACTTTTCTTTCAGCTAAAGAGACTGAAGTTTGTTTGGGGCTCCTCTGTCTCTTCCTTGAAAGGGCTACTTGTTGCAAAAGAAATGAAAATTACATACTTACCATAATTCTTGATCTTCCTAGATATCTTCACCATTCATTACTGGTGGGATCTCAGTTGGAGGTGCCCAGTCCTGGGGAAGCTTATAGCTTTAAGCTTTTCAGCTTTTCTCTGGAGGAGGGCCAACATCGGGAACGGCACTGCCCTCAAGACTGATGTATTACGTGGCACTCGTGGGTTGGTCAGTAACCAATGCCGCCCTCCACCACCTCAGTTCTGCTCCCTGGTAAGGGAATTAGACATAGAGGAAAAAGGAGGGAGGGTGGGGCAAGGGAGCCCAAGGGACAGAAAAAGAAAGGATATAAACTGAAAAGGAACAAAGACAACCACAGGAGAAGGAGTAGGGTTCTAAAAGTTCTGGGTAGGGAGACCCCAACCACTGGGCAGGCCAAGAAAGAGGGTGAGAGGATGAAGAGGAGGAAGGAAGGAAAGAAAGAGAAAGAGAAAGAGAGAGCATAGAGAGATAAAGGTGGACCCAACAGGGACAACCCTAAAGAAGAAGGGTTGCCACTGTAGACACTTGGTCCACAAGGAGAAGGGGGTCCTCCAGAATCTCTTCCCTCCCTCTATAATTGCACAGGGTGGATAAAGGAACCATGCTGGGCAAGACCCTTGCTCCCCAGGTCACACCTTGAAATGAGCCTGGCTCAGTGTGCCTTTCCAGTTATCAACTTTTAAATAAATAAATAAATTCCAGGGCGATCCACAGAGTAACGACACAGAAAGTGCCAAGCAATGGGATAGATAATTCCTGTTCCTTCCACTTAAGTCACCACCTCTTGGTCCACAAGGTGAAGGAAGGTCCATGAGAATTTCTTCCTTCCTCTCTAAATGCATGGGGTGGGGAAAGGAACCATGGCGGGCAAGATGCCCTGCTCCCGGGTCACACCTGGAAACAAGGCCCGGCTCAGTGTACCATTACTGGTTATCAACTTTAAATAAATAAATTCCAGGGGCGAGACCCAGGAGTAGCTGAGTACAGGAAAGGATTTAAGAGGCAAAAAGCTCTACTGGCCCCAAAGATCCACAGAGTATGTGACACAGAATGTGCCAGGCATTGGGATAGATGATCCCTACTCCTTCCACTTAAGGTCACCACCGCCTTGGTTCACAAGGAAAAGAGGGTCCACTAGAATCTCTTTCCTCCCTTATTGCATAGGGGTGGGAAAGGAACCATGCCAGAGCAAGATCCCTGGACAGGAGAGGAGTCACCTGCCAGGTGAACCCCAGATCCCCGAGTAGATTGCCTAACCCCTGAGCCTAGCACCACTGGCAAGCTGGCACTTATTCCCTTCAAGAAAGGAGCAAGGGACTTGATAGAAGGAGGTCCGAGGGGACCTTGTTCTGCAGGCAACCCGAAGTGGGTCACCAACAAGAAAGAAAGGAGCGCCCAAAGGCTCCAAGGTAGGAAGAAGAGGTCCCCAGGGCCCTACTTGCCCTACACTGACCAAGATGAGGACTCGATAAGACAGGGGCCACCCTGGTGCTCAAGGGGACAAGGAGAGGCATGGAAGATAAGAACAGTCTAAGAGGAAAAACAGGAAGAAAACTCCCGGCCCATGCAGTTGCCCCGAAGGAGTCCTAGCCAAGGCCATAAAGGGCCTCCAATAGCCTCTGACAAAGGAGAGCCTCCTGCCTGCCTTCTCCCAAATGCCCCAGGAGGTGCCAGAAAAGGTCTCTCGGAGGAAGAAGGTCAACAGGGAGGAGGCACCACCCAGAGGTTTGGCCATTAGGGCATGGTGGGAGAGAAGCAGTAATGAATGGTGAAGATAGGAAGATCAAGAATTACCGTGAGTACGTAATTTTCATATCTTCCTGAGATCAATCCTCATCATTCATTACTGGTGGTGAGTACCAAGTACCACAACTGTGGTGCAGGCACCTCCCTGAGGGCTAAATTTTCCCTCACCCTCCTGTGTGGGATAAACACAGGGAGGAGGGCCACTTGGGCCTGATGAGGCCCTCAGACTGGTCAGGACAAGGCGGAGACTCCCGCTGCCTGGGAAAGGCAGGCGCCCGCCAACTCACGCCTCACCCTACAGGAATAAAAGAGGGCTTTCTGGAAGGGAGTGGCAATCAAATGACAGCGGGTCAGGGTGATAACCTAGAAAGGTGAAGCCATGCTGTCTGCCCAATGCAGACTGCAGTTCCTGCCAGTCCGAAGTCACTCACTGGCGCCATAAGGCACCCCTTGCTTGGTGCCTTGCTAGCTCAGACCATGTGCAGGATGGCTGATAGCCTGCCTGGTCACCTTTGAGTGAGGCAAGGATGCCAGAGGTTGTTCCAGCATCATCTACAGATGCCTAGCATGGCAGTCTGCTGTGCCTGGTGCGCTGAGATGCAGAGGAGAAAGTGCACCACCAAGAAACCTTTCATGCCAGCGGTCAAACTTGCGAAGTCGAACTCTGGGGGCGGCGTGCTCTTGGGGTATAATGCCTGGAAGGGGTATCCAGGAGCTCCACTCCTGAAGAGGGAGAGGCATAGTACTTGTGATGTCAGTCCCTTGGGCTGGAGAAGGGCAGAGGGTTGCTGCCAGACCTGAAGCATGCCTCGTGAAGAGATGAGGCCATGGAGGGATGATAAGGTTTCGGCATTAAGTCCTCAAAGAACTCGCACTCCACAAGGTCGGAATTGTGGCTTGCAAAGTGAGAGGTGGGGCTCCTCTAGCATACCCAGCAGGAATCACTGATAGTTGGTGATATCAGCATTTGAGGACAGTGGACAGAGGGATCCTCTTCCTTGGGGATGAAGATGAGGAGGCTGAGGATCCCAGTTCAGAGTCTGGGGGTGTATGGAGGCTCAGGTCTAAAATGACCTCATCCAGGGCTCTAATATAGTGAGGGAAGGCAGCTGCTAACGCCTGAACTGTTCCCAGATCATTGGCCCTGAAGGGCCACAGAGGCCTGGGATTGTGTAGGAGGAGGAGGAGGCAGAGGAACAGATGAAGGTGGAGAAGTCTGGTGAGCCAGAACAGGACCTCCGCTAGGGCTACGAGATCACACAGGGGACCCCACTCAAGGAGGGGGGGCTGTGCAACTCACCCACTGCAGGACGCCCAACCAGACGGGGGGGAGGGCAGCCAAAGTGGTGCCTGTGAGACAGGACCCCAAGGGCAATTGGAGACAGTCTGCCCCTTGTGGGTGGCCCTGTCCCCACCTGCTGCAGGCCCTACCAGTTTGGGAGAAAAGAGAAGGGTCAGTAATGTGCTCCTCCCAGAGCCACCAGCTGCCCTGGAAGGGGGCCTGTATGCCAACCTCGACCTCCTCAACCCCACCTCACCAGATAGGACCTGCTCCTTGGCTGGTCTCTGGGTACCAGAGACAAGGGTTCCAAGATAACAGTGCCAGAATCCATCCCGAACCCACCCCACACCAGATGATTCAGCACTGAGCACAGCGCAGGAACCAGACCCAGCACGGAGTTGGCACTGGACTCTAACCCAGTGCCGCCTCCTCCCTGTAGCTGGAATTGGTGCCGGCAGTGTCGCTGGTGCTGCAAGCTGCACTGAGGCCACAGGAGGAGATGGTCCCAAGGACAGATCCAAAAGGACAGTGGCTAACCCCATAGTATGAGAGACTGATAGACTAGATATAGAGAGCGAGGGACTCCTGGGAGACAGGCAGCCAGTCAGAGTCATCCTGATTATCCTCCTCCAAAGTGGAAGAGATCAAGGAGACTGCCAAAGAGGCCACCCAAAACTCTCCCTCTCCCTCTCCCGGCACTGTGAATGGTACCAGAAGGGACCTGGCACTAACAGCAGCACTGTCTCACCACCAGCACCAAGGGAGGTGTCAGCAGCTGAAATGGTGCCAGCAGGCAGCATCGAGGGATCCACTGGCTCAGGCCAAGCATGTAGCTGTGACCCCGACACTGGGGGCATCTGTGTCTCTGAGGAGACAACGGACCATGAGGGTGCTCAGCTGGCCCCCCACAGTAGGCTGACTGTCCACCCGACCCCTCACACAGGCCTCCCGCTTCAGTGAGACTAGAACTGGTGGAGGTGTGCTCCTCGGTATGTATAGTACTGAGGGACACCGGGACGGGCCCAAAGTCCTGGCCTTGGCATCCTGGGACCGATGACATCCTCTGAAGGTGGGACAATGCCAACTCTCCTTTAGAGCATGCAACTTGAGGACCTGGCAGTCCAAGTCATGCGATAGACCTAGGCAGGTTAACAACAATTATAGCAGTCCGTCCACGGTCATTGGCCTGCCTCAGGGGCACTGACGCATTGGGGCACGCCCGCCTTTAATTTTGAGAAAGGCCCGAACCGACATAATCATGAGCGAAAAACAAAATAAAACAGACTCGATGCCACAGTTCTTGATAGAAAGAAATAAAAGGAGTGGTTTTACCAGTTTTCTGGAGTAGAAGGAAGTTTATAGAGCCAAGTGAGCAGCAGTGGCAAAGCTACACAGACAAAATTTGATAACAGCTTCAGCTCCTCACAGGTGATGCAGCCTCGATGGCGGAAAAGAAAAACTGAGGTGGTGGAGGCCAGCAATGGTTACTGGCCAACCCACAACATCGGCATCGAGGGCAGTGCTGTCCCCGATGTCAGCCCCTCCTCAAGACAAAAAGCTATAAGCTTCCCACATGGTCTCGGCACCTCTGGCTGAGATCACACCAGTAATAAATGGTGAAGATTGATCTCAGGAAGATCTGATGGTTCCTGCTCTCTTAGGAGCTGAAGGAGCTGGTCTGGCTGTTTTGATGGTAGTCCTGGTTGAGAGGCCTCAAGTGCTTGCTCCACCTGTTGGCCAAACAGATAGGTACCATCAAAGGAACATTTAGAACCTGCTGCTGGCATCCAAAGAGAACTCTGCCATGTGGAGCCAGGAATGTCTCCCAATACAGATTCCAGGAGTTGCCACTCTGGACACCATATCATACTGCGTCCATAGATGCTTTTAGTTGATGGCTATTGCACTCTATTCCATGGCTGACAGTTTGAAGAATTTTAAGCCTGGAGTCAGACTCTGGAAGATTCTCCAAGAGATTTAAAGGTGTTCCAAAGGACATACTCATACTGAGAGAAGTGTCCATGATAGCTGGCTATATGCATGCTCAGAGTAGCAGTTGAAAAGGGCCTCTTCCCATAGTATCTATCTTGCATGAATCCTTATAGATAGGACATGCTGTCACTTCTTGTGGTAGGACAGCTTTATTGTGCACAAGAATAACCAATGCATCTGCAACTGGTTGCGAAGCTAGAATAGGCTTCTCCCTAAGAGGGACATACTCGATCTATGCCCTTACACACAGAAAGGATAGAGGCAGGCCTAGTCCACACAGCTTCAGACAGAGTCTCGAAGAAGGCTGGAGGAACAGAAAGGCATAAGTAATAATAATAGCTGACAGGGTGGGCGGTATTGGGCTATACCAGACCCCCAGAGTTCAATGAATTTAGCCACAGGCTGAGGGCCTCATAGCCCTGGAAGGTCTTGTATAGCCCATACCACCCACCCTGGAGGGTATTATTGCACTTAGAAAATGGGTTATTTGTGACATTTTTATAAAATATAAAAATATTAAAAAAAGCATTTAAAATTACTAGAAATCAATAGAAATGAATGTACCTGTAAAGTAGTGTAGTAGTGCCAGTGCCAGTAGAGGGTGCTGTTGTTTTGTAACAACTGTTTCCAGAATCACTATCTTTTAGATAGTGTCTTGGCTTTCCTTGCTTCCACTCCCAACTTCTACCTGGAAAGTGTGATCGCCTCCCCCCCAACACACACACATACACACACTCTCTTTCTCGTCCGGGACAACATGATCACAACCTCACCCTACTTACTACCAGGAGGCATAATTTTCTTGGGAATTTGAAGTGCTAGTAAAAATAAGGATTTTGTTTTCCTATTTTAACTTTCTGATTCCCAACTCACCCGTGTTCAACCATCTGCCTCTCCGCCCAGCTGTTGCTACTATTGAATGGATTGGGATCCTGCCTGATCTCTCGCATGCTGGTTAACAGTTACAGAAAGAAGAAGACATAAGAGCTGTGTGGCTATGGTGACACCCGGAAGAGTGACACACTAAAGGATCAAAAAGGTGACCCCCACAGAAAGTAGCCTGCTGTTGCATACTGATAGCAAGTGGGAGTAAATGCGAGCACGGAGAAGCTTAAGAGGTTCAGTGTATTCTAAACTGACAGTCTGCAGAGCACGAAAAACATTAGATCATTTTTAATCATGACAATACAATTGCTCTGGAGTTAACATCGCAGTAAAGTCAGATGGGGTAGTCTTCATGGTGGGCTGGGGGTGGGGTGATACTTTGCCCTGTTAAGGAATGAGTGCTGCCAGGTTGGAGCTTACAATTTAGCGGCTGGTTTTTGGAGTGAGAGATAAGATGTGTAGTGACGGAGTGTTTAGGACAGTGACACTTCATGCAATTTTTTTTTTTAACTTTCTTTTATTTTATTTCAGTTCAAATGTGTTTACCAACAATTGATACAAAAGTTAATACACGGGTCTCCTGGATCATACATTCAGATATACATATCATGAGCTATTTTTATATTATTTGATATTTTTGTCTAGGTATTAAACAATTCCATCATTCCTAACCAACTCTTTCCTTAAACTCTGCAACAGTAGAGATATTTACTAACCACCATTCCATTTCATATTTTGTCGTTAAGTTCCCAGGTCAGTTCTTGATGCCTCATAAAAACATCTAGAGACCTTTCAAAGACATACCAAATATATAAGAAATAATATCTCTTACAACTATATATGATTCTTACATATTAATAAATAAAAAGAGGGTAAAACGCAAAAAGATGAGTGAGACCTTGTTACATTTACATCAGCTGTCCAGGAGGGTCATAAATAGAGCTTTCTTGCCCAATTCTCAGCTCTTGCCAACCAGAGGTGAGGACCTCAACTCAACCCTGCTGAGGCTATCCTCGCCCACTGTCATACGGCCCACTCCGTCCCTTCAAGAAATGGCATCTGCCGGACCAGTGCCCCTGCCCACCGAGTTCAGGACTACCAGTCCTGCCTTGATCTCCAGCTACCCGAGTTAGCTCTGGAGGAGCTGTTCCAAGACTGGGATTCCCTGTTTTTTCTTTATATTCATAAAAGGGTAGCCATCTTGTGTTAAATTTGTCTGTGGATAGCCTCAATTGGGACGTGATAGCCTCCATTCCCTGAATTGCCTCAATGTTTCTAAGCCAAGCTTGCAAGGAAGGAGAGGGTACCAGAGTCCAATTCTGCATGATGACTTTGAGGGCTGCTCAATTAGAATGTAAAAGGTATTTTCCTGCGAACTCTTGATTTCCTCTGGGGAGCCCTAGCACCATATTTTCAAATTTCAGTGGAGTAAGGAGGATAAAATTGAGGTCACCTCCCCAACGATATTGCTCCAAAAAGGGTGATTTTGGACAGTCCCAGAAAATATGGTAGTGCGACCCTAATGAGTCACACCCTCTCCAGCATTTGTCAGAGAAGAGCTTATTATAATGAGCAGATATTATTGAGGTTCTAAAAACGGATATTAATTTTCCATTTGAATTCCCACCATGAGGGTGAGTTGGTGGTTTTATTTTTATGCCAGATACTTCTCCATTCCGTCCGACAAAGAGAGGTTGCCTCTGAGTCCCACCTCCCTCCATCTCCTCTGTACTGCCACCATCCCTCTATCTTCCATCAGTATTCTGTAAATTTGTGATATGAATGACCTAGTGTCCCTGGAAATACTTTTCTGATAAGTCAGTATAATGGGAGCAGCTGGTCTCTGGGATACCTCAGTGAGACCAATTGTGTTGGAGATATAAGAAAAATTACTCACCTTAGTAATTGCTTTTCTTCTCATGGAGTCTTGCTATATTAGGACCATTGCAGTCATTCCCCACACTTGAACTGCCCTGGAGAGAAACAGTTAACTCCAGAGTGATCTGAGTTCCACAGCGGAGGGCGTGTTCAAAGCTCTCATCTGGCTAGTTTCAAATGAAACTGTCAGGTTCTTTACTGAGCTAAACCAACATAGCAAGTCTGTGTGGAAAGCTCTACACTAGCCATTGGCTACCTACCATTAGTAGAATACGAACAATCACAGAATAATAACAATATTTATTGTTAGGATCACCTCTTAAGCACTAATAGGCCCCTCTCCCAAAAGACTCAAGTCCAGAGAGGGACCATCTACCACATAACAAAAATAGAAATACCTAGTTCCTAACCCAAAGGAAACAAGGCGGGGGGGACTAGAGAGACTAAAATGGCATGACACAGTGCTTGCACTAATTTACAACCCCATACCCAAGTAGGAGTTCTGAGAGGGTAGGGAGGGGTGGTTGTCTAATATAGCAAGACTCCATGAGAAGAAAGCAATTACTAAGGTGAGTAATTTTTCTTCAAACACCATGAAGTCTTGCTATATTAGGACCATTGCAAAACACAGCAGTACCTCCATGGAGGAGGGTCAGAACCTACTTAGGAAATAGGCTTTGAAGCACAGCTGTGCTAAAACGAGCATCTCTCCTGACTGATGTCCAGGGAATAATGCTTGCAAAGGTGTGAACTGTTTTCAAGGTAGCAGTTGACAAATTTCCAAAATGGGAATATCTCTAGCAGCCGCTAGAGATGCAGCTGTACCCCTGGTGGAGTGAGCCCTCAGTCCTGAGGGGTTCCCTACCTAGTTTTGGTAACAGAATTGGATACAAGAGACAATCCACCTTGCAATTGTCCTCTTAGTGGCAGGTCTCCTTTGCCAACCTCTCCATAGGTAAGGAAGAGTTGGAGGATTCGAACCTGTGACCCTTGGTAATGCTCCACATAGTAGCTTAGGGCTCTTTTGACGCCCAAGCTGTGTAGTCTCCTTTCACCTGAGGAAGAATGCTCAGTGAAAATACTGGGAGAGAATGGACTGGTTCAGATGAAAATCTGAAACCACTTTGGTAAAACTTTCTGTTAGTCCTGAGGACTACCTTATCCCTGTGAAAAGAAATAAAATCCATTTCCACTGAAAGGGCTTGCAATTCACTTATACGTCTGGCAGAAGTGATAGCCACTAGAAAAACAGTTTTCCATGTTAAATACTTGAGATCTGCAGAAGAAAGGGGTTCAAAGGAGGTTGCATTAACTGAGCAATGCAAACATTCAGGTCCCAGGCAGGGCTGGTTCCTAAAGGGAGGGTTAGTGTGAAGTAACCCTTAAAAACTTGGAAAACACAGGGTGAGAGGAAAGAGAAACAGGCTTCCCTGCAGAAATAAAGGCAGAAACAGCTGCCAGATGAACCTTCAAGGTAGCTGGTCTAAGGCCTAGGGAATTTAGATGGGCCAAATAGTCCAGTAAAGTGGCCAAGTCAGCAGATTCTGGCACAATTTGTTTCTCCGAACACCAGAAGAAGACCTCTTCCACTTAGAATTGTAAGTGGTCTAGTGGAAGGCTTCCTAGAAGCCTTTAAAATATCCAGGACCCCTTGAGAAAGGTGCAAATCAGCAATTCTAATTCCTCAAGAACCAAGCCTTGAGGTGGAGGATTTGAGGTCCGGTACCACACTCTCCCCTGTGCACAGGTCAGCAAGTCGTGGGTCCTGGGCAAGGTCAGGGAGGGTGGATTGTCAGGGACAGGAGAAGAGGATACCAGGGCTGTCTGGCCTAGTCTGGAGCAATCAGAACCACTTTGCAGGGCTGAGTTCTGATTTTTACCAATACCCTGAAGAGGAGAGGAAGGGGGAAAAGCATATAGAATTTCCCTTCCAATCCAGCAGAAAGGCATCCAGGGGACTGAGCCCAGCACTGGAGGCCTGCAGCAAAATAGAGGAAGTTGATGGTTGTCTGGGGCTGCGAAGAGATCTATCTGAGGGTGCCCCATCTGGCAAAGACCGACCCCAATACCTGAGGATTCAGAGACCATTCGTGATGGCCCTGGGAAATCCTGCTGAGAGCATCCGCCAGGACATTGTCCTTTCCTGGAAGGTGAATTGCGATCAGGGAGGTGTTTAGGGAGTAAGCCAGAGACCACAACTTCATTGCTTGCACAAGGCTGATGACCGAGTGCCCCTTGCTTGTTGATGTACCACATTGTTGTGGTGTTGTCTGTCCTGATTTGAACTACTTTGTTCTGGACAACAGTTGCAAAAGCCTGAAGAGCTAAAAGAACAGCTCTGAGTTCCAAAAGATTGATGTGGAGCAGAGATTCCTGGGGGACCACACCTTGAGTGGAAAGGTCACCCAGTGAGCCCCCACCCTAACAGGGAGGCATCCGTGGTGAGGGTGAGGGAGTGTGAAACGGGTATAAAGGGAACCCTTGAGTAAGATTGCTTGATCCTGCCACCACTGAAGGGCCAAGATCAGGGTTTTGGTCACGGACTAATTTGGTAAGGGGTCCCTCCTTTGAGACCAATAGGACCTCAAGTGGAACTGGATGTCCCTCATCTGAAATCTTGCTCCTGCACGACAGCTGTGGAAGCAGCCATGTGCCCAGGAGTTGCAGAAAGTGCCTTGCTGGTCGAGAGACCCGAGGGTAAAGGAGGATGCCAGGGCAATGAGCCTGTCCACTCTTTCCGAGGGAGAAATGCCCTGGCTAACTTTGTGTTCAATTCTGCACCTATGAAAGTTAGAACCTGAACAGGTTCCAGAACTGACTTTGGTAAGTTCAGCAGGAATCCCAGGAAGTGAGAAGCTACTGGGTGACTTGCAAGTGGATTTTACCTGATCTGGAGACTGACCCACTATGAGCCAGTCATCCAGGTAGGGAAACACAGCAATCCCTTGCCTTCTTAAATGAGCCACTACCACAGCTAGACATTTTGTGAATACCCTTGGAGCCGAGGTTAGGCCGAGGCATTGCTCTGAACTGGTAGTGGCCAGAGAGCAGTTCGAACCTGAGGTACTTTCGGTGAGAAGGCCTGATCATGACATGAATGGGCGTCCCTGAGGTCCAAGGAAGCTAACCAGTCCTCTGGCCTCAGGGAAGGCAAAATCATTGCTAGAGTTAACATTTTGAACTTTGGTTTCAATAGATGTTTGTTCAGGTACCTTAAGTCTAAGATGAGCCGCCATTCTCCTGTCTTTTTCGGGTAAGAAAATATCTTGAGTACAGTCCCTTGCCCTGATGGCAAGGGGGACCTTTCCACTGCTTTGCAATCCAGAAGGGAAGAAACCTCTGCTTCCAAAGCAAGGGCTTCTGAAGAGTTTGCAGGTGGAAATTGCCTGGCTCTCATCTTTGGGAACTGTTTGAAGCTGAGAACCAGGCCCTGGCTTACTACTTCCAGAACCCACCTGTCCGAAGTTAGGGACAGCCAGCTCTGGCTGAAATAAGCCAACCTGCCCCCACTGGTACAGGAGAATGGCCCTGGGCACCCCATCAGGGTGCCTGCTTGGCAGCAGCTTTAGGCTGAGGGAGGCGACTGTCTACCTGTGCCCGTCTACCTCTGCCTCTGAAAAACCCTCTGCGAAAAAGCAGAGGAGGCTTGAGATTGGTAAAAGGGCCTGTGGAAAGGCTCACCCTCACCCCTGTGGGCATGCCTTTGTGGAGGGCATGCCCTCCTTAGCTTGGGCACTTTTGTAGGTAGTTCTATATTCATCCATCTTTTTCATATAATTTTCCGTTTGATCACTAAACAGAGAATTTCCGTTACAGGAAAATCCATAGCCTTTGACTGAGTATCTTGGGACAGATTAGTGCATCTGAGCCATGCCAACCTACGGAAAGCTACAGAAGTGGCCATGACCCTAGAGGAAACATCATTAACATCAACAGCAGTATGAAATTGAACTTTGAGGCTTCAATGCCATCAGCAGCCACTTGTTCCACACTCACTAGCCAGCTGGCCCTGGGCCTGCTTGGCTAACTGCAATATAGTGTCCCATCTAGATTTCTGATGTCTAGCCACATAAGCCATATAATTAGCCTGCCTGAGTCCCAAAGAAGCTGCCATATATTGTTTTTTCGCCATGGCATCAATCTTCCTGGAATCCTTATCAGGAGGATGAGGCCAGGGAATATTAGCCTTGTCACAGGCTGCAGCTTGCACCACACCTACATGACTACACTGCTCAGAGAGGAAGTCTGTATCAGGGCCTGATAAGGTATACCTTCTGTCCATTTTTTATCTACAGGAGGGACAGAATGAGGATTTTAAAATCTTTGTTGTTTGCTTCCTAAATGACTTATGCAAAGGAATAGACAACTCCTAGACTCTGGAATATCCATCATTTCAACATAATCAGGCTCCTCTGCTCATCCACAGCCTCTTCTAAAGGAAGCTGGAGGGTTTCTGCAACCTTTGTAAAACATAAAAAGAGAAGGACTCAGACAGCATAGGGGAGATTCTAAAGGTCTATCTGGAGAAATGTCCGTTCAATGGGCACGTCCAGACCTTCCCAGTCACAAACATACTGATCAAATTCCTCCTCCCTCATGTGGTTCATAAAATCCTCAACATCATAATCCTGAACCACTGGGACTGAACGAGCCACCCTTTTCCCAGATGCAGGGGTTCGACAGATCCCTGAGACAAAGATTGGACAATCTGAATGGCTTTAGTTATCTCTGCAGCAGTTGGAGAGACAATTTTGTACTCCAAACCTGCTGATTTCTTTGTCTTTTGCTGGGACTGGTTCCTCTGAACCAGCCTTCCTTTGCCGAGGAAGTCTCGCCTGGTCAGAGGGCACTCCTCTGGTCCAGTGGGTACTGGACCGGGCTGGCCATCCGGTCAGCGGACTTTTGGCCTTCGCCCTGAGCCGCCCAATCTCTTTCCAGGGTGGCTGCAGGAAATTTTACACACCTGGCAGTCTGACAGGAGGTGGTCAGCCTCAGACACTAAACAGTGGTGTGTGGGTCAGCCTTGGCAAAGGCTTCCCCACAGACATCACAGTGTTGAAACCCAGTGGGCCCGGTTTTTCTTTTTGGGTTTCTCAGACATAATGCCAGCCTAACCAAAAACTTGCCCTTTAGATGGCAGTGCCAGGCAAGACACCCTTATCGGTTCCTAACTGCTCAGGTATTTGAAAACCCCAAATAAAAGTTAGGTTTTTTAGAACCAATGAGAACCGGAACCGCACTCTAAAAGCCCAACCAAACAGTTTGACACATATATTTTAATAAACCGATCGGTTCAAAACCGAACCGATAATGAATTTCCACACAGACTTAATTTCTGTACTTACGGTTTACCAGATAGAGCTTTTAACTCAAATGCGGTAAAATAATACTTTTTGCCGGTTCCAATGAACCGAAAATACTCGCTTGAACTGAGAAATGAACCGAGCTGAAGGAGCTGATCTCCGAGCGACTGTTCAGTGAAGCGGAGTAAAGAATTTGACAGTTTCATTTGAAACTAGCCAGATAGAGTTTGAACAGCGTCTGCTGTGGAACTCCAGATCACTCTGGAGTTAACTGTTTCCCTCCGGGCAGTTCAAGTGTGGGAATGACTGCAATGGTCCTAATATAGCAAGACTTCATGGTGTTTGAATGAGTACACTGATAATATATAAAAAGGTCGGTACTACCCAGATGGAACTCAGCTTGCATTTGAGCAAAGGATTTCAGCTGCTCCCATTTACAAACTGCCTGGGGTATTTCAAACCTAGAGTAACCCATTTTCCCTTGAACCACAAGGTTAAAGACTGTAGAGACATCAGTGGTTTCTTCTTGGCAACCCAGCATATTGAAATATCTGGGACTGTACTTGGCCAGGAGCCAAATAGATTTTTCCAATTAAATTTAGAGTCCTTAACATCCACTATTAGACAAGACCTCAATAGATGGGCGTACTTCCCTATCTCTTTGGGCAAAATCAATGTCATCAAGATGAACGTTTTCCGAGGCTTTTCTACCCATTAAATCTTTCGAACATCTGGTTGCGCTGGAGTGGTTTAAAAAACCATCAGATCTTCTCAGCCTTCATTTGGTTGGAAAAGAAGCCCCGATAGCTTATGACAAACTCTCAACATCGAAATTGAAAGGGGATTGAGACTTCCCATTTAGGACTCTATTATTGGGCCAGTCATCTAAACAAGTATTTACAGTGGCTTAGAGGACTACCCCAGCAGGTGCAGTCCTACACTCCCATTTGGCTCCAAATAGAGAAGAGCCTAATACATGCCCATGGGCTCTCCCTGCTGCATTATTACATGTTAATCCAAGGTCTCTATCTCCCACTTTTAAAACACTCCTGGAGCATTATCCGCTCAGTATCCACTACAGCTCTCCTCTTTCCTGAAGTATAAGCATATCTTGAACCCAACTCAACCTTGGTGGGTAATCCCAATCTCACAATTGATGGTAGGCCATTACAGTTGAGATGGATCCCTGATAGGGAATTGTTCTCTCTCCCTTCTGAAACCAGATGGCCAATGGTTAACCTCGTCTGAAATCTCGACAAATTTCATATTCCGAACTCATGATCTTTAGAATATACCAGTTGCGACACCTTATAATAAAATGTTTTGTAATGCACCACCAATATCCCTGAGATTACCTTTCTCGAATTAATCCCCATGTGGGCCTCCCATACACTGTTTCAAATTGTATGAGATATTGTATATTGAAGTAGCCAGATTGTCGTGGTGACCCCGTACTGGACCACATTTTTCCCTGAATATGACTTGAATTGGCCCTCCTTATGGAAGGCCTGTCCAAGTTTGTGACTCAAGACAGACTTCATCTGTTACAGTTTAAACTACCGCAATCTTTATTATTCTCCCAGAAGATGGCGAGATTAGGCTTGCTCTCCTTGTCTGTATGTACCATGTGCCGGAGAATGAGGGCAACCTTTTTCACATCTTTTGGGAATGCCCTAAGGTAGCCCCTTTGGACCGCCATTAACAAAAGGTTGACCCTTCTGGTCTGTCAGAGCTTTTCACAGCAGAAATTTGTGTTCTGGGGATCTCTTCAGTTGCTATTACTAACAGAAAATATCACATAATCCTTATTACGTTGTTCTGTTAAGAGACTGGTTTTGCAACATTGGAAGGATGAGTTGGAAATCTCTTACAGTGAATGGTTACAGGAATTGTTGGCCAACCTTCGTCTAGAGAAGACTGTTGCTAGTTTAAATAACCAGTCACAGAAATTTCTCAAACATTGAGTTCTCTGCTAACTCTGTATTCACTTCAGAGTACATAGAAGTTCTACACCTGGTTGTGAGACTTTGTTACTAGAAAGATTCTCCTGTGTGAACGGAGGGTGGATGGGGGGGAGGGGAGAGGGATCCTTTTCCAAGTTTATACTGACATTTTGTATATTGGTTATATGTATGTCAAAAGGAGATCCTCTCTTGTATTTGAATAATGTTGAATAAACTTTAAATTACAAAAAACCTAGAGTAACCCCTCTAAAGAAATCAGGGGTCCTCAGCCGAGGCTGGAATCCTGGAAGAAATGATAGTAGGTACTCCCAAATTGCGGATTATTTCCCAATTCTGTCTAGCTTTCAGCCATTGGGACATTGCTGGTGAAACATTATGAATGTTTTTCAAATCTTTCAACTGAACCCTCCACGGAAGGATATTTAAAGGGTGGGTCACTCTCCTGTCCTCTATTTCCAACCAGCAATGATGCTTTCCTGTTTTCAACATTTTAGTGATGAGGAGCACTTGAGCGGCCAAGTAATATTTAGAAAAGTTCGGGAGACCCATTCCTCCTTGTCCTCTCTTCTAGTAATACATCCCATCTAATTCTCTTGCCTTTACCGCTCACATATGAACTCTGATCGCTTTTTCCGGAGGTCTTTCCAGTCCTTTTGGTACCTGAATTGGGAGATTAGAAAATAGAAAAAGGTACCTGGGTAAGACGCTCATTTTGATCGCTCCAATCTATTAGTAAATGTTAGGGGAGCAGAGACCACCTATGGAGGTCCGCCCGACTTGTTGCACCATGACCTTGTAATTATGTTTATATATTTGGTTGAGGTTTATCATATTTGAATCCCTAAGGTGTTGTATTTTATGAGTGACCCATTTGAAGGGGATTTTGGTTTTAATTCGGGTCCAAGGCTGACCAATCGGTAGGACCTCTGACTTCTGCATGTTGACCTTAAAGTCTATATATCTCCAAAAGATGACAGGAGTTTCATGAGATGTGGAATGGCTCACTGAGGGTTACCTATAAATATTAAGGTATCGTCTGCATATAGGAGATCTTATGGGAGGAGTTTTGATGTCTATGCCTTGAATCTCTGTGTGAAGTCTAACCGCCTTGAGCTAGTGGCTCCATACTAAGTGCAAAGAGCAGAGGAGACAGAGGGCATCCCTATTTGGTCCCCTAGAGATGTCAAGCGGGGGTGAAATGGTCCCGTTAACCCTCATTGTAGCCTGTGGATGTTGATAACAGGATCTTATCCCCTGAAGGAAGTTATCTTGAAACCCCATTTTAGTCAGGACTTCAAAAAGATAGAGCCCAATTCAGCCTATCAAAGGCTTTTTCCGTGTCGATAACAGAGCAAGGGCAGGTTTGCCCTCTTGCCTCCAGAGCTCACGATATTGAGGAGTCGCTGACATTGTCAAACATATGATGGTGGGGAATAAAACCTGTCTTGTCAGGATGAACCAACAGCTCCACGTATCTTTGTAGGCGGTGGTCAGAATTTTGATGAAAATTTTGTGGTCCTGATTAAGTAAGGCTATAGGCCTAAAACCTTCACACTGGGTGGTACCCTTCCCTGCTTAGGTATAACTGTAATTATAGATTGCTCCCAGCTAGCTGGACTCCTGCCTCCCTAAACAAGAATTAAACACCTCCATCAGCAGAGGTGTCAGAGGTTCTGCCAGTTCTTTGTATAATTCCCCACTAAGTCCATCAGGCCAGGAGATTTCCGGACGGTAGCTGACTAATAACTTTGAGGGTTTCTTCAGTAGTGATGGGCAGATTCAGTTCTGCCATCACCTTCAAGGGCAACCTAGGCAGTCTGAAGGTAGCCAGAAAGGCCTGGGTATTCTCCTGTGCATCCCTGGGGCTTTTGTTTTCTAAATATAGGTTTTGGTAATATTTTGGAATTATTGGGCTATTTCTGTGGGAAACAAGTTTACATCCCATCGGTCCTTGTTCTAAAATGTAAGGGATGTACCTTTCTGCTTGCTCCTTTCTCAGTCTGAAGGCTAATAGCCTCAAGCCCCCCACCTCATGGTATTTTTGGTTTGTGAATCTTAAATAGCCCTCTGCTTTCTTGTTTTGAAACCCTGTAATGCCTTTTTAGCTTTCTGTAGCTCAGTCTGAGCTTTCATGTTACCTGGATCTTGTTTGTGTAACCCTTCTAACTCTGCTATCTGCTGCAATAGTTTAGAGTGTGTAAATTGAGATATTTTTTGGTAAGCCACAAAACTAATTATCTCACCTCTCAGGACTGCCTTAAGCATGTCCTATCTAAGAGATGGGGGTGTCCTGATGATCGGTGGACCGAGTTGAAGTCTACTATCATTTGCTTTAGTTTGTTCAAGAAAGGCTTATTGTTCAAGAATGATTCATTGCTTCCACAATGTCTGCTTTTCCTTTGGCCTTAGGGATAATTGGACCGAGATTGGCGAGTGGTCCGACAACGTTATATTGTGTATATCGGATTCATCCACTAGATGCAGCGAGTGGTGTGGGTAAAAATAGGTCTATCCGAGAATATGAGCTTTGGGCCGCTGAAAAAAGGTAAAGTCCCTACACGAGGATGATCTTTCTTATATCTACTAATCCTAATTCTTTTGTTAGGGCATTTAAGGATTTGGATGCAGCCTGGGAAGAGGAGGTGTCGGACTAGATCTGTCTCTTTATGGCAAGGAGTTGCGTTAAAGTCCCCCTAAAACTAGTATACCAGGTGGGAGGTCTGTTATTTTTAAACACTAGTTTGAAAAATTCCTCCTGATTGCTATTTGGGGCATAGACATTCACAAGATGAAATAGCTTGCCATACGAGGTTAGCGACAGTCTTATATATCTGCCCTGCAGCCCCCTTTGAGGAATCAGTTCTTAAATTTAAACCCCTTTTCCATAAAATTGCAACCCCTGCCTTCTTGGCATGAGGGTGAGAGGCTGCCACAACATCTTCCACCCAGGCCCTCCTCATCTTCAGGTGTTCTGTTGCAGAGAGATGTGTCTCCTGTAATAGGACCACATCACTCCGCAGTCTCTTAAGCTCCTGTAATAGTCTGCGCGCTTGACAAGGGAATTAACCCTTCACATTATAAAAGCATATTTTTAAGGAGGCCATAAGTAAAGCCCTAGAGGAAAACATAATCTGATATGGCAGTAGTAATATCTAGGCCCCAAGTAGCATCCACAGGAGTCTCTAAACCAACCCCTCTAACCCTCCTAAGAAAGGCGCCCAGTAGCCCTTTGTCTGCCCTGATCCCTGCAACTCTAACAAGGTCTCACTCAAAAACACTGTACCTCAAACATTCAGTAAAATTGATAATTAATAACTATCTTAGTTTGTAACAAACCTAGAACAATAACAATGCAACAGTGAACTGTATTTGTGAAGCTGCACGGGCCCCCACACCCTGCAACAATACAACCCACTCCGGAGGGGAAGGGAAAGCGCCTACCTCAGTTTAAGCAAGAAACCTAACAGGCATCTTGCTTGGGTCATTTCCTAGGTATAAATCCAGGTCCCCTTCTAAAGGGAGACCTGGGCCCACTATTAGTGGAGCTGCTTAACAAGGCAAAGAGCCTCGATGTTTATTAGGATCTTCAAAAGCTGCCTCCGAGTAGATGAAGATCCTCCCCCACCGCCTCATATTCAGATGATAAGATTTCCAAAATACCCCTCCTCCTGTCCGAGTGTAAGCTCTGAAAAGAAAAGGCAGTTTCATGCATTCAGCATGTGTCATAGATCTCCTGCTAAAAGTGCCTTAGTAAAATGCTGCTTGATAATAACCTCCTCGCCCCCGCCTCCAATTATTAAGAGACAGCCTTACAAAAACCCTATTGATTATAACTAAGCAGTCTGTTTCACCCTGTAAAAAAAAGCAAACTGTCATTGTCAAGCTCCAGCGGAGTATAGTGCCCTCGAACTCCCTCAAATAAGGGGAAGTCACTGAGCCTCGGACCCTGGCTGCAAGCCCTGAGGAGATTGAATGTCAATTAACCAAGGCAGGTGGGTTGTTCTCACATTCACAAAGTCACTGCATCTCTAATGGTGAGGGACCTCTGTGAGGGTAAAAAGTCAAAACAAAGTCCAAGGGAAGCAAAAGGATTCACCCAAATCCCTCACAACAACAGATGGCAAAATCCCAGCCTGTAGTTGGGACTTAACTTTACCCTGCATAGTGTCTCTCATGAGTTGCCCTGCTTGCTTCTCTTCGCTGGAGCACCCTCCTTATTCCTGTTGTCAACGCGCTGGACTATCTTCTGAGGTCTTGAATCATCACTGACGGAAACACTCCTCAATGGGGTCACTTTGTACCTCGCTCAGCCACTTGCCAGGTATTTTTCAGTAGCTTAGACTCCAGAATTGATAACTCCAAGCCGGGACTTCAATTCCCCACTCTTTTTAAGAGTGGAGCCGCTTCAACTAGGTTTGAGAATGTCTTGATCCCGTCGGCCAGGTGCACTCTTAATTTAGCCGGAAGACCAATTGGGCCTTGATATTGTTTCTCTTTTCCTTGATCTCTTTTAGGATTTCTCTCACTTTGATTCTCTCTGCAAGGTAGGGGAAAGTCTAGCTCAAAGAAAATATTGGCACCTTTATATCTGAGATCTCTGAGCCGCAAGCCTCTCTCAGAATCCACTCCTTTGATTGAAAATGCACCACTCCGATCACCCAGGAGCGAGGCATAGCCACAGGAGCAGTGGGTTTTGGGGTCAGCGATCTATGTGCTCTGTCGATTGCCATATTTAAATCTGGGAGGATAGAGAGTGTTGATCTTAAAGCTGTTGCATAAAGTCTGTTGGTGTAGGGAAGCCATCTTCCGCTCCCTCCGGACACCGTGAACCCGAAAGATGTTGCGGCGGGCACGGTTCTCAATATCTCCAACCGTGAAAAGTGTCCTTGTCTCTTTGTAAAGGTAAAGCAGAATTCTATCTTCTGTATCTTGAGCTTCGGATATTTCAGTTATTTTAGCTGTGTGGTCTGCCACCTTGAGTGATGTTCCGGACGTCTTGGCGTAGGTCAGCTAAGGAGGACTCAATTTTTTGCACAGAGGTTAGTATTTTCTGTAGAGTGCGTTCGCTTTCCTTGAAAGCCCAAGTCCTCCTCCTCCATGTCGATTGAGGAGTCTGAGAGAGTGGGGTCTCGACGGGAACGCACGAGAAGGCCTCCATCTCCTCTCCCAGAGTCTGTTGCTTCATTTTAGTTTAGAGTTCAGATTTTTCATATTTCTGGCCCTGTGGTTTTTAACAGACATCTCCTTGCCTTTCCTGCGTATAATACTTAGATCAACTCACAAAAAGGAGAGGATTACAATAGATTAATGAGACGGTAGAGACAGCTAGCTGAGTTAGGCTTCCATCTGCTCGGTGACATCACCAGAAGTCTCGCTTTTTTTAATAACACTAAGCTTTAACTTTGTTCCGTATACTGCTTTTGCTATGATGGTGAGTGGGGGCTGTGAATGTTAAATACAGTGCAACTAGTAGCTGACAGGAACAGTGAAAAATTGTGGCTGTTATAGCTTTTAAAATTCTATAGCCCTTTGATATGTGTTAAAAGGTTCTTGCCATCGGTACTTTTAAAAGCTGGGCTCTGTTGTTTGATAGATGAACACCCTGACACGACTATCAGCCAGTCAGAACCCATGATTTCTCAGACCCATTTTCTAAGGCTTACTGGAATATTAGGAATGTGAAACCATTCAAGACGATACATTTTCATGGGTTCAAAGAAGAGGTCTGTTGAACAGCCCAGGGTTGTTTGAACATTCTTAAAAGGGATTAAAAGGAAAGGTCCTCTTGAGGGATGTAGTTGAAACTATCTGCTTATTATCCAGACTATAGAAAAATCATCATCCCTTCCTCAGAAATGATGAGGTCTGGGTCAGACTCGTCCTGTTCTATGTCCCTTCTGAAGGGGAGGGAGAGGAGCCCAAAAGGCCAAATCGAGGCCTAGGCAGAGGATACATAAGAGACTCTGGAACCTGCACTGGAATCGCACTGGACCGGTGCTGGGTGTGGCATTGGAGACAGTGCTGACCGAGAAGTAGTTGATACAGGAGACAGCACTGCCTTAGCACCCACCCTAGACCTAGAAGAGGCAGATAGGGCAGGAGATGGTACCTGTGCAGTCCCTGTGACGAAACAAAATGTGGGGGTTAGGTACGATGGGTCATCGGCGGTGGCATGATCACTGACACGGGAAGGGATTCCATTGCCAGAGCCAAACGTTCTACTCTGCCCTGAAAGCCTCAGCTGCAGATCCAAGGTGCCTATGCCCACGGCCCTGACACCAGAGCCACAGAAAGAGGCAAACGGGCCAGGCGCTGTACCTACTGCTTCAAGAGAGTGGCCCAATGGTGAAACTGCCCACTGGAAACCCCACAAGAGGACAGAGAAGGGCTTTGGAATTGAGAACTGAGTGACTGCAGGTGGAGGCCACCTGGGAACTGGACAGAGCTGGGAAGGCCTTCACCCACTGAAGCAATGGACCTCTTGGTAGACATACCGAGGATGACCTCGAGTGGTACCATACCTACCCTTCTAACGGGAAGAGGAAGAACTTGAGGCAGAGCAGTGCCGGGTCCCTGACCTGGATCGAGAATGGGCCCACTTTTTGAGTTTTCAGGAGGACTGTCCTCCCTCCTTCCTGAACACTGGACTGTTCATGGTCGGACATTCCTCTGGAGAGGGTGGCAGACTGGACACAGCCCAGCTGCCACAGCAGCCTTCTAAAGGAGACTCTCTACTGTCACAGTCACCATCCATGGTCAAATCCTTCGGTCCTTAGGGCTGAGAAGAGAAAATAATAAAACGTATTTTATTTATTTTTACCACAGAAAACAATAAATGAATGAAACTAAATGCTGTCATCGTATTGATGTGAAGATCCGCCTCCTGGTGGGTGAGTGACGCTATTACTGAAGCTTACTCAATGGTGAGGAAAAGGAAATGAGGCGGTTGAGGGTTGACGCTTAAAATAGCCTGTACATCACAAAACAGTCTCGAGGTGCCGTGCATGCGTGGTCCTATCTCGTGCTGGCCTCCTGAATCTTTTTGGCTCGACAAGGTCCCAGCATCTCCAGCTTGAGCCCATCAGTTAGAATAAATGGTGAAGACTTAAGTCCATGAAGATTAACCATAATCAATCGAGTGAAGGGAAGACTTCAAGGCGACTGTTTTCTTCTAGTGGAGAAATAAATCTGCCATTAGAATGCAGGGGTGAGCATGACCACAACAGAATTTTGAATCTCATTCTGACATTGTCTAATTGTCATAAAATTCTAAGCTCCAGGGCAGCTCATTCTAGACAAATTATTGCAGTCGCTCAGCATAAGTGAGGATTTCTGGGGTCTGAAGAAAGGATATACCCTGGCAGGGAGAAGGAAGGAAGGAAGGAGGGAGGGGAGGGGAGGAGAAAGGAAGGAAGGAAGAAAGGAAGGAAGGAGCCTTCTCCACTTGTTTTGTAAGGGTTTTTTTGTGTGAAGTCAGGACCCAGTAATGAGCCTCCAAAGCATCTTTTAGTATTTTTCAAAGAACCATTCCATAATGAGCGCAACTGAGGAGATGCCCTAGCAGAAGTGGTGCCAGCCAGTACTGTCAGGATGAATTGCCCAGAGGCTTGGGTTCAAATCCCAGCTGAGGCACTTATTTCTCCCTCTCGTCTGTTTGTTTGGGCTCCATATGTACACACCACACTCGTGTAAATGAAAATGTAACTATCTGTGCAGCACCAGGCTGTGCATTAGAGAAACAGTAAGGTGCTTCTGAGACCCAGGTTTCTAGTTGCCTTGGTGATGCAGCTAATAGCACAACTTGAATGGTATTCCAGGTAGCCTGGGTTCAAATCCCAGCTGAGGCACTTCTTTCTTTCTCTCTGTCTATAGGAGAGAACCTCACTTTAACCCCACACTGCTGTATGATTAATGTGGTTACTGTAAATAGCAAGGACTCATGCCACTAGAAAATGAAGCATGCCATATACCATTCACCAGTGCTGTTTCTCACCATTACTGTTCTCCAGTGCCATAAGTCTCTCAATTTTACCATTCTCCAGTGGCTAATCTTTCATCTTCATAATCTCCAATGTCATCAGGATCCCATATTTATTCTTCAGTGCCATCAGTCTCTCACTTACACCATTGTTCAGTGATTTGTCTATCACCTTCTCTATCTCAAATGTCATCAATCTCTGACCTTTACCTTCACCTTCACCAGTGCAATCAGTTTTCTAACCTTACATTGTCAAGTGCAGTCAGCCTCTCACCCTTACCATATTTTGATACCATTAGTCTTTTACCTTACCATCTTACATGTCAGGAGTCTCTCACTGTTAGCATTCTCCAGTGTTGTAAGTCTCCTACCTTTGAAGTTCTCTGGTGTGAGCAATTTTATTATGTCAATCTTCACAGCTCTGTCTTTCACTTCTACTATTCTGCAGTCTCACACATTTACCATTGCCAGTGCTGTCAACCACTTACACTTTACCATCTTTGGTGTCATCAGTTTACCATTCTCCAGCTCTATCAGTCTCTAACCATTACTAATCTATTGACGTCAGTCTCACACTTTACCATTTTACAGTATTGTCAGCCACAAACTATGCCATTCTCAAGTGACATCACTCTCTCAGCTTTACCATTCCACGATGCTCTCTTTCTCAGTATTACTATTTATTTAATTTATTTATTTATTTGGTAACCAGGTTGATGCACTGATCTGAAGACTTTTTTCAGGCAGGGCCGGACCAGAAACTGGCATATACAACGTAAAATACAGTGAGAGAGCAGCATGTATCATACAGGGAACATAACAGAGGAGGTCAAACTGCCAGGAAAATATAAGGTAAACAGTACCAGTCTCACATCTTTACCATCCTCCAAAGTTGTCAACCTCTCATCACTACCATTTCCTAGTGCTGTCTCTTTTACTGTTCTCCATGCTGTCAGTCTCTTACATTTATCCTTCTTCAGTGCTCTCTCTCACCTCTTCTGTATTCCAATGTGGTCATTCTCACACCTTTACCATTTTCCATGCATCGCTTCTAATGTTTATCATTCTCCAGTGTCATTGGTCCGTACCATTCCCCAGTACACTATTTCTCTTACCTTTACTCTTCTCAGCATCCTCAGTCTCTCACCGTTAACATTCTCCAGTGTCATCAGTCTTTCACCTTTACCTTGATCCAGTTTTATTGGTCTTTAACCTTTACTATTCCCTGGTGTCAGTGGTACTTCATCATTGCTATTTCTCAGTGCTTTCTCTTACCTTTACCATTTCCCAGTGTTGTCAGTTTCTCACCTTTAACATTCTCTAGTATCATTAGTCCATTTTACAATTCTTCAGTGTCTCCAGCCCTCACCATTACCATTCCAGTTTCACTGATCCTTCACCTTTACCATTTGTCAGTGTTGTAAGTCTCACATTTAACATTCTCCAGTGTCATTAGTTGGTTATACCTCTCAACCTCCTGCCTCATCATGGCTTAAAAAATCAAGGACAACGTACCAGCATCAGGCACATCTTACATAGAAAATAATGGATGGGAATCAGTTAACAACAACACTGTTTCCTTTGAGAGGTTGTCATGACAACCTAATAAACCCCGAGAGCACAGCTTGACAGGTTTACCATTGGCATGACAAACTCAAGAAGGAACTCTGCATTATTGTTAACTGGTGCCCATACACTGTCTTTTACAGTGTATGGGTACCAGTTAAACAAAATTGTCCTTACTTTTTTCCCCGCTCTCCTTCAAGGGACAGCTTTCACTGCCGCATCCGTTGGTCTGTCGGGAAGTTCGAGAGTGCTGCACAAAGTCACTGATGTTGTTATGTTATCATTGTGACATACTCAAGAGGGTATAACAACTCTTAATGTCACAACGATATCATAATAAGTATAGGAATTAATTGAATTCCATCCTTAACAACCCTTTACCCATATATTATAAATTGACAATAGTCACTCAGAAAGCTGACAAAATAAGAGGATTAGTATAACATGTATTTTCTGAAGAAAAAACAGGTCTGTGACTTTGTTTGGCATTATTTTGTCCTTACAATCCCCACTTTTCAGTCACAAAACATCAATGTTAAGTGGACAGAGGAATATTTTGAGGCAAAATCAGGGACATCCCTGAAAATCAGGGACAGTAGAGAGGTATGGTTCTTGTCCATCCTCACATTTAATATTCTCCAGTGCCATCAGTTCATTACCTTTACCATTCTCCAATGTTGTCAGTCTCTCACTTTGACACTCTCTAGTGTCATCAGCTTCTCACTTTCAATATTCTTCAATGTCATAGGTCCTTTACCTTTACAATTCTACAGCCTCATTGGCCATTTACCTTCATCATTCCCCAGTGTGGTCTTTCTCTTACCTTTACCATTCCTTGATGCCTTTGCCAGTTAACCTTTATCATTCCCCAGGATGTCTTTCTCTTACTATTACCATTCCCCAGTGCCATCGGTCCTTCACCTTTACCATTCCCCATGCAGTTTTCTCATACCTTCACCAGTCTCCAGTGTTACATGTCTCTCACTTTCAACTGTCTACAAGTAGCATCCATTTCTTATTTTTCAAAAAGACAACCAATTCGGCCCCCACCACACATGAAGAAACAGATAAGGATTTTTAAATTCCAATACAGTCCCACAGGATGTACTAAAGGTTTATTTACCTACCTATTTTAAACCTGCCCATAAAATAGATCTGAGTGCTGAGGGCCAAAGAAGCCAGGACGTGAGTAACAGAGAATAAAACCCAGAACCATGTCTCATTTTTCCCAAACACCTGGAGAAAAAGTATAAAAGCACCACTTTAAAATGTCAGGTCAATTCACAGTCACAGTAGCAGCATGTGTAAACAGTTCAGCTGTGTATAATTTACATGTCACTACACTTAACAGTACAAGTAAAGGTTTCAACTTTATTTGCAGCACATCTCCTCCCTAAAAATATGTGAACATCTCATCAAGTATAAGGTACAAATCCCATTCCTTTACAGCAGGTCAAAGATCTTGGCTATTTATGAAACTAACACTGCATCATTTAATAGCATTTAAATAAGTCTCAGCTATGTAGAAGACTTGTATCCCATCCATTGGAGGCAGGCTAGCTAGAACACTGGTTAGAATGCAGAGCTGAGAACCTTGGGATACAAGTTTCACTCATACCACCACCACGTATTCACTGTGTAACCATATGCAAGCTCTCTCTCTCTCTCTCACTCTCTCTCTACTCAAAGGGACAATGTCAAACTTTTTGCATCATGTTATTTCTAGGTAAAACACACATTTTATGCTTGCTTGTGTTCTCTAAAGATCTTTGATGTTGCTAGTTGTTTTATCTGTTTCTTCTTAGTAGAACTGAAATGCATGTTAATGGTGTAATTATACCCAACCTTGTTTGGTTTCAAATCCTTGATCTACTCTTATTACATACCTCCAAAACATTATGAAAACTCCCAAATAGTGCAGTAACTCATTCACTGGCTCTCTCCTCGCACTCCATCATGAATGAGTAGACTGTGCTGTGGGTGTTCCTAAGTCCAGGAAAGAAGTGGAGTTAATTAAGGAATGTAAACAAACATGATCTTCCAAGAATCAATGTTCATCATTCATTTCTGGTGGATTTGTGCTGGAGGCACTAGAACCTCAAGGAGTGTACAGCTTTAAATGTTTAGAGCTGGGGACTGACATAGGGGACGGCCCTCTATGAGGTGGATGAATGACATGGTGCTTGTGGGCTGGCCAGTGACTGACGCTGGCCCTTGCTCTCCTCAGTTCTGTTATTCCCACCATTGAGGTAGCACCGTGGCAGCATTCCCCATTTCTAACTGGGTAGTTCTGTTTGTCACTGCTTGTTCAATACTGTAACCATTTGTCATCGAGGCACAGGTCAGGAAGCATAGGAAAAACCAGGAGCTGTTGTAGAGTTCACAAAAGTGTTTAGTAGTACTAGCAGTAACATAAAAAATATAAAATTGTTCAGATTAACTATGTACAAGGGCAGAATAAACACAGAAGATCCGTCTGAGTTTTCCTTCCATCTCTGTGTTCTCTGTGTCTCTCAAAACATTGCAGCTTCTCTCTCTTATAATTGTTTGCAACCCCTTAACAAGTGTCCTGTTTTTTCTAAAATGTTCTTGTCAATTTCATGCAGGTGCAGCAAGAACACAATGTCCCAGAACTGAGGCCCCTTCTCCACAGCTTCTAAAAAGAGCTTAAAACTGCTTCGGTTAACCCTTGAGTTCCAAATAGCTTGCTACAATCATCTCAAACTATAATTATATACATTTCAACAGTAACACTATATAATTTCTAAACAAAGGATCCCAATATCAGTTACATTTCCACATAACAATTTGCATATATTTTTATAATAGCAGATATGCAAGGGGAAAAAGACAGAACAGCATGTGAAGACTGAGAGACAGTGAAAGGCAAGAATTACAAGACTGTCAGAGTGATCAAATCCTGGGTCTCACAAGAAAATTTGGTTGCGAACCAGACAGACAAGAGACAGGAAATGAAAGAACAGAACAGATCCCTGCATTCAAACTTTCCATAACAACTGGATGGGGTCCTATTCAACCCTGTCACATACACCCTCTCCTTAAGAGGGAACCTGTTTCATCAAATACGTTTCCAAAGCTTTCTATTAATTCTATACTAACATTAGCTTCTAACTTTCAGAAATCTAGCACATGTGCAGTATCCTTTTTCTATAACAGTACAGCAAATAGTAAAGTTTAAACTCATACACTTGTTTTTCAACCTTCAGAACCCTCAACTCCTGATCCATATCTTGACAGAAAAGCGGCATTGCTATTCTCTTTACCAGATTTTTGTATCACCTTGAATTTAAATGGCTGTAGTACCAGGTACCACCTTGTGATGCTGGAATTTTTATCTGTCATTTGGTTAAGCCAACAGAGAGGAGTGTGATCTGTTATAAGTACAAAGTCAGTTCCTAGCAAATAAAACTTTAGGGACTTCATGGCCCACTTTGCTGCTAGACATTCCTTTTAATGGTGGAGTACCTTTTCTCTCTGTCATGCAGCTTCCTACTTATGTACAGAATAGGATGTTCCGTCTCATCTATATTTTGACTCAGGACTGCACCTAGGCTTACTTGATGCATCTGTTTGTAACAAAATGGTTTCTCAAAATCTGGGCTTCTTAAAGCAGTCAATTGAGGAATAATACCTTAAGAACAAATAAGTTAACAAGAGGGAGAAATTGTTTTTAAGGCGGTAAGGCAGCATATTTTTAATTCCTACAGGCCAGTTTTTCCGTAAAGATTTTTCTTATGATCAGGTTGTTTTATATCATTAGTACTATGTGGGATATAGAATTAAACCCAGGACCAGGGATGGTGATATCACGCTTATTTTAGATAATGCCAGAAGCTTAGTAAAAAAATGGATCTATTTAGAACCTGGGTCGAATTAGAAAATCCCGACATAGTAATTTTAACAGAGACTTGGTTAACTAAGGCAATTCCCAAACAGAGATAGACTTGTATGATTTTTACTGCTATAGACAGGATCGTGGGACTCGAGGGGTTGCAATTTATCTTAAGTATACTTTAGGTCCCTCAGAAATAATTTATTCTGGGAAAATTGAAGGGATAGAATGTCTACTGTTAAAATTACAGACGAAAAATTTGATTGTGGGTGCTGTATATTCCAACCGAAAACAAATACTAAATATTTTGAAAAATTTCACAAGTTATTATGGATTACATAGGTCAGACAAATGTTGTATTAATGGGTGATTTTAATGCTGCTTGGGGTTGCCCAAGAGGGAGGGTTTTGGAAAATTCAATGAGTTGTCTAAATTTGCTGCAAATAGTTGATTTACCTACTAGGAAAGGGAGCATAACCAGTAAGGGAAATATACTGGACTTGTGTTTTGTCTCAACGGAATTGGTTATATTAAGTAAGGACATAGGAGAGCCAAACCTGGGGACCATAACATAGTAAGGTGCACAATAAACATAGAACTGAAAAAGAGCCAGTAATTAAAACATCTGTAGTATATAAAAGAAATTATGCTCAGTATGATAGACATCTGTTTTGTGAGCACTTAAAGAGATTACCATGGTACAGACTTTTTGATTCCTGACTTGGACTTAGCTATCCAGGAATTTACATCAATCACACATGCCCCACAATGCAAAGCATCATGGGCTGCATATGCAAATCACCACAGAATGTCATGCTGGTCCAACTTAAGCAGAATTGCATGGTGCCAAAGGCCTCTCACAGGTTTGCAAAGGGTGCTAACAGAAGACATAGACACGTGTTTCATCCTACCAGGACTCATCAGTATGCCTCGTCTGTTTGACACCCCAGTGGAATGGACCAGCCACCCCTAATGCAGTGTGCCTGGGATATATTGTGGTGAACCCATTAAAATAAAAAGATGAAGAGGAGCTTCAGGCAGAATATCAGGCAGGGCTTCGGTGAGTTTGTTGTAGCTGTTTGAACATGCTCCTCATTAATGCAGCATTACAGTTGCATATGTAAATAACACAGGTCAAACATAAGGGTCCGGTTTGCGAGAACTGCATGGTGCCGAAAACTGTGTGAGAGGCCTTTCGCACCATGCAATCCTGCTTAAAAGTTGGACCAGCATGACATTCTGTGGTGATTTGCATATGCAGCCCATGATGCTTTGCATTGTGGGGCATGTGTGATTTTGTATTTTCTTGAAACTTGGCTTCCCAGCCAAATGCCCTTTGGGTAACCCTTGCCTCAGTGTTTACGCACAGAGGTTCTTTGTCATTTACATCAATGTTTAATGAGGCATGTGATATGTTTTTTCCATGGAAAAAGTTAATCAAAGACAAATTCATCTACCTTGGGTCACTGTTAAAATAAGAAAGTTAATTAGAACAAAAACGACTATGGAAAAAGCAAATACATCACTAAACCCTGAATATGGGAAAAGTTTAAAAGGTTAGAAACAGAGTTGTCCAAGAAATAAGGAAATCAAAGGCCTATTACTATAAACAGAAAATTAAAGAAGCTACAGATCCCAGGACTTATTGGACAGTGATAAAAACTTAGTAGATCCGCCAAAAGACAAGTAGAAACAAAACTGAAATACAATGGTAAACTTCTGGACGTAGATACAGTTGCAGAACACTTTAATACTACTTTATAGATCTTCCAGATCTAAAGGCAGGAATTGAAAATTTCAAGGGAAAGTTCAGTTAGTAGAACAAAAATTGATGTAGAAAGTTGTCAGACTCCAAAGTTTTGATTTAAAACAGTGACCACAGTAGAAGTTTGTAAGTTAATAAGAAACCTAAACATAAATAAGGCATGTGGTCATGACAAGATAGAAAATAGGCTGTTAAAAGAAGCTGCCCAAGTAATATCCCTGTTTTAAGAGATCTTTTAATTGGAGTCTTGAAGATGGAGTTTATCCTACCTCATGGAAGAAGGCTAAAATAATCCCAGTCCATAAGGGGGGACACTCTGGACATTTCAATTATCGCCTAATAGCATTACTGTCAACTATCTCAAAACTATTGGAGCGGATAGTTCATGGACAGCTAATTACATACTTAGAGAAGTAGCAAAAATCACCCATTATCAGTCAGGATTTAGATAAGGTGGTCCACGGCTACTGCGCCACAGATCTCTTGATTTAGTTGCCACCCCCTGGAGGAGGGGAGATCGTGGTGCAGTATATGTGGACCTATCCAAGGCATTTGATTTAGTAAATCACCACGTCCTGATTGACAAATTAAGGTGTTTGGGTGTGGATGAAGTACCCAGTGGTTGGCTTTCATCCTATGTAGAAGAAAGAACTCAGTTTGTAGCAGTAAACGGTAAAAATTTAGCTTGGGTTTGGTTATTAGGGTGTAAACCTAGGATCGATCCTGGGTCCCCTATTATTTTTAGTTTACTTGAACAATTTGCCTGAAGTAATTAAAAACTCACATATTAGACTGTACGCTGGATGACACAGTTTTAGTCACATCCGTAAAAATGTGGGTGAATTAGAACAAAAATTGCAGAGAGACTTTATAAACATGCAAAAATACTTCATTGAACATGGTTTATTGATCAATGAAAAAATCCCAAACTATGTATTTTAGATCAGTCAAAAGGACAGTATAGGAACAAACTTGGTAATTAGGACTCAGGAGGGAAAATATTAGAGCAAACTAAGTATTATAAATATTTGGGGGTCATAATTGATCAAGAACTGAATTTTAATCAGCATGTGACTGAACTTATAAAAAGTTAATTCTAAATTAGGGTTATGAGACTAATATCAAGTGCTTAATAAGGAAATGAGACAGAATATAGTAAACCAACTACTCCTTCCCGTGATTGATTATGGCTCCTATATATATAGACATACTTTGAAAAACAAGAATATAAATTAGATGTTCTTTATAATAGATTAGCCAGATTTGTATTAAGGTGCGACTTTGATACACACCATTGTGACATGTACTCTAGATTAGGGTGGAATTCTTTAGAGCAGAGGGCAGAGATTTTCTGGCTAATCCAATTAAAGGGCTTATATAAGAATGAATCTTTAAATTACTTATTGAATAAACTAAAAACCAGAACATGGATTAAATTTAAGAAGTTGTGGAGAAAGAGTGTATAATATCCCTAAAATCAAAAATAAATATAGTACAATGACCCTTCAGCATAAAGTATCAACAGCATGGAATAGGCTATCCCCTCAGAAATCCGGGTTTGTCTTTATTAAGATTTAAATCGGCAGGAAAAGAAAGGTACATTTTAAATGTTTGTGTCATAGGTGACATTTGAAATTTATAGATGAATGGAATTTTAATGAATTGTTTCTATGTATTTAATAAGAGTGATGTCTTATGATGAATGGATGTATTTATAATAGCAATGTCTGTGAGTTAATTTGTATGTTTAATATATGTTTTTGTGTGTGACTTGATCAGTGTTATATGTATAAGTATGAATGTGTACACAGGGATGCCTTGTAAATAGGGATTTTCAAACCCTAATGGCATATTCTTCTGTATAAATAAAATTTTACTACTACTACTACTACTACTAAAACAGGAGCAGAACATAATGCAGCCTTAATGGCTTGAAAAGCTTCATTACACTCTGGAGTACATTTCATATTATTTGGGTACCATTTTTCTTGAGTTCAGTGAAGGAGTAGCTAACTCAGCCAAGATTGAACAAATCTCCATAATAACCAGCCAGCCCTAAAAATGACCTGACATGTTTCTTGGTTTTAAGGACAGGGCTGTTAGCTGCAGCTTCTATCTTAGAAACCTCTGGTTTGACTTCTCCATTTCCCAACACATAGCCCAAATATCTGGTTCCTGCATGCCCAATGCACATTTGGTAGGATTAATAGTCAGACCTGCATTTTGATAGCTTGACAACTGCTTGTAGGTGTTCCAGGTGGCTTTTCCAGTCTGGACTGTACACTATAACATCATCTAGGTATGCAGCACAATAACCAGTGTGAGGGATAAAATTACATCCATGTACCGCTGAATGTAGCAGGTACGCCATGTAAACCAAATGGCATGGTGGTGAACTGATATAATCCAGCAAGAGTGGCAAATGCAGTTTTGTCTCTGGATTCTTTAGCTAAAGGATTTGCCAGTAACCCTTGGTGAGATTGAGGGTACTGATACACTTTGCACTCCCCAGTCTGTCCACCAAATCATCTATTCTGGGCATAACATGACTGTCAAATTCTGATGCTTGATTAGGTTTCCTAAAATCAAAGCAGATTCTAACACTTCTTTTTTTTGTTTACAACTGCCATTAGAGATGATCAAGCAGCACTTCGATTCTTCTATGATACCCAGTTCTTTCAGTTTTGTATTTCCTTAACCACGCCAGCCCTTCACCGCTCTGGTAAAGTGTATGTTTTTGCCTAATAGGGTGAGCATTCCTTGTCACTATAACATGCTCAACCCTGTTGCTCACCATGGTACCATGGTAAAAGTACTGTTAAATGTCTTCCCGCATTACAAATGTCTGCAGTTTGTTCTGGGGTTAAGGAAACATTCACCTTTACAGCATCAGCATTTACAGTTTGTTCCACTCTATCACAAGCTACATCTATATCTTCCTTATCGTTTCTGCAAAACTAGCAAGGCAGCTTTTGACATTTTTTTCAGCCCATTTCTTGAGGAGGTTAGCATGGTATATCTTAGTAGGATTTTTCCTGTCAGAGGTCTCAATCTGTAGTTAACGTTGCAGTATGTCTAAGCACTCTATAAGGCCCTTTGATACTTCATTAACAGTTTATTTTCTGTTGTGGGTAACAGTAGTAAAACCTTTTCACCTGGCTCAAAAATGTTTCTTTTACCACATGGTCATAATATACCTTTTTCTGGCTTTGGGCCGCTTCCTGATTACTATAGGCAATTTCAACATATTTTGCCAGCTTTTTCTTAGGCACACATATAAGATGTTATAGATTGTTTCTGAGTGAGTTATCATTCCATCTCTTTATCACATCCAGTGGCCCTCTTTGGCTGCCTACCATACAGCATTTCAAATGGTGACAACCCTGTTGATGCCTGTGGCACTTTTGTAAGCAAAAAGTAGGTAAGGCAAGTATTGGTCTCAATCTTTCCTTCCCTTTACAAACCTTTTAACATGCGTTTTAGGGTTTGATTAAATGCTCAACAAGACCATCTCTCAGAGGGTGATAGGGAGAGGTCATATGGCAGTGATGCCTAGAAGTCTGTACAGCTCCTTAAGTAATGCAGCACCAAAATTACTACCCTGATCAGTAATAATTTCTTTAGGTATGCCCACTCTGCTGAAAATTTTGCAAGGTCTGCTGCCACTTTTGAAGCTGTGACAGTATGCATTGGAACTGCTTCTGGGTCTCGAGTAGCATAGTCGCATACTACCAGGATAAATCTATTACCCTTTTACTTTTGTCTAAAGGACCAACCACATCCATTGCAATTCTCTCAAAAGGCACATCTATCAAGGGTAGGGGCACCAGGATCACTTTGTCTTTTCTAGTGACTGGGGCTACTTCCTGACACTCAGCACAGAATTTACAATAGGTAGTAACATCTTCATGAATTCCAGGCCAGTAAAATCTGGACAGAAATCTGGAAAGGGTGTGCGCTTCCCAGTGATCAGCCATAGGACTATCATGTACTATCTGTAACAACTCAGATCTATACTTTGTGGTATAACCAGTTGTTCTATCTTGTCCTGTGTCTGAGGTTTAACCTATATTCTGTACAGTAACCCATTACATTTTTAAACATAGGTTCGCCCTGTTTTGGTTTCCACCCCTGCTACTTAAAATAACCCTGAGAGAAATGAAAATTACGTACCTATCGTAATTCTTGATCTTCTTGGACGAGTCTCCACCACTCATTCACACTATTGGGGAACCGCGCCAGAGGCACTAGGACCCATCGGGAGCAAACTTTGTGCTGGAGGGTCGGTGTTAGAGATGGCGCCGCTGAGGCACGTACCGCAGCCCTAGCTCATGTGGCAATGATCTCGGCATCGACCTCCAACCGCCTCAGTACCTTTTTACCAAGGAGGTGCAGCGCAACTAAACTAAAGGGTAACTTAACCCAGCCCGACATACGATAGCCCGCGACCCGTAAGAAGAGTCAACAAAGAAGTCTTCACCGCCTAAAGATTTGAGGAGTGAAGACCAACACAGCGTGAGCTCGGGGATGGAGGGGCGGTGAATGAGTGGGAGACTGTCTAAGAAGATCAAAAATTACGGTAGGTACGTAATTTTCATATCTTCCTGACATAAGTCTCCACCACTCATTCACACTATTGGGAGAGTACCGAGCTAATAATCCCTGAGAGGGCAGCAGGATAGACCAAGAGCTCACGTTTCTAGGACAGGAGTCCATTAAGGATAGTTCTGCCAAGGTGGAATGTCACCTGGCATGAACATCCAGTGCAATACTTAACGAAAATATGCACTGAGCTCCAGGTGGCGGCATTGCAGATGTCTGCAATAGGCACGCTTAGAATTTCCACTAGGAATGCCACGACCGCTCTGGTAGAGTGAGCGTAAACCCTACCTTCCAATTTAACCTGTGTCATGGAATAGCAGTGTCGAAGACATGCCACTAGCTATGATGAGATACATCTGATAGCGACAGGTTGACCCAGCCGGTCTCACTGAAGGAAATGAAAAGTTGTTGGGCCTTGCAAAAATTCTTGGTTCTATTGGAGATAGAAACACAAGGCCCTCTTAACATCCAAAGAATGAAGAGAACGTTCTCCTTCATTTTGGAAGTCCGCAAGAAAGAGGGAAGGACCAAAGGTTGGTTTAGATGGAATTCTGACACAACCTTGGGAAGAAATTTAGGATGAGTATGAAGAACTACTTTGTCCTTATGGAACACAGTATATGGAGGGTCTGTGACCAGGGCATGTATCTCAGAGACCCTACGGGCTGAGGTAATGGCCACTAGGAAGGCAGTCTTCAGGTGAGAAATTTTAGCTCACAGGTAGCCAGAGGTTCAAAAGGTTTCTGAGTGAGCATGTCTAGCACAAGGTTAATGTCCCAGGCTGAAACTGGATGTCTTATAGGAGGTCTGGTATGCAGAATTCCTTTAAGAAATCTCTTCACCATAGGTAACTGAGCCAGAGAAGAAGAAAAACCAGCTCATGATACGCTGAAATGGCACTAAGGTGAACTTTGTAGAGTACTGTAGACCTGAATTTGAGAGGTCCAAAAGGTACTCTAAAACCTTGTCTGGTGGACAGGAAAAGGGATTCAAAGAGGACTTTGACACCAGAGCTAAAAAACGCTCCACTTAGATGTGTAAGTTTTCCGAGTGGCTGGCTTCCGAGCAGCCAGAAGAATGTCTGAAACTCTTCGAGAGACATTGAACTGATTCACTTCTACCTTTTCAGGAGCCAAGCGTGAAGGTGAAGCGATCTCAGGTTGGGATGGACCACCGGACCCTGAGTCAACAGGTTCATCCGCAGGGGAGTGGTCTCGGAGGAACTGCCAACATATTGTTGAGTAGTGGAAACCATAGTTGTCGAGGCCAAAAGGAGCAATGAGAATCATCTTGGTCCCCTGAGACTCGAAGTTGAGGAGTACTCTCTGAATTAGAGGAAGGGGCGGAAAGGCGGAAAGAAAGCTGCTTTTGTCCACTGCAGCCTGAACATATCCTGACTGAAAATGCCAGGCCCTGGAATTCTGGAGCAGAAGAGAGGCAGTTTTGCGTTGAGTGGGGATGCAAAAGATCCAGGTCTGGGGTTCCCCACTCTTTGAATAGTGACTGAACTATCAAAATCTTTATTTATTCAGGTGAGCATCATTGAGCATAGCTCATTTACAAGATGGACCTGATTGGTCATAACAATATAAAGGTACAATTTTTACACAAACACAAGATACAGATCGAATACAAAAACAAAGGCATTATAAATGAACAGATGCAGGGATATTCACATATATACAAAGCAATGAGCCAAAGAAACTGGGTTATAATAAAAAGGAACAAAATAAGACAGTAATGAAAGATTAAAGCGAGGGTGATGGATTTTGGGAATAAGGTCAGGTATGAGTTAAGTGGGTGAAAGCTACAAAACAAATTAAGGGTGGAAGTGCAAAAAAGGGTGTGGAGAAAGCGGGGTTGTGATAGGACTAGGCCTTGTGGAAACAGGTTGCATGGCTCTGGAAAGAGACTAGTGTATAGCTTTTTGAAGGATGCTATTGGAATGAGGGTATTCAACTTCAGGATCTTTGAAGAGAGTTCCAAATAAGTGCTAGAGAGTAGCTGATTGAACTATGACTGAGTCGAGAGACCACTGTGAGGATCTGCCTCTGTTCTGCTGAGATGGCCGCCAAGTCGTTTTGTACACCTGGCAGGTAAACTGCTTGAATTAGAGCTTTGTGTTCCAAGCACCATTCCCACACCTCATCGCTTTCCTGCATAAGGGATAAGAGTGAGCACCGCCCTGCTTGTCGATGTAGTTCATCACTGCTTTGTTGTCCGTTTGAAGGAGAATGGTCTTGTGACAGAGAATGTCCTTCAAGCTGGACTGCAAAAAGGACGGCTCTCATCTCTAGGACGCTGTGTGAAGCTGGGACTGAGTTGAGTCCACACCCCTTGAGTGTGGAGAGCACAACAGTGAGCTCCCCACCCCATTAGCGATGCATCCGTGGTAATGGAAAGCTGATGATCCAGAGGAGCAAAGGGAAATCCTTCCAGGAGATTGCTTTCTTGAGACCACCAGGTGAGGGACCTCTGTAAGGGTTCTGTCACCTTGATGGGATAAGACTGCGGTGAGTGGTTGGAGACCGCTGAGCACTGAGCAACCATTGAGTGGTTCTCATGTGCAGCCGTGCTAGGGGTTCAGTGAACACTGAGGATGCCATGATGCCTAACATACGCTGCATCGAGAGAGCTGTAACTGATCTGTTCTTCCAATGTAACAGGCCATCTGAAGGATATCGTTCCTTCTGTCTTCTGGAAGGAAAGCCTTTGCACAAGAGGTGTCCAGAAGAGTCCCTATGAAAAGAAGTCTCTGGGAGGGCTGCAACTGAGACTTCTTGAGGTTCAGCAGAACTCCCATGGACATAAGAAGGTGAGAGGCCGTCTGTACGGTGTCCAGAGTTCCTTGTCTGGAAGGGCTTGCTAGGAGCCAGTCATCCAGGTAGGGAAACACCTGGATACTGAGTTTTCTGAGATGTGCCAGAGAACTGCACAACACTTTGTAAAGACTCATGGGCGCCAAGGATAGCCCAAAGGGCAGGACTCTGAACTGATAGTGTTGACCCAGAGCCATAAACCTCAGAAATTTGTGATGCCTTGGGTGAATAGGAATGTGCTGGTAAGCATCCTGCATGTCCAGGGAGGCTAGCCAGTCATGTTGATGAAGCAAGGTAACAGGGTTCCCAGAGAATTCATTTTGAATTTCTCCTGGGGAGAAATTTGTTTAGCTCTGAGGTCTAGAATGGGGCATTCCCCGGACTTCTTTGGAACCAGAAAGTAGTGGAAGTAGAACCCGTGTTTCACTGATGCAGAGGCACCACTTCTACTGCCCTGTTGTTCAGAAGGCCCTGAATCTCGGCGCGAGAAGGTCTGACTGAAGGGTTGACAGCCTGGGCTGTCATTTGGGAGGAGCGATCCAGAGGGTCTCCAGAAAATTGAGAGAATACCCTCAGAATTATCCGAGGGACCCATTTGTCTGAGGTTATGGACTTCCACTGGCTGTAGAAGTGCATCAGATGATCTCCCACTGGACAGAAAAAGTCCACCTCGGGAAGTTGAGATGGGACTTGGGCGGCAACTCATAAGGTAGCGCTGGGTGCTTTGGGCCCTTGTGCTTCTGTTGCACCTTCTTTTGATGTTGGGCAGGTTGGTTCTTATGGAACTTCCTCCGCCTCTGCCCCAAAAGGACTGACGATTATGAAACTGCCGTTTACTGACATGCCTTCGAGAAGGGGCAGGAGGGGTCGAGCCAGCTTAATGGCTGACCTAGTCTTTTGTGTAGCTTCTAGAGCTTGCTCTACCTGAGGACCAAAAGCTAAGAGCGTCAAAGGACAACGCCATCACCTGCTGTTTGCATCATTCATGAAGCCCGCACGCAGCCAGGAGTGACGACGTAGTACAACACCAGCAGCTGTTGAACGAGAAGCAAGTGTTGAAAGCATCCATGGCTGCTTTGACCTGCTGGTTATAAGATTCAATACCTCTGGTAATGGTTTGAAGAAGCTCTGGCTTTGAGTCCGAGTCCGGAAGAGCTTCAACCATTTGCTTGATAGAATGCCACAGGATATACTCATACTGGGAAAATAACCCTGGTAACTGGCAACACGCATACTTAGAGTGGACGCAGCAAAGACTCTCTTACCTAATGTGTCTATCTTACGAGACTCTTGTTGATAGGTCGAGCTGTAGTAGTTTGAGGAAGAACGACCTTGTCATTTTCTGCCAGGACTACAATAGGATCCGCAAAGGCTTGGGATGCCAAGATGGGACGATCCTTGGGAGCTGAGTATTTCTATCAATGGATTTAACCACCAAGGGTAAGAGCAGGATTATTCCATACCATTTGAGACAGCGTTTGAAGGAAGGTTGAATCGGAGGAGTCAAATCCGTAGGGATCTCCAAGCGTGAAGATATTGGAGTCTTAACAGCTTCCCAGGATCGATGTCTGTAGTCTGGAGAGAAAGAGTGGAGCTCAGATTCTTCAACAGAGACTTAAAGGACAGGTCCTCAACCACAGGCTCTGTAGCAATAAAAGATCCTGCTCGTCCACTTCATCACCCAGCCAAAGGTCTGAGTCAGGCTCAACGTCATCTCCTGACAGTCCAGGAGGGACTGTATGGACAGGAAAGGATGAAAGCTAGAAGAGGAAGGAGGAAAGAGACAAAGGGAAGTCCCTGAGAGCTCCGGCGCCGAGGAGGCGCACGGCGCTGAGAATGACGCCGAGGAACCACAGGCGCCGCGAGGCCACACGGCTACCGGAAGGCACTCGAGACCGAAAACAGGCTTTGAAGGAAAAAGAGCAGGAGATAAGGGCATCGGTGTGGCCCCTCAGCGCCAAAGCCATGTGGGGACACCCAAACACAGAGTCGACGGCATCAAGAAGGTGCGCGACCAGAAAAGTCCAACTCGCTCTACCTGGTCGCCCAGAGAGCCCAAAGGCCCATGAGCGACCAAGCCAGGTAGCTAACCAACCTCCGAGCCCATTGCTCCATAAGAGCGCCCACTGATGAAACTGCTCATCTGAAGACCTACCTGCGGGCAGGGTAGGACTCGATGTTGAAGGCGTCGGCTATCAAAAGCCGCTGTTGGCGACTCGAAGGATACCGCAACAGCCCCGATAACCAAACGCCTGCGCAGACGATTAGAGGTCGACCTCTTAGTGATGCCTTCTCTTTAGATTCAAGGGCCAAAGAAGAGTCGAGGCGAACGGTGCTGAGAATGCGACTGCTTGACTTTATGCTTCCGCTGGGACCGCCCATCCCCGGCATTGGACTGACCATTGTCAGACCCTCCTTCCGAGAAGGCAGCGGACCGTACCAGCCCGACTGATTGAACAGCTTTCATAATGAAGTCTCCCTACCATCACCTGACCTGCTCATGGTCGACTCCATCAATGTAGGCTGAGACTTCTTTATCGCTTTTATTTAAAAATAAGAATAACTTAAGAGATACTGTATTGAGATAATACTATATAAAATAATAAAAACTGAAAACTATGCTGCAGTTTGAAGTTTGACTCCTACAGGTTAATGACGTGTCACTGAAGCACACCCGGCGGGAAAAAAGGAACTGAGGGGCGGTTGGAGGGTCGGCGCCAGAGATAGTCATTGCCGCTACAGCTAGGGCTCGCTGCACCATGCCCTTGGCACCATCTCTGGCACTGACCCCAGCAAAAGTTTGTTCTCGATGGGTCCTAGTGCCTCTGGCACAGTTCCCCAATAGTGTGAATGAGTGGTGGAGACTTATGTCCAGAAAGGTACATCATTAGCTTGCTCTGAAAGAAAATCACAAATCAGTTATCAGCTTAGTTTCAGCATTTTCATATGTTAACCCCTTATGTCCATCAGTCATTTGTTGCCACAGTTTCTTCAGGCATCGTCTTTCTTTCCTGGATTTTGGATCTTGGAGCTGTGCTCAAACAAGGCCGAATAAAAATCAGCAAAGGAAAAGAGTCCCCACCATCTGAGGTTTTCTGCCAGAGCTCTTGTCACCACAGCTGCTGAAACATCAGGATTTACTCCCTGTTTGATTAACTCAGTAAATCCTGGAACATCATTTCCATAATCATGGGTACAGGTAACTTAGGTACTACCCCACTTTCATTTGGTGTGACACATCCTTAATGGCCAGAGTCACTGTGGTGGTAGGATAGTATTGAGTGTCCCCATGGATGCAGATGACACCAATAGCTGGCCCTTTTGGACACTGTCTTTCCAGCACTTCAATATGCACTAGGGTCTGTCTGCTTCCCGAATCTATAAGTCCCTTCACAGTCTTATCTCCCATCTTCACATCTGTTAAGTACTTGCCCCATTTGCTAAGGACAAATCTTCTCCAGTGTCACTCTTTCTTATGGCAATTTTTTTGCAATATGGCCTGGCTCATTACAGTTATAGCAAATAATGTCTTTGAGCATAGATTTGTTACCCCACCAGAGTTCTTATCCAACTTGGAGTTTAAATGGGAAAAAGAATGTCTTATCAGTGCTTGTTGTTACTGTGCTGTGGCATCTGCCTGACCATTTGGAGTTTTCAGCCAAAGAAAAAGCCTTTTCTCCACTTTCTGGTCGGTGTTGTTTACCCAAAGCTGCACATCTGTAGGCAGGATGTTGATGAATTACTCTATGGTAAATGTGTCGATCTGTGGGACTGTTTTGCCCTCTGGTTGGAGCCATTTTATCATGAGTTCTCTGAGTTGGGTGAAGGCTTCTTGAGGATAGTCGACTGAGTTGTACCTCAGAGATCAAATTCTCTGCCTGTAGGTCTCTCCTGAGATGTCATACCTTTCAGGATTTCACTTTTCTGACTGTGCAGTGTCCATATTGCAGTAAGCAAGTTGGGCTTTCCCTGTCAGGTAGGGTACCAGTTTGACTGTCCATTGCTGGTTTGGCCATTGGCAGGCTGTGGCAACTCTTTTAAAAGTTGTCAGGAATGCCTCGATATCATCTGAGGGACACAACTTTTGGAAGGCTCCACCTATGGTTTAATGGACGAGCAGCCAGCCACTCCCACTTCCTGAGTTATATAAGCAGTTTCCTCAGCCTCCTTCTGAAGCACTTTTCTTTGCAGGCCAGAGGCTGTGACTATTTGCTCTCTGTGGCAGGCTGGGGCCTCCCCACCCCCACCCCCACTGCTTATTTCTGCTGTACTCTGCATTTTGTTCTTCTGCTTCTGGTTTGTATTTTGCCTCTGGCTGTGTGCTTCCTTTTATTTCTTCCCTGTTTCTTCTATGTTTGTGTCTTAGTTTTGTTTTGTTTTTGTTTTCTTTTTGGGGGTTTGGTTTCTCAGCTCTTACCATTTGCTTGCTCCTACCATTTGGCTCTTTTGCAGCTCAAGCTACTTGCTTTTAGTTACTCCATTGCTATTGTCACCAGCACCTGTGTTTTTACACAAACTAAAGCTGTTTTCCAAGCTACAGGTCTAATTGTTCCCCATGCTATCAAGCCTAATTGTTTTTACCTGATTCAAGCTCCCTCTGAACCATTGCTATGCAGCTCAATCATGTTTTCACTGCTTAATCTACCTCCCTGTGGTCATAGCTGTTTTCACAGCATTGTGCTTCCTCCTTCCATGCTTATAGAATATTACCACCATAGCTGATGCTATTCCCTGTTGTACACTGCTGTTCTACTCTGAGGTCAGCTGCTTACTGCTGATGCTGTAAACTAGTTTTAATATCTGCATGTGGTTCCTGACCCTTCCATCACTTTCTTGTTTCTTCTACAGCAGGGACTGGGAAGTGTTTGGGAGTCATGGCCCCATGTGGCTTATTACTTCTGTTCTAAATCCTGCCTCCACTGGTGAAAATCCTCATAATATTTGTCACCTTCATTTGGCTTTTGAATGCCTAGCTGGTTTGCCCACTATTATACTGCTGCCCCCATTTACGTTCATGTCCCATCATTGCTACTATGTTTTCAGATCTACATACAGATCTCACTATTCCTACTGCTTACTAACCTTGTGTAGGTCTGACTATTGTTACCCTGCCCCACTGAACATCCCTGCCTTACTGACCTATGTCCAGATCCACTCTGCTCATGTCACCACTGCTCAATGCTCCCTGCCCTCTGCCCTGCAAGTTCTCAGCACTCAACACTCCTTCAACTCATCAGTCCCTGGGGCATGCCAGCCATACCATTCTGGCACAGGTGCCCCCATGCAGCCATTGGTCTCGCTCTGCACCAGAGTCCACAGCTTGAGCATGTGAAGCTTGTGGCTGGGTCCTTTCACCTGGCCCATAGCTGGGAATGTCCTCACCCGGTGTACCATCAGTCATCAACCGCACTGACGGCACTTTCGTTGTAGAATTTATGACTACGCCATGAAGGAGGTTACAGCGATTTCTGTAGCTTTTAACAGTTTCCACTATAACGTTGTCCATTGGCTTTAGTGGTTCCTCAGCAAGGCACCTTCACCGTGATTCTCCCTATGACCACCTCTGGTTCACCTAGTTTGTTTTCTTAGATCAGTAGGCTGGCTGAGTGCCTCAGTGGTCGTTACTGTCCTCCCACACCTTGGTGCAGCGTTGCAGAGCTACCGTCCCAACCCTCCATAGCGATCCTGTTAGAAGGATAGAGTGAGAGCTTCCTCCAAATTGGAATATTTTCCACCTCCCAATAATTGGGTTTCAAATCACAGCAGTAGAGCCATCACTAAATAAAATTTCCCAAACCTGGAGGAAGGCGACCTAGACCTTGGATCCCCAGAGATTTCCTCCTCAAAGGGTTTTTTTTCTCTCTTCTGTGTCTCAGGTTATAACTGTTAGCATAGTGTTCCCTAGTTCCGAAGACAGGATCCACTGTTGCATGGAGGGGATGGTGTCTCTATTGCTGTTCCCTCTCCTTAGGAGGTCCCTTCATTCTCTCTTGAAACCCATCAAACCCATGCCATTGCTAACATGTGCATCCCATTATGTTATCAAGCCCCCTGATGCTTTATCCAGTACTATGTCTCAGAACTACTGATTGCTTATATGCTTCATGCTACTACTTTCTTTTGGCGATCCTTCCTAAGATACCTTTAGCCAAGGGAATCGTTCCATGGCACCTGTAGCGGTGGAACTCACTAGAGGGTTCCTTGCCTTTGGTCCCCTACAGGGTGGTAATTCCTCTGGAATAGAGAGTGCGAATGGCCAAAACCTAAGTAACACAGTTGCACAAGCACAGCACAATACTGGCTGCATAGGACATTGAACTGGAAGGCTCCACCTATGGTTCAATGGACAAGAAGTCAGCCACTCACTCCCACTTCCTGAGCTATATAAGCAGTTCCCCAGCTTCCTTCTGAAGTGCTTTTCTTTGCCCCACTCCTCCCTCCTCCTCCAGCAACAGTGCCCCCTCTCCTGGGGATCCTTCCTAAGGTACCTTTAGCCAAGGGAATCATCCCATGGCACCTCTAGGGTGTAACCCTTTAGAGGGTTCCTTGCCTTTGGTACCCTTACAGGGTGATAATTCCTCTGGAATAGAGAGTGCAAACAGCCCAAACCTAAGTAACACAGTTGCACAAGCATAACACAATACTGGCTGTGGAGGCCATTGAATGTAAGTTTAATGGCTTTACATTGCTTGTGTTATGTTGGTCATCTGGATCTGTGCCAGATCCTCTGTCTCTTAATAGTTTATGAGGCATCTGGCCATCGCTGTTCCTGCCGCTGAATTTCTCTCTTATCTGCTGCTTCTCTTCTCTCCTCTGCTGCTTCTGTTGCTGCATTCTTCTCTCCTCTGTTCTTCTAAATGTTGACTTTCTTGTTCTTTCTGCTTCTCTGTCTCTTTTGTTGTATAGCCCACCATTTGAAAAAGGCAGTCAGGCTTTCAGGTTCTGTCACTGCCTGTTCATTTTCCATAATTTGTGCTGGCTGTACAATCTCAGCTAGATTTCTGTCTCTGCTAGTTTGGCTGCCCTCTCCTGGTAACCACTCCTGGACTTGCTGCTGCAGAATCCATACCTTCTCTATGCTTCCTGGTACTAGGTTCAGTACCCATGTACAAAACTCCTGGCTAAAAGTATGCACCATGTAATCCCACTTAGGCTGAAACCATCTCTCATTGAGGCACAGGTCACGAAGCATAAGAAAAAACAGGAGCAGTTGTAGAGTTCGAAAAGTGTTTACTAGTACTAGCAATAACATAAAAAATGAAATTATTCAGAAAAACTTTTTATAAAGCAGAATAAACAGAGAAGATCCATCTGAGTTTTCCTTCAACCTCTTGTGTCTCTGTGTCTCAAAACATTGCAGATCTCTCTCTCTCTCTCTTATAAATCTTTGCAACCCCTCCTTAACAAGCATACTGTTTGTTTCAAAAATTTTCTTGTCAGTTTCATGCAGGTGCAGTAAAACACTGTCCCAGAACTAAGGCCCCTTCTCCACAGCTTCTGCAAGAAGGCTTAAAACTGCTGTCACTTCAACCTCTTGAGTTCCAAATAGCTTTTTGCAATCATCTCAAACTATAATTATATAAATTTCAACAGTAACACTATATAATTTCTAAACAAAGGGATTCCAATATCAGTTACATATCCACATTATGATTTGCATATATTTTTATAATAAATGGTGACCCTGTTATCAGCCCGTTTTTGAGTACTATAAAGTCGTATCAACCTGCAGGTTGATATGACTTTACAGTCTCAGCCAAGAAGCCTGCAGTAGTTCAAACCAATCAAACAGACTGAGGCAACATGAGATGGTTCTCCAACCATAAACTCACACTCACAGCATTAACCCCATTGTAAAAGAAATGAACAGAGTGTCAATGCATAATCCTAAATAAAAGTGAACATTAAAAGTTACACAATGGAGAACCATTTTGTTGCTGCCTCAGCAGTGACAGGGAAGAATTAAGTATTTACTAGCTTGAAAATGCTCACTGAAAATGTACTTTTCTCACTAACCCTTACTGGTTCCCTAGGCTACATGAACTTTCACCTTGGACTGGAATGACCCTGACCCATTGAGATGACGCAAATGAAAATTACGTACCTACCGTAATTCTTGATCTTCTTGGACAAGTCTCCACCACTCATTCACACTAATGGGATCAGCTGAGGTACTAGGACCCAGCAGGAGCAAACTTTTGTTGGAGGGCCGGCACCAGAGATGGAGTTGAGAGAGCGGCACTGCGAGCCTCAGTTTGTGTTGTAATGACTATCTTGGCGTCGACCCTCCAACCGCCTCAGTATCTTTTTACCGAGGAGGTGCAGTGTAACTAACCTAGAAGGATAGTTTAACCAAAACCGGACATAAGATAGTCCGGACGACCCGTATAAGAAGGGTCAACAAGGAAGTCTTCACAGCCTAAAGATTTGAAGGAGTGAAGACCAACAATAGAGGTGAGCTCAGGGACGGAGGGTGGGTGGTGGATGAGTGTAGGAGACTTGTCCAAGAAGATCAAGAATTACGTAGGTACATAATTTTCATATCTTCCTGGACATAAGTCTCCACCACTCATTCACACTAATGGGAGAGTACCAAGCTAATAATCCTCTGAGAGGGTGGCAGGAGAGACCAAGAGCTCACGTTTCTAGGACAGAAGTCCATTAAGGATGGCTCTGCCAAAGGAAGAATGTCGTCTGGCATGGACATCCAGTGCATAATGTTTAATGAAAGTATGCACTGAGCTCCAGGTGGCTGCTGCAAATATCTGCAATGGGCATGTTGCATTTCCACCAGAGATGCCGTGACCACTCTAGTAGAGTGAGTAAACCCTGCCCTCCAACTAACCTGCGCTTATGGAATAGCAGTGCCACTAACCATGCTGAGATACATCTGATAGCGACAGGTTGACCCAGCCGGGTCTCGCTGAAGGAAATAAACAGTTGTTGAGCTTTGTGAAAGTCCTTGGTTCTATCTAGATAGAAACGAAAGCCTCTTAACATCCAAGGAATAAAGAGATCATTCTCCTTCATTTTGGAAGTCCAGCAGTAAGAGGGAAGGACCAAAGGTTGGTTTAGATGAAATTCTGACACAACCTTAAGAAGAAATTTTGGATGAGTTCTAAGGACTACTTTGTCCTTATGGAACACAGTATACGGATGGTCTGTGACCAGGGCATGTATCTCAGAGACCCTGCAGGCTGAGGTAATGGCCACCAGGAAGGCCATCTTCTAGGTGAGAAATTTTAGCTCACAGGTAGCCAGAGGTTCTGAAAGATTTCGGGTGCACATATCTAGCACAAGATTAATGTCCCAGGCTGCAGCTGGATGTCTTGTAGGAGGTCTGGTATGCAGAATTCCTTTAAGAAACCTCTTAACCACAGGTAACTGAGCCAGTGATAAGGAAAATATTGGCTCATGATAAGCTGAAATGGCAAATTCGTGAACTTTGACTGTAGAGTACTGCAGACCTGAATTTGAGAGCTCTAAGAGGTACTCCAGAACTTTATCTGGTGGGCAGGAAAAGGGATTTAAAGAGGACTTTGCACACCAGAGCGAAAAATGTTTCCATTTGGCTGTGTAAGTTTTCCTAGTGGCTGGTTTCTGTGCAGCCAGAAGAATATCTGAAACCCTTTGAGAGACATTGAACCAGTTTACTTCTACCTCATCAGGAGCCAAGCATGAAGGTGAAGCGATCTCAGGTTGGGATGGACCACAGGCCCCTAAGTCAACAGGTTTGTCTGAAGGGGATTGGTTTCATGAACTGCCAACATATTGTTGAGTAGTGGAAACCACAGCTGTCGAGCCCAGAAGGGAGCAATGAGGATCATTTTGTCCCCTGGGTTCGAACTTGAGAACCACCCTCTGAATTAGAGGAAGAGGTGGAAAGGCGATAGAAAGCGCTTTTGTCCACTGCAGCCTGAATGCATCCTGACAGAAAATGCCAGGCCCTGGATTTCTGGAGCAGAAGAGAGGCAGTTTTGCATTGAGTGGGGATGCAAAAGGTCCAGGTCTGAGTTCCCACTTTTGAACAATGACTGAACTATGGTTGAGTCGAGAGACCATTCATGAGGATCTGTCTCTGTTCTGCTGAGACGGTCTGCCAGTTCGCTCTGTACTCCCGGTAGGTAGACCGCTTGAATTAGAGCCTTGTGCTCCAAGCACCATTCCCACACTCTCATTGCTTCCCTGCATAAGGGGTAAGAGTGAGCACTGCCCTGCTTGTTGATGTAGTACACCACTGCTTTGTGGTCCGCTTGAAGGAGAATGTTCTTGTGACAGAGAATGTCCTTCAACGCCGGACCGGATAAAGGACGCCTCATTTCTAGGACATTTATGTGAAGCTGGGACTCGACCTGAGTCCACGTACCTTGAGTATGGAGAGCCTGACAGTGAGCTCCCACCCCATCAGGGATGCATCTGTGGTAATGGAAATCTGATGATCCAGAGGAACAAAGGGATACCCTTCCAGGAGATTGTTCTCTTGCCCACCAGATGAGTGACCTCTTTAGAGGTTCTGTCACTTTGATGGGATAGGACTGGGGTGAGTGGTTGGGGACCACTGAGTACTGAGCATCCACTGAGAAGTTCTCATGTACAGTGAACACCGAGGATGCCATGAGACCCAGCATCCGCTGCATTGAGAGAGCTGGAACTGAGTTGTTCTCCTGATGTGACGGGCCATCTGAAGGATATCGCCCTCCTGTCCTCTGGAAGAAAAACCTTCGCACAGGAGGTGTCCAGAAGAGTCCCTATAAAAAGGAGCCTCTGGGAGGGCTGCAACTACGATTTTTGAGGTTTAGCAGAACTCCCATGGACATGAGAAAGCAAGAGGTCCTTCTATGGCATCCAGAGTTCCCTGCCTGGAAGGACTTGCCAGAAGCCAATCATCCAGATAAGGGAACACCTGTATTCTGATCTTTCTGAGATGTGCTGCAGAACTGCACAACACTTTGTAAAACCCGCTGCACCGAGGATAGCCCAAAGGGCAGGACTCTGAACTGATAATGCTGTCCCAGAGCCACAAACCTCAGGAATTTGTGATGCTTTGGGTGAATAGAAATGTGCTGGTAAGCATCCTGTATGTCTAGGGAGGCTGGCCAGTCATGTTGATAAAGCAAAGGTAACAAGGTTCCTAGAGAAATCATTTGAATTTCTCCTTGGGCAGAAATTTGTTTAGTTTCTGAGATCCAAATGGGGTGCATGCCCGGTTTCTTTGGAACCAGAAAGTAATGGGAGAGAAACCTGTGTTCCGCTGATGCAGCTGCACTACTTACTGCCCTGTTGTTCAGAAGGCCCTGAATCTCAGCGTGTGAGAAGGTCTGGACTGAAGGGTTTACAGCCTGTGCTGCCATATGGGATGATCCGGAGGGGTCTCCAAGATTGGAGTGAATACCCTCATGGATTATCTGAAGGACCCATTTGTCTGAGGTTATGGACTTCCATTGATTGTAGAAGTGCATCAGATGACATCCCGCTGCTGAAGAAAAGTCCACCTCGGGCAGTTGAGATGGGACTTGGGTCAGCAACTCATAAGGTGGCACTGGGCGCTTTGGGCCCTTGTGCTTTCTGTTGTGTTTTCTTTTGAGGCTGGGAAGTTTGATTTTATGGAAACTTCTCTGCCTCTGCCTCAAAAGGACTGACAGTTATTAAACTGGCATTTATTAACACCCTCGAGAGGGAACAGGAGGAGGTCGAGCCAACTTAATGAATGACCTAGTCTTTTGTGTAGCTTCTAGAGCCTGTTCTACTTGAGGACCCAAAAGATACACCATCAAAAGGCAACGCCATTACCGCTGCTGTGTGTCATTCGTGAAGCCTGAAGTGCGCTAGCCAGGAATGACTGCGGTAAAATACCAGCTGTCACGTCAGCAGTGTCGAAGCATCCATAGCTGCTTTAACCTGCTGGTTGTTAGATTCAATACCTTCTGGTAATGGTTTGAAGAGGCTCTGGCTTTGTATCTGATTCCAGTAGAGCTTCAACCATCTGTTTGATAGAGTGCCAAAGGATATACTCATATTGAGAGAAATAGCTTGTAGCTGGCAATACATACCTAGGGTGGAAGCAGCAAAGACTCTCTACCCAAAGTGTCTATCTTACGAGATTCTTTGTTAATAGGTCGAGCTGTAGTAGTTTGGGGAAGGGACGACCTTCTCATTCTCTGCCAGTACTACAATAGGATCCGCAAGGCTTGAGATGCCAAAATGGGTCGATCCTTGGGGCTGAGTATTTCTATCTATGGATTTAGCCACCCAAGGTGTGAGAGCAGGATTATTCCATACCATTTGAGACAGCATCTCAAAGGAGGGCTGAACCGGAGGAGTCAAATCCATAGGGATCTCCGGAGCATGGAGGTATTGAGTCTTAGCAATTTCCCAGGATCAATGTCTGTAGTCTGAGAGAAAGAGGAAATCAAATTTTTCAGCAGAGAGTCAAAGGACAGGTCCTCAACCACAGGCTCTGCAGCAGGAATAGATCATGCTTCGTCCACTTCATCACCCAGTCTAAGGTCTGGGTCAGGCTCAATGTCATCTCCTGACAGTCCAGGAGGGACTGTGTGGACAGGAAAGGAGTGAAAATCAGAAGAAAAGGATTAAGGAAAAGAGTTAAAGGAGGAGTCCTGAAAAGTGGAAGACACCCTAAGAACCCCGGCGCTGTGGAGGCACACAGCGCTGAAGGAGCGCACGGCACCAAGAACGATGCCGAGAAGCCACACGGCGCCAAGACAGAGCTGAGAGCTAAACCGCACTGAAGACAGTGCCAAGAAGCCACACGGCCGAAGATGACACCGAGAGGACAGACGGTGCCGCAATGCCAGGTGGTGCCAAGGACGGCGCCAACAGATGCATCGGCGCTGAACACAGCAGCGAAGCGCGATATCGACACTGAGGGTGCTGACAACACCCCAAGACTCCAAAAACAGGATTTGAAGGAGGAAGAGCAGGAGATAAAGGCATCAGTGTGGCCTCCATGCGCTGCAGCCATGTGAGGGGAAACACCTAAGTGCGGAGTCGACGCACCGAAAATGGTGTCAAGATGACCAGGAGGCTCAACTGCCCTACCCAGTCTCCCAAGAAGCCCAAAGGCCCTGAGTGACCGAGCCAGGCAGCTGAACCAACCTCCGAGCCCATTGCTCCACAAGAGGGCCCACTGATGAAACTGCTCATCTGAAGACCTACCAGAGGGAGGGGTAGGGCCCAGTGTCAAGACGCTGGCTACCGGAAACAGAAGCAGGAGACTCAGAAGAGGAGACTGGCAACTAGCCCCAATAACTGACCATCTACAACACAGACATATCAGAGGGCGACTCGAGTGATGCCTTCTTTTGACCTGTGGGCCAAAAGCAGAGCTCAAGGCGGAACGGTGCAGAGAATGTGACCGCTATTTTATGCTCGAGGGGACCGCCCATCCCTCGGCATTGGACTGACCATTGTCAGACCCCCTTCCGGAGAAGGCGGTGGACGGACCCAGCCCGACTGACTGAACAGATTTCATATGAAGTCTCCCTACCATCACCTGACCTGCTCATGGTCGACTCGTCAAAGTAGGCTGAGACTTCTTTGTAAATAAGAATAAACTTAAGCGATACTTATTCGAGATATTACTACAAAATAACAAAACTGAAAACTATGCTGCTAGTTTGAAGTTTGACTCCTAGCCAGGCGGCGGCGTCGTTCAGTGAAAGCGCACTTTCGACAGCGGGAAAAAAGGAACTGAGGCGGTTGGAGGGTGATGCTGAGATAGTCATTACGCTCAAGCTGAGGCTCACAGTGCTGCTCCTCGCGGCTCCATCTCTGGCACCAGCCCTCCAGCAAAAGTTTGCTCTCGCTGGTCCTAGTGCCTCCAGCGCTGATCCCATTAGTGTGAATGAGTGGTGGAGACTTATGTCCAGGAAGATCAACAGACACTGAAGCTGGAGGACTTGTTCTAATGCATTTATTTAAATAAATTGAAAAATGTTTTTCTGAAGTGTTATTAATTTTTTTCCATTGCTACGAAAGTGATCCACTTTACCCAACTCGAACCCACGACCATAAGGTACCATAGCTAAAAGACAGTTCAGTGTAAGATGAACTTGTTAGCAAAAAGTGAAAATCTCCTCTGATGTTCTGTAATTTAACAGTAATGTTAAAATCTGTTGAATAAAAGCATATTATGACAATTCTTGTGAAACATTATTTTTGCACCAGTTATTATAAAATAAAACATATATAGGGTTGATCTGCAGTTTTTAACATACCGCTGTGTGATATTAGTGAAACCTCTCGGAGCTTCGCTCAAGGTTTTCTATTATCACACACCTTGGGTGTGTAAAAACTGCATATCAACCTCCTACATATGCATTATTCTCTATATACCAGCAGATATGCAAGGGGGAAAAAGACAGAACAGCAAGTGAAGACTGAGAGACAGTGAGAGGCAAAGAATTGCAAGATTGTTGGGGTGATCAAATCCTAGGTCTCACAAGAAAATTTGGTTGTGCAACCAGACAGACAAGAGACAGGAAAGGAAAGAACAGAACAGATCCCTGCATTCAAACTCTCCATAACAACTGGGAGAGGGTCCTATCCAACCTGTCACACCCTTCTCTCAATATTTTTCCATTGCCGCTTGCTTCCCTGTTTTTATAAGGTGCCAAGCTCTCTATTTTTGCTGTTCTCTTCATTTTCCCATGATCAGTCACATCCAGGTCTCAGAGGCCTAAGAAGTCTAAGAAAAAGATGGCATGTCCCCATACGTCTGTACCCCTGTGGGAAAACATGCATCAGAGACCGACATGACATCTGCTGGACCTGCCTTGGAGCGAACGCATCATGGACCACTATGACACCTGCTTCTCAATGGACATCTGCACTCTAGAGACCCACACAGTTAAGTGGTGTTGGTCTCCCACACCTCAAAGGAAGGTGTTGTACAAGGGAGTCTAAGATCATGCATGTGGGGAACAGAAACCCCAGGAGAGCTATATCAGGGGGGTGAGTTGTTGATGGTCACCAGAGAAGAGAGGATTTAGAGGTCATTATATCAGATAACCTGAAATCCATCAGACAGACCACAAAAGCAGTTAGGAGGGCTAGTGGGATGTTAGGGTGTATAGAGAGTGGTATTACAAGCTGTAGGAGGGAGGTGGTGATCCCACTGTACAAGACGCTGTGAAGGTCTCACCACGAGTACTGTGTACAGTTCTGGGAGGCCGCATCTGGTAAGTATATAGACAGGGTGAAACAGTGCAGAGGAGGGCAACTCAGATGGTGCAGGGTCTGCAACACAAGTGCTCCCACCTGTGTTCTTCCATCACAGGAGGCTGAGGGCACAGCCATTTCCATCAGATTTGGCCAACACCACCCTTTGGTGGTAAGTTTGGCATTCAGATCCTCCGGTAATGAATGGTGAAGATTGATTCTTGGAAGATATGAAAATTACTGTACGTACACACTATAGTTTGATCTTCCAGAATATCTTCACCATTTAATACTGAAACCTGCCCACCTTACCCCTCAATGGTCAGGCTTCTGGACAGTTTTCTTTCCTCCTCTGCCTCTCTCTCTCTCTTTCTCACTCTCACCTTCTGCCTCACTTGCTAGGTGCCCTACTAAAAAAATAAAAACACACGCACAGAGCTGTTTGCTGTCAGAGATGTTCCTTTTACTTTCTGCTTTAAATGGGAAAGGCATGCAGGAGAGCAGGCATAGAAGGAGACCAGGAAACATATCCTGGAGTTTCAGACCCAGCTTCTTCACGTGGTGCAGCTCTCCTTTTCCCTTGCAGTATGCCTCCTGCACTTCCTTCCCAGCTAGTTGGCTACAATTTCTCTCTTACTTCTCTTCCAGGAAGTCTTTTAGCAAGAGAGAGGAAGATGGCCAGATAATCATAAGATAGCTTCAATTCTCTCAGTTGCTTCTGTCCTTTCTGGCAGGGACCCTTCCTCCCAATTAGTTTTTTTCCCTTCTCAAGATTACTCCATCAGCTTTTGAGCTCCTCCTCCTCAGTTTGAGAACCTTTGTTAGTAGCGCATATCATGGTCCCTGGCTCTTTGATTACCATGCTCAGGAACCAGGACTCTTTCAACATATTGCATCCCATATTTTTGCATTGGATATAAGTCCCAGACCCTCTGCAGTTCACCAATCTGCAGGTGAAGAATCTTGCTGGTAAAACAGTTTCAGGCTCATGGCTCTACTATCATTTCTGTGTATTTCAATGAGGTGTCGTATTCATCAGAATTCATTCCATGCTTTTGCTTGGTCATATGGGATTTCTAGGACCCTTGACTTCACTTAAAGTTATATCATCTGGAAGGCAGCATAGCTGTATTTCCCTGCAGTGGTGAGTAAGCCAACTCTGAAAGCACTGATCTCCTAATGTGAGCTTGTGGCATGCTACACCTTCATTTCAGCTTTTGCCCTGGTCATTTTTAACCCACTACCTAGGCCCTCCTCACAACCTCTTCTTTCTCTCCGGCAGCCAGTTTTATTGCTTTTTTCTTTTATATCCTATATTCTTTTTCTGTCCTTGGCCAACCTTGGCACATCCTTTCTTTTCTTTCCTTAACCTTTGTTTCCTCTCTTGGTGAAGAGCACTGAGAAGAACAGGGGCTGGCATCTGTTACTGGCCAGTCTGTGAGCACCACATCATGCATCCACCTTGTGGTGGCACCATCCTTGGGATCATCCCTCAGCTCTAAAATGTAAAGCTGTACACTCTCTCAGGCTCCTAGCACCTCTGGTACAGACCTACCAGTAATGAATGGTGAAGATATTCTGGAAAATCAAGAATTATGGTGAGTACGTATTTGCATTTTTGAGTGGGAACATCATGTGACAGGACTAAATAGGACCCTATCCCATTTGTTATGCAGAAAGAGTGAAAAGCAAGGATCTGTTCTAGCCTCTCCTTTTCTGTCTCTTGTCTGTCTGATTGTGTAAGCAAATTTTCTTGCAAGACCTAGGAAATGATCACTCTGACAGTCTCACTATTATAATTATCCCTTGCTATAGCTGTAATAAGCAGGCCATATTGCAAGAAACTACCATTAAATAAGGAGGATACCACTGAGCAGATCTGGCCTTAGCAAATTAGGGCATGTATTTAACAGATGTCAAAGTGGGGGGTAAAGTGACTGCAAAGGACTTATAGACTTGGGAAGCCAACAGACCCTGGTGCATGCTGAAGTTCTGAGAAAAGACTATGCAAAAGATGAGGTACTGGGTTCATCTGCATCTCATGAGGACACTCAATACTATCCCACCACCCAAGTGGTTGAATATAATGAGGTGTCACACCAAATGAAAGTTGGAGTAGTACCTAAGTTACCTATACCTGTGATTATTGGAAATTACTTACAGGATTTGCCGAGTTAATCCTCAGAGAGAGCAAAATGGAAATTACGCCCTACTGTAATTCTTGATCTTCTTGGACGTAAGTCTCCACCACTCATTCACACTAATGGGAGTATGCAACAGGCGATAGGACCCAGGGGAGCAAACTTTTCAGGAGGGCTGGTACCTGAGATGGAGCCATGAGGAGTGGCACCATGTGCCCACCATGTGTGGTAATGACTATCTTGGCATCAACCTCCAACCACCTCAGTACCTTTTTTCCAAGGAGGTGCAGCATAACTAACCTAGAAAGGACTAACCTAAAAATCGGACATAAGATAGTCTGAATGACCCATGTAGGAAGGGTCAACAACAAAGTCTTCACAGCTCAGCCACTGAGGGAATGAAGACCATAAACAGAGACGTGAGCTCGGGGATGGATGGAGAGTGGATGAGTGGTGGAGATTTGTCCAAGAAGATCAAGAATTATGGTAGGTACATAATTTCCATATCTTCTTGGACATAAAGTCTCCACCACTCATTCATGCTAATGGGGGAGTACTGAGCTAAATAATTCCTCAGATGGATGGCAAGATAGAAAGAGCTCACATGCTTAGGACAGAAGTCTGTTAAGAATGGTCCTGCCAAATGATAGATGTCATCTGGCATGGACATCCAAGGCATAATGCTTAATGAAAGTATGCATGGAGCTCCAAGTAGCCATATTGCAAATATCTGCAATGGGCATGTTATGGATTTCTGCCAGAGATGCCATGACTGCTCTGGTAGAGTGAGCATACACTCTGCCTTCCAGCTTGACCTGTGCCATAGAATAACAGTGGTGAAGGCATGCCACCAGCCATGCTGAAATGCATCTGATAGCAACAGGTTGACCCAGCCAGATCTCACTGAAGGAAGCAAACAGTTGTTTAGCCTTTAGAATTTCTTTTGTTCTATCTAGATAGAACTGCAATGCTCTCTTAACATCCAGTGAATGAAGGGTATGCCCCCCTTCATTCTGGAAGTTCACAAAGTAGGTAGGAAGAACTAAAGGTTGGTTTAGATGAAATTCTGAAATGACCTTAGGGAGAAACTTAGGATGAGTCCTAAGAACTACTTTGTCCTTGTGAAATACAGTAAAGGGTCTGTGACCAGAGCATGTATTTCATAAACTCTATGGGCCAAAGTAATGGCCACCAGGAAGGCAGTTTTCCATGTGAGGAACTTCAACTCGCAAGTACCTAGAGGCTCGAAAGATTTACGAGTGAGCATGTCTAGCACAAGGTTAATGTCCCAGGCTGCAACTGGACATCTAATAGGATCTCTTTATGCAGAATATCCCAAGATACCTCTTAACTATGGGCAACTGAGTCAGTGACATGGAAAGTACTGGCTCATGATATTCCAAATGGCACAAAGATGAACTTTGACTATGGAGTACTGTACACCTGTGTTTGAGAGGTCTAAGAGATACTCCAAGACTTTATTCAGTGGGCAGGAAAAGGATTCCAAGAGGATTTTGCACACCAGATAGTGAAACACTTCCATTTAGCTGTGTAGGTTTTTCTAGTGGCCAGCTTACGTGCAGCCAAAAGAATAATTGAAGCTCTATGAGAAACATTGAACCTATTCACCTCATCTCTTCAGGAGCCAAGCATGAAGGTGAAGCACCTCAGGTTGGGATGGACCACAGGACCCTGGGTCAGAAGGTTTGTCTGAAGGTGAAGAGTTTTTGAGGGGTTTCATAGCCTGTTGAGTAGCAGGAACCATATCTGCCAAGGCCAGAAGGGGCAATGAGAATCATTCTGCCCCTTGAGACTCCAATTTGAGCAGTACCCTCTGAATTAGGGAAGAGAGAAAGAACATATGAAAGCATTTTGTCCATCATAGCCTGAATGCATCCTGACAAAAATACCAGGTCCTGGATTTCTGGAGCAGAAGAGGCAGTTTAGCGTTGAGTGGGAGCGACAAAGGTTAAAGCCTGAGTTCCCACTCTTTGAAGAGTGACTGAATGACAGTTAAATCGAGAGACCACTTGTGAGGATCCACCTCCATTCTGCTGAGATGGTCTGCTAGATCATGATGTACTCCTGGCAGGTAAACCACCTGAATCAAAGCCTTGTGCTCCAGACACCATTCCCACACTCTCATTGCTTCCTGCATAATGAGTAAGAGTGTGCACCACCCTGTTTGTTGATGTGGTATATCACTGCCTGGTTGTCCATTTGGAGGAGAATGTTCTTGTGACGAGTATATCCTCCAAAGCTTGGACTGCATAGAGGATGGCTCTCATTTCCAGGATGTTTGTGTGAAGTTGAGACTCGTCCTGAGTCCACGCATCCTGGGTGTGGAGATCCCAGCAGTGATCTCCCAACCCCTCAGGGACACGTCCGTGGTAATGGAGATCTGATGATCCAGAGGGGTGAAGGGATATCCTTCCAGAAGGTTGTCTTCCTGAGACCACCAGGTGAGTGACCTCTTCAGAGGTTCCATCACCTTGATGAGAAAAGACTGAGGGTGAGTGGTTTGAGACCACTGAACACTGATCATCCACTAAGAGGTTCTCATGTGAAGATGAGCCAAAGGTACAGTGAACACCGAGGATGCCATGAGGCCCAGTATCCATTGCATTGAGATAGCTTGAACCAAGCTGTGTTCTCTGATGTATCGGGCCATCTGTTAGATATCGCCTTCTGTCCTCTGGAAGAAAAGCCTTCACACAGGAGGTGTCCATAAGAGTTCCTGTGAAGAGGAGCTTCTGGGAGGACTGCTTCTGCGACTTGTTGAGGTTCAGCAGGACTCTCATGGATGTGAGGAAGTCTGAGGCTGTGACACGGTCTCCAGAGTCTCTTGCCTAAAGAAACTTGCTACAAGCCAGTTGTCCAGATATGGGAACACTTGTATTCGATTTTCTGAGGTGCACCATGAGAATTGGCGCAACACCTTGTAAAAATTCAAGGTACTGAGGATAGCCCAAAGGGCAGGATTCTGAACTGATACTGCTGACCCAATGCCATGAACCTAGGCATTTATGGTGCTTTGGGTGCATGAGAATGTGTTGTTAGGCATCCTGCATGTCCAAGGAGGCTAGCCAATCATGTCAATGAATCAGAGGTAGCAGGGTACCAAGTGATATCATCTTGAACTTCTCCTTGTGAAGGAAGTTGTTTAATTTTCTGAGATGCAGAATGGGGAGCATGCTGCTGGTTTTCTTTGGGACCAGAAAGTAATGGGAGAAACCTAGGTTTTGTTGAACCAGTGGAACTACTTACTGCCCTGTTGTTCAGAAGGCCTTGTACCTTGGAAGCAAGAAGGTATGACTGTACCACCAAGAGTCTGTGCTGTCGTTTGGGAGGTTGATCTGGTGGATTCTGAAAGATTGAGAGATTACCTCGCAGATTATCCTGAGGACCCATTTGTCTGATGTTATAGATTTCCACTGGTTGTAGAACTGAGGCAGACGCCCTCCCACTGCTGAAGAGGAATCCCTCGGACAGCTGAGGTGGGACCTGGGCCAGAAACTCAGAAGGTGGCACTGGGCACTTCTGGGGCTTGTGCCTTCTGCTGTGCTTTCTTTGTGGCTGAGGGTTCTGATTTCTGTTAAACCTCCTCTGCCTTTGCCCCAAAAGTACTGATGGTTGTAAAACTGGTGCTTGTTTCCACCCCTCAAGGGGCGTTGATCTGACTGTCTTAATGGCAGACTAGTCTTCTGTGTGGCCTCTAGTGCTTGCTCCACCTGAAGTCCAAACAGATACATACCATTGAAAGGTAAGGCCATGACCTGCTATTGGGCATCATTCGTGAAGCCCAAGTATGCAGCCAAGAGTGGCGACGTGGTGCAGATGCCAGCCACTGCCATCCAGAAAGCAGTATCAAGGTGTCTATTGCAGCTTTAACCTGTTGGTTATTTGACTTGATACCCCTAGTTATGGTTTGAAGTAGCTCTGAGTTAGCCTCTGATTTGGGCAGAGCTTCTACCATTGCTTTGAGTGAATGCCAAATGACATACTTATATTGAGAAAAATAGCCCTGGTAGCTGGTAATGCACATGCCCAGGGTTGAGGCAGCAAAGACTCTCTTACCCAATGTGTCTATCTTGTGAGATTCTTTGTTTATAGGCAGGCCTGTAGATTCCTGAGGTAGGACAGCCTTATCCTTCTCTGCCAGGACCACAATGGCATCAACAAAGCTTGTGAGGCCAAATGGGCAATCCTTGGGAAGGGCCTACTTCTATCTATGGACTTGGCCATGGAAGGAATAAGAGCCAGATTCTACCACACCATCTGTGAATGGGTCTCGAAAGGGGGCTATACCGGAGGAGTTAAATCCATAGGAATTCCTGGGACATGAAGATAATGGAGATGCAAAACCGTCCCAGGATTGATTTCTGTGGTCTGAAGAGAAAGAGTAGAATTTAAATTCTTGAGCAGAGACTTAAAGGAAAGGTCCTCAATAATAGGCTCTGCAGGAGGATTGATCCCCACCCCGGAGCAGTATCAGCATCAAAATCATCACCCAGGATCAAAATCATCCCTGACAGTCCGGGGACCGATAGACAGGAAAGGAGGAAAATCAGGAGGAAGAAGAGAAGAGGTAAGAATTGGAGTCAAAACCCTGAAGACCAGACAGCGCCACACTCATCCCCAGCACCGCCGAGGAAAACGGAGCCAAGAGCAAAGAAGGAGCTGTCAAAGGAAACACCATTGCACACAGCACCAACAAAGAGCATAGCACTGACAAGGCTCCCAATGTTGCAGATGGCACTAACAGAGCCTGTGGCACTGAGATGGCACCGACAGAGCCTGCAATGCCACGGCAGCACTGACAGAGCCCATGGTGCCACAGGCGGCACCAACAGAGTCCACGGCACTGCAGACAGTGCCAACCGAGCCCCAGTGATGGAGAAGTTGTCACCCCGGATGATGACAATGTCACAGGAGTCTGAGAACTGTGATTGGAAGGAAAAGAAGGAAAATGGCAGGAGATAGAGGCATCGGTGTAGACCTCTGTGTCGCAGCTGTGTGAGGGGGATAGACAGCCAAGCACGGAGTCAACAGCACCAATAAAGGTCACAACATGACTAGGAAGGCCCAACTGCCCCCACCCTTCTGAAATTGAATGGCCTGATGGCCCCGGTGTTGGACTGGCCAGTTCGGAACTGGACCAACCTCCCAGCCCACTGCTCCATAAGAGCAGCCCAATGGTAAAACTGCTCATTGGAAGCTCCTCCAATAGGCAGAGGGAGCTCCGGTGTTGTGGAGGTTGGCTACCAGAGACAGAAACTGGCTGACTCCGACAGAGGGTGGAGACCCGCACCTGGCCTAATAACTGACTGTCTATGCATAGACATACAGAGGATGACCTCGAGTGATGCTGTTTTTTCTTGACCTATGTGTCAAGAAGAACTCGAGGCAGAATGGTGCCGAAAATGGGACCATTTCCATTTATGCTTTGGGGACCGCCCATCTTCCTAAGCATTGGACCATCTGTTGTCAGACCCCGGGAGAAGCTTGACCGGACTGGACCCGGCTAGCTGACTGAACAGCTTTCATACGAAGTCTCCTACCATCACCTGACCCACTCATAGTCGATTCCACAATGGAGGGCTGAAGACTTCTCTGTACAACTTAGAAGTAATAAATGTAATCGGTACTGATCAAGATAATATACAAAACAATAAACTGAACTAAGCTGCTAGTGAAGCTTAACTCCCCAGTGGGCGAGCGACGTCATCACTGATGTGCACTCCATGGTGGGAAAAGGAACCGAGGCAGTTGGAGGGTCAATGCCGAGATAGTCATTACTGCACACACTGGGCTCATGGGTGCCACTCCTCATGGCTCCATCTCAGGAGCCGCCCTCCTGAAAAGTTCGCTCCTCGCTGGATCCTAGCACCTCTGGAGTACTCCCATTAGTGTGAATGAGTGGTGGAGACTTTATGTCCAGGAAGATCTTGTAGTTTCAACAGCTGTGATAACAAGAGCACAGGCAAAGAAAATCTCAGATGGTGGGGACACTTCCTTTTGGTGACTTTGATGCAGATCTGTTTGAGCCCAGCTCCAAAATTCAGAAATTCAGGAAAGAAAGAAGAAGGCTGAAAAACAGTGGCAACAAAAACTGATGGACATAAGGAATTGATTTATGCAAATTCTGAAACAAATGTGATAACTGATTGTGACTTTGTTTCAGAGCAACTAACACTGTTTCTCCCAAGGTTATTTTTAGCAGCTGGGGTGAAACAAAAACAGGGTGAATCAATGTTTAAAAATGTAATGAGTTACTGTACAGAGTTTGGGCTAATCCTCAGATGCAAACACAGATAGAACAATTGGTCATACCAAAGAAGTATAGAGGTGAGTTGTTATAGATAGCACATGATAACACTATGGCTGGTCACTCAGGGAGGGACTGCACCCTTTCCAGACTGTTGTACAGATTTTACTGGCCTGGAATTCAAAGGATGTTGCTACCTATTGCAGTTCCTGTGCTGAACGTCAGAAGGTAGCCCTAGTAAATAGAAAAGACAAGGTGCCCTGGTGCCACTACCCTAGATAGATGTGCCTTTGAGAGAATTGCAATGGATGTGATTGGTCCTTTACACAAAAGCAAAAAGGGTAATCGATTGATTTTTGTAGTATTTGACTATGCTACTCAATACCCAGAGGCAATTCCAATGCGTACTGTCACAGCCTCAAAACTGGCAGCAGAGTTTGCAAAAGTTTCAGCAGGGTGGGCACACCAAAGAGATTATTACTGATCAGGGTGGAAATTTTGGTGTTGCATTACTGAAGGAGCTGTACCGACTACTAGCTATCACTGCCATAAGAACTTCTCCTTTCATCCTCAGACAGATGGTCTTGTTGAGTGTTTTAATCAAACCCTAAATGCATGTTGAAAAGTTTTGTAAAGGGGAAGGAAAGATTGGGACCAATACTTACCTTACCTGCTTTTTGCTACGGAGAAGTGCCAGAAGCCTCAACAGGTTATTTACCATTTGAGGTGCTGTATGGTAGACAACCTAGAGGGACACTAGATGTAATAAAGAAACATGGGAAGATAACCCCACTCAGAAAAAATCTATCACATCTTATATATGTGCAGTGAGACAGAAGCTGGCAAAATATGTTGAAATTGCCCATACTAATCAGGAAGAGGTCTAAAACCAGCAGAAGGTGTGTTATGGCCATGGGTACAAGAACAAGTTTTGAGCCTGGTGAAAAGGTCTTGCTACTGTTACCAACTATTGAAAATAAACTGCAAGGGCCTCGTAAGGTACTTAGATGTACTGGTACAGTTAACTATGACATTGAGACACTTGTTAGGAAAAATCCTACCAAGACATACCATGCTAACCTCCTGAAGAAATGGGTTAAAAAACACCAAAGGCCACTTTGTTAGCATTACCAGAAACTGATAAAGAAGATTTTGATATAGCTTATGACAAATTGGAACACACTGTAACTGCTTTTTTTTTATAATTACTTTTATTGAAACTGGAATAAATGCCTACCAGGTGGCGTTGAGGGCTGAGGCACTGGGTGCCTTACCTGCGTGCTACGCTGGTGACTCATGTTCAGGAAGGAGCACGGCCACCAGGGGTCAGCAGGGAAGAAGGATCGAGCATCTGAGGGACTGCTCTCCTTCTCCGGGAGGGGGGCACCAGCAACTGGTGTCGACTGGCCACTAGCGGTGGCTGGGGACAGCACACTGACTTTCAGAGAAGAGGAGGAAAGGAGAGGAGGCAGACACTTGAAGGAACACATGCTGACACGTGGTGCTCTCTTAAGGTGCTATTGCACACCTCCTCTTCAAGGGGAGAAAAGTAAAAGAGTCCTGGGTGTGGCACAATGACAGCTGATGCCCACAGTCCCCACTCCCTTGAATAGCAGTAAACCCACACTGGATCCATTCTGTGGGTTGAGGGATCCCCGCCCCGCCACGGGGACAAGCTGTGGAGGACAGCGAAGGTAGGCCATGAGCGGGACGGGCCAGGATCGCTATGGGGCAGTGCCACCCAGGAAGAGAGAGAAAGAAACTAACAGCAAAAAGAAACTGGAATGAAAACACCCAAAACCTGAAATAATATACAGTACAAGGAAAGTCACAACAGGAAGACGTAAACAAGTTACAATTATCATACTATAGGACATGTCCAACAACCATATACAACATTGGTTAAAACAAAAGAAAGTAGAACTATGAACTAACAAACGCTGTGCTGCTTGGTACTAAAATAAGATATTTTCATTGAAAACCAGTCTAACATATAAAACGAGACTTAACATCCAGGAAACAAGGCCTCTGATGAAAATTCAAGAGGAAACAGGACAAGGCCTTTTGTTCTGTGAAGTAAAATTAAAATGTCAAATACTAATATAATCTTAGTCTCCACTAATTATCAGTTGCAAGATGTAAATGTAACTTTGAGCAGAGATCAGCTGTGTATTGGATTAAGGTCCATAATATGGCAGCAGAAAGACTGCCCAGAGCATGCTTAGAGGAGACTACAACTTATGGACAGGAAAGTTGTTTTTGCCCAAGATTAAATATCTTGAAATGGTAATCAAACCATATAGGTTGCTGGGATGCCTGTCAGAAAGTCTCATGACTCCCTTGAGCTTTACAGAAATAACAATTAAAAACAGAATTAGGGTTACTCACATATAAACAGATAGAGATTTAGCAAGGAACTATAAGATTAGTTCCTGCTTGGCCAATAATGAAAAAGAGAACTGAGAATAGAGCCATATTTAATTACAATAAAAGATCCAGGAAAAGGAAAATGGTCAAAAATTTAGGTTTGGATACTATGACAGTCAGTCTTTAAGAAAATGTCATGGGAAAAATACAGCTAGCATATGTCAGTGCAAGTTCTGGGAAGACAATTTAGTACACCTGATGATATTGTGCCCACTATACGAACATGAGAGAAAGTTATATCTTGGGATTTGCTGGTGTCCATAGACATGGAACCTAGATACCAGGTTAGCTACTTGTGAAATCTAATAACCTAAGAGTACTAGAAAATGTGGCAAAGTTCTGTAAAACCATAGATCAAAAAGTGACATATTATACCAGATTCTGTAGGAAATTCCTAGGTAATTGGGTGAGACAGAGAACAGTGTTATTATGTTTATATGATTCTGTTTTGTGCAATAGATTCGTTATTAATTGAACCCATAATAGATAAACACCTTATGCACTTTAAGATATTGTAAATGTGGCAGGATTTAATGTATTTTCAAAGAAACTGGTTTATATTACGTATATGAACAGTTTTTAATCCTAAAAACTGATTTTTATTATCGTAATGTGTGTGTGTGTATGTCTGAATTTGTAATGACAATATTGTTCATCAACAATAAACTAAACTAAAACTAAACTATAAGTTGCAAGCAGACAACCAACTTCCATATTAGAGTACAAAACTGGAATCCATCTGAAGTTTATAAAGAGCCCAGCAACCACAAATTTCCTCAAAATGTGCATATATAGAAAAGTGCCACAAGCCTCAACAGGTTTTTCACCATTTGAAATGCCATACTGTAGACAGCCTAGAAGGCCACTAGACATAATAAAAGAAATGCTGGAAGATTACCACCTCAGAAAAAAAATCTACTACAATTTATATGTGTGCCCTGAGGAAAAAAATGGCAAAATATGTTGACATTGCGCCATCGTAAGTACATCGGCCTCAGGGCGGCGCCGATGCTGTGTCGGCTCCCGCCTCATTCTTTTAAAAAAAAAAAAAGGTTCCTGCTGGGTCCTGATCTCCAGCCAGTACCCATCTGTGATGAATGGTGAAGACTGACACAGATAAGATCAAACTGTAACTGCTGATGCTGTAAAAGTGAATATCTCAAAACAAACTGCAGAAATTTATAACTTGGTAAAGATATTAACAGTACTTTTACCGCAGTGCCAGACCAAGCCAAAGGGGTTGAGCACATAATAGTGACAGGAAATGCTCGCCTATGAAATAAAAGACTTACAGATTACCTGAACAGTTAAGAGTAGACATGGTTAAGGAAATACAAAAATGAAACTGCTGAGAATCATAGAAGGGTAGCGAAGTACTTGGTGATCACCAATGGTAACTGTAAATAAAAAGGTGGTAACAATCTGCCTTGATTTTAGGAAACTTAATCAAGTGTCCAAATTTGACAGTTATCCTATGCCCAGGATAGATGAGTTTGTGGACAGATTGGGAAGTGACAAGTACATCAGTACCCTCAGTCTCATCAAGGGTTACTGGCAAATTCCCACAGCTGTAGAATCCAGAGACAAAACTGCATTTGCCACTCCTATTGGATTCTATCAGCTCTCCACCATTCTATTTGGTTTACATGGCACACACACTACATTACAGCAGTACACAGATGTATTTTTAGCTACTTACACTGGTTATTGTGCTTCTTGCCTGGATGATGTTGTGGTGTACAGTCCAGACTGGAACAGCCGCCTGGAACACCCACGAGCAGTTAATCAATCTCTCAAAAAGGCAGGCCTGACCAGTAATCCTACCAGATGTGCATTGGGCATGCAGGAAACCAAATATTTGGGTATGTTTGAAATGGACAAGTAAAGGCATTGATTTCTAAGATGGAAGCTGCAGCTAACAGTCCTGTCCCTAAAACAAAGAAACATGTCAGGTAATTTTTAGGGCTGGCTGGTTACTATCGGAGAATCATTCTCAACTTTGCCCAGTCAACTACCCCCTTCACTGAACTCTTGAAGAGAAGGTGCCAGAATAGTGCGAAATTTGTGCCATTAAGGTTATGTTATGTTTAGCCCCTGTTTTAAGAAGCCGGACTTTGATAAACAGTTTTATTGCAGATAGATGCATTAGAGGTAGGCCTAGGTGCAGTCTTGAGTCAGAATATAGATGAGAAGGAACATTCCATTCTATATATCAGTAGGAAATTGCGTAATAAATAGAAAATGTACTGTATTCCACCACTGAAAAGGAATGCCTTGCCACAAAGTTGGCCATGGAGTCCCTAAGTTTTATTTGCTAGGAGCTGACTTTGTACTTATAACCAATCATAATCCTCTCTGTTGACTTAATCAAATGAAGGATAGAAATTCCAGAATCACTAGGTGGTACTTGGCACTACAGCCATTTAAATTCAAAGTGATGCCCAGATCTGGGAAAGAGAATGTCAATGCTGATTTTCTGTGAAGATAGGATTAGGAGTTGGAATTCCAAAGGTTAAAAAAATGTGTTTAAACCTAACTGTTTGCTATTCTGGTTGTTACGGAAAAGGGATACTGCATATGCTCAGAACTACAAAGGTTAAAAGGTAATGTTAGCAGACAAAAGAAAGTTTTGGAAATCTTTTTTAAACAGGTACCCTCTTAAAGAGGGGGTATGTGACAGGGCTAAATAAGACCCTGTCCCACTTGTTATGCAGAAAGAGTTAAAAGCAAGGATCTATTCCATCCTCTTCTGTTTCTTGTCTTTCTGATTGTGCAATCAAATTTTATTGTGAGACCTAGGAAATTACCACTCAGACAATCACACAATTCTTCCTCTTCTGCTATCTCCTGCCTTCACTTATGGTTTCGATTTCTTCCCATTTGCTTAGCTATGGTTATATGTTGACCTTTATGTGAAACTGGTCTCTGGTTTGAAAATGCACATAGTTATATTGTTGAAATGATTGCAAAAGCTATTTGGAATTCAAGGAGTCAACCTTGAGATGCAGTTTGACCTCCTCAGGCTTGTTTCAAAACTGTCACCAGGAAGCAAGCTTGGGAGACAGTTTTCTATCTGCAAGCCTGTTCAGGAAAGAAATGGACAAGAACTCTGATACATTTTGTTAGAAACAGGATATCTTTTAATAAGCTCAGGATGCAGAGGTTAATTGCCAGGCAAAGACTTCTTATAAAAAGATCTATATTTTGTTAGAAAGAGAGAATTTGAAACTGAAAAAAAACTGGAATGAAGGACTTTGTACTGCCTTTGTAAAGAGCGATCCTGAATAATTGTATTTGTTGTTCTACTGATATTAATAATAACGAACACAACTTCCAAATTTTATAACTGCTCCTGGTTTTCCTATGCTTCCTGACCTATGCCTCAGTAACACACCAGTATGGTGGTCAGTCTGTTTTCCCTTTTAAAGAAAAAGGGAACCAGAATCATTACATAAACAGTCTCTATAGAATGTGACCAGTCATAATATATGTTTTTTTAACTAGGATATTTTGAGGCCTAGGGAATTTGACAGCATCTCTTTAACCTTATGTAGCTCTCCTTAACTTCCAGATTCTCATTTAACCTCCCAGAATCTCACTTAACTTCCCCATGTGTGCCAATGGCTGATGTGGATGGTCATTGCTTATAACATACTTTGGAATACAGCATGCATGAAAGGCTCTAAAAGAACAGATTCCTGCTTCCCTAATAACACATGCAAACCAGTCTGCTGTGTATAACATACTCATTTTAATATTTCCTTCTAGTTTCCTCCTGTTATTTTCACCCGACTATACTGCAGGATCTTTTAGTCATCCCTGAAACACTGTGATCCTGCTGGAAAGAGAGATGGATGCAAACCTCAGGAGTCCCTGTCTGATAATGCCTACCTTTGTACTGTACAAGTGAAGCAGCATCAATAGCAACAACCAGTTTTTATGGTTTGATATTAAAGTAGCAGTGCAATGAAAAAGTTATTTAAAAAGCTAATTTTCTGCTATGGTTATGAAAATATTGCAGAACTGTCGATTTGGGTTATCGGATGCTTCCATGCAGTATACTGCAGTGGTTAAGGTCACTGAGCAGCAAACCTGAAGACCTGGGTTTGAACTCACAGCCCCACTTGCATACTATGTAACTCTGAGCAAGTCACTCAACTTCCTTGTGCTCCCAGGTTGCACCTGGAAACAAGCTTCAGCTTAATGTGTCATTCCTGGTTAAACAATTTCCTTCCCTTCCTTCCTATGCTGTGTACTGTACATTTGCATTTTTGTCTGATTCTTACCTCCTCAGGTCCTCAATATTATTTCTATGCAAAATGAGGTGGCCATCTTTTTCCTTGAGAAATAATTATTTTAAAACTCTCATAAAATTCTTAAATGATAACAGAAACTGAAAACTTTACCAAAAAATAAACTGAAAAACACCTTGCATCGATTAGGAAGAAAAAAGGTGGGGTCAGATTTTAGCCCATTTTGTTGCACTGCTGCTTTAAGACAGTGTGTGGCAGTGGGCTCAGCAAAGAACTGTGAAACAGGAAATAATGATATGGGCAGATGCAAGGTCCTACTATAAAGGACTGTTGCACCTCAGCTGGGTTATCCTGAGGGAATGGAAATGTACAGTAATTAGATTTGGCAATATTTTCTTTTATGTAACTATAAATAGCTCCATATATCACTCATCCTGAATAAGGTCAATTGTGCACCCACATATTGTACTGTAAGGAAGACAACAAAGTGAAATATTATGTTTGCATCATCACAGGTCAACCTTGTCATAGACCTTAGAGTGACAGGATGGAATAGGACCCTATCCCAGTTGTAATGGAAAGAGTTTGAATGCAGGGATATGTTGTATTCCTCCTTTTCTGTCTCTTCTCTGTCTGGTTGTGCAACCAAATTTTCCTGTGAGATCTAGGATTTGATGGTATCATGTCAATACCACACATCAAATTCAGCGCAAGCATTTCAGCATTGTGGTATGCACATAATGAAAGACAGCGTATGTGATAGTTTAGCTATACCACAACAGCGCTAGATCTCTTTCTTATTTTATTTCATAAGAGGCATGCTGGAGTATTTTTATGTCAGACTGTGCGTGCCATACCCCAGTGTTCATCTTGCTTTGCTGGAGTGAGGTGAGAGCAGTACCTAGAACATGCTTCAGAGGGCTCCATAGGAGGGTGGTGTAGTAGGGAGGGCCTGATTGATTTCCTGTTCTCAGGGACCCACTGCAGGTCCAGTAGTGCAGCAAAGGGGTCAGGGAGCTGGGGAGAGAAGCAACAGGGTTAAGTAGCCAGGTAGGAGGGATAGCTATATTATGCAGAGCCAAGGGGGGGTGAGAGGAGGAGAGAGAGAGAGAGAGAGAGAGAGAGGACTGGGACAATGATGAGACTAGAGAGAGCAGGGAGACAGCTAGATCATCAAAAGCAGGCAGAAGAGCAAAACAATGGCTAGCTGAGTATAGTGCATTCCCAAGTCACTGTAACACATTTAATTGAGCACCCAGTTTAGAGAATGCTGCCAGGAACATGCTTAAATAACACAAAGCAATTTTAGGCAAATAATACTATGACTATAATGAACAAAAGAGTCCGTAGCACAACAGATGATAAGCACCCTTAAAACAGACTGTGTAGCTGAAACATACATTATAGATGACCAGAGAGCAGTTGAGCACATTGAATTTGATACAGTGAGCACTTCTCCGGTATTTGCTGTGCTCTGAACTCCTGGCTGTTTTAATATTGGATCTACTGAGGCTGACTGGAATTGCTTTTCTTTCTGCAACTGTGGTGACATGCAGGACAGCAGGGTACCAAAGGCAAAATTGTATACCCATGCTGAGATTGTCAGGTGAAATTGTACAGCATGCTAATTACTGATGCTGATATGACCGCACTTAAACAACCGTGGTGATTTCGCCATGCTGGATTTGACATGGAACTGGATTTGATCACCCTGACGGTCTCGCAATTCTTGCCTCTTGCTATCTCTCAACCTTCACTTGCCGTTCTCTCTTCCTCCCTTGCATATCTACTGGTATAAAAATGTATGCAAATCATCAAGTGGAAATGTAACTGATATTGGGATCCCTTTGGTTAGAAATTATATAGTGTTCATTTTGAAATGTATATAATTATAGTTTGAGATGATTGCAGAAAGCTTTTTGTAACTCAAGTGGTTACCTGAGTGCAATTTATGAGCCTTTGCAGAAGAGCTGTGAAAAGGGGCCTCAGCTCAGAGACACTGTGTTCCTGCCAGTACCTGCCTGAAACATACAAGAACAGGATGCTTGTTAAGAATGGGGTTAGAAGGACTTATAAGAAAGCTGAGCTGTAATTGCTTGAAAAGATGGACACAGAGATTGAAGAAAAGCTCTGATGGATCTTGTCTATTTTATTTTGCCTTTGTAAATAGTTACACTGAGCAAGTTTATTTTTATGTTACTGCTAGTATAAACAAATATTTTTAGTGAATTCTACAACTGCTCCTGGTTTTCCTATGCTTCCTGATCTGTACCTAGATGAAAGTTGGTGTCAGTCTAAGTGGGATTTTCACCATGCATACTGTAAGCCAGGAGTTTTAAAGTGGGTACTGGACCTAGTACCAGGGAAGCATAGGAAAAGGTATGGATTCTGCAAACAGGAAGTCCAGGAGTAGTTACAAGTGAATGGCAGCTAAACTGGCAGAGACAGAAGTCAAGCTGAGATTGTACAGCAGCATGAGTTATTGAAAAGAACAGGCAGTGACAGAACCTGAAAGCCTAATGGACTTTTTCAAATGGTGGGCTATACAACAAAAGAAATGGTAAAGCAGAGAGAGAAAAGAGATTCAACATTTAGAATCACAGAGGAGAAAAGAGATGCAGTGACAGGAGCAGCAGATGAGAAAGAGATGCAGTGACAGGAGCAGTGATGGCTGGATTCCTTGCAAGCTATCAAAGCAGAGGATCTGGCACAGATCCAGGCAAGCAACAAAACACAAGCAACTTAAAAGCCATTAAACTTACAAAGTTGTGTCCTCAGATGATATTGAGGCATACTTTACAACTTTTTGAAAGAGTTGCCAAAGCCTGCCAATGGCCAAAGCAGCAACGACAATCAGACTGGTGCCCTACCTGACAGGGAAAGCTCAACTTGCCTACAGCAATATGGACACTGTGCAGTCAAAAACTATGACCTGGTGAAAGGTGAAATCCTGAAAAGGTATGACATCTCCGGAGAGATCTACAGGCAAAGATTTTGATCTCTGAGGTACAACTTGGTCAACAACCTCAAGAGCCTTCACCTGACTCAAAGAACTCCTTATAAAATGGCTCCAACCAGAAGGCAAACAGTCACGCAGATCATTGACACATTTGCTATGGAGTAATGCATCAACATCTTGCCTACAGATGTGCAGCTCTGGGTAAAGGAACACTAACCAGAGAGTGGAAAAAGGCTGTTTCTTTGGCGAGGACTACCAAATGACCAGACAGATGCCACAGCAGCGAGGTAACAGACAAGCACTGGTAAGACACTCTTTTCCCATTTAAATTCCAAGCCTGATAAGAACTCTGGTGGGAGTAACAAATCTGGGCACAAAGACATTATTTGCTATAACTGTAATAAGCCAGGCCATATTGCAAGAAACTGCCATAGTAAGGAGAGTTGCACTGGAATAGATTTGTCCTTGGCAAATTGGAGCAAGTACTTAACAGATGTGAAGGTGGAGGATAAGACTGGAAAGGGACTCATTGATTCAGGAAGCAGACAGACCTAAGCGCATGTTGAAGTGCTGGGCAAACACTGTGCAAAAGAACCAGGTACTGGTGTCATCTGCATCCACAGGGACGCTTGATACTATACCACCACCCAAGTGACTCTGACCATTAAGGGTGTGTCGCACCAAATGAAAGTGGGGTAGTACCTGAGTTACCTATACCTGTAATTATTGGAAATGACTTTTCAGGATTTACTGAGTTAATCAAAGAAGGGTAAATCCTGATGTTTCAGCAACTTTGGTGACCAAGAGCTCAGGCAGAAAATGTCAAATGGGGACACTTTTCCTTTCAATAATTTTGATTCAGACTTCTATAAGCATAGCTCCAAGATCTGGAAATCCAGGAAAGAAAGGAAGATGATGCCTAAAGAAACTGTGGCAACAAATGACTGATGGACATAAGGGTTAACATATGAAATGCTGAAACTAAATTGATAACTGATTGTGATTTTCTTTCAGAACAAGCTAACAATGTTTCTCTCCAGGGATATTTTAAGCAGCTGGGGTGAAACCAAAACAGGGTGGACCAATGTTTAAAAATGTAATGGGTTACTGCACAGAATCTGGGTTAAACCTCAGACACAGGCACAGACAGAACAATTGGTTATACCACAGAAGTATAGAACAGAGTTATTACAGATAGCACATGATAGTCCTATGGCTGGTCACTCAGGGAGGATCGCACCTTGCCAGATTGCTGCATAGATTGTACTGGCCTGGAATTCATGAAGATGTTGCTACCTATTGTAATTCCTGTGCGGCAAGTCAGAAAGTAGCCCAGTCACTAGAAAAGACAAGGTACCCTGGTGCTACTACCCTTGACAGATGTGCCTTTTGAGAGAATTGCAATGGATGTGGTTGGTTCTTTAGACAAAAGTAAAAGGGGTAATAGATTTATTCTGGTAGTACGTGACTATGCTACTCGATACCTAGAAGCAGTTCAATGCGTACTGTCACAGCTTCAAAAGTGGCAGCACAGCTTGCAAAAATGTTCTGTAGTGGGCATACCTAAAGAAATTTTTACTGATCAGGGTAGTAATTTTGGTGCTGCATTACTTAAAGGAAAACTACACCCAAAACTTGAAAAAATATATGTTGTGCAGAGTGTTTTAATTTGTATGTGAAGTTCTTGTTTCCTTCCTCTGACTGGTATTAGGAGTTTTCTTAAATTAGCCTGCTAGCTTTAGGGTGTTTCGACCCTGGAATCACCATATCAAATAGTTTTATTGCATTTCTTTGTCCTACAATGCACCTTGTTTCATGTAGTGATGTAGCAGAGCCCATAAATCCAGCAGAAAGCATTGCATTACAATCAGTTCACAACAACAGAGATGGCTATATTTTAAAATCTGTAGAATTCAGCTTGGTGACCAACCTCATCCTAAAGGTTTTACTGTCCTGAAAACTTTGCTGCTGGAAATTTTTGTGCAGCTTGTAAAGCTTCAAGATATTTTGTTTGTTTGGCATGCGTGTGCTGAATGTTGGGTCTCTCTTACATCACCGTCACATGAGACAAAATGCACTATGGAACCAGAAATACAATTACACTATCAGGTATGGAGATCCCAGGGTCGTAAAACTAGCATAAAGCTAGCAGGCTAATTTGGGAAAAACTCCTAATACCAGTCAGAGGGAAGGAAACACTAGAACTCTCACATACAAATTAAAACACTCTGCACAATATATATTTTTCGAGTTTGGGGTGTAGTTTTCCTTTAAGGAGCTGTACAGACTACTATGTGTCACTGCCATAAGAACTTCCCCTATCACCCTCAGACAGATGGTCTTACTGAACGTTTTAACCAAACCCTAAAATGCATGTTAAAATGGTTTGTAAAGAGGAAGGAAAGACTGGGACCAATACTTGCCTTACCTACTTTTTGTTTACAGAGAAGTGCCATAGGCATCAACAGGGTTTTCACCATTTGAAATGTTGTATGGTAGGCAGCCAAGAGGGCCACTGGATGTGATAAAAGAAACGTGGGAAGATAACCCTACTCAGAAACAATCTATAACATCTTATATGTGTGCACTAAGAAAGAAGCTAGCAAAATATGTTGAAATTGCCCATAGTAATCAGGAAGAGGCCCCAAACCAGCAGAAGGTATATTATGACCATGGGGTAAAAGACAGTTTTTTGAACCAGGTGAAAAGGTTTTGCTACTGTTACCCACAACAGAAAATAAACTGTTAATGAAGTGGCAAGGGCCTTATAAGGTTCTTAGACGTACTGGCACCGTTAACTATGAGACTGAGACCCCTAACAGGAAAAATCCTACTAAGATATACCATGCTAACCTCCTCAAGAAATGGGTTGAAAAAAATACCAAAAGCTGCTTTGCTAGTTTTTCTAGAAAAGGAGAGCGTGAGTGGCATGATGGTTTAAGGCTCTGAGCTGCAAATCTGGAGACCTGGGTTTGAATGCCACAGCCCCACTTGCATACTGTGTGACCCTGAGCAAGTCACTTAACTTCCTCGCTCCCAGGTTGCACGTGCAAACAAGCTTTCAGCTTAGTGTGTCTCACCTGGTAAAAAAATAATTGGAAACTGATAAGAAAGATATTGATGTAGCTAATGATAGACTGGAACAAACTGTAAATGCTGATGCTGTAAAGATGAACGTTTCTTAACCTCAGAACAAACTGCAGACATTCATAATGTGCTAAGGACATTTAGCAGTACTTATATCATGGTACCAGGCCAAGCAAAAGGGGTTGAGCATGTTATAGGACAATAAATGCTCATCCTTTAGACAAAAGACATACAGGTTACCAGAGCAGTTAAGAGCTGATGTGATACAAATAAAAATGAAAGAATTGGGAATCATAGAAGAGTTAAGAAGTGCCTTGTCATCTGCAATGGAATTATAAACAAAAAGGAGGGGTGTTAGAATCTGCCATTATTTTAGGAAACTTAATCAAGCGCCAGAATTTGACAGTTATCCTATGCCCAGAATAGATGATTTAGTGGACAGACTGGGGGTGCAAAGTATATCAGTACCCTCAATCTCACCAAGGTCTACTGGCAAATCCCTTTAGCTAAAGAATCCATAAACAAAACTGCATTTGCCACTCTATTGGATTCTATCAGTTCACTACCATACCTTTCATTTTACATGGTGTGCTAGCTACAATCCAGCGATACATGGATGTAATTTTATCACCTCATACTGGTTATTGTGCTGCATTACCTGGATGATGTCGGTGGTGTGAGTCCAGTCTGGAAAAACCACCTGGAACATCTATATGAGCAGTTATCCAAGTTATCAAAATGCAGGTCTGACTATTAATCCTACTAAATGTGCATTGGGAATGCAGGAAACCAGTTATTTGGGCTATGTGTTGGGAAATGGAGAAGTTAAGCCAGAGGTTTCTAAAATAGAAGCTGTAGCTAACAGCCCTGTCCATAAAACAAAGAAACATGTCAGGTCATTTTAGGGCTGGCTGGTTATTATCAGGGATTTGCTTAACTTTGCAGAGTGAGCTACTCCCCTCACTGAACTTACAAAAAAAACGGGCACAAATAATGTGAAATGGACCTCAGAGTGTGATGAAGCTTTTCAAGCCATTAAGGCTGCATTATGTTCAGTCTCTGTTTTAAAGAGCACAAACTTTGAGAAACCATTTTGTTTACAACAGATGTATCAGAGGTAGGCCTAGGTGCAGTTTTCAGTCAAAATATAGATGGAACAGAACATCCTATTCTGTACATAAGTAGGAAGTTGCATGACAGAGAGAAAAGGAATGTTTAGCAGAAAAGTGGGTCATAGAATCCTTAAGTTTTATTTGCTAGGAACTGACTTTGTACTTATAGCAAATCACAATCCTCTCTGTTGGCTTAACCAAATGAAAGATAAACATTTCAGAATCACAGCCATTTAAATACACAAATCTGGTAAACAGAATAGCAATGCTTATTTTCTGTCAAGATATGGATCAGAAATTGAGGGTTCTGAAGGTTGAAAAACAAATGTATGAGTTTAAATGTTACTGTTTGCTGTAATGATATAGAAAAAATGGATAATGCTGGTGCTTAATTTCTGAAGGTTAGAAGCTAATGCTAGTACAGGAATTAATAGAAAGTTTTGGAAACCTGTTTTTTAATTCAATATGCTTTATGTTTCAAAAGAAAACAAACAGCACATGGTTAAAATGGATACAAGAAAAGGAGGCTGCATAAACAAGTAACAAAAGGGCATAATAACAATGAAACACACAAATGTGCATTAAAAAACCTCCATAAACCACCCCCACCCCACCGAGCTGCGTGTAGATAATATTAGGGCAGGATAATATTATAATGAGTCCAACTTACCTAAGATTTCCATAAGGAGAGTAGGGCCAGTAAGGGCTCCCAAACTTGCTGATATATTTGGAGCCTATGGCACATAGATGCAATATGCTTCTCTAACTGTATGGCAAATAACATTTCTCAATACCACTCCATAACCAAAGGAAAGGTTCTTCCATCCAGTGTCTAAGCATAACTAATTTGGGTACTGATGCCACTAGGGTTAAATGAGCTTTTCTTATCTTGGGTGTCCCAGGAGTGTATATTGCCAACAAACAACATTCTGGGGTAAACAATGGGTCCAGAGCAAGAAACGGGTCCAGAGCCTGCTTGATGGAGTTCCAAAAATCTGAGTGTGGGGCAATCCAAGCAAGTGGCATAGGGTGCCAAAGGCTTGCTTGCAGTGAATACATTCAGGGAGGGATCAGACCCATTTTGTAACATTTTAGCGGGTGTAGTATAAGTTATGCATGATGTTAAATTGGGACAGACATAACCTATCTTGTTTAATGTGTTCATAGATCGATCTCACGCTTTTTGCCAGAACTCTGGCTCCATTGGGAGAGAGAGTTCATGGACCCAGTAATAACAGACCCCGATGGAAGGCTAGAGTCTGCTGCCAGGAGCTGCTTAAATGTTTTGGATATTGCATGCAGTTGGACCATTGCTTGAAAAATCAATGTTGCTACTTGAAGGATTCTACACTCAGAAGCTTGGGGCCCAGAAGATGAGGATTGCTTTCTAAGTTGCCATTACTTAAAAACTCTCTGGCATCCAACTGAGACCGATTTTGAAGAGTAGAAAAGGGGTGAGTTCGGTCTCTCGAAAGGAAGTCCACCAGAGTGGTATCTTTTAATTGGGGAAAAAGGAAAGAGAGATAGGACGATGTACAATCTGAAATGTAAATTATTACATATAGGTTGAGGGGGAGGCACCAATTCTCAGACAAGAGCCTTTGCATCTGTTGCAGAACCTTTAGGGACCACCCCACTGGTGAGGCTCAAGTGGAGATGGAAGATGAGGGGAGTCAGATAGGCTAAAGTGGGAGTGAACTGGCAAACTTATGTGCCAAGTCCCTGAGAGTCCACTGAAGACTAAAGAGCTACTTTGCTAATATGTTGGGCACCATAGTAGTCAAAGAGAGAAGGTAATGCAAATGCCACTTGCAATTTTGGAGTGTTAATTTGGGATAGGCTCTTCGACCTTCTTACCTTTCCAGAGAAAGGAGTTGAACAATTTCTGCAGTCTCATGAACCAAGTTTTGGGGAAAAATCTCTAACATACCTAGAGGATATAGTAGTCTCGTAAGATATTCATTTTAATCATGTTGATGTAGCCCCAGATGGAGAGAGGCAAAATTTCACTGGTCCAAGTCATGGCTATTATCCATCTTAGGTCAGAAAAGTTTTTCTTGACCACAGATGGTATATCTCTTGTAATATGTATCCCTAGATAAGTGAGAGTCTTGGGTTCCCAGGATAAATCAAATCTGCTACAGCTAGGTTTCATGACATATCTATTGAGGGAAAGATCGTTATGAGACTGCAGAAAAGGCATCCAACTCCAACATTAGAGCAGTGATGGACCCACAGGGTCCTCAACGTGTAAGAGGAGATCATCTGCTTAGGCCGATACAGTATATCTCTTCCCTCATCTGGATGCCCTTAATTACAGGAGAGGCAATAATTTTCTAATCAAGGGCTCCAAGTAGAAGTTGAAGAGTATGGGGAAGGGCTTCCCTGTCTTGGACCTCTTTGCAAGGGAAAGAGTCTGACAAGCACCGTTACACCAAACTCGAGCTGTGGAAGAGTGTATGAACTCTGATCCATTTGATGAAATCTTCAGGGATTTCAAATTGTTGTAGGGGAGGCAAACAGGAATTGCCAAGATACACAATCAAAAGGCTTTCGGCATTCAGAGAGACCAAGACCGATGGAACCTTAAACTCCTGGACGCCATGAGAAGATGTAAAGCTTCCCTCATATGCTCCCAGATATTCTCCCAGTCATGAATCCCACCTGTTTCCTGCCAATATCTCCCCATGATCGGGAGAGACGATTGGCCAGGATTTTGGCTAGAATCTTAATGTCACAATTCAGAAGGGAAATGGGTGATAGCTCCTGGATACAATGGGTCTTTACCTGGTTTGGGGATCAAGGTGATCAAAACTGTTTGGAAATTGGGATCCTGGATTTCTAGGTGAACCATGAATTAAAACTTCTGTAAGTAATGGGAGAGTTGTGGAAGACAAGCTTTTATATCGTTGTTTGGTAGACCATCTGGTGTGGGAATATTATCCAGAGCAGCTGTTTGATGGCGTATTGGACCTCTGCAAAGAAAATTGGGGCACCAAGCCATCCTGTGAGATGTGGAGGCACTTTAGGAAGGGCTACTGATTGTAGGTAGTCCCTGATATCTTGATGCGACATGGGGACAAGTCCTCCAATGAGTAAAGCCTCTTGTAGTAGTCCTGAAAAATAGCCACAATATCCCTAGAGTGAGAAGCAATGGATCGCTAGGCGATGCCCTTAGACTTACATAAATTTTATTGAGTCAGATTGCCTCAATCTGAGGGCTAAGAGCTCTCGATTTCTCCTGACTCCAGGTATCGTAGTCTTGTGCAGTGGATAGCCAACTCTGTCTTCTGAGTCATCAAGTCTGAAAACTGCGACTGTAATTGGTGGAGCTCAGCCCAGTCTGCCTTGGGTGAAGAACACTGGAGGAGGATTCCCAGTGGTGGATTTCAACTAAGAGGGTATTCAGGAGGGCCTACTTTTCTGAGCTCTGGTGGACGAGATGTAGATAAATTCCCATGGAGGGAGCATTTGAGTGCAGCACATGTTGTGTTCACTTTGTCTACTGACCCTTGTATATCTCTAAAGGTGGAGATATGGCCCCTGAATAAGAGTCAGGGTGTCAGGAATCTGGAGCAGCTGAGCATTTGTGCACCACAGAGAGTCTCTTCAAATGCCTGGACCCAGTAAGTAGAGAATGCTGACTGGGGCATGATCGTACTCTAGGGTGGATGGACACCCTAGGATGCCTGGAAGACAAAAAGCACTTACAAACCAATAATCTATATGAGAGATTGTACCATGTGGTGGAAAATAATAGGAATATAGCCTGTCTGAGGGGTGCAATGTCTGTCAAACATCAGTAAGGCTCACACTGGACATGAGTTCTGCAGTGCCCTTTTAAACAGGGTAGCCCCAACCGCTTCTTGTCCAAATTATCTAGATCAGTTTGGGGCCCAGATTTCAATCCCCACCAAAAAGGTCAGCACTGGGGATCAAGGGACACTAGTGAAATTAATTGGGTAAAGAACAGGGGAGTCTACGTTCAGGCCATAGATGGAACCTATTAATACTGAAAAAGATTCTAGAGTGCCCCTGATTAGGATGTACCACCCTGATGAGTCCCACATTTCTTGGGTCATGTGAAGGGGACGGACTTGGCAATCAGTATCATAGTACCCCCGCTTAGAGGAAACACCAGAGCCAAGACTTGTCCCACCAATTTCTCCTAAAGAAGGATATATCCTCCTTCTGCAGGTGGGTTTCTTGTAGGCGGCTGATTCCTACTTTAAGATGAGTGAGGTGCTTTAAAATCATGTCATTTCTTTCTGTCCTGGCCCCCTTTGATGTTCCAACTTACAAACTTATAGAGTCCTCCCATAGGGGCTCAGGGAACAGGATTCATTATTAGGCAATACAGGTATAGACATACATAGTGTCGGCTCTTGGCCCTATAGTAGATGGACCCAAGGCAAAGGGAGATCCTGCGAGACTTGCCCCCCATATACCCTCAATGTAATAATACACTTGTCTGGAAACTTAACCCATTCCAGACCAAAACCCACCCCACCCAAACACCCAACAAACCCCAGAACATTTAATCCCCACAATATTAACCCAGTTCCAATCAAACTGAACCACCTAATGCACTCTGTCAGGCGATGTTAACAAAACTGCACTAAGAGGGATCCCAATCACCCCTCCTCCCACCCCAACAAACTTATATATAATGTAAACATCAGAATCCAACTGCTTAGATAACATTTAAAATTGTGGAACTATACTGAGGAGCAATAAAGACCTGGCAAAAGGCAAATGCCTGCAGTATAAAAAGAACAGTGAGCATTAACAGCCTGCTCGTTGTTAAAAGAAGGGTCCTCAAAGTCTCAGTAGTACAGTTTAAACACTGGTTATTCATTCACCAGTATCAAAAGAAGGGGTCCAAATAACAAATACACTGATAGGAACCCAAATGAGACAGGGTCAAATAAACATCCACTCCAGTCATAATCACATATAAGATATTACAAGACGAGCCTGTATAAAGGAGAAAATAAAAAATAAAGGAAAAACCCAGTTCCTAAAATGTAGGTGATGGGAGGGAGTTACCCATGACTCCCCATCTGTCTCCTCTTCTAATATAGGAAAGCAGTCCTGTGGCAATAATAACCAGGCAGTTTCACACTCCACAGACAAATAGGAAAGCAGGCAAAACTCTTGCACCCTCGCTCTCTGAATGAAAAGCTGGAGCATACGCGGGTCCTAAAGGCATGTCTTGCAGATGTGAAGCCAGAAATAGCGTCACACAACCGGCTGCTTGAAACAGCCTAAAAAACATTGGCACCCATTGCATAACAGCCCTGAAGTATGAAGAAAGGATGGACTGCCAGCTGTGAGATGCAAACCAACCGTGTAGATAAGCACAGAAAAGTAAGTCAACTTGCTGTGTTAGACATCTCAAGGAGAGGAGTTATCACCAGAAATGTTTTAGGAGTCATTTAAACAGATCAGGAAGTAGGGTTTTAACTCTGTGGTAGCTTGTTCTGGAGTGTCATATGAAACCCACTTCTCTCTATGTTTAACTTGCAAAACAGCTGGATACCACATCCTGAAGGCTTACCAGCGGCTATCAATTTAGAAGCGATCGAGTGGAAATCACGTCTTTTCACACGGACTGATTGAGGTAGATCTTGGGTACGTCTGATTCTGTACCCTTCCACTGCAACTCATTGATCTCCTGAATCTTGGTAAGAATGTGCTGCTTGTCTTGAAAATCAAGCATTTTAAAATCAGGGTCTTGGGGAAGTGCCGGTGGCGGGGAGGGTGCAGAGATCTGTGAGCCCACTTGATAATCTAGGAGGCAGTGCTGGCACTGGCCCACTATTTGGAACAGAACTTTTGGACAAACACGATCGTGTTGTTGCCCTCTTCTGCTTCAGGTAAACCAATAATTATAAGGTTATTCCACTGACTACGCCCTTCCAAGTCCTCAAGTTTTCTTCTAATTTTTTCACCCTGTGCCTGATGGTATTATCTTTTCAACTTTCCTCTGACAATTTTCAACTGAGGCAAGCCTTGTTTCAGTGTCGCCGAACCTCGTTGTTAGGGAGTCCACTGCAGAACGAGTTGTCGGAGATCCGCCGATATGGTGGAAATCATCTCCTGAATTGGACTCATGATGTCTAAGAATCATTTCTCGGTCAATGCAGTACTACCAGTTGGGTTTCTACTGGAGCCGGATGCTTGCTGTTTGGGCCTTTTCACGGCCTTGCTTTCTCACAGGTAGGTGGCAGAGAATGCCATGGGGGGCTTTTTGTGTAAACTTCCATTTCAATTCTCCAGTCTGCTTGCCACACTGTTCAACTACTTGCTCAGTAGTTTCCACTTGAATAAAAGGTGCCAGGAAGGCAGTAGATGGGTTTATTCATGGGTGAGTTAAGGAGCGAGGAAGAAGGTGCTGTTCACCTCTAGGCAGCCATCACGTGATTCCTGGAAACCTGTTTGATAAAACAGGTTCCTCTTAAGAAGGGGGTTTATGTGATAGTGGAATAGGACCCTATCCCAGTTGTTATGGAAAGAGTTTGAATGCAGGGATACGATTTATTCCCTCCTTTTTCTGTCTCTTCTCTGTCTAGTTGCACAACCAAATTTTCCTGTGAGACCTATGATTTGATCACCCACAGTTTCACAGTTCTTTGCCTCTCGCTATCTCTCAATCTTTACTTGCTTTTCTCTTTTCCTCCCTTGCATATCTGCTGGTATTAAAATATATGCAACTCATTATGTGGAAAAGTAACTGATATTGGGATCCCATTGATTAGAAATTATATAGTGTTCATTTTTAAATGTATATAATTATAGTTTGAGATGTTTGCAGAAAGCTATTTGGAACTCAAGAGGTACTTGAGTGCAATTTGTAAGTCTTTTGCAGAAGAGCTGTGAAAAGGGCCTCAGCTCAGGGACACTGTGTTCCTGCCAGCACCTGCCTGAAACATACAAGAACAGGATGCTTGTTAATAATGGGGTTGGAAGGACTTTAAGAAAGCTGAGCTGCAATTGCTTGAAAAGATGGACACAGAGATTGAAGAAAACTCTGATGGATCTTCTCTATTTTACTTTGCCTTTGTAAATAGTTATACTGGCGGGCTGGATATTCAAACTGCACCATTCCGTGGCACAAGCCCTTGCGCTGCTCAAAAAGTTGTGCAGGGGTGTGGCCAGAGGCGATATTCAATGGAATTGCGCTGTTGAGCAACTCCTTTGAATATAAGCCCCCCAACCACAGCCACTGTGCATGGTGCAGTGGAACTTGCGCCACATCAAGTGGTCAGAGTGGAGCATTCAGATGCGGTGGTGCTAATTCCATTGCTCCAAATTTCCGATATTTAAAGGTGACATGCAAATGGGGCCATAATTCATACAAAGGCGCATGAGGGCCATTTGCATCTAATTACAGCCCCATTTGCATGCCATTAGCATGCAGGTGCGCCGATCCCCACGACTTGTGCCTGGTGCCCTGCCAGGCAGCAGCCATCGAGGACCAGCGCCCTGCATGTCGCGGACATGATGCGAAGAACCCCCACTGGCCCGATCGTGGGCATAATGTGAAGAACCCCGACTGGCCCGATCGCGGGCATAATGTGAAGAACCCCACTGGCGATCACGGGCATATTGTGAAAAACCCCCGACTAGACCGATCGTGGGCAGAATGGAGTTCAAACCCCCTGACTAGTCCGATCACAGGCAGAATGGAGTTCAACCCCAAAGACCAATATCCCTGGTGGTCCAGTGGACCGTGAAGCCGATCGTGGGCATGAAGGTCAAACCCCCAAGGTCCAATTTCCTGGTGATCTAGTGGTCCCCACGCACCACCACGAGTCCCACCACCGCTCCCCGTCAGCCGCGGGCGGCACTCCACCTGCCTGCCACCCGCCACCTGCCGACTGACTGCTCAGTAGGGCTGCACACCCTGGTTCAGAGCAGAGCCAATGGGCATGCAGCCCATATCGTCTAAAGGCAGTCCAGATATGACGAATATCCGGACTGCCTTGTACGATATGGACTGCACCCCATGGGCTCGTGCCTGAGCCAGTGGGCGCAGACCCACCAGCAGTCAGTCAGCGGCCATGGGGTGGCGGGCGGGTGAAAATGCCACACCCGCCCGGCTGAAGAGGCGAGGTGGTGAACTCCATGGTGGAGTAAGGTGAGGCGCCTAGATCAGAGAGAACAGACTTGAGGGTTGCATCTTATGCCCGTGATCGACGGGTCACGAACCGCAGGATGCTCTTCAGAGACAGCCATTCTACCGCGGTGAGCTGGTAGGGAGAATGGCTCAGTTCCGCCAGCGACCGGAAACTGTCCAAAATCATTGTTATGACCGTGATCGGGCCAGTGAGAATTCATTCTATTTTGCCCGCGATCGGACCGGAGAAGGACTCATGTATGTTATGCCTGCGATCCGGGCACGTCGAGAGGTGAGATCTGCCCGCGATCAGGCTAGTGGGGGGAAGTGTGTTCTGCCTGCGATCAGGCTAGTAGGGGGTCATTTATGTTAAGCCCACAATCAGGCTAGTCGGGGGTCATTTACATTATGCCCGTGATCGGGCCAGTCGGGGGGTTCATTTACGTTATGCCCACGATTGGGCTAGTGGGGTGAGTGTGTCTCTGCCCGTGATCAGGCCACGGGGGTACTATTATGCCCACGATCGGGCTGCAGGGGGCACAGGAACAAGTGGAGGCCACCCACAGGTGGCAGCTGCTGTGTGGCGCCTGAAAATTGGCAGCTCACCTGTGGGTGGCCCTTGACTTGATCCTCCTTTTTTTGGCTCAAAGTTGTGCAGGCGCAGGTAGGGGTTGCTCCTGCACAACTCTGCACCGACTGAATATCAGGCTGTGCAATTTATGCATGGTTCCTCCCCTCCAGTTGAGCATGCCTTCATTAGCATTGCGCTGTTGCTCAGCATGACTTGGGCGCAACTCCTCCTGCTGAATATCGCAGAATGGTGCATTTGGACTTGCAGGTGCAACCCTATTGCACATGGTGCAACCCTTTTGAATATCCAGCCCAGCAAGTTTATTTTTTATGTTACTGCTAGTAAAATAAATATTTTGGTAAATTCTACAACTGCTCCTGGTTTTCCTATGCTTCCTGACCTGTGCCTCGACAACACTTAGTTGAAGTTCATTTAAAGTAGTAGAAACTGGTCCTGCATATTTATTCACCAATAAATAATCCAGAATTAGAAACATTAAAGGCACATTTTGGAATAGACAATAAACTGAAATCATGTCTGCTGTTCTGGTGGTTGTTCAGGTGGAAATTAAAGATCCTGTGACACTTCTCGAAAAGAGTAGAAGAATTTTCCTAGTAGCCTAGCTAAGTTTCCTATTCACTAAAAATACCACCATCAGCTTAATCTGGTTCAATCTCAGTTGGCTTCCATCAGTATATCCGCCCCTCCACCCCAGGCAGAATTGCCTAGTCCTTTTCTCCCGGTCAAACAAAACTAAAATTAAATAAATACATTTGTGAAAAATGATTAATGTAAAGTAATAAGTTATTGATCTGACAAAATCTTACCCCATCACAAAATAAATAACTTTTCTTCTAGACAAATTGGGAAAATATGCAAATAAATGTGTTCTGTTGAGCATAAATGCATGACTAGGGATGAGTGGTAATCCACAGGAAGAGATCTATATTGGAGTATACTGAACCCACAAAATGATATACTGGTAAATGTCCAATATACTGTATCCCAGAATATCAGTAGTAGTCTAGACTTTGGGACATAAAAAGTACTACTAGATACCTTAACAGTGTAAAAGGAAAGTTACTTACAATAACTCTAGATCTTCATGAATATTTTCTCCATGAGAGACACACACTTTGGTCTTAGAGATACAGTAGAGGGACAGATTTTGAAGTGGTGGCACAGGGCTTGCATCCAGCACTGTGCCACCACACTAGAGTTTAGTAGTGCTACAACCCCCTTCACCACAACTGCACTCAATTTTACAATGTCAGGTGCAGTTGTGACCGGATTCCACCATTTATGGCAGCTTGCATCACATATCTGGAGCAAGTTCCATTAAAATGACCCTCAGGATTGCTGCAAGCTAGACCACAAAAAGGTGGTCAAAACTGTGGCAATTTGGTGCATGGGATAGAAAATCCCAATCCCGGCCAGGAGAGTGACACAAGCCCTGTGCGCTATATGTTCAGTGCACCAGGAGCTTGCAGCATTCTCGGACGTTAAAATCCATCCCAGAGAAACTAGGGCCCATGAGAAATTAAACTTATGTACTTATCATAACTGTGATCTTTCTGAATATTTTCTTCATAGACTACAACTAATGAGTCTGAGCCAGAGGCCTAGGACTCCACAGGATTCAAAACTTTTCTGGGAGCTATGATATGAGTAGGCCCTGCACACATGTCACCATATGCACCTGCTGGTATATAGAGGCACCAGCCTTCAACCGCCTCATTAGCTTTTTTTACCAAGGAGGTGAGCAGCATGAAATTAATGAATAATCTATGCATTTAACCTAAGGACATAAGATAGCCCATAGTGGCCCATGTTAGAAGGACTACAAAACCCAGTAACACAGTGTTTTAATGGCCCAAGCATGTACAAAGGGGTGAAAACTACAACAGAACAATACTGGAATGAGTCTGGGGATGGTGCAAGTGACCACTTATAAGGATCTGCCTCTGTTTGATTGAACTAGTTTGCCAGGGTGTTCTGGACTCCTGCTAGGTAGATTATTTGGAGCAGGATCCTTTGTTCTACACCATTTCCCACACTCTTACAGCTTCTCTGCAGAGCAGGTAAGAATGTGCTCCTCCTTGCTTGTTGATATAGAGCATGGTAAACTTGTTGTCCATCTGGATGAGAACTGTCATTCAGCTGGCCAAGTCCACTAGGGCTTTCAGACTGTACAGAACTGCCAAATCTCTAACACATTGGTGTGGAAATGTGTTTCTGATGGGTCCCAAATACCTTGTGTCTGAAGACCCTAGCAGTGGATATCCACCCTCACCAGGAAGCCATCTGTGGTGAGGATCACCTTGACTCCAGTGGGAAGAAGAAGAAGAAGAAGTCTTTTATAAGGTTATCCTCCACTGATCCCACATCAGGGACCTCACCAGGGTTTGGTCACCTAAACAGGGTAGATTTGAGGGTGTGATGCCTGTGAACACTGGCTACTGAGCATCCACTGAGTTGTCCTCATGTGCAGCCTTGCCAGAGGTACTGTGAATACTGAGTAGGCTATTAGGTCAAACATGATTTGCATGGAATGGGCTGGCACAGTCTTGTGTTCTGTGAAATAGCATACCATCTGCAAGACTACTCATAGCCTGCTGTCTGGGAGGAAGGCATGAGGGTAGGGTCATGTCCAGAAATGAGAGATAAATACTTACCATAACAGTTGATCCAGGAACCGATCTTCACCATTGATTCACACCAATGAGTTCTGAGCTGCAGGCACTAGGAGCTTACAGGAGCCAAAACTTTAGGGCCGATGCCGAGAGTAAGCTGTGCATGTGTGGCACCATGGGACTAGCTCATGCTGCATGGCTTACCTCTGCACCAGCCCTCAGCTGCCTGAGTTCCTTTTTCCCCGCTGTCAAGTGCATTTCAGTGGCTATGTCACTCTCCTGCTGACAGACAGAACTTCACATCTATATGACAGCAATGCTCATTTCCATCTCTTTTATGGCTTAAAGCTAGTGTTTGCTATTTTTGTGTCAGTTTAGTAACTTTTGAAACAAAAAGATTACATTTTGTCAGTCTCTCACAGCCCTATCGATCAGCAGTGGGGACCGTGGACACTGACAGTGATGGTAGGAGCCTCTTCAGGCATGCTGCTCCAGCAGCGAGGCCATGTCCAGTCAACTTCCCTCTCAGGGAAGGTTCTGACAATGGTGGTCCTGTGTTCTGGAGGAAGGATAGCCCTCAGTAGCTCACAAAAAAAAGCAGGCCCATTCTTGTTCCCGGTTAGGGACCGACGCACTCGACCTCGACTTGTTTTTTCCATCAGAAAGAGAAATGGAAATTACATTCTTACCATAATTGTTGATCTTCTTGGACATTCTCCATCACTCATTCACACTAGTGGGATAGCGCTGGAGGTGCTAGGACCAAGTGGGAGCCAACATTTTCAGAAGGGTGGGCTCCGAGACAGGACCACACATCGCGGCACTGCAAGACTAGCTTGCTTCTGTGTAGGCTATCTTGGCGTCGACCCTCCAACTGCCTCAGTACCTTTTTGACTGAGGAGGTACAAGCGTAACTAATGAAATAACTTATCCTGACTTTCTGGGCCTGAGAGGGCCCAGATGGCCCTGGAAGAAGGGTCAAAGAACAATGTTTTCACAGTCTGAACCACAGGATCATGAAGACCAGGAAAGAAAATGAGTGAACCCAGGGGATGGTGGGTGGGTGTGAATGAGTGATGGAGACTGTCCAAGAAGATCAACAATTACGGTAAGTACGTAATTTCCATATCTTACTGGACTAAGTCTCCATCACTCATTCACACTAGTAGGAGAGTACCGAGCTAAAACCAACAACCCTGAGTAGGGTGGTAAGAGATAGGGTTCACTCAGAAAGGACGCCAAGAACTGTCCTGCTAATAAAAGAGCTGTCTTGGAAAGATCATCTAGAACTAGTGCTTACAAGTTAAGCACTTGAGTTGTAACTCACTACTCGCAGATGACTGCAATGGACACAAAATGAAACTCTGCCAGCAGGCATAACCACTCTAGGAGGCGGCGAGACCCCAACCTCACAGATTGGTCTAGGACCAAAATTAATAGAGTCAAAGTCATGTACTAATTTGATGTAAAAGGGCCTCAGGAACTGAAAGAGCCGGAGGTAATGTCTACTGGTTCAGGGTAGACCGAAAAGCGCAGATAGAAACCCCACTACTAAGTATGGCTGACATGCGAACAACAGGTCCAGGAGCACTTGAACCCCTTACTTGGTGAGCAAAAGAAGGTCCAGGTGCAGTTAGCCATCAAGGAGAATGGTTTCCACTTAGTCACTGAAACCTTCCTGATGGAAGGCCAAAGCATGACTTAGAAGCCTCCTCTGGTGGTCTAGTAGAACCAGATCCTACCACTTCATATTCAAAAGAAAACATCCTGCCCTGTGTGCCTACAACTGTAGTAGCAGTCTCTGAGCTCAGGGAAAGAGGGAAAGTGTGCAGGATGTGTCCACTGCAGAAAACATTCCAACAGAAACAAACAGGGCTAGATTTCCAAAGCAAATAGAGGAAGATGTGCATTGAGGAGGGACGAGCAGGACCAAGTTAGGGTTAACCCATTCTTTGAAAGTGAGGCACCTTTTCACTCTGGCCTTCCTGAAGGGAATAGGAAAGGACTCTAGTTTGCTTGCTGATGAAAAATAAACATCACAGTTTTGTCACACACTCAGAGAGGATAACCTCATGAGCCAATGGCATGAGACCAGTGTGCAGGAACCGAAGGTGTGAATATTGAGAATCCATCTCAGAAAAAGGTGTACTTGACCTACAGTCAAGAAAGAAGCATGTCATCTGTTAAGTTGAAGTAAGCAAGAAAGTAGGAACCTAAGTTCCGATTCACTGGAGAGTCACTTCTGTTGCTGCAAGTCTCTGATCAGAGAAGAAAACCTGATAAAAAAGGGGACCAACAGACTGGGCAGTTGCCTAGGTCTAGAAATATCTCTGAATAAGAGAAATCTCTCTTGGAGAAAAGAGATGACCCATACCTCCACTGGATCGGACTCCCCTAAGGGTAGAAGAAGTCGTGTACTCTTTACCATGGTTTAGAGACTACTGCCTCAGGGGCTGAGAGTTGGAACCTGACCACATCCAAAGGGTGGTATCGGGTAATTTCGGCTGAGCCCTGTGCTGTCATAATTTTTCTTTTTTTTTTTTTTACCACTAGTGCAAGCCCGACAAGGCTTTCGTTGCTATTTCACAAGAATTGCCTGATACAAAATTACGAGGTTATCGCCCATCTGAGGAGCAGGAGGAGCCTGACCGTCCATAACTCAAATTGTGACCGGACCAATAATCACGCAAAAGAGATGTTAGGAACCTGTGCCGATGAAGCCACCAAAGGGCAGTATCACAAGGGCTATATACCCCATCAAAGGAATGGGATAGCCTGTACGGCTCCCAATCATTTAATTAGAATGTTCCACAGAGTGTAATTGTCCTGATGACTGAAAAGAGTCCAGACACAGAAGTGTTTGGACCACGGTGTAGTCTGAAGTATTATAGTGGACCCCCTCACTGAGGTATAACTGAAAGATCCTCCATCGCAGAGTCTGGTGATAGTGAAGGCTTACCCTCCAGTCAATAAATGAGTCATCCAGCTGTATCACTGAAAAGTAGGACAGGAGAGACTCATCCAGGTGTCTTCTACCCCAGAAAAGCCCTAAAGGGAGACCAAGGACAGAGCCACTAAAGACTCCGCCACCAGGAAGGGTGTTGAGGGAGCTCGGCACCACTTAAGGAGCCGAGAAGTGCTGGCGGAAGGAGGAATTCTGCTGGCAGAACAGCACAGAAGAGTTCCATCAGCAGAAACCACTGTATGTCACAAGATCGCATGCAGACTGCCACTCACGAAGATCTGTGGAAAAATAATCCGCAGAACAGGACTTCATCCTGTGGAAAACATCTCACCACAAGCTCCACGAAGAAGAGGTCTGCAGAGGAAAAATGCAGCACTAGTTCTGCCTGACAGCACCAACAGGCACCACCTGTGGTACCAGCATCACTGTGGCACAAGATGGCACCAATCAGTGTCTATGCCATCCCGGGTGACTCCGAGGCACCCACGGTGGCACCCATGGCGCCAATGGCATTCAAGGCACCGATGGCACCCTGGCAGTCATGGGTCTCATGGCACCCATGGTACCCATGGCACTCATGGCACCCATGGCATCCATGGCTTCTGCAGGTGGCACCTGCGGGTGCCTGGCACCACCTGTGGCAACCGTGGGTACCCACAATGCCACTGCGGTCCTCGGCACCACCTGTGGCACCTGCAGGTGCTTGGCACCACCCGTGGTAACGGTGGGTGCTTGACGCTACCCGTGGCACCCTCACGGTGTGGACACTCACCACCAGCAGTGCCAACCCATGGTGCCAACACCAACACCAGTGGTGCTGCCCACAACAATGCCAATTCCAGTGGCGCTGCCATGGTGCCACTCCATGGCATCGGACCTGTGGCACCACCATGGTGTCAGCCAGCTGCACCAGGCATGGAGGAGAATGCCAATGGAGAAAATCCTAAGGAGAAAGGAAAAGAGGAGCCCATGCCGGCCCCCGCAAGGAAAGAGGGAGGGTAGGCATGAGGGGTCGATGCAATGGCGAGGGGCACCAGAGTGGCACCACGCACATCCTGATCCAATTGACCCAGCCCCAGTACAGTGGGTCTGAGGTCTGGAGGCCCCAAAATCGGAACACTGGCCAGGAAAACTGGACAGAGGTCAAACCCTGCTCCACAGGAGCAGCAGAGGTGAAACTGCTCACTAGAACTCCACTGAGGACAAGATGGAGTCCAGAGTCGAAAAAGTGGCGTTGAGGAGGCGGGACCAAGGGATCACCAAAGTCGGTTCAGGCCTATCACCCCTCCTGATGCGATGATCTCCATGCAGACATACCATAGAGACAGCCCTCAGGCACCGATTCTTCTTCCCCAGCGGGAAGAAGAGCTCAGGATAAGCAGAGCAGGATACCCAGAACCACCAGATTCGTGCTTCGGTGGACTGTCCTCCCCGAGCACAGGACTGTCCGAGTCAGACCCCCTTAGCAAAGGGTGACTGACCGGACACAGCCCCTCTGCCATAACAACTTTCAAATGAGTCTTCCTACCATCACCATACCGTCTTAAGGAGGACTCCGTTGATGGCAGGTGAGAATTTCTTTCTTCTTCTTATAATCTTCCTTCTCTTCTTCATAAAATAAGAAAATACTATTTAAAATGTTAAATAATAAAATGAATACTAAAAGCGGCTAAAAGCTGGCATATAGAGCGAAAACTTGATCCGACGACATAGCGGCGTCGACATCCAAGCGCACTTTCGATGGTGGGAGAAAAGGAACTGAGGTAGTTGCAGGGTCGATGCGAGATAGCCTACACAGGTGTGAGCTGTCTCACGGTGCCACGCATCGTGGTCCTGTCTCGGCGCTGACCCTTCTGAAAATGTTGGCTCCTGCTTGGTCCTAGAGCCTCCAGCGCTATCCCACTAATGTGAATGAGTGATGGAGACTTAGCCCAGGAAGATGAAGAGGTACTACTTGAAGTCATCCTCTGGTAGGGTCTGCCATGAGGTCCTTGCACTGAAGAGCAGGAGGCCTCCTCAGCGCTGTTGGTATCTCTGATGGTTTCTGCTCAAGGGGCTTGAGGTCTCAGGCCCAGAGCCCCTCCATGTCTTCCTGTCGAGACTCCAGTAGCAGTTTCATCACTGGGCAGCTCTTATGGAGGGTGGATACAGTGTCTGCTTCATTTGCCCCTTCTTGCGATGCTAGCTCCAGGCCTATGGGGTCAGAGGCATTGGAACCCCAGTCAAGTCACTCTATCCAGGTAGAGCATTTGGGTCCAGCTCGGCCTCTTTGTCCTTGCTGATGACTATGTCGCCAATGCCTTTCCACTGGCTGCACCCTCTTGCAGTGTCATTGTCTTGGGACTGGTCCAGGTACCTTCCCTGGTCACTTCAGGGCCCACTGGACCTCTGGTGCCATAAGCATCGCCGGAGCTTGGCATCGGGATCATGTCCTTCAGGACCTGTTCTGGCACTGTGCTAGGCACCACACATGGTGATGCCCCCAGAGCTAGAGAAACCCTTGGCTTTGGGTCCAGTCTCTCTGGCAATGCTGTCTCCGGTGCTAGCTCCCCTTTGTCAGCGCTGACCTCTCTTTTCTGGTCCGAGTTCTGTGCTGCCCTTGCTCGGTGATGGGTCCTGTGCTAGCTTCCTCTTTGCCAGTGCTGGTGTCGCCTTGTCTTTCTGACTCCTAGAGCTGGGCTAGGCATTTCCAGGTTCACGTCCCTCTTGGGCCCTCTCTCTGGAGAAAGAGCTGGAGAGTGATAAGTCTGCCTCAACCTATTATTCCGAGGGTGGCAATAACTCTTTACAGTCTGATAATTCGACTGGGGCCCTTCTCCTGTACCACAGGAGGACTCTTCTTTTCAGGGTCTTCTTAGCAACATGGACACAACCTCGCTTTTGAGCCTTCTGCCACTGACTCCAGGAAATGTTGAATCCTGTGACATGGGCCATTGGAAAGTAGGCACCTACCAAAATGGCGACCCACTTTCGGCTCATGTCGACGGGGTGATGGCGTGAGGGAAGGCGACTGGATGGGGAGTCTGTGAAAGGCAACAGGATGTCACTGTGTATATACATGAGTGGGGAGGCACAGCATGCTGACTTGAGGGGCAGGATGGCAGGAGGGATTGTCAGGGGTGATGCTGCAGAGCCGCCGAGCTGGCTCCGTGGCATGGTAGGTGGGTCCTGGGCTGGGGTGGTTGGGATACTGGGTTCGGGTCCAGGCACAAGTGTATTTTGTTGCACCAGCCAGTCGTGTATTTAATTTTTTCAGATCTTCAATCCCCGACAGGTACCCTGGGTTGAGAATTCTAAAGTGGGGTGGGGGGGTGGGAAGCAGCCCCATGAAAAAAAAATCCTGTGTCCGTTCGCCGTTGTTTCTTGCCCTGGGGTGCAACATCGCCAAACTGAATTTTAGCGATACACTGCCATTAGGACGATCACCTTTTGGCAATCACACTTATGACACAGAACCTGAAATGTCTCCATCTTGAGTGGCTCAGTGTTTCTACTATGCTGGTCAACCTCATTCTTCCTATTCCCTCTGCATTCAAGGCCCTGTCTGATGCAGTGTGAGCCAAACCTGCATCGATCCCCTCTGTCTGTTGACAGACTGTAAATATGCTGCCTCTAAAATCAGGCAATTCTGTCCTCCCAGCCCACTACTGGCAAGATTGTCATACTGGCTGAGAATGACAAGGCCATTCTCCCTCAGGAGGTCACAGTGCATCCCATCAATAAGGAGTCACATAAGATATACCATGGGGAAAAGAGCATTCACTGCTGCTACCATCAGCATGCGGATAGCTAGCTACCAGAGGCATTTCTCTAAGTACAAGTATGACCTTTGGATCACTCTCAGGTCCCTTGCAGAAACCTTGCTGGAACTGGAGACTAAGCATAAAATTCTTCATACTGTTACCCATGGCAGTGAGTCAACCAGTCATCAGCTGAAGGTAGCTATGGATGCCTTTGACACTGCCTCCCACTCTGCAATGGCAGTAATGTATATTAGAAGGCACTCCTAGCTTCAGATTTCTGGTTTCTCCAACAATGTCCAGCAGCAGGTGATGAACGTGCCCTTCAACAGCTCTTATCTGTTCAGTCAACAGGTAGAGCAGTCCGTTAGCTTAAGGCCTCTCAGAAGACTAGAAACTGCTATTAAAATTTCTCATCCTGACCCCTCTCACCCCAAAGGGAAAAGGGTGGGTCTTTTATTATAATAAGCAATCCTTTCATGGCAAGGGCAGGGGTCCAAGTCAAGTTCCTGCCTCCCCAGCTGCAGAAGAAAGCACAATCGAAGGTACAGGACCAAAGCACCCAGTGCCACTTTCTGAGATCCCTGCCCTGGTCCTGTCTCAGCTGCCCAGGGCAGACCTCTTCTCTTCGGTGGAGGGATGCCTGATGCAATTTCATCATCAGTGGCAATCCATCACCAAAGACAAGTGGGTCTTAAGGATCATCTGGGAGAGATATTCACTGAACTTCTCAGAACTTGCTCCAGATTGTCCACCCAGAAAGCAACACCCTTTTCTGGCTCAAATGTCAAACCTTCTCATGATGGAGATTGTGGGCCTCTTGAGCAACAGGGTAATGAAGTAGTGCCAGAGGCAGAGCGCAGCAAAGGCTTTTACTCCTATTACTTCTCGTTCCGAAGAAGTTAGGAGGCATGCACCCCATTCTTGACCTCAGGATACTGAACAAGTTCATATACGGAGAAGTTCAAGATGGTCTCCTATGGACCCTGCTACCACTCCTTAAACCATAGGATGAGCTGTCTTCCCTGGATATGCAGGATGACTACCAGCACATTCCAATCCATCCAATCCATCCCAGCCTTCACAAAGTTCTCCATTTTGTGGCACTGGGTCATCCTACCAATTCCAGATCCTGCTCTTTGGGCTACTCTCAGCACTTGAATCCTTTACAAAGTGCTTTGCAGTTCTTGTGGTGCACCTTCAAAATCTCAGACTCCAGGTTTTCCCTATCTCGATGACTGGTTATTTGCCAGTCATTACAAGCAGGATGTCGAACAAGGAGTAGCCACACCATCTCAATTCCCAGCCTCCATGGGAGTCCTGCTAAATATACAGAAGTTGCAGCTTTGGCCTTCTCCTCAGCTTCTCTTCACTGGAGCCCTCTTGGACACCACCAAGGTGAGAGCATTTCTCCCAGAGGACATAAGGAGAATCATTCTCAGATAGCCCAGTTCATCATGGGTACAAGTTTGTTTAAGCTCACTCCATGCAGCGCATTAGGCCTCATAGCCTCTTCTGTCTTCACAGTACCTCTGGTTTTCCAGCACATGAGGATGCTCAGCATGTAGTGGTCTCCTGCAATGCACCCTCAAACTTACCCTATTAAGGTGGCAAAGCCTCTGCTTTGATCTCTTGTGTGGTGGATGCAGGAGGACAGTCTTCTTCAGGGTCTCCCCTTCTCTTTCTCCCAGAGCCTCAGATAACCCTTACTATAGATGTATCTCAGTTGGGGTGGGGAGCCCACTGTCAAGGCCACCACACTCAGGAAGTATGGAGTCCTACAGAGTCCCACCTCCACATCAATGTGTTGGAGAGTAGAAGTCCTTTATGCCCTTCAGGTCCTGGTGGACTTTATCCACTACAAGATAATCCTTCTTCAGACAGAAAACAAGTCTGTCATGTACTACATCAACAAATGAAGAAGCACACTCTTATTGTCTTTGCAGGGAGGCAAAGAGAGTGTGGAAATGGTTTCTGGAATAGGACGATCTGATCCAAGCAAATTATCTGCCAGGGGCTCAGAACAGTGGAGCAGATGAGCTCAGCTGGACAGAAGCAGATCTCATGACTGGTCGTTGGCACTAGGCGTTGTGCAGTCTCTCTCTTCAATGAGTGGGGAACCCCAGAGGTGGACCTTTTGCATCCCCACTCCATGCCAAACTACCTCAATTCTGCTCCAAAAATCCAGAATGTGACGTTTTCTAGCAAGATGCATTCAGGCTGTGGTGGACAAATCACTTTTGTATGCATTTTCCTACCTGGAATCCACCCTTTTCCAACAACCTCCTCCAGCGTACTCCTTAAGAGGCACAGACCCCAGACTACTCCATGTTCCTCTATGTGCTCCACCAAGGACAGGCAGCTTTTAAATACCGTATCCCACAGCTATGGAATGCCCTACCCACCCCCATATGACGTGAGAACAACCCCTACCTTCATACTCAATTACTCATGGCTCATTTCTCCTCCAACTGCTCCTGCTAGTTAACTCAATCACCACTCTTTTGGGTGTACAACCTACTGTCCAATTGTTTACTTGTCTCTTTCTGTAACTCCTGACCATGGTTGCCAGGTATAATTCTGCCTGTAACTAATTATTGTATTGTACTGCACTGTATTGCACAAATGTTTTGCTATGTACCGGGCCTGTTTTGCCCAAATGTTTTTGTTATGTACCGGGCCTTGGCCCCAGGTCACATCTGAATCGAGCTTTGATGCTCAGTATGCCTTCCGGTGAATCTAGTAAATAAATAAATACATTATTCCTTTAGTTCAGAGGGTACTGCTGAAGCTGGAGGCACATGGTGGCAAAATTATTCTAATCACCCCATGCTGGCCTCAACAGATATGGTTTCCCTACTCAACAGATTGTCAGTCTGCTCTCCAAGACCCCTCCCTCTCTAGACAGACCTTCTGACACAAGGATCCCTAGTTCATCCCAACATGTGCTCCTTACATCTCCATGTCTGGCTTCTGAAGAGATAGAAGAGGGCAGGTACAAGGTGTCCCAGAGGGTCTGTGAAGATTCTTCTGGCTGCTTGTAAGCCCTCTCCCAGGAAGACTTACATGGCCAAATGGAAATGTTTCTCTGTGTGGTGCTCCATATACAGTATAGACCCATTCCAATGCCTGCAAGACAGGGTTTTGGAGTATCTGGTTGACCTCTCTGATGCAGGCTTGCAATACTCTACAGTTAAGGCCCACTTGTGCATTGTTTTAGCTTATCACAAGCCTGTTCAGAACCTCTCTCTAGCTAAACTGCCTCTATTTAGGAGGTTCCTGAAAGGCATTTTGCACACACAGCCCCAAGTCAGGAAACCCATAGCCACCTGTGACATCAACTTTGTGTTGGACATTCTCATCTGTAAGCCCTTTGAACCCCTGGCTATGTGTGAACTAAAATTCTAACTTGAAAACTGCATTTCTTGTGGTCATCACCTATGTCCATGAGTCTCTGAGATACATGAACTGGTCACAGATCCTCTGTATATTGTTTTCTACAGAGACAAGGTGGTTCTCTGCATGCATCTATTTATTTATTAAATTTTAATGATCAGGTAGGCTCACTGAGCACCAGGTCCCTTTTTCAGGTGCGACCGGGATTACATTACATGGTAGAAAACAGAGAGAGAGGCAGTTAATCACAATGTACAGGCAGTCATCTTTCAGGTTTCAAGCATAAAGACATTATACAGTACATTAAAGTATACTAACTATGTTTGTGTAGCAACAGCAAGTAATATAGTCCTTGGCAGATGTGAGAGAGAGACAGTGCTAGGCTAAATTTGCCAGTGTGATGCTTAGGCGTAAGTTAGGGGAGAGGGCATCTCAGGTGCCATGACAGTGGCATGTGCTGGCTTCCAGCATGTGGGCCTTAAGTCTAGTATGGAAGTTCTTGATTGAGGATGCTTTCTGGACTGGGGTGGAAGTTTGTTCCACTGGAAGGGGTGGTGTAGAAGAAAGACTTGCCACCCGCATTGGTCCTGACTCTGGGAACTTTCAGTAGATTTCAACCTGAGGTCCGTAGGCTCCAAGGATTGTGCTTGATGGCAATGGTCCCTGAGAGGCTGGGTGGAGAGGATGGGCTAAGTAACTTAAAAGCAAGGCAGAGCAGGGGTACTGAGGTGTGCATCAAGTGAAGGCCACTGTAATAGAGCTAAGGTGTCACAGTGGTGGCTTCTGGAGTGATTCTGTGTGGCAAACCGAGCTACCTTGTTGTACAATACCTGCAGCCTGTTGACCTCTTGCTTTGCCATGCCTTGTATGACTGGGGCAGCAAAGGTCAGTGTTAGGAGAAGGACACTGGAGGCGATTGAGATCCTAGCTTCAGGGATAAGCTGGTCCTTTAAGCAATATAGGGTGCCAAGTTTGCAGTGGATGGTCTTAGTCACTTGGTCAACATGATTCTTAAAGGTAAGACTTTAGTCAAGTGTGACTCCTAGATATTTTAGGGAGGCTACTACTTTGATACTGTTGCCTGAGAGTGAGGTGAGTTGTAAGGATTAGATTCGGTCTTGTCCAAGGGATCTGGGTCCAAACAGCATAGCCTTGGTTTTGCCTACGTTGAGGACCTTTCTGTTCACTTTAGCCAGGATTCCAGTGAAGTTAGGTCAGCTTGGAGGAGGGGCCAAAGGTCAGCCAGGTTGTCCAGGGATTGGTAAATGACAGTGTCATCCCCACACTGGACAGAGCTACCCCACAGTGGAGGTTTAAGTCATTTGTGAACAGGAAAAAAAGGGGACCAAGAATAGAGCCCTGTGGTACCCCCTCTTTTAGGAGAAGTGGGTCAGATAGAGCACTCTTCCAGATAACCCTCTGTGTGTGGCCAGATAAGTAGCTCTCAAACCACATCCCAAGTTTTTACCTAAGGTGGTGTCAGAGTTTCACTTAAATCAGCCTTTAGTGTTGCTTACATACTTTCACAACTTCCAGAATGAAGGGTAGCATACCCTCCACATTCTCGACATTAAGAGAGCCCTTACATTCTACATCGATAGAACTAAGGACTTCCAACAGTTGCAGCAGCTCTTCATTTTGTTTTGCCCTAATTGGCTGGGTCAGCCATTTACAATCAAATGCATTTCTGTAGATTGTCAGTTGCCTCTGTCACTGCTATGCAATGGCGTAGTTAAATTCTGGAAGGCCAGGTTCTATGCCCACTCTACAAGAATAGTTGCTACACCCTTGGCAGAGATTTTCTCTGTCCCTATTGCTGATATCTGCTGAGCTGCCACAAGAAGCACAGTGTACACCTTTATCAAGCACTATGCCCTGGATATCCATGCCAGGCAGCATACTTCTTTGGCAGGACAATCCTTAATGGACTTCTGTCCTGAGTGAGCTCCAGCTCCTACCGCTTTGCCTGGGGACTTTTGTCTCAGCTTAGTACTCTAACCCACTTCTGTGAATCAATGGGAAGACTGGTTCCTGGAAGATATTAAAATAAAGTACTCATCATAATTCTTGATCTTCTAGGAGCATCTTCATTATTGACTCATACACCCTAATGCCATCCCCCAGGCTCACTCTCTCTGTTCATTGGTCTTCACCCCTTGTTTTTGGTTTGGGCTGTAAAGACACTGCTTTGTTGTTGACCCTTCTTACATGACTCACAAGGTCAATCTCATGCCTTTAGTTTGGTGTGTTTGATAGTAAAGCTACCATCCCTTGGTAAAAAGATACTGAAGGCGGTTGAGGACAGGTGCGAGGCAGGTCATGCAGTCACGAGCTACTCTCGCAGTGCCATGCATATGTGCAATCTATCTCAGCACCGACCCTCCTGAAAGTTTTAGCTCACACAGGGTCCTAGCATCTCCGGCTCAGAACCCATTGGTGTGAATGAATGACAAAGATGTTCCTAGAAGATCAAGAATTACAGTGAGTGCATAATTTTATTATCTTCCTGAATATCTACTCCACTGATTACCACTTGTGGGTCTTAGCCAGAGGTACTATGACCCAGCAGGAGCCAGAACTTTTCATAAGGCTGGATCTACTGCAGGTACCCATGCACAAAGCCAACATGATGTCACATACTAGTGTACAGTGACACCAGCCCCGAACTGCCTCAATACCTCTTTTACCAAGGCAGCGAGCAGCAAAAACAAGGAGAACTATGCACTAACCTAAAGGCATAGATAGCACAGGTGGCCCATGAAAGAAGGGCCACCAACAGTAGAACAGTGTCTCCACAGCCCAAAACAATCAGAGAGGTGAAGACCTAAAATACTGCAGTGAGTCCAGGGAAGGTAAGTGTGTGTGGTAATTTATGGAAAAGACATTCAGGAAGATCAACAGTTAACAATAGCTATGAAACTTTCACATCTTCGAGAATCAATCTCCTCTATAGATTCCCACTTGTAGGTCCAGTACCAAGCTCATAAGAAGTCCACTGCACAAGGGAGGGAGGAATTCTGGGCTCATTCAGGCTAAAATCCATAAAGATTGTCCTGCCTAAGAGGCAAGTTGCCTCGCATGGACAGTTAGGGCATAGTGCCTAGGAAAATGTATGTACTGTGTTCCAAGTTGCAGCTCTGCAGATGTCCTAAGACACACAGAGCAAATCCCCTGCCAGGGAAGTAGCAACTGCACTGGTGGAATGGGCACAGGCTGTGCCCTCCAATTTTACTTGTCCTATAGCATAGCAGTGGTGAAGATATCCCACAATTCTGTTAGAATGCACTGACTTATAACAGTCTGGTCTTTTCAAATGGGGTTGAAAAACACAGAAAATTAGCTCGACCTCCCAAATATGAAAATTATGTACTCACCATAATTGTTGATCTTTCAGAATATCTTCACCATTTATTATCACCTATGGGTCTGTGCTGGAGGGACTAGGACACCATGGGAGCAAACTCTAACCTACAGGTAGGGGCAAATTGCAGTGACAGAACCACCCTGGAGGCTCACATATGTGGCACTTGTGGACAGGCCTGTAACTGATGCCACCCTCTTGCTCACCTCAGTTCTGTCAGTCAGGAAAGAAACAAATAGAGAAAGGAAAATGAGGAAAGACAAAATTGTTCAAATTGGTTAGGAAAAGGATGTAGGATATAAAATGAACAAAACAATAAAACCCAACTACCAAAGAAGAGTGGAAGAGGGGAGGTCCTAGGAAGTTTTTTTTTTTTTTTTAAAGAGGCCGAGTCACTTGGACAACAGGCCTCTTAAGATGTAGGTGAGTCTGTACAATAGGAAAGAGAACTCACACGGCTAAATCCCAAGCAGCAATGGCAGACAGGAAACAGAGCAAATCTGAATCCAGGTAATAAAGAATTCTACAGGGAAGTACAGGTGACCAACCTTGAACTACAGGAAGGCAGAAAATGGAAGGACTGGGGCATAGAGATGGAGCAAGGGTCCTGCAGAACAGAGACTCTAGAGGAGATCAACAGGGACCCTAGAGGAAAAGATCTGTACCCCTAGGAGGGCAGAGAGATTGCATCAAATAATGCCCCAAGACCTAGACTGATAAAAGAGGACAAACTCTGTACAAAACAAAAAAAAAAATAATGTAATGTCAAAGAAGGTACCAAAAGGAAATTTTCTGTAGACACAGGAAAACAACAATGCAACTGAAATAACAGTGATAAAACTCTCTGCTAGAAAATAATCTCTTCTCCTCTCTTTTTGTTTTTTCTTACAAAAAGTATGATGAAACAGACTTTGGCTGTATACAGTATGTATGTGTATATATATATATATATATATATATATATATATATATATAAGAAAAAAATCCATTTAATGCATTAGTTAGGGTTGTTCCACAGCGACAAAAAGCGAGAAATTCGGTGTTAAGTTGAAACTCCCTTGGACCCCCGCATACACCCCCAACCAGCATTGGGGTGCACGTTGAGGTGCCGGACTATCAGATGTGTGAAGAAGCAGAGGTATAGGAGAATGGGGTGAGAGTTAGGACCGACAAGCCAATGCGCACTGATGCCGGTTGGGGTGTGGGTGGGGAGGTACAAGGGGCTTTCAACCCTAACACCGAATTTCCTCACTTTTGTCACTTTGGAGTTTTTGCCTCTAATTTCCTTCTTTTGAAAATGATAACAGAAATAGTGAATGTAATGCGCGGCAGGAGTAGGCCCGCAGCTCCGCCACATGATGTCTTGTCACATAGTAACACGGTGCCCGCAAATGGTAATGCACATGGTGATGCAAAGCAAAACAGAAAGAAACAGTACTGTAGACACAAATGGTAAAAATAATGCAAGCATAAGTGCAAATGAAAAGCATGAAGAATGTAACGCACATGGTGGTAGGATGGAATAGTAAGGAAACGGTATGGAACCGCAAGCGGAAGCAGTAACGGTACAGTAATGTAAGCGCACAGGCTGATTTTCCCCAAAAGCTGCATAGAGAAAGACAGTGAGTACAAAGAATGTATGCATAATAATGGGTCTCGGAGCAGAAAATGAGGAGTTGGAATACTAAACTGCTTATATCTCAGGAACCGTGCGATGTAGAAAAAAAAAATGTAAAGTCATATGATTTATGACTTTCCTGACTATTTTATACTTAGCCCCATTAGGGCTAAGCATTTTCCGACGAAAAGTCCGTATTTCGCACAGTTTCCGAGATACGGGCCCTGAAAGCATAAACAGCATAATGTTATCCTATGGGAACAAAAGAGAAGTTCAGAGTGCCATAACTTTGGCCCCTGTGATATTTATTCACCAAACCACTGAAAGGCACATCTGTGGGATGTTGGCTTTCTGCCCTCCGAATTTCAGCCCAAAAGACCAAAACCGTTATTTTGCAGCAAGGCGGCAAAGGATTCCTGTATCGCATGATGCCATAATGTTATCCTAAGGGAAAAAGTGTCAACTTTGGAGTGTTGTAACTTTGCTGGCCTGTAATATTTTGTCACTGAAACACTGAAAGGCACATCTGTGAGATGTTGGCTGCATTCCCTCCAAATTTCAGCCTAAAAGACCAAATCGTTTTTTGCAGTCGGTGGCATAGAATTGCTGTCATTGTCCCACAGCCTGGAAAAGTACTGTCGAACTTTGAGCAAGCTTTCACAAAATTTGTGACACTTTCGTGAGTGAGACACTACTTTGTGAAAGTACTTTTCCAGAAATTTGAAAATATATTTCTGGGGTGTTTTACCCCAGAATAAAGACATGCCTACCATCCTCAGGGTTCAAATAGGTGAATACAAAAAGAATTAGGTTGCTAGAGGGTCCCAAATTTAAATGCCAAGCATTTTCTGATGACCAACTGAAAACAAAATAGTGGATTTGCGACAGTAAAAGGGCCATTTGCGAAGTAAAACTGCATTTGCGAAAGTGTTGAACTTTTGTTAACTTTTCCCATTGACTTATAATGGGAACTTGTTTTTGAATAACTTTTGAACCGTTTAATATTTTGTCATGAAATCTTCAAAAGGCACATCAGGGACCCTGGCACTTACGTTCTCTGAAGATTTCGGACTGGTTACGCAAACCATCGACGTAAGAGACGACCAAAGAATTGCAAAAAGCGTGCAAGCGTCGCAGAATTATGCTTAATAACTCTGCAGCTGAATATCCGAACAGTACGAAAGTTGGCAGATCCATGATGTATGGTTCTTCATTGTGTATTCCAAATTTCAGGCACATCCGTTGAACAGTTGCAAAGTTATTAAGGTGCAAAATTTTAGGTTTAACATGTAAATGGCTCCTCAACTAATTATGGTAGCACTACCGTGCTAACATAATATATGTGTGTATATATATATATATATATATATATATATATATATATATATATATATATTAAATAGAACAAGAGTCACCCAGAGTTGGCTATTCTGGAAGAAGGACAGGGTACAGAGATTAACACCCTGTCAAGGAAAGATTACTGGTGAATAAAAGGAAACTTTTTTTATAATTAACAAGGAGAAATAAGTTGGATGGGAACAAGGAGGAGGAGGAGAATGGAGGCAACTGTCAACTCCCACCCCACAGGAGTGGAGCCAAAGCACTGGAGAGCAAGTGCTCCCCATGCTGTCTACTCTCCCGGAACATTATCCCCTGTGTGCCCTGTTTTACTCCTCCGACAAGAAAGGAGAGGGGAAGGGATGGGCACAGAGATGGAGGGGACCAAGAGACTGAGGCCCCAGGGGATGGAGGGTGGATTGTGAAGAATGGTGAAGATACAGAAAGATCATAATTACAGTAGGTATGTAATTTTCATATCTTATCTGTGTCAATTTTCACCATTCATCACTGTTGGGTGAGTGCGAGCCCCCTGAAGGAGTTTCTTTTACACCTAAGGACAAAGTCCCTTAGCTCTCAGTGGGTGACACCCTAAGAGGAGAACCTTCAGGGCCTGGAGAGGCCCGAGAGTGGGGAGAGTGAGACGGAGTCCCTCCGGAGGGAGAAGGTTGCCCCGATAAGTGCCGTTTCACTCTATGGAAGAAGAGATAGGTTCTCTGGTGAGCAGAGTTAATCACCCCACGCCAGGCCAAGGGTGACAACGGAAAGATGCAGCCATGCCATCCGCCTAGTGCAGATTGCTGTCCCTACAACCCTGGTAGCTACCTCATTCGCATCATGGGATGCCCTCACTTGGTGCCTTGCTAGCTCCAGGCCACGCGCAGAGAGTGCAATGACTTGTCTGGTTTGGTTCAGATCAGGCAATGAGGCTAGGAGTTGACCTAGCCTGGACCACAAGAACCTGTCATAGGCTGCATAGTGGGCCTGATGTGCAGAGATGGAAAGCAATAACCATGCCGAGTAGAAAGTCCTCCCACCCAGAAGTCAAAATCCGAGGGTGTCTTGATCTGGGGCCGGTCACAGTGAAGGCACAAGCCCATCAGGAGTATCCAACTGCGTCAATCTGGACTGCAGATGAAGCATGGAACCTGGAGACTCGGGGCGAACACCTCTGGCTGAGATCCCTGGGTAGGAACTCTAGAGAAGGGCCTCTTCCAGGAATGCAACAACACCTCCCGAAAGGGAGCCGCCAGGGTGGTACCACAAGGGTGGCCTCGCCAAAATCGCCTAGAAAGGTGTGCTGAGTGCTCAGGATTGCTAAGAGTGGCATGGGTGAGGTGTAAGTCCTCCAACATCCTCATGAGGAGCGCTGATACTCAGTGAGATCAGCATCTGGAGAGATGTGGACAGAAGGTTCCTCTCCCCAGAAGAGGGATGAGGAGCTGGAGGGCACCGGCTGTTCAGAGGGTGGCTGCTCCAGGTGAGGTTGAAAAACCTGACTGTCCATCACCCTAATGTAAGCTGGGAACCGAGCAGCCACTGCTCTAAACTGTTCCCAGGAGAGAGGCCGCTAGGACCAAGGATGCCTGGGAGCGCAGGAGAATGTGGCAGAGGAATGGGGACGGAGCCAAGAAGAGATGTCGGCTGACCTCCACCTGGGCTAAGGAGCGGACCGGAGCACCCTGGGAAGAAGCTGCCCCAGAAGACCCCATAGCCGAAAGCTGAACAACCATTTCGGTACTGCCTTGGCTGCACCCGTAAGAATCCCCTCTAGAAGCGACTGGGGCTATAGGTCCAGAAGGACAGTCCCCTACCTCAAAAGAATGGGGCTCTCTCAAAGAGACTGAGGAGGAAGAACAGAGATCTGCACTATGGCTTCTCCCAGAGCCCAGCTGGAGCCCCAAAAGGCCGAGAGACTCCACACCCGACCCCTCTGAGTCCAAAAGAGCCCTCCTCCTGTGAGAGGGCCAGCCTAAGTAGCTGACAGCTCTGGGCAGCACCCAAAGGAGCTATTCAGGCACAGCACCCTCCCCTCTAGTAGGCGCCTGATCAGCCCCAAAGTTGGGTAATCCAGGCACACCACAGGTGGGGGTACCACTGCTGAGGGTCAGTGAACCCACCAAGACCAGGGCTGCAGAGCAATGGTGACCTGCACCACTGCCTGCTGGTCAGCACCTCTGACCCAGCCTTGGTAGCCACCATCCCACCTCAGAAGGGGCTGACTCCAGGCTTGTCGAGGACACTACTGGCTGCCCACCCAACAGTCAACCTCAAAGAGTGAGACTGTCCGTCTGACTCAGAGCCCGACTCTGCCTCTGAGGAGGTAGAGGCCGGGCCCTGTGCCAGACCGTAGGAGGGCGCCACTGCCATCTTTGCCAAAGGTGCCAGAAACCAAAGCCATGCCCGAGCCAGTGCCAGTGCCCCTACAGCACCATGAGTGGAATCCACAGGGGCACAGCTCTAGCCTGAACAGGAGCTCCAGAGTCAGGACCTGCCATGGCACCATCTGGCCCCATGGTGCCGTGAGCGGTGCCGAGGATGAAGACAGTGCTGGCGACGGCCTCGATGGCACCACTGGCACTGAGGATGGTGCTGGAGCCCCACGGCGCCGAGTCCTGAGGAGACAGCACCGTGCTCAACCTCGGCGCCACAGATGGCGCTGAGTGAGACATAGACAAAGACGGCACCTGCTAGCAGCTTCCACGGCACTGCCTAGCGAGTATCGGTTGCCCGCGAAAGGCTCCGACTGAGCCACAGCACCACATGACAAGTTGGTGCCGACAATGGCCTCCCATATTTCACGGCACCATTAAATGGCACCAAGGCCCGCAACGGCGCTTGACCTGGGCCTTGTGAACCATGGATCTGACACGGGGAGCCTTCATCCCCAAGGGGTGATTGCCATAGCAGGCGCCTCCCCGCCTGCCCCCCAAAAGAGCGTGATGGGCCTCCTGCACCATGGAAGGAGCCTTGAAACGGCTAGGCTACTAGTAGCCAGGGGCCCTCCTCCTCGGTCCGTAGAACCGGGAGGGGACCCGGAGGAAAGGCAGAGAGAGTGTGGCTTGGCCCGACGAGTGCGCACTCCACCCCTGAAAGTCGGCGGAGCTTGCCCCACTTTCCAAGCACGCTGCTCGGATGACCCGTGGTCCATGGAGAAACAGGCATCACATGATTCCATGTCATGAAGTGGGCCAAGACACAAAAGACAACGGTCATGCTGGTCGGTGACTGAATATTTTCGCCGCATGGGCACCGTCGCATGGGAGGCTGACCCGTTCTGGAAGTTTTCTTGCCTCCGACAAGACATGACCTCAGGAAAAAACACCAAAAACAGAGTCAACATTGCAGAAAAATAGAAACATCTTACCGGGCGGCGTCGAGTATGGCAAAAACAGAACCGGCAGGAGGAACCGACGAACTTTGGCACCGATGGATTGAATCACGGAGTCTAGAAGCTGTGGAACAGGCCTCAAATTTTTCTTCTCAGCATCCCACGAGGTGACCTCTATGGCGGAGATGAAGAACTGGCGAGCAGGTGGAGTCGATGCAGCCTATCTGCCAACACGAGTGCCACGCAGTGCGCCAGGCGAGGGCGGCGCCGATGGTTTGTCGGCTCCACCTACCTAAAAAAAAGCTCCTGTAGGGTCCTGACCTCCGCCGAGTATCCAACAGTGATGAATGGTGAAGATTACACAGATAAGATCTTAAGTTTTATATCTTCCAGGACCCTAAGTCTTCACCATTTATTAACACTTCTGGATTAGAGTACCAAGCTTAACCAATCTCCTGAGCAGGACGGTAGGAGATGGAGCTCACTCAGGACAGAAATCCATTTAGGATTGTCCTGCCAAAGGAAGCATGCTGCCTGGCATGGACATCCAAGCATAGTGCTTTACAAAAGTGTGCACTGAGCTCCAAGTGGCTGCTTTGCAAATGACTGCAATGGGAACCGAGTGTATTTCTTCTGGGATCCAACAACGCTCTAGTAGAGTGGGCACCCACCTGGCCTTCCAAGCTAACCGTATACAATAGTAATGGCGTAAGCATGTCACTATCCCAGCAGAGATACATTTGATGGATACTGGCTGATCTATCTGGGCCATGCTGAAAGACACAGAGTTGCTTGTCCTTAAGGATATCCCAGTTATATTGATGTAGAATCAGAGAGCCATTTTAACATCCAGGGAATGAAGGTTGCGCTCCCTGCATTTTGGAAGTTAGAGAAATAAGTGAAGAAGGCTGGTTGAGGTGGAAGTCTGAAACCACTTTAGGTAAGAATTTGGGGTGAGTATGGAGGACGACCTTGTCCTTATGAAAGACAGTATCGGAAGGTCCATGACCAAGGCATGTATTTCAGAGACCCTATGAGCAGAAGTGATGGCCACCAGGAATGCCATCTTCCAGGTCAGAAATTTCAGGTGACACATGGCTAGATGCTCAAAGGGTTTACGAGTGAGTATGTCTAGCATGAGACTGATATCCCATGGGGCAACCAGCTTTCTGACTGGAGGCCTTGTGTGCGGGATGCCTTTGAGGAATCTTTTGAACAGGGCAACTGAGCCAGAGTCATGCTCTGGACTGGCTCACGGAATGCGGAAAGTGTTCAGAGGTGTACTTGGACTGATGAATGTTGCAATCCTGTATCCAAAAATTCCATCAAGTACTCCAATACTTTGTCCAGAGGACACTGAAAAGGATCTAAATAGACCATTGCGCACCATTCGAAAAAGCATCTCCATTTGGCAGTATAAGTCTTCCCAGTGGAAGGCTATGAGCTACCAAAAGGATGCTGGAATCCTCTGAGAAACTTTAAATCTGTTCACCTCTGTCTCCTCAGAGCCAGGCGTGGAGGTGAAGGGAGTGCAGGTTGGGATGGACCAGGGATCCCTGGGTCAGGAGATCTGTTCGCAGAGGCAGTTGTTTGGGGTACCTCTGACAACCTGTTGAGTAATGGAAACCATCCAGGCCAATAAAGGGCAATTAGAAGAATCTTGCCCCTTGTGCTTCCAGTTTGAGCAACACCCTCTGAATTTGCAGTAGAAGAGGAAATGCACACAGAAAATGTCTTCTCCACCACAGTCTGAATGCATCCTGACAGAAACGCCAGGTTCTGGATTTCTGAGCAGAATAGAAGCAGTTTTGCATTCAGTGGGATGCAAAAGGTCCAGGTCTGACTGCCCCACTTGGTTAAAGAGTGACTAAACAATGTCTTGTGCAAGTGACCACTTGTGAGGCTCTGCTTCCATCCTGCTAAGTTGGTCTGCCAGGTCATTCTGGGCTCCTGGCAGGTAAACTGCTTGGATCAGAACTTCATGCCTGAGGCATCATTTCCATACTCATGGCTTCCCTGCATGGAGGATAGGAATGTGCTCTGCCATGTTTGTTGATATAGTACATCACTGCTTTGTTCATCTGAAGAAGAATTACCTTCTGACTGATGACATCCTCCTCTTGGGTCCACTCTCCCTAAGCCAAGCAGGGACGCATCTGTGGTGACAGTTATCTGAGATTCCAGTGGGGAAAGAGGAACCATTGTAGTAGGTTGTCCTCTTGCATCCACCATCCCAGTGACCTCTGCAGTAGCTCTGATACATTGATGGGATAAGTTTGTGGATGTGTTATCAGGTTCCATTGCATGCTGATCATCCACTGAGTGGTCCTCATGTGCAAGCAGGCTAGAGGCTCCTTGAAGACGGAGGAGGCCAAGAGACCCTAACACTCATTGCATGGACTGAGCTTATACAGGGTTTGTCTCCCTGATGAAATGAGCCATCTGAAGAATGTTATTCCTCCTTTTCTCTGGGAGGAAAGCCCTTGCTTTGAAGTATCTAGAAGGGCTCCTATGAAGAGGAGTTGCTTTGAGGGCTGAAGCTGTGACTTTTCCAGATTCGGCAAGACCCCCATGGAGGTGAGGAACTGCGATGTTATGGATACTACTTTCTATGTCTCCGTTTGATGGATTTGCCAAAAGCCAGTCTTCTAGGTATGGAAAGACTTGAATGTCGAGTTTCTGAAGGTGTGCAGCGAGAACTGTGGAACACTTGGTAGAGGTGCTGAGGAGAGCCCAAAGGGCAGCAATTTGAACTGGTAGTGTTGCCCAAGGCCACAAAACGTAGGTACTTGTGGTGACTAGGGTGCATTGAATGTGCTGGTAGGCATCTTGCATGTCTAGCAATGCCAACCAGTTATGTTGCTGGAGAAGCAGCAGAGTCCCCAAGGAGATCATCTTAAACTTCTCCTGGAACAGGAATCTGTTCAGTTTTCTGAAGTTGAGAATGAGGTGCATGTCCCTGATATCTTTGGAACCAGAAAGTAATGGGAGTAGAATCCTGTGTTTCGCTCTGACCAGGAACTACCTCCACTGCCCTGTTTTGAGAAGGCCTGTACTCTAAGCAGTGAGAGAGGTTCGACTGAGCAGGTGACAAACTGAGCTGCCACTGGGTCAAGGTTTGGAGGTTGCCGCCAAGTTGAGAGAGTACCCCTCCCGAATAATCTTGAGGACCCATTTGTCAGTAGGACAGACTTCCATTAGTTGTAGAACTGAGTCAATGACCTCCCACCTGCCGTGGAGAAGTCCATCTCAGGCAGGTGAGGTGAGATCGGCAGATTCTATAGAAGGTGGCACTAGGCACTTTTGGGCCTTGTGTCTTATGCTACATTTTCTTTTGTGGCTGAGAAGGCTGGTTCCTATTTGTGGCTCCTCTGCCTCTGCTTGAAAGGGCTGCCTGCTACAAAGGGCTTGCAGTTCCTGCCTCTTTGAGGTGCAGAAGGAGCTGGTCTGGCTGTTTGATGGCAGTCCTGGCTTTCTGAGCTTCCAGTGCTTGTTTCACTTGGGGGCCAAACTGATACGTAACATCAAGGGACATTCATAACCTGCTGTTGTGCATCGGAGGAAATCCCAACATCCTAGACCAGGAATGTCTCCTAATACAGATCCCGCAGCTGCCACTCGGGATGCTGTCTCGTAAGCATCCATGGTGGCCTTGAGCTGGTGTCTATTGCTTTTATACCTCTGGTTACGGTTTGCAAAGATTCAACTTGAGTCAGATTCTGGAAGGGCCTCCACCAGGGACTTAAAGGGACAGGAAATGTATGCTAATTGGCAGTTGTTTATAAGGTTCTTAGTCTCAGAAACAATATGCATTCTCCTAAAAGTACCCATTTTAACTGTATCTGAATAAAAGTGATAGAGTAAAACTATAGTTGCATTGCTGTGTTTTATAGGCAGCAGCATTCTGTTACAGTTCACTTCATGGAATCACTTATGTGGAGTTTTTGCTATGTCACGATTTGTGTACAGAATGCTAATTATGAGCTTCTGACCTCTCAGAACCCTGTTTAGAGTTCTGTGCACATACCATGACATAGTTAAAACTCAAATTATTGGTTCCATGAAAAGAACTGTAACATAATGCGCCCATAAAACAAGACAATGCAAAATGCAGCTTTTATATCACTCTTTATTCAGGTACAGTTAAATATGAATAATTTAGTTGAATGCATGTCATTTCTGAGAATAAGAACTTTATAAACCCCTGATAGTTAGAAATTATTTCCTGTCCTCTTTCAGGGAGGCCCACAGGACATATTTGTACTGGGAGAAATGTCCTTGATATTTAGCAATGCACATGCCCAAGGTTGCAGGAGTGAATGCTTGTTTCCATTTCATATTGATTTTACAGGACTCTTATTGATAGGAAGAACTGATACTTCCTGTGGAAGGACAGCTTTGTCATTTTCAGCGAAGACAACTAGCACATACGCAAAGGGCTGAGAGGCTAGAATTGTCTTGACCTTTGGAGAATATGCTTCCTATATATGGGATTGCAAATGGAAGGAATAAGAGTGGGTCTGGCCCACATTGCCTCAGACAGAATTTCAAAAGTGGGTGACTGGGGGCATTAGATTCACTGGAATATTAGGAACATGAAACCACTCCAAGCACATAGGTCTATCTGGATCCACCGATGAAGTTTGTAAATCCAGGTTGCCCTAATATTCCTAAGCAGAGACAGGAAAGAGGTCTTCTACTGGAGCCTCAGGTAGGAGGGAGTTTTTCTTCTAAACTATAGAAGGGGTCCTCATTGCCTGTTCAGAAAATAACAAATCAGAGTCAGACTCATCCTGCTCTAGGTAAGTATTGGAAGGAGCAGTGGCTGTCTCCAAAAAGCCCCTGACCCAGTCTGGACAAAGGATAAACAGGGGACACGGGACAGGCCATAGACCAGTTACCCACAGATCCCGCTCAGAGTCTGGGTCCAAGAATCCCAGCACCACTCCCAATACTACCTCCGGTGCTGCAGGACATGATGCCACATCTGCACTGCTGACCACAGCACCATCCCATGAAGAGATGGCACCAAATGCTGCAATCAATTTGAGTGCCACCTAGAACCCAAAACAGACCTAGAGAAAAAGATGGGTAGGGTGCTACCTGTGCCAGCCCCTCTGAAGAAATAGCAAGAGGGGTTGTGCACATGGAATTGGCATTGGAGGCTTCGACACCTGTAAGTGAAATGAGTCCACTGTCAGCATCACACATACACTGCATCCTGAAAGTCCCAACCATGACCAAAGCCCCTAGGCCTGAGGGCCCCAGGACCGGATCAGCGAGGATGAGCAACTGGGACAGATGCTGTACCTACCACTCCATAATAGCTGCCCGATAGTAAAACTGCCCACCAGAAATGCTGCCCAAGGACAGAGAGTGGCTCTGGTGTCAAGGTCAGGAGCAATCAACGCGAGAGCTGCAGGGGAACTGGGAAACTGGGGACGGCCTGCCATGCTTGACCACTGAACTCTGAGCAGACATACCAGAGGGCAACCTGAGCGGTACCATTTCTTCTTCTTCCAACAGGAAGAAGAACTCAAAATAGATCGGTGCTGGGTCCCGACCTGGATCAAGAATGGGATCACTTCTTTTTTTTTGTTACTACAGAAAAGAAGCACTAAATTTGAAATAAAAATAAATGCTGCTCTCATATACATGTTGAGATTTGACTCCCAGTGGTGAGCAACATTGTCACTGAAGTGCACTCGACAGCAGGAAAAAGGAACTGAGGCAGTTGCAGGGTTGATGCCAAGATAGTCTATACGCAAGCCAGCATCACAGCACTGTGCATTCATGCTAGTCCTATCCTCTTGCCAGCCCACCTGAAGATTTTTGGCTCTCGCTGGTGAAGACTTACAGTCCAGGAAGATCATACCACTCCCAAATTGCATAATATGCAGCAAAATGGCCTTATCAAACCGATTTACAGGCAGGAGTAACAGGTCTCACAGATCTACAGATCTTCAATATCACACAAAGAAGTCATCCATTAATTGATCCATGGCTCTGACTGCAAAAAACTTTAGAAGCATTTTGAAACTTGAAACAGATGGACCTCACCATACCAACCCAAATGCCCATGTAGTCAATTCCATTTCTGTGGCAACAAACTCAGGGCTGAGGTGAATGCAGATTTGTATGACATCATTAGTAAACTTTCATTTTAGAAATAGTAAGCCCGCTGCAGAGCCTAGGCCAAATCTGGCACTGATGTTTGAGTCAACACTGAGGAAGGAACCAATATTGAGCTTGGTGCAGATACCATGAGTGGTTTTAACACTTACGTGGCAGCGCCACCATCACCACAATCTCCCCAGCACCAACAGTGACACAGACCCCAGCACCAACAACGACATAGACATCATCAACAACACAGCTGATACCAGAAACAGTGTGATGCCAGAGCTGGCACCAATGTCCATATCGACCAAAACATCAGAACCACAAGCAGCACTGACACTAGAGAGGCCATACCAAGGGCTGGTGTTAGCATAATTGAAGTCAAGGCTGACATTGAAATGCTGACTCTGGCCTTAGGATAGCCCAGCATGCAAAGTGATCAGGCCATGGTGGATTCTCCTCAGCCCTCCAGAATATTCAAAAGACTGCCTGACACTACCACGGAGACTCTGTCACAACACCAGCATGGTGGGGGAGGCCGAGACATCCATGCCTTAACACTGGAGAGTGGAGAAGGGACCTAAGTGAGTCCCAAGGCCTACCTACTGACTATCAGGGCTGAGGTTTGCTGCCAAAGGTAGATACTGGTCTACCCAACTTCAACATCTGTTCTCAAGGGAAAAAGAGAAGCAGGCACTGCAGGAATCTATGTTGTGGTAGACACTGAGTCAGGCCATGCAAACTAAATACCTGTCCATATGCAAAATATTTTTCCTCAGAGGCAACATCTAAAGCGGCACCTTAGGGTGCCCCTTATGAGATACTGGACCAGACATTTCACAAAATAAATTGAAAAGGGAGAGAGACAGAAGAACTTACACAACCTGCTCACATAGTGCACATTTGAGGGCAGAAAAACATAACTGAGGCAGTTAGGTTTTAGTAATGGTCATTGTGTAACATGTGGCACTATGTGGTGTTACATATGTGCTGGTGGCAAGGCCAGTGTTGACGTCCTGACTGAAAAGATTTGCTCCCATGTGGTCCCTGGGCCTCCAGCCCTAAGACAAAAAAAGGAAAATTACGTACCTACCGTAATTCTTGATCTTCTTGGACGAGTCTCCACCACTCATTCACACTAGTGGGATTAGCGCCGGAGGCACTAAGACCCATCGGGAGCAAACTTTTGCTGGAGGGTCGTGCGAGGACGGCGCCAGGAGACACGGCGCGCTGAGCAGCGGCTTTCGAGCGGTATGACCATCTCGCGCGCGACCCTCCAACCGCCTCAGTACCTTTTACCAAGGAGGTGCAGCGCAACTAACGTAAAAAGTAAACAACATTAAAAACGGACATAAGATAGTCCGTATGACCCGTGTAAGAAGGGTCAGTAAAGAAGTCCTCATGGCCTAAAGATTTGAGGAGTGAAGACCAATACCGGTGAGCTCGGGGATGGAGGGTGGCGTGTGAATGAGTGGTGGAGACTCGTCAAGAAGATCAAGAATTACGGTGATGCAGTAATTTTCCTATCTTCCTGGACACAAGTCTCCACCACTCATTCCCTAGTGGAAGAGTACCAAGCTGATAATCCCCAAAAGGGCGTGCAGGAGAGCCAGAGCTCACGCGTCTAAGATAGAAGCCCATTAAGGATAGTTCTGCCGACGCGGAATGTCGCCTAGCATGAACATCCAGTGCATAGTGCTTAACAGGTATGCACTGAGCTCCAGGTGGCGTTGCATATATCTGCATTGGAACATTGCGAATTTCGCTAGGGATGCCGCGACGCCCTAGTAGAGTGAGCGACACTCTACCTTCTAATTTAACTTGAGCCATGGAATAGAAATGAGCGAAGGCATGCCACTAACCATGAAGAGATGCATCTAATAGCGACAGGTTGACCCAGCCGGTGTCGCTGAAAGAACGAACAGTTGCTGAGTCTTGCAGAACATCCTTGGTTCTATCTAAATAGAACTGCAGAGCTCTCTTAACATCCAAGGAATGAAGAGCTCGTTCCCTTCATTTTGGAAATTGGCAAATAGCGGGAAGTACCAGAGGTTGGTTTGATGAATTCTAAACTACCTGGAGAAGAAATTTAGGATAGTAATGGAGAACTACTTGTCTTTATGGAATACAGTATATGGAGGGTCCGTAACCAGGGCATGTATCTCAGAGACCCTGCAGGCTGAGTAATGGCCACCAGGAAGCAGTCTTCCAGGTAGAAATTTTAGCTCTACAGGTAGCTAAGGGTTGAAAGGCTTCCAGTGAGCATGTCAGCACCAGGTTAATGTCCCAGGCTGCAACTGGATGTAACAGGGGGTCTGTGTATGGAGAATCCCCTTAAGAAATCTCTTCACCATAGGTAACTGAGCCAGAGTTAAGGAAGAACCCGCTCATGGAGGCGCTGAGATGGCACTAAGGTGAACTTTAACTGTGGAGTACTGAAGACCTAAGTTTGACAGGTCCAAAAGATACTCAGAACCTTGCCAGGAGGACAGGAAAAGGGATTCCAAGAGGATTTTGCACACCAGAGAAACGTTTCCATTTGGGCGTACGTTTTTTAGGTGGCTGGCTTCGAGCAGCCAGAAGGATGTCTGAGACTCTCTGACGACGACGTTGAACCGATTCACTTCTCTCTTCAGGAGCCAAGCATGAGGTGAAGTGATTTCAGGTGGGATGGACCAACGAACCCTGAGTCAAAGACTATTTGCAAAGGAAGTGGTCTCGGAGGCTGCCAACATACTGTTGAGTGAGGAAACCATAGTTGCCGAGGCCAGGAAGAGCAATGAGAATCATCTTGGTCCCTGAGACTCGAACTGAGGAGTACTCTCTGGATTGGGAAGCGGTGGAAAGGCGTAAAAGCGTTTTGTCCACCGCAGCCTGAACGCATCCTGACAGAAAATGCCAGGCCTGGATTTCTGGAGCAGAAGAGAAGGCAGTTTCGTTGGTGGGGATGCAAAAGGTCAGTCTGGAGTCCCCACTCTTTGAACAGGGACCGAGCTACGGCTGGATCAAGAGACCACTAAATGAGGTCTGCCTCCGTTCTGCTGAGGTGATCTGCTGGGTCGTTTTGTATACGGCAGATAAACCGCTTGAATCAGAACATTGCTCAAGCACCACTCCACACCCTCATTGCTTCCCACAAGGGAATAAGAATGAGCACTACCTTGCTTTTGATGTAAAACATCACTGCTGTTGTCCATTTGAAGGAGAATTTCTTGGGACAAGGACATCCTTCAGACTCGGATTGCATAGAGGACCGCTCTCATCTCAGGACATTTATGTGGAGATGAGTTCGAACTGAGTCCCATACACCTTGGTGTGGAGGAGACAGTGAGCTCCCATCCCATTAGTGATGGCGTCTGTGGTGATGGAGATCTGATGATCCGGGGAGCAAAGGGAATCCTTCAGGAGTTGCTCTCTTGAGACCACCAGGTGAGAGACCTTGAAGGCTCAGTCACCTGTGATGGGGATAAGACTGGGGTGAGACGGGGGACCACTGAGTGGAGAGCATCCATTGGGTGGTTCTCATGTGCAATCGAGGACCAGAGGGACAGTGAAGACCGAGGGCGCCATGAGACCCAACATCGTTGCGTCGAGAGGCTGTAACTGATTGGTTCTCCCTGATGTAGCGGGCCATTGAAAGATGTCGAGTCTTCTGTCCTCTGGAAGAAAGCCTTCACTGAAGAGGTGTCTAGAAGCATCCCTATGAAAAGGAGCCTCTGGGAGGGTTGCAGTTAGAATTTTCAAATTCAGAGAACTCCATGGAGCGTGAAAGACGAGAGTGGTTGCATGGCTTCCAAAGAGTCCCTGGACGGAAGGGCTTGCTAAGCCAATCGTCCAGGTAGGAAACACTCGGAGTCCAACTTTCCTGAGATGCGCGATGAACTGCACAACACTTTGTAAACTTCATGGCGCCGAGATATACCAAGGGCAGGACTCTGAACTGATAATGCTGACCCAAGCTACAAACCTGAGGAACTTGCGGTGGGTGGTGGGCGAGATATGCTGGTAAGCATCCTGCATATATCAGAGGCCAGCCAGTCGTGCTGATGCAGCAAGGGTAACAGGGTACCTAGAATCATCTTGAATTTCTCCCTGGGAGAATTTGTTTGTTTCTGAGGTCTAGAGATGGGCGCATCCCCAGATTTCTTTGGAACCAGAAATGTCGGAGTAGAACCCTGTGTTTACGCATGAATCTTGAGGCACCAGTTCTAGTGCCCTGTTGTTCAGAAGGCCCTGGATCTCCATGGTGAGGAGGTCTGACTGAGAGGCCGACAACCTGGGTTGTCGTTTGGGAGGACAATCGAGGGGTTCCAAGAATTGAGAGAATAACCTCGTTGAATTATCAGAGGACATTGTCGAAGTTATGGACTTCACTGGTTGTAGAAGTACATCAGACGACCCCACAGGAGGAGAAAGTTCACCTCGGGCAGAGTGGATGGAACTTGGGCCAACGACTCATAAGGTAGCACTGGGGCTTTAGGCCCTCTAAGGCTTTCTGCTGCATCTTCTTTTGAGGTTGGGCAGGTTGGCTTATGGGCTTCCTGCCTCTGCCTCGAAGGACTGGCGAACCTAGAGAACTGGCGTCTGTTCACATGCCCCGAGGAGGGGGCAGGAGGTCTGGCCAACAATGGCCGATCTAGTCTTCTGGAGTGGCCTCTAAGGCTTGCCCCCTGAGGGCCAAAAAAAGGAGCCATCAAAAGGCAGCGCCATCACCTGCTGCTGAGCATCATTCGTGAAGCCAGAAGTACATGACCAGGAATGGCGCAGTACAAATCATGGCTGCTGAGCTGAGAAGCAGTGTCGAAAGCGCTCCATGGCTTTGACCTGTTGGTTAATGGACTCAATACATCTAATAACGGTCAGAAGAAGCTCGGCTTGGAATCGAATCTGGAAGAAGCTAACCATTCTTTCATAAGTGCCACAGGATATACTCATACTGAGGAAAAATAGCCTTGATAACTGGCAATCGCATACTTAGAGTGGAGGCAGCAAGACTCTCTTACCTAATGTATCAATCTTACGAGAACTCTTTGTTAATAGATCGAGCTGTAGTAGTTGAGGAAGAACGACCTTGTCATTCTCTGCCAGGACTACAATAGGATCCATAAGCTTAGGATGCCAAAATGGGGCGATCCTGGGAGCTGAATACTTCTTATCAATGGATTTAGCCACTGAGGAATAAGGCAGGATTATTCCATACCATTTGAGACAGCGTCTCGAAGGAAAACTGGATGGAGGAGTCAAATCGAATGGGATCTCGAACATGTGAAGATACTGAGTCTTAATATCTTCCCAGGATCGATGTCTGTAGTCTGTAGAGAAAGAGTGGATCCCAGGTTCTTCTTAGAGACTTAAAGGACAGGTCCTCGACCACAGGCTCTGTAAAGAAAGATCCTGTTTCCTCCACTTCATCACCCAACGAAGGTCTGGGTCAGGCTCAACATCATCTCCTGATGGTCCAGAAAGGACTGTTTGGACAGGAAAGGTAATGAAATTAGGAGAGGAGGAAATAGCAGAAAAACAAGGAGAGTCCCCAAGGGCTGCCGGCACCAAGGCAGCAAAGCAGGCTGAAAGCGACACCAGGCGCACTGGCGCCGAAGAGACGCGCGCCCGGCGGTGCCGCGAGACGACAACGCGCATGGGCGCAGCCCGCAGCGGCGCCGCGGCACATGAACAACACCACTGACCGGTGCCGCGAGCGCACCGCGGACGCACCGCGAACGGGCACCGCTCCTATCCAACGACCACCGGCAGTGCCGCGAGACCCGTGGTGCGCGGACGGTGCGCAAGACCCAGCGGCACCAGCGAGCGCCGACAAGCCAACAGACCCTGCGAAGGCGCGGAAAAGCCCAGGAACCTGGAAAGCTAGAAGGAAAAAACCAGGAGATAAGGGGGCATCGGTGAGGCCCCTGTGCCGCAGCAATGGGGGGAAACACCTAACACGAGTAGCTGTAATCAAGAAGGCGCCACGCGACTAGGAAGGTCCAACCGCCCTACCTGATCGCCGGAGGGGCCGAGGGCTCCGAGGCAACCGAGCCAGGCAGAAGAACCAACCTCTGAGCCCATTGCTCCATAGAGCGCCCACTGATGAAACTGCTCATCTGGAGTCCTACCTATAGGCGGGAGGGACTCGATGTCGGGACACGATTACCGGAAGTTGGCGACTCAAAAGGAGACCGGCAACTAGCAGCGATAACCGGCGTCGGCCAGCGCGCGAACATACCAGAAGCGACCGGTGATGCCTTCTCTTTTGACCTGTGGGCGAAGAAACTCGAGGCCGAGCACGGTGCGAAATGGACCGTTTATTTTATGCGGCGGGACCGCCCATCCCAGACATCGGACTGACCGTTAGCCGGAACCCGCTGAGGGAAGGAGGCTGACGGACCCAGCCCGGCTGACTGAACAGCTTTCATCGAAGTCTCCCTACCGTCACCTGACCTGCTCATGGTCGACTCCGTCCAGTAGGCGAGACTTCTTCAAGTAAAATAGAATAAAATTAAGCGATACTACTTATCGTGATAAAGTTACAAACAAACTGAAAACTATGCGCTGGGATTGAAGTTTGACTCCCGACAGCGGCGGCGTCGTCACTGAAGCACTTTCGGCGTGGAAAAAGGAACTGAAGGCGGTTGGAGGGTCGTCGCCGAGATGGTCATTACCCGGCCGAAGCCGCTGCTTGCGGCGCCGTGTCTCGCGGTGCGTCTCTCGCGCCGACCTCCAGCAAAAGTTTGCTCCCGATGGGTCTTAGTGCCTCCGGCGCTAATCCCACTAGTGTGAATGAGTGGTGGAGACTTATGTCCAGGAAGATGTAGGGCTCTATGAAGAAGATTGGTTCTTAGAATATCAGCACCTGCTGGCCCGCAGCACAGCAGCATCGTGTCCACTTGTGATGCTGATGTCTTGGGTTCGGGAACAATCCGGAAGTCAGAGGCGGCCAGGTGGAAAAGATTGAACATCCGGGGTGGCTCTCCTTCTCCGGGGGTGGGGGATGAGTTGGCAACATCTGGCAGAGACTGGGGAACCACAGGAAAGGCGGCACCTGGTTGTGTGGGAGGCAAGACAGATGTTGGCATCATTGCATGCCCTGCCTCCTAGGGGATAACAGCATCTGAAAAAATGAAAATTATGTACCTATCATAATTCTTGATCTTCTTGGATGAAGTCTCCACCACTCATTTACACTAGTGGAACTACGCTGGAGGTGCTAGGACCCAACAGGAGCCAAAATCTTTAGGAGGGCGGTGCTGAGGTAGGACCCGCATGCCCAGCGCTGTGAGTGACTTGCACTGTAAGGCTATCTCAGCGCCGACCCTACAAACACTCAGTACCTTTTTTCACCAAGGAGGTGCAGCGTAAACTAACCTAGGTAAACTAACCTGTTCTGTACATAAGAAAGTCTGTGTGACCTGTGTAAGAAGGGTCAGTTCAACAGTGTCTTCACAGCCCAGCCAATGAGGGAGTGAAGACCAAAAATATGCTGAGGAGCTTGCGGGATGGTGGTGGACATTTGAATGAGTGGTGGAGACTTCATCCAAGAAGATCAAGAATTATGTTAGGTATGTAATTTTCATATCTTTTGGACATAAAGTCTCCACCACTCATTCATTCAGGAGAGAGTACCGAGCTAAAATAATCCCCAAGAAGGGCAGCAGGAGATAGGAGCTTACTCAGGACAGAAGTCCAATAAGGACTGTCCTGCCAAAGGAAGGATACTGTCTGGCATGGACATCCAAAGCGTAGTGCTTCACAAAGTGTGCACAGAGCAACAAGTGGTTGCATTGCAGATGTCTGCAATGAGTACATTTCGAATCTCTGCCAGAGATGCTGTGATCACTCTGGTAGAGTGGGCGACACTCTACCTTCCAGCTTGACCCTGCGGCATTGAATAGCATTGGCAGAGACAAGCTACCAGCCATGCCGAAATGCATCTGATGGCTACAGGCTGACCCAGCGGGTCAAGCTGAATGAGACAAAGAGTTGCTTGGATTGCAGAATCTCTTTTGTCCTGTTGATGTAGAACTGCAACGCCTTTTACATCCAGAGAATGTAGGGTATGCTCATCTTCATTCTGAAAATTTGCAAAGTAGGTCAGAAGGACGAAGGGCTGGTTCAGGTGGAATTCCAGACTACTTTGTGAAGGAATTTGGGGTGAGTTCTAAGTACCACTTTGTCCTTGTGAAATGCTGTACACAGGGAATCTGTGACCAGGGCATGTATTTCAGAGATCAGCATGGAAGTAATGGCCACAAGGAAGGCAGTCTTACAGGTCAGAAACTTCAAGCCGCAGGTTGCTAGTGGCTCAAATGGCTTACGGGTGAGCATGTTTAGCACAAGGCTGATATCCCAAGCAGCTACCGGTCTTCTGATGGGTGGTTTAGTGTGCAGGATACCTTTAAGGAATCTCTTAATCAAGGGTAGCTAAGCCACTGACATATTGTGGATAGGCTTGTGTAAGCCGAAATCACATAAAGATGTACCTTCACTGTCGAGTACTGCAGTCCTGCGTTTGACATGTCTAGAAGGTACTCCAACACCTTGCTTGGTGAGCAAGAAAAGGGATCCAGGGAGAACTTAGCACACAGAAGGAAAATTGTTTCCACTTTGCCATGTAGGTTTTTGTAGTGGATGGCTTACATGCTGCTAGGAGGACATCTGAGATTCTCCGAGAGATGTTGAATCTGCCACTTCTATCTCCTCAGGAGCCAGACATGGAGATGAAGGGACCACAGGTTGGGATGAACCACCGGACCCTGGGTCAGGAGGTCTGTTTGATGTGGAAGTTGCCTCGGTGGAACTTCTAATAATCTGTTGATCAATGGAAACCAAATCTGACGAGGCCAGTATGGGGCGATGAGAATCATGCTGCCCCTTGCCTCCAACTTGAGCAAGCACCCTCTGAATTAGGGAAGAGGAGGAAATGCGTACAGAAAGCATCTTGTCCACCACAGCCTGAATGCATCCTGACAGAAAGCACCAGGTTCTGGATTTCTGCAGCAAAATAGAGGCAGTTTTGCATTGAGTGGAGACACAAAGGTCCAGGTCCAGAGTACCCCACTCTTCAAATAGAGACTGCATGATGTTTGAGTCGAGAGACCATCCATGTGGATCCGCCTTCATTCGGCTGAGGTGATCTGCCAGATCATTCTGGATTCCTGGCAGGTAGACTGCCTGTATCAGGGCTTCATACTCGAGACACCGTTCCCACACTCTCATGGCTCCCCTGCAGATAGGGTAATAGTGTGGTCCACACTGTTTGTTGACACAATACATCACCGCCTTTTGTCCGTCTGAAGGAGAATTACCTTCTGACAGAGGACATCCTTCAGGGCTCGGACAGCATACAGGACAGCTCTCATTTCCAGGACATTTATGTGCAGCTGGGACTCGTCCTGATTCCACAAACCCTGGGTGTGGAGATCCTGACAGTGAGCTCCTCCACCTGTCAGAGATGCATCTGTGGTGATGGTGATCTGAGTTTCCAGTGGGGCAAAGGAAAACTTTGTAGAAGGTTGTCCTCCTGAGTCCACCAGGTGAGTGATCTCATTAGAGGCTCTGTCACCTTAATGTGGAAGGGTTGCATGCATGGTCAGAGACCACTAAGTGCTGAGCATCCATTGTGTGGTCCCTCATGTGCAAGCAGGCCAGGGCACCATGAACACTGAGGATGCCATGAGACCTAGCATCTGCTGCATCAAGAGGGTTTGAACTGAGTTGTTCTCCTGATGAAGTGTGCAATCTGGAGAATGTCATTTCTTCTGTTTTTGGGAAGGAAAGCACTTGCCCTGGAAGTGTTCAGAAGAGCTTCTATGAAGAGATTTGTTAGGAGGGTTGGAGCTGTGATTTTTCCAGGTTCAGGAGAATTCCATGGATGTGAGGAACTTAGAAATGTGAAACCACTTCCTGTGTCCCTTGTCAGGAGGAGATCACTTGGAGCCAATTGACCAGGTATGGGAACACTTCAATTCCGAGTTTTCTGAGATGTGCCACGAGTACTGCAAAGTACTTTAAAGACTCATGGACGCCGAGGATAGACCAAAGGGCAGGACTGTGAACTGATAGTGCTGGCCCAGAGCCACAAAGCCTAGGTACTTGTGGTGGTTTGAGTGCACTAGGACATGTTGATAGGCATTCTGCATGTCTAGAGACGCCAGCCAATCATTTTGATGAACAAGAGGTAGAAGCATTTCTAATATCATCTTGAATTTCTCTTTGAACAAGAATTTGTTTAACTTCCATAAGTCTAGAATAGGATGCTAACGTCTGTTTTCTTTGGAACTAGGAAGTAGTGAGAATAGAAACCTGTGTTCCGTTCTGCTAATGGAACCACTTCTACTGCTCCTGTTGTTCAGAAGACCCTGAATCTCGGAAGTAAGGTGGTCTGACTGAGTGAGAGACAGCTTGGGCTGTCGTTGGGTGGATGATCAGAGGGTCTTGAGAAAGTTAGAGAGTATTCTGTCATCGAGGCACAGGTCAGGAAGCATAGGAAAACCAGGAGCAGTTGTAAAATTCACAACAAGAGTTTTATTATGCATTCCAATAAAAAAAAAAATAAAATTGTTCAGAATAACTATTTACAAAGGCTGAATAAAACAGAAGATCCATCTGAGTTTTCCTTCAATCTCTGTGTGTCTCTTTTCAAGAAATTGCATCTTTTTTATAAGTCCTTGCAACCCCCTTCTTAATAAGCATCCTGTTTTTCTAAAATGTTCTTGTATATATCAGGCAGGTGCAACTAGTACACAATGTCCCAAAACTGAGGACCCTTTTCACAGCTTCTGCAAAAGGCTTAAAATTGCATTTCAGGTTAACCCCTTGACTTCTCAATAGCTTTTGCAATCATCATAAACTATAATTATATACATTTCAACAGTAACACTATATAATTTCTAAACAAAGGGATCCCAATATCAGTTACATTTCCACATAATGATTTGCATATATTTTTATACCAGCATATATGCAAGGGAGGAAAAGACAGAACACCAAGGGAAGACTGAGAGACAGTGAAAGGCAAAGAACTGTGAGACTGTCAGGGTGGTCAAATCCTATGTCTCATGAGAAAATTTGGTTGTGCAACCAGACAGAGAAGAGACAGGAAAGGAAAGAACATAACAGATCCCTGCATTCAAACTCTCCATAACAACTGGGACAGGGTCCTATTCAACCCGCCACATATCCTTCTAGAATTATCCTGAGGACCCATGTGTCCATTGTAACAGCTTTCCACTGGTTGTAAAACTGAGTCAGATGCCCCCTACTGCCGGAGAGGAGTCCCCCTTGGGCAGTTGAGGTGGGACATGGGCCAGTTCTTCAGAGGGTGGCACTGGGTGCCTTCAGACCCTGTGCCTTCTGTTGCATTTTCTTTTGTGGTTGAGAAGCTTGGTTCTTGTAAAGCCCCTCAGCCTTTACCATGAAAGGACTGATGGTTATGAAACTACCAGCGGTTTGTACCTCATTGAAGGGTGGCAGGGGCTAGTCTGGTCATCTTAATGGCAGTCCTAGTTTTCGGAGTGACCTCCAGTGCCTGCTCTACCTGTGGGCCAAACAGATAGACACCATCAAATGGAAAATTCATGACTCTCTGTTGAGCATCATTAGTGAATCCAGGTCCTTAACCATTAGTGACACCGGTGCATATCCCAGCCACTGCTGCAGTAGAAGCAGTGTTGAAGGCATCCATAGCAGCCTTAAGTTGTTGATTGTTGGACTCAATGCCTCTAGTAATAGTCTGAAAAAGCTTCAAACTCATCCACATCTGGAAGATTTTCCACAGTTTCTTTGAACGAATGCAAGTGGGTATACTCATACTGGGAGAAATAGCCCTGATAGCTAGCAATACACATGCCTAGGGTAGCATCAGTGAACACTCACTCCCCAGAGTGTCAGTTTTATGAGATTCTTTATTTACTGGACAGGCTGTGATTCCTGGAGAAGAAATAGAAATTATACCTACTGTAATTTTGATCTTCTTGGACTAAGTCTCCACCACCATTCACACTAATGGGAGTACACTGAGGTGCTAGGACCCAGTAGAGCAAACTTTTTCAGGAGGGCCAACACTGAGATGGAGCTGCGAGGAAGTGGCACCGCTTATTCAAGTGCATGCAGTATAGACTATCTCGGCATCAACCCTGCAACCGCCTCAGTACCTTTTTTCTGAGAGCTGCAGCATAACTAACCTAGAGAGGACTAACCTAAAACCAGACATAAGATAGTCCGATGACCTGTGTAAGAAGGGTCAACAACAAAGTCTTCACAGCTCAGCCATTGAGGGAGTGAAGACCAGTAACAGAGACGTGAGCTCGGGGATGGAGGGGTCGAGTGAATGAGTGGTAGAGACTTTGTTCAAGAAGATCAAGAATTATGGTAGGTACGTCATTTCCATATCTTCCTGGACATAAAGTCTCCACCACTCAGTCACACTAATGGGAGAGTACCAAGTTAAATAATTCCCCGAGACGGATGGCAGGAGAGAAAGGAGCTCACTTGTTTAGACAGAAGTCCGCTCAGAATTGTCTTGCCAAATGACTGACATTGTCTGGCATGAACATCCAAGGCATAGTGCTTAACAAACATATGCATGGAGCTCCAGGTAGCTGCATTGCAAATATCTGCAATGGGGACATTACGGATTTCTTCCAGAGATGCCATGACTGCTCTGGTAGAGTAAGCGACACTCTGCCTTCCAGCTAACCTGTGCCATAGAATAGCAGTGGTGAGGCATGCCACCAGCCACACTGAAATGCACCTGATAGCAACAGGTTGACCCAGCCAGGTCATGCTGAAGGAACAAACAGTTGTTGAGCCTTGCAAATTTCCTTTGTTCTATCGAGATAGAACCAATGCTCTCTTTATGTCCAGTGAATGAAGGTACGCTCCCTTTATTCTGGAAGTTTGCAAAGTAGGTAGGCAGGACTAAAGGTTGATTCAGATGGAATTCTGAGATAATCTTAGAGAGAACTTAGGGTGAGTCCTAAGAGCTACTTTGTCCTTGTGAAATACAGTACACAGTGGGTCTGTGACCAAGGCGGCATTTCAGAAACCCTATGGGCAGAAGTAATGGCCACTAGGAAGGCCATTTTCCAAGTGAGGAATTTCAACTCACAAGTAGCTAGAGGCTCAAAAGATTTACAAGTGAGCATGTCTAGCATAAGGTTAATGTCCAGGCTGCAACTGGATGTCTGATAGAGGTCTAGTATGCAGAATTCCTTTAAGAAACCTCTTAACTACAGGCAGCTGAGCCAGCAACATGGAAAGTACCAGCTCATGATATGCCAAATGGCACAAAGATGAACTTTGACTGTGGAGTATTGCAGACCTGTGTTTGAGAGGCTAAGGATACCCAAGACTTTATTCAGTGGGTAGGAAAAAGGATTCCAAGAGGATTTTGTACACCAGATAGAGAAACGCCCATTTAGCTGTGTAGGTTTTCTGGTGGCTGCCTTGCACGGCCAAAATAATATCTGAAACTCTATGAGAAACATTAAATCTATTCACCTCTATCTCTTCAGGAGTCAAGCGTGAAGGTGAAGTGACCTCAGGTAGGGATGGACCACAGGACCCTGGGACAGAAGGTCCATCTGAGAGGAAGCAGTTTCAGGAGGTTTCCAAAAGTCTGTTGAGTAGTGGGAACCATATCTGCCAAGGTCAGAAGAGGCAATGAGAATCATTCTGCCCCCCAGACTGTAGTTTAAGCAGTATCCTCTGAATTAGGGAAAAGGAGGAATGTGTAGAGAAAGCATTTTGTCCACCGCAGCCTGCATGCATTCTGACAAAAACGCCAGGTCCTGGATTTCTGGAGCAGAAGAGAGGCAGTTTTGCATTGAGAGGGGATGCAAAAGGTTCAGGTTTGGAGTTCCCACTTTGAAGAGCGAGTGAATGACAGTTGAGTCGTGAGACCACTGCGGAGGATCTGCCTCAGTTTTGCTGAGACGGTCTGCCAGTTCATTTTGTCCTCCTGGCAGGTAAACCACCTGAATCAGAGCCTTGTGCTCCAGGCACCATTCCCACACTCTCATTGCTTCACTGTATAATGGGTAAGAGTGTGTACTGCCCTGTTTGTTGATGTAGACATCACTGCCTTGTTGTCCGTTTGAAGGAGAATGTTCTTGTGACAGAGTATGTCCTTCAAAGCTCAGACTGCATAGGGATGGCTCTCATTTATAGGACTTTATGTGAAGTTGAGACTCGTTCTGAGTCCACATACACTGGGTGCGGAGATCTTGGCAGTGAGCTCCCCAACCCATTAGGGACATATCTGTGGTAATGGAGATCTGGTGATCCAGAGGGTGAAGGGATATCCTTTCAGAAGGTTGTCCTCCTGAGACCACCAGGTGACTGACCCTTCAGAGGTTCCATCACCTGATGAGAAAGACTGAGGGTGAGTGGTTGGGGACCACTGAGTACTGAACATCCACTGAGAGGTTCTCATATGAAAACAAGCCAAGGGTACAGTGAACACCGAGGATGCCATGAGGCCCAGCATCCTTTGCATTGAGAGAGCTCGAACCGAGCTGTGTTCTCTGATGAATTGGGCCATCTGTAAGATATCACCCTTCTGTCCTCTGGAAAAAGCTTCACACAGGAAGTGTCCAGAAGTGTGCCTATGAAGAGGAGCTCTGGGAGGGCTGCAACTGTGACTTCTTGAGGTTTAGCAGGACCCCATGGACGTGACAAAGTTCTGATGTCATAGCCACGGCGCTCAGAGTCTCTTGCCTGGAGGAACTTGCTAGAAGTCAGTCATCCAGATACAGGAATACTTGGATTCCAATTTTCCTGAGATGCACCATGAGAACTGCACAACACTTTGTAAAAATCAAGGTGCCAAGGACAGCCCAAAGGGCAGGACTCTGAATTGATAGTTTTGACCTAACGCCATGAACCTTAGGTATTTGTGGTGATTTGGGTGTATAAGAATGTGCTGGTAGTTGTCCTTCATGTCCAGGAGGCTAGCTAATCATATTGATGAATCAATGGCAGCAGGGTACCGAGTGATATCATCTTGAACTTTCCTTGTGTAGTAATTTGTTTAACTTTCTAAGATCCAGAATGGAGTACATGCCGGGTTTCTTTGGGGACCAGAAAGTAATGGGAGTAAAACCTGTGTTTCTTTGATCCAGTGGAATTGCTTCTACTGCCTTGTTGTTCAGAAGGCCTTGTACCTTGGAAGCAAGAAGGTCTGACTGTGCTGCAGATAGCCTGGGCTGTCATTAGATTTAATGCTAAGAAGTGCAAGGTAATGCACCTGGGAAACAAAACCCAGGGAAGAGTACACAATGGAGGGTGAGATACTAACAACAACAAAATTGTAAAAGGACCTGGGGTAGTCATATCAGATGACTTAAAGGTGGGCAAGCAATGTGAGAGGGCAGTAAGGAGGGCTGGGGATAATGGGATGCATAGTGAGAGGCATCACCAGTAGAAAACAGGAAGTTGTTATCCCTCTGTACAGACAGCTGGTGAGACTCCATCTGGAGTACTGTGTGCAGTTCTGGAGACCCAATCTCTGCAAGGACATAGACAAGATGGAAGCTGTCCAGAGGAGGGCAACCAAAATGGCACAGGGTCAGCACCGGAAGACATATGAAGAGAGACTAAAGGAGCTTAATATGTATAGCCTTGAGGAAAGGCGGAGAGGGGACATGATAGAAACTTTCAAGTACCTCAAGAGAATCAACAAAGTCCAAGGGGTATCATCTTTCAAAAGAGGTGTGCAAGAACAAGGGGCACAATTTGAAGATAGAGGTAAGTGCTCAGAGGTAATGTAAGGAAGTATTTTTTCACAGAGAGGGTTGTGGATGCATGGAACGGCCTTCCAGAGGAGGTCGGGAGTCAAAAACAGTGGTTGAATTCAAGCATGCATGGGACAGCCATAAGGCAATTCTAGAGGTGGGGATAGAAAGAAGTAGGCTGCTGGTTAACTAGGATCTGCAGCTTATCCATTAGGTAGGGAAATGGGCAGACTGGGTAGGCCAAGTGGTCCTTATCTGCCGTCAAATTCTATGTTTCTATGTTGGGAGGATGATCTGGAGGGTTTCCAACAGACCCATTTGTCTGATGTTATAGATTTCACTGGTAATAGAACTGAGTCAGACGTCCTCCCACTGTTGAGGAAGCATCCCCCAGGCAGCTGAGGTGGGACCTTGGCCGGAAACTCAAAAGGTGGCACTGGGCACTTCTTTGAGCCTTGTGCCTTTGCTGCATTTTCTTTTGTGGCTGAGGGTTCTGGTTTCTGTTAAAACCTTTCTGCCTTTACCCCAAAGGACTGACGTTTGTGAAACTGATGCTTTCCCACCCTCGAGAGGGAGGGGCGGAGGTCTGGCTGTCTTGATGGCAGACCTAGTCTTCCATGTGGCATCTAGTGCTTGTTCCACCCGAGGCCCAAACAGATACATGTCATCGAAAAGATAAGGCCATGACTTGCTGTTGAGCATCATTCATGAAGCCCAAGGTACACAGCCAAGAGTGGCGACAGGTGCAAATGCCAGCCGCTACTGCCTGGAAGTGGTATCAAAGCATCCATTGCAGCTTAACCTGCTGGTTATTGACTCGGCACCCCTAGTTATGGTCTGAAGTAGATCTGAGTTAACCTCCGATTCAGGCAGAGCTTCTACCATTGCTTTGAGTGAATGCCAAAGAACATACTCATATTGTGAAAATAGCCCTGGTAGCTGGCAATAGGCATGCCCAGGGTTGAGACAGCAAAGACTCTCTTACCCAAGGTGTCCATCTTAGAGATTCTTTGTTTATAGGATGGGCTGTAGATTCCTGAGGAGAACAGCCTTATCATTCTCTGACAGGACCACAATGGCATCAGCAAAGGCTTGAGAGGCCAAAATGGGAGATCCTTGGGAGGGCATATTTCCTGTCTATGGACTTGGCCACAGAAGGAATAAGCACCGGACTCTTCCACACCATCTGGGAAAGAGTCTCAAATGAGGGCTGTACCAGAGGGGTTAAATCCACAGGATTTCCAGAACATGTAGATGTTGTAGACGAGAAGCTTCCCAGGATCTGTTTCCGTGGACTGGAGAGAAGAGTAGAATTTAAATTCTTGAGCAGAGACTTAATGGAAAGGTCCTCAACAATAGGCTCTGCAGGAGGATTAATCCCTGCCCCAGGGCAGAATCGGCATCAACATCATCACCCAGCCGAAGATCTGGATTGGGCTCAAAATCATATCCTGACAGTCCAGGAGGGACTGCATGGACAAGAAAGGAGTGAAAACCAGGAGGAAGAAGAGGAGGAGAATGAATGGAGTCAAAACCTCTGGGAATCATGCAGTGCAGTACATGTCCCGGTGCCACAGAGGTAAGCGGTACAGAGAACAACGACATCGCCAACACAGAAAATGGTACGCTTTACCGATGCCGACAGGATCGCGGCACCACACTAAGTGCCAATACCAACCTTAGTGCCGAGAACAGCACCGGCCAGAGTAGCACAGTGCTACACATGGTGCTGAAACCCCCGCCAACAGGTCGGATGGAGCTGACGGAATGCAGAAACACCACCCACGGTGCCAAAGGATTTTGGCACCGAGGAAACTGGCACTAGCAGTGACGGCACCATATCAGTAGTCTGGAAAACTGTGATTGGAAGGCAAAAGAAGAAAACTGGCAGGAAATAAAGGCATCGGTGTGGACCCCTGCACCCAGCCATGTGAGGGGATAGACACTGGATCGCGGAGTCGACAGCACTGAAGAAGGTGCCGCCCAACTAGGGAAGTCCTAACTGCCTGCTGATCCAAAAGTGACAGAGCTGAAGGCCCCGGTGAAGTACTGGCTGGCTTGGGCAATCGAGACAACCTCCAAGCTCACTGCTCCATAACAGCGCCCAATGGTGAAACTGCTCATGGAAGCCCCTACAATAGGTGGAAAGGGGCTCCAGTGTCAAGAGGCCAGCTACCAGAGACAGAAACCAGTGACTCTGTAAGAGGCAGAGACTGGCTCTGACCTAATAATCAACTGTCTACGTGCAGACGTACCAGAGGGCGACCTCGAGTGATGCTGTTTCTTCTTCAACCAGTGGTCCTAAGAGGGACTCAGGCGAACAGTGCCATGAACGGGACCATTTCTTTTTATGCTTTTGGGGACCGCCCATCCCCCGAGCACTGGACTGTCCATTGTCAGACCCTCCCTCTGGAGAGGGTGGCGGACCAGACCAGCCCAGCTAATAGAACAGCTTTCATCCGAAGTCTCCTCACTGTCATCTGCCCGCTCATGGTTGACAATGTCATGTGGAGGGCTAAAGACTTCTTCTTGAATGAGTAAGTAATATATTAAGCTGTAATTGGTACTATTCGATATAAGATACAAAATAATAAACTGAATACTTAAGCTGCTAGTTTGAAGTTTGACTCCGGAGGGTGAGCGCGTCATCACTGAAGCACACTCGATGGCGGGAAAAAGAATCTGAGGCAGTTGGAGGGTCGACACCGAGATAGTCTATACCGCATGTGCCTGGCTCATGGGGCCGCTTCCTCACGGCTCCATCTCAGCACCGGCCCTCCTGAAAGTTTGTTCTCCACTGGGTCCTAGCGCCTCTGGCATACTCCCATTAGTGTGAATGAGTGGTGGAGACTTTATGTCCAGGAAGATCAGCTTTGTCATTCTCTGCCAAGACCACTATGGCATCACAAAGGCTTGAGAAGGAAGGATTGGCCTATTCTAGAGGAGGAGATTTCCTGTCTATGGACTTAGACACAGAAGGAATGGCGCTGGTCTGTTCCACATCATTTGTGAAAGAGTCTCGAAAGAGGGTTGCACTGGTGGTGTCAATTCCACAGGAATTTCAGGAACATGTAAATATTGAAGGCACAAACATTTACCAGGATCCACCTCAAAAGTCTGAAGAAAAAGTGGAATTCATGTTCTTCAGGAGGAGACTTAAAAGAAATGTCCTCGACCAGAGGCTCTGCTGAAGTGGAGGGCTTACTTTCCACTCCAAAGAATGAATCCTCATCCAGGTCATCCCTAATTGTAGACCAGAATAAGATTCAATATGGTCTCCTACTATCCCAGAAGGGATATTGTAGAAGGGAAAGGGAGGAAGAAGAGCAGAAGGAGGCACTCCCGCATTAGGTCAAAACCCCCAGCACAGCAGTCCGTGCGGCTGTGGCAGGCTGGGACAGCACGCAAGCACCAAGGCTGCACGCCAAGGGTGGGGCTGAGCAGTGTCACAACTGGTGCTGGCCAAGTGCCCAGGGTCCCCAAACTCGACATCGGGATGATCTAAAGCTGGAGATCTGAAAGAATAATAAGAGGTAGGAGAAGACAGTACCTGTTCTGGCCCCTCTTGCCCTGCACGTGTAAGGGGAAAAAGCACAAGGGAGTGGCATCGACAGCACCGAAGAAGGTGTCAGGAGACCAGGCTTGCCCAACCGCTCCACTTGCAAGTCCATGGCTCCCAGGTTCAAAGGCCCCAGAGTTGGGTCCACAGGCAGGGCAGTCAGGATAACTTCCAGACCCATTGCTCCATAACAGCGCCCAATGATGAAACTTCACCAGAAGACCCTCAGGGGTGGGAGGACTCCAGAGCTGATGATTGCAACGCTAGCAACCGGGTCAGCAGGTGAACCAAACGATACTGGGGTCAGCCTCCTGTCCCCTGCTACCTGCGATCTTCATGCAGATGTACCAGAGGGTGCCCTCGAGTGGTACCACTTATTCTTCAACTGGTGGGACAAAGAAGAGCTCGAGGCTGAACGTGCCAGGTTCCCACCTCAATCTGGAATGGGCTCGCTTTCTTTTGTGCTTTCAGGAGGACTGCCCTTCCTCCCAAGCACCGGACTGCCCATGGTCAGCCCCCTCCAAAGAAGGTGGTGAACTGAACCAGCCCTGCTGCTGAAACAGCTTTCAAGCGAAGTCTCCATACTGTCACCGGTCCCATTCATGGTCGACTCCGTTGAAGGTGGGCTAGAAGACTTTCTTTTGTTAATTAATAAAAAATGTTTCTTTTTAATAAATAAATAAATAAACTATACTAGTCAACTACTGAATGAGTATGCTGCTGTCATATAGACGTGAAGACTTGACTCCTGGCAGACAAGTGACATCGTCACTGAAGCGCACGATGGTGGGGAAAAAAGGAACTGAAGCAGTTGGAGGGTTGACGCTGAGATAGCCTATACGGCATGAGCCAGCCTCATAGCACCACACAACGCAGTCCTACCTGGACGCCGCCTCTTGGAGATTTTGGCTCCACTGGGTCCCACTAGTGTGAATAAGTGGTGGAGACTTTATGTCCAGGAAGATACTCCGTTCCCTGGGTATAGCACTGTGCTCCACTGCCATTCCGCTGCCATCAATGTCTGCAGGGGGTCCCACTCCCATGGCCCTGCCAGGGGTAAGCCTGGGCATGGTGGGACAGTGTACGGGCAGGGGCTGAGCTCTACTTAGGAAATGGGGCCGGACCCCGAAAAAAAGAAGATCAGCATCTGCTCCATCTCCTAATACTGTAGAACTATACATTATGCTTGTGGTCACATGATAAACTTCCTGTACCATGTGACCATCCTTTGCTCAGGAAATCAATCATGTGGCCTCGTCAGTGCACACTTTGCAAAGTATAATGGACCTTGCCAGAAAGGTTCAGCATCACAGGCCTACACAAAGTCCAAACTCCTCTTGCTTCATGGTGAAGACTATGGGCCCAGTTTTAAAGGGCAAAGTTCAGCGTAAGGTGCCTGTGACAAATGGCTCTGTCGTAGAAGCACCTTGCATCAAAGCTTGAAACAATCCCAATTTTCAAACACAGGCTGCGTCAAAATCTGGATGCCATGCACCCAAGCCATCCTGCACAACTCTTCCAGAAGAAGCACCCTTGCACCCTGTTGTAAGGGAGTTTCTGCTACAGCAGGGCTGAACCATCCCCTTTTGTAATTTTGAAAACCCCACCACAGATGCAACAGGAGGATCAGGTTAGACCCAGGAGTTGGTCTAAGGGCCATGTGACACTGCTGGACACTGTGATGACTGAGAAGAACCTGCCAAGTGGGGGCTGAGGGTAGAAGGAGAACAAGAGTGCCCCTACGGGATGTCGAGGATATGGCAGACAATGTCAGGGTGGGGATGTGGCTGTGATGGGGTGCCATTTGCAATGCCAGACAGCCTATCAGATGGGGTCAATTCATGGAGGGTTGGCAGGGATGGACAATGATGGGCCGTAGGTGGGCACAGCCCTGGCACCTACCACATAGGTGCCGTAATCCTCAACTCTATAGGCTGGAACCCTGGCTGCAGATTGAGGACTGCCAGTGGTGAGGGACATTCTCTGGGCACATAACAGTCCTTTGGTATCCAGCCCCCACCCGCATTGCAGCAGGCTGTCTCCCGTCTACAGGGCTGGGTTTTGTTGCACCTATGGGCAGGCACCAGGGTTATGTCCACCTGGGGCAGGCCACTATCTGTCACTGCCAACCCCCATGAAGCTGTCCAATCTGGTTGGCTGTCTGGCATTGTACACCCCTGCCAGGTGCTTCATCACACCCCTGACTTTGCCGCCATATCCTCAATACCCCATGTGGCACACCCCATGCTCCTTCTGCCCTGGCCCTCCAGGCAGGCATATTAATGCCCCGACTTTGAGGCCCTCTAGTGTTGCACTGGGTGGAGGGGCCAGATCCCTGTGTCAAACCCTGCAGGTGTGCCAAATGTTTGAGCGCAAACCCGATGACTGCAGCAACTCCTGGGTCCTTGGGCAGGGACTCCTCAGCTTATAAATTGGGCAGTGTCCCTGATGCACCTGTTTGCCATAGCCCTAGAGCAACGCAACTTCTGGCGCCACTCTAAGGGTGCATTCAAAATCAAGTCATATGTGAAAAATGCATTTTTCTTTACTTCAGCACGAATAGTGCACAAAACAAAGTAAGCAGACCATCCCCAGCCCTACAAAATATAGTTAGACTAATAAAGAGAGTTATACTGTCTTTCTTGATTAAGATGTCGCCAGTACTCTGAACTGTTAGTGAGGTGCCTTAAACTGGAGCTGTTTCACATACTGTACAGGACAGAAAGTCAAACCGAGGCTAGTGCCAAGAGGGACATGAGACAATGTAATTCAAAACATTTCACATCCTGTCTTGCCCTATCTGCTATTTCCCACAATCTGGACTACTAATTATAGAGATACATTGAAAGAAACAGGACTACATTATAAAAAATATTGGAATGTTAGCAAAAACACTACATTTGCAGGTTTTTACTGGCCTTGGTTACTGTATGCCTAACAAAGTTCTAGAGAAAATAGAAAAAGGTTATTCCCTATACACATAACATGAAAATTGTGTAATTAACTGTAATTATTGATCTTCTAGAATATCTTCACCTTTGATTACCACTTATGGGTTTGTGACAGAGGCACTAGGACCCCGAGGGAACAAATTGTTTTGCAGGTGGGAGCTGATGACAGGTACTGACAGCACCTGTGCACCTCATGTGGTGCTGCACACATCAGCCAATAACCATCACTGGCTTCCTCATAACCTGAGTTTTGTTCACCAGAAGAGAAACAAAATAGAGAGGAAAACAGAGTGCTGGATCCTGTCTAGCCCAAAGGGATAGGAAAAGGATATAGGAATAAAATAAAAGTGAAATAGAACCCGCTACCAACCTTAGATTAGTAACTACAGGCACACTAGGTGGCGCAAGGGTAGAAAGGTGATTATAGCTAGAACCCCACACCACCAGTCAGACAGGAGGTGGGCAGTGGCATAAGAAGAGGTCAGCAGCTATGAACATGTGACTCTGGCAAAAATGCAAGGATGATGCCCAGAATGGGACCCCTTGTAAATCAGGTGGCACAATACATAGACTTCTGGAAAGGGAGCAACTCCATGCTATCAAAAAACAATTAAACTTATAAGTAGTTTTGTCCCTCTTCCTTACATCAGGAATGAAGAAAGGGGAACTTAGATGCATCTAGAGTCGTCAGGCTGGATGCCTAAGGAGTCAAGATGTGCTCATCTCTCCAGATACCAATACGGGTAGTGGGCAAGGGCCCAAATACATAAGAGGAACTGGGATACCAACCAAAATAGTCTAAGATAGTCAGAAAACCATCAAAAATTCTTGCTTCTTTTGCAACCACAGGGATTATCCCTGTGTAAGAGCTAATGCAGTTGATCCAGTAGGGTGCATAGCAACTTCCACATGTAGTGAACTGCCAAGAAGAGTTAGACTAGACAGAGCTCAGGAAAACAGGTTGCATTTAGCAACTAATAAGGATATACCCACAAGGATATACCTGAGTATGGAGAAGGAGAAAAGAAAAGAACAAGTTCTGGCTAGAACCCAAACAGCTGCTAGTGCATTATCCTGATAAGGGATATCCAGCAGTGCAGGGGCTCATCAGACCTCGACACACATGTCAACCCTTTATGAGGGAAGGCTCTACAGCCTGCCACAAGGTGTCACTTGTGCACCAGAACACTGCTGTCTCCTCCCGGACTGGGTCAGTGCGCATGCGCTTCACCTTCCTTCCAGCCTCAGACCATTCAGCTGGCTCACTGAGCTTGTACTCAAACTCAGGTAACTGGCATGGGAAGGCAACATGGTCTCCACTGGAATGACAGCCTACCTGGTAAACAACATCACTTCACAAATTATTTTTTGTGTGCACATTTTGACTCAAATTTTCAACAGTCTTTTATAACTCCCCTTCTGAACATGACAGGTGTCATAAAATATTGGATGAAACATCATTTTGTGCCATTGCTACGAAAACACATTTTGGCCACAATTTGAAAAACAACACCTGTCACATTCATAATGCAATGTGAAAAATAGCTGTGTTGAACATTTGCTGTCAAAATACTGAAAATTACCAAAGTTATGAACAGTGTTGAAAAATTGCAACTTAGCTTCATAACTTTGTTTTTTAATATTTTGAACCCAAATTTTCAATATAGTCTTCTTATGACCCCACCTCATGAACCTGGTAGGTGAAAAGTTTCAAATTCCAGCCTAAACTTCATTGTGCACCACAAGTGCAAAACACATTTGGCCAGGATCTGAAAATGACACCTGTCACGTTCATGAGATGGTGAGAAAAATGGCTATGTTGAAAATTTGGGGACAAAATACTGAAAATCACCAAAGATATGAGTGAGTATAGAAACATTTCAAAGAACCTTCAAAACTTTGTTGTTTTTAATGTTTTGACCCCAAATTTTCAACAAAGTCTTCCTATGACCCCACCTCATGAACCCAGTAGGTGAAAATGTTCAAATCCCAGCCAAAAGATAACTTTGTGGAAAGACTGCAAAATCACCTTTTGGGACAGATTTGAAAAATTTCACCTGCTTTGTTCATGGGTTGGGTCCCAAAAATGATGTTGAAAACCTGGGGTAAAAATATTTTTTTTTTTATCATATTTCTTTTTATGCCTACTGTGGCATAACTGGTGGGAGTATCCAGCTACTGGCTCTGCCTGCCCAGAGAGCAGCAGGCTCACTCACATGATAGGGAGTCCGGTACAGCCATACACCAGCCTGTTGGAGGGTCCCCTATGCTGCACCTAGCCAGACTGGGCCCAGACCCCCAGCACGATTCCACAACAGTCCTCCAGGCAGGGCAGAGCGCAGCCATCAAGCTGTATGGTCACACCCAGCCATTTTCCTTCTGATTGTGACCCCTGGAGTGCAGACATGCAATGATGTCCAAGACACAATGTGCCGACGTCCGTCACACTCCACCCAAAGGCACCTACCCTAGTAGTGCCCCAGTCATCACCAGGGGCCACTGCAGAGCAATGGTATCCCTCAACCTCCCCAGGGATAGGAGAACAGACCTTTGGATGCTCAATCCTATCCCTCCTGATGACCCCTGATGACCCAGGTGCGTTTCCAAACCCAGGTCACCAGTGTAGCAGGTATGGCATCCAGCACCTCAATCCTCAGCACCACTAGGCCGGCTGGGTAAAAATATTTTAAAAATAACCTTATGAGTAAATGTCCAAAATGCATGGAAATACATTAAATCACACTTACCTGATTTCCTCAGTTCATGGTCTAGCTTTGAAGAGTAAAGATATGTCTTCAGTCTAGAGAGGACTATGGTATTGGACCCCAGTGGGTAAGCATAGGATAGGGGATGTGTAGAGGGTGCTGAGTGGAGGGTCGGGGTGGGGTTGAGACAGCTGCACACAACAACAAGGAACCATTTTCTTTATTTCATGTTTAAAATAAAAAGCAATAAGAAGACATCAAGGGACAGTTTTCTTTATTGCATGTACCTGCCATACTGGGGTAAGGCATCCCAGTGTTGACTTGACATTTAGAGGCACCAGAGATGGGTGTCCCCGTGTCCTAGACTATTGGGCCATGTTGTCAAGGCACAGGTAAGAAAGCATAGGAAAAATCAGGGGCAGCTGTAGAATTCACAAAAGTATTTTATTTGTACTAGCAGCAACTTGTTCCGTACAACTATTTACAAAGGCAGAATAAAATAGTGAATATTCATACGTTTTCCTTCAATCTCTGTGTGTCCCTTTTTCCAAGCAAATGCAGCTCTGTCTTGTAAGTCCTTCAACCCCCCATTCTTAACAAGCATCTTCCAAAGTGTTCTTGTATGGTATGTTTCCAGGCAGGTGCTGGCAGGAACAGAGTGTGCCTGAGCTGAGGCCCCTTTCCACAGCTCTTCTGCAAAAGGCTTCAAAATTGCACTAAGGTAACCTCTTGATTTTCCAATAGCATTTTGCTATCATCTCAAACTATAATTATATACATTTCAAAATTAACACTATATACTTTCTAAACAAAGGGATCCCAATATCAATTACATTTCCACATAATGATTTGCATATATTTTAATATGAACAGATATCCAAGGAGAAAAGACAAACAGCAAGGAAGACTGAAAGATAGCAAGAGGCAAATAATTGTGAGGCTGTAGGGGTGATCATATCCTAGGTCTCACAGGAAAATTTGGTTGTGCAACCAGACAGACAAGAGAAAGGAAATGAAAGAACAGAACAGATCCCTGCATTAAACGCTTCCATAACAACTGGGACAGGGTCCTATTCATCCCTGTCACATACACCCCACTCCTTAAGAGGGACCTATTTTATCAAACAGGTTTCAAAACTTTCTATTAATTCTCTACTAATATTTGCTGCTGACTTTCAGAAATTAAGCATATGTGCAGTATCCTTTTTCTGTAACATTATAGCAAACAGTAAAAGCTCAAACCCATACATTTGTTTTTGACCTTCAGAACCTTCAATTCCTGATCCATATCTTGACAGAAAATCAGCATTGCTATTCTCTTTACCAGATTTATGTATCACCATGAATTTAAATGGCTGTAGAGTCAGGTACCACCTTATAATTCTGGAATTTTAGCTTTCATTTGGTTAAGCTAACAGAAGAGGATTGTGATATGTTCTAAGTACAAAATCAGTTCCTAGTAAATATAACTTAAGGGACTACATGGCCCACTTTTGCTGCTAAACATTCCTTTCCAATGGTGGAGTACCTTTTCTCTCTGTCAGCAGCTTCCTACTTATGTACAAAATAGGATGTTCCATCCCATCTATATTTTGACTCAGGACTGCACCTAGCCTTACCTCTGATACATCTGTTTGTAACAAAATGGTTTCTCAAAGTCTGGGCTTCTTAAAATGGGAGCTGAACATAATGCAGCCTTAATGGCTTGATAAGCTTCATCACCTCTGGGATCCATTTCACATTATTTGAGTACCGTTTTTCATGAGTTCAGTGAGGGAGTTGCTAACTCTGCAAAGTTGAGGAACAAATCTCCAATAATAACCAACTAACCCTAAAATGACCTGACATGTTTCTTTGTTTTAGGGACAGGGCTGTTAGCTACAGCTTCTGTTTTAGAAATTTCTGGCTTAACTTTTCCTTTTTTTATTTTTTTATTTATTTTAGTCTTAGGTAACTGGGTAGGCCCACTAGGCACAAGTTGTGCTTATTACATTACATAACATTATCAGGAGGCAGTATAGCGCAGTGGTCTAAGGCTCTGAGCTGCAAATCTGGTGACATCCAGCAGACCAGACCTGGGTTTGAATCCCACAGCTTCCACTTGCATACTGTGTGGCCCTGAGCAAGTCACTTAACCTCCTTGTGCTCCCAGGTCGCTTCCTAAAAAGCTTCCAGCTTAGTGTGCTATACCTGGTTAAACAACTAAATAAATAAAACTGTTGTCCATAACTTATTGTGATTTGTGATTTTGAGTTGTGCCTGACTTATAAGACAGAGCTGCATTTGCTTGGAAAGGGACACAAGTCTGTTTTCAGGGGTGACCTGGGAGCACTGGGTAGTTAAGTGACTTGCTCAGAGTCACACAGTATGCAAGTGGAGGTTGTGAGAATCAAACTCAGGTCTGGTCTGCTGGATGTACCAAGCTTGTTCACACCTCATTCCTCTAACCTCTAGGCTATACTGCCAGACCCCATTTCCCAACACACAGCCCAAATATCTGATTTCCTGCATGCTCAATGTATATTTGTAGGATTAATAGTCAGACCTGCATTTTTGATAGCTTGGCTAACTGCTCGTAGGTATTCCAGGTGGCTTTTCCAGTCTGGACTTTACACCATGACATCATCCATGTACACAGTACAAAACCAGTGTGAGGTGGTAAAATTACATCCATGTACCACTGAATGTAGCTGGCACACCATGTAAACCGAATGGCATGGTGGTGAACTGATAGAATCCAACAGGAGTGGCAAATGCAGTTTTATCTCTAGATTCTTTAGTTAAAGGTATTTGCTAGTAACCCTTGGTGAGATCAAGTATATTGATATACTTTGCACTCCCCAGTCTGTCCATCAAATCATCTGTTCTGGGCACAGCATAACTGTCAAATTCTGATACTTGATTAAGTTTCCTAAAATTAAGGCAGATTCTAACACCCCTTCTTTTTTGTTTACAATTACCATTGGAGATGACCAAGCCTCCTCGACTCTTCTATGGTACCCAATTCTTTCATTTTTGTATTTCCTTATCCTCGCCAGCTCTTAACCACTCTAGCAACTCTGTATGTCTTTTGCCTAAAAGGATGAGCATTCCTTGTCACTATTATGTGCTCAGCCCTTTTGCACGGCCTGGTACTGTGGTAAAAGTACTGTTAAATGTCTTTAGCACATTACGAATGTCTGCAGGTTGTTCTGAGGTTAAGGAAACATTCACCTTTACAGTATCAGCATTTATAGTTTGTTCCAGTCTATCAAGCTACATCAATATCTTCCTTATCGGTTTCTGGTAAAACTACAAAGCAGCTTTTGGCATTTTTTCAACCCATTTCTTGAGGAGGTTAGCTTGGTATATCTTAATAGGATTTTCCTGTCAGGGTCTCAATCTCATAGTTAACGGTGCCAGTACATCTAAGCACTCTATAAGGCCCTTGCCATTTCATTGACAGTTTATTTTCTGTTGTCAGTAACAGTAGCAGAACCTTTTCACCTGGCTCAAAACTTTTCTTTAACCCCATGGTCATAATATACCTTCTGCTGGTTTTGGGCCTCTTCCTGATTACTATGGGCAATTTCAACATATTTTGCAGCTTCTTTCTTAGGGCACACACATAAGTTATAGATTGTTTCTGAGTGGGGTTATCTTCCACGTTTCTTTTATCACATCCAGTGGCCCTCTTGGCTGCCTACCATACAGCATTTCAAATGGTAAAAGCCTATTGATGCCTGTATCACTTCTCTGCAAGCAAAAAGTAGGTAAGGCAAGTATTGGTTCCAATCTTTCCTTCCCTTTACAAACCTTTTTAACATGCGTTTAGGGTTTGGTTAAAGCTTCGGCAAGACCATCTGTTTGAGGGTGATAGGGGAGGTTCTTATGTGTGTTACCTAGTAGTCTGCACAGCTCGTATAATGCAGCACCAAAATTACTACCCTGATCAGTAATAATCTTTTTAGGTATGCCCATTCTGCTGAAAATTTTTTGCAAGCTCTGCTGCCACTTTTGGGGCTGTTACAGTATGCATTGGAACAGCCTTTGTGTATCGAGTAGCATAGTTGCATACTACCAGGATAAATCTATTATCCTTTTACTTTTTCTAAAGGACTAACCACATCCATTGCAATTCTCTCAAAAGGCACATCTATCAAGGGTAGGGGCACAGGATACCTTGTCTTTCTAGTGACTGGGGCTGCTTTCTGACACTCAGCACAATAATTACAATAGGTAGCAACATCTTCATGAATTCCAGGCCAGTAAAATCTATACAGCAATCTGGCAAGGGTGCATCCTCCCTGAGTGACCAGCCATAGGACTATCATCTGCTATTTGGAAAAACTCTGTTCTATACTTAGATACATACAGTAGATACATATACAGTGTCGGCAGATAAGGGCCTGTGGCCCACCCAGTCTGGACCATTTGAGCTTGTAAGATCAGTTTATGTTTTCCTAGAAGTCTGTTGCCTTACCCCTGACCTCCAGAATTCCTTTATGTCTATCCCATTCATTCTTAATCCTGTGATTGTTTCAGCCCCACCACTTCCTCTGGCAGGGTGTTCAACTTGTCCACCACCCGTTCTGTGAAGAAATTCTTCCTCACGCTCTCTGAATCGTCCTACCTCCAACTTCATCCCATGCCCTCTAGTCCTGGAACTTCTTTTCACTTAAAAATAGTGTATTCCTGTACCCTGTTCCTCCCTGTAAGATACTTGTATGTCTCTATCATATCCCCTCTCTCCCTGCTCTCCTCCAGGGTACATATTCAGTTCCTTCAACCTGTGTCCTCATAGGACTTGTGATGCAATCCACGTACCATCTGTGTTGCCCTCCTCTGAACCTTCTCTACCCTGTCTATGTTCTTACATAGGTAAGGTCTCCAGAACTGTACACTGTACTCCAGGTAGGACCTCACTAGTGTCTTGTATAGTGAAATTATGACTTCTTTTTCCTGCTGGTGATGCCCCTGCCTATGCATCCCAGCATCCTATTGCTTTACCTGCTGCCTTGTCACACTGTTTCTCACCTTGAGGTCATCAGAGATGATAAACCCAAGATCCCTTTCCTGCGTGGTGCATGCTATATCCTCACCCCCAACTGATATGTTGTGCCAGGATTTTGTGCCCCATATGCATTATCTTGCACTTCTTTGCATTGAATTTCAACTGCCAAACCCTGACCATTCTTCAAGTTTCTGCAGGTCCCTTCTCATTCTGTCTACACCATCTGGTGTATCTACTCTGTTACAGAGCTTTGTGTCATCAGCAAACAGTGAAATTCTGCCTTCTAGGTCCTCTGCAATGTCACCAATGAAGATGTTGAATAGGACTGGTCCCAGCACTGATCCCTGTAGTACCCCACTGGTAACTCTTCCCTCCGTGGAGTGACAGGCATTTACCACCACCCTCTGTGTCCTGCCGCCCAGCCAGTTACCTACCCACCACACTATCGGTCCTGCCCACACCCATATTCCCCAGTTTGTGTAATAGTCTTCTATGTGGCACAGTGTCAAAGGCCTTGCTGAAGTCCAGATAGGCCATGATCCATCTCCCTAGTCACCCAGTCAAAAATTCAACGAGGTTGGTCTGACATGACCGCCACCTAGTGAAACCATGCTGCCTTGGGTCCTGTAGTCCATTGACAACCAGATGTTCACCAGTCTCTCCTTCAGTAGTGCTTCCATGATCTTCCCCACTACCAAGGTGAGGCTGACTGTCTGTAGTTTCCCGCTTCCTCTTTGTTCCCACTTTTGTAAAACAGGACTACATCTGCTGTCCTCCAGTCTTTGGGTACCTCCCTGTTTCCAGTGATTGGCTAAACAGGATAGCTTCTGTGGTATAATCAGTTGTCCTGTCTGTTCCTGTGTCTGACGTTTAACCCAGACTCTACAGTAACCCATTACATTTTCAAATATTGGTCCACCCTGTTTTGGTTTCAGCCCCAGTTGCTTAAAATAACCCTGAGAGAAACATTGTTAGCCTTTTCTGAAAGAAAATCACAATCAGTTATCAATTTAGTTCAGCATTTTCATATTTTAACCCTTCATGTCCATCAGTCATTTGTTGCCACAGTTTCTTAAGGCATTGTCTTGCCTTCCTGGATTTCTGGATCTTGGAGCTGTGCTCAAACAAGTCCAAATCAAAATCATGGAAAGGAAAAGTGTCCCCACTGTCTAAAATTTTCTTTGCCTGAGCTCTTGTCACCACAGCTGCTGAAACATCAGGATTTACCCTTTGATTATCTCAGAAAATCCTGGAATGTCATTTCCAGTAATCACAGGTATAGGTAACTTAGATACTACCCCACTTTTATATTTATGACACACCTTTAATGGTCAGAGTCACTTGGGTGGTGAGATTGTATTGAGTGTTCCTCTTGGATGCAGAAGACACCCGTATCTGGTCCTTTCACACAGCACTTCAACATGCAATAACGTCTGTCTGCTTCCTGAATCGAGTCCCTTTACAGTCTTATCCCCAGCTTCAGCATTCTGTTAAGTACTTGCCCAAATTTTCTAAGGACAAATCTGCTCCAGTGCCACTCTCCTTACTATGGCAGTTTTGCAACATGGCCTACTATTACAGTTATAGCAACAACTTCTTTTGGGCACAGATTTGTTACCCCACAAGGGTTCTTATCAGACTTGGAGTATAAATGGGAAAAAGTGTCTTACCAGTGCTTGGCTGTTACCTCACTGCTGTGGCATCTGTCTGGCCATTTGGCAGTCCTCGGCCAAAGAGACAGCCTTTCCCCACTCTCTAGTCGGCGTTCCTTTACCCAAAGCTGCACATCTGTAGGCAGGATGTTGATGAATTGCTCCTTACATAAAATGTGTCGATGATCTGTGGGACTGTTTTGCCCTCTGGTTGGAGCCATTTTATCAGGAGTTCTCTCAGTCGGTGAAGGCTTCTTGAGGAATGTTGACTGAGTTGTACTTCAGAGATCGAAATCTCTGCCTGTGAGGTCTCTCCCAAGATGTCATACCTTTTCAGGATTTAGCTTCACCAGGTTATAGTTCTCTGACTGTGCAGTGTCCATATTGCTGTAGGCAAAGTTGGGCTTTCTCTGTCAGGTAGGGTACCAGTCTGATTGTCCATTGCTGCTTTGGCAATTGGCAGCCTGTAGCAACTCTTTCAGAAGTTGTCAGGTATGCTTCGATATCATTGGAGGGACACAACTTGTAAGTTTAATGGCTTTTAAGTTGCTTGTGTTTTGTTGCTTGTCTGGATCTGTGCCAGATCCTCTGCCTTTGATAGCTTGCATGGCATCCAGCCATCACTGCTCATGTCGTTGCATCTCTTCTTTCCTCTGCACTTATAAACGTTCAATCTCTTTTCTCTCTGCTTCACCATCTCTTTTTGTTGTATAGCCCATCATTTGAAAAGTCCATCAGGCTTTCAGGTTCTGTCACTGCTTGTTCTTTTTCTATAACTGCGCTGGCTGTACAGTCTCAGCTTGGACTTCTGTCTTTGCTAGTTTGGCTGCCATTCACCTGGTAACCACTCCTGGACTTGCTGCTGCAGAATCTGTACTTTTTGTATGCTTCCCTGGTACTAGGTCCAGTACCCATGCACAAAACTCCTGGCTTAGAGTATGCATGGCATGAATCCCTACTAACACAATGAGTTGCAAGGCACAGGTCAGGAAGCATAGAAAAACCAGGAGCAGTTGTAGAATTCACAAGAAGTATTTTACTTGGACTAGTAGTAATGAAAAAAATAAATTTGTTCTGTACAACTATTAACAAAGGCAGAATAAAATAGTGAAGATCCATCAGTTTTCCTTCAATCTCTGTGTGTCCCTTTTTGCAAACAATTGCAGCTCTGTCTTATAAGTCCTTTCAACCTCCATTTCTAACAAGCATCTTCCAAAGTGTTCTTATATGTTTCAGGCAGGTGCTGGTAGGAACACAGTGTGCCTGAGCTGAGGCCCCTTTTCCACAGCTCTTCTAAAAAGGCTTAAAATTGCATTAAGATAACCTCTTGATTTTCAATAGCTTTTTGCAATCATCTCAAACTATAGTTATATACATTTCAAAAATTAACACTATATAATTTCTAAACAAAGGGTTCCCAATTTAGTTACATTTCCACATAATGATTTGCATATATTTTTATACCAGCAGATATGCAAGGGAGGAAAAGACAGAACAGCAAGGGAAGACTGAGAGATAGCAAGAGGCAAATAATTGTGAGACTGTTGGGGTGATAAAATCCTAGGTCTCACAGGAAAATCTGGTTAAGCAACCAAATAGACAAGACAGGAAAAGAAAGAGCAGAACAGATCCCTGCATTCAAACTCTTTTCATAAAAACTGGGACAGGGTCCTAGTCAACCCTGTCACAAGCCAGTGAGTTGTCTATGTGGGGCAGGATGTTTCACAGTGGGTGGGAATTGTGATCTTTTGTATGTGGAGCCAGGATGGAGCAGTGATGGGAGGGTGGGCCATTTTGAGCAGGGGGATCTTTTATGTGAAGCCAGTGCAGGGTTGGGAATTGAGGGGGCAGGGTGAAGAGTATGCAGAGGGAGGAACAGATTTTTAATACAGGAGAAGCACAAGAGGATGAGAAAAAGTGCACTTGTTCATGTGTACTACAGTATATGTGCTTCAACTCCACTGGGGGTGGAGCATGGTGAAACAATGTGATGCATTCAGTAACTCTCTCTCTCTCCCCCATGTCAACCAATAATAGCATTGCTCTTGATTTTCTATAGATATATAAGTGATAAGAAGAAGAACAAAGAGGGAATAGTAAGGATAAAAGGGAAGAAGAGGTTTGCAAGGAGGAGGACCAAAGAAGGCAGACATATTGAACAAATACTTCTGTTCACCATTTACAGAAGAAGGGGTAGATGAGTCAAAGACAAGGGACAAGGCCATAAATGGTAGGGAAGTGAACACCAGTCCTTTTACAGAGAAGAATGTCCTCAAGGCACTAGCACAATTAATTTATTCATTTATCTTTATTTATTTATTTTATTTTGGTAACCGGGTAGGTCCCTTTTTCAGAGGCGACCGGAGTTAATTACATACATTAATACATACAGGGTACAGACATTTAAGTACATACGGAGGTAAAGCAGATTATATACAAGAAGTTTGTTAATTATACACTACACAATACATATTGAGAATGGGTGGTAAATAGATAGTATGTTAACTAATGGTACTCAAGGTCTGTTGTAACTGATGTGATATAAGTTGACTGGAAATCTTACATAGAGAAATATGCAGTGCAAGGAGCTCTACTTTGTTAGGATCCTCGGTCAGGGATAATGGAGGCAGGTGAGGGGAGGTCACCAAGAGGTAGAGTAGGCCAGGAGCCCATGAGTTCTTTGTATACCACAAAGGGAGGATTGAAGGCCCAGTGGACAGGGACTAATGGTAAATGAAAATTACGTACCTACCGTAATTAAGATCTTTCTGTATCTTCACCATTCATCACAGATGGATATCTGCCAGAGGTCAGGACCCTGAGAGCTTTTTTTTTTTAGGGTCGGCGACATCCATCGTGCCACCCGCTGACGACTGTGGTGTCGTGTGGCCGTTAGGCTGTGTGTCGACTCCACTTGCCTGCCAGTTCTGAGTCACCGGAGAGGTAAGAGGAAGGAGAGTGGAGGGTGGGAAAAGAGAGTCCAAGGGGACAAAGGAAAAGATGTATGAACTAAAAGGAGAAATAACGACTGAGAGGACAGAAAAGAAAGAGGTTAGAAACTAAAGAGGATTGGGAGGGCCCAATTCTGGAAGCAGATGAAGGGGGGTAGGGTGGTAAAGAATTTAGGAGAGAGGAGAAGGATAAGATATCCTGGACCATGGTCTGTCTCCAGATTGTATAGGAACTTCAAGGGAGAAAAGCTTTCTGCCAGAATTCAAGGCATGGAACAACTGGCAAACACTCCAGATAAGCAGAGTCAGCTATTCTGGAAGAAGGACAGGATACAGGGATTCAGCACCTCTCAAGGAAAGATTTTTGGTGAAAAAGTTTTTTTTTTTTTTTAGGAGAAATAGATTGGATGGAAACAGGGGGAGGAGAGAAGGAGGGCAACTATTAACCCCACCCCACAGGGTGGAGTCAAGGTACTGGAGAAGGAGTGCCACTCGAGCTATCCACTCTGCCTGAAAAATACTCCGTGTGTATCCTTATTTTACCCCACTCCTAAGGAGGAGAGGGGAGTCACAGAGAAGGAGGGAGCCAGAGACTGAGGCCCCAACGGGATGGAGGGTGGGGTTGTGATGAATGGTGAAGATACACAGAAAGATCATAATTATGGTAGGTATGTAATTTTATATCTTATCTGTGTCAGTCTTCACCATTCATCACAGATGGGTGAGTACTGAGCCCCCCGAAGGGGGGTTTTCTTTACACTCTAAGGGACAAGGCTCCCTTAGCCCTCAGTGAGTGACACACTAGGGGGAAATGTCAGGGCCTAGAGAGGCCTGAGAGTGGGGAAAGAGAGATGGAGTTCCGAGGGGGAAGGAAGTTGCCCCGGCAAGCGCTGTCTCACTCTTTGGGAGAAGAGGTAGGTTCCCTGGTGGGCGGAGTTAATCACCCTACGCCAGGCCAACGGTGACAACTGGGAAAGATGTAGCCATGCTGTCCACCTAGTGCAGATCACTGTCCCTGACCCTGGTAGCTACCTGGTTGGCATCATAGGATGCCCTTGCTTGGTGCCTTGCTAGCTCCAGGCCATGCTAGAGAGTGCAATGGCTTGTCTGGTTTGCTTCATGTCAGGCAATGAGGCTAGGAGCTGACCTAGCCTGGACCACAAGAACCTGTTATAGGCTGCATAGTGGGCCTGATGTGCAGAGATAGAGAAGTAACCGTGCCAAGTAGAAAGTCCTTCTACCCCAGAAATCAAAATCCAAGGAGTCTTGATCTGGGAGCTGGTCACAGTGAAGGGCACGAGCCCATCAGGAGTATCCAACTGCATCAATCCAGACTGTGGATAAGGCATGGAACCTGAGACTAGGGTGTGCAATACCTTGGCTGAGATCCCTTGGGGCTTGAACTCTGGAGAAGGGCCTCTGCCAGGAATGCAATGACGCCTCCTGAAAGGGAGCCGAACAAGTGGCACCACAAGGGTGGCCCCAAAATCGCCTAGAAAGGCATGCGCGAGTGTGTTCAGGATGCTACACAGTGGAAGGAGTAAGATGCAAATCCTCCAACATCCTCATGAGGAATCGCTGATACTCAGAGAGATCAGCAGCTGGAGAGATGTGGACAGTGGGTTCCTCTCCCCTGAAGAGGGAGATGAGGAGCTGGAGATCACCGTCTGTTCAGTGGGTGGCTGCATGGGGAGGTTGAAAACCTGGCTGTCCATTGTCCCAACATAGCAGGGAACTAAGCAGCCACCACTCTGAACTGCTCCCAGGTGAGAGGCCCGCTAGGACTGAGGATGCCTGGGAGCGCAGGAGAGTGTGGCAGAGGGATGGAGACAGAGCGAGAAGAGATGTCGGCTGACCTCCATCTGGGCTAAGGAGGAACCGTGGGCACCCGTGGAAGAAGGTGCCCCAGAAGACCCCACAGCCAACAGCTGAACAACCACATCGGTCCTGCCTTGGCTGCACCCGAAAGAATCCCCTGTGAGGCGACTGGACCGTATAGGTCCAGAAGGATCATCCCCTACCTCAAAAAAATGGGACTCTCAAAGAGACCGAGGAGGAAGAGGAGATCCACGCCACGGCTTCTCCCAGGGCCTGGTGGACCCCAGAAAAGGCCAACACACCGACCCCACACCCTCGACCCCTGGAGTCTGAAAGAGCTCTCCTCCTGAGAGGGCCAGCCTAGGTGGCTGGCATCCTGGGCAGCCCCTAAGGGGTTATCCAGGGTAGTACCCTCCCTGCAGGCGCCTGATGCGTCCCAAAGTTGGGTGAACAAGGCACATCACTGGAGGGGTACCACAGCTGAGGGTCAGTGAAACTGCCAAGACCAGGCTGCAGAGCCATGGTGGCCTGCACCACTGTCTGCTGGTCAGCACCCTGACCCTAGTCTTGGTAGCCACCGACCTCACCTCAGAAAGGGGCTGACTCTGGCTGGTTGAAGAGATTACTGTGCTGCCTACCTCAACAGCCAACCTCAAGGGTCAGACTGCACGTCCAACTCAGAGTTCGACTCCATCTCCAAGGAGGAAGAGTCGGAGGCCCTGTGCCAAACTGTGGAGGGCGGGCAGTGCCATCCTACCACCAGGCCCAGAGACCACAGCTGTGCCCGAGTCGGTGCCAGTGCCTTCCGCAGCCCGTGAGCAGAATCCGAGGGAGGCATGGCCCAGCCTGAGCCAGAGATCCAGAGCCGGACCAGTCACGCACCATCTGATCCCACGGTGCGCGAGCAGCACCGAAGATGGAGACAGCACTGATGACAGCCCCAGTGGCACCATCGAGCGCTAACAGCAAAGCCGCCCGCCCCGGTGCCGCGCAATGGCGCCGAGGGCAGGGCAGCCCCGAGACAGCATCGAAGGTGGACACGGGCGCCAAGCACGGGTGCCTGACTCAGCCCCGGTGCCGCGAGAGGCACCAGGGCAGGGCACAAGCAAGATGGCACTGACTGAGGAAAACGGCGGCCCACAGCATCAAGCCTCGAGGATATGGTGCCGCGTGGCTCAACCTCAGCACTAAAAATGAAGCGCCGAGGCGAGACATGGAGAAGGATCGCAGATCATACTAGATCTCACGGGCACCACTAGCAGTGTCGGTGCCACCAACAGCTCTGCCAGAGATCATGGTGCTGCACGACAAGTCAGTGCCGACGACGGTCCCATCAGGACCCACGGCGAGCGACGGCACCGAGGCCCCCGACGGCACTGGCTGATGGCGCCGAGGATGGCGCCAACCCGGACCTTGCGAGCCAGGGAGCAATACTGGGGAGGCTTCACCCCCAAGGAGGGATGGACCTCCTCCGCCGCGGGAAGAAGCCCCCGCAATGGCTAGACTAAGGCAGCTCAAGGCTCCCTCCTCCTTGGTCCATATAGAATCGGGAGGAGACCCAGAGGAAAGGCTGAGAGAGAGCGTGGCTTGACCTGATGAGTGCACAACCACCTCCGAAGTTGGCGGAGCTCACCCCACTTTCCATGCGTGTTCGAGGACCCGTGTCCACGGAGAAGTAGGCGTACAGACGAATCCATGCCGCGAAGTGGGTCATGACACAGAGACACTGGCCTCGCTGGCTGCGCCAGAGAAATTTCGCCACATGGGCGCCGCTGCACGGGGGCTGGACCTGTCTTGGAAGATTTCTTGCCTCTGACGGAGACATGACTCACGTGGAAAAACACCAAAACAGACTTGATGTTGCAAAAAGAATAATAATGGAAAGATCTTATCGGGCGACGCCAAGTAAAGCAGCACAGAACCAGCAGGAATCACAGATGGACTTTGACACGATATACTGCAGAACGGTGAGAACACTTTTAAGCAGGCCTCAAATCTTCAGCTTCCACATGAGGTGATCTCTATGGTGGGAGACAAGAACTGGCAGGCAGGCGGAGTTCACACAGCCTAACGCACAACCCGCGAGCGCCATGCAGCAAGGCCGCCCCAAGGGCGGGCGCCGAGGTGTGTCGGCCCGCCTCACCTTAAAAAAAAAAAAAGTTCTTGGGTCCTGACCTCTGGCAGATACCCATCTGTGATGAATGGTGAAGACTGACACAGATAAGATCAGCCACAGAGACTCAAGCCCATCAGGTACACTTTCGAGGCAGACTTGAAGTCACGGAGAGTGGACAACCCATCAGATTCTCTGGAGAGAGTTCCACTGGTTAGGAGCAGCCTTCCTAAAAGATCTTTGCCCAAGTTGGTCCATACTCAGAGGATATCCAGGGGAAGACAGTCGATGACCACAGGATGCAGCATGTGATCTTTGGGTTAAGCAAGCCGCGAGATTGGGTGGAGGGCCATCGGCAGTGAATTTGTATGTCAGACATAGTAAAGGATAAACCAGTTTTTTCCCTATGGAGGGCCAGTTAAGGTCTGCAAGGACCTCACAGTGATGCCTCCTGGGGAGTGGTAGTGAAGTGTGAACCCTATTGTAGAGTATAGAGAGGTTTCTTAGTACACACCCCTGAGAAACTGTAAAAGGGGAACACTGTAGAGGAGGGTAGGAAGTAGGGTGCACATTGCTATAGCTCATCTCACCTCATCCGAGAGGAGTTTCCCAGCCTGTAGTAGGCCAATCTTCTGATGAGAGGTCTTGGCTAAGAAGTCAATGTGCTAATTTGTAGGACATATCCTGGTCAAGGATGATTCCTAGGTATTTGACCTTGTCAATGACTTCAACTTGATTCCCTTGGGCTATGTGGAGTTGGAGCAGGTTGCGCCTGTCAGCTCTCAGATGTCTGGTCCCAAATAGGACAGCCTTCATTTTCTCCTTGTTCAGTACAAGTGAGTTAGCAGTGAACTAGGCCTCAAGTGCTATAAGACAGGTTCTGAAGTTTTGTAGAGATAGCGCTAGGTTGCAGATCACTGCAGTATGCCACTGTATCATCAGCATGCAGGATTAGGTTGTCCAGACTACATTCCTGCTCAATGTCATTGACAAAGAAGGTAATAGTAGAAGACCCAGGATCGAGCCCTGGGGTACTCCAGAAAACATAGGTCTGGCACCCAATTGAACTCCTCTCCAATGAACTTTCTGGACCTGTTGCAAGTAGCTCTCAAACCAGGTCACAGAGAGGCCATCCAGTCCCAGCAGTTGGGGCTTGAAAGAAGCAATCATGACTAACTAGACTGAATGCCTGGACAGGTCGATGAATAAAGTTCAGGTTGGGGAGCTTCTGTCCACGGAATCGAGGATGTCAGACATAAGTCGGATTAGGCAGTGTCAGTTCTGTGGCCTTTCCTGAAACTGTGTTGATTATCGGCTAGGAGTAGGTGCAGCTCAAGGCAGTCCTGCCACTGGTCATGCACCACTCTCTCCTGCACCTTGCCAGAGGGCAGAGAATGGAAATGGGCCTGTAGTTTTCCACATTTACCTGAGGCCCCTTTTGTGTACCGGACAATGGTCATGACTTTCCATTTGCTGAGGACTTTTCCTTCGAGTAGGGTTCTGTTAATGAGCATGGAGACAGGAAGGGTGATAGCCTAGGCAGCGTCCCACAGCAGCCTGGGTTCTAGTTGGTCATGTCCTGGGGAGGAGTTTGGGTTAATCTGATTCAGAAGGGCACACTCAGAAGGCTTGACCAGTATCAGATAAAATTGAGGCCTAGGGTGTTCCTATCCAGTTCCATTGTTGTGGGGAGCACGGGGGCAGGAGGCTTAATAGCACTGGGGTTTGAAAAGAAGGCATTAAAGGCCTCGCTACCATAGAGGGGTCATTGGTAAGGTTATCCCCAATCAGAAGAGCTCATCCTGGGCACTAATGGCACCTTTAGAAGTATGTTGATTTGGCCCCAGGATTTCTTTGGATCCCTAAGGCGCAAGACTGGAGATCATGCAGATACTTAGATTTTGCATTTTGGTAGCTTTTGCACTTATTTCTCAGTGTCCTATATTTCTCCCAGTCAGACCTTAGGCTTGTGGACTTGAAGTGTCCCCAGGCCCTATCCCTGGGTAGCATGGTCCATTATGAGGTCTGGGTTAATCCACTTGTGGCACTTGCTCTGTACACTTAACTTCTTGTAGGGGCATGCACATTGGCCATGGACATGAATACATTGATGAAATAGTCCAATGCCTCATCCAAGGTAGGGAGGAGGATAGCTATAAGCTCTCAGTTAGCAGTACTTAGATTGGAGCAGAACTCAGCCGGGACCAGTCTGCATATTTCCTGGTTTCAAATACCCTGGCAGGCAATTTGAGGGCTTATTTGACTATGTGCAGAAGACTGGTGAGTGGTCACCAGTGAGTCAGCCATAATTCCAGCTGCCAATAGTCTCAGGGTTCAAGACAAAACCCAGTCTAGCAGGTGTGGTTGCCAGATTTGGCATTGTGCCTGGTGGATAACTGTATGACTTGGGTCAGGCTACTGTCAAGGGCAGGGTTCTTAGCACTGGTAGCTCCCATAGTACACCAGTTTTGATTGAAGTCCCTAGGAGTATCAACTCCCCGGGTATGCTCCACTAGTGCCTGGGTAAGAGATTCAGGAGGTGGCTGCCTGAAGAGGCAGCAGGTAGACACAACCAATGAGTAGAGGTTTAGTATCACCTAGGAGCAATTTTATGAATAATATCTCATTCACTGAGTTGCTAGGGGCATAAGGTCTAGCTGCATAGCATTTAGACTGGTGCTTGTGTAGATAAGAACCTCCTCCTTTCTTCCAGACATGATCCTTTCTAAAGAACACTGTAGCCAAACAGATCAATTTCATGGGGAAGGATTTATGCTTTAGCCAGGTCTCTGTCACAGCTGTTACATCAGGTTTCTACAGCGCAGTCCAGGCTTCCAGATCCTGGACCTTGTGCCTTAGGCTGCTAATGTTCATGTGAAGCAGCTTGAGTCCCCTGGCATTGGCCAACATGGGCTGGAGGGATCACTGAGAGTGTAGTTAGGAGTGTCAGGACCAGGGTTGGATTCTATGTCCCCATCCAATGTAAGCTTGAGTTTGGCTAGATACCTAGTTATCTTGAGTGGTGAAAGATAGTGACTTCCTTCTATGAGTTATCCTGTAGTGATAGAAAAGGTTATAACAATTATCATGTCTAGTTAGTCCATATATGGATAAGAGTAATGCATTGTTCCCTTCCATCCCTAACTCCAGTGTATCCAGGTGAGGAGTGGCCAGAGTTCACTCTGGGTTCTGGTTATCATATCCCCAGAAGCATGCTGGTTGGCCTCAATATGAGGGCTGCATAGGCAATGGCTACCAAGACTTCCCCAACTGCCCCATGTTACAGGGCTAGGGAGAGGGATGCGGGTATGTCTAGTGCAGATGGGCAGCTGAGTAATGAAATAGGTCTGGCAAGTGATATAATTTTATACCCATATTGATTAGTTTATTTTATTTGTTTGTATTATGTATCAGGTGCCTCTGTGTGCCTAGAGCTCATGTTCCTGAGTCCAATCCTAGGACTTCTGCACTACAGGTTTTGCAGTAACTGCAGGGTTATAGGACCAGCTTACTAGCATAAGGAGTATTTATAGGCATTCCATCAAGTCTCAACTCATGTGCTAAGTGACAAGGATTAAAGAGCCATAGAGGACAGTTCCAGATATGCAGCAGGTTTGTTTTACATAGGGATATGTTTTTGGATGCAAGTAGGCTGGAGCTGAGGCCTCTAGTGGCATTAGCTGATAAGTTGCAAATGAGAAAATGGCCTGAATGGTTTAAATCGGCATGTGAACCCACCTATATAAGGCAGAGCTCACCAAGGGTGGTGGTGGGGGTGGCAGGGCAGCTGGCGCAGGCGTCGGCGGGGCTCTTCTTGCTCCTCCATTCCACCTCATGGAGTATCGCGCCTGCAGTTATGGCATACCTGTAAGTTGCTGGGAAGGGCTCTTCTGCCAGGCCCTCGTGACCACTTCCGAGGGAGGGGAGCCGAGTGAAGCTGAGGAGACAAGCAGAGGGAAGCAATTAAAAGGTAGGAAGGGGCACAGTGAGGGGAGGGGAGGAAGAGATGAGATGGGGAGGAATGTGGAAAATTAGCTGAGCCTAAATTAATTGTAACTGATCCCTGGTTAAATGGGACCGCTCTAGCAGAGACTCAGAAAACTTAACTGTGCCTATTGTTTGCTCAGGCAGGACAAATCTGTTTAAAGTCCCAGCCTGAGGTATTTCTCATATTTTGCATTTTAAACCCCAGCTTTGAAATTACTTAAGTAGGCAGGTAATACAAGACATTCTCTGGTTCAATTTAAAGGTTCAGTTTAAAGCATTAGTGTATTGCATTAGCATTAACGTTATAGAGGCCACCGTCCCGCCCAGGTATACCAGAGTGCACTGCCCCAGAGTGGAACGGGGCGGGGGGTAGCCATCTGTTTTAGATCCGAGCTGGGATTCACCCTGCACCTAGTGAGAGCACCACATTCATTTGAATGTGTGGCCATCCGTGGGGGTGCGGGCATAGGTTGCTTGATTCTTCTGATTCACCGCCTCTTCTGGGGCGGTGGGAGATTTCTTGCAGGAGGTGGCTGATTTTGTTGTCGAACATTGGAGGCCCCCAGATGTTTAGTTCTGGGGACTTCAATGTTTGGGCCGAGGATGAATCTTCTCAGCTTGGTTACAACTTCCTCCAGATGATGTCATCTCTGGCTTTATGCAAGGAGTTTCCTCCACGACCCATCAGGGTGGCCACATGTTAGATCTGGTCTTTCACTGGGGTTTGAGATGAATAGTCTCAGGATTGATTGGGTCGTTTGGTCCAATCATTGCATGGTAAAGTTCTTGTTCGAGGCTCCCTGATACTCTCCTCCTGCAGAGATGGGCAGCTATTGCCCTTTGAGGGGTTGACCCCGAAGGCTTCTTGGTGGTGGCTGACCTATCTAGTATGAACAGTGCATGCATTGGGGTGTGCCGGCAGTGGATGCCTAATAGGTGCTGTCTGGTGCATTCGACTCCCTCTCACAGTCTGTGTATGACCCAGGTCTTCTCACGAGGTCCTCTTGGTATGATGGGGAGCTCAAGGCCATGAAGACTTTGGGTCGGAGATTAGAGTGTTCTGGCAGAAGTCTGGCTGGTAGGTAGACAACTGGCTCCCACGTGGTGCACTACGATGCACACGGGGCAATCAATCGTAAGAAGGCAGAATTCCTGTCCAGGAGATTGCTGTCGGAGGACTGTGGACAGGCTTCTCCATCCTTCCTGTCTACAGTCAAGGTAGCCTTTTCAAACACATTGTGAGGGGAGTTTGCTCAGTTCTTCTCGGACAGGGTGTCTGCCATCAGGCAGGTTCCCCATGGGGCCAGAGTTTGCTTCGACAGTGGTCACCATGGATCAGAGAGCACTCCACCTGGTTGGAGTGAGTTTAGACTGGTGGAGGTGGCTGAGGTAACTGAGGTTGCATCCAAGCTCGCACACCTTTTGTGATCTGGACCCGTGCCAACTCGCTTTCTTAATGAGATGTGCTGACTCCATTGGCCCAATGTTTGCCTTGATTGTCTGGTGTTTCTTGTCAGAGGGGGTCTGCCTGATGTCTTGAAGGAGGCATCGTGAGACCCTTCTGAAAAAAACATTGTTGGACCCTGACGCCAAGGCAAATTAATATCCTATCTCCAATCTTCCATTTCTGGGTAAGATTGTGGAGAAGGTGGTGGCGCTTTAGCTTGAGGGCATCTCGTGGCCCATGATCTCTATGGAGCCACTCCAGTCTGGTTTTGTGAGGCATAGCACAGGAAACTGTGCTAGTTCAGGTGCATAATGACCTCCTTAGGGCTAGAGATCGAGGGAGAGGACAATTCTTGTTCTCCTCAATTCTCTTCAGCATTTGACATGGTGGACCATCGAGTGTTACTTGACCACCTAAGGGAATTCTGTGGACTCGCCGACACGGTCATCTGCAGGTTTGAGTCTTTTCTATCTAACAGGAGGCAGAGGGTAGTGATGGGAATTTCTCCTCCTCCCGCCACCTGTCAAGTGGAGTTCCCCAGGGTTCGGGTCTTGTCGCCAATGTTGTTTGCCATGTATATGCTGCCCTGGAGAGCTCATTAGGAAGTACAGTCTGGGTTTTCACTGCTATGCTGATGATACCCAGCTGTATCTTTCCTGCCCTTGAACATATTGCATGGTGGAAGTGCTTAAAGCTGCCTCACTGAGATCAATGACTGGATGGCCTCCAGCTGGTTGCATGCACTGAACCCCGATAAGACAGAGGTACTGTAGGTGGAGTCTAACAGAGGCATGATAGATTGGCCTCTGGTGCAGAGACAGGGCTTTGTCTTGGCTCTGTACCTTGAAGGCCTCCTCTAGGGTGCATGATCTGGGCGTTATTCTTGATGGCAGATTGACACTTGAGTTTCAGGTGGTGTCCGTTGTCCGCACTCAGTTTTCATCATCTGAGGAATATCACCAGGATAAAGACCCTAGTTCCACTGCTGGACCTCCCCACTTTGGTGCATGCCTCGTGACATCTAGGCTTGACTACTGTAATGCGTCTATCTCGGTGTCTCTGGGGGTACCCTTGTGCCAACTGCAGCTGGTGCAGAATGCGGTAGCAAGTCTGTTGACAGGACAGCCTAAGTATTGTCACACCACTCCAGTGCTGCGTCAACTACACTGGCTGCTGGTTAGGTGGAGGTCCTCTTTAAGGTTGGTTTGCTCACCTTTAAGGCCCTTCATGGCCTGGGCCCTGGTTACCTGAAGGACCTTCTTACACCTGCTGTCTCGTCCTGCTCCTCCGCTCCTCCTCTAGGGGCTCCTCATGATTCCCAGGATGAGGTTAAAAACTGCAGGTGACAGAGCATTTAGTGTCCTGCCCACCTGTCCTGTGGAAATTCGCTTTCTTCAGCAGTCAGGGAGGCCCCTTCTGTGGAGGTATTTAAAAAGAACACCTCAAAGGCCTTCTTGTATAATCAGGCCTTCCTGGACTGTGTTTTATAGTCCCTACCTGTTTTTAAAAATTTCATGCCTCAGTTAGCCTTTGGCTATTTTGAGTTTCGTTGCTGCTGTTGAGGTAGTATTTATACTAAATCTTGCTTTAATTGTTGGAATATTGTATATTTATGTTTAATACTATGTTGTTTTGTATTTATTATGACTGCTGTATGAAGTTTTAATATGTTCGGCTCCCAGAGCCTCCGGGATGGGCGCCTCATAAATAAACTTTGCCTTGCCTTGTCTTGCAGCTAGCGATGCCTTTTAACATAGCAATGGCAGACTGGATTAATTATTCAGTATGCACTCCAGCTTGATCTGATAAATCAGGTTTCACAAGTTAAATTAAGATAACCTGAGAAACGTTCCACAGCTAGCATTTTACAAATAATTTTGCATTTAAAATTTATCTATACATGTATGCCGACAGGAGAGACAGTTTAAGAATAGTTCAGGATTCAAATTTCAGAAATGGCACAAACTTCTTGCTCCTCTGTTCCACCTCCCGGAGTATTGCGCCTAAAGTTGTGGCGTACCTGTAAGCTGCTGGGAGGGCCAGGCCCTTTGTGACCACTCCTCCGGGGAGCCGAGTGAAGCTGTAAGTTGCTGGGGAAGGCTCTTCTGCCAGGCCTCATGACCACCTCTGGGGTGGGGGAGCTGAGTGAAGCTGTAAGTTGCTGGGGAGGGCCTCTCTGCCAGGCCCTCATAAACAGTAGACAAGGTAATGGGACCTGATGGGGTACAACCCAGGATACCAAGGGAGCTCAAAGAGGTGCTGGCTGCATCTCTGATAACTCTGTTCAACTTATCATTAGAAATGGGGACGTTCTGAGGGACTGGAGGAGGGAATGTGGTCCCACTTCACAAAAGTGGGACAGGTAGGGGGTAGGAAATAGAAATTACGTACTTACCGTAATTATGATCTTTCTGTGTATCTTCACCATTCATCACAGATGGGTACTGGCCGGAGGTCAGGACCCCACAGGAGCCTTTTTTAAAAGGATAGGCGGAGCTGGACGCAGCATCTGGCGCTGGCCCCGAGGCCGACGATGCTACGTGGCACTCCGAGGATTAGCCGTTGTTGTGTCGACCGCCTGACTACCAGTTCTGAGTCACGGAGAGGTAAGAGGAAGGGATGGAGGGTGGGACAAGAGAGTCCAAGGGACAGAAAAGGAGGGAAGAACTGAACCAAAAGGAGAAATAACAACTGAGAGGACAGCAGAGGAGAGATGAGACTAAGGGGATTGGGTAGGGGCCCCAATCTCTGGAAGCAGAAGAAGGAGGGAGAAAATTTAGGAGAGAGTGAGAGGTAACAAGGATCCAGGACCCTGTCCGTCACCAGACTGTATAGAAACTGCAAGGAGTAGCAAAGCTTACTTGCCAGAATTCAAGGCACAGAATATGTGGCAATACCCCAAAAGCAGAGTCGGCTATACTGGAGAAGGACAGGGTACAGGGATTAGTACTCTCTCTGTAACGATTGGTGAAAAAAAAGGGGTTCCCTTTTTTTTTTTTGAAACAGTTGGATGACAGGAGAAGGGCAACCAACAACCCCCACACTGATAGGGTGGAGATATGCAGTAGAGAAGGAATGCCACTCAATCTGTACCGCTTAAAGGGAAGAAATTACACCCCCATGTGTCCCTACTTTACCCTGCTCCAAAGAAAGGGAGAGACACAGAGGGAGGGGACCCAGAGACTGAGGCCCCAGGGAACGGGTGGGCGGGATTGTGATGAATGGTGAAGATACACAGAAAGATCATAATTACGGTAAGTATGTAATTTCTATATCTTATCTGTGTCAGTTCACCATTCATCACAGATGGGTGAGTACCAAGCCCCAAGAGGGTTGACTAATTGCACCCTAAGGGACAGTGTCCCGTAGCCCTCAGTGGGTGACACACTATGGGGAACCTTCTGGGCCTGAGAGGCCAGAGGTGGGGAGAGCGAGGCAGGTTCCCCGGAGGGAAGGAAGTTGCCCCAACAAACAGCATCTCACCCTAGGAAAACAGATAGGTTCCCTGGTGAGTGGAGCAAATCACCCCACACCAGGCCAAGGGTGACAACTGGGAAAGGCGAAGCCACGCCGATCTTCTGGTGCAGATTGCTGTCCCTACCACTCTGGTAGCTACTCTCGATGCTCATAAGACACCCTTGCTTGGTGCCTTGCTAGCTCCAGGCCACATGCAGAGAGAGAGCGATGGCTTGCCTGGTCTGCTCTGAGTCAGGCAAAGCAGCTAGGAATTGACCCAGCGTGACCACAAGAACCTGTTGTTGGCTGCATAGTGGGCCTGATGAGCGGAGATGGAGAGAAGCAACCGCGTCGAGTAGAAGTCCTCCTCCCAGAAATCAAAATCCAAGAGTCCTGATCTGGGGGCCGGTCACAGTGGAGGCGCAAAGCCCTTTGGGAGTGTCCAGGTGTGCAATCCGCACTGCAGATGAGGCATAGAGCCTGGAGACTCGGGGTGCACAATACTTCTGGCTGAGGTCCCTAGGGGCAGGAACTCCGGAGAAAGGGCCTCTGCCAGAACATGGACACCTCCCGAGGGGAGCAGGCCAGGGCGCCACAAGGGTAGCCGCCCCAAAATCACCTAGAAAGGCATGTGCCGCGTGCTCTGGATTGCTCGTGGATAGGGGGATAGGTGAAGGTCCTCCAACATCCTCGCGAGGAAGCTGATACTCCGCGAGATCAGCAGCAGGAGAGATGTGGACAGATGGTTCCTCACCCCAGAAGGGGGGATGAGCAGCTGGAGGTCACCATATGCTCCGAGGGTGGCTGCTCAGGGGAGGTTGAAAACCCTGACTGTCCAAGGCCCTAACGTAGCATGGAACGAGAAGCCACTGCTCTGAACTGCTCCCAGGTGAGAGGCCTGGTAGGACCAAGAATGCCGGAACACTGGAGAATGTGGCAGAGGGGTAGGGGCAGAGCCGAGGGAAGGAATCGGCTGGCCTCTGCCAGGGCTAGGGAGGCTGGACCATGGACACGGGAAGGTGTCCCGAAGACTCCACAGCCGATAGCTGTACAACCACATTGGTACTGCCCAGGCTGCTTCCAGAAGAATCCCCCAGTGAGGCTTTACCGTCAGAGTAGGGTCCAGAAGGATGGTCCCCTGCCTCCAAAGAATAGGACCCTCTCAAGAACCCAAAGGGAAGAGCAGAAGTCTGCACTGGCTCTGTCCAGGGCCCGGTGGACCCCAGAGAAAGGCCGACGACCGACCCCACACCCCTCGACCCCTCAGAGTCTGAGAAGGTCCTGGTCCTTGAATGGTCAGCCTAGGTAGCTGACAGCTCTGGGATGCCCCTGGGGGAAATCCAGGGCGCAGCACCCTCCCCAGCCGCAGGCTTCGCCAGGGCCCCAAAGTTGGGCGATCGAGACACACCACAGGAGGGTACCTCCACTGCAGGGTCAAGGAACCCCTAGACCAGGTTGCATGGCTATGGTGGCACGCACCACAGCCTGCTGGTCAGTGCCACTGACCCGGTCTGGAGGGAACCCGACAGTCCTCAGCAGGGGCTGACTCCAACTCATCGAAGAGACCACTGGCTCACTCTCCTGTGCAGGCAACCCCAAAGGTGTGACTGCCCGTCCGACTCTGAGCTGGACCGACTCCGAAGAGGTGGAACCGAGGCCCTAAGCCAGACAGTAGGAGGGTGAGGAACGCAACCCTCGCTGAGGGCCCAGAAATCGTGGCAGTGGTCAAAGCCACCCCCACGCCTCAATGGCCCCGCTGGACAGAGCTGGCAGAAGGCGGCAGGGCAGCCGAGACCAAAGGTCCGGAGATAGGCCAGCCGCGGCGCTGTCAAGCCCACCAGCACTGGGAGCGGCACCGGAACAGAGACAGCGCCAGCGTGCACCCAACAGTGGCCCCGGAAGCGCAAACACCGCCAGGCCCCGGCACCACGGCGGCACCAAGAGTCGAGCGGCACCGAGCGTCCCAAGAGCAGGCTCGGCGCCCGACGATGGCGCTTAGGCTGCATGGCACCACAAGTGGCACCGAGAACCAAGGTGGTGTCGACGGCCCCGAAAATGGACCTGGCGCCGACAGCGGCACCGCCCAGCCCCGAAAGCAGAGGCGGCACTGACCAGCGACTCCGAGGGACCCGCGGCGCCGTGCTCAACCTCGCGCCGAGGCGAGACATAGCAAAAGGTGACGCTGGATCCAGGGTTGTGGCGCCACGAGCAGAGCCGACGCCGCAAGTGCACTGACAGGGCCCATGGCACCGAGATGAGTTGGTGCGCAAAGCCCCCGCCACTGCGAACGGCACCAAGGCCTTGACCGCCACCGACCGACAGCATCGAGGACGGGCGCCGACTCGGGCCTTCCCGACCACGGGAGTGACACTGGGGGCCTTTCACCCCGCAGGTGATTGCCATGATGGCGCCTCCCAGCCCTCTCCCGGGGAAGCGGACGGGCCTCCTGCGTCACGGAGGAGCCTCGACCAAGGCTAGGCTACAGGAGGTCGAGGCTCCCCTCCACGGTCCATATAGAACCAGGAGGGGACCGGAGGAAAGCCGAAGGCGCTGGCCCGGACGAGTGCAGATCTGTCCCCAAAAGTCGGCGGAGCTCGCCTCTTCCAGCGCTGTTCGAGAACATGGCGGTCCATGGAGAAGCAGGGCGCCGCATCTAATCCATGTCATGAAGTGGGCCAAGACACGGAGACACCGTCAGTGCTGGTCGGCCACGGAGAAATTGCGGCCGCACGGGCACCGACGCATAGGGGCTGCCCGCCTTTAGAGAACAACTTGCCTCCGACCGATACATGACCTCACGAAAAACAACACCAAAAGACTTGACGTCACTTAAATGTTAATAAAAGGAAAGATCTTTCCAGTGACGCCGAGTGGAGGCAGTACCAGAACTAGTAGACCGCGGACTGGCGACGGAAATATCGCAGGCTTAAGGCCTAAAACTGAGAAACTTCTTCAGGCTTCCCACAAGGCAACCTCCAACAGCGGGCGAAGAACTGGTAGTCAGCGGAGTCAATACAGCTTAATGGCTAATCCTTGGCGCCACGTAGTGCGTCGGGCCCTCGAGGGCGGTGCCGATGCAGCAAGGCCGGGTCACTATCCTTTAAAAAAAAAAGAAAGCCTCATGGTCCTGACCTCCGCCAGTACCCATCTGTGATGAATGGTGAAGACTGACACAGATAAGATATTACAGACCTGTCAGCCTGACTTCGGTAGTGGACAAAGTAATGGAAACAATACTGAAGGAAAGGATAGTGGAATACCTTGTAACCAGTGAATTACTGGATCCAAGGCAACATGGTTTCATGGGGGTGTCTTGCCAGACAAACCTTATTGAATTCTTTGACTGCGTGACTCAGGGAGGAGTGGTAGATGTGGCCTACCTGAATTTCAGTAAAGCCTTCTACACCATTCCACAAAGAAGACTGTTGAACATGCTGGCCTGTCTGAGGTGGGTCAAAAGGTATAAACCAGGTAAGATGTTGGTTAGGCAACAGGAGTCAGAGGGTGGTAGTAAATGGTGTCCACTCTGGAGAAGGTAAGGTGACCCGCGTTGTGCCTCAGGGCTCAGTACTAGACCCTGTCCTCTTCAATGTCTTTATTAACGACATTGCAGAAGGGCTAGAAGAGAAAGTATGCCTGTTTGTGGATGACACAAAATCTGCAACAGAGAAAACACACCAAGGGGGTGGAAAAATGAGGGATGATTTGAAAAAGTTGTAAGAATGGTTTAGGGTTTGGCAGCTGAGTTTCAATGCAAGAAGTGCTAAATTATGCACTTGGGGCACAGAAAAATGGGGCTAAGTACCAATTGGGAGGGAATAACTGGCAATCACCAAACATGAAGGGGACATGAGAGTAATCATTTCTGATGACTTGAAGGTAGCCAAGCAGTGTGATAAGGCAGCCGGGAAGGCTAGCAGGATGCTCAGCATAGGAAGGGTATCACAGAGGAAGAAGGAGGCACATTACCCTGTACAGATCACTGGTAAGACCCACCTCAAGTACAGTATCCAGTTCTGGAGTCCCTACCTCTAGAAGGACATTGATAAGGTGGAGGTGGTGTAAAAGGTACAAAAGAGGGCTACAAAAATGGTGCAGGGCCTGCATCAAAAGCCCTATGAGGAGAGACTCAAGGGACTGAATATGTCCTCTGCAGGAGAAGGAAAGGGGATATGATAGAAACATTCAAATACCTAACAGGTATTAATAAGGTACAGGAAGGTAACATTTTCCATAGAAAAGAAGTTTGAGGACAAGGGGTCATGCTATGAAGTTAGGGGAGGGAGGCTCAGAGGAAATGTGAAAAACTTTTTCTGGAGAGGGTGCTGGGCACTTGGAACAGCCTCTAGCGGAGGTGGTGGTTGCCAAAATGGTGACAGAATTCAAGCATGCATGTATATACAAGAGGACCTGGTAGGCAAAGGGAGGAGACAACCAGAGATTGAGTAGGGTCTGTGGTGGCACACTAGGCAGGGAAAACTGGGAAAACTAGATGGGCCAAGAGGTTCTTATCTGCCGACAACTTCTATGTTTCTGTGTTTCTATTACCACAGACCATACCCAATCTACAGATCTTTCTCCCTTCCCTCCATCCTTTCCACTATGATTCCCTTGTGCTTATCCCACGATTCTTGAACCCACCACTGTTTTACCCCACCACCTCTGCTGGAAGGCTGTTCCAGGAATCCATCACTCCTTCTGTTAAGAAGTACTTGGTTTCATAAAAAAAAAGAAGGCCATAGGCCCATCAAGATTGTCTCCCACTCCCAGTGGGCAAATTAGTGCTTGTTGTGTTTTGAAAGTAAAAGTTATCAAGCCCATTTTGAAGCTGGTAAACGACAATATATTTACCAGATCATAAGGGAGTCTGTTCCACAAACAGGCAGTGTGAACAGTGAAGAAATTATTTATTTTATTAGTACTGACTTTAGGGAGCACCAATTGTCTGTTGTGGGACCTCAGGGTGATAGTCCTGGTGTTGTAATCAATACCACGTTGGGCTACAAGATCACAATTCTTGATGGTATTGAACATTAGAAGAGCTCACTTCTGCTTCTTCTTTCCTCTAAATTAAATAATTGATTAGTCTTAACACTTACTATTTAAGTGTCTGTGAGTGCTCGCTAGTGCTTAGGAGGGAAGAGGAGGGAAGAAAACAGGGAAATACACCAGAATGGGCAATGTAACAAATTTATCACGTTATACTGATACTAGAGTGCAATTTTAGTTTTCAGTTTAACACCCTGATAACTGTATATTGTAAATTAATAAGGATGTACCATTTGGTCATTATTCTATTACCTTTTTGCTCTTTTAATAGATCCGAGGTGCAATATGAAAAAATTACTCACCTTAGTAACTATGTTTCTTCTAATGGAGTCTTGCTGTGTTCTGACATTGTGCAGTTAGCCCCAGCACTTGAACTGCTCCAGAGAGGAATGAGTTAACTTTATGCCAGAGCATAGACCGTTGAGTTCAAGCTCAGTTCAAACCTCTGTCTGCTGCAATTTGAAGAGTACCCATCAGATTCTTACGAGCTAACACTAACTACCTCCACTTTGTGAAAACTGTAAAATATTTACTAGCCAAAAGAACCAAATGTTTTGGATCCCCAAAAGACTCAAGTTGAGAACCAAACAAAAACTAGGTAGTGAACAAAATAATTACCAAACCATATAAATAACCCACTCCCTGTCTAAAGAGGGGAGAGTGCAAGCACACCCCTAAGGTGCAACACTGCGCCTACCAGCCCACTTCCCAAAACCAGGTTCTGAGAGGAGGAGGAGGAGGTCAGAATACAGCAAGACTCCATTAGAAGAAACACAATTACTAAGGTGAGTAATTTTTTCTTCAAACAACATGAAGTCTTGCTGCATTCTGACATTATACAGACTACCAAGCAGTACCTCCATGGAGGAGGGAATCGAACCTACTTTGGGAATAGGCTCTCAGTACTGCTGTACCAAACCTAGCATCACTCCTAGCCTGGATATCCAGAGAGTAATGCTTAGAAAAGTATGGACTGTTTTCCAGGTGGCTGCTTTGCATATCTCTAATAAGGGTATATCTCTGGCAGTAGCTAGAGAAGTAGCTGTACCTATAGTCAAATGAGCCCTCAGGCCTGAGGGGGCACTTTGCCTAGCTTTTCATAGCAGAAATGTATACAAGAGACAATCCACCTGGCAATAGTTCTCTTAGTAGCAGGTTTGCCCTTCCCACTTCACCATAAGTGAGGAACAACTAGAGGAGTCAAACACAAGAGCCTTAGTACACTCAATGTAGTATCTAAGAGCCCTTTAACATCCAAACTGTGTAATATCCTCTGTCCTGAAGAAGAATGATCAGTGAAGAATACAGGAAGAGACATGGATTGGTTCAGATGAAAATCTGAAACCACTTTGGGTAAGAACCTTCTGTTGGTTCTAAAGACCACCTTATCTCTATGGAATGAAATAAAATCAGGCTCCACTGACAGAGCCTGTAATTCACTGATACATCTGGCAGAGGTAATAGCTACCAGGAACACAGTTTTCCAAGTCAAGTACTTAAGCTCTGCTGAGGACAAAGGCTCAAAGGGTTGCATAAGCTGAGCAATGCAAACATTAAGATCCCAAGCAGGAGTAGGATCCCTTAAGGGGGATTGGTATGAAGCAATCCTTTGAAGAATTTGCAGATAACGGTGAGATGCCAGTGAAGAGGACTTTCCCACTGACAAGAAAGCAGAAACAGCTGACAAGTGTACTTTGAGGGTAGCTGGTCTGAGGTCTAGGCCATTAAGATGAACCATGTAATCCAGAACTGTAGACAAGTCAGCAGTATCTGGGGATATATCTTCTTGGAAACCAAATGCTAAATCTTTTCCATTTGGAGGTATAAGTTTTCTGGTGGCAGGTTTTCGAGAGGCTTTGACAATGTCCGGAGCCCCATGAGACAGATGCAAATTTGCATATTCTAGCTCTTCAAGAGCCATGCCTTGAGACTGAGAGGCCAAAGGTTGGGGTACAGATCCTCAGGATCACTTTGCAAGATTGTGACCTTATTTTGACCAGGACTTTGAACAGTAGAGGAAAAGGAGGGAAGGCATAGAGAAATTTCCTTCCCAATCCAGAATTAGAGCATCCAGAGGGACTGGAACCCAAGACTGAGGGTCTGCAACAGAAGAGAGGAAGTTGGTGATTGTCTGGGCTGCAAAGAGATCTATCTTTGGAGTGCCCCACCTTGAAAAAATCACTTTTACCACTAGGGGTCCAGGGACCATCGTGATGGCCCTGGGAAATCCTACTCAATGCATCTGCTAGCACATTGTCCTTCCCTGGAAGGTGGACTGCTACCAGAGAGGTTCAGAAAATAAGCCAGGGACCATAATTTCATGGCTCCGTGCACAAGGCCGGATACCGAGTGCCTCCCTGCTTATTGATGTACCACATGGTGGTGGTGTTGTCTGCCCTGACCTGAACCACCTTGTTCTGTACTGATTCCAAGAAGGCTTGCAGAGCCAGGTACACTGCCCGAGCACCAGAGGAGATTGATGTGGAGAACAGACTTCTGAGGAGACCACACTCCCCTGAGCTGTGAGGGCTCCCAGGTGAGCTCCCCACCCTGGAGAAGCATCCGTGGTTAGAACCGCAGAATGAGACTGAGTGATGAATGGGACTCCTTGCCTGAGATTGTCCTGATCCAACCACCAATGGAGAGCCTGGATCAGGGTCTGAGTCACTGGAATGAGCTTGGTTAGAGGATCTTTTTGAGACCAAAAGCCTCAAATGGAACTGGATGTCCCTCATCTGAAATCTGGCCCCTTGGACCACTGCAGTGGAAGCTGCCATGTGCCCCAGAAGTTGAAGAAAATGCCATGCTGGTCGAGACACCAGAAGGTGGAAGGAGGAAGCCAGCTCAATAATGGCTCTTACCCTTGCCAGAGGGAGAAAGGCCCTTGCTTTCTACAGAATCCAATTCTACCCCTATGAAGGTTAAGAGGTGTATTGGCTCTAGAACTAATTTGGGAAGACTGAGGAGGAATCCTAGAGAAGTGAGCACTTGTTGGGTCACTTGTAAATCTGACTTGACTTGGTATGGAGACTGACCCACTATGAGCCAGTCATCCAGGTATGGAAATATGGAGATGTTTTGTCTCCTTAGAAAGGCCACTACTACTGCTAGGCATTTTGTAAACACCCTTAGAGCTGATGTTAGGCTGAAGGGCATTGCTTTGACCTGGTAATGGCCTGAAAGTAGTTCGAACCTGAGGTACTTTCTGTGGGAGCACCTGATGGGAATGTGAAAGTAGGCATCCTTTAGGTCCAGGGAGGCTAGCCAGTCCCTGACCTTAGAGGGAAGAATTATTCCAGAGTCACCACTTTGAATTTTGGCTTTAGTAGGTGCGTGTTTAGGTATCTTAAGTCTAGATGGGCCACCACTCCCCTGTTTTTTCGTGGTAAGGAAGTATCTGGAATACAGACCTTTGCTCCTGTGAAGTGTAGGAACTTTCTCTATGGCTCTGAGAGCCAGCAGAGATTAAACCTCTGCCTCTAGGAAATGGTTTCGGAGATGTATGCAGGTGGAAAGGACCTGACCCTCAGCTTTGGAAATTTTTGAAACTGAGGGCCAGTCCTAGCTTACTACCTCCTGGACCCATTTGTCTGAGGTAACAGCCTTCCAGTCCTGGAAGTAGTAAGCCAGCCTGCCTCCTACAGGAATTGGGGAGTTGACCCGGCTGACACATCAGGGTGTCTGCTTGGCAGGAGCCTCAGTCTGAGAGGAGGATGCAGCCCTGCTCATCCCCATTCTGCCTCTCCTCTGAAGAACCCCTCTGGGAAAAGAAGAAGAGGCCTGTGCCTGGTAGAAAGGCCTGTGAAAGGCCTGCCCCTGCCCCTAGCCTGCTGCTTCTGAGGAGTTGCCTGCCTTTCCTTGACCTGTGCACCCTGTATGTGGTCCTGTACTCATCCAACTTTCTCACATAATTCTCTGTCTGCTCCCCAAACAGAGAATTCTAGACAACAGGGAAATCCAAGGCCTTAGCCTGGGTGTCTTGTGATAGGCTAGTACATCTGAGCTAAGCCAGCCTCCGAAGAGCCACAGATGTAGCCATGACTCTGGATGACACATCATTGGAGTCCACAGCAGCATGAAACTGGATTTTGATGCCTCAATCCCATCAGCAACCACCTCTCACAGCTCTTTGGCAGCTGGGGAAGTCTGTTTAGCCAGTTCCATAACAGTATCCCATCTGGACTTCTGGTATCTGGCTGTGTAGCATATAAATAGCCTGCCTGAGTCCCAAGGAAGATGCCATGTACTGTTTCATTGCCATGGTATCCAGCTTCCTGGAGTCTTTATCTGGGGTGTGTGAAGCCAAGGGTATGTTAGCCTTATCACAGGCTGCAGCCTGCACAACCCAACATGGCTGCATTGCTGATACAAGTATGCCGTACCTGGCCTGACAACATATACTCTTGTCCATTCACCTGTCCACAGGAGGTAAAGAATTTGGAGTCATAAGTAACTTCTGTGTCTGTTTCCCAAAGGATTTGTGAAGGGAATAGACAATCTTTTTGGACTCTGGGATGTCCATCATCTCCACATAGTCAGGCTCCTCTTGCTCCTTGACAGCTTCATCCAAAGGAAGCTGGAGGTTTCTGCCACTTTTATAAAGCATAAAGTGGGAAGTGGACTCAGAAAGCCTAAGAGGGATACACCAGAAGGCCTGTCTGGGAGGTGTCTGTTCTAAGGGCTCATCCAGACCTTCCACACCATCATCATCATCCTCTTCATCATCATAATCTTCCTCCCCCCAAATCTGGTTCATAATAGTCTTCAGGGGAATAATCCTGAACCGGAGGAACCGACCCGAATCGAACACCTACCGGAGGTGTCGGATCAGCGGAACCGAACTGAGCGATTCAACTATACTAATCACCCTGGCAATTTCTTCGCAGTTGGACAATGCAGTTCTGGATCTGAATAGGCCGATTTCTCTTTCTTTCTTTTGCTGGAACGACCCCTCAGGATCGTCTCTCTGTTTGCCTGAGGAGTCTTGCCCAGGACTGTGGGCACTCCCTCAGGTTCGGTTGGAACCCAACCAGGCTGGCCATCGGGTCAATGGACTTCTCGGCCTCCTTTTCCCTAAGCCTGCACAACCTTTTATCCGGGTGGCTTTAGGGCAATTCTTACATTTGGCAGTCTGACTCCAGGTGGTCAAAACCCAGACAATAAACACAGGTGGTGTGGAGTTCGGCCTTAGCAAAGGCCTTCCCACACTCACTGCAGTGTTGAAACCCAATGGACCCAGTTTTTCTCTTGGGTTCTCAGACAAAGCCATCCTATCACTTACCCCTTTTATGGCAACAGCCAGGTAAGACCCCTTATTGGTTCCTAACTGTGTTACGGGTGTTGGGAAAAACTATGAAACACGCTTTTTTAGAACCAATAAGGACCGTACCTCACACTAAATTCAAACTAAAGAAAAAGACACAGACAATACAGACAACCGTTCAGCCGAACCGTTGAAATACAATTTTTGCAACTTCCACAAATAAACTCAGCACTAGTCCACTACCTATGTACTTACATAGACAGACAGGGATCTGAACCAAAATAAAGAAAAAATAGCGGTATAAACCGATGTTTTAACGGACCAAACAGTTAGCAAGGAGAAATCTCCAGAGTGACTGTTCATTTAAGGGAATAAAGACTCTGACAGTTACACTTCAAAGTGCAGCAGACAGAGGTTTGAACCGAGTTCAAGCTCAACGTTCTATGCTCTGGCATAGAGTTAACTCTTTCTCTCCGAGCAGTTCAATTGCTGGGGCTAACTGCATAATGTCAGAATACAGCAAGACTTCATGTTGTTTGAAAAGATAACCATCAGGAGAAGAAGAAGGAGGAAAGCTCTAATAAGCACGGGACCTTAATCTGTAGATAGCAGTTGAAGGTGTTGGTACAGTACCATTGAATTTGCTGAATTGGCAAGTAAAACCTGCATACTGGAAATCATTTGTCTGCTTCTGGCAGCTATTGGCTTAGAAAACTATATCTGCAGTAAACCCACAAGGCTAAAGATAGTCTGTCCAGAACAGAAACAGAAACAAAAGCTTTGAGAGACTGACAGAAAAGCACTAAATTTCCATAATTAAGAACTGATTTTGGGAGCTCAGAAGCATAAGGATTTTGGAGGTCTTTTGGTAGCCATCTGCGGTATAACATTTTTAACTGTGTTCTAAGTACAGTGCATGTACTTCTGATGTGATATTTTGGTGCAAGTTTATACGATATTCTAATATTTTTTTTTAAAAAACGTTGATTGAAATTGTTTTTATTAATTGCACCAATTACACAGACTTGCAGTGTTATTTTGGAAATCAGGTTTCACTACTTTTACTTGGCATAATTAGAATTAATTAGTATTTAATAGTCATGCTTTTAAACATTCTTTTTTTATCTTTAAATGTTGACAGTACTCCCACCCAGGACCCTATGGCCATTGCCAAGACCTTCAACAAAGTATTTACTGACATGAGTGGTGTTCTACCCCTGATTTCTTTCTGCCTCCAAATACACAAACTCTCCCTAATACCCCTCCCAACAAGACCCCATTACCCCTTCTACCTTAAAATAATTACCCCATCTCAGGTCAAGAGATATAGCACCTCAGTGCTTGGCAGGTCAAAGACCAGTAATGACAGACTCGATCTAAAGCTCCTAGAACTCACACTGATGTTGTCCTTGCCCCTCACCAAAATTCTGAACTTGTACCTAGTAACTGGGAAGTTCTGACAATTATGGAAGGAGGCGGTAGTCACACCAGTTTTCAAAACGGTGATAGGGCTAACCACACTAACTATTGCCCCATTTCATTCTCCCTCCTACTGGCGAAAGTCTTGGAACACATTGTTTCGACCAGCTAGTTGAATTTCTTGACAAATGTCAGCTGCAATGCTGTCAGCAGTATGGTTTGGAAACAACATAGCACTACCACTGCTCTAGTAGAATTCACTAGTTATAGTCATAGTGCTCGGATCAGGGCTCTTGGTGGGGCCATATATTGACCTCACCAAGGCCTTTGACACTGTTAACCATGAGCTCCTCCTCGGCCAGTTATCCGCTACTTGTCTATCCCCAAATCCGTTTCCTGGTTTAGAAGCTACCTCCACGTACACTAAAAAGTCAAAATAAATGATGTCTGCTTGAACTACTGGTGTGTCACAACTGGTGTGCCCCAAGGCTCCATCCTTGGACCCCTGATTTTTAGCCTGTTTCTAAACCGGCTCCCTCTATTAGCCAGCGATCAAATATTGCTATACGCTGATGATGCTGTGCTTTATTTGAACCACTCAAACCCCATCGAGCTGGAATTATAGATGCAGGCCAATTTCCCCCAGGTAGAGAAGTGTTTTTGGACGCAAAACTGCTCCTAAACTATAAAAAACAAAGACCATGATTTTGCAATCAGTCACATTAAACACAGAAATATTTAACTACAAGTTGTCAATAACCAAAATTCCCTCTTGAGATGGTTAACCATTTTAAATATCTGGGCATAATGCTAGACAGTGCTCTTTCCTACTTTTGACACATCGACCAAGTTGCCAAAACTGCAAATGCTAAACTGGGACTACTCTATAAATACAAACCTAGCTTTACTGACGTGGCCCTGAAGATAGAAGTATCAAGCTCAGTGCTCTTAGTCATTGACTACAGCTTGGTTGTGCATGGTGGCAACCCCACGGGCTCTCAGAAGACTTAAAAGCGACCCTCAACAAGGCCTGTAGATTTGTGCTGGCACACAATGTAGTGTCCACACATGTGAACTATACACCCAAAGTAGCTGCTTAACTTAGATTGCTGAATCCGATACCAGACGTGCCTGCTCACCAAAAATCAATACTTGGAATTACACCTTCTGGAGTACGGGATCTTCTAACTCCCACAAAACTCACCCAGATGTACTAGGGGTCAAAATGACCAAACCCGAATGTCCCATTCCGGAGGACCTCACAAGGTCAAAGATCCTATGTATAGTGAGCATCTACCTGGCTCAACTCTCTCAACAAAGAACTTCTTGGAGAAGACAAACTAGGCCCATTTAAAACAAAACTTTGATCTCTACTTGCTCTCACCAGCGTCTGTGACTGTGAACCCTAACCCTTCCCCTCCACCAGTTCATTTTTCCCATCTTTGCACAGTCATTCCTCACCCTGTTATCCTCTCCACTATTCCTTCCTCTTCCTTATACCTTGTCTCCCCCATGGGCCTCCCACCATCACCCCAGGCAATTTCTGCTGATCATAGCTGGTTCTCTCTCTCTCTCTCTCTCTCTCTCTCTCTCTCTCTCTCTTACCTCACCCCTTATCCACTTTTGTCCTCTGCCTTGCTCAATCCACCTCTGCCCCTTTGCTCCATCCTCTCCCTCAATGGACTCATCTTTTTCTCTATCTGCCCCAGCCTGCCTTTTCTTTCACCCTTGCTCCAACTGCTTTTATCCCTCTCACACCTACCTCCACTCTTCACCCTCCTACTTTTGTCTCCTCCCCAGCTCTCTCTCTTCCACCCTACCTCAACCTGCCTATTCTCTACCTTCCCCAGCTTCTGCTAACTACCTCTAGTTGTCCTCCTCCAAAGCTCTTTTTATAACTGAGGTGACAGATATATCACCTTGCTTGCCTTACACTGTGACAACAGAACTGTCATTTACTCATAAACATGTTCTGGCTGAGTTAAACTTATTGGGCCAGATATTCAAACTCGCCATTCCGTGGCGCAAGCCCTAGCTGCTCCAAAAGTTGCACAGGGGTGTGGCCAGGGTGATATTCAGCGAGTTGCACTATTGTGCCAACTCCCTTTAGTCGCCCCTGGCTACAGCCACTGTGCATGGCACAGTGGAACTTGCACCACCGCAAGTGGTCAGAGGAGCATTCCATCATGTGGCGCAAGTTCCATTGCACCATGCAAACTTGCGATATTCAAAGGTAACATGCAAATGGAGCCATAATTTATGCAAGGCTCACGGGGGCCATTTGCATCTAATTACAGTCCCATTTGCATGCATTAGCATGCAGGTTCGCCGATCCCGACGACTTGCGCCTGGCGCCTGCCAGGCAGCAGCCGCGAACAACGCCTCTGCAGCCTGACTGCGGGCAGATCAGTCCCCAGCAGCCCAATCGGGCATAATGTAATCCCCCATAGCAGGCGGCAGAGTAGTCCCCCGCAGCAGCCCGATCGAGGCATAATATAACGTCCCCTCCTGCAGCAGCCCGATCGTGAGCATAACATACTGTACCCCTACCCCCTGACTAGCCCATGGGCATTCAGTAAGTCATTCCCCCCCACCCTCGACTAGCCTGATCACAGGGCAAAGCGTAATACAACCCCCAACTAGCCCGATGGCGGGCATAACTTCAACCCTGACCGCCCGATCTGGGCGCCAGCAATCTCCCACCCCCGACCTTCGGCGGGCAAACTTCCAACCCCAAAGACCAATATCCCTGGTGGTCCAGTGGACGCGAAGCCCGATCAGCAGGGCATAGGGTCAAAACCACCCCCCAAGTCCAATATCCCTGGTGATCTAGTGGGCCCCACCCCACCCGGAGCCCACCACCCCGCTCCCCGTCAGCCGACAGGCGGCAGCACCCATCCGCATGCCGCCCGCTGCCGCCAACTGACAGCTCGGTAGGGCTGCATGCCCGGTGGTTCAGAGCAAGAGCCAATGGGCATAGCTACCCTCGCACAGTCCAGATATGTGAATGAATGAATTCATTCACAGATCTGTTTACCTTATCAATGAGCTGCGCCATTGGCTCTTGCTCTAATGAGTGCGGCCTGAAACTGTCGATCGAACAATGAACAACGAGCGAAAACGAAATAGTCTCGCCGGCGAGAGCAGAATCTCCATGGGTGGAGTGAAGGCGAACCACTAGATCCCTGGGATATTGGACTTGGGAGGATTTGACTTATGCCCGCAACTGGGCCTCTTGCGGTCCACTGGACCACCAGGGATATTGGTCTTTGGGGGTTGAAGTTGCCTGTCGAGCTGGCTAGTCGGGGGTGAGGGATTGAAGATGCCCACGATCAGGCTAGTCGGCGGGGTTGTATTACGTTTTGCACCAATCGGGCTAGTCGGTGGGGTGTGTCTCTTATGCCCGCGATCAGGCTGCTCGCGGGGGAATACTCTGCCCGCCGATCGGGCTATGGGGCACGGCAAGTGGAGGACCACCCACAGGTGGCAGCCGCTGTGTTGCGCCCTGCAACATACAGCAGCTTACCTGTGGGTGGCCCTCGACTGATCCTTTTTTGGCTTAAAGTTGTGCAGGCGCAGGTAGGGGGTTGCGCCTCGATAACTCTGCACAGCCCGGCTGAATATCGGGCTGTGCAGTTTATGCATGGTTCCTCCACCTTGGTTGAGCATGCCTTCATTAGCATTGCACTGTTGCTCAGCATGATTTGGGGCTGAACTGCCCTGCTGAATGTCGAGAATGGAGCAATTTTGGACTTAAGGCAACCCTATTGTGCATGACTCAGCTCTTTGAATATTCGGCCACTGTACCTAGTCTTGCATATGATAGCTTTCTGGTGTACTGCATTCTTCTCTGTGATGTATATGTTGTCCTTCTCTCTGTATTTGTAACAATTTTGTTCTACTGTATTTCTAATGTGATGTGGAACCTCTGTAAATGAGTTCCTGATTCAAAGGTATTTTCCTAGATTGTAATAAACAATAAATAACCAAAATCTTATTACATAGAGCTTTCAGCCTTCTAGTTTTGAGTGCATTTAAACTATGCCTTATAGACAGACTTAATTCAGCACTAAATTGAATTTTTAAGCTTGTTATGCTTGATGGTTCGTTAGAGGCAGTCAGCTTTTATTACATAAACCGTATTACCATTTTACCGTATTAAGGAATATTTATTTCATGTATAGTTAGCATGTTATATCTCCTTTTTCTCAGTATAATTAGAGCTTAATTAAGGATTTGTTAAATTGTTAAAATTGTGGGACTAAGACAGATCATAAATAGAAATTTAGAGTATTTAGGGCATGCACCAAGGACACTTTGGGCCAGATACTCAAAACTTGCCCGAAGGATAAAATAGCACTGCCGGTGGGCAAACTTAGCCAGACACAAAGCAAGCTATATTCAAAAGGAATATCCTGGGGCAAACAGCTTCTGAATATAGCATGGGAATGAGGCCTGCAAACTGGGCTGGGAGTGCAGGGCAAACATAGCTCTGGAATAAGACAGCACTGAATATAGCAGCCAGGAAATGCAAACCACAACAATAACACAGTGCACAGTGACATGAGGGTAGGTAGAGGTGAACTATGTGGCCAATGTGTGTGCCGGAAAATGTGTGGACCCAGTACAGCTGCAGGCAGCAGCAGATGTGAAAGAACAGCATTCAAAACTCAGATAATATTCCCCAAACCATTAGCACCGCACTGCTTTAGTGAGCTGCTGTTTGCCTGTGTAAACACATTTGTCCGGTGCTAAGATTTGTCATATTCAAAATGACATGCAAATGAGCCTACTTAGGTAGTCCCTGGGAAAACATCCAGATTAGCATCTCATTATGCCCTGATTTGCATGCAGTTTGCCCAAGCGTTACTGCAGGGTACCACAGCTCCACCTGTGGGTGAGTCTGGAAGTACGGGGCCAACCAGGTCTGGCCACAGCTCCACCTGGAGGTCAGTCTGACAGTGCATGATAGTTGCTGCAGGCTACATGTAAGCAGTACAACATAGCACTGTGTACCCCAGGGGACTACACAGCATAGGCAAAGGCAGTGGTGGTGGTGATGCATGCAACTGTCATACTGTAGGGCATGCTACAGTACACAGCAGACACCACAGTAGCAAGGGATCCAGTAGTGTGAGGGACACAGCAATGCATATGGTGTGTAGGGGTAGTGAAGACCACTGCACTGTACACAATGACAAGCCCACCTTGCAGGTGTGTACTCCCAGTGGACATTACTGTCACACTATTGTGTGAGCCACAGATCACTGCACTTCTGGCATGGGATGCTCATAGTGACATAGGCATGGCCGGCTGTGTGTGCTGTGGCATATGTACAGCTGTGCAGTATGTGACTGGGGGGTATGTATGATGGGACAGGCACACTGGTATTGAGGTATTCCCAATACTGGCCCATGTGCACTGTGTGTCCCAGCCTTGTGGCTGCAACCAGTCTGTGGTGAGGCCTGGCCACCCATATGCCCTCCACTCAGTACCCACCATGCCCACAGTGCTGCATGTGTGTGTTGGCATCGGTTGGTCACCACAGATGTATGGTCTGCAGGTGTGTGCTGTATGGCCACACTACCATGGTGGCCCCTGGGAGCCGGGTCACCACATACTTCCTGACATGGCTAGGACTGGTGGCAGCAGTTGGCATCATTGTGGTGTCATCAGTGAGCAGCATGTTTCCTCCAAGTCTGGCATTTTCTCTGTGTAACAGTCATATGTTAGGGTTGTGCAAGGCCACGCTAAAGCAGCGTTAAAGTCATCGCAAAGGCCACAATGTCATGCACAGCTGTTTTGCCCAGGTAAAGAACAGCTTTTCCTGACTTGTAATTTGTACCGCACAATGGGTTACGCTAAGTCACGCTAAACACCTTAGCGTGGTGCTAATCGCTGAATATCCTATAGCGTCTGTATTCATGTTCAGTTTGCCCCTTGCATATGCTTATGGTTTGCCTGGCACTAATGCAGTTTGCATGCACTATTTGGCCTTTTGAATATAGCAGACCAGATGCTAATCCCACGCTAAACCCATGCAAATGGTTTGCACACCATGCAAAAGCTTTGAATATCTGGACCTTTTTCTCTTATACCCGTTAAATTATGGTTGCATAGGTGCAATTTAAAGGAAAGATACACTACTGTATTGTTCTTTATTTCAGCTAGACTATATATTCTGGAGAAAAGTCACGAATCAGACCTGAAGTGCCAGGAAGTAACCGCTTGGGCTCCTTTGCATTTATACAGTTCATTTGCCGACTTGTTTATTGCTTTCACCAGTTGCTACCTTATTTTGTGTTTTCCATATTCTGGATAGAATTGGGATCACAAGTCAAAAATTCCGTATTTCTGTATCTTACAGTCATTTAATACCTAACTATAAGGAAGGTGAAGTTTGAGAAAAGGGGATCCATAGGTAAAAGAAATGGTTATCAATGGCCTCAGTCAGCTTAAACTAGTAAGGATAGAGATATGGCAAAAACTTTGTCTCTAGACCTATCTTCACAGTCCACACAAGGTTGGAAAAAGACTTGCTAAGTATGAGTACAGAGGATCAACAGAAGTATCCCACAATGGGCACAAATGAGTTTATTCCACAAATAAACATTGGGAAGGAAAAAATAAATAGAAAAATTAAGAACAAATTTACAGAAAAAAACACGAAAGGCAGACAAAAGGCTAAAGAAAAATCTCATTTGTAACAATGTAGGGATACAAGATAAGAAAAATATATATCACCTCTTTTGATAGGGAAATAAATCTGTAATTATGGAAAGTGACAGGAACAAACCAATAATGGGGAAAAAATCTTGGAAAGGAGTAAGTTTTCAATTTACACACTTAATATAGCAAATTTGCAATCCCAACAACACGGAACTTAAGTCTAACACTGAATATATTTGAAACACAAAAGGATAACACGCGAATTAATTAAGAAAAAATTCAGATTTAAGTATTATAGATTCAAGTTGGGAAATTAATTATAGTAACCAAGAAATAAAGCTTGGATCTGCTTGGGTGGATATCACAGGACAATAAAGAGTTTGTTCTTAATGAGTATTGATCAGTTAATAAATCAAAACTAGACAATGAAAAAACAAAATTACAGGAAATGTATTTATTTATTTATTGAAATGTTTCATCAGGAGGCACATTGAACAACAAGTTGCTCATCTAGCTGTGAAGCCTGGGGAGGGTACATAGGGTTGTGAAGGATGATCAGTTACAATAGTTTGTGGGTAGTACAAACAATACAACATTGTAAGATTGTGCAACAGTTGGAACACAAGGTATTGTACAATAAATAGTAGTGGAACATTGGGTAAAATTACAACACATGTCCAAACTCATACAAAAGAACATACAAAACAGTAATAATGCTATAGAACCATTTATAGTGCATGAGTGTAACAAGAGCAGGCTTGAGGAGTACACAAGTGCTGTTGGAGGAAAAAGGATGGAGTTGGGTTGTGCACACTGGTAACCCAGAAGGGCAGGTGGGGAGGGAGAGGCAAGAACTGAATATGAGGAGAAGGGTAGCCATTTCCTGATTTTCCCCTTCAGGATGTTGAGAACCCTGCCGGGGGTTTATGGTAGGAAAGCAGAAATAGAGAACACTACAGACAAGACAATGTATAATGACTTAAAGGAGGTGAGGGTTGGACTGGAAACAACAATACTTGAAATTGGATAGGTAACAAAAACAATAAATAAAATGTAGATAATGCCAAAATAATAGCCCTAAATCAAGGCTGGCAGTATAGTTTAGAGGTTAAGAGTAACAAGCTGTGAATGAGCTTGGTACATCCAGCAGACAGACCTTGGTTTGATTCCACAACCTCAACTGCATACTGTGTGACTCTGAACAAGTCACTTAGCCTCCCCAGTGCTCCCAGGCTGCCCTGAAAACAGGCACCTGTGCCTAGTGTGCCTTACCTGGTTACCAAAGAATAAAAAAAACAGGTCTGAAACAAAATAAAGATCATAATATGTAAAGAGATAAGGAAGAGTCTATGATGCACTGTCCCACAACTTTGAGGTCAAGACAAAATCGAAATAATGAGAAATCAACACACAGCCAATCTGATACTTAGAGAGCAATTTGTGGTGGTAATAGATGGAAATTGACATAATCAAGGAAAATATAGCAATAAACAGAGCCCATATGGATGATATAATTAGAAGCTTAAATGCATTACATACCCCTAGGAATCTTCATCCAATCCATTATTGGAAACAGAGGAAGAGGAACAATAAATTTGATTAGACCAGATTTCTCTATAATTGTAATTCCAGGCTGACCAAAAAAAAAGAAAACAGGGAATTAAAAATGGAAGAAAAATAAAAATAAAAACAAGTCTACAAATTGTAGTAAAGTGGGAGAATAAAAGTCTTGGGGCAGAGGCTAGAAAGGAAAGTGATGAAAATCAATGGAGCACAGATAAAAGGACAATAACTCTAAAAGGAAGAATACAGCAACAACAAGGCAGCCTAAAGAAGAAAAGAAGACCTCCATGGCGATACTATACCAATGAAGGTGTTAAATAGTAATAACACAGATAGTAACCTAGGACACATCCTCAGTTACTACTTTATGGCTTAGAAAAGTAACAGAAGAAACAGAAAGTTCATTAAGAAATAAAATACTACAACTTCTGAAAGAGAAATGGGGTTACAAACAGAGAAAGATGATAGAAGGAAAGTTCAAAGAATGAACAATCAGGAGTACACTGAGTGTGTTGAAATCAGTTGCCACCATAATAAGGTTGCAAATTATATCTGGAGAAATAGAGGCATTTTGGACAAATAGAATCTACTTCCTGAGATGAATGGGAATGTAGAAAAGGTAAATTCCCTAAACCTATTACTGTATTTGGATTTCCTAAGCTATTCAATGAAACAAACTCCAAGTTAATCAAAGTAATATGTAACTTTTGAACACTATTATAGATATCGGACTTGGAAGAAGAGCGATAATGGATGTTCACGATGAACAAATTGACATACTCTGTAAAAATGATGAGATTATGGAAAGAAAATTTGAAATCTGGTACATTTGACCATTTGGGTATATACTGTACGTAGTAAACCAGGCTGCCTTAACAAGGAAAAATGAAGCCACAAAACATACATCTTTGAACAGAAAGAAATTGAAAAATAAAATTTCTCAAGATGGGTCTCAGGAAAAAGTTGTCAGAAAAACGCATTAAAACCTTTTGATGAAGTTCCATTGCAAAATAGATATATAAGCCTGGCAGGTTACACTGCCTGACATGCAACCAAAGCAAAATAATAAATCAAAAGAAACTGATTCTATCATTAACATTAGTGACCTAAATGAGTAAGAGGAGGAGTATGAAATATCGTTAGTTTCTTGGAACATTGCAGGCCATAATTCAAAAAACAGGATCCAGACTGGATAGAATACATGAAAAAGTTTAACATTGTTTGTATGCAAGAATATTGGCATGAAGAAACACGCAGCTCTTGCCCACCTACCTGGCACTGAACACTCTGGAGGTGACTCACTCTTCATTAGAATCACCCTTGGCAACACAAAACACCTCATGGTCAGCTGCCTCTACCACCCTCCAAAGTGGCCCTCAAGCCCTGGAAAACATTACCAAGGCCCTTGCTGATGTGATCTCCTTGGAACTCCTGATCCTGGGGACTTCAATCTCAACTGGGCACAGGACTCTGAGCTGAAACATGGGGTCTTACTACTAGATACCAACCTGGAACAAATCATCTCTGGAAAGATCAGGGCTAACTACAAAATGGGGAATCACACAACCCTTGACTGGGCTCTGGTGTCTCACCCTCCAACTTTCTATCAGCTGGTATAATGGCAGATTCTCTAGAGACCATTCACCCATCTTTTGCATCTGGAAAAATCATTCTCTCAGGGTCCCTCCTCATATACTCTCTACCCAAGACTACTCTAAATTGTCTGAAGATGCCTTCAGTGCGTGCCAGCGGCAACCTTGACTGGACCCCGATCGGCTCCTCACAACACTAGGCAAGCCTTAGAGTTCTTCCAAAACTCCTTCAGCTCTGCAGCTAACCTATTTGCCCCATTTAGGAAATTCTGAACTAGAGGAAGCTGCCATAGATGGATCACCACAGAGCTCAAATCTCTGGTGATAAACAGGGACAAGGCATGGGCGTTACAAATACTCAGGTTGCCTGCAGACATTGTGTCCTATATAAAACTATGAAATGAGTGCAAACACACCTCTAAGATGGCAAAAAGAGTATGTCAAGCTTCTCCAGCAAACTACTCTGACTAACCCTCGGTCATTCTGTTCTCATATCAATGGCCTAATAAAGGGCAGCAAGAACCCCATCTCTGGCCCTATTGAAGTCAGTGGCCTTATGTCTAATGACTGTCACAAAATTGATGCTGCCTTCAACAGTTACTTCACCAACCTTGACCACAAGCCCTGCTTTACACCCTGCCCCCTCAAAGCCCCCTGCTCTGAGACACCTTGCCCCACACAGCTGCTTTTCACTTATGATTAGTAAAGGTCAAGGAGGTACTCCCCTCTTAAAACCCTCAAAGGCAAAGGCTCTGGGGGTCCAGATGGTGTCCCCCTAAATTACTAAAGGCGGCAGCACCTGCCATTGCTCTACCCTTCACCTGGCTAATCAACCATTCCCTCCTTAAAGGTACTATACCCTATACCTGGAAACAAGCCATTGTGATCCCTATCCCCAAAGGAGGTCCTAGGAATCCGTTAGTAACTATAGGCCAATCTCACTGCTTTGTGCTCTGGCCAAGATTCAGAAAAGACTAGTATACTGTCAACTCTGTGACTACCTTGAGGCAAACTGGTTACTAGCCTCCACACAACATGGCTTTAGGCAGAACCATGGCACTGATACAGCCCTCATAAAATTCTCAACTGACATTCTAGGAGCCATGGACAAAGGACTCCCCACAGGAGCTGTTTTCATCAATCTATCCAAAGCCTTCGACCTAGTGGACCATAAACTCCTTCTATCCAAACTGGCCCCTTTGGCTTGGATCAACGTTCACTACCTAGTTTACCTGCACATATCTGGTCACTCCCAGCAGGTCAGGTGGAAGACTGCGACCTCAGATCCACTCCCCAAAGTGAGGGGTGCCTCAGGGTTCCATCCTTGTCCCCTCCTCTTCCTGCTATTAGTCAGCGATCTTAAGTCGCACAGTGGTGGCAGCTCAGTAGTTCAATACGCAGATGATGCAGTTATCTATTGGTCCACAAGCACTGGGACCCCATCTTCAAGCTGACTTTGCTAAACTAGAGTCCTGGCTCATTGAAAATAAGCTGGTTTTAAACACCTCAAAACCAAGGCAATGCTATTTGGTCAGAGAAACCTAGGTGCAGTCCATGGTACCTTGCTCCCTCTGACTTCATCCTCAGTTAGCCGCATTGAGGTTGTGAGCTCCCTCAAGTACCTGGGGCTAACCCTGGATCAAGGTTTACCCTAAAACCTCACTGAGACCAGGTAACCAAGGCTATACACACATAAACTGGGACTGCTGTACCGCCTGAATGACCAGCTCATCCCCGAGTCTAGAATTACTGTACTATTGCCAACAACCTCCTCCTTCCAACACTGACTTTTGCCCAATTTTTCAGGGGTTGGCTAAACAAGAGATGAGTAGGCTACAAGTTCTCCTACAACAAAAGTAGTTGGGTTTAGCGTCACAGTCCCACAAAGGCGGCATCACTAGAGCACCTCGTGGCCTATAATGGCCCTCCTAAATGGTCGCCTTTAGCACCCTCTGCTCTGCAATGCATATAAGCTCTTACACTGCATTCCTCCTGACAGCCTGGCCAGTCTCCTGGTTCCCAAGCACTCAGCACTTACCCTATGAACCACTGGGCATACCCTTCTAGTTAAATCCAGAGTTTGGACCACTGCCGGTAGTAAATCATTTGCCACCATGGCCCCTGCCTACAGAATAAGCTTCCTTCCCTCCTACAGGATGCCCCCTCCTTGAAAGATTCCAGAAGGGACTTCATGCTCAACTACTAGAAGCTAGTGTCTGCTCCTGTCAATGGGGGACCAACCTTAGGCCAGTTCCTACTAGCCTAGACATGCACTGAGGTATAAAGTACTACCTTCCCTCCTGATTGCTACACTCCTACACCAGCATATTCCTGTAATTGTCATCCCTGCAAACTAATATTTGCACACTGTCAGCACTGTTTATCCAAGTATTTACTCTCCTTGTATTGCTCTGCACTTGTTTCTATGTTGTACCTGTATTCCTCTATAACTAAATGTTGTACCTGTATACCTCTGTAATCAAATGCTGGACCTGTATACCTGTGTAACTAAACCAGTCGTCCCTGAAAAAGGACCTTGAGACTCAGTGAAACTGCAGGTTACCAAAATTGAATAAATAAATAAATATAAGCCTAAAGGTTATACAATTGTTAATGCCCAGGCATAGAACAAGCAAAATATGGCAGAAGGGCAGGTAAACTTATAGTTCACATTATGCTGGACAATTTTCAGAGAATTGAAAAATAGGGAAGATTTTATAGTCATCTGGATAAATACATCTCAGGTATCATTAATTATATTCTCATGTTATATCCCCAGAAAAATCAAGATATTTTAAAAAGGAGGGTGGAAAAAATGGAACAAACATTACATGTGGTCTCTATGCAATACTAGGCGGATCAAGATTTACTCACTAGAGTCTTCAATTCAAGAATAAGGAAATATGATGGGCTTTATGATGATACAACTATGAACTGGCAAAACCAACAGCTAATAATTAGAAAAGGTCATCATTGGATGGCAAAATAAATTAAAGAGGAAAAATTAATTACAATGATCAAAGCTAATGGTTTTATCCACTGAATGGTAGGATAGTGGAGATAAGAAGGGGCAAATGGAAATGACGTACCTATCTTAATTCTTGATCTTCTTGGATGAAGTCTTCACCATTCATTCATATTGCTGGGTACTATGCCAGAGGCAGTGGGACCCGACCAGGGAAAAAGTCTTCAGGAGGGTCAGCTCCAAGGTAGAACCATGCATGCATGACACCACGAGGCTGGCTTGCACCTGTATAGGCTATCTCAGCACTGACCCTCAAACCGCCTCAGTACCTTTTGACCAAGGAGGTGCAGTGTAAACTAAGCTAGAAAACACCTAACCTAATCTGGGCATAAGATCGCCGGATGACCCAGTATGAAGAGTCAATTCAACAATGTCTTCACAGCCCAGACCAATGAGGAGTGAAGATCAGAAGAAAAAATTACCTTAGTAATGTTGTTTCTTCTAATGAGTCTTACTGTATTCTGACTATTGCAGTGATCTCCAACCTTTGAACTGCCCCAGAGAACAAAGTTTACTTTCCATGCAAGGCATGGAATGCTGAGCTCGAGCATGGTTGAAGCCTCTGTTTGCTGTTGTGTGAACCTCAACCATCAGATCTTTAGAGCTATACTCACTGGGCGTTCTGTGTGGAAACTGTAAACTCACACTAGCCAACTGGCAACTAAATTTGATAAAAGGGTTTTCGGTTTCAAAGCAGAGACTCAAGTCAGGAAACCCAAAAAACAAAACACAACACACACCCAAAATAAAGGAGGGTGAGAAAAGGGCGCCTCTAGGTGCCAACATTGCTCCTTCCACCCACATCCCAAAAACCAGGTTCTGAGAGGGAGACGGGAGGGAGGTCAGAATACAGCAAGACTCCATTAGAAGAAACAACATTACTAAGGTGAGTAATTTTTTCAAACAACATGAAGTCTTGCTGTATTCTGACTATTGTAGAACTACCAAGCAGTGCCTCCATGGAGGAGGGACATAACCTACTTTGGGAATAGGCTCTGAGTACTGCTGTGCCAAGCCGAGCATCACTCCTAGCCTGGATATCCAGAGGTAATGCTTGGTGAAAGTATGGACTGTTTTCAGGTGGCTGTTGACAAATCTCTAAGATAGGAATATCCCTGGCAGCAGTCAGGGAAGCAGCTGTACCTATAGTAGAGTGAGCCCTCAGGCCTGAGGGTGGGATTCTACCAATTTTTCATAGCAGAATTGTATATAAGAGACAATCCACCTGGCAACAGATCTTTAATGGCAGGTTTTCCTTACTGACCTCTCCATAAGTGAGGAACAACTGGAGGGAGTCAAACCTGTGACCCTTGGTGCGCTCTATGTAGTAGCTAAGGGCCTTTTACGTCCAGGCTGTGCAGCCTCCTCTCTCCAGAGGTGGAATGGTCAGTGAAGAAAACAGGAAGAGACATAGACTGATTAAGGTGGAAATCTGAAACCACCTTAGGAAAAAACCTCCTGTTAGTCCTTAGAACCACTTTATCTCTATGGAAATAGATGAAATCAGGCTCCACTGACAGGGCTTGCAATTCACTGATGTGCCTCATGAAATAATGGCTACAAAAACACAGGTTTCCAAGTCAAGTACTTAAGCTCTGCAGAGGACAAAGGCTCAAAAGCAGGTTGCATAAGCTGAGCAGTGCAAACATTAAGGTCCCAAGCAGGAGCAGGGTCCCTGAAGGGAGGATTGGTGTGCAACAGTCCCTTGAAGAATTTGCAAAATACAGGATAGACTGAAAGAGAAGAGGGCTTGCCTACTGACAAAAAGCAGAAACAGCTGCCAAATGTACTTTGAGTGTACCTGGTCTGAGTCCCAAGCCATTGAGATGAACCATATAGTCCAGGACTGTAGGCAACCCAGCAGAGTCTGGAGAAATATGCTTACCAGAGCACCAACTAGTGAACCTTTTCCATTTGGAGTTGTAAGTCTTTCTGGTGGAAGGCTTTTGAGAAGCCTTTAGAATATCCAGAACACCTTGAGAGAGGTGCAGATCAGCAAACTCTAACTCTTCAAGAGCCAGGCCTTGAGATTGAATGATTTGAGATTTGGATACAAAACCCTCCCTGGGAGGATGTCAACAGGTTGTAATTCCTGGGAAGAGACAGGGGAAGGTGGACTGCTAAGGACAGCAACAGTGGGTACCAGGGCTGTCTGGCCCAGTCTGGAGTGATCAGAATCACTTTGCACGGTTGAGACCTGATCTTGACTAGCACCTTGAACAGGAGAGGAAGGGAGAAGCATACAGGAACTTCCTTCCCAATTGAGTACCAGAGCATCCAGGGGACTGAGCCCAATACTGGGGTCTGCAGCAAAGAGAGGAATTTGGTGATTGTCTGGGGCTGCAAACAGATCTATCTGTGGAGTGCCCCATCTGGAGAAAATGACCTTCAAAATTAGGGGATCTAGGGACCATTCGTGGTGGCCCTGAGATATCCTGCTGAGAGCATCCACCAGGACATTGTCCTTCCCTGGGAGGTGAACTGCTGTGAGAGAAGTTTGCAGGAATAGGCCAGAGACCACAACTTCATTGCTTCTGTGCACAAGGCCATAGACCAAGTGCCCCTTGCTTGCTGATGTACCACATTGTGGTGGTATTGTCTGTTCTGATCTGGACTACTTTGTTCTGAACAGACTTGGAAAAAGCTTTAGTGCCAGAAACACTGCTCTGAGTTCCAAGAGACTGATGTGAAGCAGAGATTCTTGAGGTGAACACAGCCCTTGGGTGGTAAGATCCCCAAGTGGGCTCCCCAGCCCAAGAGGGAGGCATCTGTGGTGAGGATTAGAGAATGAGACAGAGTCACAAAGGAACTCCTTGCCTTAAATTGTCCTGATCCTGCCACCATTGCAAAGCCTGGATCAGGGTTCAGGTCACTGGGACTAGTTTGGTCAGGGAATCCTTTCTCTGGGACCAGAAGGTTCTCAAGAGAACTGAATGTCCCTCATCTGAAATCTTGACCCCTGGACCACTGCTGTAGAGGCTGCCATGTGGCCCAGGAGCTGCAAGAAGTGCCTTGCTGGTCGAGCCACCTGAAGGGTGAAAGAAGAGGCCAGTTGTACTAGTGTCCTTGCCCTGTCCAGGGAAGGAAGGCCTTCTCTTATTGTATCCAGCTCTGCCCCTATAAAGGTGAGGAGCTGCACTGGCTCTAGAACTGACTTTGGAAGGTTTAGGAGGAAATCTAAGGAAGTGAGCAGTTGCTGAGTTATCTGAAGATATGACTTGACTTGGTCTGGAGACTGACCCACTATGAGCCAGTCATCCAGGTATGGAAAGATGGAGATCTTTCCTTAGGAAAGCAACCACTACTGCCAGGCACTTTGTGAACACCCTTGGGGCTGATGTTAGACCAAAGGGCATTGCTCTGAATTGATAGTGGCCTGAGGACAACTTGAACCTGAGGTACTTTCTGTGGGAGCACCTGATGGGAATGTGAAAATAGGCATCCTTGAGGTCCAGGGAGGCTAGGCAGTCCCCAGGCCTTAGACAGGGCAGAATTATTCCCAGAGTCACCATTTTGAATTTGGGCTTTAAAGGTGCTTGTTGAGATAGCACAGATCCAGGATGGGCCACCATTCTCCTGTCTTTTGGGGGTTAGGAAGTACCTGGAGTACAATCCTTTGCCCCTGTGTAGGTGGGAACCCTTTCTATGGCTCTGAGAGCCAAGAGGAAGAAATCTCTGCCTCTAGGGCAAGGGCCTCTGAAGGCTTTGCGGTGAAAAGGATCTGGTTCTCATCTTGGGAAATTTTTGAAGCTGAGAATGAGTCCCTGCCTTACTACTTCCAGGACCCACTTGTCTGATGTTAAAGACTTCCAGTCCTGGACAAAGTAAGCCAGTCTGCCCCTCACAGGTAGTGGAGAATCAGGGTGTCTGCTTGGCAGGTGCTTTAGGCTGAAGGGTGAAAGCAGGCCTGCTCATACCCGACTGCCTCTCTCTAAAGAACCCCTCTGAGCAAAAGCAGAAGAGGAGACCTGGGCTTGGTAAAAGGCCTATGAAGGGCCTGCCCCTGCCCCTGGAATGCTGCCTCTGAGGGTGGCTTGCCTTTCTTAGGCCTGAGCACTCCTGTAGGTGGTCCTGTACTCGTCCATCTTCTTCATGTAGTTCTCTGTCTGCTCCCCAAACAGAGAATTACCAATGACAGGAAAATCCATGACCTTAGCCTGGGTATCCTGTGACAGGCTAGTACATCTGAGCCAAGCCATCCTCCGAAGGGCCACAGATGTAGCCATGACTCTAGATGAAACATCATTGGAGTCCACAGCAGCATGAAATTGCACCTTGGATGCCTCAATCCCATCTGCAGCCACCCGCTCCAGCTCCTTGGCAAGCTGGTCAGGGGCCTGTTTAGCTACAGCCATCACAGTGTCCCGCCTGCACTTCTGGTATCTAGCTGTGTAGGCCATATAGTTAGTCTGCCTGAGTCCCAAAGATGCTGCCATGTACTGTTTCTTTGCCATGGCATCAATCCTCCTGGAGTCCTTGTCTGGGGGTGTGAAGCCAAGGGAATGTTGCCTTATCACAGGCAGCAGCCTGCACTACCCCAACATGGCTGCATTGCTGGGAAAGGAACTCCATGTCTGAGCCTGAAAAGTATACCTCTTGTCCATTCTTCTGTCCACAGGAGGTGCGGAATTAGGAGTTTTAGAATTTTAAATGTCTGTTTCCCAAAAGACTTATGGAGGGAATAGACAATCTCCTGGACTTTGGGATGTCCATCATCTCAAAAAATCAGGCTCCTCCTGATCATCTACTGCTTCTTCCATAGGAAGTTGGAGGGCTTCAGCCACTTTTTGTAAAACATAAAGTGAGAAGGAACTCAGAAAGCCTAGAAGGAAAACACCTGAAGGTCTGTCTGGAGAGATGTCCGGGTCAATAGGCACATCCAGACTTTCATAATCACCATAATCATTATCTTCATACTCTCCTCCTCCTCCTCTGGTTCATAAAATTCTTCTAAAGTATAATCTGGAACCCGGAGAACGAGCGAACCGAGCCCCTGACCGATGGTGCCAGTTCGGCGGAACCCGAGGATAGCGATTGAACTATCCTTATCGCTTGGCTATCTTATCACAGCAGTCGGAGAAAGAACTTGTGGATCAGAACTGGATGATTTATCCCTTCTTTTCTTTTACTGGAACCGACTCCTCAGAATCGGTTCTCCTTTTGCCTGAAGAAGTTTCGCCCTGGTCAGAGGGCACTCCTTCTGGTTCGGTTGGAACCGAACCGAGCTGGCCATCCGGTCAGCGGACTTCTCGCCTCCCTTTCCTCAGTCTACCTACTCTTTTATCCAGGGTAGCTTTGGGAAAACATTTACAAATTGGCAGTCTGAATTGAGGTGCTCAAACCCCAGACAATAAACACAGGTAGTGTGGGGATGAGCCTTAGCAAAGGCTTCCCCACTCACACTACAGTGTTGAAACCCATGGCCCATTTTTTTTCTTGGGTTTCTCAGACATGGCCAATCCTAAGCAAAACTTACCCTTTTTGGCAATCCTCCAGGCAAGATACCCCTGACCGTATCGGGTCTTGGAAAAAACGTAATGAAATTTGTTTTTTAGAACCGATACGGACCGTTACCACACTCTAATAAGAACAGAAGTTTTTTATAGAAACTTGATCGGTTCAAACCGAACCGATCCAATGTTTACAAGTTCCACACAGAAAACTAATATAGAAAACCTATCTAGTGCTCACGGTACCACAGACAAAGACTTAAACCAACAGGCTAGAAGCAGAAATTTGGTTGAACCGGCGAAAAAATGACACTTTAACCGACTTTTGAACAGAGTGAAGGAGAAATCTTGGAGCACTGTTCAGTGAGGGAGTAAAGAATCAGATAGTTGGGGTTCAAACAACAGCAGACAGAGGCTTCAACTGAGCTCGAGCTCAGCATTCCATGCCTTGCATGGAAAGTTAACTCTTTGTTCTCTGGGGCAGTTCAAAGGTTGGAGATCACTGCAATAGTCAGAATACAGCAAAACTTCATGTTGTTTGAAATGGAAATTACACACCTACTGTAATTCTTGATCATCTTGGACAAAGTCTCCACCACTCATTCACACTGATGGGATCTCGTCAGAGTACTAGGACCCAGCGGGAGCAAATTTTTGCAGGAGGGCGCGTCACAGATGGAGCCGTGAGGGTGGTACACGCAAGCTCTCGGCTCATGCGGCAGTGAACTTTCTCAGCGTCGACCCTCCAACCGCCTCAGTACCTTTTTTTCCGAGGAGGTGCAGCACAACAAAAACTGGACATAAGAGAGTCCAGACAGCCCGTATCAGAAGGTCAACAAAGAAGTCTTCACAGTCTAAAGACTGAGGGTGAAGACCAACAACAGAGGTGAGCTCGGGGGATGGTGGGTGGGCATGTGAATGAGTGGTGGAGACTTCGTTCAAGAAGATCAAAATTACGGTAGGTCGTAATTCCATATCTTCCTGGACATAAAGTCTCCAACACTCATTCACATGCCCACCCACCATCCCTGAGCTCATTGCGGATGTTAACTGGAGTGAAGTTGCAGCTGCCACTTCGAAGAGTGCAGTTATTCTAGATGCCCTACAGGGGCATGCCTTAGACAACTAGTACTGGAGCCCACTCAAGAGGGAGCAATATTAGACTTGATTCTCTCAAATGGAGATGGACAGAGGATTACAGATGTAGAAGTGGGTAGCCATCTGGGAACTAGCGACCATCGAACAGTATAGTTCACAATAAACACAGCAATAGAGTCAAGCCATACAAAGACAAAAGTACTGGACTTTAGGAGGGCTGACTTTGCCAAAATGGGTGAGTGCCTAAGGAATGCACTAGAAAATGGGCAGGAAGGAGGGGTGGAAGAACAATGGGGAATAATAAAACTGTCATCACAGAGGTAACGAGCCTTTGTGAAGCAAATAAACAAAACAAGACGATGTAAGAAGCCACTATGGTTCTCAAAGGAAGTGGCAGTGAAGGTTCAAGAGAAAAGAAAGCATTCAGGAAGTACAAGGAATCGCAGAAGGAGCAGGACAGAGAACTGTATCAGTTAAAGCAAAGGAGGCTGGGAAGGCAGTCAGAACAGCAAAGGCCCAAACTGAGGAAAAGATAGCCAACTCAGTTAAGAAGGGGATAAAACCATTTATAGGTGCATCAGGAGCAAAGGAAGACCAAGGGAGGGATAGTGAAGCTTAATAAAGGGAGGAAGGGTGGGCAGAGGAGACTGTGAAAAGGTAGAGATACTAAACAAATATTTTTGCTCAGTATTTACAAAGGAAGAGGAGGTACATGCAACAAACAGTAGTAACACGCTGGATACAGAAGTTGATACGGCCCATTTACAGAAGAAAAGGGTTCTGAAAGAACTCCTAAAACTGAAGGTGGACAAAGCAATGGGGCCTGATGGGATTCATCCCAGAATTCTAAAAGAACTAAGGGTAGAACTAGTGACACCACTGACTACCCTTTTAACAAATCATGGGAGGATGGGGTGGTACCCGAGGACTGGAGGAGGGCAGATGTGATCCCTTCACAAAAGTGGGAGCAAGGCAGAAGCAGGAAACTATAGACCTGTTAGTTTAACCTCAGTGATAGGGAAAATGATGGAATCACTTCTAAAGGAAAGAATTGTCGAGTATCTAGAGGCCAGAGGGCACAGGACCCTAGGCAGCATGGATTCACAGTGGGAAGGTCATGCCAGATGAATCTGATAGATTTCTTTGACTGGGTGACCAAAGTAGTAGATCAGGGAGGGCTGTGGACATGGCCTACCTAGACTTTAGCAAGGCATTTGACACAGTCCCACACAAAAGATTAATATACAAGTTAGCCAGCCTGGAGTGGGTCCCAAGATGACAGCCTGGGTAAAGAATTGGCTGGAGAATAGGACACAGAGAGTAATAGTAAATGGAGTCCACTCAGAAGAAAGGAGGGTTACTAGTGGGGTACCGCAGGGTTCAGTATTAGGACGGTCCTCTTCAATGTCTTTATAGCGACATTGCAGAAGGACTGGAAGAAAAATATGTCTCTTTGCAGATGACACTAAGATCTGCAACAGCGTTGATGCACAGGGTGGGGTGGAAAGGATGAGAAGGGACTTGGCAAGGTTAGAGGAATGGTCAAATGTATGGCAGCTTAGATTCAATGCTAAGAAGTGCAAGGTAATGCACCTGGGAAACAAAACCCAGGGAAGAGTACACAATGGGAGTGAGATACTAACAACAACAAAAATGGAGAGGGACCTGGGGTAGTCATATCAGATGACCTAAAGATGGGCAAGCAATGTGAGAGGGCAGCAAGGAGGGCTGGGGGATACTGGGATGCATAGGAGAGGCATCACCAGTAGAAAACAAAGTTATTATCCCTCTGTACAGACAGCTGGTGAGACCCCATCTGGAGTACTGTGTGCAGTTCTGGAGACCCAATCTCCGCAAAGACATAGACAGGATGGAAGCTGTCCAGAGGAGGGCATCTAAAATGGTGCAGGGTCTGCAACCGGAAGACATATGAAGAGAGACTAAGGAGCTTAATATGTATAGCCTCCGAGGAAAGGAGGGAGGGGTACATGATAGAAACTTTCAAGTACCTCAAGGGAATCAACAAAGTCCAAGAGGGTAGCATCTTTCAAAAAAAGTGTGCAAGAACAAGAGGCACAATTTGAAGATAGAGGGGCGCTCAGAGGTAATTTAAAGAAGTATTTTTTCACAGAGAGGTTGTGGATGCATGGACGCCTTCCAGAGGAGGTTGTGGAGTCAAAATCAGTGGTGGAATTCAAGCATGCATGGGATAGTCATAAGGCAGTTCTGGGGGTGGGGTAGGAAGAAGTAGGCTGCTGGTTAACTAGGATCTGCAGCTATCCAGTAGGTAGGAAATGGGCAGACTGGGTGGGCCAAGCGGTCCTTATCTGCCGTCAAATTCTATGTTTCTATGTTTCTATTCACACTGATGGGAGAGTACCGAGCTAATCATCCCCAAGAGGGCGGCAGAAGAGACCAAGAGCTCACAATTTTAGGACAGAAGTCCATTAAGGATGGTTCTGCCAAATGAGAGATGTCATCTGGCATGGATATCCAGGGCATAGTGCTCGATGAAAGTATGCACTGAGCTCCAGGTAGCTGCATTGCAAATATCTGCAATGGATACGTTGCAGATTTCTGCCAGGGATGCCGTGACTGCTCTGGTAGAGTGGTGCACTCTTCCCTACAGCTTAACCTGTGCCATGGAATAACAGTAGCGAAAGCATGCCACCAGCCATGCTGAAATGCATCTGATAGTGATAGGCTGACCCAGCTGGGTCTCGCTGAAGGAAACAAAAAGTTGTTGAGCTTTGTGAATGTCTTTTGTTCTAGCTAGATAGAAATGCAGAGCTCTTTTGACATCCAAAGAATGAAGGTACGCTCTCCCTCATTTTGGAAGTTTGCAAAGTAAATAGGTAGGACTAAAGGTTGGTTTAGATTGAATTCTGAAACAACCTTAGGGAGAAACTTAGGACGGGTCCTAAGAACTACTCTGTCCTTATGAAACACAGTATATGGAGGGTCTGTGACTATGGCATGTATTGCAGATACCCTGCGGGCTGAGGTAATGGACACCAGTAAGGCCGTTTTCCAAGTGAGAAATTTCAGATCACAGATAGCTAGAGGCTCAAAAGGCTTTCGAGTGAGCATGTCTAGTACAAGATTAATGTCCCATGCTGCCACTGGACGTCTGATAGGAGGTCTGGTATGCAGAATACCCTTAAGTAACCTCTTAACTACAAGTAACTGAGCTAGTGATAGGAAAGTACTCACTCATGATAGGCTGATATGGCACAAAGGTGAACTTCGACTGTAGAGTATTGTAGACCTGAATTTGAGAGGTCTAAAAGGTACTCTAGAACATTATTTGGTGGGCAGGAAAAGGATTCAAAGAGGATCTTGCACACCAGAGAGAAAATCGCTTCCATTTGGCTGTATAAGTTTTCTAGTGGCTGGCTTACGCGCAGCCAAAAGAATATCTGAGACTCCACGAGACATTGAACCTGTTTACTTCCATCTCTTCAGGAGCCAAGTCTGAAGGTGAAGCGACCTCAGATTGGGATGGACCACAGGCCCCTGAGTCAGAAGGTTCTTCTGAAGGGGATGCGCTTTCGGAGGGTTTCAATATGCTGTTAAGTAACAGAAACCATATCTGTCGAGGCCAGAAGGGCCAATGAGGATCATTTTGTTCCCTGTGACTCACACTTGAGAAGTACCTCTGAATTAGAGGAAGAGGAGGAAAGGCGTATAGAAAGCATTTTGTCCACTGCAGCCTGAACGCATCCTGACAGAAAATGCCAAGCCCTGGATTTCTGGAGCAGAAGAGAGTCAGTTTTGTGTTGGTGGGGATGCAAAAGGTCAAGGTCTGGAGTTCCCCACTCTGTGAATAATGACTGAACTACGGTTGAGTCTAGAGACCACTCATGAGGACTTGTCTCCGTTCTGCTGAGATGGTCTGCCAGTTGTTTGCACTCCGGCAGGTAGACCACCTGAATTAGAGCCTTGTGCTCTAGACACCATTCCCACACTCTCATTGCTTCCCTGCATAAAGGGTAAGTGTGTGCACCACCCTGCTTGTTGATGTAATGCATCACTGCTTTGATGTCCGTTTGAAGGAGAATGTTCTTGTGATAGAGAATGTCCTTCAAAGCCTGGACTGCATAAAGGACAGCTCTCATTTCTGAGACATTTATGTGAAGCTAGGACTCATCCTGAGTCCACGTACCTTGGTGTGGAGATTCTGTTAGTGAGCTCCCCACCCCATCAGGGACCATCCATGATAATTGAAATCTGATGATCCAGGGGAGCAAAGGATACCATTCAGAAGATTGTCCTCTTGTGACCACCAAGTGAGTGACCTCTTCAGAGGTTCTGTCACGTTGATGAGAAAGAACTGAGGATGAGTGGTTGGGGACCACTGAGTACTGAGCATCCATTGAGAGGTTCTCATGTGGAGGCGCATGGAGTAGTGAACACCGAGGATGCCATGAGACCCGGCATCCGTTGCATCAAGATAGCCCGAACCGAGTTGTTCTCTGATGTATCAGGCCATCTGTAGGATATCGCTCCTTCTGTCCTCTGGTAGAAAAGCTTTCACACAGGAGGTGTCCAGAAAAGTTCCTATGAAAGGAGCTTCTGGGAGGGCTGCAACTGCGACTTCTTGAAATTTAGCAGGACTCCATGGATGTGAGAAAGTCGAGGCCATGGCTATGGTGTCAGTGTTCCTGCTTGGAAGGGCTTGCTAGAAGCCAGTCATCCAGATATGGGAACACTTGAATTTCAATCTTTCTGAGGTGCGCTGAGAGAATTGCACAACACTTTGTAAAGACTCGCGGCACCAAGATAGCCCAAAGTGCAGGATTCTGAACTGAAAATGCTGGCCCAAAGTCACAAACTGTAGGTATTTGTGATGCTTTGGGTGGATATGAATATGCTGGTACACATCCTGAATGTCCAGTGAGGTTAACCAGTCATGCTGATGAAGCAAAGGCAACAGGGTTCCTAGCGAAATCATTTTGAACTTTCCTTAGGGAGAAATTTATTCAATTGTCTGAGGTCCAAAATGGGGTGCATGCCCCAGTTTTCTTTGGAACCAGAAAGTAATGGGAGTAGAACCCTTTGTTCCGTTGATCCAGCGGAACCATTTCTACTGCCCTGTTGTTCAGAAGGCCTTGTATCTCGGAGCGAGAAGCTCTGACTGAAAAACTGACAACCTGGGCTGTTGCTTGGGGATGATCCAGAGGGGCCTCTAAAGACTGAGGGAATACCCCTCACGGATTATTCAGAGGACCCATTTGTCTGATGTTATGGACTTCCACTGGTTGTAAAAGTGAGTCAGATGACCTCCAACCACTGAGAAAGAGTCCCCTCAGGCAGCTGAGGTGAGACTTGGGCCAGAAACTCAGAAGGTGGCACTGGGTGCTTGGGCTCTTGTGCTTTCTGTTGCATTTTCTTTTGAGGTTGTGGGGCTTGATTTTTATTAAACCCTCTCCTGCCCTTACCTCGAAAGGACTGACAGTTGTGAAATTGATGCTTATTAACACTCCCACCCGAGAAGCGGGGAACAGGTCGAGCCAATTTAATGGCAGACCTAGTCTTTTGTGTGGCCTCTAGAGCTTGCTCTACTTGAGGACCGAAGAGATACATACTGTTGAAGGGTAATACCATGACCTGTTGCTGGTCACCATTCGTGAAACCCAAAGTGCGTGCCAAGAGTGATGGTGGGTACAAATGCCTACCGCCGCCACTTGGGAGGCAGTATTGAATGCATTCATAGCTGCTTTAACCTGCTGGTTATTGGACTCAATACCCCTGTTTATGGTTTGAAGAAGCTCTGAATTAATGTCCAACTCGGTAGAGCTTCTACCATTTGTTTGAGTGAATGCCAAAGAACATAATCATATTGAGAGAAATAACCCTGGTAGCTGGCAATACACATACCAAGGGTGGATGCAGCAAAGACTCTTACCTAAAGTATCTATCTTATGAGATACTTTGTTTATAGGTCAGGCTGTAGTAGCCTGAGGAAGGATGACCTTATCATTCTCTGCCAAGACCACAATAGGGTCCACAAAGGCTTGGGAGGCCAAAATGGTCGATCTTGGCAGCAGCATACTTTCTTTCTATGGACTTAGCCACAGAAGAAATGAGGCGGGATTATTCCATACCATTTGAGAAAGCATCTCAAAGGAAGGCTGTACCGGGGAGTTAAATCCATAGAGATCTCCAGGACTTGAAGGTATTGGAGCCTTAAAAGCTTCCCATGATCGATATCTGTAGTCTGGAGGAAAGAGTGGAATTCAAATTTTCAGCAGAAACTTAAATGAAAGGTCCTCGACCACAGGCTCTGCAACAGGATTAGCCCTGTTCCTTCCACATCATCACCCAGCCTAAGGTCTGGGTCAGGCTCAATATCATCTCCTGACAGCCCAAGAGGGACTGCATGGACAGGAAAGGAATGAAAATCAGCAGGAAAAGTCAGAGTCGAGGAGTTCTGAATACTGGAAGACATCACCCCAAGCCTCGGCACCGAGAAACAGCATGGGCGCAGACAAAGCCCTCGGCGAGTGTGGCACTGACAAACCGCATGGCACCGGGATGGTGCCAACGTACTCGCGGTCCCAAGGATGGTGCCGACCGCACGGCACCAAGGATGGTGCCGAGCGACCTATCAATGCCAAAGGAGCCGAAACCAACACAGGGCTCCAAAACTAGGATTTGAGGGGAAAGAAGGAAGAATACCAGGAGATAGTGGCATCGGTGTGGCCATGTGAGGGCACCTGAGCATGGAGCTGATGGCACCGAAGAAGGCACTGCACGACTAGGGAGGCCCAACCACCCTACCCAATCCCTAAGGCTGGAGTGACTGGGCCAGGCAGCTAGACCAACCTCTGAGCCCACTGCTCCATCAAAGCAGCCCACTGATGAAACTGCTCATCCGAAGCCCTACAAGAAGGTAGGGAAGGGTTCCAATGTCGATGAGGTCAGTGACCAGAAATAGAAACCAGTGACTCCAGAGGAGACTGGCAACTGACCCCAATGACCGACCGTTGATGCACTGACATACCAGAGGATGACCTCGAGTGATGCCTCCTCTTTTGACCTGTGAGCCGAGGAAGAGCTCGAGGCTGAATGGTGCGAGAATGCAACTTATTTCTTTTATGCTTTCAGGAAGACCACCCCTCTCCCTGGACATTGGACCGTCCATTGTCAGGCAGCCTTCTGGAGAGGGTGGCAGACCGACCCAGCCTGGCTGACTGAACAGCTTTCATGTGAAGTCTCCGTACCGTCACCTGACCTGCTCATGGTCGACTCCGTCAATGTAGGCTGAGACTTCTTTCTTAGATAAGAACAATTTACAGAAAGCAGTACTTCTTCAAGATATACTACAAAATAATAAACTGAAAACTATGCTGCTAGTTTGAAGTTTGACTCCGAGAGGCAGTGACATCATCACTATAGTGCACTCAACGGTGGGAAAAAGGAACTGAGGCGGTTGGAGGTTGGCCTGGAGATAGTCATTGCCACACGAGCCGAGGCTCATGGCGTGCTCCTCACGGCTCCATCTCTGGCGCTGGCCTTCCTGCAAAAGTTTGCTCCCGCTGGGTCCTAGCACCTCTGGTGTAGATCCCATCAGTGTGAATGAGTGGTGGAGACTTTATGTGCAGGAAGATCAGGATGAGTGAGCTCGGGGATGGTGGGTGTTTGTATGAATGAATGGTGAAGACTTTGGCCAAGAAGATCAAGAATTATGGTAGGTATGTGATTTCCATATCCTCCTAGACTTAAAGTCTTTACCATTCCTTCATTCATACTGCTGGGTGAGTACCAAGTAAAACCAATCCCCGAACGGGGGTGGCAGGAGATAGAGCTTGCTTAGGACAGAATTCCATTAAGGACTGTCCTGCCAAAGTAAATGTTCTGTCTGGCATGGACATCTAGAGCATAGTGCTTCATAAAGGTATGCACTGAGCTCCAAGTAGCCACTTGCAAATCTCTGCAATGGGCACATTATGGATCACTTCAGGGATGCTGCCACTGCTCTGGTAGAGTGGGCGTAGATCCAGCCATCCTCCAGCTTGATTTGCGCCATTGAGTAGCAATGTCGAAGGCATGCCACTATCAAAGCAGAAATACATCTAATGGCCACTGGCTGGCCAGCTGGACCATGCTGAATGATACAAAGAGTTGCTTGGATTTGAGAATCTCCCCTGTTCTGTTGGTGTAGAATCGTAAAGTCCTCTTGACACCCAGAAAGTGAAGGGTGTGTTCTTCTCCATTCTGTAAGTTAGCAAAATAAGTGGGGAGAACCAAGGGCTGACTGAGGTGAAAATCCAAAACCATCTTGGGTGAGTACCAAGTATCACCTTATCCTTGTGAAAGACAGTATCACGGGGGTCTGTGACCAAGGCATGTATTTCAGAGGCGCTGTGGCGGAAGTAATGGCCGGAAGGCAGTCTTCCAGGTCAGAAACTTCAAGTCACAGGTGGCTAGAGGCTCAAAAGATTTATGAGTGAGCATATCTAGCATGAGGTTAATATCCTCGCGACCACCAGTTTCCTGACTGGGGGTCTAGTGTGCAGGATGTCCTTGAGGAATCTCTTGACTAGTGGTAACTGAGCCAGTGTCATGTTCTGTACTAGCTCATGATAGGCGGAAATCATGCAGAGGTGTACCTTCACTGTAGAGTACTACAGTCATGCAATTGACAGGTCTAAGAGGTACTCAATACTTTATTGGTGGGCATTAGAAAGGGTCCAGAAGGGACTTTGCACTAAATTAAGAAAAGCTTCAATTTCACCACATGTCTTCTTGGTGGAGGGTTTATGCACTGCCAAGAGAATTTCTGAGATTCTCTGTGAAACCTTAAACCTACCCACTTCTATCTCCTCAGGAGCCAGGTATGGAGATGAAAAGAGTGCAGGTTGGGATGGACCAAAGGCCCCTGTGTTAGGAGGTCCATGCACAGAGGAAGTTGCCTCAGAGGGACTTCCAACAATCTGTTGATCAATGGAAACCATATCTGTAGAGGCCAGTATGGGGTGATTAGAATCATCCTGCCACCCTGTGCCTCCAATTTGAGCAGTACCCTCTGAACTAAGGGAAGGGAGAAATGCATACAGAAAATGTCTTGTCTACTGCAGTCTGAATGCATCCAGACAGAATGTGCCAGGTTCTGGATTTCTGAAGCAGAACAGAGGCAGTTTTGTGTTGAGTGGAGATGCAAAGAGGTCCAGGTCTGGACTGCCCCTCTCGTTTAATTGCAATTGCATGACATCTGGTGTGAGTGACCATTCATGTGGATCTGCCTCCATCCTGCTGAGGTGATCTGCTAATTTGTTTTGAGTTCCTGGCAGGCAGACTGCCTGAATCAGCTCATCATGCTCAAGACACCACTCCCACACCCATATGGCCTCCCTGCACAGAGGGTAGGAGTACACTCCACCCTGCTTGTTTTGAAATTCTCTTTTATTGGTTTCCAACTGTTATTACATCAGATTGGTAAATATCACCTGAACATGATACAGAGATTCAGTATAGCCGGACATAGACCATCACATGAAAAACAGAGAAAGAATAATAAAAACCTCCCCCACTCCACCCTGCTTGTTGACGTAGTACATCATAGCCTTGTTGTTCATCTGAAGAAGAATTACTTTGTGACAGAGGATATCCTTCCAGGCTTGAACAGCATACAGGACAGCTCTCATTTTCAGAACATTTATGTGCAGATGAGACTCCTCCTGACTCCACGCTACCTGACAGTGGCGATCTTGGCAGTGAGCTCCCCAACTTATCAGAGATGCAACTGTGGTGATGGTGTCTGAGATTCTAGTGGGCAAAGGGTAGACCCTGAAGAAGCTTGTCTTGCTGACTCCACCATACACGTGATCTTGTCAAAGGCTCTGTCACTTTTATGTGGAAGGACTGTGGATGCATAGTCAGTGACCACTATGTGCTGAGCATCCATTGTGTAGTCCTCATGTGTAGACAGGCTAGATGCACCGTGAACATGGATGATGCCATGAGGCCCAACATCCGCTGCATTGAAAGAGCTCAAACAGAGTTGTTCTCCTGATAAAGCAAGCTATCTGGAGAATGTCATTCCTTCTGTCCTCCAGAAGGAAAGCCCTCACCCTGGAGGTATCCAGGTGTGCGCCTATGAAGAGAAGCTGCTGGGAGGGTTGATGCTGGGATTTTTCCTGATTCAGAAAAACTCCCATGGGTGTGAGGAACTGAGAGTCCATGCAACTGCTTCCTGTGTCTCCTGCCTGGATGGGCTTGCTAGAGCCAATCATCCAGGTAAGTGAAGACTTGAATGCCATGTTTTCTGAGATGGGCCACAAGAACTGCAAAACACTTTGCAAAGACTTGAGGTACTGAAGAGATCCCAAACGGCAGGACTCGGAATTGATAGTGCTGACCCAGGGCCACAAAACAGAGATATTTGTGGTGACTTGGGTTCACTGGGACCCGCTGGTAGGCTTCCTGCATATTCAGGGATTCCAGCCAGTCATACTGATGAATCAGCGGTAGTAGCATTCCTAGGAGATCATACTGAACTTCTCCCTGAACAAGTACTTGTTTAACTTTCTGAGGTCAGAATTGAGCACATGCCACCTGTCTTCTTTGGAACGAGGAAGTAATGGGAGTAAAATCCTGTGTTGCACTCTGCCCAGGAACAACTTCTACTGACCTGTTCCTGAGGAGGCCCTGTATCTCAAAAGTAAGAAGGTCTGACTGAGCTGTGGACAGACTGTGCTGCCGCTTGGGTGGAAGATCAGGGATCTCTATGAAATTTAGAGAATATCCTCTCGGATAATCCTGAGGTTCCATTTGTCCATTGTGATGGACTTCCACTGGTTATAAAACTGAGTCAGTAGCAGTGTCCACCTGGGGCCGCTGAAGTGGAACCTGGGCCAGATTTTCAGAGGGTGGCACTGGGCACTTTGGGCCCTGTGCCTTTTGTTGTATTTTCTTTTGCAGCTGAGGAGTTTGGTTTCTATTAAAGGCTCCTCAGCCTTTACCTTGAAAGGACTGCCTGTTACAAAATTTTAGATGGTTTCCGCCCCTTTGAGGGGTCACAGGAGCTGGCCTGGCTGTTTTAATGATAGTCCTGGTTTTTCTGAGTGGCCTCCAGCACTTGCTCAACTTGGAGGCCGAACAGGTAAACACTGTCAAGGGACATTCATCACCTGCTCTTGAGCATCGGGTGCTGCCTGATACAGATCCCAGCAGCAGCTGCCCTAGCCACTGTATCATAGGCATCCATAGAAGCCTTTAGCAGATGATTATTGGATTCTATGCCCTGAAAATAGTCTGGAGAAGCTCCATGTTAATCTCAGACTCTGGGAGGGTGTTGAATATAGATTTAAGAGTGTTCCACAGGGTGTACTTGTACTGAGAGAAATGACCCTGGTAACTAGCAATACACATGCCAAGGTTGCTACTGCAAATGCCCTTTTCCCCAAAGTGTCAATTTTGTGAGATTCCTTATTTATAGGTTGTGCTGTGGACTTCTGAGGGAGGATGGCTTTATTGTTCTCTACAAGCAGTACAAGAGCATCTGCTATAGGCTGTGAAGCCAGGATAGGTCTGTCTTTGTGGGGAGGGCATACTTCCTATCTATGGGCTTGACCACAGAAGGGATTAATGCTGACCTGTCCCACACTGCTTGAGACAGAGTCTCAAAGGAGGGGTACTGGTGGAAGTAAGGTTAACAGGAATGTTAGGGATATGAAGGAACTCAAGACATAAAAGTCTGCCTGGGTCCACAGAGGAAGTCTGTAGGGCTGGGGTTGACCCCACATTCCTGAGGAGTGATTGGAAAGAAAGGTCTTCAACCAAGGGTTCAGCTGACATAGAAGGCTTGCTTTCCAGTGCATAAAATGAGTCATCCTCCACATCATCAGACAAAAGCAGGTCAGGGTCTGACTCATCATGTTCCACTTCTACCCAGGAAAAGAACACTGAAGGCAGGTCTAGGCCAGGTAAACATGGGAGATGACAACACCGGATCATCATCGAGGACCCCAGCACTGCACGTGGCCCCACCAACAATGCTGCACTTGGCACCGCACTCAATACCGCACCGCACGCATGTCAAATCTGATGCCACTTGCAGTGCTGACTCCCACCACTGGTGCCGCATGCAGCACCAAGTCCCAACCCCATTTGCGACATTGCCAAAGGTTGCAGCATCACCGGCGAACCTCTGCCAGACCCAAAAGAAAGGGAGAGGAAGTTTTACCTGCAGGTAGCAAAGTGAGGGGTAAGGCACGGAGTTGATGGCATTGGCAATGGAGAAGGCACAGTACGCACATCCTTACCCGCTGCCCCAGACGGAGCCCAGCGGCCCAAGACCAAGGTTCAGGAACTGGGTACATCAGCAAGAGTAACCAGGACAGATGCCACACCCACAGTTCTATAAGAGGGGCCAAGTGATGAAACTGCTCACTGGAAGGACCATCAGAGGACAGATAGGGGCTTGGTGTTGGAAGTCTCAGCCATTAAGAGCAGGGACCACTGGAGACTTCAAAGGGGTCAGGGTGGGCCTACTGCTCTCCACTATTGAAGATTCCCTATCAGACCCTACGAGGGCAACCTCTAGCTCTACCGTTTCTTCTTCATCCAATGGGAAGAAGGAAAACTCAAGGCTGAGCAGTGCTGGGGGCCCCAACCAGGATGGGAACAAGCCCACTTCTTTTGTGCTTTCAGGAGGACTGTCCTCCCTTATGAGCACCGGACTGCTTGTGGTTGGACCCCCGGCAAAGGGCAGTGGACCAGACACAGCTCCACTGCCAGAACAGATTTTCAGTGAAGTCTCCCTACCATCACGGTAACATCCATGGTCAACTCCATCAATAGCAGGAGAGAATTTCTTCTTCTTTTTCTCCTTTTCTTAAATAAAACAAGAAACAATACTAAACAGCTAAAACTAATCAAAACTAAATGACTATAAGTTGCTGTCATATAGACATGAAGATCTGACTTCCAGTGGGCGAGCAACATCGTCACTGAAGTCACGCGATGCTGGGAAAAAAAGGAACTGGGGCAGTTGGAGGGTCCATGTTGAGATAGCCTACACAGGTGTGAGTCTGCCCTGTGGTGCCATGCATGCTCAGTCCTACCTCAGAGCCAACCCTCCTGAAGATTTTGGTTCCCGCTGGGTCCTAGTGCCTCCATAGTAGTACCCAGAAGTATGAATGAATGAATAATGAAGACTTTAAGTCCAGGAAGATCCAACATTTCTGTCATCTAGATGTTCTACAGTATTGGACTTAGAACTTTGGAGAGGACCCCAGAATTTTAGGAAAATGATAATATGTGAGAAACAGGAAGTGACCATTTGCTGGTAGTACTCTATGCTTAGAAAGTATATCCTAATAATAGCATAAAAAATAATAAAAAAACAGGAAGGAATTGAAAAATATATAAAAAGGATAATTTGGGTGGAATCCTTAGAACAACAGATAACACATAATATTAACATTTTCTCTCTAATCATGTAAATTTAATATGTTGACAAACAAAATGTTTAATGCCATATTGGTCCTAGTAAGAACAAATCCAGAACAAATGGTTTAATACCTTTATTGGACCAACAAGGATATTACAAAAAGAACAAAGAGCTTCAGCTTTAGACCAACAAGTCCTTCATCAGAAGCATAATGAGAGTTATTTAGAAAATTCTATATTATTAACACTTAGACCAGGCAGAAAAAATAGAAATAATTTTCATTGGTTTAAAACAGGCCTTCAGAAATAATTAAAGTGACACTGGAGAGCTTGAATATCTATAGTGATTTCAGCTGAACCAAACTTAAAGGTTAAAGGTTGTTTAAAGATAACAGTAGGCAGAGAAGTTACTGGGCCAGATATTTCAAAACTTTGCGCTGGGCAAAAACCATTTGTGCAGGTTTAGTGCGGGATTAGCCTTGGTCTGCCATATTCAAAGGCCAAATAGCGCCCAGGCAAACTGCATTAGCGGCGGGGCAAAAATTATAATGTATGCAAGGGGCAAGCAGCACTGAATACAGGCACAATGCTATATTCAGCGACTAGCGCCTAAGTGGTTTCTTGTGACTTAGCGTGACACTTAGCAAGGGTGCACATTACACGTTTTGGTGGAAAAGCTGGTCTTAATCCTGCAGCAATCAGTTTGCGCCGACATTATGGCTTTATGCTGCGTTTGCGTGCCGGTTTACGCGGGTTTTGCGCCGACCCTAACAAATAAATATGACACATAGATAAAGCCAAACATAGAGGAAGCATGTTGCTAACTGATGGCATCACAATGATGCCATCATCTGTCACCAGTCCCAGCCATGCCAGGCAGTAAGTGGTGACCCTGCCACCAGTGGACAGCATGGCAGTGTGGCCACACAGCACACACCTGTGGACCACACTTCCATGGACACCTACAGATGCCAGCACACACATGCAGCACTGCGGGCATGGAGGATGTTGAGGGGCATATATGGGTGGCGAGGCTGTGCTACAGATCGGGTGTGGCCACAAGGCTGGGACACATCATGCAGTGTACATGGGTCAGTATTGGGAATACCCCAACACCAGTGTGCCTTTCGGATAATATATGCCCCCCGGCCACATACCTCACAGCTGTACAACTGCCATAGCCCACAAAGCCAGAAATGTACATGTCACTGTGAGCATCCATGCCACAGGTGCAGCATCTGTGGGTCACACAACAGCGTAACAGTAATGTCCAGTGTCAGAAAACATCCGCAGGTTGGGCCGCCACTGTGTATAGTGCAGTCATCATCACTGCCCTACACACCATAGGCATTGCTGTGTCCACGACTACTGGCCCCTTGCTACTGTAGTTTCTGCTGTGCACTGTAGCATGCCCTACAATGTGACAGTTGCATGCAGCACCACCACCACCTGTGCCTATGGTGTCCTGTCCCTGGGGTATAATATACTATGCTATGCTGTACTGTTTACATGTAGCCTGCAGCTATCATCATGCACTGCCAGACTGACCTACAGGTGGAGCTGCGGTTGGACCTGGTCAGCCCCTGTACTTCCAGACTGACCTACAGGTGGCTCTGTGGGACTCTGCAGTAACGCTGGGCAAACTGCATGCAAATCAGGGTATAATGAGATACTAATCTGGTTGTTTGCCCAGAGACTACGTAAGTAGGCTCATTTGCATGGCACTTTGAATATGGCACATTTTAGCCCTGGCTAACTGCTTAGCCCGCTGGCTAATGTGTTAGCACGCGCCAACGGCACGGGAATATTATACAGTTTTGATCACTGTTCTTTCACATCTGCTGCTTCCTGCAGCTGTACTGAGTCCATGCATTTGCTGGCACACACATTAGCCACGTAGTTCATCTGTACCTGCCCTCATGTTGCTGTGTACTGTGTTGTTGTGGGTTGCACTTCCTGGTTGCTTTATTCAGTGCTGTCTTATTCCAGGGCTATTTTGCCCTGCACTCCCAGCCCAGTTTGCATGGCCTCATTACCATGCCATATTCGGAAGCTGTTTGCCCTGGGCCATTCCTTTTGAATATAGCGTGCTCGTGCTCCGGCTAAGTTTGCCCACTGGGCAGTGCTAATTTTGCCCGGGCAAAGTTTTGAATATCTGGCCCACTATGTATTAGTCTAATGGATAAAAAACCTTCAGAAATTCTGCTCACTAAATTACATGTCAAGTGAAGGGAACCTCCCAAAGACACATATTTCATAAGAGAAGCCACAGTACATCACTCTGCTCAGAACAGAACCTTAGATAATGAGATGACCCTCAAGAAAACATCTGCATGCTAAAATGTAACATAGAACCAAGTAAAACAATAATAAAAAAATGAGCTCCAAACTTACAACATCAGAAATTATCTTTATATGGCATATAGAGTGATGAAAAGATGTATACCCAAAGTGAGTAAGTGTATCACACTGATGACAGTACAACTGGCTGGAGATATATTACCAACATATTCTCAATAAACTATTATGTTAAGACCTTGTTGTAACAATATTTTATACATGATAATATCACAATTGTCAGTGTAAGTGGCAGATAAAAAGTGCTAATCAGGACCTCCAAGAAACAGACTATGCAGTCTGATATGTACAGATTTCAAGAAATTATCAGTGTATAATCGAAATAATACATATATAGAAACAGTCCAAGGAATCTAAACACAAATTCTTAGGAATTACTCCCCCGTGGGGAAAAGTAACTAAAATTAAATATATGTACATGAATCCTAATAACCATCAATTAAGCACATCACTACAACAGTTACCAAAAAATGAAATTACACCTGTCATGAACCCACAAGTAAATGAGACGTGTCCTAATAAGTATAGAGTGTAAAACATTACAATATATACTCAAGTTACAGAACTAGCAGAAGGAAATAAATATCCACTCTAATATGAGTCCAGAGTCCTAGTCACAATGACAACATAATGTCATGTACCTGAACATGTTTACCTCAATATCCCCACAATATTCACATCCACTATACCCACATAACCATCCACCCCAAATGCCCATATTAAAAATTCAATGTGCCACACTTCTTCTACCCTCACAACACACACATAAACATACCACTACCCCACACACAGATATACCCACACACCTAAGGTTCATACTAAGGTTGTGGAAAGAGCAAGAGGGCATTAGCCCATAACACTCTTATACTAAGCCAAAGGATAATATGATAAAACAAATCCAGTACTAATTAGTTGATCAAGCCTATATTTAAACATTTTTTATTTTCACTAATAATAACATAATAGGCAGATTATTGCAGGGACCCATGTTCTTAATGTAAAATTATGTTGTCAACTTTATGTCTAAATGGATTCCTTATTAATTGTAAAGGGTGACCTCTGACATTGTATGAATGATCTTTAAACTGTAAATCTAATTCAGTCATGAGAACAGGATCCTAAATTATGTCTCTAAGACAATGAGTAGATAAAGAGATTAGATTTAGGGTCTGTAAACGATCAGTATATGATTAATTTTTAGACCAGATATTTTCTTTGTAAATGGTCTTTGAACATTCTCCAGTGAGTTACTAATACATTTTTAAATGGAGACCACAGTTGAGCAGCATACTCCAAATGTGGTCTAACAGAGATTTATACAGGGGACAAGAACCTCAGATTTACATAATCTAATATTATGTAAATTAGACCAAACTACACTATTGGACTTATTAATAATGTCATGAATGTGCTTATTATAAGACATATCATTAGAGATACTAATACCCAGATCATTTTCATCAGAAGAACTGGCAAGGTTAGTTCTATACAGTTGGTATATATAATTTAAGTTGTTAGGACCCAGATGCATGACTTTACACTTATCTAGGTTCAGCTTCATACCCCACTTATCTACTCAAGATGTAATAATATCCAAATCATTTTGAATAATGATAGATTGTGTGGTATCTAGACAAGGACCACCAATTTTAACATCATCAGTATATTTGATAGAGATAGACTGGCATTCATCAGTCATATCGAGCAATAAGCCTGAAAAACAAGGGCCCAACACAGAGCCTTGTGGGACCCCGTTAGACACATAGCCTACTTCAGAACTAAATCCATCAATAACAACACACTCTGTCCTATCCTGCAACCAGTTACTGATCCAATTAATAATATAACAATTAATTTTAATATTGCATAATTTAGAAATAAGAGCCATATGTGGCATAATGTCAAATGCTGCTGAAATTGATATAAATAACATCACATGGGATATTATGATCCAGAAGTACACTAATGGTTTCATAAAAGGATAACAAATCGGTGAGGCAACTTCTGCCCTTCTTAAATCCATGTTGTTCAGAGTCATGAACATACAAAATCTGTGTAATAATATCTTTAATAAGACTCTCCAAAACTTTACATACTGTAGAGGTCAAGCTAATAGGACGATAATTCTCCCAATTTGTTTTTAGTCCCTTCTTAAGAATTGGTATAACATTAGCTTTCTTCCAATCATCTGGAACGTAATTTTCTAATAAAACTTTTAAAATATGATTTTTAATGGTAATATATTTAGCTAACAAGAACAATAACTGCCCATTAAAATTATCAGGACCGAGCAATATTTACCTTTTAATGAGACTAGTTTGTCGTGATATTTGTTTTTTCTTGAAATGTAATAACAGAGTCATTACTATTATTGAGGCTAATAGGAAGGTTGGATGTATCTGTAAATATTTTACCAAATTCTGTATTGAATATGTCTGACATCATTTTTGGATCATACACTATGTCATTATGGTGTAAGATGGGACCAACCTGACAAACAGGTTTTTAAAGAATTAATATACGAGTAAAAATCTTTTTATTGTTTTTATTAGCAGAGTTAGCAAGCTTATATTCCCATCTTGATTTTGACTTTTAATAATGAATTTACATTTGATGTGTGCCTGTCTATAAACCTCCCAAGTAGTGCTAGATTTGTTCTTTAGGAAACTATTGTATTTTTCTTTTTGATCTTATTAACTTTTTTATGGATGAATTAAACCATTTTGGTGACCGTTTATGGTTCTGAACTTTAGGTTTAAAAGGAATATATGTATCTCTCATGTTAGAAATAATTGATTTAAATACAGGCCAACAATTTTCAGAACTTAAATTGGAAAGAATGAACTTCCAATCAGTCTCATTCATGACATTTCCAATAGACTCTAAATCCGCTTTATTATAAAAGTAAATATTAGTTCTATTATTCACAGAGGGATATATTTGTCAGTAGCTGAACAAAATAGTGTTATGGTCACTTCCAGCAATTGGGTCCAGAACACTTAGGTCGATAATGGGTACAGAGTCACTACTGATGACAAGATCTAGAATATTATCTGCCCTAGTGGGTTTAGTAACATGTTGTATAAGATTCGGTTCGAGACAAGTGGAAAGAAACTTAATTCCCTTGCTACTTGTGGTGATGGAATTTAGCCAGTCAGTGTTGCCAAGATTAAGATCACCAATGATAATTACCTGTCCGATCTCACTGGCCTGCTCAATTTCTATCAAAATTGCTTCTAGTACATTTTCTGGGGAATTGGGAGGATGGTGGCAGCTACCAATAAAGATGAAATCATCTTGTGTTAGATACAGTTTAACCCAAATACTGTAGTCTCAGTAAATGTATTATGAGTTTTTATACGATTAGATATGTCAACTGTATTCAAGTTATTTTTGAAAATAAAGCTACACCCCTTCTGTTTGGTCTAGTTAATCTATATGACTTATAGTCTATTAAACAACCTTCCCATAGGGCATTGTCATCACCCCAAGTTTCACAAATGGAAACAATGTTGACATTACAATGTAAAGTTTTTAATTGAAGTTCATCCATTTTTAGTTAAACCTCTAGCATTAAAACTTAAGAACGGCATCTGTTTATTTATTAAGGAAGTGCCACAATTGATATCATGGGATAATGGCCTTCCCGTACCCCCAAAAATCTAGTTTAAATAGTTTTTAATCAGTGACAAAACTGATTACTCAAAACAGCATTTCCCTTGACTTAAATGTAATCCATTCTACTGAACAATTCACTTCTGTCATCAAAGATTTCCCAATGGGTGATAGAATTAATTACTTGTTGAAGGCACCATTGACGAAGCCAATTGTTAATGATCTTAATTTTATGGCTGCGATAGAGTAACGAGGAACAGGGAGTATTTCAGACATGTATATTTAACAACCAATGTCCACCAATTTATTGGTTAACCCCACAAAGACGGACTTAATATCTTGAATAGAATCAAGGAGAATATTGTTTGCACCCACGTGCATAACAACTATAGGATCACTGCCAAAATTGTCCATGATATTATCTAACATACTAGAAATATCAGTGATCTTAGCACCACTGAAACTTGTACAAGTTCTATTAACTTTATCTGGATTACAAATGGATCTGTCCAGATGTTTAATCTTAAAATCACCAATAACCAGAGTCTGTCTTGAGGGGGTTAGAAGGAGACACTGCAGTTGTGACTATGAGTATCAGAATTACAAAGAATGGTATCCATCGAGAAATCAATCAAAGGTTGATCATAAACAGGTGAAATCAGTTGTGAAGGGATAACATTACTTGTTAAAGATGAATCATATGGGTCATTATCACCAATTAAACTGGGTGGTATGTGGTTTATATTAGGTGGCTGACATTGCAAAGGATGAAGACAAACTAATCTGTTTGATAAGGAATAGCATGATGTTCAGTTTTTCTACCTTTTTAATTCGTCTAGTATTTTGACTTTATACCATGCAGTATCATTATTTTCCTCATTTACATCATCCTCCCTAACTCTTTTTTGTTGAAACTTCACTTATGGTAGACAGCAGTGTAGGGGTAGCAGGGTGGGTAATAGATTACCATCCAGTTGTTGGTCGTTAACTCATCAAGTAATGGTAAGGGATTAATAGAACACTGATCATCATTAATAATGTGTGATTGACTAACCAAATTTAAAGTGTTCAAGGTTTTAAATCTCAGACATATTATATTGACTGATTTCTAACTGTTTAAGTCGTGAGGAAGATAAATTTATTTCTTGTCTCAGTTCTATATTCTCCAAACATTTACTACACTGAAAAGGATCTTTAGAAACCTATGCACACATTCACACAATACTAATGTGAAAGGTCAACCAGTAGATAACCAGTTAAGAGGGACTGTAAAAGAGTCAAAGTCCAAGGCTCACTGAAAACCTAAAATATGTATGTCCATCCTTTGAAGTAAGGGTACATGTAAGTTTACATGTAATGTGTCATAAATCCAACATCGATGTTCAAACCATCTTGCACCATATTAAGAAGTAAAATAAGTCTGATCTCATAAGCACGTCTCTGTTGCGTACTGTTGAAATGTCCTTTCAAGACCATCACAGACATATCTGAGATTGAGTGGTCATCCTGAGAGAAGTGTTGTGCCACTGGTTTGTCAGTCGTCTTCCTAATATATCAAATCAGTGTGATTCATCCTTTGCAGAGCTGCCATTTGTCTCCCCACATACCCCATGCCAGCACATTTCCTGCATTGAATAAGTTAAAAACAACATTGCTTGATGTACATGTTTATTACCCAATATCTTGAATTGTCTGTTTTGTGAGGTAATCACACAGTCTGAGGTGGAAATGTGCTCACAAGTTTTACATCTGCGTTTATTACAGGTTGTGTGCCATATGCTGTCATGGAACTCTGTTCAGGTTTAAGTTTACTCCTAATAATCTGGTTGGCTAAACTTGGTGGTTGTTTAAAAGATAGTAGTGGCAGTTCTTGAAAAATACAACTAAGGGTTTCATCCTCACTGATTATGGGGTGTAGGTCCTTAATAATCTTACACAGAAGTTCAAGGTCAGGATGATACATGACTACTAAGTGTACTCTGTTAGCAGTGGTCCTTTCATTATATTGCAGTAGGTGTTCTCTTGGTACTTGTGTAGCATGTTCCACTGCTCTGTTAATTTCTCTGGAAGAGTGTCCCTGCTCAGTAAAGGTGTTTTTCAGCAAAACTAAATGTTTATCTCTGTGTTCTTCATTGAACAGAGACAGTGGTACCAAAGTGCTTGACTATATACGACAGACTTTTTAGTGTGATTTGGGTGACTACTTTTCTTGTGCAAATATCTCTGTCTGTCTGTTGGTTTCCTGTAAATACATGTATGTAGGGGTCCATCCTTGATGACGACAGTGGTATCCAGAAAATGAACACTGGTGGCAGAATATTCAGGAAAGCTTAATGGTTGGGTGGAGATTATTAAGTCCCTAATGAAAATCTTTAAGTGAGTCAGTGCCTTCTGTCCAAATTATAAACAAAGCATCAATGTAATGGAAGTAGGCAAGTGGTTTGTGTGTACAGTGCCTTAAAAAGTCCTCCTCCAAATTGACCATGAAGAGATTAGCATACTGTGGAGCCATCCTTGTGCCCACTGCTGTTCCCATAGTTGGAACATAATGTTTGCCATTAAAGCTGAAGTTCTTATGTGTCAGAAAGAATCTAGCAAGTTCCCCATGATGTCAGGGTCGATGTTGTGGTCCAGTCCTGTCTCATACATGTATTTATAGCATGCTGAAATACCATCTGCATGTGATATATTAGTGTAGAGGATATTACATCCATCGTATTAAAAAGGTATCAGGTGGTAAGTCCTTAAAACCAGAAAGTTTATGCAGGAAGTGAGTAGTGTCCTGAATGTAACTGGTCCCTTTGTATAACCAGTGGTTTTAAAATAGCTTCTACAAAACCTGAGATTCCCTCTGTCAGGGTTCCATTACCAGAGACTATGGTCTTCCTGGGTTCCCTGGTTTATGTATTTCAGGTAGCATGTAGACTGTCCCAGGTTTGGGATCATCAGTGATGAGGGCAATTATTCTGTTTCAGACGTGGTCTGGAAATAATTAAGCCAATCCCTGTAATTCTCTTTTATAGTCTGTTGTAGGATCACTTTCTAGTTCTCTATAATAGGTATGGTCACTTAACTGTCTGTTTGCTTCCTTAATGTAATCTTCTTGGTTCAGTATCACCATTGCAGAACCTTTGTCAGCTTTTTTATGACAGCATTGTGGTTTGATTTTAGTGTTTGTATCGCCTCTGCGTTCCAGTGGAGACAGGTTGAAGTGGGCTTGTTTCTTCCTTTTAAGGATCTCACCAGTTACTCTCTGGTGAAAGCAATGGATATAATTGCCCAATTTCTTATTATGGCCACTAAGGGAGTAAAATCAGATGGTTTCTTTTTCTTGTCCATTAAATTGCTACTGTTTAGAATTTTTCACTGCCTGTGATTTCTTCTCTTCCATAAAAATATTCTTTAAGACTAATCTGCAGAAGTATTCCTCCACTGCACCACAAAACTGTATTTTGTCTAGTGGTTTTGTTGGGCAGAAAGCAAGGCCTTTGTAAAGTACACTTAATTCCCCAGTAGTCAGTGTGTGGTTGGACAAATTAACAACCGAAAGGTGCCCATCTGTGTGGCTTGATTGTTCAATCACTCTATTTTGCTCTTCATGGTTGCTAGGAAGTATGGCACGCTGAAGGATATTTAACTTCCTGTTTTAATAAGCATGACTTTTCTTAAGGTTCTTTGGTAGTTCATGTGTGTCTCATGCAGGATGTCTGGAATCTGCCCACCAGACATCCTCTCTCCAGTGTGTAACAATTCCATCAAACTGTTTCTTCAAAAATGACTTCTTTGCATATCAGCTATGGATCCTGTGATTTTCAGTTTCTCAGAGGTCCTACGGCAGAGTTGCTCAGCATATGTTGAATTATTTGTGTTTCAACAGATTCCAAATAGTTAGACCTTTAGAGATAATGTTATTTCTTTTGCTGTGTTAAAAATAGATGTCACCATCTAGCTGTGCTAGTTTCTTCTTAATGTTGTGCAACTCCCATATTATGTGGCAAATTCCAGAATCTTCCATGTTGACAAACAAAATGTTTAATGCCATATTGGTACTAGTAAGAACAAATCCAGAATAAATGGCTTGATACCTTTTATTGGACCAAGGATGTTACAAAAAGAACAAAAACTTTAGCTTTCAGACCAAGTCCTTCATCAGAAGCATAATGAGAGTTATTTAGAAATTCCATATTATTAACACTTAGGCCACACAGAAAAAAACAGAAATAATTTTCATTGGTTTAAAACAGGTCTTCAGAAATAATTAAAGAGACACTGGAGAGCTTGAATATCTAGAGTGATTTCAGCAGAGCCAAACTTAAAGGTTAAAGGTTGTTTAAAGATAACAGCAGGCAGAAAGTTGCCATGTATCAGACGAATAGATAAAAAACCTTAAGATTCTCTGCTCACTAAATTTCATATCAAGTGAAAAACCTCCCTAAGACACATATTTCACAAGAGAGGCCACAGTACATCACTCTGCTCAGAATATAACCTTAGATAATGTGATGACCCTCAAGAAAACATCTGCATGCTAAAATGTAGCATATAACCAAGTAAAACAATAATAAAAAATGAGCCCCAAAATTACAACATCAGAAATTATCTTTACATGGCATATAGAATGATGAAAATGATGTATACCAAAGTGAGTAAGTGTATCACACTGATGAAAGTACAATTGGCTGGAGATATATTCCCAACATACTCTCAACAAACTATTATGTTAAGACCTTGTTGTAACAATGTTTTATACATGATAATATCAATTGTCAGTGTAAGTGCCAGATAAAAAGAGTGCTAGTCAGGGACCCCAAGAAATTGAGACTAAGCAGCCTGATATGTAAGATTTCAAGAAATTCATAGATTCATAGATTGAGTACAAGTTCAGTAGGCTAAAACCCCTTTTAAGGACTTGCCACCTTGTTATGGGTGGTATATATCTTTATTGTTCCCCATATGATGATCCAAACAAATTTTAAAGGTATCCATTATTGGGTTGGAAACTACATATTTAGGTAAGCTATTCCACATTCCATTAATCCTCTGAGTGAAGTATTTGCTTCTCTTATTAGTTTTATAAATTCCCCAGTAAGCCTAAGCCCATTATTTCTTGTGTTGGCTATGTTGTCGCTCAAGTTAGACCTATGAGTTGCCTCAAATTTTCGTGTCTTAAAAGCTTTATATATAAAGCACAGGTCTCCTCGTACTTGTCTGTACCCTGTACTAAAATCTGCAGATTTTTAATCTTGTACTATAGTCCTAATTCTCATAATATTTTATTCTTTTAGTATATTTTCTTTTGTACATTATATTTTTATTAAGATTAATATGTATAGACACAAAAGAACAGTCTGTACATTGAATAACATCTTCCATGTCAAATAAGGTTCACTACATGTACATAGTGTTATTGCAATTAGTAAGTATAAAATCAAAAAATCAATCTAAATACAATCTACTACATGAGTTTGTAGAAATACCCACCAAGAGGAATATCTTATTGGGATAATAACAAGTAAACATTATTGAAGTAGATACATAGATGGTAGTGGACATATTTCTTGTAATTATACAGGAGGATGTACATTATTGTGTTATATAACTGAATATACAGGAAGATGTAGATATAGTGTTATATATAATTGGTTATAAGACTGTGTAGAGGAAATGAGGAAAAGAGTTGAAAAAGAGAAAGACAGAGAGGAGATAATTAAAACAGTTATGATCTAGAATATTACTTACGTAATAATGACGGAAAAGAGTAATTTTATGTTAAGTTTAAGGGTTAGCCGAGATGTTAATGTAGGTGAAATAGTTCTGCCAGCATCTATCAAATACTGCAATTTGATCAGAGGAAACATGGGATAATCGGTCCAAAGAAGCATATTGAAGAGATTTTGAAGAATGTCTGTCAAAGTTGGTACAATATTTGACTTCCAATTCATAAGAATGAGGCGTTTAACAGATAAAATAGAGTATTTAACCACCTGAAATGAGCACGGGATAAAGTAGGATTATTTGGGGTAAGAATACCCAGTATAAAGAATTTCGGATCAAACTTTATTTGTTTTCCAATTATTTTAATAGCAAACAAGTATATTTTCCTCCATAGTTTGTTAATGGGGATACAGGACCAAAGAATATAGAGTAAATCACCACTAGGTGAATTACAACGTCAACAGTTATTATTGTTTATAAGTCCCATACGTTGTAATACAGAGGGGTTCTATACCATAAGAAAAATTACTCACCTTAGTAATTATGTTTCTTCTAATGGAGTCTTGCTGTATTCTGACCATTGCAGTTAGCAGCAGCCTTTAAACTGCCCGGAGAACAAAGGTTAACTTTCTATGCAGAGCATAGAATGCTGAGCTCAAGCTTGGTTGAGGTCTCTGTCTGCAGCCCTTTGAAATCCAACTGTCAGATTCTTACGAGCAAAAACTCACTAACTATCCTATGTGGAAATTGTAAAATCTTTACTAGCCAACTGAGCAACAAGGGTTTTGAATTCCCAAGGAAGACTCAAGTCAGGAAACCCAAAACCAAAACCAATCCAAAAAAGATAATATAACAAAAACACCCAAACCAAAGGGGATGGGTGTGAAGAAGCACCTCTGGGTGAAACACTGCACTTTCCAGCTTCCCAAAAACAGGTTCTGAGAGGGAGGCAGGAGAAGGTCAGAATACAGCAAGACTCCAGTAGAAGAAACATAATTACTAAGGTGAGTAATTTTTCTTCAAACAATAGGAAGTCTTGCTGTATTCTGACTTCTGCAGACTACCAAGCAGTACCTCCATAGAGGAGGACAGAACCTACTTTGGGAATAGGCTCTGAAGCATGCTGTGCCAAACCGAGCATCACCCTAGTCTGATATCCAGAGAGTAATGCTTGGTAAATGTGTGACTGTTTTCCAGGTGGCTGCTTGACAAATTTCTAGAGAGATAAATATCCCTGGCAGCAACCAGGGAAGCAGCTGTACCTCTGGTGGAGTGAGCCTTCAGGCCTGAGGTGGAATCTTTCCTAGTTTCTCATAGCAGAATTGTATACAAGACACAATCCACCTGGCAATCGTTCTCTTGGTGGCGGGTTTGCCCTTTCCCACTCTCCATAAGTGAGGAATGACTGGAGAGAATCAAACCCCAGACCCTAGGCGCTCCTATGTAGTAGCTAAGGGCCCTTTAACATCTAAACTGTGTAGCCTCCTCTCCTGAAGAAAAATGATCAGTGAAGAAGACAGGAAGAGACATAGACTGATTCAAGTGGAAATCTGAAACCACTTTGGGCAAGAACCTTCTACTGGTTCTAAGGACCACTTTATCCCAATGAAAGGAGATAAAATCAGGTTCCACTGACAGGGCTTGCAATTCACTGATACGTCTGGCAGAGGTAATAGCTAATAGAAACACAGTTTTCCAAGTCAAGTACTTAAGCTCTGCTGAGGACATAGGCTCAAAGGAGGTTGCATAAGTTGAGCAATGCAACATTAAATCCCAGGCAGGGGCAGGGTCTCAAAGGGAGGATTGGTATGAAGCAATCCCTTAAAAATGTGTAGAACATAGGATGAGATGATAGTGAGGAAGACTTCCCCACTGACAGAAAAGCAGAAACAACAGCTTCTAACCCAGGACTAGAGGGCATGAGATGAAGTTGAGGAGGACGATTCACAGGAAACGTGAGGAAGAATTTCTTCACAGAACGGGTGGTGGACAAGTGGAACACCCTGCCAGAGGAAGTGGTGGGGCTGAAACAATCAGGATTTAAGAATGCATGGGACAGACATAAAGGAATTCTGTGAGGGGTAAGGTAAAGGCTGTTGGTTAACTAGGATCTGTGGCTATCCTTACGGACTTAAATGGGCAGACTGGGTGGGCCATAGGCCCTTATCTGCCGACACTGTCTATGTATCTATGTATCTATGTATCTATGTAACTGACAATGTACCTTGAGAGTCGCTGGTCTGAGGCCAAGCCATTCAAATGGACCATATAATCCAGAACTGTAGGCAATTCAGCAGTGTCTGGGGAATATGTTTTCTTGGAAACCAAATGCTGAATCTCTTCCATTTGAGTTATAGATTTTCTAGTGGCAGACTTTCGAGAGGCTTTGAGAATATCCAGAACCCCTGAGACAGATGCAAATCTGCATACTCTAACTCTTCAAGAGCCATGCCTTAAGATTGAGAGACTGAAGATTGGGGTACCAAATCCTCCCTGAGAGGAGGTCAGAGGTCAGAAATGACAAATTATGGTCTAGTATGTTTAGCTGGGATATTTGCCCAATCATTATCAGTACAATTAGACTGTTATATACAGAAGCATGGGCTCAAATTAGAGTTAATTATTTTAATAATGACTTGAAAAATTCAGGGGTGTACACATATACACATACACACATACACACACAAACACTGACTTGTCTTTCAAGTTGGTGCTCAGCTCTCTTTGTGTGTCTCTGCTTGGACACCCTCATCTGCTCCTATTTAATCTGCTGTCTCCTTCCTTACAGGTACCCCTTGCCCCATGGGCAGCGGTCACGATCCAGCTATAGCACCTCTGTGGGATGGAAGGCCTGATCCACCTACTCCCCCCAAATAGATAGATAAGGTATGACGCTTGAAAATTGCCAAGATTTCTCTGGGCTCTGTGAACGCTTGAACTGGATCATCACTTGCAATTTGCTGTTTTCAATTTCAAGGCCTTCTCAGGGTAGCGCTATTGGCTCCTCACCTATGTAGAGCTCCCTGATTGGCTGGTCTCACTCACCTGAGACAGAACACACAGAGATGTGTGGCTTAATGTAGCCTCGCATCCCTGTACTCGGCTTCTAATTTGTATATTTTAATTTAGCCTGTTCTGCTCGGCCTGTGTAAAGTAACTTACCATTCCCCGCTGCAGTTTCTCTCCAACTGTATATGCACTGATTCAGTGCTAGCTCTGCAAACTTCCCTTGATTTTTCGGCCACCCCCCAGGCCTCCTTTAAATGCACACAGTCTCCTCACTCCTATCTGATGTTTCAATTTATTGGTTACTTATGTCAACAACTGCAATTCATCCCATCCCCTTTTGCAACTAAGCCTTTTAGCAGCTTATCTCATTCTGTCTTGCTGAGGCATACCATTTTGGTACTTTAGGTTTGCTTATTGCTGACTAGCATATCCTGTCTTGCTAAAGCAGTTGATTTAGGTCAGGTGATCTCTCTAGTACTTAGTCTGCTCCAGAGTAGTAGCTAAGAAATTTGCTTCAAAGCATCTCTGCCCTAGTACTACTCTATAGTCAGGTGAACTCTTTTCTTATTAGCCTGACTAGAGCTGTACTTAGATTACTGCTTCAGGCTCCACTACCTATAGTAGTATTCTGCAGGGATTAAGAAATTGTTCTCCATTCAGAATCCCTTCTTGCCGAACTTGTAGTGCCCATTGGGTGATAGTCTCATAATGAGGGCATATTACCTGCTTCTATGCTTGTCTCTGCTCATCTTACATATATTGGACCTGAACATGAATCAAAATAACTCCTAGAGTGGAGAATGGCTCTCTTTTACATTTTCCAACTGGGACTTTTCCTATCAAGTAGAAGAACCTGTATGTGCTCTAACTTCCCCTAGCCCACTGCCGGTCCTTCTGCCTGCACTGGCATACAGGAATTCTCCTAGAGCCTGCCCACAGGACTACACCACCTTCTGCATACTCCCCCTACTCCCATTGACTCTCTCGGTCAGGGTATTATTGTATGCAGCATCAGAAAATCTGGGAACTAGCCTCAGAACTCCCTATACTGCCATAGACAAATCACATAACTGAAAGAAGACCCAGCCACCCACACTTCTCCTAGGGCTCTGCAGAAAACTCTTGTTCCTGCTTTTACTATGCTCAGGAAATGTTGAGCTTAATCCAGGCCCTCTGGCACCCATGGAATCCCCAGCAGAGCTACAAAGCCTCAAGGGGCTTACATTCTTGCATGTTAATGTATGTAGCCTATTAAAAAAAATCACTTCTGTTCAGGCCTGGGTATGTCATACTGCTCCAGATGTTCTGAGTGATTACGAGTCCTGGCTCCGACTAGCGACCAGTACTACTTGAAGTTAACATTCCCTCCTACTCTTTGTTCAGAGCCGACAGGCAAACCAGAGGGTGGGTAGCTATTTACATCAAGGATAAATTTTTTGCCTCCATAATTGACTCAACCTCTGTCCCAAAAGAATTGAAAGCTTGTCATTAAAGATTGAAATTGCCACGGTGTGTCTCATTATGTATAATAGGATGCTACAGACCCCATCAGCTGGACTACACTTGTTAAAACATCTTGAAAACATCCTGGGTTCAGCATCTTCAGGAGCGTATCATACTAGAAATTCAACTTAGACTGGCTCTCTAGTGCATTCACCCCATAAAATGTTCTGTGATTCCCTTGAGTTATGCAGCTAATAAACTAATCTACTCATCCTAACAAGCTCAACCCTAATAACAGTATCCTCTTGGATATCATTTTAGTTAACAAACCCCACTTATTCTCCCATACTGGCATCTTTTCTCTGATATTAGCAACCATTGCTTCATCGTGTGTAAGATCCACTCTTAAATCCACAACTGTACCAAAATTCTCCTTTAAAAGATGCATATGCAACTTTGATCTCCATGGGTATATATCAAACCTAAGAGACTCCATGCAATGGCAGGACTTCTATCTAACCAAATCCCTGACTGCGGCTTATGATATTTTCTCAGAAATTGTGCTAGGGGCTCTCAGCAAGTATGCTCCCATAGTAAAAGTTTGTGCCAGAAACAAATCCTGTCGGTGGTTTACAGAAGACCTGAAATATGCTTTACGGAGAAGGGATGTACTCTGGAGAACTGCTAGGAAAACTAATTTAATAAACAACTGGAATTCTTTCCGGAGGGCAAGGAACCTCTGCACCAAAATGGTCAGAGAAGCCAAAGCTAATTTCTACTGCTCTCAGTTGGAGAGCTCCTCAAGAAATGCCTCCAAATCCTGGAAGACTATCAAAGACATTGAAGGTCACACCACTGTAAATTCCCTACCTACTAAACAATTGATTGACAATACTGTCATCTCCGACAGACCGTCTATCCTCGATGCTCTCAATAATCATTTTGCCACTGCAGGCTAGCCTTTGACTCTTTCTCATGAATATACTCTGCCAACAACTTAGATTAGGTTTACAAGAAAAACCCATCCCCAGTCCATCCTTCTCTCTGCAGCCTACCTCCCTGAAAGAAGTCAACATCTTCTCCTTCAGCTGGACACTAAGAAAGTGCTGGGGCCAACCTCATTGACCTGTACTTCTTAAAGGTCGGCTACCATGTCCCTCACAGTCCCAATTACTCATCTCTTCAACTTATCCTTGTCCCAGGGTGACCTATCACCCATTTGGAAAAATGCACTTGTGGTCCTTTGTTTAAGTCAGGAGATCCTAGTGACCTCAATAACTACAGGCCAACCTCCCTACTTCCAATCCTGTCAAAGATGCTGGAGAAAATAGTGAACTCCCAGCTCGAGTACCTGGAATCAGAAAATTGCTCAACCCATTACAATCGGTTTTAGAGCACAGCACAGTACAATCTCTGCTCTAGCCAAGGTGACAAATGACTGGCAGCTTGAATTAGACAAAAAACTTTGCACAGTTTTCTTGGACCTAAGCAAGGCGTTCAATACCGTTGATCACAGACTGCCTCTGTCGCCCTCCAGAATATTGGTTTGGATTTCCTGAAATGGTTCTCCAACTACCTCTCAGGATGACTTCAACAAGTAAAGGCAGAAGGGTAAGCTTCTCCACCAAAACCCCTATTGAGGGTGTACAGCAAGGTTCCATTCTTGGTCCCTTGCTCTTCACCATTTATATTAACAACGAGATGCCCCATCAAAGAAGCACAAATACACCTATTTGCGGATGATACAGTACTCTATGCTAGTAGCCCACACATGAAGCGGCCTGTAAAGCCCTTCAAAATGAATTTAATCTGCTGCAACATCAGCTTATAAACCAGAAACTGCCCTTAAATGCAAAAAAACAAAACAAAGCAATGTTCCTCTCACATAGATACATAGATACATAGACAATGTCGGCAGATAAGTGCCTATGGCCCACCCAGTCTGCCCATTTGAGCTTGTAAGTTCAGTTTGTTTTCCTAGAAGTCTGTTGCACCTACCCCGACCTCCAGAATTCCTTTATGTCTATCCCATGCATTCTTAAATCCGTGATTGTTTCAGCCCCCACCACTTCCTCTGGCAGGGTTCCACTTGTCCACCACCGTTCTGTGAAGAAATTCTTTCTCATGTTTCCTCTGAATCGTCCTCCCTCCAACTTCATTCCATGCCCTCTAGTCCTGGAACATCTTTTCGCTTAAAATAGTGTTTTCCTGCACCCTGTTCCTCCCTGTAAGACACTTGTATGTCTCTATCATATCCCTCTCCCTCCTCTCCTCCAGGGAGTACATGTTCAGTTCCTTCAACCTGTCTTCATAGGACTTGTGATGCAATCCATGCACCATCTTTGTTGCCCTCCTCTGAACCTTCTGTACCCTGTCTATGTCCTTACGTAGGTATGGTCTCCAGAACTGTACACTGTACCCAGGTGGGCCTCACTGGTGTCTTGTATGGTGGAATCATGACCTCCCTTTTCCTGCTGGTAATGCCCCTGCCTATACATCCCAGCATCCTATTTGCTTTACCTGCTGCCTTGTCACACTGTTTCCTACCTTGAGGTCATCAGAGATGATAACCCCAAGATCCCTTTCCTGCTTGGTGCATGCTATATCCTCACCCCCAACTGATATATTGTGCCAGGGTTTTTGTACCCCATACGCATTATCTTGCACTTCTTTGCATTGAATTTCAACTGCCAAACCCCTGACCATTCTTCAAGTTTCTGCAGGTCGCTTCTCATTCTGTCTACACCTCTGGTGTGTCTACTCTTTACAGAGCTTTGTGTCATCAGCGAACAGTGAAATTCTGCCTTCTAGGTCCCAGCGCCATGTCACTGATGAAGATGTTGAATAGGACTGGTCCCAGCACTGATCCCTGTGGTACCCCACTGGTCACTCTTCCCTCTGTGGAGTGACAGCCATTTACCACCACCCTCTGTGTCCTGCCACCCAGCCAGTTACCTACCCACCACACTACTGTCCTGCCCACACCCATATTCCCCAGTTTGTGTAATAGTCTTCTATGTGGCACAGTGTCAAAGGCCTTGCTGAAGTCCAGATGGGCCATGTCCACTGCCCTCCCTGATCCACCTGCCTAGTCACCCAGTCAAAAAATTCAACGAGGTTGGTCTGCACATGACTCCCCTGGTGAAACCATGCTGCCTTGGGTCCTGTAGTCCATTGACAACCAGATGTTCCACCAATCTCTCCTTCAGTAGTGCTTCCATGATCTTCCCCACTACCGAGGTGAGGCTGACTGGTCTGTAGTTCCCTTCTTCCTCTTTGTTCCCACTTTTGTATAAGGGACTACATCTGCTGTCCTCCAGTCTTTGGGTACCTCCCATGTTTCCAGTGATCGGCTAAACAGGATAGCCAGAGGTTCAGCCACCACCTCTCTTAGTTTCTTATGGACCCTGGGTGCACCCCATCTGGCCCCATTGCTTTATCAACTCTTATTACTTCCAGTTCCTTCAGGACCCTTTCTCGTGTAAAGGACTTGTGTCCATTTCTGCACCATTCTCACCCCTTGTACTCCCTTCAGACCCATTACCCTCCTCTTCCTCAGTAAAGACTGAGCAGAAATACCTGTTCAGTATGTCAGCTTTACTGTTGTCATCCTCCAGCGCACCCATCCTCCCCTTCAGTCTCACTATCCTCCCTCCCTTTGTCTTTCTTTTTTCACTTATGTACCTGTAAAGGTTTGTCCCTCTACCCACTGATTTTGCAATGTGTTCTTCTGTCTGAGCTTTGGCTTCCCTTACTGACCTCCCTGCCTCCCTTTGCTTCTCCTGGTACTTCTCCTAACCCCTTCTGCCTGTGTCTTTTGTATTGCCTGAATGCAATCTTTTTGGCTTTCACTTTCTTTGCTACCTCTTTGGAAAACCATAATGGTCTCCTCTTCCTTTTCCTCTTGCTAACCTGCTTAATACATAATTCTGTTGTTCTTGTAATCCCCATTTTAAATACTCGCCCACTGTTCCTCAACCCTGATTCCTGTCCCATTCCCTTAATGCCTCTTTCAAGTATCTCCCCATTTTCCCAAAGTCTGACCCCTAAAATCCAGGATACGTGTTTTTGTGTGGTTTGGTTCTGCTCTTTCTGTGATTTCAAACCACAGTGACTGGTGGTCACTGTTTCCCAGGTGCTCCCCACTGTTACCCCCATCACACTGTCCCTGTTTGTGAGCACAAGGTCCAGTATTGCCTTCTGCTGAGTTGGTTCCATGACCAGTTGCTTGAGGAAGGCACCCTGAAGGAGTCCAGGATAAATCTGCTCCTAGTTGATGCTGCTGCTGGGATGCTCCAGTCCACGTCTGGAATATTGAAGTCTCCAACCAGTACTACCTCACCCTTGTCTACCATCCTTTGGATGGCTAGCATCAGCTCCCTATCTGTTTCTTCCTCCTGGGCTGGTGGTCTATAGACCACACCTGTGCGGATGGCTGTCCTCATTTTCCTTCCAGCTTAACCCACAGTATCTCTCCCCATTTTGTTCCTCCTGGATCTCTGTGACCCTTATGTCATTTTTCACATAGAGTGCCACTCCTCCCTTCCTGCCTGCTCTGTCTCTTCTGAATATGTTGTAGCCAGGTATGGCCATCTCCCAGTCGTGGTTATCATTACACCAGGTTTCAGTGATGGCCACAATGTCCAGGTCTGACTGCACCATGACAGCCTCCAGATCTTCCATCTTGTTGCTAAGGCTCCTGCATTTGCACACATGGCTTTCCATGATTTGACCTCCCTAGACGGTCTCACTGTTCTACTCAGCCCCTTCCTTGGTTGTCATTTATCCCTGGTTCTCCTTGCTGTCTGCCCGTCTGCTGAATTTTGCCCTTTCTGCTTATCCACCTCTTGGGCACTAATCTCCATCTTTTGCACACTGCTTTGCAGAGATAGCCACTCCTCTGGTTCACTGGTTCCACTGTCTAGCTGTGGGGGTGAGCAAGTAGGGTACCCTCCTTGTTGGCCTGCCACCCCCTTTGCTAGTTTAAATGCTTATCAATGTAGCATTTAAACTTAACATTGAGTGCTTGATTCCTCCAGGATGGATGCAGGCCGTCAGGCTTGAACAAACCTCCATCCTCCAGGTGGGTCCCCAGTCACCAATGAATCCAAACCCTTCCTCACAGCACCAGTTCTTCAACCATGAGTTAAAGTTCCTGGTGCATGCACTCCTATGCTCTCCCTTGCCTCTCACAGGTAGTACTTCTGAGAAAGTGACAGAAGTAGCTACTTGCTTGAGACCCCTCCCCAGTTTCCTAAACTCTTCCTGAACTTCCTTTGGCTCCCATTTGCCAGGTCATTAGTACCTAGGTGGATAATGACATCCAGCTCACCCTCCCATCTTGCCTTCCCAGTGATCCCCAGGATCTTCCTTCCATCCCTCCATGCGTGGCACCTGGTAGGCACCTCACCTCCCTGTCCTCCCCTCCTGTGTTCCTAGCTGGATCCCTCTTATGATGGAGTCCCCACCAGGATTTGCTTCCTCCTCCTCTGGGGTCCACTACTTTCCCGGCTGAGGTCACCTCCTTGGCTAACCTCCCATCCTTTCTTCCACTTCTCTGGGTACTTGTATTTGGTTGTCCTCGTTTGCCAGTGTGGCGTATGAGTTCTTGAGTGGAATAGGATCTGGGATGTGCTCTGCCTGACTGCTCTAACCCTCCCTGAGCCCACTGTCATCCAAGTGCTCCTCGTCTCGGTATCCTTGAGGCAGTTGCATTGGACTGGGTGGTCCCTGGATAGGGGTGATGGTACTCTGATCCAGTTTACTTCCACTCTGAGTCTGGCTACCTCATCCCACAGTCCAGATAGATGCATGCAGATAGGGCAGCACCTCAGTGTCCAGAAGGTCTGCCTGAATATGGCTGCCCCACAGCCACTGCATTGCACCACTCCCCACATTATACTGCAATTCCACTACTTGTCTGCTACTGAAGCTCTCCTAGTTCCTTTTATTAATTTACTGTCTTAAAAATCCTGCCACTGTTCCCCTATAATATTTGAAAATACATACCTTCTATTTAAGCTCTTATCCTTACAGTCAAAGGTAACTTCACAATCACAATAATCTACCTTCTACTAATACAGATTCTATCACAGAATCAGAGCACAATGCAAAACATCTGCTACTTAGCAACGACAAACAGGTGACAACATACCAAGTTGATGTGGCTTTTTAAAATAGAAAAGAAAATGTAATTGTTTAAACCAATAGAAATCAGCAGTTCAAAAGCACCTTGAACTACAAGAAAGAACACAGTACCACACCTCTGCCACAATAACTAAACAGTTCTAAAACATTGGAGAAAGAAGAGAAAATTAGAGACAGAGCAAAAGATACAATGTACTATAAAGTATTAGGCAATAGGTATACTCAGTTGTTTAACAGAAAAGTAAAGTACCTACCAAACAGACAGGATACCCACAAATGACACTTAGGTTCTCAATATCAGACACCACCAAAGGCACATTCAGAAAGGGTTTAAACCATAGTATTAAAATAGTATTAAAATAGTATTAAAATTAACCACATCAGAGTAGAAAGATCACACTAAATAAATGTGTTGATCCTTCTGACTTCCAATGAATATCTACCACACAAATTTTATATCTTCCTGGAGCCTACAGGGTTGTCTTTCACAATCACCTAAATTTACATAAAACAAAACAATTTTTAAACTGAAAATTATATCAAAAAGCACTTAGCTTTGGGAGCTCTTCTCAAACACAGCCACTCAGCTCAGAGTTCTAGAATCAGAACTCACCTCTTCAAAATGCAATAAATCCTGCAATTGCTGGGACACTCCCGAGATCACTACCATTCTAGGTGAGTAGTTGGACTACGTGCCAAAGTTCAAGTACCTGGGGTCTGATTAGACCATAGACTTACTTTCACACATCACTTAGAAGAACTGGCAAAGAAACTCAGACAAAGACTTGGTCTGTTCTTTAGGATTAATAATCTCCTCACAAGAGATAAACTGAAACTGGTTCAAACTACCTTTCTTTCCCTATTGGATTACGTGAGACTTTCTATATAGTCAGGAACCTGCAGGTACCCTAGCCAAACTCAATACGCTTTATCACAGAGCCATAAGATTTATCACTGGTCTTCCATACTCAACCCACCACTGTGCATTGTATTACTTGCAGTGGATGGTCATCCGTTTACAGACGGCAAAAAATGCTGCAGTTTGGACATACAGTTATCTCAAATAATCTGCGCCAGTATATCTCTGTCTGTTTACCTTTGTGCACTTGGGAAGTATGCCCGAGAAGCACCTCATATATCTACCTTTATGTTTACAAAGCAAAATCTCATATTGGCAGAGGAGCCATCAGCTTTGTGCTCCCTCAACTGTGGAACAAGCTGCAAAAACTTTGAAATTAATCACCCCATCAGCCTAGCAGCTTTTAAATATCTATATCTACATCATAATAAGGAGTTCTGTGCCTGTCTACCCTAAATAGTGACTCTATAAGTCCAAGCACACTGTAATTACTACTGTTAAAAGACTGATCACATCTATAATCGACTCTTCCTTCTCCCTTTTTCTACCCCCATATCTGTCCCTTCCACATTCCTTTGACCCTGGTTCCAGCTCTAAATTCTCCATACCGTATCACTATATATCTTTTTATATTAGGTTTTATTTGTGTTCGTGCACCTGATATGTATATTTCTTTACTTTTTATGAAAAATTGTGCCCTACCCAAAACTAGCTGTATCTTCTGTTCCAAACATATACTACTGTCAGTGCTACCTGCTGATACTTTGTATATACTGTATTATTGTATCTCACTTTATTTGTATTATTACTGTTTTCTTGTGTGCTGCATCCCATGTATATTGTCCCTGTTCCTTGTTAACCAACACAGGTCCACTTGAAAATGAGCTTGCTCAATGGTGATCACCTGGTTAAATAAAGACATTGATTGATTGATATATGTATATATATATATATATATATATATGTATAAATTACTATTAAAACTTGATGAGAGTCACACAGACTTCCCAAAAATTGTTTCTACAAAATGTCCAGCATTGGCCTTTGTGGGCGTGTTGATAATATTGTCCTGACACCTCAGGTTCACAAAATAAATTGAATATACTAAAATATTTTTCAAAGGTAAGTCACTAAAAGTAAATATGGAAAAACAAAAGTAATGGTTCTTGGAAGTAGTAAAATCAAATTTAAATGGTTTGTTGATACTACACCAGTTGAAGTGAAAAGCAACTATCAATATGTGGGTCTGATATTTTCTCAAACCCTTTCATGGAAGTTACATTGTAATACAATGTTGAAAAACTAATAGTACAATTAATGGCTTAAAAGATTTAATGCAATGTATTGTGGGGCAAGGGCTTCTATTTGTCCCCTATAAGGACCATAGAGGAAAACAATAATGGTCATCTGTTGTATGGTGCAGAATTGTATGATCTTAAATATATGGAAAAATTGAAAATCGGCTATGCAGATTCTTAGATCAGCATTGGTTTTCAGGGTCCATCCCTGCATGCTTTGTTTGAGCAGAGGTGGACTAGCTAGTCTCAAGAGTCTTGCAGAAGCTTGCAGGATTAATTTATTGGCTGAGAGTCAGTAAACATTAAAAAGATTGACAAGGGAGTGCAGGGAAGAAAATGACGGGACCAAGAAGGAAGTGGGAGATCAGTTTGGCTATTTGAACTGAAAACAATCTTAAATTCGGTGGGCTCAGTGGATCTCTTAGACTTGGCTGTAAACAGTATTAAGGCAGTTGATCAATATATAGCTCATATTAAAAACTGCTTATTGAAAAATATAAATATCAAGCTCTGGAAAAAACAGCTAGTTTTAAATTTGTGAAATGGTATATGACCAACAATTGTGTGTACTTATACAGATACTACTTAGATATTTTCGAAAATCCATTACAATGCTAATTAAATGTAAGACAGAATAGAATTTATTGAATTTCATAATCTAACAGCCAGATTTAACAGATCCACAGATCCCACACTAGTGGAGTGTTATTGTGGAGGCAGAAAAGGAAGATTTACAACATGTGATACTTAGATGTCCTTGGTACAAAAGAGCTAAGTAGATGGTTATGCCCTATCTTATCGAAGTCTTAGGAACTGATACAAATGAAACACTGATGATACTGTTTACCACAGAGGATGATTTTATAATCAGGAGAACAGCAAATTACCTGACGTCAATACAAATAAATCAGGAAAAGGATTGTAAGAACAATTATAACATAAGGTGGTCTTAGTATTAAATGCACTCAAAGGGAAAAAGGTAAAATAATTTATTGAATGCCACAATATTGTACTGTATGAATTTAATTCTAATTTGTTTTTATATTTGTATGAATTGAAAAGATCTTTTTATGATTGAACAATAAAGAATATTACTACTACTACTAAACCAAATAGTTCCAAATGTGTTAATCATTCCTCATAACTCAAATTTTACATCCCATGAATCATTTTTGTTGCACATCTCTGAACCCTCTCAGTCAGTTACATCAAACTCACACCTGAGATAAGGGTTTCAAAAGGAGACCCAAAATCCACTTAGGGATTACATATGTTCTATTATACAGGGGTAAAAGACACTGTTTACTTTTAATACAAAGGAACACTCTATAGATCTTATTAGTCTATTGATGTTCTTGATACTTGTATACAGTGGTCCTATGATGATAACTTGTTATTTATTAAAACTCCTAAGTCTCTTTCCTTTTCTACCAAGCAAAGTTGCAAATTTTTAAGTAATACAGAAATTTGGGTAATTTTTTCCAAAATGCAAGACTGAACACTTGTCTGGGTTGTAACTCATTTTATTTTCTGAAGCCCAAGCCTGTATAATTTTTAGATCTCGGTTAGGGTCTAATGTTTGTCAAGAGAGTCCACCTCGCCTCCAAGTTTTGTGTCATCTGCAAATTTTGAGATATGTTTTTTACATTATAGTGCCTATCACTTATAAAGAGTCCAAGAGGGTTGGATCCCACTACTAATGGAGCTCTCATTTGATAAATGGCCATTTATTTTAACATACTGAGTGCAATCAAGAAGCCAGTGGTCAATCCACCTATATCAGGATAATGCCCATTTTATAAATTTTATCAAAAGACTATGGGGCACAGTGTCAATGCCTTTCCAAGATCTAGCAATATCACATCAACTGGTATTCCTTTGTCTAAACTAGCACTAACCTTACCATAAAAGTCATCAGGTTAGTCAAGCAAGACAGACCACGTCTAAAACTGTGTTGAAATTGTCTTCCAGTCCTAAGGCAATAATTTCTGGTCCAGTAGATGTGTTATTAATCATTCAATGGATTTACTGCACAGGGATGTGATACTAATAGGCCTGTAGTTTGCAGTGTTGTTTTACTGTTCTTTTTGTGAATAGGCACCACAGTTGCCCTTCTTCATTCGACAGGAACAACACCAGATAGGAGGACTTATTAAATAATATCATAAGTGGACAGGCCAAGATGTCTGCCATGTCCCTTAGAAACTGTGGATGTATATTATCCAGGTCAGATGATGCATTTCCTTTGGTTTTAGTTACAGCCAACAGAACCTCATCCTCAGTGAAGTGTTACATTATGACAGTATCAGTTTCCTATTGACCAGAGTTGACCATTTTATTATTACAGATTGAGCAGAAATACTTGTAGAATAAATCCGCCATTTCTGATTCATTTGTTACAGTTGCACCATTGTGTAGTAAGGGTCCAACTGTTCTGGTGCAGTTTTCCTTTGTTAATGTAGACATAAAATATTTATTGTTGTCTTTTGTGTGACACAACCTAAATTCAGTTTTCTGTTTTCTTTTTAATCAGATTCTTTAGTTTTCTCTGTTCCACTTTATATTTGTTTATCATAACTCTGATCAAGCAGTTTGTTGCTTAGCATATGCTCTTTCTTTAATTCTAATTCACCTCTTGATTTTATGAGTCATCCATAGTGGAATTTTACCTTTCTTATTATATTTTGTTTTAATAGGGACATGTTTGTGTTCTAACCCCAAAATGACAAATTTTATTTTATGCAACCACCTTCTACATCACAACTAAATAGTTTGTCATCCCAATTGATGGATCCAAAGGAATCTCTAATATTCTTCAGATTAGCATGGTCATAATATCAGAAGAGAGTAGTACTGATAGATCTGGAATTGCATACCAGTAGTGAACAAGTGATCATACTGTGGTCACTAGCGCCAAGGGATTTGATACAGAGATTTTGGAAATGTAATTTTCTATGTTTGTAATTACGAGGTCTGGAATGTTGCTACCTCATGGGCTCATTTATTAGCTGTTCAAGGCTATTTCCAATTAGGGTGTTGACTAGGTCCCTTTCGATTCAGATGAACTCTCATGGCATTCCAGGTAATGCCCGTGTGTTAAAATCTCCTAATATTATTGAATCACCTAAAGCAGTGGCTGATTTGATTTCATTTATTAATTGACAGTTATAATCCTTACTACTGGACGGGGTTGGTAATAGATACCCAGGATGTTCCTAGGCCTATTACAAAATTGAAGTTGAACCATATGGTCTCTGTGGACACATTATTATTGTTTGTACAAGTGATTCCATAACAATTTATATAATCCTTTATCTAAAGTACTTCCCTTCCTAACAGATCTATTTTTCTAAAAAGATTGTAGTCAGGAATACCCAGAATACTTCCTCATATCTCTCCTGAAACTACCTCCTCCAGCTTCATAGCATACCCCTTGTTCTTGAGCACCTTTTCTTCTGAAAAATACTCCTCCTGTATTTTATTTACCCTTATCATGTATTTCAGGTCTCTATCATACCCCCATTCTCAGGTGTACATATTAAAGTCCTTTAGTTTCTCTCTGTAGGGTTTTGATGCAGACCCTGCACCATTTTAGTTGCCCATTTCTGGACTGCCTCTCACCTTGTCTATATCCTTACAGAGATATGGCCTCAGAACTGGACACAGTACCCTAGGTAGGGTCTTACCAGTGATCCATACAGAGCAACACCACCTCCCTCTTTCTGCTGGTGATACCCTCTTTATGCACCACAGCATCCCACTAGCCCTCCCTAACACCTTGTTGCACTGCCTGGCCACCTTTAAGTCATCCAGCATTATTACCACCAAGTCTCTTTCCAGCTTGGTGGTCATCAGTACCGTTCCAACTATTTGTACTCTGCCTCTGGATTTCTGTGCCCTAAGTGCAATATTTTGTACTTTTTTCATTGAAATCCAGCTGCTATACCTTGATCACTCCTCTAGTTTTATCAGTCTCATCATCCTTTCCACCTCACTCAAAGTGTCCACACCACTGCAGATTTTGGTGTCATCTCCAAAGAGGCAGACTTTTCCTACCAGATCCTCTGCAATGTCACTTACAAAGACATTAAAGAGGACCGATCCACACTGATCCCTGAGGCACCCACTGGTCACTCTCCTTCCTCAAAGTGAACTCCATTTACCATCACCTTCTGTCACCTATCCTCTAACCAATTTTTTTCCAGTTTACCACCTTTGGACCACCCCTAAGCTACCCAGATTGTTTACTAGTCTCCTATGTGGAACTGTCCTGAATGCCTTATTCAAATCTAAGTAGGCAATGTCCACTGCTCCACCCAGATCTAGTTCCTTGGTCACTCAGTCAAATAAATCGATCAGATTTGTTTGACATGCTACCCATGAAACCATGCTGCCTCAGGTCTTATAACCCACTAGATTCAAGATATTCCACAATCCTTTCCTTCAGCAGTGATTCCATTATCTTTCCTATCACTGAAGTCAGGTTGACTGGCCTATAATTGCCAGCCTCCTCCCTCCTACAACTTTTGTGTAGTGGGACTATATCTACCCACCTTCAGTGTTCCAGAACCACTTCTATCTCCAGGGAGCTATTAAATAGAACTGTCAGAGGTGTAGCCAATATTTCCCTGAGCTCCCTCTATACCCTTGGATGCACCCCTCTGGCCCCATTTCTTATCCACCTTCAGATTAGCAAGTCCTTCAGGATTCTGTGTACTCAAGAAAGGACTAGTGTCCACCTCCCCCCTCCAAAGCTTTTTGTTACTTTTTATGGCCCCACCTCTCTTCTTCCTCTGTGAACACTGAACAAAAGTATTGATTCAGGTTGTCTGCCTTTTCCTGGTCCCCTCTGCACAATCCCATCCTTCCTTTTATGTTCACCCTGTGCATGTTCACACAGCAAATGTATTGCTATAGTACTGCTTTTTGATGGGCGTCACCAGTCTGTCTAACGCACAGCAGTGTTTTAGGGTCGAGTCAGTGGCACACTAATCAGCAGGGAGGCTGATCATGATGGAGTTTGTGCTTGCTGGGGAAACTTTGTGTGTATATCAAAGAAAGAGCCAACCCAGTCATGGGTCATCTCTTCTCTTCTTTTGTTCTACACCACTTAGCAAGTAAAACTGATCTGTCATGGTCAGCCTCCTGGAATGTCTGGCATGTCTTCCAGCCATAAGAGAAAACTATGCATTGATGTCTGTTACTGGCATCCCGTGATTGTCCCCCATGCCAGCCCTCCCTCTCAGCACCTCCAGCCACAAACATAACACTGACACTTGAGGGGCCCAGTACCCCAGTACCATCACCCTCATAAGTAAACCCCCATGGTCAACTACCACTCCCAATGTGATGTCACATCTCCTTTGTTTTTGTTTTTGTTGCCACCTCTCAGCACCCCCCAAACATAACACTGACACTGGGGTGCCTAATACTCAAGTGTTGCTAACCCATAAGTGAAACTATGCAGTCCACTACTGCACTGCTCCCAATGCATGGTCACATCTCCTGCTCTGGTTTGTTTCCCCTTGTTTTCTATAATGCCGCAAGCTGACCCTTCCTCTCATCACCCACTAGCTAACTCCCCACAAACATAACAGTGTCACTTGGGGTGCCCAATCCCCCAGTGTCATGAGCTGAAATAAAAAAATCTTCCCTTGTAGTTTCTTCCTAAAGAAACCATGTAAAATAAAACGATCCATTGATGTCTGTTGCAACCATTCTGTCCCCCACTCAATCCTCCCACTCAGTACCAACCACCCCCCACACACATATCTAAGTTGTTGCTCAACCCCTTCTGAGGTCTGACCCAATAATCATCTGTGGACTGCAGACATTACTTCACTCTTCAAAGCTGGACTGCAAACTGAGGAAACAGGCATCGTTCAATGTATTTCAATGGGATTTGAACTTAGTGACATACCTTAGCCATTTGTGTATATTTTTGCACCAAATTTTTCAACATGCCTTTTTGAGACCACATCTCATGAACAACTGCAGTGACATTAGGCAAATCTGTCCAAAGGGGATTTCATGGTCCCTGCATGAAATCACCTTTTCAGGCAGGAGCTGAAAATGCTCTCTGCCCTGGTTCATTAGGTGGGTTTATAAGAAGACTACGTTGAAAATCTGGTGTAAAATATTAAAATACAACAAACTTGTAAGCCTATCTTGTTCAGTTTTGCAAATGCAGGCTCATAACTTTGATAATGTTCAATATTTTTATCCCAAATTGACAACATAGCCATTTCCTTACAGCACCTTATGAATGTGACAGCTGTCATTTTTCAAATCCTGTCCAAAATGTATTTTCACATCCTGAAAGGTGATTTCATGGTCCCTGTGTGAAATTATCATTCAGGCAGGAGCTGAAAATGTTCTCTGCCTGGTTTATAAGGTGGGATCATAAGAAACTTCCGTTGAAAATTTGAATAATAATATTAAAATAACAAATGTATAAGCCCATGTTCAATTTTGCAAATGCAGGCTCATAACTTTGGTAATTTTCAATATTTTTAAACCAAATTTACAACATAGCCATTTCCTTACAACACCTTATGAATGTGATGGCTGTCATTTTTAAAATCCCCAAAATGTGTTTTACATCATGAAAGGTGATTTCACGGTGGTCCCTGCAGAAATCTCCTTTCAGGCAGGAGTTCAAAAGTGTCAGTGCCTTGTTCATGAGGCAGGGTCATAAGGTTATGTTAAATATTTTGTGAAAAATATTAAAGATAACAAAGTTATGAGCCTACGTTGAATTTTGCAAACGCAGGCTCATAGCTTTGGTCATTTTCAATATTTTTACTCCCAGTTTTCTTTTCATATTGAATATACTTATTTTAATGTAAAAGTAAACATCCACAAACATCCATCGAACAATGTAATGAGCTGTATAAACAGTGACACATAATAGTTTTCATTTTTTTAATATAAACAACATCCCTCCTCCCCTCCCTAGACCCACACCCTCCCCGCCACCAGAGGAAAAGCTGAGAAAAAGAAAAGGAAAATAATATGTAGTATATTGTAAAAGATACCAAGCAGTTAATGTATACCATGAAAAGGAAACCACTGAGGTTTTTATCCCAAATTTTACACATAGCCATTTCTTTTACAACACCATCCTGTTCAAAATGTGTTTTTCCATCCTGAAAGTTAATTGTGCAGTCCCTGAGTGAAATCACCTGTCAGACAGGATTTGCAAATGTTCTCTGCACTTGTTCATGAGGTGGGGTCATAAGAAGGTAATGTTGACAATTTGGGGCAAAATATTAAAACATAACAAAGTTATGAGCCTGCATTCAAACTTACAAATGCAAGCTCCTAACTTTTGTAATACATAACCCACACAGTGCACCACAATGCATCCAGTACCCCAGGGCTTCTTATTTATCTGGCGCAAGAGTGCTGGACTTCAGGAGGGCTGACTTTGGGAGGATGGGGAAGTGGTAAAAGGGTACCTGGCCAGAATTCAATCTAGTATGGACACTAACCAGAGGTGGGAACTCATAAAGCTGGGGATAGTGGAGGCAACCAAAACCTGTTGCAAAGCCCAGAGCAAGAAGGCTAGGGCTAAGAAACCGAGCTGGTTGAGCAAGGAGGTCATGGAAAAGGTAAGGAGAAAAAGAGCTGCCTTTAGGAAGTACAAGAAAACAGGGAGGGGAGGACAGGGAGGAGTACTTGACAGAATCGAGGGAGGTGACAAGGCAGTAAGAGGAGCCAAAGCATCTATGGAACTCAGGCTGGCACAAGGCATTAAGAAGGGGAGAAGGACTTTAAGTACATCAGGAGAAAAGGAGCTGTAAGGACCACATAGTAAGGATAAGGAAGGAGGGGGTTGGGTGGAAGCAAGGGTGCAATAAGGCAGAAGCGCTAAATAGTACTTCTGCTCAGTATTTATTAAAGAGAAGAGGGGTACCCAAGGTGAGAAATGGCAGAAGCAGGGGGAAGTGGTGACAGATGGGGAAATCATGGAGGGCAGAGTCTCGAGAGGGTTTGAAGGCACTGAGGGTGGACAAGGCGCCAGGCCCAGATGGCATCCACCCCAGGGTACTGAAGAAGCTGGCAGAGGTCCTTGCAGGACCTTTGGCAGACCTATTTAATGCCTCACTACATTTGGGGTGTGTACCTCAGGACTGGAGGATGGCTCATGTGGTGCCCCTCCACAAGAGTGGTCCCAAGGATGAACGGAAACTACAGATCAGTGAGCCTCACATCCATCGTGGGTAAGCTAATGGAGACTATCCTGAAGGAGAGGCTGGTGGCCCTCCTAGAGGCCAAAGGACTACAGGACAGCAGACAGCATGGCTTCATACATGGCAGATCATACCAAACCAACCTGGTCGAGTTCTATGACTGGGTAACTAGGTAACTGGACAGGGGACATGTAGTGGATGTCCTGTATCTGGACTTCAGTAAGGCATTCGACTCGGTGCCACATGGAAGGCTGGGAAGGAAGTTAGTAGGCACAGGGGCGAGTGCAAAGCTGGTGAGCTGGGTAGGGAATTGGCTTCAGGGAAGGCAACAGAGGGTGGTGGTGGGTGAGGAGCTCTCACACCCAAGGGCAGTGATGAGTGGTGTTCCACAGGGCTCGTGTTGGGACCAGTGTTGTTTGGGATATTCATTGCAGACATATCATGGGACATCAAGAGCAAGATCAGTCTGTTTGCTGATGATACCAAGGTAGGTGCAGTGGTGGATGACCTAGGGGATGGCAGGGGTTGCAGGATGATCTGGCAAAGCTTGAAACCTGGTCAGACACCTGGCAACTGGGGTTTAATGCCAAAAAGTGCAGGTGCTGCATTTTGGGATGAAGAACCAAGGAGGAGTTACCAGCTGGGGAGTGCAGCTTACCCAGACAGAGGAGAGAAGGATCTGGGTGTGCTCATTACAGGGTCAATGAACAACTCAGCACAATGTAGGAAGGCAGCTGCAAAGGCCAACAAAATGCTGGGTTGTATTGCAAGGGTATATTCTTGAGGAGGGGAGGTGATTCTGCCACTGTATAGGTCATTATTTAGACCACACCTGGAGTATGCGTGCAGTACTGGTGCCCGTGATCTGAAGAGGGACATTAGTTACTGGAGGGTACAGCGCAGGGTGACAAAGATGATCAAGGGGCTGGGGACTTATCATACGAGAGGAGGTTAAAGGAGTTGAACATGTACTCACTGGAGGAGAGGAGGGACAGGGGTGACATGCTTGAAACCTTTAAATACATGAAAGGAATAAACAAGACGGGTACAGAGGGGCTGTTCAAAGTAAGGGAGGGACACCACCAGGGGCCATGATATGAGACTGGAGGGAGGAAGGTTCAGGAGGAAGATGAGGAGACACTTTTTTACAGAGAGGTGGTAGCTGGGTGGAATGCGTTACCTGCAGAAGTGGTATGCAGTAGAACAGTGGACTGCTTCAAAGCAGGATGGGACAGGACAAGGGGAGGGTTAATGAAGGGGAGGGTGGAAGGAGGGGCAGCTGCAGGAATAAGGTGCTAGCTGCACATTTGAGCAGACTTGATAGACCTCTAGGCCTTTATCTGCTGGCAAATTTCATATGTTCAGAATGTTCAGATTTAAGAGTTTCACCAGGAGGGCACACTGAACAAGTTGCGCATCTCACAGTGCATTCCAGGGAATGCAGGAATATTGGAGGAATACTGGCTTCTGTACCAGTGGTGAAAATCTGGCATTGACAAATGCTTGTTAACCTTGCAGTCCCTCCTCTGGTCTTCCTCCTTTCACTTATATATGTAAAAAAGTCTTTTCCCTTTTGTTACCTCTTTGTCTATTCTCTCTTCAGTTTGCACCATTGCACTCCTTACTGCTTTCCCTGCCTCCTCTGTTTCCCGATAGACTTCCCTATCTGCCTCCTTCTGCATCTCCTTATACCTTCTGAATGCTACCATTTTAGCCTTTTAACTTTTCTGCCACCTCTTGTGAGAACTATAGCGGTCTCTTTTCCCTTGCTTTTGCGCACTTGTTTGATGCAGTGGTTTGTTGCCTTTACAATGCTACCTGTTATCATTGTCCACTGTTCCTCCACACCACCCAGGCTATTCTCCACTGATGGGTCATCCCTGAGGCATTGACCCATCTTTATAAAATCTGCAATCCTGAAGTCCAGGACCCTTGTCCTTGTGTGGTTTGATTCTGCCGCCACCCTTATATTGAACCACACTGTACAGTGATCATTGGATCTCAAGTGACCTCCACCTTGACATCTGCAACACTGTCCCTGTTAGAGAGTATCAGGTCCAGTTTTATCCCATCACAAATGGGTTCACTGACTAGCTGCCTGAGGAATGCCCCCGCAGAGAGGCTAGGACTTTTGCCCCCCTTTCCAACTTTGGCATCGTGGTCATTAATAAAATGAAAGAAACAGCACCTTGAACTGAAAAGAGATGGTGAAGCAGTAGAAAATGGCAACAGAAGGCACTGCACTGCTCCCACAGTGTTGCCTTGATGGAAGGAAGAACATAAATGAGGTGCTGAGGGAGCGTGATAGTTGTCAGTGACATGTGCAGCACCACATGAGGTGCACAGGAGCTGTCAGTGCCCAACCTCGACTCCCTGCTACAAAAGAATTTGTTCTCTGTGATCCTAGTGCCTCTGGACCCAGACCCAACAGTGGGAATCAATGGTGAAGACTGATTCCTTGAAGAGCTATCCTTCTACTGGATGTTTAAAATCTGCTTTAGATCATAACAGATTGGTTTACAGATGGAGGACTCTTTCTACCTAAAACTACAAAAATCCCTCACATGGGACATTAATGTACAGGGCAAATGATCCCTGAGAAGAAAAAGTAGCATAGTCAGAGGTGAAAATCACCTAGCAGTAAATATGGTACTTACTTACCACACGAGCACAGCTAAGAAAATGATAACTCATGAAGGATGCATAGGCTGAATATGCACTGGCGTTGATATCTGGGTGCCGGGTCTGATAGAGTTTCAGCATGCAGAGTCCAGCAATCATATACATGAAGGAGGTATCTGTGAAGAATGAATAAGACATCCACATTTTCAATATGAGACTAAAGGAATACTAGCTCATTAATGTTTGGTGAGTTACCATTGCAATGTAAACTAGCCTGCACATATGGCTAAGTGGTATCTGGGAGGGCTTCCCCAGCTGAGTGCTGCCTCTGCATTCATTCGATTTCATCAAGGGCACTTGATGAGTGCTCAATGGCTGGGCCAGGCATAGTAATACAAATGAGTTTGAGGAACCCTCCTCCACCCTAGAACAGGGTGACATATGTTGTATATGTAAAGCAGGGTCTGAGCAATGCCATACAGATGTGAGAAGCTGCTACAGAAGAGAGTCACTGAGAAGTTGTAGCAAAACCACCATCTAAATGAGGGAAGCTGAGGGATGGGAAGGTTAGGCTGCAGCATGAATGGATTTTGATCCAGTCACTTAACAACTACCACCGTGGTCAAATTTATTAACAAAATTATGCAAAATAAGGGTAATAGATTGTCTGCCTTGGTCACTTACAGTGATTTGCAAAAGGCATTTGATACAGTCAGTCATGCTCTATTGGTAAACAAATAAAAACATAATCTCTCAGACTTAATAACTAATTTGATTGGTTCTTTTTAGTAACAGAAAGCATTTCACCCTGATAAACAATAATAGTTGTGACTTACAGAATGTACAGCAGTGCCCAGTGTCAGGCTCCTTTTGTCTAAAGCCGTGTTTACACAGTCAAATTTGCACTGGAGTAACACGAGGCCGAGTTGTTCCAGCACGGCAGTGTGGCCATACAGACAGACACTGATTGGTAAGCCACTCGCTAACACACTCCTGGATTCCTCAGCGTTGGGAACACAGAGCATAGCCAGCGGTTTACAGCGGCTTCCACTGCCATGTGGACTGTGTGCACCACTGCAAATGAAAATTACGTACTCCACCGTGAATTTTTGATCTTCTTGGACGAGTCTCCACCACTCATTCACACTAGTGGGATTAGCCCGGAGGCACTAGGACCCATTGGGAGCAAACTTTTGCTGGAGGGTCTCGAGAGATGGCGCCGGAGGCATGGTGCCACAGCAGCGGCTCGAGCGGCAATGACCATCTCGGCGATGACCTCCAACCGCTCAGTACCTTTTACCAAGGAGGTGCAGCGCAACTAACGTAAAGAGTAAATCTAACCTTAAAAACGGACATAAGATAGTCCGTACGACCCGCAAGAAGGGTCAGCAAAGAAGTCCTCACGGCCTAAAGATTTGAGGGAGTGAAGACCAACACAGCGGTGAGCTCGGGGATGGAGATAGAATGAGTGGTGGAGACTCGTCCAAGAAGATCAAGAATTACGGTAGGTACGTAATTTTCATATCTTCCTGGACATAAGTCTCCACCACTCATTCACACTAGTGGGAGAGTACCAAGCTGATAATCCCCCAAAGGGCGGCAGGAGAGCCAGAGCTCACGCGCCTAAGATAGAAGACCATTAAGGATAGTTCTGCCGAATGCGGAATGTCGCTGGCATGAACATCCAGTGCATAATGCTTAACGAAGGTATGCACTGAGCTCCAGGTGGCAGCGTGAGATATCCTAATTGAACATTGCAAATCTCCGCTAAAGATGCCGCTGACTGCTCTAGTAGAGTGAGCGCATACCTACCCTCCAATTTAACTTGAGCCATGGAGTAGCAATGTCAAGGCATGCCACTAACCATGATGAGATGCATCTAATAGTGACGGGTTGACCCAGCTGGGTGTCGCTGAAAGAAACAAACAGTTGCTGAGTCTTCAGAAAATTTTGGTTCTATCTAAATAGAACCGCAAGGCTCTCTTAACATCCAAGGAATGAAGAGATCGCTCCCTTCATTTTGGAAATTAGCAAGTAAGAGGGAAGTACCAGAGGTTGGTTTAGATGGAATTCTGACACAACCTTGGGAAAATTTAGGATGAGTCACGGAGAACTACCTTGTCTTTATGGAATACAGTATAGGAGGGTCCGTCACCAAGGCATGAATCTCCGAGACCCTGCGGGCTGAGGTAATGGCCACCAGGAAGGCAGTCTTCCAGGTAAGAAATTTTAGCTCACAGGTAGCTAAGGGCTCAAGGCTTCCGAGTGAGCATGTCCAGCACCAGGTTAATGTCCCAGGTTGCAACTGGATGCCTAACAGGGGTCTGGTATGAAGAATCCCTTAAGAAATCTCTTCACTATAGGAAGCTGAGCCAGAGTCAAGGAAGAAACCGCTCATGGAACGCTGAGATGTCACTAAGGTGAACTTTAACTGTGGAGTACTGGAGACCTGAGTTTGATAGGTCCAAAAGATACTCCAGAACCTTGTCAGGAGGACAGGAAAAGGGATTCCAAGAGGACTTTGAACACCAGAGAGAAAAGCGTTTCCATTTGGAAGCGTGACGTTTGGGTGGCTGGCTTCCGCAGCCAGAAGGATGTCCGAGACTCTACGAGAGACGTTGAATCGATTCACTTCTACCTCTTCAGGAGCCAAGCATGAAGGTGAAGTGATTTCAGGTTGGGATGGACCAACGAACCCTGAGTCAAAAGGTTGATTTGCAAGGAAGTGGTCTCGAGAGGCTGCCAACATACTGTTGAGCAGAGGAAACTATAGTTGCCGAGGCCAGGAGGGAGCAATGAGAATCATTTTGGTCCCCTGAGACTCGAACTTGAGGAGAACCTCTGGATTAGAGGGATCGGTGGAAAGGCATAAAGAAAACGTTTTGTCCACCGCAGCCTGAACGATCCTGACAGAAAATGCCAGGCCCTGGATTTCTAGAGCAGAAGAGAGGCAGTTTTGCATTGAGTGGGGATGCAAAAGGTCCAGGTCTGGAGTCCCCCACTCTTTGAATAGTGACCGAGCTACGGCTGGATCAAGAGACCACTCGTGAGGGTCTGCCTCGTTCTGCTGAGGTGATCTGCTAGATCGTTTTGTATACCTGGCAGATAAACCGCCTGAATCAGAGACTTGTGCTCCAAGCACCACTCCCACACCCTCATTGCTTCCTGCAAAGGGGGTAAGAATGAGCACCGCCTTGCTTGTTGATGTAATACATCACAGCTTTGTTGTCCGCTTGAAGGAGAATGTTCTTGTGACAAAGGATATCCTTCAGAGCTCGGATCGCATAGAGGACCGCTTCATCTCCAGGACATTTATGTGGAGAAGAGTTTCGAACTGAGTCCATACACCTTGAGTGTGGAGGGAGCGACAGTGAGCTCCCCATCCCATTAGTGATGCGCTCTGTGATGATGGAGATCTGATGATCCGGGGAGCAAAGGGAACCTTCCAGGAGATTGCTTTCTGAGTCCACCAGGTGAGAGACCTTCAAGGCCCGCCACCTTGATGGGATAAGACTGGGGCTGAGAGGTCAGAGACCACTGAGTGGAGAGCATCCATTGGGTGGTTCTCATGTGCAACCGGCCAGGGGTACAGTGAGCACCGAGTACACCATGAGACCTAACATGCGCTGCATCGAGAGAGCTGTAACCGATTGGTTCTCCCCGATGTAACGGGCCATCCAAGGATGTCGAGTCTTCTGTCCTCTGGAAGGAAAGTCATGAAGAGGTGTCTAGAAGCATCCCTATGAAAAGGAGCCTCTGGGAGGCTGCAGTTGTGATTTTTCAAATTCAGCAGAATTCCCATGGACGTGAGAAGACGAGAAGTCGTTGCACGGCTTCCAAAGTCCCTTGGCTGGAAGGGCTTGCTAGAAGCCAATCGTCCAGGTAGGGAAACACTGAGTCCCGATCTTCCTGAGATGCGCTAGCAGAACTGCACAACACTTTGTAAAGACTCAGGGCGCCGAGGATAGCCCAAAGGGCAGGACTTGAACTGATAATGCTGACCCAGAGCTACAAACCTGAGGAACTTCGGTGGGTCAGGTGGATGGGGATATGCTGGTAAGCGTCCTGCATATCCAGGAGGCCAGCCAGTCGTGCTGATGCAGCAAGGGTAACAGGGTACTTAGGAAATCATTTTGAATTTCTCCTGGGGAGAAATTTGTTTAACTTTCTGAGGTCTAGAATGGGGCGCTTCCCCCAGATTTCTTTGGAACCAGGAAGTAATGGGAGTAGAACCTGTGTTTCGTGAGATGCGGGGCACCAGTTCTATTGCCCTGTTGCTTAGAAGGCCCTGGATCTCGGCGGTGAGGAGGTTCGATTGAGAGGCCGACAACCTGGGTTGTCGCCTGGGAGACAATTCGGGGTTTCAAAAATTGAGAGAATAACCTCGTAATTATCCGAGGACCCATTTGTCCGGTTATGGACTTCACTGGTTGTAGAAGTACATCAAATGACCTCCCACTGAGGAGAAAGTTCCACCGGGCAATGTGGATGGAACTTGGGCCAGCAATCCATAAGGTGGCGCTGGGAGCTTTAGGCCCTCGCGCTTTCTGCGCTTCTTTTGAGGTTGGGCAGGTTGGCTTTTATGGAAGCTTCCCTGCCTCTGCCTCGAAAGGACTGATGACTATGACACTGACGCCTGTTCACATGCCCCGAGAGGGAGAAGGCGGAGGTCTGGGCCAACTTAATGGCTGACCTAGTCTTCTGAGTGGCCTCTAAGGCTTGTTCCACCTGAGGGCCGAAAGAAAAGGAGCCATCAGGGCAGCGCCATTACCTGCTGCTGAGCATCATTCGTGAAGCCAGAAGTACGCAGCCAGGAATGGCACCAGTACAAATACCTGCGGCTGCTGAGCGAGAAGCAGTGTCGGCGTCCATACGGCTTTGACCTGTTGGTTATTGGACTCAATACCCTAGTAACGTCAGAAGAAGCTCTGACTGGAGTCCGAATCCGGAAGAGCTTCAACCATTCTTTTCATAGAGTGCCACAGGATATACTCATACTGAGAAAAATAGCCTTGATAACTGGCAATACACGATACTTAGAGTGGAGGCAGCAAAGACTCTCTTACCTAATGTATCAATCTTACGAGACTCTTGTTAATAGGTCGAGCTGTAGTAGTTTGAGGAAGAACGACCTTGTCATTCTCTGCCAGGACTACAATAGGATCCGAAGGCTTGGGATGCCAAATGGGACGATCCTTGGGAGCTGAATACTTTTATCAATGGATTTAGCCACTGAGGGAATAAGAGCAGGATTATTCCATACCATTTGAGACAGCGCCTTGAAGGAAGGTTGGATCGGAGGAGTCAAATCCGAGGGATCTCCAAGCATGAAGGTACTGGAGTCTTAATATCTTCCCAGGATCGATGTCTGTAGTCTGGAGAGAAAGAGTGGATCTCAGGTTCTTCAACAGAGACTTAAAGGACAGGTCCTCACCACAGGCTCTGTAGCAAAGAAAGATCCTGTTTCTCCACTTCATCACCCAACCGAAGGTCTGGGTCAGGCTCAACATCATCTCCTGATGGTCCAGAAAGGACTGTTTGGACAGGAAAGGAGGAAAATTAGAGAGGAGGAAATAGCAGAGAAACAAGGAGAGTCCCCGAGGGCCCCCGTGCCGAGAAGGCGAAACGGTTGAAAACGCATCAGAGAGGGGCACGGGCGTCAAGAGGCATCGCTGCAATCGCGAAGCTGCCGTCACGACCAAGCGGTGCCACCAATGGCACCGGCCAAACCAGCGGCGCGCCCGACGGCGCCGCTTAGATCTAACGGCGCGCTGGCAGCGGGCTGTGCCATGAGACTCACGCGGCACCGCGGACGGCGCCAAAAGGCTGAGCGGCACCAAAAACGGCACTGACAAGCCAACAGACCCCGCGGAAGGTGCCGGAAATGCCCCAGGAACCTGGAAAGCCAGAGAAGGAAAAAACAGGAGATAAGTGGGATCGGTGTTGCCTCGCGCCGCAGCCATGTGAGGGGGAACACTTCAAGAATGGAGTCACCGGGCATCAAGAAGAAGATACGCGACTCAGGAAGGTCCAACCACTCTACCCGATCACTGGAGGAGCCCGGGCTCCGTGGCAACCGAGCCAGGCAGGAGAACCACCTCCAAGCCCATCGCCTCATAAGAGCGCCCACTGATGAACTGCTCATCCGGAGCCCTACCTACAGGCGGGAGGGGCTCCGATGTCGAGGACGATGGTCACCAGCAGTTGGCGACTCAAGAAGGAGACGGCAGCTAGCTACGATAACCGACTGTTCGTCGCGCAGACATACCAGAAGGCGACTCGGTGATGCCTTCTCTTTTTTGACCTGTGGGCGAAGAAAGGCTCGAGGCCCGAGCGGTGCGAGAATGCGACCGTTTATTTTTATGCCCGACGGGGGACCGCCCATCCCCGGGCATCGGACGTTGTGGAACCCGCTGAGGAGAAGGAGGCTGACGGACCCAGCCCGCTGACTGAACAGCTTTCATACAAGTCTCCCTACCCACCTGACCTGCTCATAGTCGACTCCGTCCAGTAGGCCGAGACTCTTCAAGTAAGTTAAATTTAAAATATTAGAAAATAGAATAAAATTAAGCGATACTACTATCGAGATAATGTTACAAAAATAAACTGAAAACTATCGCTAGTTTGAAGTTTGACTCCGACAAGCGGCGGCGTCGTCACTGAAGCGCACTCAGCGGCCGGGAAAAAAGGAACTATGAGGCGGTTGGAGGGTGGAAGTGCGAGATGGTCATTGCCACTCGAGCCACTGTCATGCGCCATGCCTCGCGGCACCATCTCGCGCCGACCCTCCAGCAAAAGTTTGCTCCCGATGGGTCCTAGTGCCTCCGGCGCTAATCCCACTAGTGTGAATGAGTGGTGGAGACTTATGTCCAGGAAGATCTTGTTCTACAGCTCATTAGTCCTTTGAGCTGCCGTCCGGACCCCATCACATGACCTCACCAGCGCAGATTGGAGCGATTCAGAGAGGGCTGTGTAGACGGGCAGATGATCAAGTCATGGTGGTTGGGACAACGCTGTTGAGGTCAGAGTTGAGGCCCTTCTGCTCGTAAACACAGCTTTAGTTGTGTTAATCAGGATCTTCAGTGAAGGACTGACAAGAAATAAAAATAATACGTACCTGTCATTCCTGATCTTCTCTTGTATCTTCACCATTCAATACTGTTGGGTGTAAGCAGAAGCGCACCCACTATGGGAATTTTTTTGTTGTTTTTGAGGAGGTGCCACACCACGAAAGCTCACGACTACTAAGAAGGGGAAAGGACTCACTAGCACATTGTCATGTGTTAACAATGGTGGGGGGGAGAAGAGGGATTGAAACCCTATGGAGGACAGAGATAGAGAAGGAACTCATTCCAACTCCCTGAGAGGCAGAGGCCAAAGAAGCAGATCACCAGTTCCAGAATTTTTTTTTTTAAATGGGCTAGAAGATTTTGACTAGCACCAGACTGGTGTACAGAGGACAAAATAGATGCCAGCGATGTCCGAGAACTAAAAAGAACAGGACCGTTCAAGAACTTTTCCTGTTAACTCATGATTGAACTAGCCTGACCTAAGAAAAAATGCCAGAAGGGACACCTTCAAGGGTAATCAGAAAGAGTTCCCTCAGGAGAAAGATGAAGCTCTACTCGCTCTCCTCCCTCTCCAGACTTAAGATACCTTCTTCTGAGAGAAGAATGGAAGACCAAGACTAGGGATTTAGACTTTAAAGGCCATGAAAGGAGGAGAGGAGGGGAGGGAGAGCAAGCAGGGCAGAGGTATACCCTAGGAGGCCCATGAGGGAAGTTAGCGGATTCAGTAATGAATGGTGAAGATACAAGAGAAATTCAGGAATTATGGTTGGTACGTAATTTTTATATCTTCCTTGTCAATCTTCACCATTCATTACTGCTGGTTTGTACTCAAGCCCCCAGAGGGGACTAACATAACCCCTGAAGGAACAAGACCCTCAGCCTCCTGTTGGTGGAAACAGGAAGGAGACCCTAGTCATACTAGACAGAAAGCCTAAGGCCGAGAAGAGCTAGAAGGTGTCCCTGAAGAAAAGGGATGGAGGAAGCCCCTGCACCAGCCTCCTAGTCCTGGTAGAAAGAGGCAGGTTCCTCAGTAGGCGGAGCGAATCACCCCACGCCAGGCCAGGGTGACAACCTTGGTAGAAGAAGCCATGCCATCCGCCTGATGCAGATCGCTGTCCCTGCAAGCCAGGAAGCCACCTCACTGGCATCATAAGATGCCCTTGCTTGGTGCCTTGCTAGTTCCAGACCTAAAGCAGAGAGCAATGGCCTGTTGAGACTACTCCATATCAGGCATCGACTCTAACACCTGAGCCAGCATTGACCACAAGTGCCTGTTTCAGGCAGCATGATGTGCCTGATGTGACGAATGCACAACACAGAACACTCTTCACCTCCACCGTCGAATTGTGGGAACTCAAGTCCAGTGGTCGGTCGCACCAGGCGCTGGTGCCTGGAAGGGTATCTAGGAACATCAAGCCCGAGGGCAGGTTGGGGAAGAGAACCTAGGAACTCAGATGGAGCACAACACCTCCTGCAGTCTTCCAGGGCTGGAGAGAGTCAGCTGGAGACTGCCAGGTGCGGATAGAAGCCTCCTAGAAGGAATACAGGATGGCACCACCAAATGCTGGGCACTGAATTCACGGAGGAATTTGCACATCTCCTGCTCAGTATTGTCCTGTCTCACATAGGAAATATGGAGATCCCCAACCATTCTCGAAAAGGAAGCACTGATATTCAGTGAAATCAGCATCAGAAGAGAGAGAGATGAGTAGGGTTCCTCTCCCTCCAAGGAGGGAGCTGAGGAGGACGGGGAACTGAATGTCCAGAAAACTTCTATGTGGTGGAAACAGGCGAAAGACCCATTTGTGCATGTGCCTAACATATGATGGAAGGCAGTCGCAGTACTTCTGAGCGTCTCCCAGGATAACGGTCCCATAGGACCCACCTGACCTGGAGAGAGGAGGGTGGCTGCAGAGGAATGGGAGAGGGCCACCTACAAAATTGTGACTGTCCTCTGCCATGGCTCTGAAATCCAAGGAATGAAGCCCGAGCTGGAGGGATCCCTGAAATCAAACCGGTCACATGACAGAACCCTAAGAATGGGAACTCCAGAAGAGCCCTAATGGGAATCTCCCGTGATGCACCTGGGTTGCAACCCCTCACCCTGACCTCTCAACCCTCAGACTCCAAGGATGCCTCCTCCTCAACCTCAGTGAAGGGGTCCTCGATCCAGAGGCCTCCCAAGGGAGGCCCGAAGACAGGACTAATCCACCCTGAGGAGCGCAGCAGCACCAAGGGTGGCAGCTGTCGCGCCCCCTCTGGGAGAACAGTCCCTCATCAACCCCAGCCACCCTCCCCATGAACCTCAGGCCACCCCCAGACTGGGAGTCCTCAGAGGAAGACCGCTGTGGAGATTCAGGAATGGGAGCGCTGGGCCACCTGATACCACATCCCACAGAGGACTCTGATTCAGAAGAATCAGGGAGCCAGGCCGGTCCACGTCCAAATCATCTCCTCCAAAGAGGAGTCGACCAGGAGGACCTTGACGCTGGCCACCCCGAGAATTTCCCAGGAAACGCACGAATGGTGCCAGTGTTGCCCGCAATGCCGGCTGTTCGCAGTGCATCACCTGCATTCCTGAAACCCAGCCTTGACTCATCTACGGCCCTGGTCAAATCCCGGTGCCACCAGAACCCAACACGAGCCACCAACGGAGTAGATCGGATCAACGGTGCCATGAGTGGCATCAAGAACAACATCAGCACCATACACAGCACCACCCAATCACTGGCACCATGAACAGCACCAGGCTCTGAGACGGCACCAGAAGGCAGCTGAGGGTCTGCTAGTGCCAGACCCAGCAACCGTGGGCCACGACACTGGGGAGCCTGCACCTCAGGAGAGGTGACTGCCAGGCGGTGGCCCGGGATGTGAACCTGGGAGGGGCCACAGCATTCCTCCAACAACGCAAAGAGGCCTCCTCCTCCTTGGCAAGGCTTAAAGATGAGGAGGCCTCCTCTCACCAGACTGTATAGGGCTGGAGGGGACCCAGAGGAAGGGTCTAAAGTCCTGGCCTTGGGAGCCCAAGAATGACGCTGCCCCTCCAAAAGTTGCGGGTCTTGCTGACTTTGAATGCGTGGATTTCAAGAACACGGTGGTTCATCGAGAGCAGGTGTCACATCTGTCCATATCATGATTAGGTCCCAGGCACCACAGGCAGACATCATGCCGGTCCATCATGGAGAACTGCCAGGCACAGTAGCACCGATGCATGGGGCATGGCCCACTTTCGACTTTCGTTTGGCTCCCAAATCAGACATGATGTGAAATAAAATATAACACAGTAAAAGCTCCTGGTCCAGTTAAACAAATGATCAGAAGAGAACCGGGATTGAGGAATTGTCATAGAGGTAGACGTTGTCATACGGTCTAGTGGTGTACTTCGAAATTGCTCTGACTCGCACAGCAGGTGCAGCCTCGATGGCGGGAGAAACAGAACTGGGATGGTGGAGGAGTCTTCATGGTGCCTAACGCCGCCCTTGTGCACCACATAGTGCGTCGTCATGGTGAGAGGCGCCATGGGCACCGACTCCTCCTTCAAACAAAACAACAAAAACTCCCCAGAGCTGGTGTATGCTTCCGGCTTACACCCAGCAGTCATGAATGGTGAAGATTGACAAGGGAAGATTAGTCAGAGTGTTCATTTGCTAATTGCTTAATTGCCTTTGATTGCCTAGTGTACCCAAACATCTCATGACTAGTAGTCACTAAGGGCAATGCAACAGTAGTGTTACAAGATCTTGTGACATTTGGGAAGCTGACATTGGGCACTACTGTTACATGTGCCATCCCCCAGGGTTCCATTTCGGGTTCCGCCCTGTTTATCATCTTCATAAATGGTGTTCCAACTGCCTTGTGGAAAGGATATTAAAAAGCTAGTGCACTGCCTGAATTAACAGTAACGTTCAGATGTGGTCAGTTATCATTCTTATATCTGAAGTATTTTTTTTTTCTGTTTGCTAATTATAAGATTTTCCATCTGGCAGTACTGGGCTGATGTTGGAAAAGCACTCGTCTAGAAGCTAAAACAGGTCAGTTCTGTTCCTCCAACTACATCATCATCAACACTGAGACCACCTCTGACCGTGACATCACTAGTAACCAAGGAGAACCATTTCTCACTGCTAGATTATTCTCTGTCACATGAAGCAACAGGGATTGGCTCTTCTGGTTTACTAGTGATGTCACAGTTTCCTGCATTTTGATTGGTTACTTGTGAAAGTCACATGCTCAGGCTGCAAGGGTTGTGGTGCCTCAGTGTGTTTGGTCACATTTCTGATGCTTTTAGCCTCCAAACAGAGTGCTGCTCCACACATCAGCAAGGATTAATAACACTTCAAGTTTCACAAAGGATGAGGAATGTGGTAGGCCATAAAATAAAGGCTTCAGTTTTACCTCCTTTAGATGTGAGGAATGTGGTTGAGGATCAGATAAAGGCCTCAGCTCAAACTCCTTGAGACTTTTAAAAGCCTTTATGTCTTGCAAAGCCTATTCCATGTGTCAACTTTCTTCTTTTTAAATGGCCAACTGATCAAAGAGCCTGCTAAAGTACTGTGTTAATGTAACCAAACTCATAAAACAGAAGCCTGACTTTGCAATAAGTGATTTATTTTTACATTGTGATTGTATTGTATTTTGTGGTCAATGTGTTAGGTTCTTAAACTTTTGGACAAAAACAAATGTAAGTGGAGAAGCTGGAGTGCAGTCAATGGACTGCAATGTTAACTGTGCCCAGCAATTATGCCACAGACACAGTGCACAACTGCTTTAGTGTACATTAATGAGGGGTTCCACCCCATACCCCAAATAAATATAAATACCTTCACTCTGGGCATATCAGGAGGCGGGAGGCAGAGTGATGCCTCAGTGCACCACACCCAAAAGTCCTGGATGCCCAATGAGGTGTGCCCACATTACAGCACCCTCGTTACCATCCCTTTGATGGGATACCATGTGTCAGTGCTAAACCAACACTGTTGTTGACTGTGCTCCAGAGGTCTGCATCAGAGGCCATTGTACTTCACACCGCAGACACTGTAGATGCAAGATTCTACTCAAAATGAGATGTTGCAACTCATTTGAGCTGTCCAGGGTAAATAAATGAAAACAGCATTAGGATGTTCTCTGTGATGTTGGTACCTCACCAGCTTCATATTCCATGCTGACATCATATCTCCCCATCTTCCACTAAAATGACATATTGTGTAAATAAATGAAATGATGTACTCACCATAATTCTTAATCTTCTTGGACAAGTCTTTACCATTTATTCATACTGCATGGGTTTCAAGCTGGAGGTGCTGGAACTCTGCAGGAGCCAAAATCTTCAGGAAGACAGGTGCTGAGGTAGGTCCCACGCATGTGTGGCACCGTGAGACTGGCTTGCACTGTGTAGGCTAGCTCAGTCGACCCTCCAACTGCCTCAGTACCTTTTTACTGAGGCGGTGCTATGTAATCTAACTATGCAACACTAACCCAACAAGGGCATAAGATAGCCCTTTGGACCCGTATAAGAATGGTCAACTGAGAAACATTGTCTTCACAGCCCAAACTGAAACAAGGGAAGTGAAGACCAAGAACAGACTGAGTTATCTCGGGGATGGTGGGTGGGCGTAGGAATAAATGGTGAAGACTTGTCAAGATTTATGGTGAGTATGTCATTTTATATCTTCTTGGTCTTCACCATTTATTCATACTGCTGGTTAGAGTACCAGGCTGAGACAAGAATCCCCAAGAAGGGGGTAGGAGATTGAGCTCACTCAGGACAGAAGTCCATTAATATTTGTCCTGCTGAAAGAGGCATGCCATCTGGCATGGACATCCAGGGCATAATGTTTGACAAATGTGTGCACTGTGCTCCAAGTGGCCACTCTGCAAATTTCAGCAATGGGGATAGAGTGGATTTCTGCCAAGGCGTAGCCACCACCCTGGTAGAGTGGGCATGGACTTAGCCTTCCAATCTGACCTGCACCATAGAGTAGCAGTGGTGAAGGCAAACTACTATGCAAGTGGAAATACACTTAATGGTTAAGAGCTGACCCAGTCAGGCAGCAGTCAAGGAGACAAAAGAGCTTCTTGGATTGACAGGTGTCCTTAGTTCAGTCAACATAGAATTGAAGAGCTCTTTTAACATCCAGGGAGTGAATGGTGCATTCCCTTCATTATGGAAGTTAGGAAAGTAAGTAGACAATACCAAAGGCTGGTTCAAATGGAACTCTGACACCACATTGGGTGCATATGGAGAACCACCTTGTCTTTGTAGAAGACGATATACACAGGGTCCATGATAAAACATGTATCTCCGAGACCCTGTCAGCAGAGGTGATGGCCACTAGAAAAGCTGTTTTCCAGGTCAGGAACTTGAGATCACACATAGCCAGAGGCTCAAAGGGTTTACAAGTGAGCATGTCTAGCACAAGGTTAATATCCAAGGGCAACCGCTTCTGACTGGGGCCTTGTGTACAGAATGTCTTTCATAAATCTGTTGAAAAAGGCAGTTGAGCCAAGGTCATGCTCTGGACTGGTTCATGATAGGCCGAAACTGCACAGAGGTGTACCTTTACAGAGAAGTATTGCAGTCCAGCATCTGAAAGGTCTAATAAGTACTCCAAAATGAAAATTACATACCTACCATAATTCTTGATCTCTTGTATCTTCACCATTCATTACTGCTTGGGTTCAGCCGAGGCGCACCCGCCACGGAGTTTTTTGTAGAGGAGTCGGTGCCAATGGTGCCGCCTCGAGAGTGACGCACCATGAAGTCCACGAGGGTGGCTGTTAGGCACCGCAGACTCCTCCTACGTCCAAGTTCTGTTAGCCAGAGAGGCAAAATAAAGGCAAGAACAAAAGAGCGAGGCAAGGGAGCCAGAGATAGAAAAAGGAAAGGATATAAACTGAAAAGTCATGTCGGTAGAGGACAGAACACAAGAGAGGATCTACCTAAGAGGCTGCAGTGCCCCACTGCTGGGGTGGCTCCAAGGGGGAAACAGATAAGGAAGGGAAAGAAGAGGGAAAGAAGAAGAGGAAAAGAAGACGGGATGTTGGGAGGAGAACTCTGCCAAAGTAGAGACTGGTTTGAGGTTTACAAGCTCAGAACCAAGAACCAGGGAGCAAGGACCCACTGGATGGAATTTTGAGAGAAGGCTCTACTGAGCAGTTTGAACAGTTTGGCTACAAAGGCAGATTCTCACACCTCCCGTCATCCCCAACCCTTTAAACTGTAGCTGAGAGCTCACAGACTGCCAAAGCAGAAAGTCTGGTCCAAAAGGAGAGCGCCAACTTATCAAGGGAAAAGCTTATCTCAAGACTTTGTTAAGCTGCTAACACCAAAGTTTGTGTGGGGAGGGTAACATCCTAAGAAGGCAACCCTTAGATAAAGAAAGAATGGGAACTCAGTCGGACTCCTGAAGACAAGGCGAAGATCGCTAACTCCAGAAAAGTAATGTCAGAACAGAGAAAGTATCAGAGACTGACATAGGAGAGCAGGGCTTGCCAGAGGGGACCTTTAAATGAGACAGAGCCAGAACTGGCTGGTCTCCTAAACTGTGAATTGAACAGCATGGCAAAGAGAAAGACCAATAAGTCACCCCTAGGGTAGTCAGAAAGAGTTCTCTGAGGATAGCACAAGTCCCACTCGCTCCCCTTCTCCCTCAGAAAAGGCATCTGTTCAAATGAACAGATACGCAGGTTTTTTTTGAGGGGCGTAAAGGCCAACAAGAAGAGGGAAGGAATGAGCAGGGAGGGGAGACGCGAAGTAGGAGGCCCTAGAGGGGAAGGTGGGTAGTATCAGTAATGAATGGTGAAGATACAAGAGAATATCAAGAATTATGGTAGGTATGTAATTTTCATATCTCTTGTCAATCTTCACCATTCATTACTGCTTGGTGAGTACTAACCACCCTCTACAGGGGACAAGAAAACCCTGAAGAAACAAGACCCACAGCCTCCTGTTGGTGGAAAACAGAAGGAGAGACCCTGGGCTAATCAAACGAAAAGCCTAATGCTGAGGAGAGCTAGGAGGTGACCCACGAAGATGAGGAGACAGAGGAAGCCCTGCAAAAATCTCCTAGCTCTGGTTGAAAACAGTTTGGTCCTCAGAAAGTGGAGTGAATCAACCTCGCCGGGCCAGGGGTGACGACCTTGATAGGCAGAGCCATGCCATCCGCCTAATGCAGATCGCTGTCCCTGCACGCCTGGAAGCCACCTCACTAACATCGCAAGATACCCTTGCCTGGTGCCTTGCCAGCTCCAGGCCTATAGCAGAGAGGGCAATGGCCAGTCTAGATTGCTGCAGTCAGGCATTGATGCTAAGAGCTGAGATAGCATCAACTATAGATGCCTGATGAGATGTAATGTAGAACATCACACGACAGGAAGAGGACACTCTTCTGCCGAACCGGTCAAATTGTAAAGAATCTGAGTCTGGCGGTCGGTCATGCACCAGGCGGAGGGGCACCCAGAAGGAGTTACTAGGTATGCCAATTCCAAAGGCGGGTTGGGAGAGAACCTAGGGACTCAGAAGGGCACAATACCTCCTCCTGCAGTCTGCTGGGGCTGGGATAGGGTTGGCTGGAGACTACCAGGAACAGATATATGCCTCCTGGAAAGGAATAGGCTAGGATTGCACCACCAAATGTTGGGCACTGAATTCACTGAGGAATTCACGCATCTCCCGCTCAGTATTGTCTCGCCTAACAAAGGAAATGCTAAGATCCCTCACCATCCTCGACAGGAAACACTGATATTCTCGTGAACCAGCCGGAAGGGAGGTGAGCAGAGGTTCTCCTCCCTTCGAGGAGGGAGACAAGGATGATGAGAAACTCGAGTGTCCAGAGGACTCCTGTGGTGGTGGGATAGATGAAACACCCGCCATGCATGCATCTAACGATGAGGGAAAGGCTGCTTCAGAGCTTTCTGAACGCCCCCAGGATAACAGTCCCGAGGACCAACATGGCCTGGGAGAGAGGGGTGACTGCAGAGGAATGGGAGAGGGCAACTACGAAGAGGCAACTGTCCTCTGCTAGGGCTCTGGAATCCGGAAAAGGAGCCTGAGCTGGCGGGGTCCCGGATAATAAACCAGGTCATAGAATGGAACCCTGGGGATGCAAACTTTGCAGAGCCTGGAAGGGATCCTCCCTGTGATGTGCCTGGGGTTGAATGGATCCAGAAGGACAGCCCACAGCAACACCACTGGGCGGATCCACGAACCCATGAGGGAGAGGCGGGGCTCGGCGCTGCAGTCCTCACCCACACCCCGAGGGGTGGCAGGCAGCAGCCGCTCACCTCACCGCGCTCTGTCAACCCCTCGGACTTAGAAGATGCTCCTCCTGACATCAGTGACAGAGCCCATCGATCCAGGAGTCTCCCTGGGGAGTCCTCCAAGACAGGGCCCCCAGTCCACCCGAGAGGTGCAGCAGCACCAGAGATGGCAGCTGCCACGCCCCTGTGGGAGAACAGCCCCTCCCCAACCTCCACGCCATCCTCTCCTAAAGGCTCCTGGCCACCCCAGCCTGGGAGTCCTCAGAAGAAGACTGCTGTGGAGACTATGGAATGGGTGCACTGGGCCACCTGACACCACATCCCACACAAGACTCCGATCTCAAGAATCAGGGAGCCAGGATGGATCCACATCCAAATCCTCCACTTCTGAGAAGCGGCAATCAGCAGGACTTCAATACTGGCCACCCAGGAGTCTCGAAACTGCACTGCAAGCGGCGCCAGTGTCACCGCAGCGGTCGACACCCAGCACCTGAGACAATGCGCAGACGGTCTGACCTGCCGGCCGAAGTCAAGTCCTTGGCACTGCCCTCAGTGCTGTGACCCGGCCCAACGCTGCCAGTGGAGTCAACGGGCCTATGGTGCTGCTCACAGCGCTAAGAGCCAACACGGTGCTGCCCCAATCACCAGCACTGCAAACAGCGCCTGGATCCGAGATGACACCGAAAGTGACACTGAGGACCCGCCACACCGGGCCCCACAACCGCTGGCCACTCACACTGGCGGAGCCTGCACCTCTGAAGAGGTGACTGCCAAAGCAGTATCTCCACAAGCTGCCCTGGAAGGGACCATGGTGTTCTCCTTGACACCGCAAAGAGGCCTCCTCCCTTGGTAAGACTTGAAGATGAGGAGGCCTCCCTCATCTACAGACTGTATAGACCTGGGAGGGACCCAGAGGAAGGGTCTAAAGTTCTTACCTGGGAGGCCCGAGAGCGATGCCGTCCTCCAAAAGTTGGCAGGGCCTTGCCGATCTTGAACACGCGGACTTCAAGAACACGGTGGTCCATCAAGAAATGGGCATCGATCTGTCCGTATTATGGTTAGGTCCCAGGCAATGAAGACAAACATCATGTCGGTCCATGACAGAAAAATGCTGGCCACAGGAGCACTCGACGATGGGGGCATGGCCCGTCGACTTACGCTTAGCTCTCGAGCCACACATGACGAAATTAACACTCTAAACAGAAAAGCTCCTGGCATTGTCAGTAAAATAATAAAGAACGGTCTTACCAGGAAATGACGTTGGGAAAATGAACTAGAATGAAGGACACAGCGTCAAGAACAACGAAACACAGGCATAGTGGCATAGAAACTTTTTCGCCCGCGTAGCAGGTGCAGCCTCAACAGCGGGAGAAACAGAACTGGGATGTAGAGGAGTCTCATGGCGCCTAATGGCCACCCCTCATGCACTGCGTGGTGTGGTCACTCTTGAGGCGGCGCCATCAACTCCAACCTCTACAAAAAAAAAAAAACTCCTGTGGCGGTGGCGCTCCGGCTGAACCCAAGCAGTAATGAATGGTGAAGATTGACAAGGGAAGATTCTTGTCTGGTGGCCACTGGAATGTGTCCATATGGATCTCACACCATTCTCAGAAGTAGTTTGAAGTTTGGCTGCGTAAGATTTCTAGTGGAAGATTTACATGCAGCCAGGAGAATCTCTGACACCCTCTGGAGAAATTTTGAACCTGCTCACCCCTATCTCTTCAGGAGCCAGATGTGAGATGTAGTTGAATGCAGGTTAGGGATGCACCACTGATCCTGTGTCAGAAAGTCCATCAGTGGGGAGGGACTCAGAGGGGCCACTGATACGTTGTTGATTAATGGAAACCAAATCTGATGTGGTCAGAATAGAGCAAACAGAATCATTTTGATGCCATGGGCCTCCAACATAAGCAGCACCTCTGAACTAAAGGAAGGGGAGGAAATGTGTACAGAAAGAGATTTTTCCACTGTAGCTTAAATGTATCCTGACAGAAAATGCCAGGTCCTAGATGTTGGGAGAAAAATTGAAGCAGTTTTGTGTAGAGCGAGGATGCAAAAAGGTCCAACTTAGGGTTCCCACTTGTTGAAAAGAGACTGAATGATGTCTGGAGCCAAGGACCACTCATGTGGAACTACTTCCATCCAACTGCATAGGTCTGCTAGATTGTTCTGACTCCTGACAGGTAGGCTGCTTGAATCAGAGAATTCTGTTCCAGGCACCATTCCCACACTCTCACAACTTCCCTACAGAGTTGGTAGGAGTGTGCCTGCCCTATTTTGTGTTTTTTGTATTATCTTTTACCCCCACCGATACTCTGGAGTCCGCCTCTCCTTTGGGCCTCTAGTGCTCCACTAACCTCCAGTGATCCTCTTCAGGAGTTCTCCTGCCACATATTGCAGCCAACCCCCGGTACTGTCCCAGCATATCCCATTGTTGGGTAGGTCCCTCCTTCGAGGGGAAGGCACTAGGGAGGGGAATCCAGCACACTGTTATTTTCATGGTCCTGGTGGTGCTGCTGTGAGGGGGAGACTCCCAGAGGTTCTGGAGGCATGGAGGATGGAAGCCGTCATCCGGCATGCTCCAAAGCTGTTTTCAGTTTTTCCTCTTGAGTCCCTCCTGTGCCACTGTTTGTAGTGCTCCTGGTCTCCACCAGGAGCTGCTACATAGCGGGCTATCCCTAACCCACCCCAGGAGAGGAGAGCAGTCCTCTGGATGCTCAATTCCTCCTTCCCAGCCAGCCCTTGGCACCCGAGTCCATTCCCAAACCTGGGTCGATGACGGGTTCGAGATGTGGCATCCAGTGCCTCAACCCTCTGCGCCACCGGGCCTGACCCACCCTGTTTGTTGATGTAGTACATCACTGACTTGTCTGTCTGCAGAAGGATAACCTTTGTACTGACAAAGTCCACTAGGACTCAAAGCATGTAAGAAAAAATTACTCACCTTATTAATTGTGTTTCTTCTAATGGAGTCTTGCTGTATTCTGACATATTCAGTTAGCCCCAGCACTTTAACTGCTCTGGAGAGGAAAGAGTTAACTCTATGCTAGAGCACAGAATGTTGGGCTCGAGCTCAGTTCAAACCTCTGTCTGCTGCACTTCAAAGTTTAACCATCAGATTCTTATGACCTAATACTAACTAACTACACTTCCTAAGTGGATATTGTAAATAAAATAGCCAACAGGCAACCAATTTTTAGGGTCCCAAAAGACTCAAGTCGAGAACTCCAAAATAATAACCAGGTAGTGAATCAACATATAACTACAAAAACAACATAAACATAACCCACTCCCTCCTAAAAGGGGAAGTGCCAAGTACACCCCTGAGGTGCAACACTGTACCTGCCAATCCACTTCCCAAAAACAGATTCTGAGAGGGAGGCAGGAGGAGGTCAGAATACACCAAGACTCCATTAGAAGAAACACAATTACTAAGGTGAGTAATGTTTCTTTAAACAACATGAAGTCTTGCTGTATTCTGACATATGCAGACTACTAAGCAGTACCTCCAGGAGGAGGGTACTGAACCTATTTTGGGAATAGGCTCTGCAGTACTGGCTGTATCAAACCTAACATCACTCCTAGCCTCCTTGATATCCAGAGAGTAATGCTTGGTGAATGTATGTACTGTTTTCCAGGTGGCTGCTTTGCATTTTTCTAACAAAGGTATATCTCTAGCAGCAGCTAGAGAAGCAGCTGTATCCCTAGTCGAATGAGCCCTCAGGCCTGAGAGGATATTTTGCCTAGCTTTTCATAGCAGAATTGTATACAAGAGACAATCCACCTGGCAATAGTTCTCTTAGTAGCAGGTTTACCCTTTCCCACTTCACCATAAGTGAGAAACAACTGAGAAATGAAAATGACATACCTTGATCTTCTCTTGTATCTTCACCATTCATTACTGCTTGGGTAGTGGAGGACCTTTCGCTATGGGAGATTTTTTTCTGAAGTCAGCTCCACGCCACCCATGACAGCAATGTGCTGCGCCATGCGTGAGGCAAGTAAAAGGGTAAAGGAAAAAGGGAAGAACGATGCAAGAGAGCTGAGGGATAGAAAAGGAAAGGATATAAACTGAAGAAGGAATAAGCCAGTAGAGGACAGATGGAAGAGGAGAATACCTACCTTATGGGACTGCAGGGCCTCCCATCTGGGTGGCTCTAAGGAGGAACAGATAAAGAGAGAAGGAAGAAGAAGAAGAAGAAAGAGAAGAAAGAATGGATGTTGAGAGGGAGAACACTGCCCATAGATATATTGGTTGAGAGGGTTATAAGCTCGGAACCAAAAGAAGGAGCAAGAACCTCTGCTATTAGGAGAGAGAAAAAGGTTCAACTGAACCACTTGTATAGCTTGGACACAAAGGCAGATTTTCCAAAATCTCATCATCCCAACCCCTTACACTCTAGCTGAGAGTTTACTGACTGCCTGGACAGAAAAACGCTCCGGAAAGAGAGCGCCCAACTATGAGGGTGGGTAAGCCCTTAGCACCTTATCAAGTGCTAACACCAAGTGTATGGGTAGGGGTTAGGCCCTACAAAAGGCAGCTTTGTATGAAGGAAAGAGTGGGAACTCAATCAGATTCCCTGAAGGCAGGGCAAGGGCAGCAGTTCAAGGTTAAGAGGCAGAAGCACCAACCTAAAGGAATTGACAATTAAATAATGTCACCAGGGAAAACTTAATTTTGAGGCCGAACTATAGAGGGATGGTCTCTTCAGTTGTGAACTGAACATCATGGCTAAGGAGCTGAGAGGTTACCCCTAGGGGCAGTCAGAAAGAGTTCCCCAGGATAGTAGAAAAGCTCCTACTGTTCCCTTTACCTTGAGGAAAAAAGATCCGCCAAGAAGAACGGAAACCAGTATAGTTTTTTTTTTTTTGGCATAAAGGCCAAGGGAAAGGAGAGAAACGAGAAAGGAGGGGAGACGCCGAGTAGGAGGCCACTGAGGGAAGGTGGGGTATCAGTAATGAATGGTGAAGATACAAGAAATGATCAAGAATTACGGTAGACGTAATTTTCATATCTTCCCTGTCAATCTTCACTATTCATTACTGCTTGTGAGTACCAAGCTCTCCTGGGGGATAAGAAACCCTGAGGAAGCAAGACCCCAGCCTCCTGTTGGTGAGAAACAGAAGGGAAGACCCTGAGCTAAACAAGTCAGAAGCCTATGGTGGGGAGAGCTAGGAGGTGTCCCCCAAGGATGGGGAGATGGAGGAGCCCCTGCAGAAGTCTCCTAGCTCTGGAGGAAAAGAGACGGGTCCCCCGGAAAGTGGAGCCGAATCACCCCACGCCAGGCCGGGTGACAACTTGATAGATGAAGCCATGCCGCCTGCCTAATACAGATCGCTGTCCCTGCAAGCCTGAAGCTACCTCATTGGCATCATAAGATGCCCTTGCTTGGTGTCTTGCCAGCTCCAGGCCTATAGCAGAGAGGGCAATAGCTTGTCTGGTTTGCTCCATGTCAGGCATTGATGCTAAGATTCGGGAAAGCATTGATTATAAATGCCTACTGTAGGCAGCATGGTGAGTCTGATGTGATGCAAATGCATAACATCGCATGAGAGGAAGAGAAACACCTTTGCCCCCACTGGTCAAATTGTAGAGAATCTGAGTCTGGTGGACAGTCATGCGCCAGGCAGCAGCACCCAGAGGGAGTTTCTAGGTATGCCAATCCTGAAAGTGGGTTGGGGAGAGTACCTAGAGATTCCGATGGGGCACAATACCTTCATTCGCAGACTGCGGGGCTGGAGAAAGGGTGGCTGGCGACTGCAGGAATGGAAAGACGCCTCCTGGAAGGGAATAGGCCAGATAGTACCACCAAATGCTGGGCACTGAATTCACCGAGAATTCACGATCTCCGCTTGGTATTGTCTCACCTAACAAAGGAGATATGAAGATTCCCTCACCATCCTCAAAAGAATCGCTGATATTCAGTAAATCAGCATCGGAGGAGATATGAGCAGTGGGTTCCTCTCCCTCACAGGAGGGAGACGAGGATGATGAGAGATTGAATGTCCAGAAGACTCCTGTGGCAGTGGGGATAGGTGAAAACCGCTCATGCATGTAACAAACATATGAAGGAAGGCAGCCACAGAGCCTCTGAACGCCTCCCAGGATAAGGGCCTGTAGGACAGACATGGCCTGGGAGAGAGGGGGTGGCTGCAGAGGAATGGAGAGGGGAATCTACAGCGAGGCAACTGTCCTCTGCTGAGGCTCTGGAATCGGGAATGGAGCCTGAGCTGGCGGGATCCCGGACAACAAACCAGGTCGCAGAACAGAACTCTGGAGATGCGAGGCCTGGAAGAGCCTAGAGGGATCCTCCTGTGATGAACCTGGGGCTGCATAGATCCAGAAGGGCAGCCCACAGCAATGCCACTGGAAGGGTCCCTGGGCTTGAGAGGGAAAGACGAGGCCTGGCGCTATGGCTCCTAAACCGCCCCTGAGGGGTGGCAGGTGAAGACCGAGGCACCTGAGCCCTATCTCTCACCCCAGACTCCAAGAACGCCTCCTCCGACCCCAGTGACCCCCACCCCAAGGCTGCAGCAGCACCAGGATCAGCAGCTGCCACAACCCCTCAGGAGGGAGAGCCCTCCCTCCACCTCCGCTCATCCCTCCAGGGACCCCAGACCACCCCTAGCCTGGGAGGCCTCAGGGGAGGACAGCAGCAGAGAGAGGAATAGGCACACTGGGCCACCTAGCACCTCATCCCACTGGAGACCCTGACCTAAGAGAAAGGTGCTAGGACAGGTCCACATCTGAGTCATCCTCTGAGGAGGAGGAAGAGACCAGCTGGACCACAATACTGGCCACCCCGGGGTCTCCAGTGAAATGGCACCACAGACGGCGCCAGTGGCAGCGCGGACCACCCCAGACCCCTGCAACACCTAGACCTGGCCCTGACTCCCTAACAGCACTGGCCAGACCCACAGCACTGCCCCTCGGCACCAGGACCCGACCTCGGCCACCGCCAGAAGTGAACCAACCTGGCCCATGGTACTGCAGGCAGCGCCAGAGCCAAACGGTGCCGAAAACAGTGCTGTCTCGATCACCGGTGCTGTGAACTGTGCCAGAAGGCGCGCTGAGGGTCCACTGATGCCGGGCCCAGCAGTCCTGGGCTTCAACACTGGGGGCCTGCACCTCCAAGGAGGTGATTGCCGAGGCAGTGTCCCCACCGCCACACCGGAGGGACCTCGCATTCCTCCAACACTGCAAAAGAAACATCCTCTTCAGCAAGAGAAGATGAGAAGCCTCCTCCTCTACAGACCATATAGGCCTGAGAGGGACCTGGAGGAAGGGTTCAGAGACCTTACCTGGGAATCCCTGGGAGCGGTGCTCGCCCCCTCGAAAGTCGGCAGGGCCTTGCTGATCTTGAACACGCGGACTTCCAAGACGATGATCCATCGAGAAACAGGCATTGCATGCAATCATAGTTGTGGTTGGGACCCAGGAAATGGATACAAACATCATGCCGGTCCGTGATGGAAAATGCCGACCACAGGAGCACTAACGCATAGGCACAGCCCACCTTCGACTTACGCTTTGCCCCGAACCTGACATGATGTGAAAATATTAAGACCAAAACGAACAAAGCTCTCGCACTGTCAAAAAGTGAAGGAAAAGAATGGTCTTACTGTGACGGCGTCAAGAAAAGCAGGAGAAGGAATCTGGAACAGTCGATGTTGCAGCTAGGCCTAGAACTGAATCTAACCACATAGCAGGTGCAGCCTCGATGGTAGGAGAAATAGAACTGAGGATGGAGGAGAGATCTGCGGCACCCTAGCGGCAACCCTGCGTGACACAGCATGTAAGCTCGTGGCGGTGCCACTGGAGCCGACTCAAAAAAATCTCCGTGAGTGGATGCGCACCTCCAGCACTACCCAAGCAGTAATGAATGGTGAAGATTGACAAGAGAAGACCAGTCAAACCTAAGTGCCTTAGTATGCTCAGTGTAGTAGCTAAGTGTTCTTTAACATCCAAACTGTGTAATCTTCTTTCTCCAGAAGAAGAATGATCAGTGAAGAACAAAGGAGGAGACATGGACTGGTTCAGATGAAAATCTGAAACCACCTGGGTAAGAACCTCCTATTGGTTCTAAGGACCACCTTATCTCTATGGAATGAGATAAAATCTGGCTCCACTGACAGAGCTTGTAGCTCACTAACATGCCTGGCAGACGTGATGGCTACCAGGAACACAGTCCTGGTTTTCCAAGTCAAATATTTAAGTTCTGCTGAAGCCAAAGGCTCAAAGGGGGTTGCTGAGCAATGAAACATTAAGATCCCAGGCCGAGTATGGTCTGTAAAAGGAGGGTTGATATGAAGCAAACCTTTAAAGAACTTAAAGAAAACAGGGTGAGATGCCAGAGAGGAAGCCTTCCCACTGACAGAAATGCAGAGACAGCTGTTAAATGCACTTTCAGAGTGGCTGGCATGAGACCTAGGCCATTGAGATGGACCATATAATCCAGAACAGTAACCAGATCAGCAGTATCTGGTTAAACATCCTACTGGAGCACCAGATGATGAATCTCTTCCATTTAGAATTGTAAGTTTTCTGGTGGCAGGTATTCAAGAAGCTTTAAGAACATCCAGAATTTCCTGAGACAAATGTAGATTTGCATACTCTAACTCTTCAAGAGCCAAGCCTTGAGGAGAGAGAGACTGAAGACTAGGGTACAGATTCTCCCTGAGAGGAGGTTAACTGGTTGTGCCTCATAGGAAGAGATAGGGAAGATGGACTGATAGGGACATCAACAGGGATACTAAGGCTGTCTGGCCCAGTCTATGCAATCAGGATCACCTCGCATAGTTGTGACCTGATCTTGACCAGGACCTTGAATAACAGGGGAAGGGAGGAAAGGCATAAAGAAATTTGCCCCTCCCAATCCAGAACCAGAGCATCTAGGGGAACTGTGCCTATGACTGGGGGTCTGCAACAGAAGAGAGGAAGTTGATGATTGTCTGGGGCTGCAAAGAGATTTATCTTTGGGTGCCCCACCTGGAGAAGGCTACTTTCAAAATGAGAGGGGTCCAGGGCCCATTTGTGATGGCACTGTGAGAGCCTACTCAGGGCATCTGCTAGCACATTGTCCTTCCCTGGTAGATGACTGCAACCAGAGATGCCTGCAGAGCATAAGTTAGAGACCAAATTTTCTTGGCTTCCTTGCACAAGGCCTTAGACCGAGTGCCTCCTGCTTGTTTATGCACCACATAATGGTGGTATTGTATGTCCTGACCTGAACCACCTTGTTCTTTACTGAGTCCAAGAACGCTTGGAAAGCCAGGAATACTGCCCTGAGTTCTGAAGATGATTGAATGAAGAGACTCCTGAGGGGACCATACCCTTTGCTGTGAGGGCACCTAAGTGAGCTCCCCAGCCCAGGAGAGAAGCATCTGTGGTTAGCATCACTAAATGAGTCTGACTGATGAATGGGACTCCTTGCCTGAGATTGTCCTGATCCAGCCACCATTGGAGAGCTTGGATCAGAGTCTGAGTCACTGGAATCAATTTGGTTAGAGGATCTTTTTCGAGACCAAAAGACCCTCAGATGGAACTAAATGTCCCTCATCTGAAATCTGGTTCCCTGTACCACTGCAGTGGAAGCTGCCATGTGGCTCAAGAGCTGAAGAAAATGTCTTGCTGGTCAAGACACCAGAAGACGAAGAAGCAAGGTCTGTAAGGGCCTTTGCCCTTGCCAGAGGAAGAAAAGCCTTTGCTTGGACAGTATCCAACTCTTATCCCTATGAAGGTCAGTAGTTGCACTAGTTCAGGAACTGACTTTGGTAGGTTTAGGAGGAATCCTAAGGAAGTGAGCAATTGTTGTGTCACTTGCAGGTTTGACTTTACTTGGTCTGGAGACTAAAACACAATGAGACAGTTGTCCAGGTATGGAAAAATGGAGATGTTCTGTCTCCTGAGAAGGCCACCACTACTGCTAGGCATTTAGTGTATACTCCTTGGAGCTGATGTTAGGGCAAAGGGCATTGCTCTGAACTGATAATGGCCTGAAGGCAATTGAACCTGAGGTACTTTCTGTGGGAGCACCTGACTGGAATGTGAAAGTAGGCATCTTTGAGGTCCTTAGAGGCTAACCAACTTCTGGCCTCAGAGAGGAAAGAATTATTCCAGAGTCACCATTTTGAATCTTGGCTTGACAAGCTGCTTGTTTAGGTCATCTTGTCAGTCATGGGCCACCACTCCCTTGTCTTTTTGTGGTAAGGAAGTATCTAACACACAGACCCTTGCCTCTGTATGAGTAGAACTCTCTATGGCTCTGAGAGCCAGCAGAGAGGAAATATCTGCCTCTAGGGCAATGGCTTCAGAGATGTTTGCAGGTGGAAAAGACCTGACCTCAGTTTTGGAAATTTTTTGAGTTGAGGGACAGTCCTCGCTTACTACTTCCAGGACCCACTTGTCTGAGGTAACAGACTTCCAGGCCTGAAGTAGTAAGGCCAGCCTGCCTCCTACTGGAATAGAGGAGTTGTCAACGGGCTGACACATCAGGGTGTCTGCTTGGCAGAGCCTTAGACTGGGAGAAGGATGCAGCCCTGCTCATCACCCATCTGCCTCTTCCTCTGAAGAACTGCCTCTGAGGAAAAGGAGAGGAGGCCTGTGCCTGGTAGAAAGGCCTGTAAAGGACTGCCCCTGCCCCAGACTGCTGCTTTTGAGAGTTGCCTGCCTTCTTTGGTTTGTGCACTCCTGTAGGTGGTCCTGTATTCATCCATCTTTTCATGTAATTCTCTGTCTGCTCCCCAAACAGAGAACTACCCACCACAGGGAATCCATGGCCTGAGCCTGAGTGTCTCCAGGAGAGGCCAGTACATCTGAGCCAAGCAAATCACTGAAGAGACACAGATGTAACCATGACTCATGATGACACATCATTTGAGTCCACAGCAGCAGCATGAAATTGGATCTTAGATGCCTCAGTCCCATCTGCAGCCACCTCCTCCAGCTCCTTGGCTAGCTGGGGAAGCCTGTTTGGCCAGTTTCAGAACAGTATCCATCTGGACTTCTGTATCTGGCTGTGTAGACCACACAGTTTGCCTCAGAGTCCCAAGGAGGATGCCAAGTACTGTTTTTGGCCATAGCATCCACCTTCCCAGAGTCTTTATCTGGGGTGTGAGGCCAATGGTATGTTAGCCTTTGTCACAAGCTGCAGCCTGCACAACCCCAACATGGCTGCATTGTTGGAGTAAGAACTCTGTACCTGAGCCTGACAGCATATACATCCTGTCCAGTCTCTTGTCCACAGGGTAAAGAATTTGGTGTTTTGAGAAATGGAAATTTTGTACCTACTGTAATTCTTGATCTTCTTGGACGAAGTCTCCACCACTAATTCACACTGATGGGATCTACGCCAGAGGTGCTAGGACCCAGTGGGAGCAAACTTTTGCGAAGAGAGCTGGCACCGAGATGGAGCCATGAGGAGCAGCGCCGTGAGCCTTGGCTTGTGCGGCAATGACAATCTCAGCGTCGACCCTCCAACCACCTCAGTACCTTTTTTTCTGAGAAGCTGCCAGCGTAACTAACCTAGAAGGATAGCCCTAACAAAAACCAGACAAAGAGAGCCTGAACAACTCATATAAGAAGGGTCAACAAAAAAGTCTTCACAGCACTAAGATTGAGGAGTGAAGACCAACAACAGAGGTGAGTTCGGAGGATGGTGGGTGGGCGTGTGAATGAGTGGTGAGCCTTCGTCCAAGAAGAACAAGAAAAGCACGTAATTTCCATGTCTTCTGGACATAAAGTCTCCACCATCACCATTCACACCGAGAGTACTGCTTAATAACTCTCTAGAGGGCGCGTGAAGAGAAACTAATTGCTCACAAATTTAGGACAGAAGTCCATTATGATAGTCCTGCCAAATGAAAGATGTCACCTGGCATGGACATCCAGGGCATAGTGCTTGATGAAAGCACGCACTGAGCTCCAGGTAGCCAAGGCTGCAAATGTCTGCAATGGGCACGCTATGGATTTCTCAGGGATGCCGTGATTGCCTAGTGAGAGTGAGCGACATTCTGCCTCCAGCTTAACTTGCGCCATGGAATAACATGGTGAAGGCATGCCACCAGCCATGCCAAAATGCATCTGATAGTGACAGGTTGACCCAGCCTGGTCTCGCTGAAGGAAACAAACAGTTGTTGAGCTTTGCAATTTCTTTTGTTCTATCCAAATAGAAAAGCAGAGCTCTTTTGACATCTAAAGAATGAAAGGTACGCCTCTCCTTCATTTTGGAAGTTGCTAGTTAAGTAGGTAGGACCAAAGGTTGGTTTAGATGGAATTCTGAAACAACCTTAGGGAAAACTAAGGATGGGTCCTAAGAACTACTTTGTCCTTATAAAATACAGTATACGGAGGGTCTGTGACCAAGGCATGTATTTCAGAAACCCTGTGGGTCGAGGTAATGGCCACCAGGAAGGCCATTTTCCAGGTGAGAAATTTCAGCTCACAGGTAGCTAGAGGCTCAAAAGGCTTTCGAGTGAGCATGTCTAGCACAAGATTATTGTCCCAGGCTGTGACTGGACATCTGATAGGAGTCTGGTATGCAGAATATCCTTAAGAAACCTCTTAACTGAGGTAACTGAGCCAGTGACAAGAAAAGTACTGGCTCATGATAAGCTGAAATGGCACAAAGTGAACTTTGACTGTAGAGTATTGTAGACCTGAATTTGAGAGGTCTAAAAGGTACTCTAGAACTTTATTTGTGGGGGGGGAGGGAAAAGGATTCAAAGAGGATTTTGCACACCAGAGAAAAAAACGCTCCATTTGGCTGTGTGTTTTTATTGGTTTTGCATATGCCAGAAGAATATCTGAAACTCTGTGAGAGACATTGAACCTGTTCACTTCTATCTCTTCAGGAGCCAAGTGTGAAGGTGAAGCAACCTCAGATTAGGATGACCACAGGCCCCTGGGTCAGAAGGTTCGCCTGAAGGGGAAGTGCTTTCGGAGGGGTTTCTGACATACTGTTGAGTAACGGAAACCATATCTGTCGAGGCCAGAAGGAGCAATGAGGATAATTTTGTCTCACTGGGACTCAAATTTGAGAAGTACCTCTGAAGTAGAGGAAGAGCAGGAAAGGCATATAGAAAGCTGTTTGACCACTGCAGCCTGAATGCATTCTGACAGAAAATGCCAGGCCCTGGATTTCTGGAGCGAAGAGAGGCAGTTTTGTGTTGAGTGGGATGCAAAAGGTCCAGGTTTGGAGTTCCCACTCTGCAAATAGTGACTGAGCTACAGTTGAGTCGAGAGCCCACTCATGAGGATCTGTCTCTCGTTCTGTTGAGACGGTCTGCCAGTTCGTTCTGCACTCCGGCAGGTAGACCACCTGAATTAGAGCCTTGTGCTCTAGGCACCATTCCACACTCTCATCGCTTCCTGCATAAAGGGTAAGAGTGTGCACCACCTCTGCTTGTTGATGTATACATCACTGTTTTGTTGTCCATTTGAAGAGAATGTTCTTGTGGCTGAGAATGTCCTTCAAAGCCTGACTGCACAAAGAATGGCTCTCATTTTCGGACGCTTATGTGAAGCTGGGACTTGTCCTGAGTCCATGTGCCTTGGGTGTGGAGGTTCTGACAGTGAGCGCCCACCCTGTCAGGGACGCATCCATGGTAATGGAAATCTGATGATCCAGGGAGCAAAGGATACCTTCCAGGAGGTTGTCCTCTTGCGACCACTAAGTGAGTGTCCTCTCAGAGGTTTTGCCACCTTGATGAGAAAGGACTGAGAGTGAGTGGTTGGGGACCACTGAGTACTGAGCATCCATTCAGAGGTTCTTATGTGGAGACATGCTAGGGTGCAGTGAACACCGAGGATGCCATGAGATCCAGCATCCATTCCATTGAGATAGCTCAAACTGAGCTGTTCTCTCTGACGATCGGGCCATCTGTAGGATATCACTCCTTCTGTCCTCTGGAAGAAAAGCTTGATAGGAGGTGTCCAGAAGAGTTCCTATAAAAGGAGCTCTGGGAGGGCTGCAACTGTGATTTCTGAGATTTAACAGGACTCCCATGAATGTGAGGAAGTCTGAGACCATGGCTATGGCGTCGAGAGCTCCTTGCATGGAAAAATTACTAGAAGCCAGTTGTCCAGATATGAGAACACTTGCATTTCAATTTTTCTGAGATACATCATGCAGAATTGCACAACACTTTGTAAAAACTCGTGGCACTGAGGATAGCCCAAGGGCAGGACTCTGAACTGATAATGTTGGACCAGTGCTACAAACCTTAGGTATTTGTGGTGCTTTGGGTGAACAGGAATATGTTGGTAAGCATTCTGCATGTCCAGGAAGCTTGCCAATTGTGTTGATGAAGCAAAGGTAACAGGGTCCTAGTGATATCATCTTGAACTTTTCCTTGAGAAGAAACTTGTTTAACTTTCTGAGGTCCAGAATGGGCATATGACACCAGTCTTTTTGAACCAGGAAGTAATGGGAGTAGAAACCTGTGTTTCGTTGATTAAGTGGAACAATTTCTACCGCCCTGTTGTTCAGAAGGCCTTGTATCTCGGAGGCAAGAAGGTTGATTGAATTGTTGACAGCCTGGGCTGTCATTTGGGGATGATCTGAAGGAATTTCTGAAAGGTTGAGGGAGTACTCCTTGCAGATTATCTGGATGACCCATTTGTCTGATGTTATTGACTTCCATTGGTTGTAGAACTGAGTCAGACGTCTTCCCATCACTGGAGAAAGAGTCCCCATCATGTAGTTGAGGTGGGACCTGTGCAGAAACTCAGAAGGTGGCACTGGGCGCTTTGGGCCCTTGTGCCTTCTGTTGCATTTTCTTTGAGGCTGGGGGCTTGGTTTTTGTTAAACCTCCCTGCCCTTGCCCCGAAAGGACTGATAGTTGTGAAATTGATGCTTGTTAACACCCCAAAATGGGTGGGAGCGGGTCGAGCAGTTTTAATGGCCAACCTAGTTTTCTGTGTGGCCTCCAGAGCTTGCTCTACTTGAGGTCCAACAGATACATACCATCAAAGGGTAACGCTATGACCTTCTGTTGGGCATCATTCGTGAAGCCCAAAGTGCATAGCCAGGAGTGATGATGGTACAAATGCCGCCGCCGCTGCTCAGGAAGCAGTATCGAAAGCATCCATAGCTTTAACCTGCTGGTTGTTCGACTTGATACCCCTGGTTATGGTCTGAAGTAGCTCTGAACTAGTGTCTGACTCGGGCAGAGCTTCCACCATCTGTTTGAGTGAATGTCAAAGAACATACTCATATTCAGAGAAATAGCCCTGGTAGCTGGAAATACGCATACCCAGGGTAGAGGCAGCAAAGACTCTTACCTAACATGTCTATCTTGTGAGATTCTTTGTTTATAGGCCAAGCTGTAGATGCCTGAGGAAGAATGGCCTTATCATTCTATGCCAGGACTACAATAGGGTCCACAAAGGCCTGGGAGGCCAAAATTGGTTGATCTTTGGGAGCAGCATACTTACTGCCTATGGACTTAGTCATAGAAGGAATGAGAGCAGGATTATTCCATACCATCTGAGAAAGCATCTCAAAGGATGGTTGTAGGGGGGAGTTAAATCCATAGGATCTCTGGGGCATGAAGGTATTGGAGTCTTAAGAGCTTCCCAGGATCGATATCTGTAGTCTGGAGCGAAAGAGAATTTAAATTTTTCAGCAGAGACTTAAATGACAGGTCTTTGACCACAGACTCTGCAACCAGATTAATTCCTGTTCCTTCAATATCATCACCCAGCCAAGGTCTGGTCAGGCTCAATATCATCTCCTGACAGCCAAGGAGGGACTGCATGGACAGGAAAGGAGTGAAAGTCAGTAGGAAATGAAGAAGAGAAAGGAATCAGAGTTGGGAAGCCCGAAGACTGGATGTCGCCGCACCAAGCCTCGATCGAAGAGGGACACAGCGTCGAAGACAAGGAAGTCGGCGCCATCTGAAACAGTTTGAAGCACATGGCGCCAACAGGGTCTGTGGCACCAAGGACAGCACCAACAACCCCAATGGCTTTGAGGGCAGCACTGACAGTTCACAAGCTGTGCATGGCAGCACCAATATAGATCGGCGCCGGAAGACGGCGCCAAGAGAACCATTGGATGCTGATGGCACTGAAAGCAATCCAGAGCTCCAAAACTGCAATTTGAAGAAAAGTAGGAGGAATACCAGAAGATAGAGCATCAGTGTGGCCCCTGCACTGCAGCCATGTGGGGGGACACCTGAGCACGGACTCGATGGCACTGAAGAGGGTGCCATGTGACTTGGGAGGTCCAACCACCCTACCCTATCTCTCGAAAGGCCCAAGGTCTTTGGAGTGACCAGGCCAGGCAGCTGGACCAACCTTTAAGCCCACTGCTCCATAAGAGCGGCCCACTGATGAAATTGCTCATCGGAAGCCCCTCCAAAAGGTAAGGAAGGGTTCTGATAATGAAGAAGTCGGTCACTGGAGACAGAAACTGGTGACCCGAGGAGGAGACCAACACCTGACCCTAATAACTCACTGCTCCATGCACAGACGTACCAGAAGGCTGACCTTGAGTGATGCTTTTTCTTTTGAATCTGTGGGCCAAAGAAGAGCTTGAGGCTGAACGGTGCAGAGAGTGCAACCGCTTTCTTTTATGCTTCGGGACCGCCCATCCCTCTAGCATCGGACTGTCCATTGTCAGAACCCCTCTGAGAGGGTCGGTGGACCAGACCTGGCCCGGCTGACTGAACAGCTTTCACTGAAGTCTCCCTACCGTCACCTGACCTGCTCATGGTCGACTCCATCAGTGTAGGCTGAAGATTCTTTTCTTTAATAAGTATAGTTAAGTAAGCAATACTTATTTTGAGATATATTATAAAACAATAAACTGAAAACTATGTTGCTAGTTTTAAGTTTGCCTAACAGCAGGCGAGCAACGTCATTACTGAAGTGCACTTGATGGTGGGGAAAAAGGAACTGAGGCGGTTAGAGGGTTGATGCCAAGATAGTCACTGTCACATGAGCCGAGGCTCACGGTGCCACTCGTCACAGCTCCATCCCTGGCACCGGCCCTCTTGCAAAACATTTGCTCCCGCTGGGTCCTAGTGCCTCCGCATAGATCCCATCAGTGTGAATGAGTGGTGGAGACTTTATGTTCAGGAAGATTTTTTGTTTCTGTTTCCCAAAAGATTTATGGAGGGAATAGATAGACTCTTGACTCTGGGATGTCCATCATTCCTACAAAGTCAGGCTACTCTTGTTCCTCAACAGCCTCAACCAGAGGGAGCTGGAGGCTTTCTGCCACTTTTTGTAGAACAAATAGTGGGAAGGGACTCATAAAACCTGGGAGGGGAAACAGTAGAAGGCCTGTCTGGGGAGATGTCCAGTTCAATGGTCTCATCCATACCTTCCACACCATCATCGCCATCATCGTACCTTCTTCCCTTCCAAATCTGGTTCATAATAATCATCCGGACAATATTCCAGAACTGAGGAACTGACCAACGAATGCCTACCAGGAGATGCCAGATTGAATGGAACCGAACAGTGCAATTCCATATACTAATCACCCTGGCTATCTCTTCGGGCGGTTGGACATAACGGTTCTGGATCTGAACTGGCTGATTTCTTCTTTCTTTGATGGAACTGACCCCTCAGGATCAGCTCTCCTTTTGCCCGAAGTATCACTCAGGTCAATGGGCAGTGCCTCAGGTTCGGTCGGAACGAACCAGGCTGACCATCCAGATGAATGGACTTCTCTGACTCCTTTTCCTTGCGCCTACCCAATCTCTTATCCAGGGTAGCATTTTGGAAAATTTTTGCAGATTTGGCAGTCTGAATTGAGGTGGTCAAACCCCAGACAAACACAGAGGTGTGGGTCTGCCTTAGTAAAGCATCCCCACACTACTACAATATTGAAACCCAGTGGGTCTGGTTTTTCTTTTGGGTTTCTCAGACATAGTTATCCTAACCACTTACCCTTTATCAGCCTAAAAGCCAGGCAAGACCCACCTATCAGTTACCAACTGTGTTACGGATGTGTAAAAATGTCTAAAATTACGTTTTTTGAAACTGATAGGGACCGGTATCTCACACTAAGAAATTAAAGAATAAACCAAAACAACCCAATAGGTTCCAACCAGACGATTGACAAGCTTTACAATTTCCACACAGAAATAAACAGAAATTAAACTGAAGTCCACTACCTACAACACTTACTGTACCACAGACGTTTTACTAGTACCAAACTTACAAGCGAAGAAGCAATCTCTGGAGTGACTGTCCAGTTAGGCAGAGAAAAGAATCTGACGGTTACACTTTGAAGTGCAGCAGACAGAGGTCTGAACAGAGCTCGAGCTCAATGTTCTATGCTCTGGCATAGAGTTGACGCTTTCCTCTCCAGAGCAGTTCAAGTGCTGGGGCTAACTGCATATGTCAGAATACAGCAAGACTTCATGTTGTTAGAAAGTACTGCCCCATTTTCAGAACAATGATATGGAAATGAGATTCTGCATGCGTCCAAACTCTTTGGTGCAATGGCCCTGGCAGTGGCTCCCCACCCAGTACAAATGCATCCATGGTAAGAGTTATCTGAGATTCTGGTGGAGCAAAGCGGAGACGTTGAAGAAGATTGTCCTCCTGTGTCCACCAGAGAAGTAACTGACACAAAGGATCTGTCACTTTGATTGAGTAGGACTAAGGATGCATTGACAGAGACCATTGAGTACTGAGCATCCACTGAGTTGTCCTCCTCTGCAGATGAGCTAGAGGGACTTCAAAGATGGAAGATGCCCTCAAGCCCATCATCCACTGCATGGAGTGAGCTTTCACAGGATTGTTGCCTTGATGAACTGTGCCATCTGCAGCATGCCACTGCATCTGTCCTGTGAAAGGAAGGCCTTGGCCTTGATGGTATCCAAAAAGGGCCCTATGAAGAGAAGGTGTTGTTAGGGTTGAAGCTGTGATATCTCCAGATTCAGCAGAACCCCATTGAAGTCAGAATCTGAGTTGCAGTGTATTGTGTGTTCTGTGCCTAACCTTGATGGGCTTGCAAGGAACCAGTCATCTAGGTAGGGGAAGAGTTGTAGTCCTAGCTTATGAGTCTACACTGCAAGAACTGCAAAGCACTTTGTAAAGAGTTGAGGCACCAAGTACAGACCAAAGGGTAGGACTTGAACTGATAATGCTGACCCAAGGCCACAAACCGAAGGAACTTGTGATGGCTTTGGTGAACTAGATGTGCTGGTAGGCATCCTGCATGTCTAGGGATGCCAACCAGTCCCATGGCTTAAGAAGTGGAAGAAGGATTCCTAAAGAAACCAGCTTGAACTTTTCACAGTACAGGAACTTGTTCAGTTTTCTGAGGTCGAGAATGGGATGCATGCCCCCTGTCTTTTGGAACTAGAAAATAATGGGAGTAGAGTCCTGTTGGCATCCTGCCAAGGTATTACTTCCACTGCCCTGTTTTTCAGAAGGTCCACTATTTCTGAAATGAGAAGGTCTGACTGAGTAGCTGACAGAGTGTACTGCAGCTTGGGTGAACAATTTGGGGAATCAGAAAAGCTGAGAGAATACCCTCCCAAATGATCCTTAAAGCCCACTTGTCTGTGGTGATAGACTTCCACTGACTATAGAATAGAGTCAGACAGCCTCAACCACTGAGAGAATGTCCACCCCTAGCAGCTGAGGCAGATCTGGGCTCAGGGTCTCAGAAGTTGGCACTGTGCACTTTAAGGGCCTTTGCCTTCTACTGCATTTTCTTTTGTGGCTGAGGAGTCTGGTGCCTGTTTAGGGCTTCTTGCCTCTTCAAGAAAGGGCTGTCTGTTATGAAGAAACTGATGGTTTCTGCCCCTCCATGGATGTGATGCAGCTGGCATGGCTGATTTGATTGCTGTTCTCAATTTTTGAGAAGCCTCCAGAGATTGCCCAACCCACTGGCCAAACAGGTAAGTGCCATTGAACAGAACATTCAATAACCTGCTGCTGAGCATCTGAGTAAAAACCTGAGGTCCATAGCCAGGAAGGTCTTCTGACACAGACTCCAGTAGTAGTAGCTCGAGAGGCAGAGTCATATGTGTCCATAGCCCCTTTAACTTGTGCCTGTTGGATTCTATTCCATGCGTAGCAGTCTGAAGTATTTTCTGTTTAGTATTAGATTCTGCAAGTACTGGCCAGAGACTTAGAAGAAGTCCAAAGGGCATACTCATACTGAAAGAAATGTCCTTGGTAATTGACTAGTCATGTGTTAAGAGTGGTGCTGCAAAATCTCTCTTACCCATAGTGCTAATCTTGCGAGATTTCTTATTGATAGGATGTGCTGCAACTTTCTGCGGCAGGACAGCTTTGTCATTCTCAGCAAGAATAACTAGCACATCTGCAAATAGGCTGGGAAGCTCGAGTAGGTCTTTCTCGAGGAGGAACATATTTCTGATCTATGGACTGCAAACTGCAGGAATAGATGCAGGTCTAGCCCACATGGCCTCAGAAAGAGTTTCAAATGCCAGAGGAACAGGGGGTGAGGTTAACCAGAATGTTAGGAACAAGTAGCCATTCAAGAAGCATTCACTTACCTGGGTCAAGGGCAGAAGTTCCAAGAGCCAGAGTTGCCTGCATGTTTCTGAGCAATGTCTGGAAGGAGAGGTCCTCCTGAGGGACAGGGTAGGGTTGGAGGATGATTCTCCAGGCTATAAAATTATCGTCCTTGCGCTCACGAATAATGAGGTTGGGATCAGACTCATCCTTCCAGATCCTCCTCCTCCTTCTCTCAGAAGGGGAAGCCGGAGGGGCATGGACTCAGCAAGCCCAAGTCCCAGCCTTGGGATTGGATAGATAGGTGATACTGGAACCAGAGCAGGAATTGGCACCTGAACCGGCACTGGCTGCACAGGAGCTGGCACTGGACCCAGTGCCAGATCCAAGGAACTGGTGCCAGAAGCAGCCCTGAAGCCCATGGTGCCAGCACTGAACCAGGTGCTGGTGCGGAGGCAGCACCACCCAAGAACCTAAACCAGGCCTAGAAGGTGCATTGGCACAGAAGTTACCAGAGAAGGTACCTGTGCTGGTCCTGCAAAGACACAGAGTGAGAGAGGATGGCACATGGAATGGGCATTGGTGGCACAATCACTGTCATGGGATCAGGATCCATGGCAGAGACAAATGCTTCTACCTGGTCTGATGGCCCCGACCATGACCCTGAGGCACCTAGGCCCTGGTACTGAACCGCAGGAAGGGACAACTTGGCCAGACGCTGTACCCACTGCTCCATAAGAGCTGCCCAATAGTGAAACTGCCTCCAGAGCCCAACAAGAGGACAAGAAGAACTCCCGAACTGAAGCCTATTTGGGAAACTGACAGTGCCAGGGAAGGCCTCTGCTCATGGACGTAGAAGATCTCTTAGCAGACATACCAGAAGGCAGCCTCAAGTGTACCATTTCTTCCTCTTCCGATGAGAAGAGAGAAAAGAACCTGGAGGTTGAGTGGTGCGGGTCCTGACCTGGATCGGGGAATGGGCCACTTCTTTTCTGCTTACGAGGCGGTCCCCATCCCAAACACCAGACTACCCGTGGTTCAACCCCCTCCTCCAGAGAGGGCAGCGGACTGGACTCAGCCCAGCTGCCAGAACAGCTCTCAAAGGAGACTCCTACCTTCACCATCCATGACTGACTCCTGTTCAGTAGGGCTGAAGATCTGATGAAACTGAGTTCGAAAATATACTTTTTAAATAGAGGAAAATAGGAAAACATTAGCTAAACTAAACAAAACTAAACACTGTTGCCATGTAGACGGAAGATCTGACTCCTGGTCATCGCTGAAGTGCACTCGACAGCAGAAAAAAGGAACTGAGGTGGTTGAAGGGTGGACACCGAGATAGACTATATGGCATGAGCCAGTCTTGTGAAAGGCGATGCAGGACTACCCCAGTGCCAGCCCTCCTGAAGATTTTTGACTCCACAGGGTCCCAGCACCTCCAGCTTGAAACCCAGCAGTATAAATAAATGGTGAAGACTTCCAGTCCAGGAAGATCTGTTTTACAGTCTGCCATCCTTATTTAACTCACTAACACCAGCTTGTGTTAGCAATTCTTTATATAATTTTAGACATGCTCTGAAAAAACCCAACTTTTTCCAGTTGTAAGTATCAATGTTTCTCTGGTCAGTCTTCATGTACAGGTTATATAATTTATTATATTGAAGGTTTTATTATCTATTGTACATTGTAATGTACATCTGTTGCTCTGGTCATCCATGGAATTGGGTCTTTGGCCCATGGACTTTTCCAGACTTTAAATAAACAAAACAAACAAGGCTGAACAGCTGCATCAGCCCAGGAGGATAAAAACCTTCATTTAAATAAAGACAAACAACATTCCGCTGGTTCCAGATGACACAAATGCTGTAACACTAATATGCTATATTTGTAGATTTGTATATGTGGCACTCACATTACAAGGCATGTACACTAACTTCTGGCTGCAGATAGAAATCACGATACTGAAATCACAACACTTCTCTGTGCAGAAGCACACACCGTCAATCACAGATACAGAAACAAATCCACAATACCCAAATTACAACAGTTCTTTTGTCTCACCAAATGCAGGCCTCTACTGGGCTAGTGCTTCTGTAGCCACAGGTACTCATCCACACTGTAAGACATAAACACAGTTTTGTCTGCAAAAGCACAGGCCCTTCAGATTTAAGACATACACACCTTCTTGTGGTTATGGAGCATAGGCATCACAAAATACATAATACCAAAATTACAACATTATTTCTGTTTGGAAGCGCAGACCCTGAGGATCAGTGGCTCTTCAGCTACAGGTGTAAGACATACATACCGATGTCTGGCTGCAGAAGTGCAGGCCTTTGTGGGGCCTTCAGTTATGTAGCTGCATATAAAATAAACATGCACTAGCAGATCCAGCTGTGTAGCGTGGTAGCATCCACTAAGCCTTTAGCCCAGCAAAAAATAGCTGTTTTAACCTAATCTGAGCTTCAAAAGAAAATGTCACTTTTAGGTGGAAGTGCCACCCCTAGACAAAAATGCTACCCTTGAAAAATTTCCAGAACCGTTGTTGAAACCATTTTACCCACATTGCAACAGTATGAGGGTCTGCTGTTCTGTAGCCAGAGGTACTCATGCATACTGTATGACATACATACACAGATGTGGAAGCAGAAGCACAGGCCCTCTGGGATCTGCACTTTTGCAGCCCAGATAGAAATCCACAACAGTAGCACATCAGTGTTACTGCATTTGTGTCATCTGGAAACAGAATTGTTTATCTTACTTGGTGATAGCTGTCTGTGGTTGCTTGTGTGGTTTTGTCCTTTGCTGCTGGGGAGAGAGTTAGGGCTGGAAACCCTAATGCCACATTTCCCTTTTGTGGCACTAAGTTAAACCCTAACTGGTGCATTAACACAGTTTTTTGCAAAGAATTGTCATTCTTTTGAGATAGTGGAATCATGTCCTCATTCATACAGGTCCCCTGTGTGAACAGATGCATATGCACAGGGATCTCTGGGCCTCTGCCAAGGTAACAGTCTATCTGACTACAGAAGTGGAGGGTCCTGTAGATCCTCAGTTCCATGTGGAATGAAGTCAGAATTTATGGGTCTGTCTGGTGGGCTGGGTAAGTTCAGGGTCCATGTGGTGACAGATACAAATTCACATGGCAAAGAGCCTATGTTTCAACTGAAGCACAGGGCCTTCTGGCACCCATGGGTGCAGGGTTGCAGGGCCCTATGCCAAGAGAAGAGTTCTCTTCACTATATGGTAATTAGCCATGCAAGCAACCATACACCTTCCCTTCCAAGGCTAGAGGGTGGTGCTGCATGACAGTGTTGTCCCCCAGCCTCAGACCATCCAGCTGGCTTACTGAGCTCACCCTGAACTCTGCTTACTGGCACGGAATCACAAGCACTACCTACTGGGGTAAAGGCTGGCCATATACACAACCTTTTTAATATTTTTTACTAATAAATTTTCCAGGTAGTCATTTTCTGACTCCTTATAAATATGACATACATTAATAGAACAGTGGGTGAAGCATTATTTTACACCACAAGTGGGGAAAAACATTTGTCCAGAATTAGGAAAACAACACCAGTGACATTTAGAGGTGGTGTGAAAAATGACTATGTTATGTTTGGAGTCAAACTTTGATCATTGCCAAAGTTATTAGTGACCATGGAAAATGTTCAACATGTTGTACATTCATAACTGTTGTTTTTGAATATTTTGACCCCAAATTTTGAACATAGTGTTCTTATGACCTCATGTCATGAACCCAGTAGGTACAAATTCTCAAATTCCACCTGAAATGTGATTTCTCAGATCAATTGCAAAAATCACCTTTTGGCCCAGATTTGAAAAATTTGACCTACCTTGTTAATCAGATGGGGTCCCAAAAAGGCCATGTTAAAAGTTTGGTGGAAAAATATTGAAAGTTAGTTAAGTTATGAATGAAAATTGAAGTATTTCAAAGTTCATAACTGTTACCACATCATTTTACCACATTTTTCCAATAAATATTCAAAATAGTCTTCTTATGAGCCCACCACATGAACCAGGTAGGTGAAATTTTCAAATCTTGCCCAAAACTGTGATAAAATGGTGATTTCATGGAACGACTGCAAAATCACAGTTCAGGAGAGATTTAAAAATTGTGCCTACCTGGTTCATAAGGTGGGGTCCCAAACATAGCACATTTTAAATTTGGTGTAACAATTTTAAAATGATAACGTTATGAGTAAACGTTCAAAATACATTAAAATGCATGAACTAGACTCACCTTATTTTCTCATATCGCAGTCGTGGTTCCAGTAGGAGGACATGTTTTTGATCAGAGAGGGATATACCTCGAGGAACCATTTTAGGTGAGTGAGGGTGCATGGGGTGTGTGGGGGTGGGTGCCCAGGGGGTCAGTTGTGGTGGGTAGGGGTTGTGGGATGACTCAGATTGCAAAGGATCATTTTTGTCTTTTAGGTAAATAAAAACATTTATACTGCAGGTTCTAAAGTGCTTCAGTTCAGGTGCAAAAAATACATAATCTCAAAGGTGCACAAAGAGAAGAACCACAGTTTATAGAGCACTTTCTACCACAGAGAAAGAGCATGTTTATATCTCCCAAAAGTTTTTGTTCAAAGGTTAATGTCTTACAGTCAAACAGTTGTAAACTGACAGACCACAAGCTAATATGCTCAGATGAACTCATGGTGCTCCATATCTTATTTTAAACTTACATCTCATACTGGAAATGTCATGTTCTTTTATAATGGTGTCAGGAGCAAAAGGCTGAGGACCCACAAACTGAATGTTCAAAATTACTTGGGTGCTCACATTTAATTCAGAACTTAGAGCTGTTGCCAAAGATATGTTTAGCTCTCTCACATATGTGTCAGAAACAAAAGCACTTAACAATCTGATTAATTACAAGAGCTGTCACAACGTGGCTTACTTCCCAGGAGATTTAATTCCTGTGTCCAGGTGTACAGTAGGTTCATAGGTTCTTTACAAGCTCAACGAGCTGAGTGCCCTTTAAGAGCTCACCACCCATTCAAGGGTGGTATTCATATTTTTTTTGCCATGTAATCCAAACTTGTTTTAAAAATTTCGTAGATCAGAACTTGAAACTACATGTGATGGTAGATTGTTCCATACCCTACTACTCTTTGAGTGAAAAATTACTTTGTCTTGTAGTTCTAATAGTATCACCTATAATCCTACATCTGTTGTTTCTAGTGTTTATTTTCCCATTGTGTAATATTAGTTTGATTGTTGACCCAAGGTAGTTATCTTTTATAGCTTTTATATGTGAGGCATAAGTCTCCACGTATCTGTCTATAATTTGCAGAGTATAGCTTTAGGCCTTAAGGCCCTCATTATAAAATAGTTGTTTTCAGGTTTTTAATTTTTTAGTGTATTTACACTGTACCCCTTCAATCAGTTTATTGCTTCTACAGGTGTGTGGTTTATTGAACTGGGATGCATACTTCAGATGTGGCCTGACTAGGCTAGTGAATAATGGCAGTAAGATTTCCTGGTCTTACTCTTGATGTTTCTAGTATTGATCCGATGATTTGATGACATTTCTTAACTTTTAGCAATGGTATTTGTTTCAAACTTAAGGTCATTAGAAATAGCTGGACCTAGATCCTTTTCTTCATTTATTGTTTGTAGGATGTTATCTCCTAGTTTGTATTGAAAGTTTGGATTTTTCTTTCCGAAATGCATGACTTTCCATTTATCTATATTGAAATGCATCTGCATTGTCTTGCCCTATACCATGAGGTTATCCAGTTGAATTTGATATTTTATTATCATTTTCTGTAGTTATTAACCCCTCGATTTTACAATCAGCATATTTTGACAGCCACACCTTATCTGAGACTGGCATTGTAGCTACCTAATATATTAAAGAGAGTAGGATCCAAAACTGATCCCTGGGTAAATTTACTAGTTCACACTACCCCAATTGGAATAATTTCCTCCAATTGCTACTTGTTGTTGTCTATTATTTGCATAATAACTTATCCAACTTAAAACGTTTGGTTGCAGACTTTTCCTCTGTAGCTCTTTGATCAATATGGCATATGATACCTTAACAAACACTTTTGCAAAGTCAGAGTATATTACATCACCAGAAACACCTTTATCCAGGGCCAGACTTGTTGATTTTAAGAAGTTTAATTGGTTCATAAGGCAAGATTTTCCGGGATAAAACCATGTTGGGTGTAATCTAATAAACCCAGTTTTTGTATATGTTCATCTACCTGCTTTCATAAGAGTCTTTCCATGATTTTATTGATAACAGAAGTCAAACTTACTGGTTTGTAATTTTTTGGTTCATCTTTTTCCACCCTTAGGTATCGTGATTCACGGTTGTTACATGACAATCTTTAATGGTTCTGCCTTCTTGAATAGATTTATTATAGAGCATAGTGAGTGATCCAGTAATCTCAGCAGACAGTTCTTGTAATAATTTTGGGTTATACCATCAAGTCCAGGTGAACTGTTAGCCTTGAGTGAGTGAATAATGTTTTTAACCTCAGATTCAATGAATTCTATTTGACAGTCTGGGATTGGGTAAAGTCTACTGGTTAAGGGTAAACCAAAAGCGCAGATGAAAACAAGCAACAGGTCCAGATGCACTTGAACCCTTTACTTGGTGAGCAAGAAGGTCCTGGTGGAGTTAGCCCATCAAGGAGGAGGGTTTTCTCTTAGTCACTGAAACCCTCCTGATGGAAGCCGAAAGCATGACTTAGAAGCCTCTTGTGGTGGTGTAGTAGAACCAGATCCTATCCACTTTATATTCCAAAAGGAATTATCCTGCCCTATGTGTACAACTGTAGCAGCAGTCTCTGAAACTCAGGAAGAGAGGAAAATGTAGGAGGACATCTCTACTGCAGAAAACATTCTGACAGAAAAACAGGGTCTGGATTTCTAAGGCAAATAGAGGCAAATTATGCGAGGAGGGATGTAGCAGGACCAAGTTAGGGCTAACCCATTCATTGAAAGTGACTGAATAGCAGCAGTGACTCAATGCAGTAGGTCTACTCCTCCGGCCTCCTGAAGGGAGTAGGAAAGGACTCTAGTTTGCTGAAAACAAACATCACAACCTGTCACGCACTTGGAGAGGGTAGTCATGAGCGACTGGCACGGAACCAGTGCGCAGGAACCGAAGGTGAATATTTGATAAATCACCTGAGAAAATACCTACTTGACCTTCACTCAAGAAAGGAGTATATAGCCTGTTAAGTTAAAGCAAGCAAGGAAGTAGGAACGGAGTTTTGACTCACTGGAGAGTCACTTTGTTGCTGTGAGGCTCTGCTCAATAGAAGAAAGCCTGATTTAAAAAGGGATTAACAGACTGATCAGTCGCCTAGGTCTAGGAAATGTCTCTGAATGAGAGAAATCTCTTGGAGAAAGAGATGACCCATACTGCCACTGGATTGGACTCCTCCTAGGAGAAGAAGTCAAGTACTCTTTACCATACTCTGAGATGAGTGCCTCAGGGCTGAGGCGGAACCTGACCAGATCCAAAAGGTGGTATCGTGTAATTTTGGCTAGGCCCTGTGCTGTGATAAATGTTTTTTTATTAGTTCGAGCCTAACAAGGCTTTCAGGCTGCTATTTAGCAAGGACTGTCTAATACAAAAATCGTGAAGATGTTCTCCATATGAGTGCAGGAGGAACCTAAGCATCCATACTGAAATCATGACTGAACTAATAATCACAGCTGGAGAGATGTTAACCACTTGTGCTGAAGAAGCCACCGAAGGGCAATATTACAAGGAGGCTATATACCCGTATCAAAGGAGCAGAAGAGCCTGAGCAGCTCCCAACTGTTGAACTAGAATGTTCCACAGGTGTAATCTTCTTGACGACTGAAAAGTCTAGATGCAGAAGTGTATGGTTCATGGATGCAGACTGTAATACTATAGTAGACCCCATCACTGAGGAACTACTGAAAAGATCTTTCATCACTGACTCTGCTGCTAGAGAGGGCATACCCTTCAGTATATAAAATGAGTTATCCACTGCATAATTGACCAGAAGGACAGGAAAGACTCATCTAGATGCACTTCTACTCCAGAAGGAGCACTAAGGGAGGTCTAGGTCAGAGCCACTAGAGACTCCAGCCACCAGGAAGGATGTTGAGGAGCTTGGCACCACGAAGGAGCAGAGAAAGTGCTGAGTGGAATGAGAGATGCCGCTGGAGAACACCACAGAAGAGTTCCTTCTGTGGAAAACTGCTAGATGTTACAAGATCCCACACAGACCGCCATTCACTAAGATGTGTGGAAAAATAATCTGCAGAACAGGAATTAATTCTGCAGAAAACATCCTGCCACAAGTTCTGCAGAGAAGAAGTCCATAGAAGGAAGTTTGTCATTAGTTCTGCCAGACAGCACCCACTAGTACCCCTGCGGCAGCAGCACCACTGTGACACAGGAGGGCACCAAGCAGCACCTATGCCAACCTGGCGACACCTGAGGGCACTCATGGTGGAAACCCGCAGGCACCCTTTGCACCCATGCAGCAATGGCACCCGAGGGCACCCTGACACCCATGGCACCTAAGGTACCATGGCACCATGACAGCCATGGAACCCATGGCAAGAATGACATCTAAAGGCACCAGTGGCACCCATGGCACCCATGAAACTCATGGCACCCATGGATGCCAGCAGCACCTGTGGGTGCATGCGGTCGCACCCATGGGTGATCAGCACTGTCTGCGGCACCCATGGGTACCTGGCACCACCCTCGGGTGCTCGCCGCTACCCAGGGTGCGGTGCCACCCATGGATGCTCAGTGCCAATAGCGGATCTTCGGCACTGCCTGCAGTACTGCGATACACCCACGGCACCACCAGCAGCACCAGCACCCATGGCACCGCACAGAGCAATGGTGCTGACCCACAGTGCTGACCAAGATGCCAAGCCATGGTGCCAACCAAGGCACCAAGCCACGGTGCCAACCAAGGCACCAAGCCACACCGCCGACAAAGGTACCAAGCCATGGTGCTGGGCTATGGCATTGAGGTACAGCATCGACCCAGGCACCGAGCCACGTGCCGAGGAAATGGCAATGAAAATCCTGAGAAGAGGAGAAGGAAAGGTGGTGCCCGTGCCAGCCCCTGCATGGAAAAGAGATGGGGTAGGCACGAGGTCGACACGATGGCAAGGCACCAAGAGGGCACCACGCCATCCTGATCCAATCAACTCGGCCACAGTCCAATGGCCCAAAGCCCAGAGGCCCCAAAATCAGGACACAGGCCAGGAAAACTGGAAGAAGTCGAACCCCCTGCTCCACAGGAGGGCCCAGAGGTGAAACTGCTCACTGGAGCTCCAACGAGGACAAAGATGGAGTCTGGAGTTGAGAATGCGACTGTTAGGAGTGGGTCAAGGGGAACCCATCAAGGTCAGTTCAAGCCATCGCCCTCTCGATGAACAATCCTCATGCAAACGTACCAGAGGGCAACCTCGAAGGCACCGCTTTCTTCATCCCCAGATGAGGAAGAAGATCTCAAGGTTAAGCAGAGCCAGATCCCTGGAGCCGCTTGATTTGTGCTTCGTGGACTGTCCTCCCCGAGCACAGGACTGTCCGTGAGTTGGACCCCATCCCCGCTTATCAAGGGCGGCAGACTGGACATAGCCCGCCTGCCATAACAACTTTCAAACAAAGTCTTCCTACCATCACCGCTACTATCTAAGGATGACTCCATTGATGGCAGGTGAGAATTTCTTTCTTCTTCTTCTTCTTCATAATCTTCTTTTCTTGTTCATAAATAAGAAATTACTATTAAAATGTTAAATTAAAATGCTAAAAGCTGCTGTCATATAGATAAACTTTGACTCCAGCAGACGAGTGATGTCAACATCCAAAGCGCCTCGACTAGGGAGAAAATAACTGAGGCAGCTGGAGGGTTGACACTGAGATAGCCTACACAGGTGCGAGCTAGTCTCATGGTGCCGCATATGCGTGGTCCTGTCTCAGCCGACCCTTCTGAAAATGTTAGGTCTCACTTGGTCCTAGCACCTCCGGGCGCTATCCCACTAGTGTGAATGAGTGATGGAGACATAGTCCAGGAAGATGACTATGAAATAATTGTTTAAAGTTTCAGCTAGTTCTTCTTCTTTGATTATTACACTCTTATCTGTCCTCAGAGGTCCAATAGTATGTTGTTTACCCTTGACAGTGCCTATGTAGTTATAGAATTGTTTTTATTATCTTTGACTTTAACTTTAATTCCAGATTTTTTTTTTTTTGCTCTTTCTATTATGCCCTTAATTTTTATTCACATCTTTAATTTATCCAGTGTAGCTTGGGTTTTGATTTTTTGTATTTTTTTTTTAACTTGTTAAATTTATTGGAGAGTATCAATATAGACATTACAGGACCATATTCATTAATACATACTATATAGTACAGATGTACAAGTACTAAAGAAGCAGGGCACATGTTAACACAACCTGTTTCTGTCTTTTGTAGGCTAAAATGTCCAGTGAAGAAAGTCAAGAATTTATCATTTTGAACCAGCTAGGCTCAATCCACACTTTATAGTCCTCTAGAGCCAACTCCAAACATGAGATCTTGATTCTTCCATCCAGATATTTACCCAAATCCTCTTTTGTCTCCCTTTTATACTTTTTAAAACAAAACATTTGAACATTAAAACTATGGAAAACCATATAAACAATAAAGTTTTGTCTACTATTACGAAACATTGTCCAGTGTGTCAAGATTTGCCTATTAAAGCATAATTTAGGTCTTAGATACTATGTCAATTGTTGATCTAAGGTTGAGGTACCCTCAGTTTCTTCAATAAATACAAAGTAGGATGCCACCTGGAGTTATAATTTTGGTCTGAAACCTTATCTTGGCTGTAATAGCCTCCATGTCTCTAATCTGTTTAACACTGGAAATCCATTGTTTCTGGAGTGAATGATTCTACGTCAGCCAGTTTTGTGTTATCACTTTGGCCGCAGCCACAGTTAAAATGAAAACAGATATTCTTGCCCTCTAGTGTTAAATTCCTGTGGTGTGCACCCCAAAAGCAGATACCTGAAATCCACATCCTGTGTCAGCTCCAGAATTTTTTGATTTTACTTTCTATCTGACACCAATATGATTTAATCTGAGGCATTCCCAGAAAATATGATAATGATTACCTACTGAGCCACAACCTCTCCACACCTATCCGATGGCATCCTTGCATAATGCCTGGAAACCATGGGGGTAATAAAGAATTGAACCAAGGCCTTCCATTTGAACTCCCACCAGACTAAGGAGTTAGTGGTCCTGTGGGTATTAGCCCATATCCTCTCCCATTCCGAATCCAAAATACCTAGCCCAGACTCTTTCCCCAACTTTGTTGGATCTTCGAGTGGACAGGACCGAGAGTCCATCATCCACCATACTATACAACTGTGATATCAAATGTTTCAGATCAAGAGACTGTCCTTTTCCTCACTACCACTAGACTTTTTCAGGGTCCCATGATAGGGAGCCAGTCCCACCGAGGTTACTGTATAGTGTCTGTATTGATGATACTTGTAGAAATCTTTATGTGGAAGACAAAACTCTGTTTGTAGTGTTTTGAAGTCCTTCACCTGTTCCCTTCAAGAAACTGAAATACTGAACACAGTCCCTGTCTGGTCCATCTGTTTATATTAGTGTCTCCCTGCATCACTGAAAAGTTGAGGAGGTACTGTAGGAAAATGTAAGGCTACACATATTCTGTTTTTCCCCATATTGCCTAATCTTTAACCAGCTTGCCAAGGTGTGCCTCATCCACCTATTTCTAATGGATTGCAAAGTATTTGATAAAATTATCCAAGGTAACTCCCTTATGGTATGACCCTGTGGGTATTTTTCCTCAAGGTTGCACCACTGTATATGTTGTGCCTGATTCAGCATCTTTACTAGTGGAACAATCTGTGCCATCCAATAATACTGTTGCAGATCAGGAAGTCTGAACTCTCTTAGTCTTACTTGCTCGTAATAGGACCCTACAATTTTTTGTATTTCTGAAACTTTTTTTTTTGTAAATCAATTTTGTATTTTATTATTCCACCGGGATCCTTTGTTTTTGTTATATTTTGTCTTTTAGAACATATTGATCTATACATAACTGAAGCTGTTTTTAATTATATGCCAGGTCTGGACAAGGTCAGTACCTGCTAGTTCTTTTTTCCAGTTCCATATTTTAAATTGATTCCTTGTTTTCTGGTAGTCAGCTTTATGAAAGTCTTTACCAATGTAGTTCCTTTAATTCCGTGAAATGTGTTTTTGTATTTGACAGCTACCATATTATGATCAGAGTCTCTAGTGGTGGTAGTAACTTTATTTTATGGATCTTCTCATCAGAGTTGGTTAGAATCAGGTTGAATGTATTTTTCCTCTGGTAGGAAAATGAACCATTTGTTCCAAATTCAACTGAACAAATAAATCAATGAATTTGTTTTCTAATGTGATGTTGCTGTTTAATGTTGCCCAATCTATATGCAGGAGATTAAAATCGACAATTAGAATGTAATGTCCTGTGACATCCTATGTGTCCAATAGTTCTATTAAGTTTATGTTTTGCTCAGCTGTTAAATTAGGTGGATGGCATACCAGTCCCACAGTCAGGTTATTGTTTCCACACATAGCTTTATCCCAAATACATTCATTTTGATTTTCTTTATCATTAAAGATCCATAGGCTTTTAATTTTTCTTTTATATAAAGGGCAATTCCACCACCCTTACGTTCTCCTCTATTTTTATAATCCTGTTGTAGCCATTTATATCCATGTTCCAGTCATTTTCTGCCCCACATTTTAGGTTATGCCACAGATTGCTATATTTTTTCTTTTAAGGGACACTTTAGTTTGCCCTCGGTTCTGCCTCAGTTTGCAATAATAATCCCACAGGCACATACCTGTACTAATATTAGAGTAGAATGCATTCAATAGCAAAAATTAAACTGATTACCTGTTTTGACAAAAAAAGCATTATTTCAGTTCACTTGACTGAATGCAACCCGGCTCACGGAAGAAGATCCCATGCGAGAATGTGCACGTGGTTGGAGTGCGGTGCTGAAGTATGCTTTTTATGGTCCCATTAACAAATACATCATTTATTAGAACTCCATAATGCAAAGTTGCTGGTATTTAAAATTTAATACTGAGGCCAGTTCAGCCACAAAACACTTTCAAACTGTGGCACTGAAATCCTATGCATGCTTATAGTGGCATCGCTCTGCGCATGCGAGATCTTTCCTCCGCTGCTATTGCTTATGTTTGGGATTTCATTCACAGTTTGAAAGTGTTTTGCGGCTGAACCGGTGATTGGGATTAAATTTTTAAATACCAGCAGCACTTTTCATTATGGAGTTCTACTAAATGATGTATCTGTTGTAATGGGACTATAAAAGCGCATTGCACCACAGCCTGCCAGATGCTAGTCTGCATGGGATCTCTTCCAGGGGCTGGTTTGCATTCGGTTGGGTGTAAGCTCAAAATAATGCTTTTTACAAAAACAGGTAAGCAGTTCAGTTTTTGCTTATGAAGGCATTCTACTCTAATTTTGGTACTGGTATGTGCCTGTGGAATCATTGTTGCAAACTGAGGCAAACCGAGGGCGTAGCTGACAGTGTCCCTTTAAATACTATTTGTAGCTCCTCAACTTTTGAATGTAAATCTTGGCATTTAGAAGTAGTATACCCATATCTGGATTTAGTTCAGCATAATTTTTAACTGTGTCTTCTATATCAGTTATCATTTTGTAATTCATGTTACTGGATTTGATATTATTTTTAACTCGTTATTTTATGTTGATTTTGGTTAAGAGAGACAGCCTGATGACATCCCCCTTTTATTTAATTTAAACTTTATCTATCATTTCTTTAAGATGTTCCCCTAATAACCTGCCTACCCTTCTGCTCAGATGCAACCCATCATAAGAATACAGGTCTGATGTCCCATAAAACTGTTTCCAATGTGTTGCACACTTTATGCCTTGTTCCATGCACCATTTTCTGATCCAGTTGTTAATGTTTCTATTTTTATTTGGTGCTGTCTTGGTGCTTTTGAATTGAAGTATTTCTGAGATAATAACCTCACATCCCTTTTCAATACATTTATTTGTAAATTAAATTAGATCTTGTTTAATATTCTGATTTGATGCATTCCAGGAATCATTTGAACCGGCATGTAAAATTATCAGGGGTTTGCTCCTGTGCCTTCAGTATATTATCTGTCATTCTAGTGATGTATTTTATTTTGCACCACTAAAAATGAAAATTACGTACCTACCATAATTATGATCTTTCTGTGTATCTTCACCATTCATCACATTTGGGTTCATGGCCAGAGGTCATGACCCTGGGCACTCTCTTTTTTTTGGTAGACAGAGCTGATGCACCATTGGCACTGCCTCAAGGCTGACATATTGCGTGGGCGCTTACGGGTTGGCTATTAGGCGCTGTTGACTCCTCCCCTGCCAGTTCTGGAGTCACCAGAGAGGTAAGAGGAAGGGAGTGGAGGGTGGGACAAAGAAGTCCAAGGACAGGAAAAAGGAAAAGATACAAAACTAAAAGGAGAAATAATGACTGAGAGGATAGAAAGAGAGAAGGCTGGAACTAAAGGGATTGGGAGGGCCCAATCTCTGGAAATAGAGGAGGGAGGTAGGGTGGGGTAAAGAATTTAGAAGGTAGGAAGAGAGGGAAAGGGTAAACACATCCCAGACCCTGTTCCATCTCAGATTGTATAGGAACTGCAAGGAGTAGCCAAAGGCTTCTTGCCAGAATTCAAGGCACAGAATAGCTGGCAAAAAGGAAAATTACGTACCTCCACGTAATTCTTGATCTTCTTGGACGAGTCTCCACCACTCATTCACACTAGTGGGATTGGCCGGAGCACTAAGACCCATCGGGAGCAAACTTTGCTGGAGGTGTGGCAGCGCCCATGAGACCACGGCCCCTTGGACAGCGCTGTCGAGCGGTAATGACCATCTCGGCGACACCCTCCAACCGCCTCAGTACCTTTTTTACTAAGGAGGTGCAGCGAACTAACGAAAAGGGTAAACCTAATATTAAAAAACGGACATAAGATAGTCCGTATGACCCGTGTAAGAAGGGTCAGTAAAAGAAGTCCTCACGCCTAAAGATTTGAGGGAGTGAAGACCAATACAGCGGTGAGCTCGGGGATGGAGGGTGGGAGTCAGAATGAGTGGTGGAGACTCGTCCAAGAAGATCAAGAATTATGGTAGGTAATGTACTTTTCCTATCTTCCCGGACATAAGTCTCACCACTCATTCACACTAGTGGGAGAGTACCAAGCTGATAATCCCCCAAAGGCGGCAGGAGCCAGAGCTCACGCTGCCCAAGATAGAAGCCCATTAAGGATAGTTCTGCCAAATGCGAATGCCGCCTGGCATGAACATCCAGTGCATAGTGCTGAAAAGTATGCACTGAGCTCCAGGTAGCGAGCGTAGCATATATCTGCAATTGGAACATTGCGATTTCCGCTAGGGATGCCGCGATCACTTCTAGTAGAGTGAGCGACACTCTACCTTCTAATTTAACTGAGCCATGGAATAGCAATGACGAAGGCATGCCACTAACCATGAAGAGATACATCTAATAGCGACAGGTTGACCCAGCCGGTGTCGCTGAAAGAAACGAACAGTTGCTGAGTCTTATGGAATATCCTTGGTTCTATCTAAATAGAACACCAAGGCTCTTCTTAACATCCAAGGAATGAAGAGCTCTGCTCCCTTCATTTTGGAAATTAGCCAAGTAAGCGGAAGTACCAGAGGTTGGTTCAGATGGAATTCTGACACAACCTTGGGAAGAAATTTAGGATGAGTCTGGAGAATTACCTTGTCCTTTATGGAATACAGTATACTGGAGGGTCCGTAACCAGTGCATGTATCTCTAGAGACCCTGCTGGCTGAGGTAATGGCCACCAGGAAGGCAGTCTTCCAGGTAAGAAATTTTAGCTCACAGGTAGCTAAGGGTTCGAAGGCTTCTCGAGTGAGCATGTCCAGCACCAGGTTAATGTCCCAGGCTGCAACTGGACGCTTAACAGGGGGTCTGGTATGGAGAATCCTTTAAGAAATCTCTTCACCATAGGTAACTGAGCCAGAGTTAAGGAAGAAACCGCTCATGGAACGCTGAGATGGCACTAAGGTGAACTTTAACTGTGGAGTATTGAAGACCCAAGTTTGATAGGTCCAAAGATACTCCAGAACCTTGCCAGGAGGACAGGAAAAGGGATTCCAAGAGGATTTTGCACACCAGAGAGAAAAACGTTTCCATTTGGAAGCGACTTTGCTGGTGGCTGGCTTCCGAGCAGCCAGAAGGATGTCTGAGACTCTACGAGAGACGTTGAACCGATTCTCTTTATCTCTTCAGGGGCCAAGCATGAAGGTGAAGTGATTTCAGGTTGGATGGACCAACGAACCTGAGTCAGAAGACTGATTTGCAAAGGAAGTGGTCTCGAGAGGGCTGCAACATACTGTTGAGTAGAGGAACCATAGTTGCTGAGGCCAGGAAGGAGCAATGAGAATCATCTTGTCCCCTGAGACTCGAACTTGAGGAGTACTCTCTGGATTAGAGGAAGTGGTGAAAGGCGAAGAAAGCGCTTTGTCCACGCAGCCTGAACGTATCCTGACAGAAAATGCCAGGCCCTGGATTTCTGGAGCAGAAGAGAGGCAGTTTTGTGTTGAGTGGGGATGCAAAAGGTCCAGGTCTGGAGTCCCCACTCTTTGAACAGGGACCGAGCTACGCTGGATGCGAGACCACTCGTGAGGTCTGCCTGTTCTGCTGGGGTGATCTGCTAGGTCGTTTTGTATACCTGGCAGATAAACCGCTTGAATCAGAGATTGTGCTCCAAGCACCACTCCCACACCCTCATTGCTTCCCTGCAAAGGGATAAGAATGAGCACCGCCTTGTTGATGTAATACATCACTGCTTTGTTGTCCGCTTGAAGGAGAATGTTCTTGTGACAAGGACATCCTTCAGAGCTCGGATTGCATAGAGGACCGCTCATCTCCAGGACATTTATGTGGAGATGAGTTTCGAACTGAGTCCATACACCTTGAGTGTGGAGGGAGAGACAGTGAGCTCCCATCCCATTAGCGATGCATCTGTGGTGATGGAGATCTGATGATCCGGGGAGCAAAGGGAATCCTTCCAGGAGATTGCTCTTTGAGACCACCAGGTGAGAGACCTTCAAGGGCCCGTCACCTTGATGGGATAAGACTGGGGTGAGAGGTCGGGACCACTGAGTGGAGAGCATCCACTGGGTGGTTCTCATGTGCAGTCGGGCCAGAGGGACAGTGAAGACCGAGGACGCCATGAGACCCAACATGCGTTGCATCAGAGAGCTGTAACCGATTGGTCTCCCTGATGTAACGGGCCATACGAAGGATGTCGAGTCTTCTGTCCTCTGAAGGAAAGCCTTCGCTGAAGAGGTGTCTAGAAGCGGCCCTATGAAAAGGAGCCTCTGGGAGGGTTGAGCTGAGATTTTTCAATTCAGCAGAACTCCCATGGACGTGAGAAGACTAGAAGTCGCTTGCACGGCTTCAAAGTCCCTTGGCCGGAAGGGCTTGCTAGAAGCCAATCGTCCAGGTAGGGAAACACTGGAGTCCGGACTTTCCTGAGATGCGCCTGAGAACTGCACAACACTTTGTAAAACTCGCGCCGGGGATAGCCCAAAGGGCAGGACTCTGAACTGATAATGCTGACCCAAAGCTACAAACCTGAGGAATTTGCGTGGGTCGGGTGGGATCGGGATATGCTGGTAAGCATCCTGCATATCCAGAGAGGCCAGCAGTCGTGTTGATGCAGCAAGGTAACAGGGTACCTAGGGAAATCATCTTGAATTCTCCCTGGGAGGAATTTGTTTAACTTTCTGAGGTCTAGAATGGGGCGATCCCCAGATTTCTTTGGAACCAGAAAGTACTGGGAGAGAACCCTGTGTTTCGGAGATGCGGGGCACCAGTTCTATTGCCCTGTTGTTCAGAAGGCCCTGGATCCATGGTGAGGAGATCTGACTGAGAGGCCGACAACCTGGGTTGTCGATGGGAGGACAATCTGGGGTTCCAAGAAATTGAGAGAGTAACCTCGCGAATTATCCGAAGAACCCATTTGTCTGAGGTTATGGACTCCACTGGTTGTAGAAGTACATCAGACGACTCTCCCACTGGAGGAGAAAGTTCCACCTCGGCAGAGTGGATGGAACTTGGGCCAACGACTATAAGGTAGCGCTGGGAGCTTTAGGTCCCTGCGCTTTCTCTGCTGCGTCTTTGAGGTTGGGCAGGTTGGCTTTGTGCGGAAGCTTCCCTGCCTCTGCCTCGAAAGGACTGACGACTATGAAACTGACGCCTGTTCACATGCCCCGAGAGGGGCAGGCGGAGGTCTGGCCAACTTAATGGCCGATCTAGTCTTCTGAGTGGCCTCTAGGCTTTGCTCCACCTGAGGGCCAAAAAGAAAGGAGCCATCAAGCGCAGCGCCATCACCTGCTGCTGAGCATCATTCGTGAAGCCAGAAGTACGCAGCCAGGAATGGCGCCTAGTACAAATCCCGCTGCTGGAGCGAGAAGCAGTGTCGAAGCATCCATGGCGGCTTTGACCTGTTGGTTATTGACTCAATACTCTAATAACGGTCAGAAGAAGCTCTGACTTGGAATCCGAATCTGGAAGAGCTTCAACCATTCTTTTCATAGAGTGCCACAGGATATACTCATACTGAGAAAAATAGCCTTGATAACTGGCAACACGATACTTAGAGTGGAGGCAGCAAAGACTCTCTTACCTAATGTATCAATCTTACGAGACTTTGTTAATAGGTCGAGCTGTAGTAGTTTGAGGAAGAACGACCTTGTCATTCTCTGCCAGGACTACAATAGGATCCGCAAAGGCTTGGGATGCCAAATGGGACGATCCTTGGGAGCTGAATACTCTTATCAATGGATTTAGCCACTGAGGGAATAAGAGCAGGTTATTCCATACCATTTGAGACAGCGCCTCGAAGGAAGGCTGAATCGGAGGAGTCAAACAGAGGGATCTCCAAGCATGAAGATACTGGAGTCTTAATATCTTCCCAGGATCGCGTCTGTAGTCTGGAGAGAGAGTGGATCCCAGGTTCTTCAACAGAGACTTAAAGGACAGGTCCTCACCACAGGCTCTGTAGCAAAGAAAGATCCTGTTTCCTCCACTTCATCACCCAACCAAGGTCTGGGTCAGGCTCAACATCATCTCCTGATGGTCCAGAAAGGACTGTTTGGACAGGAAAGGAGGAAATTAGAGAGGAGGAAATGGCAGAAAACAAGGAGAGTCCCTAAGGCCGCCGCCAGACGGTAAACGGGCTGAAGACGGCACCCAGGTGAGGCGACGGCGCCAAGAGGCATGCGCCCCGCGAACGCCTTCGCGGCGCTGCTGGACGACGCCGGACACGGCGCCGCTAACGGCGCTTAACGGACGACGCCGCGAACGGCGCCGCGGACGACGCCGCTGAACGGTATCGCAGACGACGGCGTAACGGCGCCACCGATTCAACGGCATCCAGCGCGGCGCCATGAGATAACGGGCGCCACCAACGGCGCCGAGACCACGCTGCGCCACCAACGCGCCAGCGAAGCTCCGGGCGGCTCCAAAACGGCGGCGACACACGCCACAGACCCTGCAGAAGGCGCCGGAAAAGCCCCTGGAACCTGGAAAACAAGAGAAGGAAAAATACCAGGAGATAAGGGCATCGGTGAGGCCCCTCGCGCCGCAGCCATGTGAGGGGAACACTCAAGCACGGAGTCGCTAGCATCAAGAAGGCGCCGCGCGACTAGGAAGGTCCAACGCTTACCTGATCGCCGGAGGAGCCCGAGGGCCCGGTAACCGAGCCAGGCAGAAGAACCAACCTCCGAGCCCATCGCCTCCATAAGAGCGCCCACTGATGAAACTGCTCATCTGGAGCCCTACCTATAGGCGGGAGGGCTCGAGTGAGGACGACGATTATCGGAAGCTGGCGACTCAAGAAGGAGACCGCAACTAGCAACGATAACCGACCGCCGACGCCAAGAGATATACCAGAGGGCGTACTCGAGTGATGCCTTCTTTTGACCTGTGGGTCAAGAAGAGCTTCGAGGCCAACGGCGCGAGAATGCGACCGCTTATTTTATGTCGGGCGGGGACCGCCCATCCCCTCGGCATCGGACTGACCGTAGTCGGAACCTCGCTGAGGAGAAGGAGGCTGACCGACCCCAGCCCGCTGACTGAACAGCTTTCATCGGAAGTCTCCCACCGTCACCTGACCTGCTCATGGTCGACTCCGCCCAGTAGGCCGAGACTTCTTCAAGTAAGTTAAATTTAAATATTAGAAAAAATTTTACGAAAAATAGAATAAAACTAAGCGATACTACTATCGTGATAATGTTACAAAAACAAACTGAAAACTATGCGCTTAGTTTGAAGTTTGACTCGACAGGCGAGCGACTGCTGCTACCGAAGCGCACTCGACGGCGGAAAAAGGAACTGAGGCGTGTTGGAGGGTCACGCCGAGATGGTCATTACCGAGGCTGCTCTCGCGGGCGTCAGGTCTCATGGCGCCGCCTCTCGCGCCGACCCTCCAGCAAAAGTTTGCTCCGATGGGTCTTAGTGCCTCCGGCGCCAATCCCACTAGTGTGAATGAGTGGTGGAGACTTATGTCCAGGAAGATCTCCATATGAGCAGAGTCGACTATACTGGAAGAAGGACAGGGCACAGAGAATTAACATCCTCTCAAGGAAAGATTTTGGTGAAAAGGAAAAGGATTTTTTTATTTTATTTTTTGTAATAAAAGATAGTCCAAAGGACAAGGAAAAATAAGATGGATGGGAAAAAGGAGGAGGAGGAGAATGGAGGGCAATGCCAACTCCCACCACACAGGGTGGAGCTAATGCACTGGAGAATGAGTACCCCCATGCTGACCACTCTCCCAGAACCTTATCCCTATGTGTCCCTGTTCACCCCACTCCTAACAAGAAAGGAGGGGGTGAGGTTGGGCACAGAGAGAGATGGACCCAGAGACTGGGGCACCAGGGGATGGGAGGAGGGATTAGGATGAATGGTGAAGATACATAGAAAGATCATTTATGGTAGGTATGTAATTTCGTGATCTTATCTATGTCAGTCTTCACCATTCATCACATTTGGGTGAGTGCAGAGCCCCCACCTGAAGGGGGTTTCTTTACACCGTAAGGGACAAAGTCCCTTAGCTCTCAGTGGGTGACACACTAAGAGGGAGAACCTGCAGGGCCAGGGAGGCCCGAGAGTGGGGAGAGGAGACGGTGACCCCTGGAGAGGGAAGGAAGTTGCCTGACAAACGCCATCTCACTCTATGGGAGAAGAGACAGGTTCTCTGAAGAGTGGAGTTAATCACCCCACGCCGGGCCAAGGGTGACAACCGGGAAAGACGCAGCCATGCCATTCGCCTAGTACAGAGTCGCTGTCCCCACGACCCTGGTAGCTACCCCATTGGCATCATAGGATGCCCTCACTTGGTGCCTTGCTAGCTCCAGACCACGCAGAGAGTGCAATGGCTTGTCTGGTTTGCTCCGTGTCAGGCAACGAGGCTAGGAGTTGACCTAGCCTGGACTACAAGAACATGTCATAGGTTGCATAGTGGGCCTGATGTGCAGAAATGGAAAGCAACAACCATGCTGAGTAGAAAGCTCTCCTACCCCAGAAGTCAAAACCAAGGAATCTTGATCTGGGAGCCGGCCATGGTGAAGGGCACAAAGCCCATCAGCAGTGTCCAATTGCATCAATCTGGACTGTGGATGAGGCATGGAACCTGGAGACTCTGGGGTGGGTGCAATACTGCTGGCAGAGATCCCTAGGGCAGGAACTCTGGAGAAGGTCCTCTGCTAGGAGCACAACGATGCCTCCCAAAAGGGAGCAGGCTGGGGGGACCACAAGGGTGGCCTCACTGAAATTGCCTAGAAAGGTGTGCACCGAGTGCTCTGGATTGCTTACAGTGGAAGAGGTGAGGTGCAAGTCCTCCAACATCCTCATAAGGAAACGCTAATACTCAGTGAGATCAGCTGCTAGAGAGATGTGGACAGAAGGCTCCTCTCCCAGAAGAGGGGATGAAGAGTTGAGGGCACCGACTGCTAAGAGGGCGGCTGCTCAGGGGAGGTTGAAAACCTGTCTGTCCATTGCCCTAATGTAAGCTGGGAACTGAGCAGCCACAGCCCTGAACTGCTCCCAGGAGAGAGGCCCGCTAGGACCAAGGATGCCTGGGAGTGCAGGAGAATGTGGCAGAGGGATGGGGACAGAGCTGAGAAGAGATGTCGGCTGACCTCCGCCTGGGCTAAGGAGCTGATCAAGAGCACCAAGAAGAAAGTGCTCCAGAAGACTCCACAGCCGACAGCTAAACAACCATTTTGGTACTGTCTGGCTGCGCTGGAAGAATCTCCGTGAGGTGACTGAAATGATAGGTCCAGAAGGATGGTCCCCACCTCAAAAGAATGGGTCTCTCTCAAAGAGACTGAGGAGGAAGAGTGGAGATCAGCACTAAAGCTTCTTCCAGAGCCCAGGTGGGCCCCAGAAAAGGTAGCTGTGCAGACCCCATGCCCTCGATCCTCGAGTCCAAAAGAGCCCTCCTTCTTGAGAGGGCCAGCCTAGGTAGCTGACAGCCCTGGCCAGCACCCTCCCCTCTCGTAGAAGCCCTGATCAGCCCCAAAGTTGGGCAATCCAGGCACACCACAGGTGGGGTACCACTGCTGAGGGGTCAGTGAACCCACCAAGACCAGGCTGCAGAGCAATGGTGGCCTGCACCACTGCCCGCTGGTCAGCACCCTGACCCCAGTCTTGGCAGCCACCAACCCCACCTCAGAAGGGGCTGACTCCAACTTGTCAAGGACACTACTGGGCTGCCCACACCAACAGTTAACACCAAGTAGTCAACTGCTCCTCTGACTCAGAGCCTGACTCCACCTCCAAAGAGGTAGAGGCCGAGGCCCTGTGCCAGACCGTAGGAGGGTGCCCGTGCCATCCCTGCCAAATGGGGTGCTGGATTATGAGACTACACCTGAGCCAGTGCCAGTGCCCCTACAGCACTGTGAGTGGTATCCATGGAGGACATGGCTCTGGCCCGAACAGCAGCCCCAGAGTATGAAACCAGTTACAGCGCCATCCGCCCCACGGGCGCCGCCAGTGGCATCACTGGGAGGGCAGGGATGGTGCTGACAATTGCTCTGACAGTGCCATCGGTGCTATGGATGGTGCTGCCTGGCTCCATAGCACCGTGAACAGCAATTAAGGGCAGAGGCGGCACCGATGATGGCACCGACAGTGGAATCACGCCCCATGGTGCTCAGTCCCAAGGCGGATATGGCGCCAGAAGCTCAACCTGCACCGCGAATGGTGCCGAGGTGAGAAGAAGACCAAGATCGCACCGTAGAGGCTCCCATGGCGCCCGCCAGCAGTATCGGTGCCACGAACGGTGCTGACAGCAGTTACAGTGCCAAGTGAGAAACTAGCGCCCGTGATGGCTCCATCAGAGCCCACGGCACCATGAACGGTGCCGAGGCCCACAACAGCGCCGAAAGACGGTGTCAAGGACGTTCGATCGGGCTTGCTAATCTGCGGTCTGACACTGGGGGAGCCTTCACCCCTGAAGGGGCGACTGCCTTGGTGGTGCCTCCTGCCCACCCCAAAAGGAGCAGGATGGGCCTCCTGCACCACAGAAAGAGCTCTCGGCAATGGCCAGGTTACTAGAAGCTGAGGCTCCTCCTCCTCGGTTTGTGTAGAACTTGGAGGGACCCGGAGGAAAGGCCGAGAGTACGTGGCTTGGCCCGATGGAGCGCCACCCGACCCCTGAAAGTCAGCAGAGCTTGCCCCACTTTCCAGGCGCTGCTGTTCAAAGACCCGGCGGTCCATGGAGAAACAGGCATCGCACGAATCCATGTCATGAAGCGGGCTAAGACACGTAAGGCAACGGTCATGCTGGTTGGTGATGGAAATGTAAGGCCACAAGGGCACCGGCCACATGGGGGCCGCTCGCTTTCAAAGTCTTCTTGCCCTCTGACCAAGACATGACCTATGAGGAAAAACACAAAAACAGACTCGACGCCGCCAAGAATAAAATAAATGGAAAGATCTTACCACACGACATCAAGTAAGTCAACTAGAACTGGCAGGAAAGGAGCTGACGGACTGGGGCATGGAGGAATAATAGGCTGAGGATGAAACCGTGAGGCGGTGAGGCCCCAAGTTCTGCAGAGCTTCACACGAGGTGACCTCGACTGCGGGAGATGAAAACTGGCAGGCGGGTGGAGTTGACAGTGCCTAACGGCCAACCCGCGAGCGCCACGCATACGCTGGCCTTGAGGGTGGTGCCACGGTGCGTTGGGTCTGGCCACCAAAAAAAAAAAAAAGAGCTCCTGCGGATCATAAACCCCACCATGAACCTAAATGTGATGAATGGTGAAGACTGACACAGATAAGATCTTGAGACTGTTCTAGTTAATTTGTCTGCATCACAGATGGCTCGGTCTAAGTGTTTAATAATGGAATCACCAAGCACTACTACTTCTCTAGTAACTGGTGTGTCCTCAGTCAGCATAGGCACAGTGTCTTGTTCACATTGTTCCTCAAATCTATTAGTAGTTTTCATTTGGTGTTTTAATTACCTCAGTGGGTTGGTTAATCTCTGGGAGTTCTATAGTATGCTCCATGGACTCTGTTATTTTCATCTTTTCTTGTTCACAGGTTTTAGTCGGGGCTTACTGCCATGTTGCATTTCCTCTGACACAAGGGGTCAAATTGATTTAACAAGGGCAACTCAAACTGTTCAGCCTTCTACCCTTTCTAACTATTTTAGAAGTCTGTACTTCATACCATTCATTATCTGTACCTCAGAATTTTCCTCCTCTCTTGTTCTTTTTGAGATTTCTTATTTATAATTTCCTCATTTAAAGTTTTACTGATATTTGTATATAAAATGAATCTGCTACTAATTTCTGTTGATATTGTTTTTTTTGTTTTTTTCATTGTATCTGCATATGTATGCTGGATTTGGATTTTTCGTATTATTTTTTTTGTCCTTGTTTGCGTTTATTAACATTCTTTTGTTAGAGTTTCCTTCTGTTGTATTAGGAGCTATTTTTGAACCACTGCATTTGCAATTGTGCCTGAGTGGTCTAGATCTAGCTCAAGTTTCTGTGCCATTTCTAGTTGTTTTGGTCTAGAACCAGTAGTCTTAAGGAGAACATATTTAGCTATGTCTGTAGCTGGAGACTGTGCCTGCATTTATTGAAGGTATAGGTATCCTTAGATATAATTTGTGTTATCATGTACATATTACAGTCAGCATATAATACTCCCATACATCACTCAATTTTCATGATTTGTTTCTGCATTTCTACAATATAGTTTCCTTCATTTTTTTAAATGTTTAATATCCTGGGAGATATTGTTGTATCCAACTCCTTTAGACAACCAGTAGTTTTAAAATACTGTATCCTGTGTACTTAGCCTTATTTTTACTTATACCACTGAGTTTATCAAGGCCATAGGCCTTACCTTGTATTTCAGTGTTATTGTCACTTTTTGCTGCCTTAGTCCCACCAGACATGCAAGACATGCACCTGACGCATGTGTCTTTGCGTGCGTTATGTAGCCTCCTGCTCACCAGTGGGTGAGTATAAATGTATTGTGTGACCTGGAAGTGTATCCTGGGGTCACTGAGATGCTTGTAAACCAAAATCACTTTTTTGTGAACTAAAATTGAGTGTTGTTAGGTGCAGCGATGTCTCTAGTTGCCCCATCTCTTACATGGCTAAACTGGACACACTCTACCATCGAGCACTGAGGTTTATAATGGGACCTCCCTTATCGCCATCACTGCACCCTATATGCAGCAGTGGGGTGGATATCACTAAAGTTCAGGCACCACAGAAAAGCGCTCTCTGGACCTATAGGAGCCATCTCTAATAAGCTGCCTTCCTATCTCCTGCTGTCTTCCCCTGAGTATAATTGGGAAATATGCGTTAAGAAGTTACTCAGCTATTATACTTAAAGTAGCCAAAGCAAAATCCTGCTTGACAGAGCAGCCATAAACCATTACTACCTACTGTATGGAGCGATCTACAAAAAACCTTCAAATTAAGCACTCTAATCGGTATTAATGCCTTCAAGATGCTTTATTTCCATACAATCAGAGAAGTATGTAACTGCTTCACCCACTCAGACCAGTACCAGTGTCTGCACTGGTATATGTTTGTTTGTTTGTTGAATTTTGTTGACCCAGTAAGCCCACTGGGCCTAGAAGTCTCTTTTTCAGGGGCGACCAGGGAGGAAGGCAGGATACAGAGGTATAACTGAAATTGAACCAGATTAAGCTGTTGGTGGTATTTTTAGTGAATGAGGGAATTTGGCCAGGACACCGAGGAAATTCCCCTACCTTTTCGATAAGTGCCATGGGATCTTTAACATCCACCTGAACTACCACCAATCCAGGCAGATGGGACCTCGGTTTAACATCTCATCCAAGGGCGGCACCTCAGAAGTGCAGCACCCCTCTCATGCTGCACTACAGTGTCAGTACTGGGATATTAACCCAAGTGCCAAATGTGAGAACTGAACCCACAGACCTCTGATCTCCTGGCCTCAAAGGCGAGTGTGCTACCTACTGAGCCACTGATACCTATAGCCACTCTAGACCCAATTTTAAGTACTGACCCCCAGCTTGCTCCCTCACAAGCCTAACTGTTCTCTCTCTTATCCCCTGTCTTATCAACACTAGGCCCATCCATCCCTTATCCTTCCTTTCCCAACCTCAGATGGAGCTCACTACCCTGGGTTGTGACATCCTACCATGCTTTATAGCATTCAATCCGGGCTCACACATACTCCTTTTCTCCATCCACCTTCTCTACATCCCATTTTACCAACTCCTCTCTGTGCACGTGCCCTCCTAGTCTTTCTCCCCTACCTCCCTCCTTCCCCCCACCTTCACCTCTACCTGGTGCATATATATTTTGTCTTCTTCCATACTTCCTCCTGCAACCTTAGATAACCTGCTTTATCTTCCTATAACACTTCTATGTATGTAAATACCCAGTAATCTGTACAATATCTGTATAATTCTATGTACATATGAACTTCTTTTTCTTCCTCTCTATAAACAGTATTATCTGTATTGCCTTGTAAATACCTGTGTTGACCTGTATATGCAATTGTTCATGCTCCACCCAGGTCCATCTTGCAAATGAGCTTCTGCTCAACGATGAACGCCTGGTTAAATAAAGACCTGATTGATTGATTGATTGATGAATACAGTAATCTCAGCTGTTTGATCATCAGTGGGGTACCCAATAGGCTTTAAGTGTTAAGTGTTAAGAATAAAAGGGGTATACGCTATCAAATGCTTTTTCCTGGTCAACTGAATGACACAGCCTGACTTACCAGTCAGAGGTAGGTAGTCTATCAGGTCTCTAATAATCATTAGTGCATTGGATTTTTCTAGTGGGGAGACCACAAAATTGCTGAGGATATTACAAAGTTAGCATATCTTTAATCTGTTGTTTAGAATTTAGGAAGAATCTTGTAGTCAGAGTTTAAGACTGTGATTGTCCTCCAATTTCAGAGGTGAGCTCTGTCTCCAGATTTAAAGAGAAAATAAGCAAGCTGTCTAAAAAGTTGGATGCATACTATTCAATGTGAAAAAATAGTTAAAACTGTTTCTAAGCATATGGAAAGTTCCTAGAGAATGATTTATAAAATTTATTGGTAAGTCCATCCAACCCCGGAAGCCCCATTTTTAGTTTTTGATCATCAATTCTACTCCTCCCTTCCTATGTGGTCTTGCATCTCCTTAGCTTCATCGGAAATTGTGGAATATGTATGTTCTATAAAAAGATTCAATAGCACCTTCTGAGGGGTGTTATTTGGAATATGAGTTTCAATGAAGTGTTTTATATCTTCATGAATATACTCTGTTGTACAGGCCTCCTTCCCCACCTGGTTAATTAAGGCCTCTATCTTTGTAGAGTCTTTCATAGATTTGCAAGCCTCAAAAGGGTCCCCAATGGGGATTTTTTCATCCCACTCTGTATCATAATCTGAAGTGTACATGCTCTGTCATATTGATATTGCTTCATCTCTGCTTTTAAACTAGTGATTTGTTTTGAATAATCATGTCTAGAGCAATTAGATAATGAAAAAGGTTTTGTAAATGTTGCTGTAATTAAATATATTTAAAAAATGTTAATTTTCGACTTTTTCCCAAACTGTTGAAACCATGCTTTAAAATCAGCCTTAGAATCCATCCACCACTCCCCAGGTTAGAGTAGAGGAACCTGACAGAGCACCTGACATTTAATAATTCTAAAATCCCTGCCCTGACACAGAGGTCTATTAAAATGGGTGTATTTAATTTTCATCTGTTGGATTTATTTTTGAAATTTCAGGATTATTACCAAAAGTAATTGCTAACACAACATGATCAGAAAATTCAATAGGAATGGTTTTGAAGGATACTTGTGGCAGATTTTGGAAATAAACATGTGGTTGATAGTTGTGGTAAATTTATTTCTTTGTAGGTGAAATGTGGACCCCCGATGTAAAATCATTACAATTAATCAAATCCGCAGACTCAGCTACCAGTATAGAGCAATGGAATCACAATAAACTTTTTGTGATCCCATAGTCACCCCTTTGTTTTCTTATGTTGCAGATCTACCAATTTTGTCAAAGTTAAAGAATATGAGTTAAATAAAATACCCACCCCATCAGCACAATCCATTCCGAAGGACCAGTAAGATGGGTTCCATAACCATTCCATAACCATTCCCATTAAAGAATCTGACCTGGTCACTAGAGAACATCCAAGTCTCCTGAATAAAACAGATATCAAAATTGAGTTGTGAATAAAGTCAAAACAGGCGTCATTTTACAGAATTTAATACACTGTGGATGTTGAAAGATCCCAGCTTTAAGCTATTTTTTCCATTTCTTTTCTTTTTACCACTGTAACCTACAAGTTCTTGGTTCTGGATAACATGAATGGAGACAGGGGCCTGAGGATCCGGATCCCTAGTTCCATCTCAGAGTCCCCATTCAGTGGCCAATGCCTCGAAGGTTTTTTTATTTGATTTCTACTGGAAGGGAACAGCCTTAGGTTTTATATTCCTGGAAGACCATCTTCTAGGAAGGGGGTCAGGGGTGGATTTAGATCCTGTGTGATCCATATCTGTATAGCACACAGGAACTAAGGTAGCAGGAACAGGTGGGGCACAAATCTCAGGCTCCTGCTGGGGGCTGTATGTCCACCCGATGCTAGATCAATGATATCAGTGAGGAGGTTTAGCCCCAGGAAGGGGGTTGAGCCTTGTCCAGACACGGAGTCCTGAGCCTGCTGAATTAACAAGAGGCCTTATTTTTAGTGGCCCATGGGCATTATCCAAAAACATGCCCTATTTCTTCAGAAAGATCACTCTTAGTACATGATGCACATTGTAGCAAGATATGGCCAGTCTCCCCAGAATTAGCACATTGTGGTTTATCACAGGAGCTAGAGAGGTGTGTCCTGGAACCACATTTGTAGCAGGCCCAAGGCTGCCCAGCATAAAACCAAACACCTCGATCCCTGCCCAGCATGAATGAGTTAGGTATATGATTAATTACAGAATAATTTTGCCACAATTTAACTTTGTATTTCCAACCCCCAGTCCAAAACATTTCAGAATCCAAAATGGCCTCAGGTTCACTTAGAACATCACATTTCTGTGATAGCCAGTAAGTTATATCATCCACATGGACCCCTTCATTTCAAACATAATGGTGATATATTTGATTAAAGGTTTCATTAGTGGAATAACCAAAAAGGGATTCATGTGGGGAGAACTTTAGCGTGTTATACCTCTCCCAAAAGGTTGAGGGCATATGCAGTTTGAAAGCTGACGTCATCATTATCCTCCCAGAGATATTAATGAAGGAAAAACCTCCCTAGGGGAAAACCAAAGAGAGTCTTTTAGTAAACACTTTCCACATAGTGTCTGTTGAGTCTTTCTTCCAGGACACCCTTATAATGAATCTGGACAGCATTCCTTCTGGGAGTGCCTCTTTTGTTTTGAAAAGTTCAAAAGCAATGGCTTTTGTGGCTGGAATTGATCCTGAGATTGTTCTTCAGGGCCAGGAGGAGGACCCTCTGAGGGCTGAGATGAAACAGGCTTGACGGATGAAAGATTAGTGCGGAACTCTCCATTTGATGCTCCACAGTTTGGCTATTGTTGCAGCCCTCAAGAATAGGTTTTGGGTGTGACCCCAGTATTTGTTGGATCAAGGCTTGCTGCAGTGCAATGTCCTATGCAGGTACCGCTGGGCACCATTTGGGAGTAGCATGGACAAAGTTAAGTTTAGGGTCCCAGTCAGGGTCAGGTAGCCACATACCGCTGGGAGATTGTTACCAGCCTGCCTCACTAAGTGCCTTTTGTGGTGACCACAGATCACAGGGAGAAATGGGCCCCATTTGTAAAGACAATGCCTCTTGAATTACAGCTGATGTAGACTGTCCTGAAGTTATAGCAAGCTGGAGAGTGGTTTTAACGCTATGGCCAGAGGAAATATTCCCCAGCTGTATATGCCTATATGCCAACATCAGGGCAGTTAGTTTTCCTTGATATCATCCCTTAACCCAGTTTTAAGGTTTGACCCTTTCCCAATGAAGGAAAAAGTAGTAACCCCAACTTGTGTATCATTCTGCTTCTGGTACACCACCTGCTCATTGTTAAGGGAGATCGTGGCAAATCAGTGTATACTGAAGGAGTTTGTTTAAAACAAACCCAGTAATTCTGGATAAAGTCTCCAGGTTCAGAGCAGCAGCATTAAAGCCAGAGGAACCTCCAAGGTGTCCCTTGCTTTGAGTAGTTATGTGAATTATAGGTTGTACTCTGGATTTTGTCAGTTACACCGTCTGTTTTCCAACAATATTCCCCTGTACATAGCCTCGGTCCTAGGCACCGCTGTTCATAGCGGTTTTACTGCCAGCCGAGTTATGGGCACACTGAAACTGCATTGTAGTTGAATGAGTCAGATGACTCACCAACCTCACCTGGGCCTTTGATGCTGCTGTGTCATTGCTGCTCCTAACAAGTCGATCTGGTGAGTTGACAGATGAAACGCTGGCTTGTAGCAGTGTGAGCTGAGCATTGAGTTTCTCCTGTTCCTGTAAATGATGAGTGTCCCTTGGTGATGCAATTTGCAGAGCAGATTCTTTTTACACATAGTAAGTTCAGTAACTGAAGAAACGGTGTTAGAGGGTGCATTAATAATGCTGAGGTCCTCAGTGGAGACAAACTCTTTTGGAAGTTCCCACAATCTTCAGTAATATCTAACAAAGTTTCCATTTCTCTGTGAGCCTCTAGTGAAACTAAGGCAGGGGAGAGCCTGTTCCTCCACCACCACAGAGATGTCCATCTCCCCAGAGTTTTGCTCAAAGTGGCAATAACAATGGCCTTAGGTTCCCCTATAAGTGAGTAGGTGAATTTCCCCAGTGTCCTGGCCAAATTTCCCCATTCATTGGAAATACCACTAATAGCTTAATCTGGTTCAAGGTGAGTTGGCATTCATCTGTAGCCTCCTCCCCTGAGTTGTGCCTGAAAATAGGCAAGAATTTGTCTAATGCACCTACCCGGTCAACAAAAACTAAATAAATACATAAACATCTCACCCTCCACCTCACTCAGCCAACCCCACCTCTGAACATATAGAGACTACTACTATAGTGCCAGATCTACCACAGAGACAACCTAAACCACCCGCTCCTGCAGTTATGCCTACTGTGCAGGACAAGACAGAAATATCTCCAAGTATACAGACTGATATCTCGATGTCCGTAAAAAACTAATCATTCTGCTGTTGAAAATATGCCCTCAATCCTGAACCCAGTAGGAGAAGATAGTGACTAGGTGTAGACAGAATTGGAGTCAACCAACTCTGAAAGTGTAGAAAAAGATATGGTTGCCATTTCCAATAGATATGAGGCTCAGCGGGGACATGCCACAGCAGTCAGAAAATGACTCTGATGCCTCTCTCTATGTTCCTCTCAGCCATATCCAGTGTCTAAACCAGATGACACTGCATTTACTGGTTCAAGTAAAAATAAGAGGAAGACAAACACCAAAACAACAAGTTCTGGTCAGATCTGATATGGCTGTGGGGAGCTCATGGGATGCTTTTAGCCATTATTTCTAATGAATTTGCACAATGCAGATCTGTGGAGAGGCAGTTTCAATGTGGTCTTCCTTTTACACATTTTACAATGTGTTTTCCTAGAATATGCCTGCTGATTGCTATATATTTAGTCTGGATAGTTCACAGAAGAAATGGTATCTTATTTTCAGTGGGGCTCTACATCTACACAATATTATGCTGCATTGTATAAAATCAGAACTCACTAAAACAATATTTTACTCTGGGGAATATATTAAGTGCTGGATCGATGCACGAGCAGAAAGATGCATTGCAAAAAGAGGGTGTGTTGTTTGGCACTGATACAACTTTCAAAGAGAATCGCCACCAGTACAGGGTGTGCATACAGTGAAGAAACTAGGATGAAGCACAGCACTGCAGAATTCTGCAGTAGAGTTACTGCAGCAAACAATGTAATTTCAAACGGAGTTAATCCCTTTGTCATGCAGTAAATCTGTGACACTGCGCTTCATCCTGGTGAGCTTCATCATTCCTGTTGAAAATGTGACCCTGGACGGGTGTTCTAGTGCAGACGGCCGACAAGTCAGGTGCAGCCAGGGTGACCCCTACTGAATACCTTCCAGGGGGAATATGTGGCACATGCTGGCATGCACTTCAGCCCCATGGGCAATATTCAGCTCAGAATGCAAATGAACTAATTGAGCATGCAGGGTGCAAAAGGGCCCTTATGAATGCTCATTACCAGCCCATTTGCATGTTGGCATGGTGACGAACACCCCAAGCCCTGCCTTGATCACTCCCATGTGGAGCAGGCCCTGGAAGTTCTGGTGGTATAGTGGCACCCCCACCCTTCCACCAGCCCTGATTGTACCGAGTCCAGGCTCTATCAGTTCCATTTTGTAGGGACCCCAATGTCATTCCTAATTGCACCTGAATACACCCACAGTCCATGTCCATAGTGTAGTGGTCCCTGCTCCCCTCAACAGTACACAGACAGCCCCTCCCTGCACCCCAGCCCATCCCATTGTGATGACTGGCTCTGTAATGGGATTGTACCACTCTATTGGCAGATGACAGAGCACTTGCAGTATGATACTGGAATGTGTTATATAGACACGAGCTGTGTGTAGGTGATAACACCCAGTGGCCATATTCCTCAGGCACTGGCATGCAGATCCATCATCCCAATGCCATTGCGCTGCTCAGTATGGGTGACGGAAGATGCTGTACCCACTACAGATCCCAAAATAGGCATGTTACAGCTGATCTCCCATTCATTTGTACAACTGGGGAACTGCAGATGAACTATGTATAGCCTGAGCGGTACAATGCAAATGGCATTACAGAATACCGCACCCATGGCACCCTGGATGCTTTAGAAGTCTGAAGGGTGGCATGTTACATAGGGGAGCAGGGAAGAGTGTGGACTTGCAATGGTGTATGACAGCAGGAAGATACAGCTTTGACAAGGCATGCATTGGAGGTATGTAAATTCCCTCTTCAATTAGCTGGGACGTACACACAGCTGCATACACTGGTGGATCCACAGCTGGCATGGTGCCCCAATGCACGGTACAGACAGTTGGGTCATTCTAGATGGCAGGTCCCCAGCCTGGGTTCAGTGCATACAATGGCTGGCCATGGCTGGGTGTGGAGGGCAGTGTCAATCTTTGCAACAGGTTGGGTATGGGGAGTGAGGGTGTCTGTGTACAGGGGTGGTGGATGGGAGTCCTCTAGGGCTATGGATATGGTTTCATGGCCATGGTTTCCTTTGTTGTAATCGGGTCTGGGGAGGCCCTACCTATGGAGCTCTTCAGGGATGGAGTTGGCTAGATTGGGGATGGAAAGGGGTACCTCTAGTCTACTAGGGCTGCAAGCTGCTGTGCAACTGGGTGCACATCTGCAGCCTGCCTGTGGGTGGCTGGCCAGGTTAGGCCAGCTATTCATGGCCTAGCTGTAGGCCATGGTGCTCTGACTAGGAGGGCACATTCCCACTGAATATGCTGCAGCACGGCATATGCATGGGATTTCTCGCACTTGAACGGCATACCATTTGTGTGTGCCCTGGCCCATTCCTCGCGGGCCAGCGCATCTCGCACATTTGAATATCATGTTGTTGTGCATTGTTGGAGTTGTGCAGCACATCTCCCTTTTCCACCAGGATGCACTGTATATCTCCTTTGAATATGGGGGCCCTGGACTAGGTAGCCTGAATACATTATAAAAATGGTAAAATCATGACCCCACTGAAAAACAAGATATTGTATCTAATCTGGGACAGCCTGAGTAAATACAGTGCAAAATTGTGTAAATGAACATCCCTGTGACAATGAGATGTAGCATTTCCTGCCCTATCCAGGATACAAAATATAGGATAAGAAATATTCAATGCTTCCAGATCCAAATAACCATTACTCTGTAAGAAGCCCTCATTCTTCCTGTGTTTTCCCATAAAGGCAGAATCAAATCCCTGTATAAATCCCTGTAAATGTTTCCATAAGCCACTGGTTCTTTATTTATGACTCTGTTCTTATTTATTATATCAGCAGCCTTTTATTGGAAAAGAGCTCTGATTTGCTGCTCAGTATTAATATTATATATCACGATGGCCTTGGAATGAATTGGATTTATATGCTATGCATAAGGCAAAATGGAGGACTATATGAAACAACAAATAGCAAGCTCATTATTTCATGAACTGTACTCAAAATTACTAATCACAAGTCAGACAATCTTTCAAAAGAAACTAGTAACGTCTGTAAATGTATTGCAAATAAAGACATTTCCATATATATATATATATATATACACACACACATACTATTTTTGCATCTTATAGGTGTTAGTTTTCAGACAAATTCTCATAGACTTTTTCTGTCCACTTGATGGAATCTTGAATGAGTTAAGGAAATGTTATTATTTTATCAAGGCCCTGATCCAGCAACTCATTAAATACACACTCAGTATATCATATTATAAAATGACAAAAACAGTCTTCTGTTTGTAGTTGTTTGAGCAAAATTTTATAAATGGTATAAGTTCTTTATGTCACATCTATGTTGGTCCAATAAAAGGCATCAAATCATTTGCTTCTGTATCACTCATGGTTTGTCAGCAGTTAATTAATTAGATGAGGTCTCCTTGCCTAGAGTTTGCTTGTTTCTCTACCCCTATCCCAACACACACACACACACACACACACACACACACACTCACTATAAGAGATCTCAGTAGCTATTATCTGTTATGTTTGTAAAGCAGCTGCAGCCCTTTTCTGTCAAAAATAAATGTATGTATTTAGTATAGTATGAAGACCTGCCATTTTATCAGATCAGTCTTGAGAGGTTAAAACAGTGTAAATCTTTACAAAATTTGCTGGAAAAGGTAACATTTATGATGTATGAATCTTTCTTGAAAATATTTATCCCGAACTGAATTAGTAGTAAAATGTTTAAATGCTAATCATTTAAATGTGCAAGCTGTTGCATTTCGAAGGGTAAACAAATCTTCAGTTTAATAGGCAACCAATATTTAACAAGCTGTTTCAGTTTCCTAATGACCTCAGATAAGCAGCTTGGAGTTATGTCTCCAACAATCTAAACAGAAAGAAGGGATTATTTTATTTTAGTTGTCATAGTGATTTGTAAATGTGGAAGAATACACTGAAATGTCCAAAAATGAGTTCCACGAAACTCCATTTTCAAGCTACGGATGGCAAAATGGCTGTAAGTTCCGCCCACAGCCATACAAATGAAAGGAAAACTGTCAAGGTGGAAAGAAAGCAATTTCATCTCCAGACCACCAGCTTTTAGGTCTTCTATTTTCCTTCATTTACAATGACAACAATCTTTCAAAGCCATACTATATAAACGTGAGTGGTATCAAGATTTCTAAGAACAGAGGTGCTGTCTTCTCAGCTTTTATCACTAGGCTTGGGTGTACTTTTGCAGGATACACTTCCTGAAATGTCCCTGGCAAAAGAGCATGTTATGTTGGTCAGTCCTTCTGGTTTATAGGACTGGATAAATGTTCAGACACAGATATTCTATTGAAATTCTGTAAATGGATGTTACTGTTAGTAAACTTCTATATTTAGTTCCAGGAAAGCTCCTTGTACTTGACATGAAAATTCATAACACACTCTACAGATTTATTAACATCTATGCACCCCAAAATAAGGAAGAAAGGACTGGATTACTAAAATTGGCAAAACCCTATCTGTTTTCTTCACATGATGCTATATACAGGGAGATTTTAATTGCAGTTTATCATATCAGGACAGAGGGCAACATACTAAAACAAAACAGATATCTTGCAACATGCATTTTTCATCTAATGTAATAAGAATGGCAGGGTTAATAGATGCTTATTACACTGTCACAGTGAAAACATGATCCCACATTCCAAAAAGGCTCTTTAGCCACGAGCATCGACTTTGCTTTTACTTCAGTAGGTTTACAGCTCCGCTCAGCTGCAATAGAAGTAGCAGAATTTTCTGATCATAAAATATTACTGATACATGTAGGTAGAAAGATGGCCACACTCATATGGTGCAGGCCTTTGAAATGTAATTTTTCTACTACAACACCATATGGTTTCACAGACAAGACTGTATTAAACAACTGCAAGAAAATCAGTTTTCATACTGTACAATGACCCATCCATTTGGTGGGAGGATACTAAGTTATAGTTATGGACCCTGCTTAAGACTCTGGGCCAGATATTCAAAGCTTTGCATGGTGCACAAACCATTTGCACAGGATCAACGGATTAGCATGGGGCTGCCACATTCAAAGGCCAACTAGCACCCGCAAACAGCATTAGCTAGGGCAAACCATAATCATATGCAAGGCAAAGTGAACATGAATACAGGTGCTATGAGATATTCAGCGACTAGCCGCAGTAAGGTATTTAGCGTGACATAGCGTGACCCTTTAGCGTGGTACAAATTACCACCCAGGAAAAGCTGGTCTTAACCCTGGGCAAACAGCTTTGCATGACATTGGTGCTTGCGCAGTGTTAGCATGGATTAGCGTGGCTTCGCGAGCCTAACATATGATCATGACACTTAGAAAATGCCAGACATGGAGGACACATGCTGCTCACTGATGGTACCACCATGATGCCAACAGCTGCCACCAGTCCCAGACAAGCACAGACAGTAAGGGATGATCTGACCCACAGGGGACATCATGGCAGTGTGGCCATACAGCACACATCTGCAGACCATACGTCTGTGGTGACCAACAGATGCCAGCACACACATGCAGCACTGTGGGCATGGTGGCAATTGAGGGAGGGTGTACGGGTGGCCAGACCTCACCACAGCCCAGATGTGGCCACAAGGCTGGGACACATCATGCAGTGCACATGGGCCAGTAGTGGGAATACCCCACCGACTATGTACCTGTCGGACCTACATGCCCCCCAGCCACATACCGCACAACTGTACAGATGCCACAGTACACACAGCCGGCCATGTATGTGTCACTGTGAGCATCCCATGCCACAGGTGCAGCATCTGTGGAGCACACAACAGCGAAACAATACTGTCCACTATTAGTAATCACCTGCAAGCTGGGCCTGTCACTGTGTACAGTGTAGTGGTTATCACTGCCCTACATACCATAGGCATTGCTGTGTCCTCACACTACCAGCCCCTTGCTACTGTAACGTCTGCTGTGCACTGTAGCATGGCCTACAGTGTGACGGTTGCATGCAGCACCACCACCACCTGTGCCTATGTTGTGTTGTCCTTGGGGCACACAATGCTGTGCTGTACTGCTTACACGTAGCCTGCAGCAACCATCATGCACTGTCAGACTGACCTACAGTTGAGCTGCGGCCAGACCTGGCCAGCCCTGTACTTCCAGACTGACCTACAGGTGGAGCTGTGGGTCCCTGCAGTAATGCTGGGCAAACAGCATGCAAATCAGGGAATAATGAGATGCTAATGCTGGCTGTTTGCCCAGAGACTACCTAAGTAGGCTCATTTGCATGTCACTTTTGAATATGGCAAATCTTAGCACTGGGCAAACGTGTTTGCACTGGCAACAGCTTAGCTCCACGCTAAAGCAGCATGGCGCTTAACGGGTCGGGAATATTATACAGTTCTGATCGCTGTTCTTTCACATCTGCTGCTACCTGCAGCTGTACAGGGTCCACGCATTTGCTGGCACACATATTGGCCACATAGTTTATCTCAACCTGCCCTTATGTCGCTGTGCACTGTGTTGTTGTTGTGGTTTGCACTTCCTGGTTGCTATATTCAGTGCTGTCTTCACTCCTTGTACTCCCTTCAGACCCATTACCCTCTTCCTTAGTAAAGACTGAGCAGAAATACCTGTTCAATATGTCAGCTTTACTGTTGTCATCCTCCACGCGCTCCCATCCTCCCCTTCAGTCTCACTATCCCTTCCTTTGACTTTCTTTTTCACTTATGTACCTGTAAAGGTTTTGTCCCTTTACCCACTGATTTTGCAATGCTCTTCTGTCTAAGCTTTGGCTTCCTTACTGACTTCCCTGCCTCCTTTGTTTCTCCTGGTACTTCTCCCTATCCCCTTCTGCCTGTGTCTTTTGTATTGCCTGAATGCAATCTTTTTGGCTTTCACTTTCTTTGCTACCTCTTTGGAAAACCATAATGGTCTCCTCTTTTTCCTCTTGCTAACCTGCTTAATGCATAATTCTGTTGTTCTTATAATCCCCATTTTAAATACTGCCCACTGTTCCTCAACCCCTGATTCCTGTCCCATTCCCTTAATGCCTCTTTCAAGTATCTCCCATTTTCCCAAAGTCTGCCCCCTAAAATCCAGGATACGTGTTTTTGTGTGGTTTGGTTCTGCTCTTTCAGTGATTTCAAACCACAGTGACTGGTGGTCACTGTTACCCAGGTGCTCCCCCACTGTTACCCCCATCACACTGTCCCTGTTTGTGAGCACAAGGTCCAGTATTGCCTTCTGCCGAGTCGGTTCCATGACCAGTTGCTTGAGGAAGGCACCCTGAAGGAGTCCAGGATAAATCTGCTCCTAGTTGATGCTGCTGCTGGGATGCTCCAGTCCCGTCTGGTATATTGAAGTCTCCAACCAGTACTACCTCACCTTGTCTGCCATCCTTTGGATGGCTAGCATCAGCTCCCTATCTGTTTCTTCTTCCTGGGCTGGTGGTCTATAGACCACACCTGTGCGGATGGCTGGCCCCATTTTCCATTCCAGCTTAACCCACAGTATCTCTCCCCCATTTTGTTCCTCCTGGATCTGTGTGGCCCTTATGTCATTTTTCACATACAGTGCCACTCCTCCTCCCTTACTGCCTGCTCTGTCTCTTCTGAATATGTTGTAGCCAGGTCTGGTCATCTCCCAGTCATGGTTATCATTACACCAGGTTTCAGTGATGGCCACAATGTCCAGGTCTGACTGTACCATGACAGCCTCCAGATCTTCCATCTTGTTGCTAAGGCTCCTGGCATTTGCACACATGGCTTTCCATGATTTGACCTCCCTAGACTGCTTCACTGTTCTACTCCGCCCCTTCCTTGGTTGTCATTTATCCCTGGTTCTCCTTGCTGTCTGCCCTTCTGCTGAATTTTGCCCCTTTCTGCTTATCCACCTTTTGGACACTAATCTCCATCTTTTGCACACTGCTTTGCAGAGATAGCCACTCCTCTGGTTCACTGGTTCCACTACTAGCTGTGGGGGTGAGCAAGTAGGTACCATCCTTGCTGGCCTGCCACCCCTTTGCTAGTTTAAATGCTTGTCAATGTAGCATTTAAACTTATCATTGAGTGCTTGGATTCCCTCCAGGATGGATGCAGGCCGTCAGGCAGACAAACCTCCATCCCTCCAGGTGGGTCCCCAGTCACCAATGAATCAAACCCTTCCTCACAGCACCAGTTCTTCAACCATGAGTTAAAGTTCCTGGTGCATGCCTCTATGCTCTCCCTTGCCTCTCACAGGTAGTACTTCTGAGAAAGTGACAGAAGTAGCTACTTGCTTGAGACCCTCCCCAGTTTCCTAAACTCTTCCTGAACTTCCTTTGGCTCCCCATTTGCCAAGTCATTAGTACCTAGGTGGATAATGACATCCAGCTCACCCTCCGCCTTGCCTTCCCAGTGATCCCCAGTATCTTCCTTCCATCCCTCCATGCCGTGGCACCTGGTAGGCACCTCACCTCCCTGTCCTCCCCTCCTGTGTTCCTAGCTGGATCCTCTTACGATGGAGTCCCCCACCAGGATTCACTTCCTCCTCCTCCTCTGGGTCCACTGCTTTCCCACTGAGGTCACCTCCTTGCCTAACCTCCACATCCTTTCCTACCACTTCCCTGGGTACCTCTATTTGGTTGTCCTCATTTGCCAGTGTGGCATATGAGTTCTTGAGAGGAATAGGATCTGGGATGTGCCTCTGCCTGACTGCTCTAACCCTCCCTGAGCCCACTGTCATCCAAGTGCTCCTCGTTCTTGGCATCCTTTGAGGCAGCTGCATTGGACTGGGTGGTCCCTGGATAGGGGTGATGGTACTCCTGACCCAGTTTACTTCCGCTCTGAGTCTGGCTACCTCATCCCGCGGTCGAGGAGATGCATGCAGATGGGGCAGCACCTCAGTGTCCAGAAGGTCTGCTCTGAATATGGCTGCCCCACAGCCACTGCATTGCACCACTCCCCACATTATACTGTAATTCCACTACTTCTCTGCTACTGAAGCTCTCTTAGTTCTCTTTTTATTTATTTACAGTACTAAAATCCTGTAACTGATCCTCAGATATATTTTTTTTAAGGAAAAACCAATAAATAAATGAGTCAAAACACTTGTCGTGCTGAGGGTGGTCTTCTTCCCCTTATGCCCCTCCTACTTCACACCTCTTACTATACCCTGTGTTTAGCTCCTGTCAATCAGATTTATCAGGGCATATAATTAGGAGTTGGGGAAGGTGGGGGCAAAATTTGCACATTAAAGACAGCACAGAATTACACCACCACTATGTTTTAAATTTTCAACAGCCCAAAAACAATTATAAGTAAAGACAACACAGAAAGAAAGTATAGTGTCACTACAAGCCTACAATCTAAGTTTAAAAGAAAAATACCAATTACCAGTTACTCTGAAGCACTGAGTTGAATATGTTTCCTTCCTTCGCCTTCTGGCTTCTTAGACAAATGGAAAACCCTTAATCTCTCCTTTTCTGGTAAAATCTCAGCTATTAAAATGTCTATAGCTCCAAAAATACTCTATTTACTCTCTAACATCCCATTAACATTACTCCTGTTATTCTTGTCTAAGATAGATAGACTGATTGGTAACTTTATCTGGGAGGGGAAACTCCACAAATTAGCCACATTAATTAAGAGCTCACTGGTCTAAGGGAGGCCTAGGCCTCCCTTAGTTTCCAGCATACTTATGGACATTCCGAGTAGCCCAAACAGTTAAATGTTTCAAGAAACCCAATTTCAACTCCCCCCTTTGGGTTGATATGAAAACAGCTTTAGCCCCAGGTTCAACCCCTACCATCTTTATTTATAACTCTCTTCCACGTAAATTGAGGCAATACCTCACCATAGCTCCATTAGTGAATTACTGGTTTAAATTACATAAGCGATTAAAATACAACCCTGCTCCAATCCATTATACTCCCATTTGGGGCAATCAGTCCATCTCCCTTAAAGGTCAACCCTTATTCTGTAATTCCTGGAAAAATAAAAGAATTTACTTTCTGAATGATGTTTTATCGAGTGACAAACTCTCTTTAGACTCCTTTACTAATTTACAAATCAAATGGAATATACCTCAAAAGGGTTTCTGAAAGTTTTAAAAATTATGACATGCTATATCTCACCCCTTGTTAAAAATGACTAGATCACCTTCTCTGGGTACTCACATCTCTATCTGGGTGAATAACCCTTCTGCCATAACTAGCAGAATATATAAAATGACTAGAGATACCTTACCAAACCAATCCTTAACATCCAGAGCCTAATGGAGTTCTGTATTACCGTGTGATATTATAGACTATCAGTGGAATAAATGTTGGAACTATTGTCACAACACATTCAAAGATACATGTTGTATGCTCATTCAATTTAAAATACTTCATTTATGGTATAGGACACCATCTATTCTTTATCACTTTGGATTAATTCTTAATGACCACTGTTGGCACTGTAATTCTCCTGGTGGTGACCTGCTCCATATTTTGTGGTCCTACAATTCATATCCAAATTATGAGTGTTTGTACATTGCTTGGCTGAAAAAGTGGTTGGGCATAAAATTCCTTTTGACCCCAAATACTTCATACTAGGAATAGAGGATCGACGTAACAAACTTTCTAAACACCAACATAAATGGATGAGCATACTCTTTATGCAAGTTAAGTGGCTTATTTTAGCATATTGGAAATCCTCTATATTACCCACAATTACAGATGTTCTTCATAATTTAACTCAGACTGCATCTTTAGAAAGGATCTCTTACTTGGCTCTGGACCAACTTAGTGAATATAAACTCTGTTGGCAGAATTATTTCAATTATATAAAATTCAACTGATAAAGTCTGAATGAGTTATCATTAGTATTTTCCACTAAGCTCAATACAATATTATTTATCTTTTCTGACCTCCTTGGTTTTTTTAAGTTTATGTTTTGTTAATGTATTTCCTTTAATTTTGGTATCACTACTTTATTATACCAGCCATTCTAGTATCTAAGTCATGAACCTTAATGTAGACTGTGTTGTTCTCTGTATGAATCTTTATTATGTATTTGTTCTTCAGAAATAACTCAATAAATAAATAAACAGCAAAAATTAATAAATAATTTTTGTAGAAAGAGGTAATAATGACAGGATACAAGGATTTCTTCTATCATTAGACCAATGCAAATACTTTAATTTTGTGAATAATAACTATCTGTGGTATTTGTTAAAACAATACAGATTCCCTGAGATGTTTGTGTGCTGGTTACAAAGTCTATATAAAAATGCTACAGTTATTCCAGTTGTTAATGGTTGATGTGGGCCCACAATCTGCTTAAGGAATGGAGTGCAATAGGACTGCCCTTTAAGTCCTGTCTTGTATGCATTTTGCCTTGATCCATTATATTTATTTTATTTTTATTTAGTTTATGTTAACTGGGTAGCTGCACTAGCCATAGAGATGACTATTTTCAGGCATGATCCGGAAGGTTAGAGGGTAAGAAAATGTTAACAGGTATTACAAACAGCAGGTAACATCAGGATACATTAATAAGGGTATTTTAAAAACATAGTAGGAATTACAAAATGTCAGGTAGTATAACAAACAGCAGGTAACATCAAGATACATTAATTGGATGATATTAGAAGCATTGATAGAATGACAAAAATTTCTGACACTATCATGATACAAAATGAGGTGGGATACATGGTTGTGTTGAAGTGAAAAAAACACAGGGTGTTCAGAACAGGGACATGGGCATTTGAAGTTTCAGCATCTAGGCAGACAGAGCATTTTGGCTAGCAAGTGGAACAGTGAAATCAGTTGACTTGTTTGGAGGTGTACTAGAAACATTAAGCCAACAGATGAAGCCCTGTCAAGACAATACTGGCAGAAAATAGGGACAATAACTGGTAAGTGCAGGAGGGATAGAATGCAGGGGATAGGAAGGAGAGGACTGCAGGGGTATGGAGGGATAGGTTCAGAGGCTATGCTGGGAATAGGGATAAAAGCTGGCATTATAAGAAGTGGAATAGATCTGAGGGGCATGTGGCAAGAGCATGGTAGGGGGTGGTTATAACTCTAGGGTTTGTTGGCCAACTCCAGCTGAGTAGCTGGACACAGGCAGGAGAAACCAGGCACTAAGCAGGTTTAAAGCAGGTGCATTGGCTGTAAGAGCTAAGGTGCAGGTGGAGCGCATTTTTAAAGCCAGTGTGTGTTGGTGCTAAGTGGACGTCTAGTGGGAGTAGGTTCCATTGCTGAGGGGCGTAGTGGGTGAAAGCTCTAGAGCCTTTTGTGGTGTTGCATTTTGGGATGCATAGAAGGGATTTGTCAACAGAGTGCAGATCATAGCTGGAGGACTGGTAAGTGAGAAGCTCAGCCAGAGACGAGGGTGTGCAAGACCTCAAAATTAAGTGTCCTTAATTCTTCTCCATTGCTGGTCCCTCTAAAACACGAAGAAGGAACTATCCCCTATACTGCTATTGCTTTTGCTGACAATATGTGTTTATTAGTACAAGATGAACATTTGGTGGAGGCAGATTTGAACATCTGTGTAAAATTTGGATTTTTTTCTGGGGCCACTTTGAATCTTAAAAAATATATTGGCAAACAGCTGGGAAGGAGAGTTACACCAAAAACAGAGGTTGCAGGTATGCAGATTCACACAGAACCCATACAAATCTTAGGTATTAAATTTAGCATGGAAATCTTGAAAATTTGGACTGGGAACCTAAAATGTCACAAGGTAAAGCAATGGTAATAAAGTGGAATATATGGCAGATATGTAAAAAGAAAAGCATTTACTTAATTAAAAATTATTTAGTCCCACTGTTTCTGTATATTAATTATGTTTTCCCTTCACTGAAGTCTTTACAGATGTCTCTGTTAAGAGTTTTCTTTCAAGCTTTGTGGGGAAGTAGATTGAACCACATCAAAATAAATGTGACATATCTCCCTTTCTATCAAGGTGGTTTAAATGTGGTAAACCCTATAGTATTTTTCTATTGTATTTATTTTTACCACAAACTTTAAATCATTATTGTTTAATAAAAATAAGTGTTGGGAGCCTTTGCTTTATTTTAACTGTCACACCTGATTGCATAAGTGGGACACAGGTTGTTTAAGAGTAGTCAAAACATCTGCTCTAGCACCATCTTATATTAGGGAATCTTACATAAAATTAAAAGTATGGCATGTCACCAGCCACCAGATTTCGACAATGCATAGGAAAGCAGTATATAAGTGGATTTTGGACACCAACTTTTAGGCACCTCTGGTATTTGAACATTGCCCCCACCTCTACCCCCACCCCCTCTAATTCCTGCCCTCTTTATTGCAACAAATAGTATAATCATAGGTCCTGCCTAGAATGTGGTATATACATTGGCTCAGTTGCCATGAAAAATTTAATGTTAAGGTAAACCAGAAGAAAAAATTACTCACCATAGTAATGTTGTTTCCTCTAATGGAGTCTTGCTGTATTCTGACTATATGCAGTTAGCCCCAGCACTTGAACTGCTCCGGAGAGGAAAGAGGTAACTCTATGCAGGAGCATAGAACATTGAGCTCAAACTCGCTTTTCAAACCTCTGTCTCTAGTACTCTGAAGTGTAACCATCAGATTCTTACGAGCACTAACTAACTAAACTAACAATTGGAAATTGTTTTAAAACCTTATGGAAGCCAAAAGGCAAAACTGATTTTTTAGGGTCAAAAGACTCAAGTCGAGAACCCCAAAAAGAAAAGATAAAGATAAAGTAGGAAGTGAAACCAAAATCATTCATAGTAAAACCCTTTAAGATAGGGCATCCCAAGTACACCTCTGGGGTGCAGCACTGTGCCTGCCCACCGCCATCCCAAAACTACCAGGTTCCAGGAGGGGAGGCAGGGAGGAAGGGAGGTTAGAATACAGCACGACTCCATTAGAAGAAACAATATTACTATGGTAAATAATTTTTCCTTCAAACAACATGAAGTCTTGCTGTATTCTGACTATATGCAGACTGCCAAGCAGTACTAACATACTAATTTCCAGCAGATTAGGCCTTACGGTCTATCAAGTCTGCTCAAACCTCAGATCCCTAGTTGGGTGCCGAGCCCCCCCCTTGTGTTCCAGAAACCCCTACCATCCATCCCCACTCCCCTGGCCAGGCCATCATCTGATACATCCACTTTCTGTGTCTGTCCCACCCCCTCTTGAAACCCTCCACTGTGGATCTCTGAACCAGCTCACCAGGCAGTGCATTCCAAGGGTCCACCACCCTCTCAGTGAAAAACCTCCTCCTCTTTCCCCCCCTCACTCTTCCACCTTCCAACTTTAAACATGCCCTCTGGTGATATCTCCCTGCTTTAGTCTAAAGACCCCCTCCATGTTTACCCTATTTATTCCCTTGAGGTACTTGAAGACCTCAATTATGTCCCCCTTGTCTCTCCTCTCCTCCAATGAAAACAGGCAGAGCTCCTCAAGTCTGTCCTCATACGTCAAATTCCCTAGTCCTCGTATCATCTTAGTTGCCCTCCTCTGTACCCTCTCTAGGAGCTGTACATCCCTCTTCAAGTGTGGTCTCCAGTACTGTACACAGTACTCAAGGTGTGGTCTAACCAGTCCATTGTACAGTGGCAGAATCACGTCCCTGCTCCTAGAGGTGATCCCCCTTATGATGCATCCCAACATCCTGTTTGGCTTGTTAGCTGCTCTCCTGTACTGCTCAGAGTTATTCATACCCCTAGGAGGAGGGAGTCACAGAACCTATTTTGGGAACAAGCTCTGCAGCACAGCTGTGCCAAACCTAGCATCACTTCTAGACTGAATATCCAGAGAGTAATGTTTGGTAAATGTGCGAACAGTTTTCCAGGTGGATGCTTTACAGATTTCCACTAAAGGTATATCTCTAGCTGCCGCTACTGAAGCAGCTGTACCTCTGGTAGAATGAGCCCTCAGGCCTGAGGGAGGTTCCTTCCCAAGCTTTGAACAGCAGAACTGGATACAGGAGACAATCCACCTGGCAATAGTTCTCTTGGTGGCTGGTTTGCCCTTTCCCACTTCTCCATAAGTGAGAAATAGCTGAGAACAGCCATTCCTATGGGCCTCAGTATGCTCCACATAATAACTAAGAGCCCTCTTTACATTAAGACTGTGCAGTCTTCTCTCCCCAGAAGAAGAATGGTCAGTGAAAAATACAGGCAATGACATAGACTGGTTCAGATGAAAATCTGATACTACTTTGGGAAGAAACCTGTTGGTTCGAAGGACCATCTTATCCCTGTGAAAAGAAATGAAATCAGGTTTCATTGATAAACCCTGTAATTCACTGATTCTCCTAGCAGAGGTAATAGCTACCAGAAATACAGTTTTCCAAGTCAAGTATTTGAGCTCTGCTAAAGACAAGAGCTCAAAAGAGTGCTGCATGAGCTGTGTTATACAGATGTTCAGTTCCCAAGAAGGGGTAGGTTCCAGAAAGGGAGGATTAACATGTACTAAGCCTTTGAAAAACTTTTTGAACACTGGATGAGAGGCTAGGGAAGCATCCTTACCAGCAGAAAGAAAAGCAGACACAGCTGCCAAATGAACCTTGAGAGTAGTAGGCAGGAGGCCTAGACCATTAAGATGCACCAAGTAGTCAAGCACCGTGGCAATGTCTGCCAATTCTGGCTGAACTTGTTTCTGAGAACACCAAAATCCAAATCTTTTCCATTTGGAGCTGTAGGTCTTTCTGGTAGCAGGTTTTCTGCTAACTTTCAAAATGTCCAGGACCGACTGAGAAAGGTGCAGGTTTGCATATTCTAACTCTTTAAGAGCAAGGCCTTGAGCCTGAGAGTCTGAAGATTGGGGTAAAGGATCCTCCCCTGAGAGGATGTCAGAAGATTGAACTGTCTGGGAAGACACAAAGGCATTGTTACTGACAGTGACAATAGCAGAGGAAACCAAGGCTGTCTGGCCCAGTCTGGAGCCACTAGAATCACCTTGCAAGGCTGAGATCTGATTTTGATCAAGACCCTGAATATCAGAGGAAAAGGAGGAAATGCATACAGGAGCCTGCTTGTTCAATCCAACAGTAGAGCACCCTGATAGACAGAGCCTAGGAGAGGAGGCATGCAACAGAAGAGAGGAATTTGGTGATTGTCCAGGGCTGCAAAGAGATCTATCTCTAGAGTACCCCACCTCTTGAAGATGACCAGAAGTATCAGAGAGTTCAGGAACCATTTGTGATGACCCTGAGAGATTCTGTTGAGAGCATCTGCTAAAATGTTGTCCTTCCCTGGGAGATGCACAGCCATCAGGGAAGCCTGAAGGGAATAAGCCATAGATCATATCTTCATAGTCTCTGTGTACAAGGCCAAGTACAGAGTGCCTCCCTGCTTGTTGATGTACCACATGGTTGTAGTATTGTCTGTCCTGATTTGTACTACTTTCCCCTGAACCACAGTTGAGAATGTCTAAAGTGCTAGAAAGACAGCTCTCAATTCTAGAAGATTTATGTGTAGAAGAGACTTCTAGTGAGACCAGGTTCTCTGAGCTGTAAGCTGATCCAGATGAGCCCCCCCAGCCCAGGACAGAGGAATCTGTGGTGAGAATCACTGAAGGAGCCTGACTGATGAATGGGACACCTGATGAATGGGACACCTTGTTGAAGGTTGTCCTCCTCCAGCCACCACTGGAGGGCCTGAAATAGAGTTTGAGACACTGGAACCAATTTGGAGAGAGGGTTTTTTTTCTGAGACCAATAGGATCTGAGATGAAACTGAATATCTCTCATCTGAAACTGCTCCCTGGACCACTGCTGTGGATGCTGCCATGTGGCCCAGTAACAATAGAAAATGTCTGGCTGGATGAGAAACTAGAGGATGGAAAGAGGACGCCAGAGTGACTAGAGACTGATTTCTTGCAAGAGGAAGGAATGCTCTCACTTGGGTAGTGTCTATTTCTACCCCTATGAATGTAAGCAGCTGAGCTGGTTCCAGAACTGACTTTTCTAGGTTTAGAATGAAGTCCAAGAACTGCAGGAGCCTTTCAGTGACCTCAAGACTGACTTGACGTGGTCTGAGGACTGGCCTACTAGAAGCCAGTCGTCCAGATATAGGAACAGAAGGATACCTTGTCTCCTGAGAAATGCCACCACTACTGCAAGGCACTTGGTGAACACTCTTGGAGCAGATGTCAGGCCGAAAGACATGGCTCTGAACTGATAATGGCCTGATGGCAACTCGAACCTGAGGTACTTTCTGCAGGAATGTCTGATAGGTATGTGGAAGTAGGCATCCTTGAGATCCAGGTAGGCTAGCCAGTCTCCTGGTCTCAGAGAGGTAAGAATTACTTCCAGAATTACCATTTTGAACTTAGGTTTTGTTAAGCGTTTGTTGAGGTACCTTAAATCTAGGATGGGTCACCACTCCCCTGTCTTTTTTTGGGGTAAGGAAGTATCTGGAATAGAGTCCTTTTCCCCTGTGAGAAAGAGGTACCTTCTCTAATGCTCGCAAGAGCAGAAGAGAGGAGACTTCTGCCTCTAAGGCCTTTGTCTCCAAGGGGGAGAGGGGGCTGAAAGATCTTGATCTCATTTTTTGGAACCTTTTGAGACTGAGAACAAGTCCCTGGCTCACTACTTCCAGGACCCATTTGTCTGAAGTAATAGACTCCCAAGGTCTGGGATTAGTGAGCCAGCCTGCCCCTACAGGAACTGGGGAGGCAACCCTGACTGACACCTCAGGGTGTCTGTTTGGCAGGGGGCTTAGACTGAGTGGATGATGGAGTCCTGGTCATCCCTCATCTGCCTCTTCTCCTAAAGAACCCCCCCTGTTGGAAAGAAGAGGAGACCTGAGCTTGGTAAAAAGGCCTTTGAAAAGGCCTGCCCCTGTCAGCACTAAATTGCTGCTTCTGAGGAGTGGCCTGCTTCTCTTTTGCTGCAGCATTCCTGTAGGTGGTCCTGTACTCATCCATCTTCTTCATGTAAGCCTCTGTCTGTTCCCCAAAGAGTTACCAGCAACAGGAAAATCCATAGCCTTAGTCTGGGTATCCTGTGACAGATTGGTACACCTGAGCCAAGCTACTCTCTGCATGGAGACAGATGTAGCCATGACCCTGGAATGTACATCATTCAAGTTAACAGCAGCATGAAATTGGACCTTGGATGCCTCAATACCATCTGCAACCACCTTCTCCAGCTCCTTGGCCAGCTGGGGAGGGGCACACTTAGCCAGTTTCAGAACCATATCCCACCTAGATTTCTGGTATCTGGCTGTATATGCCAAGCAACTAGCTTGCCTGAGTTCCAAAGAGGATGCCAAGTACTGCATCTTGGCCATGGCATCCACTTTCCTAGAATCCTTATCTGGGGGGGTGAGATGCCAGGGGAATATTTGCCTTGTCACAGGCTGAATCTTGCACTACTTCAACATGGCTGCAATGATTTGAAAGGAATTCTATCCCTGGACCTGACAAAGTATATCTCCTGTCCATCTTTTTATCCACAGGATGTACAGAAGTTGGAAACTGCAAAATGTTCTGTGTCTGTTTCCCCAGGGATTAATGCAGAGGGATAGACACTGTCTTCAACTCTGGGACAGCCATCATTTTCAGGAAGTCAGATTCCTCCTGATACTGTTCAGCTTCTTCCACTGGGAGCTGAAAAGTATCAGCCACTTGCTTGTAAAACAAGAAATGGGAGGGGCACTCAGAAAGTCTGGGAGGAGACACACTGGAAGGCCTGTCTGAGAAGATGTCAGGCTCTACTGGCTCATCTAGGCCTTCATCTTCCTCTTCATCGTAATCTTCTTCTTCTCCTTCCCAATCGCCCTCATAGAAAGCTTCTGGATCAATGTCAGAAGCGACCATGTCTGACCGAACCGAACCTCTCTTTACCACTGTTGGTTTCGGTCAGAACTGGGCAAAGCGACTGAACAATAGTGATTGCTTTTGCAATCTCCTCAGTGGTCGGACCATGGGAAACTGGATCTGAACTGGCAGATTTTCTTTTTCTTTTACTCTGAACCGATTCTGCAGAATCATCTCCCCTTTTGCCCGAGGAGGTATTGCCTAGGTCAGTGGGCACCCCCTCAGGTTCGGTCGACACTGAACTGGGCTGGCCATTAGGGTCAGCAGACTTCTTGGCCTCTCTATCCCTCAGCCTACTCAAATATTTTTCCAGAGTGGCTTTGGGAAAGTTCTTACAAATAAGGCAGTCTTCTTTGAGGTGGTCAAACCCCGGACAATAAACACAGACGAGATGAGGGTCGGCTTTAGCAAAGGCCTCCTTAAACTCAGTACAGTGCTGAAACCCAGCAGGACCGGTTTCCTTTTTGGGTTTGTCAGACATGCCGAAATGTAAAAGTTACACTTGTCAGCATTTAAGCAAGGCAACTAAGACTGATCGGTTCCAGCTGTGTCACGGGTCGGTTAAAAAAAATCCACAAAATTGGATTTTTTCAGGAACCGATGAGTACCGGAAACCACAATAAAATAGGGAAAAAGAACTCAAATATAATGGATTTTGGTTCTGAACCAGACCAACCAGAAAAGAACTGAAGGCAAAACAATTTCCAATAAAATCACTACAGAAATTACACACTACCTATGAATATTACTTAGTGATACCTAGACAGAAGTAAGAACACCGATTATAAAGAGTAGTGGTTGAAAAAAACGACCGATTCGAACTATACCGAACGGAAGCGCAGGAGGGATCTCCGGAGCGACTTAACAGTTAAGCGGAGTAAAAAATCTGATGGTTACACTCCAGAGTACTAGAGACAGAGGTTTGAAAACCAAGCTCAACGTTCTATGCTCCTGCATAGAGTTAACTCTTTCCTCTCCGGAGCAGTTCAAGTGCTGGGGCTAACTGCATATAGTCAGAATACAGCAAGACTTCATGTTGCTTGAAACATAAACTGTTAAATGAAAGAATGTGTCTCAGAGATTCCTGTTCTACAGAATTGGAGACAATGGAAAACCCTTTCTTCACATATCCTTATATTTCAGATGTTTGGCCATTAGTAGCAAAGAAATTGTCTAAACCAACTTTCAAGTCAGTTATTTATGAAACTTTGGTTTATGGCAAATTTATAGGAATTTTGGGGAATGGGATACGAGCACATTGTGATTAATACTTATGGTTTCTAAGTGGCACATTTGGAACTATAGATTCCTTTATACACTATGGGCCACAATATTCAAACATTGCAGGTTGCATCACGCAAGTTCTTGTGCCACTCAACTCCAACTGCGCTGGCACAAAATAATGGCATATTCAGATGCTGTGCCATAATATGAGATTGTGCATGTCCAACTGAATATCCTGAACATGCACGATTACTCAGTGGGAGATGCACAGCACGGCAGGTGCCCAGAGCCCAGTGCAGAGCATACAGAAGTGCACGATGCAAAGCCACTTGTGTGGTGTGCAGATTTGCAATATTCCACCAGGATATGCAAATGGACTCATTGCACTGTTAGTACCCAAACAGCACATTTGCATCTCATTACTGGAATGTATTCAGGCCATTTGCATACCATTGGCATACGCAGTTCCAGCATTACAAGACAGCATCACCACTCCACAAAGGTGATCAGGAGGTATTGCAGCCTAGTAAGCAGGTGGAATGCATGGTTGTTTGTGGGTGGACTGCATTGGCCTGAGTATAGTGCTACATACCCCCAACTCCTTAGCACCCAAATGTCTGCCTAGGTGTCAGACAACTGGTCAGAATGTGAGACACAGCAGCAGACATGACAGTGCAAGCTTGGAAGACTGTGGAAATGAGTGTTCCAGTGCTGCTACAGTGTGCCGATACCTAGCATCCCATATTATCATACAAGTCAGCATAACATTCCCAGCGGTCGGTGTGTAATGTAACCCACTCTATGTGGGTCAGAGGGTGCCTGAGTGATAACATGAGTGCCGTATCCTGTACTGTGTGACAGTTGAGAGGTTTGCATTGCTGCTACCCATGGTCCTGTCCGTGACCTAGGTGGCCGCACTCCCAACACTGGAAGGGTTTGGTATCCTTGGGGCATGATCCCGCTGCCTCCAGGCCACAGGTGGTTCCACCCCTACCCCACACTGCTCACAGTTGTGCACTGTCCACCACCAGTACACCAAAGTGACTTGAACCCAGGGCCCCTCTGGCATTGTCAAACTGCAGGGATGGCATCAGTGACACATATGTGGTTCCTGGTGGCGTGGTCTTGCACAGGAATGCTGTGTTCACCCATGGTGTTCCACCATGGGTGTGTGCCACTGGACTGTCCCTGATCCATAACATGCTGCCACCAACACCACCATGCACCCTGCTCACCATTGTCTCACATGCCACCATGGGGGTATGCCTCCATCAGATGGCACTCTGATGGCCACATGGGTGCAGGCCATGGCACCTGGTACATGAGCCACATTGTAGCTGTCTGCTCCGCTGGTATGCTGGGGGGGTGCATGACTAGCATGAGGCAGCTGGGTGTCCCTGACCTCGGTGTGGTAAGGGGGGTGGTTGACTGGATGGTGCAGGAGGCGTCACCCAGCAGCACCCAGCAGGTACCTGGCAAGCTGGTACAGTGCTACAGTGGTTTTGGGTGCTGTAATCCTGGCATGACTTCTGCATGTGGATGCCTAAAGCACATCCTGATGCACCTCCAAGGGCTGTCTCAGGGTCACCTGTCTGCAGTTCTGCAGCCTGACTGTGGGTGGCTGGCCAGTTTAGGTCATCCCCTTACATACCTAACTTTGCATGGCACGGTTTTGTGACGTGCGACATATGCGCCGCACATTCTGGCTGAATATACACTTGCACTGCATATTCCATTATGTCTGCATGATTCCACATTCAGAAATGCACGACACATCTCTCCCTTTTGAATATTGGGCTTCCGTGCATTTTCTGGGATGCGAATGCATCTCCATTTTGGGCCGCACATCTCCTTTGAATATGTGGGCCTACTGTATAACAAAAACAGATCTCATTATTTGAACTCTTCCTTAAAGTCACACATAACCTTTGTCTAATTTATGAGGAGGAAGTGAAGCATGTTCTTAAAATTGTCATTGATAAACAATGGAGGAACATGCCCTGAACTATTGACTCAGACCGAACTATTACTTGATTATGTTTGGAAAATTTTTTTTTTTCAATCCTTTTTCTGTAGTCTGTAACTTACATTTTTCTTGGACGTTGTGGGTTAATTTTTTTTGCCTCAGTTGTGATTTCATTGTATGTATTCTGTGAGGGTTTTTCTGTCTGACCTTTTGCTTCAATAAAAAACCCTACTCTTCTGGGGGGGCCGGGGGTGCTGTCTGGCTGTCTTGCCGGAGGAAGATGGCTGACCTAGATGGAGGAGTGGAAGGAGGATGAGAGGAGCCTAAACCTGTTATCCCAATGGATTTTTTTCAAAGGGGTTTTCAGTCAAGATGTGGAAAAAATAGAAAATGTACCTGTGGTGGCTGCTGATCTGCATGCTCAGACTGGTACAGTACACCAAACATAGTTCAGTCCCGGAAAGAGGGCCGTTGGTTTTCTGAGGCCACTTCTACTGCAGAAGGAATCATGACCCCAGATCAGACAGTAAGCTCTTCTTCTGCCACTAGCTTACCAGCAGTGTTTCATATAAGGCAAAATGGGGTTACTTCTGTGCAAAATACAAAGTGGCTTTTGGAACATTCTCCTGTAATTGAAGGGAAAATGACTCCTGGAAAAACTATTGAATTGCAAGATTTAACTCGGCCTGGACTATCAAGCACTGATAAAGAGACGGGGGTACTCTTTGAAAAAATCCCAATCTCCTGTAGTTGACCAAGGGGGGCTTATGGAGGGCAGACAGATATCTGTCAATGACACTGTCTTTGTGGAGGGGAACATTTGTTCTGGGAATAATAATCCCATACTTTCTATGCATCAGACACATGATAGCTCATTGGCGTAAGACAAGCCAAACAGTTTCTGGGACATGGATTTACAGAGTGTTGTTTCAAATAAAACTAATACCTGTATCTTTTACCTTCTTGGCAGTAGTAGTGGGCGAAGTGGATGAAATTCACTTCACAAAGTGATTCGTGGAGTAACGTGGAATCTGCAAAGTACTCCACAATGTGAAGCAGAGTACTTTGCATTATAATGGGAAACGCAAAGTCCATTGAAAACAATTACTTAGCATTATTTCGCCTTCCCCAAACCACTTCTCCACCAGTTTTAAGGTGGAATACATTGAAATCAAGGTACTTCGCCTCACCTCCCCTTGTTTTTGAGCTCCAAAGGTGAATTATGCAGTGCTTCATGAGATTGCAGGTCACATGGTCTTTAGATTGTTCCGCCCAGCCTCAGCCTCAGTGCTATGTAGTGTGTCTGTAGTGGAAGATGGAGACAGTTTCCTCTCAGAGCTCTGCGATTCAAATCCTCTAAAAACTGTTAAAAAAGCATTTTTGAGCTATTTTGTTTTCTCAAAATTTAGTACATCAATTGTAGGAAACCCTCCTGTGCTCATATCATCGAGTGTTTATTGTTTGTGTGTGGATTTTGAATGTTAATTTAGAACAATTAGTCTGTGTACTGTGAAGTGTGCTTTGGGGGAGGGGCGTATCTGTGGTGTATGTAGATTAACTGGGAGAAAAAGGCAGTCTTTCTGTTTTGGTTATTTTTTTCTTGCATAACTGTGTTAATGTACACACATTAATAATTTCAGTAATTCTTGACATTTTTTTGCTGATTGTTCTGGTGCCGCAGTGTATAATTTCAGTTTGTTTAAAACATTTGGTTATATTACTAAAGGTTTTCAATTTGCTATGCATTACTTATAGTATGTGTGTGAGTGTGTGTGCAATCCATGCCATCAAATCAGACACCTTTTATTGTAATGCACTACCGCACCCCCCAACCAGCAAAAGGTATTATTTTCCAGATTTGGATTTGTGACTTGTGAGCACTGATTAGTTGGTGTTGTGCCTTTGCATCTGCATCTCTTGAGTGTGCAGCACAATCTTAATCTGTCTGTGCATTTGTAGTACACCATTAATTCTGGGAGACTTTGCCATTTCTTGTTACTCTCTCATTTCACTTCGTCAGCACTGGGTAATTTTCTGGACACAAGACAGTAGCATTTTGGGGGTGCAAATTAATTCTGGTGACTGTGTGTGACTACTGCATGCATGACATCTGAGTGCGCCATTAATTCTTGGAGACTTTGCATTTCTTGTGCTCTCATTACACTTCGTCAGCACTGGGGAGTTTTCTAGACACAAGACATGAGCATTTTAGGATGAACATTAATTCCAGTGACTGTGTGTGTGAAGGGCTGCCAATATTGTTGTCACTTCACCTTACTTCATGTTAAGGTGGAATGACAACACAAAGTAATAATCATAAGGTGAAGTGAGCCTTTTGCATTGGCCACTTCGCATAGTGGAGTGACACTGCGAAGTGCCCACTTCGCGGGCACTATGCTGATGGAATTTATATTCCCTGCATCTCTACTCGGCAGCCTTCAGAATGGCAGAACAGAGAACTGGTATTGGTTCAATGGGGAATAAGGAGAAAGCTGGTGCATCTGGGAAGGGTCCTCTAAAATTTTCAGACTTTTTTTCTGGTGTCCAGGAGCCTTTACATAGGCAGAATGCTGTTCACCACCACTATAAAGAAGGGGGATGAATACCCACCAGACAGAGAATTTGTTATATGGACATTTATTAAAGAATCAATGGGGTTTGCTGCTTTTGACCTATATGCATTTACTCATGAGGCTAATGAGGAATTGTACGATGTTAGTTTTAAGCAAGTTTACTCTCTGGATAGATTTTGGACTCAATATACCACATTGAAAAATACTCCCCTTTGGGCTTCTTATGTGGCTATACCTTTAACAAAACCAGCAGTTAAGGTACCAGCTGTTCTTTTTCAGAATGAACATATCAGTATTTCAGACATAATTTAGTGGCTTAATCAAAGGTGTGAGGTGTTAGATATCCCTTCACCCATTTTAGATGAGGAGAAAGTATGGATCGATGGTTGGAAATTTTGGGATCAGCTTACATGATGTGGCTCAGTGGCCCATGTGATCAGCAGTGATATGGACTTTGTTTGGCCTACAGTCATGATAATAATTTTTGTCCTAACCCTTTTCAAAGCAAATGTGTTTAGGAATTGCCCTTGGGCCTCTCACAATAGAAAGGATGGCCTGGATCAGGATTATTTAATTGATAATACTCAGCAGGCTAGGTCCCCACATAAGCATATTGCTGCTTCTAGCAGAGGTTCTAACAAATCACAGGAGCTGGTGCATCCCACTGCAGGACCCTCTGGTACAGAAGTGTGAAGTGGTCCATCTTTTGTTAACACAGAGGTTCCTCTGGATGAGGAGGAAGTAGGCGTACCTAACTCTCAGTCAGAAAGCCTTCCTGTGGTTTTTGATATCCTGCAGTCACAGCCTTCTGGCCCTGAGCCCAGGATTAACTCTGACCATCCAAGTATGCCCCCCCACCTTTAGTAAAGGAGGAGGACCCTAGCCATTCTCAGGCAGATATAGCAGGATGGTAATCATGCTGAGGAAAAAAGAGGTTGTGAATGTGTCACTTGGCCAGCTGGTTATGACTGTTATATATTTGTAATATAAAAATATAGTATGTGAGTCTGTATTTCCATGGGTGCCCCCCCCCCCCAGATTTCAGTGAAGCTACAAGATATGTAAACTGACCAGGAGATCTCTGTAATGTAATTAACTTTCTTGAGAAATTGCATTTTATGGCCTTTTTATGACCTCATGCTTTTAAGTTGGAAACCAAATATACATTTTATTACAGGACAGGACATCATTTAGCTGATTCCTATTGCCTGTATCACACCTAGGTGATGGACTGCAGGGTTGTAAACCTCAAAGGAAATGGCTGATCTAAGACTCCTAATTTGGGAAATGAGTTTTTGCTGATTTCACATTATTTAATATACCTCCTGATAGGACATCATGTTTTGGAATTTTTAATTCTAAAAAGGAGGAACTAGATGACTCACCAAATGGGTGGGGAGATGGGGTTGAAATGCATCCTTGTAAGTGGGGAATATGTCATATTATTTTGGGACTCTGAGAGACAGACACAGCTCTCTGATTTAACTTTAAAGGCACTTACAGAAGTAATACATTAGATAGAAAAGGTCTAAATATGTTGTGGTAGGAGTTTATGTTTTGTACTTTTCCCTTGTTCATTTATGTGTTTGTGAGCTCTTTGATATATTGTTCTGTGTTTACATTTTTCATATTTTTATCATCTTTTAGTAAAGTACCTTTTCTTGGAACGACTGCCTGGGTGTCTGTAAGTTCTTTTTGCAAGTGACGTACAGATAGTTAAGTCTGGCAATTGTTCAACAGCTTGATGTTGTTACTGAGCTTGAGTAAAAAGGTAAGAATATACCTAAGTCTCTTATAGAGTATTAAGGGTTCATTTTGGAAGCCTGGCTTGGTGCCCTTGGCAAAAGATTGTACTGCAATCTCCAAAGAAGGCACATATCTGAGCCTGTACACTGGGTACACTAGCATAAGGTTCATAGTTTGAATCCCCCCAGAACTTGAGACTAACGGTGATTTAGACCCAAAAGCAGACAGGAGGGTTACCCTGTATGTTACCTGTTCACACTATTTTGCTCTGAGGTTGGCACTATGGGAGCAGAGGGCCTGACCTGGTGAGTGCATTTGTGATGGATTTGGTGGCAGAGGTGGTATACATTTGGTAACACTAGCTTTAACTGTTCAGTGTGTTAGCTTAATACTGTACAGCTCACTTGCAAAATAAGACAGTGATTTATTTTTAAAAAGGAAACAGAACTGTATAGTTTTGCTTACAGTCAAGTTCCTACCTGTTTTATATTTTTTCTAAAGTGCAAGTTAGAGTAGCCATAGTTAGGGAAGATGGCTCCCAACTACAGCTATTACACTGCAGACTACTTGAGGCAGTTGTGCAAGGACAAAGGAGACCTGCATGAGGAGAGAGCCACCAAGCAGAACCTTGTGTATGCCCTGATGGCAGCAGATGCCCAGAGCATCGAGTCACAGACTGTGACTGCAAAGGACCAAACCTTGGGCATGGAGGGGCAGCAATCAGTGCAGTGTCCGGATCCAGTGAGGAGGACAGCAGGGCAAGTGCAAGCCAAGGGCTGCAGCAGCAGAGGAAGGTCTCCAACATTCTGGAGCCAGAAGTAATCAGGCTGCAGATTAAGTAGCACAGAATGGAGCTGGAGTTCCAGACAGAAAAGAAGAGAAGTGAGAGCAGCGAGCTGCAGAGGAGAAAAGTGAGCGAGAATGGCAAGAAGCAGAGTGAAAGAAATGAGCTGCAGAGGAGAAGCTGGAGCAAGAACAATGAAAGGCTGAACATGAACAGCGAGAGGTAGACCGTGAAATGTGCGAGTGCCAGAAGTGACATGAACTGGAGAAGCTATGACTCCAACCACCAGCACCAGAGTAGGTAAGTGGCTTGGGTTTAACTGCAACTACAGGACTGGGTTACAAATTAAATTCCAAAATGACAACTGAATTTAAAGAGAGGTAGGATATGGATGCCTTTTTAAATTCCTTTGAAAAAGTTTATATTCAGGCAAAAATTCCTAAAGGGTCCAGGAGCTTCCAGCTATCCCCGTTACTTACCAGGAAAGCTCAGGATGCATTGGGTCAAATGCACAATGAGGACAGTAATGATTACAGCAAACTTAAAGCTGCACTTTTAAAAAATATTGATTTAACTGCACAAGCATACAGAGCTAAATTCCGTAAGCTCAGGAGAAGCCCTGACATGAGCTATAAGGAGCTAGCCATGAAACAATGTCAGTGTGTAAAACGGTGGGAAGGAATTGAAGCAAACTCTGTAGATAAAATTGAAAATGCTATATTGTTAGAACAGTTTTTTGGGGCATGCCCAGCAGAGTTGAAAACCTGACTGGAGGACCGAGATCTGAAAACAGTGCAAGAGGCTGCTGAACTCTTGGACCACTATGCCAAGAGCAGACTTGCTCTGAGAGCGAATGGGGCGGGCATGGCAGCACAGAAAGGAAAAGTGCACCTTCAGAGTAGCTAAAACCCTCACTGCCTCCACTGAAACCAGTTAGCCCCAGGTTTCAAAGAAAAGATTTTTCTGAGAAAAGAAACAAATGTTGGGTTTGTAAAAGAAACTGGGCATATTGCCAGACAGTGTCCCAAAAGGATGAACAATATGCAAAATGGGGCTAAGAAAGAAGTGGGTTGTTTGTGTGTCCCTGGAAGCATGCCTGTGAACATCAGGGAACACGTGCACCCAGTCATGGTGAATGGTGTACATGCACAAGGGTTAAGAGACACAGGGGCATCCCTGACACTGGTAAAAGGGTACCTGGTAAAGCCTGGTCAGCTTATATCCAATACATCTGTAACTATACAAGGGTTCACTGCTGAGGAGACAACATTGCCACTGGCTAGAGTTCTCCTAGACTGGGATGAAACAGGGGGAACTGTGCAACAGGTGGCTGCAGCCAAAACATTAGCAGTTGATGTCATCCTTGGCAATAATCTCAAACAGGGGACGGTGTGTGCAGTTACCCATAGCCAAGCAGGACAAGGAAATTGTAGTTCCCCAGACCTCATAGAAGCCACTGTGGAAAACACTGGGAGGCTGGTTCCCCAACCTGTGTCTCCTGATATGGTGACTAATGAAAAGGCGGTAGAAATTTCCCCAGTAGCAGTTAACCACACAGTTACAGAGGGTTATTCTGAAGAAGGAGGGTGACCCACTGTCAGAGGGTTAGGGATGACAGTGATCCTGAGTGCCCTGACGTTAGTGTTAGGGACCCTAGTTTAGAGATTGAAGGGAGCCTGTCCCATGCCTTGGGAATGTGTAAGGAGTTTGCAGCTGCTCAGAAAAGTGACCCTAATCTAGAGAAGCTGAGAGCTTGGGCAGACTCTGATGGAACACAGGGAAGTGATGGAAAACAAAGTTTATTGGGAAAATGGACTGATGTATACTCAGGATGCTAAGACACAGGGAGGGGTGATAAGCAGGCAGCGTATCATTCCCCAGGGGTACTGTGAGCAGTTGCTTAAGATTGCATACGATATTCCCTTGTCTGGTCATCTGGGAATCATGCACACTATGCAGTGGTTGGCCCAGAATTTCTATTGGCCCAATTTCACCCAGCAGGTGAAGGAGTATTGCAGGTCTTGTCATCGGTGCCAAGAAATAGGGAAGGCAGGTAAGAAAACCCAAGCGGCCCTAATTCCATTGCCCATAGTACAGGAGCCATTCTAGAGGGTGGGAATGGATATTGTGGGCCTTAAATACCCCCAGCTCCTCCGGGAACAGGTTCATCCTGACTGTGGTGGATTATGTCACCCGGTATCCAGAGGCAGTTGCTCTATCCTTACTGAGGACCGACAAAGTGGCAGATGCCTTACTTGGGATTTTCTCCCATGTTGGGTTTCTGCAGGAGGCTATCACCAATTGAGGGGGTTCCTTCATGTCAGAAATGATGAAATGTTTGTAGGAGAAGTGTGGGGTGGTGCAGAGGCGCATGCCACCTCATCAATCACAAGCCAATGGGCTTCTGGAAAGAGTTAACGGTACCCTGAAGTCAATGCTCCAAGTGTTTGCTGAACAGCATGGGAGGGACTGGGAGAAATACCTTCCCCACCTGTTGTTTGCATACAGGGAGGTGCCCTAAGAGTTTACAGGGTTTTCCCCCTTTGAGCTCTTATATGGATGCTGGGTACGTGGACCCCTAGACTTGATCCAGGAGTACTGGGAAGGAAAACACACCATCCAGGGCACTCCCATAGTGGATTACATTCTTAGGTTCAGGGAAAGGCTCAAGGAGCTTATGGGGACAGCTCAGAGCAACCTGGCAGCTGCCCAACAGACCCAAAAAGTGTGGTACAACCGCAGAGCCAAAGCTCACTCATCCACGGTGGGTCAGGAAGTCATGGTCCTTATCCCGGTCCTGAAAGACAAGCTGCAGGCTGGGTGGGAAGACCATACAAAGTAGTTAGAAAGGTAAATGACATGAACTACATCATAGAGTTACCTGACAGAAGACATACAGAAAGAATGTACCATGTCAACATGATGAAGCCTTATGCTAATAGGCTGACATGGTGTTTGCAGTGTGCAGTCCTGGGGAGGGGACAGACAAAAGAGACCCCCTTCTGGACTTGCTGGAAGAAAGCAATTGGGAATCCTCTGTGGAGGCAGTTAAACTGCCACCCCAGCTGGCCCCAGTCATGATCCACGAAGTAAGTGAGGTTTTAGCAGACTTTGGCCCACTGTTTAGCGCCAAGCCTGGACTAACCCCCTTAGCGACACATGATGTACAGACAGAGACACAGACGCCCATATGGCAGACAGCACATCGGGTGTCAGAGGTTGTCCAAAAGGACATTAGGTGGAAGGTGGAGGAAATGCTGGATTTAGGGGTAATCCAGAGATCCCACAGCCCCTGGGCCTCACTGTAGTCCTTGTGCCCAAGCCAGATGGCTCTACTTGTTTCTGTGTGGACTATCATGGACTGAATGCAGTCATGATGTCAGACACCCACCCGATGCCACAGATGGATGAACTCCTGGACAAATTGGAAGGGGCGACCTAGCTTATGACTATTGACCTGACAAAGGGGTATTGGCAGGAAGAGTTAACTGACAGAGCTAGGGAGAGGTTGGCCTTCATCACTCTGATAGGCTTATTTGAATTTAAAGTAATGCCTTTCGGAATGAAGACTGCCCTGGCCACTTTCCAAAGGTTGGTGAACCAGGTGTTAAATGGTGCTGAGGAGTATACTGTGGTGTACCTGGATGACATTGCTATCTATAGTGCCAGCTGGGAGGAACACCTGTCCCACATTAGGGAAGTGCTGGGCAGGATACAGAGGGCTGAGCTCACTGTCAAATATGAGAAGTGCCAGGTGGCCATGGCTGAAGTGGCATACATTGGGCATGTTGTAGGCCGGGGACAGCTCCATCCTAACCAAGTAAAAATAGAGGTGATCAAGGCATGGCCCAGACTAGAAACGCAGAAGCAGGTCAGGAGTTTTCTAGGGACAGTACGGTACTATAAGAAATTTGTACCCAATTACAGTGCCCTGGCTGCTCCCCTATCTGACCTGGTAAAGAAAAAGATGCCCAAGAAAATTACCTGGGAACCCGCCTGTAAAAAAGCCTTTACCAGACTGAAGGAGGCACTGTGCAGTGCTCCTGTATTTTGACAAGTCCTGACTGTAGCAGACCCTTTATAGTCCAGACTGATGCCTCAGATGTGGGTATTGGGGCAGTACTGAGTCAGACATCCAACCAAGGGAAAGATCACCCTGTAGTATACCTGAGTAAAAAGTTACTTCCCAGGGAGCAGGCTTACTCTACTGTGGAAAAAGAGTGCCTTGCCATAGTGTGAGCCCTAAAGAAGTTAGTACCATACTTATATGGGCAGCATTTTGAGGTACAAACTGACCACAACCCCTTGGTTTGACTGACCCAAATGGGAAAAACTAATGGTAGACTATTAAGATGGAGTTCTTGCCTTGCAAGGGTATGACATGATGATCTTACATAGGGCTGGAGCGACCAATCAGAATGCAGATGGCCTGTCACATCTATATGAGGAGTGAACTGACTTGTGGAGATCATCCCATGCAGGGGATATAGCCCCCAAATTCAGTCTAGGTGGGGAGGATTGTGATGCTTGGCCATCTGGTTATGATTGTTGTATGATATTTGTAATATAAAAATATAGTATGTGAGCCTGTGCTTCCATGGGTGCCCCCCCCACCCAGGTTTCAGTGAAGCTACAGGATATGTAAACTGACCAGGAGATCTCTGTAATGTAATTAACTTCCTTGAGAAATTGCATTTTATGGCCTTTTTATGACCTCATGCTTTTAAGTTGGAAACCAAATATACATTTTATTACAGGACAGGACATCATTTTTAGCTGATTCCTACTGGCTATATCACACCTAGGTGATGGACTGTAGGGTTGTAAACCTCAAAGGAATTGGCTGATCAAAGACTCATAATTTGGGAAATGATTTTTTGCTGATGTCACATTATTTAATATACCTCCTGATAGGACATCATGTTTTGGAATTTTTAATTCTAAAAAGGAGTAGCTAGATGACTCACCAAGGGGTTGGGGAGATGGGGTTGAAATGTATCCTTGTAACTGGAGAATATGTCATATTATTTTGGGACTCAGAGACAGAGAGATACACAGCTCTCTGATTTAACTTTAAAGGCATTTACAGAGGTAATACATTAGACAAAAAGGGTCTAAATGTATTATGGTAGGAGTTAATGTTTTGTACTTGTCCCTCATTCTTTTATGTGATTGTGAGCTCTTTGATAAATTGTTCTGTGTTTACATTTTTCATATGCCCTTAGGAGGAAGAAATGCAGGGGGACATGGAGGAGGAGGATGAAGATTCTTAAGTTTCTTCAGTTGCCTTTCAAAAAGAGAGTTCCTCAGACATAGATGAGTCTCAGGCTGAGGTCTCTACAGCTAAGAAGAAACTGTGTACATCCAAGTCTAAGTCTCTTAGAGCGTGGGGTAATTCATTCTAATTGTTTGCATTTCCTCTGCTTCCTTATGGGGTCCCCAACTGTGGCATCATTAAATGTTAACAGTATGAAGTCGCAGAGGAAAAATGTATTGACTATGTCTATTCTCCAATAGTCTCCTGGGGATATTTTTGTTCTGAAAGACACTAGACTTAAAACAAAATTTAAAGTGTCTCATGTTAAATCCTTGTGGAGATGTGGAGCTTCTTTTTGGTTTCTGGGCCTTGACCTCTGTGACGGAGTGGGTACACTCCTTCGATGATCTGACTGGCACATAACTAAACTACTAAATAGTTCCCCTGGGTGGGCATTTATGATCTATGTAACCAAGCGGGATTTTTTTTTTTTAGTGTACAGTATATGCCCCTCAGACTAAAGTATTGAGAATTGATTTGTTTAAAGAAATGCATCCGTATTTACACACTGCTAAGATTGTTGTGCTGGCACGTGATTTTATAATTGCCTTTTTCCAGAGACCGTTGATAGACAGCTAGATTAAAAAAATATATACTGTGAGTCTAACTTTTTGCAAGATATGGTTGACTCTGCTGGCTTACAGGATAAGTATAGGAAGATTTATAGTACGGGGGTCATATCTTTTTTAAAGGTACTGTTTCATCTAACATACTAACATACTAAAATGCCTGCAGAATAAGCCTAATGGTCTTTCATGTCTGCTTGTTTGGTCAGCCCCAGCCTGGGAACTGACCTTACTGCCCCCCTCACCCTCTCTGGCTTCTCCCATCCCAGTCCCGGATATTCCTGCTGCACAGGACTTTGCCTCCAGAACCCTTCCCCTGTACCTGTACCACCCCCTTTTGAACCCCTCCACCATCTCTGCCTCCACCAGCCCTCTGGGCAGCACATTCTATGGCTCCACCACCCTCTCAGTAAAGTAGCTCCTCCTCCTCCTTTCTCCCCTGAATTTCCCCCTCCAGCTTCCACCCATGCCCTCTAGTTGTCCCCCCTTCCTTCAGAGCACCTTGACTGCTCCTCCCCTATTTAACCCCCTTCATGTACCTGAAGACCTCTATCATGTTCCCCTTCTCTCTTCCAATGTGTACATATTTAGCTCTTCGAGCCTTTCCCCATAGGTCCTGTCCTCCAAGCCCCAGATCATTTTGGTTGCCCTCCTCTGGACCATCTCCAGGTGTTCAGTGTCCCTCTTTAAATGTGGTCTCCAAAACTGCACACAGTACTTGAGGTGCAGCCTCACCAAGCAGTTATACAGAGGGAGTATCACTTCCCTCCTTCTGGAGGTGATCCCCCTAGTGATGCATCCCAGCATCCTGTTGGCCTTGGCCGCTGCCCTCCTACAAGTCTCAGAGTTGTCCATCTTGACATGCACCACCACCCCACCGGTCCCTCTCAGCCATTGAGCCTTGTAGCATCCCCTCCCCCCGGGTGTACACTTGGCACGGGTTTCTGGCTCCCAGATGAAGTACCTTGCATTTCCCTACATTGAATTTCAGCTTCCACTTTCTAGACCACCTTTCCAGAGCCTCCAGGTCCCCCTGTAGGGCCACCTTCCCCTCCTCCCCATCCACCACTGCCTCCAGTTTTGAGTCATCTGCAAAGAGACTCATCTCACTACTGATACCCTTCCTTATGTCAGAGACATAGGCATTGAACAGGAGGGGCCCAAGGACTGATCCCTGAGGGACCCAACTAATGACCCTCCTTGGGGATGAGACAATCCTGCCAACCACGACCCTCTGGGTTCAGTCCTGGAGCCAATTGCCTATCCATCTGATCATCTGGTTCCCAACCCCCATTTCTCCCAGCTTATTCAACAGGCCCCAGTGAGGAACAGAGTCAGACTCCTTGAATAAGTCAAGATAGAGGACATCCACCAGTTCACCCAGTTCCAAGGCACTCGTCACCCAGTCATAGAACTCTGCAAGGTTTGTCTGACACGATTTCCCCTGGGATGAATCCATGCTGTCTGTCATCCAGGTACCCTGACTTTTCTAGGTCCACCCCCAGCCTCTCCTTGACAATGCCTTCCATCATCTTGCCCACCACCGATGTCAGGCTGACGGGCATGTAGTTCTCTGCCACCTCCCTTGATCCCCCCTTGTGGATAGGCACTATATGAGCCATCTTCCAGTCCTGGGGCACCCACCCTGTCCTCAGAGAGATGCTGAAAAGCTCTGCCAGGGGTTTCGCCAGGACATCCACCAGTTCCTTCAGCATTCTGGGATGTAATTTATCTGGCCCCGGTGCTTTCTTCATCTTAAGGGACCTGAGGGCTTCCCTCACTCTCTCTATCATGATTTCCACCTCTGCTACCTCGTCCCCTTGCTTTGCCTTCCCCCCCCACCAGTGCTGGCCTTCCCCTCCCCAGACCCGCCGATCAACAAGGGCCCCCCCCAGTTTCACCATCTCTTCCTATGTATGATGCAGCTCCCCACATTTTTCTTGATGAAAACTGAGGTGAAGTACTCATTTAGTACCTCAGCCTGATCGCCTGGGTGTTGTGCCCATCCCTCCCCTGTTTTAATCCTGTTAATCTGCCCCTTCACCCTTCGTTTTTCCCCAGTGTATCTAAAGAACCCCTTGTTCCCTCTCCTAATTTCCCTGGCCAGGTTCTGCTCCTTCCTTGCCTTAGCCACCCTCACCACCCTAGTAGCCCTTCTGGCCATCAGCTCGTACTCCCCTCAATCCCTTTTACTCCTTGAGCAATTGAAATGCCTATAAGTCGCCTTCTTTCCCCTCGCCACCTCCTGAACCTCCCTGGTCCACCAGCAGGGTTTACAGGCCCTACTGCATTTTCATCTTACTCTTGCACAGGTGCTAATAGCATCCTGCACCCCCCTCCTGATGATTTCCCACCTACTGTCAGTGTCCATGTCTGGCCCAATCCCATCCAAATACTTCTTAAGGATCCTTCCCATTTCCTTGAAATCCACCCCCTGTGAAGTCAGTTACCTCCGTCTTTGTGCAGCCTTCTACCCCTCCTAGGACCAGGCTGAACCAGACCATGGCATGGTCACTCCATGCCAATGGGTCCCTTACCTCCAGGCCCCCAGTCTGGTCACTGTCTGCCAGGACCACATCCAGTATCCACACTTCCCTGGTCGGTTCCCCCACCTGCTGAGTTAGGAACACATCCTGAAAAACATCCAACAACCTCTGTTTCCTGGCCACCAAGGATGTCATAGTCTCCCAGTCCATTCCTGGCATGTTTAAGTCCCCCAACACCACCACCCTTCCCCTGCCCAATCTGCAGTGCCTACCAACATCTGCCACCACTCTCCTCCAGCTCCTCTGCCAGCTCAGGGGTCTATATACCACTACTATTGTTACTCTCTTGCCCCTCTTTGTTATCCAGGTGACCCAAATTGCCTCCACAGTTCCCTCCTTCTACTCCACTACTCCTATGCCAATGCAGTTTTTGACTATTATTGCTACCCCTCCTCCCCTTCCCTCCCCCTGTCCTTCCTGAACATGGTGTAACCCTCCAGGTTCAGGTCCCAGTCATGCCCTGAGGTGGCCCAGGTCTCAGTGACCGCTGCCACATCCACCTTTCCCTCAGTTAGCAGCACCTGGAGCTCAGGCATTTTATTACCCAAGCTCCTGGAATTTAGCAGGACTACCTTCCACCCTTTCCGTATACTTCCATGTCCCCTGCTCACGTTCCCATGGGGATTCGGTCTTCCCTTGATCAGCACCTTACCAGTTGGCCTTTTCCCACATTCCTCCAGCTCCCCAGGGGGGTGGAGACAGAGTCTCTTCTTTATTGGACCCCCCTCAACAACCTTTTCTCCCATCCTTCCCTCTTCACAAGTTTAAACCCCACCTTTCACCAATGAACCCCTCTGTTTTCAACTGAAGGATTTCCTTCCCCCCAAATTGAGATGGAGCCTATCTCTAGCATACAGACCCTTATCCTCCCAGGTCTCCCCCCAATCCAGCATTAAACCACACCCTCTGGCTCCACTCCACTCCCTGAGCCACTGGTTTATCTCCCTAATCTTCCTCTTGTGTTCCCCACTAGCCCTTGGCACCAGCAGGATTTATGAGAAGGAAAATGCACATCCTATGTCATGATACACCCTGGCAAGCTCCTTGAACCTTGCCTGTATCTCTAGCTCACTATTTCCCTCAATGTCATTGGTACCCAGGTGGACCAGTATTTCTGGGGAACCTCCGCAATCCTTTGCCAGCTGATATACCTCATGCTCGGCCCTGTGCACCATTAGTCCAGGGAAGCATTTTGTTCTAACCAGGCAGGCTTCCCCCTCCCTATCCCATTTGATACCCCTGATCATGGAATTACCCAACAGGAGCACTCTGACCACGCCTTTTCCTCCATTCCCCCTTCCATGTCCCTCATCCTTTCTACTGGCCCTTCCCCCAGCCAGCTCCTTGCTCTTCCCCCTATCTGGGTGCCCCTGCTGCCCCCTCCTTATTTACCCTGGTCACCCCTTCCCCTCTGATCCTATGCCTCTCCTCCTCCTGAGTATCCTTTTGTACCCTATCCCCCTGTCACTGCTCGCAACTGGCCCTTCCCCCCATCTGCTAAACTTGCCTAGCTCATCCTCCCTTCCTTCCTACCTCCATTCAGCCCCTCCTTGCCTTTTGTGCTCCCCTGGCATAAACCCTCAGCTGCCTTTACTGTATCCTTCTTGTACTTCTGGTCCCTCACCTTGCCCTTTCCTCCTAACTGGTCCTTCTCCTTGTGCTTTCATCCCTCTATCCCCTCCTGCCCTGATCCACTGCTCCCTCCATTTTCCCATGTTCCAAGTTCCCTCCTGTTTTTCCTGCTTTCCAGCCCCTGCCTCCTGCCCTCCACCCCCTTTCCATCTCTAACTGCCCCTGTCATGGCTACACCACCCCCAGAAGAAGAGAATTGAAGTGGTTACTGAGCTTAAGGTCCAATCCACCTCTCCCCCTTGCTTCCTTCTGTCCAGCCCCAGCCATCTGCCTACTTCCCTGAGAATGTCCTCCCTTTGGCCCCCCCTCTGTGAGGGGCCCCAGATACCTGCCTGCTTCCTTGGTAGTGTCTTCCTTTGGGCCCTCTGTCAGGGTCCCTATGTGACCCCAGAGAGTACTCTCCTGCACCCTTTCCTATACCCCTCACTCTAGTGCTTGGTGCAACTCATGGAGAGCCCCTTGCCCTATTCCCAACCATACTTCCCCTCCCTCCAGCTGTCTCCTAATCCCCTCAACCTCCTCCCTAAGCTGTGCCAGCTGGTAGCACACTGGGCAACCACCGAACTTCCAAGCTCAGTCCAGTATCATGGCCACCCCACACCCTGTGCACCCCACCACCCTCCCAAAGATTCCGGCCCTAATGATGTGTGGTCCCATCCCCCTCCAAGTAGGATTCTAAGATTGATTCTATTTTTTTCAGATTCTTTGGTAGTATCAGGTGCTGCAACAAGGGCAGATGAAACATCAGACCACTGGGCATTGATAGGTTATTTCTCTCACTCGGCTACAGCTCCAACAGGGAAAGGGGTATGGAGAATGATTCCATCTCTACTTTAAGATTTAAGACAGGTGGCTATAGTTATGGCAAGCAAGACTCTCAGTTCAAGAAGCCTACGATTCCTGATCTTATGGAGGGAAGACATGAAAAAGGATTTAAAAAATTTCTTTGCTCATACTTCCTCTTGGCAGGCTGTAACAACCTATAAGAAATACTTAAGTCTGTGTAACCATTTACACAGACTCATTGATTTGACTGAAAGAAAATTAGGAGATTATTCTAAACAAATACTAGGAGTTAAGAATGCCATGGCAGCTTTAGAATATAATAGAGCTCTTTTCTTGAAAAAAATAATTGCAATGTGGCACTAAGGGGTCACAACAAACCTTTGATCATTTCAAGGGTTGTAAAAAGAGGGTAGAATCCAGTTGTTTTTTTAAAGGCTATTCCTGTAGTTCAATGGACAAGCAGCCAGCTACTCCCCCTTCCTGAGCTAAATAAGCAGTTCCTCCCAGCCTCTTCCTGAATCACTTTTTTCTTTGCAGCCAGAGGCTCTGTCAGTCTGTTGTTTCCTTTGTGGCCTTCTGGGGCTCCCTCGCCCCCACCTCGCTGTGTTTTGGCCTCTGCTTGGTTTATGCTGGACTTCTGTTTTTATGTTCTCCTGCATTTGGTTTGTATTGCTTGCCTCTGGCTGAGTGCTTCTTTGTGTTGCTCGTTTCCTGTTCTTCTGTGGTTGTGTGTTTTTGTTTTGCATTCTTTTTAGGGGAGCTTCTGTTTCTAGAATCCTTTGTCTTTGCTCATATTTTGCTAATCCTGAGTTTGTGCTATTTTGCTCTCATTTACTCACAAGTTAAACTGCAATTGTTATGCGTGTGTTTCAGCTCAAATGCTGCTTCTCTGCTTCTGCTCTTCTATGCTATACACCTTAGTTGTTTTCACCTGGTTCAGGCTCACTTTGCAACCTAGTCCATGGAGCTCAATCCTGCTTTCTGAACTTATACCAAGAAAATATTGCTGCTGTTTTCAGTGCATTGCCTCTCTCTACAGTTTCTATGTTCTTTCAGATTGCTACCTTGCTTAAAGTGCATTAAAAGGATAGGAGCTGGCGCGTTTGCACTGTAGGTGAATCGCTTTACTTTTGAAATGGATTTCTGGAAGTGTGCTCAAGCCCAGGTCTTATCAGGGTTTGAGCACGGTTCCAAAATTACAAGTTTAAAATGAGTTATGTGCAAACGCGAACCGAGCTAGCATGCATTTAAAGTGGTTCAAGTGCTTTGAACCATTTTAAATGCCCTAGGGCGAATGGGGCCTTAGTTAACTGCTACGCAGTCTGCTCAATTACTTTTGCATACTGCTTTATTATATTCTGGAGGTCAGCTCAGCTACTGCTGCTGCTGTAAACTAGTTTTAAATGCTGCATGTGGGTCACAACACTTTCCCATTGCTTACTTGTTTTTTCTACAGCGGGGGACTAGGGGGTGTTGTTGACGAGCCATGGCCCCATGTAGCCTATTCCTCATGTTCAAATCCTGCCTCCACCACTAAGATCCTCTGAGTATCATGTCACCTTTTAATTGGCTTCTTTATTGGGGCTTGGTTGGTTTGCCCCTGCTAATCCTGTATTGCTGAAAAAAAAAGTCTGCAAACTAAATAACTTCAGCTAAATAAATAAATAACTTCAATATACTAAATTACTGAATAAATGAATGCATACATAATACATGCATACATGAATAAATAGGCATGTCACCTCATCCAGTAGTTCCTTGGCACAGGGTCATTCCTGCAGCCAATGTTCTCGCTCTGCACCCCAAAGTCCACATTTTGAGTATGCGAAGCTTGGGATGGGGTCCTTCTCACTTGGCCCATAGCTGGGAATGTCCTCGCTCTGGGTGGATCTTCAGTCATCAACTGTACCGATGGCACCTCCAGATGCAGAATTTAAGACTTCAGTGGCAAAGGGGTGGGGCTCTCACTGAGGGCCTCTTTAGCTGCTCAAGTGGGTTGGGAGGCACCCTTTAAAGCTGCTCTCCCTACAACCACCTCTGGTTCACCTGGTTTGTTCTTAGATCGGTAGGCCAGGTGAGTGCCTCGGTGGTTGTTACCCTCCTCCTCCCTCCTTGGAGGTGGCTTGTTGCAGAGAAGACCATCTCGCAGCCCTCCATGGTGTTCCTGTTAGAAGAATAGAGTGACAGCTTCCCTCCAAATTGGAACATTTTCCACCCCCTTTCATTTGGCTTTCCAAATTGCAGTAGCAGAGCCATCACTAACTAAATTATTCCACGCCTGGAGGGAAGGTGACCTATAGAAACATAAAAACATAGAATTTGACTGCAGATAAGGACCGCTTGGCCCACCCAGTCTGCCCATTTCCCTACCTACTGGATAAGCTGAAGATCCTAGTTAACCAGCAGCCTACTTTTTCCTACCCCCACCCCCTAGAATTGCCTTATAACTGCCCCATGCATGCTTGAATTCCACCACTGATTTTGACTCCACAACCTCCTCTGGAAGGCATTTCCATGCATCCACAACCCTCTCTGTGAAAAAATACTTCCATAAATTACCTCTGAGCCGCTCCCCCCATCTTCAAATTGTGCCCTCTTGTTCTTGCACACCTCATTTTTTGAAAGATGCTACCCTCTTGGACTTTGTTGATTACCTTGAGGTACTTGAACATTTCTATCATGTCCCCCCCCCTCCTTTCCTCGAGGCTACACATATTAAGCTCCTTTCGTCTCTCTTGTCTTCCGGTGCAGACCCTGCACCATTTTAGTTGCCCTCCTCTGGACAGCTTCCATCCTGTCTATGTCTTTGTGGAGATTGGGTCTCCAGAACTGCACATAGTACTCCAGATGGGGTCTCACCAGCTGTCTGTACAGAGGGGATAATAACTTCCTGTTTTCTACTGGTGCTGCCTCTCTCTATGCATCCCAGTATCCCCCAGCCCTCCTTGCTGCCTTCTCACATTGCTTGCCCACCTTTAGGTCATCTGATATGACTACCCCCAGGTCCCTTTCCATTTTTGTTGTTGTTAGTATCTCACCCCCCATTGTGTACTCTTCCCCCTGGGTTTTTGTTTCCCAGGTGCATTACCTTGCACTTCTTAGCATTGAATCTAAGCTGCCATACATTTGACCATTCCTCTAACCTTGCCAAGTCCCTTCTCATCCTTTCCACCCCACCCTGTGTATCAACTCTATTGCAGATCTTTGTGTCATCTGCAAAGAGACATACTTTTCCTTCCAGTCCTTCTGCAATGTCGCTTATAAAGACATTGAAGAGGACCAGTCCTAATACTGAACCCTGCGGTACCCCACTAGTAACCTTCCTTTCTTCTGAGGGGACTCCATTTACTATTACTCTCTGTGTCCTATTCTCCAGCCAATTCTTTACCCAGGCTGTCATCTTGGGACCCACTCCCAGGCTGGCTAACTTGTATATTAATCTTTGTGTGGACTGTGTCAAATGCCTTGCTAAAGTCTAGGTAGGCCATGTCCACAGCCCCTCCCTGATCTACTACTTTGGTCACCCAGTCAAAGAAATCTATCAGATTCATCTGGCATGACCTTCCCACTGTGAATCCATGCTGCCTAGGGTCCTGTGCCCCTCTGGCCTCTAGATACTCAACAATTCTTTCCTTCAGAAGTGATTCCACCATTTTCCCTATCACCAAGGTTAAACTAACAGGTCTGTAGTTTCCTGCTTCTGCCTTACTCCCACTTTTGTGAAGGGGAATCACATCTGCCCTCCTCCAGTCCTCGGGTACCACCCCATCCTCCCATGATTTGTTAAAAAGGGTAGTCAGTGGTGTCACTAGTTCTACCCTTAGTTCGTTTAGAATTCTGGGATGAATCCCATCAGGCCCCATTGCTTTGTCCACCTTCAGTTTTAAGAGTTCTTTCAGAACCCTTTCTTCTGTAAATGGCCTTGGATCCTCAGAGATTTCCTCCTCAAATGCATTTTTTTCTCTCTTCCATGCTGAAAGTCATGATACTTAGTTAGGCTTGTTTAGTATTCCCTAGTCAGTCTTAGGTAGATTCCGACATTGGATGAAGGTGGATGGTGTCCCTACTTGCTGTTTCCTCTCTCCTTAGGAGACCACCCTCAATCACCAGCATATTCCATTGCACCCATACTGTCTTGCTTATCTATGCATCTCATTATGTTTTATCAAGCTGCTGTTGCTGTTATTCTACTTCTGTGCCTCATGGCCTCTATTGCTAATGTTCTTTGGTGCTGCTACAATTTCTTTTTGGGGATTCTTCCTAAGGTACCTTTAGCCAAGGGAACCATCTGCAGCACCTCTAGGGGTGGAACCCTCTTCAAGGGTTCCTTGCCTTTAGTACCCCTACAGGGTGGTAATTCCTAATGGAATAGAGAGTGCGAAAGGCCAAAGCAAAGTAACACAGTTGCACAAGCATAACACACTATACTGGTTGTGTAGGCCATTAAATTGAATTGAAAGGCTATGCCTGTAGTTCAATGAACAAGCAGCCAGCCACTCCTCTTCCTGAGCCATCTAAGCAGTTCCTCCCAGCCTCTTTCTGAAGCACTTTTTTCTTTGCCCCACCATCCTCCACTCCTCTTCCAGTGGTTCACCTCTCTCCTCTGGGAATCTTCCTAAGGTATTTTTAGCCAAGAGAACCTTCCTGCAGCACCTCTTTCTTGCCTTTAGTGTCCCTACAGGGTGTTAATTCATAATGGAATAGAGAGTGCGAATGGTCAAAGCAAAGTAACACAGTTGCACAAGCATAACACTATACTGGTTGTATAGGCCATTGAAATAAATTTAAGATCATTAGATGGCAATTTGGTCTCCACAACATCTGACATACTAAGGGTTGCACAAGATTTTGTATCTCATTTGTGTGCTAAGGATCAAGTTTATAATGTTTCAGATTTTTTTAAACAAATTATAGTTCCAAAATTAAGGGTGATGTTTTGTAAGCTTTAACTATTCCTATTTCTTTTTTAGAAGTCCTAAATGCAATTAAAACCCTAAGGGAAAATGCATCCCTAGGATGTGATGGGCCCCTGTCAGAATTTTATAAAGCTTTTGTTTCTCAGTTGGCCCCAGCTTCAACTTCTGTTTTTAATGAATGTTTGTAAATTGAATAGTTTCCAGACTATGAATATGGCCTTACTAATTTTGTTATTTAAAAAGGAAGACAGATCTCTCTTTAGTGACTGGAGACCTATATGCCATTTAAATGTAGATCAAAAAATTCTCTCTAAGATCCTAGTTAAATGTCTTGAAAAAGCAACTATGGTGATGGAGCCCCCTATCGAGTACAGTATGTATAATTCCGGGCAGGTCAATTCAAAATAATTTGATTTGTTTATGGAAAATATTTACAAGGGGGGATTCAGAGTCTGTTTTCTGAGTTTTTCATTTGACTGGACTAGGAGAAGACTTTTGATAAGATGGCTCATAAGTATCTTTTTCAGGTTTTGGAGAAATATGGTACATCTGGTAGTTTCATTAAATGGATACAAAATACCAATAGGCTACCTTGTGTTTGTCCATTGGTGAATGGTTGAAAGGGGGAAGATTAGGATGTATAAGGGGTGCAGCAAGGATGTCCCTTAAGTCTGCAATTATATATCTTTGGAATTGATCTGTTATTAAGATTGTCATGGCAACCACAAGAAGCAAAAATAGAGTGGTTGATCGATGCCCATACATTGTTTTTTATAGTGTATGGGCATTGGTCCTGTCAAGTAAAACAAAAAAAGACAATTTGTAGTCAGGATTCTCACTTTTAAACTCTCACCGCCACTCTCTCCGGGTCCAGCTGTAACCACCACGGCCTGTTCCGTAAGGTCGTTGGTTTGCGGAACGCACATGCACAGAGCATTCTTTATTGTTGTACCATCAATGTAACTTACCCACAATGGTATAGCAACATCATGACATCACGTCAAGGCTATAACAACACTAGGAAAAGATAGACTTTGAGAGTTTACAATGTTTGACTCTACATTATATAGAGAATAATGTATGGGCATCGATTAACAACCACTCTATTATCGCTTCGGGAGTTGCCATGACAAATTAGATAATCCTCGAGAGTGCAGCCCGAGAGCTTTTCATAAGTTGTCATGCCAACCATGAGAAGCAAGAACAGAGTGGTTGATCGATGCCCATACATTGTCATTTATAGTGTATGGGCATTGGTGCTTCCATTTAAACAAAAAAAGGCAGTTTGTATTCAGGATTCTTATTCTAAAACTCTCGCCGTCACTCTGTCTGGGTCCAGTTGTAACTGCCGCAGCCTGTTCAGTAAGGCCGGCAGTTCACAGAATCCTTGTTGTTGTACCATTGATGAGACAAACCCACAATGGCATAAGAACATCATGACGTCACATCGAGGGTATAACAACACTAGGAAAATATAGACTTTGAGGGTTTACAAAGTTCTACCATACATTAGCAGTGTCAGTGGCTCAGTAGGTAGCACACTCACCTCTGAGGCCGGGAGATCAGAGGGCTGTGGGTTCAGTGCCCACATCTGGCACTTGGGTTAATATCCCAGTACTGACACTGTAATGCAGCATGAGAGGGGTGCTGCATTTCTGAGGTGCCGTCTTTCAGATGAGATGTTAAACTGAGGTCCCATCTGCCCGGATTGGTGGTAGTTCAGGTGGATGTTAAAGATCCCATGGCGCTTATCGAAAAGAGTAGGGGAATTTTTTATTGAAAGGAGGACTCCAAACAATATAACAAATAATCAAGAATAAAGAGACAGAACATCACCGCAACCAGTGATCACAATTCACCCATAAAGAAGAACATTTTGCTTGGCCATACAATTTCAAATCTGAGCAATATACATTGAAAATAGAATTAGATATGTTACAAAAAAGTTCTTCAAATGAGACAATACGTTGTTGCATAGACCAAAAGCATCTTGATTGCCAAATATAAAAACGAATAATAAAGAAAACTAAAAGTAACGTTTCCGAAGGATACTTAGACCATTTACCCCTATTTGTACCATACATTAAAATCTCATAAGAAATAAAAGAAAAGACGGTTCCTTCCATTTATTTGCTAACCAATCCCAAAATGGTCTAATATAAGAACATTCCAAAAAAAGATGTTTCTGCGTTTCCAATACTGATACACAATTTTCATGAGTACACCATCTATCACTAAGTTGTTTATGTTTATGTGTATTACCCACAGGCAATCTACCATAAGAACTTAACCAAGCATTATCCCATATAAAGGCTGGAATACGCCTTTGGGAGAGTAACATTAAAACTCTCTCCTGAGATTGAGAAAGGCAATCAGGAAAAACCAAAGGTTCCGAAAAATCTAATGATACAATAATATTGTACAATTGTTTTCTATTCAATATTTCCAAATTTGAAACTGTTAATTTCCATCTTTTCAATAAACAAAAAACTTCTTTACCATATTTGGGAATATTAGGAATTTTATGTAAAGAAAATAAACTGTTTTTCTTCCATAATGGAAAAACCGACAAAAACCATAATTGTACATAAGGAAACCAAATTTTCGAACCAGGTCGCAAAAGCGGACTAATATTGTACATAAGAAAAATACTGAGAAAAAAGACTATGAGGTGGACCATACCAACCCCACCTTGTCTAATTGATCTATACGTGAAACCTCTTTTAATGAGATTCAGTCTACTTCCCCAAAAGGCCTGAAAGAAAATACTATATACAGAAGTAAATAAAGACAGTGGCGGGGGAAACACATAACTAATATACAAAAAGACCGGTAACAATAATGATTTGATGAGTAAAACACATTTATGTTTAGCTATTTGCTTTTCTTTCCAACTCGCAACCAAAGACTGAGCCAAATTCAATTTCTGAGACCAATTTAAATGCATCATATCTACATCCCCAAATTTAACACCTAAAATAGTTACTATATCTTTAGAAATGGGTATACCTGCTAAAGCACCAGATTCAGGAATCGGAGTAGAACCAAATGGAAAAACCTTACTTTTCTCATAATTAATCTTAGAACCTGAAGCCTTTGAAAACAAATCTAATGTAGAACCAAACGCAGACTCTTCATTGAGTGAAGATAAACAAACTACCACATCATCTGCATATGCTAAAATTTTAATAGGTAATATATTCTCAACAAGGCGCACCCCTTTCAAGCCCTTATGAATACACACCATTCGAATAAAAATATCAATAAAGGATACATATAAAAGCGGGCTTAACGGACAACCCTGCTTAACACCCCTCTGTATAGCCACAGGAGAACCACACCCACCATTAACATTCGGAATAAGAGAAGCAGACTGATATAACAACTGTATCCAGTTAATGAAACCTTCAGGTAAACCATAAGCACATAGTACCGAAAAAAGAAACTTATGTGAAACTCGATCGAAAGCTTTTTCTTGATCCAAGCTAAGCAAGTATCCATTTAATGTACCCGTCTGTGATGCTGTAAAAAGTTCCAGAATTATCAATAAATTATCGTTTTGAGATCTACCTGGTATTGAACAAGTTTGAAAAGGACTGATTATTTTGTCCACAATCGGAGATAATCTACCTAACAAAATTTTACTTAGAATTTTTAAATCGGTATTCAATAAACTTATCGTTCTCCAGTTCCTTAAGTCGGTTTTCAAACCTTTTTATACAATAGTATCACTAAAGCTTGATTCATTGAAGGCGCCAACCTAGCTGTATACAACATCCTATTAAACAGAGAAGTCAAAGTGGGACTAAATCTCTATAAAAGTTCTATAAAATGCAATGCCAAAGCCATCCAGTACCAGGAGCTGAATCAATGTTTAAAGAAAAATAGCATCTTTTACTTCAGCCTCAGAAATGTCGCACAATAGACGTAGGTCATCCTCCATATTTAAATGAGGCAACTGAAGGCCGTCAAGGTCTAGTAATTCACATTGAACATTACTATCAACACTATATAGGTCAGTCAAGTAATTAGTCACAACTTCTAATAAGGCAGACGGAGTCTTTACTATTTGACCAGAAACTGATGTCAATTCTGAGATAACACGTTTAGCAACCCTATTTTTACAATCGTTAAAAGGGTCTAAGGCACCCTTTATGCGACTTCAACCCAAACCTATGTTCAAAATCCAAGGATTTTGCTCTGTCATATCTATACTGAAACATAAGTTCCTTCACCTTACTAATTTGAACACTATAATCCAACCCTTCTGTTTCTGTTAAAGAAATCAACTTTTGCAACTGCGCTCTCAGCCGTAAATATTCTAAATATTGTGAATTGTTTTTCACATGAGAATATGATTGGAAAAAGACTTTCCAATCCCATTTAGTATCTTTTCACCAAGTATCAACATCATCATAAAAGTCCAAAACTGACAATCTAGCACTTAATTCCGACAACCATGCTTGCTTAACCGAATCGTCAGATAATAAAGAGGTATTTAGTCTCCACAAATTCTTTTTACAACGCGGAGCTCCATCCCATGATAGGCAAACAGACAAAGATTTATGGTCAGAAAATTCACAAACTCGTAAATTAACGTTGGATACATGTAGAGAAACAGAGAGAAAAATAAAGTCTATCCTAGTAGACAATTTATTTTTAAAGAAAGTCCTACCACCCTCTGAGTGTAAGCAACGATAAGCATCTTTAAGTTGAGCAGTATCTAAAATGTGCTTCAATTTTTGAGAATCACAAAATAATTGGGTGTCCGCATACCCCTATCTGAAACACTGAGAGCACAATTAAAGTCACCTGCCCAAATGATTAAACGAGAAGTGTACAAATAGGGATGAATGTCATTCAGAAGTGCAACTCTAAGAGCTTTGGTCTGCGGTGCATATATAGTAATTAAACGAAATCTTTCACTCCCAAAATTAATATCTAGTAATAGCGCATGCCCTGGACAGATATCCACCATCTTAGATACTCTCAAAGCCGGATTTGCAAATAACACCCCAACCCCTTCACAAGGGGCTTCTCCATTTGACCAAAAGGACATTCCTGATGACCAAAGATTCTGAGCTTGTTGCACTTCATGAATAGTTTTTAACCTTGTATCCTGAAGACAAATGACATCACTATGTAACAGTTGCAAACATGACAAAGCTATAACCATCTTTCTGTGACATTTCATACTATTCACATTAAGAGTGGTTATTGTTAAAGAAGCCATTAAGCAAAAATAAAAGAAAATAAATTCCACAGAAATACCCATTTAAGATAGATATCAGCAAATAACCTTAGAAACTCTTCTTCTCTGTGAGCGTCTAGGAAAACTATCGGTCTGCACCATATCCCCTTCATCCCCTTCCGAAAAAGTATCTGTAACCACTGAGGATTTTGAAGAACGATCAGATTCTTCTCCCTCAGAATCGTCTTTCGAACCCAAAACAGCAAAGCTATTGCCTAATTTCCAAGATTCGGAAATGTCACCACTAGCCGAGGCCTTAAAGATTTGCTTAGATGGAACTGGTTTTCCTGACCTGTGGCGTTTTTTAGCCGTCACCTTTTTAAAGGGTATAGCCTGGGATAAAGGGGGGGGCATTTCTGACTCCTCAAGTTTATCAGATAAGGCAAGATCAGGTTTAGAAGAAAAAGAAACCACTGAGGAACCTTCCCCTAAAGGGTCTTTAGGCACATTGTCTTGTGCGTCTACTGAATCTGAAATACCCAAATCGGCTGCTGCAGCCGAACTAGACTCTGCACACTGAGAGGAAGACTGAGAGGGTGTGGAGACTATGGTGAGGGAATGAGTCTGAACCAAATCCTTGCGTTGGGCACCTATAATCAACCCTTCTTGTGAGGGACAATTATCTCTATTATGTGAAGCCCAAGGACATTTAGCATAGCCATGGCCAGTTTGTTCACATAAATTACACTTCAATAAATTCAAACATTGGGCCGCCAAGTGACCAAATTCAAAACAATGAAAGCAACGGGGAGTGTCACAAGCAGTGCTCAAATGGGTTCTAGAACCACATTTAAAGCATGCTTTAGGTTGCCCAACATAAAACAAACAACCTCTATCTCTCCCCAAGAAAAAACTATTAGGAAGATGCTGAGGACCATTACTAGAAGAAAACAGTTTGACCCTCACTTTCCATCCCCCATTCCAAATTTGTTCGCTAAGATAGGAACTGGTTTATCCAGAACTTCACACCTCCTACGCAACCAAAAAAGAATGTCTTCAACATACACTCCCTCATTACGAAACAAAATTGTGACTAACTTCACTGAAGGTTTGGTAAGAGGAACTGCTAAAAAGGGAATCCAGAGAGGTGAATTCTTAACCACCTGAAAGACAGACCAAAAACATTCCAAACCTGCTGGGGTTTTAAAACTTATATCATAATTAGCATTTCCCAAGTGAATAAGTGCATAAATGTCCGAGGACATAAACTTCATGGATCCTTTCAATAAAACTCTAGATATATAGAGCCTATCAGGAAGGTCTTCTAAACCTCCCTTATACAGTAACCGAACTGCATTCCTGCATGGTGCTGGTTCTCCTTTATTTGAAAAGAGATCAGAGAGTTTAAATTGGGGGGGGTCCTTTCAGTCAGTACAGGATGTAAACTCGAAGCATTAGGTGTTACTGATGAAATAGAGGGTGTATCAGAAGAAAAAACTTCCTTTGAAATGCACTCTGTAACATTTGTCAGCGTGTCTGATCTTGAAGTGGCTGTCTGAAAAGGGCTAGGAGCCACTGAAGTGTTAGCTAGCCCATTATACCTCTTTACTGTGGCATCTGAAGGGTCAGGTATCCAATTCCCTGACGGCGTTTGCTGCCATCCTGCTTCAGCAATCGCTTTCTCAGGAGACCAACTTTTTGAGACCAAGGAATGCAATGTAGAACAATTAACTTGAGCAGGAGTTATATTACCTTCTGCTAACGTCCCAGAAGAAGTTAGTTGCAATAAATGAGTGTCATTACTTCGTACACCCAGCTCAGTATCCTTGTTGTTTGTACTGTTTTCCTCGGCTGAGTGCTGCACTGTAGGAGTTAATAAAACTCCAGCACCAGCTTTCATAATGGAGCCCTCATTAGAGTTAATGTTCAAAGCCCCTGATGAGCAAGTCAAAGAATCACTCTCTATTAATGCATGTTTTGTCTCCCGCAAAGCAAAAGTCGGCGCACTTACCGTGTTAGAGTGTGTATCCATTCTAGGAGCAGCAGGCAAACATTGTGAGGCAGGCTCCACAGGCGAAACTCCTGGCGTCGCGTAAACCTCACGCGACCAGGAAGTACAGGCTTCCGAATCGGACAACATTGTCTCTTCAGACCGCAAAGCTGCAATTTCCCGAAGCAGCGCTTCTTTTCGTCTAGTACACCTTTAGCTTCTGCCATTACATCACAAAGCAAACGTTCTTTTTGCAACAAAACGCCATCAGGATCTAAAGAGGTTTTACATGTTTCAGGTTGTGCTGGCTTACTGTGCAACTCCACATGACTCGAGGAAAAGAATTCTTGAGGTAGCGAGGCATCCTGCATTTCAGTAACATTACAGGAAACTTCTAAATCATCAGGAGCAGAGGAGAAAGCCCACTCTCTCCTCTCATTAACCTCCATCAGCTCCAAGGGTTGAGACATAGTAGCCATCTTGCGTCCGTCCACCAAAGGTTCCCCCTCCAAAGAGTAGGGGAATTTCCCCGGTGTCCTGGCCAAATTTCCCTCATTCACTAAAATACCACCAACAGCTTAATCTGGTTCAAGGTCAGTTGGCATTCATCTGTATACCCTTCCCCCGGGTCATGCCTGAAAATAGGCAGGATTTGTCTAGTGCACTTACCTGGTCAACAAAAAGCTAAATAAATAAATTATAATATTTTATGTCTCCAGCTGGGAGGGGGTTGATTTCAGGTTTTATAAGAATCTTACTACTACAATTGCTGGGATACAGATAACAGAGGGGTGAGATTGATATTTTGGGGTTTAATTGTGGAGACCCTGACATGGCTAGGGTGAACTGGGAATGTCAGTTGGTAGCTGTGGGGGGTATGATGGCACAATGGAAAGGATGGTGACTGTCCAAAAAGAAGAGGAGTTTTCTTGATTAAAACCTTGCTGGTGCCTAGATTTGGATATGTCAGTTATATTTTTTCACCGCCATCTGACTTGGAGGTCCAACTGTACAATGCTTTTTTCATGATGTTGTGAGGGAATTGCCTTAACCCTGTGAAGAGGGGTATAACATATTTGCCCATATAGCAAGGTGGTTTAGTGATGGTAAACCCTGTTACTTTCTTTGTTAGCATTTTTGTGTTTTACAATATAACTAAAGTTGTACATTGAATATATAAATTATGGATCTCTTTCCTATGGAACTGGTTATCTCTTTTATGGGACAATGGAAACAAGGCAAATTATGTCTTCCAAAAGTTGGGAAGGAACCAGGTTTGCCACTATATATGAGGAATATATTCAGTGGCGGAGCTAGAGGGGGGCTGGGGGCCGGTTGCCACTACTGGCTGCCCCAGTGTGAGTAGTGGCGCCCTGCTGCCATCTGTATTCACTGTTTAGTGTCCATTGTGGAGCCTGTGATTGACTGAATGGCCCCCCTTGCTCCCAAATGCTCCCAAACCTGGCTCCGCCACTGGATATATTAATTAAGATTAAACAGTAGAATCTAAGCCCTTCTCTGTTGCCAACTAGAAACATAGAAACATAAACTTTGACAGCAGATAAGGACCGCTTGGCCCACCCAGTCTGCCCATTTCCCAATCTATTGGATAAGCTGCAGATCCAAGTTAATCAACAGCCTACTTCTTCCTACCCCCCCACCAGAACTGTCTTATGTCTGTGCCATGCATTCTTGAACTCCCCCACTGTTTTTGACCCCATGACCTCCTCAAGAAGGCCATTCCATGCTAGCACTAGGAAATAACTATATGGGCACATTATGTCCTTTTTCTGGTTGAACACAGGATAAGAAAGATGCTGCTTTGAGGTTACTGATGAATACAAAGGTACCTTTCCAGATGTGGGATGTGCAATGGATATGCATTCATGATAGGTTAAATGTGAAAGGTTCTCACACACAAGAGATTGGATGAGTGATATTGTCCATGTCCAGAGTGTCATCCACTTGTACAGAAATGCATTTATTTCAAGGTTGCCCTTATGTACAAGGTTTTTGGAGTGGTCTGGCAGGGATGATGGCCAGGACTATTTTTTATTCCTTATGAGTGTTTCATTTTTGGCTTAAAACCCCCATGGTGGGACAATATACATGTGAACACTTTAGGGGTGCTTTTCATGATCTTTAAATTTTATTTATAGCAGGCCCTGTGTGCCAATATGTTGTAAAAAAGAATGTTACATAGACAGACTTATGCAGTACTGTCTTTATGGCCTGTGGTAACATTTGTAGCAAAGATGAGGGGCTTTCAGATTTACAACTCCACAGATTATGGGCTAATATTCCAAGGTGATTTCTTTTTACAGCGTCAAGGCAGAACTCTGCAGTTGTCTTGTGATCACAAAAGTAAAAAGCAGCTCACCAGATTCCGAATGAACAACAAAATGTTGGAGCTGAAGCACTATCACTCTACTTTGAAGTGTTCTGCTGTGGCCATTCAATAGCCTAGTGTTGCACCACACTTTTGTGTCTGTTTTGCTATAGCACTGATGTGGATCTAAGGACAAATGGCTCAGCTACGCTCACCCTGCCTTCTATTATACTGTAATGGAAGAATGTAATTTCAAATGCTGAAGTTATGCTGATGAAAATGCCATTTGCATTTACTGCATTTTTTTGTAGAGTTTCTGTCAAACAACAAAGGTACTTGCAGAGGTGCATGCACACCTAAGTGCTGTGATTGGGCACTCTTGAGTAACCCCATCACCCAAGGAGTCTAGTTGTTTATACTGCTTTTTTCTGACTTTATCTGCAAACTCGCCCTGGCATGGCTCATGTTTTCTCCACAGACATTCCTTAAGACACAACCAACCCTCAACAGCAAAAAAAACTCTCTGTACCCTAGTAGCACAACTTAATACAACTGGTAAATAGGCTTTGAGTAAGACACTAAATGCATCAGTTGTTTTTATAAATGGCAGGGAAGAAAAAAATTATTCACCGTAGTAATCTTCTTTCTTCCAGGGTATTCTTCAACATCATTAACTCCAGCAGTCAGCCTACTGGATTGTACTGCCCTGGAGAAGAAAGGAACTGTATGCTAACAGTGGAACACTGTTGGCTCATGCCACCATTCAAAGCTGCTGCCCAGTCAACTGTAGGCATTCTAAGACACTCAGATTTCAAATAAGCCTGTACCTAAATCTCATACTATGCTATCCTAACAGTTGACAATAAAGTAATAATAATATTTTAATTTGATTAAACACCCCTTTTTTTAGTTCCCTAAGCCAACTGGCAATGTCCAACAAGACCAATGAAGCAGAAACTGGGCAAACTGGTTTTAAAAAAAATGTTGTGCCAGTGAAAGCCAACACACAGTAATACTTGTACTCTTATATTGATTGGTTCTGGAAGGGGAGGTTGGGTCAGAGAGTTGATGATATTGAAGAATTCCCTGGAATAAAGAAGATTACTACAGGGAATAATTTTTTTTTCTTCTAACCCCAGGTATTCTTCAATATTATTAACTCTAGCAGACTAAAAAGTAGTACCTTTTGAGGAGGGTCAGGAACCCTGTTTAGGGAACAGAGTCTGCAGCACTGCTGTGCCCAACCTGGCATCACTTCTGGACTGGATGTCCAGACTGTAGTGCTTTGTAAAGGTATGTACAGATTTCCATGTGGCTGCTTTGCAGATTTCCAGCAAGGAAACATCCCTAGCTGCTGCCACTGTAGCAACTGTACCCCTAGTGGAGTGTGTTCTTGGACCTACTGGGGGCTCCTTGTCAGCTTTACTGTAATAGAACTGTATGCATGCCACAATCCAGCATGCAATTGTCCTTTTTGAAGCTGGCCTACCTTTGTTCACATCACCATAGGTCAGGAACAGCTGTTCCTTTTCCTGTCTATGCTCCTTTGTATGCTCAATGTAATAGGTCAGGGCTCTCTTTACATCAAGACTATGCAATCTGCACTCTTCAGAGCTAGAGTGCTTGGTGGGGAAGACTGGCAAAGTAATAGACTGATTCAGGTGAAAGTCAGAAACTACTTTGGGAAGGAATTTCCTGTTAGTTCTGAGCACCACCTTGTCTCTGTCAAATGAAATGTAGTCTTGCTCCAGACACAGAGCTTGTAACTCACTTATCCTTCTTGCAGATGTGATGACTACTAGGAAGACAGTCTTTCAAGTGAAAAACTTCAGATGGGCATTGGCCAATGGCTCGAAAGGGGGCTCCATGAGCCTGGCAATACAGATATTCAGGTTCCAGGTTGGAGCTGGCTCCCTGTGAGGGGGTTGTAGATGAGAGAACCCTTTAAAGAATTTTCTAAAAATAGGGTTAGCTGCTAAGGAAGCTCCCTTACCAGCTGACAGGTATGCAGAAACAGATGCCAGATGGACTTTTTGAGTGTGTCTGGCTGAAGACCCAGAGTATTTAGGTATGTCAGGTATTCCAGCAAGACTGACAACCCAGCCTCTGTGGGAACCACCCCTAGTGAAGCACACCAGATGGAAAATCTCTTCCATTTGGAAGTATAGGTTTTCCTAGTTAAAGGTTTCCTAGAACTCCTGAGCACCTGTAAAACATCTTCTGAGAGGTACATATTCTAGGTCCTCAAGAGCCATGCCTTGAGTCTGAGAGACCTGAGATTCGAGTACAGAATCCTGCCCTGGAGAGACCACGTGAGGCAGGCAGCCTGGTACTAGCTCCTTCTGCTCGCTCCAGCCACCCAACTACTTTTTTTTGTCAATTTTCTGAGTTAAAGCAAGTAAAACAACCAGGAATGTTGCTCAGAAGACATCTGAAATGCCTATCTCCTGTCACTGTAATTTCCCTCATGGAGATGGAAATGAGGAGATATTTGCCAAAATGCACTCCGCCTGCAACGCTTGAGAAAAGCCCAAAAAAGCCTATGGCTGCCAGTGCTACTGACACAGATAGAGTCGCAACTGTTTTATAGGATCAGGAGAAACTCACCTTGGCCGAATTTCTGTTAGAATTTAGGCAATTCAAAGAAGAATTAAGATCTTTGACTTCTGAGATAAAGTCAATATTGCAAGCATTGGAGGACATTTCTCATAGAACGTCTGACTCAGAGGCTTGTGTATTTTCTTTAGAAAATCATCTGGATAAATTAGATCCTAAACTTGTGGCTACTAGGCAAAAACTTGCAAGGATGGAACTCAAAATAGAGGATCTGGAGGGGCACAGCTGCAGGAAGAAAGCAGTCATGGTTGGGCTATCTGGGACCGAAGACAGGCAAAATGCCATTTTATTTATGCAAAAGTTCATCAAGAAAGTTGCCGGGCCCCCACCATACAGCCCCAAATATGTATTTGAGAGGGCACATAGGGCTCTCAGACCGACCCCTCCAGCTGGATCTCCTCAGAGACCTTCAAGTTTTAGGTTTCTGAACTACTAAGAATGCCAGCACTTTCTCACTAAGGTCTGAGAGCAACAGGAGGTCTGTTGGGAGGGATCCAAGGTGAGGATTACGCAGGATCTGCCGGCTTCTGTCTGACAGCATCGAATTGCCTTTAATCCACTTGTATCCAAGCTTATTGCAGCAGGGGTTCATTTTCAATGAATTACCTGGCAAGATTGCAAGTCCTTGTAGCAGGCACATGGCACAGCTATGAAGAGCCCGAAGCAGCCCGTACAGGTCTTAAATCCATGCTACCCAATATTTTCCAGAATACATGACTCTGCCTGTCTGCTGTGCATTCAGCCTTCAAGTCAAGGAGGGAAAGTTTTGGAGGCTCTGAAGAATACATTGGATTTGGGAGATAAACTGGGTGAAGATTGCTGGATAATGTCATATTGTTTCAGTTTCCCTTATAGACCAATCCTTTTCTAACTCTCTAAGTAGATTAATATCTGTTTCTGAGTTAACATGCTTAATAGTTCGGTGGCCCTCAGACAAGAATGTAGTGCAGGGAGTAAGTTGGGCTTAATAATGGCACATTTTTATGGGCCATTATACTGTTTAGTCTGCAACTGCTCCCTTTATAACTCATTTAGCTTGATTTCTTGTAACTAGATTTGTCCCATTTAGCACTTGGTAGTTATATTTAGTGTTATTTCAAGATGCAGACACAACAGATCTGCCTAAGGGTGGCTGGAGGGAGGGTGCTTTAGTGAAGGTAAACTGTGGAACGCAGTCCGCAATAGATTGGGGAGTTGGGAAGGGGCTGGGGTATCTGTTCAAGCACTCCTGACCACTTGGCAGATGTAGGATTTTGGGATTTGTGGGGGAAGGGGGTTAATAGGGGCACGAGGAGGGGGTGGGTCTTCAACACAGTCTCATGGAGGGTTAGATTTTTAGTATATTTAGGGGACATTTTGAAAGTTCTGTCTATTTCTATATTTATTAATGAACATGGCTAATCGTCTCAAGGTTGCTACTTGGAATGTTAAACATCTCTGACAACAACTGAAACAGTATAAAGTCCTCAAACATTTAGCTCTGTTATCATTAGATGTTATATTTATACAGGAATCACAACTGTTGGACTCTGAGGCGATTCGTATGAGGAGACTACAAACTGGCCATGTAGTTGATGCAGAGGGTTCTTCCCAAAGCCATGGTGTTTTGGTATTGATTAATAGAATTCCTTTCTCACTCATTCAAACACTCAGAGATCCATAGGGTAGATTTTTTCTTATTCACTGTGTTTTATATACAACGGAGATGTTGTTGGGCAGTCTCTATGGGCATAATGTAGACACTCCAGGTTTTTCACACAGCTGGTTGGAGTTTTATCCCCCTTTTTATCCTTACCTATTCTTCTTGGAGGTGACATGAACACTGTTTTTGATTCCACGTTAGACCATTCTATTGGTCAGTGTAAAGTGCTCTCTCCTGCCCAACGGGCTTTTCAGGAGCTGGTTGACCAATATGGCTTATGTGATGTTTGCGGAATAATACTTCCCAACGATAGGGAATACACTTTCTTCTCCTCCGTCCACGCCACAGCCTCTCACATTGATTATCTCCTTTTATCGCACTCTTTGTTGCCGGGTGTTTTGGATGCCTTCATTCAATCTGGCCTGCCTTCTGACCATTCTTTGGTAACTTGTTACCTCACCCTCTCATCTTTCCCCAAAAGAACTACATGATGGAAAATTAACAACCAGCTGTTGAAAGACCCTGTAGTGATTTCTGGTCTCACTAAACATATTGAGCAGTTTATTGATACCAATACTGACTCCACCTCTAGACCTGACTTTCTATGGTGTGCCTTTAAGGCCTATATTAGAGGAATATTAATTAGTTTATCTTCTCAAAGAAAGAAGAAAAAAGACCAAGCAATGAATAACCTCCTCTCTCAAATCCGTTCTCTTGATGCGAGTGTGACCCCCAACTCATCTGACACCCATCGACAAAACTTGGCTAAATTAAAAGATGCTTATTTAGAAACTCTGAGAGAGAAGGTGGAATTTGCTAGATTAAGATCAAAGGCATCCTATATAGACCAGGGGGGAAAAAGCAGGTTGCCTTCTAGCACTCAGAATCAAACAGCAGAAATATTCTAGGTATATCCCATCCATCCCTTCTCAAGTAGATGGTACTTTAAAAACATCCCCCTCAGACATAGTGCTAGAATTTGGTAGATACTACATAGAACTATATAGTACTATGCCCAATCCACCCTTGGAACAAATGTTTAATGCATATCTGACCACGTCTGAACTGCCTTCACTTTCTGAAGTGCAGCAAATTTCACTCATAACTCAGATTTCCACTATGGAGGTATCTAGAATAATCCAAAGTTTACCTTCTGATAAATCCCAGGGACCAGACAGCTTCTCAGCTATCTTTTATAAAAAGTTTCAAAAACAATTAATCCCTCTTTTAGTCCCATTATTTCAATATATGTTATCAGGTGCAACGGTAGACCCTACATTGTCAGAAGCCCTAATAGTTCTTTTACTTAAACCTGATAAGAATCCAGAACTAACTACAAGTTATCGCCCAATATCTTTATTGAATCAAGATGTTAAAATACTAACCAAGTTGTTAGCAGACCGAATTAATCTTATCCTACCAGACCTCAATGGTTCCGAACATATGGGATTCATGAGAGGGCACTCATCGGTTGATCACCTTCGAAAACTCTCACATGTTCTCTCAGTTTCCAGAGATGCCCCTTATCCTGCAGCTCTGGTCTCGCTGGATGCCGAGAAAGCTTTGGATAGAGTTAACTGGAACTTTTTGTTTTGTACTTTTAATGCCTATAACTTTTCATTAGAATTTCAAAGCTGGATAAAAGCTCTCTATCGTGCACCTTCAGCTCGGATTACTGCCAGTGGAGTAGTATCTAACCTTTTTTCGCTACACTCAGGTACCAGACAGGGCTGCTCTTTGCCCCCTTTACTTTTCAATGTATACTTGGAACCCCTTATCTGCCACCTAGTGTCCTGTGAGAAAATTCAGGGCATTTTCATTTCAGATTATGAAACCAATGCCTCGACTTATGCAGATGACCTTCTCTTGCAGCTATCTTATCCAACCGCATCCATCCCTTCCATGTTATTCCTCATTGAAAAGTACTCTCAATTATCTAACTACAAATTGAATTTAGATAAAACTGTGATATTTCCTTTAAATCATAAGGTAATTAAAAGTTCCGTTACTGAGTTGGGTCTCTCTCTTGGTAGCAGGACTCACTAAGATACCTGGGGATTGTAATTTCCAGAAACCCGGCCCTTATCCAAAAATTAAACCTGGATTCTCCGATGAGAATCATTGGTTTGGATTTAGATAGATGGTCCAAGTTACCCATTCCCCTGTGGGGTAGAGTGAATTTGGTTAAAACAAATGTCTTCCCTAGACTTTTTTGCTGTCTTCATTTACTCAATATTTGGCTACCCTTAGTTTGGTTCAGTAAAGAGCATGGTCTTATTACAAAATTTATTTGGGCTAACAAACAACCTAGGATTACCTATTACAAGCTAGCTGCCCCCAAAGATAAAGGGGGCTTACGACTCCCCCATTTAACTTTTTATCACTGGTCAAGTCAGGCAGCCAAATATATCTGCTGGATGTCCCCCATGGAAGAGGTGTCCTCTTCTCCTTCTGCTCCTAAGTCGCTCAAAATAGAAATGTCTCTCATCCAAGCCAATGGTTTAACTCCATCTCCACTTTTCCATATCAAAACCAGCACTTTGCCCCCTAGTTTAAAATCAGCCCCTGTTGCAACTTCCATTAGAATCCACTCCCAATTGTGTACTTTCCTTAAGTACAACCATACTCAGGACTTAACACAACCCCTTTGGGGTAATCTAAATTTAAAACTAGACAATAAATTAATTACGGTTAGATGGCTACCCCCTCTGGCCGATGTGTGTCCTGCTGATCTATTGACAAAAGAGAACTTATGGCTCTCCTCTACTGAGATTCTAAAATACTTCAATATCTCCACAAACTATGTCTTTAAAATTTTTCAACTACTGCATTTAGTTTTGAAAGTTTTGAATACTCCTCCCCCGCCCCAGCAGGGTCTTACATTTTTTGTGTGAATTGGGCTATGGCTAACTTATAACAATCAGTATCTAATCTCTATAAAACTTTGAATAACTGGGCTTATGCAGTCTGTTTTGCTCCTGCAACCTGTTGGACCTCCTATTTCACCACCCATGAGTTAGATTGGAATTCCTTATGGCACAACTGTCATAAATACCCAAGACAGGCTCCATCTTACCCAATTCCATATATTGCACAATCTATATTATACGCCCCAGAAACTATTTAAGTATGGTCTTCTCCCATCACCCGCTTGTAATTGCTGTGAGCAAATAGAGGCTTCCCTGTACCACATCTTTTGGGCTTGCCCCAAAATTACATCACTCTGGTCCACCATTCAACAGAAAATAGACCCCTTATTGGGCCTGATGATCTATTTACCCCAGACACTTGTCTTTTAGGTGATTATAGTGAAATTCCAGTACTCATAAAAATATATCACATGGCTCTCATCTCCATGTCTGTCAAAAAAGTAGTTTTACGCCATTGGAAGGACAGTGATGGTATTTCCTACTCTGAATGGCTCTCCACGCTACTTGCAAATCTCAGGACAGAGAAAGCTATAGCAAGCCTCAATAACAAATTGGAGAAATATACGAAAATATGGGATCCCTTGCATACCTTGTATTCTCTTTAATGTAATATTTTTAGCAGGTGTTCAGTTCCTAGTCCCCCACTGGTTGTATTAGTTGACTGTTTTGAAGATGGAGGAGAGGGGATGGGATGGTTTGGGAGTGTGGTATGGGGAGAGTTGTGGGTGGGGTGGTGGGAGGAAGGGGAACAGTTCCAATGCATTCTGTATGTCATGATAATTCTATAATGTAGATTCTTTCCCTGGATCTGTTCTCCTTATTGTTAAAAAATTAATAAACTTTGAATTAAAAAAAAAAAAGAATCCTGCCCTGGGAGGATGTTAGGAGATTGTGTCTGTGTGGAAGGTGTATTTGTTGTGCCACTGACAGGGAGAGCAGCAGTGAGCACCAAGGCTGCCTTGCCCAATCTGAAGCTATCAGAATCATGGTGGCTGACTGGGATCTAAGCTTGATCAGGACCCTGAGCAACAAGGGTAATGGAGGGAACACATACAGGGTTTTCCCCTGCCCAATTCAGAACCATGGCATCCACCAGGATTGACCCCTTAGCTGGTGGTCTGCAACAAAACTTTGACAACTGGTGATTCTCTTCTGAGGCAACAAGATCTATCTCTTGAGTACCCCACCTTCTGAACACTATCTCCAGTACCAGTCTGTTGAGACATCATTCGTGATGGTTCTGGCTGAGTCTGCTTAGGGCATCCGCCAAAGTATTGTCTTTCCCTGGAAGGTGCACTGCCACCAGGGATACTTGCAAAGAGTACACCAGGCCCAGATTTTCATTGCTTCTGTGCAGAGCAGAGCAGAGTGGACCTTGTCCCTCCCTGCTTGTTGATGTAATACATGATGGTGGTATTGTCTATTCTGACCTGTACCACCTTTCTCTTTATTAGGGATACAAAGAACTGAAGTGCTAGAAGCACTGCCCTGAGCTCCAATAGATTTATGTGTGGTAGTGACTCTGTGGGGGATGAGGTTCCATATACTGTGTGTTCCTCTAGATGAGCCCCCCCAACCTAGCAGAGAAGCATCTTTTGTGTGTATTATGGTAGGAGACTGAATCTCAAATGGTACTGCCTCCCTCAGGTTGCTTTTGTCCTGCCACCATTGCAGGGCCTGTATCAGAGTCCCTGACACTGGCATCAACTTTGAAAGAGCATCCCTTTTCTGGCATCAGTGGGCCCTTAGGTGGAACTGGATGTCTCGCATCTGAAACTGACATCCCTGCACTGTGCCTGTAGCTGCGGCCATGTAACCCAGCAGTTGTAGAAAATGAAAATGATGTACTTATCGCAATTCTTGATTTTCTCTTGTATCTTCACCATTCATTACTACTGGGTGTAAGCCAGAGGTGTGCACCTGTATGGGAGCTTTTTTTTTTTTTTAGGGGGAGAAGTCAGCACCACCAGCACCGCCCACGAGGCTGACGCACTGTGTGGCGCATGAGGGTTGGCTGTTAGATGACGTAGACTCCTCCTCCACCCCAGTTCTGTTCTGCCAGAGAGGATGAAAAAGAGGGACAGAGAAATCCAAAGATGGGGCAGGACAGCTGAGGGATAGGAAAAAGAAAGGATATAAACCTGAAAAAGGAATAAGCCAACTAGTGGACAGAGGGAGTGAGATATTCCTAACTGGCCTTAGGGCCCCAGTCCCTAGGTGGCAGCACAGGAAAGAAAGCATGAAAGAGAGAGAGACAGAGACAGAGAGAGAGAGAGAAGAAAGAGAAGAGAAAGATATGATATAAATATATGGGAGAAGAAGGAGGACCCTCGGCCATGCTAAGCTGGAAGACCACTGACTTATTTTTAGCCTCAAAAACCTGAGTTGTATGAAGACACAAGTACAAGGATCCTATCAGCTTCAGGCACCACTGGACATAGGTCCAGAAAAAAAGAATTTGAGATGGTTTTGGACAGTATAAAGCATGGCAGAGCCAGACCCCCCCCCCCTCAAATCCACATGTCCAGAAACAATATCTACAGTAGGGAGATAGTGAGAAAGGGAAAACGGGGGGGGGGTCCCTACAGGTCCTTCCACAGAGGCACTGATGAAGTCCACACCCTAAAACAAGTTGACAATGGACCAACAGTTCCATGCCAAGTCATGGAAGGACCCCACAGTGCACCCCACTGAGAATCCCAGGGAGTTCCCTCCAAGGCCAGGGCGAAGACCCTACTGGCTGCCCTCTTAGGTTGGACACTCTGTGACCTTACAGAAGAAAACAGAGGTCCCTGAGGTACCAGGGGGACTCTGCCCCCAATTGGCCTTGACAGGGGAAGGGCAAAGCAGGGTGGAAGTGCCCAGGAGCTGAGGCCCAAGAGGGAAAGGTGGGTGGGGAATAAGTAATGAATGGTGAAGATACAACAGAAGATCTAGATTTACGGTAGGTACATCATTTTTATATCTTCCCTTGTCAGTCTTCACCATTTATTACTGCTGGGTGAGTACCAAGCCCCCTGGAGGGAACCTGGCACTTCCCTGAGGGAAGAGAATCCCTCAGCCTCCTGGGGGGAGATGCAGGAATGGGAGACCCTATAGCCATACTAGACCAACACGGCCTAAGGCTGGTCAAGTCATGGAGGTGTCCCCTGTGGCTGGGGAATGGAAGGCCCCTATAAATTCCTCCTCACCTTGTGGGAGAAAAGGTGGGTCCCCAGGAAGACAGAGGAAATCACCCTATGCCGGGTAATATGTGGCAGTCTAGGCCATGCCATCTGCCTGATGCAGATCGCTGTCCCTGCCAGTCTGGAAGACACTCACTGGCATCATACGATGTCCTTGCTTGGTGCCTTGCAAGTTCCAGACCCTGTGCAGAGAGGCAATGGCTTGCCTAGATTCCTCCGAATCAAGCAATGATGCTAACACCTGTGCTAGTATAGACCACAGGTGCCCATTGTAGGCAGCGTGGTGAGCCTGATGTGAGCTGATGCACAGCAGCACATGAGCTGTAGAGAAAACTCTTCTTCACCACTGATCAAACTCAGTGGAGTCCAGATCTGGTGGTCAGTTGTGCACCGGGTGTTAAATCCTGGAAGGAATAAATAAAGCCATCAACCATGAGGGTGGGTGAGACAGAAAACTAAGAGACTCCTGGGGAGTGCAATGCCTCCTCCTGCAGTCCACTGGGGCTGGGGATAAGGCGGCTGGTGACTGCCAGGTACGGATTGATGCTTCCTGGAAGGGAATAGGCCAGGAAAGTACCACCAGGTGTTTCACACTGAACTCTTTCAAAAAGGAGTGCGTCTCCCACTCCATATTGCTTCTTACCACATGAGAAATATGGAGTTCCTGAACCAACCTCAAAAGGAACTGCTGATATTAAGTGAAATCAACATCAGAGGAAAGGTGGACAGAACGTTCTTCTTCCTCATATGAGGAAGTCAAGGAAGTAGAGGAGCTTGGATGCTCAGAGTCCTCCTGCGTTGGGGGAGACAGACAAAAAAATCTGCTCATCCATGGCTCTAACATACCTAGGGAAGGCTGCTGCAGTGGCCCTAAATGTCTCCCAGGTTAAGGATCCCATAGGGCTCACGTGGCCTGGGAGTGGGGAAGGTGTCTGCAGAGGGATTGGGAAAGGGCACCTAAAAGAAAGTGCCCAGCCTCTGCCAGGGCTCTGAGAGCTCACAGAAGATCCTCCTACATGGGGGGATCCAGGGGTCGATCTAGTCAGCGTATGCTGCAAATGTGAAAACAAATCCTGGTTGATCCCTGAGGGGAAATATCCCCTGTGGTGCAACCGGGGTTGCGTGGATCCAGAAGGGCAAACACCAGTGACGCCCATTAAGGGCACTTCTGAAGTCTCCGATTAGGAGAAGCGGGGCTTGGCACTATGACTACTCCTCACCCCCTGCAGGGTAGTGGAAGAGGGCCCCCGTGCTTAACCCCAGCCTCTCAACCTCTCAACCCCTCAGTCTCTGAGGCCACCCTCTTCCTCGAACCCATTGCTATGGTGGTCCCCCAAACCCACAGGCCCCCAAGGGAGGCCACAGAAGAGGAGATCCCCATCCCAACCATAGTAACCAGGGCAGCACCAGAGATGGCAGTTGTCCTGGCCCCCAAGAAGCGCTGTCCACCGCAGGGCCCCTGACACCGGGGTCAACATGGGGGCTCACAGAAACTGTGGAGTCCAGAGTAGCCAGGAGACGAGCACTGGAGCGACTGATGCCACATCCAAGAGGGCTCCCTGACTCCAAGGAGTCAGGATGCCAGTCCAGATCAGCCAGTGAATCAATCCCCCTCCAAAGAGGAGGAGGAGACAACACATACCCCCAGACTAGTGACCCCAGGAGCTTCCCTACCAACGGTGACGTGCACAGCAATGGTGCAGGACACAACACTGCTGATGGCAACATCTTGATCCTGGCACCGCAAACGGTGCCAGGATATGAGATGGCAGTGGGATACAGTGCTGAGGGTCTGCTGGTGCTGGACCAGCAGCCGTGGACCACAACAGCGGGGAACCTGCACCTCTGAGGGGAGCCGAGCTGTTCCTATGGCACCACAGAAGAAACCTCCTCTATGGTAAGGCTAGAAGCAGAAGAGTAGGTTTCCTCCTCACTGGGCTGTATAAATCCAGGAGGGGACCCAGAGGCAGGGCCAAGGCATCCCTAGAATGACGCCATCCTCTGAAGTTCGGCAGGGCCCTGCTAACTTTAAACGCTCAGATCTCAAGAATGCAGAGGTCCATGAAGAAACAGATGTTGCAATTATCCATATCATGGTTGGGACCCAGGCAATGAAGGCAGATGTCATGCCAGTCCATTATGGATAATGCTGGCCACAGGGGCACCAACACATGAGGGCATGGCCCACTTTAGGTTTCTTTCTAGCCCCCGCGAACCAGACATGACACTGAAAACAATTAACCAAAGCTACAGAAAATAGACCCAGCATTATCGGTAAGAAAATAAAAGGAATGGGCCTACCAAGGGATCAATGTCATCGGGTGGACTCTCAGAACCAGGATGGAGGAAAAAAAACTTGTGGCAGGAACACGGTGTTGAAATTCAGGCAAGGCCTAGTGACGCAGAAGTATTCTGGAAACTCATGCAGCAGGTGCACCTCAACGCCGAGAGGAAACAGAACTGGGGCGGAGGAGGAGGCATCTGTGGCACATAACGGTCAACCCTTCTGCACCACACAGTGTGTTGGCCTTGTGGGAGGTGCCATTGGCGCCGACTCCTACCCCACAAAAAAAAACTCCTGTGTAGGTGCATTCCTCCATCTTACACCCAGCAGTTATGAATGGTGAAAATTGACAAGGGAAGATGTATCTTTGCTGGATTTGGCCTGTTTAAGACAAAAGACCCTACCATGCTCACAATACTGTCTGCTCTATCTTGGGGAAAGAAGGCTCTGCCCTGTACAGTGTCCAATTCTGCTCTTATGAAGTGCAGTACCTGAACAGGTTGCAGTACAGACTTCTGGATGTTTATGAGGAATCCCAGGACTCCAGTGTCTCCTTTTTGAGACTCAAAGTATCTCTTACATGCTGTGGAGTGTTTCCCACTAATAGCCAGTTGTCCAGATACAGGAATACAGAGATGCCTTGTCTTCTCAAGTGTGCCACCACTGCTGCCAAGAACTTTGTGAATACCCTTGGAGCAGAGGTCAGGCCGAAAGGTAGAGCTGCAAACTGATAGTGGCCTAATGGTAGTCTGAACCTCAGGTACTTTCTGTGGGATTCCCTTATGGGGATGTGGAAGTAGGCATCTTTTAGGTCTAGTGATGCCAGCCAGTCTCCTTGTTGTAAAGTGGGTAAGATCATTGCCAAAGTAACCATCCGGAACTTTGGTTTTATGAGATGCCTGTTTAGGGCTCTCAAATCCAGTATGGGTCGCCACTCCCTATTTTTCTTCGAGGTTAGGAAGTATCTGGAGTAGAAAACTCTTCCCTTTTGAGAAGAGGGAATTGGTTCTACCAGTTTTGCTGCCAGCAGTGAGGAAATTTCTTTTTCTAGCAGTTTCCTCTCTGCTGGGTCTGGACACCTGAACAATCTTGGTCTTAACCTGGGAAAGTTTTGAAACTGAAGACCAGTCCTTGACCCACCACCTCCAACACCCACTTGTCTGTGGTGATGGATTTCCAGTTTTGGAAGTAGTGGGTCAGTCTGCTCCTGACCGGAGTTGGGGAAGCTACCCTGACTGGCACATCAGGGGTTCTGTTTAGACTATGTGGTAGGTTGAAGGGATTCTTTTCCTCTTCTGGAGCCTCTCCGACCCATACCCCTATAGTACCCTCTCTGTGAGTAATTAGGAGTAGCTTGTGCCTGGTAGAAAAGTCAGGTGTAACCCCTACCTCTACCACCCCTTCCAGAGGGCCTGTACAAAGTAGAGGCCCTCTTCCTGACAGAGTTACTTTTGTAAGTGACTTATATTCACCCACTTTTTTCATATACTTTTTTGTTTTGAACAAAATTAAGTTCTCTCAGTAAATACTGAGGAGCAGTCTCCAAGGTGACCAACTAGGCAGGCGGAGAAAGAAATCTGAACTTCTTACAATGCCTACAGTTGACAGGGCAGCAGATTTGAATGGTGGCATGCGCCAATCAGTGTTCCACTATTAGCATAAAGTTCCACTCATCTCTGGGGCAGTGCAATCCAGGAGGCTGACTGCTAGAGTTAATGATATTGAAGAATACCTGGGGCTAGAAAAGGAAGTTTCATAAAAGTAGATGAATGGGGGGGGGGGCGCCTAACCAGGCAGAAGATGGCAGCATAATTCAGAATCTCTGCAGGAATTAATGCAATTTAACCTCATCCAGCCTTCACCAGACATTTCTTCGGTACCAACTCCTGTGACCATCCTGTAATCTTACTGCCTGACACAGTCTGTAAGTCATTTTTGATCCATCAACTTATATTCAATTATTCTACACTGTACTGCAGCATACTAGGCCTCATCCTTCAGCATTACGGCAGATCTCCAAGCACAGCAAAACTCACTTGCTAGAGTGGAAGTAATGTTTTCTAATCTAATAGCTGAGATTAATGATCTAAAAACCCCTACTCAACAGAATGCGACCATTCTTGAAACTTTGGCCAGAAAATTACATTTATTGAGAAAGCAATGGCCTGTAATACCACTACTATTCATGACCTCCAGGCTACTGTCAATAACCAAGATCAAACTATTAAATCCTTACAAGCCAAAACTGACGATACTGAAAATCGTAATTGTTGCAACAGTTTACGATTTTTTGGCTTCCCTGAAGGTGTAGAATTAGGAGACACTACTGCGTTTTTATTACATGGGCTACCTGCAATGCTTATCTGCCTCCCCACCTAATGTTAATCATTGAGCGGTCTCACCGCACTCTGGGTGCCAGGCCAGCCTTAGACCAGCGACTGTGGCCCATTACTGCTCGCTTCTTGAAACTATTCCCATACAGAATTAATACTGAAACGAGCCAGAGAAATGGGGGAACTTCAGTGGCAAGAGTTTAATATTTCCATCTACAGAGACTTTTCAAAAGATTTAACCATTAGAAGGAAGGCCTACAATTCACTTAAACAAATCCTCCACCAAAGAAGCATTAAATTTGCTCTAAGTTACCCTGTGACACTATGCCTTTTCTCAGGCTCTTCCTTCAAAGATTTTGAAACCCCTGATGCCTTAGCCAATCAACTGGAGGTTTCTCTTTGTAATCTTACCCTGGGAGGTTCAGCAGCAATTGGCAACCTGAACATAGCTCTGGTATCCACACGGAGGGATGACGATGAGGTTCGGGAGTGTGGGGAAGATGTTACAGAACTTGCAGCCCCAAGCAGCAATGCCACAACTGATTTTACCCCAAGGCAATCAACACGGCTGCAAGAGAAGCTTCTGTTGGGGCATTATTCTTCAAGACATTCATGCCGTTCTGGTGAGGTCTCAGCCCAAACACCCCAAGCTGCAGCCTCTCACCTTCAAATCGACCCCTCTATTGCCCTGAGCAATAAATTTGCTCCCTTGGAAGATGACATGCACTCCTCGCAGGAGGATCTTTCCAAGCAAATTTCAGATGAACATCCCTTTAACTTGGGTTCAGTGCCTCAGGGATGTATTTCTACCAATAGTTCATGGGCAGAAGCTGTTACAAGTTCCCCCCTCAAATCTTTAGAGCCACCCAAAAAGAAAAGTAAGGCAAAGGCTAAAAGCAAAAACATCAATAGTCACAATCCCGCTAATAAATCTAAGGTGTCATGAGCTTATATGGTCAGTAATATGGTCACAGTTGCTATATCTTGGTAGGTTTTGCTTCCAGGATACTTAAAGGGAGTGCCAGTACACTTTTTCTGCCTAGCCACCAGCTCTACAGTCTATGCTACCTGGTTGCTTTTGCTCCCAGTGGGGTAGAGAAAGCAAAGGCTGTACATCGTGGCGCAATCAATTTACTTTTTGTTGTAATGTTTAAACAATCAACTTAAATGTCTTCAAGGGAACTTTGGTATATCAGCAACGCTTTCTTTTCTAAGTCATTATTTTAGTGTTAGATCTTGTACATTACCTCACTAGACAAGCTCTCTATATCTAGCCTTTTACTCTCCAGTTTAGCAGTGCATCAGGGTTATAGTCTTTGGGCTGTTCAGCTGCATATCCTCAGTCAGTATGCATCCTGATTATTGCCTTTTCTTTTTTTATATGTGAATTATCATATATTACAAGGCAATTTACCCCTTCCCTCTCCTGATGACAGGTTTTTAAGTAATATTGCCAACTATATTTAATATATCTTCTTCCCTACACTCCATTATGCTTACTACCTCCTGTTTACAATATGGAACTGTCATTAGCACTCAAAGAGGTGGGCTATGTTTGGTGTACTGTTGCAAAGGATTGTCAATCTACATCTTCCTTGTGCTCCTTATTTTACTAGAAGCCTACAGATATCATAGAGATCCACTGTTGTGTGGTCCCTCCTGTTTTAGGGCTCACTGGGCCTAGTTTTTTAGACCTAGTCACCCCATATAATATCTATTTAGGTGATTTTTGAGTAATCAGAGTGGACCTTTAATATAACTATCTCCTCTGTCCACAGTTATCACCGAAGCCTATACCTCCCCATATAATCCTGAGTTGCATCTGGCTCAGTGCGCAAAGGCTCAAATTGGCCTCCCCATTCTTTTTCTCCCCTCAGTATTGTATTTATTATGTACTTATTCTGTTGCACTGCAAAGTATACTCAGAGTTACTCTAATGTGGTAATGATCTACTTTTCCTTTTATATTTGTTCATTTGCAGTACACCTGGCTCCCTGAATTCCTTGCTCTATGTCTAGGCTGTACTGGCATCTCATATATGGTTCTTTAATTTACTGTTATTTTGAGTTGGCATGTCTTGTGCTATTATTACTAATGTTTATAAATAAGTTCTGGTGTTTAGCTTTATCCTTATACCTTATCCTGTTAGCTTAGAATTAAGCTGAGGTTATTACAGTCCCCTGCCTTTCTTGGCATTATTCCCCTTCCGTTTAGCTTATCAAGAATACTTACTTTATTATATTACTGGGACCAGACTTAGGTTTGTGCTAATATTTATAACCAGTCCTCCTTAGTCTCCTCCCTACATTGATGCCCCAGAGTGTGGTGAGAGAGTCTCTTAGCCAGTTGGCCAACTCATATCTCCTCACACCCAAAAAGAGTTTTCTTTATTTAGCATACTAGTATTGTTGTTGTTATTAATGACTTTTCTCCTTCACCTTCTCTATTCTAACTTAAATACAATATCTGTACTGCTCATGTATCATATATTTCACTTTTTTTGGCCTGATTGTTCCTGCCATTCTCTGTATATATGTAAGCTCTATATATTGTATTCTGATCATCCTCTGCCTCATTTATTTGTCCCTTCACACTCCAGCGATTATTCCCTTTCTTTAACACCGACAATATGAATGACATACTTTTATATACAGGGAATGTGAAGGGACTTAATTCTCCTGGTAAGCAAAAGCAAATTCTTTCATATCTCAAAAAACATAAAAAAAAATTGCTTTCCTTCAAGAAACAAAATTGTTAGCAGAGGCTGCTCATAGACTTAAGAAAGATTGGGTCGGTCAGATCTGTGAATCATCCTATACTTCAAAAAAAGAGGAGTTGCTATTCTTATTCATAAGAGTCTCAAACGGTCCCTTGTAAACTCTCTTTACGACACTGATGGCAGATGGGTGATGGTTAAATTGAATACCAACTCTGGTCCTCTTCTGCTTGTTAATGTATATGTACCCAACTCCAATTCCCCAAAGTTATTTCACAATTTAGCTCAACAGATTCTATCCTTTAACACTGATAACACACCAGTTATTCTCGGAGGGAATTCTTAACTTAGCTTTAGAAGCCAGCATTGACAGAAGTAGCCCCACTACAGATGCCCATCATAGAAGTATTAAAGACCTCTCATTACTAATGCAAGATGTTGGATTAGCTGATGTATGGCACTTCCTCCACCCCTGTAATCGAGAATTTACTTTTTACTCCTCTCTACATAAGACATACAGTAGAATCGACTACTGGTTAGCCTCTCCTGTTATAATGGAAAAAACTATTGATTCATCCATCTCTCCCATCATTATCTCAGACCATTCCCCTATCAAACTGCAACTTTTGTTGGGCCCATTAGTACCTAAATCTTCTTACTGGTGGCTTAACCCTCTCCTTCTCAAGGATCCCAGTTTCTTACCCATGATCAAAGCACAAATTCAGGACTTCCTCTTTCACAATACCCCAACCAAAACTTCTATGTCCTCTATATGGGAAACTCTTAAAGCTACGATTTGAGAGAAAATTATCAGTTATGCTGCACATAGGAAAACAGTAAGGGAACAACAACTGGCTGATTTGGAAAAATCTCTTAAGGCTAAAGAGAATTTATTATTTTCCTCTAAGAAGCACTGTCTTGATTCTCAACTCACCTTGAAATTCTTCAGCTTAGAGTCAAAATAAACAAATTAATTTTTCGTAAAACCAAACTAGCATTGTTTAAACTTAAATATAAGTTTTGGGAACACAGCAGTAAAATTGGGAAACTCTTCTCTTACCAGCTCAAAGCACAAAAAATGGAATGACATATCCTAAGCCTAAAAGATGAACAGGGTACAATTCACTCTGACAACCCCTCTATAAACCATATCATTAAAACCTTTTATCAAAAACTATACTATAACACAAACTCTCCATCTACTTTACAAATTCAACATTTCCTTAAATCATTACATCTTCCTCATCTTTCTACTCTTGAAACAAATTCTTTAGGTGAACCCTTCTCGCTTCAGAAAATCCAGAAAGCTTTGTCTTCCTTGAAATCCGGCAAATCCACTGGAGGTGACGGATTCCCTGTCAATTTCTATAAAATGTTTTCTGACACCTTATGTTCCCTTCATCTTAATGTTTATCAGGAAGCTTCCAATTCTGGCAAACTTCCCCCATCTTGTACCGAAGCAATCATAACCCTAATCCCTAATAAGGAAAAAGACCCCACTCACCCCGCAAGTTACAGGCCCATCTCTTTATTAAACACAGATGGAAAGATATTTGCTAAACTACTAACTTCTCGACTTGAATCCTTGATTCCCAAGCTAACTCATCATTCACAAGCTGGTTTTATTAAACATAGATCTGGTTCCTATCACCTACATTCCCTATTTAATCTAAGTCACAAAGCCAAATCCCTCAAGACACCAGCTGCAGCCATAGCTATTGATTTCAATAAGGCCTTTGATTCCTTAAACTGGGACTACTTTCATCAAGTTTTATCTCCTTTCGGTCTTTCTCACACCTTCTGCTCCTGGATCAAGCTATTATATAATTCCCCTGTTGCTAAAGTACTTACTAATTCCATCTTTTCCTCTTACTTTCATCTAGCAAGGGGAACTAGACCAGGCTGTCCTCTATCGCCTTCCCTGTTTATTTTAGCCATGGAGCCCCTGACTGGTTGTTTACGTCAATCTTCTGGCATTATGGGCATACCGGTGGGCAATTCAAGATATGGCTCTCTCTCTCTCTCTCTTTTACACAGATGACCTCTTAATCTTACTTGAAAACCTGAATGAGGCTGGGCCCCTGTTGGTTGATTTGTTTAATAATGTTACTAACATTTCTGGCCTTGCTTTGAACTATGGTAAATTACAAACTCTGCCCCTTAACGACCACTGTAAAGCCTTTATGAACATACCACTTGGATTCCATTGGTCACCACAGAGTATAACATATCTAGGAATCAGAATTACTAGTAACTTAGGGAAGATATGGGACATTAACTTTAACCCCTTACTAGATAACATCAAAACAATTCTGGGCAGATGGAAGCTTCTTAATCTCTCCTTCATGGGCAAAATCGCAACCATCAAGATGTCCATATCTCCCAAGATTCTTTACCTTTTTGCCAATATTCCTTTAGTCTTACCATCCTCCTTTTTTGCTAAATTTGATAAATTAATAGGCAACTTTATCTGGGATGGTAAACCACCGAGATTTAACAGCAACAAACCTTGATCGCATTGGAAAAAAGGGAGATTCGGACTCCCCTTGTTCAAAGGCTACTTCTGGGCTTTTCGATTGGCCCAAACCATTAAATTGTTTCTGAAACCCACCCCTCACTCACCACTATGGGTTGCAATAGAATCCGCATTGTGCCCAGGAGGAGTTTCTGCTTCCTTTATTTTTAATCCAATTTCCTCTAAACTAAAATTTCACCCGACTATATCATCCACTGTTTTTTTATTGGAAACTAACCCACAAATACCTGAAATCCAATCCAACACCCTGGTTTTATGCCCCCTTATGGGGCAATTCACTGCTCACTTTAGAAGATCACCCAATTTTCTGTTGTACGTGGTGGAACAAAGGCATTTTCTTTCTCGGAGATATCTTGGCCAGAATTCACTCACTCTTAGATCATTTTCAGACTTGCAGGCTATATGGAAACTTTCTAAACAGGACTTCAGGAAGTTTTTACAAATTTGGGCAGAGTATAAATCTCTCTCTAGTTTAGTGTATAAGCATACTCTTCTAAACCCATACATTTCGCACTGGACTAATTTATCAGTAAAATTGCATAGCTCCATTTACAAAGACATTATTGATAATCTAAATCAGTCTATACAAGCCAAAAATAAATGAAGTACTCTTCTTTTTTTTCAATTTAAAGTTTATTACAAGTTTTTATACGTAAGTGGAATAGAACCATACAGACTGGTGCCCCGGCACGATATTCAAATGGGAATTGTGCCAGGCACAAATCCCGATGCACCAGAGCGCATCAGTAATGTATGCGGCGCAGGTGGGGAGGGCGTGCCCATGCATACTCTGCACATTCTGATATTCAGCCCGGGATGTGCTGAGTCCTTGCATGCTCAACCCCTACTTGCACAGCACAAAGTTGATCCAAAAAAAAAGGAACAACAGCTGGTCACCCACAGGTGAGCTGCCATATTGCAGGGTGCAACACGACAGCTGCCACTTGTGGGTGGCCACCCGAGCTCCAGCTGCATCTCTGTGGCAGTGTACCCCCATAACCAATCGCAGGCATCTGTTCAGAAAATCACATCCAATATCTCTGGTGGTCCAGTGGACTGCTGTCAGCCCAGTTGCAGGCTTAAGTATAAATAAAATCAATTTCTATATCCCTGGTGGTCCAGTGGACCGCTGTCAGTCCAATCGTGGGCTTAGGTAAAATGAAAGAAATTCCAATATCCCTGGTGGTCCAGTGGACCACTCGCAGCCTGATCACAGGCTTAGGTGAAAAGAAAGAAATTCCAATATCCCTGGTGGTCCAGTGGACCGCTGTCAGCCTGATCGCGGGCTTAGGTAAAAAGAGAGAAATTCCAATATCCCTGGTGGTCCAGTGGACTGCTGTCAGTCTGATCATGGGCTTAGATAAAAAGAAAGAAATTCCAATAACCCTGGTGGCCTAGTGGACCGCTGTCAGCCCGATCATGGGAATTCATATAACAATATTACGTCCAATATCCCTGGTGGTCCAGTGGACCCCCTTCCCCACCTGCCCACTGATGGCCCCATTTGTGCCTTGCATACATTATGGCCCCATTTGCATGTGCACTTTTAAATATCATGGTTGCTATGCATAGCACAATGGAACTTGTGCTAGCGCATCCCCCTGCTCTACTTTGGCCACTTGCTCTGATGCAGTGTCACTGTGCCATTCACACTGCGGGTGGCCAGGGTGCGATATTCAACGATGCTGCGCCATGGCACAGCTCCATTGAATATCGCCCAGTCAATGCCCCTGTGCAGCCAAGTTGCGCTGAGCCCAGGCTTGTGCCACAGCCTGGCGCAATTTGAATATCTGGGCCAGTGAGTCTTTATAGCAATAGAAACATAGAAACATAGAAACATAGAATTTGACAGCAGATAAGGACCGCTTGGCCCACCTAGTCTGCCCATTTTCCTACCTAACAGATAAGCTGCAGATCCTAGTTAACCAACAGCTTACTTCCTCTTACCCGCCCCTAGGACTGCCTTATGCCTGTCCCATGCATTCTTGAAGTCCACCACTGTTCTTGACTCCACGACCTCCTCAGGGAGGCTGTTCCATGCATCCACAACCCTCTCAGTGAAAAAATACTTCCTCACATTACCCCTGAGCTGTCCCCCCTCTATCTTCAAATTGTGCCCCCTTGTTCTTGCACATCTCTTTTTCTGGAAGATGCTACCCTCTTGGACTTTGTTAATTCCCTTGAGGTACTTGAAAGTTTCTATCATGTCCCCTCTCTCCCTTCTTTCCTCAAGAGTATACATATTAAGCTCCTTTAGTCTTTCTTCGGATGTCTTCTGGTGCAGACCCTGCACCATTTTGGTTGCCCTCCTCTGGACAGCCTCCACTCTGTCTATGTCTTTGGTGAGATGGGGTCTCCAGAACTGTACACAGTACTCCAGATGGGGTCTCACCAACTGTCTGTACAGAGGGATAACAACTTCCTGTTTTCTACTATTGATGCCTCTTCCTATGCATCCCAGTATCCTCAGCCTTCCTTACTGCCTTCTCACATTGCTTGCCCACCTTTAGGTCATCTGATATAATTACCCCCAGGTCCCTTTCCATTTTTACTGTTGTCAGTATCTCACCCCCCATTGTGTACACTTTCCCTGGGTTATTGTTTCCCAGGTGCATTATCTTGCACTTCTTTGCATTGAATCTGAGCTGCTATACATTTGACCATTCCTCCAACCTTGCCAAGTCCCTTCTCATCCTTTCCACTCCATCCTGTGTATCAACCCTGTTGCAGATCTTTGTGTCATCTGCAAAGAGACATACTTTTCCTTCCAGTTCCTCTGCAATGTCACTTATAAAGACATTAAAAGGACTGGTCCCAGTACAAACCCTGTGGTACCCACTAGTAACCCTCCTTTCTTCACTGTGTACTCCATTTACTACTACCCTTTGCGTCCTGTTGTCTAGCCAATTTTTATCCAGGCTACCACCTTGGGACCCATTCCAAGGCTGTCTATCTTGTGTATTAATCTTTGTGGGGACTGTATCAAATGCCTTGCTAAAATCTAGGTAGGCCATGTCCACAGCCCCTCCTGATCTACTACTTTGGTCAGCCAGTCAAAGAAATCTATTAGATTCGTCTGACACGACCTTCCCATCATGAATCCATGCTGCCTTGGGTCCTGCCCCACTGGCCTCAAGGTACTCAACAATTCTTTCCTTCAGAAGTGATTCCATCATTTTCCTACCACTGAGGTCAAACTAACTGGTCTGTAGTTTCCTGCCTCTGTCCTGCTCCCACTTTTGTGAAGAGGAATTACTTCTGCCCTCCTCCAGTCCTTGGGTACCACCCCATCCTCCCATGATTTGTTAAACAGAGTAGTCAGCGATGTCACTAGTTCTACCTTTAGTTCTTTTAGAATTCTTGGGTGAATCCCATCAGGCCCCATTGCTTTGTCCACCTTCAATTTTATTAGTTCATTCAGAACCCTTTCTTCTGTAAATGGACTGGTATCGACCCCCGTCTTCAGAGTGTTTCTCTTGTTTGGTTTAGGTAACTCCCCCTCCTCTTCCTTTGTGAATACTGAGCAGAAATATTCATTCAGTAACCCTGCTTTTTCACTGTCACCCTCTACCCACATTCCCTCTCCTTTATTAAGCTTCAGTATCCCTCCTTTGGTCTTTCTTCACTCCCTAATGTACCTATAAAAGGTCTTATCCCCCTTCTTAACAGAATTGGCTATCCTTTCTTCGGTTTGAGCCTTTGCTATTCTGACTACCTTCCCAGCCTCTTTCTGCTTTAACTGATAAAGTTCTCTGTCCTGCTCCTTCTGTGTCTCCTTATATTTCCTGAATGCTGCCCTTTTCTCCTTAACTTTCTCTGCCACCTCTTTTGTGAACCATAGCGTTTTTTTCCTTCGTTGTGTTTTATTGATTTTTTTTTACGCAAAGGCTTGTTGCCTCTGTGATGGCTGTTTTGATCACTTCCCATTGTTCCTCCACCCCTCCTTCTTGCCTGTTTGCTAGTGTTTTCTGAGGCACTCTCTCATTTTCCCAAAGTCAGCCCTCCTAAGTCTAGTACTCTTGCTTTCAGTATGGCGGATTGTATGGCTGTGTTTATCGTGAACCACACTGTTTGGTGGTCACTTGTTCCCAGATGGCTACCCACTTCTAAATCTGAGATTCTTTCTCCATCCCCATCCCCATTTGAAAGTACCAGGTCTAAGATTGCTCCTCCAGTCGGTTCCAATACTAGCTGTCTGAGACATGCCCCTGTAGGAGCATCAAGAATGACCCTGCTCTTGGATGTGCCTGCAGCAAAGGTGCTCCAGTTAACATCTGGCATATTCAGGTCCCCCATCAACAATATCTCCCCTTTTTCTGCCATTCTAAGAAAGCCTTCTATCATTTCCTTGTCCATTCCCTCCCCTGAGATGGGGTCTGTATACAACCCCCATGCGGATTGTGGTGCCATTTCCTGTCTCCAGGGTGACCCAAAGTGCCTCATCTGCTCCCTGTTTACTCTTTAGTTCTGTTGCTTTGATCCCTTCCTTTACTTAGAGAGCTACTCCTCCTCCTCTTTTACCCTCCCTGTCCCTCCTGTAGATTGTGTATCCTGGTATGTTGACATCCCAGTCATGGTTCTCTGTGTACCATGTTTCTGTGACTGCCACAATATCCAGGCAACCCTCTTCCATCAAGGCCACTAGTTCAGGAGCTTGTTACACAGACTACGGGCATTGGTACTCATCACCTCCACTTTTGATAGCCTTACCCCTTTAGCCCCATTTCTGTCCTTACTGCCTTTGCCTTGTTTTACATTTAAATCTGTTCTGCTCCCTAATAACTTCTGTACCCTGGCATTTACTTCACTAATCACCATGTTTTGTGGGAGGAGGCTCAGATTTCCCAGCTCCTTTTCAGTGCCTCCCCCCTTGGCTAGTTTAAATGCTTGCCAATGAAGCATTTAAACCTCTCACCTAGGATCCTGGTTCCCCCCTGGACAGATGCAGACCATCGCACCAGTATAGGTCTGCATTCCTCCAGGTGGCTCCCCAGTCCCCAATGAAGCCAAAACCCTGAGCTCCACACCAGTTTTTCAACCACTCATTGAATTCCCTGGTGAGAAGTGCCCTAGCATCTCCCTTGCCATGGACAGGCAGCACCTCCGAGAAGGTTACCGTATGTGCTACTTGTCTAAGGCCCCTTCCCAACTCTACAAACTCCTCTTGCACTGCTCTGATCCCATTCCTAGCCAGGTCATTTGTCCCCAGGTGGACAATGACATCCAGCTCCCTCCCTCGTGCAGCTTCTCCCACGATCCTGAGGATTCGCTTCCTGTCCCTCCAAGCCGTGGCGCCAGGAAGGCACCTTACCTCCCTCTCCCCATCATCCCCATTTCTACCCCCCTAATGATTGAGTCCCCCACCAGGAGTTGTTTCCTTCCCCTGTGGGGTCCCATGCCACCCTCCTTTGGGTCTCCTTTGTGAAGGTCCCCAGCATCCTCCATGGTCTCCACTACAGGTGCCTCCATAGAGGAACCACTATCCACCAGAAGAGTGAATGATTGTGAGAGAGGTACAGCTGGAGGATGCAACTCTGTTCCACCACCCTCTCCCTCCTTGAGCCCACCCTGGTCCAGCCACTCCTTTTCTTGGCAACCTCTGTGGTAGTGGCATTGGCCTGGTGGTCCCTGGGTGGGGAGGAGGTTTCCAATCCTAGCCAGGTCAGCCTGGAGGCAGGCAACCTCCTCTCTCAGACCAGAGAGGTGCAAGCAAATAGGGCAGCATCGCAGCCTCCAGAATGTCTCCCGGAACACTGCCGCCCCACAGCCATTGCACTGCACCACTCCTATCATGTCTTATTTTGTGTCCCCTGTACTGTTTGTCTGGATGCTTACTCTCTCCTCTCCTTACAACTCTCACCCTTTCTGTTCTGGGATAGCAACTTCCTATCTTCTTCAGTAGTCTCCTTCTTTCTTGCTCAGTATCACACTACCAGCAGCTAGGGGAGAGTGAGCTACTTTCTACTTCAGGGTTGACAAAACCAATGTTTCTCTATGATCCTTTCCTTCCTACTACCAAACAGGAAGTTCCTGTTGACAGTTAAATCCAGTGGCTATAAAAGTAGAACTGGCTTTGGGTGGGTGGGATGGAGGCAATTTCTAAGAAAAAAGGCTAGCAACAGGAAGTTGTAATTTGACTCACCTGCTTTTATAGTGTCTAAACCACACCCCCAGGTAAGCTCTCTTTCCTCCTACTGCTTTAGCAAAGTCACCTGATACAGTACCTTACCCTGCACAGAACACACACTGCCTTTCTTTCTTTCTTTTCTTTTTTTAACCCTAAATAAGACCCCTTCTACTTCTAATAAAGTTATCTGTCTACTTAATCTTAGCTGACACTGACTCCTACTGAGATATAAGTTTTAAATTAAGAAGCTTCTTTTAGTTAGCTGCTTTCTGCTCTACAAGCAAGGCTAGCAACAAATAAAGATGAATTGACACAATGGCATTGTCCCCCCATCCCTCCCACTCCCTTTCCTACCCCTTCCCCCTCCCCAGTCCAATTATTAATGGATTATAATAATCATTGATAACATCAAGATTCCAGCTTATAGGGAATACAAGGCATGAAAGGGGGCCCAGATTTTCTTGTACTTGGACAATCTGTTAGAGACTTGCAATAATTTTTTCAGTTCTGAGATTTGACAGTAACTCGTTTAGCCATTCTGTTTATGTTATCACTACGTCATCTTTCCAGTGCTTTAAAACAAGTTTTTTGAGAGACATAAAAATCATTGACATATAGTATTTCTGGTTCCGTACATCTATTTGCGAGTAATCCCCTAGTATGCAAATTTCAGGTTTGAAATACTCTGAAAGCTCCAACAATGGGTCTACTTTGGCTTGTATTGTGGTCCATAAAGGAGCTATTTTGGGACAATCCCAGAAAATATGAAAATGGTTACCTTCATCTAAGGAACATCAGGAGCACTGATTGGAAGAGATTAAGCCCCGCTTAGCCAGTTTTTGGGGGAATAATACAAGTTGTGCAGAATATGAAATTGCATAAGGCATAGCCTGTCTTGTGTTACATACCTATGACAACCCATCCTAGGGTAGGCCATGATATTTTATATTGGGGGAACAGCTGAGACCAATATTCTGAAGGACTGAAACAACTTTCAAATCGCCAGTCAAACAAGGCTGAATATAATATGGATACCACACTATTTGAATTTGCTAGTGGTGTCAGCAGTTCTTGAAAATTATATTTTGGTTCGGGGGGGACTTTTTCCAACACTTTAATAATGAGATGTCGCAGTGGGAGAACCTTGAAGTAAAAGCTTCTTGGAATCTCAAATTTGGTGAAAATTTCCTTAGCCAATAACCAGGTATCATTCTTAGCCACCAATTGGGATATTCCACCTTCCCCCAACTGTGGTAACCAATTCAGTGCTAACCTCTTGTTAATGAGGAAAGCTGGATTGTGCCATACCGATTGGGAGGGATCTATATAGTGTTTGTATTTTAAGAACGAGCATAACTGGGAATGAACCCACAATGAAACTGCAATCGGTGTTGATTTAAGATTTTTTGGCAACCATGCCAATTTTAGTCTTAATAATGTGGATGGATCCAGGTTACACAAGCCCATCACAGCTAGCTCTATATTCAGCCATGGAGGGGAGAGTTCTGGGGGGCTCATAGACAACCATCGTAAGTATTTAGAGGCATGACTGGCCCAATAATACAGTTGTAGATGGGGTAGGCATAAACCGCCTTTAAGTTTAGGGGCAGCTAACTTGTAATTAGACAATTTCGGGTGTTTCCTGCCCATATAAACCTAGTGAAAAGCGTATGTATCCGAATGAATCATTTTCTCAGTATGAATGTGTTGAGCATGCTCAAAGGGCAGAATAAATGAGGCAATATATTCATTTTAATTAGGTTTATCCTTCTCCATAATGAAATTGGGAGTTTCACCCATCGATCTGGATCACACTTGATTGTTTGTAACAGGGATTCTAGATTTTTCTTCATGGTAAGGGCTGGGCTTCTGGTAAGCTCTATTCCTAGGCATTTAAGAGAGTCCCATGACCAAGAAAGCCCCAAGGAACTAATCGAACTCTTGAGTACCTTATGATTGAGGGGAAAGATTATAGATTTGTCTACATTTAATCTGTAATTTGCTATACTCTTCTATGGTTCTCAACATGACCAGGATCGATGTCTCCAGGTAAGAGACTTGTAACAGAAGGTCATCCGCATACACAAACACTTTTATCTCAAGATCTTGGATCATAATGCCCTGTATCTCTTGACATCCCACCAATCTACGGACTAGAAGTTCAAGATATAAAATGAATAGTAAGGGAGAAAGTGGGCATCCCTATCTAGTACCAGAATATAGGGGGAATGATTCAGAAATCCTTCCATTGCAAGATAATCTGGCCAACAGGGAATCATAAAGCGCAAGTATCCAGTTCTGGAATTCCGGAGGGAAACCAAATATTTCCAGTGTATGGAGTAAAAACTGCCAATTTACCCTGTCGAACACTTTCTCAGCGTCCACAGACACCAGAGCTGCTGATACAGGGAAGTCTCTGGACTCTGAGAAGATGTGAGCAAGTGTCAGAAGATGATCTGCTGAAGATCTGCCCTTCATAAATCCCACCTGTTAAGGACCTATTAGGTCAGGGAGTACTAGACCAACCCTATCTCCTAATAATTTGGTTAAAATGTTGACGTCCTGGTTAAGAAGCAAGATGGATCTATAAATGTTAACTCTATCTAGGGCTTTATTTGGTTTCAGCAAGAGGACAATGAGGGTTTCAAATAGGGTGTGGTCAACAGTCATACCGGAGAGGATAAACTGGTATAATGGAAGAAGAAGCGGTATGATCTTTTCTTTAAATGTCTTGTAAAAATCAACAGAAAAGCCATCCGGCCCCGGAGTTTTGTCAGTTGGAAGATTCTGAATTACTTCGGCAATTTCTAAGTCAGAAATAGGTTTAATTAATGCTAGTCTATGAGCCTCCAAGAGAGTGGGTAGATGGGTATCCTTTAAATATGAAAGTACTGCCAGAGGATCCGGGGGATCTTTCATTGGCCTGTACAGTTGCTCATAGTAAGTGGTGAACTCTTGTAATATTTCTATTGGAGTTGTTTTCAAGGAGTCATCTTTCAGGGATCTAATAGGGGGAATAAATCGGGGTGATTCCTGTTGTTTTATACGTAGAGCTAACAGTTTCCCCGCTTTTTCTCCATGGTCTGTATAGGATGCCTTGGTGCGAAGAATCGCATATTCTGCCTCTTCTCTAAACAGATCCAAATAAGAATGTTTTAAAATAGTAAATTTCTGTTTGATTTTTTCTGAGGAATGTGGGTTTAGATCTTTCTCTATGACACAAATTTGAGACAATAAATTCTTTAACTTTAGGGCATGGGCCTTTTTCCTCCTGGAGGCAAGTCCTATTAATATACCTCTGAGATGTGCTTTCAAAGAGCACCAGATAATATTGGGCCTACTATCAGAAGTAATATTAGTGGTAGAGAATAACTCAAAATGTTCATTGATATCTTCTACAACTCTGTTATCTTCAAGCATTTCATCATTTATTTTCCAGCGAGAGTTTTGTTTGGGCAGGAAATCTAGAGAAATTTGACTTGTTACTATTGAGTGGTCAGATGGAGGGCTGGGGGGGGATTGAGGAGTCAATGACTCCAGAAATAAGTGATTGGGAGAGTAGAATGTAATCAATACGAGATGACGTCCCATGAACCTATGAGGTGAACGTATACTCTCTCTCTCAGTGGGGTTAATAACCCTCCACATATCACACAGGCCCAATTGATCTAATAAATCTCTGAATGCCCTTTGAGCAGGTGAGAGTCCCCTTTTTATCATACCCGACCTGTCCATGAATACATCAGAAACCAAATTAAGGTCTCCTCCCAGTATCATTGGAGTTGGTAGAAAAGGTAAAATGGTTCTAATGAGTCACATAAAGTAACCAGGATCATCCGCATTCAGACCATATAAACTGCCCAACAAGAGATCCATAGTATGAATAGAGCCTTTAACTAAGATATACCTGCCCCATGGGTTTTAATAATTTGTGATGCTGTGAATGGTACCCTTTTATCATCCAAGATCATGACCCCACAGCTACTAGTAGTTCCTTGAGCCTCAAACACTGTCCCTCTTGCTGCTGTCTCATCGACAATGCTTCTGAATCCAACAAGTGGGATTCTTGGAGAAATGTTATCTGCGATTGCAAAATATTTTGGTGTTTTAAAACTTTATATTGTTTTATCTTTTTCCTGACCCCTTTCACATTCCAGGAAGAAAAAGTTATATCGTTAACCATGATCTTGTATACTGATTATAATGTACTGTGAAGAAAAAAATAAGTAATCTTTTTGACATCAGTAAATTTCTTAGGACTGCATACTGTACACCCCTCTCCCTCCCCAATTCCCCTGTTTACACATTTATATTGTTTAACACTCTCCCAGGACAGTTTTCTTCCCTTTTCCCACCAGCCCATCCCCTCCCACTATTATATGCTTCGCTTAGCAGAGTTCCTTATTCCTTCTCCACCCCTCCAGGCTCCCTTAAATATTTTGTTGACCTAAATAACCACTATCACTAACTATAACGTATGCCACCTACCTACATATTTTGACCTATACAATTTGGTAAGCTCCATAATTATAAAGGAGTTAAACCTTTTTCCTTAGGTTAAGCAGCCAGGGATTCGATATATAGCCCTTTCCTGGGAAATTATAATCTAGGCTGCCTGAAACCTGCCCTGTAACTAAGGGGATAGGCTGCTCAACAGACACTGTATATTTAAGCCTGAGTGCTCATTATAACTAACCTCCCTAAAACGAGATCCCAAAGAGCTACTGAAAACACCCCCATGAGAAAACTACCCCTATCAGTTGGTGCTCACACACAACAATTGCAGGGAAAAATGGAGGGGGACCATGAAGAGATTACCCAAAAAACCCAACCTAATGTCTACATTTTTTTATTTGAGAAAAATTCTAAACGAGAATTAGTAAGAGCCATTACCTCTACAGTCCAGTCTTATAACTATACTAGTCTATCTAGATGGCCACCAGAGATAAGATTTCAACAGTAGAGCTTAAACTATCATATTATTTCCCCTAACTATCCTAAATTGTAAGCTAAATCATAAGGAGGATCTGTTAAAACATAAATTGTTTCCACTATATCATACTAGTCTATCTAAATGGCCACAGGAGAAAAAAATTTCAACAGTAGAGCTTAAACTACTCTACTATAATTTTTAATCTTGGAAGCCATGCCTCTTAATTCCTCCTGGAAAGGCCTGAATTCTACCAGAAACCCAGCCAACATAAGTGGCTCCTGATCTAACTTTGGTTGGCTTAGGGTCCAGGACATGCTGGTAGTGGCAGTCCGATGCTTTTTGGGGGCCTTTTCAGGCGTAACTGGTGGAGGTTTTTTCATTTCTGTATCCATCCTGGGTCTTGATTATACTTGTTTCAATTCTCAAGTCGTACCAGAGATTTTCAGATGCCTTTTGGATGAGTATGATGGTTTTTAGATCTTTATGAACTGTAACAGATAATTAAATCTGGAGCGAGAGCCTGGAGAGAAATGGAGGAGCTGCCTTTAAGTACGCTACATAGCCAGAAGTCATGGAGTACTCTTCTTAACTACAATATTTCAGATGCACAGTGGAGTAATTCTTGGTGTCTTGCATATAATACTTTTAAAGATGCCCGTAGTTCTTTAATATAAACTAAAATCCTACATCTTTGGTATAGAACCCCCTCTGTGCTTCAACGAATGGGCCTATTAAATAATAATAACTGCTGGCACTGTAATTTGGCCAATGAGGATCTATTGCATATCTTGTGGTCATGTGTTCCCATTAATAAGCTCTGGCAAAATGTCTATTTACTTGCCTCCAGAGTAACAGGACAAAAACTACCTTCTAACCCCAAGCTATTCCTTCTAGGCATCCTTATCCACAATAGATCTCTCTCCTCTCACATGCACATTTTAGATGGCTAAGCATACTTTCCCTTCTGGTCAAACATCTGATTCTTATGAAATGGAAATCAACTCTGGTGCCTTCTCTTTCAGATGTTCTTTAAAACCTTTCTCAGTATGCCTCCCTAGACCGATTATCTCATGTTACTCTTAACCGACTCACTGTATATGACACATGTTGGCAGGATTTCTTCAAGTACATCAAATCTAGTTCTTCTAGACCCTAATTCTTAGAGATATTTCACCCTCTTCTTATTTTGCTCTCAGATTAGGTTTTCCCAAAACTTTTGCGCACAGATATCTCTTCTTTTTTTCCTCTCTCCTTCCCTTCTTCCTTGCTTTTTTCTCCTCTTTCTTTCCTTGCACACTTTCTCTTATCTTTACCTCTCCATTACTGAACATTGTTCATACTACTACATTTATCACTTTTTGTAATTTACTGAATGCCTTGCCATAGCCTACCCTAGTATTTATTGTGTACATGGTTGCCATTTTTGATTCTATAATACCCTATTGATTGTAGCCCTTCTGCTTTCCATTTATAACCTATGTTTGTGTTTTATTATCAATATGTGTATACAAGGCTTTTTCAATATGTTTACCCTAAATACTGTGTTTAAGTGATATTTTATACCATATATGGAGGACAGTCTTCTATTGTATAAGACGTGTGTTTTTTTTATATACTCATATTTCAATAAAAAGATAAAATGAAAAAAATAAAAGTAGATGAATAACATGATTTTACAGGGTTGCACAACAAAGTAACGTCTATAAGTGTTGGGGATTTTCCTTGGTTTCTGACTTTTGGAGCTGTGCAGTTTCTCATGTAACTGACTGCATCTTCAATTGATAAAACTATTACCTTTTCTAATAGCAGAACAAATAGATTTAATACATCTTTGTGGTTGTTTACTTTTTATCCTTTAAAATGTTAAAAGTAAATCTCTTACAGATATAATTTTTTAATCTTTTATGACAGTAGTACCAAATAGTCTAGTTTAATAGTAACATATATTATATATATGGTATTATAGTAATTTATGTTCTGAATGTACTCTACATCCATCAGGCATGCTCCCCTACCCCCAAAATACACACACTTTCCTAAAACAGGATCTAAGAAGGTTTAGTAAACAAAGCTTTTGGTTTGTAAACTAGGCAGCGAGAAGGCAAGCAGGCAAGTAGATGCAGTGCAGCAGTAGTGGTGGAAGAAAAACAAAGTTTACGGCATGCCAAGCCAATAGCAGCAGCAGCAGCTCGGGTAGGACTTCACTTACCAAACAACGGGGGGGGGACAAAGAGAGGTGGAAGCACCTCCTGCTGCCAATATGTACCAGCAGCTGTCTTTTAATAAGCCAGGACTCTCAATCACCAGTATACATCTGTACATTTCTGATGCCCCTTCCCCCAAGAAGATATCTCGATGCCTCATAGTACAGGAAAGGAAAATGGGGCCAGCCATCTGCACAGGTGTGGTCTATAGACCACCAGCCCATGAGGAAGAAACAGATAGGGAGCTGATGCTAGCCATCCAAAGGATGGCAGACAAGGGTGAGGTAGTACTGGTTGGAGACTTCAATATTCTGGACATGGACTGAAGCATCCCAGCAGCGGCATCAACTAGGAGCAGATTTATCCTGGACTCTCTTCAGGGTGCATTCCTCAAGCAACTGGTCATGGAACCAACTCAGCAGAAGGCAATACTGGACCTTGTGCTCACAAACAGGGACAGTGTGATGGGGGTAACAGTGGGGAAGCACCTGGGGAACAGTGACCACCAGTCATTGTGGTTTGAAATCACAGAAAGAGCAGAACCATACCACACAAAAACACATATCCTGGATTTTAGGGGGGCAGACTTTGGGAAAATGGGGAGATACTTGAAAGAGGCATTAAGGGGAATGGGGCAGGAATCAGGGATTGAGGAATAGTGGGCAGTATTTAAATTGGGGATTACAATGGCAACAGAATTATGCATTAAGCAGGTTAGCAAGAGGAAAAGGAAGAGGAGACCATTATGGTTTTCCAAAGAGGTAGCAAAGAAAGTGAAAGCCAAAAAGATTGCATTCAGGCAATACAAAAAGACACAGGCAGAAGAGGATAGGGAGAAGTACCAGGAGAAGCAAAGGGAGGCAGGGAGGTCAGTAAAGGAAGCCAAAGCTCAGACAGAAGGAACACACTGCAAAATCAGTGGGTAGAGGACAAAACCTTTTACAGGTACATAAGTGAAAAAAGAAAGGCAAAGGGAGGGACAGTGAGACTGAAGGGGGGAGGATGGGGGACGCGTGGAGGATGACAACAGTAAAGCTGACATATTGAACAGGTATTTCTGCTCAGTCTTTACTGAGGAAGAGGAGGGTAATGGGTCTGAAGGGAGTACAAGGGGTGAGAATGGTGCAGAAATGGACACAAGTCCCTTTGCATGAGAAAGGGTCCTGAATAAGAGTTGACAAAGCAATGGGGCCAGATGGGGTGCACCCCAGGGTCCTTAAAGAACTAAAACAGGTGGTGGCTGAACCTCTGGCTATCCTGTTTAGCCAATCACTGGAAACAGGGGAGGTACCCAAAGACTAGAGGAGAGCAGATGTAGTCCCCTTATACAAAAGTGGGAACAAAGAGGAAGCGGGGAACTACAGACCAGTCAGCCTCAGCTCGGTAGTGGGGAAGATCATGGAAGCACTATTGAAGGAGAGATTGGTGGAACATCTGGTTGTCAGTGGACTACAGGACCCAAGGCAGCATGGTTTCACCAGGGGGAGGTCATGTCAGACCAACCTCATTGAATTTTTTGACTGGGTGACTAGGGAGGTGGATCAGGGCAGGGCAGTGGACATGGCCTATCTGGACTTCAGCAAGGCCTTTGACACTGTGCCACACAGAAGACTATTACACAAACTGGGGAATATGGTGTGGGCAGGACAGTAGTGTGGTGGGTAGGTAACTGGCTGGGCGGCAGGACACAGAGGGTGGTGGTAAATGGCTGTCACTCCACAGAGGAAGAGTGACCAGTGGGGTACCACAGGGATCAGTGCTGGGACTGGTCCTATTCAACATCTTCATCAGTGACATTCTTGGGACCTAGAAGGCAGAGTTTCACTGTTCACTGATGACACAAAGCTCTGTAACAGAGTAGACACACCAGAGGGTGTAGACAGAATGAGAAGGACCTGCAGAAATTTGAAGAATGGTCAGGGTTTTGGCAGTTGAAATTCAATGCAAAAAAGTGCAAGATAATGCATGTGGGCACAAAAACCCTGGCATAATATATCAGTTGGGGGTGAGGATATAACATGCACCAAGCAGGAAAGGAATCTTGGGGTTATCATCTCTGATGACCTCAAGGTAGGGAAACAGTGTGACAAGGCAGCAGGTAAAGCAAATAGGATGCTGGGATGCATAGGCAGGGCATCACCAGCAGGAAAAGGAGGTCATAATTCTACTATACAAGACACTAGTGAAGCCCCACCTGGAGTACAGTGTACAGTTCTGGAGACCTACCTACGTAAGGACATAGACAGGGTAGAGAAGGTTCAGAGGAGGGCAACTAAGATGGTACACGGATTGCATCACAAGTCCTATGAGGACAGGTTAAAGGAATTGAATATGTACTCCCTGGAGGAGATGAGGGAGAGAGGGGATATGATAGAGACATACAAGTATCTTACAGGGAGGAACAGGGTGCAGGAATACACTATTTTAAGTGAAAAAGATGTTCCAGGACTAGAGGGCATGGGATGAAGTTGGAGGGAGGACGATTCAGAGGAAACGTGAGGAAGAATTTCTTCACAGAACGGGTGGTGGACAAGTGGAACACCCTGCCAGAGGAAGTGGTGGGGGATGAAACAATCATGGGATTTAAGAATGCATGGGATAGACATAAAGGAATTCTGGAGGTCAGGGGTAAGGGGCAACAGACTTCTAGGAAAACATAAACTGAACTTACAAGCTCAAATGGGCAGACTGGGTGGGCCATAGGCCCTTATCTGCCAATATTGTCTATGTATGTATGTATCTATGTAGTATGGAGTTGAGATCTGCCCCACCCCCACAGTGAGAACAAGGCAAGTGCTGTCTTTAGAGTTGCAGTCATCACCAACAGAGAGTGAGATCCCAGATATTTCCATTGTAGTCCTGCCAGTAATATTACAGTTGCTACTTTTGAACTGTGTAGGATGCATTGGGTTGGGGACACAAACCAACTGAAAACTGTTTTTACACCATTGAGGGATACCTGCCAAATAAACAGTAAGTGCATGTGTTTTTTATTAGTTATTCTTCATACAGTATTACATAAAGTGTTGCATTTGTGTGAGACACTTTTCTCGCTCTGAACCCTTAATTACATCGCTGAAAAGAGTGTAATAAGCTACTTAGTGATTTATGTTCTGAATGTACTTAACAGCCAATCAGGTGTCCCTCCCCAACACACACACTCACAAACACACACACACACACACACTTAATAAGCATGAATTAATAATAATGCTGTGTATGCCTTATTTGTAGTGCTTTCCTATCCCCTCAACTACTCGTAGTACAGTTAGATTCCCTTGGTAAGCATAAATTAGTCCAGGCTTACCTTGTCAGCCTTTATCATCCAGTCCATTGTCTCCATTGGTAGGCTGTCTGTAGGTTCACTACTCTCTGGGAGAAGCAATTTCTTCTAAAGTTATCCTTAAAGTTACCAGCTCTTAGCATCAAGACATGTCTCCATGTCCTGCAGGAGCACCTCACTTCCAAAGTGAGCCTTCTTCTCATCACCATTGGACAGGATCGCCCAGTCCTTTTTGTTATTTAAACAGACCTGCTCCCTCCCATGTGGCATGTATTAAAGGACTCAAGGACACCACTTTTCAATGGTGTCAACCCGCAGACACAAGCAGATCAAAAGGAAAAAACAGGCATTGAGGGGATAGTGCATTATGTTACTGCAAACTATTTTTGGGGGGAAGGTGCAATCCTGAATTATTTTATCTTTCACTGTTAGTAACAGATCATCTGAACATCCATCCTGTATAGAATAAAACATCTGGAATTATAGTACTTCATACACACGTGTGTACCTGCTCTTGTATCACAGCAACTACTTCTTAAACTACAAGTAAAAAAAAAATTTACATATACATTTCACAAAGCTAAATGTTGCCTAAGAATTTTGTAGTTTAACCCATACAGACCAGCTTCTTCTAACAAATCTGTAGCCTAAATTCATATTTGAATTTTGAAAAGTAGTATCAATAACACTTTTCTGTGTACGTGTATAACTTGCATTGCTTTATTCCTTCCCAGACAGATAATTTTTCTCACTGCTTGCATTAGCCAAGTATATGGAAAGTTGAAAAACATGTTAGTGGAAACATGCTTTGGTTTGGAAAGAAAGAAAGAAAGAGAGAGAGAGAGAGAGAGAGAGAGAGAGGAGGGAGGGAGGGAGGGAGGGAGGGAGGGAGGGAGAGAGAGAGAGAGAGAGAGAGAGAGAGAGAGAGAGAGAGAGAGAGAGAGAAAGGTAGGTTTCTGAACTCAGACTGAGTCTGGCAATTGCATTATCCCAGTCTGTAAAGTTCAACAAAAGGTTTATGTTTATCTGACTGGCATACAAAGCAATTAACATGGCAATCTTAACCTGTACTTCACATATCTGGTTGCGTCCTATCCTCATCTGGTCAGTCCAACCCTGTTTGATTGCTACAAAAAACAGGACAAACGGTAAATTGCCTGGCCTGATACTCAAAGGACATTTATTTTTTAGTTCAAAAGCCATATAAGGTAAAGTCAAAATGTAAAAAAAAAAAAACTCTGGTCAGAGCCACTACGACTGCTAATATAGTCCCTTGATAAGGACTGTTTCATATATTTTTTTCCAGTATCGGCAGTCAGCACCTTTCAAGTTTCGAAATGCTGACATCACTTACACCTCTACATGCAGAGTCAGTGATGTTAGAATACAAAACTTGATACACGATGACTCCTGATACTGATACTGTGAAATGGTCCTTGTCAAGTGACTGTATTAGCAGCCATAGTGGCTGTGACCAGAATATGTTCAGTCAGGGATAACCTGATGTTATATAACTAATAGATTTATATGCTTGAGTGATGACCATGTCTTAAAAGACATCGTGCATTTTCTTTTGTTGTTCTTTTTATATGTATTTTTGTTTATTTTCTGTATTTTGATATACTTTATATTTAATTTTCCTTTTGAATGCATTGACATGAGGAATTTATTTTTGTGAATTTTGTAATTTTGGATTATATATATTGTTTTGCATTTCATATGAACATACGAAATGCCAGCAGAAACATGCCACGTGGTCTATCTAGTCTGCTCGATTGTGCAGCTAGCCCCTCGACTTGCAGCTGCCCCACCCTTCCCTCCCTCCCTCCCTCTTCACAGTCATTCCCCCCAACACTCTGTCCCATCCCCTCTTGAAGCAGCTCACTGTCCTACAGGAAACCACCTCCTTAGCTAGAGTGTTCCACTTGTCTACCACCCTGTCTGTGAAATACTATCTCCTGATTTCCCTCTTGAAATTTCCCCCCTCCAACCTCATGTGATGCCCTCTAGTATCCCTCCCTCTTCTGATCCAGAGTAGCTCCCCTGTATTAGCCTTGTTTATTCCCTTCAGGTAATTAAAGATCTCCAATTGTTTAACCAGGAGTAGCACACTAAGCTGAAAGCTTGTTTACAGGTGCAACCTGGGAGCACAGGGAAGTTCATTGACTTGCTCAGGGTCACACAGTATACAAGTGGGGTCTGTGGGATTCAAACACAGGTCTCCAGATTTGCAGCTCAGAGCCTTAAACCACTGTGCTATACTGCCTCTCGATCATATCTGCCCTATCTCTCCTCTCCTCCAGGGAATATATGTTAAGAATGTTCAGGCTTTCTTCATAGGATTTCCCCTCCAAACCCTGGATCATCTTAATTGCTCTGTGCTGTACCCCCTCCAACAGTCTGATGTCCTACTTCAGGAATGGGTGCCAGTACTGCATGCAGTATTCCAGATGTGGCCTGACCAGTGACCTGCACAAGGGAAGGATCACCTCACTACTTCTAGAGGAGATTCCCCTCACTATACAGCCCAGCATCTTGTTGGCTTTCACTGCTGCCTTCCTGCACTGAGTTGAGTTGTTCATATTCCCCATTATAGTTACACCCAGGTCCTTTTCCTCCTCTGTGCTCCCCAACTGTACCCCTCCTAGCTGATAGCTCCTCCTCTGGTTCTTAGCTCTGAAGTGCAGTACCTTGCACTTCTTGGCACTGAACCCCAGTTGCCATGTTACCAACCACTCCTGTTGTTTAGTCGGGTCTCCCTGCAGTCCCCTCCACCCCTCGATGTCATCCACCACAGCTCCTATCTTGGTATCATCTGTGAACAGACTGATCTTACTCTGGGTCCTGTGCAAGATACCTGCTATGAAGATCCCAAACAGCACTGGCCCCAGTATCGATCCCTGTGACACCCCTGCTTGTTACTGCTCTTGGTGATGAGAGTTTCCCCTCCACCACCACCACCACCACCCTTTGCTGCCTGCCTTTTAGACAGTTAGTGATCCATTTGACCATCTTATTATCCACCCCTACATATTCCAGCTTCTCCCCTAGCCTCCCATGTGCCACGGAATCGAAGGCCTCGCTGAAGTCCAAGTACAGGACATCCACTGCATGGCCCTTTTCCAGTTTCCTGGTCAACCAATCATAGCACTCAATCAGGTTTGTCTAGCAGGACCTGCATGAGACAAACTCATGTTGTTGCCTGTCCTGGAGACCGCTGTCCTCCAAAAATGTCACCAGCTTCTCTTTAAGGATTGTCTCCATTTCCTACAATTGATGTGAGGCTCACTGGTCTATAGTTACCTGGATCATCCTTTGGGCCACCTTTGTGAATGGGCACCAAATGGGTCAACCTCCAGTCCTGTGGTATGCATCCTGTGTCTAGAGAGGTATTGAACAGGTCAGCCAGTGGTCCACCAGACACTCTGCTAGTTCATTGAGTACCCTAAGGTGAATGCCATCGGGTCCTGGAACTTTGTTCACCTGCAGTGCCCTCAGCCCTCCAGTACTCTGCCCTCTGCAATTTCTCCATCTGTCACCCCTTCCCCCCACCCTGCCCACTCCACCACTCCCATGCAATATCGGTCCCCCTTCCATGAAAACAGAGCAGAAGTGCTCATTTAGTGCCTCTGACTGCTCCTCCCCTTTCAATAAAAAATATCCCTACTTTTTTTGAGAAGTACTATGGGATCTTTAATGTCCACCTGAACTACCATTATAATAGGCAGACAGGACCTCGGTTTAATGTCTCATCCAAAAGATGAGTATTAGGATCACTACAGTGGTTAAAAGATTTTCTGACTGATTCAACAAGAAAAGTCAGTGCACAATGTTGTCTCATGCTGATCTTGAACTATGGAAGTATTGTTTGGGGCAATGTGTTAACCAAAATTTTAACAAAATGTAAACTACCTTATAATTCAATTTGCAAGTTTGCTCTTAGAGCAAGAAAATTGGAACATCATTGTTCCTTATATAATAAATGCATTTGAATTTTGAAGAGTTGGGATGTTTACAATGTTGGAATTTTGCCCACATGCTTGTCCAGGAAGGAGCCATGGGTGTTATAAAAAAAAAAAAAGGTGTTGTAAGCACTAAAGGTGCAAAGGTAATGCTGAGATCTTATGATGCAATGTCCCTGTTCAGACTGCAGTTCAGGACCAGCATTAGAAAAAGGTCCAGGGTGCAGTTTGGAAAAAAACTGGAATGCTCGTCCAAGTGATATAAAAAACATTAAATCATCAGGGGCATTTAAGGCCTGCCTTCAACAATACCTGCACAGTACAATAAGGTGTAAATGTTTCTCATAAATTTCATAAATGCATTATGTAAGCAATAAGACACGATGGGGTGTGCATTAGACAGTTCTAACACATGGCCAGGGGCATAGTAAGGCATGCAGCCACAGGGTGAGTGTCTTCAGCCCCTGGCCGTGTGTTAGAACTGTCTAATGCACTCCCCCGGAGTGTCTTATTATGCTAATAAAATGGGACTTAGTATGTAGTATCCATGTAAAATACAATTTTTTATGTTAATTGAATAAAAAAATAAAATCTTTAATGCATTTAGTTGTAAAACAGTTTGTCCTCCAGAATACATTGCTGTATTTATTTTTTGTCTTTGGGAATTTTGCACAGCTGGTGTCACCATACTCAAATATTACTATCCTGGTGATAGTCACCTTCAACAAACACAATCTAATGACACCATTAAAAATTATTTAAATCAGTTTATTTTTTGCTTCTGTTTTGTTGTAAGTATATTCTGTTTCTATGAGGCATGCAGAAGTTTGAGTGAGCGGGCGGCTGACAGTAGAGAGTGTGCAAGTACATGACACAATCTACTGACCACCAACGGCAGCGCTTTTCAAGTCAAATTCAATTTCTGCTAGGTTTTATTTTTTAATTTTTTTTTAGCATAGTGGGCATCTCAGAGAGAGTGTGCCAGTGAAAACCTGAAGCACAAGTTAAAGCAGCATGGGGTTAGGGGCAAGCAGGCTGAAGTTAGAGCACGCAAGTCAGGAAACGGTATCTGGTAAGCAGATGAGCTGTATCCTGGCTGGTTATTTAGTTAGAAGATGAGATTAAAAGTGAGGAGGGGTGATACTTATTGATAATCTGAATGGCTTGGAAGAGGTTTAACTAGATGCTGATGTGAGATCTTTTCAAATTTCATAACATTCTTTAGAAATCCAAGTGGGCGGATGGAAAGCTGCCAGTACTGCAGGGAAGACACTGCCTGTTTTATTTTATTTATTTTAGTCTTTGGTAACCAGGTAAGGCCCACTAGGCACAAGTGCCTGTTTTCAGGGGCGACCTGGGAACACTGGGCAGTTAAGTGACTTGCTCAGAGTCACACAGTATGCAAGTGGAGGTTGTGAGAATCAAACTCAGGTCCGGTCTTCTGGATGTATCAAGCTCATTCACACCTTGTTCCTCTAACCTCTAGGCTATACTGCCATCCCAGTTTTAAGTACTATAGTGTACATTTAGAAAAAAATAGGAGGAGTTGTTTATTTGCCATGCAATCTCTGTTTCTGTGTTGAATTGCTAGTTGCTTCACAGGGCAGTTTGTGATGGCTGCTTGTTGGGGAATGAATAAACAAGAAAGCAAGGGGAATGCGGGAGCGGATGTGTTAAGGTCAGATTGTGTGCAGTAGAAAGCGATCAGTAGACAAAAAAATGTTATGTAGAAAATCTGCAGCATCTATTTCCCTATGTTGAGCAGCCATGCGTGTAACATTTGTCAAGTGGCTGTCCTTCCAGATGCGTCCTGCCCACAAGATTTTCTTACCAAGTAATGAGAATAAAATGGTATTTTCAAAATCAATGTACTAATGGCACATTGATATTTGTGTGCTGTGTCCGGTTCAAAAGCACTTGTTTTTACTTATGCATTAGACAGATCTAATGCACAGGTAATAGCCAATCAAGATGCAGGATTTTCTCTGCCCATTTTATAATATTCTTTATCATGACATCTGTATTGTACAGTAATCCATCTGACATGCAGAAAACAATGGTTGGGCAACCATGCACAACTAGCCTGTACTGCTACAAAGGGGTTCTGATTACATCAGACCTTGGGTGCAAAGCTTGAAAGTTACAATGTAATCAGAAGCCCAGGGTGGCAGCACAGGCTGGTTGGATATGTGTGGTTACCCAATCAGCATTTTTTATAGTGTATTTTGTTTTGTTTTAGAATTTTTTTTTTTTAATGAAAGTGTTATCGCAGAACTCTACTGCTGCAGTGAACATGCCAGCGGTTTCAGTTCATAGCTTGAACTGATTGCTGCTGCAGCAGCGAATGTGCCAATGGTTTCAGTTAAGTAACTTGAACTGACTGCTATGCGCGTGGTAGGGCTGTGTAAAACACCAGCTGCCATAAGGATTACTGAATAGCTGGAATGTTGTTGTACCACAGCAGAGTACAACAATGTTCCATGATCTTTGAACTGTGGCACAACATTTCAGCAAGGATGGACATACATGCTGAACAAGGGCACACTATACACTATAAGTCATTCTTCACATTTTCATCCAGTTTTGAATATACAATCTTTAGTTATGACTCTATTAGTTTGGGTCATGTTTTCTATGCTTTTGATTATGTTTCTTACAATGTGCATTGATACTTTTTTTTTTATTTTTCCTTTTTATTATGTTTTTGGTATTTATTTGTATACATAAATATTTGTTTTTATTGTACTGTTTGTATATACTACTTTATTGTAATTTCCATCTTGCCCAGGTCAAGCTACTAAAAGGGCCATGTGGCCCTTGTGCACTTACCTGGTAGCCAAAGCAAATAAACAAATAGACAGACAGACAGACAGGCAGAGAGAGAGAGAGAGAGAGAGAGAGACAGACAGATTTTGTTTTATTTTATATTTAGTTTTTGTTGACCGGGTAAGTGCACTAGACAAATCCTGCCTATTTTCAGGCACAACCCGGGGGAAGGGGATACAGATGAATGCCAACTGACCTTGAACCAGATTAAGCTGTTGGTGGTATTTTTAGTGAATGTGGGAAATTTGGCCAGGACACCGGGGAGATTCCCCTACTGTTTGTCAATAGGGGGCTGACTGGCTGGAGGCAAGATGGCCACTGCGTTAGTGAGCCCAATGGAGGTGGTTGTGGAGGAGGTGAATGTGGAGCTGGAACGCCTGTTTCCTGACAGTGCACAGAAGATGCCAGTTATTGAAGGACTTACCGAGGAGATTTTTCATGAGGCTCGGTCCTCGATTGAAAGTTTGGAGATATCGCTGAATAGCGGTGTGATTGCGGAGTCAGAGTGTTCTCCCTTACGGACTACTGCAGCAGAGGTCCCTGCAATGATAGTATCAGACGCTGTCAGAGTTTTGTTTGGATCAGAGGTGTTCGCATCGCGAGAAGACCCGACTGTACAGTGGAATGCGGAAGTGCCCCAGTGTGTGGAGACGGCTGACCTGAGTCTGGCACAGCTTCCAGTTTCGGAAGCCTTAGGGTCTGTTCTTGTTGATAGTGCATGTCTGGATAAAGGTAACCAAAGGGGAATATTGCCTGAAAACCCAGTGGGGCAGTCATTAGACTCGAGACTGTTCTAAATGAGAAGCCTCTGGTGAGTACTGTTTCGGGGTCTGCTGCTAATACAACTGTTACACTGAATAAAGACTCAGGGTTTGTTTTTAAACCCTTGGAAAAGACCGGATTCTTCCTAATTTTCAGAGCGCTGTTACATTTCAAACGGACTCTGGTGTGCAGGAGGGGGTTACTGAATTTTGTTTCACAGCTAGAAAAGGGCAGCGGTCGGACTTGGACTATGTGCAGTGCCCAGTATCAAAGTGAGATGTCATAAGGGACATTACTCCTCCTTTGGTGAAGGTAGGACTTCAGCAATCTGAAGCTCCTTTGCTTCATGATGATTCCTGGTCTCCCCAAGGGGCATTGAGGGCTGCTGGCTGGGAACAATCTGGCAAAGGAGTTTGGACTCCCACTCAGGGTTGGGACCCAGTTTTTGACTTTAAAAAAAATTCCCCTGAGTGGCATCCTCAGGGTATGAAGGAAGGGGTCGAGGGGGATAAAAATGTTGTTCTTAAACCTATAAATACTGCAGGTGTTGAGATGAATGGTTCTGATACAGCTTTAAACATTGATGTTGTTAAACCTGTTTTGTTAGATTCTAGTACAGTTAACACTGTGGAAAACCTTGAATGTCTTCTCTTTTTTCCAATGCTAAAAGAGAAACTGCGCAACGGCGAAATGCTGTACGCATTAGATATAACAGGGGTTTACCAGAGAGGCCAGACAGATATTATGTCAGCAGATTGTTAATTAAGGAATCTTTAGGGTTTTCTGCAAGGGATGTTTTTGCCTTTATTAACATTTTGGGGAAGGACAATTTTGATATTAGTTTTCGCTCTGCATATTTGTTAGAATTGTTTTGGGAAAGATACACCCAGGTGAAGTTCCCCCCCCCCTTGTGGACTCCTTTTTTGGTTATTCCCCTTTCTACCCCTTTAATTAAACATATAACAGTTATGTTTCAGAATGAAGGGGTCCATATCGAAGATATTATGCACTGGCTATCTCTCAAATGTGACGTTCAGGGAGACCCAGAACCTATATTGGATACTGAACAATTTTGGATGGGGGGTTGGAAATTTAAAGTTAAATTGAGACAAACTGAGACAGGCATCGAACATATCCCTAACTCCTTTTTGTTGGGTAGGGATAGGGGTGTCTGTTTTTACAGTGGCTAACCTCGAGTGTGTTATAAATGTGGTTCAAAAAACCCATTTATCCAGTACTTGTGACCACCCCAGATGTGACAATTGTGGAGAATTAGGGCATGGAGTGATGCAATGTGTTAACCCCACAAAATGTGATCTCTGTGAGAACTATGGGCATGCCTTCAAAGATTGCACATGGGCAGTTAAGAATAAGGCCTCATGTGGTAGTGTGGACTTACTGGTACAACAAGCCGAGGAGGCGGTTCTCAAGGCAGAGGATGTGGTACAGGATAAAACATCTGCCCTTTCTCTTCCAAAGCAAGCAGATAAGGTCTCAATACCAAAACTTTCAGTACCGAAAGAGTTTGTAGCTTCCCCTGCCCCCCCTCTTCCCCCTTCTGAAAAGACTCTAGGAGTTGCTACTCAAGCAGGACAAACTCAGAAGATAGGTTTATTACAATGTCTGTTACAAAGACCCACAGGAGACTAAGGCTGATAGGTTAGTGGCTCCTATATCTTTGCCTCCTAGACGGTCTAGTAGAATGTTTAAAGCAGTTTCAACACCGGCGAAGTTGGAGGTTGAAACACATAATACATATGCAGCTCTTTTTCCAGCCTGGGGTGACTCTGAGATGGACCTAGGGGACTCAGACTCACAAAAGTCAGTTCCAGGTGAACCTATAAATGAGTATAAAGAAAAGAAAAAAAAACGCAGAAAAAATGAGGTGCGGTCTTTTTTTTCTCTCCATTATTTTTTGACTAATGGGGTTTCTTTGGGAATCCTTAAATACTCATAATTTATTAAATCCAGTTAAACGCAAAGTGCTTTTTCACTTACTTCATGATAGGAACCTTTCTCTATGTTTTGTTCAGGAAACTTGGATGTTTTCCAAGGAACAACTCCTCTCTTTCCGAAAGGATTGGCCATGGGGGCTGTCATTTTGGTCATTTGGTAGAGAAACAGCTGATGGCATTGGGATTCTTTTCAGTGGTTATCAATTTTCTTTATACAAACTGGTTGATTTACTCCCTGGAAGAATATTAAGTTTGGATGGTACATGGCTGGGTATTCAATTTAGATTGATAAATCTTTATAACCCTCAAACAAAAGCTGCCAGAATCAGCTGTTTCAAAGAAATTCAACCTTTTCTAGTTTCGACCTTACCCATTTTGTGGGGTGGAGATTTTAATTGCACTCTGTTAAGTAAAGGGATGACTACAAAAAAAATTTACTGCGATTCTAACTTTCTGGTGTCAATGCTGTCAAAAGCAGATTTATTACATTGTAATCAGACTTTAAAGGCACAGTGTAGTTATACATTTTATAAGGGGTCTATAGGCTCCACTATTGACTATTTACTGTGTTCTAATTCTCTGTTGGTGCATGATTTTTGTATATTGCCCATTGAATTTTCTGATCATCAGCTTGTGCAGGTTGAAGTGGGTGAACCAATTTGTCGGACCCCTAGGACTAATAGATGGAAATTAAATTCCACCTGCTTGCAGAATCAAAGGGTGAAAAACTCAAGTCAAATTAATCTTGGAAGCTAGATTGTCTGTGAGTTTTTTATATTCTGATTTGGGACTCTGGTGGGAAGAGACTAAGGCTGATTGTACGCAATGGTTTAAGTCTTATGGGATTCAATGCAGGAAGTCACAGTTTAGTATTTATTTAACACTGAGATCCCATTTACAAGATTTGTATTCAATAGCGAATGCTACCAGTCAGGACTTATCCTCTCAGATCAATATTGTCCAAATGGACGTGAGAAGATTACAATATGATAGGGCTAAATCTTTGCAAGCCCTTTTGAATAATCAGTTAAGAAAGACAGTTAAAGGAGACCCCTATACCTTGTGTAAAACACTCAAAGATTCCACTTCCTTGGAGTTTTTGAATTCAAAGTTGGGAAAGGTGACAGATGTACTGGGTATTAGCGCTATTATTAATCAGTATTTTCAAAATTTAAGATCTCCTGAATCACCATCTGTACAAGATATATGGGATTATTTAAACTTTGCCCCCCCCCCCAAGCTTGGACCAAAACTTGATTGCTGCTATGATAAAACCCTTTTCTGTTCAAGAGATTGAGTCAGTTATAGGTAAACTGAAAGATAATACTTCACCGGGTTTGGATGGTTTATCTAACTCATTCTATAAATCCTTTCAAACTGAATTGAGTGCTGGTTTACTTTTATTATTTAATTCTTTTTTGGCGGGCCTCTCGATTTCGAGTTCCTTTACTCAAGGAATTCAAGTCTTTATTTTTAAATCAGAGGATAAGGGGAGGTTGGAAAATTGGAGGCCAATTACTTTATTAAATTCCGACTATAACATTTTTGCAACCTTATTAAATAACAGATTGAAACAATTGGCGGCAGTGGTCATTTCACCAATGCAGCACTGTGGAATTCTAAACAGATGGATTCAGTCGATTTTAACTATCATTAGAGATGTGATAGAATACTTGTCTGAATTAGGTATGGGTGGTGGTTTACTTTCATTGGACTTCGAAACAGCCTTTGATAGGGTGAATCATTGTTTTCTTTTTCAAACTTTAAGTTATTTTGGGATACCAATACAAATGTTGGAAGTAATTAAAGGCCTGTATGCACCTATGCAGGTATTCCCTGTTGTTAAGGGAAAGTTAGGACATTATATTGAGATTTCCACAGGGGTGAGACAGGGCTGCCCATTGAGCCCTTTGTTATATGTTTTTACTTTAGAACCATTGATTAGAGCTGTTTGTTTAAAATCTTTATGGGACGGTGTCCTAATTCCAGGTACAAAAAATGAGGTTAACAATTCAAGCATTTGCTGATGATGTGTGTTTATTTTTTCAGAACTTGGATCAAACAGATTTTTTTTTCAAGAATTCCAAATATATGCCAAATTGTCCAATATCAAACTAAATTATACTAAATCTAAAGGTTTATTGATGGGGTCTTGCCCTATGAGGTTGGTTAGCACTTCCACTATTTCATTACTACCTGAGCTGATCACAGTTTTGGGAGTTTTGTTTGGTCCTCAAAACCTCCCTGCGGAAAAAAGGTTAACAGTTCTAAGTAATGTGAAATGGAAAGTTAATAATTGGAAACTATTTAGATTTAGTAAACTTAAAAGAGTGCAAATCTTGAAACAGTTTATTTTACTTTGTCTTCATTATATTGCAGTCATTTTTCCTTTACCATCCCAGTTTGAGACTAAACTTTATAGTCTTTGTTTTCAATTTTTATGGGGAAATAGGCTGAACCCAATAAAGAGAGTTTATACATATTTGGAAAAAAAAAGGGGGGGTGTGGGTATGATCGATCCAGTGGTTTTCTGTTTTTCACTATTTTGTATAAATTCCCTGAAATCCACTTAAAGTTTTTCAGATATGAATGAAGAGCAGTGGTTCTGAGCAGGTATAGGCCGTTATTTAAAATCTTGGTCACAATATGCTCCGAAAATAAATTACTATTTTCCTCTTCCGACCTATTTTATTCCAGTAGCTAAAAAATTGTATAAGTGGAAATTAACAAAATCTCAAATCTGTGACAGTTCGGTTAAGACTTTATATAAAAGCATAATGGCTTCACAATATCCTACGTGTCCAGTCTTTAAGTGCTGCCCCTCCTCCTTAAATTAGGTAGTATTGGATCAATTGAATAATCCGAGACTGCCACCTTATATGTGGGAAACACAATGGCTGATTATGTACGGTAGATTGAATGTCAGAGGGACAGCAAAATATAAAGCAAAAGAGGAACGGTATTGCCCATATTTTAAATGTCAAAATATGGAAGAAACCATGGAACATTTCTTTTTGGAGTGTTCCAATACAGTTCCGTTATGGGCCTCTCTTGCAAAAAGTTGGTCATTGCCATGGTTATTAAACCCTTCTTATCAGTTTTTAATCCTCGGGGATCTCCCTCCTAATTTAAAAATCAATGAGAAAAGGACTGTATGGATATTGTTGGCTGTTTTACGGTTCTGTTTATGGCAAATTAGGTGTCAATGGGTGTTGTTTCAAAAACAGACTTCAGAGAAAGCATTTTTCCTTTATGTAACCAATGAATTGCAAAAAGTCTATTCCAAAGAATTACAGATTTTTACGACAGATTCTGTTAGGTTATGGTGGAGGGGTTTCTCACATATTATTAAATATAAGTAGGTATTGTTGATGATTTCTGTAGTTAAGACATTATTGTTATTAAGGGGTTATATCTGACTGTTCTAGATCAGCATCTGTATCATCCTTTCATTTCTTTTATGCTTGATGTATAAGTAACATGGATGTTCTTATTTATATTTTCTTTTGCTTTTGTTGTTGTTTTTGATTTTGTTTACATTCTTATTATAATAAAAACACCCCTACTCTTTTCGATAAGTGCCATGGGATCTTTAACATCCACCTGAACTACCACCAATCCAGGCAGATGGGACCTCGGTTTAACGTCTCATCTGAAAGGCGGCACCTCAGAAGTGCAGCACCCCTCTCATGCAGTGTCAGTACTGGGATATTAACCCAAGTGTCAGATGTGGGAACTGAACCCACAGCCCTCTGATTTCCAGGCCTCAGAGGCGAGTGTGCTACCTACTGAGCCACTGACACTGAGTATAGACAGACATACAATGTCATCAATGAGTTTAGTTAGAGCTGAGGTAGTTCCATTACCTTTCCTAAACTCAAGTTGGGCTGGAGACAGAAGGTAATACTTAATTATATGGTCAATGTGTGAAGACACTAGTTTCGCGAGGATCTTAGCAAAGACAGGCAGAATAGCAATCAGATGATAGTTGCTCATGTTTTGGAGGTTTCCATTTCTGAAGACAAGTGCTACTCTAGCACCTTACCTCACATCCAGAACAAGCCCAGATGTGTGTACTGTATGTGTGTGGGGGGGGGGGGTGTTAAAGATATTTGTAAATGGTTATGATATAAATAGGGCTGCCATTTTAAGTAATTTAGGTTCCATGCCATCAGAGCCTATATGTTCAGCTGTGATATTGCCAGTAAACAGTTTCAGTACCACTTTAGTACCCAATGAGATTAGTACTCAGCTCCAACAAAACTCAAGCTATGTTATTTGGGTCTGCTCCTTGATTCAAGAAATGCCCTGGGAAGCTATCAGTATCCTGCTGTGATGGTTCCCTTCTTGAAAATGTCAGCTCTAGAAAAAATTTGTACATCACTCTTGACCCCTCACTTGACTTTGACCTCCGCATCACCAACACCTGCAGGGCTGTCAACTCTAAAATTAGGATGGCCTATAGAACCAGCCATGCACTAACACCTCCACTAGAATTGCAATAGCACGGGGTATTCTTTTGCCTGCTCTCAATTACGGCTCTATCACTTACATTAGTGCCTCAAAAGCTAATCTTCACAGTCGGCCCAATGGAGCTGAGGATAGAGACTCTGGACACCACACCTCATGCCACACCAGTGACCCAGGTTCAGGAACAACCTCAGGTCGTTGGGGTCCCGGCATGGGGGGTGGAGAAGGATCGAGTGCCTAATGGCAGCTCTTCTCTCCTGGGGTGGTTGCTGCACCAACATAGTTCCACTACCACTGGGTGGAGGTCCAGTGGCAGCACAGTTGGGAGGGTGCAGCAAGACAGGAGGGCATCTCAGAATGCGACACACACATGCCTCCACATGTGCATGTCCGGGAATGGGCGTAGGCAAAAATGAAAATTACGTACCTACCGTAATTATGATCTTTCTGTGTATCTTCACCATTCCTCACTGTTGGGCACATGGCCGGAGGTCGCGACCCGCAAGGCCTTTTTTTGGTAGTGACTGACGCACCATAGTGCCGCCCTTGAGGCTGACGCATTGTGTGGTGCTTGCGGGTTGGCAATTAGGCGCTGTCAACTCCACCTGCCTGCCAGTTCTGAGTCCCCGGGGAGGTAACGGAAAGGGAGTGGAGGGTGGGACCAGGAAGTCCAAGGTATAGAAAAGGGAAAAGATATATGAACAAAAAAGGAGAAATAACAACTGAGAGGACAGAAGAGGGAGAAGACGGAAACTAAGGGGATTGGGAGGGGCCCCAATCTCTCTGGAAGTAGAAGAGGGAGGTGGGGTGGGATAGAGAATTTAGGAGGGGGGTGAGTTAAACACATCCCAGACCCTGGTCCATCTCCAGATTACATAGGAACTGCAAGGAGTAGCCAAAGGCTTCTTGCCAGAATTCAAGGCACAGAATGGCTAGCAAAAAACTCCAGTTGAGCAGAGTCGGCTATTCTGGAAGAAGGACAGGGTACAGAGAATTAACACCCTTTCAAGGAAAGATTATTGGTGAAAAAAAGGAAAAAGGAGTTTTGGGGTTTTTTTTGTAATAAAAGATAGTCCAAGGACAAGGAGAAATAAGTTGGACGGGAACAAGGAGGAGGAGAGAATGGAGGGCAACTGTGAACTCCCACCCCACAGGGGTGGAGCGAACGCACTGGAGGACTGCCCCCCATGCTGACCACTCTCCCCAGAACATTATCCCCCTATGTGCCCCTGTTTTAACCCACTCCTGACAAGAACGGAGGGGGGTAAGGGATGGGCACAGAGAGGAAGGGGGACCCAGAGACTGAGGCCCCAGGGGCATGGAGGGTGGGATTGTGATGAATGGTGAAGATACACAGAAAGATCATAATTATGGTAGGTACAGTATGTAATTTTCATATCTTATCTATGTCAATCTTCACCATTTATCACTGTTGGGTGAGTGCCGAGCCCCCCTGAAGGGGGTTTTCTTTTACACCCTAAGGGACAAAATCCCTTAGCTCTCAGTGGGTGACACACTAAGATGGATAATCTTCAGGGCCTGGAGAGGCCCGAGAGTGGGGAGAGTGAGACGGGGACCCCCCGGAGGGGAAAGAAAGTTGCCCCAACAAATGCCATCTCGCTCTACGGGAGAAGAGGTAGGTTCTCTGGTGATCGGAGTTAACCACCTTACGCCAGGCCAAGGGTGACAACCGGAAAAGACGCAGCCATGCCATCCGTCTAGTGCAGATCGCTGTCCCTACAACCCTGGTAGCTACCTCATTGGCGTCATAGGATGCCCTCGCATGGTGCCTTGCTAGCTCCAGGCCATGCACAGAGAGTGCAATGGTTTGTCTGGTTTGCTCTGTATCAGGCAACAAGGCTAGGAGCTGACCTAGCCTGGACCACAAGAACCTGTCATAGGCTGCATAGTGGGCCTGATGTGCAGAAATGGAAAGCAACAACTGTGCTGAGTAGAAAGTCCTCCTACTCCAAAAGTCAAAATCCGAGGAAACTTGATCTGGGGGCCAGTCACGGTGAAGGGCGCAAAGCCCATCAGGAGTATCCAACTGCATCAATCCAGACTGTGGATGAGGCATGGAACCTGGAGACTCTGGGGGTGGCACAATACCTCTGGCTGAGATTCCTAGGGGCAGGAAATCCAGAGAAGGGCCTCTGCCAGGAGAGCAACGATGCCTCCCGAAAGGGAGCAGGCCAGGGGGGCACCACAAGGGTAGCCTTGCCAAAATTGTCTAGAAAGGCATGTGCTGAGTGCTCTGGATTGCTAACAGTGGCAGGGGTGATGTGCAAGTCCTCCAACATCCTCACGAGGAAGCGCTGATACTCAGCGAGATCAGTGGCTGGAGAGATGTGGACAGAAGGTTCCTCTCCTCCAGAAGAGGGGGATGAAGAACTGGAGGGCACCGGCTGCTCAGAGGGCGGCTGCTTGGGGGAAGGTTGAAAAACCTGACTATCTATTGCCCTAACGTATGCTGGGAACTGAGCAGCCACAGCTAATAGCTGCTCCCAGGAGACAGGCCCGTTAGGACCAAGGACACCTGGGAGTGCAGGAGAATGTGGCAGAGGAATGGGGACAAAGCCGAGAAGAGATGTCGGCTGACCTCTGCCTGGGCTAAGGAGCAGACCGGGAGCACCCGTGGAAGAAGGTGCCCCGGAAGACCCCACAGCCGACAGCTGAACAACCATTTCGTTACTGCCTTGGCTGTGCTCAGAAGAATCCCCACTGTGAGGCAACCGGGGCTGTATAGGTCCAGAAGGACGGTTCTACCTCAAAAGAATGGGGCTCTCTCAAAGAAACCAAGGAGGAAGAGTGGAGAGCCGCACTACGGCTTCTTCCAGAGCTTGGATGGGCCCCGGAAAAAGGCCGCAATGCAGACTCCACGCCCCTCAACCCCTCAGGGTCTGAAAGAGCCCTCCTCCTTGAGAGGGCCAGCCTAGGTAGCTGACAGCCCTGGGCAGCACCCGAAGGAGCTGTCCAGGGCACAGTACCCTCCCCTCCTGTAGGTGCTCTGATCGGCCCCAAAGTTGGGTGATCCAGGCACACCACAGGCAGGGGAACCACTGCTGAGGGATCAGTGAACCCACTAAGACCAGGCTGCAGAGCAATGGTGGCCTGCACCACTGCCTGCTGGTCAGCACCCCTGACCCCAGTCTCGGTAGCCACCGACCCCACTTCAGAAGGGGGCTGACTCTGGCTTGTCGAGGATACTACAGGGCTGCCCGCTCCAACAGTCAACCCCAAAGAGTCAGACTGTCCATCTAACTCAGAGCCCGACTCCGCCTCCAAAGAGGTAGAGTTCGAGGCCCTGTGCCAGATGGTAGGAGGGAGTCCACTGCCATCTTTGCCAAAGGGGGTGCCAGAAACCAAAACCATGCCCAAGCCAGTGCCAGTGCCCCCTACAGCAGTGCAAGCAGAATCCACAGGGGGCACGGCTCTAGCCTAAACAGGAGCTCCAGACTCGGGACCAGCCATGGTGCTATCCAGCCCCACAGTGCCGTGAGCAGCGCCGAGGGCAGAGATGGCACTGATGATGGCCCTGACAGCACTATCAGTGCCAAGGATGGTTCTGCCCAGCTCCACGGTGCGCAAATGGCACCAAGGGCAGAGGTGGCACTGATGATGGCGCCGACAGCAGAATCTGATGGCCCCATGGCACTGAGTCCTGAGGACATGGCCCCATGCTCAACCTTGGCGCCGCAGACGGCGCCGAGGAGAGACACAGACAAAGACAGCACCGTAGAAACTCCCACGGCACCTCTAGCAGTGTCGGTGCCGCAAACCTGCTCTGACAGTAGCCACGGCGCCACTCGACAAACCGGCACCGATGATGGCTCCGTCAGGAGCCCACGAATGTAAGGCGGTGCGAGGCCTGCAGCACCCGACCGGCATCGAGATATGGCGCCGATCCGGCCTTGGCAAACCACGGGTCCGACATTGGGGGAGCATTCACCGCCGAAGGGGCAATTGCTGTGGCCGTGCCTCCCGCCTGCCCCCCTGAAAGGAGCGGGACAGGCCTCCTGCACTGTGGAAGGAGCCTCGACAATGGCCAGGCTACTAGTAGCCAAGGCTCCCTCATCCTCGGTCAGTGTAGAACTGGGAGGGGACCCGGAGGAAAGGACAAGAGTATGTGGCTTGGACCGATGAGTGCGCGCCCAACCCCGGAAAGTCGGCGGAGCTCGCTCCACTTTCCACGCACGTTACTCAATGACCTGGCGGTCCGTGGAGAAACAGGCATCGCACTAATCCATGTCGTGAAGTGGGCCAAGACACGAAAGGCAACGGTCGTGCTGGTCGGTGATGGAATATTTTCGTCTGCATGGGCACCGTCGCATGGGGGGCCGACCCGTCCTGGAAGTTTTCTTGCCCTCCGACCGACACATGACCTACAGAGAAAAAAACACCAAAAACAGACTTGACGTCGCCAAGAAATAAAATATATGGAAAAATCTTACCAGCGACGTCGAGTAAGCAACTGGAACCGGCAGGAGTGATGGACTGTGACACGGGAAAGAGCGGTGAAAAATGAATTGCGTAGGCGGTAAGCCTCAATAAGAGCTTGCTTCCCACGAGGTGACCTCTACTGTGGGAGACAAAGAACTGGCAGACAGGTGAAGTCAACAGTGTCTAACGGCCAACCCGTGGCGCCACGCAATGCATTGGCCTCAAGGGCGGCACCAATGGTGCGTCGGCTCCGCCTACCAAAAGAAAAAAGGAGCTCCCGCAGGGTCATGACCTCCGACCATGTACCCAACAGTGATGAATAGTGAAGACTGACACAGATAAGATCAGGAACAAACACATAAAATAAATAATGAAAAAAAAAGCTAGTCTTCACAAGTGGGACACTACATATAACAGTATTTGTTACTTTGCCCTGGCCTCACATCGTCTTACCCATCACTGGCAACTATACAGTAGGTTTCATTGGTTCTCCCCAGATGCTAACCATTACTTTTCTCTTGACTCGCTAATTGACAATATCGCTCACTCTGGTGTTCCCTCCACACTAGCACAAATGTTGATACAACCCAGCCTCCACTATACCCTCCATTCTGGGAATCAGAACCTTCTACAAGTCCTCAGAAGTAAAACAGCTATGGGAGCTCAGGCCTTTTCCCACTTTGCTTCTCTCTACTGGAACTCTATCCCTGTTGCTATCCATCTTGCCCCTACACATTCTAGCTCCAAACGGATGTTACGTAGTCACCTCTTACCAACTGACCCCTGCGCTTGCTTCCTTCCACACTGAACTCCCCTTGGCCCTACTGCCATATTGCTAGGACACTCTACATTATATCCCCTATAACCTTACTTCACTTGCACTTACTGCCTTCTGCCCTAAGTCTGTCCTCTCCTAAAACTCCTCTGTTATAGTGAGTGTTTCATGTTCTATTCACTCTTCCTTCTTCTTTGGTGTATAACTATTTCCTCCTACAATGTTGCAACTGCCAACTGTGTTTGCACTTGGCACACAAAGAGTTGTTATCTCAGTTGTTTCTGCTGATGTTCATCTGTGATTGAGTATCTATGTTCCACTATGATGAGTGTCTACCATTTTTATGCTGCTATGTAATTGTATATCTATGAGCTGCTGTATATCACTGCTGTGTAAAATGTATTCACTATGTTCTTGATTTCCCTGACTTCTGGTCATGTCTCATTTATAAATCTATGTGCCTTCCTTGTTCCAGTACTGTTTTGATTGTTTGCCATGTTGCCTGAAAATAGACATTTTCTATGTTTAGCACACCTACCCAGTAATTAAAAACAAACAAATAAATAAATACCCTTACTGCGTACTGATAGAAGGAACAGAGAAAGACCTAGGAGAGGGAAAAGGAGGAGAAGCTGAAATTATGGCAAATGGGGCCATGTTAGGGCCACCGGTGTAAGCTAATAGGTCCAAGAAAGTGTCATGAAAAAGACTGGCAGGCTTAGCAGGGTTATTACAATTCATAACATCTCATCAATGATTACTTCAAAGAAAGAGCAGGTTTTTTTTCATTCCCATGAGATCCTTAATGTTATCCCAGAATTTGCTTGGGTCACCAGCAACAGTAGCAAATTGCTCCCTGCAGAAAGAACTCTTTTAAGTTTGAACTCCAGTTTTGCCAATTTTACACCATTTCTGATGGTTTATCCCACTTTAATTTCAACCAGTGGGTTACCTGTGAACCAATTAATGTCAGAGTCTCAGAGTCCATATTAGATGATAGATGCATGCGTGTTTTAAACTGCACAGTAAATATCTTAAAAGGAGACCAAGGCAGCATTTGCACAGAAGTGGGTGGTTAGGCATACTAGCTAGTAAGGACAAGACCATTCATAAATCAAGTCATCAAAATGTATTGGTGGTGAAATCCCTAAAGCAAGGGGAATGGGCCCACGAGACAGCAAAAATATGGACATGGTCATTTTGCCAGTAGCATAACATACAGTGATAGCAATTTTATGTTATTATGTACATTATTTAAGCAATAAGGCATGACAAGGTGTGTGTTATTGTGTAATAACGTCCCTCCTGGGGTGAGTTGAAGCACAAGGCGAAACCGAGTGCTTCCACCACCTCAGGAGTGACCTTATTACACATTATACAATGGCAAGAAAGAATCTTGAACTGTGATTGGTCAGTTTGGGGCTGGACCCATTGTGTTATCCCAGCATGATGCCACGAGTCTAGTCTCAGCCTCACTGTGAACCTGCAGATGAGTATTTGATGGAGTTTTTGATTGACTGTTTTATTAAGCCTTTTGATTGATTGTTTCATCTTAAAAAAACAAAAATATTTTTCCACACAAAAAACATCTTTAAAATTATTTTTTTTATTCTGTATAACAACGAGCCATTGTATAATAGGAATAATGCACTCCAGGATGTGTGTCGTTTGGGATAATGCCACACCTGGGGCATTGGACGCACTCGGTCTGTGGCTTCAGTGCCCAATCCCCCCCAGGTGTGGCGTTATCCCAGCACAACACACAAACTGTCATGCATTATTCCTTTAATAACACACACCTTGGACAGCCTTATTGCAATTATACAATAGCTCGATATTATACAAAATAAAAACAATTTTTATATTTTTAGTAGATTTTTAGTGAGGCAGTATATCTTTGTTTCTTAAGAGAAGAGCAAATACTAAAGGAGATCATCAATACAGTGATGTTATTGTGTAATAACATCACTGTCTCAGGCATACACTGACCAATCAGAGTCCAAGATTCTTTCTTGCCATTGCATAATCACTTTTAATGCAAGATATTTTAAAGAAAATATGAAGAAAGGGTCATGCGTTGTGCAGTCTCCATGCTCATAGCTCAGTAGCAACCTCCCTCAGACAAGCTGGAAAGGCTGGATGCTGACATATTTTCAGAAGTTGTGTCCATTTCTGACAAAGTCACACTCTGCAGAAAAATGAATGCAAGTGTGAGTTGCATCCAGTTTGGACTCACTTGCATCTGCTTTTGGACGCAAACGCTGGATGCTGTTAAGCCATCTAATAGATGGTCTAGCAGGTTCGGCTGCATGTCTGCTCTGAATATAGGGGCAGTGGCATCTTGAGTGGATCCTTTAGAAAATCTTGACCCATTGATTTTAAACACTTTCAGGTTCAAGTCACTATATTAAACATATTAGAGCTTACCAAATTGGAAATTGGAGTAGTTTGGGCAGACATGATAGCAAGCACTCAGTACCCCTTCCATCATCAGTGCAATGGCCATGGCATAGAAAAGGCCAAAGTGTTTAGGGATGCCATAATCCTGTAAAACAAATACAAAAAGGACAGCAAGAGAAAGAAAATATAAAGTAATCTGATTCTGCAGTGCACTGATACATTTAATTAGAATAAAATTAAACAAAAGTCCTGATGTGGAGGTCACAATCGTGGATTAAGGAGTGGTCTGACTACGGTGACTTAAACCAGTACTCCTACTTCGTATCTTTCAGTGACTCCTGCTGGGTGGCACTGGGAATGGAGCAGGGGGACCTCCACAGCAAGTGGTCCTGCAATACTTTCTACAGTAACTGTTGCTGGGACAGGCTATGACTGAAGAGCTCTCTATGATCTGACCCCCTTCAGTCGAGGCTATTTGGCACTGTCACCTACCCCAACAGATACTGCATACTTTGTTGTCCATAGTTCATTGCTTCATTCTTTGCTGTTAATATTCTTCTGGTCTTCTCATTTGCTATTACATCTACAGTATTTGCGTTGCCTATGTAACCACATTATGTTTTGTAACATTGTTCATTCTGTAATCCCCTCCTCCAGGTCACACCTGGAACTGAACCTCTGCTCAGTGTGCCTTTCCTGGTTACCAATTTTAAATAAATGGTAATTAGGCCTAGGAGGGACTGGGACTGGAGAAGATATAAGATCTCACACAGTGCCTACACAGAGCAGGCTATAATAGAACAACACACAAGGCCATAACAGTAAGATGTTGATCCACCTGATTAACCTGTCATTTTCTAAAAATATGTGTGTTTTGACTTTCAGTGTATTATACATAAATATTTATCAGATTATCATGTTGTGGGAAGCCAAAAGTAGAGCTATTGACCCTGACATTTGCCCAGACAACACGTATACAATGTTTTTGTAATCATAAGCCCAATTTAAAGCCAGTTTTATTACTTTTGAGAAAGCCTTGAAAATATATATTTATTCAAAATTCAGTTTATGTTCGATATATAGTAGCTAAATATTTCTAAGTATGTCCCATAGAGTTTATCTGCTTCTGCTGCTTAAGATTTTGCTGCACTTATAATTCTCTGTTTGTCAGATTACAACTTGTTGCTGTGGAAATAGTCACAGACAGTGGTGGGTGACTTTAGTAAAGGATTAAACAGAAGGAACAGATTCACTCTAGTAACATAGAAACATAGACTTTGACGGCAGATAAGGACCGCTAGGCCCATCTAGTCTGCCCATTTCCCTACCTACAGGATAGGCCGCAGATCCTAGTTAACCAACAGCCTATTTCTTCCTACCCCCCACAAGAATTGCCTTATGTCTGTCCCATGCATTTTTGAATTCTCCCACAGTTTTAGACCCCACAACCTCCTCAGGAAGGCTGTTCCATGCATCCACTACCCTCTCTGTGAAATAATACTTCCTCACATTGCCCCTGAACCGCCCTCCTTCTATCTTTAAATTGTGTCCACTTGTTCTTGCAAGTCTCTTTTTCTGAAAGATGCTACCCTCTTGGACTTTGTTGATTCCACTGAGGTACTTAAAAGTTTCTATCATGTCCCCCCTCTCCCTTCTTTCCTCAAGGGTATACATATTAAGCTCCTTTAGTCTCTCCTCATACGGCTTCTCTTGCAGACCCTGCACCATTTTAGTTGCCCTCCTCTGGACTGCCTCTATCCTGTCTATGTCCTTGTGGAGATGGGGTCTCCAGAACTGGACACAGTACTCCAGATGGGGTCTCACCAACTGTCTGTACAGAGGGATAACAACTTCCTGTTTTCAGGTGCTGATGCCTCTCCCTATACATCCTAGTATACCCCCAGCCCTCCCTACTGCCTTCTCACATTGCTTGCTAACCTTAAGGTCATCTGATATGATTACCCCCAGGTCCCTTTCCTTTTTTGTTGTTGTTACTACCTCCCCACCCATTGTGTATTCTTCCCCCTGGGTTCTTGTTTCCCAGGTGCATTATTCTGCACTTCTTTGCATTGAATCCTAGCTGCCATACTTCTGACCATTCCTCCAACCTTGCCAAGTCCCTTTTCATCCTTTCCATGCCTCTTTGTGTATCAACCCTGTTGCAGATTTTTGTGTCATCTGCAAAAAGGCATACTTTTCCTTCCAGTCCCTCTGCAATGTCACTGATGAAGACATTAAAAAGGACTGGACCCAATACTGAACCCTGCGGTACCCCACTAGTAACCCCCCTTTCTTCAGAATGGACTCCATTTACAATTACCTTCTGTGTCCTGTTGTCCAGCCAATGTTTTACCCAGACTACCACCCTAGGTCCCACTCCCAGGCTGGTTAATTTGACTATTAATCTTTTATGCGGGACTGTGTCAAATGCCTTGCTAAAGTCTAAGTAGGCCACATCCACAGCCCCTCCCTGGTCTACTTTGGTCACCCAGTCAAAGAAATCTATTAGATTAATCTGACATGACCTTCCACTGTGAACCCATGCTGCCTTGGGTCCTGTGCTCCACTGGCCTCTAGGTACTCGACTATTCTTTCCTTCAGAAGTGACTCCATCACTTTCCTACCACAGAGGTCAGACTGACAGGTCTGTAGTTTCCTGCCTCTGTCTTGGTCCCACTTTTGTGAAGGGGAATCACATCCGCCTTCCTCCAGTCCTCGGGTACCACACCATCCTCCCATAATTTATTAAAAGAGTAGCCAGTGGTTTCACTAGTTCCTCCCTTAATTCTTTTAGAATTCTGGGGTGAATTCCATCAGGACCCATTGCTTTGTCCACCTTCAGTTTTAGGAGTTCTTGCAGAACCCTTTCTTCTGTGAAAGGACTGGGATCGACCCCCCTATCAAGAGTGCTTCTGTTAATTGGATTAGGCACTTCCCCCTCCTCTTTGTGAATACTGAGCAGAAATATTCGTTCAGTATTCCTGCTTTTTCACTGTCCCTCTCTGCCCACCCACTGTTCATTCTATTCAGCCTCACTATCCCTCCCTTTGTCTTTTCTACAGCTGATGTACCTATAAAAGGTTTTATCCCCCTTCTTAACTGAGTTGGCTATCTTTTCCTCAGTTTGGGCCTTTGCTATTCGGACTTCCCTCCCTGCTTCCTTCTGCCTTAACTGGTACAGCTCTCTGTCCTGCTCCTTCTGTGTTTACTTATACTTCCGGAATGCTATCTTTTTCTTCCTGACTTTCACAGCCACCTCTTTTGAGAACCATAGTGGCTTTTTCTTTTGTTTTGATTTGTTCATTTGCTTCACACAAAGGCTTGCTGCCTCTGTGATGGCAGTTTTGATAATTCCCCATTGTTGCTCCACATCTCCTTCTAGCCTGTTTGCTAGTGCTTTTCTGAGGCACTTTCCCATCTTGCCAAAGTCAGCCCTCTTAAAGTCCAGTACCCTCACTTTTGTATGGCTTGACTCTGTAGCGGAGTTTAACTTGAACCACACTGTTTGATGGTCACTTGTCCCCAGATGGCAACCCACTTCTAGATCTGAGATCCTCTCACTGCCCCCATTTGAGAGTACGAGGTCTAAGATTGCTCCCTCACGAGTGGGTTCGAAACTAGCTGTCTAATGCCTGCCACCTGTAGGGCATCAAGAATGGCCCTGCTCTTGCATGTGGCTGCAGCAAATGTGCTCCAGTTAACATCTGGCATATTCAGGTCTCCCATCAACAGTACCTCCCCTTTCTCTGCCATTCTAAGAATGCCTTCTATCATATCCTTGTCCATTCCTTCCCCCTGACATGGGGGTCTGTACACAACCCCTGTGTGGATTGTGATGCCCTTTCCAGTCTCCAGGTAGTAGTCAAGGATTCTGTTTTCTCGTAAATGAATCTAGTAATAAAGAAAAAAGGAAAGAGAAAGACAGAAGATTTATAAAATACAAGCATAATTGTGTCTAAATAATATGGGCTGGATTTTCAATATGTGTGCCACAGGATTTGAGCCAGCTAGTAATGAGAATTTAGCAATTTTCACTAAACCAGGTGTGCTAGTCATGATAAGTGAAGCCATGACATCTGCCTGATACAAACGGCTGATCCAACTAGCCTGGAGTCCACCTTGTTGGATTCATAAGATGCAGTCTATAGATGTGCCGCTGTTTCCAGGTCTTTGATGGAAATATCAATAGCCTGCCATATGACCTCACATTCAGCCTTCACAGCAAGCAAAGTGTATATTTGCATCCACTTGTGGCAACTGAAGGATACCATGTGGGCCTGATGTGCCGACATACATGTGATAGAATATGCCGAGGTGAAAACTTTTCTACCCAGTGCATCACTGAGTCTTGACTGGGAAGATGGCCATGTCCAGGACGCTATGGCCCTCTCTCCGAGTCTGCAGAACTTAAAGCCCTGAAGTGGGATTAGGTATTGTCCCAGCCGGCCCACTGGGTGCATAATGCTGGATGAGGAGGTCCCTAGAAGTAGGTGGGATGGAACAGTGACAGCTCCACAAAGTCCTTGATGCCTTCTCTATGGTGATGGGTCATGGAGGTACAACACAGGTGTCAGTGTTGGGTACTCCAAGGAGTCCTAATGGCAGTGCATGCAGAGCATGGATGGTGTAGGCATGTAGGTATAACACCTGCAGCATCTTCCCCACGAGCCACTTGTACAGAACATACTCAGAAGAAGAGGCCAGGTGACGGGATGACTCATTGTCCTCGAAGGCCCAGTGCTATCCTGTTGCCCAGTGCCACGTGACACTGAGGTCAGGAATGACATCTGAGTTAACTCCATTAATAGAATCAACACCAGAGCCAAGCCCAGCACTGATACCATGAACAGTGTCTGTGCTATGCCCAGGCCACCCTTGGTGATGTATCGGCACTGCCACTGTAAATGGTGATAACAGCACAGGTGACACTCTCAGCTGGTGCCAATGTGTCCACTGGAGCAGACAAGGCCAAAGGCCTCAGCCCTATTCTTGGGGGTGTCCATTGCTCAGGGTGAATGGACTATGGTAGATTTTCTGCCAGACATCCAGAAGGAGCCAGCAGTTAACCCAACACTACCACTGAGGTCTCCAACCCAGCCCTTGCGTGGTTTGGGGAGGAGAATCAGATGCCTCTGCCAACCCCAAAGGGCAATGAGGGGACTGGGGTGAAGGCCCAACAGCTGGTCTTGGGACCTCCTGGACTGATGACTGCCTCCAAAAGTAGGGGCTTTCATACTGACTTTAAAGCACACACCTTTTATTTATTTATTGTTGTATTTTGAGGGTGTGGAAATCCATAGTGAAGCAGGCATTGCAGGAGTTCATGTTGTGGCCTACTCCAAGACGGGAGAGGAATGTCTGATGCCAGCTGTCAGCACTAATACTCTTACCACATAGACAAATATAAAACAAGAGACCCTGCTTGTCACCTTTTTCTTCAATGACTTTGGCACTGCAGAAAGAAATAAAATGAAGAAACATGGTGAATGGCTAAAGAACTGAGGTGACGGTGCACTCACACGGTGCACACTCGACAGCAGGAAAAACAAAACTGAAGTGGGCGAGGGAGCAAGTGATGGCTACTGACAAGTGTGTGACAGCAGGCAGTGTCATACAGGTGCCATGGGCCAATGACCATTGCTGAGCCCCTGGCCAAAAGATTTGCTCCCGCAGGGTCCTAACACCTCCAGCTTGGACCTGTATGTAGGAGTCTATGAACAATATTGATTCTGGGAATATCTAACTAACACAAAATAAATTAACTACCTTTATGACTGTCAGTATGAAAGGGAAAAAAACCCTCATGGAGGAAGCCTGTGGTGATCCAAGGCTTTAGGTCACCATCCCTCCAGGTGTAACATACTAATAAACCCAAGCATGGAGTCAGTCCTGCAATACATTGCTTTGGGCTAAGGAATAAGTGAGCTTCTCCTTCTGACCTAAAGGACTTCCACCCACAGAGGGGCCAATTATCCTCTGGGTGCACAGGTAATGCTATGCTAAAGAATGCTGGGGTTTGAAACACCCTAAAGAAAAGAAGAAGACTGGAAACAGCTGCTCCAAGTCTGGTAATCCTAATACTCTCTTCTAAGACTTATGGAAAAAAGAAGCCAATCCTCTGAGGGGATTGGATAGTTTCAGTACAAAGCCAGTGAGGGCAAAAGTGTACAGAATCATTGAGTGGGCAGAGAGTAGGTGTATGGCCAGTTGTTGGAGGGTTGTATGCCTGAATGTTATTGGGGCATGTGTCCACTGATTGCTGAGGCATTTGCCTGAATGAAGTAGGTACAGTAGGAATGGTACATATGGTGAGAGATTAGAAGAGTTAAAGGTGATCTCCTAGGGGAGGACTGGACAGCCGCCTGGGTAGACTAGAAGGAGCTGAGGAGCAGCAGAGCAGAGAGCCACTGAATGTCCAGAGTGAAGCTCAGATTTGATGGCAACCAAGGTGAGGTGGAGCAGTATTAAGCTGGAGACGAAGGTGTACTGAGGCCATGAGGGACATCAGCAGGGCATATATCTGAAGTCAAAAGCAGAGGAGAAAAATGAAAATTACATAGTCACCATAATTCTTTATCTTCCAGATTATCTTCAACATTCATTATTTCATGGGCCTGTGCTAGAGACACTAGGACCCCACGAGAGCATGTTGCTTTAAAACTTTAGAGCTAGGGGACTGATGTCAGGGATGGTGCCACCCACAAGGCAAACCCATAACATGGAGCTTATGGGCTGGCCAGTAAGCTATGCCGGCCCTCCTGGTCATCTCAGTTCAGTTTGCCGGGAGAGGAAAAAAAATAAATGAGATAGCCGTGTTAGTCCAGTCAACAATGTAGGGAAAAAAAACAAACAAATATGTTGCAGGTGATACCTTTTATTGGACTAATAAAATTATTTCTAAGACTAGCATTTGAGAGATAAAACCCTCTTCCTCAGGACAAAGTGGAAACAGCTGAGCGCTCAGCTGTTTCCACTTTGACCTGAGGAAGAGGGTTTTATCTCTCGAAAGTTAGTCTTAGAAATAATTTTGTTAGTCCAATAAAAGGTATCACCTGCAACATATTTGTTGTTTTTTTCTCTAACAGGAGAGGAAACAAAGTGTAAGGAAAAAAACTGAAATGACGGGGCAAGATGCCCAAGGGATAGAAAAAGGATATAGGATATAAAAAGAACAGAAAGCAATAAATACCGGCTACCAAAGAAGAGAAACAAGAGGTTGGGAAGGAGGGCCTGGGATGCGGGTTAAAGAATGATCAGAGCAATCTGGACAAGAGAGAGAGAGAGAGAGAGAAATTGTCAAAACAGAAAGTGTTGGGGGGGACCCACAAGCTTCTGGTAGGAAAGTAGTGATTTCAGTACTGTTGGCTTTGCTTGCAGCTTCAAGACAATTTACTTATGTTTTACTGCAAATTACAGTACATGACTCCCAAAGGAAGTCTAAGCACTCAGAGATCCCATGTAACCAATGCAAACGTATGGAATGAAATTTCTTCAGAAGGGTCCACTTGCCTGTAAAACACAGGAACTCCAGTAGAGCTAGGAGCCCTGGAAATGTGTTACTAGCAAAGGTTCTGCAACCAAAGAGGAGCCATCTAGGACTTTGAAAGTAATGCAATCCCGAGGTGGGAAAAAAAAACAAGCTTGGAGGAGAGGATCCCCGCTAAAAAGGAAGGAACCCAACTGAGAATATTGAAAAGATGTTCTACGGTTCTTTTACCATTTCTTTCTTTTATTTATTTAATTTTTTGTTAATAAAAACTTCCCTAAAGAGAAGGAAGTAAGAGAAAGAAAAATATAGAAGGTTGGCTAGTCTGGCAGTGCAGGAGATCTACCACCAAGCAAAAGGGATAATTCCACCAGGTGAAGGAGTCTGAGCTGAGTTTCCAGCATATTTCTCCCGGTGCTCTTCTACACCTGCCTTTCTGTTCCCTTTTTCCTTTTTTAAACATAAGAAGGAGAGAAGGAACTCCTTCAACAGCAAACAAACTTACAGATTCCCCATGCAAGGGGGGAGATAAACAGGGGGAAGGAAGGTAACATTTTTATTTAAATTTTTTTGCTGACAGCCCCTTATCCCTGTGATTCACTTCAGGGACTACCATGGCAGGGGGTATGAACGCCAGACCCAGTCCTTGGCCCAAAATTTTTTTTTAAGTTTTTTTAGGTAACACAAAGTGGTGACAAGGGGCCTGAACACATTCAGAAATACGATTTCTATATAAACTTCTTTTCTATATATATTTGTTTTAAAAGAGTGGCAAAAAGGGTCTGACCTAGTGGTGCAGACGGCAGAGGCACCCATGCCTCAGCTGCCCCCACACCAGCGAGCTGGGTTTGGTGATGGACTTGGTTCACTGAGGGCTGGCCGGGGAGAGGAGGATTGAGCATCCAGAGGATGGCTTTCCTCCTCTGGGGTGGGAGGGTTGTGGGTCATCTGTCCACTTGCAGAGACTTAGGGACAAGCAGCCAGTGTCAGCACATTGGGGCAATGGAGGGATGGCAGCTGTCGATATCCCACGCACAGTATCATGCATGGTGCATCTGGACGGCACTGCACATCTGTCCCTCTGAAGCACTTCAGGGAAAAATGGCTGGGTGCAGTGTGAGATGACACTGTCTCCTTGCTGGCTCCGCAATGGCTATAGGGCCCTCTCCTGGAACCAGATCCATGTCGCAGATGATAAGGCACCTACTGCTGACTACTGCCATGGGGGGTAAGCCACAGGGGAAGCACCGGGAAGAGGTAAGTCCCTAGGACATCGGGTGATGTAGCTGGGGAAGGGGGTCAGTGGAAGGCTATGCCTGCACCACATCAGGGAAAAAAAAAAGATTAACGCAAAAAAAAGCAGCAAAAAGGAGTTCCAAGGAGTTAAGGATCTCTCAAGTGTTTTTCCCCTCTTGTCTCTCTCTTTTTTTTTTTTTTTTTTAAAGAACTGTGCCTGGCAGAAGGAAGGCAAAACAGAGAGGCAGAGAGACAGATAGACAGGAGAGCTGTCCAGATGCCTGGCTATCAAGTGGGATGGTGGACAGGTTACAGTAATGATTGGTGAAGATATTCTGGAAGATCAAGAATTACAGTGAGTACGTAATTTTCATATCTTCTAAGAATCAGTCTTCACTATTTATTACTTCATAGGTCAGAGTGCCAAGATTACAACCAAAGGGCGGTGTTGGCTCACCGTGAGGGAAAAGGTTATTCCCTTAGCCTCCTGTAGGGGAAAAACACAAAGAGGTAGGGTCCCCTTATGGGCCTGGCAAGGCCCAAGACAGGTCAGGAGCGGGTGGAGGCTCCCATGGCCTGGAAGCAGGAATGTGCCCTGCAAGCTCACTCCTGGCCCTGCAGGAGAAGAAGTGGGCTCCCTGGAACTGTGAATCACTCACCCTATGTCAGGCCAAGGGTGACAGCCAGGAAAGGCGAACCCATGCCATCTGACTAATGCAGCCTGCAGTTCCTAACAACCTGGATGCTACCTCATTGATGTCATAGGATGCCCTGGCCTAGTGTCTTGGAAATGCCAGTCCCTGAGCAGAAAGGTGTATACAGCCTGTCTGGTTTTCTCACTGTCTGGCATGGACACCAGGAGCTGTCCCAGTGTCACCCACACGTGCCTGCCATAGAACACCTGGTGTGATTGATGTGCCGAGATGCACAACATGGTGCACATCGCTGATTTAACTCTTCGACTCCAGGCATAAAACTCTGCAGAGTCCAACTCTGGGGGATAGTCATGCACTGGGTACCTATGCCCAGAGGGGATGTACAGGAGCTGGACCCCAGAAATGGAGTGTGGCATTGCTCCTGGAGATCTCCACAGGTGTGCAACACCTGGGTGTCTCTTGATGCTGAAGAGAGGGTAGAGGGATAGGAACATAGAAACACAGAAACATAGAAGTTGACAGTAGATAAGAACCGCAAGGCCCATCCAGTCTGCCCATTTCTTTTCCTACCTTATGAATGTGCCATAGGCCTTTGCTCTGTCAATGGCCTATCTATTCATACTCATCTGTATTGCTCCCTTATGCCTATCCCATGCCTGTTTGAAGCCCTGCACTGTATTCATATCCACCACTTCCTGAGGTAGGCCGTTCCATGCATCCACCACCCTTTCTGTGAAAAAGAACTTCCTCACATTACCCTTAATCGGCCTCCCTCTAATCTCATGCTGTGTCCCTCTTGTCCTGCTATTTTTTATGTTGTGCGCTTGCGCTGACCAGCATCTTGGGAGTAGTGCAGATTTGGAGGCACAGTTGCTGCTGGGTGAATGCAGGGCACGCACCAGTAGGTGCGTCCCTCATTCCCCAATCGGCCTGCATGCCAGTGCCACACCACCCGGGTGAGCACATCTAAGGAAAGGTCCGCTGCAATGCGAGCAAAGCTCATCACATGCAGCGGACCCTTCCTACGTGCTGGCCAGCTGGAAACATGGGGGCACAGTGGCCGCTAAACTGCCGACTTCAGCAGTGCTAAATCCCCTGATCGGCTTACCCTGCCCAAGTATGTGCCGTCGGGGGAGCCCACTCCCTATCAGCAGAATGTGTCCGCCCCCTGCTTTCATTGTTTGCCGATGGGGGTGCTCAATCCCTGTCAGTATCCATCACCCACTTTCCTGGTTTAATGTGCCGACGGGGCAGCCCACTCCCCATCGGCTTGATGTCCCCCCTTCTTCTGTGCCGACAGGGGTGCCTAATCCCCCATCGGTTACTGTACCCCCAAAAAGAAACCACCTGTAAAAAAGAAAACCATCTGTGATGTGGTTTTTAGTACTTGTAAGCAGAAACGGTCCCTCGTGGTCTCCCTACCCCACACCGCATCCCACCCACCCACTCGCACCCTGCCTCCCCACACCCCTCCTCACCCCATACTTACCTCCTTGAGCTCAGCGCGATGATCTTCAGTGAACCAGGAACACGTCTTCACTCTTCAAAGACAACAGCGAACTGAGGAAATGCCAGTAAGCTGTATAATGGAATAAATATCTCGGGCATTTTTTGGAATTTTTGCACCAAATTTTCAACATGGGGTTTTTGGGACAGTTATGATGTTAATCGGTCCCAAAAGGTGATTTCGCAGTCACTATGTGAAATCACCTTTCAGGACCGATTAACACAAGGACAGTGGCAGTGTTCATGAGGTGAGCTCTCAAAAAGCCTATGTTGTAAATTTAGTGGAAAAAATCCCCAAAATGGCTGTTTTACGAGCATGCATTGTGCAGTTGCTATGCACGCTCATAACTTCACAAATTCATAATATTTTCATGCCAGATTTTCAACATAGAGGATAAAGTATGGGTTAGTGTCTGTAACGTGAAGTTTACACACACCCGAGGGGTTTATGTCAGCATCTAACCCCGAGGGTGTGTGTAAACTTCAAGTTTAAACACACTAAACCATATTTTATTTTATATAATTGCTGGGTTTCCATTTTTCACCTCAGCAATTATATAAAATAAAGACATTGTAGTGCAACCGCGGTTCGGCTTAATGTTAGTGTGGTGCCGAAATGGGAATCCGTCCCTGTCTTTTAAAAATGGCTTACCTCTGCCTGAGTGTCTTCCAGATGTTTCAGAATAAGCCTTAAACCCATTGATGAGCCCAATAGTTCTTAATGCAGAGTTCTTCTTGCGGTGCTGTTTTTGGGAACACGAAAGCGGCAAGTGGTCAGGAACAGTCGCGCTGCTCTGTGGGCATGCGCACAGCAAGGGAAGCCGTACATGTGTTTGCCGTTATAAACGCTCCTTCATAACGGCAAATTAAACCATGGTTTCCCTATGGGAAAAAGGGGAAGCCAGTTATTATATTGTCATTTTCTACACCTCCTGGCCGAAATGTGTTTTCCGCACTTCCGGTGCACAATACCGTGGTCGCTGTGGGAAATCAGTGTTCGGGGCAGATTATGAAAAAGTCAGTGACACTGTTCATGAGCAGAGGTCCTAGAATGCCTATGTTGAAAATGTGGTGATGATACTCCTTAAAATGACTGTGTTACGAGCGTGTGTTGCGCAGTTTGCATGCACGCTCGTAACATTGTGCATCTGTAATATTTTCACTTTGGATTTTCACCATTGGCATTTTTTCACACCTCTTGATGAACAGTACAGCTGTCATTTTACATATCCTGCCTGAAATGTGTTTTTGCATGCCCAGCGCAGAATAGCGCAGTCGCTGTGCAAAATCACTTTTTAGGACAGTTTGAGGAAATGACAGTGACACTGTACATGAGCAGAGGTGCTAAATGCCTATGTTGAAAATTTGGTGCCGGAACTCCATAAAATGACTGTGTTACAATGTGCGTTGCGCATTTCCCACGCACTGTTGTAACTTCGCAAATTTGCAATACTTACATGCCACATTTTCACCACTGCCATTTTTTTACACCTCCTTATGAACAGTACAGCTGTCATTTTTCACATCCTGCCAAAAATGTGTTTCCGCACTGCACCACCAAAGCCAATGCCAGTGCGACAACATTCGGCATTGACAAATGCTTGTTCTTATATTGAAACATGTTAGACTCTTTCACCTTGTTAATGCTCTGAAGGTGTTTGAATGTTTCAATCACATCACCTCTCTCCCTCCTTTGCTCTAGGGTATACATATTGAGTTCATTTAATCTGTTTTCATATGTTTTCTGATGCAGTCCCTGCACCATTTTGGTTGCCCTTCTCTGGACTGCCTCAATTTGGTTAATGTCCTTGTGAAGGTGTGGCCTCCAGTACTATAAGCAGTACTCCAGATGGGGCCTAACCAGTGTCTTGTAAAGAGGGATTATTACCTCCCTCTTATGACTTGTGATACCCCTACTAATACACCCCAACATCCCTCTAGCCTTACCTACTGCTTTAGAGGTCTGCTTGGATGATTCCAGGTCATCGGTGATGATGACGCCCAAGTCTCTTTCTTCCCTTGTGACTGCCAGCAACTCCCCTCCCAGCCTATAGGTGGCTTCAGGGTTTCTCTTCCCTATGTGCATGATCTTGCACTTCTTTGCGTTAAACCCCAGTTGCCACTCTTCCAATCATTTTGCTAGTTTATCCAGAGCTCTTCTCATTCTGCCCACACCATCTGGATCATCTACTCTGTTGCAGATCTTGGTGTCATCTGCAAACAGACAAACCTTACCCTCCAGTCCATCTGCAATGTCACTGATGAAGATATTGAAGAGGACTGGCCCCAGGACTGGTCCCTGAGGTACCCCACTTGTGACGTGCATCCCTTCTGACTATATACCATTTACCACCACTCTCTATTTTCTGCCCGTCAACCAGTTTGCCACCCAGTTGACCAACGTCTAACCCACCCAAGCCTACCCAGCTTATTAATCAATCTTCTATGTGGAACAGTATCGAAAGCTTTGCTGAAGTCAAGGTAAGCAACATCAACTGCTGCTCCTTGGTCCACCACTCTGGTCACCCAGTCAAAGAAATCTATGAGATTAGTTTGACAGGACCTTCCTTTTGTATACCCATGCTGCCTTGGATCCTGTGATCCTATGGATTCCAGGTGTTGCACTATCCTTTCCTTAAGGAGTGTCTCCATAATCTTGCCCACTACTGAGGTAAGACTGGCTGCTCTGTAGTTCCCAGCCTCCTCCCTGCTACCACTCTTGTGGAGTGGGATCACATGAGCCCTTCTCCAGTCTTCTGGGACATCTCCTGTGCTCAGAGACTCACTAAACAGTTCTGATAATGGCTCTGCTAGTTCCATCCTTAGCTCCTTTAGTACCCTGGGATGTATGCCATCAGGTCCCATTGCCTTGTCCACCTTGAGCTTATCGAGCTCTTGTAGGACTCTTTCTTTTGTGAAGGGACTAATGCACACTTCCTTCCCCCCTGTGTCCATGGTGCTGAGCTGTGGGCCCTGCCCTACCTTCTCTTCAGTAAATACTGAGCAGAAGTATCTATTTAGGATAGATGCTTTACATGGTCCTCTTCACATGCCCCCTTATCCCCTTTGATTTTAGCAATACCCCCTCTGGACTTTCTCCTTTCACCAATGTATCTACAGAAAGTCTTGTCACCTTCTTTTACTGTTTGCGCTAGTTTTTCCTTGGTTTGGGCCTTTGCCTGCCTTACTGCCTTTTCTGCTTCCCTTAGGAAAGTTTGGTATGCCTCCCTATCTTCATCCTGCTGTGTTCCCTTATATTTCCTGAAGGCCAGCCTTTTGGCTCTGACTTTTTCTGCTACTGTGTTTGAAAACCAAAGTGGTTTCCTTCTTCTATTGCACTTCCTTTTCTAACTAACACAATGGGATGTTGCTTCAAGTACTGCATCTTTAATGCTTGCCCACTTTGCCTGTACCCCCTCACCTGTATTTCTTTTTGCAAGGGCTAGCTTAATTCTGTTGGAAATCTTATCAGCCAGACATCTCTAGATGCCTCTGCAAAAGGCCTAGGACATGGAGGCATAACAGAATAGTCATGACTGTACTCCCCAAGGAAGGACAGCATCAGATGATCAGGATTTCAGCTTGAAAAATAGCCCAGTCGCAGCTCTCTCATCACCTCTGCAAGGGACTGCTGGTAATGAGGATACACAGCATCTGAAAAGAGATGAAGGGATGAGTCCTCTTCCTCAGATGAGGTTGATGAGGAGCTGGACTCAAGGGGGTGCTGGTGTTGGGGTCTCAGGCAGGAAAATAGCTTGGTCTAGTGCCCTATGGTAGGTGGGAAAGACATTTGCCAACATCCTGAACTGGTCCCAGTCAAGGACCCCGTAGGACCCAAAATGCCCCAGAGAGCAGAAAGGGAAGGCAGAAGATGAGGAGGGTTATGGCAGACTAGGCCAGGTGCTCTACCAGGGCTACGAGAACATATAAGGGACCTCGCCCGGGAGGAGGGCATGATAAACTCATACACCTGAGAACAGCAAACTGTGGAGGGACAGTCTGGGTGGTGCCCTTGGGAGAAAACCCTGAGGCAGGGGGACTGGAACCATAGAGGTCCAACAGGGCAACCTTTATCCCCACGAATGACAGGCCCAGATGACACTGGCGAGGCCAGAGGACTCAAATCAGCACTATGACTATTGCCAGAGCTGTCATAACCTCTGGGCATGGAGTGAGGCACTGACCGAGATCTACCAGCCCCAAGCTCAGCCAAATGGGCTCTGCCCCTTGGGCTACGCCTAGTGATTGACCCAGCATCCAGAGTCAGAGCTGAGGAAAAGCTGGCCCCACAAGTGGTAGTAGTACTCCTTTTAAAACAGAGAAGGGCACCAGAGTCAGGTCTGGCACTGAGAGTGGTGCTGGAACCCGGCCTGGCACTGAGGGTGGTGCCAGAACCCTGCCCAGCACTGTCCAGCACAGACCCCCCCATCAGCACCAGAATCGGCACTGGGGCCTTCCCCAGCATTGGAAGACAGAAGGGGGCTGGCACCATGACCAGCACCAGGCTGAGAAACAGCCAGAGACAATGCCAAAGACAGCACAGACCTAGCACTAGGCCCAGAAAGGCCTCTATCATTGTCAATGCCCAGAAGCTACTCGCAATCATCCCAGTCACTCAGGGGATGAGATCCAAAAGATCTTCACTGGGCTGCTAACTCCAAAAGCCTTCCCTCTCCCAGTGCTGCAAGCGACATCTGAAGGGGACCTGGCCACGCGGGCAGCACCACCCCACTCAGTAGCACCGATCTCAGTGCCAGGAGTTGAAGCAGTGCTGGACCACAACTCCAAGGAGCCCAACAGTGTAGGCCCAGCATATAACTCCGACCTCAACACTAGGGGTGTCCATGCCCCCAAGGAGACCTCTGACTGGGAGGAGTGCACAACTGACCCCCCCGAAGGAGTCAGCTGTCCCACAGACCCCTCCCCCATGCTGTCCATCTTGGCAAGACGAGGACCAGAAGAGGACTGGTCTCCCTCATTACATATAGTACTGGGAAGGGGCTCAGGGGAAGAGTCCAGGGACCTTATCTTGGAGTCCCTCATGTGATGCCTGTCTCCAAACATGGAGGGTGAGCAACTCCACTTCACTGTGCGAATCTCGAGTGTCAGAAACTCCATGGAGAAACAGGTGTCGCACTGGTCCATTTCATGTTGGTGTCTAAGGCAGATCCAACAATGATCATGTTGGTTCTGGATGGACATATTCCTCTTACAGGGGCATGGACATATAGGGGGAGAAGAAAAAATTACTCACCATAGTAATGTTGTTTCTTCTAATGGAGTCTTGCTGTATTCAGACATAATGCAGTTAGCCCCAGCACTTGAACTGCCCCGGAGAGGAAAGAGTTAACTCCATACAGAATCATGGAACGTTGAGCTTGAGTTTGGTTTTCAAACCTCTGTCTGTGTGGTACTTCCCAGTGTAACCGTCAGATTCTTATGAGCAACTAACTAACTAGGCACTAAAATATGGAAATTATTTGAAACATATAGCCAAAAGGCAAAAAATAGTTTTGGGATCCAAAAAGACTCAAGTCGAGAACCCAAGAAGAAACAAGGTAGTGACGATTTAGGCTATGAACATAAGAATAATAAACATAACAGCTACCCCACCAAAAGGGAGGGTACAAGGTACACCCCTGAGGTGCAACACTGAACCTGCCAGCCCACTTCCCAAAAACAGGTTCTGAGAGAGGGGGGGGGATGAATACAGCAAGACTCCATTAGAAGAAACATTACTATGGTGAGTAATTTTTTCTTCAAACAACATGAAATCTTGCTGTATTCAGACATAATGCAGGCTACCAAGCAGTTCCCTATGGAGGAGGGAATGCAGAACCTACTTTGGGAACAAGCTCTGCAGTACTGCTGTGCCAAACCTAGCATCACTCCTAGCCTGGATGTCCATGGAGTAATGCTTGGTGAATGTATGTACTGTTTTCCACGTGGCTGCTTTACAGATCTCTAACAAGGGAATATCTCTGGCTGCAGCTAGAGAGGCAGCTGTACCCCTAGTGAAGTGAGCCCTCAGGCCTGAAGGGGGTGTTCTACCCAATTTGTCATAGCAGAATTGTATACAAGAAACAATCCACCTGGCAATAGATCTTTTAGCAGCAGGCTTACCTTTCCCCACTTCATCATAAGTGAGAAACAATTGAAGACAGTCATTTCTGTGTGCCTTAGTATGCTCTAAGTAGTAGCTAAGAGCCCTTTTAACATCCAAACTGAGTAATCTTCTTTCCCCTGAAGAAGAATGGTCAGTGAAAAACACAGGGAGCGATATGGACTGGTTTAGGCGAAAATCCGATACCACTTTAGGCAAGAACTTCCTATTAGTTCTTAGGACCACTTTATCCCTATGGAAGGATATGAAGTTAGGTTCAACTGACATGGCCTGTAATTCACTAATCCGCCTGGCAGAAGTAATAGCTACCAGAAACACAGTTTTCCAGGTCAAGTACTTCAATTCAGCTGAAGCCATAGGCTCAAAGGGTGGCTGCATCAGCTGAGCAATGCAGACATTAAGATCCCAAGGCAGAGTAGGCTCCCTAACATACTAACACACTAAAATGCCAGCAGAATAGGCCTAACGGTCTTTCGAGTCTGCTTGATTGGTCATCCCCCACCCTGGGTGCTGACCTTGCTGCCCCCCTCGCCTTCTCTGGCTTCTCCCTTCCCAGTTCTGGATATTCTTTCTGCATTGGATTTTGCTTCCAGAACCCTTCCCCTGTACCTGTCCCAGCCCCTCTTGAACCCCTCCACCGTCTCTGCCTCCACCAGCCCCCTAGGCAGTGCATTCCATGGCTCCACCACCCTCTCAGTGAAGTAGCACCTCCTCCTTTCTCCCCTGAATCTTCCCATCCAGCTTCCACCCATGCCCTCTAGTGGCCCCCTCCTCCTTCCTTCGAAGCACCCTGTCTGTTCCTCCCCTATTTACCCTCTTCATGTACTTAAAGACCTCTATCATGTCCCCCGTCCCTTCTCTTCCAATGTGTACATATTTAGCTCTTTGAGCCTCTCCTCATAGGTCCTATCCCCAAGCCCCAAATCATTTTGATTGCCCTCCTCTGGAACCTCTCCAGGAGTTTAATGTCCCTCTTAAGTGTGGCTCCAAAACTGCACGCAGTACTCAAGTGTGGCCTCACCAAGAAGTTATACAGAGGGAGCATCACTTCCTCCTTCTGGAGGTGATCCTCTAGCGATGCATCCCAGCATCCTGTTGGCCTTGGCTGCTGCCCTCCCACAAGTCTCCGAGTTGTTCATTTTGACATCCACCACCACCCCCAGGTCCTTCTCAGCCATCGAGACTTGTAGCATTTCCCAGGGTGTACACTTGGCCTGGGTTTCTGGCCCCCAGGTGGAGTACCCTGCACTTCCCTGCGTTGAACCCCAGCTTCCACTTTCTAGACCATCTTTCCAGAGCCTCCAGGTCCCCCTGTAGGGCCACCCTCCCCTCCTCCCCATCCACCACCGCCCCTAAAGGGAGGGTTAATGTGGAACAGACCTTTGAAAAACTTTCTGAAAACAGGATGAGATGCCAGGGAAGAGCCCTTTCCTGCTGAGAGGAATGCAGAGACAGCTGCTAGATGAACCTTCAGAGTGGCAGGCCTAAGGCCTAGACCATTCAGATGAACTAGATAGTCTAAGGTTGTGGAAATGTCTGCAGAATCAGGCAGGATGCCTTTCTGAGAACACCAAATACTGAACCTCTTCCACTTGGAATTGTAAGTTTTTCTAGTGGAAGGTTTCCTGGAGACCTTTAGAATATCCAGAACTCCCTGAGAGAGATGTAGTGCTGCATATTCTAACTCTTCAAGAGCCAGGCCTTGAAGTTGAGAGACTGGAGATTGGGGAACCAGATCCGCCCCTGGGAGGAGAAGGAGAGAAGATTGTATCTCCTGGGAAGACACAGGGGATGTGACACAGCCAAGGACAACAGAAGAGGATACTAGGGCTGTCTGGCCCAATCTGGAGCCACCAGAATCACTCTGCAGGGTTGAGTTCTTATCTTGATCAGAACTCTGAACAGGAGAGGGAAAGGAGGGAAGGCATACAGAAACCTGTCCTTCCAGTCCAGAATGAGGGCATCCTGGCTAACTGTCCCCAGGACTGGAGGTCTGCAACAAAACAGAGGAAGTTGATGATTGTCTGGTGCTGCAAATAGATCTCTCTCTGGGATACCCCACCTGGAGAAAATGATCCTCAGAATGTGAGGATTCAAGGACCATTTGTGATGTCCCTGTGAAATCCTGCTCAGGGCTTCTGCTAACACATTATCTTTCCCTGGAAGATGAACCGCTACCAGGGAAGTCTGAAGGGAATAGGCCAGAGACCAAATCTTCATGGCCTCCGTGCACAAGGCCGTGGACCGAGTGCCTCCCTGCATGTTGATGTACCACATTGTGGTACTGTAGTCCATCCTGATTTGGACCACCTTGCCCTTGACTGAATCTGAGATGGTCTGAAGGGCTAGGAAAACTGCCCTGAGTTCCAGGAGATTGATATGAAAAAGAGACTCCTGTGGGGACCAGATTCCCTGAGCTGTTAGGGCTCCCAGGTGGTCTCCCCAGCCTAGGAGAGCAGCATCCATAGTCAGTACTACTGATGGAACTTGAGGGAGAAACGGAACCCCTTGTCTGAGGTTGTCATGGTCCAGCCACCACTAGAGAGCTTGTACCAGAGTTCGGGTCACTGGAATCAGTTTGGAGAGAGTGTCCCTGCTCTGTGACCAAAAGGACCATAGATGGAACAGAATGACCTGCATCTGAAATCTGGCTCCCTGAACCACTGCAGTGAAGTCTGCCATGTGGCCCAAGAGTTGGAGGAACTGTCTTGCTGGAAGAGAAACCAGAGGCCGAAAGGAGGAAGCCAGGTCTACTAAGGCCTTCACCCTTGCCAGAGGAAGGAAGGCTTTTGCTTGGGCAGTATCCAATTCCACCCCTATGAAGGTGAGAAGCTGCACTGGTTCGAGGACTGATTTTGTCAGATTTAGAAGAAACCCCAGAGAACTGTGCAAGTCCTGGGTGGTTTGCAGAGCTGCCCTGACCTGATCTGATGACTTCCCTACCAGCAGCCAGTCATCCAGATATGGAAAAATGGTGATACCTTGTCTTCTGAGGTGAGCCACCACTACTGCGAGGCACTTTGTGAACACCCTTGGAGCTGATGTTAGGCCAAAAGGCATGGCCTTGAACTGATAGTGGCCTGAAGGCAACTCGAACCTGAGGTATTTTCTGTGGGAGCACCTTATAGGGATATGGAAGTAGGCATCCTTGAGGTCCAGTGATGCTAGCCAATCTCCTGGCCTCAAAGAGGGAAGGATTAGTCGCAGAGTTACCATTTTGAATTTGGGTTTTGATACGTGTTTGTTCAAGTATCTTAGATCCAGGATGGGTCGCCACTCCCCTGTTTTCTTTGGGGTAAGGAAGTACCTGGAGTACAGGCCTTTTCCCCTGTGTTGAGTAGGAACCTTCTCCATGGCTCTGACAGCTAGGAGAGAGGAAACCTCTGCCTCCAGGACAAGGGTTTCTCAGATTGATGCAGGTGGAAAAGACTTGGCCCTCCTTTTTGGGTACCTTTTGAAAATGAGGGCCAGTCCTTGGCTTACTACTTCCAGGACCTACTTGTCTGAGGTAACAGACTTCCAGGTCTGAAAGTAGTAAGCCAGCCTGCCTCCTACTGGGATTGGGGAGTCGACCCGGGCTGACACCTCAGGGTGTCTGCTTGGCAGGAGCCTTAGACTGGGAGGAGGAAGCAGCCCTGCTCATCCCCCCTCCTACACCTCCCTCGGAAAAAAACCCTTTGTGGGTAAGAAGAGGAGGCCTGGGCTTGGTAAAAAGGCCTGTGAAAAGGCCTGCTCCTGCCCCTGGACTGCTGCTTTTGAGGAGTGGCTTGCCTTTCCTTGGCCTGTGCACTCCTGTAAGCTGTCCTGTATTTGTCCGTTTTCTTCATGTAAGCCTCTGTCTGCTCCCCAAACAGAGTTACCAACTACAGGAAAATCCATAGCCTTAGACTGGGTGTCCTGTGATAGGCTTGTACATCTGAGCCAAGCATGCCTCCTGAGAGACACAGATGCAGCCATGACTCTGGATGCCACATCACTGGAGTCCACAGCAGCATGGAATTGTACTTTGGATGCCTCAATTCCATCTGCAGCCACCTCCTCCAGCCCTTTGGCTAGCTGGGGGGGAGGCCTATTGAGCCAGTTTCAGAACCTTATCCCACCTGGACTTCTGGTACCTGGCTGTATAGGCCATATAATTTGCCTGCCTGAGTCCCAAAGAGGATGCCAAGTATAGTTTTTTGGCCATGGCAACAACTTTCCTGGAGTCCTTGTCTGGGGGGTGTGAAGCCAAAGGAATGCTTGCCCTGTCACAGGCTGCAGCCTGCACTACTCCCAACATGGCTGCAATGTGAATAAAGGAACTCCGCAGCTGAGCCTGATAACATATACCTCCTGTCCATTCTTTTATCTACAGGAGGTAAAGAGTTAGGAGTCTGTAGAATCTTTTGTGTCTGTCTCCCCATGGACTTATGAAGGGGAACAGACAACCATTTAGACTCTGGGATGTCCATCATCTCCACAAAATCAGGCTCCTCTTCCTCCTCAGCAGCTTCAACCATAGGGAGCTGGAGGGTTTGGGCCACCTTCTTGTAAAACAAGAAGTGTGAAGGGGACTCAGACAGCCTGGGAGGAGAGATATCAGAGGGCCTGTCTGGGGAGACGTCCGGTTCAATGGGCACATCCAGACCCCCCCGGTTGTCATCACTGTCGGGATAATCTTCGTCTCCCTCTCACTCCTCACAGAAAGCATCCGAATCGTAATCCAAAAGAGCCAGTTCTGACCGAACCGACCACCTAACCGGCGGTGCCAGTTTGGACGGAACTGGGCGAAGCGATTGAACAATACTAATCGCCTTGGCTATCTCATCCACGGTTGGAGTATATAGTACTGGATCTTAACCGGCACACTTTCATTTCTTTTTTGACGGAACTGACCCCTCAGAGTCATCTCTCTTTTGGCCCGAGGAGGTATCGCCCAGGTCAGTAGGCACCTCCTCAGGTTCGGCCGCAATCTAACCGGGCTGGCCATCCAGATCCACAGACTTCTCGGCCTCCCTTTCCCTCAACCTACTCAGTCTTTTTTCTAGAGTGGTTTGGGGAACGTTTTTGCAAATTTGGCACTCTGACTGGAGGTGGTCAAACCCCAGACAATAAACACAGATGAGGTAGGGGTCGGCCTTGGCAAAGGCCTCCCCACACTCAGTACAGTGTTGAAACCCAGTTGGACCGGTTTTCTCTTTGGGTTTCTCAGACATGGCCAACCTACCAAAATTACCCTATAGAAGCTTTCAAGCCAGGTAATACCAACCGATAGGTAACAACCATGTCACGGGTTTGGAAAAGAACCAAGAAAAAGCCTGGTTGTTTGAAACCGATCGGTACCAGAACACCACTCTAATCCCAGAAAGATGTTATTTAAAATTAGAGAAATCACAAGGTCAGTTCCCACCAGACCGACCGAAAAGAAACCGAAGAGACAAACAATTTACACAGTTAAACAAAATAAAAACACATTCACTACCTATCTACAACACTACCTGTACCGTAGACAGAGGCTGGAAATCTGAAAAAACAATAAAGAAATGTTTTTTAAAACCGAACGCTTTACTATACCGAACTGAGCAGAGGAAATCTCCGGAGCGACTTCACTTTTAGGCGGAGTAAAGAATCTGACGGTTACACTGGGAAGTACCACAGACAGAAGTTTGAAAACCGAGCACTAGCTCAGCGTTCCATGCTTCTGCAAGGAGTGAACTCTTTCCTCCCCAGGACAGTTCAAGTGCTGGGGCTAACTGCATTATGTCTGAATACAGCAAGACTTCATGTTGTTTGAATCTGTCTTCTTCTTCAACATCTTAAGTCCCTGAAAACCTGAAATGACTGAATTCAGAAAATAAGAAAAAAACAGCAAAAAACAGAGCCTGGCAACATAAAGGATAGAGCAAAGAAAGTGGTGCTGGAAAAGCCAAAAACAGAGGTCACGGCATCAAACTGGCAGCAACAGACTGAACTGTGTATCAAAAATGGCAAACACTTCCATAGAGTGCAACCTCGATGGCAGGAAGAACAGAAATGAAAATTACGTACCTACCATAATTCTTGATCTTCTCTTGTATCTTCACCATTCATTACTGCTTGGGTTAGTGCAGAGGTGCGCACCCTGCAGGAAATTTTTTTTTTTTTAGTCAGCTCCAACAGGCGCTGCCACGACAACGGCAACTCGTCATGCATGGTGGCCGTTAGGTGCCGCAGACCTCCCTCAATCTTAGTCCTGGTAGCCGGGAGGCGTAAATAAAAGGTAAAGGGAAAAAGGGAGAGCGAGGCAAGAGAGTTGAGGGACAGAAAAAGGAAAGGATATAAACTAAAGAAAGAATAAGCCGGTAGAGGACAGACAGAAGAGGAAAAATACCTACCCTAAGGGACTGCAGGGCCTCCCTTCTGGGGCGGCTCTAAGGGAGGAACAGATAAAGAGAAAAGGAAGAAGAAGAAGAAAGAGAAGAAAAAGAAGGGATGCTAAGAGGGGAGAACACTGCCCATAGATACATTGATTGAGAGGGTTATAAGCTCGGAACCAAAAACAAAGGAGCAAGAATCCCTCCTGATAGGACTGAGAGAAGGTTCAACTGAACCGCTTGTATCGATTGGGCACAGAGGGCAGATTCTCTAACTTCTCATCATTCCAACCCCCTACACTCTAGCTGAGAGCTCACAGACTGCCCAGGCAGAAATCTGTTCTGGAAGGAGAGCGCCCAACTATGAGGGGGATATGCCCCTTAACACCTTGTTAAGTGCCAACACCGGAGTGTGTGGGTAGGGGTTAGGCCCTACAAAAGGCAGCTTTGTGTGAAGGATAGAGTGGGAACTCAATCGGACTCCCTGAAGGCAAGGCAAGGAACAACAGTTCAAAGTCAGAAAGAGTTCCCTCAGGATAGGAAAAGTCCTACTCGTTCCCCTTTACCTTGAGAAAAAGGATCCGCCCAGAGAAGAACGGAAACCAGGATTTTTTTTTTTGGCATAAAGGCCAAACAGGAAGGGAGAGGAATGAGAAGGGAGGGGGAAACACTGCAGTAGGAGGCCACTGAGGGGAAGGTGGGCGGGTATCAGTAATGAATGGTGAAGATACAAGAGAAGATCAAGAATTACGGTAGGTGCGTACTTTTCATATCTTCCCTTGTCGATCTTCACCATTCATTACTGCTTGGGTGAGTACTAAGCTCCCCCTCAAGGGGGGAATAATAGGAACCCTGAGGGAACAAGACCCCCAGCCTCCTGCTGGTGGGGAACAGGAGAGGAAGACCCTGGGCTAATCAGGTGAGAAGCCTATGGTGGAGGAGAGCTAGGAGATGTCCTCCGAGGACGGAGAGATGGAGGAAGCCCCTGCAGAAGCCTCCTAGCCCTGGAGGAAAAAAGACAGGTCCCCCTGAAAGTGGAGCGAATCACCCTACGCCGGGCCAGGGGTGACAACCTTGATAGATGAAGCCATGCTAGCCATCTAATACAGATCACTGTCCCTGCAAGCCTGGAAGCCACCTCATTGGCATCGTAAGATGCCCTTGCTTGGTGTCTTGCCAGCTCCAGGCCTATAGCAGAGAGGGCAATAGCTTGTCTGGATTGCTCCATTTCAGGCATTGATGCTAAGACTTGGGAGAGCATTGACCACAAATGCCTGCTGTAGGCAGCATGGTGAGTCTGATGTGATGCAATGCATAACATCGCACGAGAGGAAGAGAACACTCTTTGCCCCCACCGGTCAAATTGTAGGGAATCTGAGTCCGGTGGACGGTCGTGCGCCAGGTGGCGGCACCCAGAGGGAGTTTCTAGGTATGCCAATCCTGAAGGCGGGTTGGAGAGAGTACCTAGAGACTCCAGTGGGGCACAATGCCTTCTTTTGCAGTCTTCCGGGGCTGGAGAAAGGATGGCTGGCAACTGCCAGGAATGGATAGACGCCTCCTGGAAGGGAATAGGCCAGGACAGTATCACCAAATGCTGGCCACTGAATTTGCTGAGGAATTCACGTGTCTGCCATTCGGTATTGTCTCACCTAACAAAAGAGATGCGAAGATCCCTCACCATTCTCAAAAGGAATCGCTGATATTCAGTGAAATCAGCATCAGAGGAGAGATGAGCAGTGGGTTCCTCTCCCTCCGAGGAGGAGGGAGACGAGGATGATGGACAGCTCGAATGTCCAGAGGACTCCTGCGGCAGTGAAGATAAGTGAAATACCTGCTCATGCATATATCTAACGTATGAGGGGATGGCCGCCGCACAGCCTCTGAACGTCTCCCAGGATAACGGGCCCATAGGACCAACATGGCCTGGGAGAGAGGGGGGTGGCTGCAGAGGAATGAGAGAGGGGTAACTATGGTGAGGCAACTGTCCTCTGCTGAGGCTTTGAAATCCGGAAAATGGAGCCCGAGCTGGCGGGATCCCGAACAACAAACCAGGTCGCAGAACGGAACTCTGGGGATGCGAAGCCTGGAAGAACCTAGTAGAGGATCCTCCCCTGTGATGAACCTGGGGCTGCATGGGTCCAGAAGGGCAGCCCACAGCAATGCCACCAGAAGGGTCCCTGGAGCTCAAGAGAGAAATACGGGACCCAGCGCTATGGCTCCTACACACCCCCCGAAGGGTGGCGGGAGAAGACCGAGGTGCCTCAACCCGGTCTCTCAACCCCCTGGACTCTGAGAACTTACTCCTCCTCGAACCCAGTGACCCCCCACCCCGAGGAGGTGCAGCAGCACCGGGATCGGCAGCTGCCACGACCCCCTCAGGAGGGAGAGCCCCTCCCTCCACCTCCATGCCATCCCCGTCCAGGGACCTCAGACCACCCCTAGCCTGGGAGGCCTCAGGAGAGGACAGCAGAGGAGACAGAGGAACAGGCACACTGGGCCACCTAGCACCTCATCTCACCAGAGACCCTGACTCCAAAGAGTCAGGGTGCCAGGATGGGTCCACGTCTGAATCATCCTCCTTCGAGGAGGAAGAGACCAGCTGGACCACAATACTGGCCACCCCTGGGGTCTCCAGTGAAATGGCACTGTGAACGGTGCCAGTGCCAGCAGTGGTGCCGGATGATCTCGGACCACCCGCAACGCCCAAACCCGGCCCTGACTCCCCAATGGCACCGGTCAGACCCGCGGCACTGCCCTCAGTGCCGGGACCCGACTCTGCACCACTAGAAGAGCCTACTGGGCTGCGCCGAGAGCCAACACGGCACCGCGAACAGTGCCGCCTCAATCACCGGCACCGCGAGTGGCACTGGGATCCAAAATGGCACCAGAAGGCGGCATCGAGGGTCCACCGATGCTGGGCCCAGCAGACCTGGGCCTCGACACTGGGGGAGCCTGCACCTCCGAGGAGGTGACTACCGAGGCGGTGTCTCCACAACGGTCCCAGGAGGGACCCCGGCGTTCCTCCGACACCACAAAAGAGGCCTCCTCTTTGGCATGAGATGATGAGGAGGCCTCCTCCTCTCCAGACCATACAGGCCTGAGAGGGGAGCCGGAGCATGGGTCTAGAGACCTTACCTAGGAATCCCTAGAGCGGCGCCATCCCCAAAAGTCAGTGGAGCCTTGCTGATCTTGAACATGCGAACTTCCAGGACGCGATGGTCCATCGAGAAACAGGTGTCGCATGCATCCATATTATGGTTGGGTCCCAGGCAATGAAGGCAAACATCATGCTGGTCCATGACGGAAAAATGCCAGCCACAGGGGCACCAACGCATAGGGGTGCGGCCCGCCTTAGACTTGTGTTTTGCCCCCAAACCTGACATGATGCAAAACAATTATGGCAAAAAACAACACAGCTCTCGGAGTCGTCAAATAATAGAGAAAAAACAGAATGGTCCTACCAGTGACGACGTCTAGAAAAAAGCAGGATGAAGGAGAAGTCTGTGAAGATGGCGTAGACAACGACAACTAGGCCTAGTGGCGTACTATTAACTCTACCGCACGGCAGGTGCAGCCTCGATGGCGGAAAGCAGAACTGAGATGGAGGAGGTCTGCGGCACCGCGGCCGGCCTCCACATGACGCAAGCGCCGCCTCCTGGGTGGTGCCGCTGAGCCGACTCCAAAAAAAAACTCCTGTAGTGGGTGCGCACCTCTGGCACTAACCCAAGCAGTAATGAATGGTAAAGATTGACAAGGGAAGATCTGAGATGAGCAGGGGGCCGGCGTCGGTTACTAGCCAGTCCTTGAGTGCCATGTCATGCGTCTGCTTTGTGGGTGGTGCCATCCCCGAGGTCGGTCCCCTAGCTCTAAAATGTTAAAGCTACATGCTCCCACAGTGTCCTAACACCTCTGACACAGACCAAAGAAGTAATGAATGGTGAAGATTGGCAAGGGAAGATCTGAGATGAGCAGGGGGCCGGCGTCGGTTACTAGCCAGTCCTTGAGTGCCATGTCATGCGTCTGCTTTGTGGGTGGTGCCATCCCCGAGGTTGGTCCCCTAGCTCTAAAATGTTAAAGCTACATGCTCCCACAGTGTCCTAACACCTCTGACACAGACCAAAGAAGTAATGAATGGTGAAGATTGATTCATGGAAGATCAAAGCACTCAGCCTTTGAAGAGGAATGGCAGGGCATGTGACAGAAGCTGAAAAAGAGTGACTGGAAGCCCAAAAAAGGCAGGGAGTGGATCACAGCCAAAGGCACTGTTAAGATACTCCCAGAGTAGGCAGACAAAGAACGAGAGCCAGGCTGGAAGGGAGAGAACCCCAGCATAGACTTCCACAAAACAAAGCAAAAGTTGGGGGCAGAAAGTAAGGGGCAGAAAAGGCAGCAAGCAGAGCAGAAAGGAGCCACCACCAAAGCCAGACAGCAGAAGCAGCAGACACAGGGTCACAACTGTCCAGTCACAAATCAGCTGTACAGAGGTCAAAGACAGGCACAAGAAGAAAGTGAAATGGCCACTCTACAATACAGAAACTAGCCAGGCAGGAAAAAAAAACAGAAATAACAGGTTCAGTTGGTAGAACAAGCAAAAATGCAGCAAGGATACAAACAGCCACAGAGCCACAGCAGGTGGGCAGCCCAAAGAGGAAAGAAGCTCCACACAACAGGAGCACTGGAACCTCACAGAAGAAGAGAATGGGGAAGCATGGAGTGGAAATGAGGTGACTGAGCCCCGCAGGAGTGGGCAACCAAAAGACCGATCCAGAGGAACACACCAGCAGTTGGACACATGGCACAATGGAAGGGACAGCAGGCTGCTCCGCACCTGAACAAAGCAAGAGGGGGCATCACAAGAGTGAATGGCAGGAGTTGCAAAGCAGTGGGGAGACCAAGTGGAAGCGAGGAGCAGGGACACCCCCAGTTGCAGCTGCACAGTAAAGAAGGAAAGAAGGAAAGGGGACGATGGGAAGGGTGGGCAGGTGAGAAACAAGAGTCCAGAGGACATATGTGGTATGCGCATATAAATAGCACTCAGTGGAGCATGGCATGAGTCGCCCATTGCTGCACTGAACCTCAGGCATAGCCTTACAGTTGTACATTTGAAAAAAGTATAACCATTTTAAAAGAAGTTCTTGTGTGTTTATAGATAGTGTTGAACAATTTCAACCACTAACAATACCATAGTCCAGAGGAAAAGCGGAACAGGAGGTGCTCGGTGGGTGGATTGTGACCCCATGCAAAATGACATCCCTAGTCTGTAGATGCAAGTGATGAGTAGCAGTGCGTGTGTTCCTCTGCAGGGATAAGTAGCAACGTACTGTATGTGACGCTGCAAATCAGTGGTATGGATGAGTTGTATGCACAGCTGCAGGTGAGCAGTAGGAGACAGGTGTGGGTGAAGGGTAGACACATGTATAAGAGGGCTATGAGTGCTGGTACAGTTAAATGACAGGAGTGTGCATGTTAGTAGGCATGGGAGGGTGTATGAGGAGGGTGGGTGCACTGGCACAATGCAGAGGTAGGAGTGGGATTTTGGGTGCAGGTGAAGGGTAGAAGTAGGTGTGAATGAGGATTTAGAGTGTTACGGTGGATGTAGGTAAGTGGTAGGAACATAGATGTATGTGAGGTGTAGGACTGTGACCTTGGGTGCAGATGATTCTTGGTTAGCAGTATGAGCATGGGGAAGTGTTACAGAAAAGCAGTGTCCCACTGATAAGGCCCCTTCCCATCAATGTTGAACTTGCATTAGAAGTATTCAACACTTCCTGAAAATGGACTGCAATGAGTGTTATTGGGGAGGTGTCTGGTTCCTGGGTTACGTGAGTGGAAGAACTGCTTGCATGGGCACAATGGGAGTAGGGCTCAAATTTTGGCAACAAAAAAGTGGTAATCTGTTATCATCTGCACCAACCACAAGTGGCAACTTGGCAGGCCCAAGTGGCTAAACTGTAATTAATTAATTAATTCAGCCCCTTCCAGCCCCTCCTTCACCATTACACCTTTCTCCTTGAATTATCTACAATAATTCTCTGTCCTGCTTAAATTGAAAACAAAACCTTTACCAGCCCCCTCCCAACAGACACACAAGTCAGGTCTACAGCCTCCTCCCTATACCTTTAGAAAAACAGCAACTGTAAAAATCATGGGTTAGCCATTTTTACAGTCTTACTTGTACCTCAGTAGTGACAACTTAGAAGGGTGTATTCCCAGTCGTCACCATTTTCTGCAGTTTTCTCTCATTCTCTCAAAAGTGACAACTGGGAAAGAGATGTTTTGAGTTATCACTATTTACTGCTCTCTGTTCCTCTCATTCTCTTAATTTAATGCTGTGCTTTTGCTTTCCATTACTTTCTCCATTTCTCTCTTTCTGCTCTTTATTTCTCTCTCTCATTTCTGTATCTTCCTTATTTATTCTTTTGTTTCTGTTATTTACTGTTACGTCTTTGTCCTTATTTCATTGGTGTTTTTTTCTATGTATCTGTGCTCAGCCTCAACCTTTCTCCCAGCTCAAGCTGAAGCAGCTCCAAAACACTGCTAACTCTACGATCATCCCTTCTCCAGGTATCAACTGTGTTCTGAAACGGATGAAGATTCCAATGTCTTATCTTGACAAATGCCCTCAATTTCATAACTGTGTCTGTACTTGGAGTAAATAATGTTTTTTTGTAGTGGCTGCAATGTTTAGGTACAGCATCCTGAGGACAGTGTGTCCCATTCACAATCCTGGAACAGAACTGGACCCCAACTGAAGACTTCTAAAGGGCTTCATGCAGCAAGTGAAATGTAGAAACATAGACTTTTATGGCAGATAAGGACTGTGTGACCCACCCAGTCTGGTCATTTTCCCTACCTACATTAACCCTGTAGATATACCATAATATGAGCACGTATTATTGAGCGGCTCAATTTGAGTGACTCAGTAATACTGCCCGTACCAAGAACAAGTGCTGAAGAATGCCAAGGAGTAGGTAGAGTGAGTGTAGTAGTAAGCTGCACTCGCTAGACAAAGATATGAGATGTAGTGTGGCCAAGCCCTGTTGAACTGGCTGTTCGGCATAGTGCCTAGAGCCACCACCTATGGAGCTAAAGGACCAGGTTTGATCCTGGGGCAGGATAGGATTTTTGTTCATCCTGGAATTTGTTTTGTTTTTTTCTATGTCTGCCCCTCTGGAGTTGAGAATCTTTAAGTTGGGTGGTGAGGGGAGTACTGCTCCCCCCCCCCGCGTAAAATATGTTTCTTTTTTTGTTTGCAGGTACCGACCATCATTGTTTGCAGTGGTCGAGCTATTGGGATCTACAATCGGTCATTGACAAAAATTTTGTTGAATGACCATACAGTGAAACCATCCCGTCGACCGCATTTGCAGTTGGCATACAGTTTCACACTTGCTAACATGTTTTCGAAGCCCCCCGAACCCCCCCATATGGGAGGCTGTGCTCCCTGCATCCCTCACTAAATATAATCAACTCCGAGTTAGAGCTGATATGGGGAGGGAGTACAAGACCCCCAGAATAGAGTGCTGTTGTCCAGCGCCGACACTACAGCGATCTGGCGCTGTAGTCACTGTAGTGCCGGTCACTGTCGAAATGTCACTGTTGGAAGGGTATACTGATCTGTTGTTGCTCACTGCAGAGACTTGGGGTGGTGTTTTAGTCACTCTTTTTGGTCAGCAACTAGAACAACTCGCCCTTATCACATAAAAGCTCACTATAGACCCTAATCAGTCTCTGTCTCTTTCTCCCCCCTTTCCTTTCCACTAAGGTACCTTTATGCCTATCCCATGCACTCTTGAACCCCACCACTGTCATTTCCTCCACCACCTCCAGTGAATGACTGTTCCAGGAATCCACCACTCTTTCTGTGAAGAAGTACTTCGTCACATATCTCCTGAATCTACCAATCTACACCCTGCAGCTTCCTAGCATGTCCACTTGTTCTTAAGCATTGTTTTTTTTCCCCCCAAAAAAATACTTCCCTCCTATACCTTATTTAACCTCATAAGGTATTTAAAGATCTCTATCATATTCCACTCTCTCCCTCCTCTCATCAAGGGTGTATATACTGAAGTCATTTAGCTTCTTCTTGTAGGGTTTTTGGTATAGACCCTGCACCATTTTAGTTGCTCTCCTCTGGACCACTTCCACTCTTATCTCTTTCTTGAGATGTAATCTTCAGAACTGGATACAGTATTCAGGATGAGTTTTTACTAATGATCTGTACAGGGGCAATATCACCTCCCTCTTTCTGATGGTGATACCCTTCCCTATCCACTCTAGCCTCTTACTAGCCCTCAACTAGTTAGGTTCATATTTTGAATGCCACTCATTTAGACTATCCTTTACATCCATAAGTTTACCATTGCATAGATGTCGCTAGCATCCAGCGCTCGTCTGTGTAGGATGTCTCTTCGCAGTACAATCAGGAGGAAGAGGAATCCCAGCATCACATACCCAATGTTACTCAGGATGTTGTTAAAAGCACTGCAAACACAAATAAATCATTAAACAAGATGTTAAAATGCTTCCATCACCTCCAGCACTAAACTATCTTTCTACCTACATACTATAAGGATGACATTATGATATTTCACTATATTGTGCCTGACCTGCTGTAAATAAACAGATCATGGTACACTTAAGGACAGACAATCCCTCATTTTCCGGATAATGTGTTCATATGAAAGACTGAAAAATAATAAAGCATTTGACAAGAAAAAGAAAGGACTAACCTCAGGACCCCAAGAGGATGAGCACACAGGAAATTGTAGTAGCAGATATCTTGATTGCCACTCACGTTGACAACCTATCAAGACACATAATACAAACCAAGTGCTAGTTCAAATGTCTATAATGGCCATCTGAAAAAGGTTGTTTAACCAGAATAATGCAAATAAGATGCAGCATCTCATTTTCAATGCAATCCTGCTTCTACCCAATTTTATAAGTAAAAAGGTCTGCAGTGCATAGTGGTAACGTGAATAGCTTAGGGTTACAAAGTGAGCTAGTGGCTGTGGTCAGATTCAAACCTGCAATCTCTGCTTTCAGATTCATTGTTCAGACCATTAGACTACAATGTTTTCAAGCTACTGCCTCTGAACAGAATGGGCAGAGCATAACCTTGCCTCATATTCACTGCCATCTGGGACATATGCCCCCCTTAGAAGGTCTTGTGTCCATGGTCCCAGCTTCACTGGATCTCTGCAGAGATCATCAGCCTTTGGAAGGCTCCTGAGTTTTCCTGGCATCTCTGCAAGACATGTGGGCCCCCCCCCCACCCAAGACTTGCTGAGATACAAGCAAATCAGGAAATTATAGTTACACACATACCATAAATATTGATCTTCCTGAATATCTTCTACATAGATTATCAGTAATGGGCCTGAGTTGGAGGCAATAGAAGCCTGCAGGAGCCAGAACTTTTCTGGTGGGGGAGCTGATGGCATGAGTAGCCCCCATGTGCATGCACTGGCACATGCCAACTGGTATGCAGTGCCACAGTAGTTTTTTTACTTTTTTACTGAGGAGGTAGCAGCATGAAACCTAACAAATACCCTATGCACTAAGTGCATAAGACAGCCCTGCTGGCCCATGTATGAAGGGAGACCGAATTCAGTAACACGGTGCCTTTACAGCCCAACCCAACATTAAAGAGTGGAGGAAAATAACAATGCTGGATTGAGTCTGGGGATGGTAGGGCAGTATGGTGCCCAATGGAAAAGATATTCAGGAAGAAATGTTCTTCCTTAATATCTTCTCCACAGATCACCACTAATGGGTCTGAGCCAGAGGTGATAGAACCTTCTGGTAGACAGAACTTTTCTGGTGGGGGCTAGTGAAACGAGAATCCCCTCACACACAGGCTGGCACATGCCTGCTGATATATAGTGGCACCAGCCCCCAACTGTCTTAGCACCTTTTTTAAGAGGTAGCAATATGAACCTAATACGTACCATATGCACTAAGAGCATTAGATAGCCTGGTGACCTGTGTAAGAAAAGTCACCAATTCCAGTAAAACAGTGTCTTTACTGCCCAAAAAAACAGAAAGTGGTGGAAGACAAGGACAACGTGGGAGTCATAACTTTTCAGGAGGGCTGGCACCAATGTACACTATATGCATGCGCGGTACCATGAGACTGGCATGCAGTGCCAGGCTTACCTTGGCCTCAGCCCTCAAGCACCTCAGCACCTTTTTTACCAAAAAGGTTCAGTGTAACTGTCATCGAGGCAGAGGTCAGGAAGCATAGGAAAACCAGGAGCAGTTGTAGAATTCACCAAAAATATTTATTTACACTAGCAGTAACATAAAAAAATAAATTTGCTCAGTGTAACTATTTACAAAGGAAAAATAAAATAAAGATTCATCAGAGTTTTCCTTCAATCTCTGTGTCCCTTTTCTCTTTCCAGCAGTTGCAGCTCAGCTATCTTATAAGTCCTTCCAACCAACATTCTTAACAAGCATCCTGTTCTTGTATGTTTCAGGTAAGTGCAAGGCAGGAACACACAGTGCCTGAGCCGAAGCCTCCTTTTCCACAGCTCTTCTGCAAAAGGTTTAAATATGTGCACTCAGGTAACCTCTCGAGTTTCCAATAGGTTTTTGTAATCATCTCAAACCACAATTATATACATTTAAAAAATTAACACTATATAATGTCTAAACAAAGGGATCCCAATATCAGTTACATTCAAACTCTTTCCATAACAACTGGGACAGGGTCCTATTCCACCCTGTCACATACACCCCCACCTTATAAGGGAACTTGTTTTATTAAACAGGTTTCCAAACCTTTTTATTAATTCTCTACTAAAATTTGCTGCTAATTTTCAGAAACTAAGCACATGTGCATTATCCATTTGTTCTATAACAGTACAGCAAATAGTAAAGTTCAAACCCATACATTTGTTTTTCAACCTTCAGAACCGTCAATTCCTGATCCATATCTTGACAGAAAATCAGCATTGCTATTCTCTTTACCAGATTTGTGTATCACCATGAATTTAAATGGCTGTAGTGTCAGGTACCACCTTGTGATTATGGAATTTTTATCTTTCATTTGGTTAAGCCGACAAAGAGGATTGTGATCTGTTACAAGTACAAAGTCATTTCCTAGTAAATAAAACTTAAGGGACTCCATGGCCCGCTTTGCTGCTAAACATTCCTTTTCAATGGTGGAGTACCTTTTCTCTCTGTCATGCAGCTTCCTACCTTATGTACAGAATAGGATGTTCTTTCCCATCTATATTTTGACACAGGACTGTACCTAGGCCTACCTCTGATGCATCTGTTTGTAACAAAAATGGTTTCTCAAAGTCTGGGCTCCTTAAAATAGGGGCTGAACCCAATGCAGCGTTAATGGCTTGAAACACTTCATCACACTCTGAGGTCCATTTCATATTATTTGGACACTGTTTTTTTCATGAGTTCAGTGAGGGGAGTAACTAACTCAGCAAAGTTGGGAACAAATCTCTGATAATAATCGGCCAGCCCTAAAAATGACCTGCCATGTTTCTTTGTTTTAGGTACAGGGCTGTTAGCAACAGCTTCCATTTTATAAATTTCTGGCTTAACTTCTCCATTTCCCAACACATAGCCCAAATAGCTGATTTCCTGCATGCTTAATGCACGTTTGGTAGGATTAATAGTCAGACCTGCATTTTTTAAGCTTGGATAACTGTTCATAGGTGTTCCAGGTGGCTTTTCCAGTCTGGACTATACACCATGACATCATCCAGGTACGCAGCATAATAACCAGTGTGAGATGATACAATTACATCCATGTACCACTGGAATGTAGTCAGCGCATCATGTAAACCAAAGGGCATGGTGGTGAACTAATAGAATCCAATAAGAGTGGCAAATGCAGTTTTGTCTTTGGACTCTTTAGCTAAAGGTATTTGCCAGTAACCCTTGGTGAGATCAAGGGTACTGATATACTTTTTCACTCCTCAGTCTGTCCACCAAATCATCTATTCTGGGCATAGGATAGCTGTCAAATTCTGACACTTGATTAAGTTTCCTAAAATCAAGGCAGATTCGAACACCCCCTTTTTTTTGTTTACAATTACCATTGGAGATGACCAAGCACTCCTCGACTCCTCTATGATACCCAGTTCTTTAATTTGTTGTATCTCCTTACACATGTCAACTCTTAACCACTGTGGTAACCTGTATGTCTTTTGTCTAATAGGACGAGTATTCCTTGTCCCTATAACATGCTCAGCCCCTTTTCCTTGGCCTGGTACTGTGGTAAAAGTACTGTTAAATGTCTTTAGCACATTACGAATGTCTGCAGTTTGTTCTGAGGTTAAGGAAACATTCACCTTTACAGCATCAGCATTTGCAGTTTGTTCCAGTCTATCATAAGTGACATCAATATCTTTCTTAACAGTTTCTGGTAAAACTAGCAAAGCAGCTTTTGGCATTTTCAACCCATGTCTTGAAGAGGTTTGCATGGTATAGCTTAGTAGGATTTTTCCTGTCAGGGGTCTCAATCTGATAGTTCCTATCAGGGGTCTCAATCTCATAGTTAACGGTGCCAGCACATCTGAGAATCTTATAAGGCCCTTGCCACTTCATTAACAGTTTATTTTCTGTTGTGGGTAACAGTAGCAAAACCTTTTCACCTGGCTCAAAAATGTTTCCTTTAACCCCATGGTCATAATATACCTTCTGTGGTTTGGGCCTCTTCCTGATTTACTATGGGCAATTTCAACATATTTTGCCAGCTTCTTTCTTAGGGCAGACATATAAGAAGTTATAGATTGTTTCTGAGTGGGGTTATCTTCCCACGTTTCTTTTATCACATCCAGTGACCCTCTTGGCTGCCTACCTTACAGCAATTCAAATGGTGAAAACCGTGTTGATGCCTGTGGCACTTCTCTGTAAGCAAAAAGTAGGTATGGCAAGCAAGTATTGGTCCCAGTCTTTCCCTTCCACTTTAACAAACCTTTTTAACATGCATTTTAGGTTTTGGTTAAAACGCTCAACAAGACCGTCTATCTGAGGGTGATAGGGAAAGGTTTGTATGGCAGTGATACGTAGTAGTCTGTACAGCTCCTTAAGTAATGCAGCACCAAAATTACTACCTTGATCAGTAATAATTTCTTTAGGTATGCCCGTTCTGCTGAAAATTTTTGCAAGCTCTGCTGCCACTTTTGAAGCTGTGACAGTATGCATTGGAACTGCTTCTGGGTATTGAGTAGCATAGTCGCATACTATCAGGATAAATCTATTACCCTTTTTACTTTTTTCTAAAGAACCAACCACATCCATTGCAATTCTCTCAAAAGGCACATCTGTCAAGAGTAGGGGCACCAGGGCCACCTTGTCTTTTCTAGTGACTGGGACTACTTTCTGATACTCTGCACAGGAATTACAATAGGTAGCAACATCTTCATGAATTGCAGGCCATTAAAATCTATTCAGCAATCTGGCAAGGGTGCGATCCCTCCCTGAGTGACCAGCCATAGGACTAATATGCACTATCTGCGACAACTCTGTTCTATACTTCGCTGGTATAACCAATTGTCTGTCTGTTCCTGTGTCTGATGTTTAACCCAAACTCTGTACAGTAACCCATTACATTTTTTAAACATTGGTTCACCCTGTTTTGGTTTCACCCCTGCTGCTTAAAATTACCCTGGAGAGAAACATTGTTAGCTTGTTCTGAAAGAAAATCACAATCATTTATCAATTTAGTTGCAGTATTCTTCAGGCATCGACTTTTTTTCCTGGATTTCTGGATCTTGGAGCTGTGCTCAAACAAGTCTAAATCAAAATCACTGAAAGGAAGAGTGCCCCCATCATTTGAGATTTTCTTTGCCTGAGCTCTTGTTACTACTGCTGCTGAAACATCAAGATTTACTCCCTCCTTGATTAACTCTGTAAATCCTGAAAAGTCATTTCCAATAATCACAGGTACAGGTAATGTAGGTACTACCCCCACTTTCATTTGGTGCAACACACCCTTAATGGTCAGAGTCACTTGGGTGGTAGGATAGTATTGAGTGTCCCCATGGATGCAGATGTCACCAGTACCTGGTCTCTTTGCACAGAGTTTTCCCAGCACCTCAACATGCACTAGGGTCTGTCTGCTTCCCAAATCAATGAGTCCCTTTACAGTCTTATCTCCACCTTCACACCTGTTAAGTACTTGCCCCAATTTCCCAAGGACAAATCTGTTCCAGTGCCACTCTCCTTACTATGGCAGTTTCTTGCAATATGACTTGGCTTATTACAGTTATAGCAAATAACGTCTTTGGGCACAGATTTGTCACCCCCACCAGTGTTCTTATCAGGCTTGGAGTTTAAATGGGAAAAAGAGTGTCTTACCAGTGCTTGGCTATTACCTCACTGCTGTGGCATCTGTCTGGCCATTTGGTAGTCCTCGGCCAAAGAAACAGCCTTTTCCCCACTTTCTGGTCAGTGTTCCTTAACCCAAAGCTGCACATCTGTAGGCAGGATGGTGATGAATTGCTCCATTGCGAATGTGTCGATGATCTGTGGGACTGTTTTGGCCTCTGGTTGGAGCCATTTTATCAGGAGTTCTCTGAGTCAGGTGAAGGCTTCTCAAGAATTGTCAGCTGAGTTAGATACATAGATACATAGATGTTGTTGGCAGATAAGGTCCTCCTGGCCCATCCAGTCTGCCCTATCCCTCTTTCTAATGCTTAATGTACCCTAGATGCTACAAGCCCCACCTCACCCCTAGCTTGATAATTCCCATGTGCCTATCCCACATGTTCATGAATCCCTGAATCATGGCCACCCCCACCACTTACTGGGGGAGACTATTCCATCTCTCCACCACCCTTTCAGTGAAGTAGAATTTCCTCAAGTTCCTTCTAAGTCTTCCATGCTGTACCCCCTTGTTCTGTTATTTCCCTTCATGTGAAAGATGCTCTCCTCTGGTACCCTGTTGATCCTTTTTAGATATTTGAAGGTCTCTATCATGTCCCCTCTCTCTCTCCTTTCCTCCAGAGAGTACATATTTGGAGCTCTGAGTCTCTCCTCATACGACTTATGCTTTATCCCCGACACCATTTTTGTCACCCTTATCTGTACCGTCTCCATCCCGTCTATGTGTTTTTGAGATGGGGCCTCCAGAATTGAACACAGTACTCCAGATGAAACCTTACTAGGGAGTTGTACAATGGTATCACCACTTCCTTTTTTCTACTTGTTATACCCCTCCTTATGCACCCTAACATTCTGTTAGCCTTTCCAACTGCTTTGTTGCACTGTTTAACCACTTTGAGCTTGTCTTCTATGGCTATCCCTAGATCCCTTTCCCCTGCAGTGGCCTCATGTTACCCCATCTAGTTCATACTTGGCCCTAGGATTCCCTCTTCCTATGTGCATAATCTTGCACATTTTTGCATTGAAACCCAACTGCCATTCCTTGGATCAGTTTTCTAGCCTCTTCTGATCTCGCCTCATTTTTTCTATACTTTTCTGTGTATCTACCCTGTTACATAGCTTTGTATCATCCACAAACAGACTAACCCTCCCTTCTAAACCCTCTGCAATACCCCTTATGAAGACATTGAAGAGCACTGGTCCCAGCACTGATCCTGGGATACGCCACTTGTTACCCATCCCTCCTGTGAACTAACCCCATTTACCACCACTCTTTGTGTTCTGTTACCTGACCAGTGTCTAGCCCACGTGGCCACCTCTGTCCCCACCCCCACATTTGCCAGCTTGTGGATTAGCCTCCTGTGTGGGACTGTGTCGAAGGCTTTCCTGAAGTCCAGACAGGCCACATCTACTGCTCTGCCCTGGTCTATTTCCTTTGTTACCCACTCAAAGAAATAAATCAGGTTGATCTGACATGACCTTCCTGCAGTGAATAAATGTTGCCTTAGGTCCAGCAGCCCCCTTGTCTCTAGGTAGTCCACCAACCTTTCCTTAAAGGGGAAGTCTAGCATAGTTTTACACCAATATTTTCCCAGCTCCTTATGTGTAACTGCTGTGTACCTCCTCCAGTTGCCAGCAGTCCTATTGCTGTCCAAATCAAGATTATAAATAAACATTTACAGCCCCCGGAAGTTATCAATGTGTTTGTCCTCAATTTTACCATCAATGTTGCTGGAGGATGATGTCATCAGAGCAACAGATAATAGTGCTGCATTAAATGCAGTTCCACAAGTTAGCCAAACCCACAATGTTTGGGTCCCCACTTGAGTAATGGAGGAACCTTTTAAGTGTTGTGCACATCCTGAAGTGCAGGTCTAATAGGGACTAGGACCACGTGTGTTGCAGCACTGATTTGAGGTATATACAGTATTCATATAAGGAAGTGCCTGTAGGTGTTGTGTTACTGTTTCTGTTAGCAAAAACAGTTTACCCCAAAAAATGACTCTGGGTGTAACAAGAGTTTTAAGTGGTATTATACATGTAACCCTCCATTACCTGGGGTTACTAGACTCCTAGTAAGACCTAGTGGTAGGTAGGGAAGGCAGCTTGTGAAACTCCAGTTAAATGGATTTCACACTGTCTCACTCTGTTCTCAGTCTCAGCTGAGACTGAGGGATGACATCATCTTAGAACTGTCGCAGCTGCATAAGCCACACTGGAATGTTGCAGTTGGAGGTTAGTGTAGAATGTTGGGGATTTTGAATTCAGTCTGTGTGCAGTCTGAGTGAGAGACAGTAGTACAGCTGAGTGTGTGCAGGCTCTCAGAGCTTTAAGCTTTGTTTTAGAGCTAGCTTTTGGAAGGTGTGTGTTTCCACCTGAAGAGAAACACAGGAACTGGTAATTGAAGTGGTGTAGACCACTTTCAATGGTTCAAAAAGCCCCATCCCTGAGGGGATGGGGGGAAGCTTTTACCTGTTTTCCAGGGGCAACCCTCCTGTGTCCAGCAAAGGGAAAAAAACTGCCTATTCAAGTTGTGCTGAGGCACCAGAAGCTCTGAGAGAGAAATTCCTTGTGGAGGAATCGCCTGTGGGGCACCTGCAACCAAAGGGTGAGTTCGCTCTGAAAAAGGGCCAAGTGTTTTTTCACCTGAACAGTTGGAAAGTGGGGATTGGACTGCTTAACTCAGTGGGGGGTCTAGAGAAATGGACAATGCCACTTAAAAGCATGTTCAAGTCCAGCACAAATGGGAAGCAAGACAAGTAGATGGAATGTGATATACATTTAGCAAGAATCTACATTGCAAAGCTTTACGGGGTGCGGTATTTACTGTCCAGAGAAATGGCCGGGTATGAATTGTGGGAGCGAGAGGTGGGAGACCCCCCCATCAGTAGTAACCAAATTCACCTCTATGGATTTACTCTGAGACACCTTTTACTTTCTCTCAGGTACTTGGCCAGTGCCTGAGGAAAGTACCCAGACATGGGATTAAAAAGAAGAATTCCCTGATGGAGCCGAGGTGCTCTTAAGTGGTATAGGGAGCCACAAAAATATGTTTCCATGAAGTATGGAAGGTGTCCGAGTGGCCGGCAAGGGAGCCGAGCCAGGGAAAACCCAGAACAGTGTACAAGTTTGGGCTGTGTACACAAAGCAGCGTGCCAGCATGCCTGTGTGCCCTGTGGGTTCAGAGCCTGAGGGCTAAAGTGTTGAGGAAGTGTTCTTGTTTCTTCTAATCTGCATTACTAGGAGTATAGCCCCATGGGGGTCCATCTATGATTTGTTTATTCTGTTTAGGTGTGAATAAAAAGCCACACTTTAGAATCCCACTTCTGGTATTGGACATTACAATTGTTGCTTCCTGTGTTCGGAGTTACTTGGGTGCCCCTGTGCAGAGTAGCCAAACCTAGCCTTTGTGCTGAGTGACCTATTCCTCCCCGAACCCAGCCCATCTGGTATCACTGTCAGAATCAAATGGCATACCAGCCTGGGGTTACAAAATTGGAGGCACTGCTGAGGATTTGGGTTTGGAACTTAGGGAGAAATGCAAGAAAATTGCTCCAGCAAAGGGCTACCATTTTGGTTATCTGGCAGTGGGCAGCCCAAAAATCTGAAGCAAGGTTAACTAAATGTGCTGCTGTGTGCTGTTGTCCATGTGCTGCTGTTAAAATGCCGACTGTTTACCAAGGAGCAGTAAAGCCTGAGAGGGTATGCCTTTGTCCTGCATCAAAAAATTACAGTGTTTTGCCAGCTTTTAAAACTGTTGTGACAAAGAAAAGTGGGGAAAACTAGGTATAGCAAAAGGAAAATTGTGCCCTGGATGTTGGAAATGCATTCTGAGTGAATTCAGAGACTTGTTGTGTTAATGGCCATGAAAAATGGTTGAAATGGGATCCCACTGTGGAGTCAGTCAAAAAAAAAAAAGTGTGGTTTTGCAGTTTTAATTTGCCTGCTCGACGATCGCCGTGAGGAGAAGAGTACTTGAGAGGAAAGAGGCTCATTTGCATGGCGTTGTGTGATTGGGGAGACTGCAATCAGTCCCGCCCCTAAGCCAGCTCTACAGTGACTGCCCAACATTCGAGAGGGAGTGTGAGTGGAGTGTGCGCACTGGCTTACAGGAGGAGTGTTGCGGTGACTGAAAGCACTGTAAAAGTTCAAAAAACTGTCTGTTCTTTTTAAATTTGGGCTCAACCCGCATCTCAATCAACTGGACTGTGAGTGTGGCGTTCAGAGGGACGATCGGCAGGACTGCCAACCTGCTTCTGTTCAGAGGCCTCCAAGACTGGTTGCAGGTCGTTTTCCATCGCAGCAAACAGCTACTGATAACAGTGAATACCAACAGAAAGAATTGCTCAAACAAGTTATTTTTGCCAAAAGCCAGCTGAATCTATGTGCAGCAGTGTAGTCGCTTTGCAAACAAGGACTGTGTTAAGTTTTATCAGCAAAAGCAAGCCTTTTAGCCATCGACTGTGAGCATAATTATAGGTTCAGTGTCAGTATAAGTTTCAAAGCCATGAGAGAGACTGTGAGTTGTATCACGATATGCAGCAAGAGTTTCAGGTAATCCTGTGCTTGAAATACTAAGGCTTTAAGGGACTGTGAGCTAGAACAATGTCTTCAGCAAGTGAAAAGTCAGTGGTAAATCATATAAATGTGCTAGGAAAAAGAACAGTGCAAGTTTGTGCAGTTTGAGCAAAGTTATCAGTAGAGTGTGTAAATCGGATGCGCAGTGGCTTGACCCAATTTCAGAATGTTGAAGCGTAGGAGTGCTGCCGCCACCATTACGGGGTGGGGTAGTAATGTAAACACAGCAGCAGAGGAGCTATTTTGAAAGTGAAAGAAAGTGTTCAGTGATGTGGGACTTTCAATAACAGTGAGCGTTTGTTTATTTTTCTCTGCAGTCATGGCCTCAGGACCAGCCTGCTACCCGGATCATGCGCGGGCTGTGGTAGCGGTAGAAGTAAACAAGTTAAGGGACATTGAGAGATGTTACTACAGAGGATGACTGCCTCCTCATGTGGCAATTCCTGGATATCCAGTGCTAGTGTGCTTAATATGCTTAAATGCTGGAAGGGATGTCTTCATGGTACCTCACTGTTCTGGGTGCCTAGAGAAATATGGTTTATTTAAAGCACCCAAGATTCATTTGGCTCCCACATGGACAAAAGTTCAAGAATCTGCAGTTGGCAGCACACAGCACCAGGCGGAGCCTGTTGGAGAAGGTCCCTAGGGGGAGTGTGGCACAAAGCTAGAGGGTGCAGATTTACAGACAGAACAATGTGCTGATGATTCAGATTCTGGATCGCAGAGAGACAATTCAGGAAGAGCATCAGTAGACCCTTGGAGAGTGGGTCTAGCCCAAGTCTCATAAGAGAAGACGAGATGAGGGAGGCCTTTGAATGGGAGGTTTCTACCTCTGCGTCCCAGCGAAGAGTGGATAGTCTCAGGAATGAGGACAACTGCTCACTCCTGGGCACAGATTCTCAGTGAGGAAGAAGAAGAGGGGGGACCTATGTGGCCTTGTGAAAAAGGAACTGGTACACAGCCTCAAGCTCTTGCCTCAGAGAAATGCATGGAAGAGAGTGGTGATTCCACTGCCCTGGCTATGCAAGAAGAAGTCAGGGATCCAGTTTTTGTGTCTTTGAGAATGCGTAGCTGGCAGAACCAGGACTGGCCACCTCCAAGCCAGGCCAGAGGTCTCAAGTTGACCAAAGCTAGTAAAGAGGAAAGACTGGTTAGTAGGAAGGCGAATTAAATCTATGGGATGTCCTTTCCTACCTTTCCTCGGAGAGTCTGGGAGGAGATTGAACAACAGGAAGTCCTGGATTTGGGCAGAAGCAATGAAATGCATGCATCCTGGTACAAACAAGCATGTCAGGAACAGAATGTTTCACGAAAAATACAGTCAGTGGAAAAGAGGCAGGATACTGTTAATGGACACTGTTTGAATAGTGGATGGAGAGGGACGTGAAACCTTTCATAGTGTGAATTATGTGCACCCAGACGGGATAATAATTCAAGCTCCTAACCCATTGTGCTATTGGCCACAATGCAAAGACCTCCCCACAAATGTGACCATGCCTACCAAATGGAAAGCAGAGCAGTGGTAGTCAGCGCTGCCACTCCAGCCATTGCAGTGCCTTTGTTGTTCCACCAGTATGGACGTCCAGGACTCAGGTGCCCCACATTCATCAGTTCTACAGTGTACTGACTTTCCAGAATCCATCAACTGGCCCACCAGATGACTTCAGATCCAGAGAGGACACCAGCCCAGCTGTATCCTGACTCATCTCCTGGTATCTGGATGACGTCAGACCGGCTGTTTTCCTTTTTGTTCCTGTTCCAAGGTTCCATCTCCAGAGATAACATCACCCCTGCAGTTTCCAGATATGCCCTCCAGTCGTTCCCAGAAGATGTCCGCCCACCTCTATCGGAAGAATGCTGTCAGGGACAGTCTTCGGCTGAGGACCAGGTTGGTGCCATTTTCGTTCTACAAAGGACTGGTAAGTCCAGACTTTTCTATTCTTATGACATTGCAGTACACACCCTACACTAGCAGACTCCAGATGTTTGAACTGTCCTCAAAGACTCTCCCCTTCAGGACTTTGGCCTGCTAGAACTGTGATTCACCGGGCTCCGGCCCAGGAGAGACTCTTTAATGGACTAGCCTTCGGACACTGTGGTCACTAGATGGGACTTTTAGGGCACTCCATCCCACAAATGGTGTATTGTAAATAATGTCATTGTTTTCTACTGTTTTCTCATGTTTATACTGTTTTTCTACCTTTTCTAAAAAAACAAAATCTCTTTGGGATTCTCCAGTGTTTTGATGGTAGGGGTTTAGATAGACTGTGTATGCAGATTAGGAGTGTGTGTTGTCTTTCTTTTTTCTTGCAGGTGTTCCTGAAGAAGATAGAAGAGAAGACAAGAAGAGGAGGAGAGACTCATCGGAGTTCCTCACTAGTACTTTACAGTGTAGTGTTTAAAGTACTGTTGTTGTTGTTACTGGGTGTAACCTTTTTCTTCCACAGGTATGGTTGTGGGGAAATGTGGGAGTAATGCATATGGTATGGTAATAGCTCCTGGTGTGTGGTTGCATGGTGTCCAGGGTCAGGGAGGTCCCCTGTTTATTTTGTTTTGGGATTTAAGTTAGAGGCAGACAGAATTTCCCTAGAGGGCTAGGGGGGATAGACAGGCTGTGGTCCTGAATGGCCATAGGGACTGCAGTGCTGCTCTATTAGGGCTATGCTCTGGACAGTTCTTCCAGAGCCACTGGGTACCCATAGTCAGCGGGTAGAGTAGAGGCTGATGCGTCTGCTGATGGCCTCTGGGCCCTTAATGTTGCCTGCCTGCGCCTAGCACATGGTAGAAGGGGGCCTGATCGCCCCTCTCCATAGGTAACACATAGGGTAGTATGGTGTAGGTCAAGTAACTAATGACTGTGGACAGTCATTTTCCTGGCCCAGGGTGAGTGTAACCCCCCGTTACCCGGGGTTACTAGAATCCCAGTAAGACCTAGTGGTAGGTAGAGAAGGCAGCTTGTGAAACTCCAGTTAAATGGATTTCACACTGTCTCACTCTGTTCTCAGTCTCAGCTGAGACTGAGGGATGACATCATCTTAGAACTGTCACGGCTGCATAAGCCACACTGGAATGTTGCAGTTGGAGGTTAGTGTAGAATGTTGGGGATTTTGAATTCAGTCTGTGTGCAGTCTGAGTGTGAGACAGTAGCACAGCTGAGTGTGTGCAGGCTCTCAGAGCTTTAAGCTTTGTTTTAGAGCTAGCTTTTGGAAGGTGTGTGTTTCCACCTGAAAAGGAACACAGGAACTGGTAATTGAAGTGGTGGAGACCGCTTTCAATGGTTCAAAGAGCCCTGTTCCTGAGGGGATGGGGGAAGGTTTTGCCTGTTTTCCAGGGACAACCCTTCTGTGTCCAGCTAAGGGAAAGAAGATGCCTATTCAAGTTCTGCTGAGGCACCAGAAACTCTGAGAGAGAAATTACTTGTGGAGGAATCGCCTGTGGGGCACCTGCAACCAAAGGGTGAGTTCGCTCTGAAAAAGGGCCAAGTGTTTTTCACCTGAACAGTTGGAAAGTAGGGATTGGACTGCTTAACTCAGTAGGGGGTCTAGAGAAATGGACAATGCCACTTAAAAGTATGTTCAAGTACAGCACAAATGGGAAGCAAGACAAGTAGATGGAATGTGATATACATTTAGCAAGAATCTACATTGCAAAGCTTTACAGGATGAGGTGTTTACTGTCCAGAGAAATGGCCGGGTATGAATTGTGGGAGGGAGAGGTGGGAGACCCCCCATCAGTAGTAACCAAATTCACCTCTACGGATTTGCTCTGAGACACCTTTTACTTTTTCTCAGGTACTTGGCCAGTGCCTGAGGAAAGTACCCAGATGTGGGATTAAAAAGAAGAATTCCCTGATGGAGCCGAGGTGCTCTTAGGTGGTTTAGGGAGCCACAAAAATATGTTTCCATGAAGTATGGAAGGTGTCCGAGTGGCCAGCAAGGGAGCCGAGCCAGGGAAAACCCAGAACAGCATACAAGTTCGGGCTGTGTACCCAAAGCAGCATGCCAGTCTGGGCTGTATGCCCGGTGGGTTCAGAGCCTGAGGGCTAAAGTGTTGTGGAAGTGTTCTTGTTTCTTTTAATCTGCATTACCAGGAGTGTAGCCCCATGGGGGTCCATCTATGCTTTTTTTATTCTGTTTGGATGTGAATAAAAAGCCACACTTTAGAATCCCACTTCTGGTATTGAACATTACAGTTATTGATTCCTGTGTTTGGAGTTACTTGGGTGCCCCTGTGCAGAGTAGCCAAACCTAGTCTTTGTGCCGAGTGACCTATTCCTCCCTGAACCCAGCCCACCTAGTATCGCAGTCAGATTCAAATGGCATACCAGCCTGGGGTTACATACAGCTGTTGTATTATGTTGTGTGTGTGTGTGTTAGCATTCTCTGTTTTGATTGACACCAGCAGTGAGAAATAATCTTGCAAATATGCCCCTTTCCCTTTGTAACTAGGCAGTCAGTGATTGGATGGCTGCTGTAAGGCAATAAAGAATTCAGCTATAACAAGGAATAGGTTACCAGGAAAGCATCAGCTACAGCATATGGAAGAAGGATAATCTAGTGGTTAAAGCACAGGTACAAGCACTGGGGGACTCTGGTTCAAATCCTACTAGAGTCCCTTACTCTCTAACCCTTAAGAAGTTCCCCTAATCTCCTTGGAAACTGTGATGGCCTCTCAGGTCCATGACTTTAAAAGTGCCCCAATTCCCATTATAAATCATTAGCAGTGATGCGAGAGCTACAGCACTTCACTTTCAAGGTACTAAGGATAAGCTGTGGCAGCACCCCCCCCCACTTTGTAATGCCAGCATTTGAAGTAGGATGCCCCTCACAAATCAGATGCTACACCTCAGCTGTTGTAGGTAAAGAAACTAATCAGTCTCAGTGTTTGTAGTGCTCTGTATTTGCTTAGCTCACTCCTCCCATGCCATATGCATTCTGTGTCTTGGTATGTCCAGTCAGAAACTCCGATTTAAGGAGCATTTGAAATGTAAAACAATACACTTTATAAAGTAAATGATCTAGCTCTCCACTTTCAGGCTGCTGAAAGGGGATGTGTATAATTCAGTCTTTTGTGATCCTTTGGTAAACTGCCCAGGCCTACCTTGTAATAAATCTTTTCAAGGATGTTCACCTGGTTCAATACAGAGTCACTAATTGACTGCTCAATTGATTGATTGGTTGATTGACTGATTCAGTCTACTGCTCTCTACAACATGTTACAACTGTCTCACAGAGAGAAATGAGCAGTACAAAGAAACAGATTTTGTTTCCTGTGAATGAAATACTATTAGATGTATTATTTGCGCTACACATACAGTATTAAGTCTAGACAGCATTGATACCCTTATGTTTTGTTCTGCACTGTTGCTGCAGTGACATCAAGGAATGGGAAGGGCTGTATTACAAGTGGCTCATTTGCATGTAAATGGAGGCTTGCTTGACATTTTACTACCTTGTTTCAGAGTCTCAAACTCTAGATATGTGTTGCAACAGAAGAAATGGCTGATCTCTTATTGACATATGTACAGTACTTGATGTGATGTATAATGAATACATCAGACATATCCAAATCATAAATATGCAGGAGTCTTCTCCTTTAAGTAGCGTTTCCATAATTTTACCTAGTATCAAGGTCAAACTGACCAGGCAGTAGTTTCTTGCAACCTCCTTGCTACCACTTTTGTACAAGGGTACCACTTGTGCCCTCCTCCACTCCTCTGGAACCATGCCTGTTTCTAGTGATCCACTGAACAGCTTAGCCAGAGGTTTAGCCAGTTCCTCCCAGAGCTCCTTTAGGATCTTCAGGTGTATCCCATTAGGCCCCATAGCTTTATCCAACGTAAGCTGTTCTAGTGCTCTTTTTACTCTGTCCTCTGAAAAACATCTATTGTCCACCCCTTTTTCTGTTGGACCTTCTCCATTAATGGAGGACCATCTCCATTGTCTTCTTCCGTGAATATGGAGCAGAAGTATTTGTTGAGGATGGTCGCCTTGGCAATGTTTTTCTCCACTACCCTGCCTCCCTCTTAACTAAGTTTCACAATCCCTCCCCCACCTTCCTTCTCTCACTCATATACCTAAACAATGCGTTCCCTCCTTCCATCGCTAATTTAGCTTGCTTTTCCTCAGTTTTGGCCTTTGCTGCCTTTACTGCCTTGTTCGCTTCCTTTCATTTTTTCAAGTATTCTTGCCTGTCCACCTTGCTTTGTGTTGCCTTCTACCTCAGAAATGCCATCTTTTTTCCTCTTACTAGCTCTGCTACTCCTCTCAAGAACCACAGTGATTTCCTCTTTCTTTTGTTCTTGCTGCAGGGCCTGGTACAATGGTTTACTACCAGGTGCAGGGCTTCCCTTATCCCACTGTTCCACTTCCACTTATGCCATCATATCCCTTCATAGCCTTCCTGAATTCGTCTTTCATCTTACTGAAGTCTGTCCTCCTGAAAGTCAGGATTCTAGTCAATGTGTGGCTAGCATCCTGTGACATCCTTATGGTGAACCACACAACTCAATGATCACTAGTCCCTAGGGTTTCCCCCACTGTGACTTCCTTTATCCTGTTCCCACTGCTTAGGACAAGATCCAGAATTGCATTCTCCCTCATAGGTTCCCTCACTAGCTGTGTGAGACCTGCCCCTTGCAGGGATTGCAGGAATCCCTTACTCCTGGTTGAGGCTGCTGCTGAGATGCTCTAGTCCATATCTGGCAAGTTGAAGCCACCCTCAGCAGCAGTTCACCCTTTGTTGCAATTTCTGTCTACATCCTCTGCCTGCCCTGGGGGCCTGTATATCACTCCCGTTCTAAGTACTGTTCCCCTCCCCACTTCCAGGGTTACCCACAGTGCCTCTGGTCCCCCCCTTGTCTTGTGGGACTGTCACTTTTATCCCTTCCCTGATGTACAATGCCACCCCTCCCCCTTTTTGCCTTCCCTGTCCCATCTGTGCAGCATGTACCCTGGAATCACTAGCTCCCAGGCATGGTTGTTACTGAACCATGTCTGTGTGACTGCCATGATATCCAGGTCCTCAGAGGCCATAAATGCCACACTTTCTGGGATTTTGTTACCCAGACTGTGGGCATTGGTGTACATAGCCTTCCAATCACAGCTCCCCCCTCTGCTATAACTCCAGTACCATCCCCCTTATTGTGTGTCTGCTCCTCCTGTTCTTTACATGAGGTCCCTCCATTTTTACTTATGGCCACTCCTTGCTCATGGCCATGCCTGAACTCGTTCAGTGTAACTATTTACAAAGGAAAAATAAAATAAAGATTCTGTTGGGGAGTTCCCTTCCATTCGCTGAGCCCCTAACCTTCATATCTTTCTGCTGCTGAAGTTGTAATTCAGAGATCGAAATCTCTGCCTGTAGATCTCACCCAAATGTCATACCTTTTCAGGATTTCACTTTTCACCAGGTCACAGTTTTCTGTCTGTGCAGTGTCCATATTGCTGTAGGCAAGTTGGGCTTTCCCTGTCAGATAGGGTCCCAGTCTGATTGTCCATTGCTGTTTTGGCCATTGGCAGGCTGTGGCAACTCTTTCAAAAATTGTCAGGTATGCTTCGATATCATCAGAGGGACACAGCTTTGTAAGTTTAATGGCTTTTAAGTTGCTTGTGTGTTGTTGCTTTTCTGGATCTGTGCCTGATCCTCTGCCTTTGATAGCTTGCAAGGTATCCAGCCATCACTGCTCCTATTGCTGCATCTCTCCTCTCATCTGCTGCTCCTGTTGCTGCATCTCTTCTCTCCTCTGCTTTTCAGTCTCTTTTTGTTGTATAGCCAACCATTTGAAAAAGTCAATCAGGCTTTCAGGTTCTGTCACTGCCTGTTCTTTTTCCATAACTTGTGCTGGCTGTACAATCTCAACTTGGACTTCTGTCTTTGCTAGTTTGGTTGCCATTCTCCTGGTAACCACTCCTGGATTTGTTGTTGCAGAATCCATACCTTTCTCTGTGCTTCCCTGGTACTAGGTCCAGTACCCACGCAAAAAACTCCTGGCTTAGAGTATGCACGGTAAAAATCCCACTTTTCCTACCATCTGTCATTGAGGCACAGGTCAGGAAGCATAGGAAAAGCAGGAGTAGTTGTATTCACCAAAAATGTTTATTTGCACTAGCAGTAACATAAAAAAATGAACTCGTTCAGTGTAACTATTTACAAAGGAAAAATAAAATAAAGATTCTTCAGAATTTTCCTTCAATTTCTGTGTCCCCTTTCCATTTCCAGCAGTTGCAGCTCAGCTCTCTTATAAGTCCTTCCAACCCCCATTCTTAACAAGAATCCTATTCTTGTGTGTTTCAGGTAAGTGCAAGGCAGGAACACATTGTGTCTGAGCTGAGGCCCCCTTTTCCACAGCTCTTCTGCAAAAGGCTTAAAATGTGCGCCGTAACCTCTCGAGTTTCCAATAGCTTTTTGCAATCATCTCAAACCACAATTCTGTGCATTTCAAAAATTAACACTATATAATATCTAAACAAAGGGATCACAATATTAGTTACATTCAAACTCTTTCCATAACAACTGGGACAGGGTCCTATTCCACCCTGTCACAATAACCTAACAGGAACTAATGCACTTAAACGGACACTGTAAACCCCCTTTCAACTCAAAGCATCTCTAGTTTAAAAAACACATGTTATGGAGAGTTATGTGATGAGCTCACTGTGAACAGCAGCTTTCCTCAGCGCTCCATGGCCACAGCACAAAATGAGATTAATATAACTGATTAGTTTATTAATAACAACCTACATTAGACAGATTTCATTTTCTGAACTGCACACCGAATGAAACCTACAAAAATCTGCAGGATGAACCCTGAATATCAAAGGCAAATGGACATTTCTGTGGTGCCCACCTCACAGTCTCCTAGCCAGCCTACAAAGCGTCTGAAGCAAGATTCGCTGCAAGAACCAGGGCTTGACCTTTCACTGCTAGAACTAAACATCAACAAATAGACCTTTTTTATGGAGCTTACATCTGTAAAACTAAAACTGGGGGTCATGGCCACAGATATACGAACCATTAAACAAACGGTGGAAACGCTGACAACCAGAGTTGGAGATGCCGAAGTGCAACTCAGCTCCATAGAAGACAAACAGGCAAGGGAAGACAAAATCAATGCGGAGATGCAAAAAAAAAAATCAACAAATTAGAGGCCGTCTGGAGGACCAAGAGATCAGGCTAAGGCGCAATAACATAGTGCTGGTTGGTATATCAGAGAGGGCAGAAGGATCCAATTTACCAGCTTTCATTCAGAAACTTCTCCAGAAGATAGCAGGACCCCCGGCTACAGGTGCAAAATATATCCTGGAATACGCTCATAGGTCGGCCAGATCTCCAGCCAAACAAGACCAGCACCCAAGGGTAATCATCGCCCGGCTCACAAGGCTACAGGATAAACTCAATATCCAAACACAAGCCAGGCTGAAAGGGGCACTGTCATCAAATGGGCAGCGTTTCCATGTTTATAGCGATGTCATGCCTGCAGTCAGAGATAGTCAGAGAGCCTACACAGATGTTAAGAAAGCCCTCCATACAGCCTGAGTCCCATTCAGAGTACTGCATCCTGCCAGACTCATCATAACCACAACTACTGAACCCAAGGAATTCCTGAATGTGAAGGTTTCCAGCAAGGAACTCCAGAAATACCTCCCACAAATCTTCCCATCAGAGCTGAAACAAGCAGGTCACCAGCTGAACAAAGTAAAGCAACTAAATGTACATTCAGCATGCATCCAACCTGTATACCCCTTATGATTTACCATGCTGTCACCCCCCAATGAACAACACACTCAGACAAATAGTACCTCTTCCTGCAAACTAGGGTTGTAATGCAACCAATCTCCATGGACCACCAGTAATTCTGACAAGGGGACCATACTCTGGGAGAGATCTATGGGACTATGGGACTGGGCTGGGGAAGTGTATCAAACTAAAGTAGCAACACGGTGTCCATACTAACAAAAATGGCACAGACTGGATAGCTAACACCAAAGTATACGAGAGCCCCTTCTTCATGGTATAGCTTTTGTTTTTTTCCTGTGGACTGGAAGTGGGCCTTTGTCTCTGGCCACCTTTATAAATCAAGCCAACGTCCTGCTATAATTAAACTGCCTCTGGTGACCACCTCTTCCCAAAACTGAGCCAGTGCAACTCGTCACCCCACCTCCCTCTGTACTCACTGCCTCCTCTTAGGAGGAGCAGGCTATCCCAGTGAGTCCAAATAGAGCATCAACAGATCAGCCCAAGGATCACCTTCTCCAGCTGCCCAACTGAAAGGCCACAGGACACTCGCAAGGACCAACACATCAGATATCCCATGGCCAGAGTGAACACTCAGAGTGAGTAACAACTGCAGCCGCTGTCTGAAAGCATTTAAAACCCAACCTGACCACTCACCAGCCCAGAAGGGGCAGTATGGTTCCGAACCGGAGACTTCACGACAAGCGGTCTCACACTGAGGAAATTTTGGGCTGCAAACCTCCATGGTGACAGGCAACCCTATTTTCACTGTGCCCCAGTACTCGACTCCTGCAGGAAGCCTGGTGAGTGACTGGAGAAGACTGGATACTCTAAGTGTTCTCTGTTGACAGCTGAAATAAATGAAGGTACTGTAGAGCTCATGGGGGGATCTGTTGATAGAGGGATGGGGCAGGGGGACCATGAACCACAAAGAGCACAGAGGTTACTGGAAGTAATGAAAGTTCAGGAGGACTCGTGGTGAGACCCACCATCAGAGGGATGGAGGGGTGACTGTATACAGAGGTCGAGCGGTAGAGGAGTGTTTGGGATGAGACAGGGGGGCAAAGAACACTGAAGGGCTGTGGATTCCAGTTGAGGGGAACATTAGCAATGTGGAAAATGCTACTGGTAGGGGAAGACTGGGACGGACACAGCCAAGAGAGGTTTGTGTGAAAATATGGCCCTACCAGTAAAGCTTCACTGCTCCAGATTACAAGGGCGGCAACCCTAGGTGGCAAACTCGGACTACCAATGAGCATACATAGGACACTGGGGGGTGCACAGAGGTCCTGGCATTATGGTGCTACCTGAACCACTATAACTAAATAGACTCTGTGCCACCTGCAACATCCAGCTCAAATAACAGCACGGCACTCTGTCTGAGCCACAGGGGATCTTGGGGAATGGGTGGGGGTGCATGACAACAGACCAGCAACCATACCTGTGTCCCAAAGTGGCAATCAGATGCAAGGGTTGGAAGGGAGCACAAACCAGGTTGGGGGGGAATACTGGAGACCTATATGGGCAAACGCTAGGATGCAAAGAAAAAGGGGCACAAGCAGGATGGATCCTTGGGGACAACACATGCGATGGCACCAAGGCACATAGGGAAACAAGGAAGGGGTAACGCAGCTGGGTCCAACAAACCCCCTATAGCTGAGAACAGATGGGGTCATCCCCAACTAGTGAAAGACAGACCACAGCCCTTGGGGGTGACGAGCGAAGGGGGGTGGAAAGAAGAGGATGGGCACTACATGAAGAGGAACCCACCTAAACTCCCAATGGCCCACAGGGTGCGCTTCTTACTCTTATACTCCACAGGACAGGCACTTATACTCTATAGGCTAGATGGAAGCGCCTAAAGGGGGGGGGACATAACCCCACAAAAATGGGATTCCAGCCAGGAAATGAATGGAGTGTGGGGCTTATTTGAGAAGTGCAGCAGTGAGGGAAGACCAGAACTGCAGCCACAAAAGGTGACACCATGCAGCTTCCATAGCCCCCATGGGGAGGTCAATGAGGCATAGTCAGTTTGGGGAAGGGGAGGCTAGAGTAAAGGACTGGGCAGTGGCCAGGGAAGTCTTCAGAAGGCCGTGACTTCCACAAGGCACAAGAAGAGAGTGCTGGGGGCTGTGAGGCAACATGATGCATATGCACTTCCATGTCCAAAGAGGACAGTGTATAAAGTGTGTGGGGGAGGAGTAGTTTGGAGGAGGAGGTTGGAGGGACACCATAAATATCTGAACTAATCAGTTTATATAACTTCAAACATGGCACAACGCTTGTAGGCCAGGAGTAGAGAGGAGCCGTGATCATGGGAGTCATGTATGGACCAGCAGAAAATGGGGATTGTCAGGACCAGTGGTACCCCGACCAGTGGTGGGTGTGGGAAACGGGGACCGACAAACCCCACCCATGGTGGATCTCAATATTCTGTGTATTTAGTTTAGTGAATGTTATGTTATATATTCTATGTGATTATGTAGAGATAGTGAAAGTGTGGCATGCTCAAAATGTAATCCTAAACCTGCATGGTGTGCAATGGAAACACAGATATCCAGCAGCTGACCACATCCAACATCACGGGGGAGGGGAACCCCATGCCTATACAGGAGAAGACAATTTCATACACTACTCCAATACCCCTGGACACCATGCACTACATATCACAAACTGACCAAACACACAGGGACAATGGTGATAAAATGATGACCAATGCAATCAATTGCACCACCTGGAATGTAAAGGGGGCCCAAACAAAGGAAATGAGATACCAGATTTTAAGGCACCTAAAATCTCTATCGACCCAGACAGCCTTTTTAGAAGAAACCCATACACCAATGCACCAGGCACAACTCTGGAGGAAGGAACAGGTGGGGCAGTTGTTTGCTGCAGGATCCAGTAACAAAAAAGAAGAGGTAATCATCAAGATCCACAGGAATATCCCCTTCCTCCTCACTGAACAGCTCACCGACCCACAGGATAGATACCCAGTGATTAGGGGGACCCTGAACAGACACATGGTTATTCTAGGGGCCATCTACAGTCCAAACAAGGAAGAACTAGATTTCTTCACTGAACTACTGTCTCTGGTGTCCACAGTGTCATCTACACCCATCATAATGGCAGGGGACTGGAACCTGGTTCAGGATAACAGCCTGGGTAAATCTAAACCGAAGAAAATTGGGTTCTCACCCTCCCAAAGGGCACGTACAGAACTCCAAGATTCCCTGGGTCTGGTGGATGTGTGGCATGTCCTACACCCTACTTCAAAGGAATACACCTTCTGGTCAGCCCCTCACAACTCCTCCTCTAGATTAAACTTCTTCCTGGTCAACCAGCAAATGCTGAAAACCACCTCCACATGCAAAATCAACCCCATAGTAATATTGGACTATGCACCAGTCTCCCTATCCTTCCTGCCATTGGACCACCACAATAGGGACAGGCTATGGCATCTAAACAACAGCCTATTAAAGAATCAGTATACCCTCGAATTAATAAAAAAATGCACTAAGTGCTTCTTTGCACATAATGCGGGTTCAGTCCCAAAACAAGCACTCCTCTGGGGAGCATTTAAATGCACACTCCGGTGAGAGCTGATAACATTAGCTTCTAGGAAGTAGAAAAGAAAGGTCGAAAGCGCACAGTTACTACACACTATACAGGAGCTAAAGAAAAAAAACTAAAGGTCCACCCAACTCCAATGCAGTGTTGCACCTCAGTGCAGCAAGAGCTAAGTATGGAGAGCTTTTCAGGAAGCAGGCGGAATTCACCATCCTTAGGGCAAAAACCCAGTATGTGGACCAGGGTGAGAAGGCCGGGAAACTACTGGCCCTTAGGCTTAAGCAGCAGGAGGCACGCTGAGCCATCAATTCGATCAGGAACAAGACTTTCTCACTGAAAAGAAATTGCAGCAGCCTTCAGTAACTTTTATACAGATTTGTATGCAAGGGAGGATCAGCTCTCCCCGGGGAGAGTACGTTAGTTCCTCGCAAAAGCCAATTTACCCAGGGTGGCTCAAACTACATGTGAGCAATTGGGTGCCTGATCACAGAGGGGGAGATAGTGAAGGCTATCTCATCTCTGAAGGTGGACAAAGCCCCAGGCCTGGATGGCTTTTCAACCAACTTCTACAAAGCTGTCGGTCCCGGAATATAGAAACAGCTGGTGAACCTATTTAATGAGGATAAGGAGGAGAGATGCCTCGACCCAAGCCTACAAGAGGCACACATAACCCTTATCCCCCAAGCCGGGCAAGGACATGGCTAGCATGGGAAGTTATAGATCCATATCCCAACTTAACACGGACTTGAAAATCCTGGCCAAAATACTGGCTACACAACTAGGGGCGGTGATCAGCTCCCTAATAGGCTCACAACAGGTGGGTTTCATGCAGGGTAGACTGGCTTTGGACCACTTGCAGAAACTAGCCCACAAACTAGGAGCCTCCAGGGATGCTTACACCCAGGCAGTCCAGATCTCCCTTGATGCTGAGAAGGCCTTTGACAGGGTATCATGGGTGTTCTTGTTTGAGACCCTTAAAGAATTTGGGCTCCCCAGGACTTCATAGAGGTGGTTAGGCTTTCATAAACTGCACCCACCTCCAGAATCCTCTGCAATGGAATTTTCTCCCCACAGTTCCAGCTGCAGTCGGGCACCAGGCAAGGTTGCCCTTTATCCCCATATCTATTCAGCCTGTATACTGAACCCCTAACAAAGAGAATCCTAGTGAAGAGCGCCATCTTGGGTGACAAGGTGAGTGCACAAAGATACAAAATCTCCACACATACAGATGATGTACTCCTGCACTTGGAAGATCCAGTAAACTCAATCCTCCCACCCTCACCATACTACAAGAGTTTGGCCAGGTGGTTGGTTACAATCTCAGCCTCACACAAACAGGTATCCTGCCCCTGAACCATCACACATTCCAGACCCATGTATCCATGTAGGGAGGAGCTTGATGCCCGACCTCTATCAAGTATCTGGGTATAGTGATCTCACAAAATAGTGAGACACACCAATCCCAAAACCTAGACTTACTCTGTTGGTCCTCACTCCCCCTTACCTTGTGGGCTTGGATAAACATTATCAAAATGAACATCCTACTCAGAATATTTATTTATTTATTATTTATTTTATTTATTTAGTTTTTGTTGACCGGGTAAGTGCACTAGACAAATCCTGCCTATTTTCAGGCACGACCCGGGGGAGGGGGATACAGATGAATACCAACTGACTTTGAACCAGATTAAGCTGTTGGTGGTATTTATAGTGAATGAGGAAATTTGGCCAGGACACGGAAATTCCCTACTCTTTCAATAAGTGCCATGGGATCTTTAACATCCACCTGAACTACCACCAATCCAGGCAGATGGGACCTCGGTTTAACGTCTCATCTGAAAAACGGCACCTCCGAAGTGCAGCACCCCTCTCATGCTGCACTACAGAGTCAGTACTGGGATATTAACCCAAGTGCCAGATGTAGGAACTGAACCCACAGCCCTCTGATCTCCCGGCCTCAGAGGCGAGTGTGCTACCTACTGAGCCACTGATACTGCTATTATACCCCATTATCATGACAGGATGCCTACTCCCTATCTCCTGGTTCTCAGGACTAAAATCCACACTACCTGCCTTTCTGTGGAATGATAAGACACCAAGGAGGGCATATAACAAACTTACAGCCCTGAAGAAGTTGGGTGGCCTCCAACTCCCAGACCTTTGACTATAAATGATGGCACATGTCACACAGTTCCTGTGGTGGAGGACACATTGTGGCCAAACGGAGCAAACCAGCTACTAGCCGCGATGGAAAGTAATGGAGATGGACCTATGCCGACAGTCTGGAGTCCAGCTACAAGCCTCGACATGCACACTGTACAAACTGCTACCTGAAACCCTTAAAGCATCACCAATAGGAGTATCGGTCTGGGTATGCAAACAACTGCATCACCACCTGGGCACCCAACCACAGCTTGATCCTGAACAGTCCCTAGTGGGCAACATGGCCCAGAAAATACAAACTAAAACTATCCCATCCAACTTCCTGAAAAACATGGTTCCCTGAAAGCTGGGAGCCCTGATGGAGGGCAACTCTTTGGTCATATAGAAGCAATTCCAACAATGAGTGGCCCTGGTTAAGAGCCATGCTTTCCCTTTCATGCAACTCAGCCACATGCTGGCAGCTGCCCTTGGCCCTAAGCCATGGGAAATGGAAGCATTTCAGAAGTGGAACGACTTATGTAGACTGGCTAACCAAAGGCACGTAACCTCTCTCCTCTACAAGCACCTCCTATCCCTGACTATAACCCTTCCACCACTCATTTGCTTACTGGACAAGTGAATTCCCAGATCTCGAGAACACAGAGGGAACTCCAGACCTCTGGAAGCCACTGCATGTGGCAGAGTGCCCCCCTCCCTGAATTCCTGATGCCACAAGGACAATTCCTCTTCACTATTTCCCCCTTCTTTGAGTCTACTGCAGTAACATATTCTATTTTCAGTCTACCTTGACTATTTCCATTTTCTACTACAATGGGGTGACCTCCCACCATAGTATCTCCTACTTCTCTTCCCCACTGTTTTATTTCTTTATCCATCCCTGGTGGTATTTCTGTAGAAGCAGTGGTATGCCTCCAACCTGTACAATGGCCCTTGTTTCAGGAGCTGTAAATCCTATAGGTGGTTGGTAATGTACAGGGTATTGTTTTCCCCTAAAAATAAAAGGGAACTGTTGAAAAGAAACCTATTGAGGAGCTTGCCAGCTCAGTTGGTATGCTACCAGACCTTAAACCTACAGGGACGCCTGTGGCATTGGGTTTGGTCAGAGTGGCCATGAAAGTAAGAGTGGCACTGATGTAGTAGAAAAGAATGTTAGCATTTGTATGTTAAATAGGGTACAATAGTACCCGTAGTTTAAACTATACTGGTGCCCCGTCTGCTCCAGTTGGAGCATAATTCAAAAAGGTTTACCGCTTTCTGCGGCTACTTTAGCCCCTCCCTGAGCGAGAGGGTATAACAAAATATAGGTGCTGTAGGCATGCAAGAGCCATACTGTTTTGGCACTACAGGGTGTAGCAGGTTGAACTACTCTGTAGTTGGCCTACACAGTACAGATGCTGCTTTTAGCAATTGTCCTGAGGCGGACTACTGTGGTGGCAAGAAAAGAAATTCTTCCCTGCAGAGAGTATTCTGCCTAGACGACTCTTTGCTTCTCTGTTTTGATGCAGGTACTACTGCATGAAGCAGGAGAGCAAGGAGAAGTAAAATCACCACAAGTTGTGTCTCACAAAGTATAGCGAAGCAGCAAAAAGAGCACCGGTGGTGGCGCTATTGTGTAAGATGCGGCGCTTTGCTCCAGAAGTTAAACTGGGACTAGAGCTGCACACCAGAACACTCCCCATTATAATTAATAAAACACCAAAGGAAAGGGTGCATTAAGGGAAAGTCCTAACATGAAGGTAGCTTGCTATGATCAAGGAAAAAAGGGCTATGTAAAGGCCCTAGCTTGGGGAAAGCATAAAACAGGTCCAAATGAAATAGCAAGCCATCGGCTGACGAGTTCAGCTGACAGAACATTTTTCTACCACAGTAAATGGACTCCTGCCATAAGTAAAGAGTGGTGTGACAGAGCCTAAATTCTGGCAATTGGAAAGAGAAAAAATAAAAATGGGACATCAACCCGCACACCTGGGAGTGCAGGCCAAGGTTCAATTATACCATTTGACCATCTGTAAATCATGACAATGTTATGGTTACACCCTGCTTTCAAATCACAGAAGCAGTTATGACAGTGATGAACATTATTTCCCTGTCTGTTGCAAGCAGGCCTGACTGAGACCTGAGTTATAAAATCTTGTAATGTTACAATAACACGCTTTAAACATATAGTTCATAGCAATCAATTAGTGGGACAAATACATATGTTGTTGGCCTATGCCAATTTAATAACAGTGCCTATTGCACATGTGACAAGTGAAAAGGTCTACCTTCTTTACCCTGTATAGTGAAATACTCCAAAGTACTGAGTAGGGTAAGGCTTGAAGCATAGGTTTGGAGTACAATCTAAATTCTGCATATTATAATTGTTAAAATTTAAAATGACAAAACCTGCATAGAGTGCACTTATTTTTAAGGGGTACCTGTGAGTAATAAGACAAATGGAGCATTAATTTGACTTTTGGTTTTGCTTTGGAACATATTGTAGGGGTGGGTCAGCAATGCTGGCCCCAGTATTTAGGTTTGGTTATGAGCATTAAAATGTTATACATGTGGAGCACTTTTCTGAATACACACATGATACAGTGTAGCAAGATGTATATCAAAACATTATAACATAAACGTGAAACATTAGTGTTTGCAATAGAACAATTTCAGTATTGAGCATAATGCATAACATACATTTTAAACAACAAATATAGACTGTAAACTTAGTTTAGAATCTAGAAATGTTAGAGTATTGTGAATTTACTGGTTGGATAAAATGCATTCATTGCTGTAAGGCTATGACAAAAGTTGTTTTACATTTGTTTTGACAGGATAAGAAAGCTGAAAAGACAATCAAAAGAATGAATATGTGTGGACATACATACACAACTTCACCCTCCAGCGTAACTGATTACTTGCTGAGGGCAGAAGCCCTTGTACTAATAATAGGTGTGAGATTTAACTGTTTGCACTAGACAAAGCAGAAGGGCTTGGGCTGGGCTGGGTTATGCTGTCAAAATACCTTGGGTCTTTTTAAAACCTGTAAATAAGAAACAATTATTGGCAAATACACATTTTCTTTATTTACCCCTTTGGGGGGGACAGTGATGTACCTTGCAACCTTTGTGGGTATTACACTGGAAGGGAGGAAGGGTAGCTTACCCCTTCCCCCTAGCTCCTACTGGTGGAAGAGACAGCTCAAATACTGTAGCAATAAAAAGGTTAGCTGTGGATGGTGACATGATCCCCACCTACTACACTTTAAATTATAACAAGATAATATTACAATTAGTTTAGTAAGTTTCATACCTTACTATAAAGATGGGGAACTTCTTTTTCTCTAGAAGAAAGAGAAGAAACACAGACAAACAACAAAAGCAAACATACACAAGTTTAAAAATAAAACAAGATTATTTCCATAGGATAAAAGAAGCCAAGCGTCCCTGGGTTCCCTTATCCTAAGCATGACAAAATGTCAGCTGAGTTTATAAAAATCCGGATTGATGGTAATACCGTACGTACGTATCTCTTAGAATGCATTTTAAAAGAAAAAATGATTACACCATGGTCACACATAAAAACAAAAGCCATTGTTTTTAACTGTTTTTAACTGTAGATGGTAAACTCTCAAAAACAGCTGCAAGTCAGAAGAAATGAGAAGAGAAAAAAAAGTGTGTTCCTTTTTACTTAGAATACCAGTTTTGCAATAAAAATCAAATTACATGGTTCACTCTTGGTGTGTTTCATGAAAACATACATTTTGTGTGAAAAGTTGTGCTTTAGGTATGGAATACACATCAAGTTTGAACTGGTAGTAACATAGAATGTTGAAACACAAGACGGTCAAATAACGTGCAAAAGGTCACAGTGTGCATGCAAGGGTCGTTCAAACCCAGTTATTTTTTTTAGTGTCCTTGAACACTACTGATATTAAATATCTTTAAATAATAATAGAGCACACAATAAAACTGCTGGCCAAGACAGTACACATACACAAAAAGAAATGCTTAACAGAAAATAAGACTGACACTATTTGACACCAATTTGCTGAGGTAATGCCCATAGTTTTATTAGAAAACTGTACGTGTTTTAGATATATGTGCTGCCTCCCCCTGTCTTGTAACACTGACAATTTTTTTTTCTCTTTTAAACCAACACATTTATACATATCTCCATGCCAAATCTTTTCAGAAAAAAAAACTCTTTTTAAACGCCTTCCAACACCTTTAAAATACAGCACAACATACCATCTGTAAGTGAACACATCTAGTATAACATGGTTACACCTTCTGGGGCATAGCCAAAATATGGCACTCTGCCATTTTGCAAAAAGTTTCTGGTTATAACTAAAAGTATGATAAAGCCATTCATAGCTGTTAACACATTACATTTTTACCTAGCAGTGGCTTGGCATGTTGCTTGCAAACTACAAATCTTTTTGCACATTGCAATATATGACGTCATAACTCTTCACCATCAACACTACCTGCTCCAATCAACAACTACATACAAAAGTTCTTCACTGACCCTATCTAGGCAGCACAAATGTTCCATTAAAAATAAAACCAATTAAAACAGTCAGCTATGAGGCAAAGAAGCTTCTTCTCTTTTTTTTTTACTGTAACATGTCGTGCACTAAAGGCAGTCAATGCTATTTTGCAATTTGGACAACAGAACATAATTACAGAGCACAGATACACGCTAGAAAATATGCACGAGAGAGACGGAGCATTACCTTGTTTAGTATATGTATCACAGAAATAAAACAGACAGACATAAAACAACTTTAAATAAAAAAATTCAGACTTACCCGGTGCCAAGGTATTTTCCTTCTTCTTTTCTGATACACTGGTCTGAGTGAGAAAACTGACTGCGGGACCTTCATGATCATTACCAAATACTGCAGCTATTAACCCTTTCGAAGGTTTTCTTTTGGCCATTATTAGAAAACTGCCAAATCAAGTCTTTTCCCAGAGCTCTGGGTTGCAGTTTAAAAACAAAACAAAAAAAATCTGTAACAGTACTAGGTACTAGGTTGAGATCTATCTGGTGGAGGTCCCCAGTACCTGGGTTTGGGATCAAATGTTTCAACCTCCGTAGGAGGCAAGGGGACTTGAAATTGATACGGAAAAAACTTGAAACTACACAGATAGGCAACATGGGGGGGAGGATTTTCAAATCATCCTGCTTCAGTAGTCACCTAAAGCGTACATCCACAGTAGTTTATTTTTCTTCTCTAAATGTTGCTTATCTAACGTTACTTAATCAGCCGCTGCTTTTCTCCTTAAAGCAGCCTGAACTGTGAAAGCCATCATTGGCTCTAACAGTATACTTACAGCAAGCACAAATTACAAGGGCAAAGGGCAGTGCAGTTGCCCTTGTAATTTGTTTGATCAAACTTGTCAAACATACATTTTGCTGGTCCGGACAATACTAACTCCGGACCCAGCTTATTTTTTTTTTTTTTCCCTTGTTTCCCATTCTATCTAGGCCTGTTCTTTATAGTGTACACTCGCTCCAAGGTATTCTTGTACTTACAGTGATGATGAGTGTCACCGGCCCCTAGGCGTCACGTCCTGATGGGGTTCCACAAAAATATTCTTCTTATTGTCCAAGGGAAGCAACCCGATCACGAGGTGACACGGACCGAAGAACTCATCCTGCCGACTACCCAAAACTGTGATCGCAAATTCTCTCACTGTAAGTATTACCTGAGCAACCGCTCCCGTCGTCACGGGCCAAAAACCACACCACTGGGTTTTGTCTTAACGTCGCTTTATTTGATCAAACCTTTCACATGCATGCGGGAGTTCTACAAAGGAGAAGCTCCCCGATTACAATTTACAGCAGTTTTTATACATACTTGGCGTGGCTTACTTGATTTTTTTCTGCTTACAACAGATGCACAGAACTCTATTATCAGCATTTTTCCTTATATGGAGTTGTTTTCTACCTTATTCAGTTCTTTCTTATCAGACAGCAACTGCCAGTTCTAACTAGTTTTATTCAGCTACACAGCTATATTTTTCACCTAAAGTAACCCTGCTTCAGCAAGCCTGGACATGCGCATTTATTTTAGCTACTTAGTTAAATCATGTGAGACGAAGCATTATTTCATATTCTTTTAAAAATAAAATCCCTCACACTATGTAAAGGCCCTAGCTTGGGGAAAGCATAAAACAGGTCCAAATAAAATAGCAAGCCATCAGCTGACGAGTTCAGCTGACAGAACATTTTTCTACCACAGTAAATGGACTCCTGCCATAATTAAAGATGACAGAGTAAAGAAGAACAGACTACAACATGTTTTAAAATATTAAAATACAGTTTTTTACAGATGTTACAGACCTATTAAGGGGAGGCTCCTTACCTGCTTATGCTGTCCAGTATTATGTCTTAGGAGGCATCGGGCCCAATAAGAAGCTTATTCATAGGGACATGGACAGTCCATAATACTGTCCTGGGGGAAGAGTAAAAGTGCCTCGGAAAGCTCTTAAACATATTTCAACCTAAATACTGGTTACAATGAGACAAAAGAGATGACAAATGATATAATAGTTTGCTTTTCTCCTTTGTTATAGTTTGGTCTAGCTGATCCTCCAGTTTGCTGTATTAGAATTGTTTTTTTTTCTGTAAAATACATTGGGGTGGATCAGCTAACCCTGTGATGTCATAGGGTGGTCCTATATAAGTACCTCTGGTGCTCAGTTAGTCAGATAAGCCGAGGTAGGTAAGTAAGTACTGCAGAACTGTATAAGCACAGAAGATAGTGGAAAGACTGTTTGGAGTTTGATTATCCACTCTGTGGAAGCACTGCTAGGGCAGAGCAGTGCTGATGCTCAGTTAGAGCAACTTTATTTTGATTTTCTTATTTATTTTTGTTTTATTTTCTGATTCTGAGTTAAGAATTTGGAAGAAAAATAAAATTCACACAGAACCAATGTGTATTTTAAAAACGTAAGCATTTGTCAATACCGAATGTTGCGTTGCTGGTGTTGGCATTGGTAGTGCAGGAGTTAGAGAGATGCATAACAGGAATAGCAGTGAAGTTTAGAACTGACGTCAACCCTACCCCACCCTGCAGAGAGTGACAGGCATTGGGATGTATGTTTGGTTCGTTGGCCATGATGCTCATGCCATTTCACCTCACCCTACCCTGCAGAGTCTGACAAGTGTTGGGTTGTGCCTTGGGGTCGTCGGGCCTTATGTTCACCCCATTTCATAGGGAAGTAAGCTGAGCTGGGTGCAGCATAGGAGAATGGGTTGAACTTTGGGGCTGAAGAGTCCAAGGCACACCTTGATGCCTGTCAGTAGCTGCAGGGTGGGGGTTGAGGACCAATGGCGTGAGCACTACAGCAGACAATCCAAAGATACACTCCTGATGCCTGTTAGTCTGTACAGGGTGGGACATAATGGCTAGAAACGCTAACGTCCTGGGTGTTTGTTAGTATTTGCACTCCAAATTTTAAAACATGGCCTTTTTGCAACCCCACCTCATGAAAGCATTTGGGACCTCTGCTCATGAACAGTGTCCCTGTGATTTTGTTAATCTGTCTCAAACATTGATTTCACACAGTGACCACGCCATTCTGCACCACATGAAAATGTCAGCTGCACCTTTGATAAGAAGATGTGAAGAGATGGCAATGTTGAAAATCTGGAGTGAAAATATTAAACATTTTCCGAAGTTACAAGCCTGTGTGAAAACTGCGCATCGCACACTCGTAACACCGTCATTTAGTGGAATTATTTCACCAAATTTTTAACATAGCCATTTTTGGACCTCTTCTCATGAACAGTGGCACTATGATTATCTTACTCTGCCCCGAACATTGATTTCCCACAGTGACCGCGTGATTGTGCACCAGATGTGGGAAACTACATTTCGGGCAGCATGTGACAAATGACAGCTGTACTGGTCATAAGAAGGTGTGCAAAAATGACAATGTTGAAAATCTGGAGTGAAAATATTACAAATTCTTGAAGTTATGACTGTGCGTGGACACTGCACAACGCATGCTTGTAACATAGTCATTTTATGTAATTTTGTCACCAGATTTTCAACATAAGCATTTTGGGACCTCTGCTCATGAACAGTGTTACTATGATTTTCATACTCTGTTCTGAACATTGTTTTCCTACAGCAACAGCATCAATGCACATCAGATGTTTGAAAACACATTTCAGGTAGGATGTGGAAAAATACAGCTGTACTGTTCATAAGGAGGTGTGAAAAAATGGCAATGGTGAAAATCTGGAGTAAAAATATTAAAAATTATTGAAGTTATGAGCGTGCATGGAAACTGCACAACGTATGCTTGTAACACAGTCATTTTATGGACGTTTGTCACCTAATTTTCAACATAGGCATTTTAGGACCTCTGCTCATGAACAGAGTCACTGTGATTTTTCAAACACTGATTTCCCACAGCGACTGCGCTATTCTGTGTGGGAAGAGTGAAAACACAATTCATGCAGGATGTGAAAAATGACAGCTGTACTCTTCATAAGGAAGTGTGAAAAAATGCCAATGTTGAAAATCTGGAATGAAAATATTACAAATTTGCGAAGTTACGAGGGTGCATGGAAACTGCAATGCACGCTTGTAGCACAGTCATTTAATGGACGTTGTCACCAAATTTCAATATAAGCATTTTAGGACCTCCGCTCATGAACAGTGTCACTGTCATTTTCTTAATCTGTCCCAGACAGTGATTTCCCACAGCGACTGCGCTAGTCTGCGCCGAAAGTGTGAAAACACATTTCTGCCGGGTTGTGAAAAATGACAGCTGTACTGTTCATAAGGAGGTGTGTAAAAATGCCAATGTTGAAAATCTGGAGTGAAAATATTACAGATTCGCAAAGTTACAAGTGTGAGTGGAAACTGTACAACACACACTCGTAAAACAGTCATTTTTTCGATTATTTTCACCAAATTTTCAACATAGGCTTTTTGAGAGCCTACCTCACGGACAGTGGCACTGTCATTTTGTTAATCAGTCCCAAGAGGTGATTCCACACAGTGACCATGAAATCACCTTTCAGGACCGAATAATGCCATGATAGTGACTGAATTTATGAGGAGGGGTCCCAATAACCCCATGTTGAAAATTTGGTGCCAAAATTCCCAAAAATGACAGAGATATACACCAAAGTTGAAAAAGAAACCTATTTATGCCATTATACAGCTTACCGGCATTTCTTCAGTTCACAGTCGGCTTTGAATAGTGTAGACATGTTCCCGGTCCACCGAAGATCGTTGCACCGGGCTCCGGAGGTAAGTATGGGGTGAGGGGGGTGTGGGGAGGTGGGGTACTCACTGGATGTGCGCGGGTTGGGGAAGGGGGCCGTAGACAACAAGGGACTGTTTTCTACTTTACAGGTTAAAAAAAATAATTAAACATCGTGGGAAGGTTTTTTTATTTTGACAGGTACATTTGGCACGCTGGGGTGGGCTCCCAGTGTGCCACCTGCATGTTTTGAGGTGGGGGCACTGGAGCGGATGGGGATTGGGCACCCCATTGGCAAATAAAAAAGGGTGTTTGGCAGGTAGGGGAGAATGATGCCATGGGGGACTGGGCACCCCCTCATCAAACTGGCATGGGACATGATGCCAACAGGAATTGGGCTCCCCCATCGGCAAATGAACTGAGGAGAGGGCATGACGATGCCAACAGGGAGATTGGGCACCCCTAACATTGGCTTTTCTGGGGACTGTGAGAGGCGGACGGCACAGCCGCCGCCATGTCTCATTGAAATGTTACACCAGAGAAGGCACGCACTGCAATGATGAGGAGCTCCCTCATTGCAGCGGCTAAAACATTTCAAGTTGGTGGTACACTTTGCAACTGCTGCCATAGACAGCATGCAATCTCATTTGTGCCACACAGCCAAGCCTGAAAAAGCAGTGGCGCCACTGGCCACAACATGACCGCGCCTCCAAAACCCGCTCTTCCATTTCAAGCAACCCCAATATGTTGTTTGCACTGCACATGCAAGACAACATAAAAACTGTGTCCTTGTTGTTGAATTCCCACACCCTTCCACACTGCATAAGCTACTAAAATTCAACACCCTTAAACTCATGCAATTCAAAATCAACCACAACCTATACTACACTCCCATCATACTCTTGGGGATGGGTAAGCTGGACACAAATATCTACTCTCATTGCAAACAGGAGGTAGGAACCCTCAAACATATCCTTTGTGACTGCCTGAAGGTCAAACCCTTGTGGGATGCCAGAGCAAGCCTGGATCCCATGCTAGGCCTAACGGATACCTTTTCCCCTCAGATATGTCTACTGGGTCTTGGCATGGGGCAGTTGATGGGAGTCAGGAAGTATCATATTGCTCTAATCTCAGCCATGGTCAAGAAACTGATCCTCAAACACTGGATGGATGACACTGTCCCCTCCTATAGAGAATGGCACAACTCCTTACTAGAAGCACTCCGGATAGAAAAAATGATCAACTACATTAGACACACCCCTCTCTTATACTGGAAAAGGTGGGGACCCTTGGAGGCCCTAATGCTAAACATTTAGGCAAACAGACTCAAGGTGCCATATCAATGACACGCCCCCACCCCCGTACACAAGCAAACAGATGCTGTTATGTCTGAACACTGCACTGCATGTGGCAAGCAGCTGACTGAATTATACACAGCGCAGTCTCCCCCTGAATGTTGACAGGGGAGGCTAAGCCATTCTTCTGAGCATGTCTGTCTAATTCATTTGTTTAGTTAGTTTTCTCATTGTTAGCTGTTAGTTTCTTGTGTTAGTTTCTTAGTAGTGTATTTTGTTATGGTATTACATGTATTCTTTATCCTTATATATACAGTACCTCACTGATAACATGGCTATGTATTGATGTTTGTATGCTTGTCCTGTGTCAAAATATCAATAAAATCTACTATTTTACAAAACAAAACACATGTTATGATTCACCACATTCTATAGAGATTGATGAGGTAGTTTGTGGTTTGATGCTGATAATTTTTCTTTTCTTTTTAAAAGTGAAAAACAGATTGACCACTATATTGGTGCTACCACGCAAAAGTGTGTTTGTTTAGAGTCCTCAATCAACTTCCACTTCATCTTTCCTGGACTTGGGAACATCCTAACACAGTCTAGCCACTCATGATGCAGTGGGAATAGAGCAGACTATTGCATCATGAGTGGTTGCATTGCTTGGGGGTGTTCCTAATGTTCAAGAAGTAGGAAATTAGAAAAGATCAAGGATTTTAAACAAAACAAGGTTGGGTAAAATTACACCATTAGCATGCATTTCAGTTCTACTAATAAAGGAGGTAGATAAAACAGCAAGCAATAAGAAAAAATTACTCACCGTAGTAATCTTATTTCTTCCAAGGTATTCTTCAATATGGTTAATTAATGTAGTCAGCCTCCTGTGTTGAACTGCCCCGCAGAGAAATGAAACATATGCAAATGATGGAACACTCATGGCTCATGCCACCATTCAAACTGTTGCCCTTACCAACTGCTGTATTCTATAATGTTCAGATTCATGAAAGCCTGTAGAGTAAGACCCCTTAATTAAGCTATTCTAATAATAATAATAAACAAGCATTTGTCAATGCCGAATGTTGCTTGCTTCTATGTGCTGTTTAGGTATTTGGAAGTCATTGGAGTGCAAATACTGAAAATTTGCAAACTTACGAGTGTGCGTAGGAACTGCGCAATGCACGCTCGTAAAACAGTCATTTTTAGGAATTTTTTCATTAAATTTTCAACATAGCCATTTTAAGACCTCTGCTCATGAACAGTGACACTGTGATTTTCTTAATGTGTCCCATATACTGAGTTCGCACACTGACTGCGCCATTGTGCGCTACATGGGGAAACATGTTTTGAGCAGGATGTGAAAATGACAGCTGTACTGCTCATGAGGAGGTGTGGTAAAATGGCAATGTTGAAAATCTGGAGTGAAAATATTGAAAATTGCAAACTCACGACGTGCGTAGGAGCAGTGCAACGGACACTCGTAAAACAGTCATTTTTAGGAATTTTTTCACCAAATTTTCAACACAGGCATTTTAAGACCTCTGCTCATGATCAGTGTCACTGTGATTTTCCTAATGTGTCCCATACATTGAGTTCGCACACCGACTGCGCCATTGTGCGCTACATGGGCGGAAACATGTTTTGGGCAGGATGTGAAAAATGACAGCTGTACTGCTCATGAGGAGGTGTGATAAAATGTCAATGTTGAAAATCTGGAGTGAAAATATTGAAAATTCACAAACTTACGAGCGTGCGTAGGAACTGCGCAACGCACGCTCATAAAACAGTCATTTTTAGGAATTTTTTCACCAAATTTTCAACATAGCCATTTTAAGACCTCTGCTCATGAACAGTGTCACTGTGATTTTCTTAATTTGGCCTGTACATTGATTTTGCACACTGACTGTGCCATTCTGTGCTACATGGACGGAAACACATTTTGGGTGAGATGTGAAAAATGACAGCTGTACTACTCATAAGAAGGTGTGGTAAAATGGAAATGTTGAAAATCTGGAGTGAAAATATTGAAATTGTTGCGAACTTACGAGCCTGCGTAGGAACTGCGCAACGCACGCTCGTAAAACAGTCAGTTTGGGAATTTTGGCACCAAATTTTCAACATGGGGTTTTTGGGACCCCTTCTCATGAATGATGTCACTGTCATGGTGGTATTCAGGCCCAAAGGGTGATTTTGCAGTCACTGCACAGTCATCTGCCAAATCACCCTTCAGGCCCGTCAACGCCATGACAGTGACATCATTCATGAGAAGGGTCCCAAAACCCCATGTTGAAAAATTTGGTGCAAAATTCCAAAATGCCTGAGATATGCAACAAGTTGAAACCCCTCTGTAGCCCATTATACAGCTTACCGGCATTTCCTCAGTTTGCGGTCGGCTTTGAGGAGTGCAGACGTGTTCCCGGTCCACGAAGATATCACGCCGGAGTCGGAGGTAAGTATGGGGTGGGGGTGTGGGAGGCTGGGTGCACAGTGGGTGGAGTGCGGGTTGTGGGAGGGGTTGGAGAGGCGCGCCGCGAGTGCGTTGAGTTCAGGTTTAAAAAAAAAGACAACGTGGGACCCTTTGCCATGCTGGGGTGGGCTCCCAGCATGGCACGGACGATTGAGGCGTTCAGCTGATGGGGATTGGGCACCCTCGTCGGCCATAAATTTGTTGCCACGCTGGGGTGGGCTCCCAGCGTGGCAAAAGAGGGCGTTCAGCCGACAGGATTGGGCACCCCGTCGGCCACAGAATTTGTTGCCACACTGGGGTGGGCTCCCAGCGTGGCAAAAGGACGGGAGTTCAGCCGACGGGGATTGGGCACCCCCGCCGGCAAAGGATTGCTTGCCACGCTGGGTGGGCTCCCAGCTGGCAACTACTACTTGGGGGAGGGGACGCAGCTCAGCCGACGGGATTGGGCACCCGTCGGCTACATAGTGCATGCGGGGGGCGCGACGCTGGGGAGCTACGCCTATAGGTGCTCACTGAAGCATAGCTCCCCCTTTCAACTGTATGCCACTGCATTTTGGAGCGTGTCATAGACAGCTCCAAAATGCATTGGCTTACAGGGGCCATGCCTGCCAACACACTGACTGAATTGGAGAAGGAGGTGACACACCTCCGAAATCTCCGTTGATGGCACTATGTTTCTTGCACATGCGTGCAAGCAACATAAAAATGAATTAACATTAAATCCCCTATAACGTCTCATATGCTTAAGTCAGACAGGACCAAAGAAAGGGAACAACGACAACCCCCATCTGGTTTCAGAAATGGCTTGTTAACACAACTAAAGCATAGGCCCATATCAATATAGAAAACCCAGCTGTCGTGCAGAGGCCAACTGGTTCTGAAGGGGAGGTAGGGTGGGAGGTTTAATCATACTGAAGAACACCTTGGAAGAAACAAGATTACTACGATGAGTAATTTCTTCTTCTAACCCCAGGAATTCTTCAATATGATTAACTTTTGTAGACTACGAAGTAATACTTTTGGAGGAGGGTACAGAACCTATTTTGGAAATAGTATCTGTAGCATTGCTGTGCCAAACCTGCCGTCACTTCTGGACTGAGTGTCTAAACAGTAGTGCTTTGTAAAAGTGTGTACTGTTTTCCATGTAGCTGCTTTACAGATCTCCAACAGGGGGGTGTCTCTGGTTGCTGCTATTGTAGCAGCTGTGCCCCTTGTGGAGTGGGCACTCAGGCCCACTGGAGGCTCCTTACCAGCTTTACTGTAGCAGAACTGGATACATGCCACTATCCAAAGTTAAACTGTCCTTTTAAAAGCTGGTTTTCTTCTTCCCACTTCCCCATAAGTCAGGAACAGCTGCTGACTGTCCTACCTGTGGGACTTGGCATGGTCAAGATAGTAGCTAAGAGTTCTCTTGACAATCATCCAGACTGTGAAGCCTACATTCACCCGAACTGGACTGGTTGGTGAAGATGACTGGCAAGGTGATTTACTGGTTCAAATGGAAGTCAGACACCACTTTCAGAAGGAATTTCCTATTGGTCCTGAGGACCACTTTATTCCTGTGGAACGAAATGTAGTTTAACTCTATGCACAGGGTCTGTAGCTCACTAATCCTCCTGGCTGAGGTAGCAGCCACTAAGAAGACAGCTTTCCATGTTACAAATTTGAGATGTGCTGTAGCCATGGGCTCAAATGGGGAGGCTTTATGAGCTTGGCAATACAGACACACAGGTCCCATGCTGGCACTGGTTCCCTGTAGGAAGGGTGTAAATGTGCCAACCCCCGAAAAACCTTTTGAATATGGGGTTAGAGGCCATAGAGACACCGTTACTGGCCGAAATATAAGCTTAGACCAGGGTTTTTCAAATGGTGAGGCCCCAACCTGTTCCAGGGGAGGATCAAGCAAGCCTTAATATGTACTATATTTAAATGTCAAGTTTTGGATGCTTTGTGTGAAAGGATGCAGCGAAGTGAAAATGAATAATGGCATGTGAATTTATGTACAAAATGCTTACTAGGAAAGACACGCTCAGCAAACACTTGTCTCCTGGAATGACATGGGGGAAAGCTGAATGGAGGAAATACAGTTCCTGGAAACTGTGCAAAACAAATGCAAAATAATGCAAATGAATAGGAACAAGGTAACAACTGACCCATTATACTGGCTGCAGAAATGCACAAATACAAAGGTTAAGCAGAGAGATACTAGGAGCAAGAGCAGGAGGGAGCAAAATGGTTCCCGAGAAGGTGTTTGAGAGTAGGGTAAAACTGACAAAGAAAACAGTCTGACTCATGGAGGTATTGCAACCTAAATAGGGCCCAAAAGTCAGAAGTGTGGAGCAAGTAGGCTGACCTAGGGAGAGGAGTTATAGAGAGGGAGAATAATAAGTTCAATAAAATTAGAATAAACTCAACTACTCAAATGCACTTCATTGTATTCTTCCTGTAATGTGCAAAGTATGATAGTTGTTCTACGTACGGGGAGGCCCAAAATTATTTCTATGTTAGGGGGAGGTTCAAGATCTTTTCCAAGGCTTGGGGGAGGCTCACTATGACAAAGTGTGACAACTTCTGGCTTAGACTGATGCCAGGTGGACCTTAAGGGTAGTAGTCTGTAGGTCCAGTGAGTGCAGGTGGGTGAGATGATCCAGCAAGACTGGTAACCCAGCCTGAGAGGGTACCACACTGTTACTGTTACGCCACATGGAAAACCTCTTCCACCTGGAGGCATAGGTTTTCTTTGTGGAAGGTTTCCTTGAACCTCTAAAGACCCTGAGGACACTCTCTGAAAGGTGTAAATCAGCATACTCTAGGTTATCAAGAGCCATACCCTGAGCTTGAGGGATCTGAGGTTTGGGTAGAGGATCCTCCCCTGTGGGAGGTTAGGAGGCTGTACCTGTGAAGAAGGTGTATAGGTCAAGCAAGTGACAGGTACAGTAGAAGGGAGTACCATGGTTACCTGGCCCAATCTGGAGCTATCAGAATCATTGTGGTTGGCTGAGACCTGAGCTTGAGCAGGACTCTGAGCAGCAAGGGAAATGGAGGAAATGCACATAGTCTTCCCTGACCAGTCTAATACCAGGGCATCCAAGGGCACCGTGCCCTTTGCTTGTGGCCTGCAGCAGAACTGGGGTAACTGGTGGTTCTCATGTCAGACAAAGAGGTCTACATCTGGGGTGCCCCACCTCCGGAATACCACCTCCAGCACCTGTCTGTTGAGTGACCACTCGTGGTGGTACTGGCTGATTCTGCTGAGAGCATCTGCCAGGGTGTTATCCTTGCCTGGTATATGAATGGCTAGCAAGGACACCTACAGGGAATAAGCTAAACTCCACACTTTCATTGCCTCCGTACACAAGTTGGACCTTGTCCTTCATAGAAACATAGAAATATAGAAACATAGACTTTGACGGCAGAAAAGGACCACTTGGCCCACCCAGTCTGCCCATTTCCCTACCTACTGGATAAGCTGCAGATTCTAGTTAACCAACAGCCTGCTTCCTGCAACCCCGCACTATAATTGCTTTATGTCTGTCCCAAGCATGTTTGAATTCCCCCCACTGTTTTAGACCCAACGACCTCCTCAGGAAGGCTGTTCCATGTATCCACCACTCTCTCAGTGAAAAAGAATTTCCTCATATTACCCCTGAGCCGTCCCCCCTCTATCTTTAAACTGTGTCCCCTTGTTCTTACACATCTCTTTTTCTGAAAGATGCTACCCTCCTGGACTTTGTTGATTCCCTTGAGGTACTTGAACGTTTCTATCATGTCCCCCCTGTCCCTCCTTTCATCAAGGGTATACATATTAAGCTCTCTCAGTCTCTCTTCATATGGTTTCTGATGTAGACCCTGCACAATTTTAGTTGCCCTCCTCTGGACTGCTTCCATCCTGTCTATGTCCTTGCGTAGATGAGGTCTCCAAAACTGCACACAGTACTCCAGATGGGGTCTCACCAACTGTCGGTATAGAGGGATAATCACTTCCCTTTTTCTACTTGTGATGCCCCTTCCTATGCATCCCAGTATCCCCCTTGGCTCTCCTTACTGACTTCTCACATTGCTTACCCACCTTTAGGTCATCTGATATGACTACTCCCAGGTCTCTTTCCATTTTTGTTGTTGTTAGTACCTCCCCTGCTATTGTGTACTCTTCTCCTGGGTTTTTGTTTCCCAGGTGCATTACTTGCACTTCTTTGCATTGAATCTAAGTTGCCATATGTCTGACCATTCCTCCAACCTTGCCAAGTCCCTTCTCATCTTTTCTACCCCCTCTTGTGTATCAACTCTGTTACAGATCTTTGTGTCATCTGCAAAGAGGCATACCTTTAACTCCAGACCCTCTGCAATGTCACTTATAAAGATGTTAAAGAGGATTGGACCCAGTACTGAGCCCTGAGGTACTCCACTAGTAACCCCCCTTTCTTCGGAATGTGTTCCATTCACTATTACCTTCTGTGTCCTGTTGTGCAGCCAGTTCGCTACCCAAGCTACCACCCTGGGACCCACTCCCAGGCTGGCTAACTTGATTATTAATCTTTTGTGCGGGACTGTGTCAAATGCCTTGCTAAAGTCTAGGTAGGCCATATCCACAGCCCCTCCCTGGTCTATTACTTTGGTCACCCAGTCAAAGAAATCAATTAGATTAGTCTGACATGACCTTCCTGCTGTAAATCCATGTTGCTTTGGGTCCTGTGCCCTGCTGGCCTCTAGGTGCTCAACAATTCTTTCTTTCAGAAGTGATTCCATCATTTTTCCTACCACTGAGGTCAAACTTACAGGTCTGTAGTTTCCTGCTTCTGCCTTGCTCCCACTTTTGTAAAGGGGAATCACATCTGCCCTCCTCCAGTCCTCAGGTACCACCCCATCCTGCCATGATTTGTTAAAAAGTGTGGTCAGTGGTGTCACTAGGTCCCCCCTTAGTTCTTTTAGGATTCTGGGGTGAATCCCATCAGGCCCCATTGCTTTGTCCACCTTGAGTTTTAGGAGTTCTTTCAGGACTCTTTCTTCTGTGAATGGACTGGTATCAACCCCCTACCCAGAGTGCTTCTATTGTCTGGTTTAGGTAACTGCTCCTCATCTTCTTTTGTGAATACTGAACAAAAGTATTCATTCAGTATCTCTGCCTTTTCACTGTCTCCCTCTGCCCACCTCCCCTCTCCTTTATTAATCTTCACTATCCCTCCCTTAACCTTTCTATGCTCCCTAATGTACCTATAAAAGGTGTTATCCCCCTCTTTGACCGAGTTGGCTATTTTTTCCTCGGTTTGTGCCTTTGCCATTCTGACTGCCTTTCCTGCTTCTTTCTGCTTTAATTGATACAGTTCCCTGTCGTGCTCCCTCTGTGATTCCTTATACTTTTTGAATGCAGCCTTTTTCTCCTTAACCTTTCCTGCCACCTCTTTTGAGAACCATAGTGGTTTTTACTCCGCTTTGTTTTCTTCATTTGTTTTACACAAAGAGTTGTTGCCTCTATGATGGCAGTTTTGATTATTCTCCATTGTTCTTCCACCTCTCCTATTTGGCCATTTGCTAGTGCATTCTTCAGGTGTTCACCTTTTGCCAAAGTCAGCCCTTCTAAAGTCCAGTATCCTTGTTTTTGTATGGCTTATCTCCATGGTTGTGCTCATTGTGAAGCACACTGTGCAGTGGTCGCTTGTTCCCAGATGTCTACTGACTTCTAAATTTGTGATCCTCTCTCCATTTGAGGTACCAGATCTAGTATTGCTCCCTCCGAGTGGGTTCCAGCACTAGCTGTCTAGGTCTGCCCCTGCAGGGATCGAGAATGACCCTGCTCTTGGATGTGGCTGCAGTACATGTCCTCCAGTTAACATCTGGCATATTCAGGTCCCCATCAACAGTATCTCCCTTTTCAGCCATTTTGAGAATGTCCTCTATCATTTTCTTGTCCATTTCCTCCCTTGAGACGGGGTCTGTATACAACCCGTGTGGATTAGTGAGCCATTCTCCATCTCCAAGGTAACCCAGAGTGCCTCTTGTCCTCCCCCTTTACTTTTTAGTTCTGTAGCTTTGATCCCTTCCCTTATGTATAGAGCTACTCCACCTCCTCTTTTGCCTTCTCTGTCCCTTCTGTAGATTGTGTACCCTGGTATGTTGACATCCCATTCACGGTTCTTGGTGTACTATGTTTCTGTGACTGCCACAATATCCAATTGTTCATCTTCCATCAAAGCTACTAGCTCAGAAAGCTTGTTTCCCAGACTACGGGCATTAGTAGTCATTGCCCTCCATTTAATGTTGGCTTGATCCTTTTTTCCCCCATCCCTGCTCTTATTGCTCTTATCTATTTTACCATTTACCCCCATCCTGCCCTGTGTTGAGCTCTGTACCTCAGTGTTTACCCTACTACCTGTTCTGTTTTTGTGGGGAGGCTTGACTTTTCCTGCCTTTATCAGTACCTCCCCTTATCTAGTTTAAAAGCTTGACAAGGAAGTATTTAAACCTGTCACCTAGGAGCTTGGTCCCTTTGTGGACAAATGCAGACCATCATACCAGTATAGACCTTTATCTCCAGGTGGACCCCAGTCCCCAATGAAGCCAAAGCCTTGTGCTCTGCACCAGTTTTGCAACCATTCATTAAACTGCATGGTGTGCAGTACCCTAGCCTCATTCCTGCCATGGACTGGTAGCACCTCTGAGAAGGTTACTGTGCTTGCTACCCGTCTGAGGCCCCTCCCCAACTCCACAAATTCATTCTGCACTGCACTGATCCCATGCTTAGCTAGGTCATTTGTCCCATGGTGGACAATGATATCAAGTTCTCTCTCCTGTGATGCTGCTTCTACAATTGTGAGGATTCGCTTCTTGTCCCTCCAAGCCATGGCACCAGGCAGGCAGCTTACTTCCTTCTCTCCCTTCCCCAGTTCTACCCCCTAACAATTGAGTCCCCTATCAGTAGCTGTTTCCTTCCCCTGTGGTGTCCCTTGCCACACTTTTGTGGGTCTCCCTTGTGGATGTCCTCAGCATTCTTCTGGGTCTCCACTAAGGGTGCCATCATAGAGGAACCTTGCTCTGCCAGAATGGCATCTGATTTGTGTAGAGGTACAACTGGGGGCTTACCTCTGGTCCACCACGCACCCTCCCAGAGACCCACTGTGGTCCTACTGCTCTTCATACTCAAACCTCTGACTCAGTGGTTGTGGCAGTGGTGCTCTTTGGGAGGGGGAGGCCTCCTTAGTCCTTGCTAGTTCAGCCTGGAGGTGGGCAACCTCCTCTCTCAGAGCTGACAGTTGCCTACAAATAGGACAGCAACGCAGTTTCCAGAATGTTTCCCGGAAAACTGCTGCCCCACAGCCAGTGCATTGCACCACTCCCCACATGTCCTGCTCCCTTATTCTATACAATATGTAATTATATATGTATTATTATTTGTTTTGTGTAACTACTCTTTATGCACGTTGCAGGGTTATTAGGAATATGACAGTTCTGCCCCAAGACCTATTGAGGAAGTGATGTCAGAACTGTGGCTATAAAGGAAATGCCATGCCTGGGGGGTGGGGGTGGGGAAGGGTGGGTGGGTAGTGCACAGCCACTGGTGACTGTTAGAAACAATCAGATACACAACTGCTCCACCACCCTGGTGAGTACTGTCCTTTATAGTAATACAACTAACACCACAATTTACTAGACCACGGCTCCAACACAAACCAAACCACTCTACTGAGTCCAGGGATAAAAATGAACTCACTCCTCAGCCAGCAGGACACTTAAAATGTTACAAAAATATCCTTCAAATGCTAGGTCTCAACCCCCGCACTCAAGCAAATTCAGTTGTATCTCACTCTGGTTATAAAATTACTACCCTTTTAAAGGAATCCTGCAATTCTCTGCTTAATGCCAATAAGGAAAAATACAAATAAAACTTTTTGTAGAAAGTGTATCGCCCTTCTTACCCAGTGCTCTCCAGTATTATGCTTTAATCAGGTTTCCAGGTCCTAAATGGAGTTGCAGTTTGTTCTTTGCAGTAAGTTTGAGCTTCCAACAGACACTTTAAAGTCAGTGTGACTGGCTTCTAACTGTGAAGGATGTCTGAGATAAGCACAGAGCTGAAACCCCACCCAGAGCCAATTGATTGACTAGTGACACCTGTGATGTAAGCAGGCCTTTTCAATGCCGGCAGACTGCTATGTCTGATTCCAATACACAAAACCTTTCAGTGAAACCAGGGCTAAAACATTAACTTCTCAGCCAGCAGGACACTTAAAATGTTACAAAAATATCCTTCAAAATGCTAGGTCTCAACCCCCGCACTCAAGCAAATTCAGTTATATCTCACTCTGGTTATAAAATTACTACCCTTTTAAAGGAATCCTGCAATTCTCTGCTTAATGCCAATAAGGAAAAATACAAATAAAACTTTTTGTAGAAAGTGTATCTCCCTTCTTACCCAGTGCTCTGCAGTATTATGCTTTAATCAGGTTTCCAGGTCCTAAATGGAGTTACAGTTTGTTCTTTGCAGTAAGTTTGAGTTTCCAACAGACACTTTAAAGTCAGCGTGACTCCTTTCTTGTTGATGTAGTACATTGTGGTAGTGTTGTCTGTTCTGACTTGTACCACCTTTCCCTTTACCAGAGCTGCAAAGGACTGCAGGGCCAGGAACACTTCCCTGAGTTCCAACAAGTTTATATGCAGGAGTGACTCTGCAGGAGACCAGGTGCAGTGCACTATGTGCACCTCCAGATGTGCCCCCCACCCTAGCAGGGAAGCATCTGTGGTGAGGACCAACATGGGAGACTTCTTCTGGAATAGGATCCCTTGTCTGATGTTGTCCCTGTCTTGCCACCACTGTAGGACCTGCAGTAGAGTCCTTGTCACCAGCACCAGTTTTAAGAGAGAACCCCTCCTTTAGCACCAATGTGCCTTGAGGTAAAACTGAATGTCCCTCATCTGGAATCTGGAGCCTAGCACCATTCCTGTAGCTGCAACCATGTGACCCAGCAACTGTAGAAAATGTCTTGCTGGCCTGGGTACCTTGAAGCAGAATGAGACTGCAATCTGTAGAATGTTATCTACCCTGTCCTTGGGGAGGAAAGCCCTTCCTCTCAAGAGCAGCCAGTTCTGCTCCTATGAAGTTTAATACCTGAACAGGCTGACATACACACTTTTGGATGTCAATTAGGAACTCCAGGGACTCTAGTGTATTCTGGGTGAAGGATAGGGCAACCGTTACCTGCTGTGATAACTGACCCATGGCTAGCCAGTCATCCAGGTAGAGGAACACTGATACCCTGCCTTCTCAGGTATGCCACCACCAGTGCCAGGCACTTTGTGAATGCCCTTGGAGCTGAGGTTAGACTGAAAGCAGGGCTGCAAGCTGATAGTGACCTGAAGATAACCTGTACCTTAGGTACTTTCTGTGGGATTCCCTGATGGGAATTTGGAAATAGGCATCTTTCAGATCCAATGATGCCAGTCAGTCTCCTTGCTGAAGAGTGAAAAGGATAGTTATCATCTTGAACCTTGACTTTGCTAAGTGCTTATTCAGAGCTCTGAGGTCTAAAATGGGCTGCCACTCCCCATTTGTCTATAAGGTTAGGAAGTACCTGGAGTAGAACCCTGTCCCCCTTTGGGGGGGCATGGGTTTCACTGCTTTTGAATGCAACAGAGTGGAAACTTCTGCCTCCAGTAGTGCCCTCTCTGTTGGGGAAGCTGGTCTGAATACTCTTGACCTTAGTTTGGGGAATGATTTGTAACTGAGGGCCAAGCCCTGACTCACTGTTTCCAGGATCGACTTGTCCATGGTAATGTTTTTCCAAGCCTGGAAGTAGTGAGTCAGCCTGCCCCCTACAGGTATTGGGGAGGTGACCCTGGCAAGCACATCAGGTGTTCTGTTTAGGTTGTGATTTAGCCTGGAAGGTCTAGTCTCCATGCCTAGAGCACCTTCTGACCCTGCCCCTGAAATACCCTCTGTGCTGTTGATAGTCAGGGGTAGCCTGAGCTTGGAAAAGTGGCCTGCTGTAAGTTGATCAACCCCTACCTCCCCTTTCTTGTGGCCTATAAGAGGTGGAGTTTTTTCCTTTTGCAGCATTACTTTTATTTATGAGCAATACAGAATTTGGGGTCTCTAGAACTTTTAGGACCTGCTTTTTAAAGATTTATTTATAGGGAGCAGTAACCGTTTGGTGGGCGTTAGCCCCATTATATCCCAAAATTCTGCCTTCTCCCCATCTTCCATGGTTTCATGGGTGGAGTGGTACAGAGCTTCCACCATTTGTTTCACAGATATGTAATGGGAGGAATAATCCTCTGGTAACTGGGGGGGGGGTGTCAAACTCCAGAGAAACCTCCAGTTCTATCGGTTCCCCAATGTCTTTCTTCTCTTCCTCCTCATATTCTTCATAGGAGGGTTCCTGGGAGAATGGAACCACAAGCAGAACCGAGGAAAGAACCGCAGACGGAACCAAAACTGGGACTGAGGGTTCTGGTGGTACCGGTTGCACTGGGACCAGGATAAGACCTTGTGAGGTGGCAGTTTGCAAGGCTTGTTAACACCTGAAGAGCCTGTGCAACTGGTTTGGCCAATGGCATGGCCGGTTTGCTCAACAAGAGCTCCTTTGCTTTTTCATCAGGAGGTGTGGTGACATACTTTTCCTTATGTTTTTTCTTTCCTGGAACCGACTCAGCGGTCGATTCCCCAGTGCATGTAGATTTGGAAGACTCACCTTTATCGGTAGAAAGCGATTCGGATTCCTTAGTCTTTTCCTTTTTAGAGAAAGAAGGGCTCAGTTCATCCGCAGCCTGATCCCTAGGCACTGAAGGAGTTGATATTTTCTTTTTAAAGTGGTCAAGTATTTTCTCAACGGTTTTAGTAGTGAAGGTCTGGTAGATTTCGCAGTCTGCTTTGAAACGTGAAGCACCTAAACAAAATAAGCAGAAATCCTGCTTGTCTGCTTTAGCAAACACCTTCCCACACTTAGACAATTTTTGAAATCAGTAGGCCCTGTTCTCTTTTTTTGGCCTATCGGACATAACCAATACCCATTTTAAATCTAATGTGGTGAACTTAAATTCGGTTCCCAAACTGAAATTTACTTCTAAATAAATACAGTTGGTTTCAGTCAGCCCACAACAGTGGAGATGGTTGATTCCCAGAGGGGAATGAACCGCAGTCTGACAGGAATCGTTATTAAAAACCAGCCTAAAAGAAGGAATGGGTCCCAACTTAAGCAAAACATGCTAAAAAATAAAATAAAATAGAAGAAACCACCAGTTCCTCCACGGTTATGCGGGAATTGCTGAGCAACCGCAAACTGAAGTAAAAATCAGCTAGAACTAATGCTAACTAAATAAAATTTAGAAATAAGTGCAGCAATAAAGTTATAAATAAAATGGTTTACTTTTCCCACAGAAAATAAATGAAAACTCAGTCAGCTGAGGAGTGATCTCCAAGGCATCTTACTTAGGCAGGCGGATAAATGAATCTGAGCATTATAGAACGCAGCAGTTGATAAGCACAGCAGTTTGAATGATGGCATGAGCCAATGAGAGTTCCGTCATTTGCACATTTTCCATTTCTCTCCCAGGGCAGTTCAACACAGGTGGATGACTGCAATAGTTAATCATACTGAAGAATTCTTTGGGTTAGAACAGTGGATTTTAGAGAAGGTAAGCAATCTTGAAATGCGAGTTTTCAACTAGAAATAATATGAAGCAGAAAGGTTGACAGTGTCCCTTTAACCTAAGGGCATAAGATAGCCCTGGTGACCCATAAAAGAAGGGTCAACAAACTGTTAACACAGTGGACCCGATTCACAATACTTTCTGGCATGCTGCAAGCCTGAGGTGCTCTGAATATCTGGTGCACAGGGCTCACGACATTCCCTTGGCGGCAATTGGAATTCTGAATCCCATGAGCCAATTGCCACAAATTAGATCAGCTTTTTCTGGTCTAATTTGTGGCAATCTCGGGTATCCTGTTTATGGGGCTTGGGCCAAATATTTGGTGCAAGCTGCCAAAAATTGGGAAAAGTGCTGCAAATATACCTGATCTTCTTTAATTAGGCGCATTTTGCGACGAAGTGTTTGATTGACACAGCTCCGCACAAAAATGGGTTTAACACAGGGCTTGACACAAGTCCTGCATTGCTGTCTATGAATTGGGCCCAGTGTCTTCACATCCCAAACTAATAACAATGGGTGAATACCAATAAAACATACTGGAGTGAGCCTGGGGGATGGTGGGTGGGCATGTGAATCAGTGATGAAGATATTCCTAGAAGATCAAGAATTACAGTAAGCATGCAATTTTCATATCTTCCAGGAATCAGTCTTCACCCTTGATACACACTAGTGGGTCAGAGTACCAAACTTACACAAAATTCCCTGGACTAGGGAGGCAGGAGCCCAGGGTTCATTCAGGACAGAGGTCCATACATGGTTATCCTGCCAAGGGTGACATGTTGCCTGGCATGGACATCCAGGGCACAGTGCTTAACAAAGTGTGCACATTGCTCCGAGTTACAGCTCTGCAGATATCATTAATAGACACAGAGCAAATCTCTGCAAGAGACATGGCAACTGCTATAGTGGAATGGGCACATAGCTGACCTTCCAGCTGACCTGAGCCATGGCAGACCAGTGGCATAGGCAGCTCACAGTCCTGGCAGAAATGTATTTAATTATGTAAGCACTTCCTTATTAGGGTGCTTACTATATAGCCGTTCTCCTCCCCTTTGCCTTTTTTGGGCGAGGGCTGTGGCCTGCCTGCCTGCAGGGCGGATGGGGCTTCAGCCCCATAGGGGATTTAAGGTTGGGGTTTTGGTGCTAAGGGGGGAGGCCAGCAGGAGAATTATAGGAGACCAGCAGGGGCTGGGGCCCATTGCCTTGGCCCCATGTGGGGGGTCTAAGCGGACACTGTTGGTGAGTCACCCGGATCCTCTGTTGGGAGTTCTGATTTCTAGAGCAGCTCAGGGAAGTGATTTTTTTAGGTGTGTACAGGACCCCCCTGAAGTAGTGGGAGCCACAGCCCTGGAGTTAAGAGGAGGCTGCCTCGTGTACTGTGGCACCAGCGTGAGCCTTGGAGGTTCCTGCAGGGTGTGTTTGGTTGGCGGTGGGGCAGTAGGGTGGTGATAGCCCATGTAGCGGCACAGGCAGTGGTGGCAGGCCACCTGTCCTATCCAGTGTGGCATTCCACCAACCAGGATGGTTGGCTTGTATTTTTAGGCCTGTGCAAGGCTGATGCACCTCCTGGATCGACTGGACAGTGGTTGTCCTGTGGATGCCCGGATCTCGGCGTGGGGAAGGCCAGGAAAGAGTGAGATGTTGGGTGTGTTATGAAGGCTGTTTACACATTGTCATGGAGTTAACCTAAGGATTTAAGGAACATTTCAGAGCTGCTGCCATCAGAAGAAGTTTTCCAGCTCCATTGGGATCCAACATGTGACCTTTCAGTCTAAAGTATGTGCCATGGCTCTGGCCACTGAAGTTGGAAAATAATCTCTGCTCTGCTCTGCTGCTGTGCCCCCATTCCATAGAGTAGTATATGTTTTAAATTATTTATTTTAATAAAATATTTATTAGTAAATAAAGATGGTTCTATGAGTAGGCATTGAACTTATTTTAATCAATGGTATCAGCTAACTGAAGCTTGCCTCCTTAGCCCCTTAGCTTAGCTTAGAGTGCCCCTGGACAGGGTGAATGTCAGGAAGCTGAAATGGATTATTCCAGGTGCTGTCTAGTTTTGTTGATTACTACTGCCAGGGAGTGATCTGCATGTTTTGTGGCCCCCTCTCTTTGGACATTTAACATCATACCCCTCAACATCGGGGAGGGGGTCCTTACAATTATAACAGGCTGTCCAGGCAGAAATGCACTTGATTGTAACAAGCTATATCCCCTTCAACTGGGATCAAAAGAGACACGAGCTGTTTGGATTGCCTGAAGTCCTTAGCTCATCCATGTACAACCTAAGGACCTTCTTAACATCCAGAGAACAGACAGTGCACTCTCCTCTATTCTGGAGGTTGGCAAAGTAAGTAAGCCGTGCCAGTGGCTGATTCAGATAGAAATCCAACATCATTTTTGGTAGGAACTTAGGATGTGTGCAGTGAGCTACCTTGTCCTTGTGGAAAATGGTATATGGAGGATCTGTGACAAAAGCATGGATTTCAGACACTCTGTGAATAGAAGTGATGACCACCAGAAATTAGGGCTGTGCTAATACCTTTTCCCAAATATTTAGCCACATATTCAGTATTTGGCAGCCAAATATTTGGGCATTGGGTATTCGGTCCTTTAAAGAAACAGCCCCCTCTCTCCTCTCCCCAGCTAATACCAGGTAAAATCATGCAATTCCCCACCCCCCAGCACCCACAAGTTATTTTTTAAAGCATTTAAGTAGATTCCCCATTGGGCAACTGGCTCAACCGGCCTGCCTCCAGGGTCAGCCACCTTCTTAAGTAAATTTCTTTTTGCACTTAAAAAATATATAATTTTAGTTCTCCCTCCTGCCGCACAGCACCTGACCCTTGTCTCTCACCCACCAGCACCCAATTCTCAAATCTAAATTAAAAAAAAACAACTTGTGGGTGCAGGGTGGAGGAGGGTGGTACTGTGCTTGCAATAGAGGGTGGGGGGATGGGAGTTACATGATTTTACCTGGTTTGGGGCCAGAAGAGGGGGGAGGAGGCTGTTTCTTTTTGGTTTTTTGTTTTTTGCAGGTGGCCAAATAATTTCAGGAATATGAATAGTCCCCTATTCAAGAAGGGCTGCCAAATATTCAGGAGTCCTACTATTTATGGTATTCGGGAAATAATATTTGTCCCCTGCACAGCCCTATAGAGATGCTGCTTTCCGAGTTAAAAACTTCAGATCACACATCATAAGGGCCTCAAAAGGCTTGCAGGTGATCATATCCAGCACAAGGTTGGTATCACAGGCAGCCACTGGCTTCCTGATGACAGTCCTTGTGTGTCCTTAAGGAACCCCTTGAACAGTGGCAACTGTGCCAGGTAGAAAGTACCAATGGCCTTGTGATATGCAGAAATAGCACACAGTGGACCTAAACTATGGAATACAGTAGGCCAGCACCAGGAAGGTCCAGCAAGTACTCCAGAACCTTGTAAGGTGGGCACTCAAAAGGGTCCATGCAGGTTTTGTAGCACCAGATGGAAAATCTTTTCCATTTGGCTGTGTAAATCTTCCTAATGGAAGGTTTATAGGTAACCAAAAGCTTTTCAGAGACCCTGTGAAATACCTTGTACCTGTTCACTTGTATCTGTTCAGGAGCCAGGCCTGAAGGTGAAGGGAGCAGAGGCTGGGATGAACCAGGTGACCCTGAGTCAGTAATTCCATCCTGAGTGGAAGAATCCTCATTTTGTTGACTGATAGTCTGTTCAACAGAGGAAAACATATCTGTCAAGGCCAAGAGGAGGCAACATGTATCATCTTGCTCCTGTGCACTCCTGTTTGTGCAACACCCTCTACATTAAAGGGACTGGTGGGAATGCATGCAGAAATAGATTTTGCCATTGCAGTCTGAATGCATCCATGCATAAAATGCCATTCCTTGGATATCTGGAGCAGAACTGAGGCAGTTTGGCATTGAGTGGTGACACAGAAGGTCCACATCTGAGGTTCCCCACTCATCAGTGATCTCATGCTGTCTGGAGCTAGTGACCACTCATGAGTAGTGTTGCTCAGATAGTATCCTAGAAATTAGGATGACAACAGATACCTCCCATTTGGCCAGACAGTTGCTGTGGTAGGATCGTAGTACTATCTGACCAGGGATCTTACCCTCTAGGATCCGGCTCAGATCCTAATTATCTGACCTAGGATCCCTGGATCTGACCTAGGATCCATCACTGTCTGACCCTGGATCCTAACTATCTGACCTAGGATCCCTGGATCCTAACTAGGCTCCATCATTATCTAACCCTGGATCCTAACTATTTGACCTAGGATCCCTGGATCCTAACTAGGATACCTGGATCCAAACTAGGATCCATCACTATCTGACCCTGGATCCTACATCCGTCTTGGTAGGATTTCTAGTAGGATCCAAGGTAGGATACCAGCACTATCTGACAAATAGTGGTAGGATCCACAAAAGCACTATCTGAGCAACACTACTCATGAGAATTGGTCTGTGTTTGCTTGAGTTTGTCTGCCACAGTGTTCTGAACTCCTAGCAAATTAATGGCATGGAGGAGGATCCCCTGCTCCAAGTACCACTCCCACACTCTCCGCACCTCCCTGCAGAAAGGATAAAATTGTGCTTCTCCTTGTTTGTTGACGTAATTCATCATTACTTGTCTGCTTGGAGGAGGACTGTTTTGTGGCTGACAAGATCCAGTAGGGCTCACAGGCAGTACAAAACAGCTCGCATCTCCAACACAATGATGTGCAGATGAGTCTCCGATGAGTCACAGACACCTTGGGCCAGATTTTCAAAAGTTTACAAATTCTGCAGGCCCCAGGTACACTGAACATATGGTACATGGAGCCTGCAACATTCTTCCAGCTGGAGATTGGGATTTGCTATCCCTTGTGCTAATTGCCATAAGTTAGACCAGCTTTTTGTTGGTCTAGCTTGCATCAATCCTAGGTACCCTTTTTACAGGGCTTGCACCAAATATTCAGTGCTGTAAAGTGGGTAAACTGTTACAGCTGCACCTGACCTACTAAAATCTGGTGTAGTTGCGGCAAAGGTGTTTGGTGCAGCTACACTAAAAAAATGGGTTGGGTGCAGGGCTTGATGCAAGCCCTGCACCCTTCCTTGAAAATCCATCCCCTTCTGTTTGGAGACCCTGACAGTGGGCTCCCCATCCCATTAGGGAGATATCCATGGTGAGAGTCATCTGAGGCTCCAGCTGAAAGAAGGGAAGCACTGAAGGAGACTGTCTGCTACTGATTACCATGTTAGTGACCAAACCAGGGGCTTGGTCACCTGAATGGGGTAGGTCTAAGGATGTGATGCTTGTGACACATTGAACATCCACTGAGTCATTCTCATGTGCAACTGTGCCAAGGGCACTGAGAACATCCAGGAGGCTATGGGATCTAGCACACACTGCATGGAGTGGGCTTGAAGAGTTTTGCACTCCAGGATGTAGCATGCCATCACAGGACTGCCTGCATTTTGCTCTATGGTAGAAAGGCTCAGGCCTTGGTCATATCTAGAAGAGCTCCTATGGAAAGCAACTGCTGTGATATTTGGAGATAAACCTTCTCTAGATTCGGCAGAACCCCCATGGAGATAATGAAGTGAGTGGCCGTAGCCACTGCCAGTTCCATCTCTTGCCTGGATGGACTGTCTATCAGTCAATCTCATTTCAACCTTCACAGAGTCATGAACAGGAGAACCAGACCCCAGAGAACTCTCACAAACCAACCAGCAACACAAAACCAGTATTTGTTTTGCGTTCCTAACATTAAGCATACAGACAGAATAATATGCAATCCCAATAAAAGTAACCACACCTGTTCAAGTTACAGAGCGGACAAAATATCTGACATCACAACAATGGCCAGCAAAATATTTAAAGATGAAACAAACAATGCACTAGTAGTAATTCACGATTGTACAAATGACATCAATAGGACTTCTCTAAACCAGCTTAAAATGGATTTTGTAGCTTTAAATAACGTCCTGGTAGAAAGGGGTTGTGACGTTTGCTTTTCAGAAATCCTTCCAGTACCAAGAGCCACTCCTTACGTAACAAACAAAATCAAAGCCCCAAACGAGTGGCTTTGAAAATGGTACCTAAAGCAAAACATTTCTTGTTTTACCCACTGGGAGGACTTCCATGAGAGGACTTTCCCCTTCTGCTGGGATGGGTTACATTTAAGTAGGACAGGGAGCACAATACTGTGTAAAAAAAATTGCCTCCTATATTTCCGATTATTTAAACTAACAACCAAGGGGGAGAATGGATTAACATCCACGTCTCTAGCTAACAGGTTGAACACATGTGAACAATGTAATGTACTATCATTAAATAATAGGTTACTTAACCCAATTTAGCTAGCAGAGCTAGAAGCAAAAATCAACAAGTTCAATCTCAGCATTATATCAATATCAGAAACCTGGTGGGACATCAGTTCTGAGTGGTCAAAAAATATGCAGTACCAGGATTCAAGCTTTATCAAAAAGACAGAATAGACAGAAGGCGGGTGGAGTTTGCTTGTATGTGAGGAATGACATCCCCTCTTTTGAGAGCATTATACAAACCTCTACAGAGAGTATATGGGTTACGATTTCAACTTAAAGGGTGGCCTCAAATTCTTGTAGGTACATGTTATCAGCCACCCTCTGCTAACTCTAATTACACCAACGACCTGTTGTTAGAAATCGATTTCTTAGCAAATAAGGGAATATCCTAATACTGGGAGACTTCAACTTGCCAACCATAAATTGAGAAACTCTGATGGGGAGTTCAGTGTTTGAAAAAAACTTTATTTCTACTATCATTGATTTACAGCTAGAACAATTAATCAATGAACCCACCAGAGAAAATGACATATTAGACCTTCTGATAACGTTACTGACAATAACATCTCTAACATTTCCCTGCTTGATCCCCTGGGAAACAATGACCACAAATCAGTTTATTTCAGCCTACCGTACAGTCAGTAACATTCTCCTAACAACACGGTAATAATGAATTATGACAAAGCTGACTTCAAAGCTATAAACAGACATTTGGATGGTATACCATGGGGAAATATGTTACTACCCTTTACACTCGAGGAAGCATGGAACTGCCTAAAAAACATCATCATAAATCTTGAAATAACATTTGTACCTAAGAAAAGGAAATATAATAGCAAAGGGCAGATTCCTTCATGGCTAAACAACAACATTAAGAAATTAATTAATCACAAAAAATAACTTTTTTCAAAACTAAAAAAATGCCCACACACCAAAAAAGAAGAAGGTTGACAGCCACTGTAACACCTATCTTTAAAAAGAGGAGTCTGTCTAATCCAGAAAACTACCATCCCATTAGCCTGACATCAGTCCCTTGTAAATTAATTGAAAAAATCATTAAATATATATTAGAAAAAGGACTCCAATCATTAAATATCAGTTACCCCACACAGCATGGCTTCAAACAGGGCCAATCATGTACCTCGAATCTTATAGCTTTTTTATAATTACGTAAATTTAGGGGTAGATTCTAACACCCCGATGGATGTTATCCTTCTGGATTACAGTGAGGCCTTTGGCCAAGTGGCACATGGGAAGCTAACTGACAAACTTTTACACCAAGGACTTTCTACTAACCTAGTTACCTGGGTGAATCACTGGCTGACAGGTAGAACTCAGTGGGTCAAAATTAATGGAGTTGTATCAGATGAGGGGGATGTGACTATTGGCTCCCTCAGGGTTCTGTCCTTGGACCTACACTGTTTAACTTATTTATATCTGATATGGCGATTAGCTCCAATAATATATTATCCAGATTCGCAGACGACACCAAATTAGGGGAGAGGGCAGACTCATCCACCAGTACAAATCAACTAAGCAAGGATCTACTAGACATTGAGACCTGGGCATACACAAACGGGATGGATTTTAATATCGAGAAGTTCTTTGTACTACATCTTGCGAAAAATAACCCAGTGCAGGCATACCAACTGAACAATATCACATTAAGGGTAGCAAATAGTGAAAAAGACCTTGGTATTATAGTTAACAACAAACTTTCCTCAACAGACCACTACAACAAATTAGCTAAAAATTCCAATGCACTACTCAGAAGAATTGATTGAGTATTTGTCACAAAAACAGAAAAGTGTATAATTCTTCTCTATAGAACATACATCAGGCCATACTCTGACTATGGGTCACCTTCTTGGAGTCCCTATTTAAGGAAGGACATAGGGTTGAACAGATACAGAGAAGAGCAACCAAAATGGTACGCCACCTAGCCCACTTAAGCTACTCAGACAGACTTTACAAACTGGGCCTACATTCCCTTGAACTAAGACGCTGCAGAGGAGACCTTTTATTTCTTTTCAAAAATACTTCACACACCATCTTTAATGCAGCAATGTGGTCTTTTCTATACACAAAGAAAATAATGCCAAGGCTGCATTCAAAACAATTAGAGACTGGTAAAGCTAAAACAAATAAAATACTGAATTACTTCTCAATAAGGGCACCAAGACTATGGAACAAACTTCCACAGGAACTAGTAGACAGTAAAGATTTTGAAACTTTTAAAAGGACTGGATTTATGGCTAACCACCAACTAAGTCTTTAATGTTCCACAAAACTGTGGGGGATATTCTCGATGGGCTAGCGCCTACTTATGTCTCAAATCACCTAGTAAACCTAGTAATCATCCAGGTATGGGTAAACTTGGAGTTCTGTTCTTTCTTTGGTGCACTGCTAGTACTGCAAAGCACTTTGTAAAGACTTGAGGTGCTGAGGAGAGCCCAAAAGGTAGAACTCTGAACTGGTAAACTGCCCCAGCACAAAGAATCAGAGATATCTGAGGCAGCGGGGATGTACCAGAAAGTGCTGATATGCATTCTGCATATATCCAGGGAGCTAGCCAGTCCTGGAAGAAATCATTGTAAATTTCTTGATCCAAAAAACTGATAAGATTTCTGAGGTCAAGGAAGGGGGGGCATTCCCCCAGTGAACGAACCAGTGACTGAGCCAGAAATGACTTCTAATGCACATGCCTGCAGAGACTGGGTGGAAAGCAGAAGCAAAGGCATCCAATGGCTTACAGCTGATGACAGCTGGACTAAATTTCGTATATGGCAGTCAAGCAGAATCCTTTGTTTAGTCTTCACTAGGAACTTAAGTGAGCTCCAAAGGGAATAGTCATAATCAGAAAAATGTCCTTGGTAGCTAGCAACCCGCATGCCTAGTATAGCTGCTGTGCAGGCACATTTTCCCATAGTGTCAAACTCATGTGACTCCTAGTAAGAGGGTGCACAGTGACCTCTTGGGGAGAATGGCCATATCATTCTCAGGGTGAATAACAAAGACATCAGCTATGGCTGAGAAATATACACTGTGCCATCCTAGGAGCAGTGTGTATATATTTTATCTATTGCTTTCAGACAGATGGTATTGACACAGACCTACTCCAGGCAGCATCAGATAGGGTTTGAAATGTGAGCAGAATAGAAGGAACTAAATTGACCTGCACGAAAGAACATTTAACTACTGCAGACAGAGACGTTTACCTTGCTCAAAGCTGTAGTCTCAGAATTAAGTACAGAAGTATGTCTCTGAGCAAAGCCTTGAAAGTTAGATCCTCCTGAGGCACAGCAGTAGGGCCTGGATCCAAAGAGTCCAGGCTAAGTAGGCCATCAACACTGCCCTCATTGATGATGAGGTCAGGGTTAGAATCCTCCCTCTCTACATCTTCCCCAGAGGGAAGGGTGTACAGAGGGGTGGACTGCAGGCCCTCTAATCTGGAAATGTGGCCCCGGCAACACTGATGACACCAGCCCCAAGGACGAGGGGTGGGTACCAGCAGTGGCACCAGAACCTGAACTGAATCTGGCACAAGGAGATTCCCGGCACCGACAGTGCTAAGGGCGGTGCTGGGACTGGCACCAGAACAGGTGCCAGGGCAGGCCCAGAAGGGCCCAAACCCAGTGACAGCACTGGAACCAGACTCAAAACCAATAACCCAGCCAACACAGAAGTGAGAGACAATGATACCCAGCTGGTCCCACCAAGTGACACAAGTTGGGGTTGCAACCAGTGGGACAGAAGTTGGCAGCACAGTGACTGGTAAGGGCTGAAGAGCTGTTGCTAGAGCCAATTGCTCTACCTGTCTTGAGAGCCCCACCCACAGCTCCAGGTCCCCTCACCACTGAAGGGCCAGGGGCCAGCTCCAATGGCAGAGACACATGAGCCTGAGTCCGCTGAACCCACCACTCTAAAGAACTGCCCAAGGATGGAACTACCACCAGAGTCCCCACTTACAGACAAAGAGGGACTCCAGGCCTGGTACCTCAACATCCTAGTACCAGAGGTCTCCAGCAATGCTGACAGTGCCAGTCAGGGCCTCCAGCTCTGGGAGACTGAAGGTCTTGTGGCAGACCTCCAAGAGGGTGACCTTGAAAGGTACTGTTTCTTCCCCTTTCTAAGGGAAGAAGAAGAAGAACTTGCAGCTGAGCAGTGCCGAGAACCTGACCAAATGAGAACAGGCCCGTTCTTTTGTGTACCCAGTAGGACTGTCCTTTCTCCCAAGCACAGGACCACTCGTGGTCAGAAATCCTTCCCTGATGGAGAAAGTGGACCAGACATGGCACCATTGCTGAAGCAGCCTGCCTGAAAAGGCTACTTACTGTCATCTTCCATGACGTCCACTGTAGACTCAGTAGGGCTGAGAGCAAACTGACAGAAATATTTTTGTAAAATCACTAAACTGGTACAAAAATAACAAACTCTAGCTTTAGACACTAAAACTGAGAAGAACTGAATACTGCTGTCACACAGACATGAAGTTCTGACTCCCAGCTGGTGAGAGATGTCATCACTGATGAGCACTCAATGGTGGGGAAAAAAACAGCTAAGGCAGTTGATGGCTGGTGCCAAGGTAAGCCTGATGCAGCGAGCCAGTCTCATGGTGACACATATGCATGCAGCATGCTTCGACACTAGCCCTCCTGAAATGTTTTAGCTCCCACAGGTTTCTAGCACCACTGGCTAGGACTCACTAGTTTGAATCAATGGTAAAGACTGATTACTAGAAGATCAAAAGTTATGGTAAATACATAACTTTCACATTTTCCAAGAATCAGTACTCTCGCTAGATTCTCACTAATGTGTCAATGTACCAAGCTCACAGACAGTTCCCTGGACTACGGAGACTGGAGCCTAGGACTCACTCAGGATAATAATCCATTCAGAATGGTCCAGCCAAAGGTGGCATGCTGCCTGGCATGGACATCCAGGGTATAGTAAGTGGCAGAATTGTGCACCGTGCTCCATGTTGTAGCCGTGCAGATTTCTGTAATTGGCACTGAATGCCTCTGCCAAAAAGGTGGCTACTGCTCTGGTGGAGTGGGCATACACCTTGCCCTCTAACCATGCCCCTGCCATGAAGTAGCAGTGGTGAGGGAAATTCAAAATCCAAGAGGAAATGCATTAGCTTGTGACAAGCAGTCCCATTCAATTGGGGGACAAAAGAGATTAAAAACTGCTTTACCTTTCTGTAGTACTTGGTTCTGTCCGGGTAAAACCTAAGGACCCTAGCCAGCCGGTGGTGCAGCACACTAAGGCTTTTGTGAGCATCTTTCTTCACTCCATATCAGTGACCTGAATTCAGGATTCAGCTTGGGTTGTCAGGGGTCAGTGGGGGGGGGGTTGGGAGTTGATGAAGCAGCCATCAGCCAGCTCTCTTCTCCCAGATTGGGGTAGCTTGCTAATGCGGCTCATGGCTGCCATCAGGTGGAGGCCTGGGGGCAGTACCGATGTCCGAGCAGCCAACGAGCTCATCATAGGATGGGGGGATAGCAGCAGGTTCCAGGACATGTGTGCACCTCCACACAAATGTGCAGCCCATGTTTCCTCAGCTTAGTCGGGGGGAGAAAAGCAGAAAAAGGGACCTGATGGTTAGCTGGTACACCGCGCACCTTTCTGGACCACACCACCAGCTGGATTCCTTGGTGCCTTCTGGATATAGACTTTGGGGAGGATGGCCCTTCCCCCTCCAGCTCTGCCACAGGGGGCAGTCCATGAGGGATCTGTGCTGAGCTATGTCTGGAGGAGGTGGCAGCCAGTCTGGGAGAGGTGGGGATGGAGCACTCAGCAACCTGAGAGGTAACAATCTATATGGAAAAAAATCTAAGGACCCTTTCCACATCAAGGGAGTGCAGAGTTCTCTCCCCCTTATTTTGATAACTGCCAAAGAAGGTAAGTAGAATCAGGGATTGATTTAAGGGGAACTCCAACTCCACCTTAGGAAGAATTTTTTTTTGGGGGGGGCGCACAAAGGACAACCTTGTCTGTATTTTTTTTTATTCTTCGGTAACTAGATATGGCCCACTAGGCACACTGCTAGTTTTCAGGGGTGACCCAGGACCACTGGGGAGGATATGTGACTTGCTCAAAGTCACAGAGTATGCAAGTGAAGGTTGTGGCAATCAAACCCAAGTCTGCTGGATGTACCAAGCTCATTCACAGGTTGTGACTCTAATGTCTAAGCTATACTGCCAGCCCTGTATGAAAAACAGTATACGGAGGATCTGTGACCAAAGCATGAATTTAAGACACTCTGCATGCAAATGGAAATTCTGTACCTACCGTAATTCTTGATCTTCTTGGACGAAGTCTCTACCACTCATTCACACTGATGGGATCTACACCAGAGGTGGTAGGATCCAGTGGGAGCAAACATTTTGCAGGAGGGTTGGCGCCAGAGATGGAGCCATGAGGAGCGGCACCATGAGCCTCGACTCATGTGGCAATGACTATCTCGGAGTCAACCCTCCAACTGCCTCAGTACCTTTTTTCCAAGGAGGTGCAGCGTAATTAACCTAGAAGGATAGCCTAACAAAAACTGGACATAAGATAGTCTGGAAGACCCGTATAAGAAGGGTCAAAGAAAGAAGTCTTCACAACCTAAAGATTGAGGGAGTGAAGACCAACAACAGAGTTGAGCTCGGGGGATGGTGGGTGGGCGTGTGAATGAGTGGTGGAAACTTCATCCAAGAAGATCAAGAATTACGGTAGGTATGTAATTTCCATATCTTCCTGGACATAATGGGAGAGTACCAAGCTAATAATCCCCTGAGAGGGCGGCAGGAGAGACCAAGAGCTCACAAATTTAGGACAGAAGTCCATTAAGGATGGTTCTGCCAAACGAAAGATGTCACCTGGCATGGATATCCAGGGCATAGTGCTTGATGAAAGTATGCACTGAGCTCCAGGTAGCTGCATTGCAAATATCTGCAATGGGCACATTGCAGATTTCCACCAGGGATGCCGTGACTGCTCTAGTAGAGTGAGCATACACTCTGCCCTCCAGCTTAACCTGCGCCATGGAATAACAGTGGCGAAGGCATGCCACCAGCCATGCTGAAATGCATCTGATAGCGACAGGTTGACCCAGCCGGGTCTCGCTGAAGGAAACAAACAGTTGTTGAGGTTTGTGAATTTCTTTTGTTCTATCTAAATAGAAACGCAGAGCTCTTTTGACATCCAATGAATGAAGGGTACGCTCTCCTTCATTTTGGAAGTTCTCAAAGTAAGTAAGTAGGACCAAAGGTGGGTTTAGATGGAATTCTGAAACAACCTTAAGGAGAAACTTAAGATGGTCCTAAGAACTACTTTGTCCTCATGAAACACAGTATACGGAGGGTCTGTGACCAAGGCATGTATCTCAGAGACCGGGCTGAGGTAATGGCCAACAGGAAGGCCATTTTCCAAGTGACAAATTTCAGCTCACAGGTAGCCAGAGGCTTGAAAGGCTTTCGAGTGAGCATGTCTAGTACAAGATTAATTTCCCAGGCTGTGACTGGACATCTGAGAGGAGGTTTGGTATGCAGAATTCCCTGGAGAAACCTCTTAACCACAGGTAACTGAGCCAGTGACAAGGAAAGTACTGGCTCATGATAAGCTGAAATGGCACAAAGGTGAACTTTGACTGTAGAGTATTGCAGACCTGAATTTGAGTGGTCTAAAAGGTACTGCAGAACTTTACTGGGTGGGCAGGAAAAAGGATTCAAAGAAGATTTTGCACACCAGAGAGAAAAACGCTTCCATTTGGCTGTGTAAGTTTTTTTAGTAGCTGGCTAGCGCACAGCCAGAAGAATATCTGCAACTCTGCGAGAGACATTGAACCTGTTCACTTCTATCTCTTCAGAAGCCAAGCATGAAGGTGAAGCGATCTCAGATTGGGATGGACCACAGGCCCCTGAGTCAGAAGGTTCGTCTGAAGGGGAAGCGCTTTTGGAGGGGTTTTCGACATACTGCTGAGTAACGGACACCATATTTGTTGAGGCCAGAAGGGAGCAATGAGGATCATTTTGTCCCTCTGGGACTAAAATTTGAGAAGCACCCTCTGAATTAGAGGAAGAGGAGGAAAGGTATATAGAAAGCGTTTTGTCCACTGCAGCCTGAATGCATCCTGACAGAAAAAATGCCAGGCCCTGGATTTCTGGAGCAGAAGAGAGGTAGTTTTGTGTTGAGTGGGGATGCAAAAAGGTCCAGGTCTGGAGTTCCCCACTCTGCGAATAGTGGCTGAACTACAGTTGAGTCAAGAGACCATTTGTGAGGATCTGTCTCTGTTCTGCTGAGACAGTCTGCTGGTTCATTCTGCACTCCCGGCAGGTAGACCACCTGAATTAGAGTCTTGTGCTCCAAGCACCATTCCCACACCCTCATCGCTTCCCTGCATAAAAGGTAAGAGTGAGCACCACCCTGCTTGTTGATGTAATACATCACTGCTTTGTTGTCCATTTGAAGGAGAATGTTCTTGTGACAGAGAATGTCCTTCAATGCTCAGACTGCATAAAGGACAGTTCTCATCTCTAGGACATTTATATGAAGCTGGGACTCATCTTGAGTCCACGTACCTTGGGTGTGGAGATCCTGACAGTGGGCTCCCCACCTCATCAGGGACACGTCCATGGTAATGGAGATCTGGTGCTCCAGGGGAGCAAATGGATACCCTTTCAGAAGGCTGTCCTCTTGCGCCCACTAGGTGAGTGACCTCTTCGGAGGTTCTGTCACCTTGATGAGAAAGGACTGAGGGTGAGTGGTTGGAGACCACTGAGTACTGAGCATCCATTGAGAGGTTCTCATGTGGAGACAAGCTAGGGGTACAGTGAACACCGAGGCCGCCATGACACCCAGCATCCGCTGCATCGAGATAGCTCGAACCGAGCTGTTCTCCCTGATGTATCGGGCCATCTGTAGGATATCACTCCTTCTGTCTTCTGGAAGAAAGGCTTTCGCACAAGAGGTGTCCAGAAGAGTTCCTATAAAAAGGAGCTTCTGGGAGGGCTGCAACTGTGATTTCTTGAGATTTAGCAGAACTCCCATGGACGTGAGAAAGTCTGAAGCCGTGGATTTGGCGTAGAGAATTCCTTGCCTGGAAGGACTTGCTAGAAGCCAGTCATCTAGATACAGGAACACTTGTATTCCGATCTTTCTGAGGTGCACTACAAGAATTGCACAACACTTTGTAAAAAACTCGCGGCGCCGAGGATAGCCCAAAGGGCATGACTCTGAACTGATAATGCTGGCCTAAAGCCACGAACCTTAGGCATTTGTGATGCCTTGGGTGAATAGGAATATGTTGGTAAGCATACTGCATGTCCAGGGAGGCTAACCAGTCGTGCTGATGAAGCAAAGGTACCAGGGTTCCTAGCGATATCATTTTGAATTTCTCCTTGGGAAGAAATTTGTTCAATTTTCTGAGGTCCAAAATGGGGCACATGCCCCCAGTTTTCTTTGGAACTAGAAAGTAATGGGAGTAGAACCCTGTGTTCCGTTGATCCAGTGGAACTATTTCTACTGCCCTATTGTCCAGAAGGCCTTGTATCTCAGAAGCGAGAAGTTCTGACTAAGGTATTGATAGTTTGGGTTCTCTGATAATTGAGGGGAATACCCCTCACGGATTATCCAGAGGACCCATTTGTCCAATGTTATGGACTTCCACTGGTTGTAGAATTGAGTCAGACGACCTCCCACTGCTAAGAAGGAGTCCCCCTCAGGCAGCTGAGGTGGGACTTGGGCCAGAAACTCAGAAGGCGGCATTGGGCGCTTTGGGCCCTTGTGCTTTCTGTTGCATTTTCTTTTGAGGCTGAGGGGCTTGGTTTTTATTAAAACCTCCCCTGCCTTTGCCTCAAAAGGACTGACGGTTGTGAAACTAGCGTTTGTAAACACCCCCCCGAGAAGGGGCGGAAGCAGGTCGAGCCAGTTTAATGGCTGACCTACTATTTTGTGTGGCCTCTAGAGCCTGTTCCACTTGAGGACTGAAAAGATACACACCATCAAAGGGCAACACCATGACCTGTTGCTGGCATCATTCATGAAGCCTGAAGTGCACAGACAGGAATGACGGCGGATACAAATGCCCACCGCCGCCGCTCGGGAGGCAGTATTGAAGGCATCTATAGCTGCTTTAACCTGTTGGTTGTTGGACTCCATACCCCTGGTTATGATTTGAAGAAGCTCTGAATTAGTGTCCGACTCCAGTAGAGTTTCAACCATTTGCTTTAGTGAATGCCAAAGAATATACTCATATTGAGAGAAATGGAAATTACGTACCTACCGTAATTCTGATCTTTCTGTGTATCTTCACCATTCATCACAGATGGCTACTGGCCGGAGTTCAGGACTCTGTGGGAGCTTTTTTTTTTTTAAAGGGTAGGCGGAGCTGACGCAGCATTGGCACCGCCCTCGGGGCCGACTTACTGCGTAGTGCTCGAGGTTGGCCGTTAGGCTGCGTCGACTCACCTGCCTACCAGTTCTGAGTCGCTGGAGAGGTAAGAGGAAGGGATGGAGGGTGACAAGAGAGTCCAAGGGACAGAAAAGGAAAGGAAAACTGAACTAAAAGGAGAAATAACGACTGAGAGGACAGCAGAGAAGAGATGAGACTAAGGGATTGGGTAGGGCCCAATCTCTGGAAGCGGAAGAAGGGAGGAAGGAGGGAGAAATTTAGGAGAGAGTGAGAGGTAACAAGGTGTCCGACACCTTGTCCATCACCAGATTTGTATAGAAACTGCAAGGAGTAGCAGCTCTCTGCCAGAATTCAAGGCACAGAATAACTGGCAAATACGCCAGAAGCAGAGTCGGCTATTCTGGAGAAGGACAGGGTAGAGGGACTTAATACTCTCTCAGGAAAGATGTTTGGTGAAAAAAATTTTTTGTTTTTTTTTTTAAAACAGTTGGATGGAAACCAGAAGGAGAACAGGAGGAGGGCACTACCAACTCCCACCCCATCGGGTGGAGACATGTAGAGAGAAGGAGTGCCAGCTGAGCAGTACTCTTAAGGAGAATACCCCTGTGTGTCCTGCTTTCCCCGCTCCAAAAGGAGAGGGGGAGTCACAGAGGGAGGGGGACCCAGAGACTGAGGCCCCAAGGAGATGGTGGGCGGGGTTGTGATGAATGGTGAAGATACACAGAAAGATCAGAATTACGGTAGGTACGTAATTTTCATATCTTATCTGTGTCAATCTTCACCATTCATCACAGATGGGTGAGTACCAAGCCCCCCGAAGGGGGTTGATCAATTACACCCTAAGGGACAGAGTCCCTTAGCCCTCAGTGGGTGACACACTAAGGGGGGGAACCTTCTGGGCCTGAGGAGGCCCGAGAGTGGGGAGAGTGAGACGGGGTCCCCCAGAGGGGAAGGAAGCTGCCCCGACAATCGCCACCTCACCCTACAGGAGAAGAGGTAGGTTCCCTGGTGGGCGGAGCAAATCACCCTACGCTGGGCCAAGGGTGACAACTGGGAAAGACGAAGCCATGCCGATCTCCTAGTGCAGATCGCTGTCCCTACGACCCTGGTAGCTACCTTGTTGGCGTCATAAGATGCCCTCGCTTGGTGCCTTGCTAGCTCCAGGCCACGTGCAAAGAGCACGATGGCTTGTCTGGTTTGCTCTGAGTCAGGCAAAGCACCTAGGATCTGACCTAGCGCTGACCACAAGAACCTGTTGTAGGCTGCATAGTGGGTCTGGTGAGCTGAAATAGAAAGGAGCAACCATGCCGAGTAGAAGGTCCTCCTCCCCCAAAAATCAAAATCCGAGGAGTCTTGATCCGGGGGCCGGTCACGGTGGAGGGCGCGACGCCCATCAGGGGTGTCCAGGTGCATCAATCCAGACTGTGGATGAGGCATAGAACCTGGAGACTCCAGGGGAGTGCAATACCTCTGGCTGAGGTCCCCAGGGGCAGGGACTCCGGAGAAGGGCCTCTGTCAGAAACGCAAGGACGCCTCTCGAAAGGGAGCAGGCCAGGGCGGCACCACAAGGGTGGCACCGCCAAAATCGCCTAATAAGGCATGCGCCACATGCTCAGGAGAAAGGGAGAAAGGTGCAGGTCCTCCAGCATCCTCACGAGGAAGCGCTGGCACTCTGAGAGATCAGCAGCCGGAGAGATATGGACAGAGGGTTCCTCTCCCCCAGAAGAGGGGGATGAGGAGCTGGAGGTCACCATACGTTCCGAGGGTGGCTGCATGGTGGGAGGTTGAAAAATCTGGCTGTCCATAGCCCTAACATAGGCAAGGAACCGAGCAGCCACCACTCTGAACTGCTCCCAAGTGAGAGGGCCACTAGGACCAAGAATGCCTGGGAGTGCTGGAGAATGTGGCAGAGGGATAGGGGCAGAGCCGAGAAAGGAAGTCGGCTGACCTCCGACAGGGCTAGGGAGCGGACCATGAGCACCCGAGGAGGGTGTCGCGGAAGACTCGACAGCCGACAGCTGTACAACCACATTGGCACTGCCTTGGCTGCGCCCAGAAGAATCCCCCCAGTGAGGCGATCGGAGCCGTAAAAGTCCAGAAGGACGGTCCCCTGCCTCTAAAGAATGGGACCCCCTCAAGAAACCAGAAGGGGAGGGATGGAAGTCCGCACTTCGGCTTCGCCCAGGGCCTGGGTGGACCCCAGAGAAAGGCCGATGCACCGATCCCACACCCCTCGACCCCTCAGAGTCAGAGAGAGTCCTCCTCCTCGAGTGGGGCAGCCTAGGTAACTGACAGCTCTGGGCTGCCCCCGAAGGGGAGACCCAGGGAACAGCATCCTCCGCTCCTGCAGGCGTCTGGATGGGCCCCAAAGTTGGGCGATCAAGACACACTACTGGAGGGGGTACCACCACCGAGGGGTCAGAGAAACCCCCAAGGCCAGGTTGCAGAGCAATGGTGGCACGCACCACTGCCTGCTGGTCAGCACCACTGACCCTAACCTCGGGGACTACCTGACGCTCCTCAGTAGGGGGCCGACTACGACTCGTCGATGAGACCACTGGGTCGCCTTCCTCCGCAGACAACCCCGAAGGGTGTGACTGCCCATCTGACTCTGAGCCCGACTCCAACTCCGAAGAAGTAGAGTCTGAGGCTCTGAGCCAAACAGTAGGAGGGTGGGTGAAGACGACTTTGCCAAAGGGCCCGGCAGCCAGAGCAGTGCCCGAGGCGGCACCCGTGCCCTCCACAACCCTGCGGGTGGGACTCACAGAAGGCGCATGGGCAACTTGGGCCGAAGGTCCAGAGCCAGGGCCAGCCATGGCGCCATCAAGTCTGCTAGCACCGGGGGCGGTACCAGGGACAGAGACAGCGCCGACGGCAGCCCTAGCAACAACCTCGGCGCCGACAACACCACCAGGCCCCTCGGCGCCGCGAGCGGCACCGAGGACCGAAGCAGCGCTGACGGCCCAGAGGGTGACTCGCGCCGAACGCGATACCAACCGCCCCTCGACGCCGCGTGAGCGGCACCAAGAGCACCTACGCCAGGACGGCACCGACTGCCGGGCTGGGGCGTTCGACGCGCCGAACCACAGCAGGCATGGTGCGTGCTCAACCTCGGCGCCACGAGACATGGCAAAAGACGATGCCGGGTCCTGCCCCACAGTGCCGCGAGCAGTGTCGGAGCCACGAACGGTGTCGACATGGCCCACGGTGACAAGTCAGCGCCGCCGACAGTGCCGACAGGGCCCTCAGCGCCGTGAATGGCGCCAAAGGCTCTGACGGCACCGACCGATGGCTTTGAGGACGGCGTCAACCCAGGCCTTCCAAGCCGTGGGAGCGACACCGGGGGAGCCTTCACCTCGAGGGAGGCGATTGCAGTAGCGCTTCCTCCCGCCTCCCGGAGGAAGCGGGACGGGCCTCCTGCACTGGGAGGAGCTCGGTAATGGCCAGGCCAAGGCAGCCGAGGCTCCCTCCTCGGGTCTGTGTAGAACCGAAGGGACCAGGAGGAAAGGCTGAGAGAGCGCTTGGCCCGATTAGTGCAAACCTACCCCGAAAGTCGGCAGAGTTCGCCTACTTCCATGCGGTTGTTCAAGGACATGGTGGTCCACGGAGAAGCAGGCATCGCATCTAATCCATGTCATGAAGCGGGCCAAGACACGCAGACACATCGTCATGCTGGTCGGTAACGGAATATTTTCGCCGCATATTCACGCATGGGGTGCCGACCATGCGAAAACTTTGCTCTCCACCGAGACATAACCCAGCAGAGAAAACACCACAAAACAGACCTGACGTCGAGAATTTGAAATAAAAGGAAAGATCTTACTGGCGACGTCGAGTGGAGGCAGAACCAGAACTGGCAGGCGACCGATGGACTGAACGTCGAAAACGAAAACAGGCTTGAAGGCCCAATAACTGGAACAAGCTTCCCACGAGGCGACCTCAACGGCAGGAGACGAAGAACTGGTAGGCAGGCAGAGTCAACGCAGCCTAACGGCCAACCCTCGAGCGGCATGCAGTACGTCGGCCTCGAGGGCGGCGCCGATGCTGCGTCGGCTTCGACCTACCCTTTTTAAAAAAAAAAAAGCTCCCGCAAGGTCCTGAACTCCAGCCAGTACCCATCTGTGATGAATGGTGAAGACTGACACAGATAAGATATATCCCTGGTAGCTGGTGATACGCATACCTAGGGTGGAAGCAGCAAAGACTCTCTTACTTAAAGTATCTATCTTACGAGATTCTTTGTTTATAGGTCGAGCTGTAGCAGTCTGAGGATGGATGGCCTTATCATTCTCTGCCAAGACTACAACAGGGTCCGCAAAGGCTTGAGAGGTCAAAATAGGTCGATCCTTGGGAGCAGTATACTTCCTATCTACGGACTTAGCCACAGAGGGAATGAGAGCTGGATTATTCCATACCATTTGAGAAAGCGTCTCAAAGGAGGGCTGTACCAGGGGAGTTAAATCCATAGGGATGTCCGGAACATGAAGGCATTGGAGTCTTAAAAGCTTCCCAGGATCGATATCCATAGTCTGGAGAGAAAGAGAGGAATTCAAATTTTTCAGCAGAAACTTAAATGATAGGTCCTCAACCACAGGCTCTGCAGCAGGATTAGATCCTGTTCCTTCCACATCATCAACCAGCCTAAGGTCTGGATCAGGCTCAATATCATCTCCTAACAGTCCAGAAGGGACTGTATAGACAGGAAAGTAGTGAAAATCAGAAGGAAAATAGGAGGGAAAAGGGTTCGGAGTCGAGGAGCCCTGAAGACTGGAAGACATCCCACCGATTCTCGGCACCAAAGGAAGAGCACGGCGTCGCCTGGCTCAGCGCAGCGCGTGGCGCTGACAGAGCCCTCAGCGCCGAGGGTGCACCAACAAGCCCAATGGCACCGAGGGTGGCACCGAAAAGCCTCATGGCACAGAGGGCGGTGCCGACTATCCAAACTGCACCGAGGACGGCACCAACAGATGCATCAACACCGAGGATGGCGCTAAGCGACCCATTGATGCCAACTGTGCCGAAACCAACACAGGGCCCCGAAAACTAAGATTTGAGGAAAAAGAAGGAAAATTACCAGGAGATAGAGGCATCAGTGTGGCCCCCTGCACTGCAGCCATGTGAGGGGGGGAGAACACCTGAGCGCAGAGTCGATGGCACCGAAGAAGGCGCCACGTGACTAGGGAGGCCCAGCTGCCCTTCCCGATCTCCAGAAGGGTCTGAGGGCCCCTGAGTGACCAGGCCAGGCAGCTGGACCAACCTCCAAGCCTATTGCTCCATCAGAGCGGTCCACTGATGAAACTGCTCATCTGAAGCCCTTTCAGAAGGTGGGAAAGGGCTCCAATGTCAAAGAGGTCGGAGACCGGAGACAGAAACCAGCAACTCCAGAGAAGCCTGCAACTGGCCTCAATGACCAACTGTCAGCGTGCAGACATTCCAGTAGGCGACCTCGAGTGCTGCCTTCTCTTTCTGGACCTACAGGTCGAAGAAGAACTCGAGGCCGAATGGTGCTGAGACTGCAACCATTTTCTTTTATGCTTTCGGGGGGACCACCCCTCCCCCCGGGCACCGGACTGTCCATTGTCTGATGCCCCCGGAGAGGGTGGCAGACCAGACCCAGCCCGGCTGACTGAAGAACTTTCATACAAAGTCTCCCTACCATCACCTGACCCGCTCATGGTCAACTCTGTCAAAGTAGGCCAAGACTTCTTACTTCTAATAAATTATAGTAAGCAGAACTTTTATTCAAGAAATACTACAAAATAAAAACCTGAAAACTATGCTGCTAGTTTGAAGTTTAACTCCCGGTGATCGAGCGATGTTGTCACTGTAGTGCACCCGAAGGCGGGAAAAAAGGAACTGAGGCGGTTGGAGGGTCGACGCCGAGACAGTCATTGCCACACGAGCCGAGGCTCGTGGTGCCACTTCTCGTCACTCCATCTCTGGCGCCGACCCTCCTGCAAAAAGTTTGCTCCCGCTGGGTCCTAGCGCCTACGGTGTAGATCCCATCAGTGTGAATGAGTGGTGGAGACTTTATGTCCAGGAAGATATACTGCTTTGCAAGTAAGATATTTCATGTCACAGGCTGCAACAGATTTGAAGGGCTTCTGGGTGAACATATCCAGCACATTAATGAAGACCCAAGGAGCTACCAACTTCCTAATGGAGGGCCTTGTATGCAAGATACCTCTGAGAAACATCTTGAACAGTGGCACTTGTGCCAAAGAAAGTACCTATAGCTCTGTGGTATGCTGACATAGTGGACAAGGCAAGGCAAGGCAAATTTTATTTTTAGGGCACCCAATCCCTGAGGCTCTGGGTGCCTAACAAAAAAACATAAGACAGCAATTAAGATAAAAAAAATACAAAATAAATAAATACAAATTCCGATTTTACAATCATCTACAATAATTAAAACAATCGAACGTAAAATCATTCTGTAAAAGCCAGGCTGAAGAGGTGGGCCTTTAGCCTCTGCTTGAAAATATCAGTTCTGGGGGTCTTCCGGACTGCAGGTGGAAGCATGTTCCACAGGGTCAGCTCAGAGACACTGAATGCTCAGTCACCGGATGTCTTGAGCCGAACCCTGGGAACATCCAGGAGGCCCCTCAAAGAGGAGCGGAGGGAGCGAACAAAGGCTGCAGGTATCAGGAGCTCCCACAGGTAGCCAGGACCCAGTCCATATACGGCCTTATAGGTAAGCAAGCCCACCTTGAAAAGGACCCTCCACCTGACCGGCAGCCAGTGCAGGGCACGGAGGACTGGGGTCACATGACAGGTCCTAGGCAGGCCCATCAGCAACTGGGCCACTGCATTCTGCACCAGCTGCAAACTGTGGAGGGACCCTCCCATGACCCTGAAGTAAACAGCGTTACAGTAGTCAAGCCTAGTGGTAACAAAAGCATGTACCAGTGTCGATAGATCCTCAGGTGGAATGAAGGGCTTGATCCTGGCGATGTTCCGCAAGTGGTAAAAAACACTTTTAACTACAGATGAGACCAGATCTTCAAAGGTCAGCCTGCTATCCAGGATCATGCCTAGATTATGCACCCTCAGGGAAGTCACCAATGGAGCAGACCCCAGGAAAAGGCCTATGTCCACTCCAGGTTGCAACCCATCATGCCCGCGATCCGGCTTGATCACTAGCACCTCTGTCATATCCAGGTTTAGTGTCAGCCAGCTGGAGGCCATCCAGTCATTGATTTTAGCCAGTCAGATGTTAAGCACATTGATAGCACTGGATGTTCCAGGTGCAAATGACAAATACAGCTGGGTGTCATCTGCACAACAGTGAAACTCCACACTTCAGGGCTGTGTCCAGTTTGCAAAATGTGTGCTTCAGCTCTAAGATCACCCTAGTCACTTCAGACGCCTCCACTTTTTTTTTTTATTTAGTTGTTTAACCAGGTATAGCACACTAAGCTGGAAGCTTTTTTACAGGAGCGACCTGGGACCACAAGGAGGTTAAGTGACTTGCTCAGGGTCACACAGTATGCAAGTGGAAGCTGTGGGATTCAAACCCAGGTCTGGTCTGCTGAATGTCACCAGATTTGCAGCTCAGAGCCTTAGACCACTGCACTGTACTGCCTCCACTGGCCTAAACTCCTCCCAGACAGGTAGAGTGCCTCTGCTCCCACCAGTCCAGCCACAGTGTGGCATGAGCCTCCCTGCTAGACTCTCCGACCGGACAGACGACATTCTGTCAGGAAAGAACAGAGCAAACTCTTTACACAAAGTGAATGAAAAAGTCTTCTTCAGCTGTAGACAGGCAAGATGGAGAAGCATGTCCACAGTCCAAAAAAGCTGAAAAGGTCTGTTCTTCCCTGTGGCAATCTCCCTGGACAGGAATTCTGCCTTCTTACGGGAGATTGCCACCTGGTACTCACCGTAGTGGGCACATAGGACCAGTTTATCAGTCTCCAGCTGGGTCTTCCACCAGTAAAGCATCTGACCCTTTGATCTTCATTGCCTTGAGATCCCCATCAAACCAGGGGGATCTCAAGTGAGAGGATCTGGATCATATACAAACTGAAGTGAAGACATCCAATGCTTCAGACACCACCTTGTTATAGGTGGCCACTGCCTCACTGGACCAATCGCACAAGCCGCTTCAACTCTAGATAGGTCAGCTAATGCTAATAGTCCCTCCGGGTGTAAACCCCTTAAAGGGTGGTAGCTGACCATTTCCACAGGGGAAGGACTATCAGGGGGAGCCCCAAACATGAACCACACTGTGCAATGATTGGACCAAGAGACCCGATCAGTCCTGAGGCTATCAACCCCAAGACCCAGCTGGAACACCAGATCAAGTATGTGGCCATGCTGACAAATGAATCTTGACTACAGAATGTTGCAATCCTCTGTCAGAAAGTTTCAGTAGGTATTCCAAAACCTGTTCAGGTCAACACTTAAAGATTCATGGGGGTTTTGGAGCACCAGACGGAAAAGAGTTTGCACTAGGCTGGGTATGTCCTCCTTATGGAAGGTATATGAGCAGCAGTTATTTCAAAGACCCTCTGAGATACTTGTAACCTGTTCACTTCTATTTCTTCAGGAGCCAGGCTTGAAGATGAAAGGAGCACACGTTGAGACGGACTAGATGGCCCTGGACTTGGGACAGCAAGTCCAGCTGAAGTGGCAGAGTCCTTGGTTTGATGATGGAAAGGCAATTCATTAGTGGAAACCATATCTGCAGAGGGTATCTGAGGCCACACCTGGGAAAGTCGCAGTGCCACGCTAAAACTACAAGTCACACTTGAAGTGGAGGTAGCTGACACCTATGAAACTGCAACAACAATAAAATGTGAGGTGCTTAAACTTGCAACATAAGAAGGAGCGAGCATACCTTATGTGATGATCCACAGTGCTTGCTTTTATTGATTTCTGCACACACAGATGTACATTCAAAGTAAAATCAGCAGACATGGATATAAATCACAGAACAAAGTGCTTGTTTCTCTTCCCATATCCCTCCACTTAAAACACGTCACCACATCACCTGATGGGTTTCGCACTAATCGTGCTCTGTCAAAAGGTCCGACAAAGCATGATTAGTGTGAAATGCGTCAGGTGACGTTGTGGCATGTTTTGAGTGGAGGGGGATACAGGAAGAGAAACAAGGATGTTGCTCTGTGATTTATGTCCATGCCTGCTGATTTTACTTTGAATGTATGTCTGTGAGCACGGAGATCAATAAAAGCAAGCACTTTGGATCATCAATTAAGGTATGCTCACTCCTTTTTTTGTTGCAGGTTTAAGCAGCTCACATTTTATTGCCATTTCAGTTTCATAGGTGCCAGCTACCTCCCAGTCAAGTGAAACCATATCTGCCATAGATAGCAGGGGGCCACTAGAGTCATCTGGCTCTCATGTGCCTCCAGCTCGAACAGCACTCTTTGAATGAGAAGAATTGGAGGGAATGTATACAGAAACAGACTGTGCCACTGTACTCTGAATGCATCCAGACAGAAGACACCAGGTCCTGGATTTCTGGAGTAGAGGCAGTTCAAGGCAGTTTGGCATTGTATGGGGATGCAAAAAGGTTCATGTCTGGTTTCCTCACTTGTCAAATAGTGATCTCATGACATCTGGAGCTAGTGACCATTCATAAGGATCTGCTGCTGTTCAATTGAGTTTGTCTCCAAGAGTATTCTGGACTCCTGGCAGATAGATAACATGGAGTGGGATCCCCTGCTCCAGACACCATTCCCACACTCTCACTGCCTCCTCTCAGAAAGGCTGAGTCTGCTCCTCTTTATCTGTTGATGCAGCAGATGACAGATTTGCTGTCTGTCTGGAGGAGAATTGTCTTTTGGCTGACCAAGCCTGATAGGGCTTTCAGGCTATAAAGAATTGCATGCATTTCCAGCACATTTATGTAGAGATGCATCTCTGAAGAATCCCAGACCCCTTATGTCTGGAGACCCTGGCAATGGGCTGCACACCTCACTAAGGAGGCATCCATGGTGAGGATCACCTCTGGCTCCCATGGAGAGAAGGGGATCTACTAGAGGAGGATTTTCTCCACAAACCACTATAGCAGGGATGTCACAAAAGTTGTTGTCACTGAAATGGGGTAGTTTTGAGATTGTGATGCCTGGGTCACTGGGCAGTGAGCATCCACTGATTCATTCCCACGTACAGTCCTGCTCGGATGATTCTAAACACTGAGGGTGTCATGAGTACCATTCTGCACAACACGGAATGAGCTAGCACCTACCTGTGTTACACAACAAAGCATGCCTTCTGCAAGATTGCTTGTACTCTGCTGTCTGGAGGGAAGCCCAGGCTTGGGCCATGGCTAGAAATTAAAATTGCATTCTCACCATAATTCTTAATCTTCCAGAATATCTTCAGCATTGATTCACACTTGCAGGTCTCACCCAAACGTGCTAGGACCCAGCAGGAGCCAGAACTTTTCAGAGGGCTGGTGATGCAGTAGGCACCACATGCATGCCGTCATGTGACAACACATGTGCCCTCTGTTATACAGCAGCACCAGCCCTAAACCTTTTTTGTACCTTTTTTTTATCAAGGAGGAGAGTGGTATAACCTAATAGGAACCTATGCACTTAACCTAAGGGCACAAGATAGCCCTGGTGACCCATATAGGAAGGGCAACAAATCCGGTAACACAGTGTCTTCAAAGCTCAAGCAAAGTACAAAGGGGTGAAGACCAACAGAACCATACTGGAGTGAGTCCAGGGGATTGTGGATGGGTGTGTGAATCAATAGCAAAGATATTCTAGAAGAGCAAGAATTATAGTAAGAATGTAATCCTAATATCTTCCAAGAATCAGCCTTCATTGACTCCCACTAGTGGGTCACAGTATAGAAAAAGTCAGAAAAAGTCTCTCAGACAATGGTGGCTGGAGTTGGGGGATCACTCTAGATAGTAATACAGTCAGGACTGTCTTGCCAAAGGTGACATGCTGCTTGGCATGGACATCCAGGGCACAGTGCCATTCAAAAGTGTGCACTGTACTCCAAGTTGCGGCTCTGCAAATTTCTCTAATAGGAACAGACTGTATCTCTGCCAGGGATGTGGCAACTGCTCTGGTGGAGTGGACACATATGCTTCCCTCCAATTTAACCAGAGCCATGGCATAGCAGTGGTGAAGGCAATTCACAATCCAGGCAGATATGCTCTTGAGTGTAACAAACTGTCCCTTCCGATTAGGACTGAAAGAAATGAAGAGTTGTTTGGATTGTCTGAAGTCCTTGGTTCTGTCCAGATAAATCCCAAGGACCCTTTTCAATCAGTGGAGAGTCCATTCTCCGTCATTCTGCAAGTCGGTAAAGTAGGTAGGCAGGACTAAGGCCTGATTAAGATGGAACTGCGACACCACTTCTGGTAGAAACTTCGGTTGTATATGAAGAACTACCTTATCTTTATGGAAAACATTATATGGAGGATGGAGGGTGGGGAGGTGGTGGGCGGACTGGGTGGGCCGGGCGGTCCTTGTCTGCTCTCAGATTCTATCTTTCTATGTTCAGTACCTCAGATTTTTCAAGGTCGTCCTCAACCCAACCACCATCTCCCTTCTTTAGCCTAACCATATGATTTCTGGTCTTTTTCCTCTCACTAATATAACAGAAGAAGGTCTTGTCCCCTTCTTAATAACCTGTGCTATTCCTTCCTCCATTTTTGCCTTAGCCCCTCTGACAGCTTTCCCAGCTTCTCTCTGCTTCTCCAGATAGTTCAGCCTGTCTTCTTCTTTATGTGTCTCTCTGTATTTGCTGAATGCCTTACTTTTTTTCTCATACTTTCTCGGCAACTGATTTAGAGAACCACAGTGGCCGCTTCTTTCTTTTGCGTTTCCTTTTGCTAAGCAATCTGGCACATTGACTTGTCACTCCTACTATGGATCTCTTGATCCTAAGCCACTGCTTTTCTACCCTTCCCCTGTATCTTCTGCTGCCAGGGCAATTTTGTGCTGTTCTCCCATCTCCATGAAGTTGGCCTACCGGAATTCTAGGATATTAACCTTTGAATGGCTTTCTTCTGCCAACGTGTTGACTGTAAACCACACAGTTCTGTGGTCACTGGTACCAAGTGGACTGCCCACCTCAATATCCATGATTCTGTCCCCATTTGTCAGCACTAAGTCCAGTACAGCCCCCTCCCTGGGGGGGGCACAACCACCAGCTGCCTTAGGTTTGCCCCTTTACATGGCAGACATGAAGTCCCTGCTCCTTGATGTACTTGCAATCTGAGTATTTCCAGTCTGCATCTGGCATGTTGAAGTCACTCATTAGTAGTGCTTCCCGTTTGGCTGCCATATTATGGATGTTTTCCACTAATACTAGATCTGTATCCTCCCTCTGCTCAGGAGGCCTGTAGACTACTCCAGCATGGGTGGTTGCTTTGTTGCCTGACTCCAGAGTGACCAATTGCTTCTTCCCTGGATCCCTGAGCCTCTGTAGCTTTAATCCTTTCCTTTAAATACATAGAAACCCCTTCTCCCCTCTTACCCTCTCAGTCCTTTCTAAAAAGTGTATACCCTGGTATGGCTGCATCCGAGTCATGGTTCCCTGCATACCATGTCTCTGTAATAGCCACAATGTCCAGGTGTGTGTCTACCATCAGTGCCGTTAGGTCTGGGATTTTGTTTCCCAGACTGCAAGCATTTGTGCACATGACCTTCCACTCTGTGTACCCCCTTACTGTTCCTTGTTTATTGGTCTTTGCCCTGTGCTGCATTAGTGATATACCTTCTCTTCTCTCCTCCATTGTAACTATGCTAGTTTTACAGTTAGATATTGTACTAGTTATTTGGTCCTCACTGCTTTCAGTTATGTCCTCTGTGTGTGGGGGGGGCTATGATAATCCCCTGGACTGTCTATGCCTCTCCCCATTGGCAGGTTTAAATGATCACTAAGGATGCACTTAAACTTCTCACAGAGGATAGCTTTGAACAGAACCAAAGTAAACAAAAACCCGTATCCTGGATTTTAGAGGGGCAAACGTTGGGAAAATGGGGAGATGCTTGAAATAGGCATTAATGGGGAGGGAATCGGGGGCTGAGGAACAGTGGGCAACAGGGATTGCAAGAGTAACAGAATTATGCATTAAGCAGGTTAGCAAGTGTGAAAGGAAGAGGAGGCCATTATGGTTTTCCAAGGAGGTAACGGAGAAAGTGAAAGCCAAAAGATTGCATTCAGGCAATACAAAAAGACCCAGGCAGAAGGGGATCGGGAGACGCACCAGGAGAAGCAAAGGGAGGTCAGTAAAGGAGCCAAATCTCAGACAGAAGAGTGCGTTGCAAAATCAGTGGGTAGAGGGGACAAAACCCTTTGCAGGCACATAAGTGAAACAAAAAGGTCAAAGGGAGGGATAGTGAGATTGAAAGGGGAGGATGGGAGCTACGTGGAGGATGACAACAGTAAAGCTGACATACTGAGCAGAGATTTCTGCTCCGTCTTTGTGAGGAAGAGGAGAGCAATGGGTCTGAGGGGAGTATGAGGGGTGGGAATGGCACAGTAATGGGCCTGAGGGGAGTATGAGGGGTGGGAATGGCACAGTAATGGGTCTGAGGGGAGTATGAGGGGTGGGAATGGCACAGTAATGGGCCTGAGGGGAGTATGAGGGTGGGAATGGCACAGTAATGGGCCTGAGGGGAGTATGAGGGTGGGAATGGCACAGTAATGGGCCTGAGGGGAGTATGAGGGGTGGGAATGGCACAGTAATGGGCCTGAGGGGAGTATGAGGGGTGGGAATGGCACAGTAATGGGCCTGAGGGGAGTATGAGGGGTGGGAATGGCACAGTAATGGGCCTGAGGGGAGTGAGGGGTGGGAATGGCAGAGTAATGGGCCTGAGGGGAGTATGAGGGGTGGGAATGACAGAGTAATGGGCCTGTGGGGAGTATGAGGGGTGGGAATGGCACAGTAATGGGTCTGAGGGGAGTATGAGGGGTGGGAATGACACAGAAATGGACACAAGTCCCTTTACACAGGAAAGGGTCCTAAAGGAACTGGAAGGAATAAGAAGTGATTAAGCAATGGGACCAGATGGGGTGAACCTAAGGGTCCCAAAGGAACTAAGAGAAGTGGTGGCTGAACCTCTGGCAATCCTGTGTAGCTGATCACTGGAAACCGGGGAGGTACCCAAAGACTAGCAGACAGCAGATGTAGTCCCCTTAGACAAAAGTGGGAACAAAGAGGAAGCGGAGAATTACATACGAGTCAGCCTCTCCTCAGTAGTGGGGAAGATCAAGGAAGCACTACTGAAGGAGAGACTGGTGGAATAGTAAAGTTGCCAGTGGACTACAGGACCCAAGGCAGCATGGTTTCATGGGGGAGGTCCTGCCAGACCAACCTCATTGAATTTTTTGACTGGGTGTCAAGGGAGGTGGATCAGGGGAGGACAGTGGATGTGGCCTATCTGGACTTCAGCAAGGCCTTTGACACTATGCCACATAGAAGGTTATTAAACAAACTGGAAAATATGGGAGTGGGCCGGACAGTTGCGCGGTGAGTAGGTCATTGGCTGGGTAGCAGGATACAGAGGGTAGTGACAAATGGCTGTCACATCACAGAGGGAAGAGAGACCAGTGGGGTACCACAGGGATTAGTGCTGGGACCAGCCCTATTCCACGTCTTCATCAGCGACATTGTGCCAGGCGTAGAAGGCAGAATTTCCCTGCTCACTGATGACACAAAGCTCTGTAACAGAGTGGACATGCCAGAGGGTGTAGACAGAATGAGGAGTGGCCTGCAGAAGCTTGAAGAATGGTCAATGGTTTGGAAGTTGAAATTTATGCAAAGAAGTACAAGATAATGCATATGGGGCACACAAACCCTGGAACAAAATGTCAGTTGGGGGGTGAGTATCTAGGATGCAGCAAGCAGGAAATGGACCTTGGGGTTATCGTCTCTGATGACCTCAAGGTAGGGAGACAGTGCGACAAGGCAGCAAGTAAAGCAAATAGGATGCTGGGATTCATAGGCAGGGGCATCACCTGCAGGAAAAGGGACATCATAGTTACACTATACAAGACACTAGTGAGCCCCCACCTGGAGTACATGTGAGGACACAGACAGGGTACAGAAGGTTCAGAGGAGGGCAAAAAGACTGGTACAGGGATTGCATTACAAGTACTATGAGAACAGCCTGAAGGACTTGAGTATGTACTCCCTGGAGAAGAGGAGGGAGAGAGGGGATATGATAGAGTTATGCAAGTACCTTACAGGGAGGAACAGGGTGCAGGAATACACTATTTTCCAGTGAAAAAGGTGTTCTAGGACTAAAGGGCATGGAATGAAGTTGGGGGGAGGACAATTCAGAGAAAATGTGAGGAAGAATTTCTTCACAGATAGGGTGGTGGACAACTGGAACACCCTGCCAGCAAAAGTGGTGGGGTCTGAAACAATCATAGTATTTAAGAATGCGTGGGATAGACATAAGAGAATTCTGGAGGTCAGGCGTAAGGGGCAGCAGACTTCTAGAAAAACATAAAGTGAACTTCAAGCTGAAATTGGCAGACTGGGTGGGCCATAGGCCCATATCTGCTGACAGTGTCTGTGTATCTATGATCTGGAGGAACAGGGAAGAAGGGCAGAAAAAAAGTATTTACTGCATTCTATAAATTCGTGTTCTTGCTATAGCACTGTATAAAAGAACATCATAATTTGTGAGGGTTGTGTAGAGTGCACAGGTGCAAATTCCTAAGGGGACTCTACTTTTGCCTAAGTTTTCATTCCGACCCATGAAGGGACCTGAGGTAAAGTCATAGTTATGCTGCTTCACTAAGATTTGAACCTTCAGCAGTGTTCAGTATCCCTGCTTTTTCACTGTCCCTCTCTGCCCACCCACTGTCCATTCTATTCAGCCTCACTATCCCTCCCTCTGTCTTTCTATGCTCCCTGATGTACCTATAAAAGGTTTTATCCCCCTTCTTAACCGAGTTGTCTATCTTTTCCTCAGTTTGGGCCTTTGGTATTCTGACTACTCTCCCTGCTTCCTTCTACCTTAACTGGTAGAGTACTCTGTCCTGCTCCTTCTGTGTTTCCTTATACTTCCTAAATGCTATCTTTTTCTCCCTAACCTCTCTTTGAGAACCATAATGGCTTTTTCTTTCATTTTGATTTATTTGCTTCACACAAAGGCTTGTTGCCTCTGTGATGGCAGTTTTGATGTTTCCCCATTGTTACTCCATCCCTCCTTCTAGCCTATGTGCTAGTGCTTTTCTAAGGCACTCTTCCATCTTGCCAAAGTCAGCCCTCCTGAAGTCCAGAACCTTCACTTTTGTATGGGTTGACTCTGTAGCTGAGTTTATCATGAACCACACTGTTTGATGGTCACTTGTTCTCAGATGCCAACTTCTAGATCTGAGATCCTCTCATTGTCCCTATTTGAGAGTATGAGGTCTAAGATTGCTCCCTCATGAGAGGGTTCCAAAACTAGCTGTCTGAGGCATGCCCCCATAGAGCACCGAGAATGGCCCTGCTCTTGGATGTGGCTGCAGCCAAGGTGCTCCAGTTAACATCTGGCATATTCAGGACCCCCATCAACAGTATCTCCCCTTTCTATGCCATCCTAAGGGTACCTTCTATCATATCCTTGTCCATTCCTTCCCCCTAACATGGGGGTCTGTATACAACCCCTGTGTAGATTGTGGTGCCATTTTCAGTGTCTAAGGTGACCCACAGTGCCTCCTCTCCTCCTTGTTTTCTCTTTAGTTCAGTTGCTTTTATCCCTTCCTTTACATAGAGAGCTACTCCTCCTCCTCCTCCTTCTACTTCCCTCCCTGTCCCTTCTGTAGATTGTGTGCCCTGGTATGTTGACTTCAAACAACATGAAGTCTTGCTGTATTGTGGCATGTGCGGTGGGTCCCGGCCTTCGGGCTGCTCCGGGGTTGGGGGAGTTGGCTTTCTGTGCCAGGCGTGGGGCTTTGGGCTCGAGCTCGGTTGGGGGCTCTGTCTGTTGTTCTTCGGGCTCAAACTGTCAGATTCTTTACTCCGCCTCACTGAACAGTCGCTCCGGAGATTTCTCCTTCTGCTCGGTTCATTTTGTCGGTTAAAGTATTTAGTTTTCGTTTTTTTAACCGAATTTAAACCGCAACCGGTCGGTTCAAGCTCTATCTGTGGTATTTGTAAGTACTAGATAGGTTTTACATTTACTTTCTGTGTGGAACTTGTAAACAGTTTTATCAGTTCGGTTTGAACCAATCAAGTTGTTTCTAATACATTATCTATCTTTAGAAGTGCGGTTCCTGGTTCTTATCGGTTCTAAAAAAAAATGGATTTCATTACGATTTTTTCCACGACCCGTGACACGGTTGGGAGCTGATAAGGGTGTCTTGCTTGGCGGATTGCCATAAACTGGCAAGTTTTGGATAGGCTGGCACTATGTCTGAGAAACCCAAAAGAAAAACCAGGCCCACTGGGTTTCAACACTGTAGTGTCTGTGGGGAAGCCTTTGCCAAGGCTGACCCCCACACCACCTGTGTTTATTGTCTGGGGTTTGACCACCTCAATGCAGACTGCCAGATTTGTAAAAGTTTTCCTGCAGCTACCCTGGATAAAAGAGTTGGTAGGCTCAGGGAAAGGGAGGCCTAAAAGTCCGCTGAACTGGATGGCCAGCCTGGTTCGGTTGAAACCGAACCGGAGGGAGTGCCCTCTGACCAGGGCGATACTTCCTCGGGCAAAAGGAGAGCCAACTCTGAGGAGTCAGATCCAGCAAAGAGAACTATAAAATCAGCAGGTATGGAGCCAAAACTTTCCTCTCCAACCGCTGAAGAAATAGCTAAAGCAATTAAAATTGTTCAGTCACTCTCCCCGGTTCCGACCGAACCAGCACCATCAGGTAAGTGTACAGTTCGGTCGGTTCCACCGGTTCAAGAGTATGATTTAGAATAATTTTATGAACTAGAGTAGGGGGAATAGGTGTATGAGGAGAGTGAATGTGGATTTGAAAGTCTGGATGTGCCCATTGAACCGGACATCTCTCCAGACAGACCTTCAGGAGTGTCTCCCCCTTGGCTTTCTGAGTCCCCTTCTCATTTTATGTTTAATAAAAAAGTGGCTGAAACCCTCCAGCTCCCTATGGAGGAAGCTGTGGATGATCAAGAAGAGCCTGATTATGCAGAAATGATGGATATCCCAGAGTCTAGGAGACTGTCTATTCCTCTACATAAATCTTTTCGGAAACGGACAGTAAAAATTCTAAAAACTCCTCAAACTATACCTCCTGTTGATAAAAGAATGGACAAAAGGTATACATTATCAGGGTCTGATACGGCGTTCCTTACACAACAATGCAGCCATGTGGGGGTTGTGCAGGCCGCAGCCTGTGACAGGGCAAATATTCCCCTGGCCTCACACACCCCTGACAAGGACTCCAGAAGGGTTGATGCCATGGCAAAGAAACAGTACATGGCAGCATCCCTTGGGACTCAGACATGCAAATTGTATGGCTTATGTTGCTAGATATCAAAAATCCAGATGGGATACTGTTTTGGCCCTAGCAAAGTAGGTCCCTGGCCAGCTGGCAGAAGAGCTGGAGCAGGTGGCCGCTGATGGTATTGAGGCATCTAAGGTGCAATTCCATGCTGCAGTGGACTCTAATGATGTATCATCTAGAGTCATGGCTACATCTGTGGCTCTCCGTAGAATGGCTTGGCTCAGATGTACTAGCCTGTCACAGGATACCCAGACTAAGGCCATGGATTTTCCTGTTATGGGCAACTCTCTGTTTGAGGAGCAAACAGAGAATTACATGAAGAAAATGGATGACTATAGGACCACCTATAGGAGTGCACAGGCCAAGGAAAGGCAGGCCACTCCTCAAAGGCATCCTCTCAGGGGTAGGGGCAGGCCTTTTCATAGGCCTTTTTACCAAGCCCAGGCCTCCTCTTCAGATTATGCACAGAGGGGGTTCTTTAGAGGGAGAGGCAGATGGGGTGCAAGCAGACCTGCCTCCACCCCTCAGCCTAAAGCCCCTGCCAAGCAGGCACCCTGATGGGTTGCCCAGGGCCGATTCTCCACTACCTGTAGGGGGCAGGCTGGCTTACTTTGTCACTGGAAACAGGGGAGGTACCATCACTGGAAACAGGGGAGGTACCCAAAGACTGGAGGACAGCAGATGTAGTCCCCTTATACAAAAGTGGGAACAAAGAGGAAGCAGGGAACTACAGACCAGTCAGCCTCACCTCAGTAGTGGGGAAGATCATGGAAGCACTACTGAAGGAGAGATTGGTGGAACATCTGGTTGTCATTGGACTACAGGACCCAAGGCAGCATGAGTTTTACCAGGAGGAGGTCATGTCAGACCAACCTCATTGAATTTTTGACTGGGTGACTAGGGAGGTGGATCAGGGAGGGCAGTGGACATGGCCTATCTGGACTTCAGCAAGGCCTTTGACACTGTGCCACATAGAAGACTATTACACAAACTGGGGAATATGGGTGTGGGCAGGACAGTAGTGTGGTGGGTAGGTAACTCGGCTGGGTGGCAGGACACAGAGGGTGGTGGTAAATGGCTGTCACTCCACAGAGGGAAGAGTGACCAGTGGGGTACCCAGGATCAGTGCTGGGACTGGTCCTATTCAACATCTTCATCAGTGACATTGTGCAGGACCTAGAAGGCAGAATTTCACTGTTCGCTGATGACACAAAGCTCTGTAACAGAGTAGACACACCAGAGGGTGTAGACAGAATGAGCAGCGACCTGCAGAAACTTGAAGAATGGTCAGGGGTTTGGCAGTTGAAATTCAATGCAAAGAAGTGCAAGATAATGCATATAGGGCACAAAAACCCTGGCACAATATATCAGTTGGGGGGGTGAGGATATAGCATGCACCTAAGCAGGAAAGGATCTTGGGGTTATCATCTCTGATGACCTCAAGGTAAGGAAACAGTGTGACAAGGCAGCAGGTAAAGCAAATAGGATAATGGGATGTATAGGCAGGGGCATCACCAGCAGGAAAAGGGAGGTCATAATTCCGCTATACAAGACACTAGTGAGGCCCCACCTGGAGTACAGTATACAGTTCTGGAGACCATACCTACGTAAGGACATAGACAGGGTAGAGAAGGTTCAGAAGAGGGCAACAAAGATGGTGCATGGATTGCATCACAAGTCCCTATGAAGACAGGTTGAAGGAACTGAACATGTACTCCTGGAGGAGAGGAGGGAGAGAGGGATATGATAGAGACATACAAGTATCTTACAGGGAGGAACAGGGGCAGGAAAACACTATTTTTAAGCGAAAAAGATGTTCCAGGACTAGAGGGATGGGATGAAGTTGGAGGAGGACGATTCAGTGGAAACATGAGAAAGAATTTCTTCACAGAACGGGTGGTGGACAAGTGGAACACCCTGCCAGAGGAAGTGGTGGGGGCTGAAACAATCACGGGATTTAAGAATGCATGGGATAGACATAAAGGAATTCTGGAGGTCAGAGGTAAGGGGCAACAGACTTCTAGGAAAAGAAACTGAACTTACAAGCTCAAATGAGCAGACTGGGTGGGCCATAGGCCCTTATCTGCCGACACTGTCTATGTATCTATGTATCTGTGACTAAAGTATGGATTTCAGATACTCTACTTGCAAAGGTGATAGCCACTAAAATGCTGCTTTCCAGGTTAAGAACTTTTAGTCACATGTCTCAATAGGCTCAAACAGGTTGTGAATGCCCAACACAAGGCTGCTATCACAGGGAGCTACTCACTTCTTCATGGGAGGCCTTGTGTATGAAACGCCCTTGAGGAACTTCTTAAACAGTGGCAGCTGTGCTAAATAGATGGTACCAATGGTGCTCGTGGTATGTTGAAATAGCACACAAGTGGACCTTAACTGTCGAATACTGCAGACAAGCAAGTACTCCACAGCCTTGTCAGATGAACGCCAGTAGGGGTCCATGTGGGTTCTGCAGCACCAAATGGAAAGTCTTTGCCATTTAGCTCTGAACATCTTTCTAGTGGAAGGTTTACGCGCAGCCAAAAGAATTTCACAGACCTTCTGAGATACTGTGTTCCTGATCACTTCCATCTCTTCAAGAGCCAGGCCTGAAGGTGAAGGGAGTGCAGATTGGGATGGATCAGCTGACCTTGTGTCAGTAAGTCCACCCTGAGTGGAAGAGTCCTTGGTTCACTAACTGACAGTCAGTTCATTAGAGGAAACCATGTCTGTTGAGGCTAGAAGGGGACCACTTGAATCATCTTACCCTCTTGTGCCTCCAACTTGAATGACACTCTAGATTAGGAGGATTAGAAGGAATGCATATAGAAACAGATTTTGCCATGGCAGTCTCAATGCATGCATCCTGACAAAACTGCCATGTCCTGAACTTCTGGAGCAGAACTGAGGCAGTTTGGCATTGAGTGGTGATGCAATAAGGTCCACATTTGGGGTGCCCCATTCATTGAATAGCAATCTCACAACATCTGAAGCTAGTGCCTACTCTTGAGGATTAGACTCTGTTTGACTGTGCTCACCTGCCAGAGTGTTCTGGACCCCTAGCAGATAGATTGCTTATAGTAGGATTCCCTGCTTCAGGCACCATTCCCACACTCTTTTATCATCTTCTTGAAGACAGGGTAAGAGTGTGCCCCTGCCTGTTTGCTGGCATAATACATGACAGACTTGTCTGTCTGGAGGAAGACTGTTTTGTGTCTTCTGGCTGACTAGGTTCACTAATGTTTTCAGACTATACAAAACAGCATGCACCTCCAACACATTGATGTGGAGATGAGTCTCTGACAGGTGCCAAACATATTGAGTCTGAAGACCCTGACAGGTGGCTCTCCCCGTACAAGGAGTTTGGTCACCTGACTGGGGTGATTCTGAGGGTGTAATGTTTGTGACATCTGGGCACTGGGCATCTATTAGGCTGTCCTCATATGTAGATGTACCAGAGGTACTATGAACCCTGAGGAAGCTATTAGACTCATCATGCATTGCATGGAGTGGGCTTGCACAGTTTTGAGTTCCATAATGTAGTATTCCATCTGCAAGATTGCTTGTAGTCTGCTTTCTGGAACAAAATCCCATGCCTGGGTTGTGTCCAGAACACCTCCTATGAACAATAGTTCCTGGGAGGGTTTGAGCTGAGATTTGTCAAGGTTCAGCAAGACTGCCAGGGAAGTTACGAACTGGGAGGTAGTGGCTACTGCCTGTTCCATCTCCTGTTTGGATGGATGTGATATTAGTCAGTCATCCAAATAAGGTAAGACTCGGAGTCCCAATTTTCTCAGGTGCATTGCAAGTACTATCCAGTTTGTGTTGCACTGCAAGTACTGCACATCACTTTGTAAAGACTCATGGTACCAAGGAAAGCCCAAAGTGCAGGACTCTGAAATGGTACCGCTGTCCCAGCACAATAAACTGGAGGTATCTGTGGTGAATGGGGTGTACCCGTATGTGCTGATATGCATCATGTGTATCCAGGGAATGCTAGCCATTCCTGAGGTTTCATGTGGGGTATCAGAGAGCCAAGAGAAATCATTTTTAATTTTTCTCGATCCATGAATTTTGTTCAGATTTCTGAGGCTGAGAATGGGGCACATGCCCCCCTGATTTCTTTGTAACTATTAAAGACCTATTATACTGCTTAAAATTAATATTGTTTTGTAAAAGCGGTCAACTATGTTACCTTTTATATCTGAGGTGCTTTTTTTTTTCCTTTGGTTAGTTGGAAGATGTTTTATCTGGTGTTAGTAGGTGTGGTCTGTGGAACAGCACTCTGCCAGGCAGCTAACATATCTAGTTCTATTTCCCCACTACATCATCAGCATTGTGGCCTCACTGACTGTGACATCACAGTACTCAAGAAGAGCCACTCAGTAGCTGCAAGGTCAATCATCTGTGATGTCACAGTTAGTGAGGTCACAGTGCTGATGATGTAGTGGAGGGAACAGAACTAGATATGTCTGCTGCCAGGCGGAGTGCATTTCCACACATACAGCAGAACACTGTCACATTGAAAACTTTCTAATGAGCAAATGGAAAAAGAAATACTTAAGAAATAAAAAGGTACAACTGACTGCTTCTTAAAATTTTTAACATTTTCCTGTTATTTTTGATTCTATTAGGTCTTTAAGTAGTGGCAGTAGAACCCTGTGTTCTGTTCTGACCCTGGCAGTATTTCCACTGTCCTGTTGCTCAGAAGGCCCAAAATTTCCTGCGCCAGGAGGTCTGACATGTGAGTTGAAAAAGGAGGGCTGCTTTCTGGATAGAAATTCCAAGGGGTTTTCTATGAAATCCAGGAAATACTCCTATCAGATAATCATGAGGACCCACTTGTACATCGTGATGGACTCACACTGATGGTAAAACTGGTTGAGCCCCTCCCCCCAACTGGGAAGGAGAGGTCTGCCTCAAGCAGCTGAGGCAGAACAGGAGCTGGAGCATCAGGTAGTGGCACTACATGCTATCAGCATCTGTGCCTTTGACTTTGCTTTCTTTTGAGGCTGAGGAGGCTGTTTTTTGTTATTTTTGACTACCCCGCCTCTTCCATGAAAGGACTGCTTGTTATGGAAAAACCACGTCCCTTGCCCCTCTGGGAGTTAGAGAACTGGGGCTGGATTCACAAAGCTTTCAGAAAGTGCAAAACCTTCCCTAAGTCCCCAAAATTGCCATAGCTACAGAAAAAAAGGGGAGATTGCTCTAAGTGCTATTCACAAAAACCTCCACAGCTGCAGAAAAAAAACACTACAGACTGTGGAAAAAAGTGCAACTGAGGAAGTCCCTGAGGAAAAAAAGGTGTGAGGTAAGTAAGACACAGCCTCTGAAAGGCTATTCTCAGCCAGTTTTTTTCCACAGTTGCAGAAAAAATCCTACACACAGTGGAATGAGGTGTAACTCTCCATCAGCAGACTGCAGTAGTGCCCCAACAATTGGAATCAATTAAGGTGGAGGTGAGGCACAGGTAATAGCATCACAGATAGTATAGCAGTGGCTGATGTTACAGCAACAAAAGCACACATTGCCATGATATGGCAACAAACAACAACCACCAGACCCAGTGCAGCCCCTGACGGAGCCCCACAGGCAGTAGAGCCTGACCAGCCTGCAGTGAGTACTACCTCTGCAGGCAACAGGAATGCCCAAGGGAGGGATGACCAGCGCTGACAGTCAGCCACTGTGGTGCCATGGTATAGCTGGTACCTGTGGTGCTGCAGTTGTTCCAGCTGTGGGACTGGTTGCTGGTATCTATGTGGGTGCTGTCAGTCTCATACTATGGCAGTAATGTTAATGTCTGCTCCTTCAGCTACTTGGATGTACTATTGCTATGCCTCCTTAGCCATTTCCACAGCTGCGGATCCACAGCTGTGGATGCACAGCACTTGCGGAATTACCACAGCTGCTGGAATCCTGCAGCTGCTGGACTTTTTGCGGAATTTCAGAACTGCGCAACTTTTCTTTCAGAATAAGGCACAGCTCGTTTCCACAGTGCTGCAACTGCAAGCTGTTTTCCCGCAGCTGCTGGATTTTTGCTGTTCTTTGAGAATCCTGCCCCTGGTCTGGAAGTCTTAAGAGTCTTTTTAGCTTTATTGGACACCTTAAGAGACTGCTCCATCTATTGTCTGAACAGGGCAGTGTCATCGAAGAGGATGTCCACTACTTCTTGTTGGATATCTTGTGTGAAGCCAGCAGTTCACAGCCATGAATACTGCCTAATACAGATGCCTGCAGCCACAAACTGAGATGCTGCATCAAAGGCATTCATGGCTGCTTTGTGTTGGTGACTTTTGGATTCAATACCTGCTTAACGGAGAGAGTCACGTGATGCACTTCTCTGATTGATTGTGTCCCATCTCAACTCCATGGCTTTCTAAGTTTAAAACCACCCTTCCCTCTTATTTGGTTCCTTTTTTATAGGTGTTGGAGCTTTATATTAATTTACCCTTATATGGACGTCACTTTTGGTGTGTTTTTTTTTTTTTTATTCCTTTTCATGCTTGTTATGGAGATTGAAGCTCTACGCCATCAATATCCCCAGAGCCTGCCAGGGAGGATCGAGCACTAGCCGCAGAACAGAAGACACCTAACAGGCACAACAACTAACAAAATGCAGCCTCAACCAGAACCCCCTCCTTGAGATATTTTAATCAGGGATTGCTTTTTACAGGAGGTGGAAAGTCTTTGCACAATTATCTTGAATATTGCCACAGAAGTTCTCTCTGTGCGGCCTGCACTAGAGGAATTTTCCAGAAGGGTTGAGGATGCAGAGGTGCGGGTTAGCTCTACAGAAGACCACTTCAAGCAGCTTGAGCCTGAAGTATTATCCCTCCATAAATAGATTACTAAGCTAGAGGATTGCATAGAAGATTTGAAGGGCAGAAGCCACCAAAATAATTTGATCTTAGTGGGCTTGTCAGAGCGTGCTGAAGGATCAGATGTTATTTCTTTCTTACAGAGATTACTATCTGAATTAGTTAGCCCCTCACCACATAACCCAGTGTACATTATCAAGCAAGCTCACCACTCTTTGAGACCTCCACTGCAAGATGGAGAGCAGCCCCATCCCATGATCTTCCATTTATTTAACTATCTGGAAAAGGCATACAGTACATTATGGCCAAACTGCGGGATATTCAGGAACTTTACTAGAAAGGCCAACGTAGCTACACTTTTCTAGACCTTACTCTGCAGGTTCAATCACAGACAGCAGCTTATTGGGATGTGAAGAGATGGCTCCTAGCCACACAAATTCCTTTTTGCAGGCTTTATCCCACCTGATTAGTTGTGGAGGCTTCGCAAGGTGGAAGCAATTTCAATTAGATGCATACGCTACTATGGAGCTTCCCTTCTTTTTCCCCTGATATTTTACCTGGTTCTCCCAACAAATATGTTTTGTACACACCTCGGATATTAGTGTAAGCCCCCCTCACCGGGGGAGGGCTTACTAGCCCTTGGTCATATCCTCCCCAGGGCCATTAGGGATTCTAGGTGCCTTGGGGTTTAATATGGTGTTCTTCCATTAGGGGGCAGCACCATGGGAGTATTTAAGGCTGGTGAGAAGTTTGAGCAGGGGATAGAGGCAGAGATTGGCAGTTTGGAAACAGGGCAATTTCGGGAGGGCCCCTCAGCTCAGGCAGATTGGCACAGCAGTGGCAGTGCACTGGTCCACTTTGGGTCTCCATGGAAGGGGAGCAAGGTCAGGCAGTAGTGGTTTTTGGGTCCATATCATATCTACACACACACACACACACACACACACACACACATATGGTGAGGAGTACCCGGAAGCATTTTCCATGGAGTCATCAGGACCAGGGTGAGAAGGAATCCAAGAACAGGAAGAAGCAGGCAAACTGTGTTGCAGGCAATGGGGACCTGGAACCCAGTATAAGATAGGATGGGCTGATGGGGCTGTTGTGGTGGTGGCAGGGCCACAACAGGGGTCACCGTTTGGTGGCAGCACTGGAGTTCCATTTCCCGAGTGGCACATCGGTCTTGGGAGTAAGTCTGGAGTGGAAGAACATGGCCTGGGACTCAGAGCCTGCCATGCCCATGTATGGGGCAGGTCCCAGGACCCATCATGCTCGTGTCTGGGGTGGGTCTTTAAGCCACTAGGGGTCACAGCTTCTCAGAAACTGTAAGTGGAAGGAAGGGAGCCACCGCACTGTTTTTGGGCTGCTCAGCTCCAGTGAGAGCTCAAGCTAGAAAGGCTGGGGAAATTTCTTGGCACTGGGTAACACTTTAAGGAAGGAAACAAAGGAATTAACAATATTTGGGAGCAGCCATGGAGGCTAGGCTGCTCATCACCCCGAGGGTTATTTTTTGCTCGGCAGCAACAAAGAAAAAATTACTCACCTTAGTAATTGTGTTTCTTCTAATGGAGTCTTGCTGTATTCTGACAGTTGCAGTTAGCTCCAGCACTTGAACTACCCCGGAGAGTGAAGGCTTAAAATTCTATGCCAGACATAGAACATTAGGCTCGAGCTCAGTTGAAAACTCTGTCTGTGACACTTTGAAACCAAACCATCAGATTCTTATGAGCTAAAACTCACTGACTATATAATGTAGAAATGATAAAATTCCTACTAGCCAACTGGCAACAAAGACTTTAGATTCCTAAAAGACTCAAGTCAGGAAACCCAAAGACCAAAAACCAAGCAATAAGAAATAAGAAACTCTTAACTTAATCAAACACAAGGCACCCAACACAAACAGAAAGTGGGCTAAGGACACCCCTGGGGTGCAACACTGTACCTGCCCACCCACTTCCCAAAACAGGTTCTGAGAGAGGAGGCAGGGAGTGAGGTCAGAATACAGAAAGACTCCATTAGAAGAAAAACAATTACTAAGGTGAGTAATTTTTTCTTCAAATAACATGAAGCCTTGCTGTATTCTGACAATTGCAGACTATAAAGCAGTATCTCCAAGAAGGAGGGACATAACCTACTTTGGGAATAGGCTCTGAAGTACTGTTGTGCCAAACCTAGCATCACTCCTAGCCTGGATATCCAGAGAGTAATGCTTGGTGAAGGTATGAACTGTTTTACAGGTGGCTGCTTGGCAAATTTCTAACAAAGGAATATCCCTGGCCACAGCCAGAGATGCAGCTGTACCTCTAGTGGAATGAGCCCTCAGGCCTGAGGGTGAAGTTTTTCCCAGTTTCTTATAGTAGAATTGGATACAGGACACAATCCACCTGGCAATGGTTCTCTTGGCGGTAGGTTTTCCCTTACCTACTTCCCCATAAGTGAGGAATAACTGGAGGGAGTCAAACCTGTGACACTTTGTACATTCTATGTAGTAACTAAGGGCCATTTTAACATCTAAACTGTGTAGCCTCCACTCTCCTGAGGAGGTGTGATCAGTGAAGCACACAGGAAGAGACATAGATTGGTTTAAGTGGAAATCAGAAACCACTTTGGGCAAGAACCTTCTATTGGGTCTAAGGACCACCTTATCTCTATGGAATGAAATGAAGTCAGGCTCCGCTGACAAGGCTTGCAATTCACTGATACATCTGGCAGAAGTAACAGCAACCAAAAAATAGAAATTACGTACCCACCGTAATTATGATCTTTCTGTGTATCTTCACCATTCATCACAGATAGGTACTGGCCGGAGATCAGGACCCGTGGGAGCTCTTTTTTTTTTTTTAAAGGATAGGCAGAGCTGACGAGCATCGGCGCCACCCTCGAGGCCGACGTACTACGTGGTGCTCGAGAATTAGCCATTAAGCTGTGTCGACTCTACCTGCCTACCAGTTCTGAGTCGCCGGAGAGGTAAGAGGAAGGGATGGAGGGTGGAACAAGAGAGTCCAAGGGACAGAAAAAGGAAGAGAAAACTGAACTAAAAGGAGAAATGACGACTGAGAGGACAGCATAGAGGAAGTAAAACTAAGGGGATTGGGTAGGGGCCCCAATCTCTGGAAAAGGAAGAAGGGGGGAGAAAGAGTTTAGGAGAGAGTGAGAGGTAACAAGGATCCAGGACCCTTGTCCATCACCAGACTGTATAGGAACTGCAAGGAGTGGCAAAGCTCATCTGCCAGAATTCAAGGCACAGAATAACTGGCAATACCCCAAAAGCAGAGTCGGCTATTCTGGAGAAGGACAGGGTACAGGGACTCAGTACTCTCTCTGTAAAGATATTTGGTGAAAAAAAGGGTTCTCTTTTTTTTTTTTTTTTTTTTTTTAAAACAGATGGATAACAGAAGGAGGGCAACCACTGTCTCACCCGTAGGGTTGAGGATAAGTAGTAGAGAAGAAGTGCCACTGAACTGTACCCCTTGGGAAGAAAATTACCCCCTGTGTGTCCCAACTTACCCCGCTCAAAAAGAGGGTAGGCACAGAGGGAGGAGGATCCAGAGACTGGAGCCCCAGGGGATAGCGAGTGGATTAGGATGAATGGGAAGATACACAGAAAGATCATAATTACGGTAGGTACGTAATTTCTATATCTTATCTGTGTCAATCTTCACCATTCATCACAGATGGGTGAGTACCAAGCCCCCCGAAGGGGGTTGATTAATTGCACCCTAAGGGACAGTGTCCCTTAGCCCTCAGTGGGTGACACACTAAGGGGGGGAACCTTCTGGGCCTGAGGAGGCCCGAGAGTGGGGAGAGCGAGACGGGGTCCCCCAGGAGGGGGAAGGAATTTGCCCCAACAAACGTCGTCTCGCCCTATGGGAAAAGAGATAGGTTCCCTGGTGAGCGGAGCAAATCACCCTACGCCAGGCCAAGGGTGACAACCGGGAAAGGTGCAGCCACGCCGATCTCCTGGTGCAGATCGCTGTCCCTACTACCCTGGTAGCTACCTCATTGGCATCGTAAGATGCTCTTGCTTGGTGCCTTGCTAGCTCCAGGCCACGTGCAGAGAGTGCGATGGCTTGCCTGGTTTTCTCCGAGTCAGGTAAAGCAGCTAGGATCTGACCTAGCACTGACCACAAGAACCTGTTGTAGGCTGCATAGTGGGCCTGATGAGCGGAGATGGAGAGAAGCAACTGTGCTGAGTAGAAAGTCCTCCTTCCCCAGAAATCAAAATCCAAAGAGTCCTGATCTGGGGGCCGGTCACAGTGGAGGGCGCGAAGCCCGTCAAGAGTGTCCAGGTGCATCAATCCAGACTGTGAATGAGGCATAGAACCTGGAGACTCTGGGGGAGCGCAATACCTCTGGCTGAGGTCCCTAGGGGCAGGAACTCCAGAGAAGGGCCTCTGCCAGAAACGCATGGACGCCTCCCGAAAGGGAGCAGGCCAGGGCGGCACCACAAGGGTAGCCACACTGAAATCACCTAGAAAGGCGTGCACTGCATGCTCAGGATTGCTCATGGAGAGGGGAGAGAGGTGAAGGTCCTCCAGAATCCTCACAAGGAAACGCTGATACTCGGAGAGATCAGCGGCAGGAGAGATATGGACAGACGGTTCCTCTCCCCCTGAAGAGGGAGATGAGGAGCTGGAGGTCACCATGTGCTCTGAGAGTGGCTGCTCGGGGGGAGGTTGAAAAACCTGGCTGTCCATGGCCCTAACGTAGGCAAGGAACCGAGCAGCCACTGCTCTGAACTGTTCCCCGGTGAGAGGACCGCTAGGACCAAGAATACCTGGGAACGCTGGAGAAGGCGGCAGAGGGGAGGGGGCAGAGCCGAGAGAGGAAGTCAGCTGACCTCTGCCAGGGCTAGGGAGCAGACCATGGACCCCCGCGGAGGGTGTCCTGGAAGACTCTGCAGCTGACAGCTGTACAACCACGTTGGTACTTCCTAGGCTGCGCCCAGAAGAATTCCCCAAGTGAGGCGACTGGGCTGTATAGGTCCAGAAGGACGGTCCCCTGCCTCCAAAGAATGGGACCCCTCAAGGAACCAGAAGGAAGGGCGAAGTCCGCGCTTCAGCTTCGGCTTCGTCCAGGGCCCGGGTGGGTCCCAGAGAAAGGTCGACGCACCGACCCCACACCCCTCGATCCCTCGGAGTCCGAGAGAGTCCTAGTCCTCGAAAGGGCCAGCCTAGGAAGCTGGCAGCTCTGGGCTGCCCCCGAAGGGGAGACCCAGGGAGCAGCACCCTCCGCTCCTGAGGGCTTCCTGATAGGACCCAAAGTTGGGCGATTGAGACACACCACCGGAGGGGGTACCACCGCCGAGGGGTCAAGGAACCCCGCAAGACCAGGCTGCATGGCAATGGTGGCATGCACCACAGCCTGCTGGTCAGTACCACTGACCCTAACCTCAGGGGGAACCAGACGCACCTCAGAAGGGGGCTGACTGAGACCCATCGGAGAGACCACTGGCTCGTCCTCCTCTGCAGACAACCCCGAAGGGTGTGACTGCCCGCTCGACTCCGAGCCCGACTCTGACTCCGAAGAGGTAGAGTCTGAGGCCCTAAGCCAGACAGTAGAAGGGCAAGGGAGAGCGACCTTACCAAAGGGTCCAGAAGTCCAAGCAGTGGCCAAGGCAGCACCTGCACCCTCCACAGCCCCGCAAGTGGTGCTGGCAGAAGGCAGCAAGGCAGCACGGGCCAAAGGTCCAGAACTAGGGCCAGCTGCGGCACCATCAAGTCCACTGGCGCCAGGGGCGGTACCAGTAACAGAGATGGTGCCGACAGAAAGCCCAGCTACAGCCTCGGCATGATGACGCCGCCAGGCCCTTCGGCGCCGCGAGCGGCACCGAGGACCGGAGCAGCACCGACGACCCCGAGGGCAGACAGCACCGAACACGGCACCGCCAGACCCCTCGGCACCACGAGCGGCACCAAGAGCACCAACGGCGCCGAGGCCAGCACCAGCAGATGACTCCGAAGGCCCCATGGCGCCGTGCTCAACATCAACGCCAAAGACGGTGCCGAGGCGAGACATGGTGAAAGGCGACGCCAATTCCAGGGTCACGGCACTGCGAGCAGGGTCGGCACCACGAACGGCACCGACAAGGCCCATGGCACCGAAAGACGAGTCGGCGCCGACAGGACCCACGGCGCTGTGAATGGTGCCAAAGGCCCCAATGGCACTGAGCTATGGCGCGCCAAGGACGCATCGACTCCAGGCCTTCCGACCGCAGGAGCGACACTGGGGGAGCCTTCACCCCTGAAGGGTGATTGCCATAGCGGCGCCTTCCGCCCGCTCCCGGGAGGAAGCAGAACAGGCCTCCTGCACCGCGGAAGGAGCCTCGGCCAAGGCTAGGCTACAAGAGGCCGAGGATCCCTCCTTCTCGGTCCGTATAGAACCGGGAGGGGACCCGGAGGAAAGGCCGAGAGAGCGCGGCTTGGCCTGACGAGTGCAAGACCTACCCCCGAAAGTTGGCGGAGCTCGCTCTACTTTAAACGCGCGCTGTTCGAGGACACGGCGGTCCATGGAGAAGCAGGCATCACACGAATCCATGTCGTGAAGTGGGCCAAGACAAGAGAGACACCGGTCATGCCGGTCGGTAACGGAGTACTTGCGGCCGCACGGGCACCGATGCATGGGGAGCCGCCCCGCCTTAGACGACTTCTTGCCCTCCGACTGTGACATGACCTACAGAAAAAAACACCAAAAACAGAATCGACGTCGCTCAACTGTAAAATAAATGGAAAGATCTTACCAGCGACGTCTAGTAGGGCAGACTAGAACTAGCAGGAACTGATGGACTGTCGACGACCAAAGGCTAAGGCCTAAAACTTTGAAAATCTCTTCACAGGCTTCCCACGAGGCGACCTCGATGGCGGCAGATGAAGAACTGGTAGGTAGGTGGAGTCGACACAGCTTAACGGCTAATCCTCGCCGCCACCGAAATACGTCGCCCGAGGCAGCGCTAATGCTGCATTGGCTCCGCTTATCCTTTTAAAAAAAAAAAGGTTCCCGCGGGGTCCTGATCTCCGGCCAGTACCCATCTGTGATGAATGGTGAAGACTGACACAGATAAGATCACAGTTTTCCAAGTCAAGTACTTGAGCTCTGCTGAGGACATAGGCTCAAAGTGGGGTTGCATAAGCTGAGCAATGCACATTTTCAAATCCCAGGCAGAAGCAGAAAGGGGGATTGGTAGGAAGCAATCCTTTGAAAAATTTACAGAATACAGGGTGGGATGACAGAGAAGAAGACTTCCCCACTGACAGGAAAGCAGAAACAGCTGACAAATGAACTTTGAGAGTAGCTGGTTTGAGGTCTAGGCCATTAAGGTGAACCATATAATCCAGAACTGTATGCAACTCAGCAGTGTCTGGGGATATATGCTTCTTGGAACACTAAATACTGAACCTTTTCCATTTGGAGTTGTAAGTTTTTCTGGTGGTAGGCTTTCGAGAAGCTTTGAGAATATCCAGAACCCCTTGGGACAGATGTAAGTCTGCATACTCTAACTCTTCAAGAGCCATGCCTTGAGATTGAGTGACCAGAGACTGGGGTAACAAATCCTCCCCTGAGATTAGGTCAACAGGTTGTGATTCCTGGGAAGAGACAGGGGAAGATAGACTGCTAGGGACAGCAACAGGGGTACTAAGGCTGCCCGGCCCAGTCTGGAGCTATCAGAATCACTTTGCATGGTTGTGACCTTACCTTGACTAGAATCTTGAACAGTAGAGGGAAAGGAGGGAAGGCATAAAGAAATTTTTCTTCCCAGTTCAAAATCAGAGCATCCAGAGGGAATGAGCCCAAGACTGGGGGTCTGCAACAAAACAGAGGAAGTTGTGATTGTCTGGGGCCACAAAGAGATCTATCTCTGGAGTGCCCCACCTTGAGAAAATCACTTTCAACACCAAAGGATCCAGAGACCATTCGTGATGGCCCAGGGAAATCCTGCTCAATGCATCTGCTATCACATTGTCCTTTCCTGGGAGGTAGACTGCTACCAGAGAGGTCTGTAGGAAATAAGCCAGGGACCATATTTTCATGGCCTCCGTGTACAAGGCCATGGACCGAGTGCCTCCCTGCTTGTTGATGTACCACGTGGTGGTAGTGCTGTCCATCCTGACCTGAACCACCTTGTTCTGTACTGACTGAGAGAAAGCTTGTAGGGCAAGAAGTACTGAACTGAGCTCCAGGAGGTTGATATGAAGAAGGGATTCCTGAGCGGACCACAGTCCCTGGGCCGTGAGAGCCCCCAGATGGGCTCCCCACCTCAAAAGGGAAGCATCTGTGGTAAGAACCACCGAGTGAGTCTGAGTGACAAATGGAACACCTTGCCTCAGATTGTCCAGGTCCTGCCACCACTGAAGGGCCTGAATTAAGGTCTGAGTAACAGGAACTAGCTTGGTAAAAGGATCTTTCCTTTGGGACCAAAACGTCCTCAGATGGAACTGAATGTCCCTCATCTGAAACCTGGCGCCTTGGACCTCTGCCATGGGAGCTACCATGTGGCCCAAAAGCTGAAGAAAATGTCTTGCTGGTCGAGAAACCAGAGGGAGGAAGGAAGAGGCCAGCTGAGAGATGGCTTTTTCCCTTTCCAAAGGAAGGAAAGCTCTTGCCTTGAGCGTGTCCAGCTCTGCTCCTATAAAAGTGAGGAGCTGTACTGGCTCGAGAACTGACTTGGGAAGATTGAGAAGGAACCCGAGGGAAGTGAGAACTTGCTGGCTAACCTGCAGAGCTGACTTGACTTGGTATGGGGACTGGCCCACAAGGAGCCAATCGTCCAGGTATGGAAAGATAGAAATCCTTTTCCTTCTTAAAAAGGCCACCACTACTGATAGGCACTTTGTAAACACCCTTGAAGCTGAAGTTAGGCCAAAGGGCATTGCTCTGAACTGGTAATGGCTTGATGGCAATTTGAACCTGAGGTACTTTCTGTAGGAGCACCTGATGGAAATGTGAAAATAGACATCCTTGAGGTCCAGGGAGGCTAGCCAGTCTCCTGGCCTCAGAGAGGGAAGAGTTGTTCCCCGAGTCACCATTTTGAATTTTGGCTTTAGCAGGTGCTTGTTCAGGTATCTTAGATCTAGGATGGGTCGCCACTCCCCTGTCTTTTTTGGGGTAAGGAAGTACCTGAAGGACAGACCTTTACCCCTGTATAGGGTAGGAACTCTCTCTATGGCTCTTACACAGTAGAGAGGCAATCTCTGCCTCTAGAGCAAGGGTTTCTGATGTATTTGCAGGTGGAAAGGATCTGGTTTCAGTTTCGAAAATGTTTGAAACTGAGAACCAGCCCCTGGCTTACAACCTCCAGGACCCACTTGTCTGAGGTAACAGACGTCCAGTCCTGGACAAAGTAAGCCAGCCTGCCTCCTACCGGAATGGAGGAGTCGACCCGGGCTGACACATCAGGGTGTCTGCTTGGCAGTAGCCATAGGCTGAGGGGTGGATGCAACCCTCTTTATCCCCTTCTGCCTCTCCCTCTGAAGAACCCCCTCTGAGAAAAGGAAGAAGAGGCCTGTGCTTGGTAGAAAGGCCTATGAAAAGGCCTACCCCTAGCTTGCTGCCTTTGAGGAGTTGCCTGCCTCTCCTTGGCCTGGGCACTCCTGTAAGTGGTCCTGTACTCATCCATTTTCTTCATGTAATTCTCTGTCTGCCAAATTGTATCTAAATATTTCTCACAGTTATCCCTCTGGCATTCACTAAAAATACCACCAACAGCTTAATCTGGTTCAAGGTTAGTTGCCTTTAATCTATGTCCCTCTCCCTCAGGTCGTGCCAGAAAATAGGCAGAATTTGTCTAATGCACTTACGCGGTCAACAAAAACTAAATAAAAAATCAGGAGCGCTTTAAAAAAATATATAAAAAATTAAAATTACCTACGCACTGTAATTCTTGGTCTTCTAGGAACATCTTCACCACAGATTCATACCAATGGATTCTGAGCCAGAGATGCTAGGACCCTGTGGAAGACAAACTTTTCAGGAGGGCTAGTGCCAAGGTAGGCTGCACACATGCACTGCACCGTGAGACTAACTCACACTGTATGGCTTACCTCAGCACTGGCCCTCAACCGCCTCAGTACCATTTTTACAGAGGAGGTGCAGCGTAACCAAACTAACACTAATACACCTAACCTAAGGGCATAAGATAGCCTTTGTGACCTGTGTAAGAAGGGTTGACAATGAGGAATACAGCATCTTCACAGCCAAAAACAAACGAAAAAAAAAACAAGAAGGAAGACCAATAAACAGAAAGAAGGAGACTGGGGATGGGGAGAGGATGAGTGGAGACTTCTTCAAGAAGATCAAGAATTACGGCAGGTACGTAATTTCCATGTCTTCCTAGACATAAAGTCTCCACCACTCATTCACACTAATGGGAGAGTACCAAGCTAAATAATCCACCAAGATGGGCGGCAGGAGATAAAGAGCTCACATACTTAGGACAGAAGTCTGTTAAGAATGGGCCTGCCAAATGACAGATGTCATCTGGCATGGACATCCAAGGTGTTGTGCTTAACGAAAGTATGCACGGAGCTCCAAGTGGCCACACTGCAAATATCTGTGATGGGCACATTGCAGATTTCCACCAGAGGTGCCGTGACTGCTCTGGCAGAGTGAGCGCATACTCTGCCTTCCAGCTTGACCTGTGCCATAGAATAGCAGTGGCGAAGGCAAGCCACCAGCCACGCTGAAATACATCTAATAGCAACAGGTTGACCCAGCTGGGTCTCGCTGAAGGAGACAAATAGTTCTTGAGTCTTGCAAATTTCTTTTGTTCTATCTAGACAGAACCGCAACACTCTTAATATCCAGTGAATGAAAGGTATGCTCCCACTTCACTCTGGAAGTTCGCGAAGTAGGTAGGAAGGGTTAAAGGTTGGTTTAGATGGAATTCTGAGACAACCTTAGGGAGAAACTTAGGATGAGTCCTAAGAACTACTTTGTCTTGTGACCAGTGCATATATTTCGGAAACTCTACGGGCCGAAGTAATGGCCACCAAAAACACCGTTTTCCAAGAGAGGAACTTCAAGTCACAAGTAGCTAGAGGCTCAAAAGGTTTATGAGTGAGCACGTCTAGCACAAGATTAATGTCCCAGGCTGCGAATGGATGTCTAATAGGAGGTCTAGTATGCAGAATACCCGTAAGATGCCTCTTAACCGCAGGCAACTGAGCCAGTGACATGGAAAGTACTGGCTCATGATATGCTGAAATGGCACAAAGATGAACTCTGACTGTGGAGTACTGCAGACCTGTATTCGAGAGGTCTAAAAGATACTCCAAGACTTTATTCGTTGGGCAGGTAAAAGGGTTCCAAGAGGATTTTGCACACCAGATACAGAAACGCCTCCATTTGGCTGTGTAGGTTTTTCTAGTGGCCAGCTTACGCGCAACCAAAAGAATATCTGAAACTCTATGAGAAACATTGAACCTATTCACCTTTGTCTCTTCAGGAGCCAAGCATGAAGGTGAAGTGACCCTAGGTTGGGATGGACCACAGGACCCTGGGTCAGAAGGTTCATCTTTGAAGGGGTTTCTGATAGACTGTTGAGCAGCGGAAAATGAAAATTACATACCTACCGTAATTCTTGATCTTCTTGGACGAGTCTCCACCACTCATTCACACTATTGGGATCTGCACCGGAGGCACTAGGACCGATCGGGAGCAACCTTTTTGCTGGAGGGTCGGTGCCAGAGATGGTGCCGTGAGCCCTAGCTCGCGAGGTAACGACTATCTCGGCGTCGACCCTCCAACTGCCTCAGTACCTTTTTTACCAAGGAGGTGCAGAGTAACTAACTTAGAAGGGTAGCCTAACCTAAAAACCGGACATAAGATAGTCCGGGCGACCCGTGTAAGAAGGGTCAACAAAGAAGTCTTCACGGCCTAAAGATTTGAGGGAGTGAAGACCAACAAGAAAGGTGAGCTCGGGGGATGGAGGGTGGGCATGTGAATGAGTGGTGGAGACTCGTCCAAGAAGATCAAGAATTATGGTAGGTACGTAATTTTCATATCTTCCAGGACATAAGTCTCACCACTCATTCACACCATTGGGAGAGTACCAGCAATAATCCCCGAGAGGGCAGCAGGAGAGACCAAGAGCTCACGCTTTCAGGACAGAAGTCCATTGAGGATGGCTCTGCCAAAGGAAGAATGTCATCTGGCATGGACATCTAGTGCATAATGTTTAACGAAAGTATGCACTGAGCTCCAGGTGGCCGGCATTGCAGATGTCTGCATGGCATGCTGCAGATTCAATTAGGGATGCTGGCGACCGCCTAGTAGAGTGAGCGAAACTCTACCTCCAACTTAACCTGCGCCATGGAATAGCAATGACAAAGCACACCACTAGCCATGATGAGATACATCTGATAGTGACAGGTTGACCCAGCCGGGTCTCACTGAAGGAAACAAATAGTTGCTGAGCTTTTATGAAAATTCTTGGTTCTATCTAGGTAGAAACACAAGGCCCTCTTAACATCCAAAGAATGAAGAGAAGTTCCTTTCATTTTGGAAGTCCACAAAATAAGAGGGAAGGACCAAAGGTTGGTTTAGATGAAATTCTGACACAACCTTAGGGAAGAAATTTAGGATGAGTATGAAGAACTACTTTGTCCTTATGGAACACAGTATGGAGGGTCTGTGACCAGGGCATGTAACTCAGAGACCCTCGTGGCTGAGGTAATGGCCACTAGGAAGGCAGTCTTCCAGGTGAGAAATTTAGCTCACAGGTAGCCAGAGGTTCGAAAGGTTTCGAGTGAGCATGTCTAGCACAAGATTAATGTCCCAGGCTGCAACTGGACATCTTGTAGGAGGTCTGGTATGCAAATCTTTAAGAAATCTCTTAACCATAGGTAACTGAGCCAGTGTTAAGGAAAAACGGGCTCATGATACGCTGAAATGGCACTAAGGTGAACTTTGACTGTAGAGTACTGCAGACCTGAATTTGAGAGGTCCAAAAGGTACTCCAAAACCTTATCTGGTGGACAGGAAAAGGGATTCAAAGATGACTTTGCACACCAGAGTGAAAAACGCTTCCACTTGGCTGTGTAAGTTTTCCGAGTGGCTGGCTTCCGTGCAGACAGAAGGATATCTGAAACTCTTCGAGAGACATTGAACTGGTTTACTTCACTTCTTCAGGAGCCAAGCGTGAAAGGTGAAGTGATCTCAGGTTGGGATGGACCACCGTCCCTGAGTCAGTGCTGTTCATCTGCAGGGAAGTGGTTTCGGAGGAACGCCAACATATTGTTGAGTAGTGGAAAACCACAGCTGCCAAGGCCAAAAGGGAGCAATGAAAATCATCTTGCCTCCCTGGGATTCGAACTTGAGGAGTACTCTCTGAATTAGAGGAAGAGGAGGAAAGGCGTAAAGAAAGCGTTTTGTCCACCGCAGCCTGAACACATCCTGACAGAAAATGCCAGGCCCTGGATTTCTGGAGCAGAAGAGAGGTAGTTTTGTGTTGAGTGGGGATGCAAAAAGGTCCAGATCTGGAGTTCCCCAGTCTTCGAATAGAGACTGAACTATGGTTGAGTCGAGAGACCACTCGTGAGGATCTGTCTCTGTTCTGCTGAGACGGTCTGCCAAGTCGTTCTGTACACCTGGCAGGTAGACCACTTGAATTAGAGCATTGTGTTCCAAACACCATTCCCATACCCTCATTGCTTCTCTGCATAAGGGGTAAGAATGAGCACCGCCCTGCTTGTTGATGTAATACATCACTGCTTTGTTGTCCATTTGAAGGAGAATGTTCTTGTGACAGAGAATATCCTTCAACGCTCGGACCGCATAAAGGACGGCTCTCATTTCTAGGACGTTTATGTGAAGCTGGGACTCGAGTTGAGTCCACACACCTTGAGTGTGGAGAGCCTGACAGTGAGCTCCCACCCCATTAGGGATGCGTCCGGTGGTATGGAGATTTGATGGTCCAGAGGAGCAAAGGGATATCCTTCCAGGAGATTGCTCTCTTGAGACCACCAGGTGAGTGACCTCTTTAAAGGTTCCGTCACTTTGATGAGATAGGACTGCGGGTGAGTGGTTGGGGACCACTGAGTACTGAGCATCCACTGGGTGGTTCTCATGTGCAGACGTGCTAGGGGTACAAAGAACACTGAGGATGCCATGAGGCCTAGCATCCGTTGCATCGAGAGAGCTGTGACTGAGCTGTTTTCCCCGATGTGACGGGCCATCTGAAGGATATCGTTCCTCCTGTCTTCTGGAAGAAAAGCCTTCGCATAGAAGGTGTCCAGAAGAGTCCCTATAAAAATGAGCCTCTGGGAGGGCTGCAGTTGCGATTTCTTGAGGTTGAGCAGAACTCCCATGGATGTAAGGAGGTGCGAGGCCATCTCTACGGCGTCCAGAGTCCCTTGCCTGGAAGGGCTTGCTAGAAGCCATTCATCCAGATAAGAAAACATCTGTATTCCGACCTTTCTGAGGTGCGCTGCGAGAACTGCACAACACTTTGTAAAAACTCGCAGTGCCGAGGATGGCCCAAAGGGCAGGACTCTGAACTGATAATGTTGTCCCAGAGCCACAAACCTCAGGAATTTGTGATGCCTCGGGTGAATAGGAATGTGCTGGTAGCATCCTGCATATCTAGGGAGGTTAGCCAGTCATGTTGATGAAGCAGAGGTAACAGGGTTCCCAGGAGAATTATTTTGAATTTCTCCTTGGGGAGAAATTTGTTTAGCTTTGATATATAGAATGGCGCGATTCCCCGGACTTCTTTGGAACCAGAAAGTAGTGGAGAGAACCCGTGTTCTGTTGATGCAGTGGCACCACTTCTACTGCCCTGTTGTTCAGAAGGCCCTGAATCTCGGTGGCGAAAAGGTCTGACTGAAGGGTTGACAGCCTGGGCTGTCATTTGGGGGGACAAATCTGGAGGGGTCTCCACAAGATTGAGTGAATACCCCTCGCGAATTATCCGAAGGACCCATTTGTCTGAGGTTATGGACTTCCACTGGTTGTAGAAGTGCATCAGACGACTTCCACCGGAGAGAAAAGTCCACCTCGGGCAACCGAGATGAACTTGGCGCCAGCAACTCATAAGGTAGCTGGGTGCTTTGTAGTTCTGGCGCTTCTTGCTGACCTTCTTTGAGGTTGGGCAGGTTGGTTCTTATGGAAACTTCCCTGCCTCCACTTAAAGGACTGACGATTATGAAACTGACGCTACTGGCATGCCCTCAAGAGGGGGCAGGAGGGGCTGAGCCAACTTAATGGCTGACCTAGCCTTGCTGTTCTACAGCTTGCTCTACCTGAGGATCAAAAGATATGCACCGTCAAGGGCAATGTCATCACCTGCTGCGCATCATTCTGGAAGCCCGGCGGTGCAGCCATGAATGACAGTGGTGCAATACCAGCAGTCGCTGAACGGGAAGCAGTGTCAAAAGCATCCATGGCTGCTTTAACCTGCTGGTTGTTAGATTCAATACCTCTGGTAATGGTTTGAAGAAGCTCTGGCTTTGAATCCACTCTGTAGGCTTCAACCATTTGCTTGATAGAATGCCACAGGATATACTCATACTGAGAAAAATAACCTTGGTAACTGGCAATACGCATACTTAGAGTAGAAGCAGCAAAGACTCTCTTACCTAAGGTGTCTATCTTACGAGATTCTTTGTTAATAGGTCGAGCTGCAGTAATTTGAGGAAGAACGACCATATCATTCTCTGTCAGGACTACAATAGGATCCGCAAAGGCTTGAGATGCCAAAATGGGACGATCCTTGGGGGCTGAATATTTCCTATCAATGGATTTAGCCACCGAAGGGTGAGAGCAGGATTATTCCATACCATTTGAGACAGCCTCGGGGAAGGCTGAACCAGAGGAGTCAAATCTGTAGGGATCTCCAAGGCATGAAGATATTGGAGTCTTAACAATTTCCCAGGATCGATGTCTGTGAGTCTGGAGAGAAAGTGTGGAACTCAGATTTTTCAACAGAGACTTAAAGGACAGGTCCTCGACCACAGGCTCTGTAGCAGTAATAGATCCTGCTTCGTCCACTTCATCACCCAACCGAAGGTCTGGGTCAGGCTCAACGTCATCTCCTGACAGTCCAGGAGGGACTGTATGGACAGGAAAGGAATGAAAATCAGAAGAGGAGGAAGAAGGAAACAAGTGAAAAGAGGAGTCCCCGAGAGCCCCCGGTGCCGAGGAGGCCACGGCACCGAGAATGATGCCGCGAGATCACGCTGCACCGAGGACGGTGCAGAGAAGCCGCACAGCACCGAGGATGGCGCCGAGAAGCCGCACGGTGCCGAGGATGGCGCCAAGCACAGCATCGATGTGGAGGACGGCACCGATAGGCCAGATGACGCCGAGGGCACCCAAAACACTCCCAGACTCTGAAAAACAGGTTTTGAAATAAGAAGAGCAGGAGATAAAGGCATCGTGTGGCCCCCGCGCCAGAGCCATGTGGGGGACACCTGCGCAGAGTCGACGGCAATCAAGAAGGTGCCACAAGAACCAGGAAGGTCCAACCGCCCCTATCTGGTCACCCAAAGAGCCCGAAGGCCCACGAGCGACCGAGCCAGGTAGCCGAACCAACCTCTGAGCCCATTGCTCCATAAGAGTGGCCCACTGATGAAACTGCTCATCTGGAGACCTACCTGCAGGCGGGGTAGGGTTCCGATGTCGAAGCTGTCGGCTACCAGAAGCAGAGGTTGTGGCGACTCTGAAGGAGGAGACCGGCAACTAGCCCCGATAACCGAGCGTCTATGCGCAGACATATCAGAAGGCGACCTCGAGTGATGCCTTCTCTTTTTAGACCTGTGGGCCAAAGAAGAGCTTGAGGCCGAACGGTGCCGAGAGTGCGACCGTTTATTTTTATGCTTCCAGGGGGACCGCCCATCCCCCCGGGCACTGGACTGACCTGTGTCAGACCCCCTCTGAGAGAATGCGGGCGGACTGACCCAGCCCGACTGACTAAATAGCTTATACGAAGGTCTCCCTACCGTCACCTGACCTGCTCATGGTCGACTCCATCAAAGTAGGCTGAGACTTCTTTATTGTATTTATTTTAAAAATAAGAATAAATTTAAGCGATACTGTATCGAGATAATACTACAAAATAATAAAAACTGAAAACTATGCTGCTAGTTTGAAGTTTGACTCCCGACAGGCGAGCGACGTCATCACTGAAGTGCACTCGATGGCGGGAAAAAAGGAACTGAGGCGGTTGGAGGGTCGACGCCGAGATAGTCGTTACTGCGTGAGCTAGGGCTTTCGGCACCGTTCCTCACAGCGCCATCTCTGGCGCCGACCCTCCAGCAAAAAGTTTGCTCCCGATGGGTCCTAGTGCCTCCGACGCAGATACCAATAGTGTGAATGAGTGGTGAAGACTTATGTCCAGGAAGATCCACATTTTTTGAGGCCAAAAGGGGACAATGAGAATCATTCTGCCCTCTGAGACTCCAATTTGAGAAGTACCCTCTGAATTAGGGGAAGAGGAGGAAAGGCACATAGAAAGCATCTTGTCCACTGCAGCCTGAACATATCCTGACAAAAAATTCCAGGTCCTGGATTTCTGGAGCAGAAGAGAGGCAGTTTTGCATTGAGTGTGGACGCAAAAAGTCCAGGTCTGGAGTTCCCCACTTTTTGAAGAGTGACTGAACGACGGTTAAGTTGAGAGACCACTCGTGAGGATCTGTCTCCATTCTGCTGAGACGGTCTGCCAGTTCATTTTGCACTCCTGGCAGGTAAATCACCTGAATCAGAGCCTTGTGTTCCAGGCACCACTCCCACACTCTCATCGCTTCTCTGCATAATAGGTAAGAGTGTGCGATGCCCTGTTTGTTGATGTAATACATCACTGCTTTGTTGCTCATTTGAAGGAGAATGTGCTTGTTACAGAGTATGTCCTTCAAGGCTCACACTGTGTAGAGGACGGCTCTTATTTCCAGGACGTTTATGTAAAGATGGGAGTTGTCCTGAGTCTACGTACCCTGGGCATGGAGATCTTGGCAGTGGGCTCCCCAACCCACCAGGGATGCATCTGTGGTAATGGAGATCTGGAGATCCAGAGGGGCAAAGGGATATCCTTCCAGAAGATTGTCCTCTTGTGACCAGCAGGTGAGTGACCTCTTTAGAAGTTCCATCACCTTGATGAGAAAGGACTGAGAGTGAGGGGTTGGAGACCACTGAGTACTGAGCATCCACTGAGAGGTTCTCATGTGGAGATGAGCTAAGGGTACAGTGAACACCGAGGATGCCAAGAGGCCCAGCATCTGTTGCATCGAGATAGCTCAAACCGAGCTGTGTTCTCTGATATATCGTGTCATCTGTAAGATATCGCTCCTTCTGTCCTCTGGAAGAAAAGCCTTCACAGAGGAGGTGTCCAGAAGAGTTGCTATGAAGAGGAGCTTCTGGGAGGGCTGTAACTGTGACTTGTTGAGATTCAGCAGGACTCCCATGGACATGAGGAATCTGAGGCCATGGCCATGGCCTCCAGAGTCTCTAGCCGGGATGGACTTACTAGGAGCCAGTTGTCCAGATATGGGAACACTTGAATTCCAATTTTCCTGAGGTGCGCCGCAAGAATTGCACAAGACTTTGTAAAAACTCAAGGCGCTGAGGATAGCCCAAAGGGTAGGACTCTGAATTGACAGTGTTGACCCAATGCCACAAACCTTAGGTATTTGTGGTGGTTTGGGCATATGAGAATGTGTTGGTAGGCATCCTGCATGTCCAGGGAGACTAGCCAATCGTGTTGATGAAGCAAAGGTAGCAGGGTACCTAGTGATATCATCTTGAACTTTTCCTTGTGAAGGAACTTGTTTTACTTTCTGAGATCCAGAATGGGGTGCATGCCACAGGTTTTCTTCGGGACTGGAATGTAATGGGAGTAGAAACCTGTGTTTCTTTGATTCAGCAGAAATACTTCTACTGCCATGTTGTTCAGAAGACCTTGTACCTCGGAGGCAAGAAGGTCTGACTGTACTGCCAACAGACTGGGCTGTCGTTTGGGAGGATGATCCAGAGGGGGTTTCAAAAGATTTATTTATTTATTTAGTTTTTGTTAACTGGGTTAGGTGCACTAGCCAAAGTTGACTATTTTCAGGCATGACCTGGGAGATTGAGAGAGTACTCCTCACGGATTATCCAGAGGACCCATTTGTCTGATGTTATAGATTTCCACTGATTGTAGAACTGAGGCAGATGTCCTCCCACCACTGAGGAGGAGTCCCCTTCAGACAGCTGAGGTGGGACCTGGGCCAGAAACTCAGAAGGTGGCACTGGGCGCTTTGGGCCCTTGTGCCTTCTGCTGCGCTTTCTTTTTGTGGCTGAGGGTTGTGGTTTTTGTTAAAACCTCCTCTGCCTCTGGCCCAAAAGGACTGATGGTTGTGAAACTGATGCTTGTTTGCACCCCCTCAGGAGGGAGTGGGTGCATATCTAGCCATCTTAATGGCAGACCTAGTCTTCTGTGTGGCCTCCAGAGCTAGCTCCGCCTGAGACCCAAACAGATACATACCATCAAAGGTTAAGACCATGACCTGCAGCTGGGCATCATTCGTGAAGCCCGAAGTACATAGCCAAGAGTGGGGCGGGTGCAGATGCCAGCTGCCGCCACTCAGGAGGTGGTATTGTAGGCATCTATTGCAGTTTTAAATTGTTGGTTATTGGATTCGATACCCCTAGTTATGGTGTGAAGTAACTCTGAACTAGCTTCCGATTCGGGGCAGAGTTTCTGCCATTTCTTTGAGGGAATGCCAAGGTACATACTCATATTGACAAAAATAATCCTGGTAGCTGGCAATACACATACCCAGGGTGGAGGCAGCAAAGACTATCTTACCTAAGGTGTCTATCTTGCAAGAGTCTTTGTTCATTGGCCGGGCTGTAGATCCTTGAGGAAGGACAGCCTTATCATTCTCTGCCAAGACCACAATAGCATCAGCAAAGGTTTGTGAGGCCAAATTGGGGCGATCCTTGGGAGGAGCATACTTCCCATCTATGGACTTGGCCATGGAAGGAATGAGAGCCAGATTCATCCACACCATCTGTGAGAGGGTCTCAGAAGAGGGCTGTACCCGGAGGAGTTAAATCCATAGGGATCTCCGGGATATGAAGATATTGGAGTCGCAAAAGCCTCCCAGGATCGATTTCTGTAGTCTGGATAGAAAGAGTAGAGTTTACATTTTTGAGCAGAGACTTAAAGGAAAGGTCTTCAACCACAGGCTCTGCAGAAGGATTGATCCCTGCTCCCAAGGCAGTGTCATCAACATCATCACCCAGACAAAGTTCTGGGTCAGGCTCAAAATTATCTCCTGACAGTCCGGGGGGACTGTATAGACAGGAAAGGAGTGAAAATCAAGAGGAAAAACAGAAGAAGAAAGAATCAGAGTCATGAACCTCTGAAGACTGGTCGACGCTGTACCAGCTCCTGGCACCGAAGATAAAAATGGCACCAAGCACAAGGAGGGAGGTGCGAATGGAGCTGACAGTGCCCCTGGCCCCGGTGTCACACATGGCACCGACAGACCCCCAACACCGATAGAGCCTGCTGTGCGCAGATGGTGCTGAGAGTATCCCAGAGGTCAGAAAACTGTGATTTGAGGAAAAAGAGGGAAAAATGGCAGAAGATAAAGGCATTGGTGTGGACCCCTGTGCCACAGCCATGTGAGGGGGGATAAACACCAGAGCACAACGTCGACTGCAAGGAAGAAGGTGCCGTGCAACTAGGAAGGCCCAACCACCTTACCCACCCCTCTGGAGCTGAATGGCCCGAAGACCCCAGCATCGGAGTGACTGGCTCGAGCAATTGGACCAACCTCCGAGCCATCTGCTCTATAAGAGCAGCTCACTGGTGAAACTGCTTATCGGAGGCTCATCCAATAGGCGGGGAGGAGCTCTGGTGTCAAGGAGATTGGCTACCAGAGACAGAAACTGACAACTCCGACAGAGGTGGAGACCGGTGCCTGGCCCTAATAACTGACCGTCTACGTGCAGACATTCCAGAGGGTGACCTCGAGTGATGCCTTTTCTTCTTCGACGCTGAATGGTACCGAGAATGGTACCGATTCCTTTTCTGTTTTCGGGGGGACTGCCCATCCCCCTGAGCATTGGGCTGTCTGTTGTCAGACCCCCTCTCCGGGAAGGGCGGCAGACCGGACCAGGCCCGGCTGACTGAACAGCTTTCATATGAAGTCTCCCTACCATCGCCTGACCCGCTCATGGTTGACTCTGTCAGTGGAGGGCTGAAGACTTCTGTTGCACAATTTAAAATATATAATCAGTACTGATTAGAAATAATTCTACAAAACAATAAACTGAACTATTGCTGCTAGTGAAATTTAACTCCCGGTGGGCGAGCGACATCATCACTGTAGCGCACTCAACGGCGGAAAAAAAGGAACTGAGGCAGTTGGGGGGTCGACACCGAGACAGTCATTGCCGTACGAGCCAGGGTTACCTGTGATGCCACCTGTGGTCTAACTCAGGCGCCAGCCCTTTGCAAAAGTTTGCTCCTCGCTGGGTCCTAGTGCCTCGGGTGAACTCCCACTAGTGTGAATGAGTGGTGGAGACTTTATGTCCAGGAAAATCTGCTTACTGTGATAAAAACCTTGCTCCTTTCCCCTCTGGGGATCAGATGGGGCAGGTTGAGAAATCTTCGTGACTGTTCTGGTTTTCTGTGAGCCCACAAAAGATTTTCCTACCTGTTGATCAAACAGGAACCATTAAAGAGAACATTCATAACCTGTTGCTGGATGTCATTGGAGAAACCAGATGTCCAAAGCCAAGAATGTCTTCTAATGCAGATTCCTGCAGCTGCAGAGTGCAAGGAAGTGTCAAAAGCATCCATAGCTGCCTTCAACTGGTGACTGTTCGACTCAGTGCCTTGGGTGACAGTCTGAAGTATCTTATGCTTAGTTTCTGACTCGGGCAAGGACTCTGCAAGAGACTTGAGAGAGGTCCAAAGGCCATACTCATACTTGAAGAAATGCCTCTGGTAGCTTGCTATCCACATGCTAAGGGTAGCTGCAGTGAATGCCGTTTTTCCCACTGTGTCTGTCTTACACAACTCCTCATTGATGGGATGTGCAGTGACTTCTTGAGGGAGAATGGGTTTGTCATTGTGAGCCAAAATGACAATCTTGTCACCTATAGGCTGGGAAGCAAGGATAGGCCTGTCCTTAAGAGCAGTATACTTATAGACTATCTACTGCCAGACAGAGGGATAAATGCAGTCCTAGCCCACACTGCATCCAAGAATGTCTCAAACGCAGTGGGAATAGGAAATATGAGGTTGACTACCATGGCGGAAATGTTGAGCCACAGCAGATGGAGGCATTTCCCCCGGTTAAAGGCAGAAGGATAAAAAGCAAGAGTTGCGTACATGTTATGGACAGCCCAAAAAGAAAGATTGTCCTGTAGTACAGCAGAAGGGTCTGGGGTTGAATTATCCAGGCTATAAAAGAGTCATCATTGCCATCCTCAGAAATTATGAGTTTGTGGGTCAGACTCTTCCCCCTCCAGCTCTTCTCAGGGAAGAGGGGCTGGGAGAGGGGTGGACCTAAGATTGCCTAACCCAACTCTTGGAGTTGGTAAGACAGGTGACACTGGCATGACAGAGAGGGACCTGGCATTGGTCCTGGTACCAGCAAAAGGGGAGCCAGCTCAAGAGGTGGCACCACCAAAAAGACTGACACTGGTGCCAAGGGCTCTCTAAGTACCGGGAGTGGCACAGGATGCAGCACCAAGCTCAGCACCAGAACAGGCCCCAAATGGCCTGAGCCCAGCACTGAGCACAGCACCACCCACAGTGTCGAAGGTCCAGCCAGCACAGACATGACTGGTGGGAGGTACCTGGGTTGGTCTCAAAACAGTGATACTGCAAGGGGCTACAGCCAGTGGAACAGGTGTCAGTGGTGCAGTCACTGGCAAGGACCTGGAAGCTGTTAACTGAGCCACATGCTCTACCCGGCTAGACTGTCCTGACTGCAGGTCAATGCCCCCAGCCCCAAGGGACCTGAGGCTGACTCAGCAAGAAGGGACAAACGAGCCAGATGCTGTACCCACTTCTCCATAAGAGCTGCCCAGTGATAAGACTGCCCATCAGAGTCCCAACATGAAGAAAGGGATGTGCTCCGGGCTCCAGACCTTGAAAGCCCATGAGCAGAAACCTTCAGAGACACCAACAGTGCTGGAAAAGGCCTCCTGCTCTGAAATACTGAGGACATTAAAGCAGACCTACCAGAGAGCAACCTCAAGCAGTACTTTTTTGTCCCCCTCCAATGGGAAGAGGAAGAACTTGAGGTTAAGCAGTGCCAGGTCCCCGATCGGAATCGGGAACAGGACTGCTTCTTTTTGTGTTTACAGGAGGGCTGTCCTCACTCCTAAACACAGCATTATTAGAACCCTTCCCTGCTGAGGGAAGTGGACTGGAAACTACCTCATTGACAGAGCAGCATGCCTGAAGAGGCTCCCTACCATCACTGCCGCAATCCATGGTCCCTGACCGTTGTTCAGGAGTCTGAGAGAAAATGACAGAAAACTTTAAAAAGAGTTACTAAACCGGCACAAAAAAATCAAACACTAGCTTTAAACACTAAAACTAAGAACTGAATGCTGATGTTGTATATACGTGAAGTTCTGAGTCACTGCAGGCAAGTGACATCATCATCACTGAAATGCACTAAATGATGGGAAAAAAGGAACTGAGGCAGTTGAGGGCCAGTACCGAGGTAAGGCATGCAGTGCAAGCTAGTCTTGGGGTGCGGCGCATGCAAGCAGCCTACCTCGGAGCTGGCCCTCTTGAAAGGTTCTGGGTCCTGTAGGGTCCTAGCACCTCCGGCTCAAAATCCACTGGTGTTAATCAATGGTGAAGACTGGTTCCTGGAAGATCATTCACTTCAGAAGGACCGCAACAGAAAGTTTTTTCTTCCAACGTTCAAAGGCTAAAGTAAAAGAAATAGTGGTTGCAATTTTTTAAATAACCAAAGCAAATTTTTGCCCTGAATTACAAAGTTAACTCAACTGAGCAATGACAATAAAACAAAGGTAATACCATGCTAGATAACTTGTAACCTTTCAACAATCATTTACAACACTTATTACCCACATTATCAGTCGCTTTTTGTATACTTAGCATACTCTGCTTTGAATGTTTTCTTTTGACTCTATTGCACTACTTTCTTTACTCTTTAGGTTGCACCTAGAAACACGCCTTGCCTCAGTTTGCCATTCCCTGTTGTCAATTTCTATATAAGGAAAACAAAGTATATTATAGCCACAACACATACAGTAAGTGGCTGAGATCCATCTTCCTCATCTTAGCTGCCATTAGCAACAGTTGAATGGGAACACTTACGGTTTGATACGTGATGACAAGCTGTATTACAGGAAGAGCATAAAACACGGAGATAGTAGTAATGTTCCTGGAGAGACAGAGAATGCAGAATTAAATAGCTAAAGTTGTCTACCGAATGATCATGATATTGAAAAAAAAAAAACAATACAATTAAACAATCATTAAATGTAACTAATATCACAGGGCTTTGAATAAAGTTTCAGCTGGATATGTTTACTTTCAATCATGTTTTTAATAACCCAGGGCATACCAGGAAAACATGCTGCAGTGTTTCATCACTAATAGATTTCTAATACACCATAATATACTGTGGATAGTGTACCATAGTGTTTCATCACTAGTACATGTCTAACATACCCTAATATAAAGTAAATAGTGTACTGCAGTGTTTCATCATTTGACAGAGTGAAAAAAAGGCCTTCATAAGGTGCAAGGGACATAAAGGGGAGAAAAAAGGGGAGTAATACCAGACCAGGCTAAAAGAGACAAGAGTAGAAGACAGTGGGCAAAGATAGACAAGGAACTGCAAATTGGTAGAGGTGTGAAAAGAGGGAAAATAATTCTTTAGATATACTAGGGGAAAAGAAAGTTAGGGGAGATTGTCAGGCTAGCTGATGTAGTAGGGTAGTAGAAGACAAAGAGCAGAAGGCTAATGTCCTAAATAATTACTTCCGTTCAGTATTCACGGTTAAGAATAATGTTCCTCTCCCAAAGAGCAGGATTAAGGCCGTCATCCAGGAGGGGCATGAAATGGGGAGAGTGATGATCATGGCTGAATGGGTAAAAAAAGAGCTGGAGGTTCTTTGGGTTGATAAAGTAACTGGCCCAGATGGTCTGCATCCACGGATACTCAAGGAACTGACTTCAGAACTAGCTGTATCCTTGACCCAGCTATTTGATGACTCATTAGAGCCTAGGGTAGTACCAGGGGACAGGGAATCTGTCAATGTAGCCCACTACAAAACAGGGGGACAGAGAGCAACTTGATACCTACAGACCAGTCAATCTTACCTCAATTGTAGGTAAGCTAAAGGAGACCATAGTTAAGCAAAGTCTGGTGGCCTGCTCAGATGACAGTGAGCTGCAGGACAGCAATCGGCATTGTTTTGTGCCATGAAGGTTGTGCCACACCAACCTTATACTGTTTTAAACTGGGTCACTAGGGTGGTAGATAAAGGGCAGGCAGTAGATTTGCTCTACTTTGACTTCAGCAATGCCTTCAATTTGGTGTCACACAGGAGGCTGCTGAAAAAGTTGGAGGATTCAGGAGTAGAGAAGGATTTAGTTAGGTGAGTAGGAAACTGGCTAGGGGGAAGGCAACAGAGGGTGGTAGTAAACAAGGCCAAATCTGGGGACATGGCAGTCGTGAGTGGAGTTCTGTAGGGAGCAATCCTGAGAACTGTCCAATTCAATATGTTCATTAATGACATATGGGAGGGTATTCAAGGCAGAACATGTCTCTTTGCTGATGTCATCATGCCATGCAGAAGAGAACATAGTGAGGAAGGGATGAGAGGAACTTCAGAAGGACTTAGAAAAGAGGTAAAGGTAATCAACAATCAGGCTGTTGAGATTCAATACCAACAAGCGCAAGAACCCACATAAGTAGTATTGGACAGGAGGGGTCAGGCTGGCCACTACAACAGAGGACAGGGATCTGGGTGTCATCATTAAAGACTCCCCTCTAGTACACCAGTCAGTGCAATAAAGTATACAGTAAGGATCGAGGATACTGTGGTATATTAGGAAGGGTTTTGATAACAGGACAAGTGAAGTAATACTGCCCCGATACAGTTTTCTGGTGTATCCTGTACTGGAATACTATGCCTAGTTCTAGAGCGTTCACCTGAGAAAGGACATTGGTTGGAGTCAGTACAGAGGAAGGTCACCAAAATGATCCAGGGCAAACAAGGTAGATCCTGTGAGAACAGCTGGTGGTCTTGAAAATGTATTTGCTGGAGACCAGATGTGGGGGGGGGGGGGGGGGGGGGGGCATGATAGAGATATATAAGTTTCTGAAACATGAAAAGGGAGGATCTATTTGTCAGAAAGAGGGATGCAGTCACAAGAGGGCATGACTAGAGGTTACTTTGGAGTAAATTCAGAAGGGAAGCAAGGAAGTTCTACTTCACTGACAGAGTGGTGGAGCTGTGGAACAAATTGCTGGCAGAAGTGATGGGAGCAGGTAACCTATATGGGCTCAGACATGGCTGGGTCAGAGCAAGGAGACTCATAGTCCCACTGGGGAGATACAGGGGAGGATGCTTGTTGGAACAGGATGGGGACGACCTCTCTCTGCACACTAGGTCTGGGATGAGGTAGTATAATGTGAGCAGACTCAATGGACCATTGGTCTCCTTCTGCCAACAGATTCAAAGTTTCTATATTTCTGCTATATAGCATATCTCATAGTATATAATGGTTAGCAATTGGCATACCACAGTGTTTCATTACATGTTTACATAGAATACAGTACATGTACTGGTGATGACATATATACTTGGTATACATTTTTCACCAGTATATTTATAATGTGCTACAGTTCATAGTAGTTAGGGTACTATGATGTTTCATAAGCAACATTTTAAATTTACCATGCTATACTGTGGTTAGTGCAGCACAGCATTTCTTTTAGTACATTTTGTAATATATCATGGTATACAGCAATCAGCATAGAAACATGATAATTCAGGCATAGTCTGCACTCAGAGCAAACACAGGTTTCACCAATTGTGGCACTCACCAGGGCTACTATATCAAACATGAAGCTGCATAGACTTACTGCACTGAAGCATCTGCATCCTTGACCAAATGGAACAATCTTTGTCTTTTCTTAGTTCACTAACTGCTATGCAGAACCTAATCTTATCTAGGCACTGAGTCAAGCAAAAGAAAAGGTGAGACATGTTGATGGAAAAGAAAAATACAGCTTGGTATCAAACACTGAAAGCCCACACTGTATCTTTTAATGAGCTCTCTGAATGGCAGTTTGTTTGAAATGATATGAGGATAAAAAAACAGGGGAAATCCCCAGATTTTACCACACCTACTAGCAAGAAAAATTCCTCATAGAACTGGGTGTAATCAGTATATGAAAGGCATGACTGGAACCATTATAAAACAGTAGCAATTAATTAAACCTTCATATGTACTGTGGCTGTCCAGTATTCACAAAAGCAGAGGAGGGGGGAGATACCTAAACTAAACAATAGAAGCACTCTGGATAAGGGGGCCTATACCAGTCCATTCATAGAAGAAAGGGTCCTGAAAGAACTCCTGAAACTCAAGGTGAACAAGGCAATGGGACCTGACAGGATTCACCCCAGAATTCTAAAAGAACTAAGGGGAGAACTAGTGACACCACTGACCACTCTTTTTAACAAATCATGGGAGGATGGTGTGGTACCTGAGGACTGGAGGAGGGCGGATGTGATTCCCCTTCACAAAAGTGGGAGCAAAGCAGAGGCAGGAATCTACAGGCCTGTTAGTTTGACCTCAGTGTTAGGGAAAATACGAACATACGAAATTTGCCAGCAGATAAAGGCCTAGTGGTCTATCAAGTCTGCTTGAACATGCAGCTAGCACCCCTTATTCTGCAGCTGCCTTCCCTCCCACCCATCCCTCTCTTGACCCTCCCTTGCCCCATCCCAGCCCCTTTGAAGCAGTCCACTGTTCCGCTGGATACCATTTCTGTTGGTAATGTGTTCCCTCCAGCTACCACCCTCTCTGTAAAAAAGTGTCTCCTCATCTCCCTCCTGAACCTTCCTCCCTCCAGGTTCATATCATGGCCCCGGGTGTCCCTCCCTTCCCTTACTTTGAACAGCCCCTCCATATGTGTCTTGTTTATTCCTTTCATGTACTTGGACAGGGAATATAAGGAAACACAGAAGGAGCAGGACAAAGAACTTTATCAGTTAAAGCAGAAAGAGGCAGGGAAGGCAGTCAGAATATCAAAGGCACAAACTGAGGAAAAGATGGCCAACTCTGTTAAGAAGGGGGATAAAACCTTTTATAGGTACATTAGGGAGCAAAGAAAGACCAAGGGAGGAATACAGAGACTTAAGAAAGGGGAGGGATGTGGGCAGAGGGTGACAGTGAAAAAGCAGGGATACTGAATGAATATTTCTGCTCAGTATTCACAACGGAAGAGGAAGGGGAGGTACCTAAACCAAACAAGGGAGAAACTCTGAATAGGGGGGTCAACACCAGTCCAGTCAATGAAGAAAGGGTTTTGAAAGAACTCTTGAAACAGGGTAGACAAAGCAATGGGGCCTGATGGGATTCACCCAAGAATTCTAAAGGGGTAGAACTAGTAACACCACTGACTACTCTCTTTAACAAATCATGGGAGGATGAGGTGGTACCTGAGGACTGGAGGAGGGCAAATGTGATTCCACTTCACAAAAGTGGAAGCAGGGCAGAGGCAGGAAACTACAGACCAGTTAGTTTGACTTCAGTGGTAGGGAAAATGATGGAATCACTTCTGAAGAAAAGAATTGTTGAGTACCTAGAGGCCAGTGGGGCACAGGACCCAAGGCAGCATGGTTTCACAGCAGGAAGGTCATGTCAGACGAACCTAATAGATTTCTTTGACTGGGTGATCAAAGTAGTAGACCAGGGAGGGGCTGTGGATATGGCCTACCTAGATTTTAGCAAGGCATTTGACACAGTCTCACACAACAGATTAATATACAAGTTAGCCAGCCTTGGAGTGGGTCCCAAGGTGGCAGCCTGGATAAAAAACTGGCTGGACAATAGGACGCAAAGGGTAATAGTAAACGGAGTTCACAGTGAAGAAAGGAGGGTAACTAGCGGGGTACCGCAGGGTTCAGTACTGGGACCAGTTCTCTTTAATGTCTTTACAAGTGACATTGGAGAGCACCTAGAAGGAAAGGTATGTCTCTTTGCAGACGACACAAAGATCTGCAACAGGGTTGATGCACAAGGTGGGGTGGAAAGAATGAAAAGGGACTTGTCAAGGTTGGGGTAATGGTCAAATATGTGGCAGCTCAGATTCAATGCAAAGAAGTGCAAGGTAATGCACCTGGGAAACAAAATCCAAGGGGAAGAGTACACAATGGGGGGTGAGTTAATAACAACAACAAAAATCGAAAGAGACCTAGGAGTAATTATATCAGATGACCTAAAGGTGGACAAGCAATGTGAGAAGGTAGTAAGGAGGGCTGGGGGATACTGGGATGCATAGGGAGAGGCATTAACAGTAGAAAACAGGAAGTTGTTATCCTTCTGTACAGACAGTTAGTGAGACCCCATCTGGAGTACTGCGTGCAATTCTGGAGACCCCATCTCCGCAAAGACATAGACAGAGTGGAGGCTGTTCAGGGAGGGCAACCAAAATGGTGCAGGGTCTGCACCAGAAGACATATGAGGAGAGACTAAAGCAGCTTAATATGTATACCCTTGAGGAAAGGAGGGAGAGGGGGGACATGATAGAAACTTTCAAGTATCTCAAGGGAATTAAAGTACAAGAGGGTAGTATCTTTCAGAAGAAGAGATGTGCAAGAACAAGGGGGCACAATTTGAAGATAGAGGGGGACACCCCAGAGGTAATGTTAGAAAGTATTTTTTCACAGAGAGGGTTGTGGATGCATGGAACAGCATTCCTGAGGAGGTTGTGGAGTTAGGAACAGTGGGAGAATTCAAGAATGCATGGGACAGGCATAAGGCAGTTCTAGTGGCGGGTAGGAGGAAGCAAGCTGTTGATTAACTAGAGTCTGCAACTTATCCATCAGGTAGGGAAATGGGCAGACTAGGTGGGCCAAGCGGTCCTTATCTGTCGTCAAATTCTATGTTTCTATGTTTCAACAGTTAGCATACCATAGTATGTTGTCTTAGAAGGCACATAAAAGGAAACATGCACACTAAGAAGCACCATCAGAAATAAAGTACTTGCAAATTTAAAAGCTAATGAAGCGGTTTACTCTAGACATTGTGTTACGAAGCTGAGCAACAGACCAGGCACACCAATGTATCAAGACTCTCATTGCTGCCTCCTCAAAGGTATTTTGTCTCTGGTACTGTATGTTTCTGATATGGTGTGCATTAAACACTGTACACATTTGCTGTGCTATTGTATGATTCACATGTTCTGTGGTAGATGATAGCACACACAAAAGCCTTTAACCAGAATATTTATGGTTAAAATGTACAATAGAGTATTTTTGTTTTTTATTCCATTCTTCAGCAGCAAATTTAACAGGGCTACTTACCACAAATAGATATGGTACTTCTTACTGACGGTTCTCCTATCCTTTCTTGACAGGTCTGATACATACAGGAATGTCTACAATACAGCAAGGGGGAGATTTTCTGTAAAATGTAATACAACTATGGTTCGTATTGTCTTTTATTTATATTGTATCCCTGTATCTAGATGGTACCTTCTATTTTGGGTCTTGTGACCATGACCCATGTTTGATTAATCTGCTATCTTCACAATATATGCAAATTGGTTACATTTTTTTGTGTGTCTCTATATTTGGATGTTACCTACTGTCTTGGGTCTTGTAACCATAACCCATGTTTGCTTAACTGTATTTTTCATGTTTTTACACAAATTTATCTCTAAGTAACTCTTCCCCCGGATTGCACCTGGAGATGAGCCTTGGCTCGTTGGTGCCTTTCCCGGTTATCAACTTGTAAATAAATAAATAAAATACATAAGTAAATTAGCTACCTAAGAATAAACAGACTGATCTGAAAGTAAAAAAGGATCAATAATAAATTAAAATATGTTTAGTTTTGAACATCTCCCAGGAAATGAAGATTATGTACTCACTATAATTGTTGATCTTCCAGAATACCTTCATCATTCATTCACACTTATGGGCCTAAGGCAAAGGCGCTAGGACCCAATGGGAGCAAAAGTCTTTTGCAGGCTAGGAGATCAATGTTGGTGCTGATGCTACCCACGAGGCAGACGTAGTGACATCACACTCCTGGACTGGCCAGTAACCCACACTGACCCCTCCTTTTCTTTTCTCACTTCTATTTGCCAGGACAGAAACTAGTGGGAGAGAAAAAGAGAGAGGGCTAAATAATCCTAGCCCAAAGGGATAGGAAAAGGATATAGGATATAAAAATCATAAAAATAATAAAACCTGACTACCAACTTAGAGAAACTAAGGGATGGGCCTATGTGGCACAGGGGTAGGGGGTTCAAGTGCCAGAGCCTACTAACCATATGGACAGGAAGGTAGAGAGAGGACAGCAGCCCTGGTATACAGCTCTGGCTGGTCCAGAGAGTGAACCAAAGTAATTTTAAGGATAGGATGGCAGAAGTCAATTTAGGGGAGAGGTCCTGTGCTCACAGAGGACAGGAACCCATGATTAAAACAAAATCCATAAGATAGCAGAGAGGCTGAAGAAGACCAAGAGCACTGCTATCATCCTCATGCCACTCCAGATAGTGAAGAGAAAAAGGATAGCAAAGAAAAGACCCACCACCTGGGTGAGGAACAGAAAGCAGCTTGACAAACTGATCATATAGAAACATAAATGCCCCAAACTCCCTAGCATCTTCTTGCCTGACATTAGAGGTGCAGGTTGTACCCTTTAGAGAGGCCATGCTACTAATCAGCAGAGGCTGGCCAAATCTGCAAGGTGGAGACTAAGGTGCCACAGCTTTAGGGGGTACCAAACAACCACCCTGGAAGGGAAGAGAGTGGGAGATGAAAAGCACATAAACACATTGGGCTCGATTTTCAAAGAGGCCTTAGAGTGTCGCTCTAGGGCTGTGATGAACTCTGAATGTGTCAAGGACCTTGCACCCAATTTTATAAAAAGGGGGGGTCCCTGCACCAAAAATCCAGGAGTTGCCACTACTGCAAGCTAGCACCAAACATTTGGTGCACCTGGCAGAGCTGCTGCAGGGATCTGCCCCCCCCCCCCACTTGGCACAACACTAGAGGGTCAGGATGGTTGGGGGGAAGTGAATCTGTTTAACAGGAGGAGACAGGGGGTAGAAGGGGCACAGGGGTGCCATAGGGGCATCAGGGAGACAGCAGGCATGAGAGGGACTGATGTGGCACCTGGCAGGGGTGCCATTTGCATAGTCATATAGCTGATGGGATGGGAATGTCTGCAGGGGTTCCAGGGACAGAAAGTGATGTGGCCCCAGGTGGGCACAGCCCTGGCAGCTGCCTCTTTGGTGGCCTCCCACATGGAAACACTAGTGCACCCTTTTGCTTCTATTGCTTGGAATACTGTAGTACTCTTTACCTAGGCTATCTGTGGGCTGGTGCTTTGCTTGCAGCTTGTGCAGAACTTGGCAGCCCTGCTAATAGCTGGGACCTCACGGTCCGAGTATATTACCCGGTGCTCTGGGAACTGCACTGGTTGCCGTTGAGGTGGCACATAAGCTTCTAGATATGTTTGTTGCTATACAAAGCCCTGCATGATTTGGGTCCAAGCTACCTAAAAGACCTGTTGATCTTATATATGCCCATCTGCTCTCATAGTTCCTCAGGAGTGGATGTACTGTCAGTTCCTCATTCCTGACTTAAATCCTTAGGAGACAGAGCATTTAGTTTTCCAGCTCCTATGACATGTAACTCACTTTCATTCTCTATTAGATGAGTCTCCTCTTTGGGACATTTCAAGAGTTTACTTAAAATTCACATTTTTAAACAGGCCTTCAGGACCACTTAAGATTTAAGTTGTAAGCTATTAGAGATATTCATTTAGTGCCAAATTTCTTGAAGCTCTGTTTATTATGTATATTTATTGCTTTAATTTGCGTTATGTTTTATGATTCTGAATGGCACCTTGAGCCTTGGATACATGCCTAGCAAAAAACATGCCTTGCCAGGAATGACAGTGCCCTGTCTTATCACCTCACCAGTAATAACCCTAATCCCAAGGCCAAGCCTGGACTCTAGGCCTGAGACTCTACTAGAATTGGCCATTGATCCAGCACCACTAGTGGCATAATTTCTGGCACCGTGAATGACACTGGAACAGGTCCAGCACTGGGAATTATAGCGGAACCAGAACCAGTACCACGAATGGTGCCAGAAGGGGTCCCGTCACTGCCCCAGTGCTCGCTGAAGGGGCAACTCCTGAAGAGGCCCTGGCCTGAAGACAGGTTCACAACTAGGCCCAGAAAGGCATCTATCCTCACTGGCCCCACCGGCAGGCCAAAGGTCAGCACTGTCATCCTCCCTGGGTCATCCAAGCTCTTGGGAGAAGAAATAACAACCTCCATGTCTACACAGGGACAGGCTTTGGAATCCTTTTGTCTCTCAGTATCACAGACAGTGCTGGAATGGGGACTGATCATGCAGATGTTGCTGCCCCACTCATGGATACTGGCCTTAGTATCAGGAGCTCAGGAGACACCAGGCCACAGTGCCAAGGTGCCCACTGGTGTAGACCAAGCATATAGCTTCGTTCACACCACTGAGTGAATCTACTGTCACGAAGGGCAAATGGACTAGAAGGGGTGCTCAGTCAGTCCCCCGGAAAAGACCAAATGTCCACTCAATCCCTCCCCCACGGACTCCAACATATCAGCAAGGTGAATGTAGGGAGTGTCCTGGTCTTCCTTTGTAAGAATAGTACTAGGAAGGGGTTCAGGGGAAAATATCAGGGACCTTATCTTGGCCTCTTCGGTGTGATGCCTGTCTCTGAAGAAGGAGGGCTTGTGACCCCACTTAAATGTGTAGAGTTTGAGGGTGCAGTGGTCCATTGAGAAGTAAGCATCACACCTATCCATGCTGTATTATGGTTAGTGCCAAGGCAGGCTCAACCATCTTCATGCCAGTCTTAAATGGCAATATGACCACCCACAGAATCATCAACGCATATGGGGGGGGGGCACCACAGTACTTCTCCTTTTTTTTTGTCCTTTTTGTCCTCACATTCCTCAGGACCAAACATAGCAACACAAAAAAAAGGGAAAAACTAGAAAATAATGAGTTCAGTGCTGAACTATGTGGTTAAAATAATAAAACGGCACCAAAGACAGCTGGTGCCATCAAATATTGGCATCAAACTATGAGGTGATGAACTGAGGAAAACTGTGACACAGTAAGATGTGCACAGCCCTCATGGTGTGCATTTGACAGTGGAAATAACAGAACTGACAAGCACTCGCTGCTGCAACTACACATAATCCCCCACCTGCTCCTTACCTTCACCCCAAAGCTGGGTCTGCCCTGTCTACTTTTGCTGTATATACCTGGCGTCTCATGCAACATCTGCTGGCTAATGTAATAAAATATCTTTGGTTGCTACCTGACATGGTACTCATGTACCTGTATTATGACTACTGTGATCTACCTATTACCAAGCGTCTACCACCAGTGAATGCCTGTAACACTGGTTGCTTTTTTAATCTAAGCGTCATGTACTGTACTGTTTGTTTGCTGTGATGTATTGCCCTCTTGATGAGGTGCCTTTGTAAATGAGTCTATGACTCAAAGGTCTGCAAACCGATGATCTAATAATAATAATAAACTGAGGGAAGGAGGGGGCCGGCATCAGTTACTGGCCAACCCAAGAGTGTGATGTCACAGTGTTTGTCTAGTGGGCAGTGCCACCAATGTCAGTCACTAGGCTGCAAAAGAATGTTGCTCCTGCTGGGTCCTAGCACCTGAAGCTTAGACCCATAAGTGGGAAGAAATGATGAAGACTGATTCTCAAAAGATCAGCAATTTACACGGCACAGCAGTTTAGCAGGTTAATGATTAATGAAAACAATAAACAATTTAAAATTGATGTTTTGCCCATCTAGCATAGTTTCCAAACTAACAGATACTATACATTTATACAACACTAGTACTAATAAATTGTCCAAGATAAACAGAGAATACATAAACATGTTGCAGCGGAATAACACGTTTATTAACTAGTGAGTGGTACAACCCATAAATGGTCAAGACTCATGTTGGACTGTCATCAAGGCAAAGGTCAGGAGGCATAGAAAAACCAGGAGCAGTTATAAAATCTGCAAGTAGTGTTTGATTATTTTCAATAACAATAAAGTAAAAATAATAAAATTATTTAGGATAGCTATTTACAAAGGCAGTGCAAACAAAAAAAAAAAACAAAGTCCTTCATCTGAGGGTGTCTGTAATTTTAAATTTCAGTCTCTCCCTCCCTAACAAAAGATTGCTCTCTTTATACGTAATATATTTTATTGGCAATTAACTTCTGCATCCTGAGCTTTTTAAGAGACATCCTGTTTTCACAAAATGTATCAGAACTTTGTCAGTTTCTTTCCTTGCAGGTGCAACAAAAATAGAGTGTCCCAGAACTACTCTCCTGTTGACAACTCTGTGGAAGAGCTTGTGCAGGTCAAACTGCATCTCAATGTTAATCCCCAGCTCGCAAACAGTTTTCTGCAAGCATTTCAACAAGATAACTATACATTTTCAAACCAAAGGATCCCAGTTTCACACAAAGATTAAAATATATTTTTATAACCACAGATAAGCAAGGTGGAGAAAAAGTAGAAACAGTGTGAAACAGCAAGTGAAGGCAAGGAGATAGTGAGAGAGGGGAATCATGAGACCATCAGAATGATCAGTTCCTAGGTCTCACAAGACAATTTGATTGCGCAATCAGACAGACCAGAGACAAAAAAAGGAGAGGACAGAACAGATCCTTCCATTTAACTCTTTCTGCATAACAAATGGGACAGGGTCTTATTCAACCCTGTCACATGAACCTGATGGAGTTGAGCTAACATTATTTTGTGTGGCAGTGGAAGAGCTTATGGTTCCTGTAACAAAATTATTCAACTTTCATTTTATTCACAAGGAAATTCTGTTGGTGTAGAAGCATGTATTTTTCTACAGCACTGATGGATTCATGTTCACAGCTGCTCACTCTGTTGGGCTCTGTTTCCCCATGCCTCCATCTCCCCTTTCTACATCATGCAGATGAGTCTTCGTAGGATGAAACACGTGCCTGTGTCTTCTGTTGGCACCCTTTGCAGACTGTGAGAGGCCTTTTGGCATCATGCATTTCTGCTTAAAGTTGAACCAGCATAGTATTTTGTGGTGATTTGCATATACATTCCATGATGCTTTGCATTATGGGGGTATGTGTGATTATGTATTTTTCTAGGCTAGTTTCAAAAATGGGGACAGACATTTTGAATTATATGCCTATCACTGTAATATCACTGCTATCCAAGGTCTTAGAAAGAATAGTATAGTCATGGACTACCTTCAAAAATTCAACAAATAATTGTGCAGCATGGTTTTAGAAAGAATCACAGTACCATCACGGCATTTGTGACTTTACTAATTCTATTCACAAGGCCTTGGATAATGATAAACACGTTTGTTCAGTTTACTTAGGCAATAAGGCATGACAGGGTGTGTGCTATTGTGTACTAACCTCACTCCTCAGGTGCGTTGAAGCATGAGGCGAAGCCAACTGCTTCCACCACCCAAGGAGTGACATTATTACACACTAACACACACCCTGAAGTGCCTTATTGCTATTATACAAAGGCTCATCTGTAAAAAGAAAATGAAGAAATTTGAAAAAATACCTTTTTTAATTAATTTTCCACATTTTATAATTCAGCTTTCTATGGGGAGGAAAAAAAAAGCCCACCATTTTAATCACGTCTGGTATGTGGTGCTGCTAATATATGTAGCTTCTTTATTTAATGTTGGACTCTGATACTCCTTTCCTCATTGCCTGCCCTCCCACCACACATGCACCTTTGTTGATTGTGTGTTTTTCTTTTAAACTGCCATCTACTGCTGTCTGCCCTGGTACCCGGTGAGGATTTTATGTCAATTACAATCTATTTGAAGTTACCAAGCAGAGGAGTGAGGACGTGCTGATTGAGTGAGCAGCTGTGAACATGAGTCCATCAGCGCTGGCCGTTTCCCTTTTGCTCCAACATCTCAGTCTGAACAAATGGTGAGAGTTCCTGTGTGCTTTTGGTTCTCCAGGGATAGTCATCGTGTCGGTATATCACTAGAATAAATTAAATAGTGGTTGTGTTGATTTGCAAGATGCATTTACTGTGGTCCTGGCAGAGGGAAGGAGATGAATGAGCAAGGATGGCTGAAGCTGTTGGCTGAAATGGCTCTGTATTTTTGTTTGTTTAATTTTATGAACATTGAGAAATGTGTTTACAGCCAGTGCGTGCGGGGGGCTGCAAAGCTGGGTTGGATTCTGTTTCGTAAATTGATTGTGGCTGGCAGCAAGGCACTTCGTGAGGGAATGTGAAACAAGGTTTGGGAGGGAGAGAGCAGGTAGGGATTGCTTTTAATGTTATGCGGCTGTGCTGATGCCTGCCCTAGACACAGTGATGTTATTTTCAGATAACATCACTGTGACTAGGGGATGCTGACCAATCAAGAAGCAAGATTTTTACATGCATTGTATATTTGATTTATCCAAGGCTTTTGACCTTGTTCATTCTCTATTGCTTAATAGATTAGGTCATCTTGGTATCTCCTCATCTGTTCCTAATTGGTTCAAAGATTACCTGTCTAACCACATACAGCAAGTCAAAATTCAAAACAAATTTCCCGCAATTCTTTCTGTTAACCTAGGTGTCCCACAGGGATCAATCCTTGGGCCAGTAATCTTCATCTTAGTTCTCAATGACCTACCCTTAGTACTTAAATCGGTTATGATACTGCTGTACTCAAAAGCTACTGTAATCTTTTTTTAACACACATATTTGAATAGTCTTGTAAATGCCTTGCATCCTGACTTTGTTCAAAAATGGTTTATAAACAACAAATTGTGTTTAAACACAAATAACACACTCAGGCCTGGATATTCAAAAGGGTTGCGCCATGCGCAACAGGGTTGCGCATGCGCAAGTCCAAAATGCGCCATTCTGCGATATTCAGCAGGAGGCAGTTATGCCACTGGCATCAGGTTGCGCAAGAGAGCAATGCAAATGAATGCATGCTCAACAGGAGGGGGAGGATCCATGCATAACCTGCGCAACCCGATATTCAGTCGGGTTGTGCAGAGTTGTGCATGCGCAACCCCCAACCTGCGCCTGCACAACCTTGAGCCCCAAAAAAAAGGCTTGAGTTGAGGGCCACCCACAGGTGAGCTGCTGCATTGCAGGGCGCAACACAGCAGCTGCCACCCCTGGCTGGCCCCCAACTCTTTCCCTGTGCCCCCCCACCAGCCCGATCGCGGGCATAGTGTAACACGACTCCCCTGCCCACACATCTCCCACAGCCCGATCGCGGGCAGTACAGGTACATGTAACACTTCATATCCCGAAGTCTATCGCTGGCATAACGTGTATGAACTCTAGTGCCCGATCATGGCAGAATGTAACCCCCAACCCAAATATTCTCCTGGTGGTCCAGTGGACCGTAAGCCCGATCGGGCAGAATCATCACAAACCCCCAAACATCTCCCTGGTGTCTAGTGTCCCCCACCCACAAAGCCCCTCCACCCGCCTCCCCGCGGCAGCCGGCGAGACAGCATCCACCCGCCTGCCGCCCGCGGCCGACTGACAGTCCTGGTAGGGCTGCACCATTGGTGCAGAGTTACAGCCAATGGCTTGCAGCCCATACCGTATATGACAGTCCAGATTTGTGAATGATCTGTGGGGGAGCGGGTGAGGGCTTGTGATGGGGGGACACTAGACACCAGGGAGATGTTTGGGGGTTTAGATGATTCTGCCCGCGATCGGGCTTTACGGTCCACTGGACCACCAGGGAGATATTTGGTGGGGTTACATCTCGCCCGCGATCGGCACTGAGGGGTTCATAGGCACGCTATGCCCGCCGACCGGGCTTCGGGCACGGTGGGGGTGTTACATGTACCTGTAATGCCCGCAATCGGTCTGCATTGTGCGTCGGTCCCCGACGGCTGCTGCCTGGCAGGGTGGCCAGGCGCAAGTCCTCGGAATCGGCGCACCTACATGCAAATGGCATGCAAATGGGGCCATAAATAGATGCAAATGGCCCCCCCTGCGCCTTGCATAAATTATGGCCCCATTTGCATGTCACCTTTTGAATATCGGAAATTTGCGCATGGCGCAATGGTACTTGTGCCACCGCAAGTTTAATACTCATCTCTGGCAACTTGCGGTGGCGCAAGTTCCACTGCACCATGCGCAAGTGCTGTGGCTGGGGAGTGATATTCAAAGGAGTTGCGCAATAACGCAACTCCTTTGAATATCACCCCGGCCACACCCCTTCGCAACTATTTTGAGCAGCGCAAGGGCTTGCGCCTCAGAATGGCGCAGTTTGAATATCCAGGCCTCACTGTAATTTTTTTGTAAATTATTTGTATTCATTATTCATTAAAATGATTACAAACATTTGCTTGTAAGATAATATACACACAATTATAACTTTATTATATTATGATAGGTGTGCAATCGGAACTTTGTAGTAAAATGGTACAATATGCTCAGATACCCATACAACAGTATGTGAGAGTGAACTAAAAATGAAGATGCTTCATGGTTATGTCTATCAGGTTGCTATATTAGTACTGTAGAAAGATCCAGACTGAGAATCCGCGGTGCCCGCTATAGATGTTCTGAGAGTCAATGTCAGTTTTCAACTGCACCATCACTAACTCTACCAGCAAAATGGCTACGGGGTTATAGGGGTAGGTGCAAAGAGTGCATTTCTCACCAAACATCTTATTCTAAGCAAGTTAAGAATATTGTATAACAAAACGGTTATGCTTGCAAGATGTTTCTACTGATTTACACATATTTAGTATAATTTTACTCACCCAATAACACCAGTGACCCAGAACCCCCTTAACTTTGCACTTAAATGAAATTATTATATATCACCAATATAGCCCTCTTGATTGAAAGACAATCAGGTAAAACTTGGATCTTAAATACGTGTTGAAAATGTTGTGTACCCTTACAGAGCCACAAATGTCCATTTTAAGTATTTTCTACTCTCGAATCGTCTCCCTCTCCTCATTGCTTCGATGTCCTCTACTTCCCTAGTGTCCCTAGTCTGTTTGGTCTATTCCAATAATTTAAGCACTTCTTTAGGATCCAAGAAAGAATATGCTTTATTTTGACATGTAATATGTAAACAAGCTTGAGACAGTAAAGTGAAAGATATTTGTTTAAGTCTGAGTTTTTTTTAACTCCATCAAAAGCCTTACGTCTCTGTCAGGTAGCATACCACCAGTGTTAGAAAGAGAGAATTTTTTGCCCATCAGTAGTTATATTACATTGCTTTGCATCTACAAAAACTTTCTCTTTATCTCAGACATATAAAAACTGATAAGAATGAGCCTGTGGAATTCACTCCAAGACACTGCTAACCGAAGGATAATGCAGTAAGTTCTTTCTAATTCAGGAGGCTCTGTGAGGTGAAGCTCGGTGTGAAGCCACTGTTCCATAAACTCTAAAGTATTGTCCCCTTCCATAGCCTCTGGTGATTTTATGTGAAATGGGCAAATACAAGGCAGTGAGCCCATAATCACGATGGCATGTCAACATGCCCCCAGCACCTCCTTACTTAAATAACCAACTTCGAGGTCGTAGCACCTTGGGGAGGTGGTAAAACATTTGTCACCATTTCATCCTCACTGAAATGCCCTTGCTGACTTTTGGATTTGCTGTTTAGTATTTGCCCATTTCACATGCCACCCCTCTTGTATGCCCAAGATTCTGATATTTTGAGCAGAAAGGAGATTCTAGGAGTTTTCTAATAATATCCTCAGATGTGCATTTTCTTTAACCAAGGTATCTGCAACTGTTAATGCACAGTCTGTGGCTTTACTGGCATCTGACATGTCTAGCTTCACCACTTCTGTTGTCTGTTCTACCATTGTAATTCTGCTCATTTTAGAGTTCAGCTTCTTGTCCATAGTGACTATGGATGAGAAAAGTTGTGCCAACATTTTTTCTAATGTCTCCATGGAAGCCCTGGAGTGGTCCCCCTGGTTACTTGAGCCCAAGGTCTTTGCAGCTTTGGAAGAAGTCTGGGCTCTCTGATTTTGAGTCATCACTTTCCAAGGGTTCCCAATGGTGGAACATCTTAAGTCTGGGTTCAATTTGATCCTTACAGTGCCAGCTACCAGAATGTTTTCTTCTGTTCCCAAAATCTGCAGTATCAAAGGCTTGTAATTAAACGGTATAGAAAAGCCATGCAGGAGCTCTGCAAAATCCTGCTGCTCAGTGCCCCCCATAGTAATTTTTAATAATAATAATATCTTTATTTTTAAGGCGCCTTTCAAAAACCAAGGCGCCGTACAAATAAGATCAAACAAATCAAGTAAAACATTTAAAACCAGATATCAACATATTAGTACAAATCAGCTAATAATTCTTGAACTTCTAGGAATATCTTCACCATTGATTCACACTACTGGGTTCTGAACCTGAGGAGCTAGAACCCTGCAGGAGTCAGAACTTTTCAGGAGGACTGGTACCCATGTAAGCTGCATGCCTGTATGGTGCAGCGAGAGCAAGCTCTCAGCACAGGCTTACTTCAGCACCAGCTCTCAACAGTCTCGGTGCCATTTTTACTGAGGAGGTGAAGCATAACCTAACTAGCATTTATGCACTAAACCTAAGGGCATAAAAAGCCATGATGACCCATGTAAGAAGGGTCAACAAACCAGTAACACAGCATCTTCACAACCCAAAGTAAGAAGAAGGGGTGAAGACCAACAGACTAGATAGAGTCGGGGGATGATGGCTGACCATGTGAATCAATGATGAAGATATTCCTAAAAGATCAAGAAAGGAAAATTACGTACCTACCGTAATTCTTGATCTTCTCTTGTATCTTCACCATTCATTACTTCCTGGGTGTAAGCCGGAGGCGCGCACCCGTCACGGGAGCTTTTTTTTTTAAAGTTGCCTAACGGCCTCACCCTGAGGAGGCCGTCATGCGCAGTACGGCTTGCAGTGCACTCACTCCTCCTCCAACTCAGTTCTGTGAGCCGGAGAGGCAAAAGAAAGCAGAAAATATGATAGCGAGGCAAGATAGCCGAGGGATAGCAAAGCAAGGAAGAATGAACTGAAAAAGGAATAAGCCGATGGAGGAAGGACAGAGGAGATAAGAACATCCCTAGCCTAGGGAGTGCAGGGCCTCCTTACCTGGGCGACTCTAGGAGGAGAGATGAGTAAGGAAATGAGAAAATAGAAGAAGAAGAAGAAAGAGAAGAGAGAGATGGGATGTTGAAGGGACCAGAAGGCCCAACGAGCATAGTTAGCTTGTAGCTGAAGGCTCGACTAAAGGGGAAGCAAGAATCCCAGAGATAGAGCTGAAGAGAAGGTTCACCGAACCTGCTAGACAGACTCAGGAGGGCATAGTCCTCATCTTCAACATGCCATTGTTCTTGACACCCACCTCGGCTCCTGGCCACGGAGGGCCTTTAACTGGAGGACAGCCGAGGAGGGAAGAATAAAACCCCAGCAGCATGAGAGCTGCTCAGGGGTTAGAAATGGAAATGTAGCCTTTCTGTATGTTTCAAGATAGAATGGGACTCAGACTGACTGGCTAAGGCGCCAAGGCTTAGGCTGGCTAAGATTGGATATGGTCAGCAGAGCTCTACTGTAAAAATTGTCCAGGAGGACACTTAAAGGGAGAAACCACTAGAAACAGCGAGAAGGATAGTCTACCTTCTCATTTGCCTTCTTGTTTGATTTCTCCATTTTTTTTTTTTTACAGATAAAAATTTTTTTTTTTTTTTAACTAGATGCATGACCCAGATACCAAGATGCCTATAGCAGTCAGAGAGAGTTCCCTCAGCATTTTTTTTTTTTTTTTTAAAAGAGAAAGGAACAGACGACTGCTCCTCTGCTCTGCAAGGTAAGAATAGAGGGAAACAGATTCCAGGGCAACTATCTGAACACGGGATTGCAGGATCAAAACTGAATAGCCTGAGCCAGGCCAAAACCCCAGAGGTATCTTGCCATAAGAATAGCAAGAGATAGTTGTGCAGTCCGATCGCCAATGCAATCCACCAGATGGCCCATGAATCTTAGAGTAAGTAATTTTTCTGGATTTAGACCCCCTCTCAAGAAAGATCTTTTTTTTTTTTGTCTTTTTTGGGGAAAATTTAAGGAATTTTCCCTATATTTTATATAAATGCAGAGAGAGGAAGGAGACCGGAGGTGGAGAAGCCAGTATGGAAGAGGCACTGAGGATGGTGGAGTGAGAATGAATGGTGAAGACACAAGAGAAGATCAAGAATTACTGTCAGGCATGCACTTTTCCTATCTTCCCTTGTCAATCTTCACCATTCATTACTTCCTGGGTGAGTATTAGCTCCTCTTCCCTGGAGGGGAAGAGGCCATACCCTAAGGAACAAGACCCCAGCCTTCTGCTGGTGAGAAACAGAAGGAGAAGACCTGGCTTATTCAGAAAGCCTAAGAGGGAGAAGAGCTAGGAGGTGCCTCCCGAGGACGAGGAGACGGAGGGAGCCCCTGTAAAGTCTCCTAGCTCTGGAAGAGAAAAGACGGGTCCCCCGGACGGCGGAGCAAATCACCCCACGCCGGGCCAGGGGTGACAACCTGGAAAGACGAAGCCATGCCGTCTGCCTGATGCAGATCGCTGTCCCCGCAAGCCTGGAAGCCACCTCATTAGCGTCATAAGATGCCCTTGCTTGGTGTCTTGCCAGCTCCAGGCCTACCGCGGAGAGGGCAACGGCTTGTCTGGTTTGCTCCGTATCAGGCATAGATGCCAGCAGCTGGGACATCATTGACCACAGATGCCGGTTGTAGGCAGCATGGTGAGCCTGATGTGATGCAATACATGCACTCGCACGAGCAGAAGAGAACACTCTTCGCCCCCAACGGTCGAACTGGAGAGAGTCCGAATCCGTTGGGCGGTCGTTCGCCAGGCAACGGCGCCCAGAAGGAGTATCCAGGTATACCAAACCTGAGGACGGGTTGGGAAGGGAACCTAGAGACTCAGAGGGGGCACAATACCTACGCTGGCAGTCCGCCGGGGCTGAGGAAGAAGCGGCAGGGGACTGCCATGACTGGATAGACGCCTCCTGGAAGGGGATAGGCCAGGAAGGTACCACCAGATGCTGGGCACTGAATTCACCAAGGAATTCACGCGTCTCCCGTTCGGTATTGTCTCTTCGAATGTAGGAAATCCGGAGATCCCTCACCATCCTCGAGAGGAAACGCTGATATTCTGTGAAATCAGCATCGGAGGACAGATGAGCAGGGGGTTCCTCTCCCTCGGAGGAGGGAGACGAGGATGATGGGGAACTGGAATGCCCAGAGGATTCCTGCGGCGGTGGGGAGAGTCGAAAGACCCGCTCATGCATGTACCTAACGTATGAGGGGAAGGCCGCCGCAGAACCCCTGAACTGCTCCCAGGATAACGGACCCGTAGGGCCGACATGGCCTGGGAGTGGGGGTGGTGAAGGCAGAGAGTTGGGAGAGGGGCACCTCCGCGGAGGCAACTGCTCTCTGCGAGGGCTCTGGAATCCGGGGAAAGGAGCCCTGGAAAGAGGGATCCCGGATATCAGACCAGGCCGCAGAACGGAACTCTGGGGAAGCGGAGCCTGGAAGAGCCCTGGGGGAGAACCTCCCCTGTGACGACGCCGGGACTGCATGGATCCAGAAGGGCAGTCCGCACAAACGCCACCAAGGACACTTAGAATCCCTGAGGGCAAGGCTCTGCACTGCCCTGGCCACTCCTGAGGTGGCTAAGGAAGACCGGCAGCAGATCCCCTGCCCTCGACCCCTCGGACCTGAGAGGGCTCCTCCCCACCACAGCGGCCCCTGTCCTTTCAGAGATAGTGACAGCACCCCATAAGGTAGCTGTCACCGGGCTCTCCAGAGGGAGCCCCCGCGCCACCCCGCGCCTGCCCCTGGGCTCCCGGCCACCCCAGCCGGGGAACCCTCAGGAGGCTACTGGGGACAGAGGGAGGCCCGCCAAGCCGCTTCGGCACCTAGCCACCGGGGACCCAGACTCGGAAGAGTGGGGTGCCAGGATGGGTCCATCGCCTGAATCATCGCCTCCGAGGAGGACGAGACCAGCAGGACCTCACAATGCTGGCCACCCCAGGGGTCCTCGAAGGCGGGCCGTGAACGGCCCCGTACCAGGGGAGGCGCCGCCGCCCTCACGCCGGTAGCAGCCAGGCCTAGCTCCACACCCCCAACGGCGCCGGCAAGGCCGGCACCGCCTGGAGGAAGGACCAGGCCCACGGTGCCGGGCGCGTCGGAAGGCGAGGCGGCACCGCCGACGGCGCTGCCCTGTCCATCGACGACGCGAACGGTGCCAAGCGTTAAAGCGGCACCGCCAATGGCGGCGCTCGATCACCGCACCGCTAACGGGCGCCGGATTGAACGGCGTCGTTTGATCACCGCACCGAACGCACTAGGATCCAAACGCGCCGAAGACGGCGTCGAGGGTCCACCCGAGCTAGGCCCAAAAGACGAGGGCCTCGCCACGGGGAGCCTGCACTCCAAAGAGGTGACTGCCGAGGCGGTGTCGCGCCACGCCCCGGGAGGACTACGACGCCCCTGACACCGCAGAAGGGCCTCCTCGGCAAGAAAAGACGAGGGAGACCTCCTCCTCAGACCGTGAGAGGGCCTGGGAGGGGACCCGGGAAGGGCCTAGAGACTCTACCCGAGAATCCCTTGAGCGACGCCGCCCTCAAGGTCGGCGGGCTTTGCCGAGCTTGAACGCTGCTGACTTCGAGGACACAGCTGTCCATGGAGAAACAGGCGCCGATCTAATCCATGCGTCATGGTTGGGTCCCAGGCAACGAAGACAAACGCTCATGCCGGTCCGAGACGGAGAAATGCCGCCACAGTAACACCGACGATAGCGCGCCCGTCAAACACGCTTAGCTCCGGACCCGGACATAACACGAAATCAACAAGAAAAAACAGTAGGAAAACACACCCGGCGCCGCTTTAGAAAGAAAAAAGAACGGTCTTACCGATCGGCGTCGAGTGTGCGGAAAAGAGGAGTCGCTGACGCAGTGGACAATGGACGCTCCGAAAACAGGTGCTGCCTCGACGGCGGGAGAAACAGAACTGAGTTGGAGGAGGAGTCGGTCGCTACTAACGGCCGCCCGTCGCGCATGACGCATGACGTCGCTCTCGAGGGCGAGGCCATAGCAACTTTAAAAAAAAAAGCTTCACGTGACGGTGCGCGCCTCCGCTTACACCCAGGTAAGTAATGAATGGTGAAGATTGACAAGGAAGATCTGCAGTGAGTGTGTAATTTTCATATCTTCCAGGAATCAATCTTCACCACTAATTCACACTAACAGGTCAGAGTACCAAACTCAGACAAAGTCCCCCAGACAAGAGCGGTAGGAGTTGAAGCTCACTCAGGACAGAAGTCCATTCAGGATAGTCTTGCCAAAGGAAGAATGTTCCCTTGCATGGACATCCAAGGCATAATGCTTAACAAAAGTATGCACTGTGTTCCAGGTTGCAGCTCTGCAAATATCACCAATAGTTACAGAGTGAGTCTCTGCCAGGGACATGGCAACTGCCCTGGTGGAGTGGGCATGTAGAGTACCTGACTTTCCAGCTTGTCCAGCACTTTGGCATAGCAGTGACATAGACAGCTCACAATTCAAGCAGAAATGCACTTAACTGTAACAGGCTGCCCCTTTTCACTGAGATTTAAGTAGACAAAGTGCTGTTTGGATTGTCTGAAGTCCTTAGTTCTGTCTAGGTAAAACTTAAGGAGTGTTCTGACACCCAGAAAATGGAGAATGTGTTCTCCTTCATTCCAGAAATTGACAAAGTAGGTAGGCAGCACCAGAGGCTGATTCAGATGGAACGCTGACACCATCTTTGGTATAAGATGCATGTGAAGAACTACCCTGACCTTATGGAAAACAGTGTATGGGGCATCTGTGACCAAGGTATGGTTTTCAGAGACTCTGTGAGCTGAAGACATGGCCACTAGAAAAGCTGCTTTCCAAGTTAAGAACTTTAGCTCACATGTTACAAGAAGCTCAAAGGGCTTGTGGGTGAGCATGTCCAACACAAGAATGACATCCTGAGGTTTTGTGTGTAAAATACCATTAAGAAGCTCTTAAAAAGTGGCAGTTCAGCCAGGTTGAGGGTACTGATGGGGTCACAGTATGAAGATATAGCACACAAGTGGATCTTGACTGTGGAATACTGCAAACCAACACCAGAAAGGTCTAGCTAGTACTCCAGAACCTTGTCAGGAGGGCACCAAAAGGGGTCTATGCGGGTTCTGGAGCACCAGATATAAAATCCTTTCCACTTGACTATGTAGGTTTTGTTGGTGGAAGGTTTATGGGCAGCCAAAAGTATTTAAGAGACCCTCTAAGATACCTTGTATCTGTTCACTTCTACCTCTTCAGGAACCAGGGTGAAGGTGAAGGGAGCACAGGTTGAGATGGACCAGGTGACACTGGATCAGTAAGTCCCTCCAGAGTGGGAGGATTCTCAGTGTGCTGACAGATGGTCTGTTCAACAGAGGAAACCATTATCTGTTGAGGCCAGCAGGGGGGTGATTAGAATCATCTTGCCCCTGTGCACCTCCAGTTTGAGCACAACCTTCTGCACTAGAGGGACCATAAGAAATGTATACAGAAATATATTTTGCCACTGCAGTCTGAATGCACCCTGACAGAAAACACCATGTTCTGGATTTCTGGAGCAGAACTGAAAGTCTGGCATCGATTGGGATGCAAAATGATCTACATCTGGTGTTCCCCACTCCTCAAACAGTGAGCAGTGATCTCACAACATCTGGAGTTAGTGACTATTTGTGAGGATCATTTTCTGTTCAGATGAGTTCATCTGCCAGAGCATTTTGTACTCCTGGTAGAAAAACTGCTTAAGCAGAATGCCTTGCTCCAGGCATCATTCCAACATTCTCATTGCCTTCCTGTAAAGAGGGTAAGAGAGTGCTCCTCCTTTTTTGTTGATGTAGTATATGACAGATTTGTCTGCCTGAAGAAGGACTGCTTTGTGGCTGACTAGGACCACTAGGGCACTTAGACCATACAAAAGAAAAAATTACTCACCATAGTAATGTTGTTTCTTCTAATGGAGTCTTGCTGTATTCTGACATAATGCAGTTAGCCCTAGCACTTGAACTACCCCAGAGAGGAAAGAGTTAACTCTATGCAGAAGCATAGAACATTAAGCTCGAGCTCAGTTTTCAAACCTCTGTCTGTGGTACTTCCCAGTGTAACCGTCAGATTCTTACGAGCAAACTAACTAATTACAATAGTATGGAAATTGTTCAAACATATAGCCAAAGAGCAAAATATTTTTGGGTCCAAAAAGACTCAAGTTGAGAACCCAAGAAGGAAAGGTAGTGACAATATTTAACTATAAAAACAAAGAAAGAAAGAAACAATAACAGCTACCCCACCCTGGAGGGAGGGTACAAGGTACATCCCTGAGGTGCAACACTGTACCTGCCAGCCCACTTCCCAAAAAATAGGTTCTGAGAGGGGAGGCAGGGGGGAGGTCAGAATACAGCAAGACTTCATTAGAAGAAACAACATTACTATGGTGAGTAATTTTTTCTTCAAACAACATGAAGTCTTGCTGTATTCTGACATAATGCAGACTACCAAGCAGTTCCCTATGGAGGAGGGAATGCAGACCCTACTTTGGGAGCAGGATCTGCAGTACTGCTGTGCCAAACCTAGCATCACTCCTAGCTTGGATGTCCAAGGAGTAATGCTTGGTGAATGTATGTACTGTTTTCCAGGTGGCTGTTTCACAGATCTCTAACAAGGGTATATCTCTGGCCGCAGCTAGAGAAGCAGCTGTACCCCTAGTTGAGTGAGCCCTCATGCCTGAAGGGGGTGTCCTACCTAATTTGTCATAACAGAATTGTATACAAGAAACAATCCACTTGGCAATAGTTCTTTTAGTGGCAGGCTTACCCTTACTCATGTCACCATAAGTGAGAAACAATTGAAGACAGTCATTTCTGTGTGCCTTAATATGCTCTATGTAGTAGCAAGAGTCCTTTTAACATCCAAATTGTGTAATCTCCTTTCTCCTGAAGAAGAATGGTCAGTGAAAAACACAGGGAGAGATATGGACTGGTTCAGATGAAAATCCGATACCACCTTGGGCAAGAACCTCCTATTGGTTCTTAGAACCACTTTATCCCTATGGAAGGATATGAAGTCATGTTCTACTGACAAGGCCTGTAATTCACTAATCCTCCTGGCCGAAGTAATGGTTACCAGGAACACGGTTTTCCAGGTCAAGTATTTCAGCTCAGCCGAAGCCATGGGTTGAAAGGGGGGCTGCATGAGCTGTGGAATGCAGACATTAAGATCCCAAGCAGGAGTTAGTTCTCTAAATGGAGGGTTTGTATGGACCAGACCCTTGAAGAACTTTTTAAACACATGATGAGAGGCCAGGGAAAAACCCTTCCCTGCCGAAAGGAAAGCAGGAACTGCTGCTAGGTGAACCTTCAGAGTTGCAGGCCTAAAGCCTAGGCCATTGAGGTGAACCAGATAATCTAAGGCCGTAGAGATGCCTGCAGAATCAGGGACAATGCCTTTCTGAGAACACCAAAAGGTAAACCTCTTCCATTTAGAATCATAAGTCTTTCTAGTAGATGGTTTCCTGGAAACCTTCAGGATTTCCATGACTGCCTGAGAAAGATGCAGGTCTGCATATTCTAGCTCCTCAAGAGAAAGGCCTTGAGACTGAGAGACTGTAGATCGGGATACCAGATCCTCCATTGGGAAGAGGACAGAAGATTGTGTCTCTTGGGAAGGGACAGAGGATGAGACACTGAGACAGGAGCAGAGGGTAACAAGGCTGTCTGGCCCAGTCCGGAGCCACTAGGATCACTGTGCAAGGCTGAGTTCTGACCTAGATCAGGACTCTGAACAGCAGAGGGAATGAAGGAAAGGCATAGAGGAACCTGCCCTTCCAATGCAAAACCAGGGCATCCTGGGGTACAGTTCCTAGGAGTGGAGGTCTGCAACACAACAGAGGGAGTTGGTGATTGTCCGGGGCTGCAAAGAGATCTGTCTCTGGAGTTCCCCATCTGGAGAAGATGATCTGCAGTATGAGGGGATTCAGGGATCATTCATGATGTCCCTGGGATATTCTGCTCAGAGCATCTGCCAGTACATTGTCCTTCCCTGGAAGATGAACTGCTACTAGAGAAGTCTGAAGAGAATAGGACAGAGACCACAGTTTCATGGCTTCCGTGCACAAGGCCAAGGACCAAGTGCCTCCTTGTTTATTGATGTACCACATTGTGGTGGTGTTGACTGTTCTGACTTGGACCACTTTGCCCTGACTGAATCTGAGAAGTTCTGAAGGGCTAGGAAGACTGCCCTGAGTTCCAGGAGATTGATATGAAGGAGAGACTCCTGTGGATACCAGACCCCTTGAGCTGTCAGGGCTCCCCAACCTAGGAGGGAGGCATCTGTAGTTAGAACTACTGATGGGACTTGAGGGAGAAGAAAAAATTACTCACCTTAGTAATGTTGTTTCTTCTAATGGAGTCTTGCTATATTATAGACATTAGCAGTTTGATCCAGCTCTAGAACTGCCCCGGAGTGAAATGGTTAAAACCATTCCAAAATAGAATTTTGGCACAGAGCAGCTCTATCTGTGTCATTTCAAACTTGAACTGTCAGATCTTTATGAGCCAAACTCACTAAGGTCTGTGTGAAGCTGTAACCTACACTAGCCAAATGGCTACCTAAATAATAACAACCATTGATGGTCCCAACACCCAAGACTCAAGTCAGGGGACCAGAAATACTAACACCATTCTAATAATATGAAAATGGAACATAAGTATAATAAAACACACACCACGCGCATACACACACCCCAAAGTCCCAAAGGGGACAAAATGCTAACAGGACATAAGTAGTGCCCACACTAAGTTGCCCAGACCCACCAAGTAGAGGTTCTGAGAGGGCAGGTTGGGGAGGTCTAATATAGCAAGACTCCATTAGAAGAAACAACAGTACTAAGGTGAGTAATTTTTCTTCAAACAACATGAAGTCTTGCTATATTATAGACATTAGCAGAATACACAGCAGTACCTCCATGGAGGAGGGCAGAACCTACTTAGGAATAGGCTCTGAAGAACAGCTGTGCCAAACCGAGCATCTCTCTCTCGGCCTGGACATCCAGGAGTAATGCTTGGTAAAAGTGTGTACCGCTTTCCAAGTAGCAGCCTGGCAAATCTCTAATAGGGATATCTCTGGCAGCAGCTAGAGACGCAGCTGTACCCCTGGTAGAATGAGCCCTCAAACTGGGGCTCTGCCCACTTTCTGATAACAAAATGGATACAAGAGACAATCCACCTGGCTATTGATCTCTTAGTGACAGGTTTGCCTTTCCCAACTTCACCATAGGTAAGGAAAAGTTGGAGGGATTCGAACCTGTAGACCTTGGTACGCTCTATATAATAACTAAGAGCTCTCTTAACATCCAGGCTGTGCAATCTCCTCTCACCGAAGAGGAGTGATCAGTGAAAATACTGGAAGGGAGATAGATTGATTAAGATGGAAATCTGAAACCACCTTAGGCAAAACTTCCTATTAGTCCTAAGGACTACCTTATCCCTGGGGAAAGAAATAAAGTCAGTCTCCACTGACAAGGCTTTTGCAATTCACTTATGCGCCTGGCAGAAGTGATAGACACTAGAAAACAGTTTTCCAAGTTAGGTACTTAAGCTCTGCAGAAGACAGAGGTTCAAGGGGTTACATTAACTGGGCAATGCAAACATTAAGGTCCCAAGCAGGGACCGGTTCCCGAAAGGAGGATTAGTATGGAGTAATCCCTTAAAAACTTGGAAAACACAGGATGAGAGGAAAGAGGGATGACTTTCCTGTTGACACAAAAGCAGACACAGCTGCCAAATGAACTCTCAGGGTAGTTGGTCTGAGACCCAAGGAATTAAGATGTACCATGTAATCTAACAAATGGGCACTTCAGCAGATTCTGGGAAATATTTTCTCAGCACACCAAATGGAAAACCTTTTCCATTTAGAACTATAAGTAGCTCCTAGTGGAAGGCTTTCTGAAGCCTTTAGGATCTCAAGAACACCCTGAGAGAGGTGTAAATCAGCAAACTCTAACTCCTCAAGAGCCAGGCCTTGAGGTTGAGGGATTTGAGGTCCGGATACCAAACCCTTCCCTGGGCACAAGTCAACAGATTGTGATTCCTGGGGAGGCACAGGGGAAGATGGACTGTCAGAGACAGAAGGAGTGTACCAGGACTGCCTGGCCCATCCGGGCAATCAGAATCACCCTGCAAGGCTGAGATCTGATTTTGACTAGTACTTTGAATAGGAGAGGAAAGGGGGAAGCATAGAGGAACTTCTCCTCCCAATCCAGAAGAAGGACATCCAGGGAACTGAGCCCAGCACTGGAGGCCTGCAACAGAACAGAGGAAGTTTGTGATTGTCTGGGGCTGCAAAAGATCTATCTGAGGATGCCCCACCTGGCAAAACTATCCCAGCACTTGAGGATCCAGGGACCATTCGTGATGGCCCTGGGAAATCCTGCTGAGGGCATCCACTAGGACACTGTCCTTCCCTGGAAGATGAACTGCTATGAGGGAAGTGTTCAGGGAATAGGCCAGAGACCACAACTTCATTGCCTCGGTGCACAAGGTCGAAGACCGAGTGCCCCCCTGTTTGTTGATGTACCACATTGTTGTGGTGTTGTCTGTTCTGACTTGTATCACCTTGTCGTGGACAGATGCAGAAAAAGCTTGAAGAGCTAAAAAGACAGCTCTGAGTTCCAGCAAATTGATGTGGAGCAGAGATTCCTGGGGACCAAACTCCCTGAGTGGAAAGGTCACCATGTGGGCTCCCAACCCAGAAGGGAAGCATCTGTAGTGAGAGTCAAGTCGTGAGAAGGGGAAATGAAGGGACCCCTGTTTTAAATTGCTCTGATCCAGCCACCACTGGAGAGCTAGGATCAAGGTTCGAGTCACTGGGACCAATTTGGAAAGGGGTCTCTCTCTGAGACCAAAAGGTTCTCAAGTGAAACTGAATGTCTCTCATCTGAAATCTGGCTCCCTGCACAACAGCTGTGGATGTAGCCATGTGCCCCAGGAGCTGCAGAAGTGTCTTGCTGGTCGAGACCTGCAGAGTGAAGGAAGAGGCCAGAGCCACTAAATTCCTTACCCTTTCTGGGGAAGAAAGGCCCTGGCTAGCTTTGTGTCCAATTCTACCCCTATAAAGGTGAGTACCTGGACTGGTTCCAGAACCGACTTTGGTAGGTTTAGCAGAAAACCCAGGGAGGTGAGAAGCTGCTGGGTAACCTGCAGGTGAGATTTTACCTGTTCTGGGGACTGGCCTACAATGAGCCAGTCATCTAAATAGGGAAAAACAGCAATCCTCTGCCTCCTTAAGTGGGCCACTGCCACTGCTAGACACTTTGTGAATACCCTTGGAGCAGAGGTAAGGCCGAAGGGCATTGCTCTGAACTGGTAATGACCTGAGGGCAGTTCGAATCTGAGGTACTCTCAATGGGATCTTCTGATTAGGACATGGAAATAGGCATCCTTGAGGTCCAGGGAGGCTAGCCAGTCCTCTGGCCTTAGGGAAGGTAAAATCATTGCCAAAGTTACCATTTTGAACTTTGGTTTCAAAAGATGCTTGTTCAGATATCTGAGATCTAAAATGGGCCGCCATTCTCCTGTCTTTTTGGGGTAAGGAAGTATCTGAATACAGACCCCTGCCCTGATGCAGGGAGGAACCCTTTCACTGCTCTGAGAGCTAACAGGGATGAGACCTCTGTTTCCAGAGCGAGGGTCTCTGAAGCACTTGCAGGTAGAAAAGTCTGCTTCTCAACTTGGGAAACTTTTTGAAGCTGAGAACCAGACCCTGGCTTACTACTTCAGAACCCACTTGTCTGAGGTTAAGAAGTCCAATTCTGACTGAAGTAAGCCAGCCTGCCCCCACTGGTACAGGAGATCGGCCCTGGGCACCCCATCAGGGTGCCTGTTTCACAGAAGCTTTAGGCTGGGGGGTGGGAGCAGGTCTGCCCACCCCTCGTCTGCCCCTGCCTCTGAAGAAGCCCCACTGAGCATAGGCAGAGGAGGCCTGAGTCTGGTAGAAAGGCCTGTGAAAAGGCCTCACCTCACCCCTGGGGCATGCCTTTGAGGAGTGGCTTGCCGCCTCCTTAGCCTGGGCACTCTTGTAAGTAGTCCCATATTCATCCATCTTCTTCATGTAATTCTCTGTCTGCTCTCCAAACAGAGAATTTCCCACCACAGGAAAATCCATAGCCTTAGTCTGGGTATCCTGTGACAAACTAGTACACCTGAGCCAGGCCAACCTACTAAAAGCTACAGATGTGGTCATGACCCTAGAGGAAACATCATTAACATCCACAGCAGCATGAAACTGAACCTTAGAGGCTTCAACGCCATCAGCAGCCACCTGTTCTAGTTCACCCAGCTGGCCATGGGCCTGCTTGGCCAATTGCATAACAGTATCCCATCTAGATTTCTGATACCTAGCTACATAAGCCATATAATTTGCTTGCCTGAGTCCCAGAGAGGCTGCCATATACTGTTTTTTTGCCATGGCATCAATCTTCCTGGAATCCTTGTCAGGAGGATGTGAAGCCAAGGGAATATTGGCTTTATCACAGGCAGCAGCCTGAACTACCCCAACATGACTGCATTGCTGAGAAAGGAATTCTGTATCAGGGCCTGACAATGTATACCTTCTGTCCATCTTTTTATCTACAGGAGGCACAGAACTAGGAGCTTTTAAAATTTTAATTGTTTGTTTCCTAAAAGACTTATGTAAAGGAATAGACAATCTCCTAGACTCTGGAATATCCATCATTTCTACAAAATCAGGCTCCTTTTGCTCATCCACAGCCTCTTCTAAAGGAAGCTGGAGGGTTTCAGCAACTTTTTTATAAAACATAAAATGAGATGGGGACTCAGACAGCATAGGGGGAGATTCTAAAGGTCTGTCTGGGGAGATGTCCGGTTCAATGGGCACACCCAGACTTTCCCAGCCACATTCATACTGTTCATAATCCTCCTCCCCCTCCTCTGGTTCATAAAATTCCTCAATATCATAATCCTGAACCACTGGGACCGGACGAACCGACCTTTTACCAGATAGTGGTGGTTGGACGGACCCTGAGACAGTGACTGGACAATTTGTATGGCTTTGCTATCTCTGCAGCAGTTGGAGAAGGAATTTTGGACTCCAGACCTGCTGATTTTCTTGTTTTCTTTACTGGAATTGGTTCCTCAGAACCAGCTTTTCTTTTGCCCGAGGAAGTCTGGCCCTGGTCAGAGGGCACTCCCTCTGGTTCGGTTGGCACCGAACCGGGCTGGCCATCCGGGTCAGCGGACTTTTTGGCCTCTCGTTCCCTGAGCCTGCCCAATCTTTTTTCCAGGGTGGCTGCAGGGAAATTCTTACATATCTGGCAGTCTGACTGGAGGTGGTCAAACCCCAGACAATAAACACATGTGGTGTGTGGGTCAGCCTTGGCAAAGACTTCCCCACAAACATCACAGTGTTGAAACCCAGTGGGCCCGGTTTTTCTTTTGGGTTTCTCAGACATAATGCCAGCCTAACCAAAAAACTTGCCCTTTTAACGGCAGTGCCAGGCAAGACACCCTTATCGGTTCCTAACCGTATCACGGGTATTGGAAAAACGAATAAATCCGCTTTTTTTAGAACCGATAAGAACCGGGAACCGCACTTAAAATAGTAACTTTTAGTTTTAAATGAGTTTTAAACCCACTGATCGGTTCAAACCGAACCGATAACTTACAAGTTCCACACAGACAAAACCTTCATTTACTTACGGTTACCACAGATAGAGCTTGAACCGAACGGTTTTGCGGTTAAAATAAAACTATTCTCGGTTAAACCCAACCGAGAAAACAGTTTTTAAACCGAGAAATGAACCGAGCAGAAGGAGAAATCTCCGGAGCGACTGTTCACTGAGGCGGAGTAAAGAATCTGACAGTTCAAGTTTGAAATGACACAGATAGAGCTGCTCTCATGCCAAAATTCTATTTTGGAATGGTTTTAACCATTTCACCCCGGGGCAGTTCTAGAGCTGAATCAAACTGCTAATGTCTATAATATACCAAGACTTCATGTTGTTTGAAATGGAACAACTTGTCTGAGGTTGTCCTGGTCCAGCCACCACTGGAGAGCTTGGACCAGAAGTCTGAGTCGCTGGAATTAGTTTGGTAAGTGAATCCTTCTTTTGAACCCAGAAGGACCTTAGGTGAAACTGAATGTTTCTCATCTGGAACTTTGCTCCCTGCACCACTGAGGTGGAAGCTGCCATATGGCCCAGAAGCTGGAGGAAATGTCTTGCTGGGCGGGAGACCTGAGGTCAAAAGGATGACGCGAGATCCACCAGGGCCTTCACCCTTGCCAGGGGAAGGAAAGCTTTTGCTTGTACAGTGTCCAGCTCTATGCCTATATAGGTGAGATGTTGAACTGGTTCGAGGATAGACTTTGGAAGACTGAGAAGAAACCCCAGGGAACTGAGTAGATCCTCGGTAGTCTGTAGAGCTGACTTGACCAGTAGAGACGACTGCCCCACGATGAGCCAGTCATCCAGATATGGGAAGATGGTGATACCCTGTCTTCTGAGGTAAGTCACCACTACTGCAAGGCACTTTGTGAACACTCTTGGAGCTGATGTTAGGCCAAATGGCATGGCTCTGAATTGTTAATGGCCTGAAGGCAACTCGAACCTTAAGTATTTTCTGTGGAAGCACCTGATAGGAATATGGAAGTAGGCATCCTTTAGGTCCAGAGATGCTAGCCAATCTCCTGGCCTTAGAGAGGGGAGGATTATTCCCAGAGTTACCATTTTGAATTTTGGCTTTAAAATGTGTTCATTCAAATAACTTAATTCTAGGATGGGTCGCCACTCCCCTGTTTTCTTTGGGGTAAGGAAGTACCTGGAGTACAGTCCCTTTCCCCTGTGTTGAGTAGGAACCTCCTCTACAGCTCTGAGAGCTAGAAGAGAGGAAACCTCTGCCTCTAGGGCAATGGTTTCTAAGGCTGGTGCAGGTGGAAAAGACTTGGCCTAATTTTTGGAAACTTTTTGAAGCTGAGGGCCAGTCCCTGGCTTACTACTTCCAGGACCACTTGTCTGAAGTCACAGACTTCCAGGCCTGGAAGTAGTAAGCCAGCCTGCCTCCTACTGGAAATGGGGAGTTGACCCGGGCTGACACATCAGGGTGTCTGCTTGGTAGGAGCCTTAGACTGAGAGGAGGAGAGAGCAGCCCTGCTCATCCCCCTCCTGCCCCTCCCTCTGAAGAACCCCCTCTGTGGGAAGGGAGAGGAGGCCTGGGCTTGTTAAAAAGGCCTGTGAAAGGGCCTGCCCCACCCCTAGACTGCTGCCTTTGAGGAGTGGCTTGCCTTTCCTTGGCCTGTGAACTCCTGTACGTGGTCCTGTATTCATTCATTTTCTTCATGTAAGCCTCTGTTTGCTCCCCAAACAGAGAGTTACCCACTACAGGAAAATCCATAGCCTTAGTTTGGGTATCATCTGAAAGGCTAGTACATCTGAGCCAAGCATGTCTCCTGAGAGACACTGAAGTAGCCATGACTCTAGATGCCACATCATTGGCGTCCACAGCAGCATGAAATTACATTTTTGATGCCTCAATTCCATCAGCAGCCACCTCCTCCAGCTCCTTGGCTAGCTGGGGAGAGGCCTGTTTAGCCAGTTCCAGAACCGTATCCCATCTGGATTTCTGGTATCTGGCTGTGTTGGCCATATAAGTGGCCTGTCTGTGTAGGCCATATAAGTGGCCTGTCTGAGTCCCAAAGAGGATGCCAAATATTGTTTTTTGACCATGGCATCCAGTTTCCTGGAGTCCTTATCCGGGGGTGTGAAGCCAAAGGAATGTTAGCCCTGTCACAGGCTTCAGCCTGCACTACCCCAACATGACTGCTATGACTATAAAGGAACTCCACAGCTGAGCCTGATAACATATACCTCCTGTCCATTCTCTTGTCCACAGGAGGTATTGAATTAGAAGTTTGTAAAATTTTGTGTCTGTTTCCCCAAGGATTTATGAAGAGGGATAGACAGCCTTTTGGACTCCGGGATGTCCATCATTTCCACAAAATCAGGCTCTTCTCACCCCACCCAAGATAGATTTTTGGGGTAGTGTTAAGTCCCTAATAGGTACCCCGCATGCAGTTTCTAAAATCTACCGGGTGCTACTTCAATGGGCCTTTTCTGATAGTTTTACCCCTCCCTCTTATTGGACTAGTGCCTTTCCTAATGTTACTCTGGACTGGTTGCAGATTTGGAACAATTGTCACAATTTTTTGAAGCAGGACCTCTCAAACTAACACAGTTCAAGATATTACACAATATTTATTATTCCCCCCAAAAGCTATCCAACTTAAAGGTGTTGCCTGAACCCTGCTGCTATAGGTGCGGTTCAAGAGAAAGTGACCTTTTGCATATTTTCTGGTATTGCCCAAAAGTCACTCCATTATGGTCTGATATTAAAGATAAGGCTAGTCCTTTGTTGGGCTTAGAGGAGATGTTTAAACCAGAGGTTTGTCTCCTAGGAATCATGTCAGATTTTCCAGTTACTCTGAGAAAGTTTCATATATCACTGATTTCTATTACAGTCAAGCGGTTAGTGCTTAGACATTGGAAGGATTCCATCAGGATTTCCTACTCAGAATGGTTATCAGAGTTGTTAGCCTCACGCAGGATAGAAAGAAGGATAGCTATATTGCATGACCAGCTGCCTCGCTATGAGAAAATCTGGTCCCCGCTAGCTATTGCCTATTTATGATCATTGAGAGCCATACTTCCCTGGCTGACTATGTATTATACAGCACCTTGTGTCCCGGGGTTTTTTTGTTTTTTTTCTTTTTCCTTTCGGGAGGGGGAGGCCCTGGGGGGTCACAGAGGCACTTGTCCAGGGTGTGTTCTGTCTTTCATATTCTCGTTGGACAAATATGCAAATGTACACCATGTATTGTCTCTAAGTTCTGTTCATTGCCTCTGTGTAAGCTTAAAGTCTAATAAAAAGTGAATGGCAAAAAAAAAAAAAAATCAGGCTCTTCATCCTCCTCCTCTGCAGCTTCAACCAAGGGAAGCTGCAGGGTTTCTGCCACCTTTTTGGAGAACAAAAAATGTGAAGGGGACTCAGAGAGCCTGGGAGGAGAGACACCCGAGGGCCTGTCTGGGGAGATGTCTGGTTCAATGGGCACATCCAGACCCCCCCGGTCATCATCATCATCATCATCATTGGGATAGTCTTCATCTCTCTCCCACTCCTCATAATAAGCATCTGGATCATAATCTGGAGGAGACAGATCCGACCGAACCGACCGCCTAACCGGCAGTACTGTTTTGGACGGAACTGGTCTAAGCGACTGAACAATATTAATCACTTTGGCTATCTCATCCGCGGTTGGAGAATGCGGTACAGGATCCGAACTGGCAGACTTACGCTTCTTTTTTGATGGAACCAGCCCCCTCGGGGTTGGCTCTCCTTTTGCCCGAGGAGGTATCGCCTAGGTCAGTAGGCACCTCCTCAGATTCAGCCGCAACTGAACCGGGCTGGCCATCCGGATCTACGGACTTCTCGGCCTCCCTTTCCTTCAGCCTATTCAGTCTTTTGTCTAGAGTGGATTTAGGAAAGATTTTACAGATTTGGCAGTCTGACTTGAGGTGGTCAAACCCCAGACAATAAACACAGATGAGGTGGGGGTCAGCCTTAGCAAAGACCTCTCCACACTTAGTACAGTGTTGAAACCCAGTAGGACTGGTTTTCTTCTTGGGTTTCTCAGACATGGCCAATCTAACAAATTACCCTATTGCAGCTTTCAAGCCAGGTAATACAACAACCAATCGGTTACAAACCGTGTCACGGGCCTTTTAAAAGAACCAGCAAAAGGTCCGGTACTTTTGAAACCAATCGGTACCGGAACACCACTCTAATCCCAGAAATAAAATTAATACAGAATGTAACAAGGTCGGTTCCAAATTGGACTGACCAGAAAGAAACTGAAGAAAGAACAATTTCAAACTTTTTCAGAAAATTAAAAACACAGTCACTATCTATCTACACACTACCTGTACCGTAGACAGAGGCTGGAAATCCGAAAATAACAAGAAAGATACGGTTTAAACAGAATGCTTTTACTTTTACCGAACCGAGCAGAGGAAATCTCTGGAGCGACTTCATTGTTAGGCGGAGTAAAGAATCTGACGGTTACACTGGGAAGTACCACAGACAGAGGTTTGAAAACTGAGCTCGAGCTCAATGTTCTATGCTTCTGCATGGAGTTAACTCTTTCTTCTCCGGGACAGTTCAAGTGCTGGGCTAACTGCATTATGTCAGAATACAGCAAGACTTCATGTTGTTTGAAAAACTTGCATCTCCAACACATTGATGTGGAGATGAATCACTGATGGGTTCTACACACCTTGTGTTTGGAGACCCTGACAGTGAGTACCCTTTCCCATTAGGGAGGCATCCATGGTGACAGTCATCTAAGGCTCCATCTGGGAGAAGAGAAAGCCCTGGAGGAGGTTGTCCTCTTCTGTTCACCATGCAAGGAACTGAACTATGGGCATGGTCATCAGAATGGGGTGAGTCTGAGGATGCAGTGCTTGTGACCACTGTGAACTGAGCATCTACTGAGTGGTGTAACCATGCCAGGGGCACTGTGAACACTGAGGAAGCTATCAACCCAGCATGAGTTAATGGAGTGTGTTTGAACAGATTTATGCTCCATCATGTAGTGTGCCATCTGTAGGAATGCCTACCTCCTGCTCCCTTGAGGAAAGGCCTGGGCCTTTGTAGTATCTAGAAGAGCTCCTAAGAACAGGATTTGTTGAGAATGCAGAAGCTAAGATTTCTTTAGGTTCAACAGAACTCCCATAGAGGTAAGGAAATGAGAGGCTGTGGCCACTGTTAGTTCTGTCTCTTGCCTGGATGACCTGGCAATCAGCCCGTCGTCCTGATAAAGGCAAACTTGGAGTCCCATTTTTCTCTGGTGTGCTGTATGGCAAAGAACTTTATAAAGATTCAAGGAATGGAAGACAGCCCAAAGGGCAGGACTGTAAACTGATAATGCTGACCTAGCATAACAAATTAGAAGTATCTGTGGTGGCTGGGGATCACTGCAATATGCTGATAAGCATCCTGCATACTGTATCTAGGGAGATTAACCAGTCCTGAGACTTCAGGAAGGGAAGCAGAGATGCCAGAGAAACCATCCTTAATTTCTCTTGATCCATAAATTTGTTTAGATTTCAAAGCTTGAGAATGATGCAGATGCCCCCAATTTCTTTGGTATGAGGAAGTAGTGGGAGTGGAAGCCTGTGTTGTGCTCTGACTCTGGCACTACCTCCACTACCCTATTGCCGAGAAGGTCTGCAATCTCCTGTGTCAGAAGCTCTGACATGTGAGCTAAGAGAGGTTGTCTTCTGGGTAGATAGTCTGGAGGGATTTCTGTAAAGGTCAGGGAGTATCCCTCTCAAATGATCCTGAGGACCCATTTCTCCATCGTGATGGACTCCCACTGATGTCAAAACTGGGACAGGCACCCTCTTGATGGACAGGAGAGGCCTGCCTCAGGCAGCTGGGGCAGGACCAGGGCTGGAGCTTCAGAGGGTGGCGCTGGGTGCTTTCAGGCCTGTGCCTTTGGCTGCACCTTCTTTTTTGGTTGCGAAGGCTGAGATTTGTTTTGACCTCCCCTACCTTTTCCTCAAACGGACTGCCTGTTCTGAAAGAGACTTCATGCTTTCCATCTCTAAGGATTAGCAGGGACTGACCTAGAAATCTTTATAGCCATTCTCATTTTCTTAGAGGCTTCAAGAGGATTCTCCACCTGCTGCCCAAACAGATAAGTGTCATTGAATGGAACATTCATAACCTGCTGTTGGGCATCTTATGAAAATCCAGAAGTATGAAGCCAGGAATACCTTCTGATACAAATGCACATAGCAGCGGAGCGAGAAGCATTGTCAAAGGCATCCATAGCTATTTTAAGCTGATGACTGTTAGATTGAATGCCATGTGTAACAGTTTGCAGGATCTTTTGTTTAGTCTCAGAATCAGGCAAGGTCTCTGGAGACACTTAAGTGAGGTCCAAAAAGGGCATATTCCTACTTGGAGAAATGCCCTTGGTAGCTGGCAAATCTCATGCCCAGGGTAGCAGCAGCAAAAGTCTGTATACCATAGTGTCTATCTTGCATGACTCATTGTTGATGGAATGTGCAGTGACCTTCCGGAGGCAGAATGGCTTTGTCATTCTCAATGAGAATAACAACTGCATCAGCTGAAGGCTGAGAGACATACACTGGTCTGTCCTTAGGTGCAGTGTACTTTCTATGTATTTGGTTGCAGACAGACAGAATAGGAGCAGACCTATATTCCAAACTGCATCTGATGAACATTTCAAATGCTGAAGGAATAGGGGGAACTAAATTGACCGGTATGGTAAAGATGTTTAACCACTGCAGACAGATACATTTACCTGGCTTAATAGCTGATCGCTCAAAATCAAGTGCATAATGCATATTTTTTAAAGGATACCTAAACCATCTTTTTAACACATTTTATTTTTTTTTAAAATGACTTCATAGTCTTGTAAAGGAGAGATGTTGTTTACATTTATACTGAACCTGCATTTATTAAAGCACGATACATGCAGTTTTATGCCATCTGAAAATGGTAAACACAGCCTTTCCTGATTCAAAAATCCTGCTCTAAGAATCCTAAAATGGCTGCCTTGATTATGTAATTGAAGAAAGAGATACCCAGCTGTGCAGATGTATTCAAGCTGTGCTAACTGTATTCAAATGCAAATAACTTTAAAATGAAAAATTATAGCATGGTACTGTGAGCACAAAGGTTCAGCACAAAAATATCTACAAAATGATTGGTGCTTCATGTATAGATACCATTTATTTAAAAAAATAGTAAAACAAAAGCAGCAGAAAATTCTATTATTTTTCACTTGTTCAACAAACAAATGTAAATAATATTAAAACAAAAATGATAGCATGGTACTGTGAGCACAAAAGTTGTTCGGCACAAAAATATCTACAAAATGAGTAGTGTCTCATTTATATGTGCCTTTTAGTCGTTTTATAATCAGCAAAAACCAGCAGAATGTTCAATTATTTTTCAATATTTGCAACAAACAAATGCAAATAGCTTTAAACTGAAAAATGATAGCATGGTACTTTGAGCACAAAAGTTGTTCACCACAAAAATATCAATCAAATGAGTGTTGTTTCATTTATGGATACCTTTCAGATTTTTTTTAATCAGCAAACAATGACAGGAAATTAATTGTTTTCACTTTTATCGAAGGTATGGCATAAATAGAATAAGCTACTTCCTTACTGGAAATATTGTTACATTTTTTTTGTTCTCGTGCCCTCCAGTTAACCAAACTGAAATTTGCTTTTCAAATAGCTCCCACTTCTTGCCTTCCAAATGGGGAAGGGGGTGCAAGACTATTGTAAGCTTAATGTTTCCATTTCTATTTCCCTCGTCAGCCTCGCTGTGACAAGCATAACCACTGATTCTCTTATTCCCACTTTACATCATCAGGCAAAGTGATCTAGGGCACACTGCATTTCTCATGCAGTTACCCATCGACACTTCTTTGTCTTCCTTGCATTTACTCAGTGCACATGAAAACTGCCTTTGCTGTACTACCCAGAGCTACTTCTCACTCTGATGTCATTTCCCATTGTTTGGTTTAATTTTGTGTCATTTAGCTGTGTGCCATTCCGGTTGGAATGTTACATCTTTTTCCAGTCAAAGAAGCCAGGGGCCCAATCCTCCTCACAGCAGCCACCTTCTTAGTCTCCCACATCCTTAGCATGTGCTGCAATGGCAGTAGAGGTGCCTTTGGCACCTCAGTGAAGACATCCACACATCTCAGGTGGTTGATGGCACTCAGTTGTACCTCATGCCTTAGAACTCACCACACAATACACCTGGTGCCTGAGGTAATTTAGCATTACCACACACCCTGTTCTGTGTTATTGCTTACTTACAATTTATAATATGATGCTATGGGAATTTTGTATTGTACTTCCCAGGTGGTTGAAGACACTCAGCTGTGCCTTGTGTATCACAACCCACCTGGGGCATGCAGCAATTTAATTTAACCTTGCTGCACACTCTGACGTGTGGTACTGATCTTTTAAAATTTTAATGTAATCTTATTCAAATTATGTACTGCACTTCCTAGGTGGTTGAAGGCACCCAGCTGTGCCTCATGCCTTATAACCCACAAGGGGCATGCAGCAATTTAGGCTTGCCACACAGCCTGTTATGTGTTATTGCTTACTTACAATTTACAATATGATCCTATGAGTGTCATACACCACACTTCCCAGGAAGTTGAAGGCACTCAACTGCACCTCATACCTCATAACACACCTAGGCCATACAGCAATTTAGCATTGCCACACACCCTGCTGTGTGTTACTGCTTACTTATAATTTACAATGTGACCTTATGGGAATCATATACCACACTTCTCGGGTGATCGAAGGCATTTGACTGCACCTCATGCCTTACAACCCACCTAGGGGGTGCAGCAATTTAGCACTGCCACACACCCTGCCATGTGTTATTATTTATATGTCGTACCTCCAAAAGTGAAAACAATTTGAATTTCCAGCAATATTTTGCTGATTATAAAAAAATCTAAAAGGTATCTATAAATGAAACATCACTCATTTGGTTGATATTTTTGTGCTGAACAATTTTTGTGTTCAAAGTACCATGCTATCATTTTTCAGTTTAAAGTTATTTGCATTTGTTTGTTGCAAAAAGTGAAAAATAATTGAACATTCTGCTGTTTTTGGCCAATTATAACAACACTAAAAAACACACTTATAATTGAAGCACTATTCATTTTGTAGATATCTGTGTGCTGAACAACATAAAAGTTGATGGCAGATAAGGACCACAAGGCCCATCCAGTCTGCCCATTGTTTCTACCTTATGACTGTGCCGCAAGTCTGTTCTCTGTCAATGGCCTATCTATTCATACTCATCTGTATTGCTCACTTGTGCCTATCCCATGCCTGTTTGAAGCCCTGCACTGTATTCATAGCCACAGCTTCCTGAGGTAGGCTGTTCCATGCAGCCACCTCCCTGTGAAAAAGAACTTCCTCACATTACCCCTTAATCGGCCTCCCTCTAATCTCATGCTGTGTCCTCTTGTCCTGCTATTTTTCTTTTATTGAAACATGTTACTCTTTCACCTTGTTAATGCCCTTAAGATGTTTGAGTGTTTCGATTATATCACCTCACTCCCTCCTTTGCTCTAGTATATACATATTAAGCTCCTTTAATCTGTCCTCATGTTTTCCAATGCAGTCCCTGCACCATTTTGGTTGCCCTTCTCTGGACTGCCTCCATTTTGTTAATGTCCTTGTGCAGGTGTGGCCTCCAGTACTGCACGCAGTACTCCAGATGGGGCCGAATCAGTGTCTTATAAAGAGGGATTATTACCTCCCTCTTACGACTTGCGATACCCCTACTCATACACCCCAACATCCCTCTAGCCTTATCTACTGCTTTAGTAATCTGCTTGGATGATTTCAGGTCATCTGTGACGATGACGCCCAAGTCTCTTTCTTCCCTTGTGATTGCCAGCAACTACCCTCCCAACCTATACATGGCTTCAGGGTTTCTCTTCCCTATGTGCATGATCTTGCACTTCTTTGCAATAAACCCCATTTGCCACTCTTCTGACCATTTTGCCAGTTTATCCAGATCTCTTCTCATTCTGCCCACTCCATCTGGATCATCTACTTTGTTGCAGATCTTGGTGTCATCTGCAAACAGACAAACCTTACCCTCCAGTCCATCTGCAATGTCACTGATGAAGATATTGAAGAGGACTGGCCCCAGTACTGATCCCTGAGATACCCCACTTGTGACTTGCATCTCTTCTGACTGTATACTGTTTACCACCACTCTCTGTTTTCTGCCCACCAACCAGTTTGCCACCCAGTTGACCAACTTCTGACTCACCCTGAGCCTACTCAGCTTATTAATCAATCTTCTATGTAGATCAGTATCGAAAGCTTTGCTGAAGTCAAAGGAGGCGACATCAACTGCTCCCCCTTGGTCCACCACTCTGGTTACCCAGTCAAAGAAATCTATGAGATTAGTTTGACAGGACCTTCCTGTTGTAAACCCATGCTGTCTTGGATCCTGTGCTCCTATGGATTCCAGGTATTGCACTATCCTTGATGAAGACTTGTTAAAGTCGAAGTGCTGGGTGCTTAGTCGATGTTTGGGCTACCGCTGTCTGTGATTTCTATTTACACAGTAAAATTTATTTTATATGCAAGCTGATGTGCTGCTTCGTTTGTGTTTTGATTGCACTATCCTATCCTTAAGGAGTGCCTTCATAATCTTGCCCACTACTGAGGTAAGACTGACTGGTCTGTAGTTCCCTGCGCTCCTCCCTGCCACCACTCATGTAAGCGGGATCACATAAGCACTTCTCCAGTCTCCTGGACCTCTCCTGTGTTCAGAGGCTCACTAAACAGTTCTGATAATGGCTCTGCTAGTTCCACCCTTAGCTCCTTTAGTACCCTGGGATATATGCCATCAGGTCCCATTGTCTTGTTCACCCTGAGCTTAGTGAGCTCTTGTAGGACCCTTTCTTTTGTGAAGGGACTAGTGCACACCTCCTTCCCCTCTGTGTCCATGGTGCTGAGCTGTTGGCCCTGCCCTACCTTCTCCTCAGTAAATACTGAGCAGAAGTATCTATTTAGGATAGATGCTTTTCCTTGATCCTCCTCCTCACACTCCCCCATATCCCCTTTGATCTTAGCAATACCACTTCTGGACTTTCTCCTTTCACTAATGTATCTATAAAAAGTCTTGTCACCTTCTTTTACTGTTTGTGCTAGTGTTTCCTCGGTTTGGGCCTTTGCCTGCCTTACTGCCTTCCTTGCTTCCCTTAGGGACATTTGGTATGCCTCCCTATCTTTGTCCCGCTGCGTTCCCTTATATTTCCTGAAGGCCAGCCTTTTGGCTCTGACCTTTTCTGCTACTGTTTTTGAGAACCAAAGTGTTTTTCTTCTTTTCCTCTTGCTTTTCTCTCTAACACAATGGGATGTTGCTTCAAGTATTGCATCCTTAATGCTTGTCCACTTAGACTGTACCCCCTCACCTGTATTTCTTCATGCCAGGGCTAGCTTAACTTTGTTGACCACCTTATCAAAGTCAGCTCCTCTGAAGTCCCATATTTTTGCCTTGGAATGGGATGATTTAGTTCTAGTGGCCAAATTGAACCATACCATGTGATGGTCACTGGCCCCCAGATGACCTTCTACCTGGAAATCTGTGATCCTTTCCCCGTTAGTTAGTACTAGATCTAGGATAGCCCTCTCTCTTGTGGGTTGTTCTACCAGTTGTTTGAGGCCTTCCCCCTGCAGGGAATCCACTATGTGTCTAGTTCTGACAGATATTCCTGCTGGTATTGACCAATCTGTATCTGGCATATTGAAGTCTCCCATTATCAGAACCTCCCTTTTAGCTGTCATGTTTTGTATATCTTCTAACAGTAATGTGTCTATGTCCTCCCCTTGGTCTGGAGGCTTGTAGACAACCCCAGTTCGTATGGCTGTCCCATTTCCTGTTTCCAGGGTGACCCAAAGTTCTTCTGGCTCCTTATGTGTATTTTGAATTTGTGTAGCTTTGATATTTTCATTGACATAAAGGGCCACTCCACTCCACCCCCCCTGCTTTTGCACCTCGGTCTCTTCTGAACAGTACATAGCCGGGTACTGAAGTCTCCCAAATATGGTTACTGATGAACCATGTCTCGCTAATGGCTACTATGTCCAGTTTGGCCTCTGTCATTGTTGCCTGCAGGTCTGGGATCTTGTTTCCAAGACTGTGAGCATTTGTGTATATGATTTTCCAGGTTCCATGTCAACTGCATGCAAAACTTTTAAGCGCGGTCATCTACCGTGTTTACTTTACAGCGCAATCATTTTCCTCGTCTGCAATTTTCAGCGCTAGAGTGTTGAGCACAATTCATGTCCATAATTGTAGCACAACAGTCCATTACAACCCCATTACAGAAGACACTTCCAGGCAAACACTCCTAAAGGAACAGGGTGAGTAAACCAAGACCACAGGCTTGCTCCATATACATCTCTACTTGCTTTTTTCTTCCCCTTCTCCCCCTCTTTTTTGTGCCCCCAGTCACTCAGTATGTGCAGCAGAGGACAGCCCATAAACTTCATACAAGCCCACAGAGGATTATAACAGCAACACTTCAGAAGGAGATATACCAAGATAAACAGATGCCTTGGGGCACAGATCAGCACCTGACTGTTTATCCTCCTTCTTCTTCAAGCCTAAAAGCCTAAAATCTCATGCCAGAGACTGTGCAATAAATTATCTGAACATCCATCGAGGCTTCTGTCTCTGCTCCACCTAGCTCCACCTCTCCATGACAAGCTGTGGCACATCTATCCAACAGCACCCAACAATACCAAAAAATGCTCACATACTATCCCTCCACCAAAATGGTTCTCCAGCAGCACCAGCACACAGATGAATATCCACACAGCAGACCCCCCAGGAGCCACGCAGACCAGATCTTTCCTCCGTAGCGTTTATGCTTCTTATTATGCCCTGCATATAGAGAGGTGAAGCAGACACTGAGCAGGATTTAGACAGCTCTGTGCTTCTCTGCTTCCTTTCCATGGCTCTGGACTGGCAGGCAGAAGAAATGAGTAAAGAAGGAACCTACGATATGAAGGTATACTTAGCAAATCAACAAGAAGGTTTTTGATTGGGTTGTAGACAGCTGGGTCTAACATTTGCGTTTAAAACAAGTACTTATTCAATTTTGTACAACTAAAAATGGGTCCCTCCTTATGTTTTTATACGGAATGCGCTGAATTTGCGGTACGGTGAAATGTGCTATTAGCTGGAATGATTTATGCTGAGATGTTTTCGCTAAATTGTTTGCACTCAATTTTTTGCGCTGAATTGACATGATACCGATTTTCCATCAGCCAGATTTCTGTGTGTTAGTTGTTGGGTGAGGTCCGGCACTTCCCCTGTGCATTGTATAGGGAGCCAGACCTTTTTCCTTACCTGGTGATGGAAATGAACTACAAACATGCTGAACTCCTGTTTGATCACTAGCTGAGGTGGGAGGGGTGTTCTTCTCATTCAATGTATCAGGTGCTGAACCCCTCTCCCCATTTGCTAGTTTAAATATTCTGCACAGATGTCAAACTTCTGCCCCAATGCACTGACTCCCTCCTTAGTCAAATGCAATCCATTGAATTTAAAGAACTTTAGCTCCCAAAACTGTTGTCAGTTCCCTACATATTAGTGTCCTTTTTCCTGGCACCAGCCTTTGAGCCACACATTTAACTCCCCCATCTCCCCCTCTCTGACCTTTTGTCCATCTGCCCCCCTCTCCCAGACTGGCAGGATCTCAGAGAAGGAGATGCCTGATGATATGGATGAAAGTTTGTCTCCCAGCCTGGTCAGGTGCTTCTTGGTCTAAACAACTAACTGGCTGGTGAGATCGCTAGTCCCTATGTGTACCAGGACATCCATGTTTTCTCCTGCTTCCTGCATGATTTTAGCAATGCGGTCAGTGTCTCTCCACGCTGATGTACCTGGGAGACATCTGACCATTACCCCCAGCTGGAGGTAGGTATCAACTCCCCGAATCATGGAGTCTCCTACGATCAGAAGTGTTTTGGATTTCCTTTTTGCTTTTTTGTTTTGGTCCCTGTTTTGGGTGAGTTTTGTTGTGCTAGCTCCTGTGCTGCAGTGTCCTGCTCTGCAGTGTCATCTGCCCCCTTGTTTGATTTTGGAGATAGAGGCAGATACCTGTTTGTAGTTTTTATATGGTTAGTGGAGGTGCTACGTTGGAGAGCACTGAGTGATGGGGCACCCGAATTGCCCCGCCTAACCACTTTTGTGCTCAATGTACCATGCTATCAGTTTTCAGTTTAAAGCTATTTGCATTTGTTTGTTGTAAAAAGTGAAAAATAATTGAACTTTTTGCTGTTTTTAGCTAATTATTAAAAATCATTTTGTAGACATTTTGTGCTGCACAACTTTTGTGCTCATAGTACCATGCTATCATTTTCCATTTTAAAGTTTTTCGCATTTGAATATGGTTAGCACAGCTAGAATACATCTGCACAGCTGGGCATCTTTCTGTTCAATGACGTCATCAAGGCAGCCATTTTAGGATTTTTAGAGCAGGATTTTTGAATCAGGAGAGGTTCTGTTTACAATTTTTAAATGCCATGAAACTGCACTTATTCTGCTTTAACAAATGCAGTTTCAGTATAAATGTAAACAACAGCCTCTCCTTTACAAGACTATGGAGTCATTTTAAAAAAAATAAAATGTGTAAAAAAGATGATTCAGGTATCCTTTAACAAAGCCTGGTAAGTTAAATCCTCCCAAGGAACAGGAGGGAAGACTGGGCCCATAGAATCCAGGCTATAGGAAGAGACACTTTCATCACCCTCAGAAATAATGAGTTCGGGGTCAGACTCATCCCCTTTCATCCCCCCCCCAGAGGGAGGATCAGGCAGTGGAGTGGGTTGCAAGTTCCCCAATCCAGAACAAGTCCAAGGCAACACCAGCCCCAATTTACAAGCAGCCAGAGTTAGAGGTGGCGCCATGGCCAGAATTTAATCTGGCACCTGGAGGTCTCCTGGAACTGAAGGCAGTGCCGACAGCAGTGCCAATGATCCTGCTGGCATCAGAGTGACCAGCAAAGGCATCTTGACTGGTCTCATCACAGTGTCACTAAATGGGGGATGTGACTAGTGGTACAGGAGTCGGCAGCATGGTCACTGACAAGGGCCATGGGACTGTTGTTCCAACCAAATGCTCTACACTGCTTGAAGGCCCTGCCTGCTGCTTCAGTGCCACCAGCCCCAAAGAGCCAGGGACCAGTTCTGCAAGCAGAGGCAAGCAAGACAGATTCTGCACCTACTGCTCCTTAAAAACTGCCCAGTGGTGGACCTGCCCACCACAGTTCCCAGTATAGAGAGGGAGGGACTCCAGGCCTGATACCTCGACCTCCATTAATGGAAGCCTCTGGGGAGGCTGATGGTGCCAGTGAAAGCTTCTACTCCAGGACATCGAGAATCTAATGGCAAATGTTGCAGAGGGTGACCTCAAGTAATACTGCTTCTTCACCTTCTGATGGGCAGAGGAAGAACTTGAGGCCAAGTGGCACCACAGCCCCAACCAGGATCGGGAATAGGCCTGCTTCTTTATGTGTTTCCAGGAGGACTGTTCTCCCTCCTGGGCACAGGATCACCCATCATCAGAACCCACCCCCAAAGGGTGAAGTAGACCAGACATGGCCCCTCTGTCAGAGCAGCTTGTCCAAGGAGGTTCCCTACCATCACTGTCCATTGCCATTGACCATTGACTCAGCAGGGCTGTGAGAGACTGAGAGAAATATTTTTGTAAATTCAGTAAAGTGACACAAAAGTAGCAAATTCTAACTTTAAACACTAAAAACTGAGAAGAACTGAACACTGCTGTGATACAGACATAAAGGTCTGACTCCTGGTGGGCAAGTGATATTGTCACTGAAGCGCATTCAACGACAGGAAAAATGGAACTGAAGCAGTTAGGTAAGCTTGAGTCACAAGCTCCCCCTTGCAGCACCTCGCATGCACACAACTTAACTCAGCAAAGTTCTGCCTCCCACAGGGTCCTAGTGCCTCTGACTCAGAACCCATTAGTGTGAATCAATTGTGAAGACTGATTCCTGGAAGATCTAAGCTTTTTTGCTCCAAGATTAAGGCTTGCTCCTCTTCAGTACTGTAGATAACAAACTCTGCTCAGAGCCAATATGGCTGCAAAATAATGTTATTGATGGTGCTGAAAGGTGTGTAAAAGCACTGATTTTATTGAGTTCAGCTTGTAAATCAAAGATTTTAAAGAGGTTTATCTGGCAGGTTTAATTCCCTCTTTACACATACAGCTGCACTGTCTACTGCCTGCTTTTATCTTAAAGATCAGTGGCAGTGATAGAATCTGAATTAGTGTAATTCCATCTTGTTTAGGGTTTGCTTATTTAATAATGACTTGATTATATCACCCTCTATTGTCTATTGTGCTTATTTACTACACATCTCACTAAACAAGTAGTTGTCAGTGACATCTAGGTCTCAGGAAAAGTCTCCATTTTTTTGCAAGCTCAGCTGAGCTCTGTTTGCTACTGATGTAATTCAAGGACTGACGTCAATGACGGAAATGTCACAGCTGGCCAGAACAGCTTTTCTGTGGTCTCGAGACTGTCACTGACTTGTTATTCCAGCAAAAAAAGTATAAGACATGATGTTTTAATACATCTCAGTTTGCTGATTTCCCACAGCCCAAACATAGACAATTAAAAAAAAATCTGCACAGTTCAGCATTTTTCCAGTGGCATGGCTCCACACTGATGCAGACAGTTCTGTTTCTTGTGAAGCTCAGTTTAAAACCACTATAACAGCCCATGGTTCTTGTTGCAGAGCTGTATCTTAGAAAATTTGCAGTTAGGATTAAGTTACAAATATCAGACAGACCACCATTTATTAATGTGGTCTCAAATATATGAGAGAAAGTGCATTAAGACTGTCTCTCCTAGTTACCTCACTTTAGCAAGTGAACGTATTGCAAGCGCTGACAGTTTAAGCACTTGTATCACTGTTTAGCATAAGCAGACCACCTGTACTAGATGCTGCTTGTTTTCTTTTCAGAGTGAAGGTCAATATTATCTTAAGCAGACTTTAATTTTGCAATCCTTGACCCTCTGTATTTTTATCCTGTGGCAGGCACTTATTTAAACAAACTCTGGTCAGAGCTGATATGGCTGTGGAGAGTTTTAAGGAGTTACAAGAGCATTGAAAAGAATATGTGGTGCTCTCGCCACACTGGAGTCAGCCATAACTAGTACTGCAGCAATGACGGTACTGCACATGCATGATACTTGTGCATGTGCAGTTTGCCCAGAAGTTAGCCATGTGCAACATGGCAGCACTGACATAACTACTTATGCACAATACTCATGCATGCACAGTTTAAATCAGTGCTGCCATGTTGTCCACGGCAGTCATCACTTCTGAAGTTGTAGAAAGAAGAAGTAGTGCACCAGGAAGGGGATGTGCTTACGCAGCCCGCAGAGGGGAAGGGCTGCATAAACAGAATCATTGGAAATTATGCCAGAGCACTGTGGCAGTACATCAGACAGCGGTCTGGTCATGTGATTCCAAATTGCTCTTATACAAATCTGATGATGGTATAACATCTGTGGAGCTTGGCCCATGCAGCCATAAAAATCAGACTCAGGAGGAGGAGACTATTAACAAACTAGAGATCTGGTCTGGGACTTGCTTGTCATCACAGTCACTTTCTCATTCTTTTCTAAGCAGTAATTTCTGATAAATGTGCCTTAATCATATTGATCTCAGTGCTGCTAGCAGGTCCACATTATCTTATATGGCACCCATAGGCTTGAAACTTCATGCACCCCCCCCCATCCCCAAAGTGGTTATAAATAAATGATGAGAGGAAAAAAAGACCTTCGGATACTACAAGTATCTGTGTCTGAGAAGCCAATGGAAATGCCTCATGGATGATATTACAGATCAACATATAAAAATATTTATCAACCCTTAGATGTTCTGGAAATCTTTAAATCAGGTGATAAACAAGGCACAAAGACCTACTGTTCAGAGGTTGATGCAACATGGCATGGTGCTGACTCTCTACCTATAGAGATGACAACTCTTCTATATCAAAAGTTTACTGACTTCCACAGCTACAAAGCTCTGTTAAAAGCCCACTCTTGGACCAGCTCAGTGGCCCAGAGGCAGCACACTATGCTGTCATGCAGGTGAATCAGGCTTGGGGGCGCATGCAAGTTGCAGAGTCAGGAGGCAAGCCAGGCTGCTGCTGAGAGGCAGCTCACCTTGACTGTGTAGGGGTGGTGGTAGATTTTTACACTCATCAACCCTTACGGTCAAGCCAGGGGGCTTTCTCCTTCTGCAGGGGCACATTGTGCATACACAGGACCAATAATGGCACTGCCCATGCCAGGGGAGGAGGGAAGATTGTGGGCAAAAACTTGGGAGAAAATACCCAGCTACTGTCTCCATGACAGCTCTGCTTGATCACGGTATATCTCTGGATGGTGACGTATCAGGGATAAAATCAAGATAAAAAAATACAACAACAAAAAAAAAACATTACCTAATGGAACCCATACAAAATTTCACAAGTTCACAACCCTCACTGCCTACTCTTGTTCTGGTATTAAGGGAGTAAACCAGATTCTACTACAAACACAAGGGATTCCCGAAACAGCCTGCATTAAGATCTGACCTGTAGGATGGGACAAACTGTTTAAAGTATCAGAGCTATGGCAAATTCTTTTCCCCATGCTCTTCATCCCTGTTTCTACAGTGAGTTAACTCAGCAACTCTGTTTGACTGGAACTTGCCTGGAAGCAGACTTGCACCTCTGAGCCCTGTATGCATATGCACCTAACTGAGCAAATCATTTTCCGATAGTTGTTGGACTTACTATTGAAGAGTAAGGGGGAAAAAAGCAAAGCCAAAGCCAGTATTGCTAATGTTAGTAGGGGGATGATGTCAACGAATATTTCACTACCTCATCCACACACACACACACACACACACACATCAATCATCATCATTTTTCAATATATTTGACAGTTATTTTTTTTAACGTTTATTCGGGGCAGATTCATGTGGCAAGTAGGAGTTACTTAGTGGATCAAAACGTCAATTCGAATCGAGGAATTTTTTTCACTCACCTCAGTGAAAACCTGAATTAAACTTCTTCAGTGTACCTTCTGCTGATGTTCAGCGCTCCCAAAAAGCAGAGACACTGCAGTTGGCCATCGTAGTGCCAAGAGAAGAGACAACAGTTACTGCATGTTTTTTCTGAGTAGTCTCAACACTGTTGATGTGCCGCCAGCCACCCACAGCCCATCCAAATTGAATCTGCCGAGTCTCCATCCCATCCAAAAGAAAGAAAAGCCACACACCTGAAATATGCCCTTCTTATACCAAGCATCCCCCGCGCAGTATTCCCTGGCCACTAAAACCAATTTGGTGCAAGTGGATTTTGCACTCCAAATGCAACGCTGATTGTGGAGGAAGCTAGGTGCAGCATCACGTCACGTCAGTGAATGATGGAACATGGCCGTGAGGCAAGGACATCCATTGCTGCAGGGAGGACAAGAGAGACGACTATGAGCAAGCATCTTTTCTGCAGAGAAGTGGGGAAGGGAGGAGGGCGGGAGGGGAGCCAAATGCCAAATGACCTGTTGGCAGGGGGCACAGTGGGATGGATATGCTGTTATCTTTTGCTGGAGGCAGACTCCATTCCACCACTGCCACTTAATTACCATTATTCATCATCATCACACTAGTTTAACCTGTTCAGCAGACTCGGGTAGCACCAATCCAGCAGCAGAGACAATGAACAAGCTTTAGCAGCCTAAAAAATATATACAGTATATATCTTAATTACTGCCTCTCATTCACAGGCTCCCCTAAACAGCTGGTGCCCTAGGCTGCAGCCTACTTAGTCTTTGCATAAAAACTTCCCTGGCTGCTAGACTACTTCTGGTTTTCCCCTGATTGTAGAAGGTTGGGGTAATAGCAGTCTTGAAGTGGTAGCTGCCGGTGGTGGCACTGTCTGAATAGAAGTGGTACCCATGCTTGTATGCACATTTTAGAAATGACCCCTTTCCTTGTTTTTGCTGTAAAAAATCTGACTCTTTTAATACAAAAACAAGGAGTCAGTTGTGGCTCCCACCCACCACCCCACCCCTTTTTGCTTCAAGTGAGGTACGTGATTATGGGTTTGCATCAGATGTACAGTGGCAGCCATAGACATGTAGTATTGTTAAACAGTAATCAACAGTATGTAAAAGCTTACTTTTTTTTTAATGTGTGCTTTCTTAAGGTTGTCAATATCACTCCACCCATTCTGAACAATACCCCTGGATTTCTGAGCCCTAAGTGCATTATTTTACATTTTTGTGTTGAAACCTAGCTGCCATACCCTTGACCACTGTTCAAGTCTTCTAAGGTCTCTGCTCATACTTTTCCATCCTGCTGTAGATCTTGGTATCATCACGCAGAATCAAACCTTCCCTTCCTGCCTCTTTGCAATTTCACTTACAGTATAAAGACATTAAAGAGGACTGGGTCCAGCATTGATCCATGAGGTCCCTCCCCATCACCCTCCCTTCCTTGGAGTGAATTCCATTTACTACCAGCCTCTGTCAGCTATCCTCTAACCAATTTCTTACCAAACAGCCACATTTTTTCTCTCTGAGCCTACACAGTAGGAGTCATGCAGAACAAATGTAACTTTCTCGGAAAGTATTGAAGTTACACATACACAACTAGCATGAAAGTTGTTCAGGACAAAAAGACCTTTCAAATGAGCCTATTCACTAAACTGCACTAATTATACGTATTAGAATACGGCCTTCTGATTATCTGAATTTTCATTTTTCTTCACTATTTTCACCTTTTGGATGGCTATATTTAAAAAATATATAATGAATTCAGTTTAGGGACTACCCTCATTTGAAAGGTCTTTAATCCTAATTTCTTCTCCCATACTAAATGTAGTATGTATTCATGTATACATTCCGAGATATTTACATTTGTTTGTCATAATTCTAATGTGTTCACTCAGAGAAAGAAATGAGGCTGTTTGGAAGCGCAGTAGGAGTCATACTAACATACTTAGAAGCCAGCAGAGGAAGGCCATTTTGGCTATCTAGTCTGCTTGTATTACAGAATCCAGAGCTTGAGCTACTGTCCCTGCCCCTTCCCCACTCCTCCCATCCTCACTACACATGATCCTTACATTCTCCTGAGCCTATCCCAGCCTCTCTTGAAGCTGCCCACTGTGGTCAATGAGATCATCTCTTCTAGCAGTGCATTCCAAATGTCCACCACCCTCTCTGTGAAGAAATGCTTCCTGACCACCCTCTTAAACCTCCCACCCTCCATTTTAAGACTGTGTCTCCTTGTGTTATGGTTGCCACTCAATTAAAAGAGACCCTTCTTATCCACCTTATTTATACCTTTAAAGTACTTCAAGTCCCAATCACGTCCCCCCTCTCTCTTCTGTCCTCCATGGAGTACATATTCCGTGCCCTCAACCTCTCCTCATATACCTTACCCTGCTGACCCACTGTCATCTTTGTAGCCCTCCTCTGTACCTTCTCCAGCAGGTAATGTCCTTTTTGAGGTGTGGGCACCAGTACTGAACTCCATACTCTAGATGTAACCTTACCAGGGACCTGTACAAGGGCAGTATAACCTTCTCTCTCCTCTCTCCTATGACTGATCCCCTAGCTATGCATCCCAGCATCTTGCTTGCCCTTGCTGCTGCTTTCTTGCACTGTGTGGAGTGCTTCAGGTCACTAGTGATCATCACTCCCAGGTCCCTCTTCTCCTCTGATGCAGATACCAGGATTCCATCCAGGTAGTACTCTGTCTTGTGATGCTTGGTTCCAATATGCATAACTTTGCGTTTCTTGGCATTGAAGCCAAGCTGCCAGATCCTGGACCACCTCCATAGCTTTTTCAGATCATCATTTAGGTCCTGTATCCCTTCAGCTGTGTCCATTCTCCCTCAGAGCTTGGTGTCATCAGCAAATAGGCACATTTTGCCCTTTATACCATCACCAATGTCATTGATGAAGACATTGAACAACACTGGCCCTAGCACTGAGCCCTGCAGTACCCCACTGGTGACCTTTCTGGTGCCAGATAACTCTCCCCCCAACAACCACCCTCTGGGTTCTTTCCCTCAACCAGTTTTCCACCCATCTGGCCATCTTATCCCCAACCCCAAGATCCACTAACTTCCTGATCAACCTTTTGTGGGCCACAGAGTCAAAGACCTTGCTGAAATCCAGATAGAGGATGTCTATTGATTGGCCCTTGTCTACTGTCTTAGTGAAGCAGCCAAAGAAGTCAATCAGATTTGTTTTATGCACCCCCCCATGAACCCATGCTGCCTTGAATCCTGGAGACCATGCTTCTCTAGATATTCCACCAACCTTTCCTTTAGTATGGTTTCCATAAGCTTGCCCACAATTGAGGTCAGACTGACTGGTCTGTAATTCCCTGGGTCATTCTTGGGCCCACTTATGTGAAGGAGCACCACATGTTCTGTTCTCCAGTAATGCAGTACCATACCTGACTCTAGTGAACTATTAAATAGGTTTGTCAGTGGCCCTGCCAGCTCCTTGGCCAGTTCCCTTAGTACCCTTGGATGTACTCTGTCTGGGCCTGGTGATTTGTCCACCTTTAATGCTAGCAGCCCATCCCTCACTCAATCTTCCTCTATCACTACATCTATGTTCCCCTCTACCCCGCTCCTCTTCTCCCTCCTGAAAGCACTGGTCCAGCCTCCTTCTTGGTGAAGATGAAACAGAATTATTCATGTGGTATCTCTGCTTTTCCACCATTATCCTCCACCCACTCCTCCCCTTTCTTAAGCCTAACAATCCCATCCTTCATGTCTCTTTTTTCACTTATATAATGAAAGAAAGATTTCTCCCCCTTCTTAATTCCTTCAGCTGTCCGCAGCTCATTCTGTGCTTTAACTTGCAGGACTTCCTTACTTGCCTCACTAGCTAACCATAGGTAATTTTCCCTATCTACCTCTGTCTTGGTCTTCCTGAATTTTCTATAGGCCAGTGTCTTTTCCCTTACTGCCTGGACAACCCCAGAACTAAACCAGCTGGGTGCTTTGGCCCTTGGGTTCTTACCCCTGAGCCTAACACACTCCTGTGTGGCAACCCGTATTAATTCCTTAATGATGAACCACCTTTGGTCCACCCTATATCTGCTCTGATGCCTGTCAGGAGGCTCATTAGTACTTCACCCATATTCCTGAAGTCTGACCTTCTAAAATCCAAGATTTTCATCTTAGTCAGTATGCTTTCCCTTTCCATATCTAAGTGGAACCACACTGTGCAACGGTCACTCCCACCCAATGTCTCCTTGACTGTTATTTCCTGTATATGCTCCCTTTTTGTGAGCACAAGATCAAGCATTGCCTCTGCTCTTGTTGGTTCTGTGATGCCCTGAGTCAGAAACCCACTTTGCAGTCTTTTCAGGATCACCTGACTCCTAACACATGTTGTTGATGGTATTCTCCAGTCCACCTTATGCAGGTTGAAGTCCCCCACAATTACCACCTCTCATTCCCTGCAGCTTCCAATATTTGTGAGTTCAGTTCTCTGTCTCCTCATCCTGGTTGAGTAGTCTGTACACCACCACCAACCTCACCGTTCTCCCTCTGTTGGACCTTAATTGAACTCATAATGCCTCCATCTCCCCTTCCTCTAATTCCTCCCTCATACAAGTTATTCCCTCCCTGATATAAACTGCCACCCCTCCCCCCTTCCCTACTACCCTGTCCCTTTTGTATAGTTTATATCCAGGGATCGTAAAGTCCAAGTCATGGTGTCGTGATGCCCAAGTCTCGGTTACTGGCAATATGTCCATCCATTATCCTCCACCCACTCCTACCCTTTCTTAAACCTAACAATCCCTTCTTCTTGTCTCTTTTTTCACTTATATAATGAAAGAAAGACAACTCCACTACTTATTTTCCTTCAGCTATCTGCAGCACCTTCTGTGATTTAGCTCGCCGGACTTCCTTATTTGCCTCATTAGTCAACCTTAGGTAATTTTGCCTATCCACCTCGCTCTTGGTCTTCCTGAATTTTCCATAGGCCAGCCTCTTCTCCCTTACTACCTGGACAACCCCAGAACTGAACCAGCTGGGTGCTTTGGACCTTGTGTTCTCACCCCTGAGCCTAATACACTGCTCTGTGGCAACCAGTATTCCTTTCTGAATGATGAACCACCTTTGGTCCACCCCCATATCTGGTTTGATGCCTGCCAGGTGCCTCTTTAGTACTTCACCCATTTTCTTGAAGTCCGCCCTTCTAAAATCCAAGATTTTGGTCTTAGTCAGGATGCTTTCCCTGCCATATCTAATTAGAACCACACTGTGCAGTGGTCACTCCCACCCAATGGCTCCCTGACCATTATTCCCTTTACATGCTCCCCATTTGTGAGCACAAGTGCACTTTGGTAGGCATAATTCATGCACAAAATACTTGATGGTAGGAATTAGACTGCCCCCTTCCACAGAGGATAGAGATATGTGGGCCATAGTCAGTGACTCCCTGCAACAAACAAGCCAATGCAATAAAGTGTACAAAAAGGCACTGAAGATTATGGGTTTTATAGGGAATGGTTTTCACAGTAGGCAAAGCAAGATGATTCTGTCACTGCACAGATCCCTAGTGAGGCTTCACCTGGAGTGCTATGACCAATTCTGGAGACCTCACCCGAGGAAAGACCTAGACAGACTATGGCTCTAAATATCTATTCACTGAAATCCCGAAGGGAGTGTGGGTACATGATTGAAACGTATAAGTTTCTCTGTGATATAAAGAAGATAAACTGTTATGTCCTATTTGTACAAAATAGGGATGCAGTCACTAGTAGTATGAGTAGAGGTTGGTAAGATGCAAATTCCCTTCAAGGGTTTAAATGGGACTGGGACAGAGGAAGAGGAATCATAGTGGGGAAGGGGTACAGTACAACAGTGCAGTAGGCCAGTGGAGTGAGTTAGTATAGCAAGGGCAAAGTAGATAGATATTGTCTCCCTTTAGTCAAGTTCTGTGTTTCTATATTTTCTCTCAGCCATGCACAATAACACACCATTACCAAAAACCCTTATATAAATACATACCAATGCACTTCAACAAATCCCTAAACATCGCAGTGTCCTACACACATACACATAGTTATACCATGGCCTTTCACCCATTCACAGTCATGTAGCAGTAATCCACAGTCATACAAAGATATGTAAGTGTGTTCTGCACTACAATAACCAGGCATAAGTGGGCTGCACCCACACACACATTAGTACCATTGTCTTCCACCCATAGACACTCATACCAGTACCCTGCATCAATACAACAACATGTAACCATGACCCGAACTAAAATAACAGTACATAAGTGCCCTGCACATATATGCACATTTTTACCATTACCCTGCACCTATGCACACCCCTATAATAGTACTGTGCACCCATGCAGACATTCACAAGAATGCTGGATGCATAAATCAGTGCATATATCAGTGTGCTGCAACTTTACACACATTTGTACTATTGCCCTTCACCCATGCATGCCTCCATAATAGAATACTGCATCCATAAAGATATATTACTGAGCAGTGCACTATAAACCAGGCATAACTGTCATGCACCCATATCGCCATATCATTCACCCATACACACTGACGTAAGAGTAGTGAGCCACTGACTTTGAAAAGTGATCTAAAAGTACTCTGCAATAACACAGAGACATGTAGGAGCACCAGTCACAGACATTCATTCCTGGAAAGTTGCCCATGTGGTACCAATCTTTAAAGCAGGTGATCCCCTCTTCCCTGAAAATTACAGACCCATCTCCCTCCTCCCTCATTTAAGTAAACTACTGGAAAAAATTATGCACCATCAGCTAGCAGAACATCTTGATAAATATAACTTCCTTTGTCCCCTACAGCATGGTTTCCATAAACATCATAGCACCTCCTCTGCTCTGGCCCTCTTTTCTGACCACATCCTTAGGAATATGGCTACAGGCAAGGCCACAGGCACGGTGTTCATGAACCTATGTAAGGCTTTCGACCTAGTTGACCACCACCTTCTGTACGCCACCCTACTTCACTTTGGATGCTCCCCAGAAACTGCTGCATGGTTCCAGAGCACCTCTCTGGCAGGTCTCAATCTGTCTTAATGGGCAAAGATTCCTCTTCCACTCTACCTATTCATACAGGGGTACACCAGGGTTCCATACTTGGCCCACTACTCTTTTTCTTGTCTGTCAATGCTCTCCCAGCAGATAGCCTCAACTGTAATTTCTTACCTTATGCAGAAGACCTCATCCTGTACCATAGCGACAAGTCACTCGAATCAATCTCAGTCACCATCACACCAAATTGTGCTTCTGCACAAAAATGGTTCCTTGCCAACAAACTCCTTGTTAATGTAAAAAAGACGAAAGTCGTGCTCTTTGGCTCCAAACCTTTCCTAACCAAGGTTACAAAATCCACCTCCTCCTCCCATCGGGCACACCCCTGGAAAATGTTCTTGCCTTCAAATATCTAGGTGTCACTCTCAAACCCTCCCTTACTTTTGCTGAACATATAAATAACTGTGTGGAGAATTCACCAAATGTTAGGTGCTGCCTACACGTATCAAACAACTCTTGTCCCCTGAAATAGCTGTTGTGCGCAAGGGGGCCTACTATCCCTCCTCGATTACTGCTTCCCTGTCTACTCCTCTATGCCCACTACCCTACGCTCTCGACTAAATACAACATACAACTCTGTCACTTTGTTCTCCTAGTACCCCATTCCACCCACCACTGTGTACCCCACCAATCCCTCGGGTGGCTCCCACTACAAGGTTGATTTGATTATGCCTTGGGCTGCCTAGTGGACAATGCACTCAGAAGCAAACAGCTGTCATCCTACGCTTCACTGTTAACAGATAGGGTGGTTTCTAGGAGCCTCAGGGCCTCTTCTATCCCTCCACTTATAGTCCCACATACTACCACTGCTATGGGAAGTAAGGCCTTTTCTGTCTCCGCTCCATCCCTATGGAACAGGCTACCATCATCCTTTCACTTGTCCCCCTCCTACCTCTCCTTAAATCTAACCTAAGATCCCGGTTCATGACCAAATCCACTTGCAACTGTTTCTCTGCACAGTAATAAGGTCAAAATCTGCCCCTGCCTTGATTATCTCTGCTTTTCTATGTATCCTTGCTCCCTAGTGCTGCTGCTCCCTTGTCCTGTCCTACTTTCTCATCTGTCCCTGATGTGCTCTCTTTCTCTCTCTCTCTCTCTCTCTCTGACTCTGTCTCTTGACCTCTGTTAGGCATGTTAGCTTGTGTGAGTTGTATTTTTTGCCACATTTAGCATGTATCTACTGATGACTATTCGTGTAATGACCTTGAATCCTCCTGTTCAGTGCATGTGTTCACCTTGTACTGCTTGATAGTTGCTTTGTATCTTTATTAGCTTAACTATATTGTATCTTTGACGTGATCATATCTTTGTATTCTTTGTATTTTACTACTTCTGTAGAATGTTTGTTGCCACCTGTGTGGCCAGGGTCGTGACTAAAATCGGTCCTTTGGATCAGCTTACTCACCCGGTAATCAAAGACATAAATACATACATAAATAAATAAATAATAATAAAGTACTGCAAACATACTCACCTACATAATATTAACCAGCAAAAGCATACAGCAATACACACATTTGTAACACTATCATGAACCCATAAACACAGACACTACATTGCCAGTAACAGTAAAATTAATACCTGTCTCTTTCAGCCACTTTTACAGGCACACTGTTATCATTCAGCAGCAGTTCAGATATGACAGTTGTAATATGGCTTATCATATTTATCATTTGCCTCAATCCTTTTCCTATTCTGAATGACATTACTCTGGCATTTGGTTTTTTCCTGTTTAAATGAAAAATATGGTGGGACGTGCGTCTGGTTTCAAGCAACACTGACTTAGAGTAAAATCAACCATCTCTATAAGAGTTTGTGAAATTGTAAACTGAGCTTCTGTAATGCGGCCAGCACATAAAACACTATGATCAGCTGGTTCCTAGCAGGCACATTTAACACCAAGTGTCCACTGCATGCACCGATGGTTATCTTTAAGAAAGTGATAGAAACTGTGTGCATACCCTTTCCTATTCTTACAACCAGTGGCACAGCAATGCTTCATATCAGCAAAAAAAAACTGCATTCTTGCCAAAAAGATCACTTTAGATCTCCTACTCACAGGCGTTCAGTCCATACTAGCTACTCATGATGGCCCCCACCCAACCAGAAGCTCAGAAAATCTTACCTTTTCAGTTCCCTGCTGTTGCACTTCTCAAGGACAACAATCTTTTAAATCTAGAGCCACAGCTTGGTTCAACTTGCTTTCACCTGAAGTTACCAGCAATACCACACTTGGCACTTTTAAGCATAACCTCCGCCAGTACCTTGTTGCCGGGGCCTCGTGTGACTGCTTCTTAGAATCTTCCAATTCCCCCCATCTCTGCCCGGCCCCTTTTCCCTACCCCTCCACACTTCTCTCTCTCTCTCCTCCCATCCCTATTTCCTCCTTGTTTCTCCCTTTCACTTATCTTCTCTTCCCCTGGTCCATCTCCCCCCTCCACACCTTGGAAATGCCCTATGTGCCACAGTCCTCCCCTCTTCACTCCTCTCCACCTTTCCAGAACCCAGCGTACTGACCCCCCCCACATGTACTTGTCCTCTTTCCTCTAGCTTTCAACCCCTCTGAAAACTAGTGTATACATGACCAGAATTGTATATGCTACCTAATGTACATGACAAAGCCTATTGGCTGCTGTGAATTTTGTGGATTTTTGTTTCTCCATCTTATTTGTTATTGTTCTTGACTATGTTCTGTTCTTGTTATTTTTCTCTTTATTGCCTTTATGTGGAACCTTTGTAAAAGAGCCTTGGCTCAAAAATGTCTTCTGAAATCATAATAAAAAAAAAAAAGGAAAACAGGAAACAACAAAAGTGAACAAAAAGTAACCACACAGACATTAAAGTCAGTTAAAAAAATAAAATATACTGTAACAAACTTTGTTAACAAGTTCATAGCATTATAAAAGCAGGGGAATAAAATAATTTTATTGGTAAATAGGGCAGTAGAACTCACACTGTTGCAAAGCCACTGTCAGAAATACTATTTAAACTGTCAGGAAGCACAATATATTTTGAGAGTAGGTACAACACTGGCACAGGCCACTCCAGCACTCAGATTACAGACAAACACTGCAATGATATACTGTTAAGACACATAAATCGGACAACTTAAAAGAAATTAAAAAGGAATCAGGATAATGACAGTATGTTACATCAACCAAAATGCCCTGACTGCAGCCCATTCGTGACCAAGAAATAGTAAGTTGAAACAGCATCTCTGACAGATGGCAATGCTCACAGTCTACCCATTGATGTCATGACACTGCAGACGCCAGCAGCCTAGCTTAGCACAGCATCAGGAACAAAGTACAGCACTCACAAGAAAACAGAGCTAAGAACATGAAAGCACAATTACAGTATTTATTAAGCAGAGGTGTAAAAAACAACTAGGGCAGTGCTTTAAAAGCATTTCTTTATTAACACTACCATTTTTTCAGTAAAAAAAAATTAAGGGTTCCACATAATCTTTAAACAGAAAGAAGGGAGTATTTGCATTAGTGGAAGGATACACAGAAAAGTCTAAAAAATGTGTTCCATGATAAGCCGTTTTTCCACTTAAGCTTCAGCAAGATGGCTGTAGGCTCCGCCCACAGCCATAAAAAACTGAACAGCATCTACTACACAGAGTCTACTTATGCTCAGATGCTAAGCAGTGGCACAAGTGCCTGCTCAAACTATCAGCATCCACGATCCGCTCACTTGCCGAAGTAAGGTAACTGGGAGACATAGTCTCAGTTCTCTTTCTCTACATGTATGTGAGACTACATTAATAAATGGCATGCTGTCTGATTTTTTTAAGTTAATTCTAACTGCAACCTTTCTAAGATGCAACTCCTTGCAGCAAGAACCGTGGGCTGTTAGTTTTAAACTAAGCTTCACGAGAAACAGAACTGTCTGCATCAGCATGGAGCCATACCACTGGAAGAACGCTGAACTGTGCAGATTTTTTTTATTGACTACGTTTGGGCTGTGGGGAATCAGCAAACTGAGATGTATTAAACATTATGTCTTATTGTTTTGCAGGGGAAACAAGTCAGAGACAGTCTTGAGACCACAGAAATGCTGTTATCACTGGCGAACGTGGACACAATCATAGAAATCCAACCTCTAGAATGCAAGTCTGTGGTCGTGATGATGGTGCAGATGTATCATACTACAAGCCTGCTGTATTCAGGCAGATGATCATCTGCTTCCTCCCACAAAAGTGTGTCTGAGAGTGCATTATCCGGCCATTAGGAGAAACTGTTTAATTTCTGTGGGAAAAACAAATATAAGAACTGATAAAATCTCGCACTGTGGGGTGGGGGACTGGGGACCACTAGACTACCAGGGGTTACAGGGACAGCAGGGGGGATTGTGCCCCAGGGCATGTGGGGGCCTTGACATATGTGTGTGGGGGGTCTAGGCATAGGGGGTGTACCACACACCCAGCCTGGCACTGTGCATGCCATGCCCGGGACCCAGAGCCCATGGGGGGTCTGTAACCCACAGGGGTTATGTGGCTGTGGCACAGTGGCAATCTCCAGTGAAAAGCAAAGACCAGTTAGACCACCTTTTTGTTGGCATAACTGGTCTTTAACAGATGTTCACTGGAGGTTGTCTCTGAATCCCATCTGTGGACGTAGCAGCCAACCTACCTGAATAGGGTGCAAATGTTGCCAGAAACCCCCTTACGCCATGTCGCAAGGGAGTTTCAGGCACATAGAGGGTGCAGGCAGCCTGCAGCATGTCGCAGGCTGCCTATGTGAATCCTGTGGGGATGCAACGCAGGACGTTAAGTGTGACTTGCACCATTTTTCCTGACGCAAGTTGTCTTGCATCCTGCTTTGTCATTTCTGAATCCAGTCCCATATGTTTAGTGTAACGGAATGCTTCTATCAAGTTTGATTCATTTTTTTAGTAGTTTATGTGTTCAAAGAAAGAGCTAGCTCTAACATTATATGAAACCTGTCAGTACACCTTTTTAGAGCAAATGTATATAGTTGGGTGTAAAACACATAGCAGTTCGCAAAATGTGCACAGAAGTTGTGAGGTACTGTATGTAGTGACCCTGTGTCACTCACTCAGTCACTAAGTATTGAAAGGGACACTGTCGGTGTAAAATGCTCTGGGCTGGATTCAGAAAGGTCCACCGCAAGCTGCAGCAATGGCAGCTTGCGGTGACCATCCCTGCAACCTGATCCATGCACCTGATTCAGGATCGGAGCGGGTGCAGTGGTCTGTGTTCTGCGACTTGCGGTAGCTGCACAAGGCAATGCGCAGCACCTGGGAATGCCGCAGCTCACAGGACAGGGCAGTTGGGTGCAGGCAGCCTGCAGCATGTCACAGGCTGCCTATGTGAATCCAATGCAATGCAAGACGCAAGTGTGAATTGCACCATTTTTCCCCGATGCAAGTTGTCTTGCGTCTTGCTTTGGCATTTCTGAATCCGGCCCCTATTTTTTTGTTTTTGTTTTTGTTGGCCTTGGATAAAGATTAGTGGATGAAATGAAAGATTGTCCTTTTCCTTTAAGCACTTTTTTTTTTTTACAAGAGTACCCAGAATTATATTTTAACACTGGTACTATTTTCAGTGGGGGCCAACCAAAAATCATGGCCTGGCCGACTTCCACACACGTCCCCATAGCTACAGTGATGCTTTGTAGTAACAGGGGACGAGCAAGCATCTGCTCACAGGTGCAAGCTGTTGTCACAGAGAGAGTGCTCAGAAAGCTGCGTGTTTGTTTGTAACTCATTGGCAGTACTAGAAAACCAGAAATGGCAGAAAATTACATAGACTCAGAGGTGAGACTGTCAGACAGAAATGGCTTTTTTCTTTTTTTACACAGTAACTGAATATTCATGGATGTCATTTCTGTCATCTGTATTAATGGTCAGCAAGCCTTCAGAACTGCAACTGATTTCAATTACAGCAGCTTGCACGTGTGAGGAGTTTACTAAGAGCTGCTGTAACTTTTACAAATGTCAAAGGTAGAAACATAGTTTTTCAGACTCTCTCATTTCACTGTCACACAGGAAGTTCCTGTCACAATTTTGTGATGTTTGCCTTCATGACGACAACTCAAATAAACTTATCAGCTTAGCAGCTTATCATGTGTGACAGAATTATTTATGATTGGCAGCAGTGGCTGTGAACTAACATACAAGCCTATGCAGCTGGCAGTTTTCTTTTTACATGGAAAACAAATGTTCAAGACAGCTTTTTCCATCAAATCATGTAGTCTATGTGTATTTTTGTATACCTTCATGACTTGCTACAGCTGGATTTCAAAATGTCAGTCAATGACTGAAATGGTACATACTCGTTACACATTCTCATGTTGTAATGCCCTTTCTGTCTCTGATTCATCTGTATCCAGCTGCTGCAGATCTTGCAGGAGACCAATGCTGAACTCAAGCACTTTTTCCTTTTGCATTCATAACAGTTGTTTACTCTTATATAAGATCTGCAGTTTTCGTTGTGTCTGCCAGATCCCGAGCCAAATCCCCGGGTGCTTTCTCGCTCGTGGCCACCACAGAATCCCATAGTGCCTTTTGGTACTGAGCAGGGTAGGTCATATAAGCTGCCTGTCTAAGCAGCAAAGAAGCTAATGTGTAAACTTTTTCGCCCATACTATCCAGTTTTCTGGAATCTCTCTCTGGAGGCAGAAAGGAATGGGGTACATTAGCCTTGTCACAGGCGACAGTCTGTACCACTGCTTCATGGTCAGGGTGGCTGTATAAGTACTCAGCACCATGTTTATCCACCTGGTACTTTTTCTCTACTTTTCTGTCAATGCCAGCAGCAGAGGTGGGGGCTGACAAGACTTTGGATGTGGCTTTCTTTAGAGACTTGTGGACTGGCAAAAAATAGAAATTACGTACCTACCATAATTATGATCTTTCTGTGTATCTTCACCATTCATCACAGATGGGTACTAGCCAGAGATCAGGATCCCGCGGGAGACATTTTTTTTTTAAAAAGGATCGGTGGAGTCGACGCAGCATCGGCACCGCCCTCGAGGCTTACATACTACGTGGCGCTCGAGGATTAGCCGTTAAGCTGTGTCGACTCCACCTGCCTACCAGTTCTGAGTCACCGGAGAGGTAAGAGGAAGGGATGGAGGGTGGGACAAGAGAGTCCAAGGGACAGAAAAAGGAAGAGAAAAACTGAACTAAAAGGAGAAATAATGACTGAGAGGACAGCATAGAGGGGATTGGGTAGGGGCCCCAATCTCTGGAAAAGGAAGAAGGAGGGGGAGAGAATTTAGGAGAGAGTGAGAGGTAACAAGGATCCAGGACCCTTGTCCATCACCAGACTGTATAGGAACTGCAAGGAGTGGCGAAGCTCATTTGCCAGAATTCAAGGCACAGAATAACTGGCAATACCCCAAAAGCAGAGTCAACTATTCTGGAGAAGGACAGGGCACAGGGACTCAGTACTCTCTCTGTAAAGATATTTGGTGAAAAAAGGGGAGTTCTTTTTTTTTTTTTAAATAGATGGATAACAGAAGGAGGGCAACCACCAGTTCTCACCCCGTAGGGGTGAAGATAAGTAGTAGAGAAGAAATGCCACTTGAACTGTACCCCTTGGGGAAGAAAACTACCCCTGTGTGTCCCAACTTTACCCCGCTCAAAAAGAGGGGTAGGCACAGAGGGAGGAGGATCCAGAGACTGGAGCCCCAGGGGGATGGCGGGCGGGATTGTGATGAATGGTGAAGATACACAGAAAGACCATAATTACGGTAGGAACATAATTTCTATATCTTATCTGTGTCAATCTTCACCATTCATCACAGATGGGTGAGTACCAAGCCCCCCAAAGGGGGTTGATTAATTGCACCCTAAGGGACAGTGTCCCTTAGCCCTCAGTGGGTGACACACTAAGGGGGGGGACCTTCTGGGCCTGAGGAGGCCCGAGAGTGGGGAGAGCGAGATGGGGTCCCCCCAGAGGGGGAAGGAATTTGCCCTGACAAACATTGTCTTGCCCTACGGGAAAAGAGACAGGTTCCCTGGTCAGCGGAGCAAATCACCCTACGCCGGGCCAAAGGTGACAACCAGGAAAGGCAAAGCCACGCCGATCTCCTGGTGCAGATCACTGTCCCTACTACCCTGGTAGCTACCTCATTGGCGTCGTAAGATGCCCTTGCTTGGTGCCTTGCTAGCTCCAGGCCACATGCAGAGAGTGCGATGGCTTGCCTGGTTTGCTCCGAGTCAGGCAAAACAGCTAGGATATGACCCAGCACTGACCACAAGAACCTGTTGTAGGCTGCATAGTGGGCCTGATGAGCGGAGATGGAGAGAAGCAACCGTGCCGAGTAGAAAGTCCTCCTCCCCCAGAAATCAAAATCCGAAGAGTCCTGATCTGGCAGCCGGTCATGGTGGAGGGCGCGAAGCCCGTCAGGAGTGTCCAGGTGCATCAATCCGGACTGTGGATGAGGCATAGAACCTGGAGACTCTGGGGGAGTGCAATGCCTCTGGCTGAGGTCCCTAGGGGCAGGAACTCTGGAGAAGGGCCTCTGCCAGAAATGCATGGATGCCTCCCAAAAGGGAGCAGGCCAGGGCAGCACCACAAGGATGGCCACACCAAAATCACCTAGAAAGGCGTGCGCTGCATGCTCAGGATTGCTCACAGACAGGGGAGAGAGGTGAAGGTCCTCCAGCATCCTCACGAGGAAACGCTGATACTCGGAGAGATCAGCGGCAGGAGAGATATGGACAGACAGTTCCTCTCCCCTGAAGAGGGGGATGAGGAGCTGGAGGTCACCATGCACTCTGAGAGTGGCTGCTCGGGGGGAGGTTGAAAAACCTGGCTGTCCATGGCCCTAACGTAGGCAGGAACCGAGGCAGCCACCGCTCTGAACTGTTCCCAGGGAGAGGACCGCTGGGACCAAGAATACCTGGGAACGCTGGAGAAGGTGGTAGAGGGAAGGGGGCAGAGCCGAGAGAGGAAGTCGGCCGACCTCTGCCAGGGCTAGGGAGCGGACCATGGACCCCCGTGGAGGGTGTCCTGGAAGACTCCACAGCCGTCAGCTGTACAGCCACATTGGTACTGCCTAGGCTGCACCCAGAAGAATCCCCCAAGTGAGGCGACCGGGGCCGTATAGATCCAGAAGGATGGTCCCCTGCCTCCAAAGAATGGGACCCCTCAAGGAACCAGAAGGGAAGGGTGGAAGTCCGACTTGACCGTCCAGAGCCCAGGTGAGTCCCAGAAAGGTTGACGCACCAACCCCACACCCTTCGACCCCTCAGAGTCTGAGAGAGTCCTAGTCCTCGAAAGGGCCAGCCTAGGAAGCTGCCAACTCTGGGCTGCCCCTGAAGGGGAGACCCAGGGAGCAGCACCCTCCCCTCCCGTGGGCTTCCTGATAGGCTCCAAAGTTGGGCGATCGAGACACACCACCGGAGGGGGTACCACCGCCGAGGGGTCAAGGAACCCCCCAAGACCAGGTTGCATGGCAATGGTGGCACGCACCATAGCCTGCTGGTCAGTACCACTGACCCTAAACTCAGGGGGAACCAGACACATCTCAGAAGGGGGCTGACTGAGACCCGTCGTGGAGACCACCGGCTCGTCCTCCTCTGCAGACAACTCCGAAGGGTGTGACTGCCCATTCGACTCCGAGCCCGACTCCGACTCCGAAGAGGTAGAGTCTGAGGCCCTAAGCCAGACGGTAGGAGGGCGAGGGAAGGCAACCTTACCAAAGGGCCCAGAAGTCAAAGCAGTGGCCAAGGCGGCACCTGCACCCTCCACAGCCCCGCAAGTGGCGCTGGCAGAAGGCGGCAAGGCAGCACGGGCCAAAGGTCCTGAAGTAGGGCCAGCTGCGGCACCGTCAAGTCCACCGGCACCAGGGGTGGTACCAGGAACAGAGACGGCACCGACAGAAGCCCCAGCAACAGCCTCAGCACCCACGACACCGCCAGGCCCTTCGGCGCTGCAAGCAGCACCGAGGACCGAAGTGGCGCAGACAACTCCAAGGGCGGACTCGGTGCCGAACACTGCACTGCCAGACCCCCCGGCGCTGCGAGCAGCACCGAGAGCACCAACAGCGCCGAGGATGGCACCGACGGATGACTTTGAAGGCCCCACGGTGCTATGCTCAACCTCGGCGCCAAGGACGGCGCTGAGGCGAGACATGGCAAAAGGTGACACCGATTCCAGGGTCACGGCGCCCGCGAACAGGGTCAGCACTGCGAATGGCACCAACAAGGCCACGGCATCGAGAGCAGTCGGCACCGCCCGTCAGTACGCCGACAAAGGCGCGCACACGCCGAACGTGCGCCAAGACCCGCGGCGCACCGGCGGCGGGCGTCGAGGCGGCGTCGACCTGGGCCTCCGGACCACGAGCAACACTTGCAGAGCCTTCATCCCCGAAGGGGTGATTGCCATAGTGGCGCCTCCTGCCCGCTCCCGGGAGGAAGTGGGACGGGCCTCCTGCGCCACAGAAGGAGCCTTGGCCAAGGATAGGCTACAAGAGGCCGAGGCTCCCTCCTCCTCGGTCCGTATAGAACCGGAAGGGGACCCAGAGGAAAGGCCGAGAGAGCGCGGCTTGGCCCGACGAGTGCAAATCCTACCCCCGAAAGTCGGGGAGCTCACCCTACTTTAAAAGCACGCTGTTCGAGGACGCGGCGGTCCATGGAGAAGCAGGCATCGCATGAATCCATGTCATGAAGCGGCCAAGACACGAGAGACACCGGTCATGCTGGTCGGTAACGGAGTACTTGCGGCCGCACGGGCACTGACGCATGGGGGGCCGCCCCGCCTTAGACGACTTCTTGCCCTCCGACCGCGACCTGACCTACGGAAAAAGCACCAAAAACAGACTCGACGTCGCTTATACTGTAAAATAAACAGCATCTACCAGCGCACGCCGGCAGGGCAGACTAGAACTAGCAGGAACCGACGGACTGTCGACGACAAAAGGCTAAGGCCTAAAAGTTTGAAAATTTCTTCAGCTGGCTTCCCCATGAGGCGACCTCGACGGCGGGAGATGAAGAACTGGTAGGCAGGCTGAGCTCTACACAGCTTAATGGCTAACTCGAGCCGCCAATGGCATGTCGCCTTGAGGGCGCTACGATGCCAGCGCCGACTCCACCTATCCTTTTAAAAAAAAAGGCTCCCGCGGGGTCCTGATCTCCAGCCAGTACCCATCTGTGATGAATGGTGAAGATTGACACAGATAAGATCAAGCTTTCTCTTGAGGTTAAGTCCATCATATCCAAAAAGTCAACCTCATCCTCATTCTCTGCTGTCTCTTGAGATGAGAGATTGTGTTTATTTGCCATTTGCATCACAAAAGTAAAGTGAGAAGTATAATCCTCTAAAGACCGAGGAAGGCAACCAAATTTTTTTCATGGGGACCATCCTGTTTTATAGGTTCCCTTTCCTCCTCATCATCATCACAATACAGTTCTGCCTCCTCCCCCACAGGCATCATCACAGGTATCAGAGCCTGGGGAAGGGGGATTGGCATGGTCATCCAGGCACCCATAACCTGGAAAGCCAGGAAAAATTAAAGTGCTTTAATCATATCTTCAAATAAAGGAAAGTTACTTTTGCCCACTGGCATCTCCTTTACCTTTTTCAGCAGGAGGAGCAGTGACATGCTTTTCTTTTTGTGTTTTCTTAGCAGGCACCATTCCCAATGCCTGCCCACTGTCTACTGCTGTCTTCTTTCCCTTTTCATCAGGAGGGACAATGACATGCTTTTCTTTTAGTTTTTTCTTAGCAGGCACCATTTCTAGCACCTGCTCAGTGGCACTTTTAACTTTTTGTGGTATCAGAGCTCCCCTTTGAGATGCCCAGGTTTCTGTACGATCCTTAGCAGACTTGTCCTTCTGCTTACTTTGAGGGGTTGGCCCCTCACCTGAGCCTTGTTGTGATGAGGAGTCAGAATGTGAGACCATAATTTCTTTAAGTTTGATAACCCTGCTTTTAATAGTTTTTTGGCAAGACTTCATGCATAAATCAAAACTAGTAAAATTGTGGTTTGGACCCAGGTAACAATACACAAATTGTGGTGATCTGTCTTTGCCAAGAATTGAAACAAATAATACTTTTAAAGCCAGTGAGCCCTATTCTTTTCTTAGGTCTTACGGTCTAAAGAAACTGTTCCAAAACTGAAAACCACAACGTAGTTAGGTTCTGATGAAAACAGGAACCAATGAAGTTTTAAATAATAGTAAAATAAAGACTATGACAAGCCTAAAAATAGAAAATCATCTCAGTTCCCGAAACAAAATGGAACCAGGAACAGAGCAAAGACTGCAACAACAGTAGAGAACAAAACACTTGCAGTCATTTTTTTTAAACAATTTTAAAGTGGTTCCTGAACCAGGAGACTGTGATTTAACAGCCCATCTCCGGTTCCCTAGAGCCCAAAAAAGGAACCGGACACACACATTTAAAACCTAATTTAAAACAATAAAACACCCTAAATAGTGCAGAGTTTATCGTTCAGCAACTAAACCAAGTACTACAACACATACACTATGAAATAATAAAAACATCATGCCTCTGAAGTGACAGCAACTTCCAATTATTTTATATTTTACCAATTATTTTACCAGGTGAGATACACTAAGCTGAAAGCTTGTTTGCAGGTGCAACCTGGAAGCATGAGGAAGTTAAGTGACTTGCTCAGGGTCACACAGTATGCAAGTGGGGGCTGTGGGATTCAAACCCAGGTCTCCAGATTTGCAGCTCAGAGCCTTAAACTACTACGCCATACTGCCTCCCCAAGGGGAACTTCAGGGCTAAGCTTCTTCTCAGGGGGAGAAATAAGTCTCCATTAGAAGGCAGAGGTGAGCATGACCACACAGTAGAGTTTTCAGTTTCATTCTCAGATTCCATTATTTTATTATAAAATTCCATGCTCCAGGGAAGCTCAATCCAGGGTACTGATTTCAGTTGTTAAACATAAGTAAGTGATTCCTGGCATTTGAAAGTGTGTACATTCTTGCTTACTGAGGTAATACATGACAGACTTGTTGATTGTCTGAAGGAGGACTGTTTCATGATTGACGAGATAGTTTAGGAAATTGGGGAGGGGTCTCAAGCAAGTAGCTACTTCTGTCACTTTCTCAGAAGTACTACCTGCGAGAGACAAGGGAGAGCATAGGGGTGCATGCACCAGGAACTTTAACTCATGGTTGAAGAACTGGTGCTGTGAGGAAGGGGTTGGATTCATTGGTGACTGGGGACCCACCTGGAGGGATGGAGGTTTGTTCAAGCCTGACGGCCTGCATCCATCCTGTAGGGGAATCCAAGCACTCAATGATAAGTTTAAATGCTACATTGACAAGCATTTAAACTAGCAAGGGCCAGCAAGGAGGGTATCTACTGCCTGACCCCAAAGTTAGCAGTGGAACCAGTGAACCGGAGAGTGGCTATCTCTACAAAGCAGTGTGCAAAAGATGGAGATTAGCCAAGAGGTGGATAGGCAGAAAGGGGGCAAAATTCAGCAGAAGGGCAGACAGCAAGGAGAACCAGGGATAAAAGACAACCAAGGAAGGCGCTGGAGTAGAACAGTGAAACAGTCTAGGGAGGTCAAATCATGGAAAGCCATGTGTGCCAATGCCAGGAGCCTTAGCAACAAGATGGAAGATCTGGAGGCTGTCATGGTGCAGTCAGACCTGAACATTGTGGCCATCACTGAAACCGGGTGTAATGATAACCATGACTGGGAGATGGCCATACCTGGCTACAACATATTCAGAAGAGACAGGGCAGGTAGGAAGGAAGGAGGAGTGGCACTGTATGTGAAAAATGACATAAGGACCACAGAGATCCAGGAGGAACAAAATGGGGGAGAGATACTGTGGGTTAAGCTGGAAAGGAAAATGGGGCCAGCCATCCGCACAGGTGTGGTCTATAGACCACCAGCCCAGGAGGAAGAAACAGATAGGGAGCTGATGTTAGCCATCCAAAGGATGGCAGACAAGGGTGAGGTAGTACTGGTTGGAGACTTCACTATTCCAGACGTGGACTGGAGCATCCCAGCAGCAGCATCAACTAGGAGCAGATTTATCCTGGACTCCCTTCAGGGTGCCTTCCTCAAGCAACTGGTCATGGAACCAACTCGGCAGAAGGCAATACTGGATCTTGTGCTCACAAACAGGGACAGTGTGATGGGGTAACAGCGGGGGAGCACCTGGGGAACAGTGACCACCAGTCATTGTGGTTTGAAATCACAGAAAGAGCAGAACCAAACCTCACAAAAACACATATCCTGGATTTTAGGGGGGCATACTTTGGGAAAATGGGGAGATACTTGAAAGAGGCATTAAGGGGAATGGGGCAGGAATCAAGGGTTGAGGAACAGTGGGCAGTATTTAAAATGGGGATTACAAGATGTACAGAATTATGCATTAAGCAGGTTAGCAAGAGGAAAAGGAAGAGGAGACCATTATGGTTTTCCAAAGAGGTAGCAAAGAAAGTGAAAGCCAAAAAGACTGCATTCAGGCAATACAAAAAGACATAGGCAGAAGGAGATAGGGAGAAGTACCAGGAGAAGCAAAGGGAGGCAGGGAGGTCAGTAAGGGAAGCCAAAGCTCAGACAGAAGAACACATGCAAAATCAGTGGGTAGAGGGGACAAAACCTTTTACAGGTACATAAGTGAAAAAAGAAAGGCAAAGGGAGGGATACTGAGACTGAAGGGGGAGGATGGGGGCAGCGTGGAGGATGACAACAGTAAAGCCGACATACTGAACAGGCTTCTGCTCAGTCTTTACTGAGGAAGAGGAGGGTAATGGGTCTGAAGGGAGTACAAGGGGTGAGAATGGTGCAGAAATGGACACAAGTCCCTTTACACGAGAAAGGGTCCTGTAGGAACTGGAAGTAATAAGAGTTGATAAAGCAATGGGGCCAGATGGGGTGCACCCCAGGGTCCTTAAAGAACTCAGAGAGGTGATGGCTGAACCTCTGGCTATCCTGTTTAGCCGATCACTGGAAACAGGGGAGGTACCCAAATACTGGAGGACAGCAGATGTAGTCCCCTTATACAAAAGTGGAACAAGAGAGGCGGGGAACTACAGACCAGTCAGCCTCACCTCGATAGTGGGGAAGATCATGGAAGCACTACTGAAGGAGAGATTGGTGGAACATCTGGTTGTCAATGGACTACAGGACCCAAGGCAGCATGGTTTCACCAGGGGGAGGTCATGTCAGACCAACCTGGTTGAATTTTTGACTGGGTGACTAGGGAGGTGGATCAGGGGAGGCAGTGGACATGGCCTATCTGGACTTCAGCAGGCCTTTGACACTGTGCCACATAGAAGACTATTACACAAACTGGGGACTATGGGTGTGGGCAGGACAGTAGTGTGGTGGGTAGGTAACTGGCTGGGCGGCAGGACACAGAGGGTGGTGGTAAATGGCTGTCACTCCACAGAGGGAAGAGTGACCAGTGTGGTACCACAGGGATCAGTGCTGGGACCGGTCCCATTCAACATCTTCATCAGTGACATTACAGGACCTAGAAGGCAGAATTTCACTGTTCGCTGATGGCACAAAGCTCTGTAACAGAGTAGACACACCAGAGGTGTAGACAGAATGAGAAGGACCTGCAGAAACTTGAAGAATGGTCAGGGCTTGGCAGTTGAAATTCAATGCAAAGAAGGCAAGATAATGCATATGGGGCACAAAACCGTGGCACAATATATCAGCTTGAGTGGTGAGGATATAGCATGCACCAAGCAGGAAAGGGATCTTGGGTTATCATCTCTGATGACCTCAAGGTAGGGAAACAGTGTGACAAGGCAGCAGGTAAAGCAAATATGATGCTGGGATGCATAGGCAGGGGCATCACCAGCAGGAAAAGGGAGGTCATAATTCCACTATACAAGACACTAGTGAGGCCCCACCTGGAGTACACTGTACAGTTCTGGAGACCTTACCTACGTAAGGACATAGACAGGATAGAGAAGGTTCAGAGGAGGGCAACAAAGATGGTACATGGATTGCATCACAAGTCCTATGAGGACAGGTTGAAGGAACTGAACATGTACTCCCTGGAGGAGAGAAGGGAGAGAGGGGATATGATAGAGACTTACAAGTATCTTACAGGGAGGAACAGGGTGCAGGAATACACTATTTTTAAGCGAAAAAGATGTTCCAGGACTAGAGGGCATGGGATGAAGTTGGAGGGAGGACGATTCAGAGAAGCGTGAGGAAGAATTTCTTCACAGAACGGGTGGTGGACAAGTGGAACACCCTTCCAGAGGAAGTGGTGGGGGCTGAAACAATCCGCGGGATTTAAGAATGCATGGGATAGACATAAAGGAATTCTGAAGGTCAGGGGTAAGGGGCAACAGACTTCTAGGAAAATATAAACTGAACTTACAAGCTCAAATGGGCAGACTGGGTGGTCCATAGGCCCTTATCTGCTGACACTGTCTATGTATCTATGTATCTATGTACATTAGGGCTTGCAGGCCATACAGAACAGCTCATATCTCCAACACACTGATTTGGAGAGACGTCTCTGACAGGCCCCAGACACCTTGTGTTTGGAAGCCCTGGCAGTGGGTACCCCACCCCAGCAGGGAGGCATCCATGCTGAGAGTCACCTGAGGCTCCAGATGGGAGAAAGGAAAGCCCTGGAGGAGACTGCCCTCCACTGACCACCATGTGAGTGAGTGAACCATGGTCTTGGTCACGTATATGGGGTAGGTCTGAGAATGCGATGCTTGTGACTACTGAGCACTGAGCATCCACTGAGTCGTTCTCATGTGTAAATGTGCTAGAGGCACTGTGAACACTGAGGAGGCCATCAGAGCCAGCATGCATTGCATGGAGTGGGCTTGAACAGATCTGTGCTCCATTATATAGCATGTCATCTGCAGAACCACCTGCATTCTGATCACTGGAAGGAAGGCTCAGGCCTTGGTCATGTCCAGTAGAGCACCTATGAACAGCAGCTGTCATGAAGGCTGGAGATGAGACTTCTTTAGATTCAGCAGAACCTCCATGAAGATAAGGAAACTGAGAAGCTGTGACCACTGCCTTTTCCATCTCCTGCCTGGATAAACTGGTTATGAGCCAATTGTCCAGGTATGGGTAAACTTTGAGTTCTAGTTTTCTAAGGTGCGATACAAGTACTGTGAAGCACTTTGTAAAGACTCAAAGTGCTGAGGACAGCCCAAATGGCAGGATTCTGAACTGGTACTACTGCCCTAGCACACTGAATTGGAGGTATCTGTGTTGGCTAGAGTACACCAGTATGTGCTGGAACATATCCTGCATATCCAGGGAAGCCAACCTATCCTCAGGTTTTAGGAAGGAAAGCAGAGACCTCAGAGAAATCATCTTGAATTCCTCTCAGTCCAGGAACTTTTTAGGTTTTTGAGGCCAAGAATGAGGCACATGCCCCCTGATTTCTTTGGAACTAGGAAGCAGTGGGAGTAGAAGCCAGGGTTTTGTTCTGACTCTGGCACTACCTCCACTGACATGTTGCTGAGAAGACCAGCAATCTCCTGCACAAGAAGCTCTGACATGTGGGCTAAGAGGGGTTGCCTTCTGGGTGGATAGTCCAGAGGCAGTATAGCCTAGATGTTAGAGTAACAAGCTGTGAACAAGCTTGGTACATCCAGCAAACCAGGCCTGGGTTAGATTCTCACAACCTCCATTTGCATACTGTGTGACTCTGAACAAGTCACTTGATCAACTAGTGCTCCCAGGTCACCCCTGAAAACAGGCACTTGTACCTAGTGCGCCTTACCAAAGACTAAAAAAAAAAAAAAATTCAGTGAGTATCCTTCTTGGATGATCCTGAGAATCCACTTGTCTATCATAATGATCTCCCACTGACAGAAGAACTGGATCAGGTGCCCCCCTACTGGGGAGGAGAGATTTACCTCGGCAGCTGAGACTGGACCAGGGCAGGAGCTTCAAAGAGCTGCATTGTGTATTTTTGGCATCTGTGTCTTTGGCTGTGCCTTCTTTTGAGGCTAGGGAAGTTGAGATTCCTTTGGGCTCCCCTGCCTTTTCCATAGAAGTACTGTTGGTTCTGAAATAAATCATGTCCTTTGCCCCTCTGAGGGTTAGCAGAAGGTGGTGTGGAAGTCTTAATGATCTTTCTAGTTTTCTGAGATGCCTCAAGAGGCTTCTTTATTTGCTGTCCAAACAGGTAAGTACCATCAAAGGGGATGTTCATTACCTGTTGCTGGACATCTTAAGAAAATTTTGATACAAATGCCTGCCCCAGCAGATCAGGAGGCAGCATCAAAAGCTTCCATAGCAGCTTTGAGCTAAAAACTGTTAGACTCAATAACATGAGCAGCAGTCTCCAGAATTTTCTGTTTAGTTTCAGAGTCTAGCAGGGATGCTGCCAGAGACTTAAACAAGTTCCAAAGGGTATACCAGGATTGTTTCTTCCCCTTTTTGTGAGAAGAGGATGTGGCCAAGGTCAAACAGTTTAAAGATCACAACTTTAAGAGTGTGCAGGATCTGGACCGTTTCTTTTTGTGACTCTGGGAGGACTGTCCACCTCCTGTGTGCCAGATTGCCTACTGTCAAAACAGCTGTCCAGAAAGAGGAAGCAACCAGATACAACCCCCTTGCCAGAGCAACTTGCCTTTTCAGGCTCCCTACCTTCTTCCGTGGTCATCAACCATTCACACAAGGTAGGACTGAGAGAAAAATGTAAATTTGTTGTGTTAATCTAACTAAACTGACACAAAAATATCAAACTCATATATTAAACACTAAAGTCAAAGAACTGAATGCTGTCGACATATAGAGCATGAAGTTCTGACCCCGACAAGGTGAGCGACAATGCTACTGAAGCACACTCAATGGCAAGAAATGGAGCTGAGATTGTTGGAGGCTGACACTACTGTATACCATCAGTTGTTGTCTGGTAACATATGCTCGGGGCCTTTCACAACACCATCTCCCACCTGAAAAGCTCTGATGACCATAGGGTCCAAATGCCTCTGGCTTAGACCTACAAGTGGAAATCAATGAAGATTAATTCATGGTAGATATGTAAGTAAAGTGAGAATCTTTATGAAACTGGTAAAACACTCTCTCCTCCTGAACCAGTTTCCACTCCATCAGATCTACTCTCTTCAACTGCCAAAAGTGCTGCTGTTAACTGTCATTGCTCTCTTAAACTAGCTCTACTTCTTCCCTGACACCAGCCCAGAACAGCACACCTCAAAGTAAAAAAAAATGTAAACTACAACTCACTGACGCCAACTCCTTCACACAAGGAGCTCACACCAGCAAGTCCTGTATAGCAGTAACTCCAGCCTACTTACTAAACCTTGCCACCATATTGTTTGAAATTTTTTAACAAGCCACTAGCTCAGCCAGTGTGAGCACTGACGCAGCAATGTCAGTGCTGGTGCCATGCCGGTGTGTCCATTTAAATGCCCATGGCAACAGCATAAATAAAAAGCAGACAAACATCGAAACATTAAAACATAGAATTTGATGGCAGATAAGGACAGCCTGGCCCACCTAGTCTGCTTCTTTTTCCCTACTTACTGTATCACTGCAGGTCCTACTTGATCTCCAGCTTATCCCCCCCCCCCAGTCTTATCATTAAGGTTCCCTTATTCCTATCCCATGCGTTCTTGAATGCTGTTCAGTTTTTGCTCCCACCACCTCTGCTGGGAGGCTTTTTCAGGCACCCACATCCCTTTCCGTGAAGAAGTACTTCCTCACATCTCCCCTGAGTCTAGCCCTTCCAGCTTTATAGCATGACCCCACGTCCTTGATCATGTTTTTTTCTGAAAAATGCTTCCCTTTTGAATCTTATTTATAACTGTGAGGTATATTAAAGTTCTAACATACCGCCCCAGTTCTTCCCTGTACAGTATACATATTGTCATTCAGTCTTTCCTTATAGCACTTTTGATGCAGATCCAGCACCATATTGGTTACCCTCCTCTGGACTGCCTCCACTCTTTCTATGTCCTTCCAGAGATGTGGTCCCCAGAACTGGACACAATACTCAAGATGAGGTTTCACCAGTGATCTATAAAGGGGTAACATCACCTCCCTCTTTCTGCTGGTGAGCCACCTACAGCCTCCCTATGCACCCCAGCATCTCGCTTGTTCTCCCAACTGCCTTGTCACACTGCCTATCCACCTTTAGGTCATCAGATATAACTCCCAGGTCTTTTCCTGTTTGGTGCTAGTCAACACCTCTCCTCCCATTTTGTACTCTGCCCCTGGGTTTCTGTGCTCCAAGTACATGATTTTGCACTTTTCTGCATTGAAGTCCAGCTGCCATACCCTTGACCACTCCTCTGACCTTTTCAGATTCCCCTCTCATCCCCCGAATGTCTACCTTGTTGCAGATTTTAGTGTCATCCATGAACAGGCAGACCTTTACATCCAGCCCCTCTGAAATGTCACTAATAAAGACATTAAAGAGGACCGGTCCCAGTACAGATCCCTGAGGTACCCCATTGGTCACTCTTCCTGCCTCGGAGTGAACTCCATTTACCACGACCTTCTGTCTCCTATCCCTTAGCCAATTTTTACCCAGTTTACCACCTTTGGTCTCCCACTCCTATGCTACCCAGTCTGTTTATTAATCTCCTATGTGGCATGGCATCAAAGGCCTTGCTGAAATCTAGGTAGGCCACATCCACCGCTCCTCCCTGATCCAATCCCCTGGTCATCCAGTCAAAGAAATCTATTAGATTTTTTTCACAAGACCTTCCACCTGTGAAGCTATGCTGTCTCAGGTCCTGTAAGCCACCGGATTCAAGGTATTCCACTATCCTTTCCTTCAGTTGTGATTTCAATAATTTCCTCACCACTGAAGTCAGGTTAATTGGCCTGCAGTTTCAGGCCACCTCCCTTTTACCATTTTTGTGAAGTGGCACTACATCTGCCCTCCTCCAGTCCCTCAGAACCTCTCTCAATTCCAATGAGAGGTTGAACAGGACAGTGAGGGGTGCAGCCAGCACCTGAGTTCCCTCAGTATCTTTGGATGTATCCCATCTGACCCCATTGCCTTGTCCATTTTCAGATCTGCAAGTTTCTTTAGGACTCTCTCCTCTGCAAATGGACTAGTGTCCACCTCCCTTCCTTCGATGCTCCTGTCACTTTTTTGTGGCCCCTCTCTTTCTTCTGTGAACACTGAACAAAAGTATTTGTTCGAGGTGTCTGCTTTTTCTTGGTCCCCCTCAATGCATTCCCCTCTTCCCTTCTTAGTCTTACAACCCATCCCCTGATCTTTCTCTTCTTGTTTACATAATTTCTTGTCTCCTTTCTTTACTTCCTAGGCTATTTTCTCATGCAGCCATGACATGAGCATCGGTGACTGGCGCTTGCAATACTTGACTCAATCCCTGGCGCATGTTGATGGGGCTACTGCTGAGGAAGGGCGATCGGATGGGGGAGGTGGGTGCATATAGCAACAGGACATCACTATATGTATATGTGCATGGGGGGGCAGCGAGCATGATAGAAGGGAGGGAGGGTTGGCCTGGCATGGTTGTCATGGGGCTGCCGAGCTGGCTAGATAGCGTGGTGGGTGGGTGGTAGCCTAATGCTGCGAGGGTTCCAGGTTAGGGTCCAGGCATGCCTACATTTTTGTGCGTCTGGCCCGAAATTTTGTTTTCTCCGATTTTGCCCGCCCCAAGATAAGAATCCTTTGGTAGAGTGTGGGGCAAAACCCACAGGGGTGGGTGAGGGCTACGTACATTCAAAATCTAAGTCCCCAGTGCCATTTTCTTGTGTGCTGGGGGTGTACATCAATGAAACTGATTTTCGGCGACTACACTTGCCCTGCCATTTTCTCCTCTGTTTGTGCAATAGTGCTCTTAACTGATTTCCCTGCCTTCTTGTGTTTCTCCAAATACAGCTCCCTATCCTCCTCTTTCCGTGTCTTCTTATACCTCCTGAATGCTAATTTTTTGGCCCTTACCTTTCTAGCCACCTCCTTAGAAAAACCATAGTAATCTCTTTTTCCTCCGGCCTTTGCTTACTAGCCTGATGCAGAGGTTTGTTGCCTTCTCTATACCCCCTTTTAGTTTCATCCAAAGTTCCTCCACTCCACCCAAGTCCTCCTCCCCCTGTCCCCCTCCCAACCAGGGCATCCCTGTGGCATTCCACCAACTTTTTAAAACCGGCCCTCCTCAAGTCGAGGACCCTCATCTTTATATGGTTTGCTTCTGCCCCAGTACTTATATTGAACTACATAGTGCAATGACCACTGATTCCCAGGTGGCCACCCACCATGATGTCTGCAACACTGTCCCCGTTACTTAGTACAAGGCCCAGTGTTGTCCTCTCATGAGTGGACTCCCGAACTAGTGGCCTGAGGAACACCCCCTGCAGGGAGACTAGGATGTCCCTGCCCCTAGCTGACGCTGCAGCTGGGATGCTCCAATCTACATCCAGCAGATTGAAGTCTCCCACCAGCAGCACCTCCCACTTATTTGCCATCTTTTGGATGGCTTCCCCCTAAACCATATCCAACTCCCCCCTATGCTGTGCTGGAGGTCTGTAGATCACTCCAGTGTGAATAATGGCTCCATTCCCCATTTCTAGGGTGACCCATAGTACATCCGTCCCTCCATGTATTCCCTGTACCTCTGTCACTTTTATGCTATCTCTCACATAAAGAGCACCTCCTCCCCCTTTTTCTCCAACCCTGTCCTTCCTGAACAGATAATAGCCTGGTATAGCTATATCCCAGTCATGTTTCTCAGTGTACCATGTTCATGTGATTGTGATGGTGGCAATGTCCAGGTCAGCCTCTGCAATAGTGGCCTCTAGGTCCAGAATTTTATTTCCCAGACTTCGAGCATTGGCATACATGGCCTTCCAACTTCTAGTGCCACACTGCTCGTCAGTCCCCCATTTTTCCTTTTGTCCTCTCTCCTTAATGCCTTTGTTCTCATTCCCATCTCTCTTCATTACTACTATCTTGTTTTTCTTCCTATTAGGCATCCTTGGGGATTTGTCACCCTTAGGGTTCTCCCTGCTGACTTCTCCTGTTTGTGGGGAGTTAATATCTCCCTGCTTCCTTCCACCACCACCCTTGGCTAGTTTAAACACTCACTAATGTAACATTTAAACCATTCACTAAGGACTGTGGTCCCCCTCCTGGTCAGATGCAGGCCATCTCCCTTGAACAGGCCTTTATCCCTCCAAGAGTGATCCCAGTCCCCAATGTAGCCAAACCCCTACTCCCCTGCACAATTCCTTCAACCACTGATTGACGTGCCTGGTATGGAGTACCTTATCTTCTCCTCTGTCATAGACAGACAGCACCTCAGGAAAGACCACTGAGCTTGCTACCTGCCTAAGACCCTTCCCCCACTCCCTGAACTCCTCCTTTTTTTTAACTTTCTTATCTTTATTTTATAACTTTTCAAAAACATACAATCATATAAACAAACAGTTCACAAATACAATAACTGACAATAACATATGCAGTAAATAACCACACATAAACAATTACATACAAGAATAATAACCATTCAAAAGGTCTAGACCAAAACATTTCCTTCCCACACCCTTCTCCCCTAGATTGTATGTTGTGCAGTATAGAGAAAGCTAGCCCCACAAACATAAAAGGTATATATTATTTAAAGAAGTATTAATTCTGTTTAAATTAAAAAAGGGGGGTTCTAAATATACAGTATTTGAAATGAACTTGTTAAATTAGTATCATTAGGAGTGCGCTTCCATATCAAGTTATTTAATACTCAAATATCCGGTCATGGAGTTTACCCCAAATATGTGTAAAGTGATTAATCTTTCCATGGAAAGTTTCTATTAGTTTAATACAGTTTAGGTTCAAGCGAATAGTTGCTAACCATTCAGAAAAGGATGAAATCTCTTTGTCTACCTAATGCTTTACAATTTCCTGCTTAGTTGATATTGAGATCAGAGTTATAATAGCTTTGTCTGATAAAGACATGAAGCTTCTGCATTACCTAAAATGCAATGATCTAAGTTAAACACATTCTTTAATTTCAGATTATCCATCACCTTAATTTTAATAAAGTCCCAAAGTTTCTGAATCTCCTGGCATGACCATAATATGTGGGACAAAGAACCTGTTTCCAAATTACATCGCATGCGCTGGTTCATGGTACTAAAACCAAATTTAAACATTTTAGCTAGAGATAAGTAAGCATTATGTAAAATATTAAATTGAATCATTCTGAAATTGTCTAAAGGAATATATTTATACGTATTTTGCCACAAAGTGGACCAGTTCTGTGGATTTTGTTTTGTTTCCATCCTCCAATAAGCTGGTTGAGTAGGTTTATCAGAATACTTAATTGCTAATAAAGTTAAATAAATATTAGCTATAGAGTGAGACTTACCAATAGCAGATTTCCATTTCTGAATGATATCCTGAAAGTTACATTTCCAAGCATGTATGCCAAAATGTGTTTTAAGAACAAATTTAGCAAGTATTAAGTTGCTCAGAAACTTTTTATTTAGGGTATATTAAGATTTGTTGTAAAGGTGGGAAAGAACCATCCTTCAGAAATATTGATACATTCAAAAGGTAGCCATTTGATGTCCAAATATTTCCCATTAATTGAAATGTTTGGGTTATAAAATATCTTTTGGTTGGGATCTTGGTCCATATTTATTCTTAGACACTTACAAATCTGATTATGTATTTTTAAAGAGGTTCCTATTATTGAGTTTTTAAAGGCCTTGGAAAGGTTTTTATCATTCAAAAGAAGTAAATTTTAGCCGGCCCGGTGGAGCTGAGGGTTGAGGCGCTGGATGCCGCACCTCGTGCTACTCCGGCGACCCGGGTTCGAATCCAGCCTGGGCCGGCCGGGGTCGCAGGGTGGAGATGGATTGAGCGCTGTTAGACTGCCTCTCCTCTCCAGGGGTGGGAGCAGAGAATGCCTGCTGTCTCGCTCAGCTAGGGGAGTTTTAATTTCCCGAGACTTCGGGCGAATAATTTTGTCTAAAGCAATGCTCAGGGGCTTCCCTTGCCAAATAAAGTTACAGATTAAAGAATGTAGCTTTTTAAACCATTTTAAAGGTAAGAACATGTTTAGCATATTAAGGGGGTAAAATACCTTGGAAAAAATATTCATTTTAATTATATTTACCCTCCCCCATAATAAAATAGGCAGTTTTTGCCATCTCTTTAAGTCCTGTTTTATCTTACCTATAAGATCTTCTAAATTCAGTTTAATGCTCTGAGAGAAATCCATAGATAAATAAATCCCTAACTATTTTAGACCTGATGGAGACCAGGAAAGGCCCAAATTGGCTATCTCATTTTTAAGCTGAAAATCATTCAGGGGCATTACTTCAGTTTTATCTCTGTTCAGTCTATAGTTAGAAATGGTATTATATTCTTGAATGTTTTGTAAGGTTGCTTTGATTGATGAAATTGGGTCAGTTACATGTAATAGAATGTCATCAGTAAAAGCTGTTTCCCAATTTTGACTCTTGTAATATGTGGATTATTATTTAAAAAATATAATAGCGGTTCTAAATAAAAATTAACCAAAATAGGGGCGAGAGGTCAGCCCTGATGAGTACCACATAGTAATCTAAAAGAGGGAGAATTCATATTATTATATCGTATCTCACTTCCATAGTGGGTAAACTTATGGAAGCAATCTTGAAGGAGAGACTGGTAACCTTCCTGGAGGTCAATGAGCTCCAGGATGGGCAGCAGCGTGGGTTTGTCTCCGGGAGATCATGTCAGGCCAACCTAATAGAATACTACGAATGGGTCACAAGGGAGTTGGACAAGAGCCATGCGGTGGATGTCCTATATTTGGATTTCAGCAAGGCCTTTGATTCAGTCCCTCACAGGCAGCTGGGGGCAAAGCTGAACTACGTAGGGGTGGGGGGCTAAGATGGCTAACTGGATCAAGAATTGGCTGGAAGATAGACTGTAATGGGTGGCTGTGTGTGGGGGGACTCCCATCTCCTAAACCAGTGACCACCGGTGTGCTGCAGGGCTCTGCATTAGGGCTGTTGTTTGGTCTGTTCTTATTGGATATTGCACATGGGGTTGGGAGCAAGATTAGTTTGTTCGCTGATGACACCAAGATGACATAGAGGGGTGGCAGAAGCTACAGGGTGACTTAACCAGACTTGAGGAGTGGTCAGCAATGTGGCAATTGGGTTTTAATGCAAACAAATGCAAAGTTATGCACTTCAGGGCAAAGAACCCGAGGAGGGAATATTGGTAGGGTGCAGTTGGGTGTCACTGAGGAGGAGAAGGATCTAGGAGTTATAGTAACGGGGAGCAAGAACAACTCTACTCAGTGCAGGAAGGCTGCAGCTAAGGCCAATATAATGCTGGGGTGCATTATACGGAGGTTCTCGTCCAGACACAAGGATGTGATCCTGCCCTTGTACAGGTCCTTGGTCAGGCCACATTTGGAGTACTGTGTGCAGTACTGGCATCCCTACCTGATGAAGGATATCAGGCTGCTCAAGGCGGTGCAGCATAGGGTGAAAAATATGATACAGGGGATGGCACAGAGGGGTTGTTTAAGCTGACGAAGTAAAGGGATACAAGGGGGCTAAGAATGGAGGGTGGAAGATTCAGGAGGGAGATGAGGAGGTATTATTCAACTGAGAATGGAAATGGAACACTCTACCAGAGGAGGTGGTGGCATGCAGGACGGTGGGCAGTTTCAAAACAGCATGGGACAGGGCAAGGGGGGGGTCTGGGTAAACAATGCTGAGCAGTTTCTGAGGGTGAGACTGGGGATGGGAGTGGGGCAGCTGCAGTATAGGGGTGCTAGCTGTGCTTTTGAGCAGACTTGATAGACCGTGAGGCCCATCTCTGCTGGCAAATTTCATATGTTCGTATATTATTACAAAAGATTCTTGCTGTGGGAACAGAATATAAAATCTTTATCCAATTCACAATAAAGCTGGGAAGCCAAATTAAATATAAAGTGGCATAAAGAAATTTGTGGTCTACCCTATCAAATGCCTTTTCTGCATCTACAGACACAAAGACAGCCGGATGATTGGAGTCTCTAGATGCAGAAAAGATATTTGCAAGTTTCCTTAAATGATCAGATGCCTGCCTATTTGCAATAAAACTTACCTGTTCTCTGCAGATCAGAGGTTGCCATATATTTTTAATCCTTTGTGCTAGAATAGCTCTTAATATCGGGTGGTAGTTATTTACATTGCACAGCAGCCCTGATTGGGCAAAAGATCCCTGCAGCCCTGTGACTTGCAGCTCGGTTGAGCTGCTGAGAGTCCACCCGCCCACATACAGGCTTCCCTTGCACAGCAGGCCTGATTGGGCAAAAGATCCCTGCAGCCCTGCAGCTCACAGCTCGGCTGAGTTGCCAAGAGCCCACTCACATGCAGGCTTCCCTTGCACAGCAGTCCTGATCAGGCAAAAGATCCCTGCAGCCCCACGGCTCACAGATCAACTGAGCTAACGAGAGCCCACCTGCCCACATACAGGCTTATCTTGCACAGCAGTCCTGATTGGGCAGAAGATCCCTGCAGCCCCATGGCTCACAGCTCAGCTGAACTGCTGAGAGCCCGCCCGCCTACATACAAGCTTCCCTTGCACAGCAGCCCTGTTCAGACAAAAGATCTCTGGAGCCCCATGGCTCGCAGCTCAGCTGAGCTGCCAAGAGCCCACCCACCCACATACAGGTATGGATCCACTGGCCTCCTGCAGTGTCCAAGACTTCTACTGGATTTGGTGCCTTTTTTTTTTTCTTAAAACTAGTCACTGGCCTGCTCTGGGCTCTCCAGATAATTTCTCTGCTGGTTTTTAGTTGTTCTGTAGGGGGTTTCTATCAATTAATGTAACTGCCTGTGCCAGTGTAATTTTAAGCAGAGTTCTGTTTTTATTTAAAGGGACACTGTCAACCTGTTTTTCATCATATTATTTCTAGTTGAAACCCCACATTTTATGATTGCTTGCCCTCTCTAAAATTCACAGATGTTGCTGTTTGTTTTGTCTGTCTCCTTGTTTGGTAGAACTGAAATGCATGGCAATGTATATTTATAAACAACCTTGTTTTTGTTTACAATCCTGGTTCTGTTCTTACTGCATTCTTCCTGAGCATTAGAAACACACCCAAACAGTGCAGTCACTCATGAGGCAGTAGCCTTCTAAACTCCCATTACATTATGAGGGGCTAGACTGTTTTGTGGGTGTTCCGAAGTCCAGGAAAGATGCATTTGGAGTTGGTCAAGGAATGTAAACAAACCTGTTTTGGTGTGATAACACCAATATGTTGGGCAGTTTGTTTTTTACTTTTTTAAAGAAAATAAAGAGTCAGACTCAAACTAGCAGCTACATCAGCAATCTTTACATAATTTTGGCAATCATAAATATGTTTTTTAAACTAGGGACACTTTGAGACCTAAGGGGGTTGACAGTGTCCCTTTAAAACTGCTGTTTTTTTTTTAATTGATTTCAGCTCCTTACCACCATTAATTCCTCTCTACCTTAATCCTCTCACCCCTTCTCCACCTTCCTTAATTACAGTATCTATCTCTGGTATCCCTCTCCCCCCGATTTAGTGAAACAAAGGAGAGGTACTAATATTTCTTCTTACCTCTCCCCCCAGGCTTCCCTTGCACAGCAGCCCTGATCAGGCAAAAGATCCCTGCAGCCCTGCGGCACGCGGCTCAGCTGAGCTGCCGAAAGCCCGCCTGCCCACATACAGGTACGGACCCACCGGACTCCTGCAACGCCCAAAACTTCTGCTGGATTTGACGCCTTTTTTTTTTCTTAAAACTAGTCGCTGGCCTGCTCTTGGCTCTCCAGACTATTTCTCTGCTGTTTTTTTTTTTAGTTGCCCACCCACCCCACCCCAGCCTCCTGTTAAATGGTCTTGAGCCCATCTGGCCCTTCTCTGGTACACTCAACCAATTATAGCTGTGCTGTTTAAAGATATTGATGCCTTAAAGGGACTTTTAACCCATCCATTTTTAGCTGACCAGCTTGCTCTGCCTAAAGAGGCCTGATCCTTGTCTTTTGATTTCTCCCAGCTTGCTCTGTCTATGAGGCTTCTCCTTTCCTGTTTATTATTTCCTGCACTTAATTATCACTCCTCCTACACCTACCAGCATGCTGCCTAAACTGCTAATTCTCCTGCCAATTGTATCTCGTCCTCCAAAAGACATACCTTCAGCTGCTCTCCCATGGTACACAATCATGTCATCCGCTCCCCTCCCTCTAAATCCATCAATGATTTTTTTCTCCTACCGCATTTGATCTCCATTCCCCCCATTCATCCCATTCCCTCTCCCTTTTCTTTCCATGGCTTCCCTACTGCTCCCACATTCATTAAAATGCTCTCTTTACTCTTTGCCAACTGTCACTTCCAGCTCACCTCCTCCCCAAGCCCCGTCTTCACTCTTATGCTACAATCACAATCAAAGGAAGAAAGCACTTGCCATGTTACGGCGCTCCTTAAAACTCATTATGCTTCTTCTTTTATGCTCAGGAAATGTTATGGTTAACCCAGGACCCCCTATCTCTCTTGCCTCTCCCTTGGACTTTGCAACCTCATCATGTCTAAAACTGATTTTAATTAGCGCAAGGAGCCTAGCACATAAGATTGATCAGTTGTAAGCATGTGGTGCCCGTATCACTCCTGACATCATTGTCATCACAGAATCTTGGCTTAAAAATGCCATTCCAGATCAGCAAATCACTTTCCCTGACTATAAACTCTACAGGGCAGATAGAGCATCCAGGGGAGGTGGTGTGATCATCTATACTAAAATCAGGTACATCATCTCTGATACACTAAGTATCACCAAGCCTAAAGAGTTTGAATTTGTGTCCCTAAAAATAAACCTGCCCTCATCTGAAACTAGCAACATCCTCAGCTGTTACAGGCCTCCTGCTGGGGGCTTTGATGTTATACCAATCTTAAAATCCCTCGTTTCCTAAAACAACAATTAAACCATCATCCTGGGGGACCTAAACATGGATTGGCTATCCCACAAATCCATCAGCCTCAAAGGTCTTTGTGATGAACTCGGCCTGGCCCAACACATCACTGAGCCAACAAGAACAAACACTAAAAATTATGCAAATAGCTCCATCCTGGATGTAGTTCTGTCAAACCACCCGCATAAAATCCTACATTCCACCATGTTCCATAACGTCCTAAGTGACCATGGGATTGTGGTCTGCGTAAGAGCCCATAAAACGGCTTCATTCTCACCCACACTCATCATGAAGTGCTCTTTCCATAAATTTAATTCTATTAACTTTTTGTCAGACCTAAACAACCTAAACTGGCAAAGTCTTTACCTAGCAATGTCAACAGATGAGGCTGTTGAGATCCTCAATGACAAGTTAACATGGTTGGTAAATAAACACGCCCCCTTCATATGGACCACAGCCCATAAATCTTCTAACCCATGGTTCATGCCTGACCTCAAAGCTGCACTATCCAACTGCAATAAGCTCTGGGTCCATGCTAGGCATACCAAGTCCCCATCCGGTTGGCATGCTTTTCGTGCTGCACGGAATGCATGCGTCAAACTTATTTGTACTGCCAAATCTCACTTCTACATCACAACCCTAGAACAAGCCAAAGGAAATTCAGCTAAGACCTGGCAGACCATTAAGTCTGTAGAAGGATGGAAATCTGCTCCCTCCTTTCTCGCTAAGATCCATCCTAATGGAGTTATAATCGAGGAACATGCCTGGATCATGGAAGAACTGAATGCACATTTCGCCACTGAAGGGCTTGCTTTTGATTCATCTCCTTATGCTGGGCTATGCAGACCCCTTCTGGACTGCAGTTACTCCCCCACCCCCACCCCACCTCATCTCACCCCTTTCATCTCAGGCCTGTCTCCTTCAAGGAAGTAGAAGACCACCTCAAAAAATTAGACACAAGGAAGGGTGGTGGTGCTGACGGTCTAGAACCATTCTTCCCCAAACTAGACCATTACTACCTTGCAGACCCTATACTCCACATTTTTAGTCTCTCCAAAGCCTCTGCCACTGTACCATCCTGCAGGAAATCCACCCATATTCTACCTTTATTCAAATCCAGGGACCCCTGTGATATGAACAACTATAGACTCATTTCCAGCCTCCCTTCTCTGTCAAAAATCCTTGAAAGATTAATCTACACCCTGCTGAAATCACACATCAAAAAATACTCTCTGCTCAACCCTGACCAATCTGGGTTTAGGAAAAATCACAGCACAATTTCTGCACTTGCCAAAGTCACTAACAACTGGATTACAGCCCACATTTCCAAACTGGTTACTGGTGCCATCTTCCTCAATCTCAGTAAGGTGTTCAATACTGTGGACCATAACCTCAGCTTTCTTAGCCTCAACAATTTATGTGTTTCAGCAACCTCAGTACAATGGTTCACCAGCTATCAAGTTGAATCCAGAAAGTCAAGGCTGATTGCCTACCATCTGACCCCCTGCCTATCTCAAGGAGCATCCCACAGGGTTCCATTTTAGGCCCTATCCTAGTCTCTTTTTATATAAATACCCTCAATTCCAATATTGTCAACTCCAAACTACACTTCTTTGCAGATGTAGATGACACAGACTTATACACTTCTAAGCCGTTGCTGCCCGAAACCTGTGAGGAACTGCAAGCTGACTTTGTCAAGCTCGAGGAGAACCTCATCAGTGCCAAGCTACTGCTAAATGCAAAAAAAAACCAAAAGCCATGTTTCTTAACCCTAATAACACCCCCCACCCCACCTTCGGCGCAATCTAAGCAAGTTGCACCCATTGTCACACCCTAAGAGAACCTCTGGTGGTGGTTGATAAATTTAAATACCTACAGTAGTCATATGGCTTGACAAAAAAGTTTCCTTCAATGTTCACATCAACAATCTCTCCAGTAAACTCAAATCCAGATTAGAATACTTTTACAGAAACAAGTCCTTTTTTTCATCTAATATGACAGTGAGGCTCATACAAGCCACTGTCCTACCACTTCTCGATTACAGTGACATAATCTATAACTGCACATCAGCTACCAATCTGCACAAACTAGATGTACTGTACCACCGGGCTTTGCACTTCATTACAAAGGCCCCTCCTAGAGCTCACCATTGTGACTTGTATTCTGCAGTTGGCTGGACGTCATTAGCAACAAGAAGTCTGATTCACCTAGGAATATGGATGCTAAAATTCCTGTTAAACAAGCTCCCAGGATACTTATCCTCCCTTATTCACACCTCACATAGCACCTACACCATAAGGAAGTCTGACTTCATCCTCCTTGACATAACTAAGACACGTACGCACCTCGGGAAAAGGGCTATCTCCTACATGTCACCTGGAATAGCATACAATTGGTCCTTTAGCTAACCAGTGTTGTCACGATTAACTTCTATAAAGCTCCATTGGCAAGAAAATTTAAAGTCATTTGTAAGTGCCACAAGTAGTACCCCAACTCGTGCTTTTCTCCCCAGTCTGGCCTCCCTTCCCCTCCCTCACATCCCCCTTTACCTTCCCTTTTCTTCCCTCATTTCCCTTCCCTCACATCCCCCTCTAACACTACCTTCCCTCCCCTTCCCTAAACTTCATCACCGCCTCACCTCAACCCCATCGACCCACTCCTACCCTTTTCCTTTTTCCCGTTACTTCTTCAGCCCACTCTCCCCCACCCTATATCTGTCCCTTTCTGTATCACATTCAGCTTTACCTTACCCTTCCTGCCTCTCACTCAGCTCCCCTCTCTTGATTCCCCTGCCCATCCTTCTGCTTTCTTTCTGACTATCCCTCTATTATACCTGCCCCTTCCCTCCCTCTCTCCATACCCGAGCTACTGGGTTTCAATGCACTTATCTCTCTATGTTCTCTACATTTGTATTGTGCCAAGTTTTATTGCTTGCAAATTCTACACTTGTGTGTGTGTGTGTGTGTGTATATATATATATATATATATATATATATATATATTTTTTTAACTTTCTCTTTATACTCCCCCGCCATCAGCACTCCTCTCTTCAGGAGTCGCTTATGCCTTGTACGTCCCTGCTCTCCTACCTGACCCTCCGAGCGGTCTCATCCCCACAGAGCCTTGGTTTAACCCCCAGGTGGGGTCGAGGTGGGGCCCTTACACTGTGCTTTTTGTCTTGTCAGGATGCTGGTCGTGGCAGGCAGGAGGCTTTGGGGATTAGCGCCTGCCTACCGGAGATGCTACGCCATTTTCCCACTTTTCTGTGAATGTTGCATGATCCCCTGAATATGGCACATAGTGCCAATGCCCGCAACGTCCTCCTTGCTGCACCTGGCACATGCTGTGCCCCAGACCTCCTTCTGAGCCAGTCTTGCACCGGGATGTCGACCCCCCCCCTCCCTGGAGAAGACGAGCTGTCCTTGGGACACTCAAACTTCTCCCCCAGCCAGCCCTCCAGCTTTCCGGGCTTGTTTCCAAACCTGGGTCACTGGCTTCGCAAGTGGAAATCCAACCACTGCACTGGCGGGCTGGCTTCTACACTTGTATATTTTTATCCATTATCTCTGTACACCCAATATGTATATTGTTCTAAGATATTATCCTTCCAATTTGATGTACCTGCATTTCTACAAATATCGGTTATGTGTACTGGTCCTCCTAGTAAATTATGTTATCCTTTCAACTAGTTGTATTTGCATTTATACAAATTGCTGTTATGTGTACAGGACCTCCTTATGAATGAGCCTGCCCAAAGGAGTTTTCCTACAATAAACTTGAACGTAAACTTATTGTGGGGTTTATTAGGTTTGGGCAGAAGTATTATAATTGCTTCCAAAAGGGCTTTTTTTAATTCCCTTATTTAAAATATATGTAAACAGATCTTTAAGAAATGGGGTTAGTGTTTCTTTAGAAGTTTTATAAAAGTTTAGTATAAAACCATCCAGACCAGGAGATTTATTAATTGTTAATTTGTCAATGGCAGTGCTAATTTCTAAATCCTCTATAGGTTTAATCAAATCCTGAACTTGGGATAAATTTATCTTAGGGCACTTAAACTCCTTTAAGTATTCATTAAGTTCTGAGGATATTTTAGACGTTGATGTTGATCCATATACAGTAATTGCCCGTAAAATTTATAAAATTCTAACATATTCTCTTTCTGGTCCATAATAATCAAATTCTTCTCTTCAGATATAATTGCTTTGATATATTTAGCTTGCTCATAGTGCTTTAATATATTTGCAAGGACTTTGCTAGGTTTTTCACAAAAATCTAAATATTTCACTTTTGTTTTAATCATAATAAATTCTCTAATAAATTATGCCTTTTCTTTAGTTAATAATAACAGCTCTGATCTGAGTTTTTGTAACTCTTGTCTGCTTTTTCTGAGATTTTACCATTGTTTAAATATTTTCTATATTTGTAGATAATTGTTTTATTTTTTTTCAAGGCATTTACGTTTTTGCTTTGCTGCAAATCTAATGAAGTCCCCATGATGTAACATTTACATGCCACCCATACGATATCTAATCTTTCTGTGGATTTAAGGTTAGTTTCTAGGAAATTTTTAATAGAATTTTGTATAAATTACATAATACATTTGTTTCCCAATGAATTACTATTAAGTCTCCAGGGGATATAAGTTTCAACTGTAGGGTTATCATAGAATGATCTGAAAGAGTTCTAGGTATAATCTGAGTATCCACCACTCCAGATAATAAAGATGTTGCGATTAAAAAATAGTCAGCTCTGGAGAAGGATTTATTTACTGCTGAATACAATGTGTAATCACATCTATTAGGATATAGTACCCTCCATGGATCTGGCAAATCACATAGGTACAATAAATCTTTAAGAGCTTCATTGTCTGCTTTATCGAGTAGGTCTCCATTGTTGGTTTATGCAGCTTTGAATTAGGAATAAAAGTATCAAAATAACACTTACTATGCTTTCCTCTTAGCAACCTGCTACACATAATCCACTTATGCCCAGTATTTCCTCCTTGTTTCAAGCAAGAAAAATACAGAGCGTCCCGAGTACTGTCCGAGAAACTGGAAACAGCCTGCTGCCCCGCTTCCACTCTGTATAAAAATTCATTTTAAGAGTCAGTGCTGTTTTTCATACTAAGTGTTATTTCGATACTTTTATTCCTAATTCGAAGCCGCAGAAGTCTGTTGCCCATCCCGCTCCTATGTTTAACGTTTTTTTTCCACTTTGAAACTCACGCGGTGATGAGTAGTCTGCCTCACCTTGCTCCGTTATACCGAGCTGCATTGTGCTTCTGATTCTCCCGGTACAGTTGTTTGGTACCAGGCGAGAAATACAAAATGACTGCGAGGGAAAACGAGTAGTTTTCTTTATGATTTATACCTGGCACCTGAGTGTGCTGATGGCGGGCGGGGAACATTCGTTGTCAGTGGGCAGTGCAACATCTTATTGGAGGGACAGCTAATAGGTCATTAAATAACATAAAAATGCAGGTTAAGTAAAGGTTTTAATAATTTTTCTCACTTTTGTTTTACAATGAGCCATTGTATAATAGGAATAATGCACTCAAGGGTGTGTGTCGTGCTGGGATAATGCGACGCCTAGGGCACTGGACTCACTCAGCCAGCGGCCTCGTGCCCAACCACCCTAGGTGTGGTGTTATCCCAGCATGACACACACCCTGTCATGCATTCTTCCTTTATTAATCCCTTACTACTCCATCTTGCTATTTACATACAAACCCTATGTTCATATTACTCCTAACCTACAACTAATATTTTTGTTTTTAACCTAATCGAAACCTCCAGTTGTATCAGTGTATATAAGCCTAAAGTACCTTATCAGTCCCCATATGGACAGTTGGCTAAGTCTATTAGTGGTGGCCCGTGAGATTTCTAGATCCCTGTATATATATATATATATATATATATATATATATATATATATATATATACTGTGCAACCACTCATGACATTCCTCTGTCTTTCCCAGGCATAAAAGGAGAGAGAGAGAGAGAGAAAGGGGGGGGGAGAGAGAGAAAGAGAGAGAAGTAATATGTATATTCTCATATGCCCTTGTATAATTTCTGCCTCCATTCACAAAAAAGCACTACTCATCCTCCAGTCCAATGACTCTGGCAAGCATCTCCCGATCAGCCCAAATCCTCATAATCAAATGCGGTCCCCACAAAACCAGTCGGACTCTGCTCCCCAGCACACCCCCAGTCAATCCACCGATCTTCTCCCAAGGGTCATCACAGGCCAATAATGAGATCCTCTACATAGTGGCAGAGCACAACCCCACCATCAGCTCCAAGCTGATCCCCTGGCCAAAATCAAGCTCCCAAAGCACACTATCATGAAGCATTCGGAAAGAGGAGACCTCTCTCTCTCCACAAGTACAAGGTCCACTCAGGTAATCCCCACTGGACCCTCCACTCCTGCGTGCTGTCCCCAGAATAAATTGAGCAATTTTTAAAGGAATGTACACTCAAACAATTTAGTATCTCCCATACTGTACCTGATCCAAGCAATATCATTTTGCATTACTTTCTGGAAACTTCCAGAAGGTAAATGAACACTTACTACACAGTTACGCTTCCATTTGAGATTACCATCTGAAAGGAAGTAGGAAAAAAGTTTCTATATCTGCAGATACTGTATGGAAATTGTAATTTTTTTTTCAAAATTTGAAATGCACCTATTATTCAAAGAAAATGGGTGAACATCTGAGTTTAGTATCCCCAGCAAAATTCCTCATGTTAACCCGAATTCGACAAGGCATAATTAGAATTTAAATGAACTTTTTCATATTCTTGGCATTACTCAGTAGAGTAAATTAGAGATCTTACTTGCAAATCTACATCAAAGTTTCAAAGATGCAACATCACATTACTGAACCTTTCTAATATAAAATTCTTAAAAGGAAAATGTCTCTCCTGATGATAATGTGCATTCCTCATCCTGCTTTGAGCAAGTCGGGTAAAATCTGACACATCTGCTTTTTGGCTTGTTCTGGGGAGTCAAATGTGTATGTTTTGCTGTCTTTAGTGAAGGAATGTCTTGCAGGATACAACATTTTAAATCTTATACCAGCCATAATTAATTTATTTACCAGTGGGAATAAATCTCTTCTTCTCTGCCTAACCTCTTGCGGTAGATCCTGAGAAACTCAAATTTTCTTGCTGTTCCACGTTAAATTTTGTGATTCATTAGCTTTGTTAAGTAGATGAGCTCTATCAAGATAATTCAAAAAGTTTATTATAAAGGACTGAGGAGAGTCTCCTTTTGCTGGTACTGGACATAGGGCTCTATGTGCCCTTTCTATAATATAGTAACATTGAAATTTCATGAGCCCTATAACAATCTTAGTTTGTCTTTAATCTGGGTGGGGGTTGCCTTCCAGTAATCACATCCTTATACTAACTGTGACACTCATAGCTTGATTTAGGAGTTATCTGCTTCAGCAGTGTTATCTTGTGTCAATTAAATTTATATGCAGTAGGATTCTTTGTATGTGTGTTCCACCAAGCACATCTGACCCAAGGGTCTTTCTAGCTGAAGGCAGTATTGTACTGTTAAACTTCTCTGATATCATCTTCTGTTTTTTTTTGGTTTTTTTTTAAATGAGTATTTTAAACCAATGGGGATTTTTTTCTGCTTTTCTCTGCATTATCTAGCTGTTATAAGTATTGTATTTTCTAAACAACTGCCATGAGCTTCTGAAGAAGGACTGGTTGGTTCAAAAGCTAGAGCACTTTATTCTTGTTGTTACATCTATGTTGGTCCATTAAAAGGTATCAAATCATTTGCTTCTGGATCTATTCTTGCAAGGACCAATACGGCAACTACTAAATCTAGATAATAATATAGTCGGCACCATTGGGAGATTTACCAGCAATGTTTTTGTATATAACTTGTGCAAAATGAAGCGCATCAGATCATTCAGAATATTCTGGAACACCATATATTATAATATTGTTCCTTCTAGATCTCCTTTCAAGATCTTCTAATTTAATTTCTGCTTTTGTAATTTTTTTGTTGTAAAGCTAGAAGGTCTGGCTCGATTCTCCCCCTCCAGTAGTCTAGAGAAAAAATCCTGGTCTCAGCGTCAGACAATGTTATTGAATTTTTCCAATGCACTTCTGGTTATCTTCGATTATTCCAACAAGGTAAGAATAGCATCCTTCAACGGTTGTAATTCCTCCATAAATTTCTCCATTGTTAGGAAATTATTCTCTGTAGTGGTCAAAGGCTGCTTGGTTGTTAATTGTTTAGAGCGTTCAGCAGTACCAGATTGGTCCGGTGTAGGAGGTGGTGTGTGTTTAATCAGATTTTTCATGTCAGCATCCATTTTAATAGTTTTTGTTCCAAGTATAAATATACTCAGTCTCAGATAGATATATTTTAAATTAAATGATGCTCTTAATCTGCTATTCTGAGGTTATTATATTAGCTGGGGGATGGAGCAAATCAGGAGAGCTTTCACCTCAGCTGAGCCATCACCGGAAATGTTCCTTTACTATCCCCTCTCCATCTCTAGCCAGGTCATTTGTCCCCAGGTGGACAATGACATCTAACTCCCCCTCCCATCCTGCTGCCCTAGCAATTCCCAGGGTCCTCATTTCATCCCTCCGAACCATGGCACCAAGTAGGCACTTAACCTCCCTCTCTGTCTCCCTTCCTGTCCCCAAATCTATCCTTCTCATGATTGAGTTCCCCACCAGGAGTTGCTTTCTTCTCCTCTGGGGCCCTCTGCCACCCTCCTTGGGGTCTCCACTACTGAGGACCCCCATATCCTCCATGGTCACTACCCTGGATGCCTCCATGGGACAGTCCCACCCTGCTAGGGTGGCACAGAAGTTGCGTAGTGTTACCAGATGGGGAATGTGCATCTGTTCCACCACTCTCACCCTGCCCAAGCCCACTGTAGACAAGCCACTCCTCCTCCTTCTAGGAATCTTTTGAGGCAGCAGTGGCAGACTTGGTGGCCCCTGGGTGGGGGAGGAGGTTCCATGAATTCTAGCCACCTTAGCCTGGAGACTAGCAACCTCCCTCCTTAGCCAGAGAGGTACATGCAGAGGGGGCAGCACTGCAGTCTCTAAAAGGACTTCATGAAAATTGCTGCCCCACAGCCATTGCACTGCACCACTCCCATCATAAATACCTTCTACTCTGCCTGTTTTTCTTTAAAAAACCTTTTGTTCCCTTACCCTATATAGGGTGTTTCACCTACTCCCAGATTTCTGTGTATCCCTGACTTTCCTCACTCCTTTGCAGTAAGTATGCTTAGAACAGGAATTAGACAGGAATCCTTACCATAGTTGCCAGCTAGACTCTCCTAGTCCTCTTCTTGTTGCAGCTGATGCCCGCTGCTTCCAGACACCTGTTCTCCTCCTTCACTTACCCACTGCTGAGGTGCAGAGTTTTTGACTGCCAGCTGTGTTGCTTGGCTGACTCTGGTGGGCAGACTCTGCTTGTCCTTATCACGGGGATCTTTGTGCAGGGGGCCACAATGCAGGGGGCTGCTTGGAGGATCGGCTATTATGTAGCCCTTTCTGCTTCCTCGTTCTCCTAGCAGTGCTCCGGATTGGTGGGAGCACTCACTGGAGGTGTGGTCTGCTTCCTGATTGACTGCTGCTTCAGAGCCTTTCTGGAGCTGCTAGCTCTGCTGTATTGGTGTTCCCTTGTTGTCTTACTGCTGGCATGTGATCAGAGAACTGGGCTGATTGTGCAACACCCTTTACCCACTCTAATCACAGCTCTGTTCTGAGTTGTTGCTGTGGCTGGGGTGTTATGTAGCCTTCCCCACTTCTTGGTTCTCCAAGCAGCATCCAGGATCAGTGGGAGCACTTGTTGGAGGCACAGCCTGCTTTCTGATTGGCTCCTGCTTCAGAGCTTTCCTGAAACTGATAGCTCTGCTGTATTTGTGTTCTGAGGTTGTCTTGCTGCTAGTGTGTGATCAGAGGACTTGAATGAGGGTGCGGCACCCTCTACTCACTGCGATCACAGCTCCATTTTGAGTTGCTGCTGTGGATGGGCTGTTATGTAGCTCTTTCCACTCCCTAGTTCTCCTAGCGGCACCCCGGATTGGTGGGAGCACTCACTGGAGGTGTGGCCTGATTGGCTTCTGCACCAGAGCTTTCCTGGGGCTGGTAGCTCTGCTGTATCAGTGTTCTGCTATTGTCTTTCTGCTGGCATGTGAACAGAAGATTGGGATGAGGGCATGACCCCCTTTACCCACTGCAATCAGAGCTCTGTTTTGTACACTACTTCACCAAAAAGTCCCACATACTTTATTTAAAAAAAATTTTAAAAAATTTAAAAATAAGTATCTCACAAGCTGGTAGGCTACTGCTTAAATCAAAAACACAAAGGGAACCATGTAGGATAGATGATTTATTTACAGTCGAGCTGTTTGACCTTGGGCACATCACTGGTGTCTTATTCTACTTGTGAGGTCACCCAAGATCAAACAGCTGCAGTGTAAACAGAAACATAAAGAACATAGAAACATAGACTTTGACAGCAGATAAGGACCACTTGGCCCACCCAGTCTGCCCATTTCCCTACCTATTGGATAAACTGCAGATCCTAGTAAACCAACAGCCTACTTCCTCCTACCCCCCATTAGAATTGCCTTATGTCTGTGCCATGCATTCTTGAATTCCCCCATTGTTTTTGACCCCACTACCTCCTCAGGGAGGTCGTTCTATGTGTCCAAAACCCTCTGTGTGAAAAAATACTTTCTCACATTGGCCCTAAGCCATCCCCCCATCTTCAAATTGTGCCCCCTCTTGGACTTTGTTGATTCTCTTAAGGTACTTGAAAGTTTCTATCATGCCCCCCCTCCTTTCATCGAGGATATACATGTTAAGCTTCTTTAGTCTCTCTTCATATGGCTTCTGGTGCAGACCCGGCACCATTTTGGTTGCCCTCCTCTGGACTGCCTCCATCCTGTCTATGTCCTTGTGGAGATGGGGTCTCCAAAACTGCATGCAGTACTCCTGATGGGGTCTCACCAACTGTCTGTACAGAGGGATGACAACTTCTTGTTTTCTACTGGTGATGCCTCTTCCTCTGCATCCCAGTATCCCCACAGTCCTCCTTATTGTCTTCTCACGTAAATAACTAATTTATCCCACAGGTTCCCTTTTCATGCCCCTTATTTATACCACAAGGGGATGCATAACATGGCTGAATAACTAGGACTAATACAATGACCTTACTCAAAATATGCAATTTATCTCCAGGTATGAGGGAGCAAGACCATAACTCACGAGTGGCATAGCCACCAGTGAGTCATCAAAGTCTTGCCCCTCACAAGTGAAGATAAACTGTATATTTTGAGTCAGGCCATTGTGTGTTCTGTTCTCTTTTGTTTTCTTTTTGGTTTTTCCAGATACATTTTATCCTTCTGTGGCCACGACGGGCTGGGCTCCCTTCAGGAGACCAAAAAGTGCTGCACTACTGAGCTGGGCAGGGTGCAGGTGAGGGCTGCGAGCCCAACTGAAGACCACAAAAGACAAATGTTCACCATGCACTCCAGAGCCAGGAGAGCCTCGGTCTCTCTCCAATAAAGGTGGTAATAAATATCAAAGTCAATTGTTTTTAAATACAAAATATGTCCATTTATTCCATGTATTAAATTCATACAGAATGGAGAAAGAGTAGTTAAGTCACATCAAAATGTCTGCATGCAGGTACCTGACAGCCTGATGCAGTTCAGCCACCCCACCACACCCTGAAGTCCTGTTAGCAAGAAGGGGTGAGGGTCAGTGGGCAGGACATCGTGTAAACATGCCCTGCCACCATTTTCCACCCATTTTCACCCTTCCTCATGCTGGTTTGTGCTGTCAATATATGTACGTGGAGGCATGTACATGCTGTGGTGTCCAGCAGTACCACCAACTTTCTGCTGCTCCTCAGCCCACACTGCTACCAGGTCATCACCGGCTGGCAGTCATTTGGTGGAGCTGGCAGTCCTCCCTCCCCAGAAGAGCAGAGCAGTCCTTTGGATGTTAGATCCCAACCCCCAACAACCCATGCTCCTTCCTGAACATGGGTCACTGGCATGGAATGAGATGTGGCATCCAGTGTCTCAACTCTCAGTGCCACCAGGCTGTCCATTGTGTGTTCAATTTATGCATCAGTTTAACCGTTGTAACTTTTTAAATCATCTTTTAGTGTGAAGAGTATTTTGTTTCTCTTGATTTGAACTGATGGCTTCAGTGCTGCATAGGTCTAGTATTTAGTTATTTTATTTTTATTTTAGTCTTTCATAACCGGGTAAGGCCCACTAGGCACAAGTGCCTGTTCTCAGGGGTGACCTGGGAACACTGGGTGGTTAAGTGACTTGCTCAGAGTCATACAGTATGCAAGCAGAGATTGTGAGAATCAAACTCAGGTCTAGTCTGCTGGATGTACCAAGTATGATGTCATCAGCACTGTGATTGCTGCTCTCTGACTGGTTCTATTCTCTAAAAGGTCAAGAAAAGTGACTGTGATAAATTTAACCTCTAGATAAATGTTATCTTTATGTTAGATAGTGTGATAAATGTATCAGGGAAAATTTAACACCCCTGGTGTTGTATAAATGTAGTTATTCTTTGTTCCCCCTTAGGACTCCTGTGCCTTCACTTGTACTGCTGCACCCTTTCAAGCCATGGCAGTTACACACAACTAGCAAATTTGTGCACAGCCAATAAAGAATGATAATTATATAAATGACACCTCACCAAGAAGATGTAACCACAACAATAATTTTGTAAAACTTTACTCATACTTTAATTTTAAAAATAACATGAGTAAAATCCCACAGGAATTTGTAAAATCTCACAGGAAATCCAGGGATTGTTTTTTATTCACTCTGGTGTGTTGCCAGTAATGCCAACCTAGCATTTGGGGCTGCACCCCGTCAGTGGAAAATTTAAATACTACCTCGACGGGCATTTAAACTAGCCAAGGGGAAGGCAGAATAAATGAGGAAGGCAAGGAATACCACCCCCCTTAAAAAATGGGCAGCAGAGAAGCCCAGGGGAAATATAATCCTCAGATATATAAAGAGGCGTAGGGACAAAGGAGTGGAAATGATGGAGGGTCAGGAGGTGGTTCTAAGGTTGAAAAAAAGAGTTAAAGAGAGGAGCAGAGGAAGAATGAAAAAAAGATGAGGACAGTACCAAGGACAAGGAAAGGGTGAAGGATGGAACTGGGAAGGGGGGGCAAAGTAGAGGGAGGGAGGCCAAAAAGGAGCGGAGAGCCATGTGTGCCAACGCAAGGAGCTAAGGAAATAAAATTCCTAACCTTTAGGCAACCGTTGTGGGGAGGACCTGTATCTGGTGGCCATAACAGAATCACAGCGCACCAGCAACCACAGCTGGAACGTACAGTAGCTATCCCAGGTTACACCATGTTCAGTAAGGCCAGGACGGGGGGGTTTATAGTGAGGGAAGGAATAAAGGCCACAGAAATTAAAGGACACCATTGGATAAGGAAGAGGAAAAAATTATTCACTGTGCATGTTTACATGCAGGTAGATATCTGATTTGAACTGGATTATTGAATTATCTGATAACTGAATCTGATTATTCAGATCCATGTAAACAGGAAAATTCTTATTATAATCAGATTATGTAACCTTTTAGAAACCTGATTCAAATACCTGGATTTTTCCAATTTGAATCTGGTAACTGGCTCACGTAAACAGATCTGGTAATATTTTCAGATTATTGTTATGTTTGCTTATGCCTGGTTGCATGAAGTGTGTCTGTTCGCAGTGCAGAAATCATCACTGACTGATGGGGCATAATAATTAACAAAACTACAAGACCATTCAAACAGTATTATTTTTATCAGTAATATCTTCTAAGGTTTTTTTTAAAGGTACACTGTCAACTTGTCTTTCATCATATTATTTCTAGTTGAAACCCCACATTTTATGATTGATTACCTTCTCTGAAATTCACTGATGCTGTTTGTTTTGTCTGTCTCCATGCTTAGTAGAACAGAAATGTGTGGCAATGTATATTTGTAAACAACCTTGTTTTTATTTACAATCCTGGTACTGGTCTTACTGCATACTTCCTGAGCATTAGAAGTAAAGTAAGGTAAAACTTAATTTATAAAGTACTTTTCAGAACCAAAGTGCTGTACAAACACATTAAAACCATACAATTAGATTAGATTAAACAGTCATTTTTAAAATCCTTCAAAATAAGCTTTAGAGAACAAATATGTTTTGAGCTCAGATATAAAACTCGAGACATTCAGGCATTCTTTTATCTGACGAGGTAGAGAATTCCACAGGGAAGGGGCTGCATAGGAAAATGCACGTGCCCCAGATGTCATTAACAGAACCCTGGGAATCTCTAACAATCCCTCGTCGGTGGATCGGAGTGAGCGGGAGGGGCAGTAGGGAGTAAGGAGATCTTGCAAGTACTGGGGTCTCTGTTCATGTAGGGCTTTATAGGTCAGCAACCCGACCTTAAAGGTGATCCACCACTGAACCGGCAGCCAGTGCAGTCCGTGCATCACAGGCGTAATATGACTAGACCTAGATGAACTAGTCAAAAGCCTGGCTGCCACGTTCTGCACTAGCTGCAAGTGGCGTATATCAACCCCCGGCAGCCCTAGGTAAAGGGCACTGCAGTAACCAAGGCGGGAGGTCACGAAAGTGTGGACCAATATAGGAGGTCATCCGGAGGAACCAGGTGTTTCACCCAGGCGATATTCCTAAGTTGATAAAAGGAAGATTTGACAACGGCAGACACCTGTGATTTCAGGGTCAAACCATCATCAAAAATAATGCCCAGGTTACGCACCCAGTCTGAGGTTAGGAGCTGGATGCCATCAAGCCATAAGCCAGATGGATGTCCAGCCCTAAGACCCACCTCACAGCGACCAGGGTCCACAACCAGCACCTCAGTCTTATCCAGGTTTAACCTCAGCCAGCATGTGCTCATCCAATCTCTGATCTCAGCTAGACAGGTGTTTTTTTTTGAAATTCAAGTTTATTAAATTTCCAGACTAAGAGAAAAAAGCCACAATAACATTGAACATATCTAACCAGTAATTAACACCTGGTATAAAGTAAAATAAAGGAAAGAAAAAGAAAGCCCCTTACCCCGCCTCCCCCACCCACAACCGCCCCTCCAACCCCACACCCCCACATCCCACCTACCTCACCCCATCCCTCCCCCACCCAAGTGTGCCAGCTAAAATATATAACTGAAGCAAAGTTAGAGTTATTACACCTTTCACAAGGAGGACCATGCTCAGAAAAGCCGAGGAAAGAAGACACAGAGGAAGTTATCTTGGGCGCTGGAGAGAAAGCCAAGAGATCAACAGTGCAAATAAAGAGCGTAGAGCTTACCCCACCTCTTCTGAAATAGATCCATGCAATTCCGCACACTGGCAGCTAGCCTTTCAATATTAAGACAAGCCGAAAGCTCTGTCAACCACTCCGGGTAGGTTAGGGACAATTGGTCAGTCCAATGCCTAAGGACTAACCGCTTAACTGCACCAGCCACAAGGGCCATATGATAGCGACGCTCAACACAATCAATAGCACTATAGTCCCCCAAAATACATATTTCAGGAGTAAAAAGGGTAGTAAGGCCCAATAGGGGGTCTAAATTGGCTTGGATGGCCGACCAGAGCGGGGCTACTTTGTTACATTGCCAGAAAATATGAAGGAGATTCCCCTCTCCCTGCGAACACCTGGTGCACTGGGAGAGTCAGCCTTTTGAGCCGGAGAAGTTTCTTAGGCGTGTAGTACATGTTATTAATAATATAATATTGGGTAAGTTTAAGCCTGTCTTGGGTATGGTACCTATGCAGGTCCCTCCAAACCCGGGCCCAATTCAAGGTAGTGTTCGGAAGTAGAGAGGGCCAGACACTGGATCCCATGGTGGGCTCTGGGAACTTATAATCCAATAGAAAAGAGTATATTGTCGAGATGGAGTGAGGCTTAGAAGCAAGAGTAAAAATACGAGACAAGAAGGGTTGTACTGGGGATTCCCTAAATTGAGTACCAAACTTCTCATCAATGAGATGCCTTAGCTGATATACTTTAAAAACTCTGCCAATGGGGATACCAAATTTGGCAAGGATGCCAGACGTCAGGAGAAGGGAACCTTGATCATAGTACTGATCCAAACTAGTATTTTTAATATAGGGGAGCCAGTTGGGGGTAATAATCGAGTTATCAAGCTTAATGTTAGGATTTAATACAATAGGCTGTCCTAAGTCCAATTTAGGAGGGATTTTTAGAAACAGTAGGCACTGAGAGAGGGACCTAAGAGACGTAAGGATTGTTTGGTCCGTTATCCACTGCGAGAGGTGGGGGATAGGAGTGTAAAAAATAGCGTAAGGATCTAACTTAGACTCCAAGAGAATTAATCTCTCAATTTGAAGCCAAATCGGGGGAGAGGGATCATGCTGAGACGAGATACATCTTCCTACTTTGGATAAATGAGTGGCCCAGTAATACAACAGAAGGTTAGGGAGCCGGAGACCACCTTTATCTCTGGGGAGGGACAGTTTGAGGAAGGAACATCTAACCACCTTCCCACGTCAAATAAATTCCGAAAAGGCCATGTGAAATTGTTGCAGGTAAGAGAGCGGTAACCAGAGACCCAACAGGTTAAGAGGATAGAAAATACGAGGAAGCACATTCATCTTAATAATGTTAATCCTCCCCCAGAGAGAGATAGGAAGGTTGGACCATCTCAGCAGATCTTGCTGAACCTGAACTTTGACAGTATCCAGGTTAAGCTCTTTAAGCTGGGCCGGATCTGAAGAGAAATGAATACCCAGATATTTAATCGACCTTGGGGACCAGCGCATCCCAAAGTTAGCAAAGTCAAGTTTATATGTATAGGCATTTAAAGGGAAAATTACAGACTTGGTTATATTTAGTTTATACTGAGAAAATTTACCGAACTGGTTAATGAGAGTTATTGCCTGTTCTAGAGATTCAACAGGATGGGTAACATGCAGGAGTACATCGTCCGCGTATGCCGAGAGGACCAAGTCCTGCTGATGCACTTGGCACCCTTGTATAAGTGGGGAAGACTTGAGTTTGATGAGAAGAGGCTCAAGATATAAGTTAAAAGGAAAAGGTGATAGGGGACAGCCCTGTCTGGTTCCAGTAAATAATTGAAACTTCGAGGAGAAAACCCCATTACAGTATATCTTAGCTGAAGGAGAGTTGTAGAGAACCTGTATCCATTTGAGAAAAGAGACTGGAAATCCCATCTTGGCCAAAGTAACCCAGAGAAAGGACCAGCTTACACGGTCAAAAGCTTTCTCAGCATCTAGTGAGACCAAGGCCATAGGAAAATGAGATGTTTGGGCTAGATGAGAGATATGGGAAAGGGTTCTAAGGTGGTCCGAAGGGGAACGAGAATGGACAAATCCTACTTGCTCAGGACTAAGAAGGTAAAGCCATATCTTCTTAATCCGTTCAGCCAAAACTTTAGCGAGAATTTTCATATCGCAATTCTGAAGGGATATAGGCCGATAGCTCGTGGGATCCATAGGAGTTTTGTCCGGCTTAAGAATTAAGATAATTGTAGCCTCAAGTAGTGCCGGGTCCACCATATTAGCAGAGAAAAGATACTGATAAAGCTTGAGAAGTATAGGAGCAAGTTCCTTGGAGAAGGACCGATAAAAATTGACGGGGAAACCATCTGGACCGGGAGCCTTGTCCTGAGCCATAGAACCAATAGCAGCCTCAATTTCGGAGAGTAGAATGGGGGTGGTCAGAGTAGATATGTGCGAAGGCAAAAGTTTTGGGATATCAATACCATTTAGATATGCCGATATATCAGTTAAAGAAGCCGGAGGGGAAGGCGCACTATAAAGATTTTTATAATACCTCTCGAAAACTCCTGCTATATCTCTAGGGGAGGATACAATGGAACCTGAAGAGGATTGTATGGCGGGGATCAACCTGGAGCTTTCCAATGTTCTTAGTCTCAGAGCCAAGAGTTTACCAGCTTTCTCACCATGCTCAATATATTTGGCCTGAGTCTTAACGAGACAGTACTCAACTCTTTCCCTCAGAAGGTCGGTATATTCACTTTTGGAGGCCATTAGAGCTTCTAAGGATGACAAGGGAGAGGAAGGGGAGCGAGAGTTCTCCAACTCTCTAATTTTAGTCATAAGGAGGGATGCTCTAGCCAATCGAGCCTTTTTCCTAGCTGAGGCAATCTTGATCAGATCGCCCCTGATATAGCATTTCAGGGAGCCCCAAATACAGTCAAATCTAGGGGTAGATCCAAGATTCTTCTCCAGAAAGGACAAAATAAGGGATTTAATCTGAGTCACAATTTGAGTATCTTTTAGAAGTTGGGTATTAAGCTTCCAAACAGTGTCCCTTTGAAATTTAGAACCAGGGGATATATTTACCCACACAATTGCATGATCAGAAAGAATAATTGGTTCAATACCAGACTGGAGAAGATCCGGGAAAAGGGATTTACTAAACAAAATATAGTCTATTCTAGACCAAGATCCGTGGGGCTGAGAAAAGAACGAGAAAGATCGGAGGGATGGGTTGGAAAGACGCCAAGGATCGCAAAGTCCTAGCATGTGAGTAAAATCTAGTAACAATCTTTGAGCCGGAGTAGGTGGAGAATTGAATTTGGGATCCTTGTCTAACAAATGGGAAGGTGGAAGGTTCCAATCGCCCCCAACACAATTTGAGAAGGAAGCAGAGCACTGATTTTATCTGCTAAGGACATAAAAAAGGTGGGACTGCCCCCTATTGGGCCATACACAGATCCTAGCACTATAGTATCTCCGTTAAGAGAACCTTTAATCAGTATGTATCTTCCTTCAGGGTCCGCTTCTGTGCTATTGACCAAAAATTGACATATCTTTTAATAAGTATCGCCACACCCCTTATTATTGGTTCCACTTGCTACAGAAACCTCATAAAACCAGATCTAATCAACCATTTCGATTCTGCATTGGTTAAATGGGTTTCTTGCAAGAATAAGATATCAACCTGAATTAAATCACAATGTTTAAAACCTGAGATCTCTTGACCTTCCCTCTGAGCCCACGCACATTCCATGATGCAAATTTGAGAGCACCTAAAGCCATTTTAAGTACATGTCAAGTACTAGAGCAACCAGGTACAATGTAGTATAGAGGCACATTTACCCCCCTAGTTCCAGCTCCCATAGCATACCAAATAGTACTTGCCAAAGGAAGGGTATCTTAGCCAAATGGAGAATGTTTAACACTACTAGAAACACACATAAACCCAAACAAACTGGAACGACTCCACCCCCAATACCCCCCAAGAAAAACATCCAACTATATACAGTTCGGCCCCAGACATAGACAAACCCAAAAAATATATGTAAACCATGAGATTCTGGCAGCCACTTCCCCAATGCAAATCCATAACCCATCAGGCAGTAGGGGCCCAGAAGCTTGGAAAATACCCAAAGCCCGATGAACCACCACAGGGAAACCACCCCACTCCACTCCAAACCATTTAGTATAAGCCTAGATCCAGGGATGTGTTTTGCAACCCCCCCATCCATCAGCGTGTAATGCAGCTGTGAGCAATCATGCTAGGCCTAGAAGTATCCCCCCCCACAACAGCAGCACAATCAGGGTCCAAAAACTAACAGTTCTTGAAATTACACCCGCACCTCTATCAGCCAGAAGATTGCTAAAATAATAACTAGGGCTAACTCACCATCGGCGATGAGGAAAGCAAAAGGCTAAGAGGCGCACGAAATAAACTGCAGTATCATGGCACCCTCGCGATAAGTGCAGGCGGTTTCCCAGGGGAGCTAATTACCGCTAGGACCAGACTGGTCCCTCCCTAAATCGGTATGTTAGGAAACAGATGTCCACCCAGGGGCGTTCCAGGTAAACCAACTCGCGAGGGGAAGGAAAGACAATGGTGGCCAAAACGGCCCAATTTATTTTCCGCCCAGCTGTCCAAAGCCCCCGGCCGACCCAGTGACCTCAAGAACAACCAGGCAAGTGAGTCAAAACCGGACAGTTGGCAAACTAGCTATCGGGGGGAAAACCAGAAGAGGAGGGAGAAAGGAAAAGAGTAAAACCAGCATTAATATTTTAAATACAAAGTCCACTCGAGAGGTCTGCTAAGACTCCAGATCAGGGATAGCCACTCATCCATTAGTTAAAAACAGGCTAGACATCTTAACGGACAGGTCTTTTAAGGCTGAGTCCGAGGATTCATAACTGAGGGGACTTCAGTTGATCGTGACCTTGAGAGTAGCCGGGTAGAGCATGCGAAAGGGAATACCAGCAGCCACCAGCTTCTGAACCACATGATGAAAAGCAGCTCTTTTAATTCTGACTTCTTTTGGTAAGTCCTGAGCAATGCGTAACTTGGATGCATCCCAGGTTATAGCCTGCATCTCTCGGGCCTTATTAAACACATGCTGTCGCTCGACATAGCTCAGAAATTTCAAAATGATGGGACGTGGAGGAGAACCGGGTGGAGGCCTGGGCCTAAGAGCCCGATGTGCCCGCTCCAAGTGATAGTGAGGGTTGAGGGATGAAGGGCCTACAGTCTTGACCAGGAACTTCTGGAGGAACGCCATAAGATCAGCCCCTTCCTCGAGTTCCGGGAGACCGAGGATCACAAGATTATTTCTCCGACTACGGCCCTCCAGGTCTACCGTTTTTGCTTGCAGCTTTTTAACTTGCTGGGCCAAAGAGACCATCTCAGCCTCCGCGGTAAGCTTCCACTTCTCGAGTGAGTGTATCCTGGCCTCTGAGTCAGTTACCCTCGTGGTGAGAGCAGAGAGATCCCCCCGGATGGATTTCAGGTCAGTTGTAATGGATTGTAGCATGTCCTTTAACGGCGCAATCTCTTCCAAAAATCTTTCCTCTGATAGGAGATTGGCTGTTTGAAATTTATCCCCTGTTTTATCCGAGGGGGGCCCGGGCTGGTTCCGAGGTTTTTAAGGGATCTTTTCTGGCGTAGCAGGCGGCGTATGCCTTATTGCGGCCTGTTTTTTGTCCACCTCCATCCTGCTGCAGACTTTGAGGTACACCTCCGACGACTCACAAAAACCGACAAACTGAGTGTAAACATGCCGGTATTAATGCTCTTAGATCCTAATTTGATCAGAGAAACGCCAAATAAGCTTGAATTGCTAGCGGGGAGGGAGAGCTCCAGACCTCAGCTGCCACTCAGCAAGCAGACATCACGTGACCTTCCAGACAGGTGTTAAGCACGGAGATCACATCATCCTGTCCGGGAATGAAGGACAGATACAGTTGGGTATCATCTGCATAGCGGTGAAAACCCAAACTGTATCGCCTAATGATCTTTACTAATGGCAGCATGTACACTGCGAACAACATGAGGGCCAAGATGGAGCCCTGTGACACCCCACAGGACAGGGAGAGGGTGTCAGAGGAATAAATTCCAGTGACAACCCTGTGTCCTTCCTGTGAGGAAAGATCGAAACCAACAAAGAACTGTTCCAGACAGTCCACAAAGAAGCCGCAGGTACTCCAACAGCACACCATGGTCCACAGTGTCAAATGCCGCAGAGAGATCAAGAAGGACTAGAATAGTACAAGTCTTTCGATCTCTCGCAATTAGGAAATAATTTAAAACCTGGACCAGGGCGGTCTCAGTGCTTTGTCTTTTCCTAGAAACACACCCAAACAGTGCAGTCACTCATAAGAAAGTAGCCTCCTAAACGCTCACTGCATCATGAGGGACTAGACTGTTTTGTGGGTGTTCCCAAGTCCAGGAAAGATGCATTTGGAGTTGATCAAGGAATGTAAACAAACCTGCTTTGGTGTGATAACACCAGTATGTTGGACAGTCTGTTTTTTTACCTTTTTAAAGAAAATAAAGAGTCAGATTCAAACAACCAGCTAACATCAATAATCTTTACAGAATTTTGACAGTCATAAAATATGTTTTTTTAAACTAGGGATACTTTGAGACCTGGGGGGTTGACAGTGTCCCTCTAATTAGTACTTTATCAAATTTTTTCCCTTTTCTTTCCCTATTCCCGGGACTGCAGCACATGTGTGTTGTGCATGCATAGAGGCGCATACATGCCCCATGATGCTAGCTCAGCCCCTTCTGCCACTCCTCGTGGCTAGCGCCAGAGCTCCCTATGGTCAGAGCCACCATATGTTCTCCATGAGGTGGTGTCCAATAGCCGGGGCCCATGTCCCTCCCAGGAGGAGAGAGCTGCTTTGCAGCAGCTCAATTTCACTCCTTGCTTCCCGCCCAGCTGACCTCTAACAACCCTGTTTCGCTTCTGAACCCAAGTCACCGGCATCTTCTAAGGTTTTTACAGGCAAAGCCTGCAAAAACAAGAACGATTTAGGGTTGGTTGTGGGGTGGTGGCGATAAATGTTTGTTGGGTGATTATATGTGCAAGATGGAAGTGTACGCAGATGAATCTGTTCTACATATTGGTTAAATTGCCTGAAAGAAGACCACATTTCAAAAAATGTTTTTTAAAATAAAATTAAAGAAATCCTGGTCCGAGTCTGATTAGTCCTGAGCCAGTCACATGACAGCAAGGGTTTTTGGACTATTGACTAGTTTCAAATTAAAATTGGTCAATAGTTCACTAGACTGGGTAATAGTCTTTCAGACTATTACCCACTAAATCTGACATTATGCAATGGCCAAGTCAATACAGAGTAAATGCTACTTCCTGATTGGCTGGCTGGCATCTTTGCAATATTATAAATCCTCCAGTGGTGGGGGTGATGTGTAGTCTGATGCTCGAGTGGAGTGCATCCTATGGTGGGAAGTGGTGAAGTCCTTGATGTCATGGTGACCACAAGATGTTAGCCACCATCCACCAGTTAGAGTGCTTGGCCAAGGGGCATAGTCTTTGGTCAGTGAGTTGGGAGAGTACAGAGTCTGAAAAACCATCACTCCTGTGAGTATGACAGTACCAGTATCCATCTACTACTAATGCCACAGAACTACCACTTTTATTAGTATGGTTCTGCCTCTATGGCTAATAGAATGAGGGTTGTATGTCAGGGCTATATTGCTGGCATGGGGTGAAAATTATAAAAATTTGTGTAGCACCAGGTTGTGCATTTGAGAATGAAGGGGGTGTCTCTTAGAGTGCCAAGGACATGATTTTTTTTTCAATATACAGTTTATGGGTTTTTACGGGTTTTCTCCCTGCCCATACACCCACGCATCCTTGACATAGTGTGTATGCATGCCATTCGGGATGCCCCTTCCTTCTAGTCTCACCATTAACCACCTGTGCTGGCATCAAACCTCCATTCAGTGATGGCGGAACTACAGGCAGATGACCCCACCCTTTACCTAGGAGAGGAGAGCCAACACTCAATCATGCTACCACCTCTCCCCCAGTGCTAGCACCCTGGTGACCTGGGATTGTTGGGATGCCAGCGTAGCGCGAGGTGTGGCATCCAGCACCTCAACCCTTAGTGCCACTGGGCCGGCCTTAGGGACATGATTTTAAAAAGCACTGTTAGATCGACACTTGGTACGGTGAACCACTGGCTGTTCCAAACCCAGGTGTGGCAGAGACCCTGCACCTGATTTTACAAAAAGTGGGGTCCAAGTACCAAAGTCCCCAGGTTTGCTGCAAGCTGACAGCTGCACTGCAAACCAGTGCATGAGAGACTGGCTTGCAGCAGCAGAGGCCAGTCTCCTAGGTGGATTGTGCGTCATCTGGGGCATGCCCTGGCTCATTGGTGGGGGGTTAAAGGAGATCTGATTAGGGAAGGGGGTGACATCTGCCGCCAACTGGGAAAAAAAACATGACCACCACCTGCATTTTAGATCTGTAGGGGTGTAGATGCAGCAGCACTACTATTGGGGGCAAGGAGTCCCATGCACATAGCTGCCATGGCCACCAGCCCCTCCAGCAGTGGACTGGCAGGTGTTGGGGTCTCTGAGGGCACCTTCCTCAGGGGGGAATAGGATCACCCTCTACCCAGAGATGTCTCCTGGAGTGGTGCACAACAGGTTACATCAGACTAAGGCTCCATGCACCCATAGGGAGGCTTGCAAAATCCCACTTTAGAGGATATTGCAGTGCTGCCCCAGTGCAAGCCCCCTTTTGCCATAGTGCACTGGTGTGGCCATTGCAAGAATGGTGCAAGCCCAGTAGCTGCAAGCAGTCTCCCCAGTGGTGCAGGGTGCCTTCTAAAATCCAGACTGGCACAAGGTGTGGTTCACGGAGCTCTTTGCACCATGTCCCTTTGACACAGGCCCCTTATGCCAGTCCTGATCAATTTAAAATTGGGCCCCAGGTTTCCAGCTGCTTGGGTGGCATAACTGGTAAAGCAGTGGAATGGAATGCAGAGGGACCTAGGTTCAGTTCCAGCTATGGCCTTTAATTTGTTCTCACTGCTATCTGTTTATAAGTCACATACAGTATATGCACATTGCATCATTCTGAAATAAATACCTCAGTAACCCAGTGCATAAGGAAGCAAGTCCTTGTGACCGCTGCCAGTTACTGACCCTCCAGACTCCAAGCCTCTGGAGTCCTCATTCTATATCTGAATGTTTGTGGTTATTCACCATGAAGTGGGACCACTGTGAGGCAGATAGCTGGATGTTAGGTATACATATAAGGTAGCCCCCACACTCAAGTATGTAACACATGACTACCTCACATCCCAGTATTTGGCCAGACCACTATCATTCTTCAGTATTTGCTTTACACATTTTCTTAACCTACTTTCCAACTTACAGCTATTACATCCCAGAATCTATATGCAATCAACTCACACCCCAGTAACTGACTCTGTACTACTCTTTAGTGCAGTGAGGACTTTTTTCTGGAATGGATGATTTGTATAAGGTGGTTATAGAGCAAATACTGAGATGTGGTGGTAGTTGTGGGCAGATACAGATATATGGGATAGTTTACACAGATAATAGGATGTGGTGCAGTTGTATGGCAGATACAAGGATGAAGAGTGGTTTCCAGTGAAGTACCATGGTGTTAGGGTTATTATGCGGGCAGAAACAATGATGATGAATGCAGGCTATTGGTAAATACAATGATGGGTTAATTACAGTACAGTTACTGGGGTGTAACAGTATACTGTATAACTTTGAACCTGATACTGGAATGTGGGTATTTGAGGGGCAGATACTGTAATTTGGGGTATTTACTAGTATGTTGTGTACTAGTTTAGGGTAAATGATGGGGTGTGGAGCAGTTGTGAGGCAGATACAGGGGTGAGCCATAGTTGCTGGGAAGATATCACAGTATGGGGTAGTTATGGAGCAGAAAGGGCAGTAAGGAATAGTTGCAGGGCATATACTCAGGTGTGGGGTAGTTGTAGAGCAGAATGCTAGGTAAGCATGTTGGGTATTTGAGCCAGCAGTTACACTGGAAATGATAAACTGAACACCACAAAACAAGATTTTTTGAGCTAATACATATATTGTATTAGCATTGGCTGCCCAGCTTTCAAGGTACGAGAACTTTTCAGTTACCTTCCCCTGGAAGGATGAACCAGACAGGCATGGAGGCTTCAGCACTTCATTTTGGGAATTGTAGTTCCTCCCAGGGGAAGGTAAATGATCATAACTTGTACCTTGAATGCTGGTCCCAAGGTGGGACCCCCTTGAAAATGAGATGGTACAAATGTGCCAGTGTGATGAAAAAGCTACAGATAACTTCAAGTGCAAGAGTGTTGCCAGATTGGGGGGGGGGGGTAGGTGGAGCAGATATTTATTTATTTGTTTAGTTACTTTGTGTATATGCTTCCCCCGGCCTCTCCCCCCTGCCACCAGCACACTGATACACTGTGAGTCTCCAAGGCATCCCCACAGCTGTTGTCCCCTCCTTACCTGGAGCCCAGTGACTGAGGTAATCTCCAATGGAGCCATGACTGTATCCCCATGTGTGGATAAGGTGGGCAGGTCTTGCCTTCAAAATTCTGCACTTTTGTTGGGACGCTCTGCAACGGGGATAGGCAGGGGAGTTCTGGATCAGTGCTGGGCACTCTGTCTTCCTGGTGTGCTGGGGCAGTTTTTCTGATTTTTTTCTGGAGGCATGAAGGTGATTGGATGTCAGTGTGCATACTCCAACATCCATCATGCCTCCCCCTCCAAGTCTGGACTGGTGCTCAAGGTGCTGCTGGCTTACGCCAAAGGCCAGACAAGTGTCAAGTCATACCCCACTCCCCCCCCCACCCTCGGAGAAAGCAAGCAGTCCCATGGATGCTCAAGCCTTCTACCCCGGCTTGCCCTCCAACTCCCTGGGCTCATTCCTAAACCTGGATCATCGACATCACTAGCAGTAGTGCTAACACTGCACCGGCAAGCCAACCTATGGTGGAGAAGATATTAAGGTATGGGCAGAATATATGGTAGCTTCAGAAGTGTTACTAAAGTGAAGGTAGCAGTGGGGCAGATATCATTGAGTGGGGTAGTAGCAGGGAAGAATATTGGCTAGTTGTGAGTGTTACTAGAGTGAGGATAATGGGGCGTATTTTGAGGTTTGGAGTAGCTGCAGGAAAGAATACTGGGTTACTGTGAGTGTGTTATTAGAGGCTGGGTAGTTGTGGGATCAGTATTGGGTAGTGGGGTATTTGCAAGGCAGAATACTGGGTAAGTGCATGAGTGTTATTAGGGTGGGGGTAGTTGTGGGGCAAATATTGGGGTGTGTGGTAGTTACAGGGCAGAATATTGGGTAGCCGCAATGGCGTGAATAGAGTGAGGGTAGCTGTGGGGCAGACAATGTAGTGGGTGTAGTTGTAGAGCAGAATATTGGGACGTTTTGAGAGTGTTACTACTGTTGGGTAGTTGTGGGGCACATATTTTATTGTAGGATAGTTGCAGGGCAGAATATTGGGTAAATGCAAAAGGTTACTACTGTAGGGGTTGTGGGTTAACTATTGGGACATGGGGAAGTTGCAGGATACAAAATAGGGTAGTTCAGAAAGTGTGACTAGAGTGGGGGTAGCTGTGCTCAGACATTATAGTGAGAGGTAACAGCAGGGCAGAATATTCGGTAGCTGTGAGAGTTACTATAGTGGGTAGTTGTGGGGCAGATATTGTGGTGTAGGGTAGATGCAGGGTAAATACTGGGTCACAGAGAATGTCTTATTAGAGTTGTGGTAGTAGTAGGATAGGTATTGGGGAATGGGGTAGTTACAGGACAAAATATTAGTGGGCTTCTTAAGTGTTGCTAGGGTGTTGGTAACTGTGTAGCAGATAATGTGGTGTGTGGTAATTGCGGGGCAGAATGTTGAGTAGCTGTGATGATCTTATACTGGTGTAGCTGTGGTGTAGATATTGTGGCATGTGACAGACGAAGGGCAGAATATTGTGCGGATGCATTAGTGTTGGAAGAGTGAGGGTAGTTGTGTGTCAGATAATGATGTGAGTAGTTGCAGGACAGCATGTTGGAAAGCTGTGAGACTGTCACTAGAGTTAGGGTATCTGTGGGCAGATATTTGGGTGGGGTAGTTATAGGGCAGGATATTATATAGTTATAAGAGGGATTGCTAGAGTGAGGAGTTATGAGACAGATATTGGGGTGGAGCAGTTCCACATAAGAATACTTCGTGCTAACTGCAGGGCATTACAAGAGTAGGAATGCTGTACCTGTGGGGCAGAGGTTGGGGTGTGAGGTAGTTGAAGATAAGAACTGTACTCTTACCTTTTTGTGGACAGAATACCTTTTGTCTGAATCCTAAGTATAAAATATACTGTAGACAAAATAGTCATGTTACAACTGGAGCCTATGTAAATCAAACCAGATAACTCTCAGACATGTAAACAGTTGCACTGAATCAGATTATTAAGAGAGACTGCATGTAAACAGCACTGCACAAAACTCAATCAGGTTTTCAAGTTATCTGATTTCTTCAGCTATCTGATTACTTCCTAACATGTAAACGTGGTGACTGTAGTAATCTTCTTTCTTCCAAGGTGTCCTTTAACATCAGTAACTATAGCAGTGAACTGACTAGATAGTACTGCCCCAGAAGTGGAGATTATGGTAATGAGTTTATGAATTAGCCAATCATATTGAAGCTTGAGGATATGCTGAGCAGGCAGAGTGAGGAAAGCTCCAGAATTTTTTTCAAAGCCAGAATGGGCAAATGCCACACATGAACGAACCAATAGGATTCAAAAATATACATGATAACCAGAACAAGAAAAATAAACATGAAACTTTGCTCAAAATCCAATCCAAAGTTAGAAGTAGTCAAATTGTTAGTAGGCAAAAGTCTGAGTCCTCTTCTAAAGGTTATCTGGGGAGGAAGGGTGGAAGCTTACTGATGCTAAAGGACACCTTGGAAGAAAGGAGATTACTACGGTGTGTAATTGTTTCTTCCCACCCCAGGGGTCCTTTAGCATCAGTAACTATTCCAGACTATAAAGCAGTACAGTTGGGATGCGGGTAGAAAACTTACTTAGGAAAGAGGCACTGCAGAACCGCCATGCTAAATTTGGCATCAGAGCTAGACTGTACATCTACACAATGGCGTTTAGAGAAAGTGTGCACAGTCTTCAAAGTAGCTGCTCTACAGACATCCAGAAGGGGTATATCCCTAGCAGCTGCCACACAAGCAGCAGCACAGCTAGTAGAGTGGACCCTGAGGGCCTCAGGGGGCTGTGTACCAGCCTTGCCATAGTAGAATCAAATACATGAGTCTATCCAACGAGAGATAGTTCTCTTGGTGGATGGTTTTCCTCTACCTGCCTACCCATAGGTGAGGAATAACTGTGTGGATGGGCTCCTGAACTGCTTGGTATGATCCAAGTAGTAAAGTAGGGCCCTTTTGACATCCAGACTGTGGAGTTTTTGCTCCCTTGGAGTGGATTTGTCAGTAAAGAACACAGGTAAGGTGATGGATTGGTTAAGGTGAAACTCTGAGACCACCTTAGGCAAGAATTTTCTGTTCATCCTAAACTCAGTCTTATCCCTATAAGAGATAATGTAGTTGTGCTCAGTGCAGAGCGCCTGTAACTCTGAAATCCTTCTTGCAGAGGTAATGGCCACTAGAAATACAGTTATCCAAGTGACGTACTTGAGGTGAGTCGAAGCCATGGGTTCAAAGGGTGGCTCCATGAGCTTGGCAATACAGAGGTTCAAGCTCCAAGGTGGGGCAGGTTTCCTGACTGGAGGCTGTACATGGAGTAGACCTCTCAAAAACTGTTTAAAGACTGGCTGGCTGGGAAAAAAAGATTTAGTCTTTCCAACAGAAAGATAAGCTGAAAGGGCAGCCAGGTGAAGCTTCAGGGAAGAAGGCCTCAAATTTGAATCCTGCAAGTGCACCAAGTAATCCAAAAGGGTAGGAATCAAAGCCTTATGGGGATTAATGTGCTTTTTCTTGCACCAGAGGGAAAATCTTTTCCATTTGGCTGCATAGGTATTTTTTGTACTAGACTTTTTAGCCACCCTCAGGAACTTTAGAACTTGTTCAGAGTACTGAGTGGCAGGAGACTCTAACTCCTTAAGAGCCAAGCTTTGAGGTGAAGAGATTTCGGATCTGGATAGGTTACCCCTGTCTGAGGTAGAGTCAGGATGGAGTGACAGAGGGGGAGATGAATGGGTTTGCTGCAAGACAGAGTTATCAATAGGGGATACCAGGCTTGCCAGGGCCAGACTGGTGCCACCAGAATCATAGCTGCAGGCTGAGCTTTAACAAAACTCTGAAAATCAGAGAAAAGGGAGGAAAGATGTAAAGAAACTTTCCTGTCCAATCCAGAACCAAGGCATCTGTTGGGAGAGTTACTAGGGCCGGAGGCCTGCAGCAATATAGCTGAAGTTGATGGTTTAGGTGAGAGGCAAAAAAATCCACTTCTGGTGTGCCCCACCTTATGAACATGGGAGGCAGTATAGCGTAGTGGTGGTTTAAGGCTCTGAGCTGCAAACCTGGAGACCTGGGTTTGAATCCCACAGTCCCCCACTTGCCTACTGTGTGACCCTGAGCAAATCGCTTAACTTCCTTGTGCTCCCTGGTCGCACCTGTAAACAAGCTTTGGCTTAGTGTGCCTCTCCTGGTTAAACAATTTTCACTGTGGCCAACACCTGTTTATTCAGACACCATTCACTGTGTTCCTGGTTGATGTGACTGAGAGTGTCTGCCAGGGTATTGTCCTTGCCTGGAAGATGTATGGATGATTGACTCCCAGGAAGTAGGCCAAGCCTCAAATCCTCATGGCTTCCAGGCATAAAATGCTGGACCTTGTGCCACCCTGCATGTTTATGTAGAACATTGCAGTTGTGTTGTCTGTTCTGATCTGGACTGTGTGACCCTTTATCTGTGAGGCAAATGCCTTGAGAGTCAAATAAATGGCCCTGAGTTGAAGCAAGTTGATGTGAGCCTGTGACTCCTGTGAAGTCCAGGAGCCACTGATGGAATTATTGTCCATGTGAGCTCCTCATCCAAGCAGAGAAACATCTGTAGTAATGATTCTTGAAAGGGAGGGTGCTTTGAAGGAAATGCCTGCTGAGAGATTGGTAACTTCCTTCCACCAGTCCAAAGACTGAAGGAGCTTCTTTGTGACTGGAACCAGTTTGGACAGTGAATTTTTGCTTTGGGACCAGTGAGACCTTAGGTGCTTCTGTATGTACCTCATTCTGAATCTGACCCCTGGAACCACAGCTGTCATTGATGCCATGTGTCCCAGGAGCCTTAGAAAGTGTCTGACTGGCCTTCGCTGGCCCAAGACAAAAGAATTTGCCAATGACAAAAAGTTTCAAATTCTTTCCAAAGGAAGGATAGTGTTTCTTTGTAGGGTATCCAACTGTGCTCCTATGAATGTAAGGAGTTGTGCTGGCTCTAAATGGGATTTCTTTTGGTTTACAAGAAACCCCAAGGAGTGCAGAGTGCCCGTTGTTAGGGAGAGGGCCTCCTCCACTTGTAGAGGAGTTCTTCCACTATGAGCCAGTCCAGATAAGGCTAGACTGTAATCCCCTTTTTTCTTAAATGTGCTGCCACTACAGCCAGGCATTTTGTGAACACTCTTGGTGCCGATGTCAGGCCGAAGGGCATGGTTGCAAACAAGTAGTGTCCTGAAGGAAGTTTGAACCTCAGAAACTTTCTGTGAGACTGCCTTATTGGGATGTGAAAGTAGGCATCTTTGAGGTCAAGGGAGACTAGCCAGTCTCCCTCCTACAGAGACTGAATCACCATTTTTAGGGTGACTATTTTGGATCTGGATTTCAAAAGATGCTTATTCAAGTATCTGAGGTCTAAAATAGGTCGCCACTCCCCATTTTTCTTTTGTGTCAGAAAGTATCTAGGGTGCAGACCTTTGTCCCTTTGATGGGAAGGTACTCTCTCTATCACCCTTGCTTCCAAAAGGTGCTTTACCTCCCATCCAACAAGATTCTTTCTGTTGGAATTAGAGATTTGGAAGGCTGGGTGCCCTTGAGGGCTGGCATCTTTCTGAACTGAAGGGACAGGCCCTTTTCCACTACCTCCAGGACCCACATGTCTGTTGTACTAATGGTCCGGGACTAGAGATAGTGGGTGAGCCTGCCCCCTACAAGCAGAGGGGAGGCGACCTGAACTGAGGAGTCAGGGCTTTTCATGGGTAGCAGGAGCAGGAGTAGAAGTAGGTCATCTCTGACCTCTCCTGCCTCTTCCTCTGAAATAACCTCTAAACTGAGAAAGGTCAAATTGAGAAGGAAGGGAATAATAGGGCATAGGGAAGTACTCCCTGTCTCTATTACCCCTCTGTCGAGTCTTCTGAGGAACAGAAGACTTCACTTTTGAAGTATTGCTCTGATAGGTTATTTTGTATTCATCAACCTTTTTCATGCATTCCTCAGTTCTGGAATCAAATAGTACATCCCTGTCGCAGGGAAAGTCCATGGCTTTGGACTGAGTGTCCTGCATCAGATTTGTTGTTCTTAGCCAAGCAAAACGCCTCAGGAAGCTAGCCTGGGCCATAACCATGGAGGCTGCATCATTACTGTCATCTGCCATATGGAGCTGGTACTTTGTAACTTCCAAGGCAGTTTTTGCTGTTTCCAGCAAATCCTTTGCCATAGAGTCAAAGCCCTGTTTAACTATGACTAGGACTGAGTCCCAAAGAGCCTTCTGTTGGGGACGCTGTAATAAAAGGAATTAAATGGGGGGTGGGTGGGCAAGAGTAGCACAGTATGGGTTGAGTGCCTGCCAGGCATGACAGCGGTGAAGGTCATTCACTATATCCCCTCAAGGGAGGAAACAGCAGAATGAGAAAACACACCTGATGTTCCATCTGGGAACAAATGACCTGGAGGGAAATAGCCTGTTGGAGGTACAGACAAGATTTAGAGCACTTGCTAGATACTGCAGCAGTCTGGGGTTCAGATCAGTGGCTTTCTCTGAGGTGTTGCCAGTACCAAAGGCGAGTACTGATAGGGGGCTGAGGATTAAGGAGTTCAATGAGTGGCTGGCGGGGTGGTGTGAGAAAATGAAGTATGGGTTAGTTGGGGACTGGGGATCCACATGGAGGGATGAGAGCCTATTTGCTCCAGACAGACTGCACCTGAATAGGAAGAGTGCAGTAGTACTAAAAAGCAAATTAAGAGAGTTCATAGAAGAAACCTACAATTTAAACTAGATTGGAGGTGGAATATGTACCACAAAACAGGAGAAATGGGTGACAACCAGCCTCCCCCCCAGGATAGTGCTAAAATACTGGACATGAGGGAGAAAAGTGAAGGGGGGCAGAGGGGGAACCTGGTGAATGGGCTTAGCAGCCAATGCCAGGAGCTTAAGAAATAAGATGGCAGACTTGGAGGCCATCATGGGGATGAAGAACTAGATATAGTAGCCATAAGTGAGACCTGGTAGACAGAGCTGCACACCTGAGAAATGACTATCCCAGGTTACAGACTGTTCAGAAGGAATAGAGAGGGTAAGAAGGGGGAGTTGCTTTATACATCAGGGAAGGCATAAGTGTAACTGAAGGACAAGAGGAGGACAGGGAGACTGCACTACTGTGGGCAACGCTAGGCAGGAAGACAGGAGAATCCTTGCCACAGGGGGTGGTATACAGGCCACCTATGCAAGGGTAGGAGGGTGATCAACAGTTAATTCAGGCAGTCACAAGGCTGACCCTAAAAGGAGAACTACTGCTGGTAGGGGACCTAAACCTCTCAGATGTATACTGGGAAATCCCAGATGCAGCATCGTCAAGGAGCAGGGAGATACTAGCTGCACTGCAGGGGGTATTCCTTCAACAAGTAGTCAGGGAACCAACAAGGGCCAACAACCTTCTGGACATGGTCCTGACAAATGGGGAGAGTGTGGAGGAGGATGCAACGCAGGTGAGAGAAGCATAGAGCAACAGAGACCATAGCACGGTAAAGTTCAGGGTCAGGGCAAGGAGGCAGACAAGTAAATCCAGTACTACAGTCATGAACTTCAGACGCATGGCTTTGACATGATGAGAAGGATAGTAAGGGAGACAATGGAGGGTACGGAGAATATAGGGGCAGTGGAGGAGCTATGGTAGGCCATCAAGGAAGGGGTACTGCAAGCCATGGAAATGTGCACAAAAAAGGTTAGGAAGCACAAGAGGGGGAGGAGACCACTTTGGTTTACAAAGGAGGTTGCGGGGACAGTCAGGGAAAGGGGGAGGACTTTCAAAAAATTTAAGAGGACACTCAGTGAGGAAGATAAGGAAGAGTATAGGGATAAGAGGAGTCTGGCAGGAAAGAAGATCAGAAGGGCAAAAGCAGATACTGAGGAGAAAATAGCAAAAAAGGCCAAAGGAGCAATAAAACTTTCTTCAGATATGTGAGGGAGAGGTGGAAGAGGGCAAGGCAGGGGATTTCTAGGTGGAGGGGGAAGGGAGGGATACAATTGGAAGGGGACTGTGAAAAAGCAAAGTTATTAAATAAGTACTTCAGCTGAGTATTCACAGAGGAGGAGGATGGTAGGGGACCTGACCTAAAGTCGAAGGAGAAGGAGGGCAAGTGGGTGGATCTCTGCCCATTCACTGTGGATAAGGTTAGGGCAGAGCTAGATAGATTGAGGGTGGACAAGGCAATGGGGCCTGAGGGTTACATCCCAGGGTGACCAGGGAATTGAAGAAGGAGGAGTCGGCCGCATCCTTGACAGGGCTCTTCAACTTGTCCCTGGATACGGGGAGAGTGCCAGAGGGCTGGAAGAGAGTGGACGTAGTGCCTTTACACAAGAGAGGTGGGAAGAAAGTGAAGGAGAACTATCAACCTGTCAACCTCACATCACTGGTGGGGAAGGTAATGGAGGCATTAATCAAGGAGAAGGTGATGGATTACCTGGAGGAGAGTGGCTTGCAGGACAGCAGACAGCATGACTTCACGAAGAGGAAGTCTTGCCAGACAAACCTAATTAAGTTCTTTGATTGGGTGACTCAGGTGATTGATCGGGAGGGTGAATGTGGCCTATCTGGACTTCAGAAAGGCCTTCGACACCATCCCCCATAGGAGGCTGGTGAGCAATATGGAAAGCCTGGGGTGGGTGGGAAAATAACAAGCTAGGTGGAGGCCTGGCTGGCAGAAAGAACTCAGAGGGTATTGATAAATGGGGTGCACTTTGGGACAGTGAGGGTGAAGAGTGGAGTGCCACAGGAGTCAGTTTTGGGTCCACTTCTCTTCAACATCTACATCAGTGATATTATGGAGGGCTTGAGAGGGAGGGTATACCTATTTGCTGATGATCCGAAAATATGCAATAGGGTGGACACCATGAGGGGGTGGAGGATATGAGTGAGGACTTAAAGACACATGAGAAATGGTCTGGGACGTGGCAGCTGAAATTTAATGCCAATAAGTGTGTTGTGATGCACTTGGGAAGTAGAAACAGAAGAGCAAGGTATACCCTAAGTGGTAAGGAAATCAAAGTAACAAAACAGAACAGGGATCTGGGGATCATAGTCTCCTCAAACCTTAAGGTAGGAATCCAATGCAGCAAGGTGGTGGGAAAGGCCAATGGAATGTTGGCATGCATAGGCAGGGGGCATTGCTAGCAGAAGAAGGGAGGTAATAATGCCCCTTTACAAAGCCATGGTGAGGCTGCACCTGGAGTACGGGGTTCAGTTCTGGAGGCCACATCTCCGCAAGGAGATAGATACATTGGGAGGGTTCAGAGAAGGGCAACCAAGATGGTGCAGGGTATGCAAGGAAAGACATATGAGCAGAGATGTAAGGAGCTGGATCTGCACACGCCGGAGGCAAGGAGGGAAAGGGGAGACATGATTGAAACTTTTAAATACAGTATGTAAAACAGCTTAATAAAGTGGGAGAAGAGGGTTTACTTAAAAGGAAGGAGAAGGTCAGAACTAGTGGGCACAGCCTCAGACTGCAAGGAAAAAGATACAGGGGGCAATGTGAGAGGGCATTTCTTCATGGAGAGGGTGGTGGAGCCCAGGAATAGACTACCAGATGGAGTGTTGGAGGCTAAATCAGTGGAAGAATTCAAGAGGGTATGGGACAAGCATATGGGGCTGAGTATCGGGAAGGGTGGGGGCTGGCAGGGAGGGGGAGGTGTAGGGGGGGAAGGGCAGACTATATGGACCGGCATGGTGCTTTTTTGCCATCACACTTTTATGATTCAATGATGATTTTGTGATACTTGGCTGTGTAACCTATGTATGAAGCCAATCGGAGAAGGGAAGCTGAGGTATATGTCTTTCTGATCATAAAGTTAAGCCTTTTGGAATCATTTTCATGAGGCTGGAGAGAAAGAGGAACCCCTGCTTTGTCACATGCTGCCTGTTGCACCACTCCCTCATGATTTTGTGCAGAAACAGAAACTCTGTGTCTGTTTTAGACGACTGGTATTTCTTATCTAATCTCTTCTCGACCCCTGACACAGACATGGGAGTCTGAAGAAGCTTCATAGCGTTCTTTCTGAAAGGTTTATAGATAGGAAGAACTAACTTCTTGGGAGGGGGAAGACCTTTCATTTCTCTGTAGTCCTGTTCTTCCTTCACTTCCTGGTTGGACTCTTGAGAGGGAAGGTCAAGAGTGTCCACCATGTACTGTAAGAAAGTAAACATGGAGGAGGTAGGGGATCCTCCAAAATTGGGGTCAGGTGACACGTCAGGTTCTGGGGCCTTACCCTCTGAAATGTCATCTGGGGCATCATAAAAATCATTATTATCATCCCCCTCATCAGCACCTGTATCAGAGGGAGCTGCAGAGGGGACCTGCCTGAGAAAGGCAGAAGTACCAAAAAAGGATCCCATGCCCTGCATGGTTTGGTAAAGATGCCAGGCTTTTGCCATATCCTCCATAGAGGGTTAAGTCCCCCTGTACATCTTGGGGAATACCTTCCTGGGGTTCAATGTTTTTGGATTTGTCTTTAAGTTTTTTATCAACTGCAGCCTCACCCCTAGCACCACTCGGAGGTGCAGTGGTATTTTATACCTTACATAGGTTTTTAGCAGCCACTTCATCAGTGACTTGTTCAGGTTTCCTCTTTGAACTAGGCACTTCAGCACCCTTTGAATTTTTTTGATTTAGGAACTTTAACAGCTCCTTTTGAAGCCTTATTTTTAGCAGGCACTTCATCAGCACCTGATTTTGTAATCTTTGATTTCAAAGGCACTTTATCAGCACCTGTAACAGGCTTATATTTTAAAGATGCCTCATCAGCACCTTGAGTATTTTTATTCTTTGAAGGCCCCTCATCAGTAGCCTTGGGTCTGTGTTTGGGACCAGATGAAGACCCTTCTTCTGCCATTTCTCTAAGACTTTTAGCTCTGTTTCTTAAAGTCTTTAGACAAAATTTAGAGCGAAGAACACAGTAATGGTCCAGATCTAAACACTTTAAACACAGGTCATATCAGCTTTAGCTAGTATTCTTTGACAGTTTAAGCAAATTTTAAAACCTGTGGGTCCAGTCCTTTTCTTAAGGATTTCTGAGATTCCAATATGCAGAAAACCCTGTACTTATAAAGTCTAATAGGTAAAATGTTAAGATTAACAGTCTGTTCCCTCGTGGTAATGTGCCATGACATTTCTGAGGTGAAAAATAAAGAAAATCGTCAGTTCATGCTTAAAAAAGGGAACCGCTATATAAATAAAGTAAAGGGAACTGTGGAAACACTAGACACAATAACTAAAACAAAGAAAATAAAGAAAAAGGGAACCATGGGGAACCACGGAATCAAGAGAAAAACGCGGTTCCCGTGAACTGAGGGTAACTCCTAAAAACTATAAGAAAATACTCAACACACTATAAAATGTAAAGAAATAAGGTGTATAGCTACCAAGTACAAGATAAATTACTTTTTCTTGGCCAAGAGAGAGAGAGCACATCTGAGGCAGTGTTGCTCAGTCAGGCAAAGAAAAAATTCTGGAGCCTTCCTCACTCTGCCTGTTCAGCACACCCTCAAGCTTCAATCTGATTGGCTAATTCATAAACTAATTACCATAATCTTCACCTCTGGGGCAGTACTATCTAGTCAGCTCACTGCAATAGTTACTGATGCTAAAGGACTCCTGGAGTGAGAACCGGTGGTTCTTTGGGTTGGCTTAGAGACAGGGTCTGAGGCCTATATCTGCATGGAGATTGTGTACAGACCACCAACACTGGGGGAGAAATTAGACAAGGTTTTGGGGGAGAGCACTGGCAGAATGGCAAACAAAAGGGAGGTACTGATTATGGGGAACTTTAATCTGCCGGATGTAGACTGGAGCTTTCCATCCTCAGCTATGACAAGATGCTGGATCATTCTAGACTCCCTACATGGGGCATTCCTCAGTCAGCTGGTTACAGAACCCACTACAGATGGGGCAGTGCTGGACCTGGTACTTATGAACAGGGAGAGCACTGTAGACATCGCAGTGGATAGCTCCCGGGTACAAGCATCACCGTACAGTGCAGTTTGCCACATGGATTGGGCAGGAGAAAAACTACACTAGGATGAGGGTCCTGGACTTCAGAAGGGCAGATCCTAAAGAAATTAGAGACTGCCTCAGTAAATACCTTATGGGGGGGTGTCAGTGGGAGAGTGGAGACACAATGGAAAAAGATCATGGAAGGAATAACTAAGTCAGCGCAACAGCAAGTTGTTTGAAGGAAGTAAACAACGCAACACCATAACGCAAACTACACTGGTGCAGAGGGCCCAATGATCTGTGGGACCCCTGTCAGTTGTAGTGTGCATGAAAAAGCTATGCCCAATACCCGTGAATACAGCAATCAGCATAATGCTTTTAATTATTTTTTCTGTTTTTCAATGGCAGACTCAGGCTGAGAGCCAGGTCAATGAGATCAGTCGGGGGGGTCGAGTCGACATATTAGTAAGTCTGATGGGCTGTGGGAGCACCGTCCATTTACTGTATGCGCAGACAGGGACTGGACCACTGGCATCATGTGTGACATGACTTTAATAAGCAGGCAGGTACAGCACATCCATTTTGGCACCTTTTATCCACATACCTCATGAGGGTGAGCCAGGAGAGGGGACTCCAGTCATTTTAGTTGAGCAGAAATATGTTTTTTTCGGAGTATCTGAGGACAGAGTCTGCCAACCCAGTCCAGCTCATTAGCACCAGACCTGAGCAATAGGAGTTTCTGGAGTGGATGACAGACTTGGAGTCTTCCCTGATGATGCTGTGGTTGATCTAGAGCAATCAGACAGCTAGTATGGGGGCAATGGCATTCTGATTTGGATCAGTGGCTGAGGCTAAGGTGACAAGGCATTTGGCAGTGTACAGGTGATGTACAGCATGGGCAGCCAGTCTTCCGTAAGTCGGATGTATGAGGTGGGTCTCATGCAATGGGTGAGCAAGGCAGGTCCCCAGTCTTCTTCGTTGTCTGTCAGTTGTGACTCCATTAGTCTCAATCCAAGGATGGCATTCATGGTATTATGGTCCCTGAATGGATGGCGGTGGACAGGACATGAACCAGCAACTGTGCCAGAAGCCTGAGAGGGTTGGGGAGGACACGGAAGACATGGACTGTAACATCATCATGTCAGCAAGCACTGTGACATCAGGCATTCACAGCAAGCAAAAGGTATGGATCAAGAAATGCTCCTATTTAAAAGTTCATTGAATCATTTGAGAATTGTACTTATTTTCATTTAAAAGCTAATCCTCCATTTTTTTATATATTTTTAGCTTTCAATTATTTGGATTTGGGGTATGCATGATCCTGCACTGCAGCACAGTAGACAGATCTTGAATGTAGTGACTGCTTTACAGCTCTTGGTGACAGCTTCTGAACTATTCATCTTCACCTCAAACCTCCTTCACCCATTTTTTACTCATCACTGTTTTACAAGAATACTGAGAACAAACTCAGATGAATTCATGGTACACTAGGGGATTCCAAATTCATGAACATGAATCGTGCTACTGAGTTTTTGCCTCTATAGTAATGGTATTTGGTTTTATTTTCCTGTTAAAATCCAGCTGCAGTGCAATCTTTGAAGGCAGGGTGATGTGGGGTGGGGGGTGATGTAAACGGGCCCAAGGTAACTGCTGTGCCTAGACCCCATTACCAGGTAAATCCAGCCCAGAGCATGGGTAGGAGGAGGAGGAAGAAGCCACTATGGTTCTCAATGAGATGGCTAAGGCAGTAAGACAGCAAGAAAACAGCTTTTAGGAAGTACACGAAGACCCATACTGGTCAGCTTTAGAGCAAGAGAAATGAATTGTGTGTGAGCGCTTAACATGATAGAAACTTAAATTCACTTTTCTTATCGAAATTCAGTTTATAACCTTTCACTCTTGTCAAGTTGGTTGAAGCTTTGTACCATATGTTAAAATCTGAAAACGAAGGCAAAAGAAGTCAGAGACAAGTCTCCCTCTCTGTCCCTTGCTAGCCTTTTTCGTTTCTTTCTTTTCAGTTATGTTAACAAGGTACTTACTTGTACTATTGATATAAGACCTAAGATTATTTCACTAAGGGCCTGGACACACTACAGAACTGTTTTTGGGGGGGGAGGGGTGCAGCAGTTTTGCTTCAGAAGGGACAGCCAGTATTGGCAAGTTCTCTCAGTGCACTTGCACACTCGAGCCATCCTCACCACCTGACCATTTACTATGTGGTCAGGTGGGGTTGAGTAAGCCTTGTGAGCCGCGGGATCATGGAGTGCTATTTAAGTACAGCTGTACGGCTCCAAGTGCAACTCTGTGATGCCAATTTCAGTAGGCAGCAGCATTCTTGCTTGCTCGATAGGCCAGGGCCCAGGTCGGTGTGGCCATGAATCGAACTGCAGAACTTGCTGCTTCAGCTTAAATTATTTTAAAAATTCCTCCATCCAGATCCTCCTTATTTCCTTATCTGTGTGTGAAAAAAGCAAACACTGAAACTTAGTTGAGACTGCAAGGGGGGGGGGGCCGGGCCTGAGACCGAGAAAGGCAGCATGAAGTAATGGTCGGGTGTGGGAGTAGGGGAGGGGTCAGGAGGGACTAGTCGGGAATTGGGAATGGGATCAGTAAAAGGAGAGAATATGAGAGAAAAAAACAGTGAGACAGAAAACTAACAGAAAGAACCTTTGTGACTGTGAGCAAAAAAGAACTGTAGTGCAAGCCAAGGCAGCATTGCACACTCAGCAGGCATATAACAATGAGGAGAAAAAAGCCTTAGTCCCACAGCAAACTTAAAAAAAGGCAAAAAAATTGTCAGGACAGAGTATTAGTCAGGAAGAACTGTGCTCATTGTGCTGTGCTGAGGGGGATCCTCCTCTTTCACCCTCAAAAAAACTCCTTAGTCCTTATACAACAGCACAAGGAGGCAGTAAGGCACTAAAGGTAGTTATTTTTTCATGTGTGTGTGTGTGTGACTTCCACTTCTCTACTCTGTCTCCAATCCTGTGTTGCGTAACTGTGACTCCCATCTCCTGTGGCCAGCCCATCACCCTACCCAGTGTGTGTTGCAGAGAGTTGTGTGTTGGTATTATTACCCTTACATGACAAAATATAATTCAGTTTGGGGCAGAGAGATAAAATCTCATTCCCTGTGTTGTGTATGTGACTCTGCCTCCTGTGGCCAGCCCATCACCCTGCTGCTGTGTGCCCCTTGACTGTACTGTACCCTACCCAGTGTGTGTTGCAGAGAGAAGCCTAGTGGCCAGTTGTGTTGGTAATACCCTTACATGACAGAAGCTTAGAAATATAATTCATGGTTGGGAGGAGAGAGATAAAATCTCATTCCCTGTATTGTGTATGTGACTCCATCTCCTGTGATCAGTCCATCACCGTGCTGCTGTGTGCCCCTTGACTGCACTGTTCCCTGCTCAGTGTGTGTTACAGAGAGAAGTCCAGTGGCCAGTTGTGTGGTGGTATAATTCCGTGTAATGGCAATGAAAAACATTTATTTTACTCTGATTGAGAATTAGAATTCCTGACTGTAAACCTTGCCTGGCCTGCTTTGTGTATGGGTATGCCCAGCAGCCAAATCATTCTGTAAGCCTTGAACCCTGGATCCTTAGTTGCAAACCTGCATATTCTTCCATTACCTTTAGTCCACTGCAGCATCACAGTGTCATACAGTCAAAACTAAATTTTGGAGTTGCAGCCAGCGATCTTCAAATACAGATCACATCATTTTCTAACACAGGAATTGTGCATGTGTGTTTGGGCAGTATACTGCTGCTATTATGGCTGATGCCGATGTCGATGAAGCATCTGGTGCTGATGGTGGAGCAGGTGGTGGTGGTAGTGGTAATCCTGCTGGTGTTAGCAAAAATAATCAAAATGTTTCATGTGATAAAAATTCAACAAATGGCAAGAGAGCAACAACAAAGTGTAGTAAAGGGGGACCTTTTAAGAAAACATGTGCAGCTGCTGGTGTTACATGGAGAGGCACCATAAGGTATGCTGTTCATGCTGTTAAAATCCCTGTGACTAGCAGTAATAATGCAAGTGACATAGAGTCCCTCTCTGACTCAGACAGTAGCTCTTTGTCTCAGTCTGACACTGTTGTGTCTGGTAATGTATCATCCGTTTCTCTACAAAGTGAAATGAGCAAGTCTGCTGACAATGAATTAAGTAGTGCACTTGCAAATACATCCACCGCCATTGGCAATGAAAAGGACATATCCAGTGAATTCACCACTTCTGCATCGGCATACAATGCAAACCCCTCAAGGGTCGCTGCCCAGTCTTCTAGCACCAATGAAGATATCCTGGGTTCTACTCGGACAGGTGAAAAAACACAAACAGTTTTTAGTTATCTTCCTAGCACTCAAACAAAATCTGTCACATCTGAGGTGTGGAATTATTTCTCTGCCAGTAAAACTGATCCATGCAGAGCAATTTGTTCCCTGTGTAAACAGAGTGTAAGCGTGGTAAAGTTGCGTCATGACTTGGCACTACAGCTCTTAAATGCCTTCTGAAAAAACATTTAATTTTGCTTGATCATCCAACACCCATGTCCCCATCTTCCAGACCGCACATGAGAAGGGTCAGGAATCTGAGATGGATACTGAATTGTCTGAACCTGATGCAGACAGAACCATTGCCAGCCCTAGGATCACCATTACAACCAATGCTAGCACCATTAATACCAGTTGCATATCCAGTGATGGCACTGAATGTATAAGTCTAAGTCCACCATCCCACCGTCCATCTGCCCATCGAAGCACAGTGTATAACAAACTGGCAAGGACATGTTGTAAACAGCAAACACTGTCTCAGGAATTGAAAGGAAGAATACTTTTACCAAAAATCATCCAAAGACCCCTCATCTTAATCACAGAATTGGTGAACTGTTAGCTGGAGCCCTTCTCCCATACTCTTTGGTAGATCATGAGGATTTTAGGGAGCTCATGAAACTTGCAGAGCCTCATTACAATGTTCCTCATCGGAGGTACTTTGCCTGTGTTGAAATACCACACATTTATGAGGCTTTAAAAGCAACAGCGATGCTTACACTTACAACTGCAGAGGGTGGGATTATTCATGTCACAACAGATATGTGGACCAGCAGTCAAAACATAGATTACATGTCCATTACCACTCATTGGGTCTCGTTTTCTTGTGCTTCTTCAAAAAAAAAGATACCCCAAAAGATGCATATAAAGAAGTCTGGGCAAAGTCATACAGCTGCAAACATCTTGCAGGAACTAAATGATCTCCTTGATGAATGGGTTTATTCTCACGGTCTAAAATAGTAAGTGACAATGGAACCAACATCTTGAAAGCAGTACAGGATGGAGGATTTATGCATGCTTCTTGTTTTGTGCATTGCTTACATTCAATTGTCACGGGGTTTCTCAGCAATGAAATACAAGTGGATGGTATGATTGCTGTTTGCAAAACAATTGTGACTCATGTTTCACATTCAACCAAGGCTATATAGACATTGTCTGAACTGCAAAACAAAAACACAAGCTGCCCCAGCAAAAACAGATTCAAAATGTTTCCACTCAGCGGAAGTCAACGCTTTATATGCTGTAGTGCCTCTTGGAACAAAAGCAAGCTGTACATGAATATTGCTCCAGTTACAATATTGGAGATGGCATTATGCTGTCTGTGCTGCAGTGAAATTAATGGAGACAGTGTGCTGTATCCTAGCTCCTTTTCAGACAGCTACAAGGGACATGTCTTCTGAAGGTGCATCTCTGAGTCAGGTTATCCCAATCATAATGCTGATTTCATATCATCTTAGTGTTCCAACTCTACAGATAGAAAAAGACAGAACTGAAGCTCAGGCAACATGTCGGCTGTATCATGGGAACCTCGTAAAGAGAATGAGCGAGCGCTTCAAAAACAATGACAGATTAGTTGCAATGACGAAATCAAAACACTGCATCCTTGCAACTCTCTTAGATCCCAGGTTCAAGGCTATACATCTTCCAAAAACAGATGATGTAGAGCACCACAAATGTCTGTTGCTAGATGAGCTGCAGCATGCACAGAAGTCAAACACAGATATGCACAGTACCCTCAGGTTGTCATTGCTGCAATATGCAGGTTCATCTTCACAAAGGGATACAGAACCAGAAAAGTCACCAAACATTACCAGTAGTTGTCCCACAACTGCCACTTCTTCAATCCTTAGTAGCAAGGTAAATCTGTGGCAAAACCTTTTCCAAATTGCTGCCATACCAGCTTACGCTGATTCCTCTTCTGAGCGTTTTCTGTCCATCATGGTAGGCAGTTACCTGCAAGAACCGCTTATTCCTATTGATGCATGCCCTTTTGAATACTGGAGATCAAAAAAGTTAATTTGGACCGAGCTGTATGATGAAGCCTGTAAATAACTTGGTTGTCCTGCAACAAGTGTCTCTTCAGAACGCATGTTTAGTACAGCTGGCAATATCGCGACAGACACCAGAAATAGGTTGTTGCCAGAAAACGTACACACGTTAACTTTTATTAAAGTTAATAAGTCAAGATTTTCATATTCCTACAAGAATATACAAACTGATCCTGAAGTGACTGATGTTGTGAATGCTGATAGTGATGATAACTCAGATGATGGTGGTTGATAAATACTGTGTGGGACACAGTCTCTCCGGACAAAAAAAGAAAATTTACAGACTGTGATGAAGTGGGTTGTCTTTCTCTCCTCTCTCAATCTCCTACCATGGACTATATACCCCCAAAACCTTCACCATTTCCGTGGCAAACTGCTTTGTAGCTAGGGTCTAAAGTCAGCAAGGTTTGTTTTTTTACAGGAAAATTTTAACATCAGTGGGAACAGGCCCAAATTTGGCATAAAAAAGGACATTGTCAACCTTTTCTGTATCATATAATTTCCAGTTGAAATGAAAACACATATTTTAGGATTTAACATCTGTAAAATTGATTGACTTTGCTGGTTGTGTTTTATTTGTTTACTTTTAGTAGTAAGTACCATTTACTTAAGGCAGCAATGCAATGAAAGATATTAACATGCCTGGCAAATCTTACCTTGATCAACTGTAATTCCAATTCCAAGCTCCTGAACAATGCAACCCTCCCCCACCAGAAGAAAAAGCCATTCATGATGCTGTGTCTCCTCTCTCTTCTCCCACTGCATCATGATTGACTAAATTGTGTGGTGGTATTACTTCCAAGCCACGAAAGATGAAGTTAAAGTTAATCAAGGAGTGCAACAGTACACTGCTGCAACCAAACTTAGCTTGTGATTTTGTGGTGCATCAGTGTAGGCCGAGACCTGGGGGGGGGCTAATTTTTCAGTTTTCAACAGTCAGAAAATGATTTGTAATTGGTAGCTGTTTATTATTTTCCCAATTACAGAAATGTTAGCCAAAAACCAAAAGGATCCATATGTAACTTTACTGAATATAAAGTGAAGGGAAAACTGTATTTTGTATTGTTATGTTTTTGTGGGCAGCATTCTGTTACAGGTCTCTTCAGGAAAACAGTGATCTGGAGTTTTATCTATGTCATGGTTGAGCACATAACTGTAAACATAGGTCTTATATGACAATAGTTCATGTTTAACTTTCTGTTGTTCACAAACTTTGGCATAACAGTAAAAATTCTTAAATGACTGGTTACATAAAAAGAACTGTACAGAATGTTATCCATAAGAAGAAAACAATTGAAAAGACAGTTTTTCACACAAGTGTTTATTAAGGAACAGTTACTGTAACTATGGCTCATTTGGAGACAAGACTTTCGTTTCTCTTATCAAGGACATTACAAACTGCTGCTGCCTAGCACAAATTTCCTGTCCCCTTTAAAAATGAAGAAAGGATTCAGAAAAAAAACGAAGACATCAGCAGTTTTTACAGAATGTGACCAATCATTAAGTGCATTTGTTTTACAAATAGTGATAATTTGATGCATAAGGTCCAGGGATTGATAGACATTGTCCTTTAAACATCACATGCCAACTGCTGCAGCTACATTAAACATTCCTTAGAACAGTATGTGGTGAGGACACCTCTTTTTATGGCTGCATGGGTAGAACTCCGTAGACGTTATGCCGTCATCATAGTAGAACAGGGGGTCGGCTCTGGAAAGCAACTTTGTGTTCCCCTACAGTGCTTCGGCAATGTCATGACAGTACTTACTGTTCAGCAGCTGTCCTCTGCAACGGAGCTGCCCTCCACAGAACTAACTCCCCCTCCACATTTATTTATTTGTGAAATCAGTTTACAACCTTTGAGCAAGAGGCTCATTTCCAAAGGTACCTCGTCACATTAAAGACATACATAGAGTTTTAGGTTACATAGCATAGGTTTGCAAAACAATAGGCGTTCAACAGAGGCGCCACGTCACACTGAGGTCAGACAAAATACATTTAGGTTACAGGTTACATGTAATTGAGAACAGGTGTTACACAAGCTGGTATCAAACATTGAGCAATCTAGTAGGTATACAGTGAAACAGCTGGCCAGAGCTAGACATAAATGGAGTGTGCAGAAGCGGTAGCGGAGATGGCTGGTGGAGAGCCGCCCGGTGGGCGTTGTCTTGAGAAGTCGAGGTGGAGGCTACTTTCAGAGACAGGAGCAGCTACGCGTGTTGAAGAGTTGGTTTCGAAGGGTGCTTTTGAACTTGGAGATGGTGGTGGCATTGGTGATGGGGGCAGGGAGAGAGTTAAACCAGGATGGGGCTCTGTAGCAGAAGGACCTCTGGCCACGGCTGGTTCTTGATCTGGGGACCATTAGAGTTGTCTTGTTGGAAGACCGTGTTGCAATAGTGGGTGTGATCTGGTGGATGGATGCCGTTACCCGGGGAGAGCCCGAGTAGTTTTTTTTTTGTGAGGAGGCAAGTTTGATATCGGAGCTGTTCATCTAGGGTAAGGAGTTTAGCCTCGTCATACAGCTGACAGGTGTGTGTGTGAGCCTGGGGGCACCAGTAATCAATCTGCAGGCTTTATTCAGGGTTACATGAATTTTTTTGAGTGCAGTCGAGTTGGCAGCACCATAGACTGGTAGACCATAGTCTACAAGGGACAAAACGGAGGACATAACAGCGATCCGGAGCACATTTGGGAGAAGGCAGGTTCTATAGCGGAAGAGGATGCCAAGCCGTGTGTTAGTGGCTGTTGTTAGGGCATCATTGTGGTTGTGAAATGTGAGGGCTGAGTCAAAGGTAACCCCAAGGTATTTGTAGGAGCAGACTTGTTCCAGTGGCTGTTTGGTACTAGGAAGGATATAGAGTGGGTGGTTGCTAGCTTTGTTTTGGGGGTGGGAAAAGAGCATAGCTTTGGTTTTTTTAAGATTGATGACGAGTCTGCGCTCCTTAAACCAAGCTTCGGCATTATTGAAAGACTGCTGTAGGGTGTCCTGAAGGGAGACGGGATTGCGGTGGGTGGCAAAAAGGACAGCGTCATCTGCATACAGGAGAATTTTGCCAGGGTATGCACTGGGCAGGGTGTTCAGATAGAGTGAGAAGAGAAGGGGGCCCAGGATGGAGCCTTGGGGAACCCCAGAGTGAATGGGACGGGTATCAGAGAGTATCCCATTGATTTTAACACACTGTGATCGAGCGGCTAGATAGCTTGTGCACCATGCTAGGGGGCCAGCCAAGAGACCAGTGTGGCAGAGTGCATTCAGCAAAAGAGGATGGGAGACGGTGTCGAAAGCCTTTGAGAGGTCGATGAACACTGCACCAGCTAGGGAGCTGGTATCCAAGGAGGAGTGTAGGAAGTTGGAGAATTCAATTAGGGCAGTGCTGGTACTGTGACCAGCATGGAAGTCATGTTGCTCTGGGCATAAGATGTTATGCTTAGCCAGATAATCAGTGATTTGAATGGCCACCACTTTCTCCAGGGCTTTGGGGTGGGGGGAGGATGGAGATTGGCCGGTAGTTGTTGGCCAACGACCTGTCGCCCCCTTTATGAATTGGTGTGATTATGGCTGTTTTCCATGCCATGGGAAATTGTCCCAGGCAGAGCGATCGGTTAATTAGGCTGGTGATTGGGGCAAGAACTTCATCTAGCACCAGCCTGAGGATACTGGGGTCCAGTGAGTCACTGCCGGGACTGTTGCTATTCAAAGCTTTGATTAGGATGGGTCTGGCTTCCCGGGGGGAAATCTTGTGCAGGTGGAACCTGGGGTGCTGGAGGACAGGGGGAGGTTGGTTGGGGGGAGGGTCAAAGAAATTACCAGGGAGTACTGAGCTAAGGTCAGTGAAAGCGGTGTTGAGCCAGTTAGCTATGGTGGCAGGCTCGGTGATGGTAGTGCCATTGCTAGTGAGCTGGGATGGGGCGAGATTTTCTGTTTAGTTGTTTAATATTATCCCAGAAAGTCTGGGCCGAGCCCCAGGAGGAGGTAAGGGTGGCCTGGTAATGGTCGACCTTGGCTTTCCGGATGGCCCAAGAGCACTTATTCCGGGCTGCATTGTAAGCCTGCCTATCAGACAGCCGACCCGTTTCAGTGGCAAGGTGCCAGAGGTTATCCCGATTTCTCAGTAATTGTAGAAGGGCAGGGCTAACCCAGGGTGCATTCTGCTTTTTGGACCGGATTTTGGTGAAGGGTGCAAAGAGATCACAAGCCATGTTCACATCACATGGCGCACTACTTCACAGGCACACTTCTGCATTCACTGCGCATGAATGAGTATCGCACATGCGCAGTGTCACTCCCACCACCATCTTTGGAAGGGCAACCACTCGCCGCCACTCTGTGACTAGCTCTGATATCACCACCAGTGCTCCAGTGCTCATCAGTGGTACTCCAGTGCTCTACGGACCATGCAGCCACCACTCTCATACCAGGACAGGTAAGACCTCGGCACAGCTGTATCGGCTCTGACTAGATTTTGTTTCCTTTTGTGACTGAAATACACATTTTATTTACATATCAGTTGGAAAGTAAATGCATTATTTTTGAAAGTTGCATGTATTACTTCAATTTACCAACAACAATGTTGGTATATGTATGCATTATCTTTGAAAATTGCATATATTATTTGCCAACAAGAATGATTGGTATTTTTTGTATTCAAGTGTCTTGACTTACTACATTATGACATAATGTCTTGCACCAGTTCCTTGTGCTGTAACTGCAGTCCCATGACTTTGTTATACAAACTTTCTTTTAAACATAGCAACTTTCAATTTATTTATTTAAGAGAAAGCAGCAAACAGCTGAGATAGGGTAATATCAGTATTTTTTTCATAATTCATGATGATGAGACTATATAACTGTGTACATAAATGGTTAATGTGTCAATTTATTTTCACTAAGGAGCTATTATGCAGCTGCAGCAGGAAAACATTTAACATATGTGTGGATGGATGGGCTTGTTAGCAGTTAATACCTGTAAGTTGCTGACTTTAGCAAACAGATCAAGAAACCATAGACAAACCTAGCTACAGTCATATCAAAGTCACACATGATCATTTCTCTTCCCCTCTTATATTGAACAGTTTGTAGTTCTTTCTGTCCTTAATTTCACGTGTATTTCAATAGTATCTTTCTTATTGACAGAATGCTCTCGATTTCACGTGTATTTTATTGTTATCTTCATTATTGGCAGCATAATTGAAAAAAATAGGGTTCGAGCTCTAAGTTCTAAAAAAAGATTAGAACCCTAGATTTTTTTCCAAAAGTTCTAGACTAAAACTAGAACCCAGAACTTTAGAGGGTTCTAACAACCCTGAGTTAAACCATTACAGCTTAAAACATTTTTATTCCTGGACAGACCTCTGAATAAAATCGTGCTAGCTCCAAAATGTTTTTAAAAATAGTTTTAAAACTAGGTATCTAGCAGGGTTTAAAAACACATTTGTTAAAACATTTTAAGGGGCTTGTAGTCTGTCTGCAAACAGTGCTAGGGGGATTTAAAATGTTTTAAGGCACTTAAACCATTTTAAGTTCCCCGGTGTGTCCAGGGCCTGAATGTTCCTGTATGTTACTTGACTCTGGGTTTGCTCCACCCACAGAATTTTTCAAGACTCAGGGTTTATACCACCCTCAGATGTTTAACTATGCATCTCATATGTTGACTACTCAGTATATGTTGCCCTCTGTATCACCTGGATGTAGTTGTAATAATTATTTGTATATACTGACGTGGAGCCTTTGCAAAGGAGTCTACAACTCAAAGGTTTGTAATTCTGACTCCATTAATAAATAAAATAAATGAAGAGCAAGAAAAATGATTAACTAATTTTGCCACCCTCAGGGCACACTCGGCATGGGGCTCATGGCTGATCCAGTCCGTCTGAGTATGGTATTGACTCAAACAGACTGAGGTCCCTTTGTGAGTTGCCAGATCAAGATATTGAAAAGACAAATCTCCTATTCAAAAGAAAAGAGAGCCTAGAAAGCTGAGACCATTTGGGGGGTATGAAAGAAAGGTTGACAGGGGGGGCAGGGCCAGTGGCGTAAACCAGGGACCCTGCATGACTAATAAGCAGATTTGACAGACCAATCTGGTCTTCTTCTGCTGGCTCTTTTGTATGTTCATATGTCAGCACTGTTTCAGCTGAATGCCGACTCAAAAGTCTACAGAGCTAACTTTAACAAAATATGCAGAAAGAAAACATAGCTGCATTTGGCAAACTGAGTGTTAAGTTTGATGCAGTCTCAAAGATGGTGAAAACCATTGCCAAAAGTGTTGAGACCAACTCATAGAGGATAACAAAAATGGAGCAAGACTTGGCAAACATGGTTAATGTGGTTCAGTCTCTCCCAGGTGCAAGAGGAGATGTGGTACATGAACAAGTTGTTGGTGAGATGGACCAGCATGTATCAGCAGGCACCGGAGGGTGGAGGAAGCACACTCAGGGCCAGCCAATCAAGTCCATTTTCAGAGATGAAAGTTTGAAGGGGATTGGAAACCCTACAGGAAACAAGGCAATGGGGCCAGACATGATTCACACAAGGGTTCTAAAAGAACTGAGCAAGATGCAAGCCGTCCCTCTGGCAACACTATTCAGTACCTCAACGGAGACAGGTATAGTTCCAAAGGACTGGAGGAGGACCAATGTAGTCCATCTGTATGTGAACAGCAGCAGGGAGGAGGCTAGCAATTACAGGCCAGTTAGTCTCACAACAGAGGTGGGGACATTAATGGAGTCTCTGCTGAAGGAGAGGCTGATGGAGTACCTGGAGGCAAATGGGCTGCAGAAACACAGGCAGCACAATTTCACAGGGGGATGGTCATGTCAAACACATCTCATAGATTTCTTTGTCTGGATGATTATGGAGGTAGATAAGGGGAAGGCAGTGGATGTGGCCTATCTGGAGGACTTCAATAAGGCCTTTGACACTGTGCTACACAGGAGGCTAATAAAGACAGTTAGCAACTTGGGGGTTGGGGAGAAGGTGGTGAGCTGGATATCAAACTGTATGAAGGGTAGGAAGTAGAGGGTGGTGGTACATGGCAGAAGAGTGACCAATAGAGTTCCACAGGAATCAGTACTGGGTCCTGTCCTCCTCAGTGTCTTCATAAGTGACATTGTTGAGGATCTCTAGAACAATGTGTGACTCTTTGGGCAGGGCACAAAAATCTGCAAAAGGGTGGATGCCCAGAAAGGGTGGAGAGAATGCAAAGGGATCTGGGGAAACTAGAGGAAGGGTCTAGGGTGCTAGGGTGTGGTAGCTTGGTTTCAATGCCAAAAAGTGTAAAGTCATGCCCTTGGGGCAGGAAACCCAGGGGCTGTGTATAAGATGGGGGTACTTACAGTCACCAAGCAAGATATGGACCTTTGGGTAATCATATCTGATGAGCTCAAGGTGGCAGGGCAGTTAATCAAGACAATAGGTATGACTAGTTGGATGCTGGGGTGCATAGTGAGGGGGATTTCTAGCAGGAGAAGGGAGGTGGTGTTGCCACTGTATCATTTACTAGTGAGACCCTACCTGGAGTACTGTGTCCAGTTCTGGAGGCCACACCTCTGTAAGACCATAGAGAGGATGGAAATGGTCCAGAGGAGGGATACTAATATGGTGTGGGGGTTGCAGGAGAAATCGTAAGAGGAGAGGCTGGGGAAGCTCAACATGTATTCACTGGAGGAGAGGAGAGTGAAAGGGGACATGACTGAAACCTATAAGTATCTCAGGGGGGTGAACAAAGTGCAGGGGGGGTCTTTTTCAGAGGAGGAAGAGCACCACAATGTGGGTCACGCAATGAATCTTGAGGGGGGATTTTAAGAGGGATGTGAGGAAATACTTCTTCACAGAAAGGGTGGTGGACACCTAGAACAGCCTGCCGGAAGAAGTGGCAGGGGCAAAGACAGTGGGGAGCCTCAAGCATGTTTGGGATAGACACATGGGCATAATAAGTGGAGTACAGGGAAGAGTGCGGGACACAGAGACCAAATGGGGTCCAAGATGTAGTAATAGGCAAGGAAATTAGGATGGACTAGATGGGCCTACCAGTACTTTTCTGCTGACAAATTCAACGTTTCTATGGACATTCTGTAGACTATCCCCTATAAGTCTTATATATTCCAGATATGCTCCCATTTTGACAGATCATAGAATGTTATGAGCCAGGTCAGGCAAAAGCCCTTCTACAGCTCGCCCTTAACTCAAAGGGAATAACCTCAGATAGAATGTATGGCGCAATGTTTATCTAGACTGTGTTTAAAGGTGTACATATTACAGTACTACAACCTACCACCTCCGGTGACATTCTGTTCCACATTCCCACCACTCTTTGACTAAAGTATCCTGCCCTTTTTTTAGTCTTGTTTGTTTGCCCCTGTAGCTGTAAACCATGAGATCTTGTGATGTAGTTAGTATCATGACACATTAATCATGTACAATCCCAAAGGTCATCTTTAGTAAAGGCACTAAACATTAAACACATATCCCCCCTTAGCCTTCTGTACCCCATAGAGTACAGGTCCAGAACCCTCAGTCTATCCTCACAGTTTAGATCTTTAACAAGTCTAATCATTCTTGTAGCACTCCTCTCCCCTCCAATAAGTTAATATCCTTCTTATTAATTGGTGATGAAAACTGCATACAGTGCTCAAGATGTGGTCTCACTAGCAATTTGTACAAGGGCAGAATGACCCTTTGATCCCAACTAGATAAGTGTCTCGCTATGCATGTCAATATACTCCTAGCTCTATTGGCCTTTACCTGACTATTCCTGGTGTTTTTAAGTTAATTTGTAATGACAGTTCCCAAATCCTTTTCTTCTTTGAATATTCTGTTTCTTAGCCCCCCAGCTGAAATTGTGCCATAATATTGGAGTTACCTAAATGCAGAACTGTGCACTTGTCCAAATTAAAAGTCAACCTGTGTTCCTTTGCCTATGTGCCCAATCTGTCACGTTCTTACTGCAGTTTTAGGGAGCCTGAATCATTCTAAATTGTGCAACCAACCTTAGTATCATCAGCAAACTTGTACAACCATACATGTTGTCCACAACTCATTGTTGCAATATAGATGTTAAATAATGTAGGCCCCAAAAATGGAAATTACGTACTTACCATAATTATTGATCTTCTTGTACAGTCTCATCACTCATTCACACCAGTGGGATAGCGCCAGAGGCACTAGGACCAAGCCGGAGCCTAAAATTTTCTGAAGGGCCAGGCGCCGGACAGAACCATGCATGCATGACACCACGAGACTAGCTCGCGCCTGTGTAGGCTATCTCGGCGTCGCCCATCCAACCACCTCAGTACCTTTTCGACCGAAGAGGTGCAGCGTAACTAATGAGAATAACTCATTCAGAGTTTCTGGGCCTAAGAGGGCTCAGATGGCCTTTGCAAGAAAGGTCAGAGAATAATGTCCTCACAGTCTGAACCACAGGACCATGAAGACCAGGAAAGAAAACGAGTGAACCCAGGGGATGGTGGATGGGCGTGTGAATGAGTGATGGAGACTGTCCAAGAAGATCAATAATTACGGTAAGCACATAATTTCCATATCTTCCTGTTCTAAGTCTCCATCACTCATTCACACTAGTGGGAGAGTACCGAGCTAAAACCAACAACCCTGAGTAGGGTGGCAGGAGATAGGATTCACTCAGAAAGGACAGCCAAGGACTGTCCTGCTAATAAAAAGAGTTGTCTTGTGAAGAGCATCTAGAACATAGTGCCTACAAGATAAGCACTCGAGTTGTAACTCACCACTTTGCAGATGACTGCAATAGGCACAAAATGAAAGTCTGCCAGGAAGCCGCAACCACTCTAGGAGAGCAGCAAGAACCTGGCCTCACAATTTGGTCGCAGTTGGAGGATCGACACCGAGATAGCCTACACAGGCGCGAGCTAGTCTCGCAGTGCTGCGCGTGCGTGGTCCTGTCTCAGCGCCGACCCTTCAGAAAATGTTAGGCTCCCGCTTGGTCCTAGCACCTCCGGCGCTATCCCACTAGTGTGAAACAGTGATGGAGACTTAGTCCAGGAAGATCTGATCCCTGCAGCACTCCACTGATCACCCTCTCTCATTCGGACATAGTGCCCCGATATTGACTCTCTGTATTCCACCCAACAACTGAGAAGCTATTCATTTAATGATGTTGCTATTTAGGTTGATTTTGATTAGCTCTTCAATAAGTTCCCTTTCTTACCCCAGGAGTCCTTTAGCATCAGTAACTTTTTGCACTTAGCTGGCTAGGTGCAATTGCCCCGGAGGTGTGCCTTTAAGAGACTTTTTAATGAGCGTAGGGCCAGCCAATCAAAAGACAGGAGGGGCTGTGAACTGAGTGAGAGCTGTTGACTGCTTCAGAATTTTTTCTCCGTCAGAAGTGCCTGGGGGGTTTCTCTCTAGATTGGCAATTACGAGGAAACCTTTTTTGTTATATTACTGGACCTTGGTATCATCTGTGTCAGGACTGTCCGTAAGGGTTCAGCAGCCACCTGTGCACAGTTGAGTATTACTGGTTTTCTATTAAGAGTGGCACTGGTATAGAGCCCAGTTTTACAACCCAAAAAAAAAGGCACTGGTAATAGACAGAGTTTATTTACTAGGGCAGGACTGGCTGGTGACATTTTCACAGAAACCTACACTCAGTTCAAAGGTCCAGAACTGGTTTGCTTTGCTTAAATTGGCGAACATAGCAGACGGACCTTTGATAATTATGGCTGAGGATAAATCAAAGGTTTCTGATGAGGGGCCATTCAAAAATACTAATACCAAAAGCAGAGGTGCTGAGGGACCCTCCAGATCCCAGTCAAAAAATAAAGCTTCCAAAGATGAAGTTCCTCACAAATTGAAAACTAATAAGAGTGATGAAAAAAAGAAGCTTGATCAAGCCTCTGATGAAGTCGCTAAAAAGACTCTGTCAAGACAGATATGCTCCCGTTGCTCTTGGGAAAGCCAATAGTGAGACAACAGGCAGCTTAAAGCATTCAGAAAAACAGAGCACTTACAAACTGTGCAGGTTCTATTTTCAGTGCAAGATATGGAAAAAGCATGGCAACTGTTTCAGACCCTTCAAAAGATGGGTCCTCTATTTACTGGGACTGGCAAGCACTCTTCCACAGTTCTCTGTTCTGTAGACTGTGAGGGTGACGCAGATGATGATCAATTCTATGATGCCCCTGACATGAATTTTGAGGGCCTTGGGCCCTAGGAGTCCCTGGACCCTCGCCTTGGGGATCCGCCGGGTGACCACGAGGATCCTTCCTCTATGTTTTCATTTATACAAAATATCCTGGACACCCTGGACCTCCCTACACAGGAGCCCAACCAGGATGTCGATGAAGATGAAGATTATAGGGAGATGAAGGGTCTTTCATCCTCAAAGACCCTGGTCATCCCTATCTATAATGCATTTAGAAAAAATACCATGAAGGTGCTTCAACACCCCACTTCAGTATGAGGGGTTGATAAGCAGCTTGACAGAAAATATAAATTGTCTAAAAATGGTACCGAGTTCCTGTTAGCACACCCTAGCCACAAGAGTATAGTGCAGCAGGCGGCTTGTGAGAAAGCTGGAGTCTCCTTGTCGCCCTCTAACCCGACAAGAATTCCAAGAAAACTGATTTTATAGCAAAGAAAATGTATGCCACAGCTTCCCTGCTTTCTTCTTACATGGCATTCACAGCCAAATATCAGAAAACCCTTTGGAAATCTGTCCAGGCTATAGCCTGCAACGGATCAGATTCTATGGTACAGGAGCTGGTGGATACGTCAGAAACTGCCTTGGAAGCTACGATGTACCAATTCCACATGGCAGATGACAATAATGATGCAGCCTCTAAGGCGATGGTCCATGCCATATCTCTGAGATGCTTCGCTTGGCTTAGAACAACCAGTCTGACCACAGACACTCAGAACAAGGCCATGGATTTTCCCTGTGATCAAAATATGTTGTTTGATTATAGAACCACTAACTACATGAAAAAGGTCGATGAGTACAAGGCCTCCTGGCAGAGCCATTCATCGAAGCCTAAACCCGCCACCCCTCAGAGATCCCGTCCCGGGGCGGTAGGGGCAGAGGTAGGGGGTCTTTCAGAGGCAGGGGCAGAAGGGGCCAAAGAAGATCCACCTCTACCCAGCCATCTGCCTCTCAGTCTAAGTCCTGATGTGAGTGTCCAGATCACCTTCCCGTTTCCAGTTGGAGGCAGACTCTCTCACTATCTTCAGCACTGGACCCTCATCACGTCGGACAAGTGGGTGCTGGAGATAGTGGAGAAGGGTCTGTCATTACAGTTCAAGTGCCAGACCTCAAGCATATCCAGGTGTCAAAACCTCTGTCACCATCACAGATACCGCTGTTGGAAATGGAGGTACAAAACCTTCTGGCTTTACGAGCAGTGGAGAGGGTCCCCACCCACAAGAAGGGCAAGGGCCTCTACTCCAGGTATTTTCTGACACAAAAGAAAACTGGGGAATGGCGACCTATCTTACATCTCAGATATTTAAACAAACATCTGAAAAAACCCAAATTCAAAATGGTCACTCTGTCACTGGTCATACAGTCCTTACAGCAGGGTGACTGTCTAGCCTCCCTCGACTTAAAGGATGCCTACTTCCACATACCCATAAGGAGATCTCACAGGAAGTTTCTCAGGTTCAAACTTCCTTTGGGTCACTATCAGTTCACCACAATGCCCTTCGGTCTGTCCTCAGCCCCAAGAGTCTTTACCAAGTGTCTCGCAGTGGTAGCAGCACATCTCAGGAGACTGGATGTCGCTCTCTACCCCTGTCTAGATGACTGGCTCATAGTAGCAAAGTCTCCTTGTCAAGTCAAGGAATCTCTTTCCCTCACAGAATGCACTCTGGAATCTCTAGGTTTTCTGGTAAATCTCAAGAAGTCTCACCCAGAACCCACCCAATTGCTCACCTTCATAGGGGCCCAGCTGGACACTCGGAAGGGATATGCTTTCCTTCCACAGGAAAGAATTCAGAGTTTCCTTTCAGTCGCAGATTCTTTCGCACAGGGACAGCCAAGAACAGACAGACATTTCCTCAAACTTCTGGGACATATGGCCTCTATGACTGCAGTAGTCCCAGGGGTCAGGTAAAGGATGAGACTCCTGCAAGCCTATCTCAGAGCTCGCTGGTCTCAGAGAAGCAACACATTTTCAAAGTTAATACTGGTGTCGGAGCAGTTCCTCCAAAATTTGCTGTGGTGGAAGGACCCTGCAAATTTGCAGGCAGGGGTTCCATTTCAAGCTTCTCTTCCCACAAAGGTGATCACCACAGATGCCTCCCTGTTGGGCTGGGGAGCTCATCTAGACTGTGCCTCAGTAAGCAGCAACTGGACTCCTGAAGAGTCACAGTTGCACATAAATCTTTTGGAACTCAGAGCAGTCTTACCAGCTCTCAAAGCGTTCGCTCCCAGCATAGAAGGGCAGGCTTTCAAATTCGAACAGAGAGCACCACTGCAATGTTCTATATAAACAGGCAGGGTGGTACCAGATCAGGAATACTTTGTTTGGAAGCTCTGAAGCTCTAGTCTCTAGCATTCTTCCTGGGAGTCAGCCTCTCAGCTATTCACCTCCCAGGCAAACTCAATATTCTCGCGGATGCTCTAAGCCACATCAGTCAAGGTCAGAGTGAATGGACACTGAACAAACAGGTACTAGCCACAGTGTTCAGGCAGTAGGGCACACCAGACATGGATCTGTTTGCCTCACCTCTCAGTTTTCACCTTCCTCAGTACTGTTGCAGGCCCCCAGTTCTGGGAACACTTCCTCTAGATGTCCTGATCCTGGACTGGTCAGGGAGGTTCCTATACACATTTCCTCCCTTTCCCCTGATATTCAGGATTTTGCTGAAAGTCAGGCAGCAGCTTGCATCCATGATCCTAGTGGCTCCGGACTGGCCCAGGCAAGCCTGGTACCCTTTCCTTCTCTCAATGTCCTGCAACAGGCCCATTCACCTGCCTCCAACTCGCTCCCTGCTGACCCTTCCTCAGATGGGAGTGCAGTACCCAGACGTACACTCTCTTCACCTCAAAGCCTGGTTCTTGAGGAGTTAGAGTTTCTGTCCTCACAGTACTCTGAACAGGTCTTTAAGATACTAAGCATGGCTCACAAAACGAACACTAAGAAGACTTAAGCAGCCAAATGGAAAAGGTTTCCCCTCTGGTGCAGAAGCAAAAAGTTCGAACCCCTATCAGCTTCAGACCCTCAGCTGCTAGACTACCTGGTACACCTACAGGCATCAGGCTTGAAACCATCTCCACTCAAGCTACACCTGGCAGCAATTTCAGCCTACCTTTCAGTGGGAAAGAGGAAATCATTTTTTTCCCATTACATTTTTAAACAGTTTTTCAAAGGCCTCTTGCATCTCCAGCCTCCAACCAGGGAGCCTGTTCATCCTTGGAGCCTGAACCTTTGCATAGATGGGCTCATGAATCCACCTTTCGAGCCTATGTCAACAGCCCACATCAAGTTTGTAACTTGAAAGACCATCTTCCTGGTAGCCATTACGTCTGCCAGGAGGATTTCAGAGCTACAGGCCCTGTGCACTGAGTCGAATTACATCATCCCTCACAACGATATAGTTGAGCTATGGACAAAGAGGAAATTTCTGCTAAAGGTGGTTTCAGAGTTTCACTTGAACCAGTCCATTACTCTGCCTGTCTTCTTTACTGTGCCATCCACTCCTGGTGAGCAAAAGCTCCACAGCTTGGATGTCAAAAGAGTCATCTTTCACAACACAGAGCATACTAGACAGTCCAGAGGCTCTTCCACTCAGTTGTTCCTCACCTACGGGGATGTAGGCAGAGGAAGACCAGCTACCAAGAGAACTATTTCTCGTTGGTTGGTCTCTTGTATTAGATTCTGCTATGAGAAAGCTGGTCAACAACCTCCAGTGGGGCTCAGGGCCCATTCCACCAGGGACACTGCAGCCTCGCTTGCAGCAGCAAGGGACATTCCCCTACTGGATGTCTACAAAGCAGCTACCTGGAAATCTGTGCGCGCCTTTGTGAAACACTACAGTTTGGATGTGCAGACCAGATCTGATGCCAAATTTGGCAGGGCAGTTCTGCAGAGCCTCTTTCCTAAGTAGGTTCTCTCCCTGCCTCCCATTTGGTACTGCTTGGTAGTCTGCAAAAAGTTATTGATGCTAAAGGACTCCTGGGGTAAGAAGAAAAAATTACTCACCGCAGTAATCTTCTTTCTTCCATGGGGTCCTTTAGCATCAGTAAGCTCCCACCCTTCCTCCCAGGTTCACTTGTCAGAGAAGGGCTCTTACGTCACCTTTTGCCAAATTTGGAATTTGTTATTGATGAGTTTTTACCTCGTGCTGCTGTTTCTATTTCCACTTTTGGACATTTGCATGTTTTTTGAATCCTGTTAATTCTTTTTTGGGGCATTTGCCCTCATTTTTCCTTCTTGTAGATAAGTGAACACCCTCAATCCATTGTTTCATTTATATTCCTGGAATTTTTGCTTTTTTGGGGAGGCTGTGTTTATATAAGGAGTTATATTGTCACCTCCCTCCTTTCCCCTAATCATTAGTTTAAATGTACAGTATGTCAATGGTATTCCTAATTCTGTTAGCAAGTATATGTGTTCCGTATTTGTTCAAATGCAAACCATCAGGCCTAAAAAGTTCCTTATTTCTCAAAGTCGTCCAGTTTCTGAAGAATGTAAAATTTTCCCTGCCACACCAATGTCTAAGCCCTAGCCAAATATTCAAATGTGAAATAGCCCTGGTCTTGTCCATACCCACTCTGGGTACTGATAGGACCTCTGATATATTTTAAGTGTCTGTAGAAGTCAATGAGAAATACCTTATGCTTGGCACAGATGTTTGAATTATATGGGGCTAGATATTCAGACTGCGCCAGGCAGAAGCACAAGCCTAGGCGCAGTGCAACTGGGTTGAGCCAGGGCATAGTCCAGGTGATATTCAACGGTGTTGTGCCATGGCTCAGCACCATTGAATATGGCACTGAGGGTGGACACACTGCGCACAGTGTAGTGGCACTGCACCAGTGCGAGTGGCAGAAGGGGAGCAGGGGATGCACCAGGGCAAGTGCGGTTGCACTAAGCACATCAACCCTGATATTCATTGCTGGGCATGCAAATGGGGCCATTATGCATGCAAGTTACAAATGGAGCCATTTGCATGTCATTATGGCTCCATTTGCATGTGGTGCGCTGATCCCCAGTAACTTGCGACTTGCACCTGGCGCCCTGCTAGGCTGCAGCCATCAGGGACTGCCGCCCCTCAGCGAGCTCCATACCCGAACACCCGTTCTCGGGCACATGTCCATAGACTCCCTGGTGGTCCAGTGGACCCTACCACATCGCCCGAGCATGGGCATGTAATAATATAATCCCTGGTGGTCCAGTGGACTGCTATCCCCTGCCCAATCGCAGGCATGTATAACTATAATCCCTGGTGGTCCAGTGGACCCTACCCCTTCACCCGCTCGTGGGCATGTGTAAAAATACTCCCTGGTGGTCCAGTGGACAGACCACCTTCACCCGCTCATGGGCATGTATAAAAATACTCCCTAGTGGTCCAGTGGACTGATCACCATTGCCCGCTCATGGACATGTATAAAAATACTCCCTGGTGGTCTAGTGGACCGATCGCCTTCACCCACTTGTGGGCGTTTGGAAAACACCCTGGTGGTCGGTGGTACCCCCCTCCCCACCCGCCCACTTGGTCCCCCACCACCCTGCACCCCGGTCAGTGGTGGCAGCAGTTCCTGCCCACAAGCCGTGACGCCACCCGACTGACAGTGTACAGTAGGGCTGTCGCCTATTGGTCCACTGTGTGGGCCAATGGGTGTGCAGACCACTACACTACAGTTCCCAATTTGTGAATGAGTGTACATTCACAAATCAGGATTGTGTAGTACAGTATGGTCTGCATTCCCATTGGCCCATGCAGTGGACCAATAGGCATACAGCCCTACTGTATGCTGTCAGTCGGCGGGCAGCCGGGCGGTTTGCGGGTGGGGAACTGCCACCCTCCACTGACCGGGAAGGTGCAGGGTGGCAGGGGACTAAGTGGGCAGGTGGGGAGAGGGGGTTCCACTGGACCACCAGGGTGTTTGCCAAAAGCCTGTGAGCGGGCAAAGGAGATTGGTCCACTGGACCACCAGGGATCATCTGTATACATGCCCACGAGCAGGTGAAGAAGATCGGTCCACTGGACCACCAGGGATTATATTTATACATGTCCATGATCAGGCAGGGGATTGTGGTCTACTGGACCACCAGGGATTGTTTTAATACATGCCTATGATCGGGCAGGGGATAGCGGTCCACTGGACCACCAGGGATTGTTTTAATACATGCCCATGATCAGGCGACAGGGGGGCACAATGCTCTCTGGGCAGGGGGGTATGGGGCAGTGTTTAGGGAGGTCGGGTGGCCACCCATGGCAGGTGGCTGCTGTGTTGCACCCAGCATTATGGCAGCCCGCCTGTGGGTATCCCCGACTTGTTCCCAGTTTGAATAGGCTCAATATTGCGCCCCCCCCCCCGAGTGGTGCAAAGTGGGGTTGTGCCTGCTTATGCGCCGCACATTCCGGGCTGAATATCAGAATGTGCCGCATATGCATGGCACGCCCCCTGCTCTTGCACTGCATACTTTACAGGTGTGCCCCGGCACATCAGGGGTTGCGCAGCGCAACCTGGCCATTTAAATATTGCACCAGGGCGCATTCGTGGGCTGCGCATGGCACAACCCTGTTGCGCCATGCACAACTCCTTTGAATATCCCACCCTATATGTTTTGCCATACTATCAAAAATTTGTTTTTTTTTATTGATTTCTTTTTAGTGTTTTTTCTAGAATGAAAAATTACATGGATATATGAGGATAATTTTACAGTGTAGTTTCTAAAATAAGTGTATGTTAACAGAACATATATTTTCAATCTGTCAAAGATATATATTCTGAGATATATTTCATATATCACTACACTATGACTGTCTTGATATATATTTGGAAAATATCTGAAATATGTGTTATGTATCTTAATTATGTGCTGATACTATATGTGCATTTTGGCCCCAACATTCAAAAGCGGCTATTTGCACTGCATAGAACATTGTACTGTGTATGGTTATCAGGGTGCCATATTCACACAAGCAGCATGGCCTGTCTGGCACATGCTGCCTTTATTGATCTCAGTTAATGGAGGCAATATGTAAAGTGTAAATGCCTAGTGCTACCACAGCCCACTGCCGATAACAGGCACCCCAGAGCAAAGGGGGATAGTGTTCTAAAACGGGAATAGATTCTTTGTCCTTGGAGCCATATTCAGCAGCTGGCATGCTAACGACCAGATACAGCTTGTAAGGCCAACAGCAGCTCTGTGCAATGCTAAGACACACAAATGAATGGAGGCACTGTGCAGAGCCTCAGCCATTGCCCTAACTCGATCCCTGACCAAAGAAGAACTAGCAGTCTAATGATCTGGTCTTCTTCCCTCACCCAATTTACATTGGAAATACAGTAACTAATGTAAAAACCCTCCCTGGTAGTCTAGCTGTCCCCCTCCCTCACACATTCAACATCAGAAATAACAAATTAATGCAACACCTTCCCTGGTAGGGTAGGGTAGTGTAGTGGACCTCCTTCCCTCATCCAATTGCCAGCTGAAGTAACTAAGTAATGTCAAACAATCCCTGGCAGTCCAGCAGTCCCCACTTCCTCACCCGATCATACTTGGAAACAATTAACTAATGCAGTACCATTCCTGGTAGTCTAGTGGATCCACTACCTCACCTGATCGGTGTTGGAAATAACAACAATGGAACTCACCATGATGCATTGCAATACTGCAGCATTCTGCAGCAGAGTTACAGCAGGAAACAAGGCAATTTCAATGGTAGTCAATCCCTTCTGTCATGCTGTAACTTGAGACAGTGAGTTGCATCCTGACAGGCTCCACTGTAAATAATACCAAACACTCCCTGACAGTCAAGCAGCTTCTCTCTCTTACCTGATTGAAACTGGAAATAACTAAACCAGTTCCCCCATCCCGTGATGCGATTGAGCAATTCCCTGGTAGTTGAATGGTGCCCCCACCTACTCCAATCCCCGTTACAGGTTTCATACTCCCTTCCCTGGCCCACCACTCAGCAGCTACCTCCCAACACCCCATCCCATAGGATATTGACTCACCCTCAGAAAATCCGTTCAGGACCTCTGACAGATCAGTACAGGCAACCTGCACAGACCCTATTATCACCACTTCAGATGACCGCTATCTAAATGACATGGAGTGAGCACATGTGTACAGTATGCATGCTTTCACCACCTGTCATCTAGACAGCAGCCAGCCAAGGTGGTGAAAGAAGAGTTTGTGCTGGTCTTCATCTATTGTTCTGCTGTTGGTCCTAAAAGAACTTTTAGAGAGTGAGTCAGTACAGGCTAGGGGATGTGGATGGTGGGTGTTGATTGGGTGGACCACAGAGTGGGTGGGGGGGGAGTATGAATCCTGTAACAGGGATCGGCCTGGTCGTAGGTTCTACTGGACTACAAGGGAATTGCTTGATTGCATCCCAGGAATAGGGAGACCATTCGTCTACTAGGGAAGGTTTTACATTATTTAGTTATTTCCTACAGCAGTTATTTATTTTTATTTATTTCAGATTGGGATTAATACCTTTGAGTCAAGGACTCATTTTCAAAGGTTCCAAGTCAGTAGTAAACAAAAACATACCACTCAGCACATAAATTAGACAGTGACACGAGGTTCCTTACATAGGCATACATTAAATTAAGGTCACATATGAATTATAAGCAGTAATAAAAAATGGTTTCAAAAGGGCAAAGAGAGGAATGTATAGGGAATACAAATGTGTAAGACAGCAGAATCAACAAGGGTTTAATAAAATGTCAAAATAAGCAGAAGTTTGAGCATGTGGCACATACAATAAAAAGAACTAGGATCAGCAAGGTTCCACCCAGTAGGACCTGATAAGTGGTCCTTAATCACAGTGGTGGGATTCGCTTGAGTTGGGCATACAAAAAGATGGAGATGGGGGTGTCAGCCAGTTGTGGGCATCATCAGGGGAGGGAGGGATGAGGAGAGTAAGAGAGGATGGGTGAGTGTGGAGTAGATGGGGAGAGGAGGGGTGAGGAAGGAGGCAGGAGACAGGGCTTAGTAGTAAGAGAGGGGGTTTGGGGGAGAGTAGGTTAAGGGTGATTTCGGAGGTTGGGAAATAAATGCTTAGAACAGACAGGTACTGGTCTTAGTAGTCCCCTATGCCGGTAAAGGACCCCCAGCTTTATATTAGCCAATTTGACAACAAAGTCTATGTAACTTGTGAAGGTGAGAGTGTCATCCAGGCAATGCAAAGGTATTTAAATGTGGACACTTGGTCAAGTGTCTTCCCCTTGAGGTTTTGCATGAGCAGGATGGAATTTCTTTTTATTTAGGGTGGTAGTGAAGAGCATACTCTTAGTTTTTTTGTGGTTGAGTAGGAGTTTGTTTTGGATGAACCAGGTTCCAAGTTTGTGGAAGCTGTCTTGAAGCTCCATTGTGTTGGAAGAATGGTCCTTTCCAGCGAGTTGGGTGAGAGAAGACAGCTAGACAGCCTCATTTTCTGGGAATTGGTACAGGAAGAGGAGGGTGGTACTGGCATCAGTGCTGATGGGAAAGGCGAGATCTGCATAACCTGATATGTTCACATGCCAACTATGCAAAGGAAGTATCATGTCCCTGTAAAAGCTATGAGGACATGTCCAGTGGTCACTGCCACCACCTCGAGTTCATCAATATTAATACAAATGCTCCTAGAATTAGTATAGATAACCCTCCATTTGTGGTGCTCCTTCAGCTGTCCCCTAGTTTGTTGTCAGATTTTGCTATTCTTCCATAGAGGCTTTTATCCCTTTGTGGCAGGGTGGCTGTTTCAACCCATCCCATGATCTCTGGCCATCCTGGGTCTTCATTCACCCCTTAAAGACTGGGCAGGCCATCTGCTCTTACGGGTTGGGCTTCATGTAGCCCTCCCTCCATTTTTCCAACAAATGTTTTCTCCCCAAGCACGGCAGTCATGCAATGAGTGTGCAGGTGCTCTCTTCTTCTGAGGAAGTGCTCCAGCACTCTGAATGCCAGCTCCTCCCACCAATTTGTGGGCCTTTAAACATGCCACCACTTGGCTTCCACCAGGTGGCAATCAAGTGGCGAGGGGCAGGAAGCCTCCTCCCCAAGGGAAGATAGCAGTCCTATAGACGCTCTGTCTTCCCTCACCAAGCCAAACCCCTGGTGAACCAAGTCCATTCCCGAACCCGGGTCACTGGTGTGATAACAAGGAGGCCTGGATGTCTCAACCTGTCGTGCCACTGGGCTGGCCTAGATTTTGCTATTCTGATCACATCTTTGCTGGCCGCCACCTCCTCATTTTACTGTACAGTGGAGCTTGACAAGATGCAATGTGGTGTCATATTCTGCATGACAAAAAGAGATTAACTGCCATTGAAATTGCTTTGTTTCCTGCAGTAACTCCTTTGCAGAACTGCACTGCAACCTGGTGGACTCCACTGTATAAGGTCTTGTTGGCTCCTCTTGCTCTCCCTTTTACTTTCTTAATGCCCTCCACTTATCTTTACAGTAGTTGTCCTTTCACCTGTCCTGTGAACCAAAGTGGCTTCCTGCGCTCTTTGCCTTTTCTGACAAACTTCACACACAGGTGGGTGGCTTCAATTATTGCATATTTTGTTTTCCATTTTTTTCTATGCCCTGAACTCCTGCAGGTCCAAGAGGTGCATCTAGTATGGTTTTCATTTTATTGCTGTCCACTGTCCTGAAGGTAGACACCACTGTATTGAATGAATTTTTTCATCTTGCTGTCTGGCCTTCTGAGCTGCAACCTACACCTTCCTTTGTGTCTCCTACCATTCACCCCAAGCCCTGACAGCCACCCCTCCACCATCAAAAATGTTTGCTATCCAGCTGTAGCAAGACCTAAAAGTGTCCTTCACGTTCAAGTATACAGCTCAGAGTAAATAATGAATGCTTGCACATTTTCAGTGTAGCAGTGTACCTTGGTCCTGATTACATTCTTGTCACAGTCAATATCCTGGAGGGTATCAAAGTCACTGTCCTCTTCCACAGAGCTGTTGGAGTATGAACGATGGCGAGGCCCATCTGCTGGAGAAGATGAGTGTCCACCAGGGGCAGGGCTTGATTCATCTAGAGAACAAGAAATTCCTAAAAATAAGTCCACGGGTTATGAACAGGACCCATATTCTCTAGAGTTAGACTATTACTGAATAAAATCTTCACAAAACAGCGCTAGCTCAACCTGACTGCAATCTAATTCAAGCTCTTCTGGTCGACTTAAGTACTCCACTCCAAGATCTTATGAAAAAGGTTATTGGATCTCAGTACTGCAGGTAAAGAGACTGAGGAAGGTCTAACACCTACTGTACCCACTTTGCAGTCAGCCATAACCCTAGAGAAGCCTGAATAAAAATAGAAGTAGCCTCTCCAAATTAAACAACATGGGCCAGTTGGAAAGAAATACCTGTATATTCAGAGTGACATGTTCAGGTTTTGGGTAGGCTTACTGGAACCAATATTTCTTTTACAGGTGTACCCAGATGTCAGTATAACAATGTTAACACATGTGGTTCCAATGCCGAATAAAATTAAATGTACATATAAAGAAGGATACAGTAGAAATAATAATAATTTTTATTTATAAGGCACCTTTCAGTTGTCAAGGTGCCGTACATAAATAACACATTAAAACAGTTAAAATCATTAAAAGAGATTCAGCTAGATCAGAACAATTAATTCAGTCAATATTCTAAAAATGCAGTTTCCCACAAAAAAGTCTTCAAACCTCTCTTGAAACCCTCCACAGAGGTGCACTCCCACAACTGACAGGGTAGAGAGTTCCAAAGGGTGGGAGCCACATACGAAAAAGCCCAAGCGCCCGAAGATTTCAAATTCACCCTTTGAACCTGAAGCAACCCCTCATCGGCCGAGCGGAGTGATTGATTAGGGCGATAAGGAACCAGAAGTTCTTTCAGATAGACTGGGCCCAGATCGTGTAGGGCTCTGAAAGTCAGCAATCTGACTTTAAAGGTGATCCACCACCAAACTGGCAGCCAGTGCAGTTCGCGCAGCACTGGAGTAATGTGACAGGGTCTACTAGAACCCATCAAAAGCTGGGCTGCAGCATTCTGCACTAGCTGCAGGCGATGGATTTCAACCCCAGAAAGCTCTAGATAAAGGGAGTTGCAATAATCCAAGCGCGAGGACACGAAGGCATGGACTAACGTTGGCAGGTCATCAGACGGAACAAGATGCCGAATCCTGGCGATGTCCTTAAGATAATAAAAGGAAGTCTTGACAACTGCTGACACCTGTGAATACAGTGTCAGCCCATCGTCAAGAACTACCCCGAGGTTCCGCACCCGTTCAGAGGTTGGGACAGAAATGTCTCCAAGAAAAATTCCGGAAGACGCACCATCACCCGACCCCCCATCTGTCGACCCGGGTCCACAACCAGTACCTCAGACTTTATTAGAGTTCAACCCCAGCCAGCTAGAATTCATCCACTCCTGGATTTCTTTTAGACAGCTATTAAAGACTGAGAGAGCTCCCTCCTGGTTGGGGGGCAAAAGAAAGGAAGAGCTGAGTATCATCTGCACAACAGTGAAACCTCAGCCCATACCTCCTTACAATGTCTCCGATGCGTAGTATATACAACGCAAATAACATGGGTCACAATACTGAACCCTGAGGCACCCCACACGACAAAGCCATTGAATCCGAGGAAAAAAACCTGGGCACAACTCTTTGTGATCTCCCAGTGAGGAATGATGTGAACCATCTTAAGATGGTTCCAGATATTCTACAAAACAACCTCAGGTGTTCTATCAACACCATGTGATCTATGGTGTCAAACGCTGAAGAAAGGTCGAGGAGAACCAAAATGGAACGACTCTTCTGATCTCTGGCCATCAAGAGATCATTGAGCACTCAAACCAGCACTGTCTTGGTACTATGTCTTTTACAAAAAACGGACTGATGGGGTTCATATACATCATGGATGGTCAAATGGTCCTCCAGTTGTGCAGCCACTACTTTCTCAATTACCTTCCCAACATAGGGAAGGTTAGAGATAGGTCTGTAGTTTTCAAGACAGTCAAGGTCCAAGGTAGATTTCTTCAAGAGGGGTGTCACCACCGCTTCTTTCAGGGAGCTAGGAAACTCACCAGATTCCAGGGAGCATCTAATTATCTGCACAAGGACTGGACCAATGATGTCAATACAACCCAATATTAGGGAGGTTGGTCCAGGGTCCAAACTACAGCATGTAGGGCACATATGCTGGATGATCCTCATGACATCAGTGAACTCCAGCTGACTGAAGGAACTCCGGGAAAACCGAGGCACCGTGCTCTCACACGGGTTCAGCAACCCCCTAGAATGTGATAGCTGCAGTTCTGACTAATGTCGGCCACCTTATTTACGAAGAAACGAGCAAGCTTATTGCACTCCAATTGCGAAAAGACTTTCCGAACTTGCAGACAGGTTGGGTTGCACAGTCTGTCCACAGTTCGAAACAGATGAGCTGGTCGATTCTGAGCAACCGCAATTTCCCTGGACAGGAATTCTGCCTTCTTACGGGTGATTGCGGATTGATAGACCAAATAATGATCCATCAATCTAAGGAGGTCAGCATCAAGGGCGGACTTTCGCCAGCAATGCTCTAACCTTCACCCCTGTCTCCGCATCTCCCTTAACGTCCCATCAAACCAAGGGGACTTGGGGAGAAGGGAGGGGCGCAAACACAAACTGGAGCAATGAAATCCAGAGCCCCCACAACAGCTGTGTTACAGGCCGACACGAGGGTCTCTGGAGCACTGCTTGCTAACGCGGGGGACAAGAGGTCAAGCACCACCGCAAGGCCTTGGGGATCTATATCCCACAAAGGGCGGTACCTAAGCAACTCCATAGGGGCAGGCCTTCTAGAGGGGGTGCAAAAACTAAACCCCACGGTGTTATGATCTGACCACTCGATGGGTTCCACCCCCACATCGGATGCCTCGACCCCTAGAAGGAAGATTAGGTCCAAGGAGTGTCCAAATTTATGTTTAGCAGAGGAAACCACCTGTGTAAGGCCCAGCATTGTCATTAACTGGAGGAAGTGTTGACCAAATTGCGAGAGTTCGTCGTTGGCCCAGGCGTTGAAGTCACCCAGAACCATCAATCTGGGCGACTCGAATGCCATATTGAAGACGAAGTCCACCAAAAATGTACACATTATGTGGTACGATACAGTAGGGGTAAAGAAGATGATGAATGCTGCTGGATTTTAATAATTATCTAATGGTAAGAGAAACTAAGAATGGCAAGATATATAGATAAACTCTTTGAATGCAATCTTCTAGCACCATCTATGCAGCCCTCAATTAAAAGTTCTTTTCAATCAGTTCAAATATATTTGAATGGTCACGTTTTAATGAAAAAGAAATAGCATTAATATAAAGTAATAACTCTCAGAATGTTCCTCGATTTTAGCAACAATACAAATAAGACTAAGAGAGGGATAGTGAGGCTTAATAAAGTTAAGGGTGGGTGAGCAGAAAGGGATAGTGAAAAAGCAGGGATACTGAACAAATACATCTGTTCAGTATTCATAAACGAGGAGGAGGGGGAGGTACCTAATCCAATCAATAGAAGCACTCTGGATAGTGGGGTTGATACCAGTCCTTCCACAGAAGAAAGGGTTCTGAAAGAACTCCTAAAACATGAAGGTGGACAAAGCAATGGGGCCTGACGGTATTCATCACAGAATTCTAAAAGAACTAAGGAGAGAACTAGTGACACCACTGACTACCCTTTTTAACAAAACATGGGAGGACGGTGTGGTACCTAAGGACTGGAGAAGGGTGAATGTGATTCCCCTTCACAAAACCGGGAGCAAAGCAGAGGCAGGAAACTACAGACCTGTTAGCTTGACCTCAGTGGTAGGGAAAATGATGGAATCACTTCTGAAAGAAAGACCTGTTGAGTACCTAGAGGTCAGCGGGGCACAGGACCCAAGGCAGCATGGATTCACAGCAGGAAGATCATATCAGACGAATCTAATAGATTTCTTTGACTGGGTGACCAAAGTAATAGACCAGGGAGGGGCTGTGGACATGGCCACCTAGACTTTTGACACAGTCCCACACAAAAGATTAATAAACAAATGATCCAGCCTGGGAGTGGGGCTCAGCGTTGTAGCCTGGGCAAACAAATGGCTGGACAACAGGACACAGAGGGTAATAGTAAACTGAGTTCACTCTGAAGAAAGGGGGGTTACTAGTGGGGTACCACAGGGTTCACTACTGGGCCCGGTCCTTTATAGTGTCTTCATAAGTGATATTGCAGAGGGATTGGAAGGAAAAGTATGCCGTTTGCAGATGACACAAAGATCTGCAACAGGGTTGATACACAAGGAGGGGTGGAAAAGATGAGAAGGGACTTGGTAAGATTGGAGGAATGGTCAAAGGTATGGCAGCTTAGATTCAATGCAAAGAAGTGTAAAGTAATGCACCTGGGAAAACAAAAACCCAGGGGAAGAGTACACAATGGGGGGGAGGTATTAACAACAACAAAAATGGAAAGGAACCTGGGGTAGTCATATCATATGACCTAAAGGCAAGCAAGCAAAGTGAGAAGGCCGCAAGGATGGTTGGGGAGATACTGGGATGTATAGGGAGAGGCAGCACTAGAAGAAAACAGGAAGTTGTTATCCCTCTGTACAGACAGTTGGTGAGAGCCCATCTGGAGTACAGCATGCAGTTCTGGAGATCCCATCTCCACAAGGACATAGACAGGATGGAGGCAGTCCAGAGAAGGGCAACTAAAATGGTGCAGGGTCTGCAACAGAAACCATATGAAGAAAGACTAAAGGAGCTTAATATGTATACTCTTGAGGAAAGGAGGGAGAGGTGGGACATGATAGAAACTTTCAAGTACCTCTATGGAATAAACAAAGTCCAAAAGGGTAGTATCTTTCAGAAAAAGAGATGTGCAAGAACAAGGGGACACAATCTGAAGATATACTGGGGATGGCTCAGAGGCAATGTGAGAAAGTATTTTTCACAGAGAGGGTGGTGGACACATGGACCGACCTTCCTCAGGAGGTCATGGTGTCAAAAACAGTGGGGAAATTCAAGAATGCATGGGACAGACATAAGGCAATTCTGGTTGGGTGTATGAAGAAGTAAGCTGTTGGTTAACTAGGATCTGCAGCTTATCCAATACGTAGGGAAATGGACAGACAAGGTGGGCCAAGCGGTCCTTATCTACCATCAGTCTATGTTTCTATCTGAATGATATATGAACTATTAATAATCTGTAAAAGATTTTTCAAAATCATGTCAAAAATATCCTAGCAAAACTCGTTCAAATGATTAGGAATTCTTCAAACTCTTTGTCCTGAAAAATATTCATTATATGCGTATATCATACATTTGACCACCCTCTGGGTAGGAATCTACATAGATACTGTTCAGCACTTTTTTTTTTTTATTTAGTTGTTTAACCAGGTATAGCACACTAAGCTGAAAGCTTTTTTACAGGAGCGACCTGGGAGCACAAGGAGGTTAAGTGACTTGCTCAGGGTCACACAGTATGCAAGTGGAAGCTGTGGGATTCAAACCCAGGTCTGCTGGATGTCACCAGATTTGCAGCTCAGAGCCTTGGAACTAACAGAAAGGAAAATGCTAGTAAGCAGGAATATATATTCTTTTCCTATTCAGTCTAGACTTAATTGCAGCACTCTTCATTAGTAAGCTACATTTGAAATATAGAAACATAGAAACATAGAATTTGACGGCAGATAAGGACCGCTTGGCCCACCTAGTCTGCCCATTTTCCCACCTAACAGATAAGCTGCAGATCCTAGTTAACGAAAAGCTTACTTCCTCTTACCCGCCACTAGGACTGCCTTATGCCTGTCCCATGCATTCTTGAAGTCCCCACTGTTCTTGACTCCACAACCTCCTCAGGGAGGCTGTTCCATGCATCCACAACCCTCTCAGTGAAAAAATACTTCCTCACATTACCCCTGAGCCATCCCCCCTCTATTTATTTATTTATTGAATTTTGATGACCGGATAGGCCCACTGGGCCCTGGAGGTCCCTTTTTCAGGGGCGACCCGGGAAGTAACAGTACATGAAATAGAAGACAATGGTACAATATACAGGCTGAGGGTTTACAGTAAGCAACAGCATTCAGATCCATGAGGTATAGCTTTCTTATCTATGTGTCATACATGTCTAACTACTTATTCTATTGTGCATTTGCTCATGCTACAGAGACCTACAATTAATGAGACAGTACAGTGAGTTCATTAGGTAACATACCTCTAAGATACATAGGATATTTTCTATGAACGTGAGGTGGGGTAAGTGCTTACTGTTCAGTGGGTAGAGATTAAGTATGGTAGAGAAAGCTGATGCAGGTCATTATTTTAGAATTAGGTACCGTAGCATAGGAAATTACTCATTGACAGCAGGTAGGTCTTGAGTCTTGTGCGGAAACACGGTACCGATGGGGTTTCACGCACCTCCAAAGGCAGGTTGTTCCAAAGGGAGGGGCAGCATGTGCAAAGGATTTACAACCTGCCTTGGTCCTGACCTTAGGGACCTCTAGTAGCATTTGGCCAGAGGACCTGAGGTTACGCACATTTCTTTTTCCTGTAAGGAGTACATCTAGGCTCGGGGGAGGCATTGGGCTGATTAGTTTTTTCACCAGAGTACAGGGTACCTGAGCCGAGCATCAAAGGATGGCCAATTGAGCCTCGCTAGGGCCTCGCAGTGGTGGCTCCTTGAGTGGGATGAGGAGGCAAAGTGGACTACCTTATGGTATAGTGTCTGTAGTCTACCATATTCCAGTTTAGCGACTCCCTGAAGGACCGGGGCAGCATATGTTAGCTTCAAATTGTGCCCCCTTGTTCTTGCACATCTCTTTTTCTGGAAGATGCTACCCTCTTGGACTTTGTTAATTCCCTTGAGGTACTTGAAAGTTTCTATCATGTCCCCTTTCTCCCTTCTTTCCTCAAGAGTATACATATTAAACTCCTTTAGTCTTTCTTTGTATGTCTTCTGGTGCAGACCCTGCACCATTTTGGTTGCCCTCCTCTGGCCAACCTCCACTCTGTCTATGTCTTTGCAGAGATGGGGTCTCCAGAACTGCACACAGTACTCCAGATGGGGTCTCACCAACTGTCTGTACAGAGGGATAACAACTTCCTGTTTTCTACTATTGATGCCTCTTCCTATGCATCCCAGTATCCCCCAGCCTTCCTTACTGCCTTCTCACATTGCTTGCCCACCTTTAGGTCATCTGATATAATTACCCCCAGGTCCCTTTCTATTTTTACTGTTGTCAGTATCTCACCCCCCATTGTGTACGCTTCCCCTGAGTTTTTGTTTCCCATGTGCATTACCTTGCGCTTCTTTGTATTGAATCTGAGCAACAATGGGGAAACATCAAAACTGCCATAACAGAGGCAAAAAGTCTCTGTGTGAAGCAAATAAAAAAATCAAAATGAAAGAAAAAAACACTATGGTTCTCAAAAGAGGTGGCGGGGAAGGTTAGGGAGAAAAAAATGGCATTCGGGAAGTATAAGGAAACACAGATGGAGCAGGACAGAGAACTGTACCAGTTAAAGGAAAAGGAAGCGGAGAAGGCAGTCAGAATAGCAAAGGCCCAAACCAAGGAAAAGATAGCCAACTTGGTTAAGAAGGGGGATAAAACCTTTTATAGGTACATTAGGGAATGAAGAAAGACAAAGGAAGGGATAGTGAGGCTTAATAAAGGGGAGGGTGAGTGGGCAGAGAGGGACAGTGAAAAAGCAGGGATACTGAATGAATACCTCTTCTCAGTATTCTGTCAGTATCTCACCCCCCATTGTGTACGCTTCCCCTGGGTTTTTGTTTCCCATGTGCACTACCTTGCACTTCTTTGCATTGAATCTGAGCTGCCATACAGTTGACCATTCCTCCAACCTTGCCAAGTCCCTTCTCATCCTTTCCACTCCATCTTGTGTATCAACCCTGTTGCAGATCTTTGTGTCATCTGCAAAGAGACATACTATTCCTTCCAGTGCCTCTGCAATGTCACTTATAAAGACATTAAAAAGGACCGGTCCCAGTACTCAACCCTGCGGTACCCCGCTAGTAACCCTCCTTTCTTCACTGTGTACTCCATTTACTACTACCCTTTGCATCCTGTTGTCTAGCCAATTTGCACAACTCTGCATGCTAAATCTTCAGTACAAAAAAGGATAGTATTAAATTCACACTAAAAATGGAAAGTATAAATGTTTCAACCATAGGTCTTCTTCATGGATTGTCTATGAAAAGAAAATGAAAAAGTTAGTGATGAGGTAATGGAAAATAAGGGATACTGTATGTAACCCCTCACCCCTGCCTTTTTGCAAAATGACACGTGGCATGCTGTTGAAGCTGACAGCAGTACCTGGTGGGGACTGGGTTCGGGGAGGATGAGGTTACTCGGCACAGGGGGCCTAGGTTTGGTTACTCTGAACAGAGGCACCCAAGTAAATCCAAACACAGGAAGCAATAACTGTAATGTCCAGAACCAGGAATGGGATTCTACAGTGTGGCTTTTATTCACATCCAATCTGAACAAACAAAGCATAAACGGACCCCCACAATGCTACATTCCTGGTAATGCAGATTAGAGACAACAGAACACGTCTTCACTATTACAGCCCTCAGGCTCTGAACCCACCAGGTACACAGTCCAGACTTGACCGCAGCTTTGGGTACACAGCCCAACTTGTACACTACTTGGGTTTTCCCCACTGGCCCGGCTCCCCCGCCGGCCACTTGATTCATGGTCCATTTTGGGAAATTAACCAGTTTTCCTGTTGTGGCTCCCCAGACCACCTTAGAGCCTTCGACTCCTAGAGGGAATTTTCTTTCCAATCCCACGTCTGGGTACTTCCCTCATCACTGGCCAAGTGCATGAGGAAAAGTATAAATCCACAGAGAAAATCTGTAAAGGTGGTCCTGGTTACTAAAGATGGGGGTATCCCACCTCCAGCTGCCACAATCCATACCTGGCCATTTCTCTGGAAACTAAACAACTCTTTTCTGAAAGCTTGGCAATGAAGATTACTGGGTAGATGTATGTCACATCTCCTCCACATGTCTTGACTTCCACTATGTGCTGGACTTGAAAATACTGTTACTTTTGGCTAAGCCTATTACTTTAGGCCTCCCACTACTTCAGTAATCCAATCCCCACTATCACACATGTCCCAGGGTGAAAACATATGCCCTTTAGGAAGAGCAGAAACTCACCCTCTGGTTGCAGGTGCTCCACAGGCAATTCACAAATCTGCTTGTTTCCCAAAAACTCTTGAACAAATAAGGCAGCTTCTCCACTAGTATAAAAACCAGGGGGTTGCCCCTGGAATATGCAGGAAACCCTTTCCTGCCCCATCCCCTGAGGGATGAGGCACTGAGACCCGATTCAGTGGTCTCCACCACTTCAAAACTATCTTCTGTGTCTCCCTTTTGGTGGAAACACATACCTTTTTTATGAATGGTAGCCCTATGTCAGGGCTGAGGCTCCCAGAGCCTAACCAGAGCTGCTGTGCTGCTCTCTCAGCAAGCTCCAAACTCCAACTGACCTACAGACTACTGTTCAAACCTCCCAACATTCTATTCCAACTCCCTGCTGCAGATTCCATTGTGGCCCATGCAGCTGTGACAGTTCTATAGTGATGTCATCCCTCAGTCTCAGCTGAGACTGAGAACAGAATGAGATAGTGTGAAATCCATTTAACTGGAGTTTCACAAGCTGCCTTCCCTGCCTACCACTAGGTCTTACTGGGATTCTAGTAACCCCGGTAACAAGGGGGTTACATGTATATATGTAAGGAAAGACAATGGGTGGATCTAGGCTAAAAGGAGATAATAGGCATGCTAAGAACAGAAGCTGAATAACAAAAAGTGATGACGGGGAAGGAAAGGCATAGCAGAAGTGAATGAGCTTTGGAGTCCTCAAGTAGGTCTAACTAACTGGGCATAGTAAGAAGGCTGAAAGGTGACAAAGGTGACAGTTCTTATTCTCTTTGATCTCACTTCAGCAGTTGACAACTTTGGGCCATGGGCTGTTATTGGACCAGCTCATAGAGTGTGTAGGATTCACTGGAAAAGTCATCTGCTGGTTCGAGTCCTATCTCAGTGGCAGGACGCAGAGGGTAGTGTTAGGATGGTTTTCTTCACGCTCAATTGCTCTCTTCTGTGGCATACTTTCAGTCCTTTCTGACGCTTTCTGTATGTGGTGTATATGCTACCCTGGTAAGATCTTTTTTGATGCTTTCTGTGCATGGTGTATATGCTATCCCTGGGTAAGATCATTAGACAGTATAGGTCTGGGTTGCACTGCTATGCAGATGATACCCAGCTCCACATGTCCTTTGAACCCAGGACACCAGTGTGGTGGATGTGTTTGCTAGGCACCTGGCTGAGATCCATGACTGGATGTTATCAAACTGGTTGAGGCTTAACACAGATTAAACTGAAATACTGGTGGTGGTGCTGTGTTATGGGAAGGGAGTGGCAGCTACCAAGAGGGAGAAAGGGCTTTGACTTGTCACCTCTGGGCTCTTGGCTGCCACAAAGGTAAAAAATCTGGGAGTCATTCTGCAAGAGGGGCTGACATTTGAGGCTCAGGTGTCAGAAGTAGTCTAAAATGGCTTTTACCATCTGCGGAACATCAGCCAGATTAGATCCCTTATACCCCCAGTGACTTGGCCACACTGGTACATGTGTTTGTGACAGTGCGGCTTGATTACTGTAATGCTCTTTTCCTTGGGGTCAATGGAGGTATGCTGCAGCACCTGCAGCTGGTGCAGAATGCAGCTGCTGGGTTGAGGACCAGTCTTCTAAGCTCATGTCATGTCTCCCCAGCATTGTGTGATCTTCACTGGCTGCTGGTCAAGTGGCATATCTCCTTTAAAGTTGGCGTACTAACTTATAAGACCCTACATGGGCTGGGTCTAGTTTACCTGGTGGATATTCTGTACCCTTACATATTCTCATGTCTTCTTTGCGCCACTGAGGAGGGCCTCCTTGTAGTTCCCAGGGTGAGGTTAAAAACCTCGGAGGCTGAGCATTCTAGGTGGCAGGCCCATTTCTATGGAACTCCCTTCCAAGAGGCCTGAGGGAGGCCCCCTCAGTGAAGGCCTTTAAACTGGGTCTGAAAACTCGCCTGTTTGTTCAGGTATTCAGGGAGTAATGTCCCCTTTTTTGCCATCTTCCCAGTTTGCAGTTAGTTATTTATATATTTAAGATACTATTACTGTTTTCTGATTTTATTTTATTTGGGAGTTTTTTTATTACTTTGGTTTCATGAATCTGTGCTATTGGTTCAACTGTTTTATTTTTAAATGGCACCCTGAGCCTCTGGGAAAGGGTGCCAATTATAAATAAAGACTACTACTACTAGCAAGCATTCAGTGGTCCTGGGGAGAGTGTTCACCAGTGAAGATGGAGAAGGTTGGTGAGGTGATGTCAGAATTGCGGCCAACATTTTGGAAACTGGATCCAGGCCTGACCTGGCTACAAGTGAGTTGTGTCAGGCAGCTGGGCCCAGTGTTTGCTGAGATTGTCCAGTGCTCCCTGTCAGATGGGATTTTCTAAACTACATTGAAAAATGCACTGGTGAAGCCCCTCCTGAAGAAGCTGTCATTGGATTCAGACATCTTAGCGAATTACCGACCTGTCTCTAACCTGCTTTTTTAGGAAAGGTTACTGAGACGGTGGTTGAGCTGCAACTTGAGGCACATCTCACAGGCTTTGCCATCCATGAGCCTCTCCAGCCTGGTTTTAGTTAAAGGCACAGCACAGAGACCACATTGGTCAGGGTTCATAATGACCTGCTCAGGGCAAGAGATAGAGGAGAGTGGTCAGTTCTTGTCCTCCTCGATCTCTCTTTGGCATTTGACACTGTGGACTATGGGCTTCTGTTGGATTGACTCAGGGAGTATATAAAGCTCACCAGAAAAGTCATGTGCAGGTTTGAGCCTTATCTCATGGGCAGGACTCAGAGGGTAGTTATGGGAAGTTTCTCCATGCACCTGATGGACCTGCACTGTGGTGTTCCCCAGGAGTCAGGCCTTTCACCCTGCTGTTTGCAGTGTATGTGTTGCCCCTGGGTAGGATCATTACACAGTATGTAGTTGGGATTCACTGCTATGTAGATGATGCTCAGCTCTATATGCCTTTTGCACCAGAGACATCTGGCATGGTGGATGTGCTGAATAAGTGCTTGGCTGAGATCGAAGACTGGATATCATTGAGCTGGGTGAGATTTAACCCTGACAACATTGAAGCACTGCTGATTGAGCCAGGTTAGAGGGGCACTGGCAGCTCCTGAGAGGGAGAGGAAGAGGGTGCTTTGGCTCAGCATCTCTAGGCTTGTGGCTGCTGCAATGGTGAGAAATCTGGGAGTTATTCTGGACAGGGAGATGACAACTGTCTCCTTAGCAACATATCTGACATCCTTTCCCTGCTACTCTACTCCCTTCACCTTTCCTCCTCTACCTAATGCCCCCCCCACCGGTCCGTCCTGACAAGGCCTGTTGGCTGATTTCAACTTACCTTATGATTTTACCAGTAACTGACAAAGCTTGTTTTGGCTGATTTTCAATTTACTGTAGGTATTCCTGTGCATGAAACTGCTTAGCGTTACTCATTTCTATTCTTTAATTTACTGTGAATGTCAACTATTGCTTCTTTTCTTATTTACAATTATTTTACCATACCCTGTTAAGTCTGTAAACCTGTTGATCTCCTTTCTCTATGTATACTGTTTTGTGATACTTTTTGTTCTGTTAACCTGTTGTATTATGCTGCTGACATGGAACCTCTGTAGAAGAGCTCTAAACTCAGAGGTATTTGTAATCCAAGACCTAAATAAATAAAAAAAAATAATAACTGAGGCTTAGGTGTCAGCAGTAGTAGGGACTTACTTTTACCAGCTCAGGAGCATCAGCTGGATTAGATCCTTTATCCCCCTGGATGACTTGCCCTCACTGGTACATGCTTTTGTAACCTTGCAGCTGGACTATTGTAATGCTCTGTACCATGGGGTCAGTGGAGGTACGTTGCAGCACCTGCAGTTGGTGCAGAAGGAAATATTACTCACCGTAGTAATCTTCTTTCTTCCAGGGGATCCACTAATATTATTAACTTCTGCAGTGTCTCTTTAAGACAACACTGCCCCAGAGAGAATGGAACTATGTGCAAATGATGGAACATTTGTTACGTGCCATTTTTCAAAAGCTGCCCAGCTAACTGCCTAAGTTCTAACTCCTCAGATTTGGACAGAGCCTGCAAAGAAGCCCCAATGTAAAAAATTCTATTAACACCAACAAAAGGTCCAACTGGGGCAACTACTATAATATTAACAAACCCCCTTTGAATGTCAGAATCACCTGAAAAAGGGGAACACAGGCCCAACAGGGTTAGAGAAAGATAAAGAAGAAGAAGAAACATGCCATTAACTGACACCCCCACAGTTGATTAAACAGCCAGGGATGTAGAGGTATCTGGTCCTAGAAGGGGAGGTAAGAGTGGGAAAGATAATAATATTAGTGGATTCCCTGGAAGAAAGAAGATTACCATGGTGAGTAATTTTTCCTTCTTACCCCAGGAATCCACTAATATTATTAACTTCTGTAGACTAAGAAGCAGTACCTTTGGAGGTGGACAGAGACCCCTTTAATAAAGAGCCTCTACAGAACTGCTGTGCCAACACCAGGCCTCATTACAAGACATGTATCCAGGAAGAAGTGCCTTGCAAATGTATAGAAGACTTCAAGGTAACTGCTGTATAGAGTTTAAAGAGGGGACCTCCTTGGAAGCTGCAACAGGGGAAGTTGTAACAGTTGTGTAATGAATTCTGAATCCTGATGGAGCTCCTCTTCCCACCATGGAGCTGCAAGTTGGTTACACACTGAACTACCCTGAAGAGCCAATACTTTGGGAAGTGGATATCCTTTGCCCATATCCACATAGGTCAGGGGGAGCACATGCCTGTCCTGCCTGTGATCCTTGGTATGGCTTATGGTAATAAAAAAGGGGGTTCACTGTACCCCTTTAATGCATGGTCCATGTTTGCCTGGGAAAGAATGCCTAGTGAAGAGACTGACAAGGTTACAAACTCGTCCCAGTAGGAGTTTGGTGCCACTCTTGATAAGGACCCTTCTTTTTTGTTCTCAACACTATCTAATCTCTAAGACAGGAGATATAGTCATCTTCATACAACCAGATTTTGGATCTCACTGACCCCTTGGGCTGAAGTGATGACCCCCAGAAAAAAATCAAAACCTTAGGGTTGAAGAGGGGAGAGCATGAGCTTAACCCTGATAGGTGTTCTGGTTTCCATCTGGCATTAGTGTCCCGTAAGGAAATACAGGAAGAAAGATTCTTATAAAGTGAAGATTGGCATGAATGTCAAGGATGATTCCTTCCCAGGAGGGTCATGAGCAGGGACTGATAACCAATGTAGCCATGGATCAAGAGCTAAGAACAGTAAATGTTGGTATGTAAAGTAATCCCACAGAGCTGGGATATCTGCTGGTGTTGATCCCAGATCCTTGGGAGAACACCCAGGTGTAAAGCCTTTTCCCTTATTGCAACACAGGCTTTTTTTTTACGGTTCTCTGTGATCCATTAAAACTCCCATGTGATTCACCAAGAGATACAGAACAGCATATTCTAAATACCAAGGAGCCAAACCTAAACCCCAGCAACCTGTGGCTGATGTACATGAGTCTCCCCAGGCAGAGGTCAACATGTTTTGAGCCCCATGGGGGAAGCATAAAGGCTTGGCCACAGACAAAGGAGACAACAGCAGAAAATGTCATAGCTGCAGGGACATAGTACTATACAACCCTTGATACTGGCTGGGATCACAGTGTATTGAATACCCTGAATGACTACAATAGGAGAGATACCAATGCCTCCCCAAACCGTCCCAGGTGCAAACCAAACAGGGGTACCATGCCCTGTGTAGTGATCCAAAATGGGACTGAGGCAGGTGATGATTCACATCAGATGCACAGAGATTGACCACTGAGGTAAACCCACTCTCTAAATACTTGAGCAACATCTGTTGCTCTGGAGCCACTCATGATGAGCCTGATCTGACCACTCAGGTCATCTGCTAGGTGCTATTTGTCCAGGAAGGCTGATAGCCTGTAGGGGGCACTGGGGTGATAGAGGGATTCCTTATATCCATTGCCCATGTGGAGCAGGGAACAACAGTTTGTGTCCCTCCAAGTCTACAAATGTAGTGCAGTATGGAAGTATTCATGTTGAGTTGTACCACCCTACTTCAATGTAGGGGAACCCAGGTTTTGTAGTGATAGGAGCATTGCCTCTAGCTCCTTTAGGCCTATGTGCTGGATCAACTCCTAAAGACTGTGGGTGATGCCCCCGATAGATGGGCAAACCAACAGTGAAGATGCCTCTGTCATAAGGAGCACCGATGAAGACTCCTAGTGGGAGACTTACCTATTATGAAGAAAGAAAGATCCCTTATCTGGTACAACTTGGCTCCGAGGGACCATCAGTGTTTCACCTGAAAACTGTTGTCCAATAAAGTACCTGTTGTTGGAACCAAGTAGTCCCAGAGATATAGGCACTGCTCTGGTGCAGAGTATGGTTAGCATTTCTTGGTTAGGGAAGCCAATACCACAATGGTACTCAGCTCATTTAGGAAAAATGCAATGACTGCACAGAGATTAAAACTGAATTTTCCCCTCTTTTTTTTTTTAAAGACCAAGGAAAAGATCTCTATTTATGGGGAAAGTTCCCCATCACTAGCTAGTCATCCAGCTAGGGGTAAAAAAACTAATCTACCCAGTTTTGCCAAAAGTAGGGTTCATTTCTGATATTGAGCCACATGAAGTACTTACAGCAGAGCCCAGAAATAGATCATAATGTAAAACCAACCAGAGCCAGAACAAACATTAATAGAGGGGCTCAAAACAAAATTGTATGGAAACTGTCTCAAAAAAAACCCACACCAAGAAGGACCCGGGGGTGATGGAGTTAAAGGGAAAAACTGGGGCCTGGGGACTCCTCAAAATGTTCCTATTAACCCTCCCCCCCTTTAACATAATGCTGGCATTCTTGCTAGTGACCCTTTACCGCCAGGTATAAAAAAAAAAAAGAGGGGTGAGTCCCACTGCCAGGCCTGAGAACCAATTCAGGGGTTTTGCTGTAGTTGTGGCTGAACTTGTTGAGCCTGGGAGCCTCTCCTAGGGCCACTTTTACCCCTACCTTTATCTGTAGGGTACTGCATATGTTGTGGGGCAGTCTGGACCTGAGGAAGAGGTCTGCTGCCAGATACCACACCCTATCCTCCCCTTCCCACCGGCTTTCGAGAAGGAAAAGGTTTCTCTTTAGTTGTGCTCCTGAAAGTGGTTTTATAAATATCCACCTTTTTCAGGTAAGCCTCAGTTTGCTCATCAAAGAGTGCGTTGTTTTCCACCCGGAAATCCATGACCCTGGCCTGGGTATCTGGAGTCAGGTTAGTTGTCCTGAGCCAGGCAAACCTCCTGAGGGCTACTGAACCAGCCATCAACCTAGCAGCAGTATTTTTGGTATCAGCTGCCATTTGAGATTGGAATTTTGAAGCCTCTAAGCCCAGTCTGGCAACTTCAACAGGTCTGGCCCTGCATTAGAAGAATTCCTTTGCAAGGTGTCCAGTGCTGACTGCCACAGGGTCTTTGGCACTGGGCAGCGTATGCCTGGTAACTGGCCTGTCTGACTGCCAATGAAGCAAACAGGTAGCTCCTTTTCGCCATTGCATCCATTTTCCTTGAATCCTTCTCAGGTGGATAGCACACTCTAGCATTTTCACATGCTGATTGTTGAACACCACCCTGGTGCTCGGGGTGAGTGAACAGAAACTCAACCCTGTCCTGTTAAGTTGATACTTCCTGTCACTCTTTTTGTCAACAGGCAGAACAGTATTTGGTGCTTGTAAAATAGTCATAATGTTCTTTTTAAAGAACTTACAGAGGGGAAGTAAGAGTTTTTTTGTGGGTGTCAGCCCCATTAATTCCATACATTCAACTTCCTCCTCATCTTGTACCTCCTCAGTGGTGACAAGTCCAAAGGATTCAACCATTTTCCTCACAAATGCAAAGTGTGAGGAATTATCCTCTGAAGGTCTTGGGGGTGAGCTGAACTCCTGTTCAGGAGAAACTTTGGGTTCAATTCCCTGGTCTGCCTCGACCTCTTCCAGTTCCCCATGCACCAAATGTTCCAGCAGTGGAGGGGAACAGAGACAGATGGTTTCTCAGGCACAGCCTGACTAGGTGGCTGAGGGATATGAAGCCCTGCAGAACCTGAAGCACCTGTAAAACCTGTGTTAAGTTAGCAGGTGAAGGCGAGGAAGCAGGCACCTGAGGGGTCCCTTGTTGCTTTCCAGCAGGGGCCTCAGTGTGCTTAGTTTTTCTCAACTTTTTGGCAGGCACCGGAGAGTTAGCCAGTTCAATTCCCTTTTTACTAGAGCCCTCACCCATATCAGGGGTGGTAGAAGAGGCTGTAGCAGTTTCAGCCATATTTTTAAAGGGAATGGACTGGTCAGAGCCCATGGCACCCTTTTCAAGTCTCTTTTGCAGCCTTTCCCAATGTTTTTCAAGCGTCTTTCGGAGAAAAGGACTTGCAAATGTCACAATCCACAGAAAAATGTTGTTGTCCAAGGCAAATAACACAAAGGTCATGGTTGTCTGCCTTGGCAAACACCTCAGCACATTTTAAACAATTTTTGAACCCTGTAGGTCCTATTTTCCTTTTAGGCTTTTCTGACATTTTAAGAGAGCTAGAGAAAACAGGAACCACAAACCGTTAATAAAATTTGAAGGTTGTGATCAGTTCAGGAACCGAGACAAAATTCAAAACCTCTCAGTTGCGGTCAGTTCAGTAACCAGGAACAGGGGAAAGAGAACCGATAACTTTCAAAATTAGCATTTTTTTATAGAAAAACACTGAAAAAGCAAGCAGAACAGTATAAACGGTTCCGATTAAAATAAATAACCTTCGGTTCCCACCTGGTTTCAACAAAACCGAGAGGAACAGAAAAGCTAGCTAAAATATACTAACAAAGGAAAATTCAAACTAAGAACAATAAACTAGGCAGCAATTGAAAAGAAATAACGTTTCTGAAGGATATAACATTTCAGAAATGACTGAGAGGGAGAGGAAACTCCAGAGCATCTTGACTTGCAGGCAGAGAGAAAAAATCTGAGGAGTTAGAACATAGGAGTTAGCTGGGCAGCTTTTGAAAAATGGCACATGGCAAATGTTCCATCATTTGCATATAGTTCCATTCTCTCTGGGGCAGTGCTGTCTTAAAGGGACACTGCAGAAGTTAATCATTTTAGTGGATTCCTGGGGTAAGAACCCGCTGCTAGGCTGTTGGCTGGCCTTTTGAGGTTCAGTGATCTCCCTGGCACTGTGTGAAGTGCTGTCTGCCAGTTAACTGGCATATCGCCTATAAAGTTAGGTTACTAACTTATAAGCCCTTATATGGGCTAGGCCTGGGTTACCTGACTGATCTCCTGCACCCTTACATACCCTCACACCCCTCTGCTCAACTAAGCAAGGCTTCCTAGCTGTTTACAGGGCCAGGCTTAAAACCTTGGGGGACTGGACCTTCAAAATCACAGCTCCAGTCCTTTGGACTGTTTTCCTGAGGGCCCTGAGTGAGGGCCCCTCAGTGGAGGTCTTCAAAAAGGATCTTAAAACCCATCTTTTTGCACAGGCTTATGGGGAGTGAGAGTCCCTAAATGCCATCATAGTATGACTTTAGATGGCTGCAGACATTTTAAACTTTCGTATACTGAGATTTTATTTAAAATGATTATTTAATTGGGATGCAGCATTCCATCTGTTTTATATTTGCTGCTATCTTTATTTGTTGTAATGGCACCTCGAGCCTCTGGGAAGGGTGCAATAAAGAAACCAAATCTACTACTACTACTGCCAATGAGGGGGAAGGTGACAGCGACATCTGGAGAAAAGGAAATGGATGTGTCACATCCATCATGGGTAAGCTAATGGAGACTATCCTGAAGGAGAGGCTGGTGACCCTCCTAGAGGCCAAAGGACTACAGGACAGCAGACAGCATGGCTTCATACATGGCAGATCCTGCCAAACCAACCTGGTTGAGTTCTATGACTGGGTAACTAGGCAACTGGACAGGGGCCATGCAGTGGATGTCCTGTATCTGGACTTCAGTAAGGCACTTGACTCAGTGCCACATGGAAGGCTGGGAAGGAAGTTAGTAGGCACAGGGGCAGGTGAAAAGCTGGTGAGATGGGTAGGAAACTGGCTGCAGGGAAGGCAACAGAGGGTGTGGGTGGGGGGAGCTCTCACACCCAAGGGCAGTGATGAGCGGAGTTCCACAGGGCTCAGTGTTGGGACTAGTGTTGTTTAGGATATTCATTGCAGACATATCATGGGACATCAAGAGCAAGATCAGTCTGTTTGCTGATGATACCAAGGTAGGCGTGGTGGTGGATGACCTAGGGGGATGGCAGGGGTTGCAGGATGATCTGGCAAAGCTTGAAACCTGGTCAGACACCTGGCAACTGGGCTTTAATGCCAAAAAGTGCAAGGAGTTGCATTTTGGGATGAAGAACCCAAGGAGGAGTTACCAGCTAAGGGGAGTGCAGCTAGCCCAGACAGAGGAGGAGAAGAAGGATCTAGGTGTGCTCATTACAGGGTCAATGAACAACTAGGCACAATGTAGGAAGGCAGCTGCAAAGGCCAACAAAATGCTGGGTTGTATTGCAAGGGGTATATCCTCGAGGAGGGAGGAGGTGATTCTGCCACTGTATAGGTCATTAGTTAGACCACACCTGAGTACTGCGCAGTACTGGCGCCCTGTGATTCGAAGAGGGACATTAAGTTACTGGAGGGGGTGCAGCACAGAGCAACAAAGATGATCAATGGGCTGGGGGACTTATCATATGAGAGGAGGTTGAAGGAGTTGAACATGTACTCACTGGAGGAGAGGAGAGACAGGGGTGACATGATTGAAACCTTTAAATACATGAAAGGAATAAACAAGATGGTTACAGAGGGGCTGTTCAAAGTAAGGGAGGGGAGGGCCACCAGGGGCCATGGTATGAAACTGGAGCGAGGAAGGTTCAAGAGGGAGATGAGGAGACACTTTTTTACAGCGAGGGTGGTGGCTGGGTGGAATGCGTTACCTGCTGAAGTGGTATGCAGTAGAACAGTGGACTGCTTCAAACGAGGATGGGACAGGACAAGGGGAAGGGTTAATGAAGGGGAAGGGTGGAAGGGAGGGGCAGCTGCAGAATAAGGAGTGATAGCTGCACATTCGAGCAGACTTGATAGACCTCTAGGCCTTTATCTGCTGGCAAAATTCGTATGTTCGTATGCACATGTACCTGGAATGCCAATGTGAATATGCCCATACACACTATGAATGGAACTGTGTGCAGGCATAACCACACGTGTAAATGTGCTATGCATGTATGAAAACAAAGACATGATGGGGGTGGGGGTAAATAGGTCAGATTTCAGTGGTAAATTATAAGGTAGCTGAAAGATATCAGTAGAAAATGGGTCTGTAATTTAAACCAGAGGGCTGCTGGGAGCCTAAGTGGATGTTAATCTTGGTTTCTATATTTTTTCTTTTGTCAGCAATTTTCTACTAACATCATTGTTGTCAGCCAAGAACATTCTCATTGCCTCAGTGCTTGCGCACAGAGGTTCTTTGTCTTTTAAATTGTTTTTTGTTTTAATTAGGTTCACCACAATATAACCCAGATAGACCATCTTAGGGTAGCTGGTTCATTCCACTGGGGTGTCAAACAGATGAGGCATACTAATGAGTCCTGGTAGGACAAAACACGTGTCTATGTTTTCTGTTGGCACCCTTTGCAAACTGTGTGACAGGCATTTCGGCACCATGCATTTCTGCTTAAAGTTGAACCAGCATAATATTCTGTGGTGATTCGCATCTGCAGCCCATGATGCTTTGCATTGTGGGGGCATGTGTGATTTTGTATCATTTCATTCATACCTGTACCGAAAAAGACAGCAAGCTACTTCACTGAGAGACCATCTGCTTATTTTCTCTTCACTGACTCCCTGCAGTTCCTGACCTGGAAGTATTCTTTGATTTGGGGGGCTATGGGGAGAAAAGTGAGGGTTAGTTGATGTGTTGGGTGGGTGGAGGGGTCATTTAATGGACACGGGGGTTTGTGTAACCCAGGGTGGGAGGAGGAGGAGAGAGGAGACTCGTGGGGGGGGGATGAGTTTTATTATATGGAGCCAACACTTTTAGTACAGTACAAAACTAAAGAACGTGCCCACATGGGGCTTGGGGGGGAGGAAGGGGGCTGGGGGTAGAAGGTTGTTGACTGGGGTGAGATGTTGTGAGCATATCACCTCAGTACTCCGTAGGCTACACTGGTTGCCAGTCAGGTGGAGGGCTGTCTTAAAGGTAGGGCTCCTGACCTACAAGACCCTGCATGAAAGGGGACCTGTCTATCTGCAAGATTTCCTTGTCCCCTACCATCCGCACTTCATTCTGCTGGGGAGACCTCCTTGGAATTCCCAGAGTTAGACTGCAGCACCTACCCTGTGGAATTCCCTTCCTGGCTATCTAAGGGGGGGCTCCCTCGGTAGAAGCCTTTAAAAAGGGGTTAATGACATACTTGTTCCAATAGGCTTTCACTGACTGATTAATTGGTTTTAAGGGATGGATAGAGTAATTTTATAATTGTGTTAATGATGAATTACTGTCTATATGTATTGATGTTGTTTTATTGTACAGCGCCCAAAGTCTCTGGAGGTGGGCACTTTTATCAATAAAATATCCATCTAGCTAGCTAGCTAGCTAGCTAGCTAGCTATCTATCTATCTATCTATCTATCTATCTATCTATCTATCTATCTATAAGATGGTTTGGGAGGGGGGGTCTGGACATAGTGGTGGGGGATTTTTATATACAGCTTTCTTGTGTCTACTTTGTTTATAATATGCAAGTATTTAAATGTTTTGTTCATATACCCCTCTCTTTTCTGGTCTCCAATGAGTATATGTTGAGACTCTCTAGTATTTGCTCACATGTACTCCCTTGCTGACTATGTATCAACTTGATTGCACTCCTCTACACTGTCTCCAGCCTGTTTATGCCCTTCCTTAGAACAGTGTTTCAAAATTGCACACTACCTAACCTGTATTCAACCTCAGGGCTGCTTCCATCTACGTGCATGACTACATACTGGCATAGAACCCTACTGTAGCTGCCAGATCTGTGATTATTTCTTAAGTCTCTCTAGGTCTTCATTCAATTTCTAGATAGCCTTCTCACAGTCCACCCGGTCACAGAGCGTGGCATCATCCACAAAGAGGCCAATTTTCCCTCTGATACCCTCTGTTACATCACTCACGAACATGTTGAAGAGTCCTAGCCCAAGTATCGACCCCTGCAGGACCCTACTAGTGACATCCCTCACTCCCAGGTGCTCCCCATTTATAATTACATTCTGTGTGCTCCCCTTGAACCAGTTTCCCACCCATTGTATCAGACTGTCCCCAACCCTACGTCTTCTAGCTTACTGACCAGCTACCTTTGCAGAACTGAATTGAATGCCTAGCTAAAGTCTAAAAACAGCATGTCAACCACCTGTCTTTTATCACTAGCCTCCGTTATCCCATCAAAGAAGTCAATCAGGTTTGTTCGCCAATATTTGACAGCCACAGCCCCTTCTGCCTTCCATCTTGTAGCCCATTAGCCACGGAACCTCCACCAGCGACTCATTGACAATAGTTTCCAGCAATCTGCTAACTACTAAAGTCAAGCTAACCATCCTGAGGAAGGAGTGGTCAAGATAAAGACGGAGGAAGGGTGGGTGGGAGGATGATACTGACTGCATAGAAGGCTGAACTGGTCTAGCATAACTGGCAAGCAGCTACTTGGACCAGCACCCTTTAACATCTTCATCAGCAACATAGTGGGGGGTATCAAAGGGAAAATATAGAAATGACATACTTACTGTAATGCCCTTCCCCCCACCATTTGGGGGCTTACGTTGAAAACAACTCCGGGTGTTCTCCCGCTGTCTCTCAGTGTCTGTTCCATTCTTCTTGGCACTTTGCCATTTCTCCTTATCCCCCAGTGTTAGTGAGCCCTGCGGGGTTTGCAAAATCTATTTGCGAGCGGTCGGCATGTTTCCTAGGCCACCACTTGCACCATCAAGGAGGATGCACTGCACATCCGACCGCCATTGTGGTCAAACAGTTCAAGGGGGTCTCCATGGTTCCCGGTGCCATGCCTAAGTTAAAGAAAGCAGCGGGGACGCTAAAACACGCTGCCTTCAGGGCACCAGAAACAAAGGGACAAAGGTCAGGGGCAAAGGTTACAGTATAAATTGAAAACAAGCGAATTGACTGCTGCAATAAAAGAATTATTGAGACGTCTTGCACCACCTTCAACATCACAGATGGAGATTGAACCAAGATTTACTGTTGTCAGTGCTCTAGTTCCAGCACCAAATATGTACCCCTCCCAACCTCCTAGTTGTGAATGGAGACCAGCTCCTAATGCGATGTTTCAGCCACGCCAGACCAAAGAAAATATATTTTTTCATAATTGTGTAAAGGAGGGACATATGAAGAGAGAATACTCAAAAGGACCTAGATAAAGTGGTATGCAAACTCCAAGGGGGAGCTCCAAAAAGTAAAACAATGGCAGAGGAGTGCAGGAAACGATCACAGTAGAGGTTCAGAAAATCCAAAATCCAATTTCTTTGTGGCTAAATCATCCATCCAGGTTCCTACTATAGTCCCTACAGACTGGTCCACATTGGTGGGCCCTTCCATGGACACTACTATACACATAGACGGGATTCCAGCCTGAGCAGTTTTAGACAGCGGGTCTCAAGTCACAATAATCTTTCAAGAATGGTATGAATAGCATTTATCATGTGTGGGCGTTAAGTGAAATGTCATACTCATATCTTGGCTATCTAAAAGTATGGCTTTCTTTTCCATCCTCGGTGGGTGGTGTAGGAGATTCTGTGGAGACACTAGCCTTGGTCTGCCCTGCCACTGGACTCTATGATGGTATCCCTGTACTGATTGGTACCAACACACACATGTTTGGGTGCCCGGCCCAGCTATGTGAGGAAAGGCAGAAGAAAAAGACAGGAAAAGTCCTGCATGTTCACGCCCTAATCCAAAAGGCCTATGAGAAACATATGCACCTCGACGAGGGTGATAAAGATGAGTCTGTTGGGATGGTTTGGAAGAAGGTTCCTGCTACTATCATGTTACCCTCAAATGCAGAATGCAGTATCAGTGGTGAAGTACGGCTGCAAAGAAATGTGACCAACCAGATTTTGATGCTGGATGCCCCAGTTGAGGGAAAATTACCTGAAGGACAGCTGATTAAGCCCAGTGTGCCTCCAGCCTGGGCTCATGCTTACGCCTGATGAGTGGTGGTACAAATACAAAATTTTACAGACCAAGACATCATGGTACACAGAGGATACTCCCTGGCTAAACTCTACTGTGCTGACATTGCTATGCTCCCACCCAGTGCAAAACCGACAAAGGATGTGAAGTATCACCTGACCTGTTTGATTTTTGGAGATTCACCTATCCCAAACAGCTGGAGAACCAGGATCAGTAACAAGTTGGCTCAGAGAACCAAGGTATTCTCACTCAAGGAATGGGATGTTGGTTGTGTCATAGGTGCTGAACACCACATTCGTCTGCATGACGAGAGACCCTTCAGCGAGAGGTCTTGATGCCTAGCTCCTACCGACATAGACAATGTCAGACATCACCTACAAGAGATGTTAGCAGCTGGCATCATACAAGAATCATGTGGCCCATACGCCTCCCCAGTTGTGGAGTGGAAAAAGAATGGATCTGTCCATATGTGTGTTGATTACAGGACCCCTAAGAAAAGAACTATGCTGGATCAGTATACAATGCCACGTATACAGGATGCCTTCGGCTGTCTAAATGGGAGTAAATGGTTTTCCATCCTCGACCTCCAAAGTGGATACTATCAGATACCAATGGCTCCTGAGGACAGGGAAAAACTGCATTCATTTGTCCCTTGGGCTTCTATGAGTTCCTTTGCATGTCCCAAGGCATATCAGGTGTACCAGCAACATTTCAGTGACTAATGGAGTGTACAGTGGGAGATACGACTCTCTTGGAATGTTTTGTCTACCTTGATGACGTCATAGTATTTGGAAAAACCCTCGAGGAACATGAGGCTCGCTTATTCAAAGTGTTGGACAGACTTGAGGAGTTCGGTCTTAAATTATCCATTGACAAATGCCAGTTTTTCCAGAACTCTGTCAAATACGTAGGCCACATTGTGTTGTCAGAGGGCATACAAACCGACTCCAGTACAGCGAAAGCCTTAACCAGCTGGCTGAAGCCCAACAACTTAAAAGAACTTCAAAAGTCTCTTGGATTCTGCAGCTATTATCGACGATTTGTCAAGGACTATACCAAGGTGATCTGCCCCTACTAGACTTAACTCAAGGGTATCCGCCTACTCACAGAAAGTTTAAGAAAGGTTCTGACAGAAACACTGCAGAAACCTATTTCAGACCCAATGAGCTGTTTGGACAGAGATGGACTCTCGATAGTGACACTGCTTTCAAAGAAATAATATACAGACTGACTCGTGCTTCTATACTCACATATGCTGATCAAAGCCCTATGTATTACATACAGATGCCAGCTTGAGTGGTCTCGGAGCAGTACTCTATCAAGAATACCTGGAAGGACTGCGTCCCATAGCTTTTGCTAGCAGGAGTCTGACATCTTCAGAGAGAAACTATCTATTCATATCTATCTAACTATAAATTAGAATTTCTGGCTCTCAAGTGGGCTATAGTTGACCAATTTCATGAATACTTGTATGGTGTTAAAATCTTGGTGAAAACTGATAACAATCCATTAATCTACATCCAAACAACAGCTAAACTAGATGCTACTGTACACAGATGATTGTCTGCTATAGCAACCTATGATTATGCAGTGGAGTACCAACCAGGCCTAAACCATGTAGATGCCGAAGCTCTTTTACGAAGACCTGTCTCTGACTAACAGTGGGTTCATATTCCTGAGCAATTTGTAAAAGCCTTATACCACAGGTTCAGCCAGGATGAAACTCTGTCCTCTGAAACTGTAAACTCTCTGGCAGATTGCTTGGGACCTCCAGAGACTTGTATACCAGTTGCCTACTGTAATTTCGCAGTCTTAGATTTAAGTTTTTTACCACAGTTAACTCCAGCTGACATCCGCAAAGAACAGTGCTATGATCCAATGATCAGACCAGTAGTTGATGCCGTAAGAAAAGGGGAAGATATCTCCAAACAGCAGTCCAGTGACCCCAAGACTGCTTTACTTCTTCAAGAGGGGCCCAAATTCAAGCTTTGAGAACAACAAGAGGACAGAGGTGCTGTTAGAACTTTACTACTCTACTGGGACTAAAGAACTATAAACCTACTACTGGGACCCTGTCTGAGCTGGGTGAAGTGAACTGTTATCTGTGCAGTTAGTTAGGTGAAGAGGGAAACTGTGAATTAGGGAGAGTGGCTTAAGCAACAGGAAGCCAGGTGTTTGCATTTAAATCTGCCCTAGATAGCTTTTGGCAGAGAACAGCATTAGGAAGGAGGTGCTGTTATAACTTTACTATTCTACTGGGAATAAAGAACTATAAATCTACTACTGGGACCTTGAATTTAGAGTAAAAACAACAAACAAAAAACAGAGTTAGTGTGTTTGTCTGAGTTGGGAGAAGTAAATTGTTATTTGTGCAGTTAGCTAGGTGAAGAAGGAAACTGTGAACTGGGGGAGTGGCTTAGGCAACAGGAAGCCAGGTATTTGCATTTAAATCTGCCCTAGATAGCTTTTGGCAGAGAACAGCAAGAGGAAGGAGGTGCTATTAGAACTTTACTACTCTACTGGGACTATATTGCCATCATTCCTTCCCCTCTACCCCCCTTAGCCAGTTCTACTTTTAATGGCACAGGATTTGACTGACAACAGGAACTTCATGTTTGGGAGCAGGAAGGGAGTGATCACAGAGGCACAAAAGACTTGCCATCCTAGAAGGAAAAGAGTAGCTCTCCATCCCCCAATCTGCTAGAGGTCTGATTCTGAGCAAGTAAGAAGGAGATTACTGAGGAATATAGGAACTTCCTGTCCCAGAACAGGAAGATCAGGAGCTTTAAGGGCATGGAGGCAGTAGGAAAGTAGGGAGAAAAAAAATAATTTTATAAAATAAATAAATAAACAGAGAGAGGAAAGAGTAAGTATACAAAACAACAGATAAGGGGCCACAAATAAGACATGATGGGAGTGATGCAGTCCAGTGGTTGTGGAGCAGCAGTCTTCTGGGAGACGTTCTGGAGGATGAGGTGTTGTCCCATCTGCAGGCACCTCTCTGGGATGAGGGAAGAGGTTACTCATCTCCAGGCTGAGTTGGTCAGGATTCAGGGGACCTCCTCTCCCACCCAGATACCACCAGGGCCACCAACGCTGCCTCCAAAGTTGCCAAGAAAGAGAAGCGGTAGGACCACAGTGGGCTCAGGGATGGTGAGGGTGGTAGAACAGAGGCACATACCTCCAGTTGTACCTCTCCACAATTTGTATGCCATTCTGGCAGAGTGTCATTCCTCTATGGAGGCACCTGCAGTGGAGACCAAGGAGGATGCTGGGAACCTCCACAAAGGAGACCCACAGGAGGGTGGCATGGGACTCCACAGGGGAAGGAAACAACGCCTGTTGGGAGACTTCATTGTTACGAGGGTAGAGCATGTGGAGGGAGGTAAGGTGCCTGCCTAGCACCATGGCTTGGAGGGACAGGGAGCTAATCTGCAGGATCGCGGGAGCAGCTGCACGAGGGAAGGGGCAGGTAGTTAGTGAGGTAAACACCAAGATAGAGAAGTTGATAGGGAGAAGGGCAGAGGTAAATGGAGAAAAAGGCAAAGGCAGTAAGGACAGGGGTGGGGCAAAAAGGGGTAAGGCCATCAAAAAATGGAGGGTAATGAGTACCAATGCTCGTAGTCTAGGTAACAAGCTCCCTGAACTGGTGGCCTTTATGGAAGAGGGATGCCTGAATATTGTGGCAGTCACAAAAACATGGTACACAGAGAACCATGACTGAGATGTCAACATACCAGGATACACAATCTACAGGAGGGACAGGGAGGGTAGAAGAAGAGGAGGAAGATGAGTAGCTCTCTATGTAAGAGAAGGGATCAAAGCAATGGAACAAAAGGGTAAACAGGGAGGAGAGGAGGCACTGTGGGTCACCATGGAGACTGGAAGGCACCACAATCTGCACAGGGGTTGTATATAGACCCCCATCTCAGGGGGAGGAAATGGACAAGGAAATGATAGAAGGCATCTTTAGAATGGCAGAGAAAAGGGAGATATTGTTGATGGGGGATCTGAATATGCCAGATGTTAACTGAAGCACCTTTGCTGCAGCCACATCCAAGAGCAGGGCCATTCTCAATGCCCTACAGGGGACATGCCTCAGACAGCTAGTGTTGGAACCCAGTTGGGAGGGAGGGAGCAATCTTAGACCTGGTACTCTCAAACGGGGATGGAGAGAGGATCTCAGATCTAGAAGTGGGTAGCCATCTGGGAACAAGTGACCACCAAACAGTGTGGTTCACGACAAACTCAGCTGCAGCGTCAAGCCATACAAAAGTGAGGGTACTGGACTTCAGGAGGGCTGAGTTTGTCAAAATGTAAGAGTGCCTCAGAAAAGCATTAGCAAACAGGCAAGAAGGAGGGGTGGAGCAACATAGAAACATAGAATTTGACGGCAGATAAGGACCGCTTGGCCCACCTAGTCTGCCCATTTTCCTACCTAATAAATAAGCTGCAGATCCTAGTTAACCAACAGCTTACTTCCTCTTACCCGCCACTAGGATTGCCTTATGCCTGTCCCGTGCATTCTTGAAGTCCCCCACTGTTCTTGACTCCACAACCTCCTCAGGGAGGCTGTTCCATGCATCCACAACCCTCTCAGTGAAAAAATACTTCCTCACATTACCCCTGAGCCGTCCCCCCTCTATCTTCAAATTGTGCCTCTTGTTCTTGCACATCTCTTTTCTGGAAGATGCTACCCTCTGGACTTTGTTAATTCCTTGAGGTACTTGAAAGTTTCTATCATGTCCCTCTCCCTTCTTTCCTCAAGAGTATACATATTAAGCTCCTTAGTCTTTCTTTGTATGTCTTTTGTGCAGACCCTGCACCATTTTGGTTTCCTCCTCCGACAGCCTCCACTCTGTCTATGTCTTTGTGGAGATGGGGTCTCCAGAACTCGCACACAGTACTCCAGATGGGGTCTCACCAACTGTCTGTACAGAGGGATAACAACTTCCTGTTTTCTACTATTGATGCCTCTTCCTATGCATCCCAGTATCCCCCAGCCTTCCTTATTGCCTTCTCACATTGCTTGCCCACCTTTAGGTCATCTGATATAATTACCCCCAGGTCCCTTTCTATTTTTACTGTTGTCAGTATCTCACCCCCCATTGTGTACGCTTCCCCTGAGTTTTTGTTTCCCATGTGCATTACCTTGCGCTTCTTTGTATTGAATCTGAGCAACAATGGGGAAACATCAAAACTGCCATAACAGAGGCAAAAAGTCTCTGTGTGAAGCAAATAAAAAAATCAAAATGAAAGAAAAAAACACTATGGTTCTCAAAAGAGGTGTCGGGGAAGGTTAGGGAGAAAAAAATGGCATTCGGGAAGTATAAGGAAACACAGATGGAGCAGGACAGAGAACTGTACCAGTTAAAGGAAAAGGAAGCAGAGAAGGCAGTCAGAATAGCAAAGGCCCAAACCAAGGAAAAGATAGCCAACTTGGTTAAGAAGGGGGATAAAACCTTTTATAGGTACATTAGGGAATGAAGAAAGACAAAGGAAGGGATAGTGAGGCTTAATAAAGGGGAGGGTGAGTGGGCAGAGAGGGACAGTGAAAAAGCAGGGATACTGAATGAATACCTCTTCTCAGTATTCACAAAAGAAGAGGAGGAGGAGGTACTTAATCCAATCAATAGAAGCACTCTGGATGGGGGGGGGGGTCGATACCAGTCCTTTCACAGAAAAAAGGGTTCTGAAAGAACTCCTAAAATTGAAGGTGGACAAAGCAATGGGGCCTGATGGGATTCACCCCAGAATTCTAAAAGAACTAAGGGGAGAACTAGTGACACCACTGACTACCCTTTTTAACAAATCATGGGAGGATGGTGTGGTACCTGAGGACTGGAGGAGGATGGATGTGATTCCCCTTCACAAAACTGGGAGCAAGACAGAGGCAGGAAACTACAGACCTGTCAGTTTGACCTCAGTGGTACGGAAAATGATGGAATCACTTTTGAAGGAAAGAATTGTTCATGTCAGATGAACCTAATTGATTTCTTTGACTGGGTGACCAAAGTAGTAGATCAGGGAGGGGCTGTGGACATGGCCTACCTAGACTTTAGCAAGGCATTTGACACAGTCCCACACAAAAGATTAATAAACAAATTAGCCAGCCTGGGAGTGGGTCCCAGGATGGTAGCCTGGGTAAAACATTGGCTGGACAACAGGACACAGAGGATAATGGTAAATGGGGTGCACTCTGAAGAAAGGGGGGTTACTAGTGGGGTACCGCAGGGTTCAGTACTGGGTCCAGTCCTTTTTTAATGTCTTTACAAGTGACATTGCAGAGGAACTAGAAGGAAAAGTATGTCTCTTTGCAGATGAAACAAAGATCTGCAACAGGGTTGATACATGGGGAAGGGGGTGGAAAGGATGAAAAGGGACTTGGCAAGGTTGGTGAAATGGTCAGAAGTATGGCAGCTTAGATTCAATGCAAAGAAGTGCAAAGTAATGCACATGGGAAACAAAAACCCAGGGGAAGAGTACACATTGGTGGGGGGTAGTAACAACAACAAAAATGGAAAGGGACCTAAAGGTTATCAAGCAATGTGAGAATGCAGTAGGAATGGTTGGGGAGATACTGGGTTGTATAGGGAGAGGCATCACCAGTAGAAAACAGGAGGTTGTTATCCCTCTGTACAGACAGTTAGTGAGACCCCATCTGGAGTACTGCATGCAGTTCTGGAGACCCCATCTCCGCAAGGACATAGACAGGATGGAGGCAGTCCAGAGGAGGGCAACTAAAATGGTGCAGGGTCTGCAATAGAAGCCAGATGAAGAGAGACTAAAGGAGCTTAATATGTATACCCTTGAGGAAAGGAGGAAGGGGGGGGGCATACCTCTCAACTGTCCCTGATTTTCAGGGACGTCCCTGATTTTGCCTCAAAATTTTCCACTGTCCCTCGTAAAATTTGTGTTTTTGTGGCAGAACAGAAGGGATTAAAATCACAAAAAAATGTCAAACATTAAAGTTACAGACTTGTTCTTCTTCAGAAAATGCATCTTAACACAAATCCCCTTATTCTATCAGCATTCTGAGTGAATAGTATCAATTTTTAAGATGTGTCCCTGATTTGGGGTCTTTGTCCCTGATTTTTTTAAGCCTTGTCCCTGATTGAGGAGGCAAGAGGTTGAGAGGTATGGAGGGGGGGACATGATAGAAACTTTTAAGTACCTCAAGGGAATCAACAAAGGCCTAGAGGGTAGCATCTTTCAGAAAAAGAGATGTGCTAGAACAAGAGGACACAATTTGAAGATAGAGGAGGGACGTCTCAAGGGCAATGTGAGGAAGTATTTTTTCACAGAGAGGGTGGTGGATGCATGGAATGGTCTTCCTGAGAAGGTCGTGGGGTCAAAAACATAGGGGAATTCAAGAATGCATGGGACTGATATAAGGCAATTCTTGTGGGGGTAGGAAGAAATAGGCTGTTGGTTAACTAGGATCTGCAGCTTATCCAATATGTAGGGAAATGGGCAGACTAGGTGGGCCAAGCGGTCCTTATCTGTCGTCAAAGTCTACATTTCTATGTCTATGAGAACAGCTATTGTACAGAGAGCTTACTGACAGCCAAGGTGAAATTTTTTTGCAGTTACTATTTTCTTCCCCTGGAGTCCTCTGCTAGCATCTGACGTCCCCCTCATGTAGGCACTGGGTACGAGACCCACTCCCCATAACCCCACGACTTACCCTTCGTGGCAGGAGGTGGGGAGTGACTCAACCCACTAGTCTGGATTAGCGTCCGGGAAGGTGCCTTCCCAGTCCATCATGGAGGGGGACCATCGTCATATGCAGAGGACTCCACTTTTTCCTGTATTGTCCCTCTTGAGGTGCAGCGTGCAATAGCACCAGTGGTGACTGCATGCACACTCCTCTGAGCATCCCTCCAAGCACCTGCCGCAGTCTCCTCTACTTCCAGTGCTGACGTGCCACCTCCCAGCCTCCACTAGGTGGCAGGCAGTCGCCAAGCCCTGTAACCCCCCCCCGGAGAAGGAGAGCAGTCCTAGGGACCCTCATTCCTTCTCCTCCCGGCCAACCCCCGGCACCCCATGTCTGTTCCTGAACACAGGTCGCCGGCATGACGTGAGGTAAGGTGTCCAGCGCCTCAGCCCTCAGTGCCACTGGGCCAGCCAAGGTGAAATTTTAAGGAAACAGCTAGCACTGCCATCTAAGTTCAAAAATATTGTCTTAAAAGCCTTGCATGACCAAATGGGATATCTGGGTAGTGAAAGAACCCTTGATGTAGCCCGTTCACGTTTCTACTAGCCTAAAATTGGCCTACACATCGAGCAACATGTTAAAACCTGCATTAGGTGTCTAAAGTGCAAAGCTCCTCCCCAAAGAGCAGCCCCTCTGGTCAATATTATCACAAGTGCACCAATGTAACTTTTCTGTATCAATTTTCTTAGTTTGGAGCCAGATTCAAAAGGCATTACAAATGTACTGGTAGTCATGCATCACTTCACGAAATATGCGAAGGCCTATGCAACAAAGGACCAAATGCCCTCAACTGTAGCCAAAGTTCTTGTTGAGAAGTTTTTCATACATTACGGTGCCCCCCAACGTATCCACTCGAGTCAAGGCCCAGACTTTGACTGCAAACTTATCAAAGAACTGTTGTCCTTATGGGGTGTAAGAAAATCCAGAACAACCCCTTATCATCTACAAGGAGATCCGCAGCCAGAGAGGTTTAACAGAACCCTACTTGATATGCTGGGCACCCTGCAACCTAAAGACAAGCCAAAGTGGAACCAACAGGTAAGCACACTGGTCCATGCTTATAATTGCACAAGAAGTGATGCTACTGGTTTTTCACTGTACCACCTTATGTTTGGCAGAGAAGCTCATCTTCCAGTTGACTTATACTTTGGAATGTCTCCTGATGGTGTTCAGTCAGAAAACTACTTGCAGTATGCTAAAAATCTAAAAGCCCTACTAGATCTCACCTATCAGCTGGCAAATGCCATGGTAGCAAAGAGAAACCTGGCCAACAAAACTCACCATGACAAACGTGTTAAAGCCCAGGAGCTCCAACCAAGTGACAGACTATTAATGAGAAATTTTGGACTTCCAGATAAACACAAAATAGCTGGCCACTGGAGTCACATCCCATACATAGTAGTCAGTAAGCTACATGATCTGCCTGTGTATAAAGTACGTCCAGAAGGGGATCCTCATGCTGTTGAAACTATTCACAGAAACCATCTGTTACCTATCGGCCAAACAGTAATCAATAATGTTCAAGAGACTGAAGCTCCTCTGTGCCCTGTAACTAGGTTTGCTACTAAAGCCAAGGAACAAGATTAGCAAACTTCTGTTCCCCAGCCTGTTGCTCCAATAATGACCCCAATCCTGCTAACACTGTAGATACTGAAAATGCTGATTCTGAGAGTGAGGACGGAAGGGATTTCTGTACTGCCTTCAACCCATCTTTTGAACTTGAGAGAGTGTTCCAGGGAATTCCTTCCATTAACTACGGTGAGGACTCTGAACCTCCAGCTGTGGTAACAGATTTCAATTCATCAACTGTATCTGAACCTCCAGAAAGTGATGCTCGCAGTGTGGATCTTGAAGAGGTTGGACCCCCTTGTATGGTGAAATTAATGGCAATCAGTCAGCCTGAACACCATGAAGCAAGTAGTGAACTTACAAGTGACCAAGCAAGTGTTAATGAACTAAGTGGACTAAATGAGCTGTTCCATGTTAATGAAAGTGCTGTTCAAGAACCAAAGAGATGTGTCCTGAATGATTCCAAATGTGCAGAAATACCTTTGACAAATAAGAGTGAACCTAAAGAGTCTGAAACTAGTACTCAAAAACAAGAATGTGCAGTGGAACCCATTTCTTCTGAAGCTGTTTCATTGCTGGACAATGAACTGGGACTGATCACCCCGAATGCTGAAGCATAAGTGCCAGTGCCAACTTTGCCACGTTGCTCAGAAAGATCTGTAAAGTCAATCTTAAAGCTCACGTAAGACACCCCAAGACAGCCTGTTAACTTGCCCATGAATGTTGTGAACAAAGGAGCCTATGCCACACCAAATTCCCTGCCAAAAATTGTGTTCACTGCCTCCACCCAAACAAAGGCCTCCACCCAAGTTAAGGTGCCCACTCAGTGTAACAAGGGGTATACAGTTAAAAAGAAGGGAATAAGGTGAAGTGCTCTGATAAAATGAGGTGAATATAATGTTATTGAAAATGTAACACTGTATGATGTGGAAAATGTGAATTCTACACTGCTAAGGTATACCAAGTGGATTTAAAGTGTCATGACAATGCTTAGCGTATAGGACATCCAAATGTTAAGCAAGATCAAACTGATAGCATGCTACCTTGTACATAGTTATAAAATAAATAGCTAGGTTCTTATAGAAAACTGTTGATCAAATATGTCTGTTTATTACAGAGTATATTTAGTAATCTGTTTAATGGCTACCAGTCTGTTATAGACTTGGTGCAGATATCAAGCTTTCCTAGGAAGGGGAGAGTGTAACCCCGGGGGGGCTTACCTTGAAAGCACCTCCAGGTGTTCTCCTGCTGTCTCCTGGTGTCTGTTCCATTTTTCTTGGCACTTTGCCATTCTCCTTGTTCCCCAGTGTTAGTGAGCCTTGCAGGCCTTGTAAAATCTATTTGCAAGCAGTCGGCATGTTTACTAGGCCACCACTCACACCATCGAGAAGGATACACTGCGCATCCGACTACTGTTGCAGTCAAACAGTTTGAGGGGATCTCCATGGTTCCCTGTGCTGTGCCTAAGTTAAAGAAGGCACCGGGGACACTAAAACCAAGAGAAAAAGTATTTTTTAAAAATAAGCAGGCAGATGCCTGAAGCGCTGCCTCCAGGGCACCAAAAACAGAGGGAAAAAGGTCAGGGGCAAATGTTACAGCATAGGGTGCCCTCATACATATTCATTGGCTACCTGTAGTGGTTTCTAGGGGCAGTTTGTTACCGGAGCAGCAACTCCCTAAGGGTGTATCTGGTCAAATTAAAAGTGGACTGGTTAGAAAGAGAACTGTTGGGGCTACATGCCTGTGGGGAAAGTAAATTGAATTAATGTTGCTCCTGGCTGCACCAGAACTTAATCTATGGGGGACATTGATAGAGACTGCCTAAACTAAAACTGCAGCCGCCATCTTTGTGCCTATCCACCAATCAGAAGCCAGGATTAAACAAGGGTGCTCTTGGGACAATGCCAGAGACTTATGGGGGATTAGCTGGGACAATTTCTAGGTGCCAAAAAGTGAGCAAATTAACATCTGGGAATTATTTAAGACAGTTTTGGCAGCCAATGGGATCTCTGGAACTCAACCCCATATAAAAGGGGGTAACTGCTCAGTTTGCTCAGATTTTGATTTGCCCAGGTTTTCAGTGTGTGCGCCTGTGGGGAGCCTGCCAGCTGTCAGGGGTTAGGCCTGCCAGGCCTAGACTTTTCCGGCCTTTCAGTCCACAAGTCCAAAGTGTCCAGTTGGCCCATATTGGGGTCACAACAGCAGGGTGATTCAAGCAGCATCCAAGCTGAAGAAATATCAGGATCAGCCTGCAAGCTAGCTGGAATGACCAGAAAAGGCCAGAGCCTAACATATAAATGTGCTTAGTTCACAAAGTGTTCGCGTGGCTGACCAGTTTGAGACATTCTGTTTGCATATTTTGGCCAGTGTCGGAATCGCACCTACATCCTGAAGACCAGCATTTTGATGAGGACCACGAGGACATTTTCCTCCTGCTTCACCAAGCCATCTGTACCAGGTCTCATTTCATCAGATCATCGTTCGGTCTGGGTAGTGTGAGTACAAACAGGATAGCTCCCTGCAACAAAGCTGCAATCACTTGTGTGTCCAATCTAATTTTGCTTCTTTGGGTTTATTACATTGAACTGAGCCATCTGGCTCTGGATTACAAATTCTGGGTTGATGTGCATGTTAATTGTTTTCTTTCCTAAGGGCCCCAATGATCAGCTGCAATGCCGGCCTACCCCAGGCAACACTTCAGGCTAACCTGTTATTCCATGCTGGGTACCCAGGGTTGTGTGACTGTATCAAAGAGCCTCACTGTACATGCTTGTTCAGCCTGAGTCAATCAGATCTGCTAATCATCTGCTAGATTTTTGCCCCACCCCTGTTCACATCCCCTTGAATAAATCAGATTGTTGTTTTTTACATTTAACCCTGGCTAGTGTGTACCTACTTGGTGGGGATACAGTACTGTTATTGTATTGTTGCATCATTGATCTTATTTTACAGGGGGTCTCCAGGAGAGTTGCAGAGGATCCAGCCCTGGTGGTAAGTGCAAGGGGTGTGAGCAAGTCATTACTGTCATGCGGTCCATGTGAATGTTTTGTTGCTATAGTATTTAGGTCACTAGAGGGGTTAGTGGGGGGTTATAGCATCCCAGAGGGCTATACCAACAGCAGCTACGCTACCCCAAGACCATACCTTCATGTGGAGGCACCCATTCACCGAACTCAAGCCTCTCAAAATGTGCTAGTCACACAGGCAGTGGTAGTAGCCCATAGGATAGTGCCACCTAGGGGTTACATTACTGTAATTCTTGATCTTCTAAGAATAGCTTTACCATTCATTCACACTAATGGGTCTTTGACAGAGGCACTAGGACCCAGCGGGAGGCAGAAATTTTCAGAGGGCTGGTGATGTGGTAGGCACCATGTGCACACCATCATGTGACAGTGCACGCTCTTGATGGTATACAGTGGCACCAGACCCCAGCTGCCTCAGTACCTTTTTTACAGATGAGGTGAGCAGCATAAACTAACAAGAACCTATGTACTTAACCAAAGGGCATAATATAGCCATGCTGGCCCATATAAGAAGTGCCACTAAATCCAGTAATACAGTATCTTCAAAGCCCAAACCAAGTATAAAGGGGTGCAGCCCAACTCAACCATACTCAAGTGAGTCCAGAGAATGGTGGACAGGCATGTGAATCAATGGTGAAGATATTCTTAGATCAAGAGTTACGGTACATACATGATTTTAATATGTTCCAAGAATCAGACCTCATCATTGATTCTGACTAGTGGGTCAGAGTGCCAGCCTCAGAAAATGTACCCCAGACTAGGGCAGCTGGAACTGAGAGCTCGCTCAGGATAGAAATCCATTCAGGATTGCCCTGCCAAAGGTGGCATGCTACCTGGCATGGACATACAGGGCCTAGTGCTTTGTAAATGTATGCACTGTAATCCAAGCACAGACAGTATTTCTGCCAGGGACATGGCAATCACTCTGGTGAAGTGGGTGTGTATGCTGCCCTCCAACTTAGCTTAAGCCATGGCACAGCAGTGGCAAAGGCAATTTGCAATCCAGGTAGAAATGCATTTGATTGTAGCTGGCCTGCCAGTGCAATGGTAGCACTGCCGTTTGTGACGCTGACAACCCAGGTTCAGAGGTGAACTTGGGACATCGGAGGGCCAGCCAGAGGGAGAAGGACAGACTGTCTGTAAGACTGCTCTCCTCCTCCTCCTCCTCTGGGAGCAGGGTGGCTAAAGTCCAGCACTTACCTGGCCCCTAGTAGAAGCTAGGGAAAGGTAGCCGAAGCCAGCATGCTGGGGGGCATGGCAGACGCTGACACACATCACACAGGATCGCATGGTGTGACATGATGATATGGCATGTCATAACCCCTGGGGGGCTAGTATGGTGGAAAAGCTGGCAGTAGAATGGCGGCGAGCACCCACAGGCCCCACACCTGACCAACTGGGCGCACCAGCTGGAACTGGAGCCCGGCCGTAGAGGAGGTTGGGGAAACCCACTGACCCTACGGTGGGGGGGGGAAGGGGCAAGCCCTAGAGGAAGATGGCTGGTGTTATGTCCCAGTGGACACTGGAGTGATGGGGCTGGGGTGCTCAGCAGTTGGGGCTGACCAGAAGGAGCAGAAACAGATTTAAAAAAAAAGGAAATGCACTTGATTATAACGAAAAATTCACGAATTCACGAAAAATACCACCAACAGCTTAATCTGGTTCAAGGTCAGTTGGCATTCATTTGTATCCCCCTCCCCCGGGTCGTGCCTGAAAATAGGCAGGATTTGTCTAGTGCACTTACCCGGTCAACAAAAAATAAAAAAAATAAATAAATAACAGTCTATTCTATCTGATAAGTATCAAAAGACACAAAGAGCTGCTCAGATTGTCTGAAGTCCTTGTTTCTGTCCAGATAAAACCTAAGGATTCACTTAACATCCAGTGAGTGGAGAGTCCTTTCTCTTTCACTCTGGAAGTTGGCAAAGCAAGTAGGCATGACAAAGGCCTAGTTGAAATGGAACTCCAACATCATTTTTAGTAGAAACTTCGAGTGTGTACAGAGAACTTCCTTGTCTTAATGGAAAACAGTATATGCAGGATCTGTGCCGAAAGCATGGATTTCAAATACTCTGTGTGCAGCGGTGATAGCCATCAAAAATGCTGCTTTTAAATTCAGAACTTTTAACCCACATGACACAATAGACTCAAAGGGCTTGTGAGTGAGCATATCCAACATATGGTTGATGTCCCAAGGGGCTACTGAATTCCTGATGTGAGGCCTTATATGTAAAATGCTCTTTGGGAACTTCCTGAACAGTGGCAGCTGTGCCAGGTAGAGGGTACCAGTGGGCTTATGGTATTAGTGTGGAATACTGCAGACCAGCATCCAAGAGGACCAGTAAGTACTCCATAACCTTGTTGGGTGGACACAGAAAAGGGTCCATCTGGGTTCTGGAGCACCAGATGGAAAATAGAACGTAGCCAAAAGCATTTATTTTTTTATTTATTTAGTTATTTATTCATTCATTCATTCTCAGATTACAATACCTTTGAGCACATAACAGCTCTTTTACAAAGGTTCCACGTCAGTGGGAAGGGTGACAGACATACAACGGATAGCATTACATAAAAGTTTGACTAGAAAGCATTTAACATTTTTATTTAAAATTATTATTACATTGTCGCATTTTAAACGATTGCTTGTCAAATTAATGGCATATGAATATAGATGCTTTTAAGTGAACTGTATGTTTAATTCTGTGAACCTATGCAATCTGAAATATGTTTTTGTATTTGTATTTATATGTATGTGTGTTCTATGTTTTTGTACTGAAGGATGCAATTGTAAAAGAGAGATTTTCTCTCAGTCTTGCTTTCCAAATAAATTGAATTGAATTGAATTGAAAATGACATTAACATTGCAACTAAAATTAAGACCACGAATCGGTAGGAAATCAAAAATAACCTAATAAAAGGAGGCAGCCCAAGGTGCTTTGCCAAATAGGTATAGATAGATTTAAGAGAACAAAAGTTCAGGTAAGTGAACATAAGCAGTGGAAACAAGGTGGAGGGGCAAGAGGGGTGAGTTAAAAGAAGGATCAGGGAAGGAGGCAGGAAATAGGGCAGAGCAGTTAGGGTGAAAGTGGTCATTCGCAGAGAAAGGGGGAGAAGTAGGTACACAAGGATGTGTCAATACTGTTGAGGTAGTGCCATGTCAGTTGAAACAGTCACAGGAACTGTTAGCTGTAAGATGTTGATGGAGTGCCTTTTAAATTATCCCAATTTTAGTAAGGAAGCGATATCTCTGGGTAGCGCATTAAACCATAATGGTGCTCTATATGCAATCAATTGTTGCCCTTGTGTAGTCCGGCATCTTGGGACAGAGAAGAGTTGGCTAAGTTATGTGTGTGCTGGGAGCTGCAAGAGGGGTTGAATAAGTTTGTAACACCAGAAGGCAGGGGCCCAAGAAGTGCCTTTTTAGTTAGCAAGCAGGTTTGATAGGGAATCCTCCCATTTAGCTGAAGTCAACCTGTTTAAGTATACAGTTCACACGTGTGGGTGAGGCATGCTGCACCAGTAAGAAGTTGACATGCTTTACTGAGTGCCACTGTAATTCTGTGGAGGGTAGTGGTGGAAGCTGAGCTGTAGATAACCAGACCATAGGCAGCAATGGATACTATGAGCTATAGATGGCTAGTCTAAAGGCTTCAGACATTAGATTGTGTTTATGTCTATGGAGTAACCCTATCTTGATGCTGGCAGACCTGGCAACATTCTCAACATGCTGGGCATATGATAGTGAGCTATCCACGGTTACCTCTAGATACTTGAAATGTTGAATTTGTTCAAGCAGGATGTCAGAGGAATTCCTGATGGTTAGGGCACTGGATCTGTGTTTGCTGCAAGCACCACTGAACAACATGACTTTTGTTTTTTTTATAGTTCAGAATCAGCTTGTGTTTTCTGAACCAGTCCTCCACTTCTTCAAAGCTGAGTTGAAATTGGTGTTCCAGTGGTTCAGGGTCAGTGTTGCTAGTGTATATGACCGTGTTGTTCACATAGAGGAGGATCTGCTGGTGACAGGAGCAAGGGAGATTGTTAAGAAAGATGCTAAAGAGAAGTGGACCCAGTATGGAGCCCTGTGGTACTCCAGAGCGGACATGTTTCAGAAACCCTCTGAGATATCTTGTACCTGTTCACTTCCATCTCTTCAGGAGGCAGGCCTAAAGGTGAGGGTAGTGCAGGTTGGGATGGACCAGTAGATTTTATGTCAACAAGTGCTTCCTGAGTGGCAGAGTTCTTGTTTTTTTTAATGAAAGTCTATTCAACAGAGTTAATCATATCTGTTGAGGCCAGCGGGGGTCACTAGAATCATCTTGCCCACTTTTGCCTCAAATTTGAGCAGCACACTCTGAATGAGAGGGACTGGAGGGAATGTATACAGAAACAGATTTTGCCATGTCAGTCTGACTATGTCGTTGGTCCATGCTTTCATTACCTCCAGCCTTGACTACTGCAATGCCCTTTACCTAGGGCTACCGGGGGTTGATATCCACCGCTTGCAGCTACTGCAGAATGCGGCAGCCAGGCTTTTTACTGGTACCTCAAGGACCAGTCATATAATGCCTGTGCTTCACAGACTGCACTGGCTGGCGATACAGTGGCGGATCACCTTCAAGGTTGCTTTGCTAACCTACAAGGCCCTACACGATCAGGGACCCAGTTGCCTGAAAGATTTCCTTCATCCCTACTGTCCCCTCCACCCTCTCTGATCCACCAATGAGGGATTGCTAGAGATTCCCAGGGTTCATTTACAAACATCTGAGGCAAGGGCATTTAGTTTTGTGGCCCCGACTCTGTGGAATTCTCTACCTCGTTGGGTGCGAGATTGCCTTACCATTCAAAGTTTTAAAGCTGCTCTGAAAACCTATCTCTTTAGCCTAGCATTTTCTAATTACTAATGCCACTATTGTATTTATTAGTTTTAACTTTACTTGGTTATTTTAAAAATGTGTGTAGTTTTATTGTACAGGCGCCTTGGTTTTGGAAAGGCGCCTTTTTATAAATAAAGCATTCATTCATCCTAAAAGAAAATGCCATGCCCTGTATTTCTAAAGCAGAATTGAAGCAGTTTGGCATTGAGTGGGAACACAAAAGGTCCATATCTGGGGTACCCCACTTGTTGAATAGTGATTTCACATATGGTGAGGTTCAGCAAGACTCCCATGGAAGTTAGGAATAGAGAAGCAGTGGCTACTGTCTGTTCCATCTCCTGTTTGAACAGGCTTGAAATAAGCCAGTCGACCAAATACAGGAAGACTTGAAGTCCCAATTTCCTCAGGTGCTCTGTGAGTACTGCAAAGCACTTGTTAAAGACACGTGGCACCAAGCAAAGCTCAAAGGGTAGTACTCTGAACTGGTAATGCTGTCCCAGCACAATGAAATAAAGGTATCTGTGATGGTTGGGGTGCACCAGTATGTGCTAGTATGCATCTTGCATATCCAAGGATGCTAGCCAGTTCTGACATTTCAGGTAGAGTAGCAGACAGCCCAGAGAAATTGTTTTTAATTTTTCTCGATCCATGAATTTGTTCAGATTTCTTTATTTTTCCATATAAGTTTTTATCCTACTACATACGAGGGCAGGTGTATCAGCCTGATTCCCCATCCTCCCAGTAAGCACCTGGTCAGATGTCTCCCCACGAGTTCCCCTCTTGTGGCAGGGACAAGGAAGGAGGGACATCCTCCCCTCCCCAATATATCAAGTCTGAAGTGGACCACGTTGCTCACCGAGCGGCAGCAAGGGTGCAGAGATGGTGGGGCCGGGCTTCATGAAGCACTCCAACATACATTTTCTGCTTTTCTGTCCCACCCCTCCTGCAGAATGTAGGACTCGTGCATGGAGTCGCACCCATCCTACATACCCCGCAGTGCTCTCCCATACATTGTCTCCCTGACCTGCTCTATGCCCAGGCTTCTGCCTGGGGGCAGCTCAGGCCGGGATGACAAGCCACCCCTCCTCAGGAGAGGAGAGCACTCCATTGGATGCTCAGCCCCCCCCCCCCAGCTGATCCCTAACAACCTGAGTCTGTTCCCGTACTTGGGTCACCAGCGTGGTAGGAGGTAAGGTGCTTTATGGTGCCTCAGCCCTCTGCATCACTGGGATGGTTTTTGTTCAGATTTCTGAGGTTGAGAATGTGGTGTATGCCACTGACTTGCAACTAGGATGTAGTGAGTGTAGAACCCTTTGTTCTCTTCAGACTCTGGCACTATTTCTACTACCCTATTGCTCAGAAGGTCTGCAACCTCCTGTGTCAGAAGCAATGACAAATGAGCTGACAAAGGGGGTTGCTTTCAGGATGGATAATCCGGGGGGGGGGTCTATGAATTCTTGGGAGTACCTCTCTCAGATAATCCTGAGGACCCACTTGTACCTTGTGATGGATTTGGTAAAACTGGGTCATGTGCCCCCCCACCCACTGGGAAGGAGAGGTCTTCTTTGGACAGCTGAGGTAGGACCAAGGCTGGAGCTTCATGTAAACCCCCTTTGGGGGCTAATCTTATGTTTTTCGGGCTCCTGCCCTGGAATCCTGCCCGAAATGGGCTGCGGAGGTCGAACACGTTGGGGAGGCAACCAGAGAGTGGCTCTTATGTTTATCCCATGTTTATGGAGGCAGTGTAGCACAGTGGTTTAAGGCCCTGAGCTGCAAACCTGGAGACCTGGGTTTGAATCCCACAGCCCCCACTTGCATACTGCATGATCCTGACCAAGTCATTTAACTTTCTTGTGCTCCCAGGTCGCACCTGTAAACAAGCTTTCAGTTTAGTGCGTCTCTCCTGGTAAAAAAAAAAAAAAAAACAGTGCAAGAGAGCACTTAGGAAACAGGGGGTGTTCAGAGATGTTAATGCCAGCTCATGAATATTAATGAGCCAGCCGCTGCTCTGTCTGTGATAACTGCATGCTTGAAATGGAGCTAGCGATAGGGAATTGGAGGAGCCTTTTTAAATGTTTATGCAGTTGCTTAACAGGGGACAGGGGCCCCTATCACTTACTGGGAAAATTATAAAATAAATGTAAATACTCTGACTGCACTCAATGTCCAAAATTGGAACGTCTATAGAACTCTGTGGGACTGCATTCTCAGGTGTACCGGCAGCAACTTCCTTGTTACTTCAACCTCTGCCTGGCGGTCAATCCAGTGTTTAGGCACCTAAAACTGTTTCAGAGGACTTGTGGGAGAAGGAGTGAACTATTTTCAGGCACCAAGGAATACAGCCAATCAGAGCTTGGGGAGGAAATCCCAGAGACTTTCAGAAGTTTGAGTCAGTCTTGGCTAGACTCCCATCAAGTCAGGAGGGATCTGCACTGAGAAAGCTATATTTCCTGAGGCCTTCCACAGGATTTAAGCTTGGAATTGATTCTGAGAGGATAGTGAATTCTGTCTGAGAAAGAGAGACTGATCTGTGAGAACACTCCAGGTATTTTGGACTCTGCTGTTTCTCTTTGGATAAATGTTCTGCTGCAGAAATCCTGCACTTTGGTTGGAATTTGAGAAGCTGCTTTGAGAGCTTGAAAGATTCTGAAGCTGGGTACAAGCCAGGCTGTGTGGGAAACTGTTTGAGGACTGAACAGATCTCCGAAAGCTGTGTCCATGCTGAAGCTGCTTTGGAAGCTGGACTGATATTTAGAGACTGTGTGAGAAAAAGGTGAGCAGCAGGTGCTTTCATGTCTCAGGATCATTGCTATTGCTGTGCGACCCAGTGTGAAATGGAACTGTTGCTTAAAGTTTGGAGGTCAGTGGCACAACGGCACTGTGGACCGAAAGTGGAAAGTTGCCTGGCTGCCTCAGGAATTGCGTACTGGTGCAGAAAAAGGGTGCTCTCTACCAGTTACAGAGGCAGGAAGGGAACTTGCTAGCCCCTCTCAAGTGGGGCATGCCAGTCTCAGGGGGTCACTAGCGCTTGCTGGGGTGCTAGGGCACCTACGACCCATTGTGGGAGCATGGCTGGGGAGCCACTCCTGAGTCTGGGCCATCTGAGACTGGGTGGGACCTGTGTTTGTGCTCTGCAACAGGCCAGAAAAGGCCGAAGGTGACAAGGGGACAGATCTTCAATCAAGTGGACAAGCTGCTAGACCTTCAATCAAGATCAAGGCTTCAATGCACCCTTCTGCTGTCCAGTACACTGCCCTCTGAGAACTGAGCCCATCACTCCCGGAATTGTGGAGTCCTTTTGAGCTAGAGACACTGGAGAATCTTCAAATCATGAGTACCCAAGGATTGTCCTAGAATTCAAGGGGAGTGTTCAGCTTACATTTCCCTTTAACTTTTCAATGTCCTAGGGCACCAACAGCCAGCCAACCCTCGGCACCGTCCAGGCCTGTACCTATTGGGTACCCATACAGACCTCTTTAAACATTATACTGGTACCAGTGGGGGTGGATCACATGGGTTGTTTGGCCTCTAGGCCCATGTTGTTACTGCCTTGTTATTTCTTACTAATAACTTTTTCCCTCTACAGCTATCCCTAGTCCAGGTACCCCTATCCTAACCCCCTTTTACCCCCAATAAAGTTGTCATTTGTTGTCTGGAATTGCTGTGTGAAGGGTATTTTGTTACTGTCTATTACTAGGTGCTTATGGCTATTGGTATTGGGAAACCATTGAGTATTCAGTGTGTAGGGTGGTTGGTAGGGGAGGAGAGTAGGTGCAGCATCCAAGGGTACTGCGGCAACCAGTCACCTGACCCACTTATAACTCACTCTGGGTGGAGGCACCATGTTATTTACTATAACTTTGGGACAGAACCCCCGACCAATAACGTGTAAGGACCCAGGCCCCTTAACCTATTAGAGGGTCAACAGGCAGGGGTAGTAGCCCACCGGCATACGGCATCTGGGCTACATTCAGATAGTGGAAATAAGTGCTTTCAGTGCCTGTGCTTTTGGCTACGTGATCTTTTAAGGTTGGGGAAGCTGTTTTTTGTTATTTTGACCCCCCTTCGGGCTCTGCCAAAAAAAGGGCTGCTTGTTGTGAAAAAAAAAACACGCCCCTTGTTTCAGTTGAAGGGAACTGGTCTGGAAGTCTTAAGAGTCATTCTACAGTAGTTTTATTAGATGCCTTAAGATACTGCTTCACTTGTCTGAAAAGGTAAGCGCCATCAAAGGGGACATTCATTATCTGTTGTTGGACATCCTGGATGAAACCAACAGTCTGCAGCCAGGAATGCCGCCAGATGCAGATGCCTGCAGCCGCAGAGTGAGATGCTGCATCTAAGGCATCCATTGAGCTGGTGACTGCTGGATTCAATACCTTGCTTAAAAGTCAGCAGTATATCTTGTTTAGCTTCTGAATCTGGCAGAGACTTCAGCTTGCTCCAGAGGGTATATTCATATTTGAAAAAGTACCCACGATAGTTAGCTATCCTCATGCCCAGGGTAACTGAAGCATAAGCCCATTTGCCCATGGTATAAAGCTTGCGTGACTCCTTATTAGTTGGGTGCACTTACCCCCTGGGGCACAATGTCCTTGTCGTTCTCAGTGAGAATAATAACATCAGATCTCGGATATCAGTATCAAATATCGGATGGGATTAGGAGTAAGATTGGCCTTTTTGCAGATAACTCAAAGATCAGGGCAGAGATGAATAGTGTGGAAGGGCGGTAGGTACTCCAAGAGGATTTGGCAAGACTTGAGCACTGGTCAGACACATGGCAGCTGAGGTTCAACGTTAAGAAGTGCAAAGTCATGCACTTGGTAGCCAGTAATCCAGGGAATTCCTACTGGCTGGAGGGGAGTGCAGTTATCCACTTCATTGGAGGAGAAGGATCTAGGGGTACTAGTCACAGGGCACATGAATCACTCAGCGCAGTGGATGAAGGTGGCGGCCAAGGCTAATAAGATGCTGGGCTGCACTGCCAGGGGAATCACCTCTAGGAGAGAGGACGGCTTTCTGCCACTGTACAGGTCACTGGTGAGACCTCACTTGGAGTACTGTGTGCAGTTCTGGTGCCCCATTTAAAGAAGGACATCAAACTACTGGAAGGGGGTCAGTGCAGGGTGACAAAGATGATCCTTGGGCTGGGGGACAAACCATATGAGGAAAGATTGGGGGACCTCAACATGTATTCCCTGGAGGATAGAAGGGAGAGAGGGATATGATTGAGACCTTCAAATACTTAAAAGGTATGAATAGGGTTAGTACCGAAGGCATGTTTAGATTAAAGGGGGGAGGGGCACAAGGGGACACAGTCTGAAACTGGAGGATGGAAGATTCAGGAGGGAAATGAGGAGGCACTGCTTCATGAAAAGGGTAGTACCAAGGTGGAACGCACTGCCAGAGGAGGTGATACTGAAATCTATGGGCAGTTTTAAGAGGGTATGGGACGGGATCAAAGGTAAGGTCAAAACTGAGGGAAGCTGGGGAGGAGGGAGTCAGCAGAAGGGGGCAATAAATCAGATGGACAGGCAAGGGGTGGGGGGGGACAGCTGCAGTAGATTAGGCTGGGAGCCGTGCACTAGAGCAGACTCGATAGACCATATGGCCTGTATCTGCTGGTATTTTTGCATGTTCGTATCAGCTATGGGCTGAGTGAAATACATCGGTTTATTTTTAGGAACAGTGTATTTATTGTCTGCCTGCTTGGGGGACAGCTGCCACAGTAGCACGCCTATGCCAAACCACATTAGACAAGGTTTCCAGAGTGGGTTGGATAGGAGTGGAATTAAACTAACTGCAATATTATGCATGTTTACAAACTCCAGCAAGAGGTCCCTAGTCTAGACAGTAGCTGCTGACTCAAAATCCAATGTCCAATGCAAATTTTGAGCTGATCCTGGAAATATAGGTCTTCCTGAGGAACAAACACAGGATCTCAGTCTGAGACCTTCTGACCGTATTAAGTCATCATCCTAAAATTCAGAAATAATAAGGTCAGGATCTGACATACCCCCCACTACACCCTCCTCTCAAGAAAGATAGACGAGAGAGTAGGGTCACAGGGCTGACGATGCAGTTCGCAGCTGTGGCAACATTGGTTATACCAGTCCCAGGGACAGGTGCAGCAGCAGGCCTGACACTGTGGGTAGCACTGGGAAGGTTCCCAGCACTGCAGTCCCATGCGATGCTGGACCTGACACCATGCCTGACACCTGGTCAGGCTCTGAGGGTCCAGAACCCAGCACCAGACACAACACCAGACCTTGCATCGGTGAACCACCCTGCACTAGAGTGAACAGTGGTGGCACCATAGCTGTCCCCATCCCCTGACAAGACAGAAATGACACCCCAAGTAAGACAGACATCAGCAGTACTACTCATGGTAAGGACCTGGAGGCAATTGCCACAGGCAAATACACAACTGGGCAATTCAGTATTAAAAGTTTAGCAAGCTCAACCCTGGGCAATACATAAAGATTTGTATCACATTTATAATGCATCTTTTTTTTTTTTTTATGTTTACAGGAGTGCACCTGATGTGTGACCAAGAAAAAACAAACAGTTATAATACAAGTGCCCCCCCCCAATTCAAATACATTTTCTTACTTGTTTTTTTTTCATTATTTTAACATGTTAGAGGGGTTCTTGGTCTTATCATTTGGCCGAATTATGGTCAGCCTGACCATCAACGACAAGGTGGCTCACTCATCAGTCAGGAAAAAGCTTCATTATTTTGAATTTTACCATGCTATTATGAGCTGAGGTCCTCTGCTTTCTCTCTATCATGAGGAAACCACTTTCTTGCATCATTTCTCATGTAGTGTGATCTTCACCATGGGCAATAAGAGGCTCACAGGTGATCATTAGGGAGCTCATTTATTAGAAGACGGTCATAATTCTCCTTCTTATAATTCAGTATTAAAAGTTTAGCAAACTCAACCGTGGCCAATACATAAAGATTTTATCAGATTTATAATGCATCTTAAAAAAAAAATTAAGATGCATTATAAATGTGATAAAAATCTTTATATATTGGCCAGGGTTGAGCTTGTTAAATTTTTAGTACTGAATTACAGTACAAGTAGAAGAATTGTGGCCTTCTCCTAATTAACAAGTTCCCCAGTGATCACCTGTGAGCCTCTTATTGGCCAGAGCACAGGGTACACTATAATGGGTCGATGGCTGCAAAGTCGGCAATGTAAACATTGTCAGGAGCGCCGTATGTGCCCGTCAGATAATTTTTTTTTGATCCAACTCAGTTGTAGGATCAGTAGCAGAGCGAGTGCATTAAATGGCAGTGTGAACGCTTTGCTGAGCTTGCTCTGCTACAAAGGCTGTTTTAAAGATCAGCCTCCAGTGAATTCACAGTCCCTCCTCGGAGCAACCTGCAGCACTGCGATGGTGGGCTGTGTAAACAGGACCACAGATGGTGCATCGGGAAGGGAGCAGTGCATATGCCACAGCACTGCCACTGTCTAAACACAGCTTGTATAAGAAATGAAGTCAGAGAGTGGTTCAGCTCATAATGGCATGGTAACATTTAAAATATGAAGCTTTTTCCTGACTGATGATTTGGTCAGCTTGTTGTTGGTGGTCAGGCTGATCAAAATTTGGCCAAATGATGAGACCAAGAACCCCTCTAACATGTTAAAATGATGAAAAAAATCAAGTAAGAAAATGTAATTGATTTGAATGAATTGCAGGCCTTTAAGCAGCTTTTGGGAGGAGCACTGGTATTATAACTGTTTGCTAAATACACTTCTGGGCCCAATGGGATTGCCAGCAACACCAGCCCACTCGACCCAAAGTGGGCAGGGGCCTGTGCCGCCAGTGGTGCAACATGGGCCAAATGCTGCACCCACTGCTCCATAAGAGCTACACCATGATAGAACTGCTCACCAGAGCCCTCACTAAAAGACAGGAGGGTGACACTGGCCTTGCAGGCCTAGAAGTGTTACTGTTGTAAATTTTTTCTTCACTATGTAATGTACCCTATGTATATTGGCACTGTATAGTGTGTGTTGTTGCCTATGATTAATTGTATGTCTTCAGCTAGTCTATATTGGCACTGTATACTGTTGTTGGTACTGTACTTATGATCTGTTGTATGTCTCCCTATTCCCCTCCCCAGGATGCACCATGAGACAAGCAACTTGTTGTTCAGTGTGCCCTTCCTGGTAAAACTCTTAAATAAAATAAATAAAGTCTCAGGTGTCATCGGTGATGGTGCTGGGGACCTTCAACCAACAAAAGTCCAATGCCTCATGGATGACCTCACAGATGGTGACCTCAATTGGTGCCATTTTCTTCCCTTCTTATGAGAAGGGGAAGAAACTGAGGTTAAATGGTGCCTAGATTGGTACCACTTCTTTTTGTACTTACTAGAGAACTGTCTTCCCTCCTGATTACTGAATTGCCCGTTGTCTGAACCGCTCTCCAGAGGAGAGAGGGGATTAGATATGGCCCTGCTACCAGAGCAGCCTGACTCTTTAGGCTCCCTAGTGTCCATGGCAATCAGACATTTACATGTGGTAGAGCTGTGAGAAATCAAAAGTTACTTTTATATAAATAAACTAAACTGACACAAATATAAACTCTAAAATTAAACACTAAAACTGAAGAATTACACACTGTCATCATACAGACAGTGAAGCCCTGACTCAGGTGTCTGAAAGGAAGGAAGGCAATCCCTGGGGTGGAGGGTAAGAGTTGTAGGTGATTGTTTCTGGACAGCATAGGTTTACTCCCACCCACCCTTCCCTCACGCCACCCACCCCAAGTGCATAACTTCCTTTATAGCAGGGCTCTGACATCACTTCCTCAAAACTGCTATCAACATACACCTGTTCATATCCTTAAAAGGCACAGCACACTGAATAGGGGGTAAAGACACTCACAAGCTTGCACACACTAAAACAAGAACAAAAAAAAACAAAAAAGCATCTGTAACTGGAAGGGACACAGACATGTGGGGAGTGGTGCACTGCACTGGCTGTGGAGCAACAGTTTTCCGGGAGACATTCTGAAAACTGCATTGCTGCCCTATTTGCAGGTACCTCTCTGGTCTGAGGGAGGAGGTTGTTCGTCTCCATGCTGATCTGGCAAGGATTTGGGAAACCTGCTCCTCCACCCAGGGACCACCCAGGCCACTGCCACTACCTCAGAGATTGCCAAGAAAGAGGAGTGGTTCAACCATGGTGGGCTCAGGGAGGGTGAGGGTGATGGAACAGAGGCCCATCCCTCCAGTTGTGCCTCTCCACACTTCATTCACCACTCTGGTGAAGCATGGTTCCTCTATGGAGGCACCTGCAGTGGAGACCAAGGAGGATGCTGGAAACCTCCACAATGGAGACCCACAGGAGGGTGGCCCAGGACCCCACAGGGGAAGGAAACAACTCCTGGTGGGGGACTCAATTGTTAGGGGGTAGAACTGGGGGAGGAAGGGGAAAGGGAGGTAAGGTGCCTACCCGGCACCAAGGCTTAGAGGGACAGGAAATGAATCCTCAGGATTGTGATAGCAACAGCAAGGGGGAGGGAGCCAGATGTCATTATCCAACTAGGGAAAAATGACCTGGCTGAGAATGGGATCAGAGCAGTGCAACAGGAGTTTGTGGAGTTGGGGAGGGGCCTTAGACAAGTAGTACTCATGGTAACTTTCTCGGAAGTGCTACTTGTCTGTGGCATGGATGAGGCTAGGGCACTCTGCACCATGGGATTAAATGACTGGTTGAAAAGCTGGTGCAGAGCTCAGGGATTTGGCTTCATTGGGGACTGGGGCTCCACCTGAAGGGATGCTGGCCTATACAGGTGTGATGGTTTGCATCTATCCTGGAGGGGAACCAGGATCCTAGGTGATAGGTTTAAATGCTTCAGTGGCAAGCATTTAAACTAGCCAAGGGGGGAGGCACTGAAGAGGAGAAGGAAAATCCTAGCCCCCCCAAAAAAATCAGGGTAATTAGTGAGGTAAACACCAAAATAGAGCAGTCGATAGGGAGAAGGGCAGGGGTAAATGGAAAAAAATACAAAGACAGAAGGGACAGGGGTGGGGCAAAAAAAAATAAAGACATAAAAAATGGAGGGTAATGAGTACCAATGCCCATGGTCTACGTAAAAAACTCCCTGAAATGGTGGCCTTGATGGATGAGAGATGCCTGGATATTGTGGCAGTCACAGAAACATGGTACACAGAGAACCATGACTGGGATGACAACATACCAGGGTACACAATCTACAGGAGGGACAGGGAGGGAAGAAGAGGAGGAGGAGTAGCTCTCTATGTAAGGGATGGGATAAAAGCAACAGAACTAAAGGGTAAACAGGGAGGAGAGGAGGTGCTGTGGGTCACCCTGGAGACTGGAAATGGCTCCACAATCTGCACAGGGGTTGTATACAGACCTCCGTCTCAGGGGGAGGAAATGGACAAGGAAATGATAGAAGGCATCCTTGGAATGGCAGAGAAAGGAGAGATATTGCTGATGGGGGACCTGAATATGCTAGATGTTGACTGGAGCACCTTTGCTGCAGCCACATCCAAGAGCAGGGCCATTCTCGATGCCCACAGGGGAATGCCTCAGACAGCCAGTTTGGAACCCACTGAGAGAGCAATCTTAGACCTGGTACTCTCAAATGGGGATGGAGAGAGGATCTCAATCTTGAAGTGGGTAGCCATCTGGGAACAAGTGACCACCAAACAGTGTGGTTCACGATAAACTTAGCTGTAGAGTCAAGCTACACAAAGTGAAGGAACTGGACTTCAGGAGGGCTGATTTTGACAAATGGGAGAGTGCCTCAGAAAGCACTTAGCAAACAGGCAAGAAGGTGGGGGAGCAACAATGGGAAACATCAAAACCGCCATCACAGAGGCAACAAGTCTTTGTGTGAAGCAAATAAATCAAAACAAAAGAAAAAAACACTATGGTTCTCAAAAGAAGTGGCGGGGAAGGTAAGGGAAAAAAGTTAGCATTCAGGAAGTATAAGGAAACACAGAAGGAGTAGGACAGAGAACTGTACCAGTTAAAGCAGAAGGAAGCAGGTAAGACAGTCAGAATAGCAAAGGCCCAAACTGAGGAAAAGATAGCCAACTCGGTTAAGAAAGGGTATAAAACCTTTTATAGGTACATTAGGAAGCAAAGAAAGACTAAGGCAGGGATACTGAGGCTGAACAAAGAGGAAGGTGGTTGGGCAGAGAGCGACAGTGAAAAAGTAGGGATACTGAACGAATACAGTACTTCTGCTCAGTATTCACAATGGAAAAGCAGGGCAAATACCTAATCCGGTCAACAGAAGCACTCTGGATAGGGGGGTTGATATTAGTCATTTCACAGAAGAAAGGGTTCTGAAAGAACTCTTAAAACTGAAGGTGGATAAAGCAATGGGGCCTGATGGGATTCACCCCAGAATTTTAAAAGCACTAAGGGAAGAACTAGTAACACCACTGACTACCCTTTTCAATAAATCATGGGAGGATGGGGTGGTACCTGAGGACTGGAGAAGGGCGGATGTGATTCCCCTTCACAAAAGTGGGAGCAAGACAGAGGTAGGAAACTACAGACCTGTCAGTTTGACCTCAGTGGTAGGGAAAATGATGGAATCACTTCTGAAGGAAAGAATTGTTGAGTACCTAGAGGCCAGTGGGGCACAGGACCCAAGGCAGCATGGATTCACAGTGGGAAGGTCATGTCAGACAAATCTAATTGATTTCTTTGACTGGGTGACCAAAGCAGTAGACCACGGAAGGGCTATGGACATGGTCTACCTAGACTTTAGCAAGGCATTTGACACAGTCCCGCATAAAAGATTAATAAACAAATTAGCCAGCCTGGAAGTGGGTCCTAGGGTGGTAGCCTGGGTAAAACACTGGTTGGACAACAGGACACAGTGGGTAATAGTAAATGGAGTCCACAGTGAAGAAAGGAGGGTTATTAGTGGGGTACCACAGGGTTCAGTACTGGGGCCGGTCCTTTTTAATGTCTTTATTAGTGACATTGCAGAGGGACTGAAAGGAAGTGCATGTCTCTTTGCAGATGACACAAAGATCTGCAACAGGGTTGATACACAAGATGGGGTGGAAGGATGAAAAGGGACTTGGCAAGGTTGAGGAATGGTCAAATGTATGGGCAGCTAGATTCAATGCAAAGAAGAGCAAAGTAATGCACCTCTGAAAACAAAACCCAGGGAAGAGTACACAATGGGGTGAGATACTGACAACAACAAAAATGGAAAGGGACCTGGGGGTAGTGGTAGTCATATCAGATGATCTAAAGGTGGGCCAGCAATGTGAGAAGGTAGTAAGGAGGGCTGGGGGGATACTGGGATGCATAGGGAGAGGCATCACCAGTAGAAAACAGGAAGTTGTTGGCCCTCTGTACAGAGGGTTGGTAAGACCACACCTGGAGTACAGTGTACAGTTCTGGAGACACCATCTCTAAAAAAAACATAGACAGGGTGGAGGCTGTCCAGAGGAGGTCAACCAAAATGATGCAGGGTCTGCATCAGAAGTCATATGAAGAAAGACTAAAGGAACTAAAATGTATAGCCTGGAGGAAAGGAGGGAGAGGGGGATGATAGAAACTTTCAAATACCCTCAAGGAATCAACAAAGTCCAAGAGGTAGCATCTTTCAGAAAAGAGATGTGCAAGGACAAGGAGCAATTTGAAGATAGAGAGGGGACAGCCAGAGGTAATGTGAGGAAGTATTTCTTCACAGAGAGGGTTGTGGATACATGGAACAGCCTTCCTGAGGAGGTTGTAAAGTCAAAAACAGTGGGGGAATTCAAGAATGCATGGGACAGACATAAGGCAATTCTAGTGGGGGGTAGGAGGAAGTAGGCTGTTGGTTAATTAGGATCTGCAGCTTATTCGTTAGGTAGGGAAATGGGCAGACTAGGTGAGCCAAGCGGTCCTTATCTGCCATCAGATTCTATGTTTCTATAAGCAAGTAAAGTTGTCACTGATGCACACTCAATGGTGGGGAACTGAGTTGGGGGCTGGTGTCACTGTACACCATCATCATGCACGTGGTACCTACCACATCACCAGCCATGTAAAAAATTCTAACTTCCACTGGGTCCTAGTGCCTCTGGGTAAGACCCACTAGTGGGACTCAATAGCAAAGACTGATTTTTGGAAGATCTGCCTGACAGAATAAAATATTCCTGTCTGCTTGCAAAAAGGCACTACTTGGTGTTACCCCTCTAGCCATACAAAGCTGCTTCAAACAAGTTAACAATCAATATGGTACTAGAAACATGTCAAGATCTGCCCTAGAGGGAGACACATGATGCTCAGCTCTGGTTAGCAGCTCCAGAACCAAGCTTCCACTTCACCTGCTACATCTTTTATTATAAACAGCTAATTCTTCAATGTTTGCTTCTGAGAGCGGTTACCTCCCCTGCACAAAAATCTTGTACCTGGGATCGTTCGATTTTGGGATGAAGAGAAAAAAATTGTCACCAGATATGGAGTTAGATATGTGGCAGGCACCTCCACACCATACACCCCCGCAGACTCCGGAGGAAATTTCAAAACGCTCCAAAGGCCAGACACCTACAGCCGGGAAGACGTCGACCAATGCAGCGGCTTCAGGGTTACTAACGGAGCAAAAATTCCTATAAGAGTTTTCTCCATTTAAGTCAGCCCTACAGGATCTTATTGCCGATTTGAAATTGCTTCGATCGGATTTGGGAGAAACTGCAATTGCGATAAAACATATGGCTGCTCGCACCTCTTTGTTGGAGACATGGCGCAACAAAACAGACCCTGAATTAGTTCAACTGAAGCAGAAAATTTAGAAGATGGAAAACAAACTGGAGGATCTGGAAGGCCGAAGTCATCGGGATAATATTGTAGTCGTCAGCCTTCCAGAAGGGGAGGAGGATGCCTCTCCAGATACATTGCCCAGAAACTCCTGACAAGAACTGCAGGGCCATCACCAAATAACCTGGTCTACATTGTTAAACGGGCACACAGGTCTCTTCGGCCCAGGCCAGCAGAAGGATCCCCCCCAGGCCCTTAATCCTGAAGCTTTTAAATTATCTCGATAAGCAGCATGTCCTGAGTAAAATTCGGGAATTAAAAGAAATCCTGTGGGAGGGCAACAAGCTCTATCTAGCACAAGACCTACCTGCCCCTACCCAACTGAAACGAGCCGCCTACCATTCACTAGTCACAAAACTCATTGCTGCCAGCATCTGCTTCAAGGTCTCCTACCCTGCCAAACTCTCTGTCCTTCACCGAGGCTCTTGGGTGAGCTATGAGTCTGCAGAACAGGCTGCACCAGCACTCAAGGCCCCGATGCCGGAGTTATTTCATAAGCGCTGAGAATGACCACTAGAGGGAACTTAGCGCGATGTCTTTACTACTGCACTGATGTGCGAATGCCCCACATGTATGTGCGAACTGCCTGCTCGATTGTGCAAATCCTATTCACAGCAAAAATGACATCAATCTGTCTGGCACACTGAGCCATTCTGTACTATCCATAAATTCTAGCTGGCTGGAGATAGTGCATTTTGCATCGGTCATGATCACTGAAGACCCTGAACACTTTGAACATGTGAATCTTCTGTATGGTAAAACAGTTTTGTGGGACTAATTATCTCCTCCCTGGGGGTCTCTTCTTTTTTGGTAATTTTGGTTTGGCCCACATTGTCAGAAGTAATAACAAGGGGAGGTTCCTTGTTTTATTTTTTCATTGTCACATGAGCCTTCCCAGGAGTTTCTGGGACCTATCACAGGATTCAGAATGTCTGCTTTAATTTCCACTCAACTATTTTACTTTAAATACTCCTCGAACAGATTATACCCAAAAAGGTGAAAGGGTCATGAAGCACTCTCCAAGCGGACAGTCTTCTTTTCTTTTTTTCTCTCTGATAACATCAAACAGCTGTTTTTGGATTTACTCTGTTTTGGATTTGCTGGGTGGAGTGGGAGGGGGAATGAAGGATACTGCTCCAAGGTTTGACTATTGCAAGCCGAACTGAAGGGGCACTCTCTCCTGCAGGTTTCAAGAGATTTGAACGCTTGCCAAATTCTTTTTATGCAAATATCACTTGGAAGATTGTAATTCTGATCTACACTTTAGTATTCTTATTTCTCTGTCAGAATCATTACAGGAGAGTGGGGGGGAGGAAGAGTGGGAGGAGAATACATAAAGGTTATGCTTAATTATTTATACTGTTTTATTTTGTCGATGAATGGGTATTTTGAGAGTAATAGAGGAGAAAGGGGGGTTAGGGAGGGATATGGGGTTATTTATTATAGATGTTACCCTGGTATGGGGACTTGGTGGGGGGGGGGTGCCACTGGAGGTGGGTACATAAGCAAGTTTGCCCAAGTTCATTGCCAATTTGGAGTTGAAGGTGTTTTAATGATTTGTATTACTTCCCGAGTAGTTCAGTATGGCAGTATTTAACCTTTGTACATGGAACATCAAGGGGGCCCAATCTCCTCTTAAGAGATCCAAAATCTTACTTCACCTGTAGAAATTGCAATCTGATATTGCTTTCCTCCAGGAAACCCATCTTCCTCCCTCTCAGGTTTCCCAGTTCAGACGCTCCTGGGTTGGGCAAGTCTATGGGGCGGGCTCAGACTCTCGGAAAAAGGGTGTGGCCATTATAATAGCTAGGCGGGTACCTTTCCACCTCCTCCAAGAAATAATAGAACCACAGGGATGTTTTGTCATATTGTATGCTTTATTAGGTCATTTAGAGACCATTTTGGGCTCTATCTATGGGCCTAATAATGATGACGCCTCATTTTTTACTACTTTAATGTCCTATCTAGTTCCCTCCCCCTGCCTATAATTCTTGAAGGGGACTGGAATATGGTACTATGTAATGACTTAGACAGATCGGGCCACTCCTGGCAAAGTGCAACCCAACTACCCATGGGCAAGCTGCCATTACAGATTGTGTACATTTTCTGGGTCTGACAGACCCATGGAGGTTGTTGAACCCAGAGCGTAGGGAGTACTCTTTTTACTCAGTTCCACATCACTCCTTTTCTAGGATTGATTACTTTCTGCTGGGGGTGAATTCCATATCTGGCATTGACTTTTGTCATTATTCAGCCAAGGTAATATCAAACCACCACCCTGCCCTTCTTCAGCTCAATTTTCTACCCACAATAAACAAAGACAAAATCTGGCATTTTAATTGTCAGCTACTTAAGTCAGAGGTAATTTCTGAGCAGTTGGCAACCTTTATAGATAGCCATATGGAACCGAATTCTCCCTCCATGCCCAAATTGGACATCTTATGGGGTAGTCTGAAATATTCACTCCATGGGGAAATTATATGGTTGGCCACGAAGCGTAAGAAGCAACTGTCCGCCTCCCTTAAAGATCTCTTATCTCATATACAAGCAGCTGAGAAGGATATCTCCCTAACCTCCTCCTCACAAGAGTGGGAACATTTGGAGTCCCTTAGATTCCAGTATAACCAGTTACTGGGGGAAAAAGTTGAGCACTTTATTCTGCATACAAAGATTTGTTACTTCGATCAAGGGGAAAAGGCGGGCAAATTACTTGCCCTCTGGCTTCGTTTTCAAGACATGGACAGGATTATCCCCTTGATTGCCTCAGAGACAGGTCTGCTCCTCACTTCACCTAGAGATATTGTGGACACCTGCAAAATTTATTACCAACAATTATACTCCTCTCCCTCTCTCCTATTTAGTCCACCTCAATTTGAATCATTTCTCGAAGATGTCACCCTCCCACAGATGTCAGAACTACAGGCAGACAGCCTGAAAGCCCGATACAAGAAATTTCCCAGGCTATAGATTCTCTGTCTTTGGATAAATCCCCCAGACCAGATGGCTTCACTACTAATTTTTATAAAGCCTTTAAGGCCCAACTGGCCCCCATCCTACTTAATACAGTTAACTATATTTTCAAGGAAGGTCTGTCAGACCTGTCTATAACTTTGGCTACCATAGTAGTACTACCCAAACCTGGAAAATATCCTAAACTAGTATAGAATTATAGGCCTATATCGCTTATTAACATGGATTTAAAAATCTTGGGTAAGGTGTTGGCCGGCCGATTGGCTCGGATATAGGAATTACTGACAAGCCAAGAACAAGTAGGTTTTGTTAAATGTAGGCAGCTGTATCTTTAGTGTCAGCTGCCATCTGAAATTGGTATTTGGAAGCCTCTAAGCCCAATTTTGATATGTCTAACAGCTCTGATACTGTTAAAGAGGGGTTAGCTTCAGCATTGTCCACTACTGACTGCCAGAGAGCTTTTGATAAAGGGCTGTATCGGCCTGGTAGCTGGCTTGACAAATTGCCAGGGATGCCATAAAGTACCCTTTTTTTGACATGCTGTCCACCTTTCTCGAATCCTTCTCAGTGGGGTGAGAGGATAAGGGAGTTTTGGCTTTCTCACTGGCAGCCTGTTGTACAATACCCTGGTGGTCTGGGTGGCTAAAAAGAAATTCAGCACCAGATCTTTCTAACTGATACTTCCTGTCACACTTTTTGTCTGTGTGTGTGACTGTATCGGGAGCCTTTAGGATTTCTAAAACATCCTTGTTTAAGAATTTGTAGATAGGCAGAAGAAGCCTTTTTGAGGGTGTCAGCCCATAAGCTCCATGTGTCGTGCCTCCTCTTCATCCTGGTTCTCTTCAGCTGTTTGCAGATCCAGGGTCTCTACCATTTTCTTAACAAAGGAAAAATGGGAAGAGAAATCCTCTGAGGGTCTGGGAGGGGAGCCAAAATCCTGTTCTGGTGATACCTCAGGCTCAATTCCCTCTTCATCTTGGTCATCTTCCTCATATGCCACTGTAGCATTAGGCAAAAGAGGGGTATTAACAGTTGCTTTTTCAGCAGCAGTAATTACAGGCTGCCGAGGGGGTAATAAACCCTGCAGCACCTGGAGTAAGGCAAAAGCCGTGTCAACTCAGCAGGAGAAGGAGCATTAATAGGTACCTGAGGGACTCCTTGAGGCGTTTCAGCCGGGGTGTCAGTGTGTTTGGTTTTCTTTAATGTTTTGGAAGGCACCGGGAGTCAGCCAGTTGATTGCCCCTCTCTTGCCAGAGCCCTCACCCATATCAAGGGTGGATTTAGAGGCTCTGAAAGAAACTGCCACAGTCTTAGAGGGTTAGACTGGTTAGATCCCATGGACCCCTCCTCTAGCACTACCTGGCCTCCAGCTCTGTATGCACCTGCTTCTCTAACAGCTGATAGACTCTGGATGACAAGGCGTGGCTCTGCTAAGAGCAACTATTCTCAGCACAAGGCAGAAGCCACCCTCCCACATGCTCCTTGACAATGCCTCTGAATCACTCTAAGGGGCTGCTCCAGTACACCCCTCACTCCCTTCCCCCATCTGTCTCCACGCTAGGATGGGTCTATGCCTCCCTGGCCTCAGCCCTGCCTGCTTGAGCACTTTTACTAGCGGCCCCCTCCTCCCCTACCAAAATCCTGTCCTTACTGACTCTCTGCCCAACTTAGCCTAACCTCTAGTGCCTCTGCACCTTATCCACACTTGTAGTCAACTAAAGTTGATGTCCATATGCTGTACAGTGTTTTAAATGACTAAGAAACTCTGCAACCTTTCCTGATTGTTGTGCTGTTCAGTGTCTCAAATGTTCTAAAACTCTGTAACCTTCTTGATTGAATTTCTATACTCTGTTCACATGACGTGGAACCTTTGTAAAAGAGCCTTGGCTCAAAGGTTATTTTCCAAATACCAAACAAATAAAACAGTTTTCTTTTAAGCTTCTCCCCGCATTTTTCCACTGTCTTAACAGGGAAAGACTTACAAATATCACAGTCTTCACTGAAGTGCTGTTGCCCAAGGCAGATCAAGCAAAGAGCATGCTTTTCTGCCTTGGCAAACACCTCTGCACACTTCAAGCAATCCTTGAACTAGGGGGTCCTGTTTTCTTTTTAGGCTTGTCTGACATTATAGAAAACAGGAACCAGTAACCGACCAAAAAATAGACTAAATTTAAATATTTGTGGTTGGTTTCAATAGAATAACGGTCGGTTCAGGAACAGATAAAGTGAAAAAACTATCAGTTCCAATCAGATCCAGAACCAAGAAACCGCTGAGGAAAACCAATGAACTTTGGTTCAAAAGCGGTTACAATTAAATAAAATTAAAGAATAAAATAACCGGAACCCTCTAAAAAGGTTCCGATTAAATAAAAAAAGAAGGCTGGTTGCCCCTCAGTTCAAAGGAACCACGAGGAACCGATAGGCAAGTTTAAATTTAAAACTAATGAGGTATAGAACACTAAAGAACAATGGCTCAGATATTCAAAAGGGTTGCGCCATGCACAATAGGGTTGCTCCAGTGTAAGTCCGAAAATGCGCCATTTTGCGATATTCAGTGGGAGGCAGATGCGCCCCCCAACTCACGCTGAGCAAGAGTGCAATGATAATGAATGCATGTGCAACTGAAGGGGGAGGAACCATGCATAAATGGCGCAGTGTGATATTCAACAACATGTGCCATGCGCAATAGGGGAGCAAGCGGAAGTTGTGTGATAACGGAAATGAGCCAAAATAAAAAGGAACAAGGGAGAGGCGCAAGAACGCTACAGGGAAGGCACATGTGGCTGACCGCTAGGCAGACACACAGGGCAGAATGGGGAAAGGGCACCCTGAACCCACAGGCACAGGGAAGGTGTGGGGAGCCACAGCCACAGCCAGTGCAGAAGGGGGAAGTGCCACACAGCACTGAGACCACCACAGGAAGGTGTTCCCGGTGCAGGGGAAGTAGCAGCCAGGACAGTGGGGGGAACGCAGAAACAGCTGCTAGGGGGGGAACACAAGCCAGGGACATGGCCAGTGCTACCATCCAGATGGAGGCAGTAATGAGGGGGGTGAGAAGGCATGCAGCAGTGGGGTGCAGCTGTGGAAGGGCCCGTCGGCAGTATGCCCCCACCAGGCAGTACAGAGCCCGCACCAGCTTCGAGCTGTACAGCAATACTGAGATTGTGGGCCGGTACCACCTGAATTGGGCAATTCTGAGGCAGCTCTGTGAGCTGTGCAGTGATGTTGGCACCCACACGATGGAGCCATGCTTTGTCAGTGGAGACTAAAGTGACAGCTTGCATGTGCTTGCTCGCCACGGGTACATTCCAGAGACCAACAGGGGACACCACAGGCATAACCCAATCGGCCGCGTCATGCCATCTCACCCAATTGCTCAGCGCACTGCTGCCACATGCTGCAGAGTACATCCATTTCCCCAGCACACCAGCGGAGCACACAGCAAACATACAGGAGTTCCACAGGGCAGCATGTATACCTGGTGTGCTAGGGGCAGTAGACTGCATCCACGTGGCCATCTGCACACCACCTGGCCCCAAGGGGGCCACATATATCAATCAGAGGGGCTATGCAAGCATCAACTGCCAGGTGGTGTGTGATGCCAGGGGGTGCATAATCAATGTCTGTGCCACGCACTCTGGGGGAGCACATGATACCTTCATCTGGCACCAGTCAGCACTGTGCCACAGATTCGAGAGTGGGGACATCCCCACTGGCCACTTAGTGGGTGAGTATGCAAACCACATGGAAAAACATAGAGTTTGGGAGGGGTATGGTCAGAGGTGACATGGGTAGTGGCCTACATGGCCCAAGGCAGGGCGACGCTGATCACCAAACTAACCTCCACCCTCTACACACAGGTGACAGTGGATATCCACTCCGTCCCTGGCTGCTCACACCATACTGGTGGCCCGTGACCCCATCACAGCAACGCTACAATGAGGCACATGCCACCACATGCAGTGTCATCGAGTGGGTGTTCGGGATGCTGAAGGCACATTTCCGTTGCCTGGACACCTCCGGTGGTGCCCCACAGTACAGCCCCTCAAAGGCCTGCGGGCTATTCCTGGCCTGTTGCATCCTGCACAACATGGCCAACGACTGTGGGATAGCCGTACAGGTCGAAGAGGGGGACAGCGATGGGGATGATGAGGACGCTGGTGATGATGGTGATGAGCAGCCCCCCCTTGGGCAACAGGACCCCCGACTGCTCAGGCTGGCACAGCTGCACCGGAACACCATCACAGAGGAGCACTTCGGCCAACCCAGGTAAGTCATAGGGCCATGTGCAACCACCAGTGGCAAAGGCACAACCCACAAACACGCATGGGCACACACCGGAGGTGCATGCTGTCAAGGGAAGTGGCTGAGCATGGAACCGCACACACCGCCAGTGATGGGTGAGGTCTAACATGGCACGTGGTCATACACACACACACACACTCACAAGACATGCACAAAGGGTAGGAGGCACGCAGACCCAGACCGCCACCTCTAGCCACACACACGTCCACAGACCACCATGCCCACTGCCTGTCATTGTGCATGTGTCAGATGCTGGGCACCATTGCACAGTGGTGTACATTGCAACGCAGGCATCATCATGCACATGCCACAGTGGACAGCAGCCGGGAAGGTGTACAGATGGAACGTTGTGTGTGCGTGCAGGGCTGGGTACCCCACTCGTGCATTGCCCACTGAACAACACAATGCACACAGGGCAGCATCAGACAGCAGCTGTGCTGGGAGACAGGTCAGTCACAAGCCACAGTGCCACGGTCTCCACAGATGCATTGGTGGCCCCGCTGAGACCCGCCACCAGTGACATGCTGACCACTGGCCTCATGGGGTGGCACCGACAGTCCCCCAGGAGTTCCACTGTGTGAACACAACCGTGCTCGCACAGGGGTCTGCAGCACACCGAACATGCCTGTGCCAGGCGTGCTCGGGATGCCCACAGCTGAACCCAGTGTCGACAAGGATGGTGTCGCATGATACCAGGAATGGGGGATGGACATTGCACTGCGTGGTGTCTGCGATGCATGGGCAAATAACTGTGTGCCTATTGTGGCCATGATAGCTGTGAATGCCTGTGTCTGCCTGTCAATGGCAGTGGTCACTTCCTCCCGCAACCAGTCCATCCCTGCCAGGAGCAGAGCGGTGTCTCTGCTGCACCGCTCCTCTGCCTGGTGCAGAGCCACACTCAGTGCATCCACCGCCATCACAAGCCATATCTGCTGACTGACTGAAGCTTGCAGTATGCGGGAGTGCTCATCTAAGAGGTCATCTGCCTGATCGGCATGCTGTCCCTCAGGGTGTTCACGGCCCTGACGCTCATCACCCCTTGAGGGTGGGCGCTGCACACCAGGGCCAGGCCTGGGCATGTCCACAGGTGGTGCACTGCCCCCCCGACACTGTACCCCCATGGCCATTGGCCGACTGCTGATACTGCCCCTCCAGCTGCCGCTCTCCAGGGCTCAGTGGTGCCGCCGCAGTGGCCGCAACAGTCCCACTGTCCTGGACACACACCAGTGCTGCCCCACTGGTGCAGACAGGCACAGGCTGGGACTGTGATGACACGCAGGCCTCCATGGTGACACCACCCATAGCCATGGCCACGATGTCACCTGCTGTGTGACCATCCTGTGGCCCCCACATGTCACTGCGCATGACATTAGCTCCATCATCATCGGTGATGGATCCGGCACCAGCCCGAGTCTCAACATGCTGGCATCCATGGATGCTGGCACGCTGAGACACGGGCAGGGCCTCCTCGGCACCTGCTCCACCAACATCAGTCTGGATGTCCAGGCGGGCCCACTGTCACCCTGACCCCCGTATTCCTGTGGAGGTGGATGGGCCCTCCTCCATCTCCATGATACTGGCCTCAGTGGAGAAGCCCACCACCGCTGACCCATGTAGACACTCAGGAGCTGTAAGGGAAAAACAGTAGCATTACTGCATGTGACCTACCCTGTTCCCTCCCCAATAGACAGACCATGACCTACCATGCAGTGATGGGCTACCACCCATCTGGAATCCACCACCCGGAACACCCTCAATTGCGCAACGCTGCATGCTGCCAGCAACCCACTCTTCCTTTGGGGTCAGGCGTTGCACCTCCGGCTGTCCCCCACCGGTTGCAGACCATGCTGCCCTGATGGCATCCACCTTCTCTTTAGTTCTCCGCTTGGACGTGCCCATCTTCTTTTTGCACTCCTGCATGGAGCGCCGGTGGCTGCCATGCAGGTTGACAGCACGCGCCACCTCCTCCCATGCAGCAGCACGGGCCTGTGGTGTTCACTGGCATCTGCTGAGAAGTGTCTCCTGGTTGAGGTAGTCCTCAAGCAGGGCATCTGTCTCGGCCTTTGTAAAGTTTGGCCTCCTCTTCCTCCCACGACTCTGTTTCTCTTCCTCCACCACACGATCGGTCATGATTCATCCTGTGAGAATGACAGGTGTTACCTGTGACTGTGCAGTCCCATGCATGTCCCAAACACCACAGTCCACACTCCCAAACAGCATGCAACTCACCACAATAGATTGCAGTAACCGACTATGGCCAGTGCAGACCAATGTAGCATTTTTATAGCGCAACCCATGCAAATGAGGTGAGGCACATCTTTAAGTGGATGCAAATGCAGTGACTGCACCATTAAATGGCTGATTAGATGATTTGCATATGCCAGCTGAATATCACGCTGTTGCGCTTTGCGCAATTGTGTTGAACGTGCTGAGCCAAGGGAGCAGTTCTGTGACATGCGCAGTACACACCTAACTGCACATGCCCGGGTTGATGATGCAGGCGCCTGCTGCGCTGCTGACGTGCTGTGTGCAGGAGGCAATGCGGGGCACAGCCACCATTGTGCCAGTGGCGTTACAGCACTGTTCACATATATGGCGCCTGGCACTGGGGCGCCGAGGCGCACTAGGGCAACAGCGCTGTAGGCCGCTACAGGAGGTGGGACACAGGCACCCAATCGCGCTACATGCATTGGGTTCCAGTCGCGCTATGGCTGTCCGTGCACCAGAGACCCTTGACCCTGTGCCCGACCTTTGCCCCCTAGGCACCATGCATCAGGCATGGGTGCACCACTATCATGCTGTTCGGTGACAGCATGATAGTGAATGGCAGCACTGTACCGCGCAGCATCTGCACGTGGTAGGACTACGCTGTCAAGCGCCATTTTGATTCAACCAGACAGCAGAGATGGCGCGGAGGCATGCAGTCATTTGGAGCCAGGTTGAGCTAGCCAACCTGGTGGCTATAGTTGAGCCCCATGCTGGGGCTTTGTATGGAGAGGCACCCCTGAAAAGGGCCAGGAGTGTGGTCTGGCAGGAGGTGGTCGACGCCCTGGAGGAGGCCACCGGTATGGGGCGAATGGCAGAGCAGTGCCGCCATTGTTATAGGGACCTGAGGCGCAGGGACCCGGACCTGCTTGCCTGCCTGTGGGCATGTGCCAGGAGGGGCACGGTGCCACAGCCAGGTAGGTGCAACATCCATACACTATTATCGTCCATACGGGTATCATGGTTGCATGTGTCCGGCACATGGGTGGGCTGTCCGGTGTTGGCTGTGGTGGTGGTATAGGGGTGTGGGGTGGATGGGTATGGCTGTGTGGGATTGCACATACATGGGGGTGGGGGGACTTTGCTACCGCATTGTACTGATGTTCCTCTCTCCATGTTTGCACCTTATGGCCAGAAGAATGCTAGAAGAACCGGGACCACAGGCGCCGCATGGAGGAGCAGCGGGCCAGGAGGGATGATGGTGGTCTCCGGCGCATGGACCAGCCTGATGATGGTGAGTGCCTTACAGCCATGATTACTATTGCATGCTGTATAACTTGGCGGGCAGTGGGGCATGGTCACCATCCATTGACACCACTGCCATGCACGCAACTTGTTACAGTCAGCACTGTCCAGTGGCACTGCATGTCTGGGAGTGCGTCAATGGTGGTCCATGCATGCACCGGGCACATGGCTGTGGCACTGCCTTCACACCGCATAGCCAAGTCACTGTACAGCCATGGTGGTACTGTGCAGGACATGGGCGGTGGATGTGTGCAGTGGTCCACATGGCTGTGGCTGCCTGGGTGGGCAGGTCTTGTGTACACGGTCACTGTGGGTGGTCACACACCATCACAGGGGCGTGGCACGTGGCTGTATGCCATGCACAATGGGTGGGCTGCAGGGGGCTGGACAATCACACTTATTGACTCTGCTCCCTCGTCTTAGGTGGACGGCAACTCCAGGACATTCAGAGGAGTCTACGTGAGCTGCTCCAGGTGGTCAGGGAGACCTTGGAGCTCCTTCAAAGGATCCACTGCCACGGGGTGAGGAGGAGACGGAGAAGCAGACATCGGCACTATGATGAGGAGGACCGGGGCACCTGTTGATGTCCCCATGCCCCGATTACCACCTTCCCCCCTTTGACCCACCCTCACACCCCTTCTTCCCTCTCCCATATGTTCACCCCTGACCCTTACCCGCCCCCACCTGTTATGTGGCCCTTCCCCACTCTTATAAATAACTGTATATAATATTTTGTTACATCTTTTAAATATATGCATTTTGTTATGACAACTGTGGTGGTCTTTGATTTGCAGTGGGCTACAGGTGCTCAGCTGCAGTGGTGTGCATGGCGTCAGGGGTGGTGCACACATGGGCGTGTGTGTGTGCAGAGGTGAACCACCTATGGTGTGGGCAGGAGGATCAGTCATGGTCTGTGGTTTGTGTGTTGTACTCTGTGCACTGGATGCCTGTGTGCAGCGTTCCATGGGGTCTGCTCTGTGTGCATGGCACCCCTGTCAGACCATCAATGGCCTGTGTAGCTGACACCCTTCCATGTCTGTGATATGCACGGTCTGCTGGCGTGTCAGTGGTGGCTGTCCATGCTGGATAACAACTGTACCTGGCACAATGCCAGGTTGCCTGCCATCACCAGTATGGTGCACAGCTGCCTCCGGTGGCACTGTGGCCTCCGCTGTTGTTGTCCCCCCCTCCATGCTGTCGCTTGTGTCTGTTGCAGGGGATGTGCTCCAGTATGTGTCACTTGTGCTCCAGCAGCATGCTGGTAGCATACAGCTTCATGGTGCCTGCGCAGGGTGGTTGGCACACCTGTGCAATGTAGGGGTGCTGGCTATGTGTACACGTCAGCCGTGGCCACAAGCCAGTGGCTTAGTAGACCCACTACTGTGTCCCTGTGTTGGTGTGCCCTTGAGTATGGGTGGGTGTTTGTCCATGCACTGTGTTGCATCCTGTGTGGTGCATGCCTCCATGCTACACTGTGCGTGTCTGTGCTGGCTGTTGTGGCCAGTGCTGGGATGGGATGTGTCCTTGGGAGGGTGTGCAGGGTGCTGTTTTGCTGGAGGTGGGGTCCAAGGCATACCCTGTCGCATGTGGGGTACCTCGCGTGCTGACGCATGGTCAGTCTCTCAGCTGTACCTCAGGGGGGAACATGCAGGGCGGCAATATGTATGTATCTGTTGCATCACTGTCTGCTGCCACCCACTGCAGGGTGCTCATGGTGGAGCTGCCTTGCATGGCTCCATGGTGCACAGGGTTGCATTGTCGCAGTGGGGGTGGTGGCATGCATGGGGTGTCCTGCGCTGCTGGGTGCTACTCCTGGGCAGGGTGTATGGGGATCATGGTGCAGGGTGTGTTCTGCATTGGTGGGATGGAGTGGAACGGGGTGGTCGGCCCTCCTTGTGTGCTGGTCACAGCTTGCCAGGGGGTGTGCTGGGGCACCATGGCCTGGCTGTGGGTTGGTTGCTGGTATCCATGGGCCAGTGGTTATTCCAGCTCTCCCCCAGTTGTGCAGTGCATGGGGTGTGGGGGATGATGTCTATTCTGCTGTGTGTTCCTCGTCCCAACTGTGGCATGGGTGGTGGGCCCCTGCATCCCTGGTTGTGCTGTTGCATTGCTGCCCTGCTGCAGGGAGCATCCCTGGTTGCGCTATGGCGCATCTGGACTGCTCCGCTGAGCATCCCTTGTTGCACTATGGCACATCAGTTATGCTCAGCTTCACATCCCTAGTTGCGCTATGGCGCAGATGGTGCGATATTCAGTCATCGGCCGTAGGCGCATCTTGGCCTGTGCAGTTTTTGAATATCGCGCTTCTTGCGCATGGGCGCAGTGGACTTGCGCTTGCTCCTGCTATTGCACACTTTTTGGGCGCAGTTTGAATATCTGGGCCAATGACTCTAGGCAGTAATGAAAAATAAAACAAAAATACTTAAGTTTTTTTGCTCTATGCACTACAGCAATAGTTCTTAGACTTTGTCACAGTGAGCCGCCCCAAATCCATGGAAAACATTTTGAGCCTCCCCAAAAACTGAAATAATCTTGGGCCTCCCCATAGAAAAATAACATACTGTACTTTGCGCAATACACCGTGAATAAATTGAAACCCCTTTGAGTACTTGGCTCACATTCAGTTCTTTGTCTTGTACTAACGTGGGACCTTTGAAAAAGAGCTCCTGTGCTCAAAGGTGTTATCTGAATAACAAATAAATAAAATAAACAAATATTATTATTAAGTTTATTGTATCCCCCCACCTCATAGGTCAGCCTACTTGCACCACTTTTTTCATTCTTGAACCATTGTTACCCCTTATTGCAGTACCTTCATGGGTCAGACTACTTTCTTTGTTTACTCTCTATATGAAATAACCTTCCTACATACTTTGCCTCTCCACCTCCTTCCCTGCTCCTAAGCAACTTCTCTGGGATTACTTTGCTCCTTCCTGCTATTGCTCTTAGCACTTCTATTCTCAACCCTTGTATTTGGGCTGTTCTGCCATCAGTCTACAAACTGATCAATTACTACCAATCAATCAATCAATCAAGTCTTTATTTAACCAGGCGTTCATCATTGAGCAGAAGCTCATTTGCAAGATGGAGCTGGGTGGAGAATGAACAATTGTATATACAGGTCAACACAAGTATTTACAAGGCAACACAGATAATACTGTTTATAGAGAGGAAGAAAAAGAAGTTCATATGTACATAGAATTATACAGATATTGTACAGATTACAGGGTATTTACATACATAGAAGTGTCTATAGGAAGATAAAGCAGGTTATCTAAGGTTGCAGGAGGAAGTAACGAAAGAAAAAAAATAAAAATATACACCAGGTAGAGGTGCAGGTAGGGGGAGAAGGGAGGGAGGTAGGGGGAGAAAGGTTAGGAGGGCACGGTGCACAGAGAGGAGTTGGTAAAATGGGATGTAGAGAAGGTGGATGGAGAAAAGGAGTATGTGTGAGCCCCGGGATTGAATGCTATAAATTATGGGGCATGGTAGGATGTCACAACCCAGGGGTAGTGAGCTCCTATCCAAGGTTGGGAAAGGAAGGATAAGGGGATGGACAGGCCTAGTGTTGATAAGACAGGGTGATATGAGAGAGAGAGAACAATTAGGCTTGTGAGGAGCAAGCTGGGGGGTCAGTACTTAAAATTGGGTCTAGGGGTAGCTATATACCAGTGCAGACACCGGTACTGGGTCTGAGTGGGTGAAGCAGTTACATACTTCTCTGTACAGAAATAAAGCATCTTGAAGGCATTTAAACCGATTAGAGTGCTTAATTTGAGGGTTTTTTGTAGATCGTTCCATAAGGTAGGTAGCACAAAGCTTATGGCTGCCCTGCCGAAGCGGGATTTTGCTTTGAGTACTTTAAGTATAATAGCTGAGTAACTTCTTAACGCGTATTTCCCAATTATACTCAGGGGAAGACAGCAGGAGATATAGTAAAGCAGCTTATTAGGGATGGCTCTATAGGTCCAGAGAGTGGCATTTCTGTAGCACCTGAACTTTAGTGATGTCCACCCCACTGCCGCATATAGGTGCAGTGATGCATGTCAAAGGGAAGTCCCGTTATAAACCTCAGTGCTCGATGGTAGAGTGTGTCCAGTTTAGCCATGTAAGAGTTGGGGCATTGGCTGTAGAGGAAATCAGCGTAATCAACCAATGATAGGAAAATGGATTGGACCAGTTGTTTCTTGGCATCTCTGGTGAGAAATTGGTTGAGTCTAAAAAACAGGCCAAGCCTTTGCCGAAGTCGTTTTAGCAAGTCCTCGATATGTTCAAGGAAGGAGAGTCTTTGGTCCATCCAAACTCCCAGATACTTGAATTTTGTAACAAATTCTAGTTTTTCACCTAGAACTGTGGTAATTTGGGGAACTGTCCCACTGGACACAGGATACGGATGAAAGGGGAGAGGACCTTGTACACAGAATTTTGTTGTACCTCTATTATTTCTTTCCTTTCCTTTTTGTGTATTCACATTTTGAAAAAAATCTTTATTTTGCAGGATAGCAAGGATGTTGGTATATTTTTTACAACCTTCACCGGAGAGATAGTAGCTCTCTTGGCTCTGGAGTGTGGGTGGTCTTTGGTTTTTGGTTGGTCTAATCAGGGCACACAGCCCTCGCCCGCACCCTGCCCCAGCTTTGCAGCGTGGCACTATTTGGTCCTAGTGTGGCTGGTTGCTCCTGCCCATCAAACTTCAGGCACTGCCTTTTCTTTGTCAATGGGGTAGGGGGACAGAGAGAAACTGAGAAAGGTGGTGCAGCAGTGTTTAATTTATATGTAATCTGGAGTGGGATTGTAAAGCTTTACTAATTCCCTTAGTATACGTATTTTGGGGGCCAAAACAACCCAGCTCACAAGAACTAGTTAAATAAAAGCCCAAAAAATGTATGTGTGAGTATGTTGATTTAATAAGTAGATTTCCTTGCTCACCAATGGCCCCATAACTGTCTCCTTCAGTTCCACTGCTTGCAATGGGGTGAGAGGCGGCCACCACACCAGCACCTACAGGTCAATTAAAATAAACACATAACAAGAATAAGCTAAGAAGACATCCTAATCAGAATTAATAGATTTATAGAGAGAGAGAGACAGACAGATAGATATATTATTTATTTGGGCCTGCTAACAGCATCAACTCTTCCACTGGAATAAATATTCAGTAAGCTTATTTGGCTTGGTGTCCTTTCCTGCAAGTGCAATATCTTTACTTTTGCAATTATTTATATGGTGCTCTTTTAACCAAGTTAGTATGGGTGCCAAACAATACAATAATGTATACCAAACTCCAACATTATAATTCATAAACTAGACTGGAATTTGTTTATTCTTAGACAGAACAACCATTAATATCTTTCAACCACTCCCAAAAAGAATCTTATATGATATTTTTATAATGCTCAAAAGTACATGTTGAAAGTTATAACATTTAAACAGTTAATACAGTTCTCTTGTGATGCTGCATCTATATATTTTTTTTTATTCTTTATTTTTTTAAGTCTTTGGTAACCGGGTAAGGCACCCTAGGCACAAGTGTCTGTTTTCAGGAGCAACCTGGGAGCACTGGGGGTTAAGTGTCTTGCTCAGTCACAGAGTATGCAAGTGGAGGTTGTGGGAATCAAACCCAGGTCTGCTGGATGTACCAAGCTCATTCATAGCTCATTACTCTAACCTCTAGGCTAGGATATATATATATATATAAAACACATACACACACTCACACACAAATATATGTTGATATAATGTGGCAAAAATGACAGGACTTTAAAAATGCAGTGAACCATTTCATGTTTTTGATATTAATATGAAACATTTTTTTATGTCAATGTATGGTTCACTGTGGTGATATGCAGTGATAATAATTGGGGAGTGTTTTCTCCCATATGGAAACCCAGTTATAATTCGCCATTGTAACCTGCAGGTTATAACGATGAACACATGCTGGGTTTCCAATGCTCCATGCATGCATCTGTCTCCACTGTCTCCTGGCGCCAACACTTCACCCATTGACTGAACACCACCAGGATCACTTGGCGGTAAGTGCAAAAAAGAAAAAACAACCTTGACTCTCAAAGATATTTAATTCCTCAGTCCTCACTCCTAAACTGTAAAAAAAAAAAAATTTCAGCTGCCACTCGACCACAGACTGCTCTTCCTCCCCCGCTTCCTCCACACTGGAATGTGGCTCAGCTGTTTTAGTTTCATAAATTGCTGTGACAAGAAAACGCTCTCTAGGGATTATATAAAATAAAACATGGGGTTGTGTGTTTTTCGAGATTTTACACACACACCCCTTGGTGTTGGATGCTTAAACCCCTTGAGCTTCGCTCTTGGGGTTTAAGTAGCATCCAGCACCTTGGGGTGTGTATAAAACCTGGTAAAACACACAGCCTCATGCATTATGTAAGTAATAAGCCATGACAGGGTGTGCATTAAAGGATTTTAATGCACGCCCCAGGGGTGTGCTAAGGCACAAGGCTGAAAGTCAAGTGTCCTTGGGCCCCTGGGAAGTGCATTAAAATCCATTAATGCACACCCTGGAGTGGCTTATCACACTTATAAAATGGGCCATCATCATAAAATAATTATATAAAATGGGCCATCATCATAAAATAATTAGTTTGATGTACTCTGATAGGGGTTAAAACTTATTTACTATTTTCAAAAGAGTGTACACTACATTACCTCTAAAACATCTAAAAACCAAAACAAGTAGTCCCTATTAATTTATAAATAGGATAGGTCAGCAATAGGTTAACTAGTACAGTACTTTGCAGTAGAAGTATTTATTAGCAGAGTTGGTTGAAAATAAATACTTTCTCTGTCACATGTAAATTTTATCATATAAATGCATTGTAACATTTGTAAATTTATAAGACATAAGCAGTGTTTACAACTTAATTTTCATTACACTGTAGTTATATACTCTCATTCAAGGCAACCTTCTCTTTATTTTTGTTTTTTACTTACGTGCTGTAGTCTAGTACATAAAAGGAAAACTGCTATAGGATTGAGGTGAAAGGTTAATAAGAAAAAAAAAACTAAACCTGCCAGGTTTCCTTTTTTTGGTGGGCAAGGAGGGTAGATTTCACCTGAAAACTCCTATATAAGATTCAATGTACGGTCTTTTTTAACATTAGCAATGTATTTGGGCCCTTTGGGTCTGCCCCTGCCTATTTAATTGAGTTTTCCCCCCTTTTCATTTTGTTTATAAAGTATTACTGTATTGCCTACTTTCTTCACCCTGTTTTTTGTTTTCTGTTTTTCCCCACATTCAAGACATAGAGGCCCAGATATTCGAAAGAGTTGTGCATGGCGCAACAGTGTTGCACCATACACAACCCACTGATGAGCCCTGGCGCGATATTTAAAAGGGAAAAGTGCGCCGCACAAATCTCGATGCGCTGGAGCGCATCAGTGATGTATGCAGGCACAGGTGGGGGGGGCTTGCCCATGCATAACCCGCACAGCCCGATATTCAGCCCGGGATGTGCAGAGTCATGCATGCGCAACCCCTACCTGTGCCTGCACAAAGTTACGCAAGGAAAAAATGGAACAAGTGATGGCCACAAACAGGTGAGCTGCCGCATTGCAGGGCACAACACAGCAGCTGCCACCTGTGTGTGGCCACCTGAGTTCCTGCTGCATTCATTCACATATCTGGACTGAGTAGTACGGTATGGGCTGCACGCCCATTGGCTCATGCTGTGAACCAATGGGCTGCAGCCCTACCAAGCTGCCGTCAGCGGGCGGGCGGGCAGCAGGTGGGTGGGGTGCTGCCGCCCACCGCTGACGGGAGCGGGCAGTGGGGCTCAGTGGGCGAGTGTGGGGGCTATACTAGACCATCAGGATATTGGACTTGGGGGGTGCGATCAAGATGCCCGCGATCGGGCTCAGTGCAGTCCACTGGACCACCAGGGATATTGGACTTGAAGGGGTGTGATTATAGATGCCCACAATCGGGCTCAGTGCGGTCCACTGGACCACCAGGGATATTGCACTTGGGGGGGTGCGATTATAGATGCCCGCGATCAGGCTCAGTGCAGTCCACTGGACCACCAGGGATATTGGATGCTTTTTCTTTTATCTTACAGGAATTCCCGCGATCGGGCTGCAGGGGGCGTCGGTTCTCAACAGCTGCTGCCTGGCAGGGCGCCAGGCGCAAGTCGTTGGGGATCGGCGTACCTGCATGCTAATGGCATGCAAATGGGGTTGTAATGAGATGCAAATGGCCCCCTGTGCACCTTGCATAACTTATTGCACCATTTGCATATCCCCATTTGAATATCGCAGGTGCTGTGCATGGTGCAATGGCACTTGCACCACCGCATCTCCATGCTCCACTCTGGCCACTTGCGTTGGCACAGTGCCACTGCGCCGTGCACAGTGGGGCTGGCCAGGGTGCGATATTCAAAGCTGCTGCACCATAGTGCAGCTCCGTTGAATATCGTCCAGGCCACACCCCTGCGCAACAAAGTTGAGCTGCGCCCAGGCTTGCGCCACAGCCTGGCACAGTTTGAATATCCAGGCCAGAATGTTTATCATGTAATGTTTACCATGGAACACAGGGATTCAAAATTCTGCCCTGTTCCACTTGTAGAATGTTACTTTCTTGACATTCTGTACACACAGACACCAAAGGCCTGTTTTAGAGCCACAGATTCAATTATATCACTGTCAGGGCAAGCATAAGAGATTTCCCTGATGAGCAGGTAAAGACAGAAGGGCGGATTTTTCACAGTTAGTAAACAAACAGTTGTAATGAAAACTATAAACAATGCTTAATGTTTCTAATTTGTTTATGAGTGTAAGGAGAGTGTGAAGATCAGGGAAACAACATTTAATTAATTTATTTTATCTTTTATTTAAGGTAGTTTTATTTTTAGGGCCCAGTTGAAGTTTTTTTTTACAGTGTAAAGGCAGCAGCCATGTAAATAATGGAAGATCAGTTCTGGTTGAAGGGGGACTGATGGTTGATAGTTCTGGTTATATGAGGACTGATTTGCTCATTGTGTGATGTGGTTTAGGACCAGGATGACTGTGCATATAAAGAGATTTAATGTACAGTCAGCTGATGTCTCTTGGCCAATGAGATTTCTAGATTTTTTTCTTGCCATTTTATAATCTATATTTAACAACTGTTCTATGTGATTTCAACAGAAAAAAACAGCAACACCAAAAAGAGCAAGGAAATAGTGGCGAACACAAAAAATAGTGGAGTCACTTGCTAGCACCTACATAAAAGGGTGAATGAGGCACCGGACAGTAGCAATGCTCGGGAACCACATGACAAATAGATCATTCCAGCTGTTCCTTGTACCATGCCATTCTGTGGGGCGCTTTGCCCCCCACATATAATCAACATGAGGGGTGGTGCTGAACTCGGGGACAGGGTGAAAAGACGGGATGGGGCAGAAGGTGAAGGCAGGGGGAGAGAAGTCAGCCACAGCAGTGTTAAAATATAAATATATATATATATACACATATATATATATATATGATAGTGGCGTGGTCGCGCCACTATAGTTAGGGTTCAGATGTCACTTCTATGTTAAAGTCAATATTTGTGTGTTAATAACTTTGGACCTGTTCAATGGATTTGTCTGAAATTTGGTATGTGCAGTGGAGCATGGTAGATCTCTTGATTTGCCACATTTTGTTTCAGTTGAACTTATGGCCTTTGCGTACGAAAATGCTGAAAAATGCAAAATTATCCGGTTTTGGAGACAGCTTTTAGGATTTTGGATGTGGCCATCGTGTGGTGTATCACTCTGTGAGATGGCTTGTTTGAAAGAGTTTTGGTGGCCGAACATGCCGCTTTTTGTTTGGTGAAAAAATATTAAGGCATTCAAAAGTTATGCCACTTTGAAGTTCCCATTATAAGTCAACGGGAAAATTTATATGTATGTTTTGCGAACAAAGAATGGGGTTCTGGCCATCTCGTCCCACTTGGCAATCAAAGAATTTGCAGCCTCATGGTTCAAGAATCTTTGTCCCCAAGAATTTCTGAAATTCTTTGATCGCGAGGTCCGCCATCTTGTTTTTAGTTTTCTGATCGGAAAATCACAAATATCTCGGCTCAGGGGTCATTCCTGAAGTAAAACTTGGATGTATTTTGCCCAGGGGTCTCCGATCTATTGAGCCAGGCCTTTGGTTTTATCCAAATTGGTCAAAAAAATAGAGTATAAGCTTTTAAAATCTTTGATCGCGGCTCGCTAAAAATCTTTGATCTCGAGCCTGCAAATTCTTTGATTGCGGGATCTTTGATCACAATCTTGCATTGCAACCTAAATACACAAATTTCTTGGCTCAGGGGTGGGCTAGGGACACAAATGAGGGTGGGTTTTGATCAGGGGGCTTTGTTCTATCGAGGCATGCCATTGGTTCGGTTCAAATCGGTCAAAAAATCACATTTCACCATTTTTTATTCTTTGGTTGTGAGCATGCAATTTCTTTGATAGCAAGCCTGCAAATTCTTTGATCGCAAGATTCTTTCACCGCGATCGTGCATCGCGAGTGAGGGACGAGATGGCTGGATTAAAAATTGCAATTTCTCAGCCCAGCGGTGTCCTAGGAAGAGAAATGAGGGTGGGTTTTGCTCAGGATGCTTTGTTCTCATGAACCGTGGTGGTGGTTTACTGCAATTCCTTGTATTTTTTAAATTATAACACTTTTTATTCTTTGATCATGAGCCTGCAAATTCTTTGGTCGAGAGCCTGCAAATTCTTTGATCGCGATCGTGCATCGCACGCGAGGGACGAGATGGCCAGATTACAAAATCTATTTTCTCAGCCCAGGGGTGCCCTAGGAAGCCAAATGAGGGTGGGTTTTACTCAAGGGGCTCCATTCTGTCGAATCATGGTGGCAGTTTACTGCAATTCCTTCAATTTTTTGATTTATAGCATAATTTATTCTTTGTTCATGAGCCTGCAAATTCTTTGATCGCGAGCCTGCAAATTCTTTGATTGCAAGATTCTTTGATCGTGATCTTTTATCACAAAAGAGGGACAAGATGGCCAGATTTTTTATAATGGAACAGATAGGGAAATTTTACCAATCTGTAATGGCACCAGAGAGAGACCACTTAGCAAACGTCCTTAAGCTTACCTCTACCCGGGGCCAAAGTCTGGTTTCAGGACAGGAGGTACAAATGCAAATGGCAAAGGCAGGACCAGACCCTGGAGATGGTCAGGATCCCGCGCCCCGCAGGATCACTGTCCCTGTGCTGATGAGAGATGGCAAGCCTTGTTTGGGGGACACATCTCCCTACAATTCGCCCTACAACGTGGGCATTGCCCCCCACTCCTACAACTCCCACCCTTCTTATACCAACTACAGCAACCCGGCGTGCAATGCCAACTATAACTTCAACTACCCCATCATGCAGCTCGGCAGCGCCGACAATAGCTTTGTGAACTTCAGTGTGGGGATCAACTCAATGCTGTCCAAGCTCCTCTCCAGCATGGCAACAACAGGGTCCCATCCTTGCGTGGAATCAGGGCCTGGTAGACCTCACTTTTTTAGAGAATAAAGCTGGGGAACAGGCTTTTCTTCTAATCTAGTAGCTGCAAAATGGTCAACTGTGAAATCTTATGAAGCTGACAACTATCAAAAGAGCACACCAGGAAACCCTCAAATTACCTGGGATGAGTTGGGAACAACTGTACACAGGCGGACATGTTTAACATGGAGCTGGATGGATATGCCCATGTTGCCAGCCATAAACAAATAAAAACTTCATATGTACTTGCAAGATAACATGTCCTGGAGTTCGTCGAGTAAGAACAAGGCACCAATGTAAAGTTCTGGAGGCCTCATTTTTAGGGACGTGAGTTATGGAAAGCTCTGCAATGTCGCTTTAGGAGATTTGTGAAACACCCTCCCTTTGCAAAGAATTTGTAAGTAATGCAGATATTATAAAACAATATACATTTTCAGAATAATGGCATTCCCCCTTTTGGGTGAATGGTTTAATAACTCAAATGTGCTTTGCCTTTTAATATCGCATTGAGGATCTTACAGAAGCAAGAGTATTAACCCTCCTACCTCGGTCCCTCCTCGCTAGAGCTTATTTTTCTTTGTTCCATTGAACTGGCCCTTAAAGGCCTATCACCATTTTTTTAATGTTAACCGTACCTGTAATGCATATACAAATTTCCCCTTGGGGTCACATGTTGTAATTTAGCTTATATATATAATGTACACAAAACAAAAGAAAAGCATACAAAGATGTATTGATCCTCTATGATGTACAGAATTGAGAAAACCCATTTAATTGTAATAAAACAGGTTTAAAAGCCTATGTCTCCTTTTCATTTGCACATGATAGGCAATGCAGTGATGAAGTCAGACACACACACACTTTCCTTGGGATCCCATACAACATTGGGAAAGCCTTTTGAATGTGTCACAATGCAAATGAAATTTTTACATCTCAGAAATGTCAAATTGTGGTACTCAGAATGTCAAAAAGTCACCTGTTTATGTTATTGGTTCCATATATTAATAGGGTGCTGTAGAAAGTAAGCTATGACAACAAATGTTTTCCAAAAGGAAATATTGCTATCACAGTTTCATGGCTGTGCCCTTTTCTGCTTTTTTTGAATAGAGTGGGTGGCACAAGCTAATCCTTTCCAAATGAGCTAACTTGTAATTTGGTGTTTGTAAAGAGACATACTCCATACTGAGACAGTTGTTGCCTTTATTTAATGATCATAAATAATCAGCACTGATTCAGCTAATCAGGACAGAGGCTTTGCCTGCATTTTAGCACTTCTTGGGAGTCATCCATGTCAGGACGATTTCCATCTCTGTATGGGAATCACAGGAATTTGTAAACTAAAGGGCCAGGCATGGTGTCTGGGGTGGGGGTCATGGTGGCCACCTGAGTTAATAATGACACTGGTCAAACTTTCAAGATGAAGGCCCAAGCCAGCGTGTTAAGGCCTAGTGACTGCCCCTGCTTTGCAGAGTTCTGAGCTCTACAAGGATTCTTAAATTTTACAGGGAAATTGAGCTCTCTGTAGAGAACTTGTTCCCATAGACTTGGATTGTCATATGTAAAAACAAAGACATTTGGCTTCCATAGGAAATTATGAAGCCTACAAGAAAACACAGTAAAATTGTCCTGGAGTCACAGAGAAAAGGTCGAAATCCACCTGGAAGCCTTGGAGTTTCTTGAATCTTTGTTATGTATGTAATAAGTCACAACAGGGTGTGCTTTAAGTAAGTAATAAGCCAGGACAGGGTATGCATTATAGGATTTTAATGCAGGCCCTAGGGGTGTAACAAGGCAGAAGGCCAAAGTCCAAGTGTCCTTACACCCCTGGGAATTGCATTAAAATGCTATGGTGCACACCCTGGAGGGGCTTATTACACTTACAAAATGGCTCTAAATTGTTTTGTTTTTTTGAGGAAAATAAGATTCAGTACCTGGCCGTGTGTTTAGAGTTTTAATGCACAAGTCAGGTGACAGCTCTCAGCCAATGATATTTCTAGATTTTTTTTCTTGCTATTTTATAAATGATTTTAATGCAAGTAAAGTCTGAGTGCACTTAGAGGAGTCAAATCCTTCAGTGCACACACTGGAGTGGCTTGTTGTGCTTATAACATTTTATTTTATGTTATCCTTTGGTAATCAGGTAACACCCACTAGGCACAAGGGCCTGTTTTCAAGAACCACCTGGGAGCACTGGGAAGGTTAAGGGACTTGCTCAAAGTCACACAGTATGCAAGTGGAGGTTGTGGGAATAAAATCCAGGCCTGCTGGATGTTCAAAGCTCATTCTCAGCTCATTACTTTAACCTCTAGGCTTTTATTCTTTTATTCTTTGTTCATGAGCCTGCAAATTCTTTGATCGTGAGATTCTTTTATCACAAAAGAGGGACAAAATGGCCAGATTTTTTATAATGGAATAGATTGGGAAATGTTACCAATCTGTAAAATTGAATATCTTGAAAACGATTTGGTCTTTTTACTTGAAATTTGGAGGGTGTTTACGGCATATCCTGTGGATGTAAATTACAGTGTTTATGAGTCAGAAAATTTTTATTAGCGGAGACACGGTGTGGCGCAGTTTACGTTCTGCAGACAGCATTTTGCTTGTGGTGGTGGCTTGAAATTGATAGGATACCTAGCCTTAGTGTCATGGATGTAGTTTTCAGTCGTTATGTGTGTTAAATGTCAACAGGTGTGGAACTGTGCCACTCTGATGAATGAAAATGTAAAAGTTTGACATGTTATCTCTCAGACATGGTTTGGTCTTTTCACTTGAAATTTGGAGAGTGTTGATGGCATGTCCTGTAGATGTGAATTGTGGTGTTTATGTGTCAGGCAATATATCTTTTATGGAGACATTGCATGGCGCAGTTTACGCTTTGCAGGCAGTGTTTTTTATTGTTCTATTAGATTAACATTTGCATGGTGGCTGGCCGTGCTGTTGTCAATGTACTTTTTAGTCATTAGGTGTGTAATGTGGCCCGACACTTACAAGTTGGTTGGGCCCCACGGTCGCACCAACTTGCGCAACTTTCTACTTTTCTATTCTTTCTTAAAAAGTAAGGAAATTCTATGTAAAAAACTTTGTTAATGCAGTTAGGGTTGTTCTACAGCAACAAAAGCAAAGAAATTCAATATTAGGGTTACCTTGCATCCCACCCACCCTGCCATTTAACCACTGCATCAGGTGTGCGCTAGTCATCAGCCCTAACTCTCACCCCATTCTCCCACACTGCACCACCTCAGCTTGTTTACACATGAGATGGGGTAAGAGTTAGAGACGACGACCCCAACACACACCCCAATGCCTGTTGGTGGGGGCAGAGTGGAGGAGTGTGCAAGGAATGTCAACACTAATATTGAATTTCCTCACTTTTGCTGCTGTAGAACAATCCTAACTGATGCATTAACAAAGTTTTGCATATATATATATATATATATATACAGTTTATACATACCAGAAAAAAAATAAGTCACTCTGGCTATCGAACCTGATGCTGCTTCCTACAGCAGCATACACGGATGCCAACCTAAATCCCTGCGCTATGTTGCCAGCACACCTTGGAACCACACCACAGTGCCTCTTCTAATCCTAACTACTGCTCTCCCACTGGCGACTTGGCATCATAACCCTACTTGCTGACATTATTGGTGCTCTGCAGACACAGGCGTCAAAATTTCCTTTGCTCTTTTTGACTCGCTCTTTTTGATTCCCCCAAATGCGGTCACTCAAATCATGGGATACCATTAACGATATGACTACTTGGCTGACTCCAAGCTTTCATTAAAAAAATTAAGTTCATAGCCCTAATAGTTCCAAAGTTATCACATTTTAAAGAATATATCTTTTGAAAGAGTTAACTCTGAAACAGTTGGGGCTAGAAGAAAAAATTACTTACCATAGCAATATTGTTTTGTCCAAGGGATCCCTCACTATGCTTAACTAGTGCAATCAGCCTGACAGGTTGAGCTGTCTGTGGCAGGATTGGTCCCCTAGCAACCCTGGGAGGCTTCCTTTGTGCTTTGTCGGTTGCAGCAGCACCTCTAAGTAGCTATCCTTTTCCTATCCAAATTATTCCTTCCAGGCCAGCCACCTGGAGGATGTCCCCCCCCCCCATTTCTCTACTGTATCTATTCCCACTTTAGTTTTCTTTTTTCACTCTCATTTTCCAGTCCTCCCAGGGATATAAAGTGCACCAGTGCTCAGAATGTACATTCATAATGAGATGCTAGTTAACATAAGAAAGAAAAGCATGCACATGCTAAAAAACATGTTACTTGCTAGCATGATGAAATTATGACCTTGCATATCAAGTACTTGGGCAACACTATTATAGTGCTATGTTTAAAACTGTATTTGGTACAGAAAAAAACTGCATAATATACACGAGACAGACAGTAGCTGCTCAGTTTTAAGCAAGTGTTTTCTGTATCTAAAAATATTGAGAGTAAGTGTGTCTTGACGCAGAACATTTTTTCTACTTTCTCTTAGTTTGGTAACATGCAAAACAAATCAAGGGGAGGTATAAAACCCCTTCATTTGGCCTTACCAGAGATATTTGTAGTCAGAAGGTGTCTGATAGGTAACAGAGCAAGACAGGCTCAGCTTCATGTCTTGAAGCCTGGAATAAGCTAAAGATTCCTAGCTTTTCACCAAACACAGTGGTGATTGAAACCTTGACTGTTGTCAAGTGGAATTTTGCTATTTTTTTTTCCTTCACTTGAGTTTTTTTCTCACAAATAAAACCATGCTACCTATGTGTTGCACCTGAATTTCTGTGTGAGTGCCTATCTGTGTTCCCACACTCTCTGACACTGCCCCAGAAACATTACGGAATTCAGAAGGTGAGCTCAGATCTCTGCCTTGAGGTGGTGCTGTGTTCCACAGCTTAATGTAAGATTTAGTTTGAAACCAAGTAGCCAATAGCACTCATAATTTACTAACCTATCCTAAACTGTACAAAAATTACCCCAAAAAATTAATAAAGATTGACCACTCAGGCCAAGCTATGACAGACTACAATAAACCACAGGAAAACCTGAATACACAAAAGGAGCCAGAAGAATTGTGGGTCACCCTGGAAACAGGAAATGGGACAGCCATAAGAACTGGGGTTGTCTACAGGCCCCCAGACCAGGGGGAGGACACAGACACATTACCGTTAGAAGATATACAAAAATGACAGCTAAAGGGGAGGTTCTGATAATGGGAGACTTCAACATGCCAGATACAGATTGGTCAATACCAGCAGGAACATCTGCTGGAACTAGACACATGGTGGATTCCCTGCGGGGGAGGGCCTCAAACAACTAGTACAACAACCCACAAGAGACAGGGCTATCCTAGATCTAGTACTGACTAATAGGGAAGGGATCACAGATCTCCAGGTAGAAGGTAACCTGGGGGCCAGTGACCATCACATGGTATGGTTTAATTTGGCCACTACATCTAATCATCCATTCCAAGGCAAAATATGGGACTTCAGAGGAGCTGACTTTGATAAGATGGCCAACAGAGTTAAGCTAGCCTGGCAAAAAAGAAGCACAGGTGAGGGGTATAGGCAAAGGGCAAGTATTAAGGATGCAGCATCGAAGCAACATCCCATTGTGTTACACAGAAAAGGAAATGCAAAGAAGAAGGAAACCACTTTGGTTCTCAAATACAGCAGAAAAGGTGAGAGCCAAAGGCAGGCCTTCAGGAAATATAAGGGAACACAGCGGGATGAAGATAGGGAGGCATACCAAATGGCCCTAAGGGAAGCAGAGAAGGCAGTAAAGCAGGCAAAGCCCCAAACTGAGGAAACACTAGCACGAACAGTAAAAGAAGGTGACAAGACTTTCTATAGATACATTACTGAAAGGAGAAAGTCCAGAGGGGGTATTGCTAAGCTCACAGGAGAAAAGGGGACATGTGAAAAGGAGGACCCTATAAAAGCAACTATCCTAAATAGATACTTTTGCTCAGTATTTACTGAAGAGAAGGTAGGGCAGGGCCCACAGCTCAGCACCATGGACACAGGGGAGAGGGAGATGAGCACTACTCCCTTCACAAAAGAAAGGGTCCTACAAGAGCTCGCTAAGCTCAGTGTGGACAAGGCAATGGGACCTGATGGCATACATCCCAGGGTACTTAAGGATCTAAGGGTGGAACTAGCAGAGCCATTAGCAGAACTGTTTAGTGAGTTTCTGAGCACAGGAGAGGTCCCAGAAGACTGGAGAAGGGCTCATGTGATCCCGCTCCACAAGAGTGGTAGCAGGGAGGAGGCAGGGAACTACAGACCGGTCAGTCTTACCTCAGTAGTGGGCAAGATTATGGAGGCACTCCAAAAGGAAAGGATAGTGCAACACCTGGAATCCATAGGGGCACAGGATCCAAGACATCATGGGTTTACAAAAGGAAGGTCCTGTCAAACTAATCTCATAGATTTCTTTGACTGGGTAACCAGAGTGGTGGACCAAGGGGGAGCAGTTGATGTCACCTACCTTGACTTCAGCAAAGCTTTCAATACTGTTCCACATAGAAGATTGAAAAAAAGCTGGGTAGGCTCCGGGTGGGTCAGAAGTTGGTCAACTGGATGGAAAACTGGTTGACGGACAGAAAACAGAGAGTGGTGGTAAATGGTATACAGTCAGAAGAGATACAAGTCACAAGTAGGGTACCTCAGGGATCAGTCCTGAGGCCAGTCCTCTTCATTATCTTTATTAGTGACATTGCAGATTGACTAGAGGGTAAGGCTTGTCTGTTTGCAAATGACACCAAGATCTGCAACAGAGTACATGATCCAGATGGAGTGGGCAGAATGAGAAGAGATCTGGATAAACTAGCAAAATGGTCAGAAGAGTGGCAACTGGGATTTAATGCAAAGAAGTGCAAGATCATGCACATGGGGAAGAGAAACCCTGAAGCCACCTATAGGCTGGGAGGGGAGTTGCTAACAGTCACAAAGGAAGAAAGAGACTTGGGCATCATCATCACTGATGATCTGAAATTATCCAAGCAGACCTCTGAAGCAGTAGGTGAGGCTAGGGAGATGTTAGGGTGTATTAGTATGGGTATCACAAGTCGTAAAAGGGAGGTAATAATCCCTCTTTACAAGACACTGGTTAGGCCCCATCTGGAGTACTGCGTGCAATACTGGAGGCCACACCTTCACAATGGCATTAACCAAATAGAGGCAGTCCAGAGAAGGGCAACCAAAATGGTGCAGGGATTACATCAGAAGACATATGAGGACAGATTAACAGAGCTCAATATGTATACCCTTGAGCAAAGGAGGGAGAGAGGTGATATGATCGAGACATTAAAAACACCTTAAGGGCATTAACAAGGTGAAAGAGTCTAACATGTTTAAATATAAGAAAAATAGCAGAACAAGAAGACACAGCATGAGATTAGAGGGAGGTCAATTAAGGGGGAATGTGAGGAAATTATTTTTCACAGAAAGGGTGGTGGATGCATGGAACGGCCTCCCTCAGGAAGTGGTGGCTATGAATACAGTGCAGGGCTTCAAACAGGCATGGGATAGCTATAAGGGAGCAATACAGATGAGTGTGAATAGATAGGCCACTGACAGAGCAAAGTCCGATGGCACATTTATAAGGTAGAAAAAGAAATGGGCAGACTGGATGGGCCTTGCGGTCCTTATCTGCCATCAACTTCTATGTTTCTATGTTTCTATGACTGTGAACAAACAAGTAATGCTCTAGCAAGTAAACACTAGATAAGTACAGATCTTATAGAACCTTTTCAGATTCTGGAAGGGGAGGTAGGGAGGGAGGTTTAAGCATAATGAGGGATCCCTTGAGAGAAGCAATATTACTATGTAAGTAATTTTTTCTTCAAACCCCAGGAATCTCTCACTATGCTTAACTAATGCATACTACAAAGCAGTACCTTGGGAGGCTGGGTACAGAACCTATTCAGGGAAAAGGTTCTGCAAGAAAGCAATGCCAAAACTGGAATGCACATCTAGGCAGTAGTGCTTTGTAAAGGTGTGAACGGTTTTCAAGGTAGCTGCTTTACAAATTTCCAACAAGAGAATATCCCTTGCAGCTGCCATGGAGGCAGCAGTGCCATAAGTAGAGTGTGCCCTGAGGCCTTGTGGTAGCTGCTTGAAAGCTTTATTGTAGCAGAATTAAATGCAGGAGACTATCCAGTGAGCAACAGTCCTTTTAGAAGCTGACCTGCCTTTGCCCACTTCACCATATGTGAGAACAGCTGTGAACGTGAGGATCGGAGGTCCTTAGTGCATTCCAGAAAGTAACCGAGTAATCTCTTGACATCCAGACTGTGGAGCTTCACCTCACTAGAGCTGGACTTTGCTGTGAAGCACACTGGGAGAGTGATGGATTGGTTTAAATGAAACTCACACATCACCTTAGGAAGGAATTTCCTGTAAGTCCTAAGGACTAACTTGTCTCTGTGAAAGATAATGCAATTACGGTCAGTGCAGAGAGTTTGTAAGTCACACACCCTCCTGACAGAGGTGATGGCCACCAGGAAGACTGTCTTCCAGGTGACATACTTTAAATCTGCAATAGCCATAGGCTCGAATAGAGGCTCCATGAGCTTGGCTATGCACAAGATCAGATTCCATGAAGGAACTGGTTCCCTCATAGGAGGATACAGATGTAACAAGCCCTTCAAATGTTTTTTTGAAAATGGGGTGAGAAGAAAAAAAAGACTTACCACAGTAATATTTTTTCTTCTGGAGGATCCCTCAGTATGCTTGGCTATTGCCTACCAGCAGGGTTCAGCTGCCCTGGAGACAGAAGTTATGCAAAGCATGGCAGAACATTAGCCAGTCAGACTGCAGCTGAAGACTACTGCCTGTAGGTGCAGCTGTTAGTGAGATTAATTCTGAAGCCTGAGGGGTGAAAGGCCCCAATCCCTAACCCTTCTCTAAAACTAAAGAAAAAATAGAAAAAAAGAAACAAAATGAAAAAACAAGCTGCCTATAGGAGAACTATATACACCATGATTAACTGTGACACATCACATGGATTATGGCCCTCCAGTAAAACATATGGCCTGTGATAAGGACTGCAGAACTGATTACAGTAAAGTTATGAGAGGAGAGGATTGGGGGGGGGGGTCAAGCATACTGAGGGATCCCTTGGAAGAAACAATATTAATATGGTAAGTAAGTTTTTCTTCCTACCCCAGGAATCCCTCAGTATGCTTGACTAGTGCAGACTACAAATCAGTGCAGTTGGGAGGAGGGAACAGAACCTACTTCAGGAAAAGGTTCAGCAGGCCTGCAGTGTCAAATCTGGCAGGTGACCTGGACTTTACATCTAAGCAGTAGTGTTTTGTGAAAGTATGTACAGTCTTCCAAGTCTTTGCAGATGTCAAGCAAATGTATGTCCCTTTGTGCTGCCACTGAGGCTGCAGTGTCCCTGGTGAAGTGGGCCCTGAGGCCTTGAGGTGGCTGTCTTTCAGCCTTACTGTAACAAAATTGGATGCAAGAGACTATCCAGTGAGGGATGGTTCCCCTAAAGTCTGGCCTACCCTTGCCTACTTCACCATAAGTAGGATAGGTTGTTGGCCAGTCCTAAGTACTGACTCCAGGGCTCTCATGACAGCTGGAGGGGGCTGACCTGGGTCCTTGTGAGACAGGACCATGATTACTAAACCTTCAGTGGTGTGGTGCCTCCATCTGAGAACTCGGGCAGAATAACCAGTGATCTTTCCCCCTTCCCCAGGAACAATACTTTCACCACCAGGACCCTTCCAAACACTCCCCCAATGCACAGTACCCAAGAATAGTTGTGGAGACAGCAGTTACCATAAGCACAGCAAATATTTGTTACTGGAAGGAGTAGGAGTGGCAACTTTGGCTGCAAGAAAATAAAGTTAGGTTAGGCACTTGTACAACACTTTCCAGCATCAATAACTATACCAGTAATACCATCAATAACACTCAACACAACTTCCCCCCAGGCTCCCACCTGTCTGGTACCAGACCAGTCCCAATGTCTTTTCTGGTACCCCACTATGGTGGCAGGCCTGCGGAGCTATGGGTTGGCTGGCGTTGGAGCCCTAGATAAAGAAAAAACTTATGGCAAAAAAACTTGGAACAACAGCAACCATTTGTAATCCTCCCCTGGTGGCAAAATTGTACTTAGCAGACACTGTGCAGGTGAGAAGGATGTCCTTGACTTCTGGTCACCCTGGTGAAATCCTCTGGAATGCTTAATAGGCAGCAGCTAGGGCAGGAGCTTATTGGCTACAGACAAACTGCAGCTCTGTCATTCTGGCAGGAACAGTTCAATGCAAACCCCAAACCCAGGCTGGGGTCTCAGGCAGAAACACCTTGGGGTGCAATTTCCTTTGTAACCCCCCTGTCAGGGGCTTACCTGTGAGCCCCTGAAAATATGCTCATTTCCTGGGGGTTTTGGTCTACCCTCCATTCTTTTTTCCTCATAGATTCCATTTTCCCCTTGTGTCCTGGCCTCTCCTGATGGCCAACGCATGGTTTTAGAGAGACTAGTGGGGCCAGAGGAGCTGTAGCATGGAGCTACCAGTTTAAGAAGTGGCACAGTGGTGCTGGCAAGCACCATGCATGCACAGACGGTTTAGGCTATTTGCAGCCATTTTAGCTGTCCTCTCCGGTGGCCCCAGTCTCAGGGAAGGTCAAGAGAAGGACCGGGACCATTGGAAAAGCCGGAGAGGCCACCAGAAAGGAGAGAGAGACAATTTAGTGAGCGCCACTTGCACAATATTCATGAGGCGGCTCATGAATATTAGTAAGTGTGAGCCTGTCTAGTGCTGGGGAAAGGAATTAGCACTAGCGACAGGCTAGAAAGAAGACTAAGTGCAGAAGTGACTATGTGGGCCATCAGAGGGAATGTAAGGCCACTGTTCTGAGGGGAAAATGGAAAGTTAAGATGCTTACTGAGAGTGCAGTGGGGAAATGAAATGGGACACTGTTGGGCTGCACTGGGACTGTACGCAGGCTGCCTAGGGGCTAAGTGAATTAGCAGCAGTAATTGGGAAAGGGCAAAAGATATATGGTGCAGAGTGCAGTTGCTTTACAGGGCACGGAGTGGCTACAGCTGTGTGGGGAGAATGTGAATTAAAAGTACAGTGTTTGGCTGCAGGGACATTTGAATCTTGGGACACTGTTAAAGTTTTGGAACACTGCGTACACCAGCCACCATGTTTAACAGCCATGTGACACCAGCCAGCCAACCACCAAGCCAGGATTCTTGCCAGGGACTCTGGGACTGATTGAAAGGACTTTTGGGAGGAAATACCGGGGAACATTTAGGCACCTTTTTCTGCACCAATGAGGCATCGAGAGAGCCTCATACATATTAATTTTTGCCTAAGGACAGTGGCTCCAGCCAATGGGAAGTGAGGAAAGGGCTTCAAATAAAGCTGGGGCAGCTGGACTTTGAGGCAGTTTGGTAGGAGCTCCTCCAGGAGGAGGGGGGGGGCTCCTACCGCTGGAGACGATGGGGCTGCCTGGGGGCTGCCAGCAATTTGTCCCCCAGGGCAGGGAGTGTCTGCCCCATCAAGAAAAGAGAAGCTGGAGAGAAATAAGAGAAAAGTTTGTTAAAGCAGCAGCTTTGGAAGAGAAAAGGAAAGCTGCAGGGTTCTGAAAGTTCTGTGTTGGTCTGAATTTGCACCACAGTGGTGAGAGAAGCACAGCTCGAATGCAAAAAGGGACAGCTGAAGATTTCAAGAAAGAGGTTGTGTCCTGAGCCTGAATAAAAGGACAAAGGTTGGGTCTAAGCCTGGAAAACAACCAAGGTTGCGTTCTGAGCCTGGGAAAAAAATAAAAGTTGCATCTAAACCTGGGAAAAGATGGAGTACAGAGTATGAGAAACAAGAGAATATAAATGTGCTGAGAAAGAGATAAGGAAAAATAAGTCTCTTCAGTTAGAGAACTGCCAGTATCTGCACGGTGAGAAAAGGGACTATGTGTGCAGGTGATGATGATGTGTGAGCCAGAGCAAAAAGGTGGCTGTATTAAAGCTGAGAGACTGTGAAAGCAGAAAAATGGACATGAGCTTTCTGGTCCAGGTACCTGTGGTCTGCTCCTGAGATACAGCATGGAAAAGAGAGAAATGGATTGCTGTGGCTACACACCATAGCAGGGAGATAGAGAAGGAAAGAAGCAGCAGAAAGAAAGAGAAGCAGAAGAGAATGTGCTGAAATCTGTTTCTACTGACACCCAGGGCCAGGTGAGAAACTCATTAACCCCCATCAAGTGGGGTCTGCTGCTGCAGGGCATCATGGGTCTTGTACCCGAGTGATAGGGCACTCTGACTGCAGGGAGCCTGGCCATGGGGCCACTCCCCAGTCTGGGTCCTCTGTGGTTGCAGACCTTGTGCATGTGCTCTGCAACGAGGCCTGTAATGGGCAGAAGGGGACAGGCAGGGCTGCAGCTATGAATTTTGGGGCCCAGGACAAGTCACTTGAAATGGGCCCCTGTTTCCCAAAGCAGCTAATGCCAGCTCCTCAGGTGGGCCCCTCCTGAGCTCGTGGCCCCGGACAACATCCCCACTTTTCCCCCCATTACTGCAGCCCTGGGGACAGGCTGCAAGATCTGCAAGCAAGAGGAAGGAAGAACAAGCTGCAGCCTCTGCGCCCCCTGTTCAAGCATCGCAGCTCAGTTCTGCCTGTGATAGAAACATAGAAACATAGAATTTGACAGCAGATAAGGACCGCTTGGCCCACCCAGTCTGCCCATTTCCCTACCTGATGGATAAGCTGCAGATCCTAGTTAACCAGCAGCCTACTTCTTCCTACCCCAACCCCCTAGAATTGCCTTATGACTGTCCCATGCTTGCTTGAATTTCACTACTGTTTTTGACTCCACAACCTCCTCTGGAAGGCTGTTCCATACATCCACAACCCTCTCTGTGATGCCAGCAACCCCCAGGATCTCAGTGAACTGCGCAACCAAATGACTGTTTCTGCAGAACCGTAAGTAAAAGCAGAAATTGCCCTGCACCTGGGGGATTGTAAATAGCTAAGCAAGCACACTAGGGCTGGAGATAGAGCCAAGGTTAAAGTTTAATTCAAGTAAGTGTGCCAACGCCGGCTACCAGCGGCACCTAAGGCCTGCAGCTTTAAAACTGGGTACTCAGGTATTGGACTTTGGGGAAATGGACTGGGACCTGTGGGTCTGGGTTTGGACACCTGCAGCAGTTAGCTAGTTAGACAGAGATGATGGCTGCATTGATTAAAACAAGGGACTGGAATTGAAAAAGAGAAATGTGATTTGGGAAATGCAAATTGAAATGCTTACTTGAACTCTATTCCACTTATCCCCATTCCTAACCCTCCCCATTGTAAATAAACCGTGGAGTTACTGTTTTGCAGCAAAGATGAATACAGAGCCTGGTTTTAGTGAGCCTCTTTATTGGATTAACACGGAAAAGGTAAATGGTGTAACTCAATGTGGGGAGGTTCGAACTTGGTAAGTCCATGCCTGGGGTAACTGTTAGGAGGGTGGGTTGGTACGACATCCCAGGGGGTTGTACCGCAGATAAGCAATCCCACTTACATGTACGCTGGGTGGATGCACCACCATTTAATTTGTATTTTTGGGAAAGGACCTCCATAGGTCAGCCTTGGGAACCCAGACCCTGTGTTCTGTATCCTAGGCAGCAGGCAGGGGTAGTGACACTCTCCTGGACGGCACCGGAGAGGGGCTACACCTTGAACAGCAATTAGGCAAAAGTCTTTTGTAAATCCCAAAGTGAGGTCCTCTAAGCTAAAAATGAGCTCCAGACTCTCAATTGTCTTATCAGGAATCTTCACCACCCTCCGGTGGTGGACTTAAGCAGCTTTTGTAACACACAGTTTGGAAAATACAGCCCGAATTAGCAGCAATCCAGTTGGGACCTTTTACAAATAGTTTCCGTTTCACTTTTGATTCTTCAGTCCCAGCACTGTAGCTAAGTGCCTGCAGGAGTCTAGACTAGCCATCACAGCTTGAGGCTCCAGCCCTTGGTGCAGTCTCTCGTGGTGTCTCTTTTTCTTGTGGACTGGAATTTTGACGGGATCCTGGGGCTTTTTATAGCCTTCTCCAGCTTCCCTGCTGACTGGCTCAGCTCTTCTCGAGCAAAAATACAGTCTTGCTGTTTTTTTTCTCTTCTTCCTTCCTGCTGCAGCAGTGATGTCCACCTTTGTTTATGCTCCCCCGAACCCCACCACCTGAAGTAAAAGGAACAGGGGGAAAACCTTTTTAGCTGGACCAGTCCTCTTAAAGCCACACAGGGGAAGGGGGCTTACACATTGGTGAGGAAGAAAAAATTACTTACCATAGTAATCTTCTTTCTTCCCAGTGATGCTCAGATATTCATAACTTTGTGCAGTCTGCCTGGTGGGTTGGACTGCCCGGAGAGATGGAACACATGCAAATGATGGAATTCTTTGCACATGAACATCTTTCAAATACTGCCTCTACTAACTGTAGTGTTCTAACTCCTTTAGATTTGTAAGAAGCCTGGAAGTCAGGCATTATGAAAAAATCCAACAGCTAGTTTTTTATAAACATTTTTTTTTTAATTTATTTTTTTAGGGTTGCCCTAATAAAGAGAATGTACCCAAAAAACCTCTTAAGGAGGAACTACATCAAATAAACAGTGGTGTTCACCAAACAGCATGAGAACACTATTAAGAGAGACAGAAAAACTCTGTTTAAATCTACTCGGTATAGAGAAGTGTACCCAGAAGGGTATGGCTATGTGGCACTAGCATGCGGAGTGCAGAGGCTGAAGTTCTGGAAGGGGAGGATGGGAGGGAGTTATGAATATTTGAGCATCACTGGGAAGAAAGAAGATTACTATGGTAAGTACTTTTTTCTTCTAAGCTCAGTAATTCTCAGGATATTCATAACTTTGTGCAGACTACCAAGCAGTACCCCTGGAGGTGGGCACAGAACTTATTTTGGAAACAGACTTTGCAGGACTGCTGTGCCAAACCTGGCATCACTTCTGGACAAAACATCCAAGTTGTAATGCTTTGTAAAGGTGTGTACTGATTTCCAGGTAGCTGCTTTACAAATATCCAATAATGGAACCTCCCTAGCAGCTGTTCCACTTGTCGAGTGTGCCCTCAGCCCAGCTGGGGACTCCCTACCTGCTCTAGTGTAGCAGAATTGAATACACTGGACAATCCATCGAGAAATGGATCTTTTTGAGGCTGGTTTGCTCATTCCGACATCCCCATATGTAAGGAAAAATTGTTTTTTGTCTTGCCTACGGCCCTTAGTAGCTGTCATGTAATAGCTGAGAGCTCTTTTCACATCCAGACTGTAGAGTCTTCTTTCACCAGAGCTTGTATGGTCTGTGAAAAAGACAGGCAGAGTGATTGATTGGTTCAGATGAAAGTCTGAAACGACCTTGGGAAGGAATTGTCTGTTTGTTCTGAGGACTACCTTATCTCTGTGAAAGGAGATGTAGTCTTGGTCGACACAGAGAGCCTGAAGCTCGCTGATTCTTCTTGCTGAGGTAATTGCTACCAGAAAAAGGAGCCCTCATTAATCTGGCTATGCATATATTAAGATCCCAAGGGGACACTGGTGCCCTGTGAGGAGGATGCAAATGTGTCAGGCCTTTAAAAAATCTTTTGAAATTGGGATCTGATGCTACTGACACCTTTGTCCTAGCAGAAAAATATGCAGACACTGCTACAAGATGAAACCTTAGAGAACCAAGTTGAAGACCTTGTGAATGTATGTGAGTCAGATAAGCCAACACCACTGAGACTCCTGCACCATTTGGGATGAAATTCCTACCAGAGCACCTAAAAGAAAAATCTCTTCCACTTAGCAGAATACATTTTCTTACTGGAGGGCTTACTATAACCTTTCACGATAGTTAATACAGCTTCAGAAAGGTTTAAGTCTGCATACTCTAATTCCTCTAGAGCCATGACTTTAGGTGGAGGGACTTGAGATTTGGGTACAACAATGTTCCCTGATTGGAGGTCAGGAGATTGTGCCTGAGAGGCAAACTTACTGATTTCCTCACTGACATGGAGAGCAGAAGAGAGTACCATGGCTGCCTGGGCCAATCTGGAGCTATCAAGATCAGAGAAGCTGAGAGGGATTTGAGCTTCAGTAGTACTCTGAAAACCAGAGGAAAGGGGGGGAAGGCATAAACAAACTTGCCTGACCAGTCCAGTACCAGGGCATCCAGAGGGATTGTGCCCTGGGCTGGTGGTCTGCAGTAATACTGAGACAACTGGTGGTTCTGGTGGGATGCGAACAAGTCTATCTCTGGAATGCCCCACCTCCTGAAAATTACCTGCACCACCTGCTTGTTCAGTGTCCATTCATGATGGGACTGATTGATTCGACTCAGTGTGTCTGCCAAGGTATTGTCCTTTCCTGGCAGATGGATTGTTTGCAAGGACACCTTTAGGAAATACGTCAGAGTCCAAATTTTCATGGCTTCTGTGCATAGGGGACCTGATTTGGTGCCTCCCTGCTTGTTTATGTAGTACACAGTGGTGGTATTGTCTGTTCTGACCTGTACCACCTTGCCCATCACCAGTGTAGAGAAAACTTTTAGTGACAGCCACACTGCTCTGAGTTCCAGCAAGTTTATATGCTGAAGGGACTCTGTTTCTGTCTAGATACCCTGAGTTGTGTGCTCCCCCAGATGGGTGCCCCAGCCCAGAAGGGATGCATCTGTCATGAGGACTAATGAAGGATCCCCCTTCTGAAAAGGGACTCCTTGCCTTAGGTTGGATTCCTTTTTCCACCATGAAAGGGCTTGTAACAGTGCCCTTGTCACTGGAATGAGTTTTGAAAAGGGATCTTTTTTCTGACTCCAATGATTCCTGAGATGAAACTGGATGTCTCTCATGTGAAACCTGGAACCCTGCACTGTGCTTGTGGATGCAGCTGTATGACCCAAGAGCCGCAGGAATTAACTGGCTATTTTTTGCCTGTGCAACTTGAAGGAATTTGCTATGGCCTGAAGGCTTTGCACCCTGTCCAGTGGCAAAAAGGCCCTGGCCTGTACAGTACTGATCTCTGCCCCTATGAACTGTAAAGTCTGTGTAGGGGTTAAGATTTTTTCTGAGTTATCATGAAACCCAAGGACTCCAAAAGATCCTGTGTGAGCTTTAGAGAGGTTCTGACTTGTTCTGGTGATTTGCCCACCACCAGCCAATCATCCAGATATGGGAAAACAGTCACTCCCTGTCTTCGAAGAAATGCCACCACAGCTGCTAGGCATTTTGTAAACACCCTTGGAGCTGAGGAAAGGCCGAAGGGCAGGGTTGCAAACTGATAATGATCTGATGGGAGTCTGAATCTGAGATATTTCCTGAAAGATTCTTTTATGGGGATGTGAACATAGGTGTCTCGTAAGTCCAGAGATGCCAGCCAGTCCCCTTTTTGGATTGTTGGCAGAATCCGAGCCAAAGTTACCATTTTGAACTTTGGCTTTTTCAGGTGCTTGTTTAAAGCTCCGAGATCCAAAATTGGCCACCACTCCCCTTTTTTTGTTGTTGTTAGGAAGTATCTAGAGTAAAAACCTCTTCCTCTCAGGGTTGTAGGAACTGGTTCCACTGTTCTGAAGTGTAGCAGCTTTTGAACCTCTGCCTCTAGCAATGAAGTTTGTACTAGGGAAGGAGAGATGAAAACCCTGGAATTTTTTAGAGGAAGAAATTTGAAGTCCAGTGACAAATCTTTGCCCACTACCTCCAACACCCACTTGTCTGTGGTGATGGTTGATCAAGGGTGGAGGAAATGGGACAGTCTGCCTCCGACAAGTAGGGAGGAGGCAGCCTACATCTCAGGGGTTCTGTTTAGGCTGGGGCTGAGGTTGTGCCTAAGACCCTCGTCTAGAGCCCCTTCTACCCCTACCCCTACAGTAGCCCTGTTGAGGGTATTGCTGGTATTGGGGCATGGTTACTGGCTGGAAAAAAGGTCTTGTCATGAAAGAGCGACCTCTTCTCCCCCCCCCCCATAAGGACTGGTGGATGAAGAAGCTCTGTCTCTGGCAGAGTTGCTTCTATAAGTAGCCTTATATTCATCCACCTTCTTCATATAGGCCACCGTGGATTCCCCAAAAAGAGAAGTTCCTTCTAATGGAAAATCCAAGGCCTTTGATTGGGTAACCTGAGTGAGGTTTGTAGCCCTAAGCCAAGCAAACCTCCTCTGAGCCACTGTGTTAGCCATCCATCTGGCTGCAGTGTCATTTGAAACAGTAGCCATCTGGAAATGGTACTTAGCCACCTCTGGCCCAAACCTGGCAGTTTCCGCCAGGTCATCTGACAAGGGTAAGGTGGCTTTCATGGACATTGCCAGTACCAACTGCCACAGGGATTTCTGATATTGGGCAGCATAAGCTTGGAAAGTAGTCTGTTTCGTGGCCAGTGAGGCTGACAAATAGCCTTTTTTGGCCATACTGTCCAATTTTCTGGAGTCCTTGTCCAGTGGATGTGAGGACAGAGGGACCTTAGCTTTATCACAGGCTGCCTGTTGTATTACCCCTTGATGGTCAGGATGGGAGAAGAGGAAGTCAGCTCACTCCCTATCCAACTGGTACTTTTTGTCTATTCTCCTGTCAATTGGAGGAACAGAATTAGGGGTCTGCAGGAGCTTCATAGCATCCTTCTTAAAAAATGTATATACTGGGAGGAGGAGGGCCTTTGTCAGTGTTAAACCCATCATACTAAGGTACTCAATTTCCTCCTCATCCTCCACTTGCTCTGTTGTGGCGATATCTAAGGCATCTGCCATTTTCCTTACAAAGGAAAAATGGGAGGAAAAATCCTCAGACACTCTGGGAGGCGAGCCAAAATCCTGCTCAGGGGACATCTCTGGGGGATAGGTTCACCCTCCTCATAAGGCTCATCATCCTCTTCAAAAAATAGTTGCTCCGGTGTAGAGGGCAACACAGTACTAGCAACCTGGGGACTCTGTGAGGAGGCAGGAGGCTGAGGAATGATGCTCTGCAGAGCCTGAATTATTTTTAATGCCTGAGCTATCTCTTGAGCTGAAGGCATTCCAGACACCTGCACAGAAGTCCCTGGGTTAACAGGAGAGGTTTCTGCATGTTTAAGTTTCTTTGTTTTCTTTGAGGGAATCAGAAAGTCAGCCAGTTCTTTTCCTCTTTTTGCCCCTTTTTTGCCCGTATCAGGGGCAGGGGTAGTAGCACTTGTGGGTTCAGCCACAACAGACTGGGGTGTCAGCAGGTCAGAGACTAAGGGACCCCTAGGAAACTTTTTATTGAGTCGTTCAAGGTGCTTTTCCACAGTTTTATCTGGAAAAGTTTTACAAATCTCACATTCCTGGTCCAGATGTTCGAAACCCAGACAAGCTACACATAAGGTGTGCTCGTCTGCCTTGGCAAACACATCTCCACACATTAAACAGTTTTTAAACCCCGGCTCCCCGGTTCTCTTCTTAGGTTTCTCTGCCATGGTCAGAAGCAAAGAGGAAAAGCACCAACCGCTAAATAACAGATACTGTTGCGGTTATTTAAACAGCTTTTATATTTTTTTTATTTTTTATTGTGGTCGGTTCCAGAATCAATAAGGAACCGGTGGAACCGAGCAGGGAGATGAAATATGAACTGGATCAGTGGTTCTGTAATCGATAAAAGACGGTTAAAAGTAAAGTTTGTAAGGACCAAAATTTAGCGAAAATAATATAGGTCCTTTAGTCAGAGAACCTAAATTAAACTAAACTAACTCAGATCCCTCACAGTTATGCCGAACCGCTAGGAACCAAGAAGAAAAAACTAATAATAAACTAGATCTAAACTGACAATCAGTAGAGGCAGTAAAAGAAATTAAGTATACTTATGGTTTTGATGATTTTTTTTTATCTTTCTTCACGCGAAAGAGGGCAACAGAGACTCCGAGCAACCAAACTGTCAGGCAGACAGAAAAATCTAAAGGGGTTAGAACACTACAGTTGGTAGAGGCAGTATTTGAAAGATGCTTACGTGCAAAGAATTCCATTATTTGCATGTGTTCCATCTCTCCAGGCAGTCCAACTCACCAGGCTGACTGCACAAAGTTATGAATATCCTGAGCATTACTGGGGTTAGAACAGTTGGATATGAAAGGATCTGAGCTGCTTGGTATGCTCTAGGTAGTAAGTCAGTGCCCTTTTGACATCCAGGCTGTGAAGCCTGTACTCACCAAGAGTAGACTTGTCTGTGAAAAAGACAGGGAGAGTTATAGATTGGTTGAGGTGAAATTCAAACACTACTTTGGGAAGAAATTTTCTGCTGGTCCTGAGAGCTGCTTTATCCCTCTGGGAGATGATGTAGTTAGGTTCAGCGCAGATAGCTTGCAGCTCTGATATCCTCTTGGCTGAAGTGATGTCCACACGGAATACTGTTTTCAAGTGACATACTTTAGGTGTGCTGTAGCCATAGGTTCGAGTGGAGAGTCCATCAACTTGGTTATGTACAGATTCAAGTCCCGGGGTCAGGTTCCCTAAGTGGGGCTGCATGTGCAGCAGGCATGTAAATAATTTCTTAAAAATGGAATGAGAAATTACAGTTTTCTCCTTGCCTACTGAAATGTAAGCTGAACTTGGTGCCAGGTGGACTTTCAGGGATGAGGTCCTAAGGCCTGAGGCGTGTAGGTAAACCAAATAATCTAGTATGGAAGACAGACTAGGTTGCAGGGGATCAATCTGCCTGTCTTTACACCAGAGAGAGAACCTCTTTCCTTTGGAAGCATAGATCTTTTTAGCACTTGTTTTTTTAGCTAATCTAAGGATTCTCAGGAGTTGTTCTGAATAGTTTAGGAACTCTAGCTCTTCAAGTACCAAGCCCTGAGGCAAAGAGGCTCTATGTTGGGGTATACTAGCTCCATCTGAGGCAAGGTCAGGAGACTGTGGCTTGAGGGTGGGTGACTGGGCCACTTGGCTGCCAGGGCAAGAAGCAGAGAGTACCAAGGCTGCCTTGCTCAGTCTGGAGCCACCACGATCATTGTTACTGGCTGTCTTCTGAGCCTGAGGAGCACTCTGAAGATTAGGGGAAATGGAAGAAAAGCATACATGAACCTTCACATCCAGCTGAGGGACAGGGCATCCACGGGCACTGAACCCGGTGCCAGAGGCCTGCAGTGGTACAGAGGAATCTTATGATTATGTCTAGAAGCAAAGAGGTCTATCTCTGGAGTGCCCCACCTCCTGAAGACCACAGCCAGCACTTGTCTGTTTAGGGTCCACTCGTAGTGGCCCTGGCTGAGAGTCTCAGAGAAGCTCAGAGAGTCTATCAGCACACTGTCCTTGCCTGACAGGCGAATGACCATTAGTTGCATGTGTAGGGAGTAAGCCAGTAACCAAATCTTCATGGCCTCTGTGCACAGCTTTGTGGACCTTGTGCCCCCTTGCTTGTTGTTGTAGAACATGGTGGTGGCATTGTCTCTCCTGATTTGGACAGTCTGGCCCTTGATCTAGGGGTCAAAAGCTTTTATGTCCAGATACACAGCTCTGAGTTCAAGAAGGTTTATGCAACAGTTGGACTCCCTGGGAAACCACACCCTGCTTATGGACTGATCTGCCTGGTGTGATCCCCACCCTAGAAGGGAGGCATCTATAGTGAGCATTCTGGAGGGCTCCTTCTGTTGTAAGGGGATTCCTTCCCTCAGGTTGTACCTATCTTTCCACCAGTCCAGGGCTTGCAAAAGAATCCTTATGAATGGAATCAGCTTTGACAGAGTCCCTTTTTTGGGACCAATGAGCCCCCAGATGGTATTGAATGTCCCTAATCTGAACCTGGCACCTGGGACTACTGCTGTAGTAGAGGCCATGTGGTCTAGGTACCTGAAGAAGTACCTGGCTGGCCTTGGTTGGCTGAGAATGAACAAGTTTGCCAGAGTCTGGAGGTTCTCTCCCCTGTCTAGTGGAAGCAGGGCTTTCCCTTGCTGGGTATCTAGCTCTGTTCCAATGAATTCCAGGAATTGAAGAGGCTCCAACTGAGACTTTTCTGTATTGATCAGGAAGTCTAGTGTCTCTAGAGTGAGCATAGTAAGTCCAAGAGAGTCTCTGAGCTTTTGAGGAGACTTGTCTACTATCAGCCAGTCATCCAGATAAGGAAGACAGAGACCTCCTGTCTTCTGAGATAGGCTGCAACTACTGCCAGGCACTCTGTGAAGACTCTGGGGACTGAGGAAAGGGCCGGAGGGCAGTCTGAATCTGAGATCCTTTCTGTGAGAGGGCCTGACTGAGATGCGAAAATAGGCGTCTCTGAGGTCTAGGGAGGCTTGTCTCCCTGTTGCAAAGAGGGAATCACCACCAAGAGGGTGATCATTTTGAACTTGGGGTTAAGTAGGCACTTATTTAAATACCGAAGGTCTAGAATGGGTCACCAGTTCCAGTTTTTCTTTTGGGTGAGAAAGTATCTTGAATAGAGGCCCCTTCCCCACTGGGAGGGGGGCACCCTTTCTACTGAATTTACTAAAAGGAGAGATTTGACCTCTGACTCCAACAGAATCTTTTCTGTGGGGGCCATACTGTAGTTTGAAACTCCTGTGTCCCTGCTGTGTGGAGAATTTCTTGAGCTACAGAGAAAGTTCTTAACCCACCACCTCTACCGCCCACTTGTCTGTGGTGATGTGCTGCCACTGATGGAGGTAGCGGTTCAGCATTCCTCCTACTGGGAGAGGGGAGATGACCTGGGCATTCCCATTATGGGTTTTGCTGGGACTGGGCTTTTGGTAAAGGGGCGAGGTCAGTGCACTTCTGAACCCTCCTGTTTCTTCCACTGAAGTACCCTCTCACTTGAGAGTAATCCATGGGCATGGGTATGGGCATGGGATAGAAGGCCCTGGGGTAGTAATCCCTGCCTCTGCCTCCTCTTCCCCAGGGACTGTAAACAGCGGAGGCTTTCTCTTTTGCTGTATTACTCCTGTAGATGATTTCGTATTCCTCCACCTTTTTCATATACTGTATGCCTCTGTCTTATCCCTGAAGAGAGAATTGTTCTCTCTTAAGGGACATCCATAGCTTTAGTCTGCGTATCCTGAGAGAGGTTGGTGGTTCTTAACCATGCAACCCTCCAAGTGAGATGGTGTGGGTTATGGACCTGGAGGCAGTGTCACTGGCATCTACAGCCATATGAAACTGGTACTTTGTGGCATCTTGGGCAGTTTTGACAGTTTCTTCCAGGTCCTGGGAAATGTTATCAGGAGCTTTCTGGCTAATAGTCAAAACTGACTTCCATAGTGCCTTCTGGTACTGTAATGTGTATGCCATATAAGTGGAGAGGCGGAGCAGCGCAGAGGTTGTAGTATAAGATTTCTTGCCCATGGTATCCAGTCTTCTAGACTCCTTTTCTGGAGGCTGTGAGGAAAGGGGCACTTTAGCCTTGTCACTGCCTGCAGCTTGTACCATGTCGTCATGGTCAGGATGGGTGTAAAGGTGTCCAGCATTTGTTTTATCCAGTTGGTACTTTTTCTCTATTTTCTTATCCATCCCTGAAATGGAGCTGGGATTCTGGAGCAGTTTAAAAGTAGCCCTGCAAAGGGACTTGTGAACTGGAAGTAGCAGCTTCTTGGGGGAGGGAGACCCATCATGTTCAAAAAGTCTGCCTCCTCAGCCTCTTCAGTAGTCTCCTGTATGGAGAAGTAAAGAGTGTCCACCATGTGCTGGAAAAATGTGTAATGGGAGGAAAAATACTCCTGACAGTGGGAAGGGAAGCCAAATTCCTGGTCAGGGGATGCATCAGGTTCTATGCCCTCCTCCTCCTCATCAACACTGCCTTCCTCAAAATGAAAACACTGGCCTGGGTCAGGGTCTGTGGGAACAGGCATGGAAGGACCAGCTGGGGCCCCAAAGATATTGCCCATATCTTGAAAGGTCTGATATAGTTGCCAAACCTTTGCCATTTCCTCAGGAGAGGGCATATTTTGTTGTGACACTGGCGTCTCCCTTAGCTCTTCAGTGGGAGTGGCAGTGATATGTTTCTCTTTTTGTTTCTTTTTAGCAGGCACTGGATCAGAAACCTGCTCAGTATGTCTGTTTTGTTTGGCTCGGTCTGAATTATTTTTGTCAGACTTATTCTCTAGGGGGTTCTTAGAGGACCTATCTTTTGATTTTTGATGAGAGGAAGATCCCTCTTCAGAAGGCTTATTAGAGGTGGAGGGAGACTGAGAAGCCATTATTTCCAGTCTTCTGGTTCTTTTTTAATGGTTTTTGAGCAACATTTAGTGCAAAGTTCACAGTTAGCAGAATTGTGATTTGGACCTAAATAGCTTAAACAAAGATTGTGGCTGCCTGCCTTGGCGACGATTTTAAAACACTTGATGCAATTTTTAAATTATGTAGGTCCAGTTACATAGAAACATAGAAACATAGACTTTGACGGCAGATAAGGACCGCTAGGCCCATCTAGTCTGCCCATTTCCCTACCTACAGGATGCTGCAGATCCTAATTAACCAACAGCCTATTTCTTCCTACCCCCCACAAGAATTGCCTTATGTCTGTCCCATGCATTCTTGAATTCTCCCACAGTTTTAGAACCCACAACCTCCTCAGGAAGGCTGTTCCATGCATCCACTACCCTCTCTGTGAAATAATACTTCCTCACATTGCCCTGAACCGCCTCTCTATCTTTAAATTGTGTCCTCTTGTTCTTGCAAGTCTCTTTTTCTGAAAAATGCTACCCTCTTGGACTTTGTTGATTCCACTGAGGTACTTGAAAGTTTCTATCATGTCCCCCCTTTCCCTTCTTTCATCAAGGGTATACATATTAAGCTCCTTTAGTCTCTCCTCATACGGTTTCTCTTGCAGACCCTGCACCATTTTAGTTGCCCTCCTCTGGACTACCTCTATCCTGTAAATCTTGTTAGGTCTATCTGACATGCCAATATTGTCAGAAGACTTTAAATTCAGTTCCCAAAAGGGAAAAAATTAAACTTTGTGGTTGGTTCGCAAGCGCAATGGAACCATATCAGTTCCAAAGCCACAAAATATAAAATAAAAGTAACTACTAATGCAGTTCCCCTAAAAAAGGAAAAAAAAGGAACCAATAAAAAACTAAAGTTTAAATAACAAAAACAGAAGGTTTTTACTACAGAAATTAGTTTTCCTAGTCAGGAAAAAAGCGCGGGAAAGGAAAATTACGTACCTACCGTAATTCTTGATCTTCTCTTGTATCTTCACCATTCATTACTTCCTGGGTGTAAGCCAGAGGCGCGCACCCGTCACGGGAGCTTTTTTTAAAAAATTTAGCCTAACGCCCTACCGAGAGCGTACGCCATGCTATTATGCAAGGGGCGGCCAAGTAGCGGACCGACCTCCTCCAACTCAGTTCTGTGAGCCGGAGAGGCAAAAGTGAAAGCAGAAAATATAGATAGCGAGGCAAGATAGCCGAGGGATAGCAAAGCAAGGAAGAATGAACTGAAAAAGGAATAAGCCGATGGAGGAAGGACAGAGGAGATAAGAACATCCCTAGCCTAGGGACTGCAGGGCCTCCTTACCTGGGCGACTCTAGGAGGAGAGATGAGTAAGGAAATGAGAAAATAGAAGAAGAAGGAGAAAGAGAAGAGAGAGAGATGGGATGTTGAAGGGACCAGAATGCCCAACGAGCATAGTTAGCTTGTAGCTGAAGGCTCGACTAAAGGGGAAGCAAGAATCCCCGGAGATAGAGCTGAAGAGAAGGTTCACCGAACCCGCTAGACAGACTCAGGAGGGCATAGTCCTCATCTTCAACATGCCATTGTTCTTGATACCCACCTCGGGCTGCTGGCCGCGGAAGGCCTTTAACTGGAGGACAGCCGAGGAGGGAAGAATAAAACCCAGGCAGCATGAGAGCGTGCTCAGGGATTTAGAAATGGAAAATGTAAGCCTTTCAGGTGTTTCAAGATAGAAATGGGACTCAGACTGACTGGCTAAGGCAAGTCAAGGCTTAGGCTGGCTAGGATTGGATATGGTCAGCAATGTTCTACTGTAAAAATTGTCCAAGAGGACACTTAAAGGGAGAAACCAATAGCAAAACAGTGAGAACGATAGCCTACCTTCTCATTTGCCTTCTTGTTTGTTTTCCCCTTTTTTACAGATAAAATTTTTTTTTTTAACTAGATGCATGACCCAGATACCAAGATGCCTATAGCAGTCGAAGAGAATTCCCTCAGCATTTTTTTTTTTTTTTTTGCAAAAGAAGAAAAGGAATAGACGTACTCGTTCCTCTGCTCTGTAATGCAAGAATAGAGGGGGGGATTAGATTCCAGGGCAACTATCTGGACACGGGATTGCAGGATCAAAACTGAATAGCCTGAGCCAGGCCAAAAAAACCCAGAGGTATCTTGCCAGAAGAATAGCAAGAGATAGTTGTGCAGTCTGATCACCAATGCAATCCACGAGATGGCCCATGAATCCTAGAGTAAGTAATTTCTCTGAAATTTAGAACCCCCAAAGAAAGATCTTTTTTTTTTTGGAAAAATTAGGCAATTTTTCCTATATTTTATATAAATGCAGAGAGAGGAAGGAGACGGGAGGTGGAGAAGCCACAGGAAGAGGCCACTGAGGGGATGGTGGGCGGGTGTAAGTAATGAATGGTGAAGATACAAGAGAAGATCAAGAATTACGGTAGGTAGGTAATTTTCCTATCTTCCCTTGTCAATCTTCACCATTCATTACTTCCTGGGTGAGTATCAAGCTCCTCTTCCCCTGGAGGGGGAAGAGGCCATACCCTGAGGGAACAAGACCCCCAGCCTTCTGCTGGTGAGAAACAGAAGGAGAAGACCCTGGCTTATTCAGAAAGCCTAAGAGGGAGAAGAGCTAGGAGGTGCCTCCCGAGGACGAGGAGACGGAGGGAGCCCCTGTAAAGTCTCCTCAGCTCTGAAGAGAAAGACGGTCCCCAGAAGGCGGAGCGAATCACCCACGCCGGGCCAGGGGTGACAACCTGGAAAGACGAAGCCATGCCGTCCGCCTGATGCAGATCGCTGTCCCCGCAAGCCTGGAAGCCACCTCATTGGCGTCATAAGATGCCCTTGCTTGGTGTCTTGCCAGCTCCAGGCCTACCGCGGAGAGGGCAATGGCTTGTCTGGTTTGCTCCATATCAGGCATAGATGCCAGCAGCTGGGACATCATCGACCACAGATGCCGGTTGTAGGCAGCGTGGTGAGCCTGATGTGATGCAATACATGCACTCGCACGAGAAGAAGAGAACACTCTTTGCCCCCAACGGTCGAACTGGAGAGAGTCCGAATCCGGTGGGCGGTCGTGCGCCAGGCAACGGCGCCCAGAAGGAGTATCCAGGTATACCAAACCTGAGGACGGGTTGGGAAGGGAACCTAGAGACTCAGAGGGGGCACAATACCTACGCTGGCAGTCCGCCGGGGCTGGGGAAGAAGCGACAGGGGACTGCCATGACCGGATAGACACCTCCTGGAAGGGGATAGGCCAGGAAGGTACCACCAGATGCTGGGCACTGAATTCACCAAGGAATTCACGCGTCTCCCATTCGGTATTGTCTCTTCGAACGTAGGAAATCCGGAGATCCCTCACCATCCTCGAGAGGAAACGCTGATATTCTGTGAAATCAGCATCGGAGGACAGATGAGCAGGGGGTTCCTCTCCCTCGGAGGAGGGAGACGAGGATGATGGGGAACTGGAATGCCCAGAGGATTCCTGCGGCGGTGGGGAGAGTCGAAAGACCCGCTCATGCATGTATCTAACATATGAGGGGAAGGCCGCAGCAGAACCCCTGAACTGCCCCCAGGATAACGGACCCATAGGACCGACATGGCCTGGGAGCGGGGGTGGAAGGCAGAGAGATGGGAGAGGGGCACCTCCGCTGAGGCAACTGCTCTCGTAGGGCTCTGGAATCGGGGAAAGGAGCCCTGGAAAGAGGGATCCCGGATATCAGACCAGGCCGCAGAACGGAACTCTGGGGAAGGAGCCTGAAGAGCCCTGGGGAGAACCTCCTCTGACGACGCCGACTGCATGATCCAGAAGGGCAGTCCGCACAAACACCGCCGAGGACACCCTAGAACCCTGGAGGAGGCGAGGCTCTGCACTGCTCCCTGGCCACTCCCTGGGTGGCCAAAGAAGACCGAGCAGCAGACCCCCTGCCCCTCAACCCCTCGGACTCCGAGAGGGCCCTCCTCCTCGACCACAGTGTCCCCCTGTCCCTAGAGAGGGCAACAGCACCCCGTAAGGTAGCTGTCACCAGGCCTCCAGAGAGGGGAGCCTCCCTCTGCGTCACCCCCACGCCTGCCCCCCAGGGCTCCCGGCCACCCCCAGCCGGGGAACCCTCAGGAGACAACGGAAGGGGGGACAGAGGGAGGGGCCCACTGCGCCGCTTGCACTCTCTAGCCACCGGGACCCAGACTCAAGAGTGGGGTGCCAGGATGGGTTCACGCCTGAATCATCGCCCGAGGAGGACAAGACCAGCAGGACCTCAATGCTGGCCACCCCTAGGGTCCCGAGGCTACAGGGCTGTGAACGGCCTCTGCATTCAAGGGAGGCGCCGCTTGCCTCTCACGCCCGTAGCAGCCAGGCCTAGTCTATTTCCAACGGCGCCGGAAGGCCGCACCGCCTGGAGGAAGGATAGGCCCACTGGCGCCTGGCGCTGGAAGGCGCAGGCGGCACTGCCGGGACGGGCGCCGCTTAGTCCAGTCGGCGCCGCGAACGGCGCCGAGGCCCAGCGGCACCGCCAATGGCGCCACCACCATCACCAGTGCGCCGCGAACGGCGCCGATTTCAAACGGCACCGGAACGGTGCCATATCGATCACCGGCACCGCAAACGGCGCCAGGATCCGAAACGGCGCCGAAAGGCGGCGTCGAGGGTCCACCCGAGCCAGGCCCAAAAGTCGAGGGCCTCGCCACGGGGGGAGCCTGCACCTCCGAAGAGGTGACTGCCGAGGCGGTGTCGGCGCCGCGGCCCCGGAAGGGACTACGACGCTCCCCCGACACCACAGAAGGGGCCTCCTCCTCGGCAAGAAAAGACGAGAAGACCCCCTCCTCCTCAGACCGTATAGGCCCGGGAGGGGACCCGGGGGAAGGGCCTAGAGACCTTACCTGAGAATCCCTTGAGCGACGTCGTCCCCCGAAGGTCGGCGGGGCTTTGCCGAGCTTGAACGCGCGGACTTCGAGGACACGGCGGTCCATGGAGAAACAGGCGTCGCACGAATCCATGTCATGGTTGGGTCCCAGGCAATGAAGACAAACGTCATGCCGGTCCGAGACGGAGAAATGCCGGCCACAGTAACACCGATGCATAGGGGCGCGGCCCGTCTTCGAAACACGTTTAGCTCCGGACCCGGACATAACGTGAAATCAACAAGAAAATAGTAGGAAAGCACACCCGTGCCGCTTTTAGAAAGAAAAAGAACGGTCTTACCGACATGCCGAGTGTAAGGGAAAGAGGAGTCGTTGATGCAGTCAAAATATGGACGCCCGAAACAGGTGCTGCCCTGACGGCGGGAGAAACAGAACTGAGTTGGAGGAGGAGTCGGATCACATTAACGGCCACCGTGTACTGACGATGACGCCGCCCGAGGGCGGGCTTAGAGCTAACTTAAAAAAAAAAAAGCTCCCGTGACGGGTGCGCGCCTCCGGCTTACACCCAGGAAGTAATGAATGGTGAAGATTGACAAGGGAAGATCTGTGATGTAAACCCCTGTCAGAGACATTTCCTTGGTTCCTGAGAACCAATGGAAACCAAGGAAATTATGCTAAAAAGAGAAAAACACAAAAAAAAACCCTAAAGGCAGGATAAACTACAGAAATAAGACAACTTTCTAAAAAGTAAACTTCTTCAAGCAATGAGAGAAGGAGAGAGAACTATGGGGCCAACTTGTCCAGTTAGGTGGAGAAATGAATCTAACAGCAGCACCTTTAGACAGCAGTCTTCAACTGCAACCTGATTGGCTAATGCTCCGCCATCATTGGCATAACTTCTCTCTCCAGGGCAGCTTAACTCAGCTGGCAATACTGCAATAGTCAAGCATACTGAAGGATTCCTGGAGTGAGAACGTTGGCAGTTGCTGGCGGGTGAGTTTGATAAATTTATCTGAATAAAACTTTCAGTATATCCTGCAACCAAGTTTCTGGATCAGTGGCTTTTCTTGTATTTGTGTAGACATGTTTTTTACTTGGAATTGATTGCTTGTCTAGGTTGGCTCCAAACATGGATCCCCTTAGCCCACCAAGCTGTCTTACTACCTCAACTTCAGCAAGACCTTTGACACTGTGCCCCACAGGAGGCTGATAAGGAAGTTGACCTGCTTTGGAGTGGGGTCCAAACTGTTACACTGGGTTAGAAACTGGTTAACAGAGAGTGAACAAAGGGTGATAATTAACAGCACCCACTCTATGGATGGGAGATTGACAAGTGGTGTACCATAGGGTTCAGTACTGGTACCAATCCTTTTCAATGTCTTCATAGAGGACACTGCAGAAAAACTGGAGGGGAAGGTATGTCTTTCTGTGGATGACACAAAAATCTGCAATAGGGTGGACATGCAGGAGGGGATGGAGAGAATATGTAGGGATCTAGGGATGCTTGAGGAATTATCAAACAACATGGCAATTAGGGTTCAGTGCCAAAAAGTGCAAAATCATGCACCTAGGGCATAAGAACCCCAGTACTGAGTACAGGATTGTGTGATAGTTACAATAGGAAAGGGAGCTTGGGGTTAATTTTACAGAGGAGTTTAAGGCAGCAGTACAGTGTGATAAAGCAGTGGGCAGGGCTAGTGACATGCTGGGGTGCACAGGAGGAGTATCTCTAGCAGGAGAAGGGAGGTAGTGCTGCAACTGTATCTCCCCAACTGGAGTACTGTATCCAGTTTCAGAGACTGCACATCAAAAAGGCCATAGACAGGGTGGTGGTCCAAAGGAGGACAACTAAAATGGTGCAGGATTTGTAGGAGAAGCCCTACAAGGAGCAACTGAGGGATCTCAACATGTACACCCTGGAAGAGAGGAGAGAAAGAGAGAGGTGACATGGTGAAGATTTATAAACACCTCACAGGGGTGAACAGGCTGCAGGTGGTGTGTCTCTTTAAATGAGGACCAGTACCAGGACCGGGGGCATGTAATTAGTCTGGAGGGAGGGAAGTTCAGGAAAGATGTGAGGAAATATTTTTTCACTGAAAGGGTGGTAGACACCTGGAACAGACTGCCTGCCAAAGTGGTGGAGGCTAGAATAGTGGGGGGATTCAAGCATGCATAGGGTAAACATAAGGGGTATATTAGTATACAGGCAGAGGAGTAACTGGATATCAGATAAAGTCTGCTGATGTGAAATAGACAGGAAAATAGATGATGACAGCAGAAAAAGACTGAAGATCCATCTAGTCAGCCCACGTTCTCGTATCATAGCCTGAGACCAGTTGTAATGCTGGAGTCTTTGCTTACCCTCTTCTCTTGGCTAACAGTGAAGGACCTCACACAGGCACAGGTATGGTGCTGTACTTCAGTGCTATTTCCTAAAGTTGCTAGACCCCAAAAGTCCTGGTTCTCATAGGGTCCAAGTGCCTTTGGCTCTAAAAACAAAGAGTGGGGCTCTCTGGAGGAGACTGACACTAGACAGATATCAAAACTGTGAACACGTCATGGAAAAATCTACCCACAAATACACATTATGGAACTGGAATTAACTAAACTTACCATCATCATCTGGGCTGTATATTCCTTCTAAGTCCTTCCTGTGAATTCTGAAAGTTGGAAGAATACTTAACGTAAGACCAGACAGCTATAGACAATGGTGTAACAGCATTGGCTAACTTGGGGAGTTCAAAGTTTCCCCTCAGATCAAGCTTCTCCTAACTGTTGCAGGCAATATTTCACAGCACTAAGTGTACCACTACTAATGAAATGCAACAAAGAAAACAAATGGCAAATGATAGTAATGTTTAATGTGCAGTGTTGTTTATAAGAAAGTTATTGGTGTTGAAGAAAGCAATAATGCCCTCACTTAGTGTTTATACTGCTGCTTTATTATGAAGTAGTGTAAAACAGGAAAATGAAGGCTGTGAGGTACATCTATATTCCAAAACAATGTACTGTGCAGAAGTTTCGAATTTTTATTAACAACAGTTATTTTATTTATTTATTTTTAAACTGGTTAACCGGGTAGGGTCACTGGGCAAGAGCCCTTTTTCAGGACCGACCTAGAACATACAACAGACAAATAAGAAATATACAATACGGTGTACTTAATTATTACAATGAAAAACATTAAGTGACAATAAGAAATCCTTTAAATGAGCTTTAAAACCTGTCAATGAAGTAACAGAATGTAAAAGCATAGGTAAACCATTCCACAACTTTAAAGCAGCAATGGTAAAAGAGCAGTAACCAAATTTGTTTTTATGTCTATTTACATCCAGAATTGTACCCTCAATGGACCTGAAATTAAATGTAGATTCTCAAATGGAAATCAAATCTGACAAAGGAAAAGTACCAGAAAAATTAGATCGATAAACCAAACAACCTTAACTTGGGGAATAGCCAACCAATTGCAGAATACAAAATACAATGGTGTGTCTTATAATGAGCAGCAAGAACAAAACAACAAATATTTTTACAAGCAACAGTTACAATCTGAAGTTCCCTGGTTCCCAAATTATGATATAAACACAAAACATAATCTATATGGGGAAGCAAGACACTCATAGCAATAGTTCAACATGTGTCAAGAGACAAAAACTGTTTCAGTTTGTAAAGTAAGCCAATCATCTTCATATTTATAGTTCAACTAACAACCTTGACTTGAGGAAACAGGGTCAAATGGGGGTCAAGCAGGACTCTCAGATCTTTAAACTCTGTCACTTGTTCAATACAAGCACCAGAATATCATGTAAAAACATTTGCAGATTGTCCCTAAGCATGTAAGGAGTAGCAAAAACCATGGACTTAGTCTTTTTCACATTCATAAGCATCAAATTAGAGGAAAACCAAGAGCATAACCATGTTCTATATTATCAAACATTGCTACTTAAATGTTTGAGTACATTTTAACAGTCTTGAAGGTATTGACCTCTGCTCAATCTGAGCTAATACATGCATCCCACAGAGGAGAAAATTAACACTAGAAAGCAGCCCCTTGACAACCACCCTAGCTCCATCCCCAGATGGACTCAGGGTTGGACTACGGTACAGGGGGCCACCTGGAAAATTAATATAGGGGCCCACCTGGAAAATCGATAAGAGCCCAGAATGATACATTTATGTCTGTATTCCACTTGAATTTAATATACTGGCTCTGTGTTTGCTTCTTACATTTACTTGCAGTGCCCAATCAACTCATTTAATACAAATGATAAATGCAAATAATTTTACAGTATAGGGGATGGCCAGGTACACAACTGAGAGGGGTCCACCTGGAAATTTCCAGGTAACCTGGTGGGCCAGTCTGACTCTGGATGGACTCACCTGATGTAGTGAACAAAAGCAGTGATCAGTGCTCCAGAGTAGAAGGAGAAAAAGACGATGACACAGAACAGAATTGCTCGTACATAAACTGCTGCTGTGGAAAAAACAGAATCAATTACCAAAACCTCACCAATCAGCTCTCAGTGGCCAAACAAGAAGCTTGTGAATCAACAGGATAACAGATATAAGATCTTTTTACTTCAAATCATTTGTAGATAGCAGCCAGTACAAAGAATACCTGAGAGAGACAGAGATAGACCTACTATAATGAAACCTTAGAAATGAAGAACATTTAACAAGGTGACTGGTTGAAAAACTAATGTGCCATTTATTGTGTAGTCCCACACTGTGACGAGCAAGGTTGAGAATAGGAAGCATTTCCTAGCTCTGCTTTCCCAGTCAACAAAACATACATACATACATAAATAAATGTAGATGTTTACATTACCAGTACAGTTCCATGTCATAATGCAGTGTCAGTGGCTCAGTAGGTAGCACACTCGCCTCTGAGGCCGGGAGATCAGAGGGCTGTGGGTTCAGTTCCCACATCTGGCACTTGGGTTAATATCCCAGTACTGACACTGTAGTGCAGCATGAGAGGGGTGCTGCACTTCTGAGGTGCCGTCTTTCGGATGAGACGTTAAACCGAGGTCCCATCTGCCTGGATTGGTGTTAGTTCAGGCGGATGTTAAAGATCCCATGGCACTTATCGAAAAGAGTAGGGGAATTTCCCCGGTGTCCTGGCCAAATTTCCCTCATTCACTAAAAATACCACCAACAGCTTAATCTGGTTCAAGGTCAGTTGGCATTCATCTGTATCCCCCTCCCCCGGGTTGTGCCTGAAAATAGGCAGCATTTGTTTAGTGCACTTACCCGGTCAACAAAAGCTAAATAAATAAAATAAATAAATAAATAATAGTGAATATATTTTGGTGACTCGCAAAACAGTGAGTGGATTTTGCCGACAACCAAATCACAACATAGCACACTGTGCCAAACATAAACTGAGCACAAATGTAAAGTACCCTTATTACTACAATAACCATCTCCGAGAGGGAGCAGACACAGGAGAAAAACAAATACAGAGGAGGGTGGCCAACGATGGGAATGCCATAAAAAAAAAAAAAAAAAAACACAACACCCTGTACCAGCAAATAAAAGTGTACCTGCTAGTAGTCCCAAACCAGGGACCACCAGAACCGCAAACAGCATCCTTACTGACCACACTAGGTGGGCAGCCCGGCAGCAGAAGGCTCCACTTCATCACTTATCTTCCCTAGTCCCTCCCTCGTTCCCTCCCTCCCTCCTCCGTAGTTATTCCCTTTCGTCGCCCTTATTCCCTACCACCATTGCTATTTCCAGCCCTCGCTAAATCCTTCCCATCACTGTATCTCCTTTCAACCAAACTGAGTCACTCATGTATGAGTCACTCACTGTGGTTCTCCATTTCGATGTGATACCTTCTGCACTAAAACACTACAAAAACTGTTAAAGGATTTTGCTCTAAAGACTATGTTACAGGTCTTGTGCACTTTCAGACATTGCTTGGCATGACTAGGATCTGCACTAGTTACATTATACTAGACACTGGAACCCTCATCAGTACAATTGTTTTAGCAACAAAAGTCAGAATAGCTAGATCAGTTGGTCCATCATGGCAGTAGTAGGGACTTTCATGATGCCATGACCCAGCTTTTGAAGCAACCAAGAACATGGGGGGGGAGGCTGACCAGGGGTAGAAGGATCAAGCATCCCGAATGACACCCTCTGGAGAAGGAGGCCGGCATGCTTTGGTGGAATACAGCCACCTCAGTGACCATGGGTAGTGATGCAATAGGGGAAAGAGGATGTCAACTGGCTTAGGCAGCACTGGCTACTGTGAGCATATCCTGAGGGGCAACTGAACCAAAAAGAAGACATTTCTTCATACTTACCTTAATTTCCTTTTCTGTTAGCTCTTACATTGTCAATGGATATTCATTACAACTGGGTATTGTGCACCCCTACTAGGGGAAATGGCATAGCATAAAGGCTTTACAATGTTGGGCACATGAGGATTTCAGACAGCAACAACTGTCCAATCACTATTGTCCTCACAGTGCCTTTTAATGTGGAAATAAATGCCTATACCGATATGACTTTAGCTAGAATAAAATATATATTAAACAGAGGCCCACTTCATCAGATCACAGGAAGTTGAGTGATCGATTCTGGTTTTCCACAGGTCTATATCTTGTACTGTCCAGTGGAAAGCATAAACTTGAAAGAAAAACAGATTCAATAAAAATGCAAGGACTGCATGCAGTGTAAACGCTCACCTGCAACAAAGGAGACACCCTTGGTTAACATCAAAACTCGACCTGTTAAATCTGCATAATAGCAACCAACATTTGAATGGGGAACTGCTCTCCTCATTTATTTTTAATTTTTTTTAAAACATCTCCAAATAAACACAGGTTCAGCAGGTAAACTATAGAGGGATGTCCAGACAGATTTACAAAACAGAGGTTATAATAGAATGGACATTCCCAAGCTGGCATACTGGACAATATTCTTCCACAGGAGCAAAGCCCCTAGGTGAGCCACATTAACAATGTAGGAGCTAACAGAGAAGGAAATTACAGTAAGTATGAAGAAATTTCTTCTTTCTGTAGCTCTCCACATTGTCAATGGGTTTTCATTACAACTGGGTTCTAAGAAGCAGTACCCAGAAAAAACTGGGTTGGGGGAGAATACTGTTTTATATGACAACCATGTGCAAGAAAGGAATTTACCTGATAACTTCCGCCTGCAAAACTCTGCGACCAAAGGCCGCATCTGCAGAACTTTGAACATCCAGTCTGTACTGCTTGGTGAATGTGTGGATGAAGGACTACACGGCTACCTTACACAACTCTAAAAGAGACACCTCACCTCTCTCTGCCCAGGAAGTGTCCATAGCCCTGGTGGAGCGAGCCTTGATGAGGGCCGGAGGCCTCTTCTTTACTGCGACAAAAGCCTTTGCAATGCAAGCACTCACCCACCTAGCTAGCGTGGCCTTGGAGGCTTTTTGTCCTTGTTTGGCTACTCTGAAGAAGACAAACAACCTATCTGATTTTCAGAATTCAGCAGTCTGACTAAGGTATATCCTAATGGCCCATAGCAAATCCAACTTGTGCCACTCCTTCCCTTTGGGTGAGAAGGCTGAGGACAGAAAGATGGAAAACATATTTCCTGGTTCACATGGAAGGCCACGGGAACCTTCAGGATAAAGGATGGGACTGTTCTGATCACCACCTTGTCCTTATGCATGACAAGGTATAGTTATTTGTGGGACAAGACCTGAAGCTCGCCAATCCTCCTGGCTAAACACATAGCAATCAAAAAGCACACCTCATAAGACAGCACATCCAATGGTATAGATGAAAGTGGTTCAAACAGCTCCTTACAGACAGCATTCAGGACCAGATTCAGATCCCATGGAGGAACAATGGTCAGCTCCTGCTGACAGCCCACAGGAAATGAATAACTTCCCGATTAGTCCCCGGAACACACTCAAGGAGGCTCCAAGGCCCAACACCTGACCTCTCAGGGTGCTCAAGGCCAAACTTTTTTCTACTCCTTCCTGCAGGAAATCCAAAATCTGCAGAACTGAGACTTTGGAAGGCTAGATATTTTTATCCCTGGCCGAAGTCAAAAAGGTGGTCCATACATGAGCATAAGCTGTCAATGTGGAATTCTTCCTAGTAGCCATCAGTGTCCACCACCTTCTTAGAGAAACGTAGTTTCAGGAGTCTCCTCGTTTCAGGAGCCAGGCCACAAACTGCATTGCTCCTGGACTGGAATGCAGAATGGGACCCTGAGAGAGATGGTCCCCCAGCACTGGAAGGCAAAAAGGTGTGAGTTGAGCTGAGTTCACCAAGTCCAAGAACCACAGTCTTCTGGGCCATGCCATAGCTATTAGAAAAAAGCTCCTTTTGAGTGCCCTACTTTGCTTATGACCTTGGGGACGAGATGCAGATGAGAGAAGACATACACTCTGTTAAAGCTCCACTCCTGTGTCAAAGCGTCCACTGCTTCCACCTGTGGACATTAGTAGCAGCTGAAGAACCATTGAACTTGAGCATTGTGGCTGGATGCAAACAGACTGATCTGAGGATGACTGAACCTTTGACACAGAAAGTTGAACGCCTCCAGGTTCAATGTCCACTCTCCTGAATGAACATTTTTGCCGTTTAGCCAATCGGCCTGAATGTTCAACTCCCCTGCCAAGTAGACTGCTGACAGAGAGAGAAGATTCTCCTCTGCCCACAGGAGGAGATTTGTGGCTTCTTTTAGCATCTCCCTGATCTTTGTGTCCCCTTGATTGTTTATGTATGCCACCATGACAGCATTGTCTGACTTTATTTTCACAGCGTTTATCTGCCCTAGACTTTGAAATCAAAGTAGAGCAAGGCACACTGCCCTCATCTCCCGAACGTTTACGTGTAGGTGCTGTTCCTGCACTGACCAAGTTCTCTGAATGGGAATGTGGTTCAGGATTGCCCACCAACCTGACAGGTTGGCATCAGATGTCAGAATCAACTCTGGGGGGACTTCTCATGAGGACCTTTTGCTCAGATTCTCCAAACTCACCCACCAGCTCAGAGACTGCTTCAGGTGTGGTGAGAGAGGGATCCTGGCTTAATAATCTTCCAAGGTCAGATCCTAGGCTGACAGTAACTCTATCTGTAGGGACCGCATGTGAAAGCAAGCACATGGGACTAATTCTATGGCCACCATCATGAGGCCCAGAATCTGTAGAAGGTGGTGATCTGAAGCTGACAATTGGTTCTTCAACCACTGGACCTGTCTCAACAAGGTTTCCTTCCTGGCTGGTGAGAGGAAGACCTTCCTCTGATCCATCTTGAACACTGCCCCCAGATGTTCCAGGGTCTGTGATGGCTCAAGAGAGCTTTTCTCTCAATTGACCACCCAGTCATGAGACTCCAACATATCCAGAGTCCTGGTTACTGTCTTCCTTGTTAATGGAGCAGAAGATGCTCAAATGAGCAAATTGTCCAAGTAGGGACAGACATGATGTCCCTCTAGTCAGAGTTACACTTCCAAGACTATGAACGCCTTCAAGAAAAACCTGTGGGCTGCTTCCAGCCCAAATGGAAGTGCCCTGTGCTGGAAGTGCTGTCCCAGGATTGAGAACCTGAGGAACTTCTAATGAGATTGTTGGATAGGAAAGTGGAGATACACATCCCTCAGATCTATGGAAGCTAGGAAATCCCCCAGCTGGACAGCTCGGATGATCGAACGCAAGGATTCCATCTTGAAGGCTGTATTATGCACAAACTAGTTTAGGTGCTTTAGCTCCAGAATGGGGTTGATCCCCCCGACTTCTAGGGAACTACGCAAAAGATCAAGTAGAACCCCTGGCCTTGCTTGCTGGGAGGCACCAGCACAATCGCCTCAAGTTTTGCAAATTCTATTGCAAAACCTAAGGCCAGATTTTCCAGAACCCTGGCATCTAATGTTAACGGGGCCCATCTTGTGTAAAAATTGTGCAGTCTTCCACCAAGGGAAGGGAGACAGAGATGGGCCCATGTAGCCTAATTGTGAGGTGCCCACTTTTTGCCATGGGACTCTGTTGCATCTTCAGGAAAGAGCTCCTCAATTTCTATTGCTCTTGCAACCTGAACAGTATCCTTTACTGTTCTGGTTCCTGAAGTTCCAAAAGAAACAAAACTGCTCTCAGAATTGCCTTCATCGGCCACCTCATTGAACTTTTGGGGTTGATGTGGCCTTTTGCTGTTGCTTTGACACTAGAAGGTGGCCCTTTTTACCCTGGATATCCTTTAAAATATCATCCAAGCTAGAACTGAACAACAAACCTCCCTCAAAAGGTAGACTGAACAGCATGGTCTTCGAAGCCTGATCAGCCACCAAATGCCTGAGACACACACCTCATATAGCCAACACAATCTGATAAACAGAGCGAGCAGACCTGCATAAATTCTCCACTGTGGCATCCCCTAAGATGGTGAAGGCCATGGATACCAATGGCAAAATACTCATCCCCTCCAAATTCAGGGGAATGAAGCTGCCTAGAGTCATAACCCATAAGTTTAAGGCTCTTGCAACAATAAAGTAGGCATAGGAGTTGCGTAGGTTTGTGCCATTGGAGGCGAACGCTCCTCTCCACACAGCATCCACTCACTTGTCATGCAAATTCATTAAGGCCAGGGACCCTTCAATAGGAATAGTGGTGTGCCTAACAAAATTACAAACTGCCTTATCTACCAGAGGAGGGGTTTCGCACGTGTGGGTACAGTTGGTGCCACTTTAGTTGGACGCAGTTTACTCAGACAATCGCTTTTCGCGGACATAATCAGTCTGCCCGAACTGAGTTATATGGGCACAATACAAACTTCTACTGTTTAAACGGACGCTGTACGCTGCCTACTGTGGACAAAAAATGGAAATTACGTACCTACCATAATTCTTGATCTTCTTGGACAAAGTCTCCACCACTCATTCACACTAATGGGATCTATGCCAGAGGTGCTAGGACCCAGTGGGAGAAAACTTTTTGCAAGAGGGCTGGCACCAGAGATGGAGCCATGAGGAGTGGCACCACGAGCCTCCGCTCATGCAGCAATGACTATCTCAGCGTCGACCCTCCAACCACTTCAGTACCCTTTTTTCTGAGGAGGTGCAGTATAACTAACCTAGAAGGATAGCCTAACAAAAACTGGACATAAGATAGTCCGGACAACCCGTATAAGAAGGGTCAACAAAGAAGTCTTCACAGCCTGAAGATTGAGGGAGTGAAGACCAACAACAGAGGTGAGCTCGGGGGATGGTGGGTGGGCATGTGAACGAGTGATGGAGACTTCGTCCAAGAAGATCAAGAATTACGGTAGGTATGTAATTTCCATATCTTCCTGGACATAAAGTCTCCACCACTCATTCACACTGATGAGAGAGTACCGAGCTAATAATCCCGCGAGTGGGCAGCAGGAGAGACCAAGAGCTCACAAATTTAGGACAGAGGTCCATTAAGGATTGTCCTACCAAATGAAAGATGTCACCTGGCATGGACATCCAGGGCATAGTGCTTGATGAACGTATGCACTGAGCTCCAGGTAGCTGCATTGCAAATGTCTGCAATGGGCATGCTGCAGATCTCCACCAGGGATGCTGCGACTGCTCTAGTAGAGTTAGCATACACTCTGCCTTCCAGCTTAACCTGCGCCATGGAATAACAGTGGTGAAGGCATGCCACCAGCCATGCCGAAATGCATCTGATAGTGACAGGCTGACCCAGTCAGGTCTTGCTGAAGGAAACAAACAGTTGTTGAACTTTGTGAATTTCTTTTGTTCTATCTAAATAGAAATGCAGAGCTCTTTTGACATTTAAAGAATGAAGGGTACGCTCCCCTTCATTTTGGAAGTTCGCAAAGTAAGTAGGTAGGACCAAAGGTTGGTTTAGATGGAATTCTGACACAACCTTAGGGAGAAACTTAGGATGGGTCCTAAGAACTACTTTATCCTTATGAAACACAGTATACGGAGGGTCTGTGACCAAGGCATGTATTTCAGAGACCCTGCTGGCTGAGGTAATGGCCACCAGGAAGGCCATTTTCCAAGTGAGAAATTTCAGCTCACAGGAAGCTAGAGGCTCAAAAGGTTTTTGAGTGAGCATGTCTAGCACGAGGTTAATGTCCCAGGCTGCGACTGGACATCTGATAGGAGGTCTGATATGCAGAATACCCTTAAAAAAACCTCTTAACTACTGGTAACTGAGCCAGTGATAAGGAAAGTACTGGCTCATGATAAACTGAAATAGCACAAAGGTGAACTTTGACTATAGAGTATTGTAGACCTGAATTTGAGAAGTCTAAATGGTACTCTAGAACTTTATTTGGTGGGCAGCAAAAGGGATTCAAAGAGGATTTTGCACACCAGAGAGAAAAATGCTTCCATTTGGCTGTGTAAGTTTTTCTAGTGGCTGGCTTATGTGCAGCCAAAAGAATATCTGAAACTCTCCAAGAGACATTGAACCTGTTCACTTCTATCTCTTCAGGAGCCAAGCATGAAGGTGAAGTGACCTCAGATTGGGATGGACCACAGGCCCCTGGGTCAGAAGGTTCATCTGAAGGGGAAGCACTTTCGGAGGGGTTTCCGACATACTGTGGAGTAACAGAAACCATATCTGTCGAGGCTAGAATGAAGCAATGAGGATCATTTTGTCCCCCTGGGACTCGAATTTGAGGAGTACCCTCTGAATTAATGGAAGAGGAGGAAAGGCGTATAGAAAGCATTTTATCCACTGCAGCCTGAACGCATTCTAAAAGAAAATGCCAGGCCCTGGATTTCTGGAGCAGAAGAGATGCAGTTTTGTGTTGAGTAGGGGTGCAAAAAGGTCCAGGTCTGGAGTTCCCCACTCTGTGTATAGTGACTGAACTACGGTTGAGTCGAGAGACCACTCGTGAGGATCTGTCTCTGTTCTGCTTAGACGGTCTGCCAGTTTGTTCTGCACTCCCGGCAGATAGACCGCCTGAATTAGAGCCTTGTGCTTTAGGCATCATTCCCACACTCTCATCACTTCCCTGCATAAAGGGTAAGAGGTGCACCACCTGCTTGTTGATGTAATACATCACTGCTTTGTTGTCCGTTTGAAGGAGAATGTTCTTGTGACAGAGAATGTCCTTCAAAGCTCGGACTGCATAAGGGACGGCTCTCATTTCTAGGATATTTATGTGAAGCTGGGACTCATCCTGAGTCCACGTACCTTGGGTGTGGAGATTCTGAGAGTGAGATCCCAACCCCATCAGGGACACATCCGTGGTAATGGAGATCTGGTGATCCAGAGGAGCAAAGGGATACTCTTTCAGAAGATTGTCCTCTTGCGACCACCAGGTGAGTGACTTCTTCAGAGGTTCTGTCACCTTGATGAGAAATGACTGAGGGTGAGTGGTTGAGGACCACTGAGTACTGAGCATCCACTGAGAGGTTCTCATGTGGAGGCATGCTAGGGGTACAGTGAACACCGAGGATGCCATGAGACCCAGCATCCATTGCATCATGATAGCTCAAACCGAACTGTTCTCTCTGATGTATAGGGCCATCTGTAGGACATCACTCCTTCTGTTCTCTGGTAGAAAAGCTTTCACACAGGAGGTGTCCAGAAGAGTTCCTATAAAAAGGAGCTTCTGGGAGGGCTGCAACTGCGATTTCTTGAGATTTAGCAGGACTCCCATGGATGTGAGAAAGTCTGAGGCCATGGCTACAGCATCAAGAGTTCCTTGCCTGGAAGGACTTGCCAGAAGCCAATCACCCAGATATGGGAACACCTGTATTCCAATCTTTCTGAGATGCACTGTGAGAATTGCACAACACTTTGTAAAAACTTGTGGTGCCGAGGATAACCCAAAGGGCAGGACTCTGAACTGATAATGCTGGCCCAGAGCTACAAACCGTAAGTATTTGTGATGCTTTGGGTGTATAGGAATATGCTGGTAAGTGTCCTGCATGTCCAGGGAAGCCAGCCAATTGTGCTTATGAAGCAAGGGTAACAGGGCCCCGAGCGATATCATCTTGAACGTTTCCTTGAAAAGAAACTTGTTTAACTTTCTGAGGTCCAGATTGGGGCGCATGCCTCTGGTCTTTTTCAGGACCAGAAAGTAATGGGAGTAGGAACCTGTGTTTCGTTGATCCAGCGGAACTATTTCTACTGTCCTGTTGTTCAGAAGGCCTTGTATCTCGGAAGCAAAAAGGTCTGAGTGTGTTGTTGACAGCCTGGGCTGTCATTTGGGATGATGATCCGGAGGGGTTTTTGAAAGGTTGAGGGAGTATCCCTCACGGATTATCCAGAGGACCCATTTGTCTGATGTTATGGACTTCCACTGGTTGTAGAACTGAGTCAGATGAGCTCCCACTGCTGAGGAGGAGTCCCCCTCAGGCAGTTGAGGTGGGACCCGGGCCAGAAACTCAGAAGGTGGCACTGGGTGCTTTGGGCCCTTGTGCCTTCTGTTGCATTTTCTTTTGAGGCTGAGGGGCTTGTTTTTTGTTGAAACCTCCCCTGCCCTTGCCCCGTAAGGACTGACAGTTGTGAAACTGACGCTTGTTAACAACCCCCCCCCAGAGAAGGGGTGGGAGCAGGTCGAGCCATTTTAATGGCTGACCTAGTCTTCAGTGTGGCCTCTGAAGCTTGCTCCACTTGAGGTCCGAACAGATACATACCGTCAAAGGGTAATGCCATGACCTGCTGTTGGGCATCATTCGTGAAGTCTGAAGTGCATAGCCAGGAGTGACGACAGGTACAAATGTCCGCCACCGCCGCTTGGGAAGCAGTATCAAAAGCGTCCATAGCTGCTTTAACCAGCTGGTTGTTGAACTCGATACCGCTGGTTATGTTCTGAAGTAGCTCTGGACTAGTGTCTGACTCAAGGAGAGCTTCTACCATCTGTTTGAGCGAATGCCATAGAACATACTCATATTGAGAAAAGTAGCCCTGGTAGCTGGCAATTCACATGCCCAAGGTGGAGACAGCAAAGACTCTCTTACCTAAGGTGCCTATCTTATGAGATTCTTTGTTTATAGGCCGGGCTGTAGATGCCTAAGGAAGAACCACCTTATCATTCTCTGCCAAGACTACAATAGGTTCCACAAAGGCCTGGGAGGCCAAAATAGGTCGATCCTTGGGAGCAGCATACTTCCTGTCTATGGACTTAGCCACAGAAGGAATGAGAGTGGGATTATTCCATACCATCTGAGAGAGCGTCTCAAAGGATGGTTGTACCGGGGGAGTTAAATCCATAGGGATCTCTGAGACATGTAGATAGTGGAGTCTCAAAAGCTTCCCAGGATCGATATCTGTAGTCTGAGAAAGAGCAGAATTTAAATTTTTCAGCAGAGACTTAAATGACAGGTCTTCAACCACAGGCTCTGCAGCAGGATTAATCCCTGCTCCTTCAACATCATCACCCAGTCGAAGATCTGGGTCAGGCTCAATATCATCTCCTGACAGCCCCGGAGGGACTGTATGGACAGGAAAGGAGTGAAAATCAGAAGGAAATGAAGAAGAGAAGGGATCTGGAGTTGAGAACCCCTGAAGACTGGACAGCACCACACCTAGCCTCAGCGCCGAAGGCAAGGCAGACGGCGCCATCAGAAACAACCCAGAAGATGACACCAACAGAGACCACAGTGCTGACAGGCGCATTGGCACCGAGGATGGCGCCGACAACCCCAGCAGCACCGAGGACGGTACCGACAGGTGCATCGGCACTGAGGACGACACCAACAACCCCAGTGGTGCCAAGGATGGAGCCAATAGGTGCGACAGCACCAAGGACGGCGCCGAGAGACACACGGATGCCAAGAGAGTCCCCGATGGTGCTGAAAGCAATCCAGGCTCCCGAAGGCTCCAATTTGAAGAAAAAGGAGGAAGAATACCAGGAGATAAAGGCATCGGTGTGGCCCCCTGTACCGCAGCCAAGTGAGGGGGAAAAACACAAGAGCTCGGAGTTGACGGCACAAAAGATGGCGCCGCATGACTAGTAAGGTCCAACCACCCTATCCACTCCCCCAAAGGAGGGCCCAAAGGCCTTGAAGTGACCGGGCCGGGCAACTGGACCAACCTCCGAGCCCATTGCTCCATAAGAACGGCTCATTGATGAAACTGCTCATTGGAAGCCTTTTCAATAGGTGGGGAAGGGCTCCAATGTCGAAGAGGTCAGTCATCAGAGCCAGAAAGTGGCGACTCCAGAGGAGGAGGAGACCGGCATCTAACCCCAACGACTGACCGTCGACGCGCAGACATACCAGAAGGTGACCTCGAGTGATGCCTTCTCTTTTTTGTCCCTTGGGCCGAAGAAGAGCTTGAGGCCGAATGGTGCTGAGAGTGCAACCATTTCCTTTTATGCTTCTGGGGGGACCGCCCATCCCCCCGGGCATCGGACCGTCCTTTGTCAGACCCTCCCTCTGGAGAAGGCGGTGGACCAGACCCAACCCAGCTGACTGAACAGCTTTCATATGAAGTCTCCCTACCGTCACCGGACCCACTCATGGTCGACTCCATCAATAGAGAACTGAAGACTTCTTTTTCTCAATAAGTAAAAATAAGCAGTACTTTTCGAGATAACATACAAAACAATAAATTGAAAACTATGCTGCTAGTTTGAAGTTTGACTCCCGGAGGAGCGACGTCGTCACTGAAGCGCACTCGATAGTGGGGAAAAAAGGAGCTGAAGCGGTTGGAGGGTCGACGCTGAGATAGTCATTGCCACACAAGCTAAGGCTTGTGGCACCACTCCTCGCGGCTCCATCTCTGACGCCGGCCCTCTTGCAAAAAGTTTGCTCCCGCTGGGTCCTAGTGCCTCCAGAGTAGATCCCATCAGTGTGAATGAGTGGTGAAGACTTTATGTCCAGGAAGATAATACCTGAAATACTGCTTCCTCACTGGCCTTTCTGGTAATCTGATCAGTTTGTATGCTGATTAGTTTCAAGCTGTGAGCAATTAGTTTTAAGCTGTGAGCAATTAAGCAATTAACGAAGCGGTTATAATTGCAGTCATCACCCTAAACAGATATTCTCACCCTTACCCTTACTCACTGTCTGATCATCTCTGTACCGTCATGTCTTCCTGCCATCAACCTGGGATTCTGCTCTCCAGAAAAGTCGAGCTACTACACCAAATTGAAACACGGCCTAAGTGCAGTGTGCGCGACATAGCTCAGAGAGTAGGAATCCCAAAGTCTACTGTTTTGGATCTTTTAAAATAGAAAGACCACATTCTCAAGCAGTGGCATTCCAATCAGAATCTTGATAGGAAATGGAAATGGGACCGTAAGGACCAAGAAATTGAAGAAGCACTCTTACTCTAGTTCATGGGGGTTCGAAGCTGTGATGCAATGGTCAGTGGCCCTCTTCTAATTGAGAAGGCGAAGCAGCTAGCAGCGGCTTTGGGAAAGCCAGAATTCAATCCCACAGATGGCTGGCTCCAACAGTGAAAAATCCGTCATAACATCTGCTTTCGTCATACCCATGGTGAAAAGCAGAATGCGGACAACCTTGGAGTCAGCAATTGGATAAGGGATGTTCTACCTGAATTGCTTTCAGGCTACGGACCGTCAGAAATTTATAACGTTGACAAGACTGGCCTGTTTTTTCGGTGTGTGGGGCAGGGTACTAGGACCTTCAAAAGCTCACTTCTCATGGGGCAGAAAAAAGCCAAAGAGCGTGTCTCTGTAATGGCCTGCTACAACATGTCAGGCACCGACAAATGCCAACTTTTGGTCATAGGTAAGTCTGCGCAACCACAGTGTTTCAGGAGGGTTGCGCACTTACCAATCGTTTATAAAAACAATAGGACATCCTGGATGATGGGATAGATTTTCACAGAGTGGGTTAGGGGTGGGACCGTAGGCTGAGAGGTAGAAAAATTGCACTACTATTGGATAATTTCACAGTCATCCTGATGTCCGATGCCTGTGGAATATAAAATTGGTGTTCTTACCCCCAACACCACTTTCATCATTCAGCCGTTAGACCAGGGGATCATCTATTCGATGAAAAGACACTACATCCAAGAGATGCGCTCAAGGGTGCTATCTAAAATAGAAAGTGGTGCCGAACTTATTGTGGTTGAGTGTGTCAAGTGAATCATGCTGCTTGATGTCGTAATGTTGTTGAAGGCAGCGTGGGACTCTGTATCAGAGCAGACCATTAAAAAATTGCTGGAGAAAAGGAGGTTTTGTGCATGGAGACCCTACTGCCTCTGATGTGACTGATAAGCTTGTCTCAGTTGCCAGTGAGGATGAAATTGTCCATGTTCCTGAAGGGCTGATCAAATCTGAGTTTGATGCCCTTTCAACATTAGGAGAGAATGACCCAGCACCGGAGGAAGAACAAGATGAAGTGGCTAGGGTTCTGTCAACAAAGCAGCCAGCTCAAACTATACCGGAGAACATTTTCGCTGATGAAGAAGATGAGGAGAGAGAAAATCCGACTGTATCAGCAAGTGATGTGAGACAGGCATTGAATGTGCTACGGTTAGCAATGTCTCAGCACCAAGATATCAAACCTGACTGGGAGCTACTGCAGCAAACTGAAAAAGGATGGCTGAAGTATGGTACAGCACCAACAAAGCAAACAGCAATAACATCCTTTTTCAGCGGATCACAGTAATCAGTAAGCTGTAAACCATGTTTTTAAATCACCCACACCATGTCACGCCCCCTCACACAAAGCACTTACTGAGAAGCCCATGAACAATAAAGGCAGACACTGAAGAAACATTAATAAAACACAAAAGAAGCACAGAAGCAAGAAAGAAACACAGAAGTCAGCACTACCAATCAATATAACCCCCCCACAATACAGTACTGCATTTTAGAGACCTCTGAATGATTTCTGAGCAATACACGGTACCAAGATTTCAATGTGCTCTTTATTGATGTGCATGTCGCTCAATGCGGACAGCAGTTTTGGTGGACAAAATGAAGGTGCACAAAACAGTCCGCAGTAAGTGGCATACACTGTATTTTCCTCCAAAAAAGGGAAATACTATACTTTAGGTTTTGGCACACGTTTTCTTTGGTCTGCACCTGCTCATTCTTGTTCAATAATTTGGACACAGTGAATAAAGCTGGGAACACACTTTGGAGTGGAGAAGGATATGGGCAGAAAAGTATTGACATCCACTGCCTCCATGTATTGCACCTCCTTGAGCTGTAAGGACCTACAGTGTATGTCTCCATTATCAGATAGGCCAAAGACTTGATATCAAACAGGGGAGGGATAGGAATCCTCCCTTTAGGCTCCATCCACTCCTCTTTCTCCTCCTCCTTCTCACAGGAGTCATCCTCTTCCTCATCAAGTAGGTTCCTAGGGTCAGGATTTTCTCCAAGATCCCCGATATCCTCATCCTGACTCTCTAGATGGTCAAGGTCAGGGTCTGCCTGCATATCCATATCTGCAGCTCTGTCCTGCTGCAATGCACCTTGACATGCCTTTGTGGTCCCACTGACCTGAGGGGCCTGGTTTGGGATCAGGCTTGACTGATGGGATGTCCTGTGAAACATCTGGACCTGAAAGCTCTCCTAAGAGCAACAAGAAAGATTTACGTAATTCTGCTTTGCCATTGCCAGCTGGTACACCACGTGCATACCTCCCCCAGCTCGGGGTTCCAACTGGGGGGGGGGCTGTAAGTGACATATTAGCTTGAGAAGCACAATGGAGGTAACATAAACCCATAGGAGAGGGTCATATTACCCTTATGCAGATCTTACATCTTTTTAGAGTTAGAGGCCTCCGATAAGCCATTGTGCCAATAAAAGTCACCCAGCAGGTGTCCAAATTGAAAAATTTAAGCTTATCCCCCAAATTATAAAACAAAAACTCACTGTATGATCCCAAGCTCTGACTGCAAAGGAAAAGGAGTTGAGCCAGTAAAAAGACATCTTTCAGTCCCTAAAATGTGCTTAGGAGGAAAAAATCACTGGGTGAGCATAGCCGCCATGTCAAGCACCGAGAAAGAGCAGACACACGTGAGCACTTTCTCAGGAAGTGCATGTGCATGACATCACAATGTCGTGTGTGACATCGGCATACCGGGGAGGTGCGTGCACTACTCAGGTGCACCAACAGTGTTCTCAGGCTGGCACGAAGCCATTAAGGAAAAAGGCTCGCACCCAATTGAATCTGAGAGATGGGAAACAGCAGAAAGGTTCTGCTGCTGAATGGAGCCCTGAAAGAGCCACCAAAAAACACCTGAAAAGTGGAAAAAACATTCTAAACATCTGCTGAAAAGACTCTGGGATTAGCCAGAGACCAAGTGGCTCTCCCAGGGAGACTGTCCTTCATGGACTGAGGTGAAGGGACTTAAAGGGGGAAGTCTCAGACAAAGGCAGAGATCCAAGTACTGTATAAGCAAAAGTCTCCACCAAAAGACAAAGCACCAAACATCTGCCAGGCAAGAAAACACAACAAACAAAAACTAGAAACTGGGAGGGGGGGCACAATGCTCAGAGATGGAAAGGAGCACCCATGAGTACCCCGACTATCAAACTCCCAAGAATAGACAGGCACTTTCCTGAAGCACCCTTTCTTATCAGAGACCTGAGATTAAAACATACCCTATAAATAGTGTGAATGTGCCCCCCAATCCAAGCACATGTAGTGGAAATGGGGAGAGCAGGTTAGCCAATTTGAAAGCAGCAACTTAACAGGCACAATCTGAATTTAGGGGTGCTCCCTTTTACCAGGTAGATCCAACCTGCTATCCAGAATTGCAGTCCCAAGGCCTAAAAGCCAACTATTTTTCTTCAGATAAGCTTGATAGATGTTTCCCCTTCAATGCTAAGACTGAAGAGTTGCTGCTGTTGGGAATCCTCATGTGCCCAACATTCTAAAGCCTTTGGGCTTTGCCATTTCCCCTAGTAGGGGTGCACAATACCCAGTTGTAATGAATACCCATTGATAATACAGAGCGCTACAGAAAAGAGAAAAAACAAAGGCATGCACAGCATGATGTTGGCACTCTCAAGCCCCACTGAGCTGACTGCCCTACCACTTTCCTGCATCATGGGTCTGTAAGTGGATGCTGCCTAACCCACAAGGTACCACAATGGAGGGGAGAGTAGCCAGTTGAACTCCTGGGAGGTGACATAAGCGATGGAGAAGATGAGGATGTGACTGAGAGGTGGTCAGACAGAGGAGGGCCACACCAGAGATGGGGATTCAGAAAATAGAAAAAAAAAGGCTAGATCAAAGTTATTGTTATTTTATTTATTTGTGTTTTTGGACCTGGAATGTCACACTGCGGTGACAGATAATTTCCAGTTGCATCTGGGGGGTTACATAGACCCCATTTTAGTAACTGGCAATGTTGGTTAGGACACTGGGGAAACTTACCATCTCTTATAATAAGCAAAAGGGATCTTTGACTTCCACCTGAGCAGCCGCCAGCCATGGACAGGAGGGACCTTGGTTTAATGCACATCAGGATAGTACCTCAACAGTGTGGCACTTACCCCGGTGACGCACTACAGTATCATTGTTGAATATTAGTCTAAGAAAGCGACCACATGAGAAAAGAGGAGTTAACCTTCCTAATCTTTTTTTCTGTCATGATGTACAGCATAATTGTGTAGACCTCTGTTTTACTAACTTCATCAAAAATCCCTCCAAGTCCAAACCATCATGATTTACTCTAAGACAGAATCAGGGAATATTTGCAAATATGGCATGTCTACTTTACTCCTTCATTGTCTTCCCACTAATTAAAACAAACTCTAGCCAGAGCTGATAGGGCCGTGAAGAGCTGCCAAAGGACCAAAGTTAGACATGTGTATAGAAATTATTCAACGCCCAGGTGTAACTTGGCCATTTTTTGGAGGTATTGCACCAAATTTTCAACATGGCCTTTCTGGGACCCCATCTCATGAAAAGTGCCAGTGTCATTTTGTTCACTTGTCCTAAAAGGTGATTTAGCGATACCATTCTGTGCTACAGGTGTGAAAACACATTTTGAGCAGGATGTGAAAATGACAGCTATACTGTTAAAAAAGGAGGTCTACGAAGATGGCAATGATGAAAATCTGGAGTGAAAATAATAAAAATTGGCGAAGTTAGGAGGGTGTGTATAAACTGCGCAATGCATGCTCATAACGCAGTAATTTTTGGGATTTTTTTTTTCACCAAATTTGCAACATGGGCTTTTTGGGACCCCACCTCATGAACAGTGGCACTGTCATTTTGTTAATCGGTCCCAAAAAGTGATTCCATGCAGCAACCACGAAATCACCTTTTGGGACCCAGTAATGACATGACAGTGACACTGGTCTCGAGGTGGGGTCCCAAGAACCCCATGTTGAAAATTTGGGGCCAAAATTTAAAAAAATGTCTGATTTATCAACTTAAGTTGAAAATCCCATTGAATGCCATTATAGCACACTTATCTTTGATTCTTCAGTTTGCAGTTCGGCTTTGAAGAGTGCAGACATGTCCCGGTCCAGAGAAGATAACAGCACCAACCTCCAGAGGTAAGTATGATGTAGGGAGGGTGGGGGAGATGAGTGCTCAGTGGGAGGATTGGGATGAGGGAGGGGGGACTGGGGTGACAATGAGGGACCATTTTATTTTTTACAGGTTAAAAACAAAAAACACGTCGAGGGAAGGTTTTCTTTATTTTCAGGAAAACAATATATATATATATATATATATATATATATATATATATATATATACATACACACATTTGGGCATACTGGGGTGGCTCCCAGTGTGCCACATTAGTTGGGGGATGGGTACTTGATGCCGACATGAGGATTGGGCACCCGATGTTGGTGGGTGGGGGAAGAAAAACAAATATTTGTGTGACGATGAGGGACTGTTTTCTTTTTTACAGGTTAAAAACAAGAAACATGTTGGGAGAAGGTTTTTTTTATTTACAGAATCATGCATGCACAGTTCATGCAATGGAATGCGGAAGTAACAGCCAAAATAGTGCAGCTGTTATTCCGTAGCGGCCAGTCATGGCAGAGTGTTTCAGGCTCCATTGGACATTCAGAAGAATACTTCCAAATATCCAACGTAAGGTTCTATGATTGGCCATTTTTAGAGCTATGATCCGATCCCAATAGGGCTGTAGGCTCTACCTACAGCCCTAAAAAACTGCATCCTCTCCTCAAGTGTGGATGCTTTTGAGTTTGCATTAAATTTGTCTGGAAACCAAGCTGCTATATATAATTATTTCAAACTGTGGGGAAACCCTATTTGAAAATTAAGAAGAAAATAGAGTCCAAAAAAAGCCATGCATCCCTAATGATTGTTATTAATTCAATTGTGTACACATTTGTTTAGCTGTATTTTAAGTATTTTATTTTATATGTATTTTGTATATGAGGTTTTGATCTTGTAACCATGGGTTGCACCTGAAAATAGGACCCAGGCCCAATTGTGCTTATCCAGTTAACAAAAATGTACATAAATAAAATAAATACTCTCTCTGATCTGTTTTAATCTGGTAAACGTATTTCTTTTAGAGAATACAAACATCAAATCCAATTAAAATAAAATATGTTTCTAAAAGATAAAAGGCCCCATACACAGCGGCAAGGAAATGTTGCTAAGTGTGGGTTTGTACCATCGTGCCACATGAAGGGAAAGGGCGGAGTTTGCCATGCAAATGATCCACATGACTGTTCAAAACATGGTGACCCTTGTTAGCCAAGATACTGTGTATCACCAGGTTGACCTCTGTCTTATTGAGTTAATCTGTAAATATAGTGGTGCTGTCTTCCAAAACCAATCCAGTGTAAAGTACAAAAGGAAACTGCTCAATCACTGCATAAAAATCCTCAAGACAGAATTTATTCAGTATAAATGGGCACCAAAAATTGACATTTTGCCCGATAAGGTGTAGTCATTATATGTGGTTCTAATGCTACAAAATATAAATGTTACTTGTATAGAGTCTTACTGTAGCTTATAAAGTATCATGTCAGAAAAAACATAATATATTCAGCAAATTTGATTTGTACATGATATAAGAGAAATACGGCTGCATATCTGCAAAAACTATAGCACTACGATAAAGTGCTCCTATTACCTTAACTTCTGGTAGAAAATCAATAAAGAATGTCAATGCATGGAAACTTAAAAAAATTTTTTGTCAGTCTATAAATGCATACAAGTAATATGTAGGGATGGGCTACCCATTGGGTAGCTGGAGCACGTAGGTCAGGTATCAATGTTTTTTTGCCAGGTAGGGTAGCTCGGGTAATTAACTACCCTACCCGACATATCAGTGTACTTCATGGGTCGGGCACTGTTAATACGAGTAACGGGTCAGGTTACGTGTAAATTTTTTAAAAAAACAGGCATTATAGGCAGCCTGTGGGTCCTGGGACTCTTCCAATGTTGGAAACAGGCATGAAAAGCCAGCCTGCTGGGTCCTGACAACAGAAAGGAGTGCATGACACCAGCCTGACAATCCAATTGGTCTGTTCTGCTTTATGTGTGCCATGTCTGCTAACTGTGCAGATAGAAGCAGATATTCTCAGGAGAGGGAGGAATCAGCATTTGCTCTGCAGCCATGGTGAAAACAAACAAACAAAAAGTTTAAAACTTTAAAAAACAACGGTGCAAAGTTAGATCCACAAAGGAGCAAGGGTTGACATTGAAGGGGGAATAATTAGGGGATCCAGTGCGGTGCTCGGCAGAGAAGGAGAAGGGGGGAAGGCACTCATTGCTGGCAGTGGCTGTTTAGGCTGTGTCGTCAAGGCACTGGTCAGGAAGCACAGGAAAACCAGGAGCAGTTGTAAAATTTGCAACAAGAGTTTTATTATGAATAACAATAAAATAAAAAAATAAAATTGTTCAGTATAACTATTTACAAAGGCAGAATAAAGAGAAAAGATTCATATGAGTTTTCCTTCAATCTCTGTGTCTCTCTGTGTGTCTTGCAAGAAATTGCAGCTTTGTTTTTGTAAGTTCTTGCAATCCCTTCTTAACAAGCATCCTGTTTTTTTCTCAAATGTTCTTGTATATGTCAGGTAGGTACAGCTAGAACACAATGTCCCAGAAGTGAGGCCCCTTCTCCACAGCTTCTGCAAAATGCTTAAAAATTGCATTTCAGGTTAACTACCTGAGTTTCCAATAGCTTTTTGCAATCATCTTAAACTATAATTATATACATTTCAACAGTAACACTATATAATTTCTAAACAAAGGGATCCCAATATCAGTTACATTTCCACATAATGATTTGCGTATATTTTTATACCAGCAGTATGCAAGGGAGAAAAAGGACAGAAACAGCAAGTGAGGGTAGCAAGACAGTGAGAGGCAAAGAATTGCAAGACTGTCGGGGTGATAAAATCCTAGGTCTCACGAGAAAATTTGGTTGCACAACCAGACAGACAAGAGACAGGAAAGGAAAGAACAGAACAGATCCCTGCATTCAAACTCTCTATAAAAACTGGGACAGGGTCCTCCTATTCAACCCTCTCACATGCTGTATTTTACACACTGTCTGTTAGATGCCCTGTCTGTGACATAGCTAGTCTGTTTCTCATCTCTGCAGTATATGAAAGCTATTTTAGGCTGTATGACACACTGTTCGGTGCTCCAAGCCCTGTCTGTGACACAGTTAGTCTGTGTCTCTCTGCAGTACAATGAAGACATTTAGGCTGTATTACACACTGTCTGTTAGGTGCCCTGAGCCCTGTCTGTGACATAGCTACTCTGTGTCTTTCTGCAGCATAGTGAAAGCCATTGAGGCTGTATTACATACTGACGCAGATATTCAAAAGGGTTGCGCATGGCGCAACACTGTTGCGCCATGCGCAACCCACTGATGTGCCCTGGCATGATATTCAAATGGGGATTGTGCCTGGCACAACTCCTGATGCACCGGAGTGCATCAGTAATGTATGCGGCACAGGTAGGGGGGGCATGCCAATGCATACTGTGCACATCCTGATATTCAGCCCGGGATGTGCTGAGTCCATGCATGCGCAACCCCTACTTGTGCCGCACACAAGTGAGCCAAAAAAAAAGGAACAACGGCTGGCCACCCACAAGTGAGCTGCCATATTGCAGGGTGCAACACGGCAGCTGCCACCTGTGAGTGGCCACCTGAGCTCCGGTTGCACTTTCGTGGCAACGCCCCCCCATGCCCAATCGTGGGTATCTGTTTAAAATAAAAACATCCTATCTCCCTGGCTGTCCAGTGGACCGCTGTCAGCACAATCACGGGCATTTGTAAAATTAAAATGACGTCCAATATCCCTGGTGGTCCAGTGGACTGCTAGCAGCCTGATCGCGGGCATTTGCAATAAAAAATTAACGTCCAATATCCCTGGTGGTCCAGTGGATCCATTTACATATCTGGAATGTGTAGTACGGTACGGGCTGCACACCCATTGGCTCACACTGTGGACCAATGGGCTTACAGCCCTACCTATAGTGTCAGTCAGTGGGCAGCGGGGTGGCAGGCGGGTGGGGTGCTGCCACCCGCCGCTGACCGTGGGGGAGCAGGGCGGTGGACCCAGTGGGTGGGTAGAGGGGTACCGCTGGACCACCAGGGTATTGACTTCATTATTTTTCATACAAATGCCTGTGATCGGGCTGTGAGCAGTCCACTGGACCACCAGGGATATTGAATTTTAATTTTTTATTACAAATGCCCGCGATCGGGCTGACAGCAGTCCACTGGACCACCAGGGATATTGGACATCATTTTAATTTTACAAATGCCCGGGATCGGGCTGACAGCGGTCCACTGGACCACCAGGGATATTGGACGTCATTTTAATTTTACAAATGCCCGCGATCGGGCTGCGAGCAGTCCAGTGGACCACCAGGGATATTGAATGTCATTTTAATTTTACAAATGCCCGTGATTGGGCTGACAGAGGTCCACTGGACCACCAGGGATATTGGACTTTAATTTTTTATTACAAATGCCTGCGATCAGGCTGTGGGGAATATTGCCGTGCTGTGCAGGGGGCGTCGGTCCCCGACGGCTGCTGCCTGGCAGGGCGCAAGGTGCAAGTCGCCAGGGATCAGCGCACCTGCATGCAAATGGAGCCATAATGACATGCAAATGACCCCATTTGTGTCTTGCATACATTATGGCCCCATTTGCATGTGCACTTTTGAATATCGTGGTTGTTGCACATAGAGCAACGGAACTTGCGCTAGCGCATCCCCCTGCTTCACTCTGGCCACTTGCACTGGTGCAGTGCCACTGCACCATGCACACTGCGGGTGGCCAGGGTGTGATATTCAATGATGCTGTGCCATGGCGCAGCTCTGTTGAATATCACCCAGTCAACGCCCCTGCGCAGCCAAGTTACGCTGCGCCCAGGCTTGCGCCACAGCCTGGCGCAGTTTGAATATCTGGGCCACTATCTGTTAGATACCCTGAACACTTTAGCTATTCTGTGTGTCTCTGCAATATAGTGAAAGCCATTTAGGCTATATTAAACACTGTCTGTTAGGTGCCCTGAACCCTGTCTGTGACATAGCTACTCTGTGTGTCTTTGCAGTATAGCAAAAGCCATTTAGGCTGTATTGCACACTGTGTACTAGATGCCCTGAGCCCTGCCTGTGACATAACTACTATGTGTGTCTCTGCAGTGTAGTGAAAGTCATTTAGGCTGTATATTTACACAGTGTCTGTTAGGTGTCCTGAGACCTGTCTGTGACATATAGCTACTCTGTGTCTCTCTGCAGTATAGTGAAATCCATTTAGGCTGTATTACACACTGTCTGTTAGGTGCCCAAGCCTTGTCTGGGGCATAGAAACTCTGTGTGTCCCTGCAGTGTAGTGAAAGCCATTTGGGCTATATTACACAGGGTCTGTTATGTGCCCTGAGCCCTGTCTGTGACATAGTTACTCTATATGTCTTTGCAGTTTAGTGAACGCCATTTAGGCTGTATTGCACAGTTTCTGTGAGGTGTCACAAACCCTGTCTGTGACATAGCTGCTATGTGTGTCTCTGCAGTGTAGTGAAAGTCATCATTTAGGCTGAATATTTACACACTGTCTATTAGGTGCCCCATGCCCTGTCTGTGACATATAGCTACTCTGTGTGTCTCTGCAGTATAGCGAAAGCCATTTAGGCTGTATACACACTATCTGTTGTTAGGTGTCCTGAGCCCTGTCTGTGACATATACTCTGTGTCTCTCTGCAGTACAGTGAAATCCATTTAGACTGTATTACACACTGTTTGTGAGGTGTCTGAGCCCTGTCTAGGGCATATAAACTCTGTGTGTCTCTGCGGTATAGTGAAAGCCATTTGGGCTGTATTACACACTGTCTGTTAGGTGCCCCAAGCCCTGTCTGGGACATAGCCATGCTGTGTGTCTCTGCAGTATAGCAAAAGCCATTTAGGCTGTATTACTACTGTCTTTTAGGTGTCCTAAGCCCTGTCTGTGACATAATTACTCTGTGTGTCTCTGCAGTCTAGCAAAAAACATTTAGGCTATATTACACTGGGTCTGTTAGGTGCCCTGAGCCCTGTCTCTGACATAGCTACTCTGTATGTCTTTGCAGTTTAGTGAAAGCCATTTAGGCTGTATTGCACAGTGTCTGTTAGGTGCCCCGAACCCTGTCTGTGACATAGCTACTCTGTGTGTCTCTGCAGTATAGTGAAAGCCATTTAGGCTGTATTATACTGTCTGTTCACCTATTAGTTGCCAAGAGCCTTGTCATAGCTACACTGTGTGTGCTGTCTCTCTGTGGCATAGTGAAAGCCATGGCTGTGTCTGCTCTGTCTAGTATTTTCCAGACTAAGTCTACTAAAAGGAAGTATAGTACTGGTGCATGTGCAACTGACAATGATGTGGCCAATATGAATCCTAGCACTAATGAAGAACATGGTGGCAATAATACAATAGCATCACCAGGACTGGCACTGAATGCCCTCCTGAACCAAAAAAGCAAGTTACCAATGAAATGATAGTAGAGTTTCAGAAAGAACTGACAGGAGTTACTCATGGAGGTACTGAACATTTTGTCACATGTGCCAAGAGATTTTCAACTGCTGAAGCAGCATGTACAGAGGAGGAGGCATCCTCCTCAAATATAACCTCAGATGTTAAGGCAGTGAAATTTGTTGTTAAAATTTCGGGGTGAGTGTGACCACACGGTAGAGTTCTGAATTTCATTCTAATTTTCTCTAATTAGCATAAAATTCTGGGCTCTGGGGAAGTTCATTCCAGGTGAATGATTTCAGTTGTTAAGTATAAGTAAGGGATTCCAGGGGTTTGAAGATAATGTACAGCCATCCATTCACAGACCAACCTGTGCCTTCTTCTTGAGTTTTGTAAGGCAACTTGAGAATTTCTCAGACTTTGCTCTCAAGGTTCCTAGTTGCCCTAGAAACTTATCAATGCAGATTCAGGCTTTATCTGTATAGCTACCCACACATTAATCTCTATTGTAACCAGCTTTACTAATAACTATAGACACCATACTAAGTTACATGTATTCAACCTTGATTATTACGGCTGTGGGCGGAGCCTACAGCCATTTTGGGATTGATCATAGCTTACAAAAACAACCAATTGTGGCACCTTCCATTGGACTTTTGGAAGTATCCTTTCGAAAGTCCCATGGAGCTTGAAACACTAAGCCATGACCGGCCACTATGGAGTAGCAGCCACACTATTTCAGCTGTTGCTTCTGCTTTCTGGGGCAAGAATTGAGCATGCACGATTCATAAGGCATGTGCAGTTCTGCTGGCACTGCTATCTTGTGAATGGCAAAATGTCATTCACAACTACGCATACGCGAGTGCAATGCATGCACAGTTGCGTCACCACTGCCATCTTTCGATTGGCACTCTGCCTGCATCCTCCCACTGCACCTGTCCTCCCGGCTCCCTCCCAGCACCAGCAGCAAAGAAAACCATCACGTACCTTCCCTCTGCTGCTGTGCTCCCTGCTCCCTCCATTCCCCTTCCCCATGTTGACATCAAGGTGTCCAATCCCTGTGTCGGCATTATGCACCTCCCAACTCCTGTGACACACTGGAAGCCCATCCCAGTGTGCCCAAATGTATCTTTTTTTTTTTTTTTCCCATGCTGACATCAGGGTGACCAGTCCCCGTGTCGGCATCATGTACCCCCCCAACTCATGTGGCACACTGACAGCCCACCCCAGTGTGCCCAAATGTATGTTTTTTTCCCCCTGTAAATAAAGAAAACATCCCCAACGTGTTTTTTACCCGTAAAAGAAAACGGTCCCACGTCATTGCCCCAGTCCCCTCCACATCCCCACCCTCCCAATGAGCACCCACCTCCCCACACCCCTTACCTCTATACTTACCTCTGTAGGTCAGCGCTGTCATCTTCTGGACCAGGACACGTCTGCACTCTTCAAAGCTGAACTGCAAACTGCAGAATCAAAGGTAAGTGTGCTATAATAGAAGTCAATAGGATTTTCAACTCATGTTGACAAATCAGCTATTTTTTTGATTTTGCTCTAAATTTTCAACATAACCTTTACTCATGAACACTGTCACTGTCATTTCGTTACTCAGTCCTGAAAGGTGATTTCGCGGTCACTGCATGGAATCACCTTTTCAGGATGGATTCATGAAACGACAGTGCCACTGTTCATGAGGCAGGGTCCCAAAAAGTCCATGTTGCAAATCTGGTGAAAAAATTCGGAAAAATGACTGTGTTACATGCGTGTGTTGTGTGGTTTCTATGCACGCTTCTAACTTTGCCAATTTTTAATGTTTTCACTCCAGATTTTCAACATTGCCATTTTTGCACACCTCCTCATTAACAGTACAGCTGTAATTTTTCACATCTTGCCCGAAACATGTTTTCGCACCTGTGGCACAGAATGGTGTGGTCGCTCTGTAAAATCACCTTTCGGAACAAGTGAACAAAATGACACTGGCACTCTTCATGAGGTGTCCCAAAAAGGCCACCTAGAAAAGTTGGTGCAACACCTCCAAAAAATGGCCAAGTTACACCAGGGCGTTCAAAATTTTTAACACACACACATGTAACTTTGGTCATTTGGCAGCTCGTCACAGCCGTATCGGCTCTGGCTAGAACTTGTTTATGATGACATGACCAAAATGTTTTAATATTTTTTAGTGTTCAAAACACAGGTAAGCAGAGTAATAGATCTCCTTGCCTAAAGTGATCAATGAGTGTAGGAATGTTATAGTATATGTTTTACTTTAACCACGTATGTGACTACATTAATACCTTGCAAGAACTGCATCATGGGTATGCAAACGATATGAATTGAGTAACATCATTACCATTCTCTGAGAAACAAAGGTCAAAACAGTAACACATATGAATGTAGTAAACTGTAACAAATGTTGAACGGAAAGCACGATTACGGTTTCAAGCATCAAGAATCAGGCATATACAATTGCACAGAAATGATCAGTGCAATTGTTTCCCATGACCATGAATTGTCATCATGCTAACCTGTACCATTTAACCATGAACAAATTTCTTCTAGTGCTTGTCTCCTCCTTGGCCCTGGTCTGTCATCATGCTTTCATGTAACACCTTGATGCCTCTGTCCTCCCTTTGATACTGGTCTATCTTCCCGCTTTCTCCAGCCTTCTTTTCACAACTCTATACTGCACTCATCCACAATCTACATGCAATCATACTATAAAAAAGTCCTAACTCCCCTTTCCCTCTCCCCGCAGGCCCCCACCGCTGCATCAGTTCTACCGACCTATCCTTGGGACTTCACTTCTCACAATGTTTATCCTACGCTTACATATTACATACCCCTCCTGGTACCCCATCTGCCATTAGTTGGTGGTTCTCCAAGACATTTTCATAGCTAGTACTAGTGACTGCCCCTGGTAAATGAACTAACTGGTACTTCTATATAGAGAACATGGTTTATATACAGTTGCATGGTTCAATGGTGGACCTGCCCCCTTGTATTTGAATCCTCCTCTGTTATGGCTTGCCATGTCTTCATTTTATCATTTGACTCCCCTATTACTGTATCATTGTGTTTGTGTTTATATACTTATTTACATGTATTTATTTGTTTTTATGATGGATGTTACCCGACTCTGTTCTAACCGGGTCCATCTTATAAAAGAGCTCTGCTCAATGATGTTCACCTGGATAAATACAGATTTTTATTGATTGATTGATTGATATACAAGAAAACTGTGCAGCTTGCTTTTTCCAGCCTTGTGATTAAGCAAGGACTTCAAAGAGAAAAGGAAGAGAAAGGTGCAGAGTTGGCAGAATAGGGAAGGAGAGTTGGTATTCTGAAGCTGGATAGATGGAGAGGGGCATGCCCCAAAATGCCCTTTCACCGCAGACTGTTACTAATATGTTTGCATGCTTTGCAGGTAAACATGAAAAGGAATTTGCCTGTGTAAATACTGCAGTTTGCCTGTGCAAACACCACAGTATACTGCAATATTGGTCAACTTCTGTAAAACTGCTGCTTCTTCGGCGATTGTGTAGATTATCAGACCAGCGTAAGTACTCTGGCGTAAATGCATTGGGAATTCGGCATTATGTCACTTTACTTATGCTGGTCATTTTCCTTTAGTAGTTTGTATTAAGAAAATAAAGGTATTAGTTTGTCTGAATTGGGGGACTGTGCCTCCACACACTCCCAAAAAGGAAAAAAATACATGGGGGTGTGGGGGGCAGAGCCCCCCAATTGAAAAAACTAATAACCGTTTGCTGTAGTACCATTTCAGACTACGCGTAGCTGGCACATCACACAGTAAAATTAACGAAATTAGCCGTATTTGGAAAATACAGTTATTAGTTTGTCTGAATTGGGGGGCTGTGCCCCCCCACCACCTCTTTCCTATAAAAAAGGAAAAAAATACGTGGGAGGTGTTGGGGGTAGAGCCCCCCAATTCAAAAAACTAATAACTGCATTGGCACGTCACTCAGTAAAAGATGCGTAAGAGACAGCTACGCAGATTATGGCCCACATACACTGGTCCGATAACCTATACAGTCACCGCTTCTTCTACTGTATTCCTCACATTGCACTGTACTGTATGTCCAATTCACTTGGTGCCAGCTAGAGATGCAATGAAGTTTTAACTAGCAGTCGAGTATGCCACAAAGTCAGCAAATTCGCCCCGCCTGCACTATGCGTAATTTTTTTTTAAATTACCTGAAATTTGCCATTTGTGACTTTGCCTTTCTTTTGGGGGGTTTAAGTGCAAATTGCACTTAAAAACCCCAAAGCAAGTAGAGATTACAAATGGGGAATCCCCAACACCACCCCCAATCTATCCCTAGTGTCCAGTGTCCTCCCCATCACCAGTCTGAACACCGCCCACCCAAATAATAAAAAATAATAATCAAAATCCCTGGTGTTGGTGCCGGCCCAGTGGCATGGAGGGTTAAAGCAGCATTGCCTTACCTTCTGCCATGCCAGCAACCTATGTTCATGGTGTGAGTGGGTCGTTGGGGGTCGGCCGGAGTGGGAGAGGAATGAGCATCTGGAAGACAGCTCTCCTCTCCCAGGGATGGGTGGGATGGAGTCCGCTGCTGGACTGACCACTAGCGGTGACTGGGGGCTGGTGCAACAAACTCATACATGGGGGGTGGAGCTGACCTTGACACCCGGCGTGCCACATGCAGAAGCGTGCGCAGCTCGGCCATCAGCATCACTGCACGCCTTAGCTCCGTGCTTGGGGTGGTGAATAAAACAGAGGAGAAAGAAGCTGACTGACAGGATGAAGCTGGTCTCCCCACCACACTGGGACAGCTGGCACCTCAATTGGCAGAGGCTATGGCCAGTGAGTAGCCCAGTGGTGGTGATGGGGGGGGGCCGGTCGGCAGGGGGATAAAATACAGAACAAAAAAAAAAGAAATCCCTGGTATCTAGTGGACCCCCCACCCAGCCAATCACCAGCCCAAATAATAATAAAACAAAATCTAAATACCCGGTGTCTTGTGGACTCCCCACCCTGCCGATCAACAGCCCAAATAATAAAAAAATTATCAAAATTCCTGGTGTCTAGTGGACCCCCAAACCCCACTGCTCACCAGCTCCAACAATAAAAAATAATAGAAATCCCTGCTGTTTAGTGGTGGACCCCTGCCCCCACCCATTCAGGTAGTGCCCACCCCCACCACCACTCCACTCCCCACAGCCCACACCCCAACCTTGAGTAGACCACCAGCACAGCCGTCCACTCACCTCCACAGCCGGCAGCCTGACTGAGTTCTTCTGTAACGAAATGAATGAGTGTGTGCACATACAAACAGAAGTGAGAAAGAAGTATATGCATCAGCTGGGACTTGAACCCAGGCTGCCTGGAATACTGTTCTGATTGTGCTAACCAGCTATGCCACTGAGATAACTGGAAACTGGGCTGTTGCCGAGCACATTACTCTTTCTCAAATGCACAACCCAATGACAACACAAATATTTACTTGTAACAATCACACAGGAGTGTGGTGTGCATATTTATGGAACACATACAAACAGACAGAGAAAGAAGTAAGTGTCTCAGCTGGGACTTAAACCCAGGCCACTCGGAATACCGTTCCAACTGCACCAACCAACTGTGCCACTGAGACAACTAGAAACTGGGCTATCTCCAAGCACATTACTCTTTCTCAAATGCACAACCCAATGGCAATACAAATATTTACTTGTAACAATCACACAGGAGTGTGGTGTGCATATTTACACATTGTACAAGCACGCGCTCATTCATTCAATCAGTCAGCCAGTTTGTCAGTGTCAGGGACCCCAGAGGGGTTCACAACACCTTTGCCCTCATCCCACCTCCCCTGAGGATCACCATAGCAGCACTTCTCCCTTCTCTACCCCTCTGAAAAATGTCCCTGACACTGACGAGCTGGCTGACTGATTGAATGAATAAGCGCGTGCTTGTACAAGCATGCACTCATTCATTTCATTACAGAAGAAGTCAGTCAGGCTGCCAGCCATGAAGGGCTGTGCCAGTGGCTCGCTCAAGGTCAGGGTGGGAGAGCCGTAGCAGAGTGGAGTGGTTGCGGAGGTGCACTTCCTCAATGGATGGGTGGGGTGGGGGTCCACCACTGAACACCAGGGATTTCTATTATTTTTTATTATTATTGGGTCTGGCAGTCGGAAGGATGGGAGGGTCCACTAGACACCAGGGATTTGATTATTTTTCATTATTTGGGCTGGTGATCGAGGGGTTGGGGGACCACTAGGCACCAGGGATTTAGATTATTTTGCATATTTGGTCTGATGTATCAGCAAGGAGAGGAACGTAGTTTTGGCTCCAGCCTCAAACTCCGTGGAATTGGTGAATTTCAAGAATTGACCTCCTCGAATTGAGCACAATACGCAAAATATTTAGTGGAGTGAATTTTATTGACTTCACCCATTTCTAGAGCCAATCCACCCAAAGGGAAGCTTAATAGCAAGAAAATACATAAATTTAGTCGCCTTTCTTGTTTCCTCTCACAACACCATAGAGAATTATGTCATCTCTTGCATCAAAGTGTTCTTGATTCTAATAGCCAAATATGCCAGATTATTTAAGAAATGAACAGTCCAATAATCTGTGGCAGCTTTCAGCATGTTTAGTTATATACTCTGTGAATACTTTCCATCGTGCCATGAGGCATTAGATGCATACTACTACTTAACTGTGGACTTAGTCATCCTTTATGGTGGAACATCTTTTACACTATCATCTTGCCTTCTCTGCAAAAGCTGCCATCATGCTTCAGACATTTATCAACTGGGCTTCTCCAGACAATTCAATAAGCATTTTGCTTGACAGAATGCATGTTCTTGTACTATCTACTCATCCTTTCCATGTCTGACTTCTGTATGCCCATTAATAACCCAAGAACCAATACAAGAACCTAGTGATTCTGTTCTTGCCCCCCCCCAAATTCTTTAAACCTAAGAATGTCATGGATCATCATGGGCACAAAGAGTGCCTCTCTTCAGGATAATTGCACAACAATTTTAATTATTTTTTCTGCAAAGTTCAAAACGGAAGATTTCTCCAGATATGCAGTTTCTGTACGGACACACATTCATATTCTGTTTGTCACTTATGTGTGTTCCCTGCCTTCTAAATTATTGAAATGACATTCACATCATCATTCTACCCTGGTGAAAGTTCACAAGTTATCAGATCTCTTAAGTGACCCTCCTGACTGGCTTTTTTTTATACCTTACTAATGACCTGTTCCATGGGTTTTACACAGCAGTCCAAGCTCTTCCAGACAATGTGCTCCAGTATCCCAGTCTCAATCAGCTATCTCTGAACCTGCCACAGCCAAACTGCTGCTTACTAAACAACTCAGAAAGATTTTCTTATTGGTCCATATAGTAAACTTCCATTTTTATTTTTATCCTTCAGGATATATGCCTCATCAAAACTGTACCCCACTGTTGCTCAGTAAGAGGCTTATACATGATTTGCCAGATCCCCATCCATCTGGCCTACCCAGCATAACATTTCCCTATATCATTCAATGACTGTTCCCTTGTTTACTAAAGGATTGAGACGACTGTTAATTTCATTAAACTACCTGGTCCACGAGCTTGAATGGCTAAAGCTGATATTACTGATGCACTCAAGATCATGCCCATAAGCCCGTCTTTGTGGCACACATAACAGTAAGGTTTTAAATGCGAGGACATGTATTATTTCCCATATGTCTAATTTTTGTCTGCAAAATCAGTCCTAAGATGTTTGATTTTGTTTCTGAAGTCATTTGTTTGATTTTGTTGAATGTTGTCTAGTGCCTATTTGTCTTGTATCTTTCAGACAATTATCTCATAGTTGACACACCATCATCTCCTCCAGCGTAAGGAATTGCTTGTCTTAAACATCTTTTTCATAATCATAGCCATCCCTTAACTCCAGACAAATTGATTGGTCCTTTGACAGAATAGGAATTCTTAGGTATTTATTTGTTTGAAAATTGATGGTTCCATGTCGCCGCAGTGACAGAAAATTTGCAGACCGTGAATACAGTGATGGCACAATGCTGACAACTGGCATTGTGCCATCACTCTATGAAAGTGTTTCTTTGTGGGGGGTTGCCCCCCACACCTCCTGCACTATAGATTATCAACTCCGAGTCAGAGTTGGTTTGGGAAGGGGGCATACTCCCCAGAGACAGCAGCATCGGGAAACCAGTCGAACTGCTGATTTTGTCACTGTGATGGTCTTAGCTGCTTTCCTGTTGCCGTTCAAATGTGATATCAAAATGGGATGACTGGGAAAGGCACACTGAGCCAAGGCTAGTTTCCAGGTGTGACCCATGGTAGGGGAACAGGGGAGGTAAATACAGCATTATTCCAAATTCTCTCCATTTGCAAACCCACCTTCCACAGGAGAAACTTTCTCAAATCAGGAGTTGATATGACTGATTTCCTCCATACAGTCCACCACCAAATGAAAAATGTTGTCTTTACATGGTCACATGACCTTCATCATGAGAATTATTCCGCAAGGACAGTCTTTTGTTTTCTACCTCCTGTAGCTCATCACTTCCATTATTGACCCAAAGCACTGCATTACCAGCATGGATTCCACAAAATCCTATTTAGCAATGTGGGCATATTTCTTATACAAATGGAATGAAATGTCTTCCCTTTCTGGTTATCCATCTTTTGTGACTACTCCTCAGATTATCACAGAGGCTTCTCAAGCTTTCAATATACAGCTTACTACCAAGGGTAGTGATTTTCTGAACCATGGCTAGTGGTTTCCTGAATATCCTTTGGAGGCTAACTTTGGTATCTCTCCATTATCATTTCAATTGTCAAAGCCTTTTATATTCCCAGTCCAGCAAATTCAGTCTCTGGTGCCCTTTCCTGCTTTAACATCCAGAATTTCAGAAGTCTAGATCCAGAGGCTAATTCATGCTGGTTGACTCTTCCACTTCTAGATATCATAATGACTTGTACTAGTATATAACTGTAGTGCACAATACTATTTGGGACTCCTTTTCTACCTTAACTGTGTCATGTTATACATCAGCTTGGAAATAGTTCTTGACATTCTCTCCCAACCTCCAACATAATCCATTATTTTCAGCCCCCAGACACTTTCTGGCTTATGCAACTTTCTGCAAGTAACTCAAATGAATTTCCTATAATGCAATAAAGCAACACCTTTTGAGGATTAAATTTTGCCTACAACTAAAAATCAAAGATTTCATTCCATGCACTAAAGATCAGCAATCAAACACGTTCTTAGTCAAAAGAGAATGGCACCAAAGACTCATTTAAAGAGGCTTCCCATTTATTCAAGGCATGACACTCAACTGGTCAGCATTCTTCACTCAGAAGTATTCAGTCATCTTATTTACTTCCAACTGCAAGCTGTCATTTGTTTACATTTCTACAGCTTTCTGTGCCCTGTAGAATTTTCATCCTCAACATCAACATTTAACCCTCCCAAGAACTCATGTCACAGCAACCTGAATAAAGTCTGTAAAGACTCTTACATAAAAACATAGACAATGACAGCAGAAAAAGGACCAATGGTCTATCCAGTCTTCCCAAGTTCTCCATTTAGCCTTGGGACCTACTGTACAGTGGCTGCTATTGAAAAGTTTAACAGTAATGAAGTGCACCACTCATTGCGGCACCCTAACGCTCAGCTTACCTCTCGGTGAGCACTCTAATGATCGGTATGCGGCACTGCACAGCTAGTTGTGGCAGGGGTATAATTAGCTTTGCATTGCAATTCCTCCCTAATCCACCTGGGGGTGACTGCAATACATATTAGCTCTGAAGTGTCCCTGTTTTATTTTTTCACTGGTTTTATATGTGCAGGTGGCATGCATTTCACATTCTGTTATAATTTGGACAAGATAGAGTGCTCTGTTTGTACAGGTTGCATTAAACTGAGGCATATGGCTTTAACAGCTGGTCTATTAATAACTGTACCATTTTTAGTCAATAATGCTAGTGTCCAATGTTTTGTGTTGTCATCATTTGTAAATTTGCCATGTATTCAAATGGACTGAGGTAATTTACTGCCATGCTCATTTGAAGCTATTGACACTGAGCACCAGTGGTCAGGTACTATGCAGTACATCTGTTAGGACTTCAGCATCATTCAGAGAGTGATTTGTTCCCAGTATCCCCAGTATTGCCATGCCCCTCTAAACACTGGTGACTGCACTGTGCCAAATATCCAACAGCACTGCATCAGCACTACATCATGTTTCTAAGTGCATAGCCATAAATTGTCAGCACAATTGGGCAACAAAACCTTCAACATTGTACTGATAATTGCAAACAAATGTAACCCGTTTATTTCTCTGTTTCCGGAATCCTGTGTCCATCAGATTAAACAGTTTTCGTAGCATCCCATGAATACAGGAAAATTAAATTAAAATTAAAATGACAATTACACTCCAATGGGACAAATAACATTTTTCAAGTCACCTGCAGGTTCCTAACATACTGTACAGTAACTGCTGCTGGTAAAATGGTATGAACACACAACGTTGCACCTATTTGAAACGTCTGGAAGATTAAGCCTTCAGAGCGCAGCCTTCCACCTACCAATCAATTATTTTTCTTTAGGAAAATGACAAAATGAAATATCTCTACACTTTTGCTTATTTGATGCATTACAGCATCAAACCATTTCAAATAAAAAATAGTCAAAATGATTGACTTAAAATCATGAACTATCTGTCTTAAACAATTAAAACTTAGTAGGCTCTCAACTGCAACTGATCGTCAGGCACGTCATCATTCTAAGAACTCTTTTAACATGAAACGTGGCTACTGCTTTGCTTTTAATAGTGACACAGGCCTAGAATTCACATGACACATGCTATAGAATGAGAACGTGCCTAACCTAGTGTTAATCTGCGTTTAAGTCATAGATTTGTCAAATGTCAGTAACTGGTGTTGATGAACAATTCCCTTTACAAAATGCCTTAAAAAATAAAAGCTAATCTTCGTAGTGAAAGTGTCTTGGCACTGAGTAGTCCATTACTTTCCCACTCAGGGCTGATTAAGCCACAGAAAATGCCCTAACTCCAAGACGGCAGAGCTTTAAAAAATGCCTTAAAAATAAAAGTTAGTCTTTGTAGTGAAAGTCTCTTCCTTTTTTTTTAACAGCCAAGTAATTAACAAAGTTTGTGTTCTTTACAAACACTGCAGTGAATTCACTGCAGTTCTCCCACAGCTGGATTTGTTTTGTTTTTGAATAAATTCATGATCTTTACAAATAATCTATATCAGAACATTTCAACACAGGTTGGCACTTCTATGGTTATTCTCTCTCCACCACTACACCTTATTCAGTGCCCTTGCAAGTTAGTTCAGTGGTATGGTATGGTGTGTAGCTTCAAGTTACAGAGACAGAATCCAACATTCCAGCATTGGCAGGCACAAAGGCACAAGCACATTTATGAACATTAATCTTTAGGTACTGATGGTACTTGCCCCCCCCCCCCCCAACAGTGGTGGCAGTCTTTAGTAAAAAGTTTATTTTATTTTGTATTTTTAAAGTTATTTATAGGCAGGTTACATTTGAATAACTGTAAAAACTGAATTACAAAACGGAAGACCTATTCAAGAAATCTGACTGGTCCTTCCTTGGTTATTATAACATTTATAACAACCAATGACTAATCTGATTTCTTGAATAAGTTTTCCATTTTGTAATTTGACTTTTACCATTATTCAAACAGATATGTAATTAACAGTCATCTTTTTTAATTAACTACAGGCTGAAAATTTGAAATTCACAACTACCAGGATGCACAAGCAGTAACAGTTGGGAAAATAAATACAGTAGTTGCAGCACTGCACTGAATCACAAGAGGTCCGATAAGTTTTTGTTGCAAATAAGGGCTTTTAAGTTGTTTGATTTGTCTCTGTGAGATGGTGTATTGAACAGATATGATGTCATATAGGCCCCGTTCGCACTGGGGCATTTGAAATGGTTCTCATCACTTGAACCATTTCAAATGCATGCTGGCCCGGATCGCGTTCGCACATAACCCGCTTTTAGATTGGAATTTTGGAAGCGTGCTCAAACCCTGATGAGACCTGGGCTTGAGCATGCTTCCAGAAATCCGTATTAAAAATAAAGCGATTTACCTTGAGTGCGAACACACCAGCTCGTATCCTTTTAATGCACTTCATGCAAACGCACAAAGCATCATGGTAAGCAGCTTTTCCATGCTGCTGAATTCGGTTCATAGTGGGCACGGATCTCTGCCGCAGTGTGAACCCTGTAATATGCATTGCCTGATGCGGATCACAGGAAAGGGGTTGCAGTATGAACGCTACAGCACGGTAAGTGCTAATCCACTTTTAAAAACGTTTTGCACAACCGTGCTGTAGTGCGAACAGGGCCATAGTGTATATTGATAGCACTATGCTTTATTTACAAACATAATAATGTAACTGAAAAAAATATGTGCTTGTTTTGTGAGGCTATTTCTGTAGTTGTCTTCCTTTTTAAAAACAAATACAGTATAAACTTCTAACACATAGTTTCCATATTAAAGTTTTGGTACATATTTTTCAGCTGCTACCTGCTAAACTGGTGGCTAGCAATCCCCCCATCCCATTATACTGCATATGTGACATGACTGCACAGGCAATCGATTGACTGGCACATTACTTTGTGCCTTTGTGAAAGCTCAGATTAGCTCTTCCCCCAGCTCTAAACTTACTGTCACAAGGCTGAGTGCCTTTGTGCCTTTCTGAAATCAAACATTAGTTGCCCTGGTAACTAATCAAACCCACTCTCAAAAACACTAACATTTCAATTGGGTCAGACTGTCCACTGTAGGAGTAGTTTGACTACCCACCATTTAATTATTTTTTGTTTGTCCATAAACCTGATTGCCCTGACTGGTAGTCATGTCCCACCACCATCTACTCCCCCCACTGGCGCACTTATGTAGTTAGGGTGCCAGAAATGGGGGAGAGTGCATTGGAACTGTGTGCACAAAATATGAATTAGACTGGGCCAACTGATGCCTCCCGTCTACACAGCTGAGGGATGCAATTAAATATTTTGACATACACTTTTTACTATGTATGTTTTTGGGAAGGCTTGCATCAGTTGACTTTCACTTTAACCTGAAAATCTGCCTAGTAGCATCACTCACTTCAAGACCCAGTGTCTCGGTCCCTCTCAGGTGCACACAGTGATTCACTGATATTTATCAGCTAGATGACTGCACACAGCAAATGCATGTTGCAGATAAGAGAGTGAGGTGCAAGTGACTAGTCATTATATAGTTAATACTGACCTTAACATTTACAGATCAGGGATTGCAAAATGTCCTCGTATCAGTAAACATATACCCCTCTGTCTAAGTTAGTCTGTGTACTGTAGACAGCAGTGTAACACGAGGTTGTCCAATCACATTACTATACAAGGATTTCTTTTTTTTTTTTTACATTGAGACATTGCATGAGATGACATGGAATTAGGCAGATATGCAACATTGGTTGTTCCTGACAAAGTAACAAACGGTGGCTGTGTACATAAGATTTATGTCGATTTTATTGTTTATTGATATTCTATTTTACACATGATGAGATCAATCATATTTACTTAAGTCTGAGTGCCTAGTTTCAGGGATGGACTGGCAGCATTGAGGCAGATAAGTGCAGTGCTCAGAGTCACACAGTATTCAAGAGTGGGTTGTTGGAATCAAACACAGGTCTGCAGAATGTGCCCATGTAATTATTACCGCGGTCATGAAACCCCTATGCAGTATAAATATTATGATGTATGCATACAATTGATAAATGCTGATAACTGATGCCCACAACAGAAGACACGGCTTCTGCATTAACAGACCATGGCAGTATTGTATTGACAAAGCCAGTGTGTGACTGCATGCTGCAGAATTGTTTACACTGCCTCTTCATAAATCTGGCTATTACATGTTTCATGCCCAGTGTTGAGGTGGAGACATTCAGCAGACAGATAGCCTAATATATAGTTGAGATATCACTCAGCTAGTTGTTTCTACGCACGTCAGTTTATAGTGTTATGCACAGACCAAAAACTATATATAAATAAAAAAAATAGAACAAAACAACATCTTGCCATGCAGTGTTGTTTGTGTGCTTGTCCATGTTTCACAACACAATGTATTAGAACTTCTTGTTTTAACTACCACTCACCCACATTATTTCCCACCTCCTCACGATTTAATGGTATGCAGTTTGAAACCTAACTACATTATGTTTATGTGGCCCATCATTGATTACTGTCCGTTGCTGACTCTCCCCAGCCTTGCCACATCTTTGTGAAAATCCCTACTTCCCGCTTGTAATGGTTCTAGAGGCAGAGAGCCTCATAGAACTCTGCAGCAGGTACAAAAGCAGCAGAAGAGTTTGCACTGGGCTGGGGTGCCAGGATACAAACAGGAATACAGCAAAAATGGAATCCAGCACTTATCACCCAAGAAATAAGAGGACTGCTCACAAATATACTGGTGCTTCATTTTATTCAGAAGTGTCATGTGCAAAACTCCAGACACATTTCAGAATGTTCCTGATTCCTTTTTCAATGGATCCATTGAAAAAGGAATCAGGAGTTTTGCATGTGGCACATTCTGAATAAAATGAAGCACCAGTATATTTTGTGAGCGGTCTATTTATTTCTTGGGTGGTAAGTGCTGGATTCAGTTTTTTTCACTGTGAACTCTGCAGCAGGGTTTCCTAGTGTCACTCTGCTTTACCCATGGCACTCTGGATAGTTAGGCAGTGCCACCATTTGTGCATTCACAAGCAGGGTACAAGTGTGGTACTGGTACTAAGATGTTGTAAATATGCTTATTACTTGTTGCTGTGACCACCTAGCAACATGATTGTGTGTCAACAGTCCTTTGTGGCTGTGCATGTGGACCCAGATCCTAGTTCCTCTTAGTAGACTGGATGCCAGAAGTGAACATAAGTTTAGTATAATTCTGACAGACCTAGGATGGGGATCTAGTGGCACAGTAGTAGTAAAACATTTCTTCTCTGTAGCTCACTTGGGGGGGTATTTCATGCAGTCTTCTCTATTCAAAGTCATATGAAACAAGGATAGAGTGAGAGAAGCAACCCCCCCCCGCTCCGCTTATGGCTATCAGAAAATTAGTGTTGTCTGTTCTCATTCCACAATACATGACAATTTCTAATCTACTATAGCACCATCAACACTGAAATCATTTTCAAAGTGTAACAAACATTAGTCAGTTCTACCCCCCCCCAACCAAACCCACAAAGCCAATCAATAGTGGCACAATTGCTCAATGAGTATGAATTTTTGTCCTCATCTCGATCATGTGTTCAAGTAGACAAACTGAAAGCATCGTTACCATTTCAAAATGAAATCACCACAACCAGTTTGGCATGACTGAATGTGACCTGGCATTAAAAATAAATCATGATGTTAATGTTTGTCAGCGTTTGACTGCTTTGATGTCACCATTTTGTTTTGTGATACTTATGGTATTTTTAACAAAACTGTACAATTCGGAGGTATGCACAGCTTTGTACAGAGCTTCTAGTGAAACTGACAACTGCACAGAATGCATGAACAGAGATGTAACAACTCTGCATATCCTTTCAGTCTCTCTCATGCATGTATAGAACCTTAGGTATCACAATAGCAGTAGCATTCAAACTTATGCCAAAAATGATAAAAAGTTGAATAAATGACACTGGGTTTTAAAGAAAATATGTTTATATAGATATTTCATGATTAAGCAAACACAAAAACACAAGAATGCCTAATTCCTGTCCCCTTTAACAGAATTAAGAAGAGTGTAAGCCACTCAAGTACTGATAATAACCCTATTCATATTTGATAATATTAATAATCCTATCATTTTCAGTATTGTCTGCTACTTTCAGTGCTAAGGGATGAGGAAGGAGATGTTTTTATTTTTGGGATTGGGTACCAATAATGTTTTTGCAAACTGTTTATCCAGATCCATATTTGTCTCTTTCATGTAAGGGAGCAGTGAAAATGGACAGCATTCCTGTATCCTACTACAAACATTTTGCTGTTAAGTCCCAGATGAGTAAGTGGCTGTGGTGGGTTTTCAGCATGCATTCCGATCACATGGATTACATGTATGAGCAGGGTGGTTCAAGTAGCTTTAATGTGGGGGGGCACTAAAATTTAGAAACAAAAGCTGGGGGTCTGAGGGACACCTAGGCCCCCAGAAAATTTTGCAATGATTTTGTGGCATTTTTTATAGCTTTTGATAATTCTCTGGGAAAAAAAAAATCAGTAAGGAGTTAGGAGAGAAGCACTCATCAGACGTGATTATACCAAAACAAGAAAACAGCAGCATATCAAGTCTGAAGAAGCACTGACACCAGTGATGGTAAAATACTTGTTCAACATATTCACCTGTATTAATTTATTGAAAGTACAGGCATGGTGACAAGTGCTCTAATGCTGACACATTCCCATCACATGGCAGGTGACCTGACACTTTGCCCAGGTGGCACTTCATCAGAGCATGGGTACCTGCTGTAAGACAGCCCTTTATAGTATAAACAATCATTGCCCACTAATGAAATTCCAGTTGAGTTGGACAGTCCAAAAGATGTTACCCAAACTGACTTTTTGGTGGTCCAAGTAGAATTTGTACAGAGGGTTGTAAGAGCCCAAATTGCAAAAGTGCAAAAAATGATTACTAAAATACAAATACATAATCAAGTGTCAAAGAAGCATATGCTGATTATAAAAAATGTCATTGTACTTTTCTAATAAAGGCAAGGAAAAACTAACAATTAGAAAAATTAGTAAGAAATTATTTTAAGCTTTATATACTGTATTGTGTTACAAAATTTACTCAACCCAAATTCATTCCTGATCCCCATTATTACTAGAATGGGTTGGTATAAAATTTGATGCATTACTGTTTTCTTGTTTTAGGTGGGTGCACTCACTGCTGGACTGGTTCTTACTGCTGTGCCAGGAGCAGGAGCACTAAAAATGTTCCCTCCCCCTCATGTTCATCCATCTCATGTCAATGGCTGCCCGACGATGCCAACCAAGCACTGCTCCAACCAAAATGTTTCCCTCCCCGTGCCCATGCTCACTATCCAACTGACTTCCTCCTAGAGTCCGAACATCGAGTCTGAAGTGACAGGGGTAAGTGAGAGAGGGACCTATTGTCACAAGCCCTGGTCCACCGCCTTGGTCAGGTGCTGTCAGTGAGCATTTCCAGAGTGCTGATCGAGAATTTGTGATACGCAGCATCACGACCACTTCCCTCAAGAAAGTATCTTGGGACTCATATTTAATTTGGAGTCGTGTGAACTCACAGAATGAAGTCAGATGAATCAGAAGCTGGCATGAGCACTAGGGGCAGCAGTCTTTAGTGCAGGGGGCAGTAAAACTAGGCAGTCAGTGGTGTGCGATGGATGGACAGGAGGGGACTTCAAGATGACAGAAGACGGATGCTCATTGGTAGCAATACCAACAGTCAGCCCAGCACTGAGTGCAGCCCTACGAGTCCAACCTATCTGATCTGCTGGTACAGGACCAAATTTGATTATCATGAGCCACCAGGAGATACAATAAATTATAGGGCCGGGGAAGAGGTGTTCTGGTGAGGATGGAGTTATTTATCAAGCCTTGCCTGGAGTCGAGTGTTCTTGTTTGCTGTGTGCGGGTATTTGTCATCTTTAGACAAATTCTGACTACAGCTCACAGATTCCCAACTGTTAAGATGCACAATCAGATTCCAGATCTGGACACTTTTCAGAATTAGGATTTTTTGGCCTCCAGTTCCAAACTAGAGACACCTCAAAATCGGAGCTATCAGATTCCCTGACTCAGATTCCAGGCAACTTTAGAGCAGGTTGCAGCTGAAACTTTGTGTGAAAGCACTGCAGTTAAGCACAGAATATCTTTAGAGCTTTAATCTCCTTAATTTAATTGTGCATTCAATATTTTACATTTTTACCTGCATTTTGATGGACAGTATTCTGTGTCAGACATTTAACTGGGTGATGAAAGGTACTCTATTTTAAAAAAAAATCAGTAAAATGTGGGGAGGCCAAAATAACTATGTGCCTTCCCCCAAAATACAAGTGTATGAGAGAATTGCAGGTCATGTTTGCTTAAACAGTTTGTCAAGAGGTAGTAAAGTGGCAAGCTGCATGCTGCAGCAGTAATGTTTCCCCCCTAAAAATATACACAGACTACTCATACACAGACATGCTGGGGAGGGACCTTACACTATGGAAAATCATTTACTACATATGGGGTGGGAGAACAGGGGATCAGGGCTGGGGAGGGACCTTGCACTATGGAAAATGTTTGTTTACATTAAGGGGTGTGGAAGCAGGGGTTCAGGGACTGGAGAGGGACTCTATGGAAAAATTATTTTTTACATTAAGGGGTGTGGGAGCAGAGGATCGGGGACATTTTGGGATGGGAAAGCAGAGGATCAGTCCATACTGTGTATACAATAAAATAGATGGTTCTGTAGAGAAAGGGACACATAGGTATACGGTACACTGAATTTTTGTAGTAAGCAGACACCAACAGTGCATATGGACAACTAGCAACCTGGTTTATGATTTCATTTCTGGCAGTCTGAAACTGTGACATCTCATGTCTTTTATACTCACATCTGACACACAGATTGAATTTTTTTTAGGAGGGAATGAAAGTACTATATGCACTGAACTAAGAAAGCAAACATTGTGGCGACAAACTCTACCAGTTAGACAAAGTATTAGTAGTAGTAGTAGTGGTGATAAAAAAATGTATCCTGCCATTTGGATAAATGATTTATGATTATATTTTGACGTACAGTGTCCTTATCATTCTACCACTACTGTAGGTAACATTTGGATTTCACTCATACTTACTGTAATAATAGACACTGGCAATTGGATTATTTTATTTCTGTAGGTTGTACTATAGTTTGCTGGTAGTTATAGAAATAGATTTATTCCTAGAGTAGGGGGTATCCAGCATGGGGCAGCCTAGGTGTGTGACATACTATATTTGAGAACATGATTGAGCCTGAACCTCAGCTTGTGTATTGAGTACAAATCTGATGTCTGTTCAACATTTTGAATACTGTAATTGTGCTTGTGTGTGTGATCAGGGGAACTCCGGACAATCATAATCCATAAATTAACTGATCACTACTACTTTAAATGTCAGTTTTGCTACACACACATTATTTCAGTTAATAACAAAACATCCCCCCCCAAAAAAAAAAAAAAAAAAACAGAAAAGTCTGAAGATAGAATTGCAGGGCTTCTGTTTGATTATTCACATAGTACACTGATCCTGCATATTATTTAACTATAGGCAGTTTTTGGATAAAGACTCCACTTGTGTTTAGATCGAAAGGTTCACTGCAGCTTAGTGCTATCAGTGTTGCTTCACATGACATTGCAGCTGGTATCCTCTGCTACTAGCTGAGATGAGCTACTGTATATTACCATGTGTAAGCACAAGGGACCTTTCATTATGTCAGAAAGAAACAAAATGAAAATAATTTTATATGTTTTTAAAATCTCACATAACATTCAGCTTACAGACACTTCACTTACAAGTGAAATTTTAATAGGGATGACAGGACACGCAGACCATGGGGTGGGGTGGGTTGTAGGAACTTCAACTCCTGTAGTTTAGCCTTTGTATATCAAATGAGCCAAACTGGGAGGTGTGACATATGGCCGCTAACACCATTACCAGCTACTTAACCTAATCTTTTCCACTCTGCATTTTACAGCAGCACTGCAGCTAATCTGACCAAATGTCTAGCCCTACATTTTGCAACAGTACAAGACTCAGTTATATTTCCCTTTCATTTGCTGGTGCATAAAAAGTACACAATTGGTTAAATGTGCTGTATGTTTTCAGAAGACAAATTCAACATCTGAGTTGCTGCAAGTTTGGCTCATACTGTATTTGTATCAAGGACTTAAACTTGACACATTGTGCAAATAGTTCACTATGCAACATTGTATTTATCTAAACATGTTTCAATGTTTCAAAGAACAAAGAGAACTACTGAAACAACGTCACCATGCTACAAATGACAACATTTGTGCTTTAATTGTAGCAACTTTATTTGCACAGTCTGGATATTCCAAACTATCAGTGCAGAGTCCTTTATCTCGCAAGAGTGACACCAAAGAACTTATGGACAGTTCTTGGTTTAAGCTACAAAAAAGAGTGCAGGTTTTTCTTTTTTTGTTTGTTTTCGTTTATGTATGCTAACACACCTGCACTCTTTTCTGTAGATTATGATGGATTTTCTGTGGTAGAGTTCCATTTTAGAGCTAAAACCAGGTCATGCTGTAATTCTACTGATTCTGTAATGTGAATTCTGTAATGTGAAAACTGGAAACGCCACTGGTAGTTGCTCACATTTTTTTTCACATCTCAAAAAAAAAATAAAAACATCAGTAAAAACCTCTACAGGGTACAGGGTATATAATCTCTATCAGAGACTTGGTATAAGTACAACATAACCCAATTTCAACCCTGAACTGGGAATCTAACATCATGTACTGTAAATGCAGTGCGGCTTGTAACTTATCTTGATTTCTCATCTGTTGGAGCTAAACATTTGACATAATGTTAATGGATAGGGTGTGATTGCTAGTCCCCCCCCCATACTGTACACAATTTGCATCTGTCTAGTCTGCCTTACACAGAATCAAATAGATTCACAGAAGTGTGGCGGCAGAAAAGGACCGAGACAAGGCCCACCAAGTCTGCCCATTTGTCCAGCTATCTGCTTGGACCTGTGCCCCCCAACCCTTAACACTCCTCTGTGGTTGTCCCATGCCCTTTTGAATTCCTCCACTGTTTCCTCTCCAACGACTGCCTCTAGGAGTTTGTTCCACTTTTCCACCACTCTCTCTGTGAAATAGTATTTCCTAATGTTACCCCTGAATTGCCCCCCCTCCACCTGTTGGCCATGCCCCCTCATCCTCTGATTTCCCTTCATCTTGAAGATGCTCCCTCCAGCACCCTGTTTATACCCTTAAGGTACCTGAAGGTCTTGATCATGTCCCCCCTCTCCCTCCTCTGTTCCGGAGAGTACATGTTCAGATCGCTCAACCTTTCTTCATAGGATAGGTGGCTTAACCCTTTTACCATTTTTGTTGCTCTCCTCTGAACCCGCTCTACCCTCCCCACATCCTTCCTGAGGTATGGCCTCCAGAACTGGACTCCATACACCAAGTGTGGTCTAACTAGACGGGTGTACAAGGCTACTATGACCTCCCTATTTCTACTGGTGATCCCCCTTCTGATGCATCCCAGCATTCCACTCCCCCTGGCCACTGCCTTCCCGCACTGCCTTTCCACCTTCAGGTCCCTGGATATAATGATAGATGCCTAGGTCCCTTTCTTGTTCCATCTCCTCCAGATCTCTGCCCCCCATACAGTACCCTGCCCTTCGATTTCTGTAGCCAAGATGCATGATTTTACATTTTTCTGTATTGAATCCAAGCTGCCACCTCTTTGACCATGCCTCAAGTCTCCCCAAATCTCTCTGCATTTGTTCCATCCCTTCCTGCATGTCCACCCTACTGTAGATTTTGATATGGTCTGCAAACATACTCACACCCCCCTCAAGGCCCTCCACAATGTCCCCTATGAATATATTGAATAGTAGGGGCCCCAGCACTGATCCCTGAGGGACCCTGCTTGTGACCTTGCTCTCTCTGGATGCCACCCCATTTATTATGACCCTCTGCCTCCTTTTCCCTAGCCAGTTTCCTACCAATTTAACTACCCTCTGCTACAGCCCCAGTCCTGCCATTTTACACAGCAGTCTTCCATGGGGCACGGAGTCAAATGCCTTTCTGAAATCCAAACAAGCCACATCTACCGCCTTCCCCTGATCCAGCTCCTTGGTGACCCCATCAAAAAACTCTATCAAATTTGTTTGACAGGAACTGCCCCTAGTAAAACCATGTTTCCTTGAATTCATCAGGCCGCTTTCCTCAAGGTAGCTGGTGATCCTGCCTTTTATTAGTTTCTCCATGAGTTTGCCTACCACCAATGTCAAGCTCACGGGCCTGTAACTTCCCACTTCCTCCCTCCCTCCCCCCTTACGCAAAGGGACCACATTTGCCTGCCTCCAGACTTCCGGCACTACTCCAGTCTCTAGGGACTGATTGAAGAGTGCAGTCAAAGGTACTGCCAATATCTCCTTTAGCTCCCTTAACACCATTGGGTGCACCCCATCTGGCCCCATTGCCTTGTCCACCTTCATGCAGCCCAGTTCTTCCAAAATTTCCTCCATGAGAAACGGCCTCATCTCCACTTCCCCCTCCCCTGCCATTTCATTTCCTGCTCTGCTGCTGTCATCTTCTTCCTCCCTCTTGAACACTGTGCAAAAATAATTGTTTAGTAGGTCCACTTTCTCTCTGTCCCCTTGTAGCATCTCCTCCTCTTTTGGTTTTAACTGGATAATCCCCTGCCTAGTCTTCCTCTTTTCATTTACATATCAAAATAAACTTGTATCCCCCTTTTTGACCCCTCTAGCAATTTGCTCCTCTGTCTGTGCCTTTGCCCTCCTTACCTCTACCCCAGCTTCTCTCTGGCTCACCTGGTATTTTACCCAGTCCACTTCCACCTGTGTTTTCTTGAACCTCCTGAAGGCTTTCCTTTTTGTCCTTACCTTTTTTGCTACTTCATTAGTATACCACATTGGTTTCCTCCTCCTCTTCTTTTTACTCGATCTCTTGGCACTGATGTCAGTGGCCCTTATAATAGCTTCTTTTATCCTCCCCCACATTGCCTCCACCTCTGTCAAATCCTCCACCCCTTGCAAAGCCCTCGCCACTATTTCCCCCATTTTCCCAGAGTTTGCCCTTTTGAAATCCAGCACCTTTAACCTAGATCGGTGAACCTCAGCAGTGTTCCTTATTCTAAACCTGACCATGTTGTTGTCACTCATATGAAGATGTTCCCCCACCAATACCTCTCCTACCCTGTCCCCATTTGTCAGGACTAGATCAAGAGTAGCTCCTGCCCTGGTTGGCTCCCTGACCAGTTGATTTAGTAGGGCCAGTTGCAGGGAGTCCACTATTTCCCTGATGCTGGTCGAAGCAGCCGAAAGGGTGCTCCAGTCTACGTCTGATAGATTCAGGTCCCCCATCAGCACCACTTCCCCACTTGCTGCCATTCTCACAAACTCATCAGCCATGCTTCTATCCACAGATTCTTGTTGTGCTGAGGGTCTGTACACCACCCCTATGTGCACTGACTCCCCCTTCCCCACCGAGACCCAGAGTCCTTCTGCCTCTCCCCACTTACCCTGCAATTCTGATGCCCTGATACTCTCCTTTACGTAGAGTGCAACCCCCCCTCCTCCCTGTCCCTCCTGAACAATTTGTACCCTGGTATCTCCATTTCCCATCCCTGTTCCTGGTAGCACCATGTTTCTGTTACCCCCATTATGTCACGGCCCTCCTCTGCCATTTTCACTGTTAGATCTGGGATCTTTCTTCCAAGACTTCTGGTGTTTGCACACATGACCCTCCATGCCCCTCTTTCTTCCTGTCCTATATGTTTTGCCCCCTAACCCTCTGGCTGTGTGGTTAGGGCTTTTTGCTCCCCCCTGCCTCTTGCCTCATCAGCTGGGCTTCCCCCTGCCCCCCCGTTTAGTTTGAATGGCAGCGTCTGTCAACATAATTATCCAGTTTGCATTTGAGCACTGCTTTCCCCTTCCCATTTAGGTGCAGCCTATCTGGGGCATTTAGGCTCTTGTCACTCCATGTTGAACCCCGATCTCCTATCACACCATACCCCTCCTGGGCACACCAACTTGCAAGCCAATCATTGACCTCCTCAATATTTTGCCTCACCTCCGTAAACTTGAATAATAATAATTGAATAATAATAAACTTGAAAAGGCACTCCACTGCAAGGGGACATAAAGGATAATGCAGTATGTGTCTTCAGTGTATTATGGGTGGTTGCATGACTGAATGAATGAATAATATTTTTTCTTATAGTAAAACTTGATTGGCTGTGCCTCAGCCAGTCAGGTTTACTAGAGGAAAAATTTTCATTCATTCATGCATTCATTTATGCTATAGTACTGTACAATATGTCCCATCCAGCATGATTTAGGTCTTTGCAAATAAGAGAAAGATGATTCAGTGTTTTTTGTTCAAATAAAAATAGTTGGATACATGTTTGTTTTTCGGTGCCAGTTTAATTGCTAATTGCTCTGGCAAATACATTGGTGAAGCCAGTGTGGAAAATAAAGAGGACCTACAAAACTAAAACTTGTTCAGTTTGGCTGACCAATAGACTTGAAAATAGAGCATGAAGCTTGAAAACATTCGGTTGTATGTTATGAAGTTGATTGTGCGATATGTTTTATTAATAACAAAACTTTTTTTTTTATCAATGAAGACCATTTTTTTTTTATAAAATAATAGTCTGTGAAGGTCCTAAGCAAATAATTTTGTATAGCATTAAAGTTTACACTATGAATTAACTTACCACATTTTTTACTGTGCTCTAGACTGAGAATAAACATTACTAAGACTACTGAGGTTATGTACTTTAAAAAAAATGTAATCTCTTTGTTTCATTTGCCATTACCTGTCCACACACGAAACTCAGCCTACTGTATCTGTTGCCTGCTTTTACAATCTTCCTAAACTCTACAAATATCATACTAGTGATTGTTGCATTGTTTTTTGTTGCTTTTTTCTTTTACCTACTGCCCAAGAATGTGCTGACGACAAAAAACTGTGTATGCCCACTGTGCGATTATGAGTGCCCCACAATTGCTCTACAAAATGTTTCATACCAAATCTCAATTTTCAGTTGCTCTCACTAACAAACCAAAATGTAATATGGGCTACAAATACATTTCAACACCTTGCTCACTCTAGGTACTGTAAAATCTGTAATTTACTCAGTCTAAGTCCAAGCAAAGGAGTAGACAAGTAACAAGTTACTGTACCATTAACTCAGTGTGTTGTACTATAGTGCTGTCTGATTGAACTGCATAAATGACAGAATGCAGCAAGCGTGAACAAAAGGGATACTGTCTAAATGTATTTGCATTATATATTACATTTGGTTTTGTTACAGAAAGCTGTCCATGGATGGCTGCTCAATATCAGAAACATCTTCACTCCCATTCCAAATAGTGTACTGTAGTGGTGTCAGCTGAAACAAGAATAAATGACAGAATGTAGCTTTTCTTTAAATGTGAGAAAGGTACAATATATCTGAAATGGAACTGATTCAGCTCCTTATTCACAATAACTGCTTTTTGTATAAGCATAGTAGCATCTCTGTCATGTATTCACTGGTGTACAGTGGGTCCCTCCTCACCCTACTGTCTAGTGTACCTGAAATTAAACATTGAAACATGCAGTATTTACTGATCATGGTAAATATTTGGTGACCATCCCACACAGCCCATCTTTCACTTCCTTGTCGGCCGCTGATAGACAAATGTAAACGGAAAACCAAAAATCGCGGTTTGCATTAGCCAGTCAGCATCCGACAGAGGTGGTGACAGGAGGGCTGCTTTGGCCACAGAGTATTTATTAAGAATAGTTTACAAGTCATTTGGGAAGCCTGCTTTATTGTGACATGCCCCCCCCCGAAGTGCTTAACTCAAACTCAGTAATGCCTTTGGCTTCCCCAGAGTCTTCTTGTTTGTGGCTAGTAGCTGCAAGTGGTATTCACTCCCACTGCCCTCTTCTGAACTGATAAAGGGCTGGAGAGCAATGTAAAAGGTGCAGGTACAAATGTAATGCCAAAGCAAAATAAAACATGTCCCAATTGTGAATATAATGTTTCCCATTCTCTAGTGGTTTCGACTTTTGCCTGCCCACCCGCCACACCAAATGATCACCTCGGAGTTGATCTGAGTCCTGCTAGCAGTTTGTCTCACTCAGTCACCCACCCCCAACCAAACAAACTGAAAGATTACATTAAGAAAAAAAATACAAACATGTCCCAACTGTCTGCCTTTTGGCTGCTTGCTCGCTTGCCCACCGGCCACACCAAATGATCACCTCGGAGCCTGCCCACCCGCCAAACCAAACAAAAGCAACTGAAACATATAAAACACAGCAAGTCCCAAATTAGTTTTTTTATTCACCTCGAAGCTGACACTAAGTCTTGCCTCACCAAACTAAAAGATTGTAACATAAATAAATTCAAATGTGTCCCAGTTGTGAATATAGCATCTTCCCTAGTGATTACAGCTTTTGCCTGCCTGCCCACCACACCAAACCATCACCTCAGAGGTGATTGTGCCCCACTAGAGAAGTTTGTCTTGCTAAGTTGCCCACCCACCCACCGTCCCTCCCCCACACAATGAACTGAAAGGTTGTTACATTGGGGGGAAAAAATAGAAACGTGTCCCAATTGTCTACTGTTCTCTGCTGGTTATGGCTTCTGGCTGCCCTCTCGCTTGTCCACCCACCACACCAAATGATCACCACAGAGACAGTCTCAGCTTTTAGATTCTTGGAGAGTGGCGTCAGCCTGTACTGAAATTGCTGCAACTGTTACAGCAGCCTGCATGTTTCAAATAAATACTTTTGTGAAGAAAGGAACACAATAACATTTTGTGCAAACAGAAATGGCAACTGTTAGCATTCCAGCTATTTCATTATCATCTGTCAGCAAGAATGCAAGGATCTTGAAATTGACTATGGACTGTGGGGGCACCTACCGGAAAACTGACACTCATTGAGACAAATTAAACTGCATACAGTGCCACCTGGTGCATTTAAGCTGCTGCTGATGAGAATTCAGCAAATTCAAGTAATTAACAACTCTGCCACTATTTACCACATTACTAAGTGGTAACAAGGTATTTCTCGGTACCACTCAGTGCACCGACCCTGCCGAGAAATAACACATTATCATTTAATTTTTCAATAGCAGCCACTGTACCACCAGGGTTCTAGCCCTCCCCATTCTTCCCTTTATTCTCCTCCCAGTTTCTGCTTCCCCAAGCAAACACTATACCATTCATTCTTTCCCACCTATGCTAGAAACCACTAACGTTTTTAGCAACCTCCAATTTTGGCTAGTAGACTGTTTCATTGCTCCACCACCTTTTTTTTTGTAAAATAATACTTCTTTATGTCCCTCCTGAACCTCCCTCCTCACAGTTTTCAGTCATGTCCACGTGACAGTGAAATAGAATTCAAGATAATTAGTTCCCTACAGTTAATCTTCTTAATTGCTTTTAGGAACTTGAAGGTCTTTACCATATCTCCTCTCTTCCTTCTGGTCTTAAGCGAGTACATGTTCAGTGTCTTGAGATGCTCTTCACAGGACCTGCCTGTCAGCCCTGAATCATTTTTGTTACCCTGCGCTGCACTGTCTCCAGCCTATTCCTATCCTTCTGAGGTGAGGACTCCAGAACTAGGTGCAGTATTCCAGATAGCCTCACTAAGGATTTACATAGGAGAAATATCACTTCTTTCCTTCTGCCGTCAATGCCCCTCCCAATAGATCCTAGCATCCTACTCACTTTGGTATATGCTGCAATGACTCGACTGTTTGGGGGAGCCACTGATGATAACTCTAAGGTCCCATTCCTCAGCCATAGTGCTAAGTGTCATCCCACCTATCCAGTACTCTGTCCTGGGGTTCTTGTTCTCTAGTTGCATTTCCTTGCACCTTTTGGTACTGAATTTTAACTGCCAAAACTCAGGCCACCCCATCTAGCTTTTGTAAGTCACTCTGCCTTTCCTTGATTCCCTCATCATCATCCACCCTCCCACAGAGCTTAGTGTCATCTGCAAAGAGACACAACCTGCCCTGGATTCCCTCACCAGTGTCACTGATGAAGATATTGAATAGGAACAAATCCAGGACAGATCCCTTTGGTACACTGCTCATGACCTCTCTCTCTGTCTCTTCTGATTTGATCCTGTTGACCACAACCTTATACTGCCTTCTCTTTAGCCAGTCACCTAACAGACAAACACAGAAAGCCACATGCACAGGCCAATCTGTGTGGGTGCAAGGCTCAATTCTAAGTCAGCCACATCTTACAATACATTACACACAAAAATAGCCACACTACAGGAACAAAAAAAAGTACTGAGAACTTAAAGGGAAATTGCCACGTAAAAATGGACCCCACCTCAGTGTGAAGCAGGGCCCGAATAGAACTTACAGAAAAAAGTCCCTTTTTTATACCTCTGTCTATTTTTATATATTTGTAATTTATCTGGCAGATCCTGCCTCCCTCTGTGCCAGCATTTCAAAATTCGGCACTCTGAGTGGCATGCCCACAACCACCCATGGCTGTCCAGAGAATGATCTGTCATGTAGGGATCAGCCACAGGTCTGTCTGTCCTTTAGATTTATGTATACCTGTAGCTTCTAATAGCTCTGGGTTAGATGGTACAAGTCTCAGCGCTATACAGACCAGATATAGACTGGTAGTGGACTGTCAGTCTATATCCGGTCTCTGTATAGCAACGTAAATTAACTATTCATGAAAACCAAGTGTCAGAAAAAAAAAATAAACTCATAAGAGACACTAAAGATTATGACTTGGGACTGGTTTTTACTGGGAAAGACAAGATTAAAGACCCTTTATTAAGAGAGGATGTCTGCGATCCAGACAGAGACAAACACCCTCTAGATCTGGGTCAAAGGGAGGATGCAGAAACAAACAATATCCTAATAATCAAACAACTTCGGCTAAAAAAAGAGTGTGTCTTTCTCTGTCCCTGTTAACCAACAACACAGTAATCAACACCCAAACAGACAAGGTGCAGAAGGACCACGTGCAGGAGGAGGGAGGAAGGCACCAAGCGACAAGCAGAGGTGGGACTTCACAGCCAGGGTACACAAGTCCTAAATATTTCTAACTATGAATTGAGTGAGATTGAAATCAAAATTCTGAGTAAGGGCTTTAATTTTATACCTTCCCCAAAGATTAATTTGTTTAAAAATATATATATATATATATATATATATATATATATATATATATATACACATTCAGAAATTCTTTAGAAAACTTAATTTAAAAACCTTTTTTTTTTTCAAAAACAACAGTGGGATTTACTGAATGAAATGAATCACTGTCTGAGGACAGCAGTGTGTCCATATACAATCCCGACCTGGTCACATTTGATCCATCTAATAATCTGAATGATACAGATTTACAAGCACTGATTAGTCTGGCAGAAGAGTCAGAAGTGGGTCATTCCTCATATACAATGGTGGATTTGGATTGCGGGAACCAGCAGCAACACAGAACTTAATCCATTTACACTCAGACCAGCCAAGATGTGGGAGATCAAAGGTCAGCAGAATATGCTTAACAAGAAAAAATTGCTCACCTTAGTAATTGTGTTTCTTCTAATAGAGTCTTGCTGTATTCTGACAATTGCAGTTAGCACCAGCACTTGAACTGCCCTGGAGAGTGAAGGGTTAAAATTCTATGCCAGGCATAGAACATTGGGCTCGAGCTCAGTTGAAAACTCTGTCTGTGACACTTTGAAACCAAACCATCAGATTCTTATGACCTAAAACTCACTGACTATATAATGTGGAAATTGTAAAATTCCTACAGCCAACTGACAACAAAGATTTTAGATTCCTAAAAGACTCAAGTCAGGAAACCCAAAGACCAAAAACCAAGCAATAAGAAATAAAAAAACTCTTAACTAATCAAACACAAAGCACCCAACACAACAGAAGTGGCCTAAAGACACCCCTGGGGTGCACCACTTCTCCTGCCCACCCACTTCCCAAAACAGGTTCTGAGAGGGGAGGCAGGAAGGGAGGTCAGACTATAGCAGTGTTCCCCATTCATTGTTTTAGGGCGGTGGGCCACCACCCTATATTTTTTTACCACCGCTCTATATTTTTTACCACCACCCTATATTTTTTTGCCACCACCCTATATTCTTATCCATTTTTTTATAAAATCCTCCCAAATTGGCTTTTATTGACATCCTTTATTGCAATACTACCCATTTAATACCAACATACTATATGTTACTTAAAAGCTACTTATGCACATGTACAGTGCATATAGGAGGTCCTGAAAAATAACACACCATTTGACCCGATCACCATTGCCACCGCCCTATATTTTCAGAGAGTGGGGAACCCTGTATAGCAATACTCAATTAGAAAAAGCACAGTTACTAAGGTGAGTATTTTTTTCTTCAAACAACATGAAGTCTTGCAGTATTCTGACAATTGCAGACTACCAAGCAGTACCTCCTAGGAGAAGGGACAGAAGCTACTTTGGGAATAGGCTCTGATGCACTGCTGTGCCAAACCTAGCATCACTCCTAGCCTGGATATCCAGAGAGTAATGCTTGGTGAAGGTATAAACTGTTTTCCAGGTGGCTGCTTGGCAGATTTCTAACAAAGGAATATCTCTGGCTGCAGACAGAGATGCAGCTGTACCTCTAGTGGAATGAGCCCTGAGGCCTGAGTGTGAAGTTGTTCCCAGTTTTTCATAGTAGAATTGGGTACAGGACACAATCCACCTGGCAATGGTTCTCTTGGTGGCAGGTTTTCCCTTACCTACTCCCCCATAAGTGAGGAACAACTGGAGGGAGTCGAACCTGTGACCCTTTGTACATTCTATGTAGTAACTAAGGGCCCTTTTAACATCTAAACTGTGTAGCCTCTGTTCCCCTGAGGAGGTGTGATCAGTGAAGAACAGAGGAAGAGACATAGATTGGTTTAAGTGGAAATCAGAAACCACTTTAGGTAAGAACCTTCTATTGGTTCTAAGGACCACCTAATCTCTATGGAATGAAATGAAGTCAGGCTCCACTGACAGGGCTTGCAATTCACTGATACATCTGGCAGAAATAACAGCAATCAAAAACATAGTTTTCCAAGTCAAGTACTTGAGCTCTGCTGAGGAAATAGGCTTAGGGGGGTTGCATAAGTTGAGCAATGCAAATATTTAAATCCCAGGCAGGAGCAGGATCCCTAAAAGGGGGATTGGTATGAAGCAATCCTTTGAAAAATTTACAGAATACAGGGTGAGATGACAGAGAGGAAGACTTTCCCACTGACAGGAAAGCAGAAACAGCTAACAAATGGACTTTGAGAGTTGCTGGTTTGAGGCCTATGCCATTAAGGTGAACCATACAATACAAAACTGTAGACAACTCAGCAGTATCTGGGGATATCTGCTTCTTGGAACATCAAATACTGAACCTTTTCCATTTGGAGTTGTAAGTTTTTCTGGTGGCAGGCTTTCGGGAAGCTTTGAGAATATCCAGAACCCCTTGGGACAGATGTAAGTCTGCATACTCTAACACTTCAAGAGCCGTGCCTTCAGATTGAGTGACTGGAGACTGGGGTACCAAATCCTCCCCTGAGAGGAGGTTAACAGATTGTGATTCCTGAGAAGAGACAGGGGAAGGTGGACTGCTAAGGACAGCAACAGGGTGTGCCAAGGCTGCCTGGCCCAGTCTGGAGCAATCAGAATCACTTTACATGGTTGTGACCTTACCTTGACTAGAACCTTGAACAGTAGAGGAAAAGGAGGGAAGGCATAAAGAAATTTCCCTTCCCAGTTCAAAATCAGAGCATCCAGAGGGACTGAGCCCACGACTGGGGGTTTGCAATGAAACAGAGGAAGTTGGTGATTGTCTGGAGCTGCAAAGAGATCCATCTCCAGAGTGCCCCACCTTGAGAAAATCACTTTCAACACCAAAGGATCCAGAGACCATTCGTGATGGCCTTGGGAAATCCTGATCAATGCATCTGCTATTACATTGTCCTTTCAAGGGAGGTGGACTGCTACTAGAGAGGTCTGTAGGGAATAAGCCAGGGACCATATTTTCATGACCTCCATGCACAAGGTCATGGACCGAGTGCCTCCCTGCTTGTTGATGTACCACATGGTGGTAGTGTTGTCCATCCTGACCTGACCAACTTGTTCTGTACTGACTGAGAGAAAGCTTGGAGTGCAAGAAGTACTGCCCTGAGCTCCAGGAGGTTGATATGAAGAAGGGATTCCTGAGGGGACCACAGTCCCTGGGCCATGAGAGCCCCCAGATGGGCTCCCCACCCCAAAAGGGAAGCATCTGTGGTAAGAACCACAGAGTGAGTCTGAGTGACAAATGGAACACCTTGCCTCAGACTGTCCAGGTCCTGCCACCACTGAAGGGCCTGAATTAAGGTATGAGTAACAGGAACTAGCTTGGTAAGAGGATCTTTCCTTTGGGACCAAAAAGTCCTCAGATGGAACTGAATGTCCCTCATCTGAAACCTGGCCCCTTGGACCACTGCCGTGGAAGCTTCCACGTGGCCCAGAAGCTGAAGAAAATGCCTTGCTGGTCGAGAAACCAGAGGGAGGAAGGAAGAGGCCAGCTGAGAGATGGCTTTTGCCCTTTCCAAAGGAAGGAAAGCTCATGCTTTGAGCGTGTCCAGCTCTGCTCCTATAAAAGTGAGGAGCCGTACTGGCTCAAGAACTGACTTGGGAAGATTGAGAAGGAACCCCAGGGAAGTGAGAACTTGCTGGGTGACCTGCAGATCTGACTTGACTTGGTCTGGGGACTGCCCCACAAGGAGCCAGTTGTCCAGGTATGGAAAAATAGAAATCCTTTTCCTTCTTAAAAAGGCCACCACTACTGCTAGGCACTTTGTAAACACCCTTGGAGCTGAAGTTAGGCCAAAGGGCATTGCTCTGAACTGATAATGGCCTGAGGGCAATTCGAACCTGAGGTAATTTCTGTGGGAGCACCTGATGGGAATGTGAAAATAGGCATCCTTGAGGTCCAAGGAGGCTAGCCAATCTCCTGGCCTCAGAGAGGGAAGAATTGTTCCCAGAGTCACCATTTTGAATTTTGGCTTTAGCAGGTGCTTGTTTAGGTATCTTAAATCTAGGATGGGTCACCACTCCCCTGTCTTGTTTGGGGTAAGGAAGTACTGGAGTACAGATCTTTGCCCCTGTATATGGTAGAAACTCTCTCTATGGCTCTTAAGGCCAGTAGAGAGGAAACCTCTGCCTCTAGAGCAAGGGTTTCTGATGTATCTGCAGGTGGAATGGATCTGGGTCTCAGTTTTGGAAATGTTTTGAAACTGAGAACCAACCCTTGGCATACAACCTCCAGTAAGTGGTCCTGTACTCATCCATTTTCTTCATGTAATTCTCTGCTCCCCAAACAGAGAATTACCCACTACAGGGAAATCCATGGCCTTGGCCTGGGTATCCTGCGAAAGGCTAGTACATCTGAGCCAAGCCATTCTCCGAAGAGCCACAGATGTAGCCATGACTCTTGATGACACATCACTGGAGTCCACAGCAGCATGAAATTGCACCTTTGATGCCACAATCCCATCAGCAGCCACCCTCTCCAGCTCTTTGGCTAGCTGGGGGAAGCCTGTTCAGCCACTGCCAGTACAGTGTCCCACCTGGACTTCTGGTACCTGCTTGTATAGGCCATATAGTTAGCCTACCTGAGTCCCAAAGATGATGCCATGTACTGCTTCTTTGCCATGGCATCTATCTTCCTGGAGTCTTTGTCTGGGGGGTGCGAAGCCAAGGGGATGTTTGCCTTGTCACAGGAAGCAGCCTGCACTACCCCAACATGGCTGCATTGCTGATAAAGAAACTCCATATCTGAGCCTGACAAGGTGTACCCCTTGTCCATTCTCTTGTCAACATGAGGTACAGAGTTGGGAGACCTAAGAATTTTTTGTGTCTGTTTCCCAAAGGACTTGTGGAGAGGAACAGACAGTCTCTTAGACTCTGGGATGCCCATCATCTCTACAAAGTCAGGCTCCTCTTGATCCTCCAGAGCCTCCTCAATAGGAAGCTGGAGGCTTTAAGCCACTTTTCTGTAAAACAGAAATTGGGAAGGGGACTCAGAAAGCCTAGGAGGGGAAACACCAGAAGGTCTGTCTGGGGAGATGTCTGGTTCCACAGGCACATCCAGACTTTCACCGTCGTAATCATCCTCTTCAAAATCCCCCTCCTTATCAAACTCTGGTTCATAAAAATCTTCAGGGGAATAATCCTGAACAGGGGGAACCGACCAAACCGAACCCCTGCCAGAGGGTGCTGGATCATTCGGAACCGGACGAAGTGATTCCACAATTCGAATCACTCTGGCTATCTCTTCGGCAGTCGGAACATGAAGTTCGGGATCCGAACTGGCTGATTTATCCTTGCGTTTTCTCTTTGTAGGAACCGATCCCTCAGGATCGGCTGTCCTCTTGCCCAAAGAAGTATCACCCTGGTCAGAGGGCACTCCTTCTGGTTCGGTAGGAACTGAACTGGGCTGGCCTTCTGGGTCAGTGGATTTCTCGGCCTCCTTATCCCTAAGTCTACATAACCTTTTATCCAACGTAGACTTAGGGAAATTCTTGCAAATTTGGCAGTCTGAATCGAGGTGGTCAAACCCCAGACAGTAAACACAAGTGGTGTGGGGATCAGTCTCAGCAAAGACCTCCCCACACACACTGCAGTGTTGAAATCCAGTGGGCCTGTTTTTTTTTCTTGGGTTTCTCAGACATGGCCAACCTAACAAAACACCCTTTATAAGACAACCACCAGGCAAGACTCCTCTATTGGTTTATCACCGTGTTACGGGTGTTGGAAAACGTTCAAATCACATATTTTTTATAACCGATATGGACCAGTAACCACACACTAAACTTTTTCAGAAAGATTTTTGTCTAAAGGATCGGTTCAGCTGAACCGATCAAAAAAATTTACAATTTCCACACAATAACTATCCACAATAACTATCCTACATACTTACGGTACCACAGACAGAGTCTCGAACCAACAAACGGAACATAATGCGGACTAAAACCGACACTTTAACCACGTTTGAACTGAGCAGAAGGAGAAAATTTCTGGAGTGACTGTTCAGTGAGGTGGAGTAAAGAATCTGATGGTTTGGTTTCCAAGTCTCACAGACAGAGTTTACAACTGAGCTCGAGCCCAACGTTCTATGCCTGGCATAGAATTTTAACCCTTCAGTCACTGGGGCAGTTCAAGTGCTGGAGCTAACTGCAATTGTCAGACTACAGCAAGCCTTCATGTTGTTTGAAAGAAAAGTTTATTTCCAAACTTAAATCTACTTTTTCTCATCAGCCTTCAGATCCCCCATCTTGCAGGTGTATCAACTGTTTTCCAAATTACAAAATCTCCACTGGAAACAAGATTATCATCTAATGACCATTGACATGTGTTCTTTATGCACGTCAATAAAACATAATTTGGGACTTAAAGCATTAGACTATCATTTCAAACCCAGTACAGTTGCTGCAGATTTCCCTAATGCATTTTTACTTAAAGCTACAGAACTGATTCTTACAACAAATTGGTTGACAGCACTAGAAACTGCAGTCCTGCATTTATCTACATGTTAAGTACAGCACAAGCAATCACAGTGCAAGCTTCCCCACACTGCCCCAACAGTATGCCTCAACCCTGTTATGGCGGGACCACCACATAGGTTAGGAGGAAGTTCAGACTTCCCCATTCAGTCCTTAGCTTCTCATGTGAGACTGACAACAACGGTGACAAGTAGTGCCAACTGCATTGGTGGTTTTGTGATATGGACACCTGTCCAATGGGAACTGGACTGAGACCACCGCAACTCATTTCACATAGGCCACTGAACAGCCCTCAAGTGATAATGGCTTTCAAACACTATTGACCTGTGCTGGATTTGAACCTGTGACCTAAATGTGAAAAGCTCTTTAACCCCCTACCAATTCACTGAGTCATCCAGTTCACCTAGCTGATGTGGCTTTCCAACAACAGATTCACAGTTTATAACATGTGGTTTTCAGCTGGCCTATGATATTAAAACAGAAGTCAACAAGCTCAGCAGCTAAACTACTGAACAGATGAATAAATTAACTTGTGGTGCTTACCCAGTTAGGGTGTAGCCGTAAGGCTTAGCTACCATATAGCACAGCAAATAGGAATAAAAACAACTTTGTAGTGCTTACCCAGATAAGGTGTAGCTGTAAAGCACAGCTATAGTACAGAAGACAGGAATAAAAACTACCTCATAGTGCTTACCCAGATAGGGTGTAACCGTAAGACTTAACTATAACACGAAAACCAACTAGCACTTTACACCTATATTAGCAATAAGTACAACTGTAGCAGAAGTAGCCTACTCCATTAATCAGCAGTGCTCACCCAGATAGGTAGCAGCAAGGAGCTAGTTGTAGCACACTCAACAAACAATGCAGCTAACTTTTATGAACGGTGTTACCTGTGGTGCAGTAGGCAGAGTTCCTGGCTGCTGGCTGCCTCTTCTGGCTGACTCTCCCAAGTAGACTCACCCGATGTTCTTTGCACTGTGGTCCTTAGCACGGAGGGCCTCTGGCAGAGAGAAGTTTTTGAAGTGTGGATGAGGACTACAACTCCACCCCAGCTGCTGGTGAGCTTTAGCTGGCTCTACCCTTGTGCTGGCCCTAATGTGCTATTAATGTATTGCTAACTCTTTCATGTTATACTTGAAATCATCCAAGACAGATCAGCTATAGCAAGAAGTTCAGATACATTACTTTCAAAAAGCAACTATATATGCCCAATAATGGTTTTAGATCAATTCTTATCTATAACAAAACCAATCCTTGATTCAATCATCGCTATTCACGATAGATAAAATAATTTTAATGTCCATTTTGTACCTCAGGAACCTATTATTGAGCAGTGGCTTTCAGTTTTATCCAAAGGTACACTTAAGTACTGTAAAAACATTTTAAAATTAAGCCCCATAGACTTGTATGGGGCATGTCCCCAGACTCTCCCCGGTTAAATGTCACAAAATGGTGGAGCACAGGGGTGGAGCAGGCGTACCAGGAAGTGGGAAGGGATCAGCAGGCTCACCCTTCAGAATGAATTATGATCCCTTCCCACACTTTACAGAGTAAGTAAAAAATGAAAGATTTTACTCAGAGAGGCTATCGCTGCCCCAGGGCACCAGGCTATGGAGCCCGAAGCAGTAGATCACAACATCTTTTTAAACCCCTTTCTTCTTTGGCACTCTTCAGGGCATCCATGGGCTATCATTTACTCGCAAATCAAGTTCACACAAGCAACATACTGCATCTTGTCCATGACACCCATGTCTTCAGATTTCTCATTGAACATGAAGAACATTTGGCTAGAAAGTTAAAATTTCTTATGCTCATAATGATTGGAAGGCATTTTATTCTACTCCTTACTTAGACATTTACTTTGGACATGTGGCAGAAACATTTAATGTGGAAGATTCTGTTTTACTGTACCTGTTTTTTCCCATATTTGTGTTAATGTTTTATTGTAATTTATGATATTTGGCTTGATATTTATTTTCCTTTTTGTTTTAAATTGCCAAGTTTTCCAGATACAACTTAATTTCATGTTATTGATTGATTTCAAAAGTATTACTAATAAAGACATACTGAGCTGATAACAGTTATCATCATCAGTTATTGTCAGTGTTATAAGGACATCAAGTATGTTTTTTATGGTGGATTGATATGTTTTTTTATTTGTATATCTATGGCAACCTGTTTCATTATATTTTACATACTAATGCTTGGTGTTCTTTGTAATATAATATTCTGTTTTAAAGGAGAAGACTACTGTGTATTTCTGATTTGGCTATGTCTGATGTATTTATTATACATTACATCAGTTACTGTACATATATCAATAAGAGATCAGTCATTTCTGCTGTTGCAACATATATCCAGAGTCTGAGGCTCTGACACAAGGTAGTAAAATGTCAAGCAAGCCTCCATTTACATTCAAATGGGTCACTTGTAATACAGCCCCTCCCATTCATTGATGTCACTGCAGCAACAGTGCAGAAGAACACATAAGGGTATCAATGCTGTCTATCCTGATTTTAGTTTAAGTTTGCAATGGCTTAAGACAGTTCTGCCATACAACTCACACAGGGAGTAGTACTTGTAGCCTTAATACTGCATGTGTAGAGCAAATAATACATCTAATAGTATTTCATTCACAGGAAACAGAATCTGTTTCTTTGTACTGCTCATTTCTCTCTGTGAGACAGTTGCAACATGTTGTAGAGAGCAGTAGAAAGAATGAGTCAATCAATCAGACAATCAAGCAGTCAATTTAGCAGTCAATGAGTCAATCAGTATTGCACCAGGTGAACACCCTTGAGAAGATTCATTTTCAAGGTAGGCCTGAGCAGTTTCCCAAAGGATCACACAAAACTGAATTCCTCCTTTGCACAAACTGTACACCCCCTTTCAGCAGCCTGAAACTGGAGAGCTAGATCACTTACTTTATACAGTGTATTGTTTTACATTTCAAATGCTCCTTAAATCTGGGTTTCTGACTGGAAATACCAAGACACGGAATGCATATAACATGGGAGGAATGAGCTAAGCAAATACAGAGCACTACAAACACTGAGACTGATTAGTTTCTTTACCTACAACAGCTAAGGTGTAGCATCTGATTTGTGAGGGATATCCTACTTCAAATGCTGGCATTACAAAGGGGGGGGGCTGCCACAGCTTGTTTTCAGTACCTTCAAAGTGAAGTGCTATAGCTCTCACATCACTGCTAATGAATTATAATGGGAATGGGGGCACTTTTAAAGTCATGGACCTGAGGGGCCATCACACTTCCCAAGGAGGTTAGGGGAACGTGTTAAGGGTTAGAGAGTAAGGGACTTTAGTAGGATTTGAACCAGAGTTTCCCAGTTCTTGTGCCTATGCTTTAACCACTAGACTACCCTTCTTCCATATGCTGCAGCTGATGTTGTTCTGGTAACCTATTCCTTGTTATAGCTGAACTCTTTATTGCCTTACATCAGTCATCCAATCACTGACTGCCTAGTTACAAAGGAAAAGGGGCATTTTTGCAAGATTGTGTCTCACTGTTTGTGTCAATCAAAATAGAGAATGCTAACACACACACACAACATAATACAATAGCTATATAATACCACTTAAGACTCTTGTTGTACCCAGAGTCATTTATTGGGTAAACTGTTTTTGCTAACAGAAACATTAACACAACACATACAGGCACTTCCTTATAGGCATACTGTATATACATGTCAAATCAGTGCTGCATCACACTTATATGGTCCTAGTCCCTATTAGACCTGCACTTCAGGATGTGCACAACACTTAAAGGTTCCTCCATTACTCAAGTGGGGAACCAAACATTGTGGGTTCTGTTTACTGGTGGAACAGCATTTAGTGCAGCACCATTATCTGTTGCTCTGATGACATCAACCTCAAGCAGCATCGATGGTAAAATGGAGGACAAACACATTGATAACTTCTGGGGGCTGTATATTTTTATTTATAATCTAGATTTGGACAGCAAAATGACTGCTGGCAACTGGAGGAGGCACACAACAGTTACACATAAGGAGTTGGGAAAATATGGGTGTGAAACTATGGGAGACTTCCCCTTTAAAATCAATAAAATAGTATTAGCAACACAAGAACCTTATGAACAACTTGCCAGTACCTGTGCCAAAAGAAATATCAAGAAAGATCGTGCTGGTTACCCAGCAACAGAACTGAAATGTCTCCTTCACTTGTGTGAAACAAAAAAGTAAATATTTACCATCAATGGAGGGCACAATGGTGACGTCAAGATTTTTTATTCGTTCAAGATTCCAGGTGTGGTTTCCCCTTCCTGTTTTTAAACAAGCACAGCAGATTAAAGTTCTGTCTAATAAAGGTCACCAGTGTTTGTTGGAGTTTATTTATATAGTAGAATACAAGCTTTAAAACACTTTAAAACTTTAAAATTTCTCTGTTAACTGTATTTCCCACTGCTTAGTTATGCAAGTTTTTTTTTTTTTTTTTACCATGAAAGATTTTTATTGAAAAATTCCAACAGGTACATCATGCAGTTTGAAAATATATTTCTTCTAACAAAGGTTTTCAATAAGTTTATTCAAACTAATGCCACCCATCTGGCAACAAGCAACAAAAAAGAGTAATAAGCATTGTAACAATCAATGTCTCATATGATGAGTCCAGTCCAAGATGATAAGCACTATTAGGGGAGGCAGTATAGCGCAGTGGTTTAAGGCTCTGAGCTGCAAATCTGGTGACATCCAGCAGACCAGACCTGGGTTTGAATCCCACAGCTTCCACTTGCATACTGTGTGACCCTGAGCAAGTCACTTAACTTCCCTGTGCTCCCATGTTGCACCTATAAAAAAGCTTTCAGCTTAGTGTGCTACTCCTGGTTAAACAACTAAAAAAAAAAAAAAATGGTTCTAGGCTCATTGTGTCAGAGCATGAATCCTCCTGTATGACATACTCTACATAACTTAGTGCACTATTATAAAATGTAAAGAAAAATTCCTGGACTCTGATTGGTCAGTGCTGACCTTCAACAGCAATGTTATCCCAGCACAACATCATGTCTTTACAAACAAAGTCTGGTCAGAACCGATATGACTGTGGAGAGCTTTTGGGATGCTTTTACTCAATATTTTTAATGAATTTGCATAATGCAGATCTGCTGAGAGGCAGTTTCAATCTGGTCTTCCTTTTACATGTTTTTACAATGTATTTTCCTAGAATATGCCTGCTGGTTGCTATATATTTAGCATGGATAGTTCATAGAAGAAATGGCATCTTATTTTCGGGTGGCAGAGCAGTAGCAGCAGGATACTGGAATGTGTCATACATAGGTACAAGCTGTGTGCGGGCAATAATGCCCAGTGGCCATACACCTCAGGCGCTCGAATGCAGATCCATCATCCCAGTGCTGTTGCACTGCTCAGTGTGGGTGAAAGTCGATGTTGTACTCACTCACACAGGTCCCGGAACAGGCATGTTACAGCCAACCTCCCATTTGTTTGTACAATCGGGGAACCATGAATGCACTATCCATGGCCTGGAGCATACACTACAAATGGCATTGCAGGATACACCACCCCATGGCACCCAGGATACCTCATCAGTCTGAAGGGTGGCATGTTACACAGGGGAACAGGGGAGAGTGTGGGCCTGCAGCAGTGTATGACAGCAGGAAGATACAGCATCGATAAGGCATGCATTGGAAGTATGTCAATTCTCAGGGGCATACATAAGGCTGCATACACTTGTGGGACCGCAGTTTGTGCAGTGCCCCAATGTATGGTATAGCCACTTGGGTCATTCTGGAGTTCAGGTCCTCAGCCTGGGTCCAGTGCAGTTGGCGGCTGGCCATGGCAGGGCATGGAGGGCAGTGCCAGTCTCCACAACAGGTCAGGTATGGGGGGAGCAGGATTGTCTACATACCAAGGTGGTGGGTGGGGGTCCTATATGCTATGGATATGGACCGTGGTTTCCTCTGGTGTGATTGGGTACAGGGGGGCCCTACACTATGGAGCTCTTCAGGGATGGAGTTGGATCGATCAGGGATGGGAGGGGGTACCTCTAGTCCACCAGGGCTGCCAGGCTGCTGTGCACCTGGGTACACTTCCACAGCCTGTCTCTGGATGGTTGGCTGGGTTAGGCCAGCTATTCATAGCCTAACTGTGGGCCACGCTGCTCTGGGCTGTGAGGGGTGTGTTCCCACTGAGTATGCTGCAGCATGGCATATGCATGGGAATGCACCCTTGACTTGCACAGCATACTATATGTGTGCACCCGGGCCCTTTCCCTTGTGGCAGGTGCATCCCATACATTTGAATATCATGCTGCAGTGCACATGCTAAATCTAAGGGCATGGCTACACCATTGTCACATAAGACAGGGTACATCATAGGAAAAAGAAAGCCAATAAACCTATTTGTGATGGAGACCCCCGGGGTCATAAAACTACCATACAGCTAGCAGGCTAATTTAGGAAAAACTCATAATAGCAGACAGAGGGAAGGACACACTAGGACTTAACATACATATCAAAGCACTCTGCATAACATATGTTTTTTGCAAATTCTGGGTGGACTACTCCTTTAAAGGAAATGTACTCTAAACTGAACTTCACTGTGTTCACTGACATATACAGTTTCTTTATAACACATTAGAATGCAATATTTATTTTGAATGTTGTGGCCACGAGGATGGTGTGTACAGATTGTGTGTGTGTGTGTGTGTGTTTGCTTGCTGTAGCTCAATATATTTTTATCCCCAAAAAGCATTTAGAAAATGCCTGCTGATTGATATATATTTAGTCTGGGCAGTTCACTAAAGACCTGGCGTATATCTGAGACAGTGCTCATCAGATAGTGTTTGTAGAGCTTAAAAAAACAGTGTAAACCGTAGAGTTTATTTATTTATTTATTTAAGAGATTTACCAGATAAGCATACTGAGCGGGGACCGCTCATTTCCAGATGCGACCTGGGGGGGTTACATAGAATCCAACAGGTTCAAATACAATACAATGGTGCGACAACAGGTTCAGAGTTGATACATACAGGGTGATTACAACAGGTCCAGAATAGGTACAGGCTGGACTATACATTAGTTAGTGACATACAAAGTTCAGTCCTAAGACCACAGAGTGCATAGTTTGCTATGCCATAGTTAGGCCTATGACCGCAGGGTAAAAAACAGGCAGAGGCAGTAGATATACAGTAAACTCAGTAAGTTTCTGGGCATTTATACAATTCAAGGCACATTTAGATGCCTCTTGGTAGTAGGTCTGGGTTGTGGGTTGCAGTTGCATATGTCTGAGAAGTGGGCATGTAGGAGCGGTTTAAGGAGCCTTGGGGTGGGGGAGAGCCTAATATCTACAGGGAGATCATTCCAGAGTTTGGGCAGATGATATTTGAAGGCAGATTGGCCCTTCAATGTGTGCATGAAAGGGACTTGGAGTAGCGTTGAGTCTGAGCATCTGAGGAAGTATGCCGGTGGGGGGGGTTGTGTTGACAGGACGGAGCTGAGATGGGGGGGGAATTGGTCCAGTATTTAGCTATGAGATTAGCGCAATGTAGCTGACATTGAGACTCCAGCAAGGGAAGAGCTAGGGAGCTGTATAGGTCACAATGATGGGTGGTGGGGGGACATTCCAGGATGAACTGACAGAAAGAATGAAAGAGGGAGTCCAAGCTGGCCAGGGTGGATGAGGGGGCTGCTCTGTAGACCACGTCGCCATAGTCAAATATAGGGAGAATCATTTTGTGCACTAATTCCCTTCCGACCGTGGTTGGTAGGCAGCCTTTATTGCAGTTGCTGAGAAAGGGTGACATTTATGAGGTATGAATCTTTCTTGAAAGACAATACATACCCAAGTGAAACTAGTATCAAGAAGCTGTTTAAATGCTAAGTATTTAAATGTGCAAGTTTTTGCTTTCTGAAGGGGATAAACAAATTTCCAGTTAATAGGCAACCAATATTTAACAAATATTTAACAAGCTGTTTCAGTTTCCTAATAGCATCTGATAATCAGCTTGGAGTTATGTCTGTAACATTCTTAACAGAAAGAAGGGAATATTTTATTTCAGTTGGCATGAAAGGATACATTGAAAAGTCCAAAACATGTGTTCCACGATACTCCATTTTCCAGCTACAGATAGCGAAATGGCTGTAGACTCCGTCCACAGCCATAAAAACAACTACAAATATGATTGATTTCACCTTGTTTCTTTTAATATAAGCAAGCCATTTTATGATTGCAATAATGCATTCCAGAGTGTGAGTCATGAGGATAATGTCACTTCTCAGGTGATGGATGAAGTCTGCCTGTAGCGTCATACCCAACCACCTGAGACGTGATATTATCCCAGCACAACACACACCCTGTCTTGCATTATTGCTTAATTATTTCATTCCTATCGCTTGACAGTGTTGAGTACCACATTCTAATCCTCCCCTCACAGTAATTCAAAAGCTTGCTCCCCATGACCTCTCATTCTGTAACTGTTCCTCTAATCAGTATCAGGTAGGATCTCTGGATGGTTCATTGGTTGAGGACAAAGGTGAGAGTTGAGAATATGGCCCCATTTCACACAGTTCTTCTTAATCTTCTTCAGTGTTGTGAAAGAAAACCTTTCAAACATGGATAGCCAGGGCAAGGAGGAATGGTACCTTAACAATGAAGCATGTTCTTTTTTAAGCCTTTTGTCCAGAATGCGTCCCCTTATACTTGGCCGAATACTCCACAAGTGATACTGTCCTTGAATTTAAGAGATCATGGCCCAGATATTCAAAGGGGATATAGTAAAGCAGCTCAACAGGTGTGATCCCTAGCTGGCCTGGTGGCACTGAGGGTTAAGGCGCTGGTCACCACACTTCACGCCATGCCAGAGACCCAGGTTTTGGAACAGACTCGGGTCGCTCGGGGGTTAGCAGGGGTGAGGAAGGATTGAGTGTCTGTAGACAGCCCTCCTTCCTCAGAGAGGGAGGACAGTGCGGTGTGCTGTAGACTGACACCCAGCTGTGGCTAGGTGACATCACAGATGCATCGCCCAGCAGAGAGGAGGACTCACACCCAGGGCATATGGCTGCTTCTGCAGAGGCAGGGGCCAGCTGCCCCACCCATCGCATGATACATGGGTTCAGGGGAGAAAATAGAAAATGCTGGGAGCTGACGGGGTTCATAATGACCAGACACATTCTTCCGCAAGTTGCCATCCCAGACGTCTGGATTTATGCTCGGGGAGGGTAAGCTAGGGCTCCTCTCTTGTCCCAGCAGCGGAGGGAAATCCACAGGGGAATTAGGGGGTCCAGCTATACAGGGGATGGTCAAGTCAGAGATCGAGCCTCTCTGAGGGAGGGCCAGAGCTACCTGTCAGCTCCATGGAGGAGTGAAAAATTACTACTAAAAAAAAAAAAAAAACCAGGTGTGACCCCAGAATGTTCAGGAAGGCCCAAGAGCACAGAGACCGACTCATAGGAGACATCGATGGTCATGGCAGGTGAGGACAGGCCACACAAGAGATTGTAATATGGTTACTCAGTGTATTATTAAACAACAAGACAGTACATACAAAGCATTATATCAGGCAGGGCGGTAACAAACGAGGGAAAACAGAAATGCACTGCAACCAGGCCAGGTGTCTGTGTAGCAAATACAGCATACATACAAATAAGTCCATGTTAGCAGGGAGTTCTAAAAGGATGTCAACAAGGATACGTGCCATCCAGGTGGGGGAGTGGGGGTACATGGAAGTGTAGGCCCACCAGGTAGGGGGGTAGCAAATGGGGTACTCAAGAAGACAGGCAATGTTGGGGGGATCACATAGCTGTACACACAGATACCCACCAGCCAAACAGGGAGGCTGTAGTACTGGCCATCCATGCAAGAGCTAGGACTTTCTGGACAATGCACAACCTATGTGTGTCCCCTACCACCTCCCTGGTATGGACAGTATGTCTGTGCTGTACCTGTTATGGTTGGGGGGGGGACTCATCAACAGTATGGGAAAGGTTGAGCATGGGGTTGGTGTTTCTGGCCTCCAGCCATGGCCCCGAGGGGTACCGCTCCTGGGGAGGAGCAGGTTGCAACCTGGTGTGCACATTGTCCTTGGTGATGTGGGAGTCCTGGGTGTACATGGTATTCTTGTCCCAGCACTGCGTGATATGGGCATACACCGTGGTGACCATTGTGGTGTGGCACTACTCGCACTTGTCAGGCCGAGATTATGTTCAGCACTTGCAGTGCCTGCCAGCATAGCAGCAGCCTCCACCACAGTGTCACAGAGGTGATCCATGCAGGTGGTCATGCCAGTGGCTGGATCTTGGTGCAAGTCACATAGAGAGGCCATGAGCTCCACATGGCATGCCTCCACCTACTCCTCGGCAGACTGCATGTCCTTGTGCAGCATGTAGCAGAGCTATGACAGTTCCTGCTGCATGACAGTCTGTGCCTCCATGGTGGGCAGCAGAAGCTGCTGTTTTTCAGCTGCATACCAATGTCACTGTGGACTGTCCATTGGGACAGGGTCAGGCTACAACCTTAGCCGCTGTTTGGATTGGGGCTGCACCATGGAAGATGCTGCAGTCCCTCGTGTGCACTGCAGTTTGGCTGTGGCCAGTCCAGTGGGATGGGCCTGGAATGGCAGGGTTATGGTCGTGCAGGAGGATGCATGATGGGGAGCCACAGCAGTGGCTGGCCCTGTGGTATTGGCTGGGGGTAGTAGGGTAATGGCCGTGCTGTTATTGTGGTCCTGGGATGGCACAGCAGTGGTTGTGCTAGGGGTTATAGTGAGCTGTACCTCTGTGACCACTGGGTCACATAGGGACAGTGTCTAGGCCCCCTTAGTATGTGGGCTGGCAAGGGGGACAATATCTCATGGTCTGGGGTGGTCTCCTCTTGTCCCAGATACCAATGTGGGTCTCCTCATTATCTTCTTCCAAGTACTCTTCACTGCTCTTTGCTGGCTGGTGCAGATGTCTGGGCAGCAGGGGCAGCTGCCACCAAGATGGTCCTGGGGCATCCTACACCATGTCCGGTCCAACATGGTGTGCTGTTAGGAGAGTACAGGGAAGTTATATAGCACTTTACCATCCAAAGCAGTGTGCCGGCTGAGGCAACATGCATGCCCAGTGTACAGTAAAACTTCACACAAGCCTTAGTTTGCTGGCCAAGGCACCTAGCTTCACCTGAGCTCTTTCCTTCTAAGACTGCTTGAAAGGCAGAGTAGAGAAACTTACCAGAGCAAGGGAGAAGGATTAAGACTTAGTTTGGCTAAGCAGATTTACTGTGTGGTGGTGTTTTTATTTTTTACTCACAGGGATTACTACTGTTTGTTGCTAACATTTCATTGCTTTATTTTTTCTCTGATTCAAATTGTTGTTGCTGGTATACCTTCTTCTGCATTATTACAAGGTGTGCCTACAGGTGTGTGCTAACAGATTACTGCTGTAATCTTCTGATTCAAATTGTCTTTTGCAAGGTATATCTTCTGTTACTGCTTTATTTTTCTCTGGAGCAAAGTGTTTCTTACAGGGTATATCTTCTCTGAAATTACTGTATTACAGGTGGAGCTTACATTTTTGTGACTTTTTTATCATTGGGCTAAGCAAAATTACTGTTTGACACTGTGTTTTATTTTATTCTTGTTTGTTGAAAAGGTTTGTTGTCTCAGAGGTGTTTCAGTCTCCTTCTCACATTGAAGGAGCTAATTGCTTTTCCTCCACAGCTCTTCAAAAGGATTAGGTATGTATGTGGGGTGGAGCTGACAAACTGTCAGTAATTTCCAACAGAAAGAAGGGTTAAAAGTCAGGTTAGTTGATAACTTGGAGGTAGAAGACTTAGTTTGCTGGCCAAGGCACCTAGCTTCACCTGAGCTCTTTCCTTCTAAGACTGCTTGAAAGGCAGAGTAGAAACTTACCAGAGCAAGGGAGAAGGATTAAGACTTAGTTTGGCTAAGCAGATTTACTGTGTGGTGGTGTTTTAATTTTTTACTCACAGGGATTACTACTGTTTGTTGCTAACATTTCATTGCTTTATTTTTCTCTGATTCAAATTGTTGTTGCTGGTATACCTTCTTCTGCATTATTACAAGGTGTGCCTACAGGTGTGTGCTAACAGATTACTGCTGTAATCTTCTGATTCAAATTGTCTTTTGCAAGGTATATCTTCTGTTACTGCTTTATTTTTCTCTGGAGCAAAGTGTTTCTTACAGGGTATATCTTCTCTGAAATTACTGTATTACAGGTGGAGCTTACATTTTTGTGACTTTTTTATCATTGGGCTAAGCAAAATTACTGTTTGACACTGTGTTTTATTTTATTCTTGTTTGTTGAAAAGGTTTGTTGTCTCAGAGGTGTTTCAGTCTCCTTCTCAATTGAAGGAGCTAATTGCTTTTCCTCCCACAGCTCTTCCAAAGGATTAGGTATGTATGTGGGGGTGGAGCTGGCAAACTGTCAGTAATTTCCAACAGAAAGAAGGGTTAAAAAGTCAGGTTAGTTGATAACTTGGAGGTAGAAGACTTAGTTTGCTGGCCAAGGCACCTAGCTTCACCTGAGCTCTTTCCTTCTAAGACTGCTTGAAAGGCAGAGTAGAGAAACTTACCAGAGCAAGGGAGAAGGATTAAGACTTAGTTTGGCTAAGCAGATTTACTGTGTGGTGGTGTTTTTATTTTTTACTCACAGGGATTACTACTGTTTGTTGCTAACATTTCATTGCTTTATTTTTCTCTGATTCAAATTGTTGTTGCTGGTATACCTTCTTCTGCATTATTACAAGGTGTGCCTACAGGTGTGTGCTAACAGATTACTGCTGTAATCTTCTGATTCAAATTGTCTTTGCAAGGTATGTCTTCTGTTACTGCTTTATTTTTCTCTGGAGCAAAGTGTTTCTTACAGGGTATATCTTCTCTGAAATTATTACAGGTGGTGCTTTACAGGTTTTACAGTTTTATCTAACATTAGGATAAGCTTTCAGGGTTACTGCATTTGTTGTTGACTGATTGTTTCTGCTCTTACCTCCTTGTTCTTTTCGTCCGTGGTTCTTCTTTTTAGGCAGGGGAAGGGCCCAGCCACCACCCCATCCCAACCACCCACCTACACTCCTTTTATAAAGGTACCACAGTTGTGACATTCCTGTGGCAGAGCAGGAAGGGCGGATCAGTGGGGCCTCCACAAGGTGATCTCATTTACAGGGCACTAGTAATTTAACTTTTATAACAAGTTAAACAAAACACAATTAATCCATTACTTGCATTTTTCCTTTTTTCCTTCTAATTACTCTGACTAGGTTACAAACCCAGCAACTTATTTGGAATGGATTTCATTAACTGCAGGTACTGTGGAACAATTTTCAGAAGACGGTCTTACAGGATTTAGGACACTGTCCTACATGCTGGGCCTTTGGAGATCTTAGGTCTCACAGCTCGGGCAGCATGGGCGAGATTGCACGCCTCAAATTTCATATTGAAGAGAAATACATTATAAGAACCACCGCCACATTTCCCCAGCATCCAACAGAAAAACCTCGACCGCAGAGGGTAGTTGGTCCAGGAGGTTGGCAGGTGGTTAGGAGGAGCAAATCAGGTGCCCCATCACTCTCTGCTCTCCAACACATTACCTCCAAAACCATATAAACACTACAAACAGGTATCTGCCTCTATCTCTGAAATCAAATAAAGAGGCAGAAGACACTGCAGAGCAGGACACTGCGGCTCAGGAGCTAGCACAACAATACTCACCCAAATCAGGAACCAAAACTAAACAAGCACAAAGGAAATCCAAAAAACTTCTGATCATAGGAGACTCCATGATTCGGGGAGTTGATACCCATCTCCAACTAGGGTGATGGTCAGATGTCTCCCAGGTACATCAGCATGGAGAGACACTGACCGCATTGCTAAAATTATTCACAAAGCAGGAGAAAACATTGATGTCCTAGTACACATAGGGACTAATGATCTCGCCAACCGGTCAGTTGTGGAGACCAAGGAACACCTGACTAAGCTGGGTGACAAACTATCATCTATTTCGTCCGGCATCTCCTTCTCTGAGATCCTGCCAGTCTGGGAGAAGGGAGCAGATGGACGGAAGGTCAGAGAAGGGGAGATAGGGAGCTAAACACATGGCTCAAGGACTGGTGCCAGGAAAAGGACACAGATTTGTAGGGAACTGGCAACAGTTCTGGGAGCCGAAAGTTCTTTAAATTTGATGGACTGCATCTGACTAAAGAGAGTCAGTGCATTGGGGCAGAAGTTTGACGTCTTTGCAGAATATTTAAACTAGCAAATGGGGAGAGGGGTGCAGCACCCCATACGTCGAATGGGAAGAACACCCCCCCCTCAGCTAGTGGTCAAACAGGAATTCAGCGTGTTTGCCGTTCATTTGCATCACCAGGTGAGAAAAAAGGTTTGTCTCCCCACACGATGCACAAGGGTAATGCCAAACTTCACCCAACAACTAACACACCAAAATCTGGCCAATGGAAAATCATGTACACAAATGCTCACAGCCTGGGAAATAAGATCCCAGACCTGCAGGCAATAATGTCAGAGGCTAAACTGGACATAGTAGCAATTAGTGAGACGTGGTTTACCAGTAACCACACTAGGAGACTTCAGTACCTGGCTATGTATTGTTCAGAAGAGACCGAGGTGCAAAAGGGGAGGAGTGGCCCTGTATGTTAATGAAAATATCAAAGCTACAGAAATTCAGAATACACATAAGGAGCCAGAAGAACTGTGGGTCACCCTGGAAACAGGAAATGGGACAGCCATAAGAACTGGGGTTGTCTACAGGCCCCAGACCAGAGGGAGGACATAGACACATTACTGTTAGAAGATATACAAAACATGACAGCTAAAGGAGATTCTGATAATGGGAGACTTCAACATGCCAGATACAGATTGGTCAATACCAGCAGGAACATCTGCCAGAACTAGACTCATAGTGGATTCCTGCAGGGGAGGGCCTCAAACAACTGGTACAGCAACCCACAAGAGACAGGGCTATCCTAGATCTAGTACTGACTAACAAAGAAGGATCACAGATCTCCAGGTAGAAGGTCACCTGGGGCCAGTGACCATCACATGGTGTGGTTCAATTTGGCTACTACATCTAAATCATCCCATTCCAAGGCAAAATATGGGACTTCAGAGGAGCTGACTTTGATAAGATGGCCAACAGAGTTAAGCTAGCCCTGGCAAAAAGAAACACAGGTGAGGAGGTACAGGCAAAGTGGGCAAGCATTAAGGATACAATACTTGAAGAAACATCCCATTGTGTTAGACAGAAAAGGAAGTGCAAAAGAAGAAGGAAACCACTTTGGTTCTCAAATACAGTAGCAGAAAAGGTCAGAGCCAAAAGGCTGGCCTTCAGGAAATATAAGGGAACACAGCGGGATGAAGATAGGGAGGCATACCAAACTGCCTAAGGGAAGCAGGTAAGGCAGTAAGGCAGGCAAAGTCCCAAACTGAGGAAACACTATACGAACAGTAAAGAAGGTGACAAGACTTTCTATAGATACATTAGTGAAAGGAGAAAGTCCAGAGGGGTGATTGCTAAGCTTAATGGAGAAAAGGGGCATGTGAGGAGGAGGACCCTGTAAAGGCATCTATCCTAAATAGATACTTTTGCTCAGTATTTACTGAGAGAAGGCAGGGCAGGGCCCACAGCTCAGCATCATGGACACAGGGGAGGGAGGTGAGCACTACTCCCTTCACAAAGAAAGGGTCCTACAAGAGCTTGCTAAGCTCAGGGTGGATAAGGCAATGGGACCTGATGGCATACATCCCAGGGTACAAGGAGCTAAAGGAGGAACTAGCAGAGCCATTAGCAGAATTGTTTAGTGAGTCTCTGAGCACAGGAGAGGTCCCAGAAGACTGGAGAAGGGCTCATGTGATCCCGCTCCACAAGAGTGGTAGCAGGGAGGAGGCGGGGAACTACAGACCAGTCAGTCTTACCTCAGTAGTGGGCAAGATTATGGAGGCACTCCTTAAGGAAAGGATAGTGCAACACCTGGAATCCATAGGGCACAGGATCCAAGACAGCATGGGTTTACAAAGGAAGGTCCTGTCAAACTAATCTCATAGATTTCTTTGACTGGGTAACCAGAGTGGTGGACCAAGGGGAGCAGTTGATGTAGCCTACCTTGACTTCAGCAAAGCTTTTGACACTGTTCCACATAGAAGATTGATAAATAAGTTAGGTAGGCTCGGGTGGGTCAGAAGTTGGTCAACTGGGTGGCAAACTGGTTGACTGGCAGAAAACAGAGTGGTGGTAAATGGTATACAGTCAGAAGAGATGCAAGTCACAAGTGGGTACCTCAGGGATCAGTCCTGGGGCCAGTCCTATTCAACATCTTCATTAGTGACCCGCAGATGGACTAGAGGGTAAGGCTTGTCTGTTTGCAGATGACACCAAGATCTGCAACAGAGTAGATGATCCAGATGGGGTGGGCAGAATAAGAAGAGATCTGGATAAACTAGCAAAATGGTCAGAAGAGTGGCAACTGGGATTTAATGCAAAGAAGTGCAAAATCATGCACATAGGGAAGAGAAATCCTGAAGCCACTTATAGGCTGGGAGGGGAGTTGCTAGCAGTCACAAAGGAAGAAAGAGACTTGGGCATCATCATCACTGATGACCTAAAATCATCCAAGCAGACCTCTAAAGCAGTAGGTAAGGCTAGGGGGGTGTTAGGGTGTATTAGTAGGGGTATCACAAGTCGTAAGAGGGAGGTAATAATCCCTCTGTACAAGACATTGGTTAGGCCCCATCTGGAGTACTGTGTGCAGTATTGGAGGCCACACCTTCACAAGGACATTAACCAAATTGAGGCAGTCCAGAGAAGGGCAACCAAAATGGTGCAGGGACTGCATCAGAAGACATATGAGGACAGATTAACGGACCTCAATATGTATACCCTTGAGCAAAGGAGGGGAGAGGTGATATGATCAGGACATTTAAACACCTTAAGGGCATAAACAAGGTGAAAGAGTCTAACATGTTTAAATATAAGAAAAATAGCAGGACAAGAGGACACAGCATGAGATTAGAGGGAGGCCGATTAAGGGGAATGTGAGGAAATTCTTTTTCACAGAAAGGGTGGTAGATGCATGGAATAGCTTACCACAAGAAGTGGTGGCTATGAATACAGTGCAGGGCTTCAAACAGGCATGGGATAGGCATAAGGGAGCAATACAAATGACTATGAATAGATAGGTCACTGACAGAGCAAAGGCCGATGGCACATTTATAAGGTAGAAAAAGAAATGGGCAGACTGGATGGGCCTTGCGGTCCTTATCTGCCATCAACTTCTATGTTTCTATGTTTCTATGTAAGCTATGTGTGTGGTGCATTGCCTATTGCCCCCGGGTACATACACACCCCTGCACTGGTGAGAGTGCACGCCTTCACCATGGGGCACACAACCCAGCACCAGTGAGCACATGTCCCAGCACCAGTGAGCACACACCCCAACACCTGTATACATACTCCAAGCACCAGTGAGCAGACACCCCATAACCAGTGAACACTCATTCATCACCAGCAAGTACACACCCCAGCAATGGTGATCACATATCCCATCCCCAGGGAGTACACATCCCAGAACCGGTGAGCACATGGGCAAAAACACATGGGGCACAGTCGTGGATCTGCACACTGGGTGACAGGGAAATAACAGTGTGGCTTCTACCCAATATGTCACTCAGCACTGGTGTAGGCACACACTCATACCTATATACACCCACATATACACACATGGCCAAAGAAATGTCAAACTGGCAGTCACTCATATGGCTGGGCAGGTCCAACTTAGTTCTTGGTAACACTCCTCTCACTTCCATGGGCCATAGGATGGATACTGTGGACTCCTCTGTAGGATCTAGGGTATATGCAGCCACTGATGCTCATAGGCCCCTGCTGGTGGCATGCAGCTCCCCATGCTGTGTTGCCCTGACCTGCTTCATCTGCCTTCTCATGCCCTTTTGCACTTCCTTACTACTTGCATGGACCTACTTTGGCCACTGATGGCATTTACCTTGTTGGTTATCTCCACCCAGGCCCCCGTACCTGGGCATTCATGCTCTTGCTCAGGGACAAGACTTCCTCCCTGGCCTTGTAGGCCGGTGCTTGCAACCCCTCTGTGATGAAGTGGTGGGCCCAGATTTGGTCAGTGTCCTCCATGGTACCTGCTGGACAGGTGAGTGCAATATGGGTGACCAGGGAGTACACACAGTGGCACACAGCTGAACGGGTATGTGGTGTAGCCCTCCCCATCCTGACTAGGTAGGTGTCCCAGCCATACCTGTCTTGCCACAGCCCTCAGCCACCTGACACTGGGCTGCCCATGCGCAGTGCTCCCATTGTGATGGTCATAGACAGGCAGGGGTTTACATGGGCAGGCTGACAGTGTGTACCATGGACTACTGGAAGGGGTTGCCTCCACCCAGACATGGCAGCACCACCACCATTAGATGTGGATGCCATCAGTCGTCACCGCCATAGGTCCAGTGCACCACTGCGTAGCATGCACACAGGGCTTACAGTGGGCAGGAGTCATAGGAACTCCATTCAGGCACTTCACTAAAACATGTATGAGAGGCCCACCACCAATATCATCCTGCCCCATTGAGAATATAGGCAACTACTACCACCTACAACTGACACATCTACCACCTAGAAATCTGTATGTGATAGGTTCTCCACTTAAGCATTTCCAAAGTAGCAGGGCCTTCAGATGTGCAGGGCTTCCTGTATTGTACAGGGCAATGAAGAGATGGAAACACAGAAACAGAATTTGTCAGTAGATAAGGACCACATGGCCCACCCAGTCTGCCCATTTTTCCCTACCTACAGTAACACCGTAGACCATACCTGATGTCCAGCTTTTTTCCCCTCACCCATTTCCTTTCACTAAGATCATCTTATGCCTGTCCTATGCATTCTTGAACCCCATCACTGTTTTTGCCCCACCACCTTGGCTGGTAGGCTGTTCCATCCACTACTCTTTCTGCGAAGAAGCACTTCCTCACATCTCTGTTGAATCTAGCTCCTCCAGCTTCACAGCATGTCCCCTTGTTCTTGTGCATCATTTTTTTCTGAAAAATACTTCTTTCCTGTATCTTATTTACTGTTGTAAGGTATTTAAAGCTTTCTATCATAACCCCCCCCCCGGACCGCCTCCACTCTGCCTGTATCTTTCCAGAGACGTGGCCTCCAGAACTACTGTATATACAGTATTCTAAGTGAGGTCTTACCAGTGATCTGTACAGAGGCAGCACCATCTCCCTCCTTCTACTAGTGATATCTCTCCCTATAAACCCCAGCATTACACTAGCTTTCCCAGCTGCTTTGTCACATTGCCTGGCCAGCTTTAGGTCATCAGAGATTATTACCCCAGGACTCTCTCCTGCTTGGTAGTCACCAATAACACTCCACCCATTTTGTACTCTGCCTCTGGGTATCTGTGCCCCAAGTAAATTATTTTACACTTTTTCACATTAAAACCCAGCTGCCATGCTGGTGACCACTACAAGTTCTCTCCAGTCTCTGCTCATCCTTTCCACTCCACTCCCACCAGAGTATCCACCCTATTGCGGATTTTGGTGTCATCCACAAAAAGGCAGACCTCTGCAATGTCTCTTATAAAGAAATTAAAGAGGACTGGTCCCAGCACTGATCCTTCAGGCACCCCACTGATCACCCACCCCTTCTCAGGGTGAACTCCATTTACAACCCTCTGCCACTTATCCCCTAACCAGTTTACTACCTTTTGACCTACTTCTAGGCTTGTTTAATAGTCTTCTCTGTGGAACTGAGTCAAATGCCTTACTGAAATCTAGGTAGGCCACATCCACTGCTACACCATGATCTAATTCCTTGGTCACCCAATCAAAGAAATCTATCAGGTTCATTAGACACGATCTCCCACCCATGAATCCATGCTGTCTCAGCTCTTGTAGCCCATTTAATTCAAGCTATACCCCTATTCCCTCCTTCAGCAGTGATTCAGTTAACTTTCCTACCAGCAATGTGAGGCTGACTGGTCTATAATTGCCAGCCTCCTCCCTGCTACCACTTCTATGGAGTGGAACAGCATCGGCCCTCCTCCAGTCCCCTGGAACCACACCTGTTTCAAGTGCGCTGTTGAACTATACTGTCAGAGGTGCAGCTAGTATCTCCCTGAGCTCCCTCAATACCTTAAGATGCACCCCATCTGGTCCCATTGCTTGGTCCACTTCCAGATTAGTGAATCCCTTTAGGACTCTGTCCTCTGAAAAAGGACTAGTGTCTACCTCCCTCCCTTCCTTCAGAGATCCTGTTACTTTTTTTGTGGCCCATCCCCTTCTCCCTCCACTGTGAACACTGAACAAAAAGTACTTGTTCAGGATGTCTGTGTTATCCTGGTCCCCCTCTGCACTATGCCCCTCATCCCTTTTTAATCTTACATTCCCTTGCCTGGTCTTCCACTTTTCACTTACGTGCCTAAAAAATGTCTTGTCCCCTTTTGTTACCACTTGGGCTATTTTCACTTCAGTTTGTGACTTCACTCTCCAGACTGCTTTCCCTGCTTTTTTCTGTTTCTCCTAATACATCTCCTTATCCTCCTCCTTCTGCATTTCCTTATATCTTCTGAATGCCACCCTTTTAGCCTTAACCTTTTCACATACCTTTTCAAGAACCATAACAGTCTCTTTTTCCTCTTACTCTTACTCACTTGTTTGATGCATATATTTGTTGCCTTCCCTATTTCCCTTTTTAGTTTTGCCCACTGTTCTTCCATCCCACCCAGGTCATCCTCCCCTGCCAGTTCATCCATGAGGCATTCACCCATTTTTATAGAATCTGCCATCCTGAAATCCAGGACCCTCACCATTGTCTAGTTTGATTCTGCAACCGTCCTTGCATTAAACCTCACCATACAGCGATTGCTGGTCCCTAGGTGGCCTCCCACCTTGATGTCTGCAACACTGTCCCTGTTAGTAAGTACTAGGCCCAGTACTGCCCCATCACATTGGGTTTACTGACTAGCTGCCTGAAGACTGTCCCTTGCAAGGCTGGCCACATTGGCGCTGAGGGTTGAGGCACTGGATGCCACACCTTGCACCAAGATGGTGACCTGGAGTCGGGAACGACCTCAGGTTGCTGGGGTCAGCAGGGGATGGAGAGGCTTGAGCCTCCGATGGACTGCTCTCCTCTCCTGGTGTTGGCCCAGGCTGCCCTCATAATTCTATACTTAGTGCAGCATATGGTATACGTATATAGTATGCATGGCATGGTAGAATGTAATATAATATATGCAGTATGTATTGTAGTATTCTAACAGACCTATATGAGAGATTACCTTTGACCCACATAATGTTAGTAATTGCTTCACGCAGACCTCAGCATTCAGCTGACATGGCTGTTTACTGTGCCTAACTAAGCATTTCTGTATTGCAACACATAACAGTTCAGATAAGTTTACCTTTATCAGTATCTATGATGCATGTGTTTTTTCTAAGTAACTTCAGTACATCATGTGCACAACCACTGACGAATATGTAGACCTGCCTGACCTACAGTTCCTATTATGATGTTATGATTTGGCTCCTGACATGGAGTTTTGTGTTTAGTAGGGATTTACTGTATAATGTACTAGATATTTTTGTGGTCTTAGAGCGCCATCTACTGCCATTAGGCACACTGCCACAATCAGCATTATTCTTATGTGACTCTCCTATTGTTTTAGTATATTTAAGTCAGCATAATGTTTCATACATAGTTCATATTTTGTATAATCCCAAAAGGCCAAGGTTGCGTCCATGAGTTGTCCACCATTTGAACCAATAGAAATGCTTTGTATAATGTACTAAGTATGTACATGAGCCTGTTGTCACAGTAACAGGACTGATGTTATCTAACTATAAGAGCTTGTTGTTCCTGCAAGCTCACGGAGATTTTATGATGATGTACCTGGTGTAGAGAGTTTTGGGCTCCCCATAATGTATGTTATACTTACTGTCCTTATGTACAATGCTATCAGGGAATAAACCCTAAGTTTGTAACAACTGTTTTATGAACTGTGTATTGTCCGACTACCTGGTCTAGAACCTGTAAGATGCAAATCTAACACTGGGAAGGGGAGGGCTGTCGTTCTGTTCCTTGACTGCCCTCTGGTGGAGGCCAGAGGGCAGCACTGGAGCCAGGAAGGCACATGAGCATGAATACCTGACATGTGTGTGCCTCCACACATGTACACGCACGCCACGAGGGGGAGGTGGGGCTGGAAGAGAAAACGAAAAAAGTATGGATCTGACAGGCTCTGTAATGGACTGGTTCATCCTGATTCTGGCTCCGCCCAGCATCTGAATTGTACTCTGGTGGGGAGAGCCAGCATTCCTCCTTCTGCTCCCTCTGACCCCGGCACGGGGGGGGGGGGATCCATGGGGGAACCGCTGGGAATGAGCAGAATCAGGGAGACCAGGGCCCTGAAAGATGAACTGGAGCCACTTGCCAGGCCCAATGAGTGTGGAAAAAGTATAAATAAAAACAACAAAGAAAAAAAAAAAACAATGTCTCTTGCAGTGAATTCAGAATGTCCCTGCTTCTATTTGAAGCCACAGCTGGGAGGCTGAAATCATCTACCAGCAGCACCTCCCCCTTTTCTTGCACCTTGCCAGTGTTTTCTACTAGTACCTTATCTAACTCCTCCCCCTGTGTTGGAGGTCTGTAGATTACACCAGTATGAATAATAGCTATGTTCCCCTCTTCCAGGGTGCCCCACATTACCTCAGCCCTCCCCTGCATTCCCTGTATCTCTGTTGCTTTCATGCCTTCCTTCACATAAAGCACCACACCCCTCCTGTCCTTCCCACCCTGTCCTTCCTGAACAGAGTGTAGCATGGTATGGCCATGTCCCATTTGTTGCTTTCAGTGCACCATGACTCAGTGATAGCCACAATATCAAGTTCAGACTCTGCTACTATGGCCTCTAGGTCTGAAATCTTATTTTCTAGACTTCTACCATTTGCGCACATGCCCTTCCAGATTTTGTTAGCACTCTGCTTATTACCCCATTTTTGTTTTGCCTGCACTCCTTTCCCCTCTCTTTTTCATATTACCGTTCCCCTCCCTCTCCATTACTGTCTCCCTGCTTCCTTTATTAATTTGCAACCTGAGGGTTTTCTCTCCCCTCAGAATCTCCTCACACTCCAATTCAACTGGTGGGGGGGGGGGTGCAGTTTTATTCATTCTACCACCACCTCAGCTAGTTTAAATGCCCACTGAAGTAACATTTAAACTGTTCAATAAAGACTGCAGTTCACCTCTCAGATGCATGTAGGCCATTCTGTATAGGCCCTCATCCTGCCAGTTCGGTCCCCAGTCCCCAATGAAGCCAAAACCCTCCCCTCTGTACCATTCCTTCAGCTATGAGTTGAAGGTCCTGGTGCAGAAAACTCTCTTCTTCCCCATCATAGACAGGCAGCTCCTCAGTAAAAGCTACTGAACATGACATCTGTCTAAGACCGCTCCCCAGTTCCCTAAAATCTCCCTGCACTATTCCAGCCCCATGCTTAGCCAGGTCATTTGCCCCCAAGTGGACAATAACATTCAGCTCCCCCTTCCTTTCTGATGCCCTAGCAATCCTTTAGATATGTTTCCCATCCCTCTGGACCATCGCTCCAGGTAGGTACCTGACCTCCCTCTCCACCCTGTTCTTATTCCCAAATCTATCCCCCTGACAACTGAGTCCCTGACCAGAAGTCACTTTCTCATTCTCTGGGGTTCTGTACCTCCCTCTTTGGGGTCTTCACTGTGGAGGGCCCTCACATCATCCCTGGCCAGTACCACGGGTGCCTTCTCCTGGCAGTCCCACCCTGCCTGAGTGGCATAGGAATTTTGTAGGGATACTGATTGAGGAATGTGCCTCCCATCCCCCAGTCTTCCAGAGCCCACCATCCCCACCCTTTCTAAGCCCAGCATAGTCCAGCCACTCCTCCTCCATGACACCCTCTGAGGTAATGGTGTCTGGCATGGTGTCATACATACGTGTCCATGGAAAATGTTTCCATGGAGTTACATTGGCTACACAGGATAACTGACTACACTGTCCTCCATATTATGTAATGGAAGATACTGAAACACTAAGGAACCTGCCCTGGAGGTACACTGCACATGCCACATGAATCTGGGAATCATGCTGTAGCCACTGCATACACACAGTCCAATGCTCACCCATCCCTTTCTAGACCCATTCCACAGGACAGCTACCTCACTTTGCCTGTAGTTCAGCTGTGGAATCTAGGTAGTGCACTGTGCTCCTTTATGTGCTCCAGGTGCAGTCAGGTATGCTAATGTATGCATACCTTCCAGTAATGACATGCAAATGGGGTTGTTTGCCCATGAACTGTGAAATTACCTCATTTGCATATACTGAATGAATATTGTAGTTTTGTCCACTGCACAAACCCCGTTTGCACTAGTGCACCACATTGAACTGTGCCTGTGTTTGTATGACATGGGGCTGTGGCACAGCCATAGCAACATTTGTCTCCTACGATGTCATCAGTCTGTGCAGCCATGTGTTGTAGGCCAGTGCACAATCACTGCGTGTAGTGCTAAGCATACACAACACGGGCATGTGTATTCTGTTTTTGTACCACCCCATGCCAAGCACATGCTTCTGGTCTGCCATCATCCTGGGATGCATGTTTTGCAGTGCAACTCAACATAGCATGTTGCTACTATGGCAATATGCTGCACAACACCTAAACAGGCCAGAAAGAGGAAGCAATGTGGTAATAGTGATAGGTCCAGTAATGGGAAGATCATGGTAGGGAGACAATGCAGGGCAACATTCAGCAGCGGTACCATAGGTAGACCACCACTGAGTTTGCCAGCCTGGTTGAGTTGCTGGTGGCCAGAGAGGACCAGCTAATGGGGGTGGCAGTAGGGACAGAAAGGCCCGCAGTGAGCTGTGGATGTCTGTAGGGCAGTACCTCACAAGAAGGACTGGGGACACCCGTACCAGTGGCCAGTGCAGGCATAGATATAATGACCTCTTGAGGAAGGAGAGGTACCGCCTGCACTGCCCTGATGGTGTACGGTGGCACCATGCTCAGGTCAGGTGGGTACAGATAGTTGTATGACTTGTGTGTAATGGCCTGTGTGCAGGCCTGGGTCATGGTAGTGTGCGATAGGGATACTGTCATTGAGGCATTGTGTACATTATCTATGTGCCTTGTTGTTCCCCTGTGTGCTATGGGACATGCCCCACTGCATGGCCTGCCAGTATGTGTGCATGTGTCTAGGCCCCCTGACCAATGGAATGCTCCTGTGCCATGTACATGATAGAACATGCCATGGTTGCCTGAGGCATGCACCTGCCCAGTCTGCACAGTTGTGGGCCACCACAGAGACATGGTGGCAGCATCAGGTTGCATGACAGCCCTATATATGGTGTCATGACATGTTTTATGCAGGGTCTGTCCACTGAGTACAGTGTCCTGGACATGTCACTGCCTGTCACATATATGACCAGGGATGAAGTCACAGGTGTCCTACATGTGGCTGTGCTGGTAGGCATCACCATCAGGACATACTAACATACTATTTGCCAGCAGATTAGGCCTTACGGTCTATCGAGTCTGCTCGAACCTCAGATCCCTAGTTGGGTGCCAAGGCCCTCTCCCCCCTTGTGTTCCAGAAACCCCTATCATCCATCCCCATCCCCCTGGGATAGGCCATCATCTGATACATCCACTTTCTGTGTCTGTCCCACCCTCTCTTGAAGCCCTCCACTGTGGGTCTCTGAACCAGCTCGTCAGGCAGTGCATTCCAAGGGTCCACCACCCTCTCAGTGAAAAACCTCCTCCTCTTTTCCCCCCTCACCCTTCCACCTTCCAACTTCAAACCATGCCCTCTGGTGATACCTCCTGCTTTAGTCTAAAGATCCCTCCATGTTTACTCCTATTTATTCCCTTGAGGTACTTGAAGACCTCAATCATGTCCCCTGTCTCTCCTCTCCTCCAATGAAAACAGGCAGAGCTCCTCAAGTCTGTCCTCATACGCCAAATCCCCTAGCCCTCGTATCATCTTAGTTGCCCCTCCTCTGTACCCTCTCCAGGAGCTGTTGTCCCTCTTCAAGTGTGGTCTCCATTACTGTACACAGTACTCAAGGTGTGGTCTAACCAGTCCATTGTACAGTGGCAGAATCACTTCCTTGCTCCTAGAGGTGATCCCCCTTACGATGCATCCCAACATCCTGTTTGCCTTGCTAGCCACTCTCCTGCACTGCTCAGAGTTATTCATACATGCATCCACCATGACCCCTAGGTCTTTTTCCTCTATAGAGGCCTCCAGTGCCTCCCCTCCCAGGGTGTACCCGTGTTTAGGGTTTCCCCACCCAAGATGTAACACCTTGCACTTGGTGATATTGAAATTTAATTTCCATGTGTGAGCCCAGCTTTCCAGGGTGTCCAGGTCCCCTTGCAGGGCCAACCTCTCCTCTTCTCCCTCAACTACTGCTTCCATCTTGGAGTCATCAGCGAAGAGACTCATTTCACACCCTATACCCTCCCTGATGTCTGATATGTATGCATTAAACAGGATCGGACACAGGACCGAGCCCTGCGGTACCCCACTACCAACCTCTCTAAGGTTCGAGAGCTCCCCACAGACCACTACTCTCTGGGTGCGTCCAGCTAGCCAGTTTTCAATCCATCTTGTGGATGTGCCCACTGTCTGTCTTGTGCATACTGTCCCTCCTCTGCTACATAAGCACTGGTATGCATTTGCTAGGCACAGCATGGAGTACTACTGTACTGTGCTGGGGGTTCAGGACATCTTGTAGCCATTGTGTAGGGCCACAAATACTGTATCCTGCCACCCCCCAGCCATTGCGCCGGTATGCCTTGTCAGCCTCTGTCATCTGTGACCTGTTGCACCATGTATATCTATGCATACTATGCCTTGAGAGGGTCTGGGGCCAACATGTATGGGTCTGTTGTACTAGGGCTGGGGGAGCTGTCAGGATGTGGGCACTACACGGGCCATCATACACTGTGTATGGCCCACCTACCACAGGGGGAGGTATCAGAGCTGTCGTGCCTGGCCATGGCTCACATGTGTGTGTGATACCATGGCGATCCTACAGGTATGTTGCAGACCTGCTTGGACCTATCCATCCATATCATGCACATTTTACAGCTGGTGCACAGTGCAGGAATCTGGTTGTTTATATTGTGCATTGTGTACTGAATGGTGCACTGTGTTCCACTGAAGGATACTGATCGAATCTCCCTTTTCCTCCTCTATAGACCTTAGCAGACGGCATGCTGGACAGCATGCCCCTGCCAAGGTCATCAGGATTGGGCAAGCCGTGAGGAGGACAGGTCTGGATTGACAGGCCAGGACTAAAGAAGCTGGTCATGGAAGGGGTGTCCACATAAGTACCCTGCATTGTGTGTCATGCCCAAGGTTGCATATGTACACTTAGAGATGCCAAAACAGGTTGGGCCACTATGGGCATGGCCCTACTAATGTCATAGGTAGTAGGGCTTGCTCTACCTGTTCTTGCAACCGTAGTTATGTATTACACTGATGGAGTGTGCCCTGACACTGCAGTGTGTGCTAGATACAGTGTTCTGTACATGACACACTCTCTGTGGCATGCAGATTGTCAGTGGAACTGCAGAGAGTGAAAGCCTTGGTCTTATTGATGGGGGTGGTCAGGGACCATGACCTACTAAGTTATGACTCACTGGGAAGAGTGTACCACTATACATGGTGGGCTTTGCCTGGGGGGGGGCACAAGGCACAGGGTGACACCACTGGTGGGGTGAGGGGAGGTACACCAATATTCTACAACTTCTCCAGGCAGCAATTGGTTGCGGGTCACCCCAGTCATGGAGGGGAGGACTTCACCCCTTACATCCGAGGCCACGCTGCTGTCTACACTCTTTGATCACCCATGTCTACAGTATGCTGCATGCCTCTGTGGCTGGCTATGGATATCCCTTTGTGGCCCATATGCAGGCCTGATGGCTGTGTGGGACTGCCCCTTGGGGTGTGTGGTGGGGGACAGTCACCCCTCACTTGGGGCATTGGCCCACCTCTTCCACTGTGATGTGTCATAGTCTATGCAATCTACTGCTGTGCAGTCATGTGCTGCTGCCATGGTGCCCTGTGTCTGACTATCATGCCATGAGGCATGCCTTCCACCAGACGGTGGCATGTCCCCTGTGACACCACCAACAACTGTCGTTGACTTCTTCATGTGCTTCAGTTCTCTTCACCAGAAGAGAAATAAAGTGGAGAGAAGAAAAAAAGGACTGTATATGTTCTAGCCCAAAGGGATAGTAAAAGTTTCTAGGATCCTTATCAGGGGGAGGGGGCAGCAGAAAAATTCACTTTTGACTTTTCACAAGATGTAGCTTGTTTGACTTTTGGGATTTGGGTGCACATAAAAAATTCTGAACCCTCATGTTGTACCTTTTTGTTCGTTTTGTTAAAGGCTGTTGCTGAAGCAGGGTTTTGCAGCATTTTCTTTAATGCCTTCTTAAAATCATTTTGTACGCAGTGCTCCATAAATGGCACCCTCTCTGTGGCATGCAGAACCAGAGAGGCAAAGACAGAGGGATCCTTTAAAAATGCATGGGATTGGTTCACGGACATCATAACACTGAATAGCAGCTAATGGTTGGGGGTATACTCATGGGCAGACTAGATGGGCCAGATGGGCCCCTTCTGCTGTCACTTTCTATCTTTCTATGTACAGCTGCATAGTAGGAGCTATGCATGATGTAGTGCAATTACATTGAAAAGGGGATTCTGGTAGCATGTGACTATGAATATACCAAGCTGTGGACAGTTATGTCCTTCCACCAAAGTGGAATTGAATCTTTCTGCGTCCCCTTTATTCAACACAGTGCAGCTGTACTACTGTAAGTTACCTGCTGCTGTGTGCAACCACTGTCAACACTAAAACCAGTCACAACATTTCCCAGTAACACCTTATAGCCAACTACTCTAACAAAACTCTGGGACTCGGATCTGCTGCCCGTAGCTCCTGTCAAACACAAAATCCTTCCCCGATCCCTGGCTCCCAGTGAGCAACAGGACAGCTGGGCTGGTGGCAATGGTAATATTACTGACCTCCTCGGTGTATGAGTGCAGGTCCTGCTTGATCAAGTTCTGCAGCTGCAGCAGGTCGCTGGGTAGTTTGCTGTTGTTACAGCCCAACACTGAGGAAGCAGACATTCCAGGTGGGTATCTTCTCTGTTTGTTAAAACTATGCTCAGTAGTCCCAGTGTGTTTCACTTACATGCCGCCATGCGGCACGGGGTCATGTCCTCAAATGCAAAACCAGCACGGCACTATACCACACTGTTAAAACAGCGATCAAGGAATGAAAATATTGGAAAAAGTGTTTTCTGTGGAGGGCTCCACCCACACACACCCCATTATGGGGGACTGTGCTCCCCAAACTCCCCCCTTTTAAGATAACCTCCTCCAGGGGGGCAACTCAGAGACTCACTCTATCACCATTGCGTGGTTTTGCTCTGCAACATTTTGCATGCAAGGACATGGCCCGGTATGCCGCCATGCTACTTCCAAGAGACTCCACCCTGTGTTACAAAGAGCACAGCAAGCACAGAAAGACAAACCAGTGGTGGAGGAACTGCCAACATTTGCTAGCAGCGCTGGTAAGTAGTAGGAAAAATTACTCACTCTAGTAATTTTGTTTCTTTTTAAGAAATCCCTTGGTATGTCTACATTTTATGCAGTCATCTCTGCCGAGAGTGATGTCCCGGAGACAGAACCTATGCAAGTTTTAGAATTTGGAATGTATGTTCAAACCCTGGGCATTGCTCAGATCTGTTTCCAAGCCAGAGTGGAGCAGTGGCTAGTGAAAACTAGCTAAAAAGCTACCAAACGCTTTTTTCAAACAAACAAAAAAAAACAGAGTGTAGAGCGTACCCTTAAGCCTTTTGGTAGCACTTTCCCAGCTTTTTCATAACAGAACTGAATGCAAGAGACTTTCCAATGAGAGACGGATCTCTTTGTAGCTGGTTTGCCTTTGCCAGCCTCACCATACGTAATAAAAAGCTGGGTGCTGTAGGACCTGACATCCTTTGTTCAGTCCAGGTAGATAGTCAGGGCTTGCTTTAGGTCCAGGCTATGCAATTTTTCCTCACTTGAAATAGAATGCTCTGGATAGAGCACGGGGAGGGTCACTGACTGACTCAAGTGGAATTCAGGTATCACCTTAAGAAGGAATTTTCTGTTGGTTCTAAAAACTACTTTATCCCTGTGGGGAATTATGTAATTTGGCTCTGTGCAGAGGGCTTGCAATTCACTTACCCTCCTTGCAGAGGCCACTGTGACCAGGAATATGGTTTTCCATGTTACAAACTTCAGGTCAGCAGTTTCCTTAGGCTCAAACAGAGCCTCCATGAGCTGGGCACATGTTGAGGTCCCAAAGTGGGAGAGGGTTCCTCACTAGTAGGTACAAGTGGTTTAGGCCTTTAAAAAAACTTTGTAAGATAGGTTGTAAGGCCAAAGACATCTCATTGTTGGCTGATATGTATGCTGATACTGCTGGTAAGTGCACCTTTAAAGTAGAAAGCTGTAGGCCTAACCACTGTAGGTGCACTAGGTATTGCAGAATTATGGGCAACCCTGCCTCCATTGGGTTTAATTTTCTGGATGCACACCAGGAAGAAAATATTTTACATTTAGAGGAATAAGCTTTCCTGGTAGTGGGTTTCCTTGAAAACCTAAGCATCTTCAGGACTTCCTCTGAGAGATCCAATCCTGAACATTCTAAATCCTCAAGAAACACACCCTCAGGCACATGGTCCCAGAATCCAGGAAAGTAACCTGCACAAAGTCAACAGGTGGCGACTGAGTGGACAGGGCCAGGAGCACTGAGTACCAAGCCTGTCTGTCCCAGTCTGGAGCTAACATGATCATTGTTGCAGGTTCCCTCCTGAGTTTCAGGAGTATGTTATATAAATGAGTGGAAATTGTGGGAAGGCATACAGAAACATCCCTGTCCAGTCCAGTACCAGGGTATCCTCTGGGACTATTCCTCTGGCTGGTGGGCTGCAACAAAACTGTGGGAGCTGATAGTTCTCCCAAGGTGCAAACAGGTCTATATTGGGAGTGCCCCACCTTCTGAAAACTGTGGCTAGAACCTGCTGGTTTAAGACCAGTTCATAATTTCCCTAGCTGATTCTGCTTAGGGATCTGCCAGAACATTTTCTTTGCCTAGCAAATGTACTGTAAATATGTTTGCCTCTAAGGAATATGCCAGGTCCCAGGTACTCACTGCCTCTGTACACAGTCCAGAGGATTTTGTTCCCTCCTGCTTATTTATGTAGTACATTGTTATGATGTTGTCTGCCCTGATTTGGACAGTCTGACCCTGTAGCTGGGAGGAGAATTACTGTATTGCTAGTGAGTACTGCTCTGAGCTTCAGGAGGTTTATGTGCTCTAGTGATTCCTGTGGGCTGCATGTGCCACTCACTGTGAAGTCCTGTAGTTGGGCGCCCCACCCCAGGAGTGAGGCATCTGAAGTAAGAATACTTATTGGTGAATGCTGCAGGAAGGGGAATGCAGCTGCTTTCTTCCTTCCGCTGTTTTAAGGACTCCACTAGTGCTTTTCGTAAATGGCACTAACTTTGAAAGTGGATCCCATCTTTGGGGTCAATTGTCACTTAAGTGGCACTGGATAGCTCTCATTTGGAACCTGGCCCGTGGGACCATAGCCATGGATGTGGCCATGTGACCTAGTAACTGCAAGAAGTCTCTTGTAGGTCTTGCCTGACCTGCTATGAAGGACTCTTCTGTTATCAAAGCTGTAACTCTGACATGTGGGAGGAACTCTTTCCCCTGCATGGTGTTAGCTCTGCTCCTGTGAAGTCCAGTACATGAACAGGCTCTAGCTATGACTTCTGTAGGTTTATCAAGAATCCCAGTTCTTCAAGATGCTTTCTACCAACTGAATTGAGCACCTTGCCTTTTGTTCTGTTTTCCCTGAGATTAGCCAGTTGTCCAGGTAGGGGAAAACCACCATGCCTTGTTTTCCCAGATGTGCTGCCACCACAGTCAGGCAGTTTGTGAAAACCCTTGGAGCTGAAGTGAGACTGAATGGAAGAGCTGTGATCTGGTATTGGCAGTTCCCCAGCTTGAATCTGAGATATTTTCTGTGAGACTAGTTCACTGGGATATAAAAATAGGCACTTTTCAGATCCAGTGATCCCAGTCAATCTCCTAGCTGCAAAGATGGTATCACTGTTCTTAGTGTTACCATCTTAAATGTTTCTTTTTTCAAGTGTTTGTTCAGGAATCAGTGGTCTGTGATGGGTCTCTTCTCCCCATTTTTCTTGTGGGTCTGGAAATATCTTGAGAATAGGCCCCTGTCCCACTGGGAGGCAAGGACTTTTGCTATAGCTTTTGATAGTAATAGTTTTTTTGCTTCTAGTTCCAGCAGACTTTTTTTTTCTGTGGAGAGTGCACTGGAAAATGTCTGTGTTTCTGCAGGAAAGTGTTTGAACTGCAGACACAACCCCCAGCCTACTACCTCCAGCACCCACTTGTCTGTGGTAATGTTTACCCACTCCTGGAAGTAGTGTGCCAGTCTTCCTCCCACTGGCAATGGTTGAATGACCTGGGCAAAACTATCAGGAGTTTTGTTTTGACTGGGGCTTAGGCATTGGAGTTGCAGCATTACTCCTGGAAGCCCTTTCCCCCTTCGCCTACAGTAACCTCTTTGTGAGTGGTACTCATAGTGGGTGTAAGACACATAGGCTCAAGGGTGGTATCCCCTGCCTCTGCCTCCCCTTCTGTATGACCTGTAGGAGGTACAGGCCTTTTCCTTTTCATTGTTACTTTTGAAAGTAGTTTTATATTCATCCACTTTTTCATGTAGTCCTCTGTTTTGTTACCAAATAAGTAATGTCTTTCAAAGGAGAAATTTTTTTTTGTTTTTTTTAAGTTGTTTAACCAGGTATAGCACACTAAACTGAAAGCTTTTTTACAGGAGTGACCTGGGAACACAAGGAGGTTAAGTGACTTGCTCAGGGTCACACAGTATGCAAGTGGAAGTTGTGGGATTCAAACCCAGGTCTGGTCTGTGGGATGTCACCAGATTTGCAGTTCAGAGCCTTAGACCACTGTGCTATACTGCCTCCATTAAATTAATGGCCTTGTTTTGAGCATCCTGGGATAGGATGGTAGTCCTTAGCCAGAAACATCTTCTTAGCTACACTACATAAGTCAAAATTCTGGCAGCCATATCATTGGGGTCCACTGCAGTGTTGAAATGATATTTTGTGGCATCCAGGGCTGATCTTGCTGTAGCAGTCGGGTCCTGTGCCAAACTTTCTTCTGCCCTTTCTGCCAGTGCCAGAACTGTGTTCCAAAGTGCTTTCTGGTACTGTGATATATATGCTGAATAATCTGCCTTCCTGATAAGCAGAGAAGTTGTTGCATAAACTTTCTTTGCCATAGTATCTAACTTTTGGAGTCTTTTGCAGGGGGCTGCACAGATGCAGTGATTTTTGCTTTATCACAAGCAGCAGCCTAGACTACCCCATGATGATCGGGTTGGGGGGTACAGATATTCCACTCCCTGCCTGTCCACCTGATATTTTCTCTCAATTTTTTTATCAATAGCTGCAGCTTCTCTCTAAACCAGGGGAAGCTCTGTCAGGAGCCTCTCAGGCATACACAAAAAGGTGTGAGTGAGTCACGTGCTGCAGTAATAGGCACATTGTAAGCTTCCACTGCACTCTTGACCCCATCGGCACACATCTGAAATAGGCTTGAGCAGCTCAGTACTAAAAAGAACCTACAAGGGTCCACATTTCTTAAAGTTTGATACTGAACTAACTCCACCAGGGGATTAACATATTTTGAGGGGGGCCTGATCTGAAAATTCACAGCGTGACGGTCAGATCAACTTGACTGGGTCAACCTGGACATTAAAAAGGTCAAACCCCAGAGGGAAAACCAAGTTCAAGGTGTGACTAAATTCATAAGTAGCAGAGGTAACAACCTGAGTGAAGCACAACAGCTCCATCTGTTGGAAGAATTGCTAATCAGGTAAAAGGGATTCGTTATCGGCCCAAACATTAAGGCCACCCAACACTAACCACCTAGAGTACTCCAACATCAGGCCAGTGATTAACTCCCTAAATTCCTGTAGGAATCCATTCTCACAACCAGGGAGAGAGTAAATGAGAAGGATCCTGCCCCCAACACCTGCATAACCCTTGAGGGCCGCAAATTCAAATATTCAAAGGGGTAAGGGGCAACAGACTTCTAGGAAAACATAAACTGAACTTACAAGCTCAAATGGGCAGACTGGGTGGGCCATAGGCTTTTATCTGCCGACACTGTCTATGTATCTATGTATCTATGTATCTGGTTTGATCCACTGGGTAGGCTACAAGTCTTAAGCCAGATCTAAAACAGATGGCCTCACTGTGCTCCCACCTAGGGAAGTCCACCATCGCATAGCCCCATGAAATGGGCCACCTCCAGCACAGGGCCACAGTCATTCCGAGCCAGGTATTGGTGATGCACACCAAGTCCCACCGTGGGCTCTGTGACAAAATCCATTATTATCGCAGTCTTATTCCTGATGGACCTGGCATTACAAAGAATTAGCCTTGGGGGAGCCATGCTGGTGGCAGAGGCATAGCTACAAGGGTGCAGGGGGTGCAGTGGCACCCTGGCCCACGAGGTTTGAGGGGCCCCAATCATAATTCTGATGTTTATTTAAAACTGGGGAGGGGCCCTGTAACATCGCCTTGCACCCAGACCCTCTGGGAATTTGCTACGCTACTGGCCGGTAGGCTCAGCGACCATATCCAATGACATTTCAGGAACTCTCAGGATGGGACCCAGACAGGGAGCACCCCTGTCCTGGTTCCATTTTGGCCCGGGGTGGTTCCTTATCCTGCTCCTGATCCTGCCCTCCCCGATCCACATCCCAGGAGCAAATATGTATCAGTGACCTCTCCTTCTTGCCATCAACAATTCCCTGCAACAAAGGAGAGTCACTGCAGGGAGCAGGGGGCAGCAAAATGGGCAGAGTTGATGGGGCTGCTTAGGGGAATAGGAGAAGAAGATCTTCCTTGCTCCCTCAAAGCACATTCCAACCACTAAAAACAACTAAATATCAGCCCCTAAATAACCCTTCCACCCAAACACATTCTTAAAACCCATAAACCACACAAACTCAGCACCCCACCCCACCACAATCAACTCACGACTCAGCCACACACCACTCACCCAAACACCCCAGTCACACCAGGCACTCAACTAATAAACAAACTAAACTAAAACAATGTCCAGAGGTTTAACCCCTAGCAGTCCCAGCAACCCTAAAGCACTGATAGCTCAAATCCAAAGAGTACAGGATAGTAAAGATTTTTAGTGTCTAGCTCTTTTTCAGCTCCTCACACTGTAGTCCACGCTCCATCAAGATAGGAAGTAGTAAAATACACAAAACCACCACTCCTGTGAATACCAAGCCCTTACTGGATCCTCACTCTCACCAAGATCCCAGTGCCAAATTCTCATAGAATGGATGCCCCTATAACACCCTCGCATCACTCTACAACTCAGTGCCAACATCTCTCATGGATTGGGCCTCTTAAAGTTGCACAAACTTTACAGTGGCAACAACACCAAGTCAAAGAATTTTAAGGATTTAAGAGTAAAATATACAACTTCTCCATACTGGGCCTTCCAGTTCCACATGTATCGGAAACAGGACGTGATGGTAAAACAGCTCCTGGATCCAAACTGTTGAGGATGTTAAAAATGCCAGTTGTTCAGTGAGGAGAATGTCACCAGTGGACACAACCTGCTACCAGTCCATAGCCCCAGAGATTCTTCATGCCACGCTGTCAGCAAATGAGAAGGATCAGCCGATTAAAGCTGGAAGTGATTTGCATGAAACAAAATGCTGGGTTGGAACAACAGCCTAGTTCACAGTTCTGTGTGGGAAAGTGGGGGCAAACACCCAGGCTTACACAACCTGGGCTATGGCCAAGTCAGACTTTCCCAATAGCAACTCCACCCCACCAAGACAGGCACCCATGGCTTTAGAGAAGTGTCACAGGAAACATCAAATGGCAGTTCCAAACAGTTTCAGGTGTTACGGCCAGATCAACTCTTGCAGCAGCAATACCATTAAATTGGGGGATGTACGCCCACAGAACAGCACATTGCAGCCAGGAACTGTGACTACAAAACAGGGATGCAAGTTCAGAAAAACAGAAACATAGAAGCAGACGGGCCAAATTCTCAAAACGTTATGCATGTCGCAAAGTGACTTGCGCCAACAAGAATGGTGCAAGTAGCACTTTGCGCCATGAGTTGTGACAAGCTGTATTCTGCAAAGCAAACTGTGACATGTCACAAGCTGCTTGCATCAAAGTGGACCTAAGCCACCAGTTGCACCAGAAACCTGCTGCAACATGGTGCTAGGGGGTTTATGGCAGCAGATGGGCCCTATTCTGGAAAAGTGGCTGCCACATCCCCTAAGTCGGAATTCTATAACAACCCCCGGAGGACTTCTGCCAAAATACGCTCAGTACACTCACACCAGCTAATAGCTGGTGTGAGTGTACTTTGCATCCACTGGCCATTGTGTCAATGTGCCCCCTACAGATTCCCCCCAGGTGAGGCAGCCCCCCCAGTCCCGCTCCCTGTAATAAGTAATCTATATCCCTGCTGTGCTATGATCACCCCCAGTAACGCTCCCCAGTTGTAATGAATGAAAAGGCCCACAGAGCTATCATCCCCCCTAAGTCCCAATCCCTATGTATATTTATACCCCGCAGGGCTATGGTCACACTAAGTCCTGATCCCCATGTATAAGTAATGTTAATGCCCCGCAGGCCTATCGGATACCCCATCCCCGAATCCCAAGTAATGAATAAGAAGTCCATGTGGGTTATCGGACTCCCCAGCCACGATCTCCATTCCCCAAAATATTCCAGTTAGGTTGTGTTATGTAAGGAAAAATGTCCTGCAGCACCCGTAGCTCTGGTGGTACAGTCCCCCCCACTCAGCAGTGCCCTACCACCCTGCTCCCCCCAACCCATACCCAGCCGGCGACTTGCACAGCCCACCTCTCACCACTGCAGCCTGCCACGACTGAACTCTGTATAAATGTGTACTACTGTACACAGTACGCACTTAGTGAATGACAGCAGCTATATATATATATATATATATATATATATTGCAAAAAACTGTGTTAATGCTCAAGTTAGGGATAAAGCCACAAAAGTAGGGAAATGTGGCATTAGGGATTTCAAAGCTAAAACACATCCTGCACACACCAACAGGCATCGAGGGTGTGCTTTGGGGTCATCAGCCCTAATGCTCACCCGATTCCATAAGTAAATAAGCTGAGATGGGTACAGTATAGTAGAACAGAGTTAGCATTAGGGCCGATGACCTATGATTAATGAAACAATAGTCACAGTGTTCATGACGTGGGGTCCCAAAAAGGCCATGTTGAAAATTTGGTGAAAAATACCTGAAAAGGATTTGTCAATGCCAAATGTTTGCTTGCTGGCATTGGCAGTGGTAGTGTAGGAGAAAAAATTACTCACCTTAGTAATGTTGTTTCTTCTAATGGAGTCTTGCTATATTATAGACATTAGCAGTTTGTTCCAGCTCTAGAACTGCCCCGGAGTGAAATGGTTAAAACCATTCCAAAATAGAATTTTGGCATGAGAGCAGCTCTATCTGTGTCATTTCAAACTTGAACTGTCAGATCTTTACGAGCCAAACTCATAAGGTCTGTGTGGAAGCTGTAACCTACACTAGCCAAATGGCTACCTAAATAATAACAACCATTGATGGTCCCAACACCCAAGACTCAAGTCAGGGGACCAGAAATACTAACACCATTCTAATAATATGAAAATGGAACATAAGTATAATAAAACACACACACGCTGCACATCACACCCAAAAGTCCCAAAGGGACAAAATGCTAACAGGGCATAAGCAGTGCCCACACTAAGTTGCCCACCCCACCAAGTAGAGGTTCTGAGAGGGCAGGTTGGGAGGTCTATAATATAGCAAGACTCCATTAGAAGAAACAACATTACTAAGGTGAGTAATTTTTTCTTCAAACAACATGAAGTCTTGCTATATTATAGACATTAGCAGAATATACAGCAGTACCTCCATGGAGGAGGGACAGAACCTACTTAGGAATAGGCTCTGAAGAACAGCTGTGCCAAACCGAGCATCTCTCCTGGCCTGGACATCCAGGGAGTAATGCTTGGTAAAGGTGTGTACCGCTTTCCAAGTAGCAGCCTGGCAAATCTCTAATAAAGGATATCTCTGGCAGCAGCTAGAGACGAGCTGTACCCCTGGTAGAATGAGCCCTCAAACTAGGGGTGGGGCTCTGCCCACTTTCTGATAACAAAATTGGATACAAGAGACAATCCACCTGGCTACTGATCTCTTAGTGGTTTGCCTTTCCCAACTTCACCATAGGTAAGGAAAAGTTGGAGGGATTCGAACCTGTGACCTTTGGCACGCTCTATATAATAACTAAGAGCTCTTAACATCCAGGTTGTGCAACCTCCTCTCAATCAAGAGGAGTGATCAGTGAAAATACTGGAAGGGAGATAGATTGATTAAGATGGAAATCTGAAACCACCTTAGGCAAAAACTTCCTATTAGTCCTAAGGACTACCTTATCCCTGTGGAAAGAAATAAAGTCAGTCTCCACTGACAAGGCTTGCAATTCACTTATGCGTTTGGCAGAAGTGATAGCCACTAGAAAAACAGTTTTCCAAGTTAGGAACTTAAGCTCTGCAGAAGACAGAGGTTCAAAAGGGGGTTGCATTAACTGGGCAATGCAAACATTAAGGTCCCAAGCAGGGGCCTGTTCCCGAAAGGGAGAATTAGTATGGAGTAATCCCTTAAAAAACTTGGAAAACACAGGATGAGAGGAAAGAGGGGATGACTTTCCTGCTGACACAAAAGCAGACACAGCTGCCAAATGAACTCTCAAGGTAGCTGGTCTGAGACCCAAGGAATTGAGATGTACAATGTAATCTAACAAAATGGGCAATTCAGCAGATTCTGGGGAAATATTTTTCCCAGCACACCAAATGGAAAACCTTTTCCATTTAGAACTATAAGTAGCCCTAGTGGAAGGCTTTCTGGAAGCCTTTAGGATCTCAAGAACACCCTGAGAGAGGTGTAAATCAGCAAACTCTTAACTCCTCAAGAGCCAGGCCTTGAGGTAGAGGGATTTGAGGTCCGGATACCAAACCCTTCCCTGGGCACAAGTCAACAGATTGTGATTCCTGGGGAGGCACAGGGGAAGATGGACTGTCAGAGACAGAAGAAGTGGGTACCAGGGCTGCCTGGCCCAATCCGGGGCAATCAGAATCACCCTGCAAGGCTGAGATCTGATTTTGACTAGTACTTTGAACAGGAGAGGAAAGGGGAAGCATAGAGGAACTTCCCCTCCCAATCCAGAAGAAGGGCATCCAGGGGAACTGAGCCCAGCACTGGAGGCCTGCAACAGAACAGAGGAAGTTTGTGATTGTCTGAGGCTGCAAAAAGATCTATCTGAGGGATGCCCCACCTGGCAAAAACTATCCCCAGCACTTGAGGATCCAGGGACCATTAGTGATGGCCCTGGGAAATCCTGCTGAGGGCATCCGCTAGGACATTGTCCTTCCCTGGAAGATGAACTGCTATGAGGGAAGTGTTCAGGGAATAGGCCAGAGACCACAACTTCATTGCCTCGGTGCACAAGACCGAAGACCGAGTGCCCCCTGTTTGTTGATGTACCACATTGTTGTGGTGTTGTCTGTTCTGACTTGTATCACCTTGTCGGACAGATGCAGAAAAAGCTTGAAGAGCTAAAAAGACAGCTCTGAGTTCCAGCAAATTGATGTGGAGCAGAGATTCCTGGGGGACCACACCCTGAGTGGAAAGGTCACCCATGTGGGCTCCCAACCCAGAAGGGAAGCATCTGTAGTGAGAGTCAAGTCGTGAGAAGGGGAAATGAAGGACCCCCTCTTAAATTGCTCTGATCCTGCCACCACTGGAGAGCTAGGATCAAGGTTCGAGTCACTGGGACCAACTTGGAAAGGGGGTCTCTTCTCTGAGACCAAAAGGTTCTCAAGTGAAACTGAATGTCTCTCATCTGAAATCTGGCCCTGCACAACAGCTGTGGATGCAGCCATGTGCCCCAGGAGCTGCAGAAAGTGTCTTGCTGGTCGAGAGACCTGCAGAGGAAGGAGGAGGCCAGAGCCACTAAATTCCTTACCCTTTCTGGGGAAGAAATGCTCTGGCTAGCTTTGTGTCCAATTCTGCCCCTATAAAAGGTGAGTACCTGGACTGGTTCCAGAACCGACTTTGGTAGGTTTAGCAGAAAACCCAGGGAGGTGAGAAGCTGCTGGGTGACCTGCAGGTGAGATTTACCTGTTCTGGGACTGGCCTACAATGAGCCAGTCGTCTAGATAGGGAAAACAGCAATCCTCTGTCTCCTTAAGTGGGCCACTGCCACTGCTAGACACTTTGTGAATACCTTTGGAGCAGAGGTAAGTATGTCAAGGGCATTGCTTTGAAATGGTAATGACCTGAGGGCAGTTCGATCTGAGGTACTTTCATGGGATCTTCTGATTAGGACATGGAAATAGGCATCCTTGAGGTCCAGGGAGGCTAGCCAGTCCCTGGCCTTAGGGAAGGTAAAATCATTGCCAGATTTACCATTTTGAACTTTGGTTTCAAAAGATGCTTGTTCAGATATCTGAGATCTAAAATGGGCCACCATTCTCCTGTCTTTTGGGGTAAGGAAGTATCTGAATACAGACCCTGCCCTGATGCAGGGAGGAACCCTTTCTACTGCTCTGAGAGCTATCAGGATGAGACCTCTGTTTCAGAGCGAGGGTCTCTGAAGCACTTGTAGTAGAAAAGTCTGCTTCTCAACTTGGGAAACTTTTGAAGCTGAGAACCAGACCCTGGCTTACTACTTCCAGAACCCACTTGTCTGAGGTTAAGAAGCCCACCCTGACTGAAGAAGCCAGCCTGCCCCCACTGGTACAGGAGACTGCCCTGGGCACCCCATCAGGGTGCCTGTTTTGTAGGAGCTTTAGGCTGGGGGGGGGCAGGTCTGCCCACCCCTCGCCTGCCCCTGCTCTGAAGAAGCCCCTCTGAGCATAGGCAGAGGAGGCCTGAGTCTGGTAGAAAGGTCTGTGAAAAGGCCTACCCCTACCCCTGGGGCATGCCTTGAGGAGTGGCTTGCCGCCTCCTTAGCCTGGGCACCTTGTAAGTAGTCCTATATTCATCCATCTTTCATGTAATTTCTGTCTGCTCCAAACAGAGAATTTCCACACAGGAAAATCCATAGCCTTAGTCTGGGTATCCTGTGACAAACTAGTACACCTGAGCCAGGCCAACCTACTAAAAAGCTACACATGTGGCCATGACCCTAGAGGAAACATCATTAACATCCACAGCAGCATGAAACTGAACCTTAGAGGCTTCAATGCCATCAGCAGCCACCTGTTCTAGTTCACTAGCCAGCTGGCCATGGGCCTGCTTGGCCAATTGCATAATGTGTATCCCATCTAGATTTCGATACCTAGCTACATAAGCCATATAATTTGCTTGCCTGAGTCCAAGAGAGGCTGCCATATACTGTTTTTTTTTTTTTGCCATATCATCAATCTTCCTGGAATCCTTGTCAGGAGGATGTGAAGCCAAGGGAATATTAGCTTTATCACAGGCAGCAGCATGAACTACCCCAACATGACTGCATTGCTGAGAAAGGAATTCTGTATCAGGGCCTGACAATGTATACCTTCTGTCCATCTTTTTATCTACAGGAGGCACAGAATTAGGAGCTTTTAAAATTTTAATTGTTTGTTTCCTAAAAGACTTATGTAAAGGAATAGACAATCTCCTAGACTCTGGAATATCCATCATTTCTACAAAAACAGGCTCCTCTTGCTCATCCACAGCCTCTTCTAAAGGAAGCTGGAGGGTTTCAGCAACTTTTTTATAAAACATAAAATGAGATGGGGACTCAGACAGCATAGGGGGAGATTCTAAAGGTCTGTCTGGGGAGATGTCCGGTTCAATGGTCACACCCAGACCTTCCCAGCCACATTCATACTGTTCATAATCCTCCTCCCCCTCCTCTGGTTCATAAAATTCCTCAATATCATAATCCTGAACCACTGGGACCGGACGAACCTACCTTTTACCAGATAGTGGTGGTTTGGACGGACCCTGAGACAGTGACTGGACAATTTGTATGGCTTTTGCTATCTCTGCAGCAGTTGGAGAAGGAATTTTGGACTCCAGACCTGCTGATTTTCTTGTTTTCTTTACTGGAATTGGTTCCTCAGAACCAGCTTTTCTTTTGCCCGAGGAAGTCTGGCCCTGGCCAGAGGACACTCCCTCTGGTTCGGTTGGCACCGAACCGGGCTGGCCATCCGGGTCAGCGGACTTTTTGGCCTCTCGTTCCCTGAGCCTGCCCAATCTTTTTTCCAGGGTGGCTGCAGGGAAATTCTTACATACCTGGCAGTCTGACTGGAGGTGGTCAAACCCCAGACAATAAACACATGTGGTGTGTGGGTCAGCCTTGGCAAAGACTTCCCCACAAACATCACAGTGTTGAAACCCAGTGGGCCCGGTTTTTTTGGGTTTCTCAGACATAATTCCAGCCTAACCAAAAACTTGCCCTTTAACGGCAGTGCAGGCAAGACACCTTATCGGTTCCTAACCGTGTCACGGGTATTGGAAAACCGAATAAATCCTTTTTTTAGAACCGATAAGAACCGGAACCGCACTTAAAATAGTAACTTTTAGTTTTAAATGAGTTTTAATCCACTGATCGTTCAAACCGAACCGATAACTTACAAGTTCCACACAGACAAAACCTTCGCTTACTTACGGTTACCACAGATAGAGCTTGAACCGAACGGTTTTATGTTAAATAAAACTATTCTCGGTTAAATCCAACTGAGAAAACACTTTTAAACCGAGAAATGAACCGAGCAGAAGGAGAAATCTCGGAGCGACTGTTCACTGAGGCGGAGTAAAGAATCTGACAGTTCAAGTTTGAAATGACACAGATAGAGCTGCTCTCGTGCCAAAATTCTATTTTGGAATGGTTTTAACCATTTCACTCTGGGGCAGTTCTAGAGCTGGAACAAACTGCTAATGTCTATAATATAGAAAGACTTCATGTTGTTTGAAGCTACAGAGATGCATAATAGGAATAGCAGTGAAGCATTGAACTGAAGCCAACCCCACCACCACTCTGCAGAGAGTGACAGGCATTGGGATGTGCCTTTGGGTCGTCAGGCATAACGGCCACACCATTTCACCACACCCAACCCTGCAGACACTGACAAGTGTCAAGGGCCAACCGTGACACTGACAAGTGTCACGGTTGGCCCTTAGGCACACCCCATTCCATCAGGAAATATGGTGAGATGGGTGCGGTATAGGAGATTGGGATGAACTTTGGGGCTGAAGAGTCCAAGGCATACCTCGATGCCTCTCACTGGCTACAGGGTGTGGAATGGTATGAGCATTACAGGCAAGAATCCCAAGTCACACCCCTGATGCCTGTCCTTCTCTACAGGGTTGGGCGTTATGGTTGGAAACCCTAACACCTCAGGCATTCGTTGGAATTTTCTAATTTTTTTTTTGTGATCCCCGCCTCATGAACAGTGGCAATATCAGTTTGTTAGCCGAAAGCTGCTTATGCACAGCGACTATCGCATTTAGCACCACAGGTGAAAAACATTCTGAACAGGATGTGAAAAATGACAGCTGTACTGTTCATGGGGAGGTGTAAAAAATGGCAATGTTGCAATGTTTGCAAATCTGCAGTAAAAATATTTAAAAAACTGGTGAGGTCACGAGCGTGCATAGAAACTGCGCAATGCACACCCGTAATGTAATTAGTTTGGGAATTTTTTACAGCAGATTGTCAACACAGGCATTTTGGGACCTCTGATCATGAACAGTGTCACTGTGATTTTCTTTATCTGTCCCAAACAATGATTTCCCACAGCGACCACGTATCTCTGCGCTGAAAGTGTGAAAACACATTTTGGCCATGTTGTGAAAAATGACAGCTGTACTGTTCATAAGGAAGTGTGGAAAAATGTCACTGGTGAAAATCTGGACTGAAAATATTACAAAATCATGAACTTACGAGGGTGCGTGGAAACTGCGCAATGCTCACTCGTAACACAGTCATTTTATGGACTTTTGTCACCAAATTTTCAACATAACCATTTCAAGACCTCTGCTCATGACCAGTGTCACTGTGATTTTCTTAATGTGTCCCATACATTGATTTCACACATCGACTGCGCCATTGTGCGCTACATGGGCAGAAACACGTTTTGGGCAAGATGTGACAAATGACAGCTATACTGCTCATAAGGAAGTGTAATAAGATGGCAATGTTGAAAATCTGGATTAAAAATATTGAAAATTCACAAACTTACGAGTGTGCATAGGAACTGCGCAACGCACGCTCGTAAAACAGTCATTTTTAGGAATTTTTTCACCAAATTTTCAACATAGCCATTTTAAGACCTCTGCTCATTAATAGTGTCACTGTGATTTTCTTAATGTGTCCCATACATTGATTTCGCACACCAACTGCACCATTGTGCGCTACATGGGCATAAACACATTTTGGGCAAGGTGTGAAAAATGACAGCTATACTGCTCATAAGGAGGTGTGGTAAAATGGCAATTTTGAAAATCTGGAGTGAAAATATTGAAAATTCACGGACTTACGAGCGTACGTAGGAACTGCACAACGCACGCTCGTAAAACAGTCATTATTAGGAATTTTTCCACCTAATTTTCAACATAGGCTTTTTGAGAGCCCACCTTATGAACAGTGGCAGTGTCATCTCATTGCATGGTCCGGAAAGGTGATTTCGCACAGTGACTGCGAAATCACCCTTCGGGCCCAATTAATGCCATGACAGTGAGAGCATTCATGAGAAGGGGTCCCAAAAACCCCATGTTGAAAATTTGGTGCAAAAATTCCAAAAAATGCCTGAGATATGCAGCAAAGTTGAAAAAACCCTATCTATCCCATTATACAGCTTACCGGCATTTCCTCAGTTCGCGGTTGGCTTTGAAGAGTGCAGACGTGTTTCCGGTCCACCTTAAGATTGTCGCTACCGGAGTGCGGAGGTAAGCATGGGGTGGGGGGTGTGGGAGGCAGGTGCAGTGGTGGGCGGGTGAGGCAGAGACAGCGAGGGACTGTTTTTCAATTTCAGTTTTTTTTAAAACAAAGGACTAGACGACGTGGACATTTGCCATGCTGGGGTGGGCTCCCAGCATGGCACAAGGATGGCTTTTTGGGGGCGTGGAGCCAATGGGGATTGGGCACCTCGCTGGCAACAGCATCTGTTGCCATGCTGGGGTGGGCTGCAGGTGGCACAAGGATGGCTGTTTGGGGGGGACGCGGAGCCATAGGGGGAATGGGCACCCCTGTCGGCAACAGCAACTGTTGCCACACTGGGGTGGGCTCCCAGCGTGGCACCCTGTACTCTCAGAGGGGGGAGACAGTGGAGCTGATGGGGGATTGAGCACCCCCGTCGGCTATACATGTGTAGCCACACTGGGGTGGGCACCCAGCGTGGCATGTGGAACGCTGTTTGGGGGGGCGCAGCACAGCCCACGGGAGATTGGGCACTCCCGTCGGCTATACAGTGTGTGCGTGAGGGGGCGAGCACACAGTATGCGTGTTTGTGTGTGTGTGTGTAGGGGGAGCGCGCATGAGCAGGCAATATCTTATCGCTGCTCACTGAAGCGTAGCTCCCCCTTTCAACTGTACTCCACTGTATTTTTGACTGCTGTCATAGACAGCTCCAGCAGGCATTGGAGAACTGTAGCCACACCTGCAAACACACTGACTGAATTGGAAGAGGGCTGCCACACCTCCAAAAACTCGAATGATGGCACTATGTTTCTTGCACATGCGTGCAAGCAAACATAAAAATGACAAAGTTATGAATATAAGTTCAAAACACCATTGTACACATTATACAGCACTCACCTTGATTCCTGAGTTTGCGATTTGGCTTTGAAGAGTGCAGATGTGTCCCAGAACACAGAAAATGACAGCCTATAACCTCAAGTGGTAAGTATAAGGTAAGGGGGTGTGGGGGTGGCAGGTGTTCAGTGAGAGGGTCGGGATAGGAGAGGGGGACAGAGGGGATGACGGGAACAACTTTCTTTTTTTCAGGTTTAAAAATTAAAAAAAAAGACATCAGGGGACTGTTTATTTTCCTCTTTCCAGGAATGTAAATATCCGGGGGGGGGGGGAGAGAGAGCTGCTTAGAGGGGTATGGTGTATGCAATCATATATTTTTTCCTTTTAATAAATGAAGAATGTCTCCATATGGCTGTCTGTGTTGCTGTATGGGGTGGGAGGAGTACTATCATCAAAATATAATCTGACTGCATTGTAATTCACATCCTTTCTGCACCAAGCAATATGGGGCATTTACCCAAAATTTATAGAATTTTGAAAAAACAGAGTAGAACGGGCATTAGGATCTGCAGGCTTTGGCATTAGAGAGAGATGCACTCAGTACGAAGCTCCATTCCCACCAGGAGAGCCAGCAGATTAAGTAAGTCCTCCAAAAAGTATACCATTTCACTCGCTTCAGTCCCATCTGCAAGATGGTAACCTGTAGATATTACAGTTATCCATCAGGGAACTGGCATTCCAAATCGATACACTTATGCTGTAAGGCTCGTTTCCTGTAGAGCGACTCCAGAGCTAGGTTCAGTGCACCATTCTTCTCCTTACTTTATAAAAGAATGTGGGTGCTTGCAAACAGAATGACTGATGGTGGCTCCCTTTTGTTTTGTTCCACAAATACATAAGCCTGTTCAATAAGAACACCGCAAGGAACTGCTGTATAATGTTTGAAGTGTAAACGAGGGACTCCAAAGGCGGGAGACAAAAACAACACAGCAGTACACTAGCTCTTTAAGTATGGGGATCAGAGGGTGGAGGTGCCACTAGACACCAGGGAAAAGGATGGCTCACAGTTGACTTTGCAGCCAGCAGCACAAGTTCCATCTGCAGTCAAGAAAATCCCGTTGTTCTCATACAGAGAACACGGGGGAAGCACTCCTCTTGCTAGTCTGAGGACAGTGGATTTTGGGTGCCCAGAAAGGGTGTTTCTGGGCCGCATTTTAAAAACAAATATCAGAATCTAGCTAAACGAGTACCATTTAGATAGGTTCTGATGTTTCTTTTTTGAAATCTCACAATTTTTATATATTTTCCATGCTTGAAAGTTTGTGGAAATAATCAACAAGTTGGCAATTGGCACAACACTAAAAAATGTGTCGTGCCCTGCCAATTCAGTGACACAATAGCAAAAACGAGAATTTGAGGCATCAAATATTCACTTTTGCCACCAAACGTTATCCAAAAAAGCCTACTGTGCTTGCACAAGTCAGAAAAGACTAAAATTTAAATCCTTGTAAGTCTGGAACTCCTTCATATTTTTTCACCAGACCTATCAAAGGCATTACCTTGGGACATGACACATGTCCCCTGCAACACTGGGGCAAAAATTCCTTTCCACGTAGGCTGTAGACAAGAGCAAAAAAATCAATGTTAAGTATAGGAAAAAATGTGCCTTTTTCTAGAAATGACACAGCTGTATCTCAGAAACCACACAAGCTGCCATCAAAAAAAATTAACACACAGCAAGACCTTGCCTCATAGACTACACATAAAAAATTTCAGCTAATTTCATCAAACAGGGCCAATGTTATTAAAATCCAACAGACTACTCAACTGTAACTATAGTGGTGCTATTACACCATTACGATATATATACCACACCCCTATAGTTAGGGCTGAGTAGCCCGTTTAATGTCAAACCTCATATTTTGCACTTTAATAACTTCGAAACCAATTAATGGATTTGCTCACAGTTTGGTTTACACTGTCCCGTGGGGTAGATCTCTTGATGTTGCAAGTTTTGTTTGATTTGAATGTGTGAATTCTGAGATCTGGAAAGTGCAAAATGTCATAAAGTCACCACTTTTTGCAGCTTTTTCCTCATTGCCCTGCGTCCAGACGGTGTGGAATTTGAGTGTGATTTTTTTAATGGTAAAAACAGCTTGGGTAACAAAACTGGCATGCTTAGCTTTCTGGAAAAATATTAATCTGTTGCAAAGTTATTACATTTTAATTTTCCATTGTTTTCAATGGGAAGATCACCTTTCAGGACAGAGTGAGAACGTTCAATAAAGGATTTGATCTCACAAAAAAGGATTCATTCTCATGAGATCAGTTCCTTTTTTGCAAGGAAGAAATCCTTTTTCGTGAGAAAAAAAAATCCTTTTTCATGAGCTACGATCTTGTTTTTTTTCACCAACTGAAAAATATGGAAAATACATAACAATGTTGTCATTTTACAAAAACAGACACCAGAACCAAGCTATACAGGCCCATTTAGTTCTTTTCTGGTGTTTGTTTTTCACAATTAGACCCCAAAATACTTTTTCTGGGCACCTGAAATCCTGGGTGCCCAGAGGTCCAATCCTGAACTCATCTTCCAAATCACCCATCAAATACTGCATACAGTATGACTCCTCAGGTGACCAGTGGTCATATCTGCCCTTTTTTGTTTGGATGAAATCATCAGAAAGCATTTATTTATTTATTGAACTCCCACCCCCACCCCTCCTGACAGTGCTCTTCATCTGTACTGCTAAGTAAATGAGCCTGTAGGAGCAATCAGAGAGAATGAAGTGGCAGCATGAAATTAGGTGGGCTGGTCCTTGTCTGGGGGTTAATGTTGATGGCAGCAGTGTTCAGAAGCAGGGAACAGCTGCTGGGGCCGTGGGATGTCTGAGGATCAGGAACGGCGCTGTCCTTGAGTTCAAGTTCCTGGAATGGACCCGCAGGATCATCACCGTGGGATCATCATGGTGTCCAGCAACAGCAATGGGACTGAGTCAGCACAGAATGTCTGGGCTCTGCAGGTCCAAGTTGTTGGAACTGGCCTGCAGATCATGAACATTGGCGAGGGTCTGAGCGCAGGATGGGGTTGGTGGGGGGGGGCAAAGCTACATCCTCTGCATCAGTTCAGTTCCTGCCTCTAGGGCTGTGCTGCACCTCAAGCTTCTGGATTTGAACCCAAAGGTCTGGTTGATCCTCATCAAGGAGAAAAAGGACTACTGTTGACAGGACAGTTCTATGTGATAACGGCAAAAGCCTAAAGGTAATCACCGTTATCACGCAGTCAGAATGTCGAAAACATTTTCAGCCCTCTGACACCCTCGGTGCACAGGACAGTGGTGCCACGACATGTTTTTTAATGCTTTCTGTGCGGGGGGGCTGCCCCAACCCCCCCATGCAGGGGGCTTCACCCCCCCCCGCACCCCCCACTAAAGGATTCTCAACTCCAGTGGGGTGCATGTCGGGGGTGAAAGCATTAAAATAAAGGTTCGGCCGGTGCAATAAAATCACACCAGCGCCCAGACTTGAACCCGGTACCTCATCCACCCCAACTGCAAGTCAACCCCTGACACCATGACGCAGCTTGACAATCCACTGCAGCACCACCCCCTACAGCTCCTCTGCCCTCCCAGCCTACGCTCGCTGTGCTCACCCCCCCACACATGCGTACACATAGCGACATACTGTCACCCAGTTCCCCAACCCCCTCATCTGGTCACCCTACTCTTCCATTGCCATGAAGGAATGTGCCAGGAAGGAGTCACCATTACAGATGGTGCCCTTCCCCATGTGCCCACCTCATGGTATACCTGACAGGACACCTGACAGCAGCGACCTGGCCAATATCTCAGAGTGGGCATTGCACTAATGTGAAGGGTGGTATAGGTAATGTGCAAGATACAATGTTAGCCCATTCTGATAGTGCCAACATTGGGGGGGGGTCCAATCCCTGTGTCAGCATTACAAGCACCCCATAAAAAAAGAAAACAGTCCCCCAACATGTTTTTTTTTTAAATCTGTAAAAAAGAAAATGGTCCCTCGACATCTCCCCTCACACTGAGCACCCACCCACTACCCCACACTCCCTCTTACCCCATACTTATCACTGGAGGTAATAGGCTGTCATCTTCTGTGGACCAGGACATGTCTGCACTCCTCAAAGCCAAATTACAAACTGAGGAATAAAGGTAAGTGCCGTATAATGTATATCAATGGTGTTTTGAATTTATGTTCATAACATTGCCATTTTTTGGAATTTTTTTACCAAACTTTCTACATAGCCTTTTTGGGATCCCATCTCATGAACACTGCCACTGCCATTTTGTTAATTGGGCCCAGAAGGTAATTTCATGGTTGCTGTGGTGTGCATTGAAATTTTTCTATGCATGTGCATAACTTTGGTAATTTTCATTATTTTGACTCCAGATATTTAACATTACCATTTTTCACACCACCTCATGAACAGTACAGTTCTAATTTTTTTACATCCTGTCCAAAATATAATTTTGCATCTGTGGTGTGGAATGGCATTTTGGCACAGATTTGAAAATTTTCACCTATGGGGTTTATGAGGTGGGGTCATACGAAGATAATGTTGAAAATTTGGGAGCAAAATATGAAAAAATGCCAAAGTTAAGACCATTTGTTGCAATTTCAGGACACCCACTCATAACTTTGTAACTTCGTAACTCTTAATTATTTTGACCCCAGATTTACAACATAGCCTTCTTATTACCCCACCTCATGTATGTCACAGCTGTCATTTTTCAAATCCTGGCCAAAATGTGTTTTCTCACCTGTGGCATGGAACAGTGTTGCAGTTGCACAGAATAATGTTTTGGTGGGGATTCAAACATTTTCTGTACCGGGTACATGAGGTGGGGTAATAAGGTGGCTATGCTGACAGTTTGGTCACTGTCGTCCTATCAGTGGCAGCGTAGAGCCCAGAGGGCCCTATGCTTCCACAGCTACACACATATATGCATCTCTACTGTGCTCCCACAGTAAAATAAGGATACTATAGTGCTGTATATGGTTAGCCTTTGTTCTGTATAAAAATTAGCCTGCTCAAAAAACGTAATTATGCGCAACTGCAATGCCATTCTGTACCACAGCTGCGAAAACACATTTCAGGCAGGATGTGAAAAATGACAGCCATACTGTTCATGAGATGGTGTTTAGAAATGCTTATGCTGAAAATTTGGCGACAAAATATTGAAAAGTACCAAAGTTATGCACGTGTGGGGAATAAATTCAACAGACACACATAACCTGGGCATTTTTAGGAATTTGTTCACCAAATTTTCAACATAGCTTTTTCCGGGACCCCACTTCATGAACATTGGCACCGTCATTTTGTTAATCAGTCTCAAAAGGTGATTACCCGCAGTGAATATGCCATTCCACACCATAGGTGAGAAAACATGTTTCAGGCAGGATGCAAAATATTACAGCGGTACTGTTCATGAGGTGGTGAGAAAAATGGCTATGTTGAAAATTTGGCTGCAAAATGTTGAAAAGTATGAAAGTTACGTGCGCGTGCGTCAGAAAAATTCAATGGGCACATGTAGCTCAGGCATTTTAAGGAATTTTTTCATCAAATTTTCAACATGGGCTTTCTGGGACCCCACCTCATGAACACTTGCATGGTAATTTCATTAATCTGTCCCAAAAGGTGATTTCATGCAGCAATCACAAAATACCTTATGGGTCCAATTAATGAAACAACAGTGACTGTGTTCATGAGGTGGGGTCCCGAAAAGCCCATGTTAAAAATTTGGTGCAAACATACTAATAAATGGCCTAGATATCTACATAAGTTCAAAATGCAATTGACAGCCATTATATGGCACTTACATTAATTCTTCAGTTCACAGTTCGTCTTTGAAGAGTGCAGATGCGTCCCGGTCCACAGAAGATGACAGCCAATGCTATCCAGTGGTAAGTATAGGGCAAGGGGGGGTATGTGGAGTGGTGGGTTGCTCAGTGGGAGGGTCGAGATGGGGGAGGGAGATGTAGAGAGTATGAAGGACCATTTTCTTTTTTTCAGGAAAAAAACATTGGGGGACATAAATCAACATTTCGGGACTCTGAAGGTGGGCTCCCCAGTGTCCCACAGTACTGGGGGGATGGAAAGACATAGCTGGGGACACTGGGTGTGGGTTCTTCAGTGTCCCACCTTGGGGAGTTTCTAGTGCCGACACTGGGATTGGGCACCCATATGTTGACAAAAAAAAAGTACAATTTTTTTGGGACACTGGGAGTGGGCTCCCCAGTGTCTCACACTAGTGGAGGGGGATCTCTAATTCCGCTGACACTGGGCTTTGGCATCCCGATGTCAGCAGAAACTTTTTTGTAATTAAAACATGCCTTGGCCCCCTTTGAGGCAGTTAAAGGATGTAAGATCCTTTTATTAGGTAAACACCAATAGGTGTTTACCTGAACATGGGGTCAAGGAATCAGATTCTGGCCTTATTTTTTATAAAAAATGGCCAGGAAAGATTTAGATTGTTTACAGGGGCCGATTTTTTTTTAATTAAAGTACTACCGCAAATTGCAGCAGTTTTGCAAAACAGTGCTGCAATTTACAGCAGTTTGCTGCAACAGTGCCCCTAGTTGTGCGACAAGCTGAAAACTGCCACAATTTGCATTAATTTCTCAAAAATAGTGCCTCAAATTTGCAACACTACCAATAGCCGAGTATAAAAATATATTTTGGGCCAGTATCTTCAAAAACTAAGGCCAGAATCGTGTTCCTCTGGCCCTGATTAGGTAGACACAATAGTAGATGTTTACCAAGGAGCAGTGTTTTTTTTAATGACCGCATTTATCCCCCCCATCGCAAACTGAAAACAAGATGGCAGCAACATGACACTACTATACCATTTGAGGCAGCAAAAAGTGCTTTTGCAGCAGCAAAACCTGCTTTGCACAGAACATGCAATTTTTCCCGTAGGCTATAATGGGAAAATTAACATTTTAATAACCTTTAAACCAATTAATATTTTTTCACCAAACCTTCAAAAGGCACATCTACGGTCCAGACCCCATCATGTACCCAAACAATTTCAGACCACACCACCAATCCATTTTGGAGATGCGGCTCGGCAAAAGATTTGCATCTAAATGGTAATTTTCAGATTTGTTTTACACTGCATATCTCCACAACTGCACATCTGACTGGTCCAAAACTTGCCACATCAAGAGATCTGTGGTACCTAATGGTGCATGAAACATTCTGTGTATATCGGTTGCATGGTTGCAAAGTTATTAAAGGGACACTTTCAATCCCCCTAGGCCTCAGAGTGTCCCTAATCTAAAAAACACATTTTATGATTGCTGACAGTCTGTGAAGATTGTTGATGTGGCTGGTTGTTTCATTCTGATTCTATTTTCCTTTTTAAAAGTGAAAACCAGGCTACACACCATACTGGTGTTACAACACCAGAAGCATGTTTATTTATATTCCTTGATCAACTTCTACTGTGGCTTTCCTGGACTTAGGAACACCCCCACACAGTCTATTCACTCATGATGCAGTGAGAAGAAAGGAGCCTACTGCATCATCAGTGGCTGCACTGTTTGGAGTTGTTAATAATGCTCAGAATGTTTGCAATAAGAGTTCATCAAGGATTTGAAACAAAACAAGGTTGTTTATATTACACCATTGCCGTGCATTTCAGGTCTACTAAGAAAGGAAACAGAGAAAACAAACCGCAATGCCACTGAATCTTAGAGAAGGTAAGCAATCATAAAATGTGGGTTTTCAACTAAAAATATTATAATGCAAAAAGGGTTGCCATTGTCCCTTTAAAGTGCAAAATGTAGGCTTTACCATAGAAGTGACCATTGAACCCTAACTACTATACTGGCACGGTAGTCTATAATATATATATATATATATATATATATATATATATATATATATATATATACATAGATACATACATATACATATAGATAGATAGATATAGATAATACCAGTGTGACAGCACCAGTATAGTTAGGGTTGATGAGGGTGTTTAATGTTAGAGGCCAATTTTTGCAGCTTAATAACTTGGTATTGGTTTAATGAATTTCCATGAAATTTGGGATGTAGAACCACTGGTGGTAGGTCTGTTCATGTGGCAAATTTTGTTTGAATTGCTTTTGTCATTTTTGAGATGCAGAGTGTTGAAAATGCAGGTTTTGTGTTTTTTGGCTGTTTATTTGCTCACTTGTATCTCAAAAAATGGCTTTAGGTTGTGGGCTGAACTTTTCAGGGTAGGAAGCCTTGGCCTCACAGATGTGCCTTTTGAAGATTTAGTGGAAAAATATTAATTTGTTCCAAAGTTATGAAATGTTCAATTTCCCATTATTTCCAATGGGGAAAAAAATAGATGTCAGGCATGATGAAGGATTCTATGTCGCAGGAGCGACTGCAAAGCGGGATTCTATGTCTCAGCAGATAATCCCTTATCGCAGACAAGAATCCCTTTTCGGAGACATTTGATGCATCAGCCATTTATTTTCTCTGCTCACTGAGAGAAACAAATCAAGTAATTGTGATGTTTATTTTTATTTTTTTCCTGTTCTTTTCATAATAGCTTCTGACACCGGGGTGCCCAGTCCCTGTGTCGACATTCACACGCCCCCCCCCAGTACTGTTTGAACTGGAGAGCCCACTCTCAGTGTCCAGAAATTATTTTAATAGTTTATCCCCCCCCCAGCACTGTGGGACACTGGGGAGCCCACTCCCAGTGTCCCCAAATAATTATTATATATTTTGTTCCTAAAAAAAAAAAGAAAAGTAAATAGTCCCGCAATGTACTTGCCAAGTGAGCATTAGGACTGATGCCTCCAAGTCACACCCCAATACCTGTCAGTCTCTGCAGGCTGGGAGTGGAGGTGTTAGGGTTGGAAACCCTAACATCCCATTTCCATGCTTTTGTCGATTTAGTTAAACTCTAAGTGATGCATTAATGACATTTTTACAGTATATATATATGTAATAGATAACCCACTGTAGGGTGTGCGGCCACGCTCTGAGATACGCATGCCTTGGTGTGCATTGTGATGAACGAGGCCGTAGGCCAAGTGCGTTCAACCACCCAAGGCATGCGTATATCAGAGAGTGACCACACACCCTACGATGGGTTATCTGTCTTGTAAAATGGCCACAAGTATTGGTGGGAGGGGAAAAAAAAGTAGTCCCTGTGTTGCATAAATAAGTGTTTCATAAATCATATGCAGGCATGCCCTTAAAATAAACCTGTCTGCTGAAAATGTAAAAGAAACTGAGTTTGTTATGTTAATTTGATTTAGTTTTCTCTGAAAGAAGCTGGCATCTGTTCAGAGAGGAGAGGAGAGCCAGCATGGAGCATTTTCACTTTTATTGCTCAAATGTAGTTTCATAAATCATATGCAGGCACACCCTTAAAATGAACCTCTCTCTGCTGAAAATGCAAAAAGGAAAAAAACATAGTTTTTTGTGTTTTATTTAACTTAGTTTTCTCTGAAAAAAGCCTGCGTCTGTTCAGAGAGGAGAGCCAGCATGGAGTACTTTCACTTTTACTGCTCATATGTAGTGTGACTGAGCGGTGTCTATAACAGTAAGTGACATCCTGGCAGTGGTTTAAAGTAAGTTCCTCTCAGTTTGAAAATAGAGGAAGAGTGTGTATTTTATGCTGTCTTTACTTAATTTTTATAAAAGAAGCCGCCGACTGTACCTACAGGACAGCAAGTGACAAGTGAGTGAGCCGGTGGCTTCAGAAAGCTAGACACAAGCCAGAGCGAGTGTTGCTATAGCAACGATTGCTCCAGTGTCTAGCTTTCTGAAACCGGCGACTTGCTCGCTCTCAGCTTGCTCTCCTCTAGCTAGTCGGTGACTTTTTTTATACAAATGAAAAAAAGACATCAAAAGAAAACAATCTCCCTCATTCTCCTTCCCAGTCCTGACCCTCCCACTGTGCACCCCCCCCCGGCCTATACTTACCACTGGAGATCGCTGGCTGTAATCTTCTGTGGAATGGGAAACATCAGCACTCCTCAAAACTGAACTACGAACTGAAGAATCAAGGTATGTACTGTATAATGTATTTCAATTGTGTTTTGAATTTATGGTGCTATCTTTGGCATTTTTGGTATTTTTTCACCAAATTTTCAACATGGGCTTTTTGGGACCCCACCTCATGAACACTGTCACTGTCATTTTGTTAATCGGGCCCGGAAGATGGTTTTGCAGTTGCTGTGCAAAATCACCTTTTGGGACCGAGTAATGAAATGACAGTGCCAGTGTTCATGAGGTGGAATCCCAAAAAGCCCATGTTGAAAATTTGGAGAAAAATTCTTAAAAATGGCCGAGTTGCACTTGGTCATTGAAATTTTCCTACGCACATGCGTAACTTTGGTAATTTTAAATATTTTCACTCCAAATTTTCAGCATAAACATTTTTTCATACCACCTCATGAACAGTACAGCTGTCATTTTTCACATCCTAACCAAAATGTGTTTTCGTACCTGTAGCGTGGAATGGCGATTTGCCATGGATTGAAAACTTTTCACATATGGGGTTTATGGGTGGGATAATAAGAAGACTATGTTGAAAATTTGGGGTAAAAATATGAAAACATATCAAAGTTATGACACTTCATTGCAATTCTGGTATGCCTGCAGGTAACTATGCACATTTTAAATATTTTGACTCTAGATTTTCAACATAGCCTTCTTATTACCTGAACTCATGTATGTCGCAGCTGTCATTTCTCAAATGTATTTATTTATTTATGTCTTTGATAACTGGGTGGGTGCACTAATCCAAAGGACCCGTTTTCTGGCATGACCCAAGCCACAGCATGGCACATTAAGCAATACAGGTGTAGACAACAACAGTAAACACGGGCCTCAACGTGAGGTGCAGGAAATTACAGAACAAGGGGGTCATAGAAACATAGACTTTGACGGCAGATAAGGACCGCTTGGCCCACCTAGTCTGCCCATTTCACTACCTAGAGGATAAGCTGCAGATCCTATTTAACCAATAGCCTATTTCTTCCTACCCACCACAAAAATTGCCTTATGTCTGTCCCATGCATTCTTGAATTCTCCCACAGTTTTAGACCCCACAACCTCCTCAGGAAGGCTGTTCCATGCGTCCACCACCCTCTCTGTGAAAAAATACTTCCTCACATTGCCCCTGAGCCGTCCGCCCTCTATCTTCAGATTGTGTCCCCTTGTTCTTGCACAAAGTGCAATTACATAAGCATACAAGGTGTCAAAGAAGGCCAGCATACAGGTCAAAAATACATAGTCACAGGCCAGGCAACAGACTGAAATATAAGCCACAAAACATAAAGACCAAACGTAAGTCTCAGATATGATACATTGCATTCAGGTACACTAATAGTGCACAGGTCAATGAGCAGACTGGAACTCTGAAATTGAGTACAACACTTCCCCTTAGCAAATGGCGATGGAACTTAGAATAGGGAGGCAACAGCAGAAGTCCCAAAAAGTGGGGGAATCTTGTCCAAAATGTGTTTCCGTACCTGTGGAGCAGAATGGCATTGCAGTTGTGCAGAATTATGTTTTGGCAGGGATTTTAACATTTTCTGTACCGGGTACATATCCTGGAGTAATCAGATGGCTGTGGTAATAATTTGCTCATGCATCTACTGTAAAATAAAGAAAATCACAGAGCATGGGAGAGGCCCTGAGCTCCCACAGAGAGATGAAGCTTAATGTTTCTACACTTATGGATAGATGGGAGCACCAGGCCCCGAGGGCTCTGTGCTCCCATAAACAACTTTGGCTATGGTGATACTTTCACAAAAAGTAAGGAAATTCATTGCAGAAAACTGCATTAATGCCACATTAGGGTTCTAGTGACAAAAGCTGGGAAATTCAAACTTAGGGTTCCCAATCCTAAGACCCCCACCCCCTCCCTCGGCTTCCGATCCTAGGACTCCACCCCCACCCTGCATGCAGGAACAGGTGTGGGGGGTGTGCCTTGGCATTTCAAATCCTAATGCTCACCTAGTTATGGAATCTAGTTTTTTTGTCCATTGTTGCAGTGGAAGAACAGAGTTGGACAACCATTTTCTCCAGTGCCTCCAGGGCTTCTCCAGTGTGGTCCCCTTTGTTACCTGAGCCCGAGGCTTTTAGCTGTATCTGTTGTAGCACTGCAAGGTTGAAAAATGTTTTGGGCTCCTTGATTTTGAGCAGCCGCTTTCTGTGGGTTACCCATATCCAAGAAGGATCAAACCTGGTATCAAAATATTCTTGACAGTCTCATCTGTCCATGCATGCTGTTCTTTTCTTGATGTCTGAAGTTTTGAAGGCTATATTTCAAGGTGTTATTTAAAGCTGTGCAGGAGCTCTAAAAATTGCTGTTACTCAGCGTGATGGCTAGCCATGCTCCATCTCAACATAGCCTTCTTATTACCCCCACCTCAGGTATGTCACAGCTGTCATTTCTCAGATCTTGCCCACAATGGGTTTTCTCACCTGTGGCACAGAATGGCGTTCCAACTGTGCAAAATTGCATTTTGTCTGGGATTTGAAAATTTTCTGTACCGGCTACATGAGTTAGGGTAATAGAATGACTAGCCTGACAATTTGGCCGCTGTTGTCCTACAAATGGAAGTGCAGGGCCTGGAGGGCCGTGTGCTTTCACAGCTACATACATATACACATCTAAGGAGGGATGGGCCCACAGACACATAAGGATATGACTATACTATCTGAAAAAGTAAGGAAATTCATTGCAAACAACTTCATTAATGGATCCATTAGGGTTGTTACTAAAGCAAAAAAAGTAGGGAAATTTGGTGTTAGGGTTTCCAACCCTAACACCCTACCCCCACCCTGCAGACACCAAAAGGCATCGGGGGCATGCCTTGGGGATGTCAACCCTAATGCTCACCCCATTCTCATATACTGTACCCATCTCAGCTTATTTACTTATGGAATAGGGGTGAGCATTAGGGCTGATGACCCCAAGGCACATCCCGACACCTGTCAGGTCTACAGGTTGGGGGTGGGGTGTTAGGGTTGGAAACCCTAATGCTACATTTCCCTACTTTTGTTGCTTTAGCAACAAACAACCCTGACTGTTGCAGTAATTAAGTTCTTTGCAATGAATACATATATATATACGCACACACACACACATATATATATATATATATATATATATATGTGTATATATATATATATATATATATATATATATATATATATATATATCACCTGCCCGTCTGTGCAGCGGTTGGAATTCTTCTTGCAACACAGGTGACCCAGGATAGGGAATGGACCCAGGTCATCAGAGGGCTGACCGGGGGGAGAAGGATGGAGCATCCCGAGGACTGCTCTCCTTCTCTGGGGGGAGGGAGGGGAGTACGACCGGTGCTTGACAGACCCCTGGCAGAGGCCAGGGTACTGCAGCAACTGGCATCAGAGCACTCCAGGGGGTGGGGTGGACAAAGGATATCATTGTACATCCCTGCCCCCAGAAAAAAACAAGAAAAAGACTTCAGCTGCCAGCCACCCTAGATGAAGCCTTCCTCAGCTTCAATTAGCCTCCAGGCTGGCCCTCTGACCTAATCCTGTCGTTGCGGCACTGTTGGGGAGTTGGTGCCGCAACTCCACCCTGGGAGGTAAGCTAGGGGGTATCGGAGGATCGCGGATGATATGGAGGTGGAAGCCTGAGATTCGTGACCAGGCTGAGTTTCTGGGCAGCTGGTGGTAGGGATCAAATGTACAATAAATTAAAAAAAATAAATAAATATATATATAGATATTTTTTTTTTAGTTTATTTATTTAGTCAGTCATAGGAATTACAACCCTTTAAGTCATAGACTCATTTACAAAGACTCATCTCTTTCTTGTTATCATATAAAAGTTCTTTGCAACAAACTGTGTTAATGCACCAGTTCGGGTTCAGATTAAAGTGGCAAAAGTAGGGAAATGTGGCATTAGGATTTCCAACCCTAACTCCCAACCCCGACTCCAGAGCAGTAAAAGGAAAAAACATTACGGTTTTTCTCTGTTCTAAGTATTAGCAAATCAGAGATGGAGTCTTCCTTGGGGTTCTCAACCCTCACGCTCACCCCATTGTGATATAATCTTTAAGCGTCCGGAACTGTGTCTCCTCACAAGTTGCCAACAACATGTATGCCCTGCCTGAAGAAAACATATCACATCTTACTTTATTTGGTCATGGAATGGTGAGACTTGTAGTTGTTTTTTGTGGGACTCACTTTAAATGGAAAAATAGATAAAGCGTCCCTTTTAACTGCCAGTAGTTGATTGTACATGGACAAATATGTGTGTTTTGTGTTTTTTACCCACAAATCAGTACATTTTTGTCAGTTTTCTCTGAAATTTGCTATAATTGCAGTGGAATATGACATACAACTTTGATGCATCTTTGATGATGATCAGACTTTCATTGTGGATTTGGCACCATGATGAGGACTGGAGGTGTCCGAGGCCAAACTGCTCAAACTGCTTGGGTTGGATTCTTTAAACAGTAAAGACTGCCGCAGACCCCTGGTGTACCAACCATATGGTACATGGAGCTTGTGCCAGTCTCCTGTCAGCAACAGGGATTTCCTATCCCTTGCACCGACCGCCTGTCCTTAGACCACATATTTGTGGTCTAGCCTTTGCCGCTCCCTGGGGCCTCCAACACGGACCTTGCACCAGATATATAGCACAAGCTGCTGTAAATCATGGAAAGTGTCACAACTATGCCCGGGAATGGAAAATCAGGCATAGTTGCAGCAATGTGGTTCAGCGCACCGGTGGAACCGAAGTCTCGTGACACAGGGCAGAACACATGCCCTGGGCCGTGGTTGGAAAATCCTGCCCCTTGAGTGAAAATAAATAATTTATTTCACAAATTCCCCAATGCATATTCCATTTGTGCAGGAGTGAGGGAGTTTTTTTTTTATAAGGTATTATTTATTTCTACTTTAGTTAGTTTTTTTTTTTTCAATAAAATTGGGAGGAGTATTTTGTGCTCTGTTGTGTATTACTGCATATTTACAGCAGGTTGCTGGGGACAGTAACATGGCTGCTAGGGACACCACATCCCTACATTGACATCACACCTTGTGATTGGCTGTTATTTTTGTGTAGGAGGGTCAGAGAGTTTGAAAAACAGAGTGGTGCTATTTCTTGACTAGTAAGAGTCAGACAGTGGCACTATACTTTTGGCATTTTTTTTATATTGAATTTAGTTTATTTATCTGGTTTATCCTGCCTTTGGTGTTCAACTTACCTGTTTGTGGATTGCGAGTGAGTGTCAGGGAACAATTGAGCGGGACCACAACAGTGCCAGCACCACCAATTATAATATGTAGCTTGGCAGTTCTTTTAAAAAAAAATGAAATTGTCTTTTGTTTCTGAGCTTGTCCAGTCTGCCCAGAATAAAACAACTGTGTGTTACTGGAGAAGACGTCCTGATAGTCAGATGCTATTATACCACTGGGAGTGAGTGTGAGTGGAAGGATTGGATGGTGGGTTGGCAGGCAAATTGGCAGCCATGGTGGACAGAGCAGGATATAATCTATATGATTACAATAATAGTCTGGAGTGATATAATCAGCAAAACAGAAAATAACTGCTCTGAAAAAGGTAATTTTTTTCATAAATAATGGATGCAGGCCACTTGACTTCTGTGCATGGTTATTTTTAGAAGGGAACTGGAGCTGAAGGCAAGGTGGAGCTGTGAGATGAAGGGGGAGCTTATAATGGTGTGGAGCTGCAGTTTGTTTTAAAAAAAATATTCATTGTTATTTGTCTGCAGTTGTTCTACATATCTAGCTGAAGCAGACAGGTGAATCTTGTGGTGATGCAGAGAAAATGGAGTTTCTGTTGTGGAGATGCCATAAAGTACTGTGGTACAGTAGGACAACTAGGTAAATAGTGCCAGTAGGAAAGGGGATGATTGACAAGGGGGTGTAATAAATCTAAGGTTCTTAGATTTATTACATACAAGTGTAAATAAATGAACTTATTTAACTGCTATGGTGTCCATGTGTATTGCATATATATATATATAAAACAGTCCTAGACATTTTAGCCAATTAACCTTCTTGCACTCTTCCTTTTCTAATGGGAGTTGATACTGACTTATGTTTCACACACAGGGAACTGTTCTGAATTTTTAAACTTAAAGCAACTGTTCCTCCTGGCCTAAATGACAGGGTGGAATTATCACTGTTTCTGTAATACTGCAGTTATCACTATTATGGTTGCTTTTGCAGTATACCACACCTATACCTGCTAATTATCTGAATTAGTTTAATAACAAGTTTGTTAGCAGTATTTATACTGTATTGTTTAAAATATATTGTTATGGGTGCTTCTTAAAAGTCTGTATAGTATTTTTATTGTTTATTCTTGCACATTTGTTTAATTGAGCACTGATACACTTGTTACATGTCATGCACATTGTACTCACCCTTTAAGAGATATCACTATAGAAGGGCTATTGATGTGACTGTCTGTTATCCTCTTGCAAAAGCACACATGCGTGAAATGTTGGGGGTTTGTCTGAGTTAGTGTCTACCTGCATGTATTTGCTGTGGATGTACTACTATTAAACTGAGCACAATTAGCCTGTTGTGTTTGGTGTATTTTACTGTACAGCAGTTTCTCGGAGTGAGTGTGTGCACACCGTTTTTTGCTTTTTTACTTTTAAAAGGAGTTTAGCTTTTTAGGAATTAGTTGTTTTTGACAGTTTGCACCAACTGCAGCTGCTCAGACAACATCACCTGGAGGTCTGTAGTTGAGCCTAATGGTCAGTATATATTGGTGTGTCTGTGAAAATCAGTATGGATACCTCTTCTGGACCTATTTTGTCAGGCTGTGGTTCTGTCAACATTACTACTACCTCTGCCACTTACTCACACATACTGTATGTGTCTCTATGACATTGAAAGAAACCCAGAGTTGTAGTTCTGTATCGTGCCTCTATTGATTTGCCCTTGTCAGCATTAGCCAATAAAATCAATAACATCATCACATGGCCATCTCTGGCTTTCTGTGTTAATATTAACTATGATCATAATAGGCCTAGCAATTAAGGTATCCACCTTCCTGTTGGGAACCATGGGTTCAATTGTGAGACCACTATCCCAAGCAGCAGTGGCAGGAGCAGAAGGAGCAAGAAAATGTATTCTTTCTATACTCCAGGTGGGCCCCTTTGCACTCCTCATGGAACAATTGCCTCCTGGTAGCCCAGAGTGCTGGGCAGCCATTCTGTAAGGAAAGGTCCACAGTACCTCTCAAAGCCTCCTGATATTAGTACACTTAGGGGTCTCATTTGTGGGAGAATGTGGAGGCGCTGACACAAGGCCCCAACCCCAGTGCTGAACATTATCACATCATCCCACACACCTTCCAACAGCAGCAGTAGACTGCCACTCATTCAATTATGGCAGAACTGGCCCCTCTTCCCTAGTCTTTCACAAAGTCCATGCAAAGAGTGAAAGTGGCATAACGAGATGAGAGACCAGTTTCTTTATAATGAGTTGGATATCACACAGCCAGGCAATTGGCCTCCATGGGAGTTCTATGACCCATGCATAGTGCAAAAGGTTGAATAATCCTCATGGTCCTTGCAGGACCCTGCAGCAGCAGATAGGAGCTGCAGAAGTGGGTAGGAAATGAGTGTGAACAGAACACATGAATTAAGAATGCAATAATTAAATATTGCCATGATCATTGGAAGACTCAATTTTATCCTGAGTATTAATCTTGAGAAGGTTCTTCCTGTACTTATGAGACTGTGGACTCATGAATAACAATTATCATTGTTGGATGTGTCATATTTAGAGGAAAAACAATGAAGCATTCGTTGTGCAGATCTGAAAGACTCATTGAGTACAGGGAAGTTACCAGTGACTCTAGATCTTTAAGAGAATCTTCACAATAGAGCCATACCCTTTGGTGCCAAATGGCTCCAGTCCGAAGAGTGGAGCTCTATGGAGGAGATATTCTCAACGAAGAACTACTCTGCTGCTACAATTGTTCTCCAGGACCTTCTTCAAAAGTACCTGTAGATGTTCCACCTAAGTAAGGCTATTCTGATGTGCAAAATTTTAAGTAAAATAGAAGTGTTGATTACTTTAAGGGGGGACCTCTATGTTTTCTAATTACTTGCTTTATACACATCTTGTACCCCCCCACACACACACACAGTTGTGGTCTTAAGATTGCACTCATTCTCTGGCCAGGATCCTGAAGGAAATAGGGAAAACAACTGAACAGTACTGTAATAGTCCCAAATTTTCACTTTTACCTTTAGTTGGTGGGGATGGCATTGACCCACCGCAAGCATAATCTTCTGGCTTTATAACAAACACCACATAGAACTTTCCTCCAGGGAAATCTTTCCTCTAGATTAGGAACAAAAAACAAACAGCATGAGGTAGTCATCTGGAGTTCTTCTGCTTCTCAGTCTGGATGAATTCTTAACTGCAGAGTATCTAATTCCACCCTGAGTGCCTCCCCCAAAGAAAGACATGCTTCACATGAGTGGCTGTGTAGTACAGTGGTTAGAACACAGATCTGTGAACCAGAAAACCCCAGGTTCAAACCCTATCAGAGCCACAGACTCGCTGTGTGACCTTGAGCAAGTTAATTAATCTTCCTGTTCTTCAGTCATCAAAGATGTGAAAAAAGGGTAAACCATAAACATGGCCTCCCTGTAGTTTTTCACATTATCTTTTATTTTAAACTTGTTTTTGTCCTCAGTGCAGCTTTTGAATATCAGGATCAGACCCTCCCAATCCTGTTGCCATCTGGTGGGACCAGGGGGTGAACTGGTGGAAGGGATCAGTTTCACTGTTGCCGGGGTTTGCACTTCGCATGGCTTTGAGAGCTGTTTGAAACTGAGTAACCTCCTTTCTGTGGGCTTCCCCATCCTGACAGTAGTCCAGGAGAGTGGGTGAGCAAAGTATGTGTGCAGTGTGTACTACTGATGTCCCTGGCACAGCTGCACCAAAGAACCCACAGCAAAGAACTGGATCAAGCTCAATCAGCAATTAACATCTGAAGCTGCCTTTAAACATACATCCATTGGCCAGAGATCATTTTTTTAGTTCTGTAAATTACTGTAACAATTTGCCAGCTGCTTTTAAAGAAATCACAAAAACTTTGCAAATGGACAGAAAAACATTTATTGAACAAAGTATTTGCAACTGTTACAATAATTAATTTGCAGAATTTCTTGCAGTTTGTATCTAGTTAACATTTATTGTTTCTGTGTATTTTACATATTTTGTGTGTTTTACTTGTTTTTGTACTCTATAGGTGGGATATTCAGAAATGGGCCTGGCAGGGGCGCAAGCAGGGTGCAGCACAACTGGAATGCACCACGGCGTGGACTGGGCAATATTCAATGGAGTTGCGCCATGGCTTAGCATCGTTAAATATTGCAACTTGGCCTCCCACATTGTGCATGGCGTAGTGGCACTGCACCAGCACAAGTGGAAAGAGTGGAGCAGGGGGATGCGCCAGCGCAAGTCAGGAGCCATGATATTCAGCAGTGGATATGCAAACGGGGCCATAATACATGCAAGGCACAACTGGGGCCATTAGCATGTAATTATAACCCCATTTGCATGCAGGTGCGCTGATCCACTGCGACTTGCACCTGGCGCCCTGCCAGGCTGCAGCTGTTGGGGACCAATGCCCCCTGCACATCGCGGCAAAGTGCCCCAATGCCTGATCGCGGGCATAAGTATATGTAAATACACGTCCAATATCCCTGGTGGTCCAGTGGACTGCTTGCAGCCTGATCGCTGGCATTATATTTAAAAACACATTTTTGTTCTCGAGGCCTTCACCGCCTATTGTCACCTCACCACTTTCCGGTCAGCGGCGTTAGTCTCACCCGCAGTTACCCGGCCACCCGCCGATCGACTGGTACAGTATAAGTTGTATATTCCATTGGTCCACATGGTGGGTCATGCTGGCAGACTATGTTTATAGTATACAGTCCAGAGTATGTGAATGGCTCCATTCATATATCGGACTGTAGTATTGACGGTATTCTGCTCCATTGGCCCACTCTAGGACAATGGGCATGCAGCCGTACTGGGCGCGGTCAGTCAGCAGGTGGTCAGGGCTTGGCGGTGGGAACTGCTGCCCACCGCTGACCGGGGGAAGCAGGGTGGTGGAGTTCAGTGGGCGGGTGGGGAGGGGGGTACCACTGGACCACCAGGGATAAGGTAAAATGTTTTTAAATATACTAATGCTTGCAATCGGGCTGGAAGCGTCCCACTGGACCACCAGGGATAGTTTAAAATGTTTTTAAAAATACTAATGCCCACGATCAGGCTGGAAGCGGTCCACTGGACCACCAGGGATAGTTTCAAATGTTTTTAAATATACTAATGCCCATGATCAGGCTAGAAGCAGTCCACTGGACCACCAAGGATAGTTTAAGATGATTTTAAGTATACTAATACCCATGATCGGGCTGCAAGCGGTCCACTGAACCACCAGGGATATTGGACATGTGTTTAAATTTACTTATGCCTGTGATTGGGCTGGAAGCGGTCCTCTGGACCACCAGGGATAGTGGACGTGTGTTTAAATTTAGTTATGCTCGCGATTGGGCTGGAAGTGGTCCACTGGACCACCAGGGACGTTGGACGTGTGTTTAAATTTACTTATGCCCACGATTGTGCTGCAGGTGGTCCACTGGACCACCAGAGATATTGGACGTGTTTTAAAATATACTCATGCCTGCGATCAGGCGTGGAGGGGCGTGACACTGACAGACCCTGACCACGGAGCTCAGGTGACCACCCATAGCTGGCGGCTGCCATGTTGCGCCCTGCAATACAGCAGCTCACCTGTGGGTGGCCAATCCCTGCTCCTATTTCCTTTTGGCTCAACTTTGAGCACCAGTGTGCAGCGCAAGTAGGGGTTGCACCAGCATATGCGCCGCACATCCCAGGCTGAATATCGGGATGTGCGGAATATGCATGGGCATGCCCCCCGCGCTAGCGCTGCATACATTACTGGTGTGCCCTGGTGCATCAGGATCTGTGGTACCAACACCCCTTTTTGAATATCGTGCCAGGGCGCATCAGTGGGTTGCGCATGGCACAACACTGTTGCTCCATGCGCAGCCCCTTTGAATATCCTACCCTATTTATAATTTTTCTTATGACCCCATTGTCAAGCCTATAAAAGCAACTTGCTCCAGTGTACCAAACTGAAAACAAAATAAACGAACACAGCAAAATTAAGAAAAGACTGCTGACTGGTTTGGGTCCCTAGCCCCACTGCCATAGTCCACAGGAACCAGGAGAGCAAAGAGAGGTAATGTTAGCCAGCCATGACTAGAGAAGCAACGCACAAGCCTGCAAAATAAAAGGAACAAGTTCCATCCAGCCCCCATTAGGAGGGGTTACAATATACCAGCTGAAAGTTGATTTTGTTTTCATTCAGGGTGCCATCATTTAATACCATTAACTCTCTGAGTGCTAAATATATTTGAATGTATATAGATTCTGGATGTATACATAAATATGCCTGCAGTTTTCTAAAGGTCAGAATAGGAGTACTTTGTGAGGGGCATGATAAAAAAAAAAACAGTGACCCAATACAGATACTGCTACCCTTTACTGTGCCTGTTCCCACTTAAAACTATAAAAATGGACCAGGGAGGAAACGGTCATACCACAGTAAAGTGGGACAGAAAAGTTGCTCACTGTAGCAACAGATTTTCTTCCAAACATTGAAAACAGCACGTACAACTTAGAAGGATCTCTGTGAGCAAGATGGTGCCCAGAACTTTTATTTTCAAAGAGTCTCTCTCCTGTGTGCCTTGAGGCTCCCAACCCTCATGCTTTGAGCCGAAGAGTTCAAGAGTCTTGAGACCTAATTTGGAAAAAATAAATTCCAATTAAAACATCTCAATTAAAAATTCTAATAAAGTAGGGCTGAGGTTTGGTTCAACACATCTGCTAAAAATGTTGAACCAAAGCTGTTTATATCAGACAAAACAGCCACAAACGTTTCAGGTAAATCAGTGAAGTTTGGTGCACCCCCTGGTGGCGCTTCTGACAGACTACCAGTAGCATTAGCGTGAGTGATGAGCTGTGTCATCATCATTCACATGAAACAGGCTGTCTTTCTTACCCATTCATTATGGAGATCTGGTGCAGGAGTGGGCCATTTGAATCATGTCATAGGTGCACATTGATTTGATGAGGGCAAGTTACTGTACATTTATTTTTACTGGAGTCAGTAATTTGCTTTCCAGTGGGTCCATTTTATGACACAGGGCAATGTGATCATCAGCTGGTCACTATAGGCAACTATATGACTGTGCAGTGCTTTATGTCCTGACCCATTTCACTTAGTCTCAGTAAGAGCATAGTCAAGGACTGGTATACATTTCATGCTCCACTCAGACTACTTGTATTCCTGACTAATTGTTCACCTAATTTGACATCTTGTACTTTGACTTAATCCACTACCTCATTATTAGCTTTTTATTTTTTTAAATGGCTAATATTAAACGGGGATGTTATAATTATTTTAAGCATAAGTAAAATACAAACACTTTGGCTCAATTTATTCAATCCATGACACTGACTGTACAGAGATAGCCACTAAATGAGGGGCGCACGGCTTCAAATACCAAAACCCTTGTATTAATTTATTTTATGCAACTGAGTTGTGAAACACACATTACTAGAAAGTCTAAATGTGTGTGATGCCATCTCTTGACCCTGTACATTAATGTCTTTACACTGGATATTTTCATATTCTTTTTTTGGATGCTGAGACATCGGCTATTCAAAGTGATCACATTCTGTAATTCAGAGTGTGACATAAATTTTGATCCATTGTAACACTCCACTCTTGGAATGTGAAAAGAGTGGTATAATTACCTTCAAGTAAAGCTATATGTCATGAGTATGAGTCTTATAGCATCATACATTTGTACCTACACTGCACTTTAATTTTAAGGTACATTATGAGTTATGAATTGTATTGGTACCAAAATGCTAGAGAAACCTCTAGTTCTCTATCTCTATTTTCCTTGAATAGTTTCCTTCTGTGGATATTGTTTCTATGATTATCTTGCTCTTTTTAAAATGTGCCTCCCTTTTATTAAAAAAAAATTAAAGAGTTAGTGTACTTCCTGGAATTAATAGTAAGTTTCACATGCACTCAGCTATCACTTCTTGTATCTGAAGTATTTTTTCTTTTCTGTTTTCTAATTAGAAGATCTTCCCATGGGCAGTACTGGGCTGACGCATGGAGTGGCATTCTGTTTGGAGGCTAAAAAAAAGTCAGTTCTGTTCCTCCTGCTACATCATCAGAAATTAGGCCAAACGCATTGAGGCACCACAACCCTTGCATCCTGAGCAGTGACTTTCACAAGTTACCAATCAAAATGCAGGAAACTGTGACATCACTAGTAATTGAGAAGCGCCAATCCCTGCTACTTCATGTGAAAGAGAATAAACTGGCAGTTGAGAAATAGTTCTCCTTAGTTACTAGTCACAGTCAGTGTGGTCTCAGTGTTCATGATGAAATGATAGGAGTAGAACTGACTTTTATTAGCCGCCAGACAGAGTGCTGCTCCACATATCACCCCAGTACTGTCAGGTGGAAAATCTTCTAATTAACAAACAGTAAAAAAAAATACTTCAGGTATAAGAAGTGATAGCTGAGTACATCTGAAAGTTACTATTAATTCCAGGTAGATTAGCTCTTTGACTTTATTTCTGTTCTTTGCAGATCAAATGCATGTAAATGTTGGGATTAAATTAAAATAATCAAGCAGTGGCAAAATGTTTATTCATTGTTTTACTCATGGATTTTCAGGCATGACATGAAATTAGCATGGTTTATAACTTAAGGGGGCCATGTGTGTAATGATTGCTGCAGATAAAAGTGCATTTTGATTCTTGTTCGGTGAACTATCAAGTGTATTTTGATTCTTGTTAGGTATACAGTTATTAATGATATGTGGTTTTCTTCTATCTTTAATGTTGCAGTTTCTTTATACATTATGTTGGATCAGTATGACCCAATTTAATTAAGTTCTTGCATATTTCATCAGTGACATGAATGGAAGATCAAGCAGTACTCATGAATTCATCAACGTGCAAGCAAGAGTTTTAAATTATTTAGCTTGATGATTTAATTCCTATTCAGTACCAAATGATGTATTGTAAATAAATTAATGTGATCTGCATTGTTGTTCACTCAAGTGTTTATTATGATTGATGCACTATTATACAATGGCAAGAAAGAATCTTGCACTGTGATTGGTCAGTTTGGGGCTGAACCTATGGCGTTATCCCAGCACGTCGCCACAGGTCTAGTCTCAGCACTGTGAACCAATGCAGAGGAGCTTTTTATGGAGCATTTGATTGATTTTTCATCTTCTCTTAAAACCAAAAAATATTTTTCCACACAAAAACATCTTTAAAATTATTTTTTTATTCTGTATAACAACGAGCCTTTGTATAACAGGAATAATGCACTCCAGGGTGTGTGTCATTTGGGATAACGCCATGCCTGGGGCATTGGATGCACTCAGCCTGCGGCCTCGTGCCCAACCCCCCAGGCGTGGCGTTATCCCAGCATAACACACACCCTGTCTTGCATTATTCCTTTAATAACACTGTCAGCAAATCATTGTAAAATGTCACATGTCTTAACTGTATGTTGTTATAATTTATGATTTCTTGATTGAGGTCCATTCATGAAGTGATTATACTGTATATTGTATGGATACTTGGTTTGCACAAGTAATTCATGTTAATGAGAGTATTTAAGTACTTCTGTAATCTAGACAATTTATCCCTGATGAAGCCTCATTTGTGAGGCAAAGCACTGGGTTGCCTTTAGTTTTTTTACCTACATGTTCATTTATGGGTCTTTTTCATGTCCCTGTTTTTAAAGTATAAAATATGATATTTCGTCAATGTATTTTAAATATTTGTTTATTCATGTTTGATAAAAGTAATCTTTTCTGCACATTGGATGAATTTAGTACTTATTAGATTTATTATTGCCACTGAGTGCACAGAAAAGTATAATTTAGGGATGTTACAATTACAATTCAGCTTACTTTTCTGTCCTTCCCAGTCCCCAAACCATAGTTGGGTGGCTGTAAGAGGAGTCGGCCTGTTGTCAGACAATTTTTTTCCTTAAAAATTTGCATAACTGGAATTGTTTATGCATAGTCAGGCATAACAGCACTTCATCCAATCTGCCTGCAAAATAAAAATCAAGAGAGGGTAAAGAGACTTATCCAGTTTTTAATCCATCTAAAGAGAAGTTATTTTTTGGCAGATTTAAGTATATTTTGTGGCATGCAAGTTCTTAAAAGCATTATATTCTTTTGGGGCATACTGTGGAGTTCCTACAGCTGAAGTGTTGCTAAATGAAAAAGTTACTTGTTTACCATAACACAGGCTGTTAGTAAATTTACACAGCATGCTCTGTTTACAGAATTAATCATTTAACTCTCCAACGCTGCTATACAAAATAGGCTGCTCAGTCATTCAAAGCTGCATTCCTGCTGCTGGCTGCTCAAAACAGCTGCTGAGCTGCAATCACAACACCCCCCACCAACACCACCACCACCACCACCACCAAAGAAGAACCATAGAGTCTCAAAGCTGCTAGGGCTAGTGGGTGTCCTTCTTTTGGAGTTACTTAAAAGAGGCTTATTTATTCATGCTGCACTTTACACTGCTGGATGTTGGATGAAAAAGTATTGGATGGGAGGCACTCAACTAGCAATTTCAACAGATGAGCGGGATTAGTGAGTTCTCATTTGTGACACACTTAAGCAAACTAGCCAATATAAAAAAATCCTTATAAAAAAGCATCAAATATGCCGAGATGTATTATTGGGAGTTTTTTTTTGACAGTAGTAAGGAACAAGTAATACTGCCCCTATACAAGTCATTGGTGAGGCCTCACCTGGAATATTGTGCCCAGTATTGGAACCCATATTTAAGAAAAGACATACAGTAGATAGTTTTGTAGGAGTACAGTGAAGGACCAACAATGGTTTAAGGTCATCAGGACATATCTTATGAATGAAGATTAAAATCACTGAACATGTACTCACTTGAGACCAGACAGAAGAGATGGGACATCACTGAAACATATAAATTTCTAAGAGGAATAAATAGAGTAGGTGTAGAGGGTAAGTTTGTTGGAAAGAAGGATACAGTTGCAAGAGGACACAATTGGAAACTGATAGGTGGGGAATTAAAAAAAGATGTGAGAACGTGTCTCTTGGATTTCACGTAGAAGTTAGGAAAAGCAGTAGACACAATGATACATGATACTTGCCCTTCCACATTAGTGATAATAATCCTGTATCCCATAACTTGTCATGTAGTCATCTTGTCTATATTTAAAAATATTGAAAGTATCACTCTGTGCTATGTTAGCTTGGAAGTTATTCCAGATTCCCACTATTCTCTGTGTGAAATATTGTTTCCTTTTATTAGTATTAAATTTACATGGTTTGATTTGTTTATTGCACCCTCTTCTGATACTATTATGTTTAAGTTACATATTCATGCTATCCAGAAATACTGTAGTTTGTCATTACTAACACTACATATAAATAGCAAATCATCCCTTACTCTCCTTCTGTGCAGTGTATACAGATTTAATATGTGCAGACCTTTTTCATAAGTTTTGCCTTCTAGTCCTTTTATTGATTTGGTGACATGCCTCTGTATTTTTTCCAGTTAGTTTTGGTCTCCCATATTTAATCCACCCCAAAATGGTAAACACTAATCAACATGTGTCCATACATATTTCCTTTACAATGGGATTAATATGTCACTTGACTTGCTGAAGAAATGCCTGTCCTTTTTGTTCTGAACTTTAGTTGTTTGTGACCATGTAAGTAATAATCAAATTTTAAATTTGTTTTCCCAAAAAGTATTACCTTACATTTAGTTACAGTAGGCTAAATAACATTCCCCACTTATGTGCCTATGGTATTAGATTAGTTAGCTCTAACTGTAGACGCTGATGCTTCTCAGTGGTATCTATTTCTCTGCCTATTTTAGTATAATCTGCAAATATACAGTAGCTGTTTTTACAGTAACTGTTTCCCCTATGTCTGATATATAAATACTAACTAATGCTGGTCTCAGGATTGATACCTGTGACACACTACTAGTGATGTTAGCTAGGTCTGATGTGTGTCCATTAATTTTCACTCTTTGTATCCTCTGTTCAAGCCATTTGCTAACCCAGTAGATAAATAGAAATAACGTATGGGTCTGGGTGTGTGAATTTACACACACCCGGGCGTGTTGATGCTACATAAACCTGACAGCTTAAGCTCGAGGTCTGTTAGTATCTAACCCCGAGAGTGTGTAAATTGTGTTTGCACACACCCAGACCCATATTTTATTTTAAATAATTGTTGGGTTTCTCTTTTTCGCCTCAGCAATTATATAAAATAAAAAAGGCTGCTGTGCCGCTGCAGTCCGATTCCATTATTGTGAGCGGTCGGCTTTCTCTTATTTAAACTGTTTCTTTTTCCCCAGCATTGTGAGGGAGATACATTTAACTTAATTTTGTTTTACTTGCTGCCGAGTGTCTGTAGCAGTTTCTCTTCAAGTTGCATTTGCCATTCGGGAAGGTGACAGAGAGCAAGGAGTTCGAGCAGGCACATGTGCAGAGTGTGGGAAGCCGTGCGTGCGCTTGCTGTCATAAACACTCCTTTATAACAGCAAATTATGCCACAGTTTCCCTATGGGAAAAAGAGTAAGCCATTAATTATCTTGTAATCACACCCCATGGTAGTTTAGTGATAAGTTTTCCATGTGGTACCACATCAAATGCCTTGCTGAAATCAAGATATAGTATGTCTGAGGGGGTGTTGTTATCTAGTGCATGGCTTATGGGTTCATAGAAACCTATTAAACTGGTAGTACAAGTTCTTCACTGAAAGGATGGTGGAGTAGTGGAATAACCTGCCAAAGGAAGTAGTAGATGCAAGAACACTAAATTAGTTCAAACATAGTTAGGACAGGGGTCACGTGATGTGGCCAAGCTGAGAGCAGCTTGGCTTTGTGAGCTCCATCTGAGGGAAGTTTATTCAATGTAATCCTAACCCTCAGTCAGCCAAATTGGATGCAAAACCTCACCTACTTGAGGACTGGGCAGCCCTGGCTGAGAGATGGTGGCAGAGAGAGAGAGAGAGAGAGATCCAGAACTTCTGGTATAAACTTAATGACCAAGAGACATTTAACTGGAGACATAATATCAGATTGTTCAGCTTGCCTTAAAAATCAGAATGGAAGGACATGACAGATTACTTGGCATGGGATCATGTTGCAGCCGAAACTGCACAAAACAACAATGCCGCACACAAAGTGGTACATGGCAAAATAAGGTAGGGAGAAAACACCAATCACAACACAACAGAGCACACTATTGGCAACAATACCAAAATCTTCGTTTCTGCAGGGGGCTCCACCCACTGCACCCCCCAACGTGGGAGGCTTTGCCCACCCCAACCCCCAAACTTATTTAACTAACTCCAAGGGGGGGGTGTGGACCAAGGGGAAAAGGGAAAACTCAGGAGTGGGAGAACTTAGGTTTAAAAAACAAAAGACTTGGGAGATGGGGAATCAAACCCCGATCCCCAGGTTTCCACTGCACTAGGTGCATGTGCCTTAGCCACTCCACCATGAAAATGGATCAATCAGGCACAGCACCTGTGGTCACTCAGTCCTTCCTCCAGTTCCTAGTGAGTGACAGGGGTAGTGGTAGTTTCCTATCACTATATACCTCTATCGTTGTAATTCATTCCGTGCTTTAGACTGCGTGGTTCTTCATACGCTGTTTCAGCAGTGCTATATTGACCTGATACCGACTACTTACAGTGGATGCTACAAGAATTCCTAAATCACTATTGGGATGCACTGGTAGAGATAGACCAAGAGCAACATGTTCCTACACGGCAGCCCCCAACAAATCGAACTCAAGGCCAAGGCTGCTGTTATTCAGACTTTTGAGATAGTAGGATAGGGAGCTAATCCGAAGCAAGGCTGGATCAATGAAGCACCTATCTTTGAAATGGGTAAAAATTTCCTTCCAGCCTGACTTCCCAAAAGGGGTAACAGATTAGTTAAGATCCTTTGATAGGGTCTAGGACTTGGCTTATGAAAAGGGCCACAAGTGCTCTTTGGGACCCCCTGCTACACACAGGAGCACTATTAGACAGACTACAGAGGCTATCACATGCTTTAAAATGGCTCATAAGCACATCCTAAACCAGGCTGGAGCACCTACAAAGAAAGTAGCAGCAGCAGAGGGTGCGAGAGATGAACTGAAACTGCATACACCCACAGCGGGCCACAAGCATCATGGAGGTGATGGGGGCACTGTGGATCCTGAGCTGAGAAATCATGTAGCACTTCAGCTCCTTAGATACCTACTATTCAACTTTATAATTTCATTATTTTTTCACTTTATTTTCTGGACTGCTTTACTACAATCACTAGAAGACATCTCAAAGCACAAAATGGGTAAATCTAATAAAAATCAGCTGCCTGATGACAGCTGAAAAGACAGCTGGAAAGGTCCTTCTGCAGGTCCGAGCACCCAGTCCATGCATAGTGGCGCAGCTGAAGGAGACGGATCAGAGGAGAATCTTCAATCCCTTGAACATAAAATGCAACAACTGTTGGCATCACCTTCTTCTATGAACAATAAACTCAATATTCTCACTGGCCATATTGCCACAGTTGAGAAAGCCACAGACACGGTGCAAGAGGACCTTAAAGATGTAAAACGCCACTCTGGAGCATGTAAAAGTACTATGCTGCAGCAAGCCAAGGAACAGCAAGATTCCAACAACCATTTTGAAATTCATGAAAACCACAATCGGAGTTTGTCGGATTACCAGAGGGGTCAGAAGAAGACTCGGCCCAGCATTTCATAAAGAATTGGCTCCTAGAACAGTTTCTGTCCCAAGTCTCAGATTTGGATGTTTCCATCATTAAAGCATATCACCTCCTGCACTGCACTAAATTACCAGCTGAGCTTCCAAGAGTGCTGATGGTGTTGTTGGACAGTGTTGGCACCAGAGATAAAATTTTAAGCTTGGCTAAATGCTATGGGTCATTGAGTGTAGAGAGTGATACTATTCATATTTACCCAAATATTCCATATGTGACCCATTTTTGCTGAGTGAAATTTGATGGGGTCTGTGACATTCTCAGAGAGTTGAACATACCTGATAGTTTCCAGTTCCCTGTTCCCTGTCAAGCTACAGATTGTCTTCAACAGTAAAATCTACATTTTTACAGACTCAACAGATTTGAGCAAATCGGCCTCGAAGATGGCAGCTGCCAGGAAAGCTTCAAGTGCCTCTGCTGCTGAGGAAACCGAAAATGACACTTGAACACTTGGTTTCCTTGCAGTGGACTCTTGATCCTGTCGCATATTTTTTGTCCTGAGTCACTTTCTTTAAAGTGATAATTTGTTCTAGGTGTTTGCATTTCAGCATACATTTAGTATGTCTTTTTTTTATTTACATTTTTACAGGCTTTTTTCCCCTTTTTCACCTGTCTCTTCCCATGCAGATCTGGGGCACTGATGTACACGTGTGGAGCCACATGCACACCAGGCACTGCGGAGTGCCCCACCCTACTAGCCACCCTCTCCACCTGCGCCACCACTGGCTCTCCACCCAGTGGTGACAAGACCACGAGAGGGACAGTGTCCACCCCAGGAGAGTAGAGCTGCCATAGGTGGCTCAATTCTGCTCCTACCCCCCCCCCCGGCCAGCTCCCCGATGACCCGAGGTTGTTCCCAAACCTGGGTCGCCGGGAGTGACACGAGATAAAGCTAGATGCTTCAACCCTCTGTGCCACCAGGTCGGCATTACATTTAGTATGTTTAAAGTTAATAGTATTTGCTAACTGTATCAGAGGGGTGAGTACACTATTTACTTTCTTTGTTGGTTCCTGCTCTGTTGGGACCAGCATGGAGCACAGTAACTTTTGTCCTCTTTGAAGTGCTTTGGTCCTTTCAGTTCAGATATTGTTTCATCTGCCTCACAGGTTCTTTAGTTGCTTATTTTTACCCTCTCTGCCAGTTTCTCTTTTTCCTCTTACAACAGTAAGCAATACTGACTCACTAGTTGTTTATCATTGAGTCTTTTCTGGCATATGGGTGCCTTCCTACATTTTAAAAACATATTGTTTTGATTTTCAGAGCTGAATGTTGTGCTGCCTCCGACTGTTATGAGTTTTACTTTTATGCGTTGCAATTTTCATAGCATCTTTAGCCCATTTGGGCATTGGACTATTAGGTTCACATTTTAGGACTACTGATTACAGCGTATTTGCCATGAACTCTTGGGCTAAAAGTCTGCAGCATTACTATTACTGTATATTGGAATTCTGACATTTAGATTGCCTCCCATATGGTGGAATTTGCAAGGGATACTATTTCCTGTATAAGTTTAGATGGCTATTCTATATGTTTGTAACTCAGTTGTTGTTCCTTGCATGGAATGCTTGTATTTTTATGTACTTTATTTTAAAATGAATAAAATGCAAATTAAAAAAAAGAAGTATCATGGAGACAGGAATGGAGTGGCATGGTACAAGGAGACTCCTCTAGAGACAGCAGGGGACAGCAAGGAATTGATAGAAATTGGCAAGATCCAGATGGCTGAAGGGATAGTTATTGTCCCTCGGCCTTCAAACTTTGACATTTTGTTGTTATAGGTTTGACTCAGGGCAATCCATAGCCACCAGATGAACAGTCTATGACTGGTGGGACTATCCAGACTCATATGTATGTGTCAGTCTTCTCTCATATCAGATCAAACTACCTGATGAAAAAATTACTTACCATAGTAATATTGTTTCTTCCAGGGGGTCCCTCAGTATGCTTGACTATAGCAGTATTGCCAGCTGGGTTCAGCTGCCCCGGAGACAGAGCTGCCAATGATGGTTGAGCATTAGCCAACTAGCTAGCAGTTGAAGACTTCTGCCTGTAAGTGCTGTTGCTAGTGAGTCTGATTCATTTTGAAGCCTGTGGGGCAAAAGGTCCCAATTCCTAATCCTAGTCCAGAACTATAGAAAAATATGGAAGAAAAGAAACAATAGGAAAAAACAAACTGCCTATAAGTGAATATATACAACATGCTTAACTGTGACACATCACACAGATTATGCCCCTTAGTAAGAAATTTGGCCTGTGATGAGGACTGTTAAACTGTTAACAGTAAGGTTATGTGAGGGGAGAATGGATGGGAGGTCAGGCATACTGAGGAAGCCCCTAGAAGAAACAATATTAATATGGTAATTTTTTCTTCTCACTCCAGGAGTCTCTCAGTATGCTTGACGACAGCAGACTACAAAGCAGTATAGTTGGGAGGAGGGAACAGAACCTACTTAGGGAACAGGTTCTGCAGGACTGCAATGCCAAATTTGGCATCTGATCTGCATTATACATACAAGCAGCAGTGCTTTGTAAAGGTATGTAGAGTCTTTCAAGTAGCTGCTTTTGAGATATCGAGCAAAGGTATGCCCATTTGTCCAGCCACTGAGGCTGCAGTGCCCCTGGTGAAGTGGGCCCTGTGGCCTTGAGGTGGCTATCTGCAAGCCTTACTGTAAAATAATTGGATACAGGAGATTATCCAGTGCAAGATAATTCTCTTAGAGGCTGGCCTGCCCTTGCCAACCTCACCATAGGTGAGGAACAGCTCAGTATCAGAGGATCTGAGCTGCTTAGTATGCTCTAAGTAGTAGGTCAGTGCCCTTTCACGTCCAGGCTGTGGAGCCTGTGCTCACCAGGAGTGGATTTGTCTCTTAAAAAAGACAGGGAGAGTTATGGATTGGTTGAGGTTAAATTCAGAGACTACCTTGGGAAGGAATTTCCTATGAGTCCTGAGAACTACTTTATCCTTGTGGGAAATTATGTAGTTAGGTTCCGTACAGAAACTTGGAGTTCTGATATACTCCTGGCAGAGGTAATGACCACTAGGAATAGTGTTTCCCAAGTGACATACTTTAGGTCTGCTGTAGCCATAGGTTTGAATGGGGCATCCATTAACTTGGCTATACACATGTTCAAGTCCCGGGGGTGGGGGGGGCACAGGTTCCCTGTGTGGGGATTTACGGTGCAGCAGGCCTTTAAATAATTTTTTTTAATTGGGTGAGAAATTACAGATTTCTCCTTGCCTGCTGAAATGTAGGCTGAAATAGTTGCAAGGTGGACTTTCCAGGATAGGGCTCTAAGGCCTAAGGCCTGTAAGTGAACTAGGTAATCTAGTATGAAGAGCAGGCTAGGTTGCAGGGGATCAATCTGCCTGTCATTACACCAGAAAGAGAATATCTTCCACTTGGAAGCATTCTTTTCGGTGCTTGACTTTTTAGCTAACCTAAGGATTCTCAAGACTTGCTCTGAATACTGAGAGTCAGGTTACTTTAGTTCTTCAAGTACCTGGCGTTGAGACTCTACGTTGGGGAATGTTATCCCCATCTGAGGCAAGGTCAGGAGACTGTAGCTCAGAGGCAGGCGAATGGGCTGTTTGGTTGCCAGGGCGAGGAGCAGAGTATACCATGGCTGCCTTGCCCAGTCTGGAGCTACCAGAATCATTCTTGCTGGCTGTCTCCTGAGCTTGAGGAGCACTCTGAGAATCAGGTGAAAGGGAGGAAAAGCATACAGGAACCTTCCTGTCTAGTTGAAGGACAGAGAATCCACTGGCACTGTGCCCAGTGCCAGAGGCCTGCAGTAGTACAAGGGAATCCAAAGATTGCATTTGGAGGCAAATAGGTCTATTTCTGGGCCCTGCCTCCTGAAGACTGTAGCCAGCACTTGGCTGTTTAGGGTCCACTCATGGTGGCCCTGGTTGATGCAGCTCACAGAGCCTGCCAGGACAGTGTCCTTACCTGGCAGGTGAGTGGCAGTTAGTTGCATAGTCAGGGAGTAAGCCAGCAACCAGATCTTCATGGTCTCTGTGCAGAGCTTTGAGGATCTTGTTCCCCCTTGCTTGTTGCTGTAAAACATGACAGTGGTGTTGTCTGTCCTGATTTGTATAGACTGGCCCTTGAGCTGGGGGGCAAAGGTTTTTTATGGTCAGGTACACAGCTCTGAGTTCAAGAAGGTTTATGTGACATTTGGACTCCCTGGAAGACCACACCCCACTTATGGACTGGTCTGCCAGGTGTGCTCCCCTCCCCAGAAGGTAGGCATCTGTAGTGAGCATCAGATCCAACAAACAGGAACACACCACCCACAGCAGTGTGAGCAACAGACTCAAAAATACGAAATTCCATGCAGTATGAGCTTTGTTGTAACTGACTCAATTCAAATCACCATACACGGAGCAATAACACCGCAGCACTTCGCCAGTTAAACAGGCTTCATCAGAAGGTGGGGACAATTGATTTCAAAGGCATTAAGCCACATCACACATTTGAAGCACCAATGAAAATCAAGATGTGAGATTTAAAAATTAAATAAAAAACATTTAAATTATACAGTGACATATCAAAACAAATGCAGTGAAGTTTTTATTTACAAAAGAAAATTAATTCTGGCCCAGTGGCACTGGGGGTTGAAGCGCTGGATGCAACACCTTGCACCACGCCGGTAACCCAGGTTCAGAAGTGAGATCAGGTCGCTGGGGGCTGGCAGGGGAGGAGAGGGATTGAGCGTCTGAACGACTGCTCTCCCTCTCCGGGGAGGGGGGTCCACGATGGTCGGTGCCCGACTGCCACCTGGTGGAGGCTGGGAGGTGAAGGTGCACGCCATACTTAGAGGTGGAGTCGGGGGGCAGACACCTGGATGTGGGCACGTGCGGAAGCATGTGCACTTCCGTCCACTAGCATCATTGCACGCCTACCGACTAGGGGAATCCTGGAACAGGGAAAAGAGTCGCACCTCCTACGGCTTGATTGCCGTCCGTGAGTGTTCATCTGGATGCTGGCACCCTGAGCTGGATCCATCTGGGTGGGGAGTTGGGGGCTCCCTTCCACCCCACTGCGGGGGGTAAGCCGCAGGGGCTATAAGAGATTGTGAGCGGTCCCGGTCGAGACGGACGGCAGCCGGATCCCAGCTGATGGGCTACGAGAAGTACAGCTGGGGTGTAGAGAGGCAGCCACAGGAGGATAAATAATAAAACAAAAAAAAGAAAATTAATTCAAAAACAGTACTGGGGATTAACTCATTTAGTTAATTTTGTTAGGAAAAATCTAAATCAACTGTGTTATAAAGTTCAAGCATTATATCTAGCTGTACATCATGTTATCCCCCATACAAAGGTTTGTGACAAGAGTTCCCTGGGGATGTATGTGAGCTCAATGGAGAATCCAATCTCAGTTGATTCTTTAACACAGTTAATCCCCAGTGACTGTATTTGAATGAAGCGCTGAGGTGCTATTGCTCCATGTATGATAATTTGAATTGACTCTTTTATAATAAAGCTCATACGACTTGGAATTTCATATTTTTGAGTCTGTTGCTCACATTGCTTTGGGTGGTGTGCTCATATTTGTTGGATCTGATGTACTGTTAGGGTAGACAACCCCTTAGGAGCACCCCCAAAATTTCCTCTGGCGCTTCTGATTCTTTTCGAGCTGAGACTGTTATGCATTTATCAAGAGATGAAGAAGGTGTAGCCACACCTTTTATCGGACCATGATCACTTCTGTGAGTGGTTTACACCATTCTCTGGAAACACAGCAGCGGCTGCTGTGAGCACCTATTGGAGCTGAGCATGGACAGGTGTGGGATCCTGTTAAATAACAAAGAAGGAAATGAGCATTAATACACCTACTGGCTCTGCAAACCCTACAGGCTCTGAAACAAACGTGAAGAGAATCTTCTGCCTGGTGGCTCCATAATCACTGGGGAATCAGTGCTCTGAAGTGAGGGATAAACTCTGTGGCTCCACAACAAAGAACAAGGAATCAGCTTCACCTGAAACCAGTACAGGTGATATCAAAGGTATATTTTAAACACTGGAAAAACTGTTATTTAAAGAAGTTAATTTGACTTATGAAATTACGACTTTAGAAATTTATATAAAAAAGATCAGGCACCTAGAGGTTTACGTGTTTCAAAAACTCTATCTGAAGGCATAGAGACTTTTAAAAATAAAGAGGCTTGGATTAAATTGGCCCATGACTGCTCCATTGAATTTACCAAGTTAATAATTAAGGAAGACATTGAAAAAATAGGGGAACTTAATGAACAGCTAGTTGTGGCAAAAGCAGCTATTGCAAAACTCATTGTGTAAGCCACCTTATTTTGGGGGGATTACCACAAGACTACCTGAAAGAGCTTCTGATTCCTTATCTCCCTGAGTGACCACTCTGTTCGGCTGACGAGGGGTTGTTAGAGATTCTGAGAGTGACTTTAAAATCTGCAGGAGCCTGGGCATTTATGTTCATGGCCCTAACCCTCTGGAATTCTCTACCATGTCAGATAAGGGAGTGCGCGACTGTGGGGGGGGGGGGGTTCAAGCAGGCTTTAAAAATGTTTTTGTGCAATAAAGTTTTTAATGATGGTGTTGGCTGACAAGCATGTATTTATAACTGTGCTGATATTTTGTTTTGTTTTACTTTATACATTTTAATTGGTTTTATTGTTATGCGCCTTGGTTATGAAAGGCGCATTATAAATAAAGAATTATTATTATTATTAAGTTACCTTGCTCTCTTGCCATGGGTTGGCCTATCAGGTGGGACAGACAGTTGGTGCCCACCTTCGTGGGTGTGTCTTCTGAGCCCTTCTGCTATAAAAGGAGGGTGGTAGAGAGTTTGAAAAGCCAGCAGTGAAATCTGCATAAAAGTGGGGCCGGGGTTCAAACCCCGGCCTGGGGAGTTGCAGTCTTCGCCCTGCAGCACTGTTCATGCTTGTTTTTTTGGGTGGTTGGCAGGGAAAGTGACCATGGGATGGGACCCCATCATTGTTTGTGGGAGCCACAGCCTGTAGGAGTCTTACGGCTGGCCCTCCACAACACTGAGGTGGGCCGGGGCCGATTGCAATTGTGGTGGTGGATTGACAGTAGGGGGGGGGCCACAGTAGTGGCACAGCTGTGGCATGGTAATCCTGGTGGTGGCAGTACCAGGAGGCTGTATCAGGGTGGCACACTGCTATTGTTTGTTTGGTGGCCTGCTGGGAGAGATGTTGCTGGACCCACTGTGCCCGCATCCAGGGTGGGTTCCACTTGGGCCTGACACTGCAGGATGAGGGAGAAACAATAAGAAGGGAGATGGTAGTTTTTTAGAGCGCTCTGTGCTTGTTTTTCTCTGCGTGGGTGGCCTGGGAGTAGTCAAGGCTGGTGAGTGTCCCAGAGGTGAAGTTTTGGTGAGCCCTGGTGTTGTGGCCTGTGTTTCGGTTTTGGCCACCCTTGTGGCAGTCACTGCCCCCCATCTCTGAGCCTTCTCAGCTCAGTGAACCTGCATGGAGCTCATTCCCTGGCCTTCTTAGGCTAAATGATTCTCACAGCTCTGTGCTGCTTAAGTTCTACCTGTGTAACCTTGTGCCTGCGTTTAATTGTGCTTTCAGCCCCATGGAACTGTGGAATTTTATATTTTAACAATTGTATTAATTAAATATTTTTTTTATTCTTTAAATCGACACCTCTGTTCTTTGGTGTTCTGCCTGCTCCATCAAATTTTGCCCCTTGAAACTGCTGCAAGCTGCTATTCCTTCTTCCGCAAACAGTGTTCCTGTTCTCCAGGTGTCAGCATGTGTGAGACAGTGCCTGTTTGGTATGAATTTTGCGAACAACATAAGAATATCTATTTAATCCAACTGTGTTCCTGTTTGGTGATTTCCTACCATGTGCCCCACTTTAGCCTTTTTAGCATCAGGAACCCTAGACACGTGTTGAAGGGAGGGTTACAAATGTCAGGGCTCATCTAGGATCTAACTTTGAGGGCTTGTTGACAAGGTATTGTATCTTTGGGGTGGCAGGCAGTTTGGGCCTATGGGGTGTGATCTATTCCATCATTTGGGGTCACCATGTTGGACATGCTTTGTACCCTCTTGTATGGCAGCCACAGCATAAGGCGCTGAATATTCATGCTGCTGTGTCCACATGGTGTGGTACGGGTGCAGTGATTGACTGGCAGCAGTGAAGGCCACATGGAAGTTTTGTTGCAGGTGCAATTTTGTGTGTGCTTCCACTGTGTGAAGATCTTGAGTTTGCAATGGCAGAGAAGGCCCCAACGGAGGAGCCTCAGGCTCTTGTACCCGCCTCACTGTTATCCTGGTTGTGGAAGATTGCAGGTCGGGGAGTTGCTGATGAGAAATGTGTAAGGTACAACTACCAAGGTGTGGGTGTTTTGCAGCTCCCTTTGTGTTCAGCCTGTGCCAGGGGTCCCATGGCAAGGATGTTTGATCTGCCACCTTATGCTAACATCTGGCCTTATCCTTCTGTGCCTTCTGCAGGCACTGCCTTGCTACTACCGATGGGAAGCCTGGAACTGTGGGATGAGACCAGATCTTCACTTACCCCCATGGAGCCAACTGCTCCTTCATCAGATGTGATAGTGGAAGCTGTGGAAGAAGAGAGACTGGGTGGTGAAGGAGGGCATAGACATCTGCCCAGCCCTCCTCCACCTGCAACCACTGACCCTTCCCATGGCAGAGGGAGAGGACAAGGGAATATAGTTTCAGCTACTTACCCCCCAAGGCCTAGAGGACCAGCCCGTGCTTCCTCATCCAGCAGCAGTGACAAAGGTAGTGGCTCTCGGAAAGAGGCACCTGGGAAGGAGTCCCTTCAGTTAGTGGAGGCTGAAGGACCTAACAGTGATGATGCTTTTGAAGAGTCATCTATCCTGCTCCCTGACCAGACCCCTCGTAGCCATCAATATGCAGACCAGGATATGTACAGGGCCTTTTCTCACCCTTACATCAGGCCTGTGCTGTCCTTGCTGGATAATATTCCTTGCTTTCTGGCCCTCATTAAAGCAACACATCAGAAAATGGATGGACTCTTGCGTTCAGACCCCCTAAATGTGCACTTCTGAAATGGTGTGTGGCTGGAACCTGGGAAAGCCCGCAGAACCAGTGTTCAAGACCTGCCTGATTGGTCCCAAGCAGAGAGATAGGTGACACATAGGATGCACTTGGAACACCCCTATGTAGAATATCCTTATACGTCTGAGCGTTTGTGGGACATGGTGGAAGAGAAAAGGCCGTACTGGGTACTTCAAGGAATGGTTCAAAAGTTACAACTCCACCATGATAACTCTGGCCCACCTCTGGAGGAAGTGATCAGGCATGCCAGATCTCTCTGCCACTCTGTGGCCTGGACCAGGCTTACCCTCTTCAAACACATCGTCCTTGTCCAAGACGAAAAAATTACTCACTGTAGTAATCTTGTTTCTTCCAAGGTATTCTTTAATGTGTTTATCTCTTGCAGTCAGTCTCCTGTGTTGAATTGCCCCGGAGATAATGGAACTTGTGCAAATGACGAAACACTCATTGGCTCGTGCCACCATTCAAACTGCTGCCCTTACCAACTGTTGCATTCTATAATGCTCAGATTCATGACAACCTGTGGGGTAAGACCACCTAAGTTATCTTAGCAATACAAATAATTGAATAACAAAATCCCCCCTATAGTATCCCCTGTTAAGGTCAAACAGGACAAAAAAAAGGGAGTAACAACACCCATCTGGGTTCAAAGATCTGTAACACAACTAGGGTATAAACCCATCTTAACACAGAAGTCCACTGTAATGCAGAGGCCACTGGTTCTGGAAGGGGAGGCAGGGAGGGTGAGTTAAGCATATTGAAGAATACCTTGGAAGAAACAAGATTACCACGGTGAGTATTTTTTTCTTCTAACCTCAGAAATTCTTCAATATGCTTAACTCTTGCGGACTACAAAGCAGTACCTTTGGAGGAGGGTAAAGAACCTATCTGGGGAACAAGTTCTGCAGCACTGTTGTGCCAAACCTGGCATCACTTCTGGACTGAGTGTCCAAGCAGTAATGCTTTGCAAAAGTATGTACTGTTCTCCATGTAGCTGCTTTACAGATTTCCAGCAGGGGAATGTCTCTGAATGCTGCTACTGTACTGTAGCAGCTGTGCCCCTTGTGAAATAGGCCCTCAGGCCTACTGGGGCTCCTTACCAGTTGTACTGTAGCAAAACTAGATACATGCCACTATCCAGCATGAAAAAGTCCTTTTGAATGCTGGTTTCCCTTTTCCCACACCCCATAGGTCAGGAACAGCTGTTGTCTGTCCTGCCTGTGGGCTTTGGTATAATCAAAATACAAGCTCAATGCTCTCTTAACATCTAGGCTATGCAGCCTGCATTCACCTGAGCTACAATGTTCAGTAAAGAAAACTGGCAAGGTGATCAGCTGGTTCAGATGGAAATCAGAAACTACTTTTGATAGGAATTTCTTATTAGTCCTGAGAACTATTTTATCTCTGTAGAAGGAGATGTAATTCTTCTCTATACACAGAGCCTGTAGCTCACTAATCCCCCTGGCTGAAGTGATAGCTACCAGAAAAACAGTTTTCCAAGTCATAGATTTCAAAGGTGCTGTAGCCATGGACTCAGATGGGGGTTCCATGAGTTTGGCAATGCAGACATTGAGATCCCATGTTGGCACCAGTTCCCTATGGGGGTGTGTGAGTAGGCCAACCCTTTTAAAAACTTCTTAAAAATGGCAGTGAATGCCATAGAGACACCCTTGCCAGCTGAGACAAAGACTGAGACTGAAGCCAGGTGGACTTTAAGGGTAGTGGGCTGTAAGCCCAGAGAATCAGATGTGTAAGGTAGTACAACAAGACTGGTAACCCTGCCTGAGAAGGCACTGCATTGTGATTATCGCACCATATAGAAAAGACAAGGCAGGGCAAATTTTATTTTTAAGGGGCTCATTCCCTGAGGTTCTGGGTGCCTAACAAAATAAAACAACAGTTTAAATCCAAAGATTGCAAAAGTAAGTAAAAATCAGAGTTCCAGTTGTTAAGATTAACTATAATAATAAAATGGATTGGGCACAAAATTACTCTGTAAATGCCAAGCTGAAAAGGTGGGCTTTTAGCCTTTGCTTGAAAACACCAATCGAGGGGGCCTCCCAGACTGCAGGTCAAAGCTCGTTCCACAGGGTCGGCCCAGAGACATTGAAAGCTTCAATGTCACCAGATGCCCTGAGCCGAACCCTGGGAATGACCAGAAGGCCCCTTGAAGAGCAGTGAAGGGAGCGAGCAGAGGTCGCAGGTGTCAGGAGCTCCGACAGGTAGCCAGGACCCAGTCTATATAGGGCCTTATAGGTAAGCAAGCCCACCTTGAAAAGAACCTCCACCTGACCGGCAGCCAGTGCAGAGCACGCAGGACTGGGGTCACATGACAGGACCTAGTCAGGCCTGTCATCAACCGGGCCACCGCTTTCTGCACCAGCTGCAGCCTGCGGATGGTCCCTCCTATGACCCTGAAGTACCGGGCATTACAGTAGTCGAGCCTAGAGGTAAGAAAGGCATGTACCAGGGTCTGCAGATCCTCTGGTGGAATGAGGGGCTTGATCCTGGCAATGTTCCGTAAGTGGCAAAAACCACTATTAACTGCAGACGAGACCTGACCTTCAAAGGTCAGCCTGCTGTCCAGGATTACACCTAGATTATGCACCCTCAGATAAGCCACCAATGGAGCAGACCCCAGTAAAAGACCTGTGTCCGCTACAGGTTGCAACCCATCATGCCTGTGACCCAGCTCGATCACTAACACCTCTCTTATCCAGGTTTAGTCTCAACCAGCTGTAAGCCATCCAGTCATTGATATTAGCCAGACAGATGTTAAGCAGGTCGACAGTGCTGGATGTCCTGGGAGCAAAAGACAAATACAGCTGGGTGTCATCTGCATAGCAGTGAAACTCCACACTGTATTGCCGAATGATCTCACCCACAGGCAGCATGTACACTGCGAACAGCATTGGTGACAAGATCGAGCCCTGTGGAACTCAACAAAACAGAGGCATTGGGAAGGATGAGAAATTCCCTATCATTACCTGCTGCACCCTATCAGAGAGATAGGGCTCAAACCATCTGATGACAGCACTGATGAGTCCACAAAACTCACAGAGTCGATCAAGAAGCATGATGTGGTCCATGGTGTCAAATGCTGATGAGAGATAGAGAAGCACAAGAACTGACCTGTTTCCTCTGACTCTAGCTTTGAGTAGGTCATTATGCACCCTAACAAGAGCTGTTTCTGTGTTGTGTCTAGCCCGAAAACCCAACTGAAATGGCTCATAGATGTCAAAGGACACAAGGCAGTCTTCAAGCTGTTGTACCACCAGTTTCTCAACAACCTTGCTCAGAAAAGACAGGTTGGAGTTTGGACGGTAATTCATCAGGATGTCTGGGTCGAGGGAAGATGTCTTAAGGAGGGGTCTCACCAGCGCTTCTTTCAGAGCCACTAGGAACACCCCTTCCACCACTGAGCACCGGGCAATCCTGGCCAACACCAGGCCAAAAGCCTAGGTGCATCCCATTAAGAAACGCATCAGGGCTGGGTCCAGTTTGCAAAATGTGTGCTTCAGCTCTATGATCACCTTAGTCAGGTCCAACACCTCCACTGGCCTAAACTCCTCCCAGACTGGCAGAGTGCCTCTGCTCCTATAAGTCTGGCTACTGTGAGGCGTTAGACTCCCTCATGGAATCTCCGACTGGATAGACGAAACTCTTGTCAGAGAAGAACAGAGCAAATGCTTCACACAAGGTGGATGAAAAAGCCTTCTTCGGCTGTAGACAGGCAGGATGGAGAAGCCTATCGACAGTCCAAAAAAGCTGAGAAGGTCTGTTCTTCCCTGCTGCAATCTCCCTGGACAGGAATTTTGACTTCTCATGGGAGACTGCCTCCTGGTACTCACCGTAGTGGGCACGCAAACCCAGTTTGTTGGCCTCCAGCTGGGTCTTCCTCCAGTAACATTACAACTTCTGACCCTTGATCTTCAACGCCTTGAGAGTCCCAGCAAACCACGGGGATCTCAAGTGAGAGGATCTGGGTCGTATGTGAACCGGAGAGATGACATCCAGTGCTTCAGACACCACTTTGTTATAGGTGGCCACCGCCTCACCGGTGCCATTCGTGCAAGCTGCCTCAACTCTAGATAGGTCAACCAATGTCAATAGACCTTCTGTGTGTAAACCTCTTAAAGAGCGGTAGCTGACCATTTCCACAGAGGGAGGACTAACAAGAGGGCCCCAAACATGAACCCCACGGTGCAATGATTAGATCAAGAGACTCGATCAGTCTTGAGGCTATCAACCTCAAGACCCAGCTGGAACACCAGATCAAGTGTGTGGCCATGTCGGTGGGTCACAGAAGCAACTGCTTGTGTCAGACCCAGTGAAGACATTAACTGGAGGAGTTATAACCAAATTGCGAGGATTAGTCATCGACTCAGGCATTGAAGTCTCCCAGGATTAAACACCTGGGGGACTCCAACACCCGGTTGAGGACGAAGTCTGCTACCTCCTGCAGGAATTCTCCTCCCAACCCCAGAGGGCAGTAAATAAGGAGAATCCTACAACCTGCACCTGGACCCCCATGCATGGCAATGCACTTAAAAGACCTGTTATTACCAACCAAATGCACCATGAAGTCCAGGTTGGCTCTAAAAATGATGGCCACTCCCCCGCCCCTGCGATCCTTCCTCAGGCAGTGCACCACAGAGTACTCAGCAGGGATGGCAGCCTCTAGAACTGGACCAGCATTGTCACCCAGCCAGGTATCCGTAATGCAAGCAAAGTCAACAGAGGAAATCAAGTCTGCAAAAATGTCAGTCTTCTTCCTCATCGACCTGGCATTGCAAAGCACTGCCCGAAGAGGATTAGAGGAGGCAGCCTGCCCTCTAGCTACCTGCCTATGGAAGCATAGGTTTTCTTGGTGGAGGGTTTCCTTGATCCCCTTAGGACATTGAGAACACCCTCAGATAGGTGCAAATCAGCATACTCTAGGTCTTCAAGAGCCAGGCCTCGAGTCTGAGGGGCTTGAGGTTCACATACAGGATCCTCCCTTGTGAGGATGTTCAGAGGTTGTGCCTCTGAGAGAGGTGTATGGGTGGGGCTAATGATAGGGAGAGCAGCAGTGAGTACTAAGGCTGCTTGGCCCACTATGGAGCTACCAAAATCATTGTGGCTGACTGGGACCTGAGCTTGATCAGGACCCTGAACAGCAAGGGAAAGGGGGAAATGCGTACAGATTCCTCCCTGACCAGTCCAGCACTAAAGCATCCAGGGGTACTGTCCCTTTTGCTGGTGGCCTGCAGCAGAATTTGGGTAACCAGTGGTTGTCCTGTGAGGCAAAGAGATCTATCTCTGGAGTACTCCATCTCCTGAACACCACCTCTAGTACCTGTCTGTTTCAAGACCACTCGTGGTGGTTTGGTTGATTCTGCTGAGCGTGTCTGCTATAGTGTTGTCCTTCTTGAATGGCCAGCAAGGACACCTGCAAGGAGTATGCCAGACTCCACAATTTTATTGCCTCTGTACACACAGGGTTGGACCTTGTCCCTCCTTTCTTGTTGATGTAGTACATGGTGGTGGTGTTGTCTGTCCTGACTTGTACCACCTTGCCCTGTATCAAGGATGCGAAAGTCTACAGTGCTAAGAACATTGCCCTGAGCTCTAGCAGAATTATGTGCAGCAGTGACTCTGCAGTCCACCATGTGCCGTGCACTGTGTGTTCTTCCAGGTGTGCACCCCAACCCACTAGGGAAGCATCTGTTGTGAGCACTATGGAGGGGAACTCATGCTGGAATGGAACTCCTTCTCTGAGGCTGTCCTTGTCCTGCTACCATTGCAAGACCTGCAGTAGAGTTCTTGTACTGGTATTAACTTTGTGAGAGGGTCCTTCCTTTAGCACCAATGTGTCCTGAGGTCAAACTGAATGTCCCTCATTTAAAATCTGGACCCCAGAACTGTTCCTGTGCTGCAGCCATGTGTCCCAGTAATGGCAGGAAATGCACTGCTGACCTTGGTGAATTGAGACGGAATGCCCCAGTAATCTGCAGAATGTTGTACACCTTTTCTTGAGGAAGGAGGGAAGGCCCTTCCCTTTAGGGTATCTAGCTCTGCCCCTATAAAGTTCAACACCTGAACAGGCTGAAAAAAACAACTTTTGGGCATTGACCAGAAACCCCAGGGACTTTAGGGTACCCTGTGTATACTTTAGAGCATCCTTTACCGGCGGTGGTGATTTACCCATAACTAGCCAGTTGTCCAGGTAGGGAAATACAGTGATGCTCTGCCTTCTTAGGTATGCCACCACCACTGCCAGGCATTCTGTGAATGCTCTGGGAGCCGAGGTTAGGTCGAATGGCAGAGCTGAAGACTGGTAGTGACCCGATGGTAGTCTGAACCTTAGGTACTTTCTGTGGGATTCCCTTATTGGAATGTGGAAGTAGGCATCCTTCAAGTTCAGTGATGCCATCCAGTCTCCTTGCTGGAGCATGGGAAGGATCATTGCCAAGGTTACCATTCAGAACCTTGGTTTTATTTATTTATTTCATTTTGGTAACTGGGCAGGCTCATTAGAACCAGATGTCCCTTTTTCAGGGGTGACCTGGTTTTGCCATGTGTTTGTTCAGAGCTCTTAGATATAAAATGGGTTGCCACGCCCCATTTTTAGAATCCTATTCCCCTTTGGAGTAAGGGAACCTGTTCTACTGCCCTTGACTGCAGAAGATTGGCCACATCTTCTTCCAGAAGTGTCCTTTCTGTAGTGTTAGCTGGTCTGAAAAGCTTTGACCTTAGCTTGGGAAATGATTTGAAGCTGAGGGCCAAACCCTGACTCACTACTTCCAGGACCCACTTGTCTGTGGACCCACTTGTCTGTGGCAATGTTTTTCCATGCCTGGAAGTAGTGAGTCAGTCTGCCCCCTACTGAAAGTGGGGAGGTGACCCAAACAAACACATCAGAGATTCTGTTTGGTTTGGGATTTAGCCCAGGAGGCTTGATCCCCATGCCTGGAGCATCTTCTGCCCCTACCCCTGAAGTAACCTCTTTGTTGTGGGTATTCTGGTGTGGACTGGGCCTGGATAAATGGTCTGCCATAGGTTGACCTACCTCTACCTCCCCTTCCCTGTGGCTTGTAGGAGGTGGAGGGTTTCTCCTTTGCGGCACACTCACATAGGTGTTTTTCTATTCATCCACCTTCTTCATATAAGCCTCTGTTTTATCACCAAACAGAGAAAATCCATGGCTTTGGTTTGGGTATCCTGAGAGAGGTTTGCAGTTCTACCAAGCAAACCTTCTCAGAGCCAATGTAAATGCCATCCATCTGGCAGCAGTGTCATTGGCATCCACTGCCATGTAAAACTGGTACTTTGTAGCTTCTAATCCACACCTGGCTGTTCCTGCCAGATCAGTAGCCAATTCTGTGGGTGCCTTATCCACCACTGCCATCACTGAGTTCCACAGTGTCTTTTGGTATTGAGCAGCATAGGCCCTATAATTTGCTTATCTAATGGCCAAAGAAGCAGATACGTAGCCCTTCTTTGCCATGCTGTCAATTTTTCTGGAATCTTTTTCAGGTGGCTGTGATGCTATTGGTACCCTAGCCCTGCCATAAGCTGCAGCTTGTACTACCCTTCATGATCAGGGTGATAAAAAAGAAACTTAGCCCCTGATTTGTCCAGGTGGTATTTCTTATCGCTTTCTTATCTACAGGTAGGACAGATTTAGAATTCTGTAAAGCTTTCATGACCTGCTTCCTTAGGGATTTGTTTATAAGAAGTAAAAGTCTTTTGGTGGATGCCAGGCCCATCATATCCAAGAATTCTGCCTCTTCTGTATCTTCCATTGTTTTGTAACTGGTAAGATCCAGGGCTTCCACCATCTGCTTCACAAATGTATAAAGGGAGGAATAGTCCTCCGGTAGCCTGGGAGGGGAACCTTTGATTCGAGGAAACCTCTGGTTCTATCAGTTCCCCACCCTCTTCTTCCTCCTCTTCATCATATTCCTCATAATAGGGGTCCTGGATGAGCAGAACCATGCAGGAACCATTGGTGGAACCAACTCTGGAACCATTGAGGCTGCTGGTACCGGCTGCACTGGAACCGGTACCATTCCTTGTGAAGCTACAGTTTGCAAGGCTTGGAGCACCTGTAGAGCCTGAGCAACTGCTTCAGCCCTTGGCATGGCCATTTTTTGTGCAGGGAGCTCCTTTGCTTTTTCAGCAAGAGATGCAGTGTGTTTTTATGTTTTTTATTTGCTTGAACCGGGTCACCAGCTGGTTCCCCAGTGCACTTCAGTTTAGAGGGCTCACCTTTATCCACAGTGGTCCATTCCAACTCCTAAGTTTTTCCTTTTGGAAGGAGAGGGGCTTGGTTGATCTGTAAACTGATCCTATGGAACCGCTGGAGTAGTCATTTTTGTTTTGAAACATTCCAACCTCTTTTCAATAGTTTTGGTTGGGAATGTTTTGCAAATTTCACAGTCTGCTTTAAAATGTGGTTCATCTAGACAAAATAAGCACAAATCATGCTTGTCCGCTTTAGCGAAGACCTCCTCACACTTTAAGCAATTTTTAAACCCATTAGGCCCTGTTTTCTTTTTCGTCCTATCAGACATACTTAAAACCAATAAAAGTGTACTTAAGCTTGGTTCCCAAACCAAAGTTTGTGTAAATTTAAATACACAGTTAGGTTCCTGTTAGACTACAGAAGTGGAACAGTCAATTCCTCACAGGAAAGAAACAACGGTCTGACAGGAAGTAAACCAAAATTAACAGAAAAGTAATGGAACAGGTCTGGATTAAGCAAATATATACCAAAAAGGTAAATAAAGTTAGAAAATAAAGGGCTAACTCTGGTTCCTCGACGGTTACTAGGAACCACTGAGGAACTATGAACTGAAGAAAATGTAAACTAAAACTAGTGCAAAACTATATAAAACTAAGATAAAGGCAGCAGATAGAGTAAAAATAATATGATTTACTGTTTTTCACAAAAAATAAATGTAAATACAGTTATTCTGAGGAGCACTGTCCGAGACATCTTACTAGGCAGACGGAGAATTAAATCTGAGCATTATAGAATGCAGCAGTTGGTAAGGGCAGCAGTCTGAATGGTGGCATGAGCCAATGAGTGTTCCATCATTTGCATAAGTTCCATTATCTCTGGAGCAGTTCAACACAGGAGAGTGACTGCAAGAGTTAAGCATACTGAAGAATTGCTGGGGTTAGAAGTGGCTGGGTGCCGTATGAAACATTACAAAATCACACATGCCCTCACAATGCAAAGCATCATGGGCTGCATATGCAAATCACCACAGAATGTTATGCTGGTCCAACTTTAAGCAAAATTGCATGGTGCCGAAAGGCCTCTCACACAGTTTGCAAAGGGTGCTAACAGAAACATTACATCATCTTCATGGATTCCATTTCGGATGAGACCACTAAACCAGACTCCGTTTTCTATTATCCCCATGATAGGGGGCCTGCCATTTGAACTGGGGTTCTGTGAGTTGTAGTGACTGTTCTGCTTGAAATTTCAAGTATTTGAGCAAGAAGTTGTGCTCAGAGGAAGTATCTGCAGAAACTGTGCCTTTGTTTGGAGTGCAACTGTTTGGACTCTCCTCTCTGTTTTGCATTGTGGACTGTGAGCATGATAACACCCCAGGAGATGGGATGGAGAAAAGTTACAGTTACTATATATTGTTTTTTTATGTTGGATCACGCTTGCGCTCCAGCCAACATATTGCAGTAGTAGCAGATTTGGAGATGCGGTCTCTGTGGGCAAATGCAGGGCACACATCAGAGGTGCGTCCCTCATTCCCCAATAAGACAGCATGCTGGTGCTGACACCAGCAATATGTAAAGTGGCCACCACATCTACCAAAAGTGCTGCTGCAGTGACAGGCAAGCTCATCATGCAGCAGCACAATAACACGCCTCCCGACGTGCCTTTAATGGAGACGTTTTCCAGTAAACATGGTGGCACTGAGTGCTGCCGTGCACAGTGCCGACTTCAGGAGTACCCAATTCCCCTGTCAGCATGCCCCAACCCACTTCATTTGCCAATGGGAGAGCCATCAGCTTCAGTCTCCCCCGCCCAGTTCAATTTGCTGATGGGGGAGCCTACTCCCAGTCGGCATAATGCCCCCCCCCCAATTTGTGCTGTGTGCCGAGGAGGTGCCCAATCCCCTTGGCTATGCAGCCCCTTTTTGTGCTGATGGGGACCAATCCCCATGGGCTATGGTCCTCCTCCCTGTAATTCAGGTGGTACACTCTGAGCCCACCCCAGTGTACCAAGCAACATCTGCAAAAAAAAAAAAACCGACCCTCGTTGTCTTTTTTTTTTTTTTCACTGTAAAACAAGAAAACAGTCCCTCGTGGTCTCTCCTGCCCCCTACCCCACCTGTGCCCACCCTCTGCATGCCCTGCCTCCCCACACACACCCTCACCACATACTTACCTCTTGAGCCCGGCGCGACAATCTTCAGTGGACCGGGAACACGTCTGCACTCTTCAAAGCTGACCATGAACTGAAAAAATGCCGGTAAGCTGTATAATGGCATAAATAGGGTTTTTTCAACTTTGGTGCATATCTCTGGCATTTTTGGGAATTTTGGCACCAAATTTTCAACATGGGGTTATTGGAGCCCCTCCTCATGAATTCTGTCACTTATGGTAAGAGCTGTGCCCCAAAAGGTGATTTCGCAGTCACTGCACAGAATCACCTTTTGGGACTGATTAACGAAACAACAGTGCCACTGTTCACGAGGTGGGCTCACAAAAAGCCTGTGTCGCAAATTTGGTGAAAAAAATCCAAAGCGTGCATTGCACAGTTTTCATGCATGCTTGTAACTTCATGAATTTGTAACATTTTCACTCCTGATTTTCAACATTGGCATTTTTCCACACCTCCTTATGAACGGTACAGCTGTCATTTTACGTATCCTGGCCGAAATGTGTTTTCGCACTTCCGGCGCAGAATAGCACGGTCGCTGTGGGAAATCTATTTTAGGGACAGGTTAAGAAAATGACAGTGACACTGTTCATGAGCAGAAGTCCTAAAATGCCTGTGTTGAAAATTTGGTGGTGAAAGTCCATAAAATGACTGTGTTACAAGCATGCGTTGTGCAGTTTCCACACGCCCCTGTAACTTTGCAAATTTGCAGTATTTTCATGCTAGATTTTCAACACTGGCATTTTTTCACACCTCCTTATGAACAGTACAGCTGTCATTTTTCACAATGGCGTGGTCGCTGTGGGAAATCAACTTTTGGGACAGATTAACAAAATCACAGTGCCACCATTCATGAGGGGAGGTCCCAAAATGCCTATGTTGAAAATGTGGTTAAAAAAATCCCAAAAACAATTGGGTTACGGACGTTTCTATGCATGCTCATGCCTTCAATTTTTCATATTTTCACTCCAGATTTACACATTGCCATTTTGTTACACCTCCCAATGAACAATACAGTTGTCATTTTTCACATCCTGCCCAAAATGTGTTTTCATACCTGTGGCGCCAAATGGCGCAGTCGCTGTGCAAAATCACCTTTTGGCTAACAAACTGATAGTGCCGCTCTTCATGAGGTGGGGTCACAAAAAGCCCATGCTGAAAATTTGGAGTGAAAATACCAACAAACGCCTATGGCGTTAGGGTTTTCAACTGTAACACCCCACCCTGTAGAGACTGACAGGCGTCAGGGTGTGACTTGGGATCATTATCTGTAATGCTCATGCCATTCCACCCCCACCCTGTAGCCAGTGACAGGCATCGAGGTGTGCCTTAGAGTGTTTGGCCCCAAAGTTCACCCCATTCTCCTATACTGCCCCCATCTCAGCGTATTTCCTTATGGAATGGGGTAAGTATAAGGCCCAAAGACCCCAAAGCCACTACGACACTTGTCAGTGTCTACAGGGTACAGTGAGGTGAAATGGCATGAGCGTTATAGCTGACAACCCAAAGGCACACCCCAACACCTGTCAGTCTCTGCAGGGTAGAGGTGGGTTTGGTGTCAGTTCAATACTTCACTGCCATTCCTATTATGCATCTCTAACTCCTGCACTACCAATGCCAATGTCAGCGAGACAACATTCAGCATTGAAAAATGCTTGTTTATTATACTGTTTCCTTGCAGGTTGGAGTGATATAGAATGGATGGGTATTGGGCTATGTTGGTGGTGAGTGAATGTGAGTGTGTTTTGAGTAGCTGTAGGAATTGCAGTTTATGCTGGGAAGGTTACAGTTTTTTTTTTTTGTTTTTTTTTATTTAGTTACAGTCCTGGCATGCTTTCTGCTTAACAAGTACAACATTTGGCATTTGGGTGCACAGGTTTTGAGCTCCGCTCAGTGTTAGGATGTGGGTTCCCCTGGGCCCCTGTTTCTGGCATTTCTATGGAGTGAGATGGATGGGTAGAGAGTGCGCATATCTATCTGGCATTTTCCCCATGGATGGCTAGGTGCTCGATTTCCTGGTGGGAAATGGATTTAAGGGGGGAAGAGTGTAAGCCACCCCATTTTAGGGAGCTTACTACAAGTTACCTTGCTCTCCTCCTATGGGTCGGCCTGTCAGGTTTGACAGACAGTTGGTGTCCACCCTTGTGGGTGAGTCTTCTGGGCCTTCTGCTATAAAAGGGGGGTGGTAGAGAGTTTGAGAGGCCAGCGGTAATATCTGTGGACAAGTGGGGCCAGGGTTCAAACCCTGGCCCAGGGAGTTGTGGTCTTCTCTCTGCAGCACTGCTCACGCTCAGTTTTTGGAGTGGTTGGCAGGGAAAGTGATCGTGGGATGGGACCTCATTGATGGTTGTGGAGCCACTGCCCAGAGGAGACTTACTGATGGCCCACCCATGCTGCTTGGCACCAAGGTGGGCTAAGGCCCATTGCAATTTAGGTGGTGGATTGGCAGTGGGGGAGCCATGTCATGGTTATCCTGGTGGTGGAAGCACCAGGAGGCTGTACCCGGGTGGCATGCTGCTATTGTTTGTTTGGTGGCCTGCCGGGAGAGATGTTGCTGGACCCACTGTGCCCGCATCCGAGGTGGGTTCCGCTTTGGCCAGAAACTACAGTATGAGGGAGAAACTGTAAGGAGGGACCTGGTCATATTTTACAGCTCCCCGTGCTTGTTTTTCTGTGCATGGGTGACCTGGGAGTAGTCAAGGCTGGTGAGTGTCCTAGGGGCCTACGTAATTATTGCAGCTCCGTGCTGCTTAAGTTTTGCCTGTGTAACCTTGTGCCTGTGCTCCGTTGTGCCTCCAGCCCCATGGAGATGTGGAATTTTATTTTTTATCAATTTTATTAATTAGATATTGTTTTATTCTTTAAATCAGCACCTCTGTTCTTTGGTGTTCTGCCTGCTCTAACAAATTTTGTCCCTTCAATCAGTTGCAAGCTGCTATTCCTCCTGCCGCAAGCCATGTTCCTGTTCTCCAGGTGTCAACATGTGTGAGACAGTGCCTGTCCGGTATGAATTCTGCGGAGAACATAAGAAAACCTATTTAATCCAACTGTGTTCCTGTTTGGTAATTTCCTGGCTTGTGCCCCACTTCAGTCTTTTTAATATCAGGACCCCTAGACATGTGCTGAAGGGAGGGTTACAATTGATTACCCTGACTTTGAAAAACTAGATAAAGCATTACAACAAAAAATGTAAAAACACAAAAAAGAGCTCATTAAAAGGAAACAAAAGAAACTAGAAAGAGACCAAAGGAACTACAAGCAGGGTCAAGAGTTTAGTTGGACCACTGAAAGACAATCTCGATCTAGGAGCAGGAGATGTCAGGGAAACTATTCATGCAGTCTCAGACAAAGTGAAACCAGTAATAAAAATAAACAAGGCATTAAAAAAGTAATGATAGTGGCCAGTACCTCTGAGAAGAACCAGCCTGAGAATAATTCAACCACAAGGAAGCCTTTTTTAGACAAAAGAAAAAATGGAAAACACGCAGAGGGAGAAGAGGAGGAGTTTGGGGAGGAGACGGGAAGAGCAATAAACAGAAATGGAAGCTGAGAAACAAAAAACAGATGCACTCCAAATAGCTAATCTCTCAAAATGGGACTTGAATATGAAAAAAAGACTGATGAAAAGGGATTTGAATTTTGTGCCATCATCAAAACCGAATGACTTTCAAATACAAATTCATCTTTTTTAAGTTTTAACAGAAGCTAAAGCTTAAATATTTATTTGCACATTCTGAGGACACCACAGAACCAGAAATGGGCAGGGACATAAATGAAGGATTGCCTCCACCTGAGGACACTGACGGGCACCTGGCTGCTGAAAAAGATCTGAACTTGGAGAATCAAACAGCGGATAACATGCCAGTATTAATTAATTTACTTTGAATTTGCAAATACTCACAGAATTATATGGAAATGAAGACACCAGTGCAGGGAATCCACTCACTGATTAGAAACTATGTGAACAAAGGAAAACATTTTTTAAACCTGCCTCTGATTTTTGCCCTTTGATCTCTAATCATGCTATATCCACATCTGAAAAAGTAGTGGGCAAACAAGTTAGTGATCTGCTAGTCAAACGGCACCATTTTGGTGAGAACCTTGCTCCCCTTGAAAGGAAAACATTAAAAGATCTGTCCTAGGACTCTAATATTGTAATAAAACCATCAGGCAAGGGGGGCAAGGTTGTCACAATGGAAAAAGATTGGTACAGAAATGCCATTTTGACCACAGCAACTATAAACAAATTGTCTAACAACCCTATTAATGGATACAAACAAGATTTAAGGCATATATTACAGCAAGGGGTAGAGGCAAGTTGCATCACTGAAAAAGAATTTCAGTTTCTCCTTAATGATTTGCCGATCTGTCTTACTTTCTATGTGTTACCTAAGACTCAAAAGAGCCTGACAAATCCTCAATAATGCCACATTACTTTGGGGATCAGCTCATTAACTGAACATTTGGTAAAAAAAAATTGACTTCTTTTTGCAGGATAGTGTATTCTCATAGACACCATTTATTCAGGACACTAACGACATTCTATGAAAACTAAGTGATATTGGGTAGAAGGACTGTCACAATTGGGTTAGTGTGATTAGTGTGGACATTGAGTCCGTATACACGTCCATAAGGCATAGTGATGGCATTAAGGCATGTCACTGTTTTCAGCAAAAAAGCCCATTAAATGAACATATACCAATAGAATTTCTCATGAAGTGCCTAGAGTTTCTTTTGAATCATAATGTGTTTGTTTTTGATGATGAATAATATTTACAGGTATGCGATACAGCCATGGGGATGTATATGACCCCCATATGCGTTAACCTATTTTTGGGACAATGGGAGGAGGATTTTGTCTATAGTACCAAGAACAATCCCTATTTAGATATCATCATATGCTAGTTCTGGTACATAGCCAATTGCATTTGCATATGGAATGGAAAACAAGAGAGGGCATGGGAGTTTATTGAATGGCTCAACAACAATGACCGCAACCTAAAATGCACTGCAAAGGTGGAAGCTGGGGAGGTTAGCTTTCTGGATGTGATACTAAAGGGGGATGTTGCAACAAAATCAATCACTGCAAAAAGCTACAGGAAAACTATATCCACAAATTCTTTACTTAGGGTTGATAGTTCACACCCTGTTGCCCTAAAAAAGTCAATTCCATATAGATAGTTTTTGTGAATTAGGAGAAACTGCTCTAAGATCGAGGATTACAAAGAACAAGGCAGGGATCTAATAGACAGATTTTTGGATAGAGGCTATAACAAGGAACTATTAGCAGCATACAGTGAGGTGAAAAATAAAGACCAAAGGGAGCTGCTTAAACCAAAATGTAAATGAATGAAAAATATAAGATCTGAGCCAGTCACATTTTCTATAGAGTATCACTATCTAGCAGGGCAAATTGGGAACGTAATATGGAAAAACTGTCCCATTCTGCTATCTGACAATAGGCTTCCAGAAACCACTGATACATCCCCAAAGATCACATTCATGAAAGGTACAAGGATTAGGGATACACTGGTGAGAAGCCATTTTTTAGACAGAATCCCAAATAACTCCACCTGGTTTTGGAATAAACCAAATTACTTTTTTAAATGCCATAACTGTAATGTTTGCCCCTACACAGTGCTAACAAAATCCATCACTCATCCCAACTGCACTGTTCAAATTAGGGACTTCAAAACTTGTACCACTAAATTTGTGGTATACCTGCTATGGTTCTCATGTGATCTTTACTATGTGGACAGGACAGTACGTATGGCCAAGCAATGGCTGCATGAACATATAAGGTCAATCTCCAATGGGAGATTTGATACTCTGGTAGGTGCCATTTTCTGGAAACACATAACAGTGAACCTACCTGTCTCAGATTTGTGGCACTTGAGACAGTGAAACCACCCACCAGAGGAGGTAACAGAACCAATTTGCTTCTCAAAAGAGAAAACTTTTGGATATATAAGTTAAACACAGTGAATCCCAATGACTTGAATGAGGTTTGGGACCTAAAACCTTTTCTAATGGACAGATAGCATGGCAAGTTGCCAATCATAAGAGCACCTTAACGTAACTCCATGGCGAGGCTACGTGCCCCCCAACCCCCACACCCAGCTGCTTTCCATAACCTGTTTCCCACATGTGTCTTAATACTTTTTGAATCACCTTTTCATGGCCTTGACAGTACCTGGGTAGTCCGCGCCACCCTGCCCCCCACCACCACTTACCCCCTCCAACCTTGGTGCAGATTTAGAATACTACTTTTGTTTTGAACTAACTGGTTATTACAAGCTACTAATAACCACTTTCCTGTTCTCTTTTCTAGGAGTATCAACTCTCTTTTTTTGTCTGTGTTTAATAATCAACTGATATTGGATTCTCCGCTGAGCTCAAGTGGATCCCCAGGGAACTCCTGTCACAAACCTTTGTATGGGGGAATCACACGACGTACAGCTAGATATAATGCTTGGACTTTATAACAGCTGATTTGGATTTTTCCCAACAAAATTAACTAAATGAGTTAATCCCCAGTGACTGCTTTTGAATGAATTTTCTTTTGCAAATAAAATCTTCACTGTATTTATTTTGATGTGTCACTGTATAATTTAAATGTTTTTCATTTAATTTTTTATTTGCACAACTTGATTTTTGTTGGTGCTTAAAATGTATGATGTGGCAGTATATTGGTGTTTAATGCCTTTGAAATCAATTGTCCCCACCTCCTGATGAAGCCTGTTTAATGGAGGAAGCGCTGAGGTGCTATTGCTCCATGTATGGTGATTTGAATTAGTCACTTACAATAAAGCTCATACTGCTTGGAATTTCATATTTTTTGAGTCTGTTGCTCACATTGCTGTGGGTGGTGTGCTCATATTTATTGGATCTGATATACTGTTGGGGTAGCCAGCCCCTTAGGAGCAGCCCCAGTATTTCCACTAGCACTGCTGATTCTTTTGGAGCTGACTAATAGGGAAAGGATCTCAGATCTCCAGGTAGAAGGTCACCTGGGGGCCAGTGACCATCACATGGTATGGTTCAATTTGGTCATCCCATTCCAAGGCAAAAATATTGGACTTCAGAGGAGCTGACTTTGACAAGATGGCCAAAAGAGTTAAGCTAGCCCTGGCAAATAGAAATACAGGTGAGGGGGTACAGGCAAATTGGGCAAACATTAAGGGATGCAATACTTGAAGCAACATCCCATTGTGTTAGAGAGAAAAGAAAGTGCAAAAGTTGAAGGAAACCACTTTGGTTCTCAAAAACAGTAGCAGAAAAGGTCAGAGCAAAAAGGCTGGCCTTCAGGAAATATAAAGGAACACAGCAGGATGAAGATAGGGAGGCATACCAAACTTCCGTAAGGGAAGCAGGGAAGGCAGTAAGGCAGGCAAAGGCCCAAACCAAGGAAACACTAGCACAAACAGTAAAAGAAGGTGGCAAGACTTTCTATAGATACATTAGTGAAAGGAGAAAGTCCAGAGGGATATTGCTAAGATCAAAGGGGATAAGGGGGCATGTGATGAGGAAGACCATGTAAAAACATATATCCTAAATAGATACTTCTGCTCAGTATTTACTGAAGAGAAGGTAGGGCAGGGACCACAGCTCAGCACCATGGACACGGGGAAGGGAGGTGTGCACTAGTCTCTTCACAAAAGAAAGGGTCCTACAAAAGCTCAATAAGCTCAGGGTGGACAAGGCAATGGGACCTGATGGAATACACCCCAGGGTACTAAAGAAGCTGAGGGTGGAACTAGCAGAGCCATTATCAGAACTGTTTAGTGAGTATCTGAGCACAGGAGCGGTCCCAGAAGACTGGAGAAGGGCTCATGTGATCCCACTCCACAACAGTGGTAGCAGGGAGGAGGCAGGGAACTACAGATCAGTCAGTTTTACCTCAGTAGTGGGCAAGATTATGGAGGCACTCCTTAAGGAAAGGATAGTGCAACACCTGGAAACCATAGGAGCACAGGATCCAAGACAACATGGGATTACAAAAGGACTGTCCTGTCAAACTAATCTTAGATTTCTTTGACTGGGTAACCAGAGTGGTGGACAAAGGGGGAGCAGTTGATGTTGCCTACCTTGACTTCAGCAAAGCTTTCAATACTGTTCCACATAGAAGATTGATTAATAAGCTGGGTAGGCTCGGGGTGGTCAGACGTTGGTCAACTGGGTGGCAAACTGGTCCATAGGCAGAAAACAGAGAGTGGTGGTAAATGGTATACAGTCAGAAAAGATGCAAGTCACAAGTTGGGTACCTCAGGTATCAGTCCTGGGGCCAGTCCTCTTCAATATCTTCATCAGTGACATTGCAGATGGACTGGAGAGTAAGGTTTGTCTGTTTGCAGATGACACCAAGATCTGCAACAGAGTAGAGGATCAAGATGGGCTGGGCAGAATAAGAAGAGATCTGGATAAACTAGCAAAATGATTGGAAGAGTGGCAACTGGGGTTTAACGCAAAGAAGTGCAAGATCAAGCATAGGGAAGAGAAACCCCAAAGCCACCTATAGGCTAGGTGGGGAGTTGCTGGCAGTCACAAGGGAAGAAAGAGACTTGGGCATCATCATCACCGATGACCTGAAATCATCCAAGCAGACCACTAAAGCAGTAGGTAAGGCCAGGGGGATGTTGAGATGTATTAGTAGGGGTATCACAAGTCGGAAGAGGGAGGTAATAATCCCTCTTTACAAGACACTGGTTAGGCCCCATCTGGAGTACTGCATGCAGTACTGGAGGCCACACCTTCACAAGGACATGAACCAAATTGAGGCAGTCCAGAGAAGGGCAACCAAATGGTGCAGGGACTGCATCAAAAAACATATGAGGACAGATTAACAGAGCTCAATATGTATACCCTTGAGCAAAGGAGGAGAGAGGTGATATGATCAAACATTCAAACACCTTAAGGGCATTAACAAGGTGAATGAGTCTAACATGTTTCAATATAAGAAAATAGCAGGACAAGAGGACACAGCATGAGATTAGAGGGAGGCTGATTAAGGGGTAATGTGAGGAAGTTCTTTTTCACAGAAAGGGTGGTGGATGCATGGAACAACCTACCTCAGGAAGTGGTGGATATGAATACAGTGCAGGGCTTAAAACAGGTATTGGATAGGCATAAGGGAGGAATACAGATGAGTATGAATAGATAGGCCATTGACAGAGCAAAGGCCGATGGCACATTCATATGGTAGAAAAACAAAATGGGCAGACTGGATGGGCCTTGCAGTCCTTATTTGCTGTCAACTTTTATGTTTCTATGAGTCTATAGTGAGCATCCTGGAGGGTTCCTTCTGCTGGTAGGGAATCCCTTCCCTGAGGTTATGCCCATCTTTCCACCAATCCAAGGCGTGTAGGAGTGTCCTGGGGACTGGAACCAGCTTTAACAGGGAGTCTCTTCTCTGAGACCAATGGGACCTCAGATGGTACTGAATGTCCCTTATCAGAAACCTGGCACCCGGGACTACTGCTGTAGTAGAGGCCATGTGGCCCAGAAGCCTAAGAAAGTGCCTGGCTGGCCTTGGTTGGCCAGGTACAAACGTGTCTGCCAGGATCTGGAGATTTTCCACCCTGTCTAGGGGGAGCAGGGCTTTCCCTTGCTGGGTTTCAAGCTCTGCTCCAATGAATTCCAGGAGCTGGACTGGCTCCAGCTGAGACTTTTCTGTATTGATTAGGAAACCCAGCTACTCCAGGGTAAGCTGAATGAGTTTCAGAGAGTCTGTAAGCTTTTGATGAGACTTGTCTACTATGAGCCAGTCGTCTAGGTATGGAAAGATAGAGACCTCTTGTCTTCTTACATGGGTTGCAACTACTTTGTGAAGACCCTGGGGGCTGAGGACAGGCCGAATGGTAGTACTGTGAACTGGTAATGGCTGGAGGGCAGTCTGAATCTGTGATACATTCTGTGAGAGGGCCTGATTGGGATGTGAAAGTAGGCATCTCTGTGGTCTAGGGAGACTTGCCAGTCTCCCTGTTGCAAGGAGGGGATCACCATTGACAGGGTGATCATTTTGAACTTGGGATTGAGCAAATGCTTGTTCAGGTACCTGACAGCTAGAATAGGTCACTAGTCTCCATTTACTTTTGAGTAAGAAGGTATCTTGAGTAGATGCCCTTTCCCAACTGGGAGGGGGGCACTCTTTCTACTGCATTTGCCAGCAGGAGAGATCTGACTTCTGTCTCCAACAGAATCTTTTCTTGGGAGGTTAGAGGTTTGAAAGTCCTGTTTCCCTGCTGTGTGGGAAATTTCTTGAACTGCAGGGTAAGTCCTTGACCCACCACCTTCAGCACCCACTTGTCTGTGGTAATGTTCTGCCACTGATAGGGGTAGTGGGTCAGTCAGCCTTTCTCCTATTGGGAGAGAGGAGGTGACCTGGATATTCTCGTCAAGGGTTTTGTTTGGAGTGGGCTTTAGGAGAAGGAGAGGGTACAGTACGCTTCTTAGCCCACCTACCTCTTCCTCTGAAGTACCCTCTCATTTGAGCATAATCCATGGGCATGCGCATGGGATAGAAGGCCCTGGGGTAGTAACCCCAGCCTCTGCCTCCTCTTCCCTGGGGCCTGTAAGAAATGGAGGCTTTCTCTAGCTTCATTACTCTTGTAGATGGTTTTGTATTCCTTCACCTTTTTCATGTATGCTTCTGTTTTGTCCCCCAAGAGAGAATTGTTCTTGCAGGGAAATCCATAGATTTAGTCTGAGTATCCTGAGAGAGGTTGGTGGTACTTAACCATGCCAACCTCCTAAGTGAGATGGCTTGGGCCATGGACCAGGAGGCAGTGTAATTGGCATCTATAGCCATGTGAAACTGGTACTTAGTGTCATGTAAGGTAGTTTTGACAGTTTCTGCCTGGTCCTGGGCAATGTTATCAGGAGCTTTCTGGCTAATAGCCAGTACTGAGTTCCACAATGCCTTTTGGTACTGTGCTGTGTAAACCATATAAGTGGTTAGGCATCATACCAGGGAGGCAGTAGTATAAGATTTCTTGCCCATGGTGTCCAGCTTTTTAGACTCCTTGTCTGGAGCCTGGGAGGAAAGGGGCACCTTAGCTTTATCACAAGTTGCAGCATGTACCATGCCGTCATGGTCAAGATGGTTGCAAAGGTACTCAGCATTCATTTTCTCCAGCTGATACTTCTTTTCCATTTTCTTATCCACCCCTAGAATGGAGGTAGGATTCTGGAGCAGTTTAAAAGTTACCCAAGTTGATTTAATTATCTTAACTGAAACGTGGTTAAGTATAAAGACTCCATCTAATCCTTTTCAAATTGATGGTTACTTGCTGTTTAGGCAGGATCGCAAGAAAAAGGGGGGCTTGCTATATATGCCAAGCAGCAATTAGACATCAAAGTTTTACAAAATGATTTGGATTTTCAGGGGATAGAAGCTCTAATAGTGGAATTGAGACTCCCTTTTTCTTTACCTATGGTGATAATGGGGGTGTACAAACCCCCTAGAGTGCATTCATCAAAATTTGGGTTTCTGTATGACTATTTGTATAATTTCCATGTTTCACACGAAATATTGCTGATTGGTGATTTTAATGTGAATTGGAAACAAATTACAAGTGAACATGAACTTATTGATTTGACAACTAGACTTGGATTGACGCAGTTAATTGACGGAGTAACTAGAATCAACAATAAAGATAGTGAATGTTCCTCTAGACTGGATTTAATTTTTACTACAAGAGTAGAAAAATATAAAATTAGTAGTGTCCTGTTGGATACTTTTAGTGATCATCAGGGGTGGTATGTGTGAGAGCGAAGAAAAAGTATTAAATCTGGACATTGGGTTTTAAAAGGACATTTAAAAAATTTGATTATATTGCTTTATACAGGATTTGGAACGTAAGATGGGAAAGAATTGCTTTAATTCCAACTATTAATGAGGCATGGAAGTTTTTCGGGAAGAGTTTGAAAAGGTTTGTAATCAGCATGCGCCAATAAGAAAGGTTTATCGGGATTAAAAATGCAATTTGGTACAACGGAATTTGCATAATTTACAAAAAAAGAAATAAACAATGGAAAAAGGCTAAGAATTCAAAGAAACAGAAGGATTGGGATGGTTATAGAGCCTTAGAAATAAATATTTAAGGATATTAAGAAGGCAAAATCAGATTATTATAAATATTTATTAAAGGACACCCAATTTTCACATCCAGGTAAATTTTGAAATTAATTCACAAATTACAAAATCCAGGAAAAATGATTATCCACAAACTTTTGTATTAATGGAAGAGATTTGGAGCAATGTATAGAGACGGCTGATCATTTTAATGAATTTTTGTTAATTTGGGAGTGTTAAAGGGGATCAGATGTTGTTATTGATGATAATTATAAGTTTGGTAATATAAGAAGGGTGATAGATAGCACATTTGATTTTGATCATATTGATGTGAATGAGGTTTTGTGGAATTACTGCATATTAATGAAAGAAAGGCAACTGGTTTAGATGAGATCAGTAGTAAATTATTAACATATGCCCCAGTGATTGCTTATCCTTTGTCTCAAATTTTAAACTGTCTTTGTTGTTAGCGAAGTACCAGAAGAATGGAAATGCAAAAGTAATTCCAATTTTTAAGTCTGGATCAAAACATGAGATTAGTAATTATCGTCCCTATATCTCTGATACCAGTAGTAGCAAAGATTTGTGAAAAGATTGTAGCTAGACAGGTTAATAAATATATAAATAAACAGAATATTTTACATAGAAACCAGTCTGGTTTTAGAGAGGGTTATAGTACCCAAACAGCATTAATAAAAGTAACAGGAGATATTCAGGAGCCATGGATAATGGACTATTGACAGGGGATTATGATCGATTTGTCAAAAGCTTTGACTCTATAAATCATGAAATATTAATTAAAAACTGATTAGTATAGGTTTTTCAGATAATGTGGTAGCTTGGTTTTCCAGTTATTTGAATGGTAGAAAACAAAAGTGTTTTTGAGTTCATATGTATCAGATTTTAGGCAGATAAGGCAGGGGTACCTCAGGAACAATATTAGGGCCACTATTATTTAATTTATATACTAGTGATTTGGATTTTGAGCAAAATAACTTGGAATACCATCAATATGCAGATGATGTGATTATATATGTTTCAGATAAGAATGTTTATAATATGCAGTGTATATTGCAAACAGCTTTCGATGATATACAGGAGTATTACATTAAAATAAATTAATATTGAATACAATTAAAACTAAAACAATGTTGTTTAGACAAAAAGTGAAAAATTACAGTTAAATTCATTGGATATAAAAGTGAGAGATGGTTCTACTTTACAGATAGTTGATGAGTATAAATATTTAGGGTTATGGTTGGATGTGCATTGTAAATGGTCTGTTCATATAAACAATTTAGTTAAAAGATTAGGGCAAAAATTAGGAATGTTGTATAGAATAAGAAGTCATTTCTCTAGGGATATAAGGCTTCATGTGATTAATACAATGTTAGTGCCAGTGATTGATTACACGGATGTAATTTATGGGGGCCGAATAAGGTTGATTTGAAAAAATTAGATATGGTATATAATAAAATGGCTAGGTATATTACAGGTTTACATAGACGCACACATCATTGTGAGCTGTATAGAAATATAGGTTGGAATCATTTATACATTATGAGAAATCAGCATATAATTAAGGTGGTATGTAGGTTTTTTGAAAATAAATTACCTGAATACATAGCAAAAGATTTAAAAATTAAATATTCAATGAAGGGTTTAAGATCAGCTCAATATAGCGAATTTATAGTTCCAAAGTTCAGAACAAAAAATGGATGTGCAACATTATTTTATATGGGTCCAAAAGTTTGGAATAGTTTGCCTCCAGAATTGAGAAGTTATTGTAGTAAAGTAAGTTGGATAAAAATTAAATCTTGGTATCATGGGCAAAGTATGAAATTGCATGATTGCTGTGAGAACTTAGAAAATGGGTGAATATTTATGTATTTATGATTGTTTTGTTATATGGTGTATATTTATTGTATTATGGTTGTTTTGTTCATTGTGTATGTTTATTTGTTTATATTTCTTATATTGTAACCAGGTATTGTATTTTATAAGGTGTCCCTTGAAAATGAGTGTGTTTATGTACTCAATGGGATTGTTTTACCTTGTTCATTATATATGAATATATATGAATAAAATCATTACTACTACTACTACTACTACTACCCTGCAAAGGGACTTATGGACTGGAAGAAGCAGCCTCTTGGGAAGAGGGAGACCCATCATGTCTAAAAAGTCTGCCTCCTCATCCTCCTCAGTAGTCTCCTGTATGGAGAGATCAAGAGTCTCCACCATTTGCTGGATAAATGACTAAAGAGAGGAAAAATCCTCCTGACTGTGTCAAGGGGAGCCAAATTCCTAGTCAGGGAATAGATCTGGTTCAATGCCTTCCAACTCCTCAGCATTGCCTTCCTCATAGTCGAAACCCTGGCCTGGGTCCGGGTCTGTGGGAATAGGTGTGGAAGGTCCAGGTGGGGCACCAAATAGATTGCCCATAGCTTGACAGGTTTGATAAAGTTGCCAAGTCTTTGCCGTTTCCTCTGCAGAGGGCATATTTTGTTGTGATATTGGCGTTTCCCTTTCCTCTTCACCGGGAAGGGCAGTGATATGCTTTTCTTTTTGTTTCTTTTTGGCAGGCACTGAATCAGAAACCTGCTCAGTTTGTCTTTTTTTGTTTGGCTTGATCAGAATAATTTTTGTCAGAATTATTTTCTAGGGGATCCTTAGAGGACCTATCTTTAGATTTATGATGAGAAAAAGACCCCTCTTCAGAAGGCTTAGTAGAGGGGAAGGCAGACTGAAAGCCATAATTTCTAACATTTTGGCTCTTTTCTTAACTGTTTTTGAGCAAACTTTAGTGCAATTTACAGTTATGGGGTTTTATGTGATAATGGTGAGCCTGTGACAGCGCCAATCACATAGAATGAGGGAATAAGCACCCGACATCAAAAGGGCACACCGCACAACAGCGACTGTCGCAAATAGTGAGGGTCCCTTACTAAACACATATGGCAACAGAAAAACAAATATTTGTATGTGGGGGGGGATGCCCCCTACACCCCTCAATCTAAAGACTGCTAACTCCAGTGGGAGCGGACTTAGGAAAATGGCATAGAAAAAAAGGAAGAAAAAAACTCTCCTGCAGCCAGACCCAAACCCAGGTCTACCTGCTATAGCGGCAGTGACTCTAGTCACTATGCTAAGCGGCCAGCTCAGCAGGGATTGGCCCAACAAATCATTATATCTTGTTCCAGTGAGTGAAGCTCAGTGTTACATGCTCTGTAACTTCATTAGCGCTCTTCTTTTTCACTCACTCTCATTATTAGCGGTATTATTGAGTCGCTCATATTGAGCCGCTCAATAATACTCACTCATATTACATGATACTCAGTTATGGTATGGACCCAAACAACTTAAATAAAGATTGTGGCAGTCTGCCTTGGTCACAATTTTAAAACACAATGCAATTTTTAAAACTTGTAGGTCCAGTTCTCTTTTTAGGGCTATCTGACATACCAATAGTCTCAGAAGACTAAAACTTGGGGCCAGATATTTAAAGCTTTGTGCTGGGCGCACATCCGTTGTGCTGGAATAGCACTGGATGTGCACCAGGCTGCAATATTCAAAAGCCCTAACAGCACCAGTGCTGTGTGATAGTGCCGGTGTTGAAAGACAATGGGCCAGAGATTCAAAACTTTGTGCGGTTCGCAAACAGTTTGCGCGGGATTAGTGCAGGTCTGCCATATTCAAAAGGCCAACTAGCGCGCAAAAACAGCAGTAGCTTCGGGCAAAGCATAATGATATGTAAGGGGCATAGTGAACATGAATGAAGACGCTATGTGATATTCTGCGTCTAGTGCTACGCTACGGTGTTTAGCGCGACATAGCGTGACCCATAGCGCGGTATGATTTACCACCCAGGAAAAGCTGGTCTTAACTCTGGGCAAACAGCTTTTCACATCATTGGTGCATTGTGCGGTATTTACGTGGGATTTGCGCGGCTTGCGTGACCCTAACATAGGAGTATGACACTTAGAAAATGCCAGACATGGAGGACACATGCTGCTCACTGCTGGCACCACCATGATGCCAGCAGCTGCCACCAGTCCCAGCCAAGCACAGACAGTGAGGGGTGATCCAACCCAAAGGGGACAGCATGGTAGTGTGGCCATATAGCACACACCTGTAGGCCATGCGTCTGTGGTGCCTAACAGATGCCAGCACACACATGCAGCACTGTGGGCATGGTGGCCAGTGAGGGGAGGGTGTATGGGTGGTCAGACCTCACCACAGCCCAGGTGTGGCCACAAGGCTGGGACACAGCACGCAGTGCACATGGGCCAATAGTGGGAATACGTCACCACCTGTGTGCCTGTCGGATCTTACGTACTCCCCAGCCACCCACTACACAACTGTACAGATGCCACAGTACACACAGGCGGCCATGTACATGACACTGTGTGCATCCCATGCCACAGGTGCAGCATCTGTGGATCACACAACAGTGTAATAGTACTGTCCACTGTCAGTAATTACCTGCAAGCTGGGCCTGTCACTGTGTACAGTGCAGTGGTCAGCACTGCCCTACATACCATAGGCATTGCTGTGTCCCTCACACTACCAGCCCCCTTGCTACTGTAGTGTCTGCTGTGCACTGTAGCATGACCTACAGTGTGACGGTGGCATGCAGCACCACCACCACCTGTGCCTATGCTGTGTTGTCCCCTGGGGTACAATAGGCTATGGTATGCTGTTCTGTTCAAATGCAGCCTGCAGCTATCATCATGCACTGCCTGACTGACCTACAGGTGGAGCTGCGGTTGGACCTGGCCAACCCCTGTACTTCCAGACTTGACCTACAGGTGGAGCTGTGGGACCCTACAGTAACGCTGGGCAAACCGCATGCAAATCAGGGCATGATGAGATGCTAATGTGGCTGTTTGCCCAGAGACCATCTAAGTAGGCTCATTTGCATGTCACTTTTGAATATGGCAAAGTTTAGCACCGGGCTAACGTGTTTGTACCGGGCAAACCACTTAGCTCCATGCTAAAGCTGCGCTAACGTGTTAGCATGGCGCTAATGGTTCAGGGAACATTTTACAGTTCTGATCACTGTTCTTTCACACCTGCTGCTGCCTATAGCTGTACTGGGTCCACGCATTTGTTGGTACACACATTGACCACCTAGTTCCTTTCTACCTACCATCACATCGCTGTGCACTGTGTTGTTGTTGTGGTTTGCACTTCCTGGTTGCTATATTCAGTGCTGTCATATTCCAGGGCTACGGTTGCCCTGCACTCCCAGTCCAGTTTGCATGGCCTCTTTCCCATGCTATATTCAGAATCTGTTTGCCCCGGGCTATTCTTTTTGAATATAACTTGCTTTGTGCTCCAGGCTACGTTTGCCCGCCAGGCAGTGTTATCTTAGCTCAGGGGCAAAGTTTTGAATATCTGGCCTGATGTATTCGGGGGTTAGGGAGTGGCGATGAATGCTGGCGCAGCAGCATATTCAAAAGTTTAGTGCCACGCTACAGGATTTAGTGCCACCTGTAGCGCGACACTAAATACTGCCTGCAAAAAGCATGCAATAGTTGGTGGTGGAACCCGAAGTAGTTAGAAGTGACACTGCAAATTACTACCATAGTAATTCAAAGTGTAACTTCTAATTGCCACCAGGTCCAATCCTGGTAATTTAGCGTCCCCCCATCCACTTGTATTGCCGACGAGGGTGCTCAATCCCCCTGATGGCAGCATGTATCCCCTCAAGTCATGTGGCACACTGGGAGCCCACCCCAGTGTGCCCAAAGAAAAAATTACTCACCTTAGTAATTGCTTTTCTTCTCATGGAGTCTTGCTATATTATAACATTAGCAGTCAGCCACTGCAGCTGAACTGCCCCGGAGAGAAGGAGTTAACTCCAGAGGATCTGAGTTCTACAGCGAGGGCCTGTGCCTAAAGTTTCATCTGGCAGTTTCAAATGAAACTGTCAGATCTTTACGAAGCTAACATCAAAGAACAGAAAGTCTGTGGAAAAACTACACTAGCCCATGGCTACCTACTAGTAGTAGTAACAACAATATAAACAACAAAGAAACCCAGAACCATAATAACAAAATTGATGGTATTATGGTCTGTTTTACCACCCTTGACAAGCACATTATGAACCTCCCTTCCCCAAGACTCAAGTCCAGGAAGGGGCAATATAAATAACCTAAATGAAAGCAACCAGATCCCTAACCCAAAGGAAGAGGGTAAAGGGATAACTACAATGGCATGACACAGTGCTTGCACTAATCTGCCACCCCCTACCCAAGTAGAGGTTCTGAGAGGGCAGGAGGGAGGGGTATAATATAGCAAGACTCCATGAGAAGAAAAGCAATTACTAAGGTGAGTAATTTTTTCTTCAAACACCATGAAGTCTTGCTATATTATAACATTGGCAGATTACACAGCAGTACTCCATGGAGGAGGGTCAGAACCTCACTTAGGAAATAGGCTCTGAAGCACAGCTGTGCTCAAACTGAGCATCTCTCCTGGACTGGACATCCAGGGAATAATGCTTGGTAAAGGTGTGAACTGTCTTCCAGGTAGCAGCTTGACAAATTTCCAGAATGGAATGTCCCTAGCAGCCGCTAGAGACGCAGCTGTACCTCTGGTGGAGTGGGCCTCAATCCTGAGGGGGTACTCTACCTAGTTTCTGATAACAGAATTGGACACAAGAAACAATCCACCTTGCAATTGTTCTCTTAGTGGCAGGTTTTCCTTTGCCAACCTCGCCATAGGTAAGAAACAGTTGAGGGATTCGAACCTATGACCTCTGGTGCGCCTAAATAGTAGCTTAAGGTTCTTGACATCCAAGCTGTGCAGTCTCCTCTCACCTGAGGAAGAATGCTCAGTGAAAATACTGGGAGAGAGATAGATTGATTCAGGTGGAAATCAGAAACCACCTTAGGCAAAACTTTCTATTAGTCCTAAGGACTACCTTATCTCTGTGGAAAGAGATAAAATCTTCTTCCACTGACAGGGCCTGTAACTCACTTATGCGTCTGGCAGAGGTGATAGCTACTAGGAAAACGGTTTCCGTTAAATACTTGAGCTCTGCTGAAGACAGAGGCCTGAAGGGGGCTGTATTAACTGAGCAATGCAAATATTCAGGTCCCAGGCGGAGCTGGTTCCTCAAAAGGAGGGTTAGTATGAAGTAACCCTTTAAAAACTTGGAGAACACAGGGTGAGAAGAAAGGAGGCAGGCTTCCTGCTGGACACAAAAGCAGAGACAGCTGCCAGATGAACCTTCAGGGTAGCTGGTCTAAGGCCTAGGGAATTCAGATGGACCAAATATTCCAGAAGAATGGGAAGATCAGCAGATTCTGGGACAATCTGCCTCTCAGAGCACCAGATGGAAAAACCCTTCCACTTAGAATTATAAGTGGTTCTAGTGGAAGGCTTCCTAGAAGCCTTTTTAAATATCCATGACACCTTGAGAAAGGTGTGTCACAAATCTTAGCCCTCAAGAGCCAAGCCTTGAGGTGGAGGGATTTGAGGTCCGGATACCACACTCTCCTGTGCACAGGCCAGTAAGTCGTGGACTCTGGGTAGGCTCTAGGGCAGGTGGACTGCCAGTGACAGAAGCAGAGGTACCAGGGCTGTCTGGCCCAATCTGGGGCAATCAGAGAACACTCTGCAAGGTTGAGATCTGATTTTTACTAGTACCCTGAAAAGAAGAGGAAGAGCACACAGGAACTTCCCTTCCAGTCCAACAGAAAGGCGTCCAGAGGGACTGAGCCCAGAACTGGAGGCCTGCAACAGAAAAGAGGAAGTTGATGGTTGTCTGGGGCTGCGAAAAGATCTATCTGAGGAGTGCCCCATCTGGCAAAGACGGACCCCAGCACTTGTGGATTCAGAGCCCATTCGTGATGGCCCTGAGAAATTCTGCTGAGGGCGTCCGCCAGGACATTGTCCTTCCCTGGGAGGTGAACCGCTATCAGGGAGGTGTTCAGGGAGTAGGCCAGAGACCACAACTTCATTGCTTCGGTGCACAAGGCTGAAGACCGAGTGCCCCTTGCTTGTTGATGTACCACATTGTGGTGGTATTGTCTGTCCTGACTTGAACCACTTTGTTCTGGACAGAATCTGAAAACACCAAGAGCTAAAAAGACAGCTCTGAGTTCCAACAGATTGATGTGGAGCAGAGATTCCTGAGGAGACCACACCCTGGGTGGCAAGATCGCTAGGTGAGCCCCCACCCAACAGGGAGGCATCCGTGGTGAGGGTGAGGGAGTGAGAAATGGGAATGAAGGGAACCCCTGTCTTAAATTGCTCTGGACCTGCCACCAGTGGAGGGCTAGGATCAGAGTTTGAGTAACTGGAACCAACTTGAAGGGGTCCTTCCTTTGAGACCAATAGGCCCCTCAAATGGAACTGAATGTCCTCATCTGGAATCTTGCTCCTGCACGACAGCTGTGAAGCAAGCATGTGCCCAAGGAGTTGCAGAAAATGCCTTGCTGGTCGAGAGACCGCAGGGTAAAGGAGGATGCCAGGGCGATGAGTCTGTCCACCCTTTCCGAGGGAAGAAAAGCCCTGGCTAACCTTGTGTTCAATTCTGCTCTATGAAAGTTAGGACCTGAACCGTTCCAGAACTGACTTTGGTAAGTTTAGCAGGAATCCCAGGAAGTGAGAAGCTGCTGGGTGACTTGCAAATGGTTTTACCTGACCTGGAGACTGACCCACAATGAGCCAGTCGTCCAGGTAGGGAAACACAGCAACCCTTGCCTTCTTAAGTGAGCCACTACTACAGCGAGACATTTTGTGAATACCCTTGGCGCAGAAGTCAGGCTAAGGGCATTGCCCTGAACTGGTAGTGGCCTGAGGGCAGTTCGAACCTGAGGTACTTTCGTGAGAAGGCCTGATCAGAACATGAAAATAGGCATCCTTGAGGTCCAGGGAAGCTAGCCAGTCCCTGGCTCTTAGGGAAGGCAATATCATTGCCAGAGTCAACATTTTGAACTTTGGTTTCAAAAGATGCTTGTTCAGGTACTCTTAAATCTAGAATGGGCCCATTCTCCTGTCTTTTGGGGTAAGAAAGTATCTTGAATAAAGCCCTTGCCCTGATGGCAAGGAGGAACCTTTCCACTGCTTTGCAGTCCAGAAGAGAAGAAACCTCTGCTTCCAAAGCAAGGGCTTCTGAAGGATTTGCAGGTGGAAAATGTCTGACTCTCATCTTTGGAAAGTGTTTGAAGCTGAGAACCAGACCCTGGCCTGTTACCTCCAGAACCCATCTGTCCATAGTTAGGGACAGCCAGTTCCGCTGAAATAGGCCAACCTGCCCCCACTGGTACAGGAGAATCGGCCCTGGGCACCCCATCAGGGTGCCTGCTTAGCAGCAGCCTTAGGCTGAGGGAGGGGACGGTCTGCTTGTGCCTCGCCTACCCTGCCTCTGAAGAAACCCTCTAAGCGAGACAGCAGAGGAGGCTTGAAATTGGTAAAAGGCCTGAAAAGGCCTGCCCCTACCTCTGGGAGCATGCCTTGTGGCATGGCATGCTTCTCCTTAGCCTGGGCACTTTTGTAGGTAGTTCTGTATTCATCCATCTTTTTCATATAGTTTTCTGTTTGCTCCCAAACAGAGAATTTCCCACTACAGGAAAATCCATAGTCTTTGACTGGGTATCTTGGGACAGATTAGTGCATCTGAGCCATGCCAACCTACGGAAAGCTACAGAAGTGGCCATGACCCTAGAGGAAACATCATTAACATCAACAGCAGTATGAAATTGAACTTTGGAGGCTTCAATGCCATCAGCAGCCACCTGTTCCAACTCACTAGCCAGCTGGCCATGGGCCTGCTTGGCTAACTGCAATACTGTGTCCCACCTAGATTTCTGATATCTAGCCACATAAGCCATATAATTTGCCTGCCTGAGTCCCAAAGAAGCTGCCATACACTGTTTCTTCGCCATGGCATCAATCTTCCTGGAATCCTTATCAGGAGGATGTGAGGCCAGAGGAATATTAGCCTTGTCACAGGCTGCAGCTTGTACCACACCTACATGACTACACTGTTCAGTAGGAAGTCTGTATCCGAGCCTGACAAAGTATACCTTCTGTCCATTTTTTATCTACAGGAGGGACAGAATGAGGATTTTTAAAATCTTTGTTGTTTGCTTCCCAAATGACTTATGCAAAGGAATAGACAACCTCCTAGACTCTGGAATATCCATCATTTCCACATAATCAGGCTCCTCTTGCTCATCCACAGCCTCCTCTAAAGGAAGCTGGAGGGTTTCTGCAACCTTTTGTAAAAAATAAAGAAAGAAGGGACTCAGACAGAATAGGAGGAGATTCTAAAGGTCTGTCTGGAGAAATGTCCGTTCAATGGGCACGTCCAGACCCCCAGCCACACATATATTGATCAAATTCCTCCTCCTCCTGTGGTTCATAAAATCCTCAACTTCAAAATCCTTAACCACTGGGACTGAACGAACCAACCTTTACCAACTGTTGGTGGTTCTCAGATCCCTGAGACAGTGACTGGACAATCTGAATGGCTTTAGCTATCTCTGCAGCAGTTGGAGACACAATTTTGGACCCCAAACCTACTGATTTCCTTTGTCTTTTACTCGGGACTGGTTCCTCTGAACCAGCCTTCCTTTTGCCCGAGAAGTCTCGCCCTGGTATAGAGACTCCCTCTAGTCCAGTGGGTACTGGACCGGCTGGCCATCCGGTCAGCGGACTTTTTGGCCTCGCTCCCTGAGCCGGCCCACTCTCTTCCAGGGTGGCTGCAGGGAAATTTTTACACACCTGGCAGTCTGACAGGAGGTGGTCAGCCCCCAGACAATAAACACAAGTGGTGTGTGGGTCAGCCTTGGCAAAGGCCTCCCCACAGACATCACAGTGTTGAAACCCAGTGGGCCCGGTTTTTCTTTTGGGTTTCTCAGACATAATGCCAGCCTAACCAAAACTTGCCCTTTTGATGGCAGTGCCAGGCAAGACACCCTTATCGGTTCCTAACCGTGTCACGGGTATTTGAAAAAAACGTTATAATTCTGTTTTTTTTAGAACCGATAAGAACCGGGAACCGCACTCTAAAACCCACTGTACACTTTTAAAATGTAGAAATAACAAAGCGATCGGTTCAAAACCGAACCGATAATTAATTTTCCACACAGACTTAAAATTTAGTACTTACGGTTACCAGATAGAGCTTTAAAACCGAAATGCGGTAAAAATAATGACTTTTGCCGGTTCAAATGAACCGAAAAATACTCGCTTGAACCGAGAATGAACCGAGCTGAAGGAGCTGATCTCCGGAGCGACTGTTCAGTGAAGCGGAGTAAAGAATCTGACAGTTTCATTTGAAACTGCCAGATAGAGCTTTGGGCACAGCGCCTTCGCGCTGTAGAACTCCAGATCCTCTGGAGTTAACTCCTTCCTCTCCGGGGCAGTTCAGCTGCAGTGGCTGACTGCTAATGTTATAATATAGCATGACTTCATGGTGTTTGAATGTCATATTACTTTTAAAATAATGCCTTGCCGATGGGGGTGCCTAATCCCCCTGTCAGCAGCATGTAGCCCCCCCAACTCATGTGGCACATTGGGAGCCCACCTCAGTGTGCCCAGATGTCACATAACATCTAAAATAATGCCTTGCCAGTGGGGGTGTCCAATCTCCCTGTCGGCAGCATGTATCTCCCCCCAATCATGTGGCACAATGGGAGCCCACCCCAGTGTGCCCACATATATTTTGCACTGTTAGTTCCTGTAAATAAAGAAAACAGTTCCTCTACGTGTTATTTCTTTTTTTATTTAACCTGGAATAAAGAAAACGGTCCCTCGTCATCTTCCCAGTCCCCCCTCCCCCATCCCCATGCTCCCACTGAGCACTCACTTCCCGCACCCCCTCCCCATACTTACCTCTGTAGTTCGGTGCTGTCATCTTCTGAGGACTGGGATATGTCTGCACTCTTCAAAACTGAACCACAAAATGAAGAATCAAAGGTAGGTGCCATATAATGGTCGTCACTGGGGGTTTCAACTTATGATGATATCTCAGCCATTATGAAGGATTTTGGCACCAAATTTGCAACATAGGGCTCTTGGGACCCCACCTCATGAACACTGTAACTGTCAATTCGTTACTCATCCCAAAAGGCGATTTTGTGGTTGCTGTGCGGAATCGCCTTTCGGGACTGATTAACGACACAACAGTGCCACTGTTCATGTGGTGGGGTCCCAAAAAGACCATGTTGCAAATTTGGAGAAAAAATTCCAAATAATGACTGTGTTACAAGCGTGTGTTGTGCAGTGTCTATGCACGCTCATAACTTCGCCATTTTCTATTATTGTCACCCCAGAGTGTCAACATTGCCATTTTATCACATCTCCTCATGAACAGTTCAGCTGTCATTTTTCACATCCTGCCCAAAATGTGTTTTCGCACCTGTGGCGCAGAATGGTGCGGTCGCTGTGCCAAATCAAATTTTGGGATGGAATAACAAAAGCACAGTGCAACTGTTCATGAGGGGAGGTCCCAAAACACCCATGTTGACAATTTGGTGAAAACATTCCACAAAATGACAGAGTTACAAGCGTGCTTTGCACAGTTTCTATGCACACTTGTCACTTCACCAATTTATGATGTTTTCACTCCAGATGTTCAACATTATTGTTTTACACACTACCTCATGAATAGTACAGCTGTAAGTTTTCAAATCCTGCCAAAAATGTTTTTCTGCACCTGTGGCGCAAAATGGCATTACAGTTGTGCAGAATTATATTTCCACAGGGCTTTGAAGGGTTTCATACTGGGTACATGCGGTGCAGGGATAAGAAGGTTATGTTGAACATTTGGGGTGAAAATAATTTAAGATGGAACAGTTATGATTATCTGTTGCGATTTCGCTATGCCTACTGTATGTGTGGAAGTGCAGCAGTCAGAGATCCCTGTGTTTCCACAGCTAGATACATATGTACATCTGTGGAGGGATGGGAGTGCAGGGTCCAAAGGACCCTGCGCTCCCACTGTGACATATGGATACTGTTCTACAATCTGGATGGAGGGATGGAACCCTACGCTCCCACAGCAAATCGAAGATACAATTATATTATCTGAAGAAGTGCTATTCATTGGAAAAACACTCCATTAATACATCAGTTAGGGAGAATACTATAGCAACAAAAGCAGGAAAATGAGGCAGTAGGGTTTCTAACCTTAACGCCCCACCCTCAGGGTTCCCAACACTACCACTCAACCCCCACCCCTCACCATCCACATACCAACAGGCGTCTGGGTTTGCATTGGGGTCATCGACCTAACTTTCACCCCATGCTCCTGTACTGCACCACCTCAGCTTATTTACACATGGAATGGGGTGAGAGTTAGGCCATTGACCCCAAAGTACATCCAGATGCCTGTTGGCTTGTGGAGGGGTTGGGTGGAGTGGTAGGGGTGGGGCGTAAGGGTTGGAAACCCTAACGCCTCATTTCCCTGCTTTTGTCACTATATTATTCACCCTAACTGATGCATTGACAGAATGTTTTGCAATGATGAAATATATATATATATATATATATATATATATATATATATATAGACACAGTTATACAGTCCTCTACAGTGTCCCCAGTACAGGGGACATACCTCTGTGTTCCTGTCAAGCAGGGAGTTATATTATTCTCTGGTACTACATAACTTACCCTGTGTACATCTGAAGGTAATGGTTTCCATTGTGTCCTGAGTTTGTGTCTCCATGTTTGCGGATGTGCCTCTCATTATGGGGATCAGTGTCCCTCTTTGTTCCACATTCAGAGTGTCCATGTCCCTCATTCCAGTGCTGACTAGGTGGGAGGTAGGCACTGCATATGCCTGCCGGCACCCATGGCCTGCAGCTAACACATTGTTTCTCAAGGCTGGGATATAGGTGGAACTGTGTGCACACCCCAGCCTGTGACTTTTAGCCTGTACGTCCAGTCTGACCTTCAGGTGGAGCTGTGGGCACCATCCAGCCTGCAGTTTTTGACCTGTAGTTCCAACCTGACCAACAGGTGGAGTTGTGTGTACCATGGAATAGCACCGGGTAATCTTCATGCTAATGTATGCTAAGCAGGCCTTAATGAGATGCTAATGTGGCTGTTTGCACACAGGTGGCCTAGGTAGGCTCATTTGCATAGGAGCTTTGAATATAGCAAACGTTTGCCCCAGGCTAACCTGTTTGCACCAGGCTAATGTGTTAGCACTGTGCAATCAGATTAGCCCTGGGAAAAACTTACATCAGCATAGCACAGTTCTGCTGTGTGTGGCCTGCTTTTTTTTTTGCAGTTGTTGTGGAACGCCTCTTTGCAAGCACACACATTGTCCTCCACCTGCAGCTCCGACATGCTCCACCTCTGTGTCCATTGGGCTGCTGTTGCATTTTGCTCTTCCCTGTTGCTATGTTCAGAGCTGTCGTATTTCCCGGGCTATTTTAGCACTGTACTCCCAGCCCAGTTTACCCGGCTTCCTTAGCATGCTATATTCAGCTGGTTTAGCATCATGCCTATTCCTTTTAAATATGGTGGCTATTTTTTCGAGGCTAATTTAGCACACCGAGCAGTGCTAATTTAGCCCCAGAGCAAAGTTTTGAATATCTGGCCCCAGGTTCTTAAAAAGAAAAATATAATGTTTTGCAGTCCATTCCCAATTACAATGGAACCGTATCAGTTAAAAAAACAGAATATAAAAGACAAGTAATAAAAATTGTGGTTCCCTAAAAAATAAGGGAACCAATAAGAAACTGAAGTTTAAATATCAAAAACTGAACATGTTTACCACAGAATGTAGTTTTTCAGTCAGGAATAAAGCACGGGAACCGCGACGAAAACCCATCAGGGGAAGTTTCCTTGGTTCCTGGGAACCATGGAAAAAACACAAAAATAATGAAAAAACACTAAAAAAAACCCTAAAGGCAGCACAAACTACAGAAATAAAATGACTTTAAGAGAAATAAAATTTCTTTAAGCGGTGAGAAATGGAGAGCACTCCAGGGCCAACTTGTTCCAGTAGGCAGAAAAATGACTTGGACTCACCAGCAGCAGCACCTACAGGCAGCAGTCTTCAAATGAAAGCTGACTGGCTAATGCTCAATCATCATTAGCATAAACTCTGTCTCTGGGGCAGCTGAACCCAGCTGATAATACTGCTATAGTCACGCACACTGAGGGATTCCTGGGGTGAGAAAGGCAGGTTTCATTTTAAAAATAGCCTGCTCCCAGTGGCTAATGATGGGAAGATACAGTAACTCCCACTGAAACTGTTTCTGCTGTACACAAACACATGTGTGTACACTGGTTGGGTTTTATATGATAACGGCAACTCCTAAAGAGTGACGATCACATAGAGGGAGAGAAAAAAAAAATCCAACATAAGCTGGGCGATGGACCCCAGGGTGACCGTTGCAAATGGCAACAGTCACTTATTACAAGCAAAAAAAACCCCACCATATCCATTTTTATGTGGGGGGCTATGCCCCCCGCAGTCCCTCGCGCCTCCAAAAATAAATATAATCAACTCCATGGGGGGTGCAGACTTAGAAGATAAAGCAAAGGAAGAGAAAAAAAACAATTTTTTTTGTTTGGCACTGGACCCAAACCTGGGTCACTGGCTCCAGGGATGGTAGTGTACACCGCTACACTACACAACCAGCTCGGCTGAGCTAGGCCAATCATCATCCCATATCCTGCATTAGTGAGTGTAGCTCCCTGTTACTCTCGCTATACAGGATATAGCAATGTTTTTCACCATTCGCTGTACTAACAAGCGCTATTATTGATTCACTCATATTGAGTCGCTCAATAATAGTCGCTCATATAGAATGCTACCCACTGGTTGTACTGTTCGCACCTATACCAACATCAACCTCTGCCAGTATTGCTTTTTTGAAATACATCACTGTATAGATCATCATATCATAGAACCATTGAAGCTTGTCAGCAGAAAAGGACCATACCGGCCCATCTAGTCTGCCCTTTTTTTCCCCCCTACACCTCCCCCTCCCTGCCAGCCCCCACCCTCCCCCCAATACTCAGCCCCATATGCTTGTCCCATGCCCTCTTGAATTCTTACACCAATTTATCCCCAACCACTCTGTCTGGTAGCCTGTTCCAGGGCTCCACCACCCTCTCCGTGATGAAACACCCTCTCACATTGCCCCTGTATCTTTTTCCTTGCAGTCTGAGGCTGTGCCCTCTAGTTTTGAGCCCTTCCTTCTTCTTAAGTAAACCCTCTTCTCCCACTTTATTGAGCCTCTTTACATATTTAAGTTTCAATCATGTCTCCCCTTTTCCTCGTCTCCAGCGTGTACAGATCCAGTTCCTTATACCTCTGCTCATATAACTTTCCCTGCATACCCTGCACCATCTTGGTTGCCCTTCTCTGAACCCTCTCCAATGCATCTATATCTTTGCGGAGATGTGGCCTCCAGAACTGAACCCCACACTACAGGTGCGGACTCACCATGGCTTTGTAAAGGGGCATTATTACCTCCCTCTTTCTGCTAGTAATAGGCACACCCTCCCCCTCAAACCCTCAGCAATATCACTGATGTATATGTTGAAGAGAAGCGGACACAAAACTGACCCCTGTGGCACTCCACTCTTCACCATCACTGTCCCGGAGTACACCCCATTTAGCACCACCCTCTGAGTTCTTCCTGACAGCCAGGCCTCCACCCAGCTTGTTATTTTCCCACCAACCCCTGGCTTTCCATTTGCTCACCTGCCTCCTATGGGGGGACAGTGTCAAAGGCCTTGCAGGAGTCCAGATAGGCCATGTCCACTGCCCCCCCAGTCAATCACCTGAGTCACCCAATCAAAGAACTGAATTAGGTTTGTCTGGCAAAATCTTACAAAAGCAGGAAAGCACAATGGAGGGTTCCTGTTAGGTAATTCCATCCTCAATCCATCAGCAATCAAACGTTTCTACAAATCCTTTTATCAGTTTTTAATATATCATTTTATTTGAAGCAGACGTAGACAGACTATAAAATGAATACAATGCAGAAAGAAAAAATTACTTACCGTAGTAATCTTGTTTCTTCCAGGGGATCCCTCAGTATGCTTAAACAAATGCAGTCTGCCTCCTGTGTTGAACTGCAGCATAGAGAATGGAATGTATGTAAATGATGGAACTCTCATTGGCTTGCGGCAATTTCTAACGGCTGCCCCTAGTAATTGCTGCATTCTGATAATGCTCCGAGTAATTGCGAAGCCTAACAGAGTGAAGACCCTCTAACTAGCTAGAATAGTTAAAAACTAATCCCACCTTACAAAATCCCCCAAACTATGATCTCTGTAAGAAAGGACAAAGAAGACAGTACAAACTGGTTTAAAAACTCAATAAGTAACCAGAACACTATAAACAGATAGTGACCAACAGGGATGCAGAATAAGAGACCCCATTTTTCTGGTTCTGGAAGAGTAGGTTGGGTGGGAGCTTTAAGTATACTGAGGGATCCCCTGGAAGAAACAAAATTACTATGTTAGGTATTTTTTTTCTTCAAACCCCAGGAATCCCTCAGTATGCTTAAACTAATGCAGACTACCAAGTAGTACCTTTGGAAGTTGGGTACAGAACCTATTTAGGGAAAAGTTTCTGCAGGACTGCAGTTCCAAATCTGGCATCACTTTTAGACTGTATGTCCAAGCAATCGTGCTTGGTGAAAGTGTGAACAGTTTTTTGTGTAGCTGCTTTGCACATTTCCAGTAAGAGGATGCCCTTGCTGCAGCTATTGATGTAGCTGACTCTGGTAGAATGTGCCCTGAGTCCCAGGAAGGGCTGCTTACAAACTTTACTGCTACATAACTGGATGCAGGCCACTATCCATCATGCAATAGTTCTCCAGGAAGCTGGTTTACCCTTACCCACTTCCCCATCAGTGAGTAACAACTGGGTATGCTCTGGCCTGGAGGATTTGGTCCTGTCATGGTTATGACTGAGTGCCCTCTTGACATCCAGGCTATGCGACTTCTGCTCACCTGAGCTGGAATTGACAGTGTAAAAGAGTAGCAGTGCTATGGACTGATTCAAATGAAAGTCTAAAACCACCTTAGGAAGGAATGTCCTATTACTCCTGAGCACCACCTTATCCACATGGAAGGAAATATAGTTCAGATCTGTGCACAGGGCCTGCAGCTCACTTACTCGCCTAGCTGAAGTAATGGCTACCAAGAAAACAGTCTTCCAGGTCACATACTTTAGGTATGCTGTTGCCATAAGCTCAAAGGGGGGATCCATGAGCCTGGCAATACAAATGTTCAGGTCCCAAGCTGGGACTGGCTCCTGAAGGGGAGGGTGAAGGTGAAGGAGTCTGTGACAGGGAGATTCTGCCACTCTTGAGGACCGACCTTTTCTTAAATCTGTTGCAACAGTTCTTCTATTTCTTAGCCTAGTTTATCCTTTACAATTTCTAATCCATAAGGTTGGCCACCTATGGGCACATCCTGCCCTTTCTTGACTATGCTATAGTGTTCTCTTTAATTTTCCTTTTCCCTTTCAAGTCCTCGTACAGGGAGGTTCTAGTGGTGGCCTCCGAGCTGATGTTAAACAACAGGCTGTGTTCCTCATTGTTGGATTTAGTATATAATAGCATTATGTCATAAAATACCTTAATGTACATGCCTTCTGTGTATGAAATCTGTAAATGTTGAGGATACCAAGGCACTAGGTGTTTTTTTATAAAGGTGAAAAATTACTTAGGTGACTGTATTATAAAAATTAAGTTTCTGGGGTAGAGATATCAGAACACCCCCATTGTGTTATTTAAAATGCATGTAAATTGCAGATTGTTTGAGAGGCCCTTTGGCACCATGCATTCCTGCTTTAAGCTGAACCAGCCTAAAATGTCATGGTGATTTGCATATACTTCCCATGATGCTTTGCATTATGGGCGTATGTATGATGTTGTATTTCTTTGAAACTTGGCTTTATTCCCAATTACCTTTGGGGTAACCCTTGCTTCAGTGTTTTTGCACTGAGGTTCTTTGTCTTTAGCCTGTTTTGGGGTTTTAATTTTTTTTGAGCTCCCTATCACCCAAAAACACAAGACCAACATAGGGAATTAAATCATTTTCACTAAAGAGATCGATCAGTAGATCAGCTGACCAAGTGCAGAGGAAGGACATGCATCATCTGTTGCTGCAAATTGATGTATTGAAGCAGGGATATGCCATTGCTTAAGGTTATCCCCTGTGTTTTAAATAAACATCACACAGAGATTGTGTGTTGAACCTGAAGTTCTGTGTCTGGCCCATCTGTCATCCCACAACCTGTCCACAGAGTACTTTAAAGAACTTCTTGAAAACTGGGTGAGATGCCATTGGTCTGAGATTGCAAGCCTTATAAATCTTCAAGGCAGAAGGCCTAAGGCTCAGAGAATGCAATTACAAACATACATGCAAACATACGAAGAAGCCAGCAGAAGAAGGCCATTTGGTCTATCTAGACTGCTCATATTGCAGGGTCCACTGTTTGAGCTATTGCCCCTGCTCCCTCTCCCCACTCCTCCCATCCTCCCTACCCATGATCCTTACCTTCCCCCTATGCCTATTCTAGCCTCTCTTGAAACTGCCCACTGTCTTCAATGAGACCACCTCTTCTGGCAGTGCATTCCAAGTGTCCATCACCCTCTTAGTGAAGAAATGTGTCCTGACCTCCCTCCTAAACCTCCCCCCCAGCTTAAGACTGGGCCCCCTTGTATTATGGTTGCCACTCAGCTTAAAGAGACCCTCCTTATCCACCTTATTTATTCCTTTCAAGTACTTGAAGGTGCCAATCATGTCCCCTGTCTCTCATCTTTCATCCAGGGAGTACATGTTCAGTGCCCTCAACCTTTCCTCATATGCCTTACCCTGATGACCCGCTATCATCATTGTAGCCCCCCTCTGGACCTTCTCCATCAGGTTAATGATTTTTTTTGAGGTGTGGGCACCAGTACTGAACGCCATGCTCTAGATGTGGCCTCACCAGTGACCTGTACAAGGGTAGTATAACCTCCTTTCTCCTACTACTGATGCCCCTAGCTATGCATCCCAGCATCTTGTTTGCCCTGGCTGCTGCTTTCTTGCACTGCGTGGAGTGCTTCAGGTCACTAGTGATCATCACTCCCAGGTCCTTCTCCTCTGATGCAGATACCTGGACTCCTCCAAGGTAGTACTCCATCCTGGGATTCTTGGCTCCAATGTGCATAACTTTGCATTTCTTGGCATTGAAGCCAAGCGATCAGATTCTAGACCACCTCCCCAGCTTTTCCAGATCATCTTGTAGGACATGTATCCCTTCAGCTGTGTCTACTCTCCCGCAGAGATCAGTGTCATTTGTGAATAGGCACATTTTGCCCTTAATGCCATCCCCAATGTCGTTGATGAAGACATTGAACAACACCAGCCCCAGCACTGAGCCCTTCGGGACCCTGCTGGTGACCTCTTTGGTGCCAGATAACTCTCCCCACAACCACCCTCTGGGATCTGTCTCTCAGCCAGTTTTCCATCCATCTGGACATTTTATCCCCAACCCAGAAATCTGCCAACTTCCTGCTCAACCTTTTGTGGGGCACAGAGTCAAACGTGTCAGGTAGTCCAAAAGGACAAATGGTAACACAGCCCTAGAGGGGTTGATACTATTATGCCTGTACCAAATAGAAAATATCTTCCATTTGGAAGCATAAGTTTTCCTGGTTGAGGGTTTCCAAGAACCCCTGAGGACATTTAGGACCTCTTCAGAGAGGTACATACTGACACATTCTAAGTCTTCAAGAGCCAAGCCTTCAGGCGGAGGGGCCTGAGACTGGAATACAGAATCCTGCCCTGTGAGGATGTCAAGGTATTGTGTCTCTGAGGAAGGTGAATTGGCTGTCACACAGATGGGGCTAGCAGGAGGGAGTACTAAGGCTGTCTTTCCCAATCCGGTGCCACCAGGATCATTGTTGCTGGCTGTGACCTGAGTTTTATCAAAACTCTGAGCAACAGGGGAAAATGAGGAAAAGCATAAAGGAATGTGCCTGACCAGTCCAATACCAGGGCATCCACTGGTGCAGTCCCCCTGGCTGGAGGTCTGCAGCAGAACTGTGGCAGCTGGTGGTTGTCTGTGGAGGCGAAGAGAGCTATCTCTGGTGTGCCCCACCTTATGAATATCAATGCCAGCACCTGTGGGTTCAAGGACCACTTGTGGTGGTTCTGACTGATTCTGCTGAGGGAGTCTGCCAGAATGTTGTCCTTTCCTGGGAGGTGGATGGCAGACAGAGACACCTGTAGGGAGTACGCGAGGTTCCAGGCCTTCATGGCCTCTGTGCACAGTAAGGTGAACCTAGTGCTTCCCTGTTTGTTGATGCAGTACATGGTGGTAGTGTTGTCTGTTTTGACTTGCACTACCTTGCTCTTGAGCTGAGGTGCAAATGACTACAGAGCCAGGTAAACCTCCCTGAGCTCTAGTAGGTTGATATGCAGAAGTGATTCCTGGGGGGACCATGTACTGTTGGCTGTGAGGTCGTGCATGTGTGCCCCCCACCCTAAGAGGGAGGCATCTGTGGTAAACACCACCAATGGAAGTTCCTTCCGAAAAGGAATTCCCTCTCAGAGGCTCTCTCTGCCTTGCCACCATTGCAGGGCCTGTAATAGGATTTTTGTGATAGGCACCAATTTGGCCAGAGGATCCCTTCTTTGAGAGCAGTGGGCTCTTAAGTGGAACTGCGTGTCTCTCATTTGGAACCTTGAACCTGGTACCACCGCTGTGGCTGCCACCATGTGACCCAATAGCTGCAGGAAGTGTCTTGCTGTCCTGGGTCTGTTTAGCTTGAAAGAGCCTGCCAACTCCAGGATACTGTTTACCCTGTTCTGTGGAAGGAATGTCCTTCCTTGCAGGGTGTTCAGCTCTGCCTCTATGAAGTCCAGGACCTGCACAGGCTCCACCTGGGACTTCTGGGCATTTATCAGAAATCCCGGAGACTCCAAGGTGTGCTGAGTGAGAGCAAGAGAGTCTCTGGTGTGCTGGGGGAACTGTCCTATGACTAGCCAGTCATCTAAGTAAGGGAATACTGTGTCCCCTTGCCTTCTCAAGTAGCCACCACTATGACTAGGTGCTTTGTGAATGCCCTGGGGGATGAGGTTAGTCCGAAGGGCATGGCTGCAAACTAGTAATGGCCTGAGGGAAGTCTGAACCTTAGGTACTTTCTGTGGCTGGGCCAGATTACAATGTGAAAATAGGCATCCTTGAGACCAAAGGAAGCCAACCAGTCCCCTTGCTGGAGAGTCAGGACTATCATAGCCAAAGTGACCATTCTGAACTTTGGCTTTGCTACATTCTTTTTCAGGAGTCTGAGGTCCAGGATGGGTTGCCAGTCCCCATTTTTCTTTTGGGTGAGGAAATACCTGGAATAGAAACCTTTGGCTCTCTGGGACAGAGGTACAGGCTCCACTGCTCTGTTGAGCAGAAGGTTGGCAACTTCTGATTCCAGCAAAATCCTTTATGCTGGGATTGCTGGGGGGAAAATTCTGCTTCTCAGCCTGTGGAATATTCTGAAACCTAGGGACAGGCTCTGGCTCACTACTTCCAAGACCCACTTGACTGTGGTGATGGTATGCCATGCTTAGAGAAAGTGAACCAGCCTGCCACCTACTGGTAAGTGGGCGTCGACCTGTTAGTCTGGCAATTCCTGGGCCTGGAAAAAGGTCTGGAGTAGAATCCCCTACCCCTGCCTCCCCTAGGTAGGTAAAAACTTTATTTTTATACAGGAAGAAACATGTAATTTGGACCAAAGGTCCAGTTTACAAGACAGTCCTATGCAAAAATTGTGCAAAATTGCAAAAGTTACAAATAATTAAACATTAAGATACATTAGCATAACTAAAGAACATATAAGCAACAGACAATACATTACTGTGTTATACTTACTCAAAATTATAGGGTTAATTTAAAAACAATTACATGTAAAAATCATCAATTCTTTTATGGCGTGTCTAAATGATGAAAGCACAGAGATTTCACGAATGGGGGGGGGGGTATATTCCAGATACTAGCTACCCTTTGAACTAAGGCTCTGCCACCAAATTTATTTGTTCTAATCCCAGGAGCAATTTTGTTTTGATGAACCAATCTTGTTGGAGCCCTCTTGTGGTTGATATCAGATGGAAAAAGAAGGTTTGAAATGGGATGATGAGGGAAGAAATTTTTCATTTTGTGTATTAGTGTTAGCCAGTCTCTAGTATAACCCAGTTCCAGGGATTGCCACTCCAAGCTTGTCAATAATAAGCAATGATGTGTTCGACAGTCACCCTTCAATATGTATCTAGCAATATGATAATTGGTTTTATCTAAACGGTCTAACAATGATTTGTTAGCCGTTCTATATACTAACTCCCCATATCTCAAAGTAGGTAAGATCAATTATTCAGCTAATTTCTTTCTATCACCCCTGTTTAGACAGTTGGTTGTTCTCCTTAAGGCTCTTATTTCCTTATTTACTTTATTTATAGTAGTTGTTATGTGTTTAGTAAATGACAGGTGTGAATCAAATGTCACCCCTAAATAACAGTAGTGATCAACTATCTCCAGTTTAGTTGAATCTTTAGTGATAATTTGAGGCAGCATGTGATTTTCATGGTTTTTTGAAACAAAATGCATTAATTTGGTCTTCTTGGTGTTCATTACGAGCTTTGACCTAGTGAACCACCCCTCAATTTCGGAAAAGTCCGACTGGAATTTTGACTGAAGTTCAGTGGCAGTGCGACCTGTGGTGACTAAGGCTATGTCATCAGTATAGAGCCTAATGGCTGTATGCTGTGTCACTGAAGGCAATTCATTGTTAAAGCTGAGAAACAGCAGAGGTCCTAAAATGGACCCCTGAGGTACTCCTCTAGTAACATCTCTTTTTCTGGACACACTGCCTGGACCTCAACCCTCTGTGTACACCCAGTTAAGTAAGATATTAACCACTTCAAAGGGCCATCAGTAATTCCTTGATCTTACAGTCTTCTTACCAATATGGGGTGATCCACCAGGTCAAAGGCCTTTGCAAGGTCTACAAAGACCACCACTGTCTCCAAGCCTGAGCCCAGCAACCTGTTTATCAGATCACTGAACTCCAACAGAGCTGTAGAAGTGGAGTAGCCCTTCCAAAAAACCCTGATTGATAAGGAGTTAACAAGTTATATTTAGTTAAATAATCAGTTATCTGAACAGAGACCAATTTTTCCAGACACTTGGATAGGATAGATAACAGGGCTATTGGCCTGTAATTGTTAACATCAGCCATATCTTACAGATGGGATGGGATCTGTAGGAAGTGGAAGGTCTGTCTCTGTCAAAATTACTTCTGTAAGTGGTTTTATACTCTTCCACTTTTTTCATGTAGGCTTCTGTTTTGTCACCAAACAGAAAGTTATTCTCACAGAGGAAATCCATGACCTTAGCCTGGGTATCTTGGGACAGGTTTGTAGCCCTGAGCCAGGCAAGCCGCCTCATAGACACTGTGAGGGCCATAAGCCTGGCAGCAGTATCATTGGCATCCACAGCCATATGAAACTGATATTTTGTGGCATCCAGGGCTGTTATGGCTGTTTCAGCTAGGTCCACTGCCACCTCTCCAGAGATCTTATCCATCATGGCCAGGATGACAGACCAAAGGGCTTTCTGATACTGGGCTATATAGGCCATGTAGTTGGCTTGTCTAACAAGAAGAGAGGCCACCAGGTACCCCTTCTTCCTCATAGCATCGATTTTTATGGAATCCTTATCAGGTGGGTGTGAAGCCAAAGGCACCCTAGCTTTATCACATGCAGCAGCCTGTACCATCCCCTCATGGTCTGGGTGTGTAAATAGAAAATCAGCGTTTGATCTATCTAGCTGATATTTCTTATCTACTTTTCTGTCTTCCCCTGGAACAGAAGTGGGGTCAGAACAACTGAAGAATCACTAAAAATACCAAAAACACACTAAAACTATGCTAACTAACCTGAATAGGGGCAGCAATTGAAAAAATAAAGTAATAAATGTTACTACACCTAAAAACAATAACGGTAGAAGAAAGTTGAGGAGAGGGCTCTGAGGTGTCCAGACTAGCAGGCAGAGAAATGAATTTGAGCGTTATCAGAACACAGCAGTTACTAGGGGCAGCAGTTTGAAATTGGCACGTGCCAATGAGAGTTCCATCATTTACATACATTCCATTTTCTCTGGGGCAGTTCAACACAGGAGGCTGACTGCATTAGTTTAAGCATACTGAGGGATTCCTGGGGTATGAAGCATGCATTGCTGCAGCTTGACTGGTTCAGCTGAGAATGTCCTTACCTGTATGGTGATAGCTGCTTTCTTTGTCATGGTCTGATAAAGGCCAATGAACTCCACATTATGGTCCTGATCATAGACTGGGCACTGCAGAACAAAGACATATGGCAGGAGTTAATCAAGATCAATTCCTCTTTATATATTTATGTATGTATTTATTTAGTAAGTGGGTAGGTGCAATGGGCTAAGATTTTGCCCATTTTTATGCATGACCCAAGCCAATTGGCAAATAGCTGTTACAGACAAGGTCTGCAAGTAGACAAGGATACATTAATAGTATAGTCGCTAGAGATTCTACAGTACATTAAATATACAGAGACAGACCACATTACATTTCAATTTGATAAGTCACAAATCCACTTTGTAGAAAACTGTACTAGATGCATTACAGGCAGTTTTACATAACCAGAAAGACTCATTTTCAGATTAAAGGGACACTGTCAACCCCTTTGGGTCTCAAAGTGTCCCTAGTTTAAAAAACACATTTTATGATTGTTCACATTCTATAGAGACTGTTGATGCAGCTGGTAGCTACAGCTGGTAGTTTGATTCAGATCCCTTTTTTCTTTAAAAAAATGAAATCTGACTGCCCACCATACTGGTGTTACCACACAAAAACAAGTTTGTTTACATTTCTTGATCAACTCCCACTGCATCTTTCCTGGACCCAGGAACATCCCAAACACAATCTAGCCATTCATTATGCAGTGGGAGTAGAGGAGACTGTTATATAATGAGTGGCTGCACTGTTTGAGGGTGTTTCTAATGTTCAGGGAGTGTGCACTAAGAGTAGTTCAATGATTTGAAGCAAAACAAAGCTAGGCATAGTTATACATTACCATGCATTTTGGTTCTAAGAGGCAAGGAGGCAGATTAAACAACCAGTAACATCAATGAATTTTAGAGGAAGTAAGCAATCATAAAATGTGGGTTTTTACCTAAAAATAATATGATGCAAAAATGGTTTACAGTGTCCATTTAAGGACAAAAATCTTGACTAAATTGACATCAGCATAAAATTAGTGGAAAGGCAAAGGTGAAAAAGCCCATCTCAAATTTAATAATAAAGGCACACAGACATTGGACTTTAGGTATTTTCTTAGACCACGTTTAAAAGTAACACGGCTGTCAGCCAGATTCAGGTCACATGGAAGGCAGCTGCAAAGTTTAGGAGCAGAGACAGAGAATGTTTTCTGGCCCAGCCCGTGGCTGCAGACGTGGGGTTCAGAAAGTAATGTCTCTCCTGTTCTTTTTGGTTACAGTAACCAGGTAATGACTGGAGTTCAGTGTCTCATAAAAGCTTGTCAATAAGGCTAGCTTGGTAGTGCTGGAGATTGAAGTGCTGGACACCACACCACTTGCCATACTAGTGGCCTGGGTTCAAGAATAAGCCTGGGCCATCAGGGGTCAGCAGAGGCGAAGAGATGATTGAGCGTCCAGAGAACTGCTCTCCTCTCTCAGGGAGGTAGGGATTGTCATCCCGCCTTTTGGACGCCCTCTGGTGGGGGCTGGTGCAGACTGGGAAGGCAGGCAGCCAGTGATCGTGGCATGCACGTGCCTCCACATGCATACAGTCATGCATCGGGGGGGGGTACCAAAAAATGGAAAATGGCAACAAGGTGCTTCATGAAGCCTCCCGCTGCCCCGCTGGTTCACCGCCACCACTTGACTAGATTTGGATTGTGCTCTGGGGAGGGGGGACGCTTCCTTCCTGGCCCCACCATGGGAGGCAAGCCATGGGGGGTCTTGGGGTTTGTTGGCAGTGGTCAGGCTCACAGGCAGCTTGGGGCAGAGTTCCCTACCCCAGTGCACGGGGAGCATAAAATGTAAATTAAAAAAAAAAAAAAGCTTGTCAATAAAACAGCCCTGGGTAGAGATTCTATGTGCTTGATTGAAAGGGAATGACAGGTTATCAAATAATTTACTGTACAATTTTGGGTTTGACAACTAGAAGCCTGCACAAATAAAATTATGCTTTTGTACCCAGTATAAAGTATTTTTCTGTTCAACTGCAGTAGCACTGGAGTAATCAAAGGAGTCAGAGGTGAGAAGTACTGTTCCTTTGGCGATGGCCAGCCTAACTCCTGGCATGTGGCACATCTTGAGTCTGTACACCATGACAATTTTTCAGTTGGTGAATTATTCATGTACAATTGCAGCATGGTCAGATATTTACAGATATTTTGCTATATTTCTAAAAAGATTCTCTCTAGAGGTCCTAAAGCTGTACTGAAGACAGGCAGGAACTTCTCTATAGATATCACACAAGTACCAAGAAATATCTGACCATGGCAGTGACTGCAGCTGTAATAGAAATATGCTGAGAGTAAGTCAGACTAGGGTCCAGGTGGACTCCCAGGTATTAGGTGTGCACCTAATCACTGCGGACCCTTACAGGAATTCAGGATGTGAAAGTTGCCAGACTCACTCATAATTTTTGTCTCGTACTCAAAGAACATGGATTTGGTTTTCACTCCAGTAGACAAAATTTTTGTACTGAGCAGCAGTTAGTGGTTGACCCTACTGTGGTCCTCACTAAGTGTAGTGGAAATGTCAGATGGGTCTCGAGAACTGTGGTACACATTCAGGTCATCTGCATACATTAAAGTGCTGCTGTGTTCACAAGGTGAAGGCAGATGATTTATAAATTTGGGAAAGCAGCAGAGAGAGAGAGGGACTTAGATGAAAAAATTACTTACCATAGTGATGTTGTTTTTTGCAAGGGATCCCTCAGTATGCTCAACTAATGCTGTTAGCCTGGTAGGTTCAACTGCCCTGGAAAGTGGAACTTACGTAAATTAAGGAACGTTGAAGTGGAACTTGGCTACAGTTCAAATATCTGCCTCTAGATGCTGCTGCATTCTGCAGGCTAATGTTAGATTCATTTCAAGCTATGTGGGCAAAAGGACCCTAATACTAACCTAAACTATTCTATGTAAAAATAGCCCATTAACAAAAATAGCCCATTTGGGCTATCTAAGGCAAACAAAAACTGGAAAAAGAACTGTGAATGAACAGCAAACAGTGCTCAGCAGCAAAGAGGAAAATAGGCTGCCACTGCTCATAGGAGAACCTTTTCAGGTTCTGAAGGGGGGGGGGAGGTAGGGAGGGAGATTTAAGCATATGGAGGGATCCCTTCGAAGAAAAACATTATTATGGTAAGTCATTTTTTCTTCAAACCCCAGGAATCCCTCAGTATGCTTAACAAATGCAGACTACCAAGCAGTACTCTTGGGAGGTTGGGCACAGAGTCTGTTTAGGGAAAAGGTTCTGCAAGACTGCAGTGCCAAATCTGGCATCACTTTGTATTGGATGTCCAAACAGTTGTGCTCTGTAAAAGTGCGCACTAACTTCCAGGTGGCTGCTTTACAAATTTCCAACTAGGGGATGTCCCTTGCAGCTGCCACTGAAGCAGCAGAACCCCATATAGAGTGGGCACTGAGGCCCTGAGTTGGCTGCTTGCCAGCTTTGCTGTAGCAAAACTGGATGCAGGAAACTATCCAGCCTTGCAGCAGTCCTCTTTGAAGCTGGCCTGCCCTTGCCCACCTCACCATAAGTAAGGAACAACTGTGAGTGGGAAGATATGAGGTCCTTGGTGCTTTCCAGGTAATAAACCAGTGACCTTTTGACATCCAGACTGTGCAGTTTTAGCTCACCAGAACTGAATTTTGCTGTAAAGAAAACTGGAAGGGTAATGGACTGGTTAAGGTGGAATTCAGAGACTACCTTGGGAAGGAATTTCCTGTTAGTCCTAAGGACTACCTTATCCCTATGTAAAACGACGTTTGGATCTGTGCAGAGAGTTGGAGTTCACACACCCTTCTTGCTGAAGTAATGGCCATTACGAATATTGTTTTCTAAGTGTGATGCTTAAAGTCTGCAATAGTCATATGCTCAAAAGGGGGTTGCATGACCTTGGCTATGCAAAAATTCAAGTCCCAATTTAGTACAGGCTCCCTGAGAGGTGGGTACAAGTGCAGGAGACCTTTGTAAAATGTCTTGAAAATAGGATAGAAACAGAGAAACAGAAACTTTGACAGTAGATAAGGACTGCTTGGCCCACCCAGTCTGCCCATTTCCCTACCTATTGGATATGCTGCAGATCCTAGTTAACCCACAGCCTACTTCCTCCTACCCCCCACCAGAATTGCCTTATGTCTGTCCCATGCATTCTTGAATTCCCCCACTGTTTTTGACCCCACGACCTCTTCAGAAAGGCTGTTCCATGCATCCACCACCCTCCCCATGAAAAAATACTTCCTCGCGTTGTCCTGAGATGTCCCCTCTATCTTCAAATTGTCCCTTGTTCTTGCACATCTCTTTTCTGAAATATTTTTTTATTTATTTTTTGTTTGTTTTTGCTGACCGGTAAGTGCACTAGACAAATCCTACCTATTTTCAGGCACGACCCGGGGGAGGGGGATACAGGTGAATGCCAACTGACCTTGAACCAGATTAAGCTGTTGGTGGTATTTTTTAGTGAATATGCTACCCTCTTGGACTTTGTTGATTCCCTTGAGGTACTTGAAAGTTTCTATCATGTCCCCCTTCTCTCACTTTTCCTCGAGGGTATACATATTAAGCTCCTTTAGTCAGGGCTGTGACCAGAGGGATGCAAGAGCTGCAGTTGAAGTAGGGCCCACACTGTCAGGGGGCCCACGGCCTTTGAGATCAGCATTAAGAAAACCTTGTATCACGGACAGGCTTGCAATTTTCTCTTTGGACATTGCTTATCGATTTCAAATCGCAACTGGCAGCAGTGGTGGCAGAAGACTCCAACTCTAGTTTCACATGGTGGAGGACTGCAGAACAAAGATGCAATAGGTCCCAGGAGGAGCAGAGAAAAATTATGTTGTTCAGTTTCTTGATCATGGAGCAAGTTCAGTAGGATTGGGGCAGTACGGATGAACTATGGATGTTCAACAGGACTACTACAAAAGAACGTAGGCTATACATATACAATATGAACTAATTATGAACTAAAGGTCATTTTATGCTTATATATGGGGAGGTGGGCTCCACAAAATATTTTGCAGGGGAGCCCTTATAGTTGTTGGTACAGCCCTGCCTTTAGGCTCTCTTTGTATGGCTTCTGCTGCAAACCCTGCACCATTTTAGTTGCCTTTTTCTGGACTGCCTCCATCCTGTCTATGTCCTTGTGGAGATGGGGTCTCCAGAACTGCATGCAGTACTCCAGATGGGGTCTCACCAACTGTCTGTACAGAGGGATAACAACCTCCTGTTTTGCATCCCAGTATCCCCCAGCCATCCTTACTGCCTTCTCACATTGCTTACCTACTCTTAGGTCATCTGATATGACTACCCCCAGATCCCTTTCCATTTTTGTTGTTGTTAGTACCCCCCCCCCCCATTGTGTACTCTTCCCTTGGGTTTTTGTTTCCCAGGTGCATTACTTTACACTTCTTTACATTGAATCTAAACTGCCGTACTTCTGACCATTCCTCCAACCTTGCCAAGTCTCTTCTCATCCTTTCCACACACACACACACCCCTGTGTATAAGTCCTGTTGCAGATCTTTGTGTCATCTGCAAAGAGGCATACTTTTCTTTCTAGCCCCTCCGCAATGTCACTTATAAAGACATTAAAGTGGACCAGGCCCAGTACTGAACCCTGCGGTAAACCATTAGTAATCCCCCTTTCTTCGGAGTGGACTCCATTTACTATTACCCTCTGTGTCCTGTTGTCCAGCCAATTTTTTACGCAGGCTGCCACCCTGGGACCCACTCTCAGGCTGGCTAACTTGTTTATTAATTTTTTGTGTGGCACTGTGTCAAATGCCTTGCTAAAGTCTAGGTAGGCCATGTCCACAGCCCCTCCCTGGTCTACTACTTTGGTCACCCAGTCAAAGAAATCTATTAGATTTGTTTGACATGACCTTCCCACTGTGAATCCATGCTGCCTTGGGTCCTGTGCCCCGCTGGCCTCTAGGTACTCAACAATTCTTTCTTTCAGAAGTGATTCCATCATTTTCCCTACCTCTGAGGTCAAACTAACAGGTCTGTAGTTTCCTACCTCTGTCTTGCTCCAACTTTTGTGAAGGGGAATCACATCTGCCCTCTTCCAGTCTTCAGGTACCATACCATCCTCCCATGATTTGTTAAAAAGGGTAGCCAGTGGTGTCACTAGTTCTCTCATTAGTTCTTTTAGAATTCTGGGGTGAATCCCATCAGGCCCCATTGCCTTGTCCACTCTCAGTTTTAGGAGTTCTTTCAGGACCCTTTCTTCTGTGAATGGGCAGGTATCTAACCAGCTATCCAGAGTGCTTCTATTGATTGGTTTAGGTACCTCTCCCTCCTCCTCTTTTGTGAATACTGAGCAGAAGTATTCGTTCAGTATCCCTGCTTGTTCACTGTCACCCTCTGCCCACCCACCTTCCCCTTTATTAAGCCTCACTATCCCTCCCTTGGTCTTTCTTCGCTCCCTAATGTACCTATAAAAGGTTTTATCCCCCTTCTTAACTGAGTTGGCTATCTTTTTCTAGGTTTGGGCCTTTGCTATTCTTACTTCCTTCCCCGCTTCCTTCTGCTTTTACTGGTACAGTTCTCTGTCCTGCTCTTTCTGTGTTTCCTTATACTTCCTGAATGCTGTCTTTTTCTCCCTAACCTTTCCCGCCACCTCTTTTGAGAACCATAGTGTTTTTTCTTTCATTTTGATTTGTTTATTTGCTTCACACAAAGGCTTGTTGCCTCTGTGATGGCAGTTTTGATTTTTGCCCATTGTTCCTCCACCCCTCCTTCTTGCCCAATTGCTAGTGCTTTTCTGAGGCGCTCTCCCATTTTGCCAAAGACAGCCCTCCTAAAGCCCAGTACCTTTGCTTTTGTATGGCTTGACTCTACGGCTGTGTTTATCATGAACCATACTGTTTGGTTGTCGCTTGTTCCCAGATGGCTACCCACTTCTAAATCTGAGATCCTCTCTCCATTCCCATTTGAGAGTACCAGGTCTAAGATTGCTCCTTTCTGAGTGGGTTTCAACACTAGCTGTCTGAGGCATGTCCCTGTAGGGCATTGAGAATGACCCTGCTCTTGGATCTGGCTGCAGGTGCTCCAGTTAACATCTGCCATATTCAGGTCCCCCATCAACAATATCTCCCCTTTTTCTACCATTCTAAGGATGCCTTCTATCATTTTCTGGGCCATTTCCTCCCCCTGAGATGGGGTTCTGTATATAACCCCCATGTGGATTGTGGTGCCATTTCCTGTCTCCAGGGTAACCCACAGTGCCTCCTCTCCTCTGTTTACTTTTAGGTCCATTGCTTTGATCCCTTCCCTTATGTAGAGAGCTACTCCTCCTCTTGTACCCTCCCTGTCCCTCCTATAGATTGTGCACCCTGGTATGTTGACATCCCTGTCATGGTTCTCTGTGTACCATGTTTCTGTGACTGCCATGATATTCAGGCGTACCTCTTCCATCAAGACCACTAGTTCAGGAAGCTTGTTACCCAGACTATGGATGAGAAGCTATAGTTTTCTCTTTACCTGCTGAAATGTAAGCAGAAACTACAGCTTCTTATCTGAGGAGCAAACACCCGCAGGACCAGTAGAATTGCCCTCAATTTGAGGAGATTGATGTGTAACCTGGACTCCAGGGGAGAACAGGTACCACTGAATGTCTGGGTGTCCATATGTGCTCCGCACCCCAGGAGGGAAACATCTGTAGTTACATCCACAGTGGGGGTCTGCTGTTGGAAAGGAACTCCTTCTCTGAGATTGACCCCTTCCTTTCACCACTGCAGTGCTTGTAATAGGGTTTTTGTGGCTGGTAATAGCTTTGAAAGTGGGTCCCTTCTCTGAGACCAATATGCTCTGAGATAATACTGTGCATGTCTAATTTGAAATCTGGTGGCTGATACTGTACCACTGCTGTGGTGGAAGCCATATGGCCAAGTAATCTGAGGAAGTACCTTGCTCGTCTGGGCTGGCCCAGAAGCAGGAAGTTAGCTAAATTTTGCAGATTTTGTAACCTCTCCTGCGGGAGAAAGGCTCTCCCTTGTAGTGTGCAGCTCTGCACCTATGAATTCCAGGGACTGAACTGGCTGTGTCTAGGATTTCTGATGGTTTATAAATCACAAATGGAAGTGAGAAAGAAATAATGTGACTCACTCGGATTTGAACCCAGGTCCCAGTCTTGGTGATGGTCACATGTGAGCCATAACTTAGTGGTTAACAGCACCGGGACGGTATTCTGGGGACCTGGGTTAAAATCCCAGTGGGTCACATTATTTCTTTCTCACTTCCATTTGTGATTTAAAAATTGCTTAGCAGTGGCTAATACTGCACTTAGAAAAAAAACTTCTGGTTGTCATGATGATTTATAAGGAATCCCAAGGACTCCAGAGTTTACTGAGGGAGCCAGAGGTGGTCTCTAGTCTGTTGGAAGAGAGAATTCCCTACAATTAGCCAGTTGTCCAGGTAGGGGAAGACTGAGACCCCTGGCCTTCTTAGACGTCCTGCCACCACAGCTAGGCACCTTTGTGAAAACCCTTGAAGCAGAGGAGAGTCTGAAGTGAAGGGCTTGTGACAGGGAGCTCCTGCCACCCTTGAGGACTGACCTTTTCTTAAAACTGTTGCAACAGTTCTTCTGTTTCTTAGCCTAATCTATCCTTTACAATTTCTAGTTAATAAGGTTGGCCACCTACGGGCACCCCTTCCCCTTTCTTGACTATGCTATAGTGTCCTCTTTAATCTTCCTTTTCCCTCTCAGGTCCTCATTATAGGTTATTGTGGTGACCTCCGAGTTGATGTAAAACAGGCTGTGTTCCTCATTGTCGGATTTAGTATGCAATAGCACTATGTCATAAAATACCTTGATATATATATATACCTTATGTGTATGAAATTATTTATTTAGTAAATTTTGGTGACCAGGTAGGCCCACTGAGCCCCAGAGGTCCCTTTTTCAGGGACGACCCGGGATTACATCACATAGTAAGAATTGCAGAGAAAGACATTCATCACAGTTTACAGGCAGTAAATTATCACAAGTTTCAGTGGCATTCATAATTGTATACAGGACATAGTAGATATATTCACATTATTGGAGTAAAGAGCGCAGGGAAGAATAGTACTGAAAAGCGATGAGAAGAGACAAGCTAGGGTAAGGGTAAGGGTAAGGCTGTCTGGTATTAGGTTTGAGAGTGATGGGGGGAGGTGATCTCAGGTGCTGTTGCAGTGGCATGTGAAATCTGTAAATGCTGAAAATACCATGGTACTAGGTGTTTTTGATAAAGGTAAATAGTTACTAGGGGACTGTATTATAACAATTAAGTTACCGGGGTAGAGATATCAGAAACCCCCCACTGTGTTATTTAAAATGCATGTAAATTGCAGATTGTTTGAGAGGCCCTTTGGCACAATGCATTCCTGCTTTATGCTGAACCACCCCTAAAATTTCATGGTGATTTGCATATACAGTACATCCCACGATGCTTTGCATTATAGGGGTATGTGTGATGTTGTGTTTCTTTGAAACTTGGCTTTATTGCCAATACCCTTTGGGGTAAGCCTTGCTTCAGTGCATCTGCACTGAGGTTTTTTTGTCTTCAGCTTGTTTTGGATTTTTCTTTTTTTGAGCTCCCCATCACCCAAACACACAAGACCAACATAGGGAATTGAATAATTTTCATTAAAGAGTTAGATCATTAGATCAGTGGGTTAGTAGGAGCTGACCAAGTGCAGAGGAAGGACATGCATAGTCTGTTGCTGCAAACTGATGTATTGAACAAGGGATATGCCATTGCTCAAGGTTATCCCTTGTGTTTTAAATAAACATCACACAGAGACTGTGTGTTGAACCTGAAGTTCTGTGTCTGGTCCATCTGTTATCCCACAACCCCTCCACAGACTTGGTGTTAGAAGTGGGATAACTTGCTGAAAACATCTGGACTGGGCTAGGGGGACATTTTTCGGTGTATATCGCCCAGATATCCCAGGTGGACCAATGCACCAGGAGTTGCCAGAGGAGAACCCAGAGAAGAAAGTCTGTGGAGTTTTGATCAGAACCATGGTTTACAGACTGGGAGAGAAGCTGCTGCCTGGACTGGACCTGGGAGCATGGAGGAAGACCAAACCTGATGATGACGAAGAGATGCAAGGGGATGAGGAAGAACTGAAGGAATGCTCCACTTGTGGGTGTAGGGGAGTTGTTGAAATGGCTCTGCATAAAACAGGTGCAGATGGAAACAGATAGAGACTTTGAGCAGAGAGATACAGACACAGAGTGGAGAGTCAAGATGCCAGATATGTGGATAACATGAGGGTCTTGCATGCCATCAATGCAGGGCAAACAGAAAGAGTCAGTAAGCCAAAAGACATTAAACTGTTTAAACTTTTTGACAGTGATGACACTGAAGCATACCTCACAACTTTTGAGAGAACTACTTGAACGTGCACATGGCAAAGGGAACAGTGGGTTGTTTGACTGGCACTGCACCTGACAGGCAGTGCCCAGTTGGCTTATAGCCACATGGACTTCCAAGAGGCAAAGGACTATGACCGTGTGAAGCAGAAGATGCTCAGGCACTATGACATAAACACTGAAACCTATCACCAGAGGTTTAGGTTTCTTAAAATGCAGTCAGGGTCTGTTCATGAAAAGGGGTTACCAATGCCCACCATACAGTGCATACCACATTTTTAAAAATCAAGGACTGTCAGGCATATATTTTTGACTAAATCTGAATGCTGGCTATATGTGCAGATAAATAACATAACTATAGAATTCTAGGGTATCCATATTTTTTTTGATGGGGTGTCCCACTCCATTTTGTTGCTTTTTTTACCTGAAAAAGTGTGACATGCAAAAACACGTTTTACTAATTGTTTTTGCAAGCTTTATTTACTGTTTTCCATTATTAAAGTAAGTCCGCTTACTAATCTGGAGTAGTGTTTTTCATTATCTGTACTCTTCAGCCCATTGTAATGCTCCATTTTTAATTTATGCAGCTTTGTATTTAGTGTGGAGAATGTAACAGTTGGTGTCACAGCACGTTACATTCACCCGTGTGGCCCCCAAATCTGTAATTGTGCTATTAGCACTTTAAAAGATCTTCTGGCTTCTCTCCTAGTTTGCCTCCTTGTGATAACTGACTGTGTTACTGCCTGATCTATGTTTCCCACAGAAGGGGCAGCAATCTCTGACCCTCACTCTGCTTGGAGTCACATCAGGCCCAATGTTTACCCGTCAGTCTGTGACAGTTGCAAAGTCATAACCTGCCCATCAGAACCAAGGAGCAACCATAGAGGGAGGAGCTGAGTTGTGGTTTAAAACCCATTGTTTGCATGTGGCTCCTCCATTTGTAGGGCTACATTCCATGAAGATAAGCACTGCATGCAACAACGAGGGTTGCAGTTACATTCACCACAGGCAGACTTTGGTTACCATCATTCACTGATTGTTGGGCAAATTTTCAGAGAACATATTTCAGTGACAACTGCATGTCTATGTAAACTGCTGGGCATCAATTGTAATAGGGATTATTCAGTGTATATGGGGTGGAGAGGGAAAATGGATTTCCTTCGTGATGTCACTCGTTATATTCACCACGATATGTGGTGTCAATCATCACACCTGCCAGTACTGTTGTTATTGTCAAATTCCTCCAGGTTTTGTAACACTATGTCAATTATTAGTAATGGCGTGATAGCCATGAGGCATGTTCAGTAAACGTTTTAAAACTGAAACAAATGTGTGGTGTTACTTGTTACATTCACTACGTTATATGGTGTTAAGCATCACACTTGCCAGTAATGTAATTGCTGATTTTTTTCATGTTTTATAGCAGTATGTCAGTCAGTAATAGTAGTATGTTAGTTGTTAGGCAAGTTTAATACAGTTTTAGTAAGTCAAACATAAGTGTGGTGTCACTTGTTACATTCACCATGGTACATGGAGTCAGACATTACACCCATCAGTAACATTAATTTTGTCAAATTTCTCCAGGCTTTGTAGCAACTATGTCAGTTATTAGTAGTAGCATGTTAGCCATTAGACATGTTCAGTAAACTTTTTTCTACTGAAACAAATGTGTAGTGTCACTTGTTACATTCACCACGGTATGTGGTATCACACATCCCACCTGTCACTACTGTTATTATTGTCAGATTTCTCCAGGTTTTGCAGCACTGTGTCAGTTATTATTAGTAGCATGTTAGCCAAAAGACATGTTCACTAAACTTTGTAAAACTGAAACAAATGTGAGGTGTCACTCGTTACATTCACCACGGTATGTGGTGTTAAGCATCACACTTATCAGTAATGTAATTGTCAAATTTTTTCATGTTTTATAGCAGTATATCAGTCAGTAGCAGTAGTATGTTAGTTGTTAGGCATGTTTAGTACAGTTTTAGTAAGTGAAACATAAGTGTGGTGTCTCTTGTTATATTCACCATGGTACGTGGTGCAAAACATCAGATTTGCAAATAATGTAATATAATTCTTATAAATATTTGTTTCATATGTTTTAAGACAACTCAATACATGTTTACTAATGCTTTTACTACTAAAACAAATGTTTTGTATCAGGTGTTACATTCACCACGGTGTGTGGTGTCACTTGTTACACTCCCACAATACAGTTCCTTTCTCTCAGGAACCTGTGAGGATTTTATCTCCCAATATGTTTCTTTTTTCATATTTGGGTCATAATATCTTGAAATGCATCACAAATGTAATCTAGAAATAATTTGAAAATTTGACCCTCATGTCACACTTTGGTAACCTCTTTTCATGAACAGACCCAGTCACTGGATACCCCCAAGAGACTTATGCCCATCTCAAGGAGCGCTGCTACAAATGGTTGCAGCCAGATAACAAGAGCAATGACCAACTTCTGGAGATGGTAATTATTGAACAGTTTATTAAAGTTTTACCCCAGGATGAACAACTTTGGGTTCGGGAACATAAGCCTGATTCCATGGATAAAGCCATCACATTGACGGAAGACTTCCTGGCAGCCCAACCATCCAGACCCAGAGGGTTGCAAGGAACATCAGCAGCTGTAATCACCAGCAATCTGGTAAGGAACCCTTTTACTTATTAACTGTCAAATCCAGCCCCGGTGAAACAAGACTGGAGAGCAGAGGAAGGGGGGGTGAATACCAGTAGCAGAGATTATATGGCATGGCTGCCAAAAGAAGGGACATTATGTAAGAAACTGTCCTAGTTCTATGTCATAACAGCGACTGCTAAAAGACGATCACCATTAGGGTGACTGTACATTGCTGAAAATCAGTTTTAGTGATGTACCCCCCAGCGCAGAGCAAAAGGGCACCGGGGACTTAGATTTTATGTTTTATGCAGGGGGCTGCACCCATCCACTGGGGGATTCACCCCCACACACCCCTACTAAAGGATTCTCAATTCCAGGGGGTTGCATGTCGGGGGGGGTCAAAACTGTAAAAATGGGGTAGGCACAGCAAAATGTACCTGTGCCTGGACCCAAACCCAGCACCTTCAGAACCCCAGCCCTGTACCCACCCACCACACCACAGGGCCAGCTCAGCAGCTCACTGTGGCACCACCCCTCACAAACCCTCCCTCCCCTCCTGCTCCTCACTGAGCATGCTCACTCCCCCACGCGCATATACATGTAGTGACATCTTGTCGCTATATGTGCGAACCCCCCCATCTGGTCACCCTCCCTGGTAGGTAGCCCCATTGACATGTGCCATGACTGAGTCACCGTTTTTGTAGGTGCCCAATCATGGTCACCAATGTCACAGGATATCAACTGTCCAAATGTAAAGAAAGAAACAGCCTACCTAGCCTTAGCAAACTGGGGTCACTTTATGGCTACTGCACAGATTGGATCATAGCAGATTATGGGACTGACTGATTCAGGGAGCTGCCAGACTCTTGTATGAGCAGATCTGGTGATGGAATAAAAAAGGGCCGGATACAGCAGTCATCTGCATGCACGGTGATACCGTTGCTACCCTACAGCTACCATACAAATGACTGTTCAAGAAAAGACACATGAAGTAGAAGTGGGGTTGGTACCTCACCAACCTGTGCCAGTTGCTATCAGCCTTGACCACCCAGACTTTGCTTCATTTATACATTGTCATGCCGCCCAGGACTCTGCTGTAGTTGCTGTAACCAGCAGAGCTCAAGTGAAGAAGGGAAATTTACCATCTGTTTTCCCATTTGATGATGATGATGATGATGATATTTTTGAGGGTCCTGGCAAGGACCGTAAAACTAAGGTGGAGAAGAGGAAGCTAAAGAAGGACTGGATTGATACTCATGCTGGTGTACAGCCAGACTTGGGACACACACATTTAAATGTGATATGCGGCTTGAGCAAACAGCAAACCCTTCACTTAACCTTTTTTTTCCACAGGTGGGGAAGGGAGAGGAAAAAGGTGCCTCTCAGTTTGTTGTAAAACAGGGAATACTGTACAGAGAATACACTAACCCCAGAACGGGAGAGGTAGTAGACCAACTAATGGTTCCAGAAAAATTCAGCTCCCAAATCATCTGTCTGGTGCATGACATCTCTTTAGCAGCCCATGCAGGCAGAGACAGCACCCTGAATAAGATATTACCCAGGTTTTATTGGCCCTCTATTCACAAGAACATAGCTGAGTATTGTAAAGCACGTGCTGAGCATCAGAAGGTAGCTCAGGCAGGAAAAAGGGAAAGAGTTCCACTACAACCCATCCCCATTGTGACTAATTAACCCCTTTGACAGGATAGCCATGGATGTAGTTGGCCTCCTGGGTAGCAGATTTGTACTGGTCATATGTGATTACACTACCCACTACCTAGAAGCTATTCCCATGAGAACTGTCACCACCCCAAGGATAGCAGAGGAGCAAGCAAAGGTATTTAGCCACATGGGAATCCCCCAAGAAATACTTACTGACCAGGGGAGTAATTTTAATGCACACCTGCTAAAAGAATTGTACCATATGCTGGGCGTAGTAGCAGTGTGTACTTGCCCATACCACCCATAGACTGTCGGCCTCATAGAGAGGTTTAATCAGACATTAAAGAGAATGTTGAGAAAGTATATAAAAGAAGAGGGTAGGGATAGGTACCTCTCCTATTTACTCTTCGCTTACAGAGAAATCTCTCAAGCAGCCACTGGTTTCTCTCATTTCTCATTACTGTATGGAAGGAACCCAAGGGAGCCACTGGATGTGGTTAAAGAACACTGGAAAGAAGGGAAGTAGGTGGTACATCTTAATGTCATTGAGTACATGACTGAATTATGCAAATGCCTGGTGAGGTATATCAACTTGACACACCAGAGCTTAGAACAGAAGCAAGACTTGCAGAAAGAAAGATATGACCAGAGTTTGAAAATGAAAACATTTCAGTCAGGGGACAAAGTGTTGTTACTTCTTTCCCTTCACAGAGGACAAACTACTCATGAAATGGCAGGGCCCCTTCTCCATTTTGAGGCAAACAGGAGCAGTGAGTTATGAGCTTAGCATGCCAGGAAAGAGACCCCCCCCATGAAAATTTTCCATGTGAACTTCCTTAGGAAATGGCATGAGAAGCCTAACCCCTTCCTTTATATCCATCCTGAAGTTAGAGTCATAGCTGAAGGTTGCCTATAAAAGGGTAGAGCAGTCAGGACAGTTGGGGGAGATCTGGATAAACCCTGAATTGGAGTCTCAGCTACAGAAAGATTTGCAGGTGGTATTACAAGAATTTGAGCCCACATTCACAAACATCCTGAGGAGGGCCAAATGAATTGTGCACACCATAACTGCCATTCAAGACAAGCCCATACACCAGGGTGAGGGATGATGTGATTCAGGAAGTCAAAAAAATGGAACAATTAGGCATAATTGTGCCCTCAAAGAATGCATGGTCTTCACCCATGGTCATAGTGGAGAAGAAAGAGTGTGGGATACGTCTATGTCTAGATTTTAGAAAGCTTGACAACATGTCACTATTCGATGGCTATCCAATGCCCCGAATAGATGACGTCATTGACAGGCTAGGCAATGCAAAGTATATCTCCACCCTTGATCTTACTAGGGGATATTGGTAAATCCCCTTGTCACCTGATTCACAAGATAAAACCACATTTAGCACCCCAATCAGTTTATACCAGTTCGTCACAATGCCATTTGGACTACATGGGGCCGCTTTTCAGCATTTTATGGAGCATATACTAAGACCACACACTGAGCACTGTGCGGCTTATTTGAACAATGTGGTCATATTCGGCCCTGACAGGGAATCCCATGTTAGACACCTGTCCCTGGTATTGCAAGCAATAAAGGAGTCAGAAGTGACCATTAATCCTGCTAAGTGTGCCCTAGCAAAGACCAAGACAAGATACCTAGGGTTCATTTTAAGCAACGGACAAGTGAAGCCCAAGGTAGAGAAGGTTACAGCAGTAGCAAACAATCCCATACCTGCCACAAAAAACATGTGAGATGTTTTCTAGGCCTGGCTGGTTATTACTGGAGATTTATTCCTAATTTCTCAGCCACTGCCAGTCCTTTGACTGCTCTAACTAAAAAGAGGTGCCCGAATAAGGTTCGGTGGACCCTTATTTGTGATGAGGCTTTTATGACTATCAAGGCCATTCTATGTACATCTCCTGTATTGAAAAGCCCTGACTTCAACCAAGTGTTTGAGGTCCAGACCAATGCATCAGAGAATGGTATTGGGGCAGTCTTATTTCAGAAAATAGATGGGGAAGAACATCCGACTATGTATATCAGCAGGAAGCCACATGACAGAGAGAGAAGATATGCTACCATTGAGACAGAATGCTTAGCCATGAAGTGGGCTATTGAGTCTCTGAAATATTACTTGTGGGGGGCTGAATTTAAAGTTGTAACTGATTATAACTCCCTCTTCTGGTTGCACTAAATGAGAGAAAAAAATCCCTGTATAATGCGGTGGTACTTAGCTCTTCAGACCTATCGATTTACTGTGTTCCACAGGGCAGGGATAAAACATGTAAATGCTGATTTAGTGTTTAGATATGGTGCAGGAATTGACATCAATGAAAAATGATGGACTTTCCCTAAAAGGAGATACTGCAGGGAAGGTACCATTAATCTCTGTTGAGAAATGTGTTAACGCCTCAGGGTAAAGAATGATGATATCCACTACGTTTATGATGAAATGTTTATCATTAATAGGGACTTTGAGATGGAGCTTCTGAAGATGGATGGGTGGAAGCTCCATCCCTTCCTGGGACAGGAAGCTGGTAAGCAGTCTGAAATAACTGCTTCCCTCTTAAGGTAAGGAATATGTGTCAGATAGAACCTGCCACTCTTGAGGACCGACCTTTTCTTAAATCTGTTGCAACAGTTCTAATGTTTCTTAGCCTAATCTATCTTTTACAATTTTTAGTCCATAAGGTTGGCCACCTATGGGCGCCCCCTCCCCTTTCTAGACTATACTATGGTGTCCTCTTTAATGTTTCTTTTCCCTCTCAGGTCCTCATACAGTGAGGTTATTGTGGTGACCTCTGAGCTGATGTAAAACAACAGGCTGTGTTCCTCATTGTTGGATTTAGTATGCAATAGCACTATGTTGTAAAATACCTTGATGTATATGCCTTATGTGCATGAAACCCGTAAATGTTGAAAATACCATGACACTAGGTGTTTTTGATAAAGGTAAAACGTTACTAGGGGACTGTATTATAAAATTAAGTTACCAGGGTAGAAAGCTCAGAAAACCCCCATTGCGTTATTTAAATGCATATAAATTACAGATTGTTTGAGAGGCCCTTTGGCACCATGCATTCCTGCTTTAAGCTGAACCAGCCTAAAATGTCATGGTGATTTACAAATATATTCCATGGTGCTTTGCATTATGGGGGTATGTGTGATGTGTTTCTTTGAAACTTGGCTTTATTGCCAGTGCCCTTTGGGGTAACCCTTGCTTCAGTGCTTTAGCAGTGAGGTTCCTTGTCTTTAGCTTGTTTTTGAGTTTTTCTTTTTTGTGAGCTCACCATCACCCAATCACAAGACCAACATAGGGAATGAAATAATTTTCACTAAAGAGAAAGATCAGTAGATCAGTGGGTGAATAGGTGCTAAGTGCAGAGGAAGGACATGCATAGTATGTTGCTGCAAACTGATGTATTGTAGGGATATGCCACTGTTTAAGGTTATCCCCTGTGTTTTAAATATCATACAGAGACTGTGTGTTGAACCTGAAGTTCTGTGTCAAGAAGTGCAAGGTTACGCATATAGGAAAAAGAAACCCAGGGATAAAGTACACACTGGGAAGGCATCAGTTAGAGGAGACAAGAGGCCTTGGAGTAGTCATCGTGGATGACTTAAACGTAGGAAAACAGTGTGAAAAGACAGCACAGAGGGTTAGTGGCATCCCTGGCTGCATTAGTAGGGGAATTACAAGTAGAAAGAGCGAGGTTATCATTCCTCTCTACAGGTCCTTGGTGAGGCCACATTTAGGGTACTGCAGTCAGTTTTGGAAGCCCCACCTCAAAAAAAGACATAGACTGCCTGGAGACAGTACAGAGAAGGGCTACAAAGATGGTGCTTGGACTGCATCATGAGCCATTTGAGGCAAGACTCTGGGAACTAAATCTGTACACCCTTAAGCAGAGAAGAAACAGAGAGGACATGATCGAAACTTTTAAGCACATTAAAGGAATCAACACAACACAAGCAGGAAACCTCTTCCAGCAAAACGGATGCGCATACAAGGGGGCACAACTTGCGTCTGGTGGGAGGCGGGTTCAAAAGCAACCTCAAGAAGTACTTCTTTACAGAAAGGGTCATAGACCCATGGAACAGCCTACCTCAGGAGGAGGTGGTGGAATCCAAGACAGTACATGAGTTCAAACTCGCATGGGACAGACATTGTGGATGCATCAGGGTGCAGTCTAAATAGGGAGGTAGGTAGAAACACGGGCAGACTAGATGGATTACGCAGTCCCTGTCTGCCGATATAATTCCTATGTTCCTATGTGTCTGGTTCATCTGTTATCCCACCGCCCCTCCACAGGGCTGAGAATTGGTAGTGCCCTGAGACCAGCTGGAACCTCAGGTACTTTCTGTGGTTGGATCTGATTGAGATATGAAAATAGCCATCTTTCAGATCCAAAGAGGCCAGCCATTTGCCCTGCTGCAGGGAAGGAATCACTATGGAGAGAGTGAGCATTCTAAACTTGGGCTTTGCCAGGTGTCTGTTCAGATATCTGAGATCCAAAATGGCCCGCTGTTCCCCATTCTTTTTCTGAGTGAGGAAGTACCTTGAATAAACGCCTTTTCCCCTCTGAACAGAAGGAACTCTTCCTACAGCATTTGTTTGTAACAGTTTTCTGACCTCTAACTTCAACAGAATATGTTCTGCCAGAGGTTCTGTTGACTTCAGCAAAGCTTTCGATACTGTTCCACTTAGAAGATTGATTAATAAGATGGGTAAGCTCAGGGTGGGTCAGACGTTGGTCAACTGGGTGGCAAACTGGTTGTTGGGCAGAAAACAGAGAGTGGTGGTAAACGGTATACAGTCAAAAGAGATGCAGGTCACAAGTGGGGTACCTCAGGGATCAGTCCTGAAGCCAGTCCTCTTCAATATCTTCATCAGTGACATGGCAGATGGACTGGAGGGTAAAGTTTGCCTGTTTGCAGATGACACCAAGATCTGCAATAGAGTAAATGATCCAGTTGGGGTGGACAGAATGAGAAGAGATCTGGAAAAACTGGCAAACTGGGGTTTAATGCAAAGAAGTGTAAGATCATGCACATAGGGAAGAGAAACCATGAAGCTACCTATAGGTTGGGAGTGGAGTTGCTGGCAATCACAAGGGAAGAAAGAGACTTGGGCATCATTATCACCGAAGTCCGGAAATTAGCCAAGCAGACCACTAAAGTAATAGGTAAGGCCAGAGGGATGTTGGGGTGTATTAGTATGGGTATCACAAGTCGTAAGAGGGAGGTAATAATCCCTCTTTATAAGACACTGGTTAGGCCCCATCTGGAGTACTGCGTGCAGTACTGGAGGCTGCATCTGCACAAGGAAATTAACAAAATGGAGGCAGTCCAGAGAAAGGCAGCCAAAATGGTGCAGGGACTGCATCAGAAAACATATGAGGACAGATTAACAGAACTCAATATGCATACCCTACAGCAAAGGAGGGAGAGAGGTGATATGATCGAAACATTCAAACATCTTAAGGGCAATAACAAGGTAAAAGAGTCTAACGTGTTTCAATATAGGAAAAATAGCAAGACAAGGGGACACAGCATGAGATTAGAGGGAGACCGATTAAGGGGTAATGTGAGGAAGTTCCTTTTCACAGAAAGGGTGGTGGATGCATGGAATGGCCTACTTCAGGAAGTGGTGGATTTGAAAACAGTGCAGGACTTCAAACAGGCATGGGGATAGGCATAAGAGAGCAATGCAGATGAGTATCAATAAACAGGCCATTGACAGAGTAAAGGCCTATGGCACATTCATGAGATAGAAAAAATGGGCAGACTGGATGGGCCTAGATCCTTATCTGCCATCAACTTCTATGTTCCTATGTTTCTATGTGTGAATCTTCTGTAAATCTACAGTTTTGGGAATCATCTGAACTGCAGTGAAAGACCCTGGTTCACCACCTCCAAGATCCATTTGTCTAGGGTGGCACTTTGCCATGCTTGAAAGTAGAGAGCCAACCTCCCTCCTACTGGTAATGGGTTGGCAACCTGGGCAGGGCAGTCAGAGATTCTGTTTGGTGTTGGCCCTGGTGGCTGGGATTGGGTCAGTCTACCTGGCAGCTCTTCTGCCTCTGCCCTGAAAGTAATCCCTCATCTGACAGTACTCCATAGGCATGGGGACAGGATAGTAAGCTCTGGGGTAATACCCCCTACCCCTGCCTCCCCTCTCCTAGGACCTATAGGAGGTGGAGAGCTTTTCCTTTGCAGAATTACTCCTGCAGGTGGTCTTATACTCTTCTACTTTCTTCATGCAAGCCTCAGTCTTGTCACCAAATAAGGAATTGTTCTCACAGGGAAAGTCCATGGCCTTGGCCTGTGTGTCTTGGGTCAAATTAGTGGCTCTTAGCCAGGCAAACCTCCTCAGGGAAATGGCCAGAGCCATGAATCTGGATGTGGACTCATTAGCATCCACTGCCTTGTGGAACTGGTACTTTGTGACATCCAGTGCTGTTCTGGCAGTGTCTGTTAAATCATGCCCCACATCACTAGGGATCCCATCACACATGGTCTGTATCAAATTCCAGAGTGCTCTGTGATACTGGGCAGTGTAAACCATGCAGGTGGCCTGTCTCAAGAGAAGAGAGGCTGTCTTGTGCTTCTTCTTGCCCATACTATCCAGTTTCCTAGAGTTCTTATCTGGAGTATGGGACAATAGGGAGACCCTGACCTTATCACAGGCAGCTGCCTGGACCACCACTTTGTGACAGTGGGGGAACAAAGGTACTCAGTATTGGTTCTGTCCAGCTGGTACTTCTTTTCCACCTTTTTTGGCAACCCCTGGTATCGAGGTAGGGTCTGTAGGATTTTCAAGGTTGCCTTCCTAAGGGATTTGTCCACCCTGTCATCTCTGTTTGCCTTGAAAATCATGTTCTGTCTGCATCTTTCCTTTCCCTTCTTCCATTCTGCCCTCTGCAGTTTTTCATTCCCTCCTTCCATTCTTCCTCTCTTTACTACAATCACTGTAAATCTTGAATATCTATGTTACACTAATGGCTACCAATTACTATTGGGCCACCTTACCATCTAGTGCTACATACTGTTGCCAAGTTATTATATGCGTTCCAGTGTTACCAGCTGTCACCAACTGTTGCCAATTTGCTATACAGTATGGGCCAGATATTCAGACTGCACCAGGCAGTAGCGCAAGCCTGGGTGCAGCGCAACTGGGTTGCACCAGGGCATGGACAAGGCGATATTCAATGGTGCTGCACCATGGCTCATGTGCCAGCACAAGTGCAGTTGCGCTAGGCGCATCACCCGCGATATTCAGCACTGGGCATGCAAATGAGGCCATTAAGCATGCAAGGCACAAATGGGGCCATTTGCATGTCATTAAGGCCCCATTTGCATGCAGTGCGCCGATCCCCAGTGACATGCGCCTGGTGCCCTGCCAGGCTGCAGCCATCGGGGACCGACACCGTGAAGTGCCAGTGCAGTCTTCTGCTCCCATAAGCCCGATCCCAGGCATAGGCAATATCACAGCCCTGGTGGTCCAGTGGCAGTCTCCCCATCGCCCGATCGCAGACACAAGTACCGTGTAGAACCTTGGTGGTTCAGTGGTCACCCCCCCATTGCCCGATTGCAGGCATACGTGATATCAGCCTCCCTGGTTGTCCAGTGGTAACCCCCCCATCACCCAATCACGGGCATATGTACCAATAGCCCCTTGTGGTCCAGTGGGGACCCCTCCTCCCGCCCACTGAGGCCCCTGCCACCCAGCACCCCCTGTTATTGTAGTGGCAGCACCCGCCCACATGCCGCCCGGCCGCCGCCAAATGACAGCATACAGTAAGAACTGCACGCTTATTGGTTCATTGTGGATTACGGCAGACTTATACTGTAGTTACACAGGCCTGAAATGGAATGAATGCATCTATCTGCCATTTCAGGCCTGTGTAGTACAGTATGGGCTGCACGCCCATTGTTCTGCACAGTGGACCACATCCCGCTGAATATCAGGATGGACACATATGCATGGGCACGCCCGCACTTGGCGCCAGATACATTACCAATGCGCCCGCGCATCGGGAGTTGTGCATCGAACCGCCTTTGAATATCATGCCAGGGTGCATTTGGGGTTGCGATGGTGCAACCCTGTTGCGCCATGCGCAACCCCTTTGAATATCCAGGCCAATGTGTCTTCATATCTACTACACTTAACTGTTGCATTGTTAGCCAGTGTTATCCACCTGTAATCCCTCCTGCTCTCACTGTATGCAATTAAGCAAATTGTATTCCAACATTGTAACATTTCTCTGTATTCTATCCCACTGTTCCCTACCCCACAGGTTGCACTGGGAGATGAGCAACTTGTTGCTCAGCGTGCCTTCCTGGTGAAACATTTCAATAAATAAATAAATAAAATAAATAAATTTGTGAACAGGTAACAGCAGCCTTTTAGTGCATGTTAGTCTCATCATTTCTAGGAAGTTAGCTTCCTCCTTCTCCTCCACCAACTCTTGGGTGGCGAAGTCAAGAGTGTTGACCATCTGTTTGATGAAGGCATAGTTGGAGGAATAATTCTCTGGTCCCCAGGGAAGGGAACCAAACCCCTGCTCAGGAGAAACCTCCAGTTCTATTGGTTCCCCATCATCTTCCTCCTCTTCCTGTTCACAGTAAAACTCAGGACCATAGTCAAAGGGCCTGAGGTGGTACCTGAGGAGAAACTTGGGTATCCACAGGGAGACCCATAGTCTGAAGGGCCTGAATGACCTGGAGGGATTTAATTATGTTCTCTGCAGAGGTTTCATTTTGTCAACTGAGAGCTTCATAGCTTCTTCAGTGGGAGGTGCAGTGACATGCTTTTCTTTTTGTTTTCATTTGGAAGGAACTGTGTCTGAACTCTGCTCCACAGGCCTTTTGTGATTGTTTTGTTCAGTGTCCCTTTTTCCAAAACTTTTGGGTCAGAGGAATCCTTAGAAGAGTGGTCCTTTAATTTACTATGAGACGGACCCTCCTCTGACTACACAGGTGACAAAGAGGCAGACTGGGAGGTCATGTCTTTTTGCTTTTTGGACCTTTTCTTAATGGTTTTTAGGCAAAACGTACTGAAAAGCTCACAACTGGCAAAAATATGGCTTGAACCCAGGCACTTTAAGCGCATATCGTGTCCATCTGCCCTGGCCAGGAGTTGGAAGCACTTTGAGCAATTTTTGAAGCCTGTGGGTTCTGTTCTCATTTTAGGCTAATCTGACATGCCAATCTGTCAGAAATAGGCAGTTTTCAGTTCCCAGAAAAATTAAAAAACAATTCACAGTTCGGTTCCCCAGAGTGATGAACAACTAAGTAAAGAGAGGTTAGCGCTAAGAGAAAAAAAAAACTTTCTAAATGAAAAAAGAGTCTCGGTTCCCATGTTGAGGAACCAAGGTGAAAACTAAATAGTCACCAAATAAAAAACGAAAATAAGTCTGAAAGGCTATCGGAAAGTGCAAACAAGAAAATTAAAATTTCAACTAGAGATGCTGTTTCTCTGGTTCCTGGGAACCGGCTCAAAACCAGGAAAAAATGCTAACAAAATAAATTTGTTAATAAAAGGTAAAAAACTAAACTAGAGGCAGAAATATGAAGTAAAGAAACAACCTTGAGGAAAAATATTCAACTAAACAGACTTGCAGTGAAGTTGCTGAGGAGAGCTCTTCGGGGCATCTTGCTACTACAGGTGGAGAAATGAATCTGACGTTAGCCTGCAGAATGCAGCAGCACCTAGAAGCAAAGATTTGAGCTGCACCCTAGTTTCACTTCAACATTCCTTAATTTACATAAGTTCCACTCTCCAGGGCAGTTGAACCTACCAGGCTAACTGCATTGGTTAAGCATACTGAATGATTCCTGGGGTTTGAATAACAAGAATAGGTGCAGGCCGTGGCACTGCTAAGTGAGTCGGCAGGGAAAGGTTCAAACTGAGCTGGGGATTTCTCATTGAGACAGTACATTATAGTTCAGCAATGATGATGAGCATAAAGGCCAGGGAGTGAGAGAGAGTGAGGTTTCATATGTTTAAATGGCCCAGGCACAAAGTGACACATTGTGCAGACACTGTTTTCCTTTATGTAAAAAAAATCTCACCAGCCCAGTGGTGCTTTGAGGAAATGCACTTGCAGCTATTTGTTGCTTTGTGTGACAGCTCCAACCATCCTCATGGCATCAGCAGCATCACTGCAGGAAATCTGGGCCAGCCCCTGAAATCCACACATCTTACACCCATCATCGTACCAGGCAGCAAGTGAGCGAGTAGCTGGTAAGCAGATAAATGCAGATTGACGGTACTTGTGCTGGACATAATACTCCATCAGAGAGAGGAGCTGAGAAAATGGGTGTAATTTGTGTCAAGATACTGCATAACATAGTTACAGCATCCTTCTACCATGAGACCAGTCGATCAAGGATTTTGTCAGCTCACGAAAGAGGACTGCTAGCAAACAAGGATTTTGTCAGCTCGCGAATGTGGATTTCGTCAGTTTATGAAAGGGGATTCAAAAACCCAATCCCCTTTCATGAGCTGACAAAATCCCTTATCACGAAGCTGATCCCTTTCATGGAGATGACAAAACCTCTGCTTGCAGCCAATCCTTGTTTGTGAGAATGGCCATCTGGTCCCTAAGTCACGATCAAGGATTTTGCTACCTTGTGAAAGGGGATCGGCTCGTGAATGGGGATTTTGTCAGCTTGCGAACTAGGATCAGAAGTGTCGCGAACGAAGAATTTCAAAATTTAAAATGGCCAGTTTTTGGCTAAAATGAAGCAAACCAAAGATATAGGTTTTTAGAGGGTGTCACCACGAACAAAACCCATGTCTTATTGCAACAAGAAGTCACCCGTGGAGGAAGCTACAACATTTTGTTTGGGGGAAAAAAATTAAAATAAGATGGCGGCTCGCAAACAAAGAATTTTTTCTCATGGATGGGAATTTTTTAAATCCCCATTCGCAAAGTGACAAAATCCTTGATCGTGAGCCCAATCCCCTTTCGCAAAACATACATATAAATCTTGGCGTGAACTGAGCATGCTCAGAACCCCAAAATTAAAAATTAAATAACTTTGGAACGGATTAACATTTTTTCACCAAACCAATGCTGCATTGTTCTTTGACCAAACCTCTTTCTAGCCTGACAATGTCAGACTACAATACCAAATGGTGTGGCCACAGTGCAATGGGAAAAAATCATCAAAAAAGTGTCAAAAAAAGGCAAAAAACAAATTTTTCAGCACTTCGCTGCACGTAAACAGTAAGTCCGTCTGAAACGCAACTTGGCAAACTAAGAGATCTACCATACAAGATGAAAAAATTACTCACCTTAGTAATTGTGTTTCTTCTAATGGAGTCTTGCTGTATTCTGACATTATGCAGTTAGCCCCAGCACTTGAACTGCTCCGGAGAGGAAAGAGTTAACTCTATGCCAAAGCATAGAACGTTGAGCTCGAGCTCGGTTCAGACCTCTGTCTGCTGCACTCTGAAGTGTGACCATCAGATTCTTACAAGCTAACACTAACTAACTACCCCCACTATGTGGAAATTGTAAAATTACTAGCCAAAAGGCAACCAAATATTTTGGATCCCCAAAGACTCAAGTCGAGAAATCCAAAACAAAAAACTAGGTAGTGAACAAATATAATTATCAAAAACATATAACATAACCCACTCCTCCTCTCTAAAAAGGGAAGAGTGCCAAGTACACCCCTGAGGTGCAACACTGTGCCTGCCAGCCCACTTCCCAAAAAACTAGGTTCTGAGAGGGAAGGCACAGAGGGAGGTCAGTATACATCAAGACTCCATTAGAAGAAACACAATTACTAAGGTGAGTCATTTTTTCTTCAAACAACATGAAGTCTTGCTGTATTCTGACATTATGCAGACTACCAAGCAGTGCCTTCCTGGAGGAGGGTACCAAACCTATTTTGGGAATAGGCTCTGCAGTACTGCTGTACCAAACCTAGCATCACTGCTAGCCTGGATTTCCAGACAGTAATGTTTGGTGAATGTATTCCAGGTGGCTGCCTTGCATATCTCTAATAAGGGTATATCTCTGGCAGCAGCCAGAGAAGCAGCTGTACCTCTAGTCGAATGAGCCCTCAGGCCTGAGGGGGTACTTTGTCTAGCTTTTCATAGCAGAATTGAATACAAGAGACAATCAACCTGGCAATAGTTCTCTTAGTAGCAGGTTTACCCTTCCCTACTTCACCATAAGTGAGGAACAACTGAAGGGAGTCAAACCTAAGTGCCTTAGTATGCTCAATGTAGTAGCTAAGAGCCCTTTTAACATCCAAACTGTGTAATCTTCTCTCTCCTGAAGAAGAATGATCAGTGAAAAACACAGGAAGAGACATGGATTGGTTTAGATGAAAGTCTGAAACCACTTTGGGTAAGAACCTCCTGTTGGTTCTAAGGACCACCTTATCTCTATGGAATGAGATAAAATCAGGCTCCACTGACAGGGCTTGTAATTCACTGACACGCCTGGCAGAGGCAATAGCTACCAGGAACACAGTTTTCCAAGTCAAGTACTTAAGTTCTACTGAGGCCAAAAGTTCAAAAGGGGGTTGCATAAGCTGAGCAATGTAAACATTAAGCTCCCAAGCAGAAGTAAGATCCCTAAATGGAGGATTGGTATGGAGCAATCCTTTGAAAAATTTACAGAAAACAGGGTGAGATGCCAGTGAGGAGGGCTTCCCCACTGACAGAAATGCAGAAACAGCTGACAAGTGTACTTTGAGGGTAGCTGGTCTGAGGCCTAAGCCATTAAGATGAACCATGTAATCCAGAACTGTAGACAAGTCAGCAGTATCTGTGGATGTGTGCTTATTGGAACACCAAATGCTGAATCTTTTCCATTTGGAGTTATAAGTTTTTCTGGTGGCAGGTTTTCGGGAGGCTTTGAGAATGTCCAGAACCCCTTGGGACAAATGCAAATTTCCATATTCTAGCTCTTCAAGAGCCATGCCTTGAGATTAAGAGGCCGAAGTTTGAGGTACCAAATCCTCCCCCGAGAGGAGGTTAACAGATTGTGATTCCTGGGGAGAGATAGGGGAAGATGGACTGCTAGGGACAGCAACAGGGAATACCAAGGCTGTCTGGCCCAGTCTGGAGCAATCAGGATCCCTTTGCAAGATTGTGACCTTATCTTGACCAGGACTTTGAATAGTAGAGGAAAGGTGGGAAAGGCATACAGAAATTTCCCCTCCCAACCCAGGAGTAGAGCATCCAGGGGGACTGAGCCCAAGACTGGGGGTCTGCAACAGAAGAGAGGAAGTTGGTGATTGTCTGGGGCTGCAAAGAGATCTATCTCTGGAATGCCCTGCCTTTAAAAGATCACTTTTAACACTAGGGGATCCAGGGACCATTCGTGATGGCCCTGAGAAATCCTGCTCAATGCATCTGCTAGCACATTGTCCTTCCCTGGAAGGTGGACTGCTACCAGATATGTCTGTAAAGAATAAGACAGGGACCATAATTTCATGGCTTCCATGCACAAGGCCATAGACCAAGTGCCTTGCCTCCCTGCTTATTGATGTACCACATGATGGTGGTGTTCTCTGTCCTGACCTGAACCACTTTGTTCTGTACTGAGACCAAGAAGGCTTGTAGAGCCAGGTACGCTGCCCTGAGTTCCAGAAGACTGATGTGGAGAAGATACTTCTGAGGGGACCACACTCCCTGTGCTGTGAGGACTCCTAAGTGATCTCCCCACCCCAGGAGAGAAGCATCTGTGGTTAGAACCACAGAATGAGAATGAGTGATGAATGGGACCCCTTGCCTGAGGTTGTCCTGATCCAACCACCATTGAAGAGCCTGGATCAGAGTCTAAGTCACTGGAATTAGTTTGGTTAGAGGATCTTTTTTCTGAGACCAAAAAGCCCTCAAATGGAACTGGATGTCCCTCATCTGAAATCTGGCCCCTTGAACCACTGCAGTGGAAGCAGCCATGTGGCCCAGGAGGTGAAGGAAATGCCTTGCTGGTTGAGACACCAGAAAGTGAAAAGAAGAAGCCAGGTCTATAAGGGTCTTTACCCTTGCCAGAGGGAGAAAGGCTCTTGCTTTGACAGTATCCAACTCTACCCCTATGAAGGTCAAGAGTTGCATTGGTTCAAGAACTGATTTTGGAAGATTGGGGAGGAATCCTAGAGAAGTGAGCACTTGCTGGGTTACTTGCAGGTTTGACTTGACTTGGTCTGGAGACTGACCCACAATGAGCCAGTCGTCCAGGTATGGGAAAGGCAACTACTACTGCTAGGCATTTTGTGAACACCCTTGGTACTGATGTTAGACCGAAGGGCATTGCTCTGAACTGATAATGGCCTGAAGGCAGTTCAAACCTGAGGTACTTTTTGTGGGAGCACCTGATGGGAATGTGAAAATAGGCATCCTTGAGGTCCAGGGAGGCTAGCCAGTCCCCTGGCCTTAGAGAGGGAAGAATTATTCCCAGAGTCACTATTTTGAATTTTGGCTTTGCTAGGTACTTGTTTAAGTATCTTAAAGCTAGAATGGGTCACCACTCCCCTGTCTTTTTCAGGGTAAGGAAGTATCTGGAGTACAGACCTTTGCCCTGTGAAATGTAGGAACTCTCTCTAAGGCTCTGACAGCCAGCAGAGATGAAACCTCTGCCTCTAGGGCAATGGTTTCGGAGATGTTTGCAGGTGGAAAAGACCTGACCCTCAGCTTTGGAAATTTTTTGAAGCTGAGGGCCAGCCCCTGGCTTATTACCTCCAGGACCCACTTATCTGAGGTAACAGACTTCCAGGCCTGGAAGTAGTAAGCCAGCCTGCCTCCTACAGGAATTGGGGAGTCGATCCGGGCTGACACATCAGGGTGTCTGCTTGGCAGGAGCCTTAGACTAAGAGGAGGATGCAGCCCTGCTCATCCCCCTTCTGCCTCTCCCTCTGAAGAACCCCCTCAGAGAAAAAAGGAGAGGAGGCCTGTGCCTGGTAGAAAGGCCCGTGAAAAGGCCTGCCCCTGCCCCTAGATTGCTGCTTCTGAGGAGTTGCCTGCCTTTCCTTCACCTGTGCACTCCTGAAGGTGGTCCTGTATTCGTCCATTTTCTTCATATAATTCTCTGTTTGCTCCCCAAATAGAAAATTCTCCATGACAGGGAAATCCATGGCCTTAGCCTGGATGTCCTGTGATAGGCTAGTACATCTGAGCCAAGCCTGTCTCCGAAGAGCCACAGATGTAGCCATGACCCATGATGACACATCATTGGAGTCCACAGCAGCATGAAACTAGATTTTTGATGCCTCAATCCCATCAGCAGTCACCTCCTCCAGCTCCTTGGCAAGCTGGGGGGAAGCCTGTTTAGCCAGTTCCAGAACAGTAACCCATCTGGGCTTCCAGTATCTGGCTATGTAGGCCATGTAGTTAGCCTGCCTGAGTCCCACGGAAGATGCCATGTACTGTTTTTTTGCCATGGCATCCAGCTTCCTGGAGTCTTTACCTGGAGGGTGTGAAGCCAAGGGTATGTTAGCCTTATCACAGGCTGCAGCCTGCATGACCCCTACATGGCTACATTGCTGGTACAAGTACTCCATACCTGGGCCTGACAGCAAATACCTCTTGTCCATTCGTCTGTCCACAGGAGGTAAAGAATTTGGAGTTTTAAGTAATTTTTGTGTCTGTTTCCTAAAAGATTTATGAAGGGGAATAGACAATCTCTTGGACTCTGGGATGTCCATCATCTACACATAGTCAGGCTCCTCTTGTTCCTCGACAACTTCATCTAAGGGGAGCTGGAGGGTTTCTGCCACTTTTTGTACAACATAAAGTGGGAAGGGGACTCAGAAAGCCTAGGAGGGGAAACACCAGAAGGTCTGTCTGGGGAGATGTCCGGTTCTATGGGCTCATCCAGACCTTCTACACCATGATGATGATGATCATCATCATCGCAATCTTCATCCCCCTCCAGATCCGGTTCATAATAGTCTTCTGGGGAATAATCTGGAACCGGAGGAACTGACGGAACTGAACGCCTACTAGGAGGTGTCGGATCGGCCAGAATCGAATGGAGCAATTCAGCTATACTAATCGCCCTGGCAATTTCCTCGGCAGTTGGACAATGCGGTTCTGGATCTGAACCATCTGATTTCTCTTATTTCTTTCTTTTTTTCCGGAACCAACCCTTCAGTATCGGCTCTCCTTTTGCCTGAGGGAGTATCGCCCAGGTCAGTGGGCACTCCCTCAGGTTCAGTCGTAAACAAAACGGGCTGGCCATCCAGGTCAGTGGACTTGTCGGACTCCTTTTCCCTAAGCCTGCCCAAACTTTTATCAAGGGTAGCCTTAGGAAAATTTTTGCAAATCTGGCAGTCTGTATCAAGGTGGTCAAAACCCAGACAGTAAACACAGGTGGTGTGGGGATCAGCCTTAGCAAAGGCCTCTCCACACTCACTGCAGTGTTGAAACCCAGTGGCCCATTTTTTATTTTGGGTTCCTCAGACAAAGCCATCCTAAAAACTTACCCTTTACACAGCAAAAGCCAGGCAAGACCCTCTTATCAGTTCCTAACCATGTCACAGGTATTGGAAAAACACGTTAAAATTAAGTTTTTTTTAGAACCGATAAGGACAGGTACCTCACACTAAATTCAGAAGCCAAAGAAAACTTTAAGAGAAAGTAACAGATTATCAGTTCAGCCGAACTGATTGAAAAATATTACTTTACAATTTCAACAGAAAATAGCACTAGTCCACTACCTAAGTACTTACTGTACCGCAGACAGGGATCTGAACCGAAATAAAATTAAAAAAATAGCGGTTTAAAACTAACGTTTTTACTATACCGAACTGATAGCGAAGGAGAGATCTCCAGAACGACTGTTCAGTTAGGCAGAATAAAGAATCTGACAGTTACACTTCAAAGTGCAGCAGACAGAGGTTTGAACCGAGCTCAAGCTCAACGTTCTATGCTTTGGCATAGAGTTAACTCTTTCCTCTCCGGAGCAGTTCAAGTGCTGGGGCTAACTGCATAATGTCAAAATACAGCAAGACTTCATGTTGTTTGAACGCGCATTTCAAATATCGTGCAAATCTGTTGAATGGTTGCAAAGTTATTAAGGTGCAAAATTTGGGGTTTAACATTAAACTGTTTACTCAACCCTAACTATACTGGGCGATTGTGCTAGTATAATATATATATATATATATATATATATATATACACACACATATATATATATATATATATATATATATATACACACATATATATATATGATATAGGATGGGCAGGAGTGAGATATGGGAAATATTCTCACTCCTGCAGAGTGAGCGCTGTATTCTCACGAGTGCCTTCGGCATGAGTGAGAATGCACAGCTCACTCTGCAGGAGTGAGAATATTTCCCATATCTCACGATCTGCACATCATGTGTGCTATTTATACAAATGGGGTGAGAGTGTATGAAGTATCATGTTTTGCTGTATCTTTTTTCCCCTGTATCTATGTGCTTTTTTTTTTTTTGAGTTTTAGTCTTTAGTAACTAATTTTTGGTAGGCAGGTGTGTTTTTTAGGAGTACTGGGAAGTTAAGTGATTTGTTCAGATTTTCACAGTATGCAAGGGGAGGCTGTGAGAATCAAACCCAGGTCTGGTCTGCTGACTGTATCAAGCTTGTTCAGAGCTCATTACTCCAAGGTCTAGGTTATAGTGAAAGCAGTGTTTGTCTGTGGTCTGAGAGTGTGGGAGTGTTTCTGAATAGAAACATAGAAACATAGAATTTGATGGCAGATAAGGACCGCTTGGCCCACCCAGTCTGCCCATTTCCCTACCTAATGGATAAGCTGCAGATCCTAGTTAACCAGCAGCCTACTTCTTCCTACCCCAACCCCCTAGAATTGCCTTATGACTGTCCCATGCATGCTTGAATTCCACCACTGTTTTTGACTCCACAACTTCCTCCGAAGGCCGCTCCATGCATCCACAACCTCTCTGAAAAATACTTCCTTAAATTACCTCTGAGCCGCCCCTCTATCTTCAAATTGTGCCCCTTGTTCTTGCACACCTCTTTTTTTGAAAGATGCTACCCTCTTGGACTTTGTTGATTCCCTTTGAGGTACTTGAAAGTTTCTATCATGTCCTCCCTCTCCTCCTTTCCTCGAGGCTATACATATTAAGCTCCTTAAGTCTCTTCATATGTCTTCCGTGCAGACCCTGCACCATTTTAGTTGCTCCTCTGGACTGCTTCATCCTGTCTATGTCTTTATGGAGATTTGTCTCCAGAACTGCACGCAGTACTCCAGATGGGGTCTCACCAGCTGTCTGTACAGAGGAATAATAACTCCTGTTTTCTACTGGTGATGCCTCTCCTATGCATCCCAGTATCCACCCAGCCCTCCTTGCTCCCTCTCACATTGCTTGCCCACCTTTAGGTCATCTGATGACTACCCCCAGGTCCCTTTCCATTTTGTTGTTGTTAGTATCTCACGCCCCATTGTGTACTCTTCCCTGGGTTTTTGTTTCCCAGGTGCATTACTGCACTTCTTAGCATTGAATCTAAGCTGCCACACATTTGACCATTCCTCTAACCTTGCCAAGTCCCTTCTCATCCTTTCCACCCCACCTTGTGCATCAACTCTGTCGCAGATCTTTGTGTCATCTGCAAAGACACATACTTTTCCTTCCAGACCCTCTGCAATGTCGCTTATAAAGACATTGAAGAGGACCAGTCCTAATACTGAACCCTGCGGTACCCCACTAGTAACCCCCCTTTCTTCAGAATGGGCTGTGATTGTTAGAAGCACTGTGGAACACAGGTGATTGTGTTTGGCTGTGCTAATTGTGTTAGTTGCAGCTTGCAGTGAGAAAGAAACTGCTTTAGTTTCATTTGAATTCAGGTTGCTTTTATGTTGAGGGTAACACAGAAATGGGCTAAGAGCATTGACCACTTTGGAACACAGGTAAGTGTGTTTTGCTATGCTATTTTTGTTAGTTGCAGCTTGCAGTGAGAAAGAAATTGCTTTGTAAATGAGTTTCATTTGAATTTAGGTTTTTTTTGAAGCTGAGTTTACCACAGAAATGGGTTAGAAGTTTGAAACACAGGTAAGTGTGTTTTTTCTATGTTATATGTGTTTCTGTAGTTGCAGCTTGCAGTGAGAAAGAAATTGATTTGTAAATGAGTTTCATTTGAATTTAGGTTTTTTTTTTGAAGTTGAGTTTACCACAGAAATGGGTTAGGAGTTTTGGAAACTTTGCAACACAGGTAAGTGTGTTTTTCTATGCTATATGTGTTAGTTGCAGCTTGCAGTAAGAAAGAAACTGCTTTGTAAATGAATTTCATTTGAATTCAGGTTGCTTTTATGCTGAGATTAGCACAGAAATGGCATAGGAGTGTTGGAAACTTTGGGATACAGGTAAGTGTTTTCCATTGCTAACTGAGTGATTTGCAGGCTTCAGTGAGACACACAAACTGATTTTTGAAGCACTTTCATCTGGAATGCTAGCTTGAGTGAATGAGTGAGTGACATCCGTAGAATATATTTCGCTCCACTGATGTCATCAGCATTTATCTCACCGCAGCAGGACATATCTCACTCCACTGATGTCATCAGCATTTATCTCACCGCAGTGAGCATTTATTTCACTGCAGTGAGAATATCTCAATTTATTGCACTGGAATAGCTCTCACCCCCATTGTGTATGTGTGTGTGTGTGTGTATATGTATATATTATATATATATATATATATATATATATATATATATATATAGTAGTGCAGCTATAGTTAGCGCTGTTCGCCACTTCTATGTTAAACCCCAAATTTTGCACTTGAATAACTTTGAAACTATACAATGGATTTGCATAAAATTTTGCATGCCTGCTGGGGCACCATAGATCTCTGGATCTAGCAAGTTGCATTACAGTCGGATGAGCAGTTGCAGAGCACCAAAAACACACACAAAAACCGGGGGGTTTGCACGTTTCTTTGCTCATGGCTACAGCCCACAAGATTTGTCCGACTGGCCTGAAATCTTCAGGGAAGATGCAGTCTGGGTCACTGATGTGCCTTTTGAAGATTTGGTGAAAAAAAAATTAATCTGTTCAAAAGTTATTCAAATTTTAATTCTTCCATTATAATAAATGGGAAGAAAATATGTGTATCACGAAAGCTGCCACCAGTACATTTTACTGTTGCAAATGGTCCTTTTACTGTCATGCTGCAGCCATCTTGTTTCAGTTAGTGGTGAACAAAAATGTCTGTAATTCAAATTCTACTGCCCCAGGTAAACACTGACAGTTGTTTTCCCTAAATGGGGCATGAGGAACACAATGGTGCCATCAGTTTTTTTCTAGCACCCCTAGAAGTACCTTTTTAAAAATTGGGTCCCCCATAGTGTCATAAATAATGACAGTACATTTGCGACACTGTCGCAAATCGCAACACTGTTGAATCTGTACTATCGTGATTTGCGACACTACTGCATCAACAAATAACATTTGTTTGCCACACCACTGCACCTAAATAGTTAGGGTTTTTTGGCTGAAATTTGCAGGGTGGCAAACCCTGGCCCCACAGATGTGCCTTTTGGTGATTTGGTAAAAAAATGTAAAGCAGTTATAAAGTTACAGCACTCCGCAGTTGAGAAATTTCCCATAGGATGACACTGCGGCGCCCGTGACGCCTTTCAGACCCCGTATCTTGAAAACAATTTGAGATATGGATTTTTCACTACGCTAAGCATGTGTGGAGGTTTGGAAGAAGACATTGCTTACCATAGTAATCCTGTTTCTTCCAAGGAAATCTTACTGTATTCTGACATATGCAGTATTGTACCACCATAGTACTGCCCCAGAGCTGAAAAGGTTAATAGAACCTATGCAAATGAGAGAATGCTAGGCTCGAGCTTGGTTTTCAAACCACCGTCCTTGGTAAATATTCCATCAACCATCAGATTCTAACGAAGCTTATCTAGGAAGCTAACTAATGCTAATCTGAAATAGTAGTAGTAGTAATAATAATAGACTCCCAACCCCCAATCATCCTCCAATAATAGGCATTATCCCCAAGACTCAAGTCGCAGATAGTCTAAGTAAAAAACAACCCAAGAGTTCACCACAAAGCTGTAGTGCAGTGCCCCCAGGTTCTAGAATGGGAGGAAGGATGGGAGCTCAGAATACAGTAAGATTCCCTTGGAAGAAACAGGATCACTATGGTAAGTAATGTCTTCTTCTAACCCCAGGAAAGCTTACTGTATTCTGACATATGCAGACTACCCAAGCAGTACCTTTGGAGGTGGGCACAGAACCTATTTAGGGAACAGGTTCTGCAGTACTGTTGTGCCAAATTTAGCATCACTCCTGGTCTGTAAATCCAGGCTATAATGTTTGACAAATGTGTGAACAGTTTTCCAGGTAGCTGCTTTGCAAATGTCCAATAAGGGAATGTCCCTTGAGGCTGTTATGGAAGTAGCAGTGCCTCTTGTGGAATGGACTCAAACGCCCACAGGAGGCTCTTTACCAGCTTTGCTACAGCAGAACTGGATACAGGCCACAATCCAGCGAGCAATGGTCCTTTTTGAAGCTGGTTTGCCCTTTCCTACCTCTCCATAAGTGAGAAGCTGCTGGGTTCTCTTTTCTCTATGACCCTTGGTGTGCTCTAGGTAGTAGCTGATAGCTCTTTTTACATCTAGGCTATGCAATCTGCATTCGCCTGAGCAAGAATGATCAGTAAAAAAGACAGGCAGAGTAATAGACTGATTAAGGTGAAAATCAGACACCACCTTAGGAAGGAATTTCCTGTTTGTTCTCGGGACTACCTTATCCCTATGAAAGGAAATGTAGTCTCGATCTGTACTCAGGGCCTGTAATTCACTGATCCTTCTGGCTGAAGTGATGGCTATTAAGAAGACAGTGTTTCAAGTAACATACTTGAGCTCTGCTGATGACATGGGCTCAAAGGGTGGCTGCATCAGCTGACCAGTACAGATGTTAAGAAGATCCCACCCTGGGGTGGGTTCTCTGTGAGGAGGATCCAGGTGCAGAAGCCCTTTAAAGAATTTCTTGAACACCTGCTCAGAAGCCACGGAGGGCTTTCTGCCAACTGAAAGGTAGGCCGAAACTGCTGCTGTTAACTTTTAATGAAGAGAGCTTAAGATCAAGTGAATGGAGGTGTACCAAGTAATCCAGTACCAGGGGTACACCTGCCTGGGTACTAACCACATCTTGTTGCTGGCACCAGCAAGAAAATCTCTTCCACTTAGAGGAATAGGTTAACTGTGTGGAGGGTTTTCTGGAGCTCCTATGAACCTGGAGTACCCTCTCTAAAAACCATAGGTTGGCAAATTCTACGTCCTCAAGAACCAGGCCTTGAGTTTGAGAGACTGCAGGTTGGGAAAGAGAATTTGACCTTGTGAGGCAGTAAGGAGATTGTGCCTGCAGGGTAGGGCTATTGGCTTGCTGACAGACAGAAGTAGAAGCAGGGAGTACCATGGTTGCCTGGCCCAAGCTGGGGCTATGAGGATCATGGTTGCTGGCTGAGACCTGAGTTTGTTCAAAACTCTGAGCAGTAGAGGGAAAGGAGGAAATGCATACAGAAATGTCCCTGTCCAATCCAACAGTACTGCATCCATTGGTACTGTGCCCACTGTGGGAGGTCTGCAACAGTACTGTGGCCGCTGGTGATTGTCTACGTGGGCAAAGAGGTCCCCCTCTGGGGTACCCCACCTTCTGAACATTGTTAGAAGCACCTGTCTGTTCAGATACCATTCGTGATGGTTCTGATTGATTCTGCTCAGTGCATCTGCTAGGGTGTTGTCCTTCCGTGGCAGGTACACAGCTTTGAGGGACAAATTTAGGGAGCAGGCCATCTTCCATATTAACATGGCTTCCGTGCACAATAGGGAAGATCGGGTGCCCCTTTGCTTGTTTTATGTAGTACATTGTGGTGGTATTGTCTGTTCTGACTTGTACCACCTTGTTTGCAAGCTCTGAAGCAAAGGACTGGATCTCCAAGTGCACTGCTCAGAGCTCCAGCAGGTTTTTATGAAGGAGGGTATCTTTTTTGGACCAGGTGCCATGAGCTGTGTGGTCCCCAGTGTGTGCCCCCCACCCTAGGAGGGAAGCATCTGTGGTCAGGACCTTTGAGGGGAGCTGTTGCAAGAAGGGAATGCCCTGTCTTAGGTTTTCCCTGTCCTGCCATCACTTTAGAGCCAGAAGCAAAGACCTGGTGACTGGTACCAGAGCAGACAACTGGCACTTTCTTTGTGACCAGTAAGATCTGAGGTAAAACTGAATGTCCCTCATTTGAAATCTGGCTCCTGGTACCACTGCTGTGGATGCAGCCATGTGTCCTAACAGTTGGAGAAAATACCTTGCTGGCCTGGGGCAGGATAACTGGAAGGAGCCAGCCAGTTGAACTAGAGTATCCACCCTTGCTGGTGGAAGGAAGGCTTTTCCTTTCAATGTGTCCAGCTCTGATCCTATGAAGTCCAGAAGCTGAACTGGGCCAGGACTGACTTTTTGGGATTTAGAAGGAGCCCTAGGGACTGAAGAAGGCTTTGAGCCTGAGCTAGGGCATACAGCACTTGCTGGGGGGACTGACCCACCAGCAGCCAGTCATCCAGATAGGGGAACTCTGTGATAGCCTGCTTCCTTAGATGTGCCACTACCATGGCCATGTACTTGATAAATACTCTTGGAGCCTAAGAGAGGCCGAAGGGCATTGATCTGAACTGATAATGGCCTGCTTTGAGCCTGCACCTGAGGAATTTTCTGTGTGATGGCATGAAGGGAATATGAAAATAGGTGTCCTTTAAATCTAGTGAGGCTAGCCAATCCCCTTGCCTGAGTGAGGGCAGAATGGTGGCCAGAGTGACCATTTTGAATTTGGGTTTTGTCAGATATCTGCTTAGTTGTCTGAGATCCAGAATGGATCGCCACTCCCCTGTCTTTTTTACTGTTAGGAAATACCTTGAGTAGAACCCTTTCCCTCAGTGTAGGGGTAGAACTGGTTCTACTGCCTTGTCCAGTAACAACTTCTGTTGCTCCTCCTCCAGTAGCTGGGATTCTGCTGAGGATAGAGGCCTGAAGACCCTTTCCCTCAGTTTGGGCAAGGCCTTGAAGCTGAGGGGGAGGCCTCGGCCCACTACCTCCAGGACTCACTTGTCTGTAGTTATAGACTGCCAGGCCTGGAGGTAGTGGGCAAGCCTGCCCCCTACAGGAAGAGGGGAGGCGACCCTGACTGATACTTCAGGGGTTCTGCTTCACCTGTGGGGTAGGCTGAGGGCTTGGACCTGCTCTGCCAGTACCCCTTCTACCCCTGCCCCTGAAATAGCCCCTCTGGGGTTGGTAGCTCGGAAGGGTCTGGGTCTGGAGGAAGGGCCTATAGTAAGGTTGTGCTCTACCAACCTTGGGCTGTTGTTTCTGAGGAACAGCTGCCTTTTCTTTGGCTGCTGCACTCCTGTAAGCCACTTTGTATTCAACCATATTTTTCATATAGGCTTCAGTCTGCTGGCCAGAGGGATGAAGGGTCACAGGGGAAATCCAAGGATTTTGACTGAGTGACCTGGGATAAATTAGTGGTTGTCAACCATGCAAATCTCCTGAGAGGAATGGAATTAGCCATACACCTGGCTAAAGTGTCATTGGCATCCACAGCTATTCAAAACTGAAACTTCGATGCCTCAAGACCCCTTTTTATAGCCTCTGCCAAATCAGCTGCCATAGGTTCAGGGCAGGATTTTGCAATTTCAGAAATTGTACCCCAAAGACTTTTTTGAAATCTGGCCACATAAGCTATATAAGTGGCTTGTCAAATGGCTAGAGAAGAACCCAGATAAGATTTTCTGGCTATAGAGTCCATTTTTCTGGAGTCCTTATCAGGGGGATGGGATGCCAGAGGTATGCCAGCCTTATCACAGGCTGCAGCCTGTACAACACCCTCATGACTGGGGTGTCCAAACAAAAATTCAGCACCAGACTTGGCTACCAATTACTTCCTATCCAGTTTCTTATCAACTGGAGGAATTGAAGTAGGTGTTTGCAGAACCTTAAAAACATGCTTCTTTAGGGTTTTGTGGATAGGAAAAAGTTACTTTTTTGCTGGAGCCACATCCACCATTTCCTCAAAATCAGCCTCCCCCTCCTCATCTGTTGTATCTTGAGTAGGGAGGTCTAAAGTCTGTGCCACTTGTTGCATAAAAGCAAACAGGGAGGTAAAGTTCTCAGATCCCTTATAAGGGGAATCATAATGATGAGGGTCAGGAGAAACCTCTGGTTCTACCGGTTCTCCATAGTCCTCTTCTTCTCCTTTTTCTTCCTCCCCATAATCCATGTCCCTCTCCTCCTCTATGTATTCAGAACCAGGATTGAGGGGAATCGGTAACAGGAAAAGAACCTGGGGGCACAGCTGCAGGAAACTAAACTGAGGACCGTGGAACCTGAACCGGAGGAGACTGGAGGGATTGAATAATCCGAATAGCGTTAACTATCTCCTCCATGGTAGGAACAAACAGTTTCACCAGTTGTGGTTCTGTGTGTGTTTCCTTTTTCTTTTTCTTGCCCACTGTTGCCGGTTCAGCAGCCTGTTCAGCAGTGTGTTTCTTTGACTGAAAACTGGTACCCTCGTCGGAGGGTGTTTCTCCCAGTTCAGCAGCATTTTTAAACTTAGTAGGTTTGTCTGTAACCAGGTCAGCAGTTGTTTCAGACATTTTTTCCTTCAGTCAGTTCAATTGCCTGTCAAGCGTGGACTGAGGAAAATGTTTACAAATTTCACAATCTGTCTCTAAGTGGTCAAACCAGAGACAGAACACACATCAAATGGGGATCAGCTTTAGCAAATGTTTCCCCGCACTCGGTACAGTGTTGGCAACTAGTCGGACCAGTTCTTTTCTTAGGTGTCCGAGACATGGTCAAGTACCCGAAAGGAAAATCTCTTTCTCTCTTTTTTTTTGATCTGTTTAAGGACCAGAGAATGAACTGGGGTTTAGCCCAGTAACATCCTCACAAAGAGAATTTAAATAAAGAAAAATACTTACAAGAAAAAATAACAAAATATATCAATTCCTAACCAGAGAACCGGACAGAAACCGAGGACTTACCTAACTCTTTCTATCTATACTAGTTTACCTTGTGAACCAGAGACAGCGGTTTAAAAATTCGAACTAAAAGCGGTTGTAAAACTGAGAAAAATAAATGCGAATTTGGAAAAAGATGCAGAGGATTCTCTGAGGTGTCTGACTAGTCAAGTGGAGTGAAGAATCTGACGGTTGATGGATTGTTTACCAGGGACGGTGGTTTGAAAACTGAGCTCGAACCTAGCATTCTCTCATTTGCATAGGTTCTATTAACCTTTTCAGCTCCGGGGCAGAACTATGGTGGTACAATACTGCATATGTCAGAATACAGTAAGATTTCCTGGGGTTAGAAGTCATGATTACAATTGCAGTGGAAATTTTTTTCATAGTTGCTGCAGTTACTGAGATATTGCCAAATATGTGTTACGAGGGTTCCTTTTGAGTACTACTGGGCTGCTGCATGACTCTGTACTTGTGTAAGTGGGAGCACAGGGCCCAGAGAGCCCTCACTCCCCAATATGCATACCATTATGCAAAAACTGAGCAATGTGAAGGAAGCGCAGGGCCTAGAGGGCCTGCGCCTCCATTAACACATACCAGTTACCAGCTACATTACACTTTTTCAAAAAGAAGGGAAATTCATTGGAAAAAACTTTGTTAATACATCAGTTAGGGTTGATAGCACAGTGACAAAAGCTTGAAAATGTGATGTTAGGGTTATCCCCCCCCACCACCTCACCCCAACACCCCACCCTCCAGATGACATCGGGGTGTGCCATGGGGTCATCACGCCTAACTCTCACCCCATTCTCCTATACTGCAGCATGTCAGCTTGCTTACACATGGAATGGGGTGAGTTGGGCCTGATGAACCCCATGGCACACCCTTATGTCTGTTGTTGTGTGGAAGGTGGGGGTGGGGGGTGGCGGTGGGGTAACCCAACATCACATTTACATGCTTTTGTCACTGTGCTATCAACCCTAACTGATGCATTAACACATTTTTTTATATATATATATATATATATATATATGTCGAAACTCAGTTTATCGCATTATAAGGTTATCCACAGCCAGCATACAAGGAACATTATGTTGAACCTCACTTCAGGTTTCTCACAGCTCCACCTCATTAACCGGCAGCTGCGCGACACACGCCCTAATAGGGTGAGAGTTGGGACCGACAGCTAGCTGTACTCTGATATCGGTTGGTGGGGTGAGCTGGAGGGGTACAAGTGGTTTCAACCCCACAACGAATTTCCTCACTTTGTCACTGTGGAACAACCTAACTGATGCATTAAACTGAGTTTCTTTGCCTCTAATTTCCTTCTTTAGAGAATGATGATGAGAAATAGTGAAAGTAATGCAGCGACGGGAGCAAGGGCCCTGCGCTCCCACCACGTGATGTGTGCAGGGGCACAGTACCACAATTGTAAAGGCAAATGGTAACGGTAACAGCAACAATAGCAGCAAAAGAAACAGAAACGCAAAAGGAAACACAAGCGCATATGGAAACACAAACCGTAATGCGCACAGGCACAGTAACGCAATTGCAAATGCAAATGGTAATAGTAACAGCAACGAAGACGCAAAATGAAAAAGAAACAGTAAAGGAAATGAAAGGGTTGCCGTAAACGCAAATGGCAATGCACACGGGGATGCAAACTGAAATGCAAACACAAACAGTAGGGGAAACGTAAATGGTAACAGTAACACAAATGCAAGCGCAAACGAGAACGCAAAGGGTAACAGATGCGGTGGCGCACATGGGAACAGAAATGCCAACAGGTACGTAAAAGCAAGTAGAAACAGTAACTGTAACATTAACTGAAGCGCATACCCTGTTTTTCCCCAACAGCTGTATAGAGAAACACAGTGTGCACAAAGAATGTATGCATAAGAATGGGCCTCAGAGCAGAAAATGAGCTGCTGGAATACTAAATTGCTTATATCTCAGGAACCGTACGACGTAGAAATAAAATTTAAATGTCACATGAATCATGCGCTTACTGGCTATGTTTTTGCATATGCATAGCCATGGCTACGCATACATGCAACGAAAATTCCGTATCTCGCACCATTTTCGAGATATGAGCCCTGAACGGCGTGGCGTATGCCACCATGTTAGTCTATGGGGAAAAAACGTCAAATTGAGTACCGTGAATCTGGCAGCTGTGCAATATTTTGTCACCAAATAACTCAGAAAGCACATTCCTGAGATGTTGGCTGCCTTCCTCCAAATTTCAGGCCAAAGAGCAAAGCGGTTCTTTTGCAGCAGGGTGACAAAGAACTCCTGTCATTTTTGGCCATAGACTGAAAAGTACTGTCGATTTCTTGACTTTAGCAAATTCGTGCATTGTGTAAGTGTGACACTACTTATGTGACAGTACTTTTTCCAGAAATTTGAAAAACATGTTTCTGGGGTGTTTTACCCCCAAATAAAGACATGCCTAGCATCCTCAGGGTCCGACTAGGTGAATACAGAAAGAATTAGCTTGCTAGAGGGTCCCAGATTTAAATGGCAAGCATTTTATTGATCGTTAACTGAAAACAAAATGGTGGATTTGCGAAAGTAAAAGGGCCATTTGCGAAAGTAAAAAGTGCATTTGCGACACTTTCGAACTTTTGGTTAACTTTTCCCATTGACTTATAATGGGAACTTCTTTTTTGAATAACTTTTGAACTGTTTAATATTTTTTCATGAAATCTTTGAAAGGCACACCAGGCACCCCGGCCACACGTTCCCTGAAGTTTTTGGACCAGTCGTGCAAACCGTGCGACCTGTAGGCACGAGCAAAGAATTCACCAGAAAGTGTAAATGCCCGCGGAGATCATGCTTAATAATTCCACAGCTGTATATCTGACTGGTACAAAAGTTGGCAGATCCCTAGATGTATGGTTCTTGATTGTGTATTCCAAATTTCAGGTAAATCCATTGAACATTGGCAAAGTTATTAAGGTGCAAAGTTTGACCCTTTAACCTTAAAAGGGCTCCTCAACCCTAACTATAGTGGCACTACTGTGCCACTATTTTTTATATATATATACTTTGCAAACAACTTTGTTAATACGATCTTATGGCTCCCAAGCCTAAGACCTCACCCCACTGTGCATGCAGGAACAGGCATGAGGGGTGTGTTTTGGGGTTGTAAACCCTAATGCTCACCCTATTCCATGAGTAAATAAGGTAAGATGGATATAGAATAGGAGAATGGGGTAAGCATTAGGGTTCACAACCATAAAACACACCCATCATGCCTGTTCCTGCATGCACAGTAGGGAAGGTTCTTAGGCTTGGGAGCCCTAAGATTGTATTTCCCCACTTTTGATGCTTCAGCCCTAATGGTGTGTTAATGAAGTTTTTTGCAAAGAATTTGCTTACTTTATGAGAAAGTATAATCATAGCCTTATTTGATTATGGGAGTGGTAGGAGGCCCTGTGCTACCATCCATGCCTGTTGTAATTGTCCCTCATTTCTGTGTGCAAGCTCGGGTACCTCTGGGCCCTGTACTCCTATCAGTCTATAGTGAGTGGTAGGGCCCTGTGCTCTTATGCTTATTGTACTTGTCCCTAATGTCCATGTGGGACTCTAGGGCCCTCCAGGCCCTGCACTCTGATCAGTCCATAGTGAGCAGTGGGGGAACAGGGCTCTCCAGGCCCTGTGCTCCCATCCATGCCTACTGTGTGTAATTGTCTCTCATGTGCATGTGGGACTCCCATCAGTGCACAGTGTGTTGTGATACCACTGTGTCCTGCATAGCAGTACTGCTGCCTTGTATATAGTGCATGCCACGGTATAGGTCATATGTGCCCCATTCATTACAATTCACCAACAGTTTGAAACAGGGTCTGGTAACATGCCTACCCATAGCACTGAAATTGTATCTCGAAGCGTGTTCGAGATATAGCATCTGAAAAGTATCCCAACCATCACAATGTTACCCTAAGGGAAATTCCAAAACTTCAGAATGTTATAACTCTGCCGCACAGTAACATTTTTCCACCAAACCAGCAAAAGGCACATCTTTGGCTTAAGTCCTTTGTTCCCTGAAAATTTCAGCCCAAAAGCCCAAACCAGTTTTTAGTCATGATGTGACAAAGAAACAGACATATCTGGAAAAGCAGTGTCGAAAACCGCGGCAGTACTCTAGTTCTTTTGGCAAACAGTGTTGCAGTTAAGCAGTTCAAACTAAGTTGGCCACATCACCAGAACTACCCCAAGAGATTATGTGTGCAAAGTTTCATGCACATCCATTGAAGGGCTACAAACTTATTAAGGTGCAAATTATACAAAACTGGAAGACTGCGAAAATAGAAATAGCATGTTCATTTAGGGATGTTTAATTTACAATATCTCAGAAACCACAGTAGCAATTCAAATGACATTAGCAATAATAAGAGATCTACCCCATGAAATTATGCTTGCAAACGTTCATGCATATCCATTGAATGGTTGCAAACTTATTAAAGTGCAAAGTATGCAAAACTGGATGACTGTTTGCAAAAATGGGAAAACACAAATTTAAGGATCTTTGAGACGCAGTATCTTCAAAACCACACAAGTGGTTCAAATGGAATTAAAGACACCAACAGACCAACCCTATGAAATAATGCATGCAAAATTTAATGCACATATGTTGTAGGGCTCCAGAGTTACTAAAGTACAAATTATGCAAAACTGATAGACTGTTCATAAAAATGGAAAAAACATGTAAGTTTAATGATGTTTGAGACACAATATCTCACAAATCACACAAGAGGCTTAAATGAAATTTTTGACATTTACAGACATACCCCCGAGAGGGTTCTAAAGCTATTAATGTGCAAATATGCGAAACTGGAATACTGTCTGTGAAATGGAAATAAAACATATAAGTTTCAGGATGTTTGAGACACTACCTCAGAAAACACACAATGGATTTGAACAAAATTTATCAAATCAAGAGATCTACCTCCAGAGCTTAGGCTTGCCAAATGTCAAGCAACTCCATTGAATGGTTACAAAGTTATTAAGGTGCAAAATATGTAGACTGGATGACAGTGTGGTAAAAGTACTTTCACTTTAATATACATATACATTTTCCCATAGGAAATAATGGGAAATTTAAAATGTATAACTTTAGAATGGATTAATATTTTTTCACCAAATCTTCAAAAGGCACATCTGTCACCCAAAGGCTTTCTACCCTGAACATTTCAGACCACAACATAGAGGTATTTCTGAGATACAGGTGGACAAAGAAATGTTAAACTGGTAAATTTAGGATTTTTTGACAATTTTTGTCTCACAAACCACACAACAGATTTGCATAAAATTCTGTATGTCAAGGGACCTACTCCTGGAGATTATGCATGCAAAATGTTGTGTAACTTCGTTAAGTGGTTCCAATGTTATTAAGGTTCAAAGTTTTGGGTTTAACATAGAAGTTTGCACTCAACCCTAACATACTGGCGGTACCGAGCCAGTATAATATAATATAATATATTATATATATAGGATATACAGCAGTTCAGTGTGTGATAATGATTTATTTTGTAATAGTTTCAGTGATCTTCAGCAACCTCACAAGCGCTGAAGGCACGGCGAGTTACGAGAGGTCACTGAAACTGCACAAAATAAATGCATTATCACACACTGAACTGCTGCATATTCCATTTCTGCAACAGGTTTAGATGTTGTGTGAACATTTTGATTTTGGTAGGTGAAAATAATTTGTTAAAAAAGGGAAAAGAAAATTGAATTTTATGCTGTTTTTTGCTAATTATAAAAAAAAATGGTATCTATAAATGAAACACCACTCATTTTGTAGATATTTTTGAGCTGAACATTTTTCGTGCTCACAGTACCATGCTATCATTTTTTTGTTTTAAAGTTATTCATATTTGTTTGTCAAAAAAGTGAACAAAAAATTACATTTTCTTCTGTTTTCTTGCTAATCATATACAATATACAGGGTTTATAAAAATGAAACATAATTCATTTTGTAGATAATTTTGTGCTGAACAATTTTCGTGCTCACAATACCATGTTATCTTTTTTCGTTTTTAAGTTATTCACATTTAAATATGGTTAGTACTGCTTCTGAGGCGGAACATTCTAAATGAATTCTGAAGAGAACTGTGTAGATAAATGAGCTACTGATGTAGTTACTGTGTGGATAAATGGGTAATGATGTACTTACTATGTGGATAAATAAATTTATCCACATAGTAGCCCAGATAAATTGATGTATCAGTGCAGATTTATTCAGACACCTGTTGCATAAATATATATATATTATGGTAGCGTTAGGGTTGAGGAGCCATTTCTATGTTAAACCCCAAAACTTTGCAACTGTATGACAGATTTGGCTGAAATTTGGAATATATGATCAAGAACCATAGGCCTTGGCATCTGCCAAGTTTCGTACCAGTCAGATACACGGCTGTGGAGTTATTAAGCATGATTTGCACGCTCGTTTACGCTTTTTCTGGAATTCTACGGTCACGTGTACAGGTCGCATGGTTTGTGTGACCAGCCCAAAATCTTCAGGGAATGTGCAGCCGGGGTCCCCGATGTGCCTTTCAAAGATTTGGTGAAAAAATATTAAACGGTTCAAAAGTTATTCAAAAAACAATTTCCCATTATAAGTCAATGGGAAAAGTTAAGAAAAAAGTTTGACAGTGTCATAAATGCATTTTACTTTCGCAAATGGGCCTGTTACTTTCCAAATCAGCCATTTTGTTTCAGTTGGTGATCAGAAAAATGGTTGGCATTTAAATTTGGGACCCTCTAGCAACCTAATTCTTTTGTATTCACCTAGTCGAACCCTGAGGATGCTTGCCATGTCTTTATTTTGTGTAAAACACCCCAGAAATATGTTTTCAAATTTCTGGAAAAAGTACTTTCACAATACTTTACGTGTCACGAAAGTGTCAAACTTTTGAAGCTTCGCCAATTGCGACAGTAAGTTTTCTATCTGTGGGGAAAGTGACAGCGATTCTTTGGCACTGCACTGCAAAAGAACCAGTTGGGAGTTTTGGGCTGAAATTTGGAGGAACAGAGCCGACATCTCACATATTTGCCTTTCAGTGTTGTATTGAAAAATATTACACGGCAAAGTTACAACACTCAAAGTTGACAGTTTTCCCATAGGATAACATTACGGCTACTGACCATTATAGAAATCCTTTGGATTCCTGCTGCAAAATAACGGTTTGGTCTTTTTCCTGAAATTTGGAGGAAGACAGCCAACAGCCCACAGATGTGCCTTTCAGTGGTTTGGTGAAAAATATTACAGGAGGCAAAGTTATGGCACTCCAGACTTCTCTTTTTCCCCATAGGATAACATTATAAGTTACTTGTGCCTTTCAGGCCGAATCTTGGAAACAGTGTGAGATACGGACTTTTTCGTTGGAAAATGCTTAGCTGACCGGCATTGGGGTGTGCGTGGTGTCGTCAGCCTAACTCTCACCCCATTCTCCTATACTTCTGCTGCTTTTCGCATGTGATGGGGTGAAGTTAGGGCTGACAACACCAATGCACACCCCAATGCCTGTTGGGGGGTGGCAGTAGGTCCAAGGGGTTTTCAACCCTAACAGCGAATTTCCTCATTTTTGTCGCTGTGAACAACCTTAACTAATGCATTAAACGGAGTTTTTGCCTTAATATATGTGTGTGTGTGTGTGTGTGTGTGTGTGTGTGTGTGTGTGTGTGTGTGTGTATATATGTATGTATATATATATATATATATATATACACACACACATACATATATACACATATACATATATATCTACACACACATATATATATATATATATATATATATATATACATACACACACACACACACGCGCACACATATATATGTATGTGTGTGTGTCATGCATGTGTGTATAACCTCAGCTTCTGTGGAGTTAGCACTGCAGGTGCTAAATGATATAATCTTAGGGGCCCTCAATACACATGCACCAGTCACCAGTGTCAGAATAAAACGCAAATCTTGTCCCTGGTTCTCTGCTGAACTTAAATCTGCACTACTTGCTAAAGACAAGCTCTGGAAAAGGGCAAAGAAGACCAAAGATCCAAACGACTGGTTACAATTCAGAAAAGCCAGGAACAGCTGCACAAAAAAAGTGAGAGATGCTAAGGCTGCCTTCTATACAGCAGAGCTGGATGCCTCCTACCATAACCCAGCCAGATTCTGAGGGCACTATCAAGAGATCCTAGGGCAAGACTCTAGCACCTCTTTACCATCTCAAGTGAACCTTAATAATGTGATCATCACTGACAAGTATGAGATTTTAGATGCTTTCAATAATCACTTTACTACAGCAGGCCTAGCTTTTGACTCCTCTCCAACAAATCTACTGCGTTCACATCTTACTCTCCATTCTACTGAAGTTCAGAAGGCTGCCTCTACATTTTCTTTCAAGCCAATATTATTAAAACAAGTAGAAGACCTATTGCTCCATCTGGATACCACTAAAAGCACTGGTGCTGACTCTCTGGACCCCTTCTTTCTAAAAATTGCACTGCATGCCATTGCAGCCCCCCTAACTCACCTCTTCAACCTGTCCTTATCTACTGGTTCTATTCCTTCTTTGTGGAAGACAGCACAAGTGTTTCCCCTCCTTAAAGCAGGGGACCCCATGGATCTCAACAATTACAGGCCTATTTCCATCTTACCAGTGCTGTCCAAAATGTTAGAGAAACTGGTAAGCATCCAACTAAATGACTACCTCAACGCTAACAACCTCCTTAATCCTGCTCAATCTGGGTTTAGAGCCATGCACAGCACCATTTCTGCCTTAGCAAAAGTTACAAATGACTGGCAGACTGAACTAGATAAAAAAAATATCTGTGCTGTATTTCTGGACTTAAGTAAAGCATTCGATACTGTGGATCATGATCTACTAATCTCCTCACTGCATTCCCTAGGCCTTGACCCAATCTCTCTTAATTGGTTCAGATGCTACCTCTCTGGTAGAATACAGCAGGTAAAAAGTGAAGGCAACCTTTCTTCCTCAAAACCACTCTTAAGAGGAGTTCCTCAAGGCTCCATCCTGGGCCCTATCCTCTTTGCCATCTACATCAATAACATTGATTTAGGCCTCACAAAATCTAATGTTCACCTTTTTGCAGATGATACTGTCCTTTATGTAAGCAATCCATCACCAACAAAGGCCTATGATCTACTACAATCTGAATTCTCCTTACTGCAACACAAATTACTTGAAAAGAAACTTCTATTAAATGCCAAGAAGACTAAAGCTATGTTCCTCTCCACCAACACTTACTCACCGAACATTCTTCCCCAACTTTCTACCGTCCTTGGTGAGAGCCTTGAATATGAGATAAATTCAAATATCTGGGGTTTGGATTGACAACAGGCTTGATTTCACCCGCACATTGAAGAGCTTCTGAAAAACTCAGACAAAGGCTTGGCCTATTCTTCAGGATCAAACATTTTCTAAACAGAGAATCTAAGCAGAGACTAATCCAGGCTTCATTTCTTTCCCTCCTCAACTATGCAGACTTCCTATATGGCCACTGCTCCTGTCCTACTTAAATAAACTGGATACCTTGTACCATAGAGCTCTAAGGTTCATCACTGACCTTCCTTTCAGCACCCACCACTGCTCTCTCTATGCTGCAGTTGGCTGGACATCCCTACATCACAGAAGGAACAAAATGCTGCTCTTTGGATCTACAAAGCTCTGACAAATAAACTACCATCCTACATCTCAGATTGCTTCTCTCTTGTTACTCCAAGGCCATATGCCCTAAGAAGCCATAGCCTCATCATGTTGAATTTACCAAAGGCCAGTACCCAGCATGGAAGGGCTGCAATCAACTACTTTCTAACACTCATCTGGAATTCTCTGCAAAAGACCCTGAAGCTGAACACTTTCATTCCTATAGCCTCCTTCAAAAAACTGTACCTAAATCTTTTCCCAGAGATATGCAACTGCTTCCACAATTCCTAGCCCCTTCAGACCCCTTTTCACCCCTGCCCCCATTAGATTCCCCTTCCCTTATCTGTTTAAGCATTCATCCATTAACATCGATACTATTTGTCTCCTAAACCCCTATACCTTACCTTTTTTCTATACTTGCTTTGGTGCCCAGTATCACTGGTTATTCGCCTTGTATATATGTGCATATTATTGTATCTGCTCATTTTCTTTTTTTTAAAAGTCTTTGTTATTGTACTCAATCTGTATTTGTATATATGTGAGTTTAGACCCTTTTGTTGTTTATGACCAATCAGGTCCATCTTGTAAATGAGCTATGCCCAATGATGTTTGCCTGAATAAATAAAGATTTTGATTGATTGATTGATTGTATGTATATGTGTATATGTGTGTGTGTGTGTGTGTGTATGTATGTATATATATATATATATATATAATATAATATATGTATATATAATCTCTATCTGGCAAGAAACTGTGTTTAATACATCATTTAGGGTTAAAGTGAAAAAAGACAGGAAATGAAACATTAGGGTTGAGCCCCTAACCCCCCCCCACACACACACCCTGCAACCCCATCCTCCACAGACTGACAGACATCGGGGTGTGCCATTTAGGTTGTGTGGCCCAACTCTCACCCCATTCCATGTGCAAGCAGGTTGACATGCTACAGTAAAGGAGAATGGGGTGAGATTTAGGCCTCACGACCCCAGTACACACCCGATCTGTCAGTCTGTGAAGAGGATGAGGTCTTGAGTGTATGTGGGGGTTTGGGGCTCAACCCTAATGTTTCATTTCCTGACTTTCACTTTAACCTGAATGATGCATTAAATGCATTTTTTTTGCCATGAATTTCCTTACTTTTTGAAAACGTGTTATATAACTACTAAAAAACATGTATTGGTGGGAGCGCGGGGCCCACCAACGTGCCCATTTCTGCATAACAATATGCATCTGTGGGAGCGTGGGCCCCCACTTACGCATAGCTACAGAGCCATACAGCAGCCCTATAGGCCACCGAATGCTTGTAACAGTAATTTGTCCACATCTTTGGAACCATAACAGGTAGAAAAAAAAAATTCAAGTGTTATTGTAACCATGACAGCAAGTAGTTCACACAACAATCAATGACCGAACCCATATCTCGCATCATTTCTGAGATATGGGCACCAAAATGCACTGCACAGGCACTCTTTGAACCCTTGTCACAGTAATTTGACAATATGTCATGAACCGTGCATCCTACAAAAAAATTCCACTGCAGGCTTATTGTGTGTTTTAAAATCTTGTTCCAGTGACATAGATCACCTAAAGATGATCTAAGCCACCAGTAGCGAAAAGTCTGTATCTTGCTTCGTTTCAGAGATAATGGCGTTGACATAGACCACAATGTGATAATCCTATGGAGAAAATATCAACTATGTCATTGAATATCTCTGCAACCAAATAATTTCCCAACACCTAAACAGCATAATTAACATCTCTAGGACATGCCCTCAACACCCTGCAAATTTCAAGTAAAAAGACCAAACCGTTATTGAGATATGCAATTTTAAAGTTTTTAAACCTTTAAAAATGTTTTGGCCATGAGACAACAAATTTTTCGGCCTCAAGCAGACATCTGGTCATCCCAGTTTGGGCCATCTGGTCATCCCTAGGGTCATCTGGTCTTCCCCATGGACATCTGGTTGTGAAAATCTGGCTATCTGGTTGTCCCTTCGCAGAGGAATCTCACGGCCAAAAATTGTCTCACGACAGAAGAATTTGCTGGCTTACGGCAGAAAAATGCTAGCAAGTCACAAATGAAGAATTTAAAATTTTAAACCTCTATTTTTGGACAAAACCAAAGCAAACCAAAGGCATGGCTTGATAGAGGGGATCTCCCTGAGCAAAACCCATGCCTCATTTGACCCAAAAGTCACCTGTGGAGAAAAGTAAATTTTTTCAGTCAGAAAACTGAAAACAAGATGGCGGGTCTCTAGAACGAAAAATTTCTTGCGGCGAAAGATTTTCCACCGTGAGCATGCAAAATCTTCGGCCGTGAGGGGACGACCAGATAGCCAGATTGCCATTCTTCTTTCGCAAAATATGCATACAAGTTTTCACATAAGATATAATGGGAACTTCAAACTGTAATAACTTTTGAACGGATTAATACTTTTTCACCAATCAAAGACTGGCATGCTCCTTGACCCAAGCTCTTTCTATGTCCCAAGGTTCAGACCAATAGACTACATGGTGGTCGTGCAGCGTCACTGGCAAAAAACACACAAAACTAGCGAAAAGTGCATTTTTTGGCACACTGCTGCACAAACACTGTATGTCTGACCAAAACACAACTTGGTAAATCTAGAGATATACCATACCAGGCAGCGCATTCCAAATTTAGTGTAAATCCGTTGAACGGTTGCAAAGTTATTAATGCACAAAATGTGAGGTTTAACATTAAAGTGCCTACTCAACCCTAAATATAGTGGGTGCGACCGTGCCCCTATAATATTAATATATATATATTATATTATATTATATATAATATAATATGAGAGAAAGCAGTTCCATATTTAAATATTGGTTACAGGTTCTGTTCAAGAAGGGTGCCTCCCTTGCTACAGGTTAGTGCTTGAACCGTTTTGCAGCTCCTTTCTAGTATTGTCTTTGTCTTTAATTCCTTTGGCATGTCTCTTTACAGTTGGCTCAGTACTCCAAAGAAGTTCCACCACATCGAAGAAGTAGGTGACAACCTTTTCTGTTCTCCCACTCTCTGGGCGAGGTAGGGAATCCTTTTTCTGTATCTTCCTTTTAGTTGAAGGTATGAGTATGCAAACAGTTTATATGTGTTGGTTCATTTCAAGATGAGCAGTATAATCTGTAAGAGTCTATTTTCAAAAAATATGGGGCACTGCATGGACAAAGGTGACTAGAGAGTTGCTACTTTCCAGAATGTTCATGTGTCCAAGATTCTATGCTGATTACAGTCTTGGGCTGTGTTATTTCCCCTAGTAGGGGTGCACATTACCCATATGTACTGATTACTCATTGACAATGTGGAGTGCTACAGAAAGGGCTTAAAGTATGTAATGTGGTTTGGAGCCTCAAAAACAGAAAACACAAGTTACATTTTACCTCAAAATAAGTTTCCAGACTAGAATTAGCAAAAAGATTGTCTCAGTTTCCTTAAAATGAGAAAATGAGAATAATTTAGTGTGATATGGATTCCATATCCAAGGGAGACTGCCTGGACGAACGGCACCATCACCGTAAGCATCGCTCAACGGCTGCAACAACGGCTGCGCTGGCCCCACCAACACTATCTGGCCGCTCTCCTGGAACCCTGATATGGATTCCATACCCAAGGGAGATTGCCTGAATGAACGGCACCATCGCCATAAGTGGTGCCCAATGGCCGCAACTTCGGCCACTGTGCCGGCCCCACCAACACTATCTGGCCGCTCTCCTGGAACCCTGATACGGAGTCCATACCCAAGGTACATCCACTCCTTAGCGTAGGAGCTCGGTTCTCAGCAACTGTATATCGACTGGTCTGCTGCCACTGCTGGTGGCTTGTGATTGGACCAGACGGCATCAGGCAGCACGGCAATTGGTACGCTTTTCGCTCAGTCTGCTATTTGGATTTTGACTCTCTCCTTGCACTGGATATTTTGAATAATTTGCTAGAATCTTTCCACTGTATGCACTGCTCATCTCTATTTACTGCTACAATTTTATTGTTTTTCCTATCACTGTTACTGCTGCTCTGTAATTCTACATTATTATTGCTGTATTTGCTCAGCTGTTTAACTTAGAACTGTGAGGCATTTATATCTATCGTTCTTCTACTTTCCCCGCTCACTCCACCCCAGCCCCCCTGTCTACCTATTTGGGTCGGTAACATTCCCAGACACAGTTCCCCCCGCTCTCTACCTCCCCTCATCTCTCTGCAATATTTTTTACAAAATCTCTTATTTTTCGCTCGCGTTGACTCTTCCAGTTAACGCCACCTCCACCTTCCCCCTAACTTAAGTCCCTTCCTGCCTGTTAACCACTGCCTTTCATCCCCCTGTCTCACCTTCCAACCCCTCCCTTTGATGCTGTACCTTCTCCTTTGTTATTCAACTTCACCCCCCCCACCGACAGTCTGCTGCCAGTCCCCTGCCACCCTTTCACAGAAATTGCAGCCCTCTTAATCGGCTTCTGTCTTTAACTTCCATTCTAGGGAGACTGCCTAGACAAACTGCACCATCGCCGTAAGCTGCGCCCAACGGCTGCAACTTCGGCCGCTGTGCCAGCCCCACCGACACTAACTGCCCGCTCTCCTGGAACCCTGATATGTATTCCATACCTAATGTACGTCTGCTCCTTAGCGTAGGAGCTCGGTTCTCAGCAACTGTATACCGATTGGTCTGCTGCCACTGCTGGTGGCTTGTGATTGGACCGGATGGCATCAGGCAGCACAGCCATTGGTGCACTTTTCGCTCGGTCTGCTATTTGGATTTTGACTCTCTCCTTGCACTGGATATTTTGTCCTACTCCCACCACCTCCTCCCAGGCCACCTTTAAATACCCTTATGACCCTTCCACTCTGAGTGTCCTTCTCCCATTGTCCTGACTGACCACTCCTTCTTCTTAGCTGCACACTCTCTCTATGACCAGCTTAGCTGCCTCTCTTGCCCATTAGTGAACCCCCCCTTCCCCTCTGAGATCTCTCTCGGTTGCAAACTATTCTCCTGACTTGAGATGTGTACTCAGTGGATTGTAGTTGCTATGTTTGTGCTTCTCTGTCCCTTACTCCCTGTGAGCAACCCATGCCAGTCTCACCTGCAGACTTTAACTGCTCTATGACCTGCACTACACTCTTGGTATGGCCACAGGGACACATAGTACCGATAACTTGGCCCTCTGCTCCCCCATTTAGCACCTTGGCTACCCTCTCAAGCTTCAGGTTCTAAACCTCCGGGTGATCCCTCAGTCTTTGCTTGTACTCTACAACATATAAAAGCAAATATTACAAGGAGGCACTGACCAGCTCCTGGGGGGATGGGAAAAACTTCTGGAACAACCTGAAAGAACTGACAGGCAAGGATGCTAAAGCACCTCCAACCATGCTCAATATTCTTGGCACTCCAACGCTCGATCTTGGCACCATTACCAATATCTTTAATAATGCATTCTCTAACCTACAGTATATAATGTTCTTCCTCCTGATTTCTTTGACAACTCTCCCTCCAATACCCTCCACGTCACCCCCAACATGTTCATACAGTTCCACAATTGTTCTTCAAAGAGGTTCCTCCACAAGTGGCCTATAATTATATCTGCAAGGCCATCTGCAAGTCTGGGTACAGTGGAGACTTCCTTGACCTAAAACTAATGTCGCAAGTTCTGGACAAAACTCTTGAACCCCTGATAAAGATCTTTAACCTCTTTCTAAGACTGGGCCAATTCTCCTCTCTCTGGAAACAGGCAACTGTCACATGGGTGCACAAAAATGGTGACAGGTCTATTCACACCAATATAGACCCATCTCACTCCTCCCCCCATTATCCAAGGCATTGGAATGAATAGTTTCAGACCAATTCGTTGAATTCCTGGATAAGTACGAAGTCCAATGCCCAGAACAACATGACTTCAGAAAAGGGCACAGCACCACAACAGCCCTTCTGGAATTCATAAGTTTCATTCACGACACGCTCAACAAAGGAAACTGTGGGGGAGCCGTATTCATAGACTTGACGAAGGCCTTCGACACCGTTAATCACCCTTTACTTCTCAGGCAACTATCCTCCATTGGGCTCTCCAATGGTGCCCTACCATGGTTTGCTAGTTACCTTGGGAATTGGGTCCAACTGTCAGGATTGCAGGTGTTACATCTGATCTAAAGCCAGTCCTCTCCGGAGTCCCCCAGGGGTCCATTCTAGGCCCACTACTCTTCTCCCTATTCCTCAACAGTCTCCCTAGTGTCTTTATGTGGATGACACTGTCCTGTTCTCTAGACACCATGACTCAAATCCTCAAAACCCAACTGCAGCTTGACTTCCGTCGTGTTGAAGACTGGTCCAGAACGCATAAACTCGTCCTGAACTATAGTAAGACCAAAGTTATGACCTTCTGTAATCCACAGAACAGGCACAAATCTCTGTCTCTCACTATCAAGAACAACACTGGGTACTCGCTTGAACATGTCCCAGAGTTCAAGTACCTTGGTATCACACTGGATTGTACCCTCTCTTACACTAGCCATATTGACTCTGTTGCTAAGGCCACCAACATCCGGATTGGTCTGCTCCACAAGCACAAGCACTGTATGTCTGAGAATGCCCTTAGGCTGGCCATCTACAGTTCTGTCACCTCTGTCATTGACTACGGTCTGGCCATTTATGGCTCTGCTTCTACAACTGCCCTACACAGGATCTCAGTCTCACTCAACAAAGTCTGCAGGCTCTTAACGGCCACTGCCCAACTTACACATATCCGTGACCTCTGCGCACAGACTGGCTGACTTCCACTCCTCAACAGAATACAATACCAGACCTGCCTACTAACCAAAAAGGTTCTCCTTGAACTCATGCCCCCTGGTGTTAACAAGCTCCTCGCTGCCTTCAGTGGTAAACAGCATACACGTAGTGCCCAATACCAAACCTTCCTGGTTCCCAGATGTCGTACCTCCATGGGTGAGTGATCCTTCACCCAGAGGGCTCCACAGTGGTTCAATTCCCTCATCAAAGAAGCACTTACCTCTGCAACGCTTGGACTCTTTAGACGGAATCTCCATCATTACCTCACCTCTACCTTTCAGTGTGATTGCTTCTCCTAAAGGTCTGTTCCAACCACCATCTAGTTGCTCAAAACTTGTAACCCCACCTCTATCCTGAACATTATCCTCTCTAACACCTGCTTCTCTTTGTTACCCTTTTCCTTCTCCATCTCTCCCCATCCCCCTCCCCCACATCCCTATGCCTCCCCACAAACCTATTACCACATTCCCTCCTAGTCCCCCTCCTCCTCCCTATAACTGCCCATATTCCCTATCCTGACCGCCTCCCCCACCCTTTGACAATGGCCTCTCAGCCGGCCTACTTCTTTCTGTCCCCCTTCTACACTATCTCTCGAGGATGGTCCATCTGCTTCTTAATTCCCTTTCTCTGTCACCTCATCTTGCTGCCAATATTAAGTTGTTTTCTAGTAATATCTTTTATTTTTAAGTGTGTTACAACTGTAAAACTGTCAACCATGCCTGTGTTTTGATTGTATACCATTGTTTTGTTTGTATACCATTTCCAACCTCTGTATGTATGTTTCCCCCCTTCCTTTGATGTGGAACCTTTGTAAATGAACAGATCCTGCTCAAAGGTACTTGTAATCCTAGAGTTTAATTTAACTTGCAGAGCAACCCTCCTCCCTGTGCACAGAGTTTCCACCCCGAAGCTCGAATCTCAGAAAAAAAAAAATTAGTCCTTCCCCACAGTACTCTGCCTCCGAGCCCTCCCTTTTCTGTTCACCCCCTCCCTTCTGTTAAGAAACAAAGGACCCTTACCTCATTTAACTGGCTCCTCTCTCTTTCAAAGCAGGGATCCTCTGGGGAACAAGCAAGCAAACGAACGGAACTCCCCCCCCCCTCAGCCGGGTGGACGGTCGTGAGGGCCAGCAGTGGAGAGCCCTCCCTCCCACAACACACTCAAGGTACAGTGAAACAAACTGAGGATGCCAGCCACGCATCTCGCTCAAAAGGAATCCCCACCGATGCTGTGCGTCGGCTGCCCCACCACCACCCTTGCTCAACACTCGCATTTATACCGGCGATCACACGCAAGTCTTGGCCTAACAGCTCAGTTCCCCCTTAGCAGCTTATCAGCTCCTGCCACTAGAGGTCATCATCACTGGCCCAGTCTGTTCCTGTTTCTTCGTGACTACCACAGAGCGCCACCACACTCTCCTCTACCCTTCGCTCCAGCTTCACTTACCAAGTAATCTTCAGCCAACTCAGCCTGAGTCACTGACTGGCGTAGCTTTGTAGTGCTACTCTTATTAAGCTTACACTGATTTCTGGCACAAGTGATAACTGAAGCATAATTTCTCTAGCGCCAGTGCTGTACTGCGCTGAGTAGTGTCACTCAATTAGGCTTCTAGCAACTTCCTACAAAATTGTCAACAAGTGTGTAAGTTCTCTTAACACCTACCTGCCAGAGCAGAGAAGAGTTACTCTTCTAAGGAATGTTATAAGGGAGGAACTGCAGATAACGCAAACTTCACCTCTTGTCTGCTAGTGCCTCTAGCTCTCATACCTTGATAACTCTCAGGACTAGACAGCTCCTAAAGGTTAGCACTACAAATGAATGTAAAACTCTGGTAGGCTACCAATGACTGGAGACCACAAATCACAACTAGCTCTACTGCCAAGCTTCCTACAGGGTCGGGACAAATAGCCTTAGACTTGCTACCCCTAGGAGCCTACTACTTTATTTTCAACTGTTTCACTGGCAGGATTCTGCTGTGAAAATACAATCCAATGGACAAACAGACAGTAGGTAACCCCAACCAGAAATTGTCGGCCACTATTCTCATAAAATGGCCCCGGAGAGACTTTAACCTGGCCCTGGCATTCTTTGCCACAATTCTCGGTGTGGAAAAAAGCCATCTGCCTTTTCTCTAAATAGGGGTGTACTCCTGGATATTCTCTGCGTACTGTCCCTCCTCTGGGTGGACAGGAGCATAGAACAAGGATACCCCGACTCCAAGAGACCACAACACAAAGACCCCTCTCCAAAGGACCCTACAACTGGACCTCTCCCCCTAGCATGAATGCCCTTCTGATAGCCCATGCGATGGTAAGAAGGGGCACATACTACAAGGCACTCCAAGCTACCCACAGGACGCTGCACAATTTCTCCATCCTATCAGTCAGCCCAATGTTACTATGCCTTCTTGCTCTTCTGTTGCTTTGGGCAGGAGACATACATTCTAATCTGGGACCACAAATGGCTAATCATCTAGTCTCCTCCCCCCAGGACCCATATTGGGCATCCTCTAAAGGTCTAAGGATTGTACATATGAACATCTGCAACCTCAGACCAAAAATTCAGGAGGTACAAGCTTGGCTCGACCTATATAAGCCAGAGATACTTGCTATCTCAGAGACCTGGCTCACGGTCCACATCCTTGACCATGAGATCAAGGTCCTAGGTTACAACACCTTCCGAAGGGATAGGGTGAACAAGAGAGGAGGTGGGGTCCTAATCCATGGGAAGGACACCCTTACAGTGATGCAACTGAAACTGAGCCCGGGAAATGGCCAGGATGGTGAATCTATTTTCATCCGATTAACCCTTGATCATGCTAAGCACCTCACCCTTGGCTGTGTCTATAACCCTCCAAAGACTGCTCTCCAAGCCTTAGACTGTATTACAAAAACATTAGGCAAAGAAGTATCCATGGAACTCCTTATCCTGGGAGATTTCAACCTAAACTGGGCCTCAGACCCTAAAAAAGTCCTCTTGGCTGCGACCCAGGAGGCAAACCTGGCACAGGTTATCTCAGAACCTACCCGGCTTAATCACAAAACCGGGAACCACACCATCCTGGACTGGGCTCTGGTATCCAATCTCCTCAACATCCAGAATGCAGGATTAATGGCCGATGCTCTTAGCAACCACTCCCCCATATTCTGCATCTGAAAGAACAGAGCACAAAAGGTTCCACCGAGGATACTCACCATCCGTGACTACTCAAACTTCATGATGAGAACATTTAATGACTATCTAAGTAACACGGACTGGAGTCCTATCAGGCTACTTCCAACCATGGAAGAGGCCTTGGAATTCTTCCAAGACTCACTCTTCAAGGTGGCTTCCCTCGTTGCCCCTCTCAAGAAACTCAGAGCAAAGGGAAGTTGCAACAAGTGGATTTCCCACTCAGTAAAATCTATGATGATTAGCCGGGACAAGGCCTAGAAGAAGTTCCAGCGGTCCGCTTACCAGGCAGACCTAGTGACTCACAAATCTCTAAGAAACAAGTGTAAGACATCCATCAGACTTGCAAAGAAGGAGTATGTTACACACCTACAACGTACCAACCTAGGCAACCCTAAACTTTTCTGGACCCACATCAACGAACTACTTAGGGGAAACTCCAAGGAGGCTCCTGGCCTAATAGCGATAAACAGACAGCTAGAGAATGATTGCCAGACAATTGCCTCAGAGATAAACTGTCACTTTACCAACCTTGATGACTACAAGGTTGGACTGCCTCCTCCTCCTCCTACACCGGCACTGATCACGGATGAACCCTCCTGCCTAAAAATACCCCACTTTCACCTGAGACTTGTCAAGGCCAAAGAGATCCTTCCTCTTTTAAAGGCTCTGAAAATCAAAGGCTCAGGGTCCTGGATGGTAACAGCCCTAGGTTACTAAGGGAAGGAGCCCAGTCCCTTGCCAAACACCTGACCTTGCTCATCAATAGATCACTTCTGGAAGGAACTGTTCCTCTCCAGTGGAAGCAGGCGAATGTGGTCCCCAATCACAAGGGTGGGTCGAAGGAACTAATTAGCAACTACAGGCCCATCTCTCTGCTATGTACTCTTGCAAAACTGCAGGAAAGGCTAGTTTACGGGCAGCTGAGAGACTACCTTGAGTCCCATCAGCTCCTTGTCCCCTCTCAGCATGGTTTCTGAACTAACCACGGCACCAATACAGCTCTCACCCCTCTAACAGTGGATGTAGTAAGTGCAATGGACACAGGTAAGCCAACAGGTGCAATCTTTATTGACCTGTCCAAGGCATTCGACCTTGTGGACCATAACCTCCTACTAACAAAGCTTGACAAAATAGGTCTTGATTCCCACGTCCTGCGGTGGTTCAAGAGCTACCTATCAGGTCGCTCACAGAGGGTCATCTTTTTTTTTTTTTTTTCCAATTGTTTAACCAGGTGAGACACACTAAGCTGAAAGCTTATTTACAGGTGTAACCTGGGAGCACAGGAAAGTTAAGTGACTTGCTCAGGGTCACACAGTATGCAAGTAGGGGCTGTGGGATTCAAACCCAGGCCTCCAGATTTGCAGCTCAGAGCCTTAAACCACTGTGCTATACTGCCTCCTTAAAAAGCTGGAAGCGTGAGCAGTCAGATCCTTTACCTATCAAAGAGGGAGTACTTCAGGGATCAATTCTCAGTCCCTTTTTGTTCTCTCTCTTCACAAACAACCTTAACCTTCACTGCAAGGGCAGCTTTGTTGTTCAATATGCAGATGACACTGTAATCTACCACTCAATGGAAAATCTGCAGGGATTAGGCCCTCTCCTCCAAGCTGATCTAAAGACACTGGAGGCCTGGCTTACGTCCAACAGAATGGTCCTCAATGCAAGCAAACCGAAAGCTATGCTGTTTGGTCCTAGATCCTTAGGGCAGGATAGGTCCAGATTCCTACAACTAAACTCTCTAGCTGGAAAAAGTATAAATGTGGTGGACACCATAAAATACCTTGGGCTAATAATTGACCAAGGTATCACCTTCAAGTCCCACGTAGACCAAGTAACAAGGACCATCCACTGTAAACTTGGCACACTGTACCAGCTAAAAGACCAGCTTACCCCTGGGGCAAGGCTGGCAATTGCCTCCAGTGTTATGCTCCCAACATTTACCTATGCTGCCCCAGTACTACAGGGTATGCCTAAGCAAGAGTTCAACCAGCTACAGGTACTGTATAACAAGGTTGCACGGTTTGCTACCCAGGATCACCCAAGAAGCCACCCCTGTGACACGCTTGCCCAGCTGCAGTGGCCTTCCTTTGCCTATCAACTTCAGTACCCCCTACCCTGCCTCACGTTCAAAATACTGAGTCCGGCAGCTCCCCCCAGCCCAAAAGGGACTATCTCCCTTAAGCACAATTCTCGGATGCTCAGGACCTCCGATCGGTCTCTACTTGTAACCCCCAGAGTCATGACAAACGCCGGTCGCAGATCCTTCTCCTTTACTGACCCCTACTTTTGGAATAATCTTTCACCGTCAATACAGGAAGCTCCCTCCCTATCAACTTTCCGCACTAGGCTCAAGGCCCACATGTTTGAGACCAGCACTTGTCCCTGTCAAGGCATAGGGTAGTCTTCCCCCTGTCCTAACTAAGAATGCTACCCCTCTTCCCTGTCACCTAAATGGTCTATGAGGCTAGGTCTTGTCTCAAACAATCACTGCTTATATGTCGAATATGTATTTGACTAGCTCATTTCTGCGAATTTCTGTCTTCTTCTGTGTTACTGCCATCATTCTAACCTGGTTAGCATTGTACTCTTATTAACATGTTGTACCTAATAATCTGCACCTAATATTCTGCCTCTGTACTCTATCCTTGGTCGCCCCTGAAAAAGGGACCTTTGGAGCTCAGTGGGTTCACCCGGTAATCAAAATGTAATAAATAAAATAAATAAATAAACAGCAAAGCGGTTAAATAAAAGCTAAAAGCTACTTTTCATTAAACTTTGAAAAGATTAAAAAGCAGTTCTCTAGCGGGAAGTGCACCAAGAACAGCCTTTTCCATTTCCTGGGAACCAGAGGAAAATGAAACTTACACAATAAAATACAAATAACACCCTAATGCAGGGTATTGAATAGTTAACTAAAACACTTGGACACTATAATGTATCAAAACAATAAACCTTAAACTGGCCAAAAGTGCATGTAACCCAGATGCCGTGGCCCAACGGGCTACTACCCCTGCCTGCTGCCCACATGCAGGTTGAAGGGCCTGGGTTCTGGCTCAGATGTTAAAAGGGGCTCACTACCAACAGTAGCACCATTTGTGCGGTGCCTCCACCCAGAGTAACTTTTAAGTGGGTCTGATAACAAGCTAGTATGACCCTCTGGGATGCTGTACCTACCAACTGCCCTAACCAGTGGTCCTACACATGGATTAACATAAAACACTTTACTTTGCATTCACTGGTACAATTATTGGTGAGTGCTAATCATATGCTCACAGTGACCACACTTACCAACAGGGTTATGGCTTCTGGAACACACCATGTGCACCTATAAGGAATGATTTTCAAGAACAGCAAAGCACCTTTTAGCTTCCCACCATAAACTAGCACTTGGTAATAATATGCTCATGGACAGTGTTAACATTCAAACAATGAACCTTATTTATTTGGGGATTAAACAAAGGGGTGAGGGATGTAAAGCAAACTGATTTAAAGGTGATTTGTTGGTTTGGCATAACATTCAGACAACACATCAAGTCCCCCTGGACAGTCTAGTTGAAGTCACTGGGTACCCAGAATTTGGCAGTTGCAGGCCTGGCGTGCTGCAGCTGGTTGGCCAATGTTGCAGCTGGTTGGCCAATGTTGGGGCCCACAAACAAATACATTTTGATTTAATTCTTTTAACCTTTTTAGTAGAATTATAAGCAGAAACTTTTAAACAGTAGGTAATTGTAATTCCCAGGCCTAGTGGCCTGCACAACAGTTAAACAGCACACTGGCAACTGAAGAACAAAACAAGCTTGGCAAAACAACTTTAACTTTGGTTGCAGGGAAAGGCCCTGATTTTTATTCATGGTACCGTTGCTTCCCAAGCTGGCAATGGTTGTCAGGCTGATTTGTACTGGAGCAAGATTTGATCCGCTGACTCTCGGCTGCTGGCCACAATCTTCTGTCCTTCTGGAACAGGACCAGTATACAGGGACCAGGGCTAACACGACTCACCCCCACGTCTAGGCTTCCCTCCCAGAGGTGGCTGCAACCAATGCTGAATGTTGCAGTAGTAGCTGACTCCCCAATCTGGTCTTCAGACAGTGGCAATTCAAACTCAAATAGCAGCAACAGTCTCTGGAGCCCTTTAGAATGTGGGCTCTGCTTAAGCACTTCAGTCTCTGACGTAGTTTCAAAGAGGCCACACAGCTTGCCCACTTTGCAGGTGGTAGTCTCTAGCAGTAAGCTGGCACAATTATCTTCCAGTCTCCTCCAAAAGCAGATGAGCAGGAGACAACTTAGTAGCCACAGGCTTTAATTTTAAACAGCAGTCTCTGAGGCCATATTATTACTTTACCACAGTTCAGTTTGGCAATCACCACATAGGCTCTGATGCAGTTCAGACAGAAATTGTATTTTCGGGCCAAAACCACACTCCTTTTAGCATGGGAGCTTGAAGAATTCAGTTTGCAGCTTTAGCAGTTTAAAACAGCTCAAGTTCAAGCAGGTAGGCAGTGGAGAGACAAGCAGGCCTCTCCACTTCTCTCAGAGCCAAGAATGGAGCCTCCTTCAGTTATGAAAACCCTCTAGCAACTGCCCAGTTCAACTGTCCCTCCTTAACTGAAGAAAAAAGATTCCTGTAATCCGACTGGGTAATGGAGCTGTCTATCACAATTTCGTATTCTGATTGACTAAAATGGGTGTCAAGCACACAGTTCTCTATTTCTCCCAGCAGCCACTGCAGAAGGACCCCACAAGGACCCCTTGAGTTCCGAATGACTAGAAAGCAGGGTCAAAGTGACAAATATGGCTGCTACAAGGCAGAAAGTTAACAGTCCAAACTTTAAAGTTCATGTTTTTAAACAGTTCAGTTTTAGAAATAAATATTTACAGCACTTGAAAGGGCTCCCTCTACACTGGTAAACGACTACAGAGTGGAGTTTGTAAGAGTGCTGTCTGGCCAGTCCCAAGCTTCATTTTACCTGGACCCAGCACAGGCTATGCACAGTATATACAGGGGCTGAGCTTCTTAAAGCTACAGCATGATGGCAGTAGTTCACAGGTTCCCACAGGAACCAAGGATACAGCAGTACTTTACATTGGATTTACCTTTACATCACTGGATACTAGCCAGGTTCAAGAGATAGATCACAGGCTGGATCATGGCCAGGCGAAGGCAAAAGCGGTGCCCAGTGAGATGACTTAAGGTAAGCCCCTCCACTTTGGGAGGGTTACACGCTCTCCTGCCTAGGAAAACTTTGTGTCTGTGCCAAGTCCATAATAGAACTGGCAATCACTTACATGAACGTTTGATTATGTACAATTCCAGACAGCATGTTACTACATACAGATCTGTTCAGATATGGAACAAACATTTACAATATAGCATACTATAGCATTAGGTTCATTTGAGGCATTTGATATTCTGCATTGACATAAAGACACGGTCATGCCACTTTAAACCTAGCTGTCCCATATTAGGCATTTCAAGATTACATGTGATTAGATCACCATTTCAAAGTTACAGGTGTTAAACCCTTTGACATATTTGACTAGTATGTTTCATATGATCCCCTTTTTTCTATCTGGATAGCCCCTTCTATACTGGGTGGAGGTTTTGCCTTTAGTGGAACTAATGAACATAAATTTTGGCAGGAAATTTGACACAACATATACTCCTTTGTGCAAAACATTCATGGGCAGATCAACAGGATTTCCTGGAGTGTCACATGTGAGCCTTAATACGGGTTTTACAGTCCTTTCTGAGAGACGTGGCAAGTCAGGCACCGGCACATGCACTTCTTCTTCAGCATTCGAGGTCACAACTCCCGGTCCATTGTCCAGCAATGAAACAGTTTCTGTAGAAATGGGTACCACTGCACTCTCTTGGTTGTTACTGTCACTTTCCAGCTCTTTAGGCTCATCCTCGACCGTTAGGGGTACATCAACAAATTCTGAGTCGTCCAATACACATCTGCCAGTTTCAGGGACAGCAACACTCTCAACTGGACAAAACAAATTATTCAATCCATATAGCCCATCTGTACTTTCTGATTCACTGGGGTGATCACTTGGTTCAACACTTGATTCACTTATCTCCAGTAGACAAAGAGAGTCACTGATTTCAGAACTTAAGCTATTTGCATCACTGTCTGGTGGTTCAGGCACAACAGATAGATTAGAGTAATTTGAAACCACTGGATTTTCAGGGGCATTGCAATGAGGAGATGAAGGGAATCCCTGAAATAATCTGGCAAGTACAAGTGTAGGATAATAAACAGTACAGAAATCCCCATACTCACTTTCAGAATTAGCTGATGGTATGGTAGGCTGGGTAGCAGAGGCCTGTTTACTTTACTTGTTCTTGGTAACCTACCTGATCACAGGACATCTAAAAGCTTCAGACTCTTGAACTTCATTTATTACTAGTTGACCAATGGGCAGAAGGTGATTTCTATGAATTATTTTAGTAACACAAGTGTCTCCTTCTGGTCGCACCTTATAGACTGGTAGCTCATCCAGCTTGGCAATTACAACATAAAGGGTGTGGTCCCAATGATCAGCTATTTTATGCTTGCCTTGGAATCCAAGATTGCACATCAGCACACGGTCCCCTGGTTTAAGCTCTTGGGCCTTAATTCACTTGTCATGTCGGGCTTTATTTTCTTGATTCCTCTTTGCAGCCATTGTGTTTGCTAGCTGGTAAGCATGATTTATCTGTTCTGTTAGCTTTCTGACATACTGTAGATAGCTTTCTGACCTGGTACTATCAGGGGAAACACCAAAATATACATCTACAGGAAGACAAGCTTCTGTTCCAAACATGAAACTATATGGAGAGAAACTAGTGGCTGCATTTTTCCTACAATTACAGGAAAGAACCAAAGCACTGATCTGTTGGCTCCACTTGCTTTTATCTCTTGGATGGAGTGTGCCCAGCATGTCATGCGAGGTGCAGTTAAATCTCTCCGGTTGGGGATCACCTTGCGGATGGTATGGGGTAGTTCTGGATTTTCTGATGCCCCAAAGAGATAACAGTTCTTTAATTAGTCAGCTTTCGAAATCATAGCCCTGGTCAGAGTGAATACATTTGGGTGCACCATAATGCACAAAGAATTTCTCCACCAAGACCTTTGCAACCATGGATGCATTTTGGTCCTTAATGGGGTAGGCCTGATCATATCTAGTAAAATGATCAGTGACCACCAAGACATTTGAAATGTTTTTTGAATCCAGCTCCAGGCTCAGAAAGTCTATGCAAACTAGTTCCGTCAGAGCACTGGTTACTATGTTGACCAAAGGAGCTGCTCTTTGAGGCTGGACCTTTCTCTGTATGCATCAGCTGCGGGCTTTGCAATATTTTTCAATATCTATGCCCATTCTAGGCCAATAAAAACATGACCGGGTCAAGTCCAGAGTTCTCTCACTTCCCTAATGTCCCATATCATTACGTAAGGCGTTTAGCACAACAGTCTTGAATTTGGTTGGCAGCACTGGTTGTCACTTGACAAGCTCTCCCTGATTATTAGATAACTCTTGGTGCAACAATTGTTCATGTAACTTGAGCTTAGGCCATTCTCACAGCAACAGGGCAGTAGTAGGGTCAGGGGACCGCAGTTTAGAGACATTGTCTCCTTTTTATGGATGTAGTAGGCGGAGCCTGCAGACATTTTGCATGTACAAAAGGAGTGATGTCATGTTTTCTGTCTGTGGAACTGACTGAAGGTGTAAATAGTCTCCTCCACCTTACTCTCCTCCAAGAAGTGTTTTCCGCCCTCAAATAAATACGCTTTCATGTTAGTCAATGGTCGCAGGGTACTATTTTCTTTCTTAAATGGGCAGTACAAGAACTGGAACCTGAGTAGTGGGAGGAAGCATTAGTTTTTTTTTTGGGGGTGGCAGTAAGATCCATCCCATCTCCACCTGAGAAACTCCTAAAGATCCACCCCTACCTTTTTTTTAATCATGTGGAAGGGGCATGAGGTGAAACTGCATCTAGTTGGAAATGCAGTGTGTACTGAGCCTGTGTGGTTACTGAGTTTTACTTCTCTGTTTTTAGAGTAAGTTGAAGCATGTCTTTTTACTTGATAAATGTTTGTAAAAGTGTAAATCATATTTGCTAGTGCAACTGTGAGTTATGTAACTGTTTTTAGTAGATTTGACTCCTGACTTCTTTTCATGACAGGCAGTATTCCTGGAACAGACTTTGCCTTTGAAGCTCCTACAAAGTGCTATTTGTATGTCGCTGTGTAGTTCCTCACTTTATAGGTGCTTCAATGGTAAAGCCTTTTCATGCAGGAATGTTTACTGCCTGTCATAAACATAAATCAAGAGTGAAATCTACCAAACACAGTTTAGCAAGTTAGCTTCAAAAGCAAAACCTGTTTGTGCATGGAAAGATGTTACAGAAAGGAAGACATGCAATTATTTCAAGTCTGCAAGTTAAGCAACTATTTTTTTTTTTTAACCAGCCTTGCCTCATCTTTCATTCCTATGCTCATCAGTCATTTTCACAAATAAATTCCGAGAGATGTAAAGTCCCTCCAGTTGGGTATACGGTGTTATTCACACCCATCCTCCAGCCTCGCCCCCACCACCTTGCTTAATTTTGCATCAGTTGTAGCATTTCAGTACAGCAAGAGGTGACAATGCATATTGCCAGTGTCAGTGGCTCAGTAGGTAGCACACTCGCCTCTGAGGCCGGGAGATCAGAGGGCTGTGGGTTCAGTTCCCACATCTGGCACTTGGGTTAATATCCCAGTACTGACACTGTAATGCAGCATGAGAGGGGTGCTGCATTTCTGAGGTGCCGTCTTTTGGATGAGACGTTAAATCGAGGTCACATCTACCTGGATTGGTGGTAGTTCAGGTGGATGTTAAAGATCCCATGGCACTTATCGAAAAGAGTAGGGGAATTTCCCCGGTGTCCTGGCCAAATTTCCCTCATTCACTAAAAATATCACCAACAGCTTAATCTGGTTCAAGGTCAGTTGGCATTCATCTGTATCCCCCTCCCCCGGGTCGTGCCTGAAAATAGGCAGGATTTGTCTAGTGCACTTACCCGGTCAACAAAAGCTAAATAAAATAAATAAAAATATTTTTTTCTGGACTTGCAGTGTTAATTGAGCCGTCCCCAATCTGTATCCTTTCAAGAACTACTTTATGTAGTGTGCATACCAGCACAGTTGTTTCACTCTTATTTACAGCTTTACACCTTTATCAGTTTTTAATTATGATGTTTTGGCCCTTTGAATAACAAGGTTCAATACCTATAACTTCCCAGTTTCTTTATTATGGTCACATTGGTTTCTGAAGACCCCCTTGTAAACGGGGTGCAAACACAACTTGGTTTTCTTTGTCTTTTTTTGTGTGTGTAGTTTTATTAAGCTTGTAACCATAGAAAAAAGGGTGCAAAGCACATATCTTACAAGTAATGCCATATAAAAAATGTATCATATACACAGTAAAACCAATGAAAATATATACTGATGCCTCCCAGTTCCTGGAAAATGAATTTGTTTTACCAAGCAAGTTACAACTACTGAAAAATACAAAAACTATACATAACTGTGTAGTCTGACATCTTCATTTAAACCTCTTGGCTGCAAACGGTGACATTTATAAATCCAGTAAGGTTCTCACTGAAGCTATCTCCTTCGCATGTCTCCTCTCAAACTGCCAAAATAATTTCTTCAATGTGGACTGTCAGGCATTCAAGTTGTTCTCAGATTAAATGTTACTGTTATAGATTTAACAAGGGTATCTTGTAAAGTACTGGTTCGTTTAAATGTTAGTTGTGGTCATGCTGATATCACATTATTCCGACTTGGTTCAATATCTAGGAATTCCTATTTTTTGGTTTTTTTATGATCCAAGTTATTTTATGATGCATGTATTTTATGAAAATCCTAGGGCCTATCTTACTGTTGTGCACAGCTACTAAGCTCTTCAACTGTGATTAAAAAATGACAAGTGTAAAAATAAATAAAATAAAAATGTTTGTAGTCCACTAAGTATAGTAGACTGGTACAGGACCTGTAAAACAACTATTCAGTCATATAATGGTATGACAGAAACACAAAGAAGTGAAACCCTGGAACCCCACCATCTGAATCAATAAGGAATGCACATTTCACGAAGCGTAGTAAAAAAAAAAAAAGATACAACACAAAGAACATAGAAACATAGACTTTGACACAAATGAGGACTGCTTGGCCCACCCAGTCTGCCCATATCCCTACCTACTGGATAAACTGCAGATCCTAGTTAATCAACAGCCTATTTCTTCCTACCCCCCCCAACAAGAATTGCTTTATGTCTGTCCCATGCATTCTTGAATTGCCCCACTATTTTTGACCCCACAAACTCCTCACAAAGGCCGTTCCATGTGTCCACCACCCTCTCTGTGAAAAAATACTTCCTCACATTACCCCTGAACCATCCCCTTACTATTTTCAAATTGTGTCCCCTTGTTCTTGCACATCTCTTTTTTCTGAAAGATGCTACCCTCTTGGACTTTGTTGATTCCCTTGAGGTACTTATAAGTTTCTATCATGTCTCCCCTCTCCCTCCTTTCCTCAAGGGTATACAAATTAAGCTCCTTTAGTCTCTCCTCCTATGGCTTCTGTTGCAGACCCTGCACCATTTTAGTTGCCCTTCTCTGGACTGTCTCCATCCTGTCTATGTCCTTGCAGAGATGGGGTATCCAGAACTGGATGCAGTACTCCAGATGGGGTCTGACAAACTATCTGCACAGAGGGATAACAACTTCTTGATTTCTACCGGTGATGCCTCACTATACATCCCAGTATCCCCTAGCCATCCCTACTGCCTTCTCACATTGCTTACTAACCTTTAGGTCATCTGATATGATTATCCCAGGTCCCTTTCCATTTTTGTTGTTGTTACTACTCCCCCCCCCACTGTGTACTCTTCCCCTGGGGTTTTTGTTTCCCAGGTGCATTACTTTGCTCTTCTTTGCATTGAATCCAAGCTGCCATACTTCTTACCATTCCTCCAACCTTGCCAAGTCCCTTCTCATCCTTTCCACCTTCCCCTGTATATATCAACCCTGTTGCAGATCTTTGTGTCTGTAAAGAGGCATACTTTTCCTTCCAGTCCCTCGGCAACCATCATGATGACAAGTTGAGGTATCTTTGCATGGTATGGTCAACCCCCACTTCACAGATGCAGTCCCTATTCTCTACAGTAAGATGAAAAATCTTGGTGTAATGAATATGGAATACTAATTTTGTGATTGATATCACAAGTGTCACTGTTTGTTCTATGCAAAATCCACCCCCCCAAAAAAAATGATAATATAGAAATATTCCCAAGGTGACATATGCATTGTAATATATTACTGTATAGCAGTAATATTTCACGTCCTGATATATTTTGCTATATTCGCTATTGCATATCATACTGCGAAATCTAGCAAGACGTGATAATTATTGAACACCAATGCTTAACAGAAGACACAGCCATCCAGTGGTACAATTAAAAGTTGTAACTTTAATCAAAAGTCCAGTTCTTCAGATGCCAGCACATACACTGGTATTATGCTAGCTTCCTCCAGTTTTTTAAGTACAGTCTCTGTGCTGTGGGCACGGTACAAGTCCATTATGAGTAGGCACTTTTGTTCATCTGGCAGTCTCAATTTGGCTTTGGTTGCTTGTACATATGGTTCAACCACACGCTCAATGAATTCCACAGTTGTATGCTCATTTGCTCAGTGGTTGATCAGTTGGGTGATGTGCCACATCCTAGGGAATTTGTAAGAGGGGGTTTTGGATTTTCAGACAGTGCTTTCCTTAACTAACCCTCCATGCTGTAATTGATGAAAGCGAACAGCTGCCATTACCCCATTCTCAGCCGCGTACTTCCCAAGTCGGTGACAGAGGTCAGGGGTGTATGTGGCATATGTAGAGGGCCTGGGTTTCTTAGTCAGTGGGGGTTGACAGTTCTCTTGAAACAGATGCTGCAACATGAAGCTCCGCACCTGAGTTCTCAGAGAGTTCGATGGCGTCTACAGCACTCTGCTCCATTGGATACCTGCGCTTGTACTGGGAGGACTTTATCCACTTCAGCAGGGATATACTAGCTTAACAACAGAGATTCAGTATAGGGCATTCAGTGCAGTAATGGTAGGTGAAACACAGACTAGTTAAATACTCTCTCAAATTGCAACCAGCTGTCAGCCTATTAAACATCTTATGTATTGGTACTGCAGGAGCACGATTTCTGCAAGCCTCGAATATGCTTAACAAATGTCTTGCACGAAAACTACGGGAAGTGAATTCAATCTGCTATACACTAAACAGCAGTAGCCTAATATCTGAAATTGGACTGATCCAAACTCTGTACTTCCTAGGTACAAGTCTGTGCATAACAGAAACTGGAATAAGTGTTGCTATGTAAAATAGGAGCACCCATGTGTTATCTGTGAAAAATGTATGTATTATCCTAAATATTTTTATTTGTTCCAATTGTGCATAGCGGAAAGTGTCATAGTCCTGATGTCGATCACAAAAGTAGCAATCAGTAGTCCATAGATAAAATGTTGCATCTTAATGTAGAGAACAGGGACTGCATCTGCAGAACAGGGGTTAGCCATGCCATGCAAGTACAGGCCAACTGAGTCATGATGTTTGGTTTGATTGGCCTCAATGTGAATAATGAAATGTCCATTCCTAATTGATTCTGTTGGTGGTGTTCCAGGGTCCTGAATCAGTCTGTTTCCATCACTATGAGTATATGATCGCTATACAAAACCTTTATTGCTTACCATTCCTTCCATTAAAATCAACACCTCCATATCTTTTCCTAATAATGAGTCTGCCTTCCTTAGAATAGAAAATAAAACAAATCTTACTGGTTAAAAGCATTGTGTTGTTTCTCCATGTATCCTTCACAATTCAGCACAATCTCACTAATTTTATAATGCAGCCATGGATGATCTGACTAGAATTTGTTTAAAGCAGTAATTATTTTTTTCAGCATTGGATCACAACTTGGTTCTCTTTGTATGTCAGCTTTAGTCAACTGAGACAAGTAACTTACGTAGATCCAGAGCAGCTGGGTTACAGTAGGGTATAGGCACACAGGTATCAGGTGGTCCAAGACAATCCACCAGGCAGTCAACATTTTCTACAGTTGAAGGCTCATCCTCCTCAAACATCTGGCACAAAGCATTCACTGATTGTTCAGGAAAGCACACCCATTTTGGATCTGAGGCAGATCAACAGAAGAGGGCATCTGCATCAATATGGTTCAAGCCTGGGCAATATTCCACTGCATATTCGTAAGTAGACAAAGCCGGAAGCCATCTGTGCCCTGTAGTATCTAACTTGTCTGGTGTATGTTAATGGGTTATTGTCAGTTTTTACCAGGATTTTTGCTCCATACAAGTTTTCATGGAATAACTGTACTATGGCCCACTTGAGTGCTAGACATTCTAGTTTGTGTACTGGGTAGTTCTTTTCTGAGACTGACAGACTTCTGCTGGCAAAAGCTACTGGGCACATCCTGTCAGGGTACTTTTGATAAAGCACAGCCCCTAGGCCACTTAGGCTGGCATCTGTGTGAAGCACATATGGTTTGGAAGGATCAGCATAGCCAAAACAGGAGCATGGGTCAACCGGTAGATCATTTAATTAAAGGCAGCATCACACTTAGCAGACCACCTATGGCTAAAAGGTTTATGAGGTTCGAAGTAGGTTTTGACAGTCTCTTTACCAGTGCCTTTTTTAACTTTTTATGAGTGAGTGGATACCCTTGAGTCAGGTTTAGAAGACAGTGCGCTACTTTAGTATAATCTTTTATGAATCAGTGGTAGTAACTATAAACTCCCAGGAATCTCTGCAGATCTTTAAGATTGTTGAGCTTTGGTCAGTCAGTCAAGACCTTTACTTTTCTAGGGTCCATCTGGATGCCTTGTGATGACACAATGTGGCCCACATACTTTATTGAACTTTGAAAGAATTGACATTTATCTATTGACAGCTTAAGGCTGAATTTTTCCAACCAGTCAAGTACTTTTAATAGGTGAGTTTCATGTTCCTCTAGCCTCTTGTCATAGACTATGATGTCATCAAGATATACCAGGCATTCAAGGAGATTCACGTCTCCCACTGCTCATTCCATGAGGTATTGAAATGTTGCAGGAGCCCCTGAGATTCCCTGTGGCATTCTAAGGAACTCATAAAATCCCAAGGGACAAATAATAGCAGTCTTCTCCCTGTCTTCATGGGCCATTGTGATTTGACAGTAACTGCGTAAATCTAAAACAGAAACCACTTGCTCCCATTTAAACAGTCCAATGTGTCTTGTATGCGGGGCATAGTGTACTGGTCTGGGATGGTTCTTTTAATTAGTGTTCTGTAGTCCACACACATTCTTACTGCTCCATTTTTCTTCCTTACTACCATGATTAGGGACACATAAGGACTTTGAGACTATTGCATTATCCCCACAGCCAGCATCTCTTGTAGGCGACGCCTCACATCGTGTATGTCAGTAGGTGCTAATCTTCGGGCTCTCTCATGGAATGGGCATTCGTTGTGCAGGCGGATGTGATGCTCAGCACCAGTAACACATCCTACATACCACTCTTTTAAGGAGAAAACTTCAGTTCTCTGAGTTCGCATCCTGCTGATTCAGGCTCTCCAACCATCTGAAATGGGTGAATCTCCAAAATCAAACATGTCTAAAGACACTTCACCATCTTCTCCTTTCTTTTTCCCTGAAGGCAGCATGGCAGTGTCAGCATAGTAGACTTCGGCCAGACAGCATCCTCTATAAACTTCTATGTCTCTGTCAGTGACATTCTGTACCTGGACGACAACATGCCAGGCATGGTCACATAAAGGGAGTACGCCAGGCTTGACTAATAGCGCTTCAGGCAGTTTACCGTCATCGGGAGCATCCAACATGAGTATTTGGTTGGTCACATCTGTCTTCATCCAAACTTCTCCAGTAATACTACATTCTGTGTTAGGAGGAAGTACAATAGCAGAAGGATCTTTTCTCCATACAACTCCCACAGGTTCATGCTTTTCTTCCTCTTTATGTTGCATTTGCAGCTCATAGGCTTTCTTTACCATAGCATGAATGTGTAATGCTCTATCATTCTTTTTATGCTGTCTCTCTTGGGACAACTGAGACAGGCAGCCAAATATGTGGGCACTGGTAACAAAAAACATGGGTATGCCATCATACATTCCAGAAGGAGGACATACTAGAGCTAGAGTCTCTATAGGATCAGGATCTCCCATGCCTGCAACAGAGGATGGAAAAGAAAGCCACACTTTGAGGTAACCAAGATATGAGTAAGATCTGTCACTCAATCTCCACACATGTAGGCCATCAAGGGGTTGCAATGGATAGTCAGATAAGTGCTGATCATACCAGTCTTTGAAATTATGGTTACCTGTAAACCACTGTCTAGCACTGCTCTAGCAGGAGTTCCTCCTATATGCATGGTAGTTTCCATGGAAGGGCCTACTAATTCTATTTATTCCATAGAGGTATTTGCAGAGGTTTTAACAGATGACTTGGCAACAGCTTATATGGAGTCTTGGCAGAAGATTTGACATTGTTTTGCCTAACTTGACTGAGCAATTTAATGGTCACTTTTCTTAAATCTCCAGGAGATTGACACATCTTTTTGGTATAGCCATCTTCCCCACAACAGTAGCAGAAAACACCAGGGGCCAGATATTCAGAACTTTGTGCTGGGCATAAACCATTTGCACCATGTTTGTGCAGGTCCCCTATATTCAAAAGACCAAATAGCACGGGCAAACTGCATTGGCACCAGGCAAAAATTATAAGGTATGCACCATGCAAAGAGAAGAAGCGTGTACATGAATACAGGTGCTATGCTATATTTATAGCATTAGTGCCACGCAAAGTGTGTTTGCACAGCTTTGCATGACACTTTGTGCAGTGCAAGTTACCGCCCAGAAAAAGTTAGTCTTAACTCTGGGCAAGACAAGGATGGGGGATGTGGACACAGCAGCAACAGGCAACATGGCTGTAAGCAGCAACAGCATCATGGTGCTCCTGATGACTGCTGCTGATGAGGAGGCAGAGAGGGCAGACGGCCATCCTGGGCCACTCCATATGCTATGGAAGATACATGCTCCACACAGATGACAATGCACATGTCACCATCATCTGGCACCAGTCCCAACCCTGCCAGGCATTTGTGGGTGCCCCAATGCCCAGTGGACACCTTGTCAGTGTGTCTATACAGCACACACATCTAGTCCCCCCATAGGGGTATACCACCACAATCCAGCAAACACATGAAGCACCTGGGAAATGGAGAGTACTGAGGGGAGGGTATACAGGTGGCCAGGCTGCACCACACTGTAGGTGCTGCCACACAGCTGGAGCCATCCACACTGTATACATGTGGCAGTGACAGGAATGCTCTCACATCAGTAGGTCTGTATGATGGTATGCATCTGCGCCTCCCCCCCCGGGCATACTGCACACCTGTCTTGGCTCCCCATCACACATAGGCAGTCATGTGCATGTTAGTGTGGGAATCCCATGCCACTGGTGCAGTGTATGTGGGTCACAGGACAGTATAACTGTGGTGTCCACTGTCAGAACACACCTGCCGGCTGTGCAGGTCACAATGTGGATAGCAGCAGTCATTGTCGCCTGACACACCATAGGCATTGTTGTGTCCCTCACAATACCAGCTACTTTGGTACTGTACCGTCTCATACACACTGTAACAGGAATAGCAATATGTCTATGGCATGCAGCACAACCACCCGTTCCTGTGGTGCTAGTCCCCTGGACCACAGTAGTCTGTGCTTCTGTGTCCAAACCCAGCCTGCAGCTACTGAACTGTTTATCATGTCTGACATACAGGTGGAGCTATGAGTGCACCCAGCCTGTAGCTACTGATCTGTAGTTCCAGTCTGACATAACAGGTGGAGCTCTGTGCACCACGCAATAGCGCCGAGCAATCTACATGATAATGCATGTAAAGCAGGCCATAATGAGATGCTAATGTGTCTGTTTGCCCATGGATTGCCTAAGTAGGCTCATTTGCATAGGAGCTCTGAATATAGCAAAATTAAGTGCCAGGATAATGTGTTAGCATCAGGCACATGTGTTAGCGCAGGGCAAACGAGTTAGCCCTGGGCAAACCTGTCAAAACCATAGTACAAATCTGCTGTGTTTGGCCTGCAATGTTGTCTGCAGTTGTTGTGCAACACTTCATTGCTATCACCCACATCGGCCACCTACTGTAACTCTGCCTTACTACACCTCTGTGTGCACTGGGCTGCTGTTGCAGTTTGGCCTTCCCGGTTGCTATTTTCAGAGCTGTCTTATTTGCCGGGCTATTTTTGCACTGTACTCTCAGCCCTGTTTGCATGGTTTCATTTGCACACTATATTCAACTGATTTAGCCCTGGGGCTATTCCTTTGAATACAGCTTGGAAATGGGTCCAGGCTACTTTTGCACACCGTCCAGTGCTAATTTTTCCCCAGGGCTAAGTTTTGAATATCTGGCCCCAGATCAAGGATTTTGTGAATGAGCAGGCTCTTCAACAGGTCTGGCACTATACTGGTAGGGCTTAGAGTCATCTGGCTGTCTATAAGTACGCTCATACCCACCAGACCTTCTCCAAGATGAGAACTGATTAGATGACTGAGCAAGGTCACTTACAAGGGATCTCAACTCTCTCATTTCTCTTAACATGTCATTGTTAGATTCCCCACTAGGGACTTGAGCATTAGCCCCCCTCACAGATGGGTAGGCTTCACTGGGTGCTTCAGCAGCACTTGCTTTTGTAGTCTGGCATGTCACCATCTCCAAAGCATATTGGGCACTTGCCTTTAGTTCTCTCAACTCTTTCAGTAAATCTTTCAACTGCTGAGAGTCATTAAGTCTCTTTCTCACTCACTTTCTCACTTGTCTGTGTTATTCAAGTAGTGCCTGCATAAGGATCCCAAAGTTCCTCCTCATTTTCAGCGTCTCGAATCTCTTTCATGAGCCAGCAGTAAGCAGGAGGGTTGTCTCTTCAATCTTGAAACTTTAATTTCAGCATTAACACACTGGAAAATGTAGCAGACTTTAAAATGTGGTCCAGTCTCGCTCGATTTAGATCACTGGCCAGTACCCACCTTTTCTGTGAGCTCTCTGTAAGGCTTTTTACTAGGCGGATAACATATACAGACAGAGGTTCACCTTTCCACTGTTTAGTGGACTTGAATTTCCACATCAGGTCCTCTCCAGATTCGGTACTGCCTAATACACCTTCAAGAGCAGACATATATTCCTGGGCAGAAGCATCAGGGTTAGTGGACCTCAGAAAATGAACAGCTTCAAGTACAGGGCCCCTTAGACTCTCCATGACTCTTTCCCTTTCTCAGCCTGCGTACGCTGCCACTCTTGTACAAGGGGTGAGGCACAGTCCATCCATGTTTCCAGGTCATCTTCCCCATTAGGTGTGGGGAGGATGCCAGAAAATACTCATAACCTACAGTAAGAATCAAGGCTTACTGAGGGTACAAACACAGGTATAGGCACAGGAGCTGGTGCAGGTGCTGGTTCAGGTCCCAAGGGAGGGGTACATCCAGGAGTCTCCAACACTCTCTTCAAGTCCTCAAGGGTTTGACCCTCAGCATGCAACAGTCTTTCAAGCTTCTCTTTCAATGCTTCCGATTTAGGGGGCCCCTCAGGTTTTGGTGTCACACTATACGTGGTTACCACTTTCCATTGCACTGGTGACTCATCAGAAACAAGGACTTTGGGCACCCTGGTACTGCCCACTGGGCTACTCCATTCCACTAAAGCCATTAAAGTCTGGGCAGTTGGATCAGCATGTCTGCCCTTTACAACAGTTCAGCCAATACACTTTATCCCAGATAACACTCCCTCTATGATAGTCTTGCTGGTACCCTGTGGTGTATCCAGGAGTAAGAGGGAGTGTTGAGGGTCAATTTCTTCTGCTGCACACCAACCAAGTAGATAGTTCACAGTCATTTTATCAGTGGGAAATTCAAAACTAGTACTGGTAATTCTGTCCATGTTGGTACCAGTCTCCATGTGGTTGCCCATGCAGGCAGTGGACTCCATGTGGGGCCCAATTGGTAAGCAGGAGATCCCAGTAATGCCTCTAAAATGGTAACCCAGATGCCATGTCCCAATGGGCTACTATCCCTGCCTGCTGCCCACAATGCAGGTTGAGGGGCCTGGGTTCTGGCTCAGATGTTGAAAGGGGCTCAGTACCAACAGCAGAACTATTTGTGCAGTGCCTCCACCCAGAGTAACTTTTAAGTGGGTCTGATGACAAGCTAGTACAACCCTCTGGGATGCTGTACCTACCAACTTCCCTAACAAGTGGTCCCACACATGGATTAGCATAAAACACTTTACTTTGCATTCACTGGTACAATTATTGGTGAGTGCTAATAATATGCTCACAGTGACCACACTTACCAACAGGGTTATGGCTTCTGGAACACACCATGTGCACCTATAAGGAATGATTTTCAACAACAGCAATGCACCTTTTAGCTTCCCACAATAAACTAGCACTTGGTATTAATATGCTCATGGACAGTGTTAACATTCAAACAACGAACCTTATTTATTTGGGGATAAAAACAAAGGGGTGAGGGGATATAAAGCAAATTGATTCAAAGTCAATTTGCTGGTTTGGCATAACATTCAAACAACACATTCAGTCCCCCTGGACAATCCAGTTGAAGTCACTGGGTACCCAGAATTTAGCAGTTGCAGGCCTGGCTCGTTGCATCTGGTTGGCCAGCATTGGGGCCCCTTAAACAAACAAATTTTGATTTAATTCTTTTAACCTTTTTAGTAGAATCATGAGCAGAAACTTTTAAACAGTTGGTAATTGTAATTCCCAGGCCCAGTGGCCTGCACAACAGTTAAACAGTACACTGGCAATTGAAGAACAAAACAAGCTTAGCAAAACAACTTTAACTTTGGTTGCAGGAACAGGCCCTGATTTTTATTCATGGTACTGTGGCTTCCCAAGTTGGCAATGGTTGTCAGGCTGATTTGTACTGGAGCAAGAGTTGATCCACTGACTCTTAGGTGCCGTCTGCAATCTTCTGTCCTTCTGGAACTGGACCAGCATACAGGGACCAGGGCTAACATGACTCACCCCCATGTCTAGGCTTCCCTCCCAGAGGTGGCCACAATCCATGCTGAATGTTGCAGTGGTAGCTGGCTCCCTGATCTGTTCTTCAGACAGTGGCAATTCAAACTCAAATAGCAGCAACAGTCTCTGGAGCCCTTTAGAATGTGGGCTCTGCATAAGCACTTCAGTCTCTGATGTAGTTTCAAAGAGGCCACATAGCTTACCCACTTTGCAGCTGGTAGTCTCTGGCAGTAAGCTGGCATGATTATCTTCCAGTCTCCTCCAAAATCAGCTGGGCAGGAGACAACTCTATAGCCACAGGCTTTCATTTTAAACAGCAGTCTCTGAGGCCATATTATTACTTTACCACAGTTCAGTTTGGCAATCACCACATAGGCTCTGATGCAGTTCAGACATAAATTGCAGTTTGGGGCCAAAACCACACTCCCCTTTAACATGAGAGCTTGAAGAATTCAATCTGCAGCATTAGCCATTGAAAACAGCTCAAGTTTAAGCAGGTAGGTGGTGGAGAGACAAGCAGGCCTCTCCACTTCTCTCAGACCCAAGAACAGAGCCTCCTTCCCTTATGAAAGCTCTCTAGCCACTGCCCAGTTCAACTGTCCCTCCTTAACTGAAGAAAACAGATTCCTGTAATACAATTGGGTGCTGGAGCTGCCCATCACAATTCTGCATTCTGACTGGCTAAAATGGGCACCAAGCATACAGTTCACTATTTCTCCCAGCAGCCACAGCAGAAGGACCCCACAAGGACCCCTTGAGTTCTGATTGGCGAGAAAGCAGGATCAAAGTGACAAACATGGCTGCTACAAGGCAGAAAAAAAAACAGTCCAAACTTTAAAGTTAATCTTTTAAACAACAGTTTAGTTTTAGAAATACATATTTACAGCATTTGAAAGGGCCCTCTGTGCACCGGTAAGCAACTACAGAGTGGAGTTTGTAAGAGTGCTGCCCAGCAGGTCGTGAGCTTCATTTTACCCGGACCCAGCCCAGGCTATGCACAGTATACACAGGGGCTGAGCTTCTTAAAGCTACAGCACAACGGTAGTAGTTCACATGTTCGCACAGGAACCAAGGATACAGCAGTACTTTACACTGGATTTACGTTTACATCACTGGACACTAACCAGATTCAAGAGGAAGAACACAGGCTGGATCATGGCCAGGCAGAGGGCAAAAGCAGTGCACAGGGAGATAAGGTAAGCCCCTCCACTTTTTTTGGGGGGGGGTTACATGTAGAGAAGATTTTGGAGTGACTGTTCTCCTCAGGCGAAGACATAAATCTGACGTTAAAGTGCAGGGGTGTGTGTGAGTTTGAATTTCATTCCAAATTCCATAATTTACATATAATTCTTAAAGCTTCAGTGCTGCTCATTTCAGGAGAATGATTGCTGTTGTTAATCGCAAGTGAGGGATTCCTGAGGTTTGCAGCAGGCCCACACTAAAAATGACATATTGCATCTCACCTATACTGCCCTGTCTAAAATTAGGACCCCATTGCAAATTACATATTATATCTCATCCTGTCTATCTTGAATAAATATATGGTAAAAATCCACATAAGCAGGACCCAGTACAACAGTGTGCAAGCAAACATTGGGCATTGGCAAATGCTTGTTTTAGCAGCCACTGGTTCCAGTACCTGTTCTAAGGCTCCTGAATTTGTATTTCTGCCATCCCTGGACTCAGGATTCCCCCCCTTTGGACAGCCTGTTATCTTTACCATCTTTAGCAAACTTATCTGGCAGCTGACCAGCTTTATGATTTTATCTCTCACCTTTGACAGGGACTGCTGCTTATGAGGAGAAGAATCCTCTGATGTGTGCTTTCCACCATCATTAAAGGAGAACTGCACTGAACCTGTAAGTAATTATTCCCCAATAGAAGCGTTTTTTTTTTAAGTATGGGTTCCAGTTCTGTTATTCTTCCATTTATACAAGCTTTTCAGTAACCTCAGTAGGTATTTCTGCTTTACAATCTGGTGTTAAGTGCCATTTTAGAAGTGTTTGATGTAGTTTATGTCCCAAACAACTTCGGAGTTCTATAGTACAACGTAAATGCATTGTACCAACAATAGAAAAATAGAACAGGGGTATAAACTACATCATACATTCCTAAAACGTTTCTTACCAGCAGCATGTAAATCAGAAACACCTACTAAGATAACTAAAAAGCCTGGACAGCTAGAGTGATAACCAAATTTAAACCAGTATTTAATAAAAGTTTCTACTGGGAAAACTGATTTATAGTTTCAGTGCAGTTCTCCTTTAAGAACACCTTCTAATCCTTTATTGTGCTTTGGTGACATAAAGGCAGACTGAAAAGCTTTACATTCTTCTCTTTTAGAGCCCTTTTCTTTTGAATTTTAGGGCAAAACATTTTACAGAGTTCAGAAGTAATAAAATCGTAATCCTTGACCCAGGTACTTTAGACAAAGATTGTGTCAGTCTGCCTTTGCTAGGAGCTGGAAAAAAATGTGTGCAGTTTGTAAATCCTGTGGGTCCTGTTCTCTTTTTAGGTCTATCAGTAATTACAAACATTGAAATGACCTGTAGATCGAATCCAGTCACAAACTCATGAAAAAAAAAATATTGTTTTTCTCAGCATATGTGAAAACTGCTAAAATGTTCAATAAAGTGGTTTTAAATTTTTATCTAAAACATGGTTAGGGTCCCTTCAGGTGAGAACCGTGTCTCTAAATGTGAGAAACAAAGCTACAAGTAATAAAATTAGAAGCTGTGATCGGTTCCCTTCAACCAGCAAGTGTGTTACAGTGTGGCCTTCTCCGGTTCCTGGAATCAATTGGGAACTGGAGAAAGACATAAAAAACACAAGTGAAAAAAAAACACTCTAGCTAACACAGAGTATCAAAAAACTAACTCAAGAAATGAAAATAATAAACAAGCCACCCCCCCATTTCCACATTAACATAAAATGTTAATAATATAAAAAGTCTGAAAAAAAGACTAACCACCTGCTGTATATTTGTCTATGCTCATTGTATTATGATATCATGTAGTTATAGGATACTAGGTTAAAGACTGCATTTGAAATGTCCTAGGCTAACTCTGATGGTTAGAAACATAGACAAAGAAGGCAGAAAAAGACCAAAGTTCCATCTAGTCTGCCCAGAGTTCCATATCTGCCCTGGGACCTATTGTCCTTATTGGGTTTTGTCCGTCCTGGTCCACCCCAGCCCGCTCCCCTCCCTACTGCTACTGACCTGAGCAACATCCAAGCCCTTCACTCTGCTGAAACCAAATATGGTATTGGCGCCCACTATCTCTGCTCACAGACTTTTCTATGGCTCCACCACCATTTCTGTAAAATAGAACTTCCTCACATCCCTCTTAAACCTTCCCCCTGCTAGTTTCCACTCATGACCTCGGGCTCTTTAGTCTGTTCTCCAGCTATATAGTACCCCGCAGTTCACATTGTTTATTCCCTTCAGGAACTTGAAGGTCTCTATCATATCCCCCTCTCTTGCCTGGTCTTCAGTGAGTACATGTTCAGTGACTTGAAACGACCTTCATAAGAATTGTCCTGTTGTCCCTGAATCATCTTGGTCATTCTGCGTTCCACTTTCTCCAGCTGTCTCTGTCCTTCCTTAGGTGAGGACTCTAGAACTGAGCACAGTATTCCAGATGCAGTCTCACCAGTGACCTATATAGAGCTACAGATTTAGTCTTTGCTGTACTGATCCTTGTAAGAACAGATCCAGAAGCAAAAGATTTGATACCTTTTATCGGACCAACATAGATGTAACAAAAAGAACAAAGTGCTTTAGCTTTTAGACCAACCCAGTCCTTCCTCAGCAGTGTAATGACAGTAATTTAGAAAATCCCATACTTTTAACACCCAGATCATGCAGAAAAAAACCAAAAAAAATCTCATTGGTTTAAAATACTCATTTAAAAAATAACACAAGACTCATCAGAGAAGCTGAGAAAACCAGTTCAGCTTTAGCTGAAACAACTTAGAGGTCAGATGTGCTTAGAGCATAGCATCATGCTAGGAGTACAGTGCACATAAATTAAATTGAGTTACAGATACCTTCAGAGTAAGATAATGACATCTGGAGCATAGATCTGTATAGATCAATTATGAGTGCAGTTCATGAAAAACAAACTCCCCTCAGATTGTCATAATTGTAAGCTAAAAATAAGCCACAGAAAATAGAACTACAAAAAAGAAATATACATGGCATACAAAGGGTTTGAAGTAAAGTTTACCTAATGTGAGCAATAGTTGAAAACATTACCCAACTATACTCTCAAACTGGTTATTATGCTCCATAAACCTAAGTCTATTAGTGTTGTAAATATAGGATAAAGTATGGGGAGAAGTGTGTTACGAGAATTTAACACACACCCGAGTTGTTGGATGGCACATAAACCCCGAGGGCGAAGCCCGAGGGGTTTATGGATGCCATCCAACAATGAGGGTGTGTGTTAAATTCGAGTTTGACACACTTCTCCCCATATTTTATTTTATATAATTGAAGGTCTCCGTTTGAAAAGTCTGAGGTCGCTTTTTGTCTTCTGAATTGTGTTGCAGTTTTCCTGCTCTTCAATTAACTTTTGTCTTTCGGTTTCGTTTCGCTGTTTGGAATCGGCTTAACTTTTTTTTTTTTTTTTTTTACTTCTAGGCAATGTGAGGCTACTGGAGGCTATTTGGTATGGAGGTAAAGCCCGAGAAGTATGTTTTTCAGTCAGTGCCACTTGAGGTAACAGGGACAGTTAGAAGCTTGCGCTATGTTTAGTTAGTTGCCTCGAGTGCTTTATTGTTGAAAGGGAGCACGTGAATGCTGTAACACCTACTCAGGTGTTATGGCATTTAACACACGGTTTTGTCAATGGCAAAACACGGAGACCATTAATTATTAGGGAGTTTATACATGATAATATAAATTGGCAGTATAAGAGCCAAACAAAAAGCTGCTTGTCAAAAACCACTAAAAAACTAAGACCATGCAATCAACTTGATGTACTAAAAATGTCTAAAGAATCTGAATAAGAAATCATAAGAATTAAATTCCCCCTCCCCGAAGATAACTAGTTGTGAGGACACACACACACACACGAGCCATAATGCACCATCATTAACATCAATCAGTTCAAATGCTATCCAAAGGAATTAAACTTGTCCTGAACCTCCAAGTAGAAGAGATATCTAACAACCATAAAGAACATAATAGCATGATTGAACAACCACGCAGATAGGCACTTTTCAGTTGTTAATTTGTCCAACCATACACTGACTACTGGTGAATTAAAATGTACTTTCAAAGGGCCTCACTTTCTGCCCAACAAAACCACTGGACAAAATACAGTTTTGTGGTAAACTAGAGGAATACTTCTGTAGATTGAGACTTAAAGAATTTTTTTCACGGCAAGGAAGAAATCACAGGTAATGAAGACATCACAATCACTAACAATTTAATGGATAAGAAAAGGAAATCTGAATTTACCCCCCCCCCCACACAAGTGGGCGAAACAAAAAAAACTAGACAATTACATTAATTGTTTCCACCAGAGAGTTAGTGGTCAGATCCTTACTAGGCAAAAACAGGCCCATTACAACCTCTCTCCATTGGAATAGAGGGCTATACAGACACTGAAATCAAACCACAGCAAGTGAACTTACAAGCTCAAATGGGCAGACAGGGTGGGCCATAGGCCCTTATCTGCCGACAGTGTCTATGTATCTATGTATCAAAAAAGCTGATAAAGGCTCTGCTGTGGTGATATTAAACTGAGATGACTATATTTATGAAGCCAACAGACAGCTAACTGACCATACCTACTACAGAGAACTGGAGAGTGACCCCACTACAGCCTATAAAAAAGAACTACTGGACTTGATTAGATCTTTTCCAAACCATGTCCAAAAATTACTTACTGACCTCATTCCTGCTGAACCCAAGCCAGGGACATTCTACATGCTGCCTAAAATACATAAATCTGGCAATCCAGGGAGACCCATAGTCTCTGGTAATTGTACTCTAACTGAAGGGATCACAGGGTTTGTAGAAACCATTTTGAAACCACTGGTTATGGAAAGAGAGAGTTACATCCAGGACACTACACACTTCCTGCGTGAACCTTCTGGTTATAAGGACTTGCTACCTGATTCCATTTTAGCCAAGATGGATGTAACATCACTTTACACTAATATTCCACACACGGATGGCATTTCAGCCTGTCATAAATACATACAGGAGAGAGGACTGGACCAAAACATCAACCGTGAAGTGGTGGGGAAACTTATGGAATTCATTCTGACACATAATAACTTCAGCTTCAATGGTAACATTATGTTCAAACTACGGGAACAGCAATGGGCACTAGGATGGCTCCACAGTGTGCCAATCTTTTTATGGCAGATTTAGAGAAGTACTTCTTAAGGCACTGTGCAAACAAGCCACTCGCTTATTTCCGTTACATTGTTGATTTATAATTTGTACGGAGGGTATTGACACACTTAAGCATTTTCATCAGGAACTTAATAACTTGCATCCAACCATAAAGTTTTCCCAGGAATATTCTGCCACAAGTGTTAATTTTCTGGATACCACTGTCACCATCATGGATGGAACCTTACATGCAAGTATTTACAGGAAGCCAACAGACAGACTAAGATACTTACACAAGAATAGTAATCACCCAAACCACACTAAGAAATCTGTCATGTACAGTCAAGCACTTCGGTATCAGCATATCTGTTCAAATGAGGAAGACAGAGATACACATTTGGCTATGTTGAAAAACACCTTTATTGAGCAGTGACACTCTTCCAGAGAAATTAATAGGACAAAAGAACGTGCAACACAAGTACCAAGGCAACAACTACTTCAGTATAAGGAAAGGACAGCTACCAACAGAATACCCTTAGTAGTCACATATCATCCTGACCTTGAACTTCTGCACAAGATTATTAAGGACCTCCACCCAATATTTAGTGAGGGTGATACCCTTAATTGTATTTTTAAGGAACTACCAAAGCTATCTTTTAAATGGTATACCGTTACCTCAGCGACTCCCAGATCACGAAGACCACCACAGTGACAGGAATTGGGCAAAATCCGCCTGTCGCTGAGGTGGTCTGTTTGGCGATCGTGACTGCCTCACTGGGTGTTTGCCCCCCCCCCCCCCCAGTCCAACTCCGACACAGAGTTAGAATCCTAGAGACCAGGGGGTGTGGTGGGCAGAGCTCCCCACATGGGGGGGTTCGGGGGCACAGCACCCTGATGTCGCCGCGGCATGGGTAAACCCTTTTAAATAACCACCAAACTTAGCCAAACTATATATTAGGAGTAAACTTTCACCAGAACAGAATCCAATTACACTTAATGATACACGACCCTGTAATCAACTCAGATATAAAACTTGTGAGCTCATTTCCACTTCGGACTGTGCGGTTACATCACAAAACAGACAATTCAAGGTACAGGGGAATTATACATGTGCATCCTGGCATGTTGTTTATTACATTCAATGCAAGAGATGTCCATAAACAGGTTATGTTAGAGAGACCAAGTCGACTGCTCCACACTAGAATGAACTCACACAGACATAATATTAATCTCAAGATGACTGAAAAACCAGTGGGGCAACACTTTTCTCGGTTGGACCACTCAATCTCAGATATGTCAGTAATGGTCTTAAAAGGAAATCTCAAAAGTACACAACAGAGATGAGCTTTTGAGATCAAACTTATATTACTTCTCAATATGGTAAATGATGGCATGAACACGGATTTGGGATCTATGGCACATTATAGGACTTAAACATACACAGACTTTTTCTTCAAAAGATAGACATTATAGGACTTCAGCGTCTCCTTGGGTGTGTGTGTGGGGGGGTTGTGAGTGTGGGGGGTGTGGGGGTTGCTGTTACATTGAGGTGGGCTTATATTCAGGTACATGACATAATGGTGTTGCAATGTGTTATGACTCTTAGTTTACACCCATAATGAATATTATTTCCTTTAAAAGCTATCTTCCCTGGGGTGGGGGGTAGGGTTAATTCCATTGGGTCTTATTCAGATTCTTTGTCTGTTACTCTTCATACAATAGTTTTATTATATACTGTCACATGTTTGTACTCTGAACATATTGTAGTGCAGGATCTCATTTGCATGGGGGTCCTGGACAGATTAAACTATATTGGGCTAATATTGTAGTGATCTGTGGAAATGAAGGTATGTTAGGACTCATGTCTCACATACATATAGGCCCAGATATTCAAACTGCGCCAGGCTGTGGCACAAGCCTGGGCGTAGCGCAACTTAGCTGCGCAGGGGTGTTGACTGGGCGATATTCAACAGAGCTGTGCCATGGCACAGCATCATTGAATATCACACCCCAGCCACCTGCAGTGTGCATGGTGCAGTGGCACTGCACCAGCGCAAGTGACCAGAGTGGAGCAGGGGGACGCGCTAGCACAAGTTCCATTGCGCTATGCACGGCAACCGCGATATTCAAAAGTGCATATGCAAATGGGGCCATGATGTATGCAAGGCACAAATGGGGCCATTTGCATGTCATTATGGCCCCATTTGTATGCAGGTGCACCGATCCCCGGCAACTTGCACCTGGCGCCCTGCCAGGCAGCAGCCGTCGGGAACCGATGCCCCTTGCACAGCGCGGCAATGTGCCCCAAAGCCCGATCGCAGGCTTCAGTAACTATAAATTGTGTCCAATATCCCTGGTGGTCCAGTGGACAGCTGTCAGCCTGATCACGGGCATGTGTAGAAGAAAATAAATTCCTACATCCCTGGTGGTCCAGTGGACTGCTGTCAGCCCGATCGCGGGCTTAAGTATAAAGGAAAGAAGTTCAAATATCCCTAGTGGTCCAGTGGACCGCTCGCAGCTCGATCGTGGGCATTTGTATTAAAAACAAATGACGTTCAATATCCCTGGTGGTCCAGCGGTACCCCCCTCCCCACCTGCCCACTGATCCCCACTGCCCCGCTCCCCCCGGTCAACGGTGGGTGGCAGCACCCCACCTGCCTGCTGCCCCGCCGCCCGCTGACTGAAACCGCAGGTAGGGCTGGACACCCATTGGTCTACAGCATGAGCAATGGGCGTGCAGCCCGTGCCGACTACATTCAAGATATGTGAACCATTCGCATATCTGAATATGTAATGCGATGCGGACTGCACGCCATTGGCTCACACTGTGGACCAATGGGCATCCAGCCCCACCTAAGGTGTCAGTTGGCGGGCGGGGGGTGGCAGGCAGGTAGAATGCTGCCGTCCGCACACTGGACCGGGGAGCGGGCGGGGGCTCGGTGGGCGGGTGGGAGGGGGGCTACTGGACCACCAGGGATATTGATGTCATTTGTTTTAATACAAATGCCTTCGATCGGGCTGCAAGCGGTCCACTGGACCACCAGGGATATAGGAATTTATTTCCTTTATACTTAAGCCTGCGATCGGTCTGACAGTGGTCCACTGGACCACCAGGGATATAGGAATTTATTTTCTTTATACTTAAGCCCGAGATCGGGCAGAGCGGTCCACTGGACCACCAGGGATATAGGAATTTATTTTATTTATACTTAAGCCCGCAATCGGGCTGACAGCGGTCCACTGGACCACCAGGGATATAGGACCTCTTTTATTTTAACTGCAGCTCGCGATCAGGCTGCAAGCGGTCCACTGGACCACCAGGGATTTTGGAGGTTCATTTTTCTACTTATGCCCGCGATCGGGCATGGGGGGGCGCTGCAGGTGCAGCCGGAGCTCGGGTGGCCACCCATAGGTGGCAGCTGCCATGTTGCGCCCTGCAATATGGCAGCTCACTTGTGGGTGGTCAGCCATTGTTCCTTTTTTTTTTTTGGCTCACCTGTAGGCGGCGCAAGTAGGGGTTGCACATGCATGGACTCAGCACATCCCAGGCTGAATATTGGAATATGCAGAGTATGCATGGGCACGCCCCCCCCACCTGCACCGCATACATTACTGATACGCTCCGGCGCGTCGGGATTTGTGCCAGGCACAATCCCCATTTGAATATTGCGCCGGGGCGCATCAGTGGGTTGCACATGGTGCAACAGTGTTGCGCCATGCGCAACCCTTTTGAATATCTGAGCCACAGTGTACATTCACTTCTAACTAGTTATCTACCCCGGGGGGGTTAAGGTTTTTTGCATTTTTGAACTCTGTACATATCTCTCCTACTTGGAGGTTCAGGACACGTTTAATTCCTTTGGATAACATCTGAATTGATTGATGTGAATGATGGTGCATTAGGGCTTGTGTGTGTGTGTGTGTGTGTGTGTGTGTGTGTGTGTCCTCACAACTAGTTATCTTTCCCTCCGGTGGGGAGGGGGAGAATTTAATTCTTATGATTTCTTATTCAGATTCCTTAGATATTTTTAGTACATCAAGCTGAAATCTGTACACATCAGATTGCATGGTCTTGGTTTCTTGGTGGTCTTTGACAAGCAGCTTTTTGTTTGGCTCTTATACTACCAAAAACCACTTTGAGAGTATAGTTGGGTAATGTTTCCAACTATTGCTCACATTAGGTAAACTTTACTTCAAACCCTTTGTATGCCATGTATATTTCTTTTTTGTAGTTCTATTTTCTGTGGCTTATTTTTAGCTTACAATTATGACAATCTGAGGGGAGTTTGTTTTTCATGAACTGCACTCATAACTGAGCTATACAGATCTACGCTCCAGATGTCATTATCTTACTCTGAAGGTATCTGTAACTCAATTTAATTTATGTGCACTGTACTCCTAGCATGATGCTACGCTCTAAGCACATCTGACCTTTAAGTTGTTTCAGCTGAAGCTGAACTGGTTTTCTCAGCTTCTCTGATGAATCTTGTGTATTTTTTTAAATGAGTTTTAAACCAATGGTATTTTTTTCTGGGGAAGGGGATTCTGCATGATCTGGGTGTTAAAAGTATGGGATTTTCTAAATTACTGTCATTACACTTCCGAGGAAGGACAGGGTTGGTCCGAAAACTAAAGCACTTTGTTCTTTTTGTTACCTTTTATCGGACCAACATAGAGGTATCAAATCATTTGCTTCTGGATCTATATAGAGCTAGTACTGCCTCCTTTGTAATGCTGTAAATACCCCTTCCGATACATCCCAGCATCTGATTAGCCTTACTATAGGCCTTGTTACACTGGCTTGATTGTTTGATGTAGTCACTAATGATGACTCCCAGGTCCGTTTCCTCGTGGTGGTCAGTTTAACCCCTCCCATCCAGTATTCTGTCCCATTTTTTTTTCCCCCTAGGTGCATAACCTTGCATTTTGCAGTGCTGAATTTCAACTGCCAAACATTAGTCCACCTCTGTAGCCTTTGTAGATCCCTCTGCATCTCCCTGATCCCTTCGTCACTATCTACCCTACTGCAGAGCTTGGTATCATCCACAAAGAGATACAACTTGCCTTGAATGCACTCTGCAGTGTCAATGATGAACATATTGAAGAAAACAAGACAAAGGACTGATTCCTGTGGCACCCCGCTCTTGACCTCTCTCTCTCTCTCTCTCTCTCTCTTCCAATTTGACCACATTTAACACCACCTGCAGCTTTTTCTCCTTCAACCAGTTTCCTACCCATCTACAGTACATCTGTAGCCATGCTCAGGTCCTCCAGCTTCTTCAGCAATCTTCTGTGTGGCACCAACTTGAAAGCCTTGCTGAAACTGAAGTGGAGAAATCCCAGCATGGCCATTATCTATCTTTGTTACCCATTCAAAGTAAATTACCAGGTTGGTCTGACAAGACCTCCCTGCCACAGACCCATACTGTTTACTATCCTGTAGACTGTTGCACTTTAGGTGGCCCTCAAGGTCCTCTTTGATCAGTGACTCCATCAGTTTACCCACTGCAGAGGTAAGGATGACAGGTGTGTAATTCACTGGTTGCTTCTTGCACCCTTCCCCCTTGTGTAGAGGGACTACTTCTGCTACCCTCCAGTCTTTCAGAACAACTAAGCTCCTGAATAGCCCTACTAGGGGTTCAGCCACTTCTGAAGCCAATTCCTTGAGCATCCTTGTGTGCATCCTATCCAGCCTCAGAACATTGTCTACTTTTAGGGCTTCAAGCCCCTGCGAAATCCATTCTCTGGTAAATACTGGCTGCCTAATTTCAGGAATGCTCTTAAAAGTCGCTTTGATGCCACTTTCAGGCAGAAGCCCACTGTCTTCCCTTGTGAAGACAGAGCAGAAGTAATCATTAAGGACAACTGCTTTTATTCATCTTCCTCTAGTACCCTCTCCCATAGCCTCACAACCCACCTGCTTCCCTTTTTCTGTAATATATCAGAAGAATTGTTTTTCCCACCATTGACTCCCTCCACAATAAGTAGCTCCTTGCCTGTCTTTGCCTCCCTGGCCATCCTTTTTGCTTTCCTAGTTTTTATTTGTTACTCTCCCCATTCCTCCTCCTCCGCTTTTTCTTTGTACCTAGGGAAAACCTTTTTCTTGGGCCTCACTGCTTTGCTGATCCTTTAGAAGTACCGTATTGGTCTCTTGTACCGGTTTTATTTTGTAATAATTCTCATGTATAACTTTGTTGCTTTGAGAACAGCCCTCTTGACTGCCCATCTTTTCTCTACTCCTCCAGTGCTGTCCAGTCTGGTCAGTTTGTCTCAGACCAGCTCCCCTTTAAGGTCCTACCTTTGTGCAAAGGGTGTGATTCCCGCCTCACCTGGTAACTTCCAGCCTATCTCCCTCCTCCCCTCCCTCACTAAGCTGCAAGAGAAGCTTGTCTAATCTAGGCTGACTGGCTTCCTTTCCTCCTTAAATTTCCTCTCCCCTCTCCAGTCTGGTTTTAGGAAGCACCACTCTACTCTTACCTCCTTGCTGCATGTCACCAACTCCATCCTCTTGGGATGGATCAGGGTCATATCACTGTGGCTATCTTCATCGATCTGGCCGTTTTCAACTCGGTGTCCCACCCTCTACTCCTGGACAAGCTGAGCTCTGCTGGCCTCTCAGTTCCTGCTGTTGACTGGTTCCATTCATACCTCACAGGCCACCAACAGTCGGTACAGGTTGGAGGCACTCTGTCCTCTCCCATCCACTCTCCTTCCTTCCAATCCAAGCTGGGGTCCCACAGAGATCCATCCTGGGTCCATCCTGTACTCCATAGTACTCAACAACCTGCCCTCTGCCTGTGTCAACTGACATATACATATGTATGCAGATGACACAGTCATTTATTCCTCCAGGAAGACTTCCACAATGTACTATACTGGTTCCAGTCCAACCAATTCAGGGTCACCACCAAGAAAACAGTGTCTATGACCTTTGTAACCAGCCAGAAACTGGCCAGGCTACCTGTCTTCTTCATGCTGGGAGTCTCCACTCTTGAATTTGTCTCCATCTTCAGGTACCTAGGCTAGACGTCTCTGCCTACATAGACACAATACATGCCAAGCTACACCCCAAACTCAGTGCTCTCTACCACAACAAGGGAGCTAGTCACCAAAATGTTTCTTCCAGTCTTTGACCATATGAATGTGGTTTGTGGCACCACCCCTCTTCTTCCCAAAACAGACTGGCCACCCCCTGCTATGCCTTCTGTTATTTTGCTACAAATTCTCCCTTGTACTCAGCACTGCTCCCTCTACTCCTCACTCTCCATCCTCCCTATCTCCTCATGTCACCAGTCCCATTGCACTTCTCTGGTCTCCAAATACTGGTTTGGTTCCCATCCCTCTTACCTGTTTTCACTCCTCTCTTCCATCCCCACCTCCTCCTCCTCCTCCTACTCCCTCCACACCAGAGATCACCTCACCTTCTCCCTTCCCCACCCTCACTCCTCTGCTGGGCAATCTGCCTTCTGTTATTATCTCCCCTCCATCTGGAACCAGCTCTGCTCATCTATCCACCTCTCACTCCCCTCCTTCCCGCAGATTACAGAGTAGCCTTTTTCTCCCTCCTTCCTGCTTCAAACCTGACCCTCTGACCCTTCCCTTTGCTCCTGAACTCTAATCTAGCTAGCCCCCTCCTTTGTGATTTTGGTGGCTCCTACCTGCAGTCTGAAAAGGCCTTTGTTACTCTTCTGCCCAGCCACTGCACTGTCTCTTTTTGTAGGCACCAAGTACTTTAATTAGCAAATGTCTTCTGGTTTTACCAGCACATTATTCTGTTATTACACTTTGTAATATTTCAGTGCAACTACATTTGCTATTTGCTTGATGTATTTTGTACTCTGTTCTCCCCTTTTCCTCTCCCCTGGATCACACCTGGAAATGAACCTTGGCTCACTGTGCCTTTTGCAGTTACCAATTGTTAAATAAATAAATAAATAATTTTAACCCATTGCCCTAACATTTCACCCAATTTTTGCAGGCTTTTTCATGGGACCAGTTGTATATCTCTTACTTTTCCTTTTAACAGAATTAAAAAAGCAGTTACATAGTTGCATAGTTTTATGCTTTGTACATAAATAATTTTTAAAAGCTACTGTTGATTAAAACAGTGGGGACCCATTGTACCTGCAAAGTCCATATGTTATTGTACAGTGTATTATTTCATCATCTCATGTTGCTTTAAATGCCTGTTTAGCAAAGACATCAGGGGCTGGGTAATGGATATTCAAAGGTTAGTGCCTGTGCTAACCTATTTAGCGCGGATCAACATAGGTGCTAATCTAGGTTTGCCAAAGCACTCCCGGCTATCCCATATTCAGAAGCTCCAGGAGCCCCCCACGAACCCGGCAGTGCCAAAGCACTAAAATACCACTGCACCTATGCAAATGAGGTGGTCCTGTCATGCATAGCAGTGCAGCAATACAGTCAGAGGTTTGCAGCGGCAGTAAACTGCCCACCAAGTGGTGTTATTTACCACCACAGAAAGCCATGTCTTAAAGGGGTTCTAAGCCCATGCCCACCCAAAGCAGGACAACTGTACTGCAACTGGCCGCCCCCATTCCAGCCCATGTAAAACATCCCTGGTAGTGTAGTGTGTCGCTCCCACCTCCTGATCACTCCTCAGAGCCAATCTTAACCATCCCTAGTGGTCTAGTGTGTCCCCCACTCCTGTTCAAGCCTCATAGCTGATCAGAACTATCCCTGGTGGTCTAGTGTGTCTCTCCACCCCCAGTTGCTCCTCAGAGCTCATCTTAACCATCCCTGGTGGTCCAGTGGTTCCATCCACCCTCCCGATCACCCATTCACATGGTATAAATGAGTCCCTGGTGCCCCCCAACAGCCCTCCTACAGCCCCCCACTCAACCCACCCACTGACATCCACCCTTCCCCCACCCCCACATATCAGGAGCCAGCACTCCTCTAAGCTTGATAGGGCAACCGGCACAGCACTCATCTCACCTCTGTGGCCGGCTGCCATATGAACTGTCAGTGAGTGTGCATACAGTAGAAACAGCTTTCTGTTGAAAACACACACACTGACAGCTCATAGGCTGTCCAGCTGTGGAGGTGAGAGGAGGGCTGAGACGGTTGCTACATCAAGTTGAGAGGAGCGCTGGCCACTGGGATGAGGGGCTGCAGGGAGGTTAGATGTCAGTGAGCGGGTTGGGTGGAGGGCTGTCTGGAGGGCCACCAGACTACCAGGGAATCATTTTAAACCATGATAACAGGTGATGGGGGGACCAGTTGACCATCAGGAATAGTTAAGATAATGCTCTAAGGAGTGATCGGGGTGGGAGGACACACTCTATGGTGTTAAGGGGCTGCAGTGCCTCATGCAAATGAGACCATAATTGGCATGCAAATGGCCCCTTAGTGCCTTGCATATCCAAAGGGCTCATTTGCAGTTTGGGATAAACATAGCCCACAGGGGACTTGGTGCTATCCTGTTTTGGGCAGCGCTATTCCCTGTGGGTTATCTAGAGACTAGGTCCATGTCAGGGCAGTGCAGTTGCACTTAGCACTGTGCTGACATTGCCTGATATTCAGTCAGATAATGCCGCTCTTTATCCAACTAAATATAACAGCAGCCAGGGTGAGCTCAGGTGCAGCTGTAGTGCAAACATTTGTGCCGCAATGCACTTTTATCTGAATATGGGGCCCAAGAAATAACTAAAATAAAATGCTGAACATTTGCCCTGTGTCATTTTGATTTGTACTTTGTGAGTGATATATACCCTTCATGTGCTCGCCACTCACACCCCAGTATCCAGTGCACAACTTAAAAAGAGATAAATAGAAGAAATTCCTTCATACTTACCATAATTTCCTTTTCTGTTAGCTCCTACATTGTCATTGTTTAGAACGCAGTTGTAATGACTACCCACTGACAATAAGGAGCACTACAGAAACATGGCCTTTATCCCAGACTGAAGGGGGAACAGTCCTACCTCTCTGAGCACCATAACTGCTGAATACTTACTTCTTTTTTTTGTTAACTCTTTTTATCTCCGCAGGCTGACATCTGCCTCCGCTCCACCCCTCGGTACGGCATCAGTAATGCACGGCATTCATAAAGCTTATTGCCATCTGATGCTGATGATGTCATATGGTGTCAGTCAATGTCTGTGTGTCATGATGCACCACTGTGTTGCTAGGCAACACACAACTAACCCTAAACAAATGGTTGTGGACTGGTAATTGCTGTTCCCAATAACATATGACACATTACAGACTTCTATCATTGTCTGTCTCTCCTCTTTTAAAAGTAAGATTCTGTATATTTGTTATACTGATTGGGCATATATACTGCTGGACCAATACTTACAATGTCCATGTTAGTTTACATTTAGTTTACAGCATACAGTAAATGTTAATACAACATTCATTTGATTTTTTAATCACATATAAAAATGGCCTTCTTCGTTAGCCTTTCTCCCTCAATCCCAATGTAGTTTCCTGGCCAGCTGAGCATTGTATAATATTTCCTCATATGAGGCTTTTTTGTTGTAGATTATTGTACAACAAGAGCAAATGGGAATAAAACCACACACAACCAGTATATATTATCCAAAACAGGTACAATTGAAGGTATTGTACAAAAATCCTTTAAATTCGCATTTGAAAATGCTAAATTTGTAAGCTGGATCACAGTTCACTGTAACTTGATTTAGCAATCTTGATGCATAAAATGTAAATGAACACTCAGCAATTTTCTTCCTAATCACTGGTCCTCAGTATTGTCTATCTATAGAGTTCCACAAAGCTTTAGAGTTATAAATAAATTTAATTTGTCACATAGCACCTGTGGGATGCTGTTGTGTTTAGTTTTTTTGTACAAAGTACATGGTTGCTTGGTATATCCTTTGTACCAGAGGGATAGTTTTCAACTTTTAATACAAATAACAATGGCGAATTGATTGTGGTGAAGAGGTTGCATATCTTTAAACATTATTAAATGTGGTTACAAATGTTTGCAATGTGCAGTTTGATAGACCACAAAATAATAGTGAACTGCATTCCACGGCAGGAAAAATAATCTACCTTGCAATAATTCGTATAACCTCATCTGTTAAACCTGAGTGGTTTCTAAATAAGAAACCTAGTTTACAATTAACTTTACTTATGTGCTCCTGAAAATTCAACATCTGGTCCCATGTTACTCCTAGATAATTGAAACTTTGCACTATATCTAAGTATTGCCCACCTGATATTAGACTGTCAACATGTTATCTTGGATATCCAATTTTTGCTTTATCCCAAAAATAATGTTCATTTTTTTCATTCAACAATAGTTTATTTCTCAAAAAGCATAATTGCAACTTAGCATAGCCATGTTGCAACTGATCATCTAGGTTCTGTCCTGTTTTCCAGGCAGAGTATAAAACTGTATAGTCAGCGTACATGATTTAAGTCAGTACAGACCTCAAGCATATTATTAACAAAAACAGAAAAACCGGGACAGACCCAGAAGGGAACCCTGTGGGGCTTCTGTGGTAACCTCTAATAGTGTAGATTTAGAAGAACCAACTTTTACCAGTTGCTTTTTTTCTGTGTAAGTACAGTAGTCCTTAAACTACTGCAAAGTATAGTTACTTACTCCAGTTCCAGATAATTTTTGACCGGTATGGCATGGTCCACCAAGCTGAAGGCCTTAGTCAGGTTAATAAATATTGAACCTCAATTAATATTGTCATTGCTGTCTCCTGTCAACCTGACCAAGGCCATTGATGTACTGTACTCTTCTCTGAAGCATACCAGTCAATGGTAGGTAGCTAATTTTTTCTAAATAATTTGTCAACTGAGTGAAGGCAGTGGCTTGGGGACTCTAGGGCTTGCCTATTACCTGCTTTAAAAATTGGGGATACACTGACTCAGTAGCGCTGAGGGTTGAGGCGCTGGATGCCACACCTCACAGTGCGCTGGCGACCCAGGTTCAGAAACAAGCTTGGGCTGTTGGGAGTTGCCTGCAGGGAGGGTGAGAAGTGAGATCGAGCCACTGCAAGGCAGCTCTCTCCTCCTGGGAAGGACGGGAGGCTCCCCAATCACTGACCTCAACCCGGTTGAGGACAGATGGTGGCGCTGACCTGACAGAGCTCTGCCGATAGCCACAGGGAGGGGCGGAAGGGGCTGAGCTGGCATCACAGGGTATGCATGTGCCTTCACACATATACGATGCCTGTGTGCTGGGGTCCTGGTGAGCAGGGAAGAAAACAGGCCAAAAACCACAGAAAATATAAAAATTAAAAAAAATTGGGAATACAGCAGCCTACTTCCATATATCAGGTACTTTGTTTGAGCACAACTTTATCAAATGAGTTACTTTTTTAAATTCCTCTGTTACTAATTGTAATAACTTTGGTTGCAACCAATCCAGATCCTCTCCTTTACTTCCATCCAGGGATTGCAAAAGTTTTAATGTGTCCTGCTCTTGGATTATAAATAAAACTAAATCCCTATATTAGAGTACTCTGTAGGTCCAAAATGTCACAAGTATCCTTGTAAATAGCATTTTGTTATTCCCTATAACACGTCATTTTTACAAAATAGTTATTAAATCCCTTTAATATGACCAGTTCATCACACTGGAGATAATGGGCCCAATTCCAAAAGGTGCCCTTGGAGTGACGTAAAGGTGCGCCACTTCAAGGGCTATGGCAATACCAGGTGCACCAGAAACCCTGCGCCGTATTCTGAAAAACAGCAGGGTCCCTGCACCAACTGCCCAGGAATGCCACAAGTACAGCACAGTGCCCAACCAGTGGCACAGCAATGGCACATGCCGCAAGGATCTGGCATACCTCCCGCCAGTGCAACACAGGATGGGTAGCACCAGTGGTGGTGGTGAGGGGGTACACACATGCCCAGAGGTGGTGAGAGGGCAGGAGGGGACATAGTGTGGGTTGGTGTGCCAGCAGGGTGGTTGGGCATTGGTTCAGCACCCAGCAGGGTGAAAATGCTCATGTTATATCTATATTGAGGCAAACGCACCCCCTAGGTGCAAAAGCACACCCATACATCCCGGCTGCCACACCAACCCTCCATATGCACCTCTTTGCCTCTCCTGCCATGTGGACCCCATTTGTAGCCACCTGAAATGGTGTCCCAGTCAGTGCAAGGGGCGGACCACCTCCTGGCAAGGTCTAGGTGGAGCCCTGGCGATGACCGCGGTGGAGACTTTCAGGGTGGAAATGTGAGAGCCCGCTATGGGAAAGACCCCTTGTGACCTGGCGTACCCAGATGCAGGCCACAAGGGGGGGTGCAGTACCCCTTTGACACAGCAGATTCCCTCACTGGCACAGACCATGTACCAGAATAGGGAATGTCGCAATTAAAAACTTGCGTTATTGCTGAGTGATGCAAGTGCCTTGCATCAGGTGTATCAGTTCTGGAATGGGGCCCAATGTGTCTGAGTATAGGCCATTGTGTGGAACAGCATGAACTCAGTTCAAACATCAGTAACATCAGTTTCATTTAATTTACCCAACACGACAAAACTTTGTGCACATTGAATCTTTATCCAGAAAGTCTACACACTATGTCCCATGAGTTCAGGTTCTCATGTGCCTGCTGGTCTTGAATTATGATCTAATTTGATGAAATGGATCAAAGACCCAGAGCACTGAGCCACCATGATACTTGCAACCTCCAGCACTGTGTACTTCTGATGTGCCTTGTCAGAACAGGGACTTACCACTATGTCTTGCACAGATACAACCAAGCATGGATGGGCTTTCTCGGAGATCGCTTTGATTACAACAGAGTCCACATTTTCTGGAAACTTATACAGGAAATACTGCAAGACAGTCAAAAGATATCAAGTTAAGATGCCATTCTAAAGTATAATGCTGATTTTCTTTCAGCCTGTAGCCAGTAACAGGTGACGTTGAAAAAGGTTACCAGCTTGAAAGAAATCTTGTTAGCTATACTTTTACTGAGCTCAAGCATAATTATTTTTAAATAATTTGCCATTACATAGTATGTTGCATTTGCATAACATTTTTTTTTTAAATAGGAACTTTCGTACACTGTACAGCACCCCCACCACCAAATATTAGGCTACTAAAAAGTTTCCAGGGAATAAATGGTTAGAAGTGAGTTAGCGAGGGCAGTGCTCAATATAGCAGCTGGGTCACTCTACAGAAGATACTGGAGCTGCAGTAAGAAATGCTTACTAGACAGAGCTAGAAGATTCCAGTAAGTTGGAGTTAGGAAGTCTGAGGAAGAAAGGGTTGAGGAAATAGGGTTGCTTGGAATTTGATTCACTTAAATACCAAGCTCAGTGTAGTAACCAAATAATAAATGCAAAAAGGATAATATGGAATATAAAGAAAAACTTCAAGAGTAGAAGGGAAGCTGTGGTTATGCCACTGTACAGAGCCTATGTTAGACCAATATTGGACTATGGAGCCCTGGTGTGGGGACCCATAAACAAAGGGATGGAGAGGGTGCAGAGGCAGGCCACCATGATGATGTACGGCCTGTGGGACAAATCATATGAGCAAAGATTAACAAATCTAAGATTGATGTCACTGGAAACAAGAAGAGTTAGAGGGGATCTGTTGTTATGTTACAACATAATGCAGGATGACTATATGTTAAATGAACTAAATCTGCAGTTTAAAAATGATCAGCTGAGTACCAGGGGACACTTTCTCCAACTGAGACATGTAAAGTGTAACACAAGTAGGCATATGGCTTTTTACACTCAGAGAGTGGTTGCCCCATGAAATGACTTACCGGAGGATATTATTTACACAAAAAATAAGGCACAGTTCAAAAGTAAACTAGACACCTTTATCCTAGATGGACACAATCTGACATATTATGGGTAAAGAGGATAGGAGCGATCATGGGTCTAACGCAAGGCCCTCTAAGCGCCTCACAACTTAGTATGAAACTTAGTATGAGAGTGCTTTGTCAGATTCTGGAATTTTTCAAAATTTGGATTTAGAATTCAAGGCCAAAATCTTTATCCCCCACCAAAAGAAGCAAATCTGGAATCAGCATCCAATTAGAATCCAATACTGATTCAGCATTCAACTACAGTAAAACTTTCCCTCACATGCTACTGTATAAAAGAGAGTGAAAACAGTGACTAGGATCCACTGCAAAACATAGACCCCCTCCACCCTTGTTTGTCCTCCTCTCACCTTAAGTATATGACTGCTGAAGGCATGAGGAAAGTCCAGTTCTGGCTTTTGAATAAGTCCAGTGATATAGGGTCCCTTTCAAGGCATCCAGCAACAAGCACTTCCCATTACAGTAATCCAAAACTTGACAGCCCCCCCACTGCAATGCTGACCACACAGTACCTTGCCACACTTACCTCTGCCCCTACTCTGCAACATTTATCCACACCCATACGCACTCACACACGCACATACACACTAACCAGTCAAGTCTTGATGGTCGCCTCCTGAGTCAATTCCATTCTTCAGTTCAAAACACTATTCTTTAGGCTCCAATAATACAGTATGCTGGGAAGAGGACTGAACAACCAAATCCACCCCCGGCACAGTCATCATGATCCTCCCTGTGTGACCTGGGAATCAACTGAGGTGGCAGACCAGAATATAAAACCCTGGGTGTAGCTACCAGATATCTTACTCAGTACAGCATCTGACATACTGTAATGGCTATACCAAGTGTGTTGTTCTAGTTGGCTACTTCAGATTAGAGAAGGAGGATCATTATGGCAAGCCGGTGGTAGTTTGCTTTCGTCATCAGTTCTCCAGCATACTGGCTTATTGGAACCAAAATAACAGCGTTCTGAACCGAAGAATGACATTGGATCAGGAAGGACTCATCAGGATTTGACTGACAAGTGGGAGAGCAACTGTGACAGGTAAGAGGCAGGGGCAACTGTGTTGGGGTATTGTGTGGTCAGTACTGCAGTAGGGAGGGGTCTCTCAAGGTTTGGATTACTATGGTGGAAAATGCTGGCTGCTGGATGCCCTCGAGTGGACCCTTTATCTCTGGACATATTTGAAAGCCAGAACTGGACCCTCATCATGCCTCCAGCAGTCATAAGGAGGAGAAACAATGTGGGAGAAGGGGGAGTTCTTTATTCTGCAGTGGTTCCCAGTCTGAATTAATTCTCTTTTCTACCAGGTAGGGGAGGTTTTATTGCATTTGGATATGCAGACTTAGAAATTCTGACTCGTATTCCTTTAGTGTAATCGGAATGGAATCAGAGTCAGAATTTAAATTTCTAATAATCCAATGGATTCAAAGAAAAAAATACTCACCGTAGTAATGTTCCTTCTTCTCAGGGATCCATTAGTGAGCCTTATAAATTATATCAATTCGCAGGAGTGTGCTGCTGCAGAGAGAACATTTTATGCAAATTTCACAATTTAGAATACAATTTCAAACTCTGAACTGTGGTCACACTCCCCCTGCTGTTCTAATGTCAGATTTGTTTCTATAGCCATAGGAGCAGTGATCACTAAATATATCTAAATGGCTGCTAAAATATTTCTAGAATGTTTCCAAAAAAACCTAACAAATGCAAGAGGACAAAACATGTAGAACTGGGGAGGGGAAGGGGCGCTATGGAGCCCTAGCATAGCAGCAGCAGTTAACATTGGCTCCTATAATTTCTATACTAACAGAGCATATAAACTTACTTTTTGATATTGCAAGTCAGAATAAACTACATTACTGGAAAGAGCTTAAAGATCCAATACACACCTATTTCATAAAAAGCTTGCATTCGTTTGAATACATGTCCCTGTGTCATGATTAGTGTTTCCTAAAAATAGCATGCTGTTTGGTTTTGTGATTTTCTTTAAATCAGCATCTGTTAATGTGCTCTGCAGTAACCGAAACAGTGAAGAAACAGTGAAGATGATTCTGACCCTGTCAGTGAGCAATGACATCATACCTGTCCAGCCTGCTGCTTCACCAATTAAATCCCTGATTGACCGAATAAGCTGTTGCAGTTCCTAGTTTGAGCAGTCTGTAGAGCTAATTGTTTTCACTCAGAGTTTATTACTAACCCATCTGGCTTGTGTTTAGAGAGATAAGCTTAAAATCTATCTTTCTGTTCTCATAAAAAGTTGATCATTTGGGGTGCAGTGCTGAATTTTAGTGGCATGAATGAATGTCTGTGAGAAATTACCTTGTCTGTATCACAGATGCCAGTTCTCTGTCATCAAAACTGTGCATTCTATTCCGGCGCTATATAACACAGGGTTGTTTAATGGAAATAAAACAAATCTGCATTCCGTTAATTCATAGAAGCAGTGTGTCTTTGATGTATCCTCAATAAATATGTTCATGTGAGAACAGTTTTGTTTTTATGTCAGATTGACAAACGTGTCTGACACCCTGTTATTTCAGGAACATGTACTGTATGAACTCATAAAATTCAGTTCTTTGTGGGGTTCTATGTGAAAATACATCCTGTATGTGTATAACTAGAAATACTATATGGCATCCTGATGCCCCCGTCTCCTGCATGTCAGTTGAGGCTGCTGCACCCACTTCCCTCTGTCCCCAACCCCCACAGTCAGGGCCAGTGCACACTGTTGCCCCCTTTTCCTGTCTCCATAGACAGGGCTGCTGTGCTCTGCTAAGCCCTAGCGTCCCAGAGCCACTGCCTTCACAGTTTGGGCTACTGCACCATGCTTCCCCAGGCCACCAAAGGTGGGCTTTTGCTGCACCCTGCTGCCCACTTCCATTGCCCCCAAATGGGCAGGGCTGCTGCACCACGTGCACCCCATCACACAGTCAGGGCTGCTGTACCCTGATTCCCCACTGTGTCCTGCACCACAGTCAAGGCTTCTGCACCATGCTGTCCTCTGTCCCCTGACACCACTGTAGCCTGTTTCACCATAGAGCCTCTTGCCCCCACAGTTAGAGTTGTTGCACCATGCTGCTCCCTACCACTAGAATCAGATCCTTCAGTACACTGCCCAAAACTACCCAATAGAAAATACAACAAATACTTTCTCTTGTGTTATAGGGTGGGGGACAGAGGGTAGCAGGGTGTGGCAGCCTAAACTGTTTGTGCAGGAGGCAGCAGGGTGCAGCAGCCCTGACTGTGTGGAGAACACAGTGGGCAGCAAGTTGCAGCAGCTTCATATGAGGGCAGGAGACAGGGGCCTTTTGGGGCAGAGGAAAGGGGGAAGCAGAGAGCTTCTGCCTCAACTGTCAGACAGGAGACATGAGCATCAGGATGTCATATAGCATTTCTAGTAACACACATATATGATGTATTTTCACACAGAACCCCACAAAGAACTGAATTTTATGAGTTCATACAGTACATGTTCCTGAAATAGCAGACTGTGGCAGACACAGGTTTGTCAATCTGACATGTAAACAACATTGTTATCACATGGACATATTTATTGAGGCTACATCAGAGACACACTGCTTCTATGAACTAATGGAATGTAGATTTATTTTATATATATTAAACAACCATGTGTTATATAGCCAGAACAGAATGATAGTTTTGATGACAGGGAACTGACATCTGTGACACAGACAAGGTAATTTCTCACAGATATTCATTCATACCACTTCAGTTCAGCATTGAACCCCAAATGATCAACTGTTTATGAGAACAGAATGATTTTAAGCTAATCACTCTAAACACAAATCAGATGGGTTAGTAATAGAGAGATTATCCCCCACAATAAACTTTGAGTGAAAACAATTAGCTCTACAGACTGCTCTAACTAGGAACTGCAACAGCTTATTCAGTCAATCAGGGGCTTAATTGGCGAAGCAGCAGGCTGGACAGGTATATCATCATTGCTCACTGACAGGGACAGAAACATCTTCACTGTTTCTTCACTGTTTTCAGTTACTGCAGAGCACATTAACAGATGCTGATTTAAAGAAAATCACAAAACCAAACAGCATGATATTTTCAGAAAACACTAATCATGACACAGGGATGTGAATTCAAAGGAATTCAAGCTTTTATGAAATATGTGCATTTGCTCTTTAACAAGAAGCCTAAGATGGGAAACCCATGAAAAGAAAAAAGTAGCTAAGAACAACAGGAAAAAGGGAAGAATGTGGCAGCCAAACAGTTGTCTTCTGTAACGGACACTCCTGACAGCATGGAGCTGCAGAATTCTGGAGGAGTGGAGACCTTACAAACTTTGGGGCACAAATTACAGTGCCTAATCTTGTCTGTTACAGATTTGAGTCACCGAGTAGATACATTCAGTTCTCATGTCATTGTGGTTGAAACTACAGTGGACTGCCTAAAAATAGATATGTTGGAGGTTAAAAAACAGCCCTCTGCATCCACAAGTGCCACTGCCATGTTGGTTAAAGAAACCCAGCATTTTCAAGCTCATCTTGAGATGATGGAGAATCAGATTCGGGCTTCTAATATTTGCATTTAGGGTCTGCCCAAACAAATAGAAGGCGACCACCCAATAATGTTTATCTGTGATTGGCTGGCACAGCATCTGTTGCCAGAGGGGGACTCAACTATTTTTAACATTCAGAAGGCCTACCGTATCATGCCACATGGGCGGTCCAACTCTTCCAATGTGCCACAGACTATGCTAGTGGTAACAGCGGGCATAAGAGAACAAGACCAGATCCTGAATTTTGCACGAAGAAATGCCCCACATGTCTTTGACTGTGACTGTAAGAGTAGGAATTGCCAAACCAAGTAGAGAAATGGGCAGACTAGGTGGACTTTATGGTCCTTATCTGCAGACAGATTCTATGTTTCTATGTCTCAGGATGGCCATGCAGTGCATATCTTTCCCGATCTTAGTTGTGCCACCAGACAGCGTCACAAAACATTTGATGGTGTAAAAGCAGAACTGACACTGGCCAACATAGCCAACTCTATCATATTTCCAGCCCACCTCTGTATGGTCCATGAGGGAAAGGTAAGGGTGTTTACCAACCCTATTGAGGCAGGTAAGTGGATGGCTCGAATATCAGCAGAATGTTGGGGACAGGGAGGATTGAGATCTGAGGCAACAGAAGATGCAGATACCTAAAAACTTTCCTCACAGAGGGGTTTCCTTTGAGATCTAAATTGCAACCCTGAATCTGTGTTGACCGGCTATACTACGACTTTTGCAGACATTAAAATTGTTAGTTTTAAATCTGGTCTTCGCTAAAGGTTTGATCTGTTTTTTATTAACGTAATATTTTGTATTCCAGTTTGGCTGCTCATTCAGATTAAGGGCCATGTCTTCAAGTTACCTTAAATAATGCTTTGCTAGTTGTGACTGCAGAATCATTCTATTAAGGTGGTATCTATGGATCTCTGCATTAAGATGTATGTATGCTATGTTTGTTCATGGGGAAAGGGGGCCAAAACTAAAAGAAGGCTTTGTAGTACAGTAAAAAATCATTTTTTATATACTGCTGCTTTTTTTATTTCTAGGTTATATATCTAAATTGAGGCTATATGCATGGCAAATACAATACCCCTGTTTAGGGGCTGTACTTTCTTGGATTATCTATGGATTTTTCATCTAGAACCTAGCTATGCTGCTCATGGGCACTACTCTAAGGGTTATGTTGAAGTCTAGTGTTGCATACTTGTTTTATATTGGGATATTCCCCCACATGTTGTATCATAATATGGAGGCCGCACCATTTGATCCTTTGTATTAAGGGACACCTCCCCAGTGACTGTACACTATCATTGGACTGTATACCATATGCATTACTTGCGTGTATTACAATTGAAAATTGATACAAATAAAGTTTTAAAAAAAATAGGACTGAAATCATCACAATTTTAAAATTGTTGAGAAATTGCAATAAGTAATGTCCATGCAACCATAAGATAAAACTGATTCTTGTGTGAACCTATTTTCAGGTTCTAGAAGAGAAGGCAAGGTCAAGAATTGAAAGGTTCACAGATGGATCCCTCAGAAGAAACAACATTACTACAGTGAGTATTTTTTTTTTCAAACAACAGGTATCTATTAATGAGATGCCTTACAAATAGCATGTTCACTAGCAGTACCTAGGGAAGATGAATCTAGAACCTATTTAGGAAAAAGGTTCTGAAAAACAGCAGTTCCAAAACTGGAATCCCTGTTGAACTGTATATCCAGACAGTATGGCTTTGTAAAAGTGTGCACTGTTTTCCAGGTAGCTACTTTACAAATTTCATGGAGGGGAAGCCCCTTAGAGCTGCCACAGAGTCAGAGGTTCCATTTGTGGAATGTGCTCTCAGGCTTCTGTGGGGCACCTTACCAGCTTTTTCGCAACACAACTATATACACAAAACTATCCAACAAGAGATAGTCTTCCTAGTTGCTGGCTTACCTTTGTCAGCCTCTCCATAGGTAACAAAAAGCTGTGTACTCAGGGACCTGACATCTCTTGTCTGGTCCATGTAGTGACCTAGTGCTCTTTTTATATCCAGGTAGTACACTTTTTGCTCACTTGCACTGGAATATTCAGGATACAGAAAAGGAAGTATAAGTAAATGGTGTAAGTGGAACTCAGACACCACCTTAGGTAGAAACTCCATACTGGTTCTAAGGACTACCTTATCCCTGTGGAATATTATGTAGATTGGATATGTACAAAGGGCTTGATGTTCACTTATCCTTTAGGCAGAAGTCATGGTTATTAGGAAAACTGCTTTCCATGTGACATACTGGACCTTAAGTCATCTGTAACCATAGGCTCAAATGGAGCATCCATCAGCTGAGCAAGACGGAGGCTGAGGTCCCATGGGGAACTGGTTCCCTTACGGGGGGGGGGTGTAAATGGTTGAGACCCTTGAAAAACTTTTTATAAACAGGTTGTGAGTCCAAGGACATGTTTTTGCCTGCATATATGTGGGCTGACACGGCAGCCAGGTGTACTTTCAGGGCTGAAGATCTCAGACCTAAGTACTATAAGTGTACCAGGTAGTCCAGAAGAAAAAAATACTTACCATGGTAATATTGCTTCTTCCAAGGGATCCCTCACTATGCTTACTATTGCAATCAGCCTACAGGTCTGAGCTGCCACAGAGAGTGGAATTTTATGCAAATTAGAGAACAATGGAATAAAATTCAAATCTCTGCTATGTGATCATGTTCCACTCTGTCCTCTAACATCAAATTTATTTCGATAGCTAGGGGAACAGTGACCACTAAAGTAGCTAAACTCAACCAAAGAAAACAGAACCCCCAAAAAAAAATGATTGGTCCCTAATGAGACACATTATGGCAGACTAAAGTTATGCATCAAAAACACCCCAAAACTGATTGTAGCTAGTTTAGAAGTAATGTTCAAGCAAAATGAAGACTGAAAAAAATAATTGATTCTTGGAGAACCTTTCTCAGGTTCTGGAAGGGGTGGTAGGGTGGGTGTGTTAAGCATGGTGAGCGATCCTTTGGAAGAAACAATATTACTATGGTTAGTCATTTTTTCTTCACACCCCAGGAATCCCTCACTTTGCTTACTATTGCAGACTATAAAGTAGTACCTTGGGAGGCTAGGTACAGAACCTATTTAGGGAAACAGTGCCAAATGGTGTCCCTTCTGGGCTGCACATCCAGACAATAGTGTCTTATGAAGGTGTGTGCTGTTTTCCAGATAGCAGCTTAACAAATTTCCAGCAAGGTGACATCCCTGACAGAGGCAGAGGTGCCATGCATGGAGTGTACCCTGAAGCCTTGTGGGGGTAATTTGTCAGCTTTGCTGTAGTAGAACTGGATGCAGGAGACTATCCACAATAGTTCTCTTGGAGGCTGGCCTACCCTTACCCCTGTCACTCACTGTACGTGAGGAACAGCTGCGAATGGGAAGACCTGAGTACCTTAGTGCAGTCCAGGTAGTAACTAAGTACCCTTTTGAAATCCAGACTGTGGAGCTTCTACTCTCCACAGCTGGACTTTGCTGTAAAGAACATTGGAAGGGTGATGGACTGTTTCAGGTGAAATCTGGACACTACCTTAGGGAGAAATTTTCTGTTTGTCCTTAGGACTACCTTGTCCTTGTGCAAGATGATGTAATTCAGATCTGTGCAGAGGGCCTGCAGCTAGCACACCCTTCTGGCAGAAGTTATGGCCACCAGGAACACTGTTTTCCAAGTGACATACTTCAAATCAGCAGTAGCAATGGGCTCAAAAAAAGAATCCATAAGCTTCGCAATGTACAGGTTCAAATCCTATGGATGAACTGGGTCACTATATGTGTACAATGAAAAAAGGAGACTCTCAACCCAAAATCAAAGTAGGTTTTTGCCTTTACTGAGCAATTTTTATTTCATTCATGTATTTCATGATAATTCCATTCTTTTGCTGCACAACTAAAATTCACATTCCATAAACATAACAATATCCAGCCACTTGTGGTTAAAACATATTTTCAAATGGTAAATGTTTTCAGGACTAGCCTGTCCCTTCTTCAGACCAAATACAAGTGCTGTGCATAAAGCATAATAAATAATATGTTATTTATACTGGACAATACTGAATGTATACAAAATCACCAGTGTATAAACTGAAATTGAAAATAATAATAAGATCAGGAGGAACACACCTGATGTGTAGTTCAAAGTGAAATAAATATTAATCTCTATTATTTTTCCTCTCTCAATATCAGTTCCAGACTAGCTATGGCAAAAAGTAAAAAGAGAAAAGGAAAAAAGGAAATTTAAAGATTCCTGCTTCTCATATTCATGAATATGTGACAGCATCATTTTTTTAAACCAACTTACAAGTACCTTTAAAATGATAGGCCAAGTCACTTGATTTATTAGAATATGGCTATCTCTCATGCCAAAAAGATCTGTGTGTAAAAAAAGGGGGAGAAAATGTTTAAAACGCATCATGTCTTACTCAAATTGTCCTTTTTCTAACAGATTCTGATGTTGTAATCATAACTCTAATATTGTGCTGGCTTATATAGCTACCGTTCTAAAGTGAAACATTTGAATGGTAGCTTACCCCAAGCATTCAATATCTTTTCATGGTCTTTTGGAGCCAAATGGTCAAATAAATAAGGTCGACTCTCATAAATTTACAGAGCGGACCGCACGTCTTCACATACAACTCATATTAATGAACTTTCTTTTTGTAAAAAGCCTCCGCCATTGTCTGGAATGCCAAAAACCTCTTTCACTGTGAGGATACTGGATAGAAGGGGCTGGGCTGCTTATAATCGCATCCCAGGTATAGGACGTGATGATGTCACTACCGTGACACGCTTTGCAGCCCAGTCACAATGGAAACCAGCGCTCTAAATGTTGCGCTAGTCCCCCTTCATTATCCAAGGGCTCTTGTGGCACATAAACCAATTTGCATTTCAACTTTGGCTTTTAATAGCCTATTTTCTCAGTCTGGTACACATGAAAAAAGGGATCCTGACTCTAGTTATATCTATTGGTAAAATTTTTTTGTTTTACTTAAATAAGTGGTTCTGTTGGGAGTCAAAGCCAAATTTCCACCTCATTTGAAAGTTTATATTTATGTCAGAGGATAAAAGATTATTTTGATTTTGTACTTAATTAAATTCCCCATTAAAGGTGGATCTGTTAATCTATTGGTGTGCAAACTTCAGGAAAAGTGATAAATCTGCAACTATAAATGTTTGTAAGAGAAAAGAAAAAATTAGAGTGGTGAACAAGTGAAAAAAGTGGATGTGTGGGAATTAGAGGACGTGACTTATCTCTATATCTTATCTATGTCTGAAATATAATGTCTGTACAGTATTTATCTAAGTCTCTGTGGAGCATAAATAAATATAGCTAAAAAATGAAAATAAATGAAAAGTCTGTTGCACAAATAAATGTCCACATAGGTAATCCAGAATTATGAAGTCTCTCAAACTAGAAGTACAAAGTCCATTTGTAAGGGATTGAAATGAAGTAAGCAGAATGATGTCCAGACTTAATTTTCATTTAAACCATATCTTCTAAGTTGTGTCCTTAGAGTATAAATCCACCACACTTCTCGTTGTAAGAGTTTTGTTTCTCAGCTTCCTCCTCCTTCTGGTTTTCGTACTTTCTCAATCCCGAAAAATTTCAAGCTTGAGATTTGATGATTATGTGTCTTGAAATGTCTCACAAGTGGTGATTTTTCATTTGCTCTCTTAATGTTGCTCTTATGTTCACTAATCCTTGTTTTCAACATTCTTGTGGTTTCTCCTATGTAATATAAAGAGCAGGGGCAGATAATACAGTATATAACATGATCTGTGGGCTCATAAGAAAAGTCCATAAGCATCTCAATGTACAGGTTCAAATCCTATGGGTGAACTCGGTCACTAACCAGGGGATGCAGGTGCAGAAGCCCTTTAAAGAACCACCTGAAAGTGGGATGTGAAGCCACCATTTTTTCCTTATCTGCCAAAACATAAGCAGACACTGCCACCAGATGCACCTTAATAGTTGAGGGCCTGAGGCTCAAGGACTGAAGGTGGACTAGGTAGTCTATGACTCAAACAGATCTGCTTGCAAAGGGCTGAGCTGCTTAGGGGCACACCAGAGACAGGACCTTTTCCACTTGGAAGCATAGGTTTTCCTGGTTGCTGGTTTTCTGGAGACCTGAAGGACTTTCAAGACTTCCTCAGAGAGGTTAAAGTCAGAGTACTCTAGCTCTTCAAAAACCATGCCTTCAGGTGCAGAGATCTGGGGTTTGGGAAGAGACATGGGACATGGTCCTGAGACATGGTCAGCAGGTTGTACCTCAGTGGGAGGCTGATGTGCTGCTTGATGGAGAGGGCCAGGAGTAGGGAGTACCAGACCTGCCTGGCCCAATCTGGAGCTATAAGGATCATAGTTGCAGACTGGCTTCTCAGCTTCAAGAATACTCTCAGCAAGAGAGGGGAGGGAAGGGAGGGAAGGCATACAGGAATTTTTCTGACCAGTCTAGAGTCAGGGCGTCCTATGGGACCAAGCCCATTGCCATAGGCTTGCAACAAAACAGAGGAAGCTGATGATTCTCCCAGGATGCAAACAGATCTAGCTGGCGTGCCCCACCTCCTGAACACTGTGGCCAAGATCTGTTTTTTCAGGGTCCATTTGTGATGTCCCTGGCTGATCCTGCTGAGGGAATCTGCCAAGACATTGTCCTTTCCTGGCAGATGAACTGCTAAAAGTTTCACCTCCATGGAGTAAAACAGATTCCAGATCTTCATTGCTTCTGTATATAGCTTTGAGTATCTTGGGCCCCCTATTTGTTGATGTAGTACATGTTGGTGTTGTCTGTCCTGACCTGGACTAAATGCCCCTTGATGTGGGGAGCAAAAGACTCTAGAGCCAGGAAAACTGCCCTGAGCTCCAGCAGTTTTACATGGTCCTGGGATTCCTGGGGGGGACCACACCCTGCTTATTGTCAGATCACCCAGGTAAGCTCACCAGCCTAGTAGGGAGGCATCTGTTGTCAGAACAACTGTGGGTGACCACTGCAGGAAGGGCACTCCCTCCCTGAGGTTGCCCTCTTCTTTCCACCAGTCCAGTGTTAAGAGAGACTTTGTCACAGGCACCAGCCTTGAAAGAGGGTCTAATTTTTGGGACCAATGGGCCCTTAGATGGTAAATGATGTCTCTCATTTGAAATCTGGCCCCTGCCACTACTGCTGTAGAGGAGGAGGTCATATGGCCTAATAATTGAAGGAAGTCTGTTGCTGACCTGGGCTGACCCAGGAAGAAGGACTTCACCAGATTGATGAGATTCCTCACTCTCTTATAGGAGGAAGGCCCTCCCTCAGAGGGCATCCAATTCTGCTCCTATGAACTCCAGCAATTTTACTGGTTCTGTCTGGGACTTTTGGGTGACTATGAGAAAGCCCAGATCCTCCAAGGTATGCTGAATAAAGGGAAGAGAGGCCTTGGTCTCTTGGTGAGATTTCCCTGTGACCAGCCTGTCATCTAGATAAGGAAAAAACAGTACTCCTTGTCTCCTGAGGTGTGCTATCACCATAGCCAAGCACCTTGTGAACACCCTGGGGGCTGATGAGAGCCCAAAGGGAAGGACTGCAAACTAATAATGACCAGTCCCTTCCCAGAATCTTAAATACTTCCTGTGACTGGGCCTGATTGGAATATAGAATTAGGTATCTTCTAGGTCCAGAGACCCAAGCCTGACCACTTGCTGAAGGGATGGGATCACTTCAGCCAGGGTTACCATCTAGAACTTATTCTTTTAGAGGTGTTTGTTCAGATATGCAAGGTCCAAAATGGGTCACCAGTCCCTATTTTTCTTGAGGGTGAAGAAGTATCTTCAGTAAAGGCCCTTTCCCCACTGTGATGGGAGGACTTTTTCTGCTGCTTTTGCCTGCAACAAATTTTTGACATCTAACTCCAGCAGGATCTTTTCTGTTGGAGTGGGAGGAGTAATGTTTCTGCGAACATGCAGTCTGGGAAACTTTTTGAACTGCAGGTTGAGCCCCAGGCTCACTACTTCCAGGACAAACTTTTCTGTGGTGGTGGTCTTCCACTCTTGAAAAAAGTAAGCCAGCTTTCCTCCCACTGGCAATGGATGGGCGACCTGGACTGACTCATCAGGGGTTCTGCTTCGGCTGACCCTTGGATGCTGGGGTTGGGTAAGCATGTTTGGAGCCCCTTCTACCTCTGCCTCTGAAAAAAACCTCACCTGGGAGAAGACACAGGGCAGGAAACCATGGGTTAAATAACCCCCACCTCTACCTCCCCTTCCATAAGGCCTACTGGAAGTGGCAGTCTTTTCCTTCTCGGTGTTGCTTTTGTAGGTGGCTTTGTACTTTTCTACCTTTTTCATGTATGTCTCTGTCTTGTCAGCAAATAGAAAATTTCCTTTACAGAGAAAATCCATGGCTTTTGACTGAGTATCCTGGGAAAAGTTTGTAGTCCTGAGCCAAGCAAACCTTCTCAAGGGTATCGCATGGGCCATGATTCTGGAGGCGGTGTCATTGATATCAACTATCATATGAAACTGGTGCTTAGTCACATCCAAGACTGACTTACTGTAGCAGTGTTTGCTAAGTTCTGTGCCAAATCACCAGAAGCTTTTTCACTCATGGCCAGGAGGGAGTTCTATAGAGCCTTCTGATATTGGCAGTATAAGCCATGTAGGCCGCCTGCCTTAGCAGCAGGGATGCAGAGGTATAGACTTTTATACCCATACTACTCAGCTTCCTGAAGTCCTTGTCTGGGGGCTGGATAGAGAGGGGAATCTTTTCCTTATCACAGACCACAGCCTGTACTATCCCTTCATGGTCAGGATGGGAATAGAGGTACTCAGCATCACGTTTATCGAGCTGGTACGTCTTTTCAAATTTTTTTTGTCAATACCAGGGATGGAAGGGGGAGTCTGTAGAAGTCTGCAGGTTGCTTTCTTAAGGGGTTTATGAACCAGAAGTGGTTAACCCCATCATGTCCACAAATTCTATCTCATCCTCATCCTCATCCTCTACAGTCTTCTGGGTGGAAAGGTTGAGGGTGTTTACCATCTGCCTCACAAAAGAGTAGTGCGAGGAAAAATCATCCTGGCCCCTGGGAGGAAAGCTGAATTACTGCTCAGGAAAACCATCAGTCTCTATAGGCTCCCACTCTTCCTCCTCTTCATTATAATAAAATTTGGCCCCCTTGAGCCTCTGGAACTGGGGTGGGAACCGGAACCAGAGTGGGGAAAAGGCATACCCATGAGTGACCCCACTGTCTGAAAGGCATGGAGAAACTGCCATGCCTTAGCCACATCCTCCATAGAGGGCATTTTACTTCTGCCCACTGATGTCTCCTTTCATTCTTCAGGAGCAGGGGCAGCAATATGTTCTTTTTGGGGTTTTTTAGCAGGCACCATCTCCGGTAGCTGCTCTGAGGATCTTTTACGTTTATTTGACTCAGGGTTCCCTGTTCAGACACCCTGGACTTTGAGGCATCTTTAGCAGACTTGTCTTTCTGCTTACTATGAAAGAATGGACCCTTTTCAGTGTGCTTAGGTGATGTAGAGGCGGACTGAGAAGCCATTAAGTCTTGCAATTTTTTAGCCCTTTTCTTAAGGGTTTTAGGGCAAAACTTAATACAAAGCTCGCAATCAAAAAAGAGGTGGTCTGGACCCAGGCACCTTAAACACAACTCATCGCAGTCTACCTTAACAGGCAGATTAAAGCACTTTACACAATTTTTGAAACCTGTAGGTCCCGTTTTCTTTTTGGGCTTGTCAGACATGCCAGTCACAACAAACCCACAAAAATGTGGTTCCCAAATGCAGAAAAGCAGAGTTTGCAGTTTAGTTCCTAAATATATACGAATCGCTAACAAAAAACATGTTTGAAGAGGTTTAAATACAACATAAAGTAAACATCACCAATTGTGCCCTGCAGACCAGGGAACCAAAGAAAATAACAGCCACAAATTGGCTAGAAAGAGTTATCTTACTTAATTTTTTTAGCCAAGATACTGGCACTTAGCACGACTTACAAAAAGAAAACCACTAGGAAAAGCACAAAACTATAAAACCAACCTAACTAGTGCAGAGATTCAAAATTAATATAAAACTGCTAGGTAAAAACAAAGAAAAAAATGCCAAAAATTGTGCTAAACTGGAAGTTAGACGAAGAGAGCTCTTCGGGGTAACGTCTTCCTTTGGCGGAGAAATAAATCTGACATTAGAGGGCAGAGTGTAATGTTACCATGCAGCATAGATTTGAATTTCATGTCATCATTCTCTAATTTGCATAAAATTCCACTCTCTGGGACAGCTTAGACCTGCAGGCTGACTGCAATAGTAAGCATATTGAGGGATTCCTGGGGTGTGAAATGAAAGTTACATAACTTACCGTAACTGTTAATCTTCCAGAATATCTTCATCATACCTGTACATACCTTTACCAGACATTACACTCTGGATATCCAGGCTAGGAGTGATGCTTGGTTTGGCACAGCAGTACTTCAGAGCCTATTCCCAAAGTAGGTTATGTCCCTTCTCCATGGAGGTACTGCTTGGTAGTCTGCACTTGTCAGAATACAGCAAGACTTCATGTTATTTGAAGAAAAAATTACTCACCTTAGTAATTATGTTTCTTCTAGTGGAGTCTTGCTGTATTCTGACCTGCCCCCCGCCACCCCTCTCAGAACCTGGATTTTTTGGGATGTGGGTGGGCAGGCACAGTGTTGGCACTCCAGGGATGCCCCCTTACACCCTCCGTCACTCATGGGGTGATATGTTATTTCAATTTTATTGGTTTTGGTTTTTTGGGTTTCCTGACCTGAGTCTTCCTTTGGTAACCCAAAAGATTATTTTTCTGCCAGTTGGCTAGTAAAATTTTACAGTTTCCACACAGTACACCTTGTGAGTTTTTGCTCGTAAAGATCTGACGTTGCAGTTCAAAATACAACAGGCAGAGACATCAACCGAGCTCGAGAGCAACATTCTATGCCTTGCATAGAAAAGTTAACCCATTGTTCTCCGGGGCAGTTTAAAGGCTGGGGCTAACTGCACTTGTCAGAATATAGCAAGACTTCATGTTGTTTGAACTAATAACACAGTTGTCATAAGAAGAGAAAGGGCATACCAGCCATGGATAATCTGGCATAAGCAGAAGAAAAAAATTTGGACAATATGAAAATTACGGACTCACTGTACTGTAATTCTTGATGTTCCAGAATATCTTCACTATTCATTGATTCATGGGTCTGTGCCAGAGGCGCTACGACCCTGTGAGAGCATATAGCTTTAAAATTTTACAGTTAGGGGACCAATGGCAGGGATGGCTCCATCCACGAGGTGGACACATGACGTGGCACTCGTGGGCTGGCCAGTAACTGACGTCAGCCCCCTGCTCATCTCAGTTCTGTTTGCCAGGAAAGGAAATAAAGTGTATGAAAAAAGGAGAAAGGAGGAGCAAGATGCCCTAGGGATAGAAAAAGGATATAGGATATAAAAAGAATAAAGTAATAAAACCCAGCTACTAGAGAAGAGACAGAAGAGGTTACGAGGGAGGGCCTAAATAGTGGGTTAAATAATGAACAGGGCAAACTGGACAGGAGCAAGAAATTGCCAACACAGAGAGTGTAGCGGGGATCCACAAGCTTCCAATAAGAGACCACTGCTCTTAGCAGAGTTGGCTTTGCTTGTAACTCCAGGGCAATTTACCTATGTTCTCCTGCAGATTACATGACTCCCAAAGGAAGTCAAAGGACTCAGTAATTCCATATAATTGATGCAAAAGTATGGGATCAAATTCCCTGAGAAAAGTTCCACTTTTCTGTAAAACTCAAGAATCCCAGTAGAGCTAGGAGCTCTGGAAAGTGTTACTAGCAAAGGTTCTCCAACCAAAAAAGACACAATATGGGAGAAGAGGACCCCCACTAGAACGGAAGGAGCCCAACTGAGAATATCTCTCTTACCATTTTTCTTTCTCATTTTTTTTTTTTTATTTCCCTAAAGAGAAGGAAGCAAGCGAAAGAAAATGTAGAAGGGGCTAGTCTGGCAGTGCAAGAGATCTACTGCCAAGAAGAAGGGGGAATTCTTCTAAGTGAAGGAGTCTGAGTTGAGGTTCCAGCATATTTCTTCTGGTCCTCATCTACACCAACCTTTCTGTTTCCCTTTTTCTTTCTTTCTTTTTTTTTGTTTGTTAAACAGAAGGAGGAGAGAGAGAAGCTCCTTCAACCGCAAAGAAACCTATAGATTCCCCGTCCCAGGGGGAGATGAAAAAGGAAAAGGAAGGTAAAGATTTTTTTTTTAACTTTTTTTTAAGCAACACAAAGTGGTGATAAGGGCTCTGAGCACATACAGAAGTATAAACTGTATTAAAAAGTTTTGTTTTTAAGAAAAGAACGACAAAAAGGGTTACCGACGTGCTAAGTATTGCCCTCAAGCAGGTTCCCCCCTTGTCTCTCTTTTAAAAAAAAAGAGAAAAAAAACAATAACTGTGCATAGCAGAAAAAAAGAGAGAGAGAGAGACAGAGAGATAGACAGATGAGCTGTCCAGATGTCCGGCCATAGAGGGGGTTGGCTGGGGGGTGGTGGGGTTACAGTAATGAATGGTGAAGGTATTCTGGAAGATCAAGAATTACAGTGAGTATGACATTTTTTTATCTTCCAAGAATCAGTCTTCACCATTCATTACTTTATGGGTCAGTGTCCGGCTCATCACCAAAGGGTGGTGTTGGCTCACCCCGAGGGAAATGGTTATTCCCTCAGCCTCCTGTGGGGGGAAAACCCAAAGAGGCGGGGGCCCCTACAGGCCTGACGAGGCCTGACACTGGGCAGGTGCAGGTGGAGGCTCTCATGGCCTGGGAGCAGGAAGGCACCCCGAAAGCTCGCACCTGGCCCTGTGGAAGAAGAAGTGAGCCCCCAAAACTGTGAGGCAATCACTTTACGCCAGGCCAAGGGTGACAACTGGGAGAGATGAAGCCACGCCGTTCACCAAATGCAGCCTGCAGTTCCTACCAACCTGGAGGTTACCTCACTGGCATTATAGGATGCCCTTGATTGGTGCTTCGTCAACTCCAGGCCCTGAGCAGAAAGGTATATGGCCTGTCTGGTTTCCTCACTGTCTGGCATGGACTCCAGAAGCTGTCCTAATGTCACCCATAGGTGCTTGTCATAAGACACCAGGTGCACTTGATGGATGGTCACACACTGGGTGCTTATGCCCAGAGAGGGTGTCCAGGTGCTGAACCCCAGAAGTGGGGTGTGGCACTGCTCCTGGAGACCCTGTCTTGTGCTGGGTGTACTTCAGGGCTGGAAAAGGGGTGGGGGGAGACAGAAATCTCTAGATTCCTCCATAAAAAGCCTAGGCCATGGAGGTATGACTGAATAGTCATGACTGTACTCCCCAAGGAAGGCCAGCATCAGACGAGCAGGACTGCAGTCTGAAAAATGGTCTAGTTGCAGCTCCCTCATCATCTCTACAATGAACTGCTCATAACAAGTGTACGTAGTATCTGAAGATAGATGAAGGGAAGAGTCCTCTTCCTCAGAGGAGAAAGACAAGGTTGAGGAGGAGCTGGACCCAGGGGGGTGACAGTTCCGGGGTCTCAAAATGGAAAATGGCCTAGTCTAGTGCCCTAAAATAGGCGAGGAAGGCACTCACCAACACCCTGAACTGGTTGCAGGTTAAGGGCCCCATGAGACCCGAAATGCCTGGAAGAGCAGGAGGGAAAGGCACAGGAGGAGGAGGCGGAGGAGGATCATGGCGGAGTGGGCCAGGTCCTCTGCCAGGACTATGAGAACGTACAGGGAACTTCACCCAAGGGAAGGGCGGGCCTGACAAACACATCCAACTGAGAACACCCAACCATAGAGGGGTGATCTGGGTGGTGCCCTTGGGGAATAAACCCTCAGGCAGGGAGATTGGAGCTTTAGTGGTCCCACAGGGAGGCTCCTATCCCCACCTATGGCAGGCCCAGACAGTTCAAACAAGACCAGAGGATCTGAGTAGGCACTGTGACTCCTGCCAGAGCTGCCACAAACTCTGGGCATAGAGCAAGGTGCCGACTGAAATCTGCCAGCCCCAACCTCACCAGAATGGTCTCTGCCCCTTGGGCTACGCCTAACGCCAGACCCAGCATCAAGAGCCAAAGCTGAGGGGAAGCCGGCACTGCAAGCGGTAGCAGTATTCCCTTGGGTGCCACAAAGGGTACCAGTCAGGCCCAGCACCAAGGGCAGTGCCAGAACCTGACCCAGTATCAAGGGCGGTGTCAGAACTCTGCATAATGCTGAGTCCGGCACTGACCCCTCCCAGAGCCGGAATCTGCACTAAGGCCATTTCTGGCATTACAAGCAGCACTGGATGACAGAAGGGGGATGGCGCCACAACCAGCACCGGGCTGAGAAACAGCCAGAGATGATGCTGAAGACAATGCAGACTTAGAACTAGGCCCAGAAAGGCCTCTTTCATTGTCAATGCCTGGAAGCCACTCAGGATCATCCCGGTCCTCATCTCCTGGGTTATCTGACCACTCAGGGGATGAGATCCAAAAAATCACCGCTTGGAAGCTAACTCCAGAAGCCTTCCCTCTCCCAGCACTGCAAGTGACATCAGGTCATGTGAGCAACAATGCCCCATTCACCAACACTGGCCTGAGTGCTGTGAACCAAAGTGGCGCCGGATCATGACTCTAAGGAGCCCACCGGTGTAGACCCAGCATATAGCTCCAACCTTGGCACCAGGGGCCCCAGACTTGGAGGGGTGCACAACCCAACCCACCAGAAGGAGTTGACTGTTTCATAGATCCCTCCCACCCAGGCTGTCCATCTCAGCAAGATGAGGCCCAAAAGAGGCCTGGTCTCCCTTAAACATAAAATACTGGGGAGGGGTTCTGGTGAAGAGCCCAATAAGGTCCCTCGTGTGATGTCTGCCTCCAAAGGTTGGGGGCAAATTACCCCACTTCATCATGCAAATCTTGAGTATGCCAAAATCCATGGAGAGACAGGCATCACAAAGGTCCATGTCATGTTGAGCTCCAAGGCAGGTCCAACAATAGTCATGTGGGTCCTGGACGGTCATATTCCTCCCACAGGGAGGGTGAAAATACATAGGGTGAAAATACATCTTCTTTTTCGACTTTCTTAGGCCCCTAAGAACAGGACATGACTGAATTCAGAAATAATAAAAAAACAGCAAAAAACTAGAGCCCAGCACCGTAAAGGATAGAGGAGTGAAAGTAATGCCAGAAAATGCAAAAAAGAGAGGTTACAGCATTGAGCTGGTGGCAAAGGACTGAGTGCATAGCAAAAAAATGGTAAATGCTCCCAAGGAGTACAACCTCAATGGTGGGAAGAACAGAACTGAGATGAGCATGGGGCCAGCATTGTTTTCCGGCCAGCCCACGAGCGTCACATCATGTGTCCACCTTGTGGGTGGTGCCGTCCCCGCCGTCGGTCCCCTAGCACTAAAATACTAAAGCTACACACTCCCACGGAGTACTAGTGCCTTCAGCACAGACCCTTGAAGTAATGAATGGTGAAGACTGACTCTTGGAAGATTACTTGTTTCCCCTGCAAAAACAAGGATGTACCCCGTGTAACAGCTGGTATAACACGATCCAAACCAATGCACAGCACTCCTCCACAGACAGTGCTGCTCTCAAGTAGAGTCAGATTGAAATAGTGCCCTGAGACACAGATAGCATTTAGCAGCTAACAGGAATATACCACAAAAAGGGATATACCCCACACAGGGAGAAGAAGGACAAGAAAGAAAATGAAAGAAGGGCACTACCTCCTATTTTTTGGTTGGTATGAGGGCCCTGAATGGGGACCCTCAGCCCAGTTTTGTAGTTTTTTTGTGGAAGTGGGAACCCAGCAAAGGGTCCCAAACCCTTTTTTTTTAACTAAGTTCTCCATAGGGAGTAGAAGTGGGAAATGCCATGGCACGAAGTGGTGCTGGCCAGCACTATCAGGGTGAGCTGCCCAGAGGCCCTGGCTCTCCTAGAGTGGGGGATGGTGGGCAGGTGTGGTGAAGATATTCTGAAAGGTTAACAGTTATGGTAAGTACTTAACTTTCACATCTTCCAGGAGTCAGTCTTCACCACTGATCCCCACTTATGGGTCCAAGTGCCAAGCTTTCCCTTTTTCTGACTTAGACAGGAGCTGGCTTGCCCTGAGGGTAAATGTTACTCTTAGATCTCTGTGTGATGGAGAACACCTAAGGAGAGGGGCTCCTCACAGGTCTGGCGAGACCTGAGACAGGAGTTTGTAGAAAGAAGAAACAGCGCACGCACCAAACCCTGTAATGAACTTTAAAATTTATTGGTGCATAATAAATAGCCGGTCAACTACCCCTACATATCGCCACTGAATGTGGCTTCCCCTGAGGAAACTACATTAAGTGGCGATATGTAGCGGTAGTTGACAGGCTATTTATTATGCACCAGTAAATTTTTAAACAGGACAAGAAATAATTTCTAATTAGCAACTGTTTATAAAGTTCTTATTTTCATAAATGATATTCATTCATCTAAATTATCCATATTTAACTATACCTGAATAAAAAGTCACTTGAAAAACTGTATTTTGCATTGTTTTGTTTTTATGAGCCACATTCTGTTACAGTTCTCTTCATGGAATCTGTGATCTGGATTTTTAACTATTTCAGGATCTGTGCACAGAACTATGAGTGAGGTTCTGATAGGTCAAAAGTTCATAATTAGCATTCTGTACATAAACCGTGACACAGCAAAAACTCCAACCTACCAGTTCCATGATTAGATAAAGGAACTGTGCAGCATGTTGTCCATAAAATGAAAACACTGTTTTTTACACCAGTGTTTATTCAGGTACAGTTAAATATGTATAAGCCCCCCCTCATTTCGAGGGGGCTTACTGCTCACTCTAGGGCCTCCTCCCTCTTCCCCAGGGCTTAGGATTTTGTTTATCTGCCCTGTGGGGAGTGTATTTTCTGCTAGCCACCACTTGGGGGCAGCAGAGAGAGGGACAATACATATAGAGGGAGCAGAGAGAGTTCTGGAAATTTTTGGAGAAAGGAGGGAGAGAGACCGACAGGCACAGCAGTAGGGCAGTCAAAAGGGGGATTCCCCACCCCTCTTAGGTGGTAGTCGGCAGCTTCAGCAGTGATGAGCCGGGTCCCTGGGTGGGCATTCCAAGGGAGATCATCGTGAGGCAGTTTGTAGTCGTACGGGTCATGGGCCTTGGGGGGGGCTGGGTGGAGAGAGCAGTCAGGGAGCTTGGAAGGCGAGATAGAGTAGGACCCCTGGGGGCGGTTTAGGCCCTGGTTTCAGTGGAGTGGTTTCCTGAGTCGTCGGGGCTGCAGTAGGCTGTGGCAGGACCTCTGCAGGGGTTTGGGGCTGGTGGGAGTGGTTCTGGCCCATTCCCCGCATGGCAGGGCGGCCCTGGAGTTAAAGTGAGGGTGCTGAATGGCTGCCTTTACTCTGATGGGGCCTGCATGGAGGGGCAGGTCCCGAGACCTTGGGATAGGGCCCCTGGGCAAGCCTTCAGGCTTGGGAATAGAGTTCCTGTTTTCCCCTGTGAGCCTTTTAGGCCATTACTCAGTTCAGGTGATGAGGAATTACATTTAAGAGTTGGTACCAGTGTGACTGCTTTATAGTCTACCAGTTCAGTGGAATATGGAAATCGGAAACCAGATAAGAGAAAGGGCAGGAGAGGTTAAGAGGCAGAGTAGTTGGGAACCAGGTGGGTCTAGGCACAAGGATTTGGGGCCGAGTTTTGAGGTATGACAGGCAACTGAGGAATTTGCAGGCTGCAGACACAGCATCCCATTTGGATGGATTAGTTAAGGGGTGGCTTAGAGGAGCTTATTGCTTCTCTGCAGGAAAGTGCTCAAGAGAAGAGAATGAGAGGAGCACTTGGGAATAGCTTGAAGAGAGCCCTGTTTTAAAGAGAGAAACTCAAGGTTTTAGGTACTTAACAGTGCCAGTGAGTGGTTTGCAGCTTCATGTTCCAGATTCTGAGAGGGTCTTTGTTCCTGTGTAAAGAGCTGTTGCTGTAGATATGTGCCAGTAGAAAGATCTTGCTCTGCCTAAGGTACTGCCCAGAATTAATGTGTCCTTCTCAGAAAATATTTGTAAAATGTTTAGCCCCATGGAGCTGTGCAGTTTTATTTTCTTAAACAACTGGGACCCCTGAGCCCTGTTAATCATTAAGGGCTCAGGAGAATAAAGCCTAATTTGTTTGGGAGAACTTTGGAGTCCTGCGTTTGATTTTAATTATAAGGATGTTAATGAAATTCTACTTCTTAGTTTTTCAGATGTTCTGTAAGCTTCTCCCAAGGGGACTGAAAGCATTTAATTTGATCCTGTGCCCTCTTTCTCTCGGGTCGAGTGGGAGAAGAGAGGCAGTACACTGAAGATTAATAGTGCTGTTCCTCCTCTGGAAGCCTATGGGGGAAATCGTATCCATCGCATGGGCCCTTGAGACTACTAGAGAAGATGTCTCAAGGTAAGAAATATTTAATCCATGAGTTTTGCTTACAGAAATCTGGTGGAGATTTCTGTGGTTGGGCCCCTCTTCCCCAGAACATCAGGTTCCTAGATGTTATAGGAAGGGGGGGTCTACATGTGGGGGATTGTCCAGGATTTTCTCACACCCCAGTAGGTGAGATGTGCCCAGAAACCCAGAGCAGAGGTGCTGGTGGGCCTTTCCACCATAATTTAGGCTGTGTGGTTCATTAAATATTGGGTTGTATGAGGTAAGACCTAAACCAGTCACTAGGCCTCGGCACACTCTCTGGTATGGTGTCTGTGCATGACTGGTGGGTCACGTGTTGCTTTTCTGCTCGCTGGTTGGCTGGTGGCTCGTGGAAAGACAAACAGTCTAGTGAGCTCAGCGCCATTTTATTGCAGTGTTTTGCAGAGAGTGGTAGCTGGTTGTAAATCTGAAAAACAAATTAGAGGCCTGTTTGGAAAAGAAAACAAAGATGAGAACCAGAAAGAACATTTTGTTGCTCCTCTGTCCAGGAAGATTAAAGAGGAAGTTTGGGAGGCAATCACATGAACCGCTTTATAGGATGGTAGGCAAAGGGTTCAAGGCAGAAGATGTTTCTCCCCCAGGGGAGCCATTGACCACAGTTCCTGCTTCACTTCTGGCATGGTTGTGGAAAGCAGAAGGGAGAGGGCATGCAGATGAGTGGTGCGTTAGGTGTGGTTATAGGGGAGAAGGCATTGTGAGGCTGCTTGTCTGTGCAATTTGCTCCAGTTCTGCCCCTGCAGGAATCTTCACCCGCTCTCCACCAGTCTTTCACTAGGTATATTCCCCCAGTGTTTCAGAGGGTGTTTCATCATTGTGGTTACTGGGTAGTGTGGAGGCTGGGACTTTTGAAAATCTCTCCCTCTCCCTTAAGGAGCTGGCCCAGGAGGAAGAAATGCCTAGAGACCCTTCCCCAGAGGTGGTAGTGGAAGTGGTAGAACAGGAGGGTACCACTGAGGCGGTGAAGTCAGGGGGTGGTGAGGAGCACAGCCATCTGCCCCGCTCCTCGCCACTAGCTGTCCACTTTCCCTGTGGTAGAGGGAGGGACAGGGGCCTAAGAAGTCTATTGGGGCATCCCCCAGGGCCCAAAGGGATCCCTGCTGAGGTCCCTGTCCAGGGGTAGCCCACCAGCCCTGTCTGCAGAATCAGAGGCATCGGCAACTAAGTCCACAGTTGTAATCAGGCTGGGCCCTCTTGGTGCAACACTGGGTGTGACCATAGAAAGGGAGGGAGGAAATCCCAGGAGATGAGGATGTTGATGAGGAAAAGCTGCTCAACAAAAGATTTCAGTTCTTGGATTATGAGATCTTCAGAGCCATCCCCCAGGCTATTCCATCACCAGTGGTCACTTTGGCTGATCACACCCCATGCCTTCCAAGCCCTTCGGACCTGGATGGATAGTCTAAATCACAGTGATCCCCTGAACCTGGCCTACCATAAGGGGACCTGACTGGAGCCAGGTAAGGCCCAAAGGACCAGCATAAGAGAGCTTTCTGAATGGTCCCAAGCCAAAAGATGCGTCAGGAAGAGGGTCCATATTGAGTATCCATCTTTGGACTATCCCTATGGAGAGGATATGGAAGGAGATGAGGGAAGAGTGGGTGTTTAAAGGATACCTAAACAACATTTTGCCAACAAACTATTCAAAAATCTGACCTCAAACAGGGCTAAAGGAAAGGCTGCTGAACTTGTTAATGCTAAAACTACATTTATATGTTACCAAAATGTGGTTCCAAAGCATTTGAAAAATGTAAAATAACCCTTCCAATTTAAAAAATAAAACTGCCTTACCTGCTTCTTAAAATGGCCTCCAAATGTGTTAAGTGATGACATCATCGGAGCCAAAGTCAGAGAGCTATATGGCTCTCTATAGTGCTAACTAGTTATTTTTCCCTTTGTATAGAATTGTTTCACCAAAATTGTCAAAACCATGTGCATTATTTAGATCAATATGCTTTTTAGGCTATGGTTCTGTTCATTTTGTTTACTTTAGCATGGTGAAACTGTGTTTTAATCCAACCGACTTTTTCTTTGACAAACCACAGTGCAGTACACATCTTGAATAACCTGGTGGTCTAGTGGTTATAGCAGATACAGGATGCTACAATGGGGAAGGGGGAGGGGGTGCTGGGAGTGTGTGCATACTTGATATGCACTTTTTAAAATTTTTATGAAGCCTTTATATTTTCTGCTATTATGCTTTTCTAGTAAGTTTTTGACTGAAACTACAAATGTAATCCATATTTTTGAATGTAAACATTTGTGCAATCAATAAATCAGACTTCTTCAACAAAGTGAAATGCAGCAGCAGCAAGTGAGTACTTTACAATTGGGGGCAGGTTACAGCCGCACCCTTCACCATCACATAGATCCACCACTTGTTTGTAGCAAAGCTTTTCTGTAGTCCAATGCCAGAGTTCATACTTTCTTAATATGCTTGTCTTGTCTTCTCTTCTTTATCCATGGGAAATAATAAGAAGAAGAATCAGTATTTATATAGTGCTTTCACGAAGTGACTGAATGTGTAGTGGCAGCCAATTCACACATTTAATACCCACACACAGCCTTGGACAATTGCATGAACTGGTTTTATGGGAAGGGGAATGTTGACCAGGACAATAGGGTCAGGAAGTGATCATGATGCTGGCAGCTCCACATCTTATTTCTCACAGTGATCTGCTCATATTTCTCCCCTTCTGTCTTCCCCTTCCCTGAATACAGCAGTACCTTGCAGGAGTGGCTTTCTCAGTCCACCTCTGGTATTCATTCTCACTACTTCTCGCCACACCAAAAACTGGTGAACTCATCACCCTTGTGCATCATGAATGTAGATAGTACAGTCCCCAGTTTTTTTGGCATATCAAAAATAAACAAATCTTTCCAGTAAGTCAGGCTGATGGCAGCAAGGAACAAGGGGAATTATAGGCTTTCCTATCCTTTCAAGATCCTGGCTACCTTTGATTAGGCACTATTAAATGATAGGTGTGCACATCATTATGCATGTCATTTAATAGTGCCTAATCATAGGTGTATTAGATCTTATATGGGTAAGAATGCCTATGTTTCCCCTTGTGCCCTGCTGCTAACAGCCTGGCTTACCAGAAGATCATGTTTATTATTAATATGTAAAAACGACATGGGCGACTGTACTAACCACATTCATGATGCAGAAGGGTAGTGAGCTCACCAGTTTTTGTTGTGGTGAGCAGAAGAGAAGAGAAGGAAAAATTACTCACCTGTAGTAATATTCTTTCTTCCCTGGGATCCACTAATATTATTACTCTTTGCAGTTCTCTTTGAAGTCAGGACTGCCCCAGAGAGAATAGAATGATATGCTAATCATGGAATGTTTAGCACATGCATCTATTTTTAAACAGCCTTGTGCTAACTGCCTACATTCTGGCTCAGATTTCTTCGAAGCCTGAAAAAAGGCCATAACAACATGTGAATTATAATTAAATAACCATAAAAAAATTTTAAATGCCCAACAGATTCATTTCAAATGAGTAGCCAAGGGCTAATTGAAGCAAGAGTCCCCTTTTTTTAAAGTCAGATATGCTCTACGAAAAGAACCTACAAGCTATAGGTATTACCAGAATGTGCCAGCAGGTGGTATACCACTCCAACTGTGTATCTTAACTGTGGAGAGTATTTTTCTAGTTATCGATTCTGAAGGGGAGGATAAGAGAGGGGAGTAATAATATTAGTGGATCCCTGGGAAGAAAGAAGATTACTACAGGTGAGTAATTTTTTCTTCTAACCCCAGGAATCCACTAATATTATTACTCTTTGCAGACTATGTGGCAGTACCACTAGGAGGTGGGCAGAATCTATTTAGGAAAAAGACTCTGCAAAACAACTTTGCCAAAACTGGCATCACTACTAGGCTGGGTATCCAGACTATAGTGTTTAGTAAAGGTGTGGGCTGATCTCCAGAGAGCGGCTTTACATATTTCCAATAGAGGTACCTCTCGGGCAGCTGCAATATTGGCAGCTATGTCCCTTGTAGAGTGGGCTCAAGGATGAGAAGGAGGAACCTTGCCTGCTTTTGAGTAACAAAAATGAATAATTGGACTATCCATCGAGATAAAGTCCTTTTCGAAGCACGAGTACCTTTACCTACTTCCTCATCTGCGAGGAACAGCTGTTGTCTGTCCTACCTATGGTCTATGGCATGAGTCATATAGTTACTCAGTCCTCTTTTGCCATCCAGGCTGTGCAGTCTACGCTCACCTGAGCTGGAGTGCTCAGTAAAGAAACTGGCAATGTTACTGACTGGTTCAAGTGGAAGTCAGGGACCACCTTGGCGAGGAACTTCCTATTAGTTCCCCACACTACCTTATTCCTGAGAAAAGAAAGTTAGTCCTTTTCTACACAAAAGACCTGTGGTTCACTAATCCTTCTGGCAGGAGTGATTACTACCAGAAAAAAGACTACCTTTCAGGTAACAAATTTAAGCTATGCAGATGTCATAGGCTCAAAGGGCGGAAGCATAAGCTGGGCAATGCAAACATTATGATCCCATGGTGGCACTGGTTCCCTTCGAGGGAGAAACAAGTGAGAGAGCCCCTTAAAAAAACCTCAAGTATGGGATTTGATGCCACTGAGATATTCTTTTAGGTGAGAAGTACGTTGAAACTGAAGCCAGGTGCACTTTCAGAGTCTAGTGCTGCAGCCCCAAGGAGTGCAAATGAGACAAATGATCCAGAAGGGTTGGGATCCCAGCCTGGGCTGGGGCTACACCCTTATCATTGTAACAGATGGAAAAATCTTTTCCATTTTGAAGCATAGATTTCTTTAGTGGAAGGTTTCCCATAACCCCCTGAAGACTTCCAAAACTGCTTCAGAGAATTGGCAGTCTGCATATTTTATGTCCTCAAGAGCCATGCCTTGAGCTTGAGAGACCTGAGATTAGGAATGCTACCCTCCCTGAAAGGAAGTAAGTAGACTGTACCTCTGAGGAAGGTGAATCAGCTTGCTCACAGACATTTAAAGCATAGGGAGTACCAAGGCTGCCATACCCAGTCTGGTGTTACCAGGATCATCTAGCTGGTTATGACCTGGGCTTGATGAGAACCCTGAAAATGAGTGGAAAGGGAGGAAAGGCATAAAAGTATCTGCTTGTCCAATCGAGAATAAGGGCATCCATTGGAACCATCCCTTTCGCTGGGGCCCTGCAACACTAGGGAGGCAAGTGGTGATGTTGGTGGGAAGCCAAAAGGTCTATTTCTGGGATCCCCCTACCTCCTGAATAGAGCATTCACCACTTTCGTGTTCAATGCCCATTTGTGATGGGCCTGCATTATCTTGTTCAAGGCATCTGTCAGGGTGTCGTCCTTGCCAGGCAGATGAATTGCTTGTAGAGAGGTGTTTAGGGAGTAAACAAGGCTCCATATCTTCATTACCTCTGTACAAAGTGGAGTGGACCTTGTCCCTCCTTGTTTGTTGATGTAGTACATTGCTGTGGTATTGTCTGATCTGACTTGTATCACCTTTCCCGGAAGACGATGACAGATAACCTGAAGGGCTAGGTATACAGCTCTCAGCTCCAGCAGATTTATATGCAGGAGTGAGTCTGCACTGTCCCAGGAGCCACAAATGGTGTGATCGCCTAAGTGGGCACCCATCCTAACAGGGAAGCATCAGCTGTGAGAACCCGAGAAGGAGGCTTCTGCAGAAATGGAACCCCTTCCCTTACACTTTCTAGTTCCCTCCACCCTTGGAGGGCCTGTAACAAGGTTTTTGTTACTGGTACTGGCTTTAAGAGTGGGTCTCGCCTCTGGCACCAGTGTGCTCTGAGGTGGAACTGGATATCTCTTATCTAAAATCTGGCACCTATGACTGTGCTTGCTGGTGAAGCCATGTGGCCCAGTAGTTGAAGGAAATGTTTTGCTGGCTTTGGCCTTCCCAGGACGAATTAGTCTGCCAAGAGCTAAATAGCTTCTGCCCTCTGTTAAGGGAGAAAAACTGTTCCCACTACTCTATCCAGTCCTGCCCCTATGAACTGCAGGACTTGCACAGGGGTCAGCACTGACTTTTTGGTATTGAGAAGGAATCCCAGGGACAGCAGCATATCCGGGGCTACTTGTAGGTGGTCTGACACCTGTTGGTGGGATTTCCCTATGATTAGCCAGTCACCCAGATAAGGAAAGACTGTAACACCCATTCTTTTAAGGTGTGCTACTATCACTGCTATGAACTTGTTAAAAACCTTTGGTGCAGAGGTGAGGCTGAAAGGCAGAGTTGGAAAACTGGTAGTGGCCTGAGGGGAGTCTGAATCTGAGATACTTTCATTGTTAGGAAATATCTGGAATAGAACCCTTGTCCTCTTTGGTTGTGGGGAACAGGCTCGACTGCTTTTGCCTGTAATAAGGCCTGTACCTCCTGCTCCTGCAGTTCTCTTTCTGAGAAAGGAGCTGGCACAATTGGAGCAGGAAGGGACTTGACACAAAGGGAGAGACCCTGATGCACTACTTCCAAAAACCATTTGTAAAGTTTAATAATTCCTGGAAATAGTGGATGAGGCTGCCATTACAGGATGGGGAGAAGCAGCCCGAAGGGGAAAAAAGGCAGGGGGTTCTATCTGCTGTGGCTAGTACTGCTGCTGAGTGACAGCCTATACCTATAAGAAAGGTCTACTAAAAGAAGACCTGCCCCTGCCTCCCCTAGAATAAGAAGTACAAGGAGAGGGTCTCTGTCTCTATTCGAGTTACTTTTAAAAGTAGCTTTATATTCATCTTTTTTTTTTGTAAACTTCAGTCTGCAAAAAGAGAGTGACCTTTGACTGCAAAATTCATTGCCTTAGCTTGTGTGCCCTGGGAGAGGTTGGGCTATTGCACCAGCCATCCATCTTGCAGCAGTATAATTAGTGTCAACTGCCATTTGAGATTAGTATTTGGAAACTGGAAGCCTCCAAACACAATTTTGATGCATCCAATAGCTCTGACACTGTTAAAGAGGGGTTAGCCTCATCATTGTTGACAACTGACTGCCAGACAGCTTTCTGGCAGACGGCTGCATAGGCCTGGTAACAAGCTTGCCGGATTGCCCGGGATACCGAAAGGTACCCCTTTTTAGCCATATTGCTGAATTAGGAGCCTTAAGGATTTCTAACTAGTCCATTTTTATTTATTTATTTTTATTTAATTTATAGATAGGTAAAAAGAGCCTTTATAAGCTCCATATATTGTGCCTCCTCTTCATCATGGATCTCTTCAGCTGTTTGTAGATCCAGGGTCTCTACCATTTACTTCGCAAAAGAGAAATGGGAAAGAAATGTTACGTGGGTCAGGGGGGATAACCAAAATCCTGTCCCGGTGACACCTCCGGTTCAATTCCCTTCTCATCCTGGTTATAGTTATCATTGTCATCATCATCACCATATGCCAAAGTAATAATAATAATAGAAACATAGAAACATAGAATTTGACGGCAGATAAGGACCGCTTGGCCCACCCAGTCTGCCCATTTCCCTACCTACTGGATAAGCTGCAGATCCTAGTTAACCAGCAGCCTACTTCTTCCTACCCCAACCCCCCAGAATTGCCTTATGACTATCCCATGCATGCTTGAATTCCACCACTGATTTTGACTCCACAACCTCCTCGGAAGGCCATTCCATGCATCCACAACCTCTCTGTGAAAAACACTTCCTCAAATTACCTCTGAGCCCCCCTCTATCTTCAAATTGTGCCTCTTGTTCTTGCACACCTCTTTTTTTGAAAGATGCTACCCTCTTGGACTTTGTTGATTCCCTTGAGGTACTTGAAAGTTTCTATCATGTCCCCCCTCTCCCTCCTTTCCTCGAGGCTATACATATTAAGCTCCTTAAGTCTCTCTTCACATGTCCTCCGGTGCAGACCCTGCACCATTTTAGTTGCCCTCCTCTGGACAGCTTCCATCCTGTCTATGTCTTTGCGGAGATTGGGTCTCCAGAACTGCACACAGTACTCCAGATGGGGTCTCACCAGCTGTCTGTACAGAGGGATAATAACTTCCTGTTTTCTACTGGTGATGCCTCTCCTATGCATCCAGTATCCCCAACCCTCCTTGCTGCCTTCTCACATTGCTTGCCCACCTTTAGGTAATCTGATATGACTACCCCAGGTCCCTTTCCATTTTTGTTGTTAGTTAGTATCTCACCCCCATTGTGTACTCTTCCCTGGGTTTTGTTTCCCAGGTGCATTACCTTGCACTTCTTAGCATTGAATCTAAGCTGCCATACATTTGACCATTCCTCTAACTTGCCAAGTCCCTTCTCATCCTTTCCACCCCACCCTGTGCATCAACTCTGTTGCAGATCTTAGTGTCATCTGCAAAGAGACATACTTTTCCTTCCAGTCCTTCTGCAATGTCGCTTATAAAGACATTGAAGAGGACTGGTCCTAATACTGAACCCTCGGTACCCGCTAGTAACCCTCCTTTCTTCTGAGTGGACTCCATTTACTATTACTCTCTGTGTCCTATTCTCCAGCCAATTTTTACCCAGGCTGTCATCTTGGGACCCACTCCCAGGCTGGCTAACTTATATATTAATCTTTGTGTGGGACTGTGTCAAATGCCTTGCTAAAGTCTAGGTAGGCCATGTCCACAGCCCCTCCCTGATCTACTACTTTGGTCACCCAGTCAAAAAATCTATCAGATTCGTCTGGCTGACCTTCCGCTGTGAATCCATGCTGCCTGGGTCCTGTGCCCTTCTGGCCTCTAGATACGCGACAGTTCTTTCCTTTAGAAGTGATTCCATCATTGTCCCTATCACTGAGGTTAAACTAACAGGTCTATAGTTTCCTGCTTCTGCCTTGCTCCCACTTTTGTGAAGGAAATCACATCTGCCCTCCTCCAGTCCTCGTGTACCACCCCATCCTCCATGATTTGTTAAAGAGGGTAGTCAGTGGTGTCACTAGTTCTACCTTAGTTCTTTTAGAATTCTGGGATGAATCCCATCAGGCCCCATTGCTTTGTCACCTTCAGTTTTAAGAGTTCTTTCAGAACCCTTTCTTCTGTAAATGGGCTGGTATCAACTTCTGTATCCAGAGTGTTACTGCTGTTTGTTTATGTACCTCCCTCTTCCTTTGTAAATACTGAGCAAAAATATTTGTTTAGTATCTCTGCCTTTCACATTCTCCCTCTGCCCACCCTCCTCCCCTTTATTAGCCTCACTATCCCTCCCTTGGTCTTCCTTGCTCCCTGATGTACCTATAAAAGGTTTTATTCTTCTTAACTGAGTTGGCTATCTTTCCCTCAGTTTGGGCCTTTGCTGTTCTGACTGCCTTCCCAGCCTCCTTTTGCTTTAACTGATACAGTTCTCTGTCCTGCTCTCTGGATTCCTTGTACTTCCTGAATGCTTTCTTTTTCTCTTGAACCTTCACTGCCACTTCCTTTGAGAACCATAGTGGTTTCTTACATCGTCTTGTTTTGTTTATTAGCTTCACACAAAGGCTCGTTACCTCTGTGATGGCAGTTTTTATTATTCCCATTGTTCTTCCACCCCTCCTTCCGCCCATTTGCTAGTGCATTCCTAGGCACTCACCCATTTTGGCAAAGTCAGCCTCCTAAAGTCCAGTACTTTTGTCTTTGTGTGGCTTGACTCTATTGCTGTGTTTATTGTGAACCATACTGTTCGATGGTCGCTAGTTCCCAGATGGCTACCCACTTCTACATCTGTGATCTCTCTCCATCTCCATTTGAGAGTATCAAGTCTAATATTGCCCCTCTCGAGTGGGCTCCAGTACTAGTTGTCTAAGGCATGCCCCTGTAGGGCATCTAGAATAACTGCACTCTAAGTGGCAGCTGCAACTGCGCTCCAGTTAACATCTGGCATATTCAGATCACCCATCAGCAATATCTCCCCTTTTTCTGCCATTCTAAGTATACTTTCTATCATTTCCTTGTCCATTTCCTCCCCCTGAGAAGGGGGTCTGTATACAACCTCTGTGCGGATTGTGGTGCCATTGCCTGTCTCCAATTTACCCACAGTGCTTCTTCTCCTCCCTGTTTACCCTTTTGTTCTGTTGCTTTTATTCCTTCCCTTATATCTATATATAATAACAATAGTCTTTATTTTTATGGCACCTTTCAAACACCAAGGCACCTAACAAAGTTTAAAAACACATCAAACACCTTAGCATTTTAGAAAATATATAAAAGCAGTAGGCACCAGAGAGGCAACAACAGCTGCTTTTTCAGCAGGAGTAATAACAGGCTGCTGAGGAGAAAATAACCCCTGCAGCACCTGGAGTAAAGCTAAGGCCTGTTAGATCAGCAGGAGAGAAAGAGCTTTAATAGGCACCTGAGGCACCCCTTGAGGCATTTCAGCCGGGGTGTCAGAGTGCTTTTTTTTTGTTTGTTTGTTTTTTGGCAGGCACCGGAGAGTCAGCCAGCTGATTGCCTCTCTTGCCAGAACCCTTGCCCATATCAGGGGTGGAAATAGAGGCTCTGGAAGGACTTGCCACATTCATGGAGAGGGTGGACTGGTCAGAGGCCAGGGACCCTTCCTCAAGCCGGAGCCCTCACCCGTATCAGGGGTGGAATTAGAGGCTCTGGAAGGACTTGCCACATTCATGGAGGGGGTAGACTGGTTAGAGCTTAGGAACCCTTCCTCTAGTTTCCTTTTAAACTTGCCACATTCTTGGAGAGGATGGACTGGTTAAAGCCCAGGGACCCCTCCTCTAGTTTCCTTTTAAACCTCTCCCTGCATTCTTTCCCACTGTTTTACCAGGGAAAGACTTTAATATATCACAATCTTCATAAAATTGTTGTTGCCAAAGGCAGATCAAGCAAAGATCATGTTTATCTGGCTTAGCAAACACCTCAGCACACCTCAACAATTCTTAAAACCAGGAGGTCCAAACATTTTAAACAGGGTTTTATTTATCTCTAAAAATTGATTAGCTTTTTGGTCATAAAAGTGCTAAAACATTGTGAGAAATGCAAAGCACTTGTCTCACTTTGTTAACAAACATAACACTTATAGAAAACCTATATAAATACTTTCTTTACAGTTAGTACTGCTAATCAATTATATAAAAACACTGCTATGAGAAAAAACAGTAAATAACAATAAACACAAGGCAGTAATAAACAAGCATTTGTCAATGCCAAATGTTGTCGCGCTGGCATTGGCTTTGGTAGTGCAGTGCAGAAACACATTTTGGGCAGGATGTGAAAAATGACAGCTGTACTGTTCATAAGGAGATGTAAAAAAATGGCAGTGTTGAAAATGTGGCGTGTAAATATTGCAAATTTGCGAAGTTACAAGGGTGCGTGGGAAATGCGCAACGCACGCTTGTAACACAGTCATTTTATGGACTTTTGGGACCAAATTTTCAACACAGGCATTTTAGCACCTCTGTTCATGTACAGTGTGACTGTCATTTCCTCAAACTGCCCCAAAAAGTGATTTCACACAGTGACCGCGCTATTCTTCGCCAGACGTGCGAAAACACATTTCAGGCAGGATATGTAAAATGACAGCTGTACTGTTCATCAAGAGGTGTGGAAAAATGCCAATGGTGAAAATCCACAATGAAAATATTGCATATGCATGTTACAAGTGTGTGTGTAAACTACACAACGAATGCTCGTAACACAGTCATTTTATGGAGTATTGTCACAAAATCTTCAACATATGCATTTTACGACCTCTGCTCATGAACAGTGTCACTGTCATTTTCATAATCTGCCCCAAACACCGATTTCCCACAGTGACCGCACTATTGTGTGCCGGAAGGGCGGAAGCACATTTTGGCCAGGATGTGAAAAATGATAGTTGTACTGTTCACAAGGAGGTGTACAAAAATGACAATGTTGAAAATCTGGAGTGAAAATATTGCCAATTTGCAAAGTTACAAGCGTGCGTAGCAACTGCGCAACACACACTTGTAACACAGTCATTTTATGGAGTATCGTCACCAAATTTTCAACATAGGCATTTTAGGACCTCTGGTCATGAACAATGTCATTGTCATTTTCATACTCTGCCCCGAACACTGATTTTCCACAGCGACTGTGCTATTGTGCGCCAGAAGTGAGGAAACACATTTCGGCCAAGATATGAAAAATGACAGCTGTACTGTCACAAGGAGGTGTAGAAAAATGACAATGTTGAAAATCTGGCATGAAAATATTGCCAATTTGTGAAGTCATGACCGTGCGTAGCAACTGCGCAACACACACTCGTAAAACAGCCAATTTTTTTGATTTCTTCCACCAGATTTGCAACATAGGCTTTTTGAGAGCCCACCTCATGAACACTGCCACTGTCCTTGCATTAATTGGTCCCGAAAGGTGATTCCGCGCAGTGACTGCAAAATCACCTTTCGGGACTGATTAACTTCATAACAGTGATAGAATTCATGAGGAGGGGTCCCAAAAACTCCATGTTGAAAATTTGGTGCAAAAATTCCAAAAAATGCCCGAGATATGCATCAAAGTTGAAAAAACCCAATTTATTACATTATACAGCTTACCGGCATTTCCTCAGTTCACGGTCGGCTTTGAAGAGTGCAGACATGTTCCCGGTCCACTGAAGATTGTCGCGCCATACTCCGGAGGTAAGCTTGGGGTGAGGGGAGTGTGGGGAGGCAGGGTGCGCAGTGGGTGGGTGCGGGTGGTGGGTAGGGAGACTACGAGGGACCGTTTTTGTGTTACAGAGTGAAAGAAAAAAAAAACATTGTGGGACAGTTTTTATTTTAAAGGGTATTTGGCATGCTGGGATGGGCTCCCAGCGTACCACCTAACTGTTTTGGGGGAGGTTGCTGCAGCCGACGGGGGATTGGGCACCCTATTCAGCACACAACACAAGGGGGTTAATTGTATGGCGATGGGGACTAGGCACCCCGTCGGCACAAAGGAAAGTGGGGGCAGAGGATTGGGCACCCCCCTCGGCATATAACAAATAGAGAGAATACTTTATGCCAACAGGGAGTAGGCTCCCCATTCGCTTTATACATTGGGGCACGAGAAGCCAGCAGGGAGATTGACACCAATCGGCAGCTGGTGGCCACCACACACACAATGCCGGTGAGCATGTCCAGGGAAGGTCCACTGCATCTGACGAGATTTGCTCAGATTGCAGCGGACTTTTTCTTAGATGTGCTCGCCACATTATGTATGCAAGGTGTGGCACCGGCATGCAGGCTGATTGGGGAATGAGGGACACACCTACTGGTGCATGCCCTGCATTCGCCCAACAGTGACCGCACCACCAAAGCTGCACTACTTGCAAGATGTTGGCTGCGCAAGTGCGCCAACATAAAAATAAGACAAAATACTTAGGTTTTTTTGGTCTTTACAGTAATCAGATGATCTTGATTGAGAGAGGGATGTCTATGGCATCTGATGTCTTCAGCAGAGAGAAGAAATCTGAGCCAGAATGTAGGCAGTTAGCACAAGGATGTTTGAAAATAGGCGCATGTGCTAAACATTCCATGATTAGCATATCATTCTGTTCTCTCTGGGGCAGTCCTGACTTCAAAGAGAACTGCAAAGAGTAATAATATTAGTGGATTCCTGGGGTTAGAAGAATGAATGCCAGAGAGGGACTGAAGAGGTCATTCCAGCAGGGAACAGCTATATTCAGGTTAGGGGAAGACAGGAAGGGGGATGTTTAGCAGATCATTGTGAGATCTGAAATGTAGGGCTGCCAGCACCATGATCACTACCTGACTGTGAATGAGAGCAGCCAGCAATGACAAATACTCAATGGCAGGGCTGCACTTAAAGTGTTACTTGAATGCAGTGTAGGGAGATTACCCTCAGGTGGGTGGGGGGTGTTGACGTTTGTTAGGACAGTATTGAGGGAGCTGTATATAGATCATTCAAGATTTAGAAGAGTGGTAGCCAACCAGCTCGCATTGTGAAGTAGGGCACTAAAAAGTACTGGAGAAGATTTGCTGGGAGCTGTCCTGCAGGGTTCTGCAGAACATAGGTAAAGGAATAGACTGACACTGGAAATCTGGTGGATTCACTCAAGGCATTAGTATGCCTCTCCTGCAATAATATTGTTATCCATAGTAAGTACAGCCCTTATGAGGGCATGAACAGCAGTTTTTCTGGTGAGTCCTGAGGCTTATTGCTTGGCCCTCCATGAAGACACAATTGTTGGTTAATGAGGCTGGACAAAAACACAACAGGGGAACTGTACATACTGCCTTTACTGTGCAGAAGGGTAGTGATCCACTCAGTGTTTACTGTGGGAGCATAAGTCAAACATTGAAAAAGTGGACTTAAGTGTGATTTGGGAGGTATTTTTTTAACAGTGCCAGCTGATGATCCGTATCGGTGTAGGCAGCAATAACTCTCTGAGGTGTACGATTACAGTCTGAGGTGTGATAATTCTCTTCATGAGACCGCAAGCTCATATGCAGCCCCAGGCAGTACTAAGGACATGGTATGGATGGTGGGGTGTTCAACAGAAGCCAAGCTAAGTGCAGGGGGTTCACTGGGAAAAAGAATACAAGATAAGCTTTTTTTGTGGATTAACGAGAATCTATGAGCTTTGGAATGGGACCAGACCGGTACTTCACTGTGTGACCCTGAGCAAGTCACTTAACTTCCTTTTGCTGCCAGGCCACGTCTGTAAACAAGGTTTCATCATAGTGTGTCTCTCCTGATTAACAAAAAAAAATTCAGGGCCTCACATAACCACTAGATCATCAGGTATTTGAAGAGTTGTACTGTTCTGCAGTTTGCCAAAGAGAAAGTCAGCTAGATTGCAAAATATTTTCAGCAAGTTAAAGTAAATAAAATGAACAAAAGCATAGCCTAACATGTGTACTGATCAAAATAATCCACATGTTAACACATGGTGTTGATCAATCTGGTAAAACAATTCAAAACAAAAAGGGAAAGAACAACTAGTTAGCCTATAGGAATCTATATTGGGCTCTGGCTCCGATGATGTCATCATTACTCATCACTTAACACAGTTGGCAGACATCTTAGGGAAAAGGCAAGGCTGTTTTTTGTAAGTGAAATGCTGATGTATACATTTTTCAAAAGCTATGAAACTGCATTTATGTTATTTACATAAATGCAGTTTTAGCATAAATGTAAACAGTAGCCTTTACTATACCTCACCATGAAGCCAGATTTTGGAGTTTGCAGTTTTAAGAAACTACTTGCTTAGGTATCCCTTAAGGAACAGCTGGAGAGATTGAAGCACCACCCTGCACATGGAGTACGGCCATCCCAAGAATTATTTCAAAAGGCACGGGCTATGTGCCACACTGCGACTTGGTCTGGACTGACTCTATTCAAAAACTATGCATTGGTTCAGGACTTAGCTGGATGTCGAGTAAAATATCACATTGTGGCTAAAGATTCCTTTGGGGGCATTATCACCAAGCCAGATCCAGACCTTTATTTTCCACCTGGTGGAGGTTCTGCCATTTCAGTCCCTTAAAGACTTATGGACTGTGCAAGGATGACTGCTCATTGTAGCAGGTTATAGTAACAGACTGTGATGATGGATAAAAGACTGTTATACAATGGCAAGAAAAAATCCTGGACTCTGATTGGTCAGTCTGGGGCTGGACCCATGATGTTATCCCAGTACAACCTCGCGGGTCTAGTCTCAACCTCACTGTGAACCTGCAGATGAGCAATTTATGGAGCTTTTGATTGATTGTTTCATCTTCTCTTAAAAACCAAAAATATTTTTCCACACAAAAACATCTTTAAAATGATTTTTTTATTCTGTATAACAACGAGCCATTGTATAATAGCAATAATGCCCTCCAAGGTGTGTGGCGTTTGGGATAATGTCATGCCTCAGTTGTTGCACACATTCAGCCTGCGGTCTCATGCCCAACCACCTGAGGCATGACGTTATCCCAGCACGAGACATACTGTCGGGCATTATTACTTAATTTGATAATAATAGTTGCTAGCAACAACAAATGACTTTATTGGTAAATTGAAAAGATTGCATTTACATTTTGCCATTGCCTTAATTGTGTGATGGTGAGTGAAAGTGTAGAGTGTATGTGCGTGTGAATGGGGAGAGTGCAGTGTAATAATGTAACTTGGTGGGAGGTACAATAAGGGCTAAATGGATATTTGCAACAATGATCTACCTCATTTTTGTGTGTATAAATGCTTGATCAAAATAATTCAATGCTTTAAGAATGTTTTTGCAACTGCTTCCTAAAAAAAAATGTTGGTTCTTTCAAGTTTAGAACCTCCGGGCACAGGTATGGTAGGGTTTTAATTTTTAGAGATAATAGTGGTGTCAGGGAGGGTTTCCCTTGAGTCCATCATCACAGGCACTTTTGCTGGCAGTCCAGAGAGTAGTGCATACTTGGTCTGCTGGTGGGGGTGTCTGTTTGGGCCCTCTGCCATCATTCCCAGGAGGGAATGATTTCTTGGGTGGGGGGAAGAGTGTAAGCCCCCCTCATTTCGAGGGGGGCTTACTGCTCAATCTAGGGCCCCCTTCCTCTTCCCCAGGGCTTAGGGTTTTGTTTAGGTGCCCTGTGGGGAGCATAATTTCTGCTAGCCGCAACTTGGGAGCAGCAGAGAGAGGGACAATACATATAGAGGGAATACTGCCCAGAATGAATGTGTCCCTCTCAGAAAATATTTGTAAAAAGTTTAGCCCCATGGAGCTGTACAGTTTTATTTTCTTAAACAATTGGGACCCCTGAGCCCTGTTAATCTTCAAGGGCTCAGGAGAATATAGCCTGATTTGTTTGGAAGAACATTTGGAGTCCCCTGTTTGATTTTAATTATAAGGATGTTAATGAAATTTTATTCCTTAGGTTTTTTAGAAGTTCTGTAAGCTTCTTAAAAAGGGGACTTAAAGCATTTCATCTGATTCTGCACCCCCTTGCTCCCGGGTCCAGTGGGGGAAAAGAAGCTGTACACTGAAGATGAATTGTGCTGTTCCTCCTCTGGAAGCCTCTGGGGGAAATTGTATCCATTGCCTGGGCCCTTGAGACTACTAGAGAAGACATCTCAATGTAAGAAATATTTAATCCATGAGTTTTGCTTAGAGAAAGTCTGGTGGAAATTTCTGTGGTTGGGCCCCCCCCTTTTCCCCAGAACATCAGGCCACTAGACGTTATGTAAAGGGGGGGCTACGTATGGTTCATTTGGAGATACTAATTTAATTGCTTTAAACAGGAACATCACTAACTGCTGCCAGATAGCATACATTTCCTATCTCCTTAAAGTTCATTACTGGGTTCGGTGTCTGTGCTGTTTCTTTCTACAAACTGCCATCATCCTGTATAACAGCACCTTCAGGAGCCAAGAGTGCTCTCCCCTATCCAGTTCAGTTGAGACTTAAGACTGGTCAGGGGCAGGTGGGGACTTCTGTGGCACAGGAGCAAGAGGGTCCCCTGAAAGTTCCCCCCTGACTCTAGGGGAGAAGAAATGAGTACCCCAAAAGTGTGAGTTAAGTACTTTATGTCAGGCCAAAGCTGTCAGTCAGGAGAGGTGAAGCCATGCCATCTGCCTGATGCAGACTGCAGGCTCTTCCAACCCGGAGGCCACGTTGTTGGTATTGTAAGATGCCCTTGACTGGTGCCGAGCTACCTACACATCCTGGGCAGAAAGGTTAATAGCCTGACTGACTGTCTCACTCTGCAGCAGTGTAGGTAAGACTGTCTTTAGCTGCAACCACAGACAATGGTTATAGGTCAGCATATATGCTATCAGAGATGCACATTAGGGCATGTGCTGAGGAAAAAGCCTTCCTCCCAAGAGCGCCCTTCTGCACTGAATCTGCCTCTGGAGGTCCGTCAGACATGAGGTGTCATGGCCCTGACAGGGTCAGCAATACTTCATCCCTGAGGAGAGGTGAGGTACATCTCCAGCAGATCCTATGGGTGTGTAATACCATATGAGGAGGTCCCTGGGGATGGCTGGGTTGGTGAAGGGATGCCACCACACTGTCCTAGATGCCTCCTCAAGGCCCTAGGCCATGGAGGAATGACAGTAGTGTTGATGCTGGGAACCCTGAAGAGTCCCATTGGCAGGGCTGCTGGACTACAGCTTGTAAAAGCATGTAAGTCAAGCACCTGGAGCACCTCCACCAATAATCGCTGGTACAGAGTGTACTCAGCAGCAGAAGGAATGTCGACAAATGATTCATTGCCCTCTGAGAAGGACTTCAATGGAAAGAAGGTGCCACCTCCAGGTATCATCAGTGCTGGGGACGAGGGCCTCTACTGAACCCTGTCAACCTCCCTACGCTAGTTCTGTAAGGCTCTGTCATGTTATTGGCTCCTCAGGGCCTATGAATAAGGAAATAATCCTGAGGAAGCAGTAAGGCCCTTCTAATGAAGGTTGAGACTTCTGACTCCAGGGCCTCGGCCAGGGTGTGAAACTGCGAAGGAGGCCTCACTTGAGTGGACAGCCTAGCAGATCTGGCCAAAGGGTGTCCTCCTAGATCCAAAGAGTGACCTGATCAGTGTCTATGGAGGGAACCCACCAGGGGAGGAGACCCTGGCCATACAGGTCCCATGAGGCAACCCCCATCCTCAACAGTGATGGTAAAATCCAGCGGCTCCCAAGAAAACTCTGTCTCAAGGCTGTCATCTGACCACAAGCTGGCACCATCTCTGGTACTGTGTTCAGGATCGATGGCATCCTCAGAAACAAAGTTTTCCACATTACCGCAGCCGGCACTGTCCTCGACCCCTCACTCGGTGTTGAGTTCTACATAGTGCTCAGTGCCATCACCTTCCTCAGTGCCACAGGCAACATCAGACTTGAGGACAACCTCTGAGACTACATACTTGTCAAAGCCTCCTTTGGAGCCAGGCCTAGGATTAGCACCATTGTTGTTGTGGCCTCCATCACCATATCCAAAGTCATCACCCCCCTCAATGTTACTAGTGACACTGTGGAGAGTGACAACACTGAACCAGAAACACAAATTCATATCATTCTCTGGTCCAAGACAGACCACTCAGAATGATGCCAGTCCATCACAGCCACCGGTTTCCCACATGGGCAACAAAGTATAATGGGTGGCTGTTGTACTTTTCTGAATGATCTAGCCCCATCATTCTTGTAACACAGGCAGCACCACAAACATAGAAAAAAATTACGGTGACACAGTACAAATAAGCGGTGACAAGGTGAACTAAGGCACTAAGCCCCCACGGTGTACATTCCACAGGGAAAAGAACAGAAATGAGATTGGTGAGGGAGCCAACAATGGTTACTGGCTAGCATGTGGCACCACATGGGGGGGGGTGCTGTTTCTGTGTGCAATATTTGTAGCCAGTCCCCTGACCAAAGGCTTTGCTCCCACAGGCTCTTAGTGCTTCTGGACCAGACCCACACATGGAATTAATGGTGAAGACTGATTTTTGGAAGATCTGTAGACAGCCCTGCCTGCATTTGGATTATCTTTCTTGGAACACACCAGTATGGGAATCTCTTCCACTTAGAGTAATATGCTTTTATTGTTGCTGGTTTCTTGCAAACCTTCAAAACCCTTAGCACTTCATTTGACAGATTCAAACTAGAAATTTCTAGCTCTTCAAGAGCCATGCCCTCAGACACAGTTTTCTGAGGTCTAAGAATGTTATCCAGACATGAAACAGAGTCAGCAAGTTGTATCTTAGTGACAAGTTGATTGGAATACTGCTTGGCAAGGTCAACAGCACAGCACAGGATACCCTGCCGGCCTGTCCCAGTCTTGAACTATCAGGATTATTGTTGGTGGCTCTTCCCTGAGCTTTGTGAGCACTCTACGTATGAGTGGGATTGGTGGGAAGGCATATAGGAACTTCCCTGTCCAATCTAGGACTAGGGCATCCTCTGAGACTATGCCTCTGGTCATTAGCCTACAACAAAACTTTGGAAGCTGATTGTTCTTCCAAGAGGCAAAGATATCTATTTTTGATGTTCCCCATCTTCTGAAGACTGATGCCAGCACTTGCTGGTTCAAGATCAACTCATGATTTTCCTGGCTGATTTTGCTTAAGGAGTCTGCCGGCACATTGTCCTTGCCTAGCAGGTGTACTGCAGTAATCCTTGTGTCCAAGGAGTAGGCTAGATCCCAGATCCTCACAGATTCTGTACACATTTTTGAGGATTTTGTTCCTCCCTGTTTCTTTATGAGGTACATTGTTGTGGTATTGTCTCTCTAAACTTGGACAGACTGATTCTGGAACTGGAAGGAGAATAACTGCATTGCCAGCAGTACTGTCCTGAGCTCTAGAAGGTTTATGTGGCTCCTGTGTCTCCTGAGGGCTCCAGATACCACTTACTGTGAGGTGCTCTAGGTGGGCATCTGACCATAGGAAGGATGCATCTGTATAAGTACCTTCGGTAGGGATTGTTGGAGGAACAGAATGCCCTGTCTGAGGTTGCTTTTCTCCTTCCACCACCCCAGTGCCTGCACAAACCTTTTTGTGCTGCAACTTGCTTGGACAGATAGTAAGACCTTTGGGACCAGCAAGCCCTTAACTGGTACTGAATGGTCCTCATCTGGAATCTGACCCATGGTACCACAGTTGTGGATGATTCTATGTGGCCTAGAAACTGCAGAAAATCCCTTGCAGGCCAGGGATGGCCATGGGGGAAATTAATCTGCACTGGCAATCAGATGTGATATCCATTCCTGTGAACTGTACCAGTTCTGTCTGGGACTTCTGAAGACTTATTATAAATCCCAGGCTCACTGGCCTGCTGGCTCAGCAGTAGCACTACCACTCATGACACTGATGACCTGGGTTTGGGAATGAGCCCAAGCTATCTGAGGGCTGGCTGGGAAAAGTGAGCTGAGCATTCCAGAGGATGCTCTCCATCTTGGGGAGGGAGGGAGGTTGGACTCCACTGTGTTACTTCCACCTAAGTGACCACAGGTGGCAGTGCAAGTGGAGCCACAGAATCAGGGAGGACGCCAACATGATCTGATGTGCAGTGCACATGCATGCATGCACGCATGCAAGTCAAGAGCTTATCCTGGCATCCTACAGAGACTGGGACAGGACAAAAAAAATTATAGATGATGCAGGAGGGCATCCGCCTCTCACAGCAGTCTCTCCACCGCAGGCCAAGGCACTCTCCTCAGAAGCACCAATCGAGTCTCCATTGGAGGTTGAGCCCAGTCGAGTCTCCACTGAGGGTAGAGCCCCCTCCAAATGATCTCACCCTAGGGGGTAAGCCAGGTAGTCAGAGAAAGAGGTAACTCCTGTGGATGTTGGGTGATGGCACTGGGTGAAAGGGCAGGACTGATGGGGGCTGGCTTGGGGGGAAGCATACTGAATAAACAAAAAAAGAACAAATCCCTGGTACTTCAAGGTCCCTCTTACCAGCAGGATGGAGCACACTGCCTCCTGTTTTGTTTTCCCTAAGACTAGCCAGCTGTCCAGTTAAGGAAAAACCACTACACTTTGTCTTCTTAAGTGAGCTGCTACCACAGATACCCTTGATATCGAGGTGAGACAGGCCCCTAACCTCTGGAATGAATTACCCCTTTTTTTGAGAACCATCAACTTATAGTCAGGGTTTAAATTTAGGTTCAAACAATACTTATTAACATTACCAAATTGCACTTGTAATGTTTGATGATCGTTGATGAATTGATGATTATTTATTTATTATGTTGTATGTATTTTGTCCTGTACTGTTGTAAGTTTTTTGTTCAGGTCAGACCTGAAGAAGGGCTTTTGCCCAGTGTCCCTACCCGGTTAATAAATTTATAAATAAAATAAAAAAAGAGTAGGGCTGCAAACTGAAATGGCAGTTTTCCAGCCTGAACCTGAGATATTTTCTGGGTCTGGGTCTGACTGGAATGTGGAAGTAAGCATCCTTCAGGTTGCATGGACTTAGCCAGTCTTGTAACTGCAGGAATAGTATCATTGTGCCCTGCATGTGACCATCTTGAACTTTTCTTTCTTGTTATGTTTTTTCAGAAATCCTAAATTTAAAATGGGTGGCCACTCCCCATTTTCTTGTGATTCAGGAAGTATCTTGAAAAGAGGCCATTACCCCACTCTGAGACAGGGAACTTTTCTGCTGCTTTTGCTTGCAGTAGTTTCTTTTACTTGCAGTTCCAGCAGAATTCTTTTTGTTGGTGAATGCTCTGGGAAGCTTTTTGGTCTCTGCCGATTAGGAAATCTTTGGAATTGCTGAGACAATCTGTTGTATTTGGTGACCGAAAATAAGTACCTTAAACACATCAGGGTCTTGGTAGTAAGGAAAACACATCGTACTGAAATCTAGGTCATCCCTATTTACTTCTGTTCAGCACAGACACAGGGGGAACACTTATCTCAAACACACACAGGAATATTTACAAGAAATACATTCTCTTAAAGCTGCACTGTCTAACATTTCTTAAAGCTGCACTACACATAACAATCCCTCCTGACTTTGCTAGAAAGTACGTAAGTCTGTAATTCAGAAAATAGTACGAAGCTATTAAAGTTATTACTGCAATGTCCCTTTTAGTTAGTATTACTGCAATGTCCCTTTTAGTTAGTCTATGTCATTAGGCTATATCTCTACAAGTCCGTTCTCTTTGGTGGACATCTTATACGTCCTGACTGATGTAGTAGGTCTGGAGGCTGTTGCACTGGAATCGGTTTAGCATCAGCCACATCTTGTCTAAATTGCTGTGGTTCCCCTATCTCTTTCTTTTCTTGTTCTGGAAGAAATAATGCTGGATAACTACCCCGACTCTGGGTATACCTTTTTTGTTCTGTCTTAATTCTAGTACATAATTGGTCCACATGTTTTTTCACTCTCCTCTGGTTAGTCAGTCGAACAGTATAGACAACATTTCCAATCTTTTTTCCTACCACGCCTTCTATCCATCTCTTCAGGCCTGCATGCATCCTGACCCACACAAGATCATTGGGTTTGAAGGATCTGGTCTTAGGAAGCATTTCAGCTACTGACTTACAGCCTAGAGGGTGAAGAAGGTCCAAATGAGTTTGAATCTGACAGCCAAACAGCAATTCTGCAGGAGATATTCCTGTGACACAATATGGTGTTGTTCGATACATCACAAGAAAGTCCAAAAGGGCTATTTGTATTGCTGTCAGTGTAATAGGATTAGCTTTGTCCATACTCTTTAAAAGTCTGACCCAGGCGTTCCACTTCGCCATTTGAACTTGGATGGTAGGGAGGTGAGAAAATATGGTGGATACCACGTTGTTGGCAAAATGCTTGAAATTCAACAGACATGAACTGTGGTCCGTTATCCGAGACAATCATTTGCATAAAACCATGGGTAGCAAAGATAGATTTCAGCACTTTGATGGTACTCTCAGTAGTTGTCGAAGACATTTGATGAATTTCTGGCCATTTACAATAAGCATCAGCTAAGAGTAACCGCATGGAATTTAAATAAGGTCCTGTGAAATCAATATGCAACCTTTGCCAGGGTTTTTCAGGTTGTTCCCAATGGTGAACTGGAGCTCTTGCCAGATTTCCCATCATTACAGCACAACCTTCGAATCTTTGCACAACCTGGTATATGACTCTGTCAATGGAAGGCCATCATACGTGAAGTCTGGCTAAGGATTCCATTTTAGCAATGCCTGGATGGCCCGCATGCAAAAGAGTCAACACATTTGAGTGATAGCATTGGGGTACTATGACATGCAATCCCCATAGAAGGCATCCCTCAGCAATGGATGACTGCTGTCTCTTTGTATAGTAGGGTTGTAATGCAGTGGAATAAGAAGTGCCTTACGGCCAACCTTCAAGCGTATACTGATACACTTGTTTCAAAATTACATCTTGACTAGTCACTTTTGTAATGTCTTTGGCTAGTATTGGAAGCTGATCTAACCGTTGCAGCTCTATTGCACACACAACAGTACAGCTTTAAGAGAATGCATTTCCTGTAACTTTTCCTGTGTGTGTTTGAAATAAGTGTTCCCCCTGTGTCTGTGTTGAATAGAAGTAAACGGAGAAAGCCTAGATTTCAGTGTGATGTGTTTTCCTTACTACCGATATCTTGATGTGTTTAAGGTACTTTTTCTCGGCCACCAAATACAACAAACTGTCGACAAGGATTGTGAAAATTTTCATAGCTCCAGCTTACTGAATTGCACCATTTTGTGACTTTCTGCATTGAAGGCAAGTAAGCAATTTGGAGCTGTGCTATATTATGGAAACTTCAGCCAGCTTTGAAATTTTTACAGGAACGGACTGGGATACATGGTCCAGATGGTTTGATCATTGGTTATTACTTAATCCTGCCATACAATCAGCAAATGATCAGCTACAAGGTGAGCTCATTCGAGCTGCTTTCTGTACTTTTTTGGGAAGTGAAACCTTCAAACTTTTATGCAGTCCGTGTGCACCGGACCGGCCGGAGGATTTGTCATATCAAGAGCTAAAGGCTAATTTGAATGCACAATACAGTTTAATAACTTTTCCAAGAGTTGAACGTTATAAATTCTACAGTTACAACCAGAAACCAGGTCAGTCATTACAATCTTATTTTTCTGAGATCCAAAGCTTAGCTCTCACGTGTGAGTGGAGCAGGAAGCATCTTGAATCTAATCTATCTGATAAGTTTGTTATGGGGTTGAATAATGAACATCGTATTCAGCAATTACTTTCTGTAAGTGTCAAGAAATCTGCTGAGGAACTTTTACAGTTGGCAGCAATGTATGAGGCTGCAGAAAATGAAGCACATTCTAAGATGAACACTAAAAATGAGGCACAAGTAAATACAGTAAACTCCAAATTGAAACAGCTCAAACCTAAGTCTAAGCCACTGTTTTCAAAGTAAAATTCAACCACTGCACCCAAACTGCATGGCCAGTACAAATGTGCATCATGTGGGTCATCTCAGCAAAGCAAGGACCAGTGCAAATTCAGAGAAGTTCAGTGTCATTCATGTAAACGTCAGGGGCATATTGCTAAGGTTTGCAGAAGCAGGAGAGCTGCAGTGGTCAGTTTGGAGAGCACAGACAGTGAAGTGGTTCCTATTGCACCACAAATGCAGACTAAAGATGTTCCTCCTTTCTATGTGTTACTTCAATTGCCACAACTGAGGCATCAGTTGCGTTTAATGGTCAACTCTGCTTCCCCAGTTACTTTTATTAACCATCAAACATGGTCTGATCTGGATAAGCCACCATTGTCTCCTTGTAATAAGTTGCTGCGTGCATTTAAAGGGCAACCAATTCAGCCACTGGGCTTGTTTACCACTTTGGTATGCAGGACTGATTCTCCCAAGCCTGGTACACTTTTATCTTTTCTGGTTTCAAAAAAGGGTGTCAATATTTTGGGCAGAGGCACTTAAGTTCTTCTAAACATTCATATTGATCCAGCAGATTTTGGCCTACTTGCTGCTGTCCAGGTACCACAAAGCAGTAATCTGCCAAAGCTTGGGGAGATTTTAGACATGTATCCAGAGTTGTGGAAAGGCCTGGGATGTTGCACAACAGCTAAAGTCAATCTAGGCCTTCTCTGTTTACTTCTATTCAGCACAGACACAGAGGGAACACTTATCTCAAACACACACAGGAAGAGTTACAGGAAATACATTCTCTTAAAGCTGTACTGTCTAACATTTCTTAAAGCTGCACTACACATAACACAATCCCTGACCCACTACCTCCAGAACTCACTTATCTGTGGTAATGTTTTCCCACTCATAGAAGTAGTGGGTCAGTCTTCTTCCCACTGGCAATGGTTGACTGGCAATCTGGGCAAAATTGTCAGGGGTCTTGCTTTGGTTGTGGCTTAGGGGCTTGTGCTGCAGGACACCTGGAGCCCCTCCAGCTGCCACTACCTCAGTAGTACCCTCTTTGAGGCTGGTACTTGTAGGTGGCATACAGTCTTGGATAGTAACCCCTGCCCCTGCCTCCTCATCATAATGCCTACAGAAAGTGGAGGCCTTTTCTTGTTCAGTAGAATTCTTAAAAGTGGTTTTGTATTCATCCAATTTTTTCATGTACATTTCTGTTTTATCACTAAAAAAGGGAATTTCCCTCAACGGGTTAATCATTGGCTTTAGTCTGAGTGTCCTGCGGAAAGATGAAAAAATTACTCACCATAGTAATCTTGTTTCTTCAAAGGGATCACTCATTTTGATTAAACTGATGCAGTCAGCCTCCTGTTTTAAACTGCCTGGAGAGATGGAATATTATGCAAATATAGAACTCTCATTGGCTCGTACTAATTTCAAACTGCTGAGCAACTGCTGCACTCTGAGTGCTTCAGATTCTTATGGAGCCTAACTGGGTATAAGACCCTCTAGCTAATCTTTACATTATAAAGAAAAAACTACCCCCAAGATCACAAGTCCCCAGAAGACAGGTCTAAAACAAGACCACAAGAAAACTGGACCCACAACCGGTTGTCAACAAAAATCTTGCCAAACGACTGTACAGCAAAACCTTTATGTCGACTGGATTTGCAGTTGGCATAAAGTTTGTCACTGCCTACCATGTTTTCTTTGGGGGACTTCACCTCGAATCCCACAAGCAGGGGGCAATGCCCCCCACACACACCCCCACTAAATATAATCAAATCTGAGTCAGAGCTGATTAGGGGAGGGGGTGCAAGACCCCCTGAAAACAGTGCCAGGGTCCAGCACAGACACTACAGTGACCTGGTGCTGTAGTCGCTGCAGTGTCAGTCGATGTCGAAATGTCACTGTTGGGGCGGTATACCAAGGAAACCAACTGGTTTAAATGGTGAGCCTCTAACCTGGCCTATACATAACACTAACGCAGAGATGCAGAACAAAACTCTCTCTACCTTTTTTTTAAAAAAGATTTTAGTAGGGGAGGCAGGGTGTGTGCTTTAATCATAATGAGTGATCCCTTTGAAGAAACAAGATTACTATGGTGAGTAATTTTTTCTTCTAACCCGTGAATCACTCATTATGATTAAACTGTGCAGACTAAGCCAGTTCTTCTTTTATAGCCACTGGATTTGACTGACAACAGGAACTTCCTGTTTGGCAGTAGGAAGGGAAGGATCATAGAGAAACATTAGTTTTGTCAACCCTAAAGGAAAAAAAGTAGCTCGCTGCCCCCCCCCCCAGCTGCTGGTGGTCTGACACTGACCAAGGAAGAAGGAAGCTACTGAAGACTATAAGAAGTTGCTGTCCCAGAACAGGAAGGGTGAGAGTTGTAAGGAGAGGAGAGAGTAAGCATACAGAGAAACAGGAGAGGGGACACAAAATAAGACATGATAGGAGTGGTGCAGTGCAATGGCTGTGGGGCGGCAGTGTTCCGGGAGACATTCTGGAGGCCGCGATGCTGCCCTATTTGCAGGCACCTCTCTGGTCTGAGGAGGAGGTTGCCCATCTCCAGGCTGACCTGGCTAGGATTTGTGAAACCTCCTCCCCCACTCAGGGACCACCAGGGCCAATGTCACTACCTCAGAGGTTGCCAAGAAAGAGGACAGGCTGAACCAGGGTGGGCTCAGGGAGGGAGAGGGTGGTGGAACAGAGTTGCATCCCTCCAGCTGTACCTCTCCACAATTCATACACTCTTCTGGTGGATAGTGATTCCTCTATGGAGGCACCTGCAGTGGAGACCAAGGAGGATGCTGGGAACCTTCACAAAGGAGACCCAGAGGAGGGTGGCATGGGACCCCACAGGGGAAGAAAACAACTCCTGGTGGGGGACTCAATCATTAGGGGGGTAGAAATGGGGGAGGAAGGGGAGAGGGAGGTAAGGTGCCTGCCTGGCACCACGGCTTGGAGGGACAGAAAGTGAATCCTCAGGATCATGGGAGCAGCTGCACGAGTTAGGGAGCTGGATGTCATTGTCCACCTAGGGACAAATTACCTGGCTAGGAATGGGATCAGAGCAGTGCAAGAGGAGTTTGTAGAGTTGAGGAGGGGCCTTAGACAAGTAGCGCATACAGTAACCTTCTCGGAGGTGCTGTCTGTCCATGTCAAGGGTGATGCTGGGGTACTCCTCACCTGGGAATTCAATGAATGGTTGAAAAACTGGTGTGGAGCTCAGGGTTTTGGCTTCATTGGGGACTGGGGAGCCATCTGGAGAGATGCAGACCTATACTGGCGCGATGGTCTGCATCTGTCCAGAGGGGACCAGGATCCTAGGTGAGAGGTTTAAATGCTTCATTGGCAATCATTTAAACTAGCCAAGGGGGGAGGCACTGAAAAGGAGCAGGGAAATCCCAGCCTCCCCCCACAAAATGTGGTAATTAGTGAGGTAAACACCAAGGTAGAGAAGTCATTAGGGAGCAGGACAGAGGTAAATGTAAAAAAAGGCAAAGGCAGTAAGGACAGGGATGAGGTTAAAAGGGGTAAGGCCTTCAAAAAGTGGAGGGGTGATGAGTACTAATGCCCATAGTCTATGTAACAAGTTCCCTGAACTAGTGGCCTTGATGGAAGAGGGTTGCCTGGATATTGTGGCAGTCACAGAAACATGGTGCACAGAGAACCATGACTGGGATGTCAACATACCAGGATACACAATCTACAGGAGGGACAGGGAGGGTAAAAGAGGAGGAGGAGGAGGAGTAGCTCTCTATGTAAAGGAAGGGATCAAAGCAACAGAACTAAAGAGTAAACAGGGAGCAGATGAGGCACTCTGGGTCACCCTGGAAACAGCAAATGGCACCACAATCTGCATGGGGGTTGTATACTGACCCCCATCTCAGGGGGAGGGAATGGAGGAGGAAATGATAGAAGGCATCCTTAGAATGGCAGAAAAAGGGGTGCTATTGTTGATGGGGGACCTGAATATGCAAGTTGTTAACTGGAGCACCTTTGCTGCAGGCACATCCAAGAGCAGGGTCATTCCTGATGCCCTACAAGGGGCATGCTCAGATAGGTAGTATTGGAACCCACTTGGGAGGGAGCAATCTTAGACCTGGTACTCTCAAATGGGGACTGAGAAAGAATCTCAGATTTAGAAGTGGGTCGCCATCTGGGAACAAGCGACCACCAAACAGTGTGGTTCATGATAAACACAGCCATACAATCAAGCCATACAAAAGCAAGAGTACTGGACTTTAGGAGGGCTGACTTTCGGAAAATGAGAGAGTGCCTCAGAAAAGCACTAGCAAACAGGCAAGAAGGAGGGATGGAGGAACAATGGGGAGTAATCAAAACAGCCATCACAGAGGCAACAAGCCTTTGTGTAAAGCAAATCAACAAAACACAATGAAGGAAAAAAAAAAGCTATGGTTCTCAAAAGAGGTGGCAGGGAAGGCTAAGGAGAAAAGGATAGCATTCAGGAAATATAAGGAAACACAGAAGAAGCAAGACAGAGAATTTTATCAGTTAAGGCAGGAAAGGCAGTCAGAATAGCAAAGGCCCAAACCGAGGAAAGGGTAGCCAACTCTGTTAGGAAGGGGGATAAGACCTTTTATAGGTAGATTAGGGAGCGAAGAAAGACCAAAGGAGGGATACTGAGGCTTAATAAAGGGAAGGGAATGTGGGCAGAGGGTGACAGTGAAAAAGCAGGGATACTGAACTAATATTTCTGCTCAGTATTCACAAAGGAAGAGGAGGGGAGGTACCTAAACCAAACAAGAGAAACACTCTGAAGATGGGGGTCAATACCAGTCCATTTACAGAAGAAAGGGTTCTGAAAGAACTAATAAAATTAAAGGTGGACAAAGCAATGGGGCATGATGGGATTCACCCAAGAATTCTAAAAGAACTAAGGGTAGAACTAGTGACACCGCTGACTACTCTCTTTAACAAATCATGGGAGGATTGGGTGGTACCTGAGGACTGCAGGAGGGTGGATGAGATTCCTCTTCACAAAAGTGGGAGCAGGACAGAGGCAGGAAACTATGGACCAGTTAGTTTGACCTCAGTGGTAGGGAAAATGATGGAATCACTTCTGAAGGAAAGAATTGCTAACTACCTAGAGGCCAGTGGGGCACAGGACCCAAGGCAGCATGGATTCATGAAGGGAAGGTCGTGTCAGACAAATCTAATAGATTTCTTTGACTGGGTGACCAAAATAGTAGACCAGGAAGGGGCTGTGGACATGGTCTATCTAGATTTTAGCAAGGCGTTTGATACAGTCCCACACAAAAGATTAATACACAAGTTAGCCAGCCTTGGAGCGGGTCCCAAGGTGGTAGCCTGGATAAAAAATTGGCTAGACAACAGGACACAAAGGGTAGTAGTAAATGGAGTCTACAGTGAAGAAAGGAGGGTTACTAGCGGGGTACTGCAGGGTTCAGTACTGGGACCGGTCCTTTATAAGTGACATTGCAGAGGAACTGGAAGGAAAAGTATGTCTCTTTGCAGACGATACAAAGATCTGCAACAGGGTTGATACACAAGATGGAGTGGAAAGGATGAGAAGGGACTTGGCAAGGTTGGAGGAATGGTCAAATGTATGGCAACTCAGATTCAGTGCAAAGAAGTGCAAGGTAATGCACCTGGGAAACAAAAACCCAGGGGAAGAGTACACAATGGGGGGTTAAGATACTGACAACAGTAAAAATGGAAAGGGACCTGGAGGTAATTATATCAGATGACCTAAAGGTAGGCAAGCAATGTGAGAAGGCAGTAAGGAAGGTTGGGGGGATACTGGGATGCATAGGGAAAGGCATCAATAGTAGAAAACAGGAAGTTGTTATCCCTCTGTACAGACAGTTGGTGAGACCCCATCTGGAGTACTGTGTGCAGTTCTGGAGACCCAATCTCCGCAAAGACATAGACAGAGTGGAGGCTGTCCAGAGGAGGGCAACCAAAATGGTGCAGGGTCTGCACCAGAAGACATACAAAGAAAGACTAAAGGAACTTAATATGTATACCCCTGAGGAAAGAAGGGAGAGAGGGGACATGATAGAAACTTTCAAGTACCTCAAGGGAATCAACAAAGTCCAAGAGGGTAGCATCTTTCAGAAAAAGAGATGTGCAAGAACAAGGGGGCACAATTTGAAGATGGGGGGAGGGCTCAGAGGTAATGTGAGGAAGTATTTTTTCATGGACAGGGTTGTGGATGCATGGAACAGCCTCCCTGAGGAGGTCGTGGAGTCAAGAACAGTGGAGGAGTTCAAGAATGCATGAGACAGACATAAGGCAGTCCTAGTGGGGGGGTAGGAGGAAGTAAGCTGTTGGTTAACTAGGATCTGCAGCCTATCTGTTAGGTAAGAAAATGGGCACACTAGGTGGGCCAAGCAGTCCTTATCCGCTGTCAAATTCTATGTTTCTATGTTACCAAGCAGTACCTTTGGAGGTTGGGCAGAAAACCTATTTGGGGAACAGGTTCTGCAGAACTGCTGTGCCAAACCTGGCATCACTTCTGGATTGTAGATCCAGGTTGTAGTGCTTTGTGAAGGTGTGCACTGTTTTCCATGTAGCTGCTTTGCAGATTTCTAGTAGTGGGATATCCCTTGAAGCTGCCATTGACGCAGCTGTACCCCTGGTGAAATGTGCCCTCAGGCCCAGGGGTACCTGTTTACCCACTTTACTGAAACAAAACTGTATACATGCCACTATCCAGTGAGCAACTGTACATTTTGTGGCAACTCTACCCTTACCCACTTCGCCATAAGTGAGGAAGAGATGTGTCTGTCCTGGTCTGCATGCCTTGGTTCTGTCAATGCAATGGCTAAGTGCCCTCTTGACATCAAGGCAGTGAAGTTTCCTTTCAGGAGAACTGGAGTTCTCTGTAAAGAAAACAGGTAGAGTCATAGAAGCTGATTCAGGTGAATATCAGATACCACTTTAGGAAGAAATTTCCTATTGGTCCTGAGGACCACCTTATCCCTGTGGAATGAAATGTAGTCCACATTTGTACACAGGGTTTGCAGCTCACTGATCCTCCTGGCAGAGGTGACAGTCCCCAGGAGCACAGTTTTCCACGTGACATAATTCAAGTCTGCAGTCACCATGGGTTTGAATGGTGGTTCTATCAGCTTGGCAATGCAGATGTTTAGATTCCAGGCTGGGACGGGTTCCCTCAGAGGAGGGTGAAGGAGGTTGAGCCCCTTGAAATATTTCTTGAAAACTGGATGAGAGGCCATGGACCTCTCGCTGACAGATAAGCTGAGACTGAAGCCAGGTGGACCTTAGAGGTCGAGGGCCTCAGTCCTAATGTGTGCAGGTGTGTCAGGTAATCCAGTAGAACAGCAAGGTCAGCCCTGGAGGGGTCAGTACACTTACCTGAGCACCAAATGGAGAATCTCTTCCACTTAGAGGAATATGTTTTCCTAGTGGAAGGCTTTCTGGAGCTCCTAAGCACTGTCAGGACTTCCTCTGACAGCTTGAGGTTAGCAAACTCCAAGTCCTCAAGAACCAGGCCTTGAGCCTGAGTGACTTGAGGCTGGGATACAGGATCCTGCCCTGGGAAGTGGTCAGCAGGTTGTGCCTCTTGGGCAACTGAATTGGGGAGGCCACTGACAGGGTCAGTAGGAGTGAGTACCAGTGCTGCCTCACCCAGTCTGGTGCCACCAGAATCACTGTTGCTGGATGGGACCTTAATTTCACTAGGGTCCTGATGTCATTGGGAAGGGAGGGAAGGCATACACAGACCTCCCTGACCAGTCCAGGGCCACTGCATCCAAGGGAACAGTATCCCTGTGAGGAGGCCTGCAGCAGCACAGGGGCAATTGGTGATTTTCTGCAGAGGCAAAAAGATCCACCTCTGGAGTGCCCCATCTTCTGAAGACTGCACTGAGGATCTGAGGGTTCAGTGACCACTCGTGGTGGTCCTGACACATCCTGCTGAGAAAATATGCCAGTACATTGTCCTTCCCTGGAAGGTTTATTACTGATAGAGATACCTTCGTGGAGTATGCCAGGGACCACAGCTTCATTGCTTCTGTGCAAAGTGGGGTGGACCTGGTTCCTCCATGTTTGTTGATGTAGTACGTGGTTGTGGTGTTGTCTGTCCTGACTTGCCCCACCTTGTTTTGCAGATGTGGAGCAAAAGCCAATAGAGCCAGGTACACTGCCCTGTGCTCCAGCAGATTTGTGTGCATCAGGGACTCTTGAGGGGACTATGTGCCACTTGCTGTATAATCCAGCATGTGTGTCCCCCCCCCCAACCCAAAAGGGAAGCATCTGTTGCGAGAATTAAGGAGGGCTGTTTCCTTAGAAAGGGTACGCCTACCCTGAGGTTATGTTTGTCCAGCCACCACTGAAGTGCCTGCAGTAGGCTGTGGATGACTGGAACCAGTTTGGACAGTGGGTCTGTCCTTTGTGACCAGTACTGCCTCAAGTGAAACTGGATATCTCTCATCTGAAATCTGGAACCTGGCACAACTATGGTGGCAGCTGCCATGTGTCCCAGTAGTCTGACAGGAGAAGCTAGTCTACTCCCAACTTCGCGAATACCTGGAAACTCACCAGGTTATCTCCTCGTCCCAGCACGGCTTCAGAGCCAACCATGGGACAGACACGGCGCTCACCAAATTCTCGGCAGATGTCCTGCACAACAATGACTCGGGGGTCAGCACAGGCGCGGTCTTCATAGACCTCTCTAAAGCCTTTGACTTGGTCAACTACAACCTCCTGTTGCACAAATGTGCTCTTGGCCTGGACACTTACAGCGCTAGGCTGGTTCGTGAAGTTACCTCTCAGGCCATACAGAGGGTCAGTGGTTGGACAATGTCTCTCAGACTGCACCCGGCAAAGAAGGGGTACCACAGGGGTCTATACTTGGCCCTTCTCTTCACTCTGTTCATAAATGACCTGCACCTACACTGTGGGAGCAGCAGAGTCATCCAATATGCTGATGCAGTCATCTCACTGTGCCTCCCCAATGTAAAAGAACTGAGAGAGCCCTTCAGATGACATCCTCCAGATGGAGGATTGGCCGCCTCGAGCAAAATGGTACTAAACACCAGCAAAACCAAGGCGATGCTGTTTGGGCCAAGATCCCTGGGATCTGATAGGATGACACTTCTTCAACTGCAGTCCAGAGGGGGAGTCAAGCTCGAAGTGGTTCCCTCAACTAAGTACCTCGGTCTAACACTAGACCAAAGCTTTACTCTGAAACAACACGTCGACCTATTAACCAAAGCCATTCACGTGAAACTCGGCATCCTCTATAGAATAAAGGACCTGATTATCCCTGAAGCCAGGGTAGCCATCGCCACCAGTGTCCTACTCCCCAAGCTCACCTACGCAGCCCCGGTTCTCCAAGGTGTGGCTGCGACTGAACTTGTCAGGCTAAAGACCCTCTAAAACAAGATTGCCAGGTTTGCTACCATGTCCCACCCTAGAACCCACCACTGTGAGGCCCAAGCTAGGCTCAGATGGCCGTCCTTGGAAGCCCTCCTCATCTACCCGACTCTCTGCCTGACATTTAAGCTACTGGGCCCCTTCCCCCCCCTAGCCTCAAAGGGCTAGTCAGGGCTAAAACCAGTCTGAGGTGTCTCCGCACCTCAGGACAAACTCTCCTCGAGGTCCCTAAAACTGGGACTAAAGCTGGATCCAGGTCCTTCGCATTTACAGCCCCTTCCACCTGGAACAACCTCCCTCTAGGGGTATGAGAGGCAGCAACAGGCCCTAGCTTCCACTCTAAACTTAAAGCACACTTGCTCGATAGGAGGATCTGCCAGTGCCTTAGGACCTGACCACCCGTCACTGCCTCTCCTAACTCTGAAGGCGTGCCTCTTGGTCACCCTTCCCCCATCTACCTTGATCCCTCGGGATGGGACCCTGACTCTAGGCTAACTAGCTAGCACCATCTACTTTGATTCTTCGGGAAGGGACCCTGACTCTAGGCAAACTTGCTAGCACCTCGCGCTCTTCCTGGGTCCCCAAGATTGATGCATGTACAATGTTTGTAAATATTCACTTCAACATGTTCCTATGGTCTTTATATGTTCCCTTACCTCCTACCTGATTGTAACCCTAATGATCTCATTGTATACCAACTTGTCACTTTATTACCTGTACTGTTTCCTTTGATTGTGTATGTAACTTTCCTCTGGGTCAGGGGCGTAGCCAGGGGGGGTTTCCTGGGTGCTCGGAACCCCCCCCCCGACTTGCCGATTGCAAAAAAACAAAACAAACATTTTTTTTAAATTCTCCCGGCCAGCCACAGCAAGGTGATACTCCCAATTTACTTACAGACACTGAGGTGATGCTGCGTGTCACCCAAAGACCTGCCCGCCGTGAGGTACTGTATCCTCCGCTGCCCGAGCAGCAAGCCTGGTCCTGCCATTTAAACTTTAAAACCCTGGCCACATGCTGTGTGCTACGGGAAGTGAGGCAGGGTGCCGGAAGTCGGCTGATGAATATGGATGAGCGCCCTGCCTCCCACACTGCCTAGTCTGACATGAAGAGCCTCGCTGGCTCTGCATCACATGACTGCATTTGAAGAGGTCACATGTGATGCAGAGTCACCGAGAAGCATAGTCTGTGCAGTCAACCAGTAGAGTCTTTCCCGCTGTGAGCTGGTAGCGTCTGAAAAGTGTGTCGGGCCATGGATTTTTGCCGGCTAGTCGTCTGTCTCCTTCAGGCAGGGCACCTTTGGGGAGTAGTGGAGTCTGGGTCTCGGCAGGCGCAATTAAATCTGAGCAGCCAGGGAGGAGGCCGAGCATCTGTGGCCAGGCTTGGCCGACACAGTGAGGGGTGACAAAACCAGGCAGGCAGGCCAAGACAAAGTGTCTCGCCAGACGTGGCAGAGTCGGACATGGGTGATTTTAAGGTAACTGGCAGACAGCAAATACATTGGGGCAGAATTAAAAATAATGATGGAGACACTAAAACCAGGCTCATTTTAGCCAAAGTGACGAGTGGCCGAGATTTTATGGTGACCAAGCATGCTCACACTGAAGGGCTTATGTAACTGAGGGCCAGGGATTCGAAAATTGTCTGGCTCATGAATAGCACAGCTAATAAAGACAAAATGCTTCTTGCCCAGTCTCACAATGATGAGACAAAAAAATATAAAAGGGGGCTATTTGTGTCAAGGGGTAAGGAAATTGCTCAATTTTGCCAAAGTGGCCGGGGATTTTGGCAAAATCTCATTCTAAAACTGAAATGTGGGGGTGAAGTGACTGAGGGCCAGGGATAGGAGATGAATTATTGGCTGGCTCATGGTGAATTAGCACAGCTAAAGATACAAATGCAGTGACTTACCTGGTCTCACATGAGACGAAAAACATAAGGGAGGGGCTATCTGTGAGCTGTGACGTAGTCAGTAAAATAAATGATAATCTGAGGATCGCATAGAGAAAAAAAAAAGGAAAAAGTGTGTCTCCTGGCTCTTTATGAATTTAGCTAGCCAGTGTTGCAAAGTTACTGCCTAAAATGCACAAACTGCACCATTTACCACCTACAATTTCAACATTTTCCAGGGTATGCTCCCGGACCCCTAAATTTTGGGAACTCCCTCCACCAAATCCTAGCTCTCACCCTGCGGGTCGCCCCTGAAAAAGGGACCTCTGGGGCCCAGCGGGCTCACCCGGTCAACAAAATTCAATAAATAAATAAATAATTCCCTGGTTGGTTTGGGCTTGCCCAGCATGAAGGAACTTGCAACCTGTAGGATGCTGTCCCCCTGTCCTAGAGTAGGAAAGCTCTACCCAGGCTGGTGTTCAGCTCTGCTCCAATGAAGTCCAGCACTTACACTGGTTCTTGCTGTCATTTCTGCTCATTTATGAGGAAACCTAGGGATTCTAGTGTGGATTATGTGAGTGCCAGTGACTGCCCTGCATGTTGTAGGGACTGGCCTATGACTAACCAGTCATCCAGGTAGGGGAAGACCATCACACCTTGTTTTCTCAGGTACTTGACTACCACTGCTAGGCATTTTGTGAATGTCCTTGGTGCAGATATCAGACCGAAAGGGACTGCTGCGAACTGGTAGTGACCTGAGGCTATTCTGAACCTCAGGTACTTTCTGGGAGTTGATCTGACAGGAATGTGAAAATAGGTGTCCCTTAAATCCAGGGATACTAACCAAACCCCTTTTTGCAGTGTGGGGATGATTATTGAGAGAGTCACCATTTTGAACTTTGGCTTCAGAATGTGCTTCTTTAGAAGCCTTAGATCCAGGATAGGTCGCCAGTCTCCATTTTTCTTTTTGGTAAGGGAGTATCTGGAATAGAAGCCTTTGCCCCTTTGATTTAGGGGCACTGCTTCCACTGCTCTGATTGATAGTAAGTGCTTTACCTCTTCCTTCAGGAGGATTCTATCTGCAGAGGTGACTGGGGCAAAGGTTCTTGCTCTCAGCTTGGGAAGTGATTTGAAGCTGAGTGACGGTCCTTGGCTCACTACCTCCAGAACCCACTTGTCTGTGGTGATGGCATGCCAAACATGGAGGCAGTGAGCCAATCTGCTACCCACCAGTAGAGGTGACGGTGGTGGGGGTGCGATCTGTACCAGCCCATCAGTGATTCTGTGTCAGCTGAGCATGGATTTGTGGTGAAGGAGAAGACCATCTCATAGCCCTTCTACCCCTCCCTCGGAAATAACCTCTTAGCTGCTGGTAGACCTGCGAAGCCTGTGCTTGGAAAAAAGGCCTGTGGTAGGATCCCATACCCCCGCCTCCCCTACACTGGGCCCTATAAAAGGTGGAAGGCTTTTCTTTAGAATTACTTCTATAGGTGGCCTTATATTCCTCCACCGTTTTCTTGTAGGTCTCTGTTTTGTCACCAAATAAGGAATTTTTCTCGAAGGGAAAGTCCATGATTTCGAAAGGCACTTTATAAATAAAGCATTGATAGCCTCAGCTTCAATGTCTAAGGTTAGGTCAGTAGCTCTTTGCCAAGCAAATCTCCTGAGGGAGACAGATAAAGCCATCAGTCTGGCTGCAGTGTCATTAGCATCCACAGCCATGTGGAACTGATATTTGGTGGCATCAAGGGCAGCCCTTGCAGTTTCTTGCAAGTCGATTGCCACTTCACCTGGGACTTTATCAGACAGAGCAAGGACAGAATTCCATAATGCCTTCTGATATTCAACAGCATAGGCCATATGATTTGCCTGCCTAACAATGAGTGAGGCAGCCATATAACCCTTGTTACCCATGGCATCCATCTTTCTTGAGTCCTTGTCAGGGAAATGGGTTGCTAAGAGGATTTTGACTTTATCACAGGCAGCCGCCTGGACCGCCCCTTCAGGATCAGGGTGACTGAACAAAAAATCAACAGTGGTTCTGTCCAACTGATATTTCTTATCTGTTTTCTTTTCCACTCCAGGTATTGAAGTTGGAGTCTTTAATATTTGCAGCACAGCCTTTTATAAAGATTTGTGCATAGGCAACAGAAGGCATTTTGTGGGGGCTAAATCCATCAAATCAAGGAAATCTGCTTCCTCCACATCTTCCTTCATCTCCTGGAGGTGGAGATTGAGGGTATCCACCATGTTCTTTATGAAGGAATTGTGAGAGGCGTAGTCCTCTGGTCACCTGTGAGCGGAGCCAAAATCCTGCTCTGGGGAGACCTCTGGTTCTATAGTTTCCCCTTCATCCTCCTCAGCATTACCATACAGAGGCTGAGGTTCCTGAGGTGCTGGAACTTGCACAGGAACTGGTGTAGCCAGTGTGGGAACTGGGACCACAGCCTGTAAGGCTTGCAAAATCTGTAAAGCCTTTGCAATGTCCTCAGCAGAGGGCATATTTTGTTTGTCTGCTGGGAGCTCCTTAGCCTTCTCGGCCGGAGGAGTAGTGACATGTTTTTCTTTGTATTTTTTCTTAAGTGGGACAGCTTCAACTGCTCAACAGCCCTTTTTGATTTACCTTGCTTAGTCTAATCTGACCCCTTGTCAGCATCCTTGGGCTTATTCTTGTCTTTAATAGGAACAGAGGAAGAGGGGTTTTCTTCTGCAGCACTAGCAGAGGTAGAAGCCATTTCATCTAATTTTTTAGATCTCTTTTTCAAAGTCTTGGGACAGAAAGTTTTACAGATTTCATGATGTGAAAATATATGACTAGTTCCCAAACAAAATACACAGAGGGAATGCCTGTCTGCTTTTGCTGTACCTGACCATAAGACTCACAGTAGTCCTGTGCAATTTTTAGGTTTATCACCAGGGACCTCTGACATAGAGCAATTATTAGAATGTATACGTTAGTGAAAAAATAATCGGTTCCCTGGAACCAACAAATTCAAATATAAACAACCACTACTGGTTCCTGGAACCGAGCGCTAATCGGTTCCCTGACTGGAAAGGGAACCAAAAATAAACTAAATTTAAATAAAAATACAAACGGTCGAAGGATCCTAAGGGGAACCATTGAGTAAACGAGAATTAATGCTTAATTTGAGGTAAAAACCTCACAAAGAACCGCGAATCCCTCGATTCCACAGAACTGTGAGGAAACCACAAAAAAACAATAAACCACTAATAAATTATATCAAACTAACTTATAAGGCAGCAATCTAAAATTAGTAACTTAAAACAGTACTTATCGACCAAATTAAAGGATCTGAAGTAAGTTGAAGGAGAGCTCTCTGGGACTTCTTCACTGGCAGGCAGAGTAAAGAATCTGAAGCACTCAGAGTGCATCAGTTGCTAGGGCAGCAGTTTGAAACGGGCATGAGCCAATAAGAGTTCTATCATTTGCAAAGCACTCCATCTCTCTGGGCAGTTCAACACAGGAGGCTGACTGCATCAATTTAATTATAATAAGTGATTCCTGGGGTTAGAAGGTAGCCCTTAGCCCAGCACACCTCCCCAGTGCCACTGCAGGAGCCAAGACACATGAAGCAGAGTTATTGGTGTCTACAGCCATGTGAAACTGGTACTAAGCGGCATCCAGAACTGACTTTGCTGTGACAGTCGGATCCTGTGCTACTTCACTATCCACCTTAACACTTAGGCCCTGTCCACACTTACAATTAAAATTTGTTAACGGTTTTTAAACCGTTACAGGGCTTACCGTGCTGCCACATCCACACTAGTCGGGACCGTGTCTTAACACGGTTCTGTGCCCGTCCACACCTCCGAAATGAAAGCATGTTTTAACACGCTTTCAGGTGCAGCTTGCCAGTGCAGATGAAATGCTGCATCATGGGCGCCAGTAGGATCACTACTGGGAACATGGATCGGACACCCGTACACACTAGTAAGTAAAAACGTTTCTCATTTAAACTGTTTTCAAAACCATGCTAAAACCCTGATTGTATCAGGGTTTAAACACGGTTTTGAAACTCAGTTTGGTAACGTTAACAGTGTGGACGCGAACCATGTTCCCTGATTTTAAAATGTTACAGGGCGTCTGTTACGTTTTAAAATCCCCAGTATGGACAGGGCCTTTGAGACAGCACTGCATTCCACAGAGCTTTCTGGTACTGAGCTGTATAGGCCAAATAGGCCATCTGTCTAAGTAACAGGGAAGCTGCTGTGCACACTTTTTTGGTCATAGTATCCAGTTCTTGGAAAGCTTTTCAGAAGGCTGTGCAGAGACAGGTACATTGACCTTCTCACAAGCAACAGCCTGTCCTACTCCTTCATGATCAGTATGGACGTACAGATATTCTACCCCATGTCTGTCCACCTAATACTTCTTTTCAGCCTTCTTATCAATGCCAGCAGCTGAGTTAGGTGCTGACATTTTTATTGTGTCCTTCTTGAAAGGCTTGTGGATGAGGACCAGTAACCTCCTTGTGGGGGCTAGTCCCACTATATCCATGAACTCCAGTTTTTCTACATCCTTCTCTGTTTCATGAGAGGAAATGTTGAGAGTGTTCACCATTTGTTTAATGAATGTGTAATAAGAGTTATACTCCTCTGTAGCCCTAGGAGGAGAAACAAACTCCCGATAAGGGGACTCATCAGGTTCTATGGGTTCACTTTCGTTTTCTTCATAATAATAAGCTGTCTAGAACTAGAGCTGGTGGGGGGCAGGCACATCAAATAAAATTCCCATAGCCTGAAACACCTGTAAGAACTTCCATTCCTTAGTCATGTCCTCTGTTGAGGGTATTTGATTCTGTTCCACTGCCTTCTCCTTTACCTTACAGGAGAACTGGCAGGGATATATTTTTCTTTTGGTTTTTTCTTAGCAGGCACTGGTTACAGCACCCGATCTAAGCCTCTCTTTGTATTTTTTGCCATCCCTGGAATCAGAGTTCCCCCTTTTGGACACCCTCATATTATTGCCATCCATTCCATGCCTTTCTGATGGCTGAGCAGCTTTATCTATTCTCTTTCATAGGGATTGCTGCATATGAGGAGAAGAACCCTCTGATACATGCTTTCCACCATCATTATATAAGCTCCCTGTAAAAGAGGGGCTTATATTCCCATTTTAGGCATAACTCTCCCTCCTACCCCTCCCGAGCTAGGGAATGTGTTAGTGCGCTCAGAGATATTGTTGCTGGACGTCTCAAGGTGGCAACAGAGAGTGGGTTTTAGGAGTATAAAAAGGGACAGACAGGAATTATTGGTGCCTTTCCAGCCCAGGCATTAGGCCTAGGGCTGGAGGGGGAGGCTGGAAGTGTAGTGCTAGAAGCAGATTAGGTGGGCAAGTAAGGGAGTTTGGCAGTCCAGGAGGGCCAGTGGGGAAACCCCCCTAAAGGAGTACAGTCAGGACAGTTCTTCCATGCACTGGGTCAACGAGGAGTTGGGGGATGGAGCTCCATGGGGAATATGTAGCCAGGTTCTGCATCATTGGGGGCAGGGACAGGAGGTGGCTTTGTTAGGCCAGGAAAGTGCAGGAGCCCTTAGAGACCCCCAGCAGGTGTACCCCAGGTCACCAGGGCTGGGAAGGCAGTGGCAGGACCCTCCTAGGAGGGGAGCCAGTGGCAGTGGCTTCCCTCGCACCCCATGTGGCAGGGCAGCCTGGTGGGGTAGAGGGATCCAGGGGGGCCTTTCATGCAATATATGGGACTGATGGAGGGACAGGTCCTGGGCAGGTCACAGGCCGTGTACTAAACCTTGGAGAGTAGCCCCCGTGCTGGACCTTAATTCAAGCCCAGGAGATGTAAAGGGGACTTGAGACTGGCTGGGACCCCCTAGGAAGTGTAACAGCAGAAACTGGAGCATTTAGGCCATCAGTAGGAGGCAGCTCAGCCTGTAGCATGGGGCCGGTATTGGAGTGGGACCAGGTTTTGGGGCTTCTGCACCAGTGGTGGCTGAGGAGAGGCTGAGCCGAGTGAAGGTGGCAGGTGCTGAAGTAGCACAGGTACAGTGCCAAGCTGTGGGTTACAGGGCCTTGGTCACCAGACAAAAATCCTGGAAGCCAAAGGCATGGGCCAGTGCCCAGGGGTTCAGGTGGGGAAGGCAGCTCGCTTTCCTGCACCAGAATGTAGGGGAACGACCAGTGACAGTGACAGTGACCTGGGTGAGAAAGAAAAACTCAGTGTTGCCTTACCAGATCCTAAGAAGCCAGGAGATTGCAGGGATCTAAGTTTGAGAAGTTCTCAGGTAGAGCATCCGAGCGGTAGAGAGAGGAAAAAGAAATCTTTGCTTGTGACTGCCTGTCTCCAGCATTCTGCTGCCTTAGAATGTCCAGCCAGTTTTATAAAAAGTTAAATTTATTTATTTATTTATTTATTTATTTAAAGATTTTACCAGGAAGGCATGCTGAGCAGACTACTGCTCGATTCCAGATGCGCCCTGGGGGTAGGGGGAAAGGGAGTACACAGTATAAAATGTAGTAACAGTTAATAAAATGAATACAACCCTATTTCTAGGATTCTTGATTTCAGAGTCAAGAGCTAACATTGGTGTATGAGCAGATGGGGGAGAAATGTGTCTTGAAAAGGAACTTAAGGCGCTGACTGGGGGAGGCATGCCGGATATCTGTGGGGAGAGAATTCCAGAGTTTAGGCATGCAATATGTGAATGCTGACTGACCTGCAGAGGTGGACATGAGAGGGACAGACAGGAGACGTGAGTCATTTTTCCTGAGTGCATAACCCGGGAAGGTAGGGGCAGAGAGGACAGAGGCAAGATAAGGAGGGAGGGACTGTGTCCAAAATTTGGCAGTGATACTGGCACAGTGGAAGTGACACTGGTCCTGCAATGAGGGGAGGTCAAGGTTACAATATAAGACACAGTGATGAGTGGTTAGAGGACTGTCCAGGGCAAAGTGACAGAAGGAGTGGAAGAGGGGGTCTAGTCTGGCTAGGGTGGACTTGGGTGTGGCTCTAAAGACTACATCTCTGTAGTCGAAAATGGGGAGAATCTTTTTCTGCACAACTGCCCAGCGAGCCGGCAGTGGGATGCATCCACAATTGCGGTACAATGCACCCAGCCTGGGGTGAAGCTTTTTATGGATGGCATCAATATGTGTGGAGAAGTCTAGGTGCTGGTCAAGCCAGACTCCAAGATATCTGCAGGAGGTGCAAGTCTCAAGAGTAGTCCCATACAGAGTGTGGAAGAAGGGGGTGGAGGGGAGCCTAAAGAGTCTCTGCCTTGTGCCGAAGGACATGGAGATAGTTGTCTTGGCATTGAGAAAGAGCTGATTTGGGGGCGCTGTTGAGCACTTCTACCGAGAAGATGTGATCTCCACGAGCTCTGCATTTACAACTAAAAACTTTGACTTTATTGCCTCCTACGTGGAAATACAAGTTGAAAATAAAAAATATCGGAATCCTGAAGCTGAGCTGAGCATTTTGGTACCAAGACTGAATATGGGACGAACAAACAGGAGCGGTATGGGCGGAATGAAAACTCAGCCCTCAACAGAGCAACAGGCCGTTCTGGCTCCAACTGCTACTACCTCAGAGTGAACCACCATGGAGGGCCCTACAGGCAGCTATGCAGGCCATTGATGGCAAAATCGAATCAGTATTGCAGCGTCTGGGTGAGCAAGACTATAAAAATAGAGCTGCTACTAGAACTGCTTCGTCTGCCCGAAAATCAGGCAGTTAAAGCACTAGCGACTGCTTGGTGAAGCTCACTCAGGAGAATGGGTAATTAAAGATGCTCGCCTGAGGCTTTTGGAAAGCGAGCAGAGCATCCAACGTGCATCTCATCGGGCTACCTGAGGGCTCTGAAACTCCCGATCTACTAACATTTCTAAAATCTTGGCTGCCCAAGGCCCTACAGCTAGATCGATCTATCGGAGAACAATTTGTCAGAGCCTACCAAATTTCACCACGATCAGCTGGGGCACAGAAAGATCTTCCTTGGACGGTACTGCTAGTCACGCTCAGTGCAGCCATTAAGGAACAGATCTCGCAGGTGGCCCGTAACACAGAGAGTTTGAATTATTAGGGTTTTACCTTACACTGCTTTCCAGACCTCTCCTGTACAGCAAGTGCTGCATGAAAGAAGTTCAACGAGTTCAGGGCCTCGTTGAGAAGTCTGGGGGTCGCCCATATCCTAATGATGCCTGCCAGATTGCGGATTTACTACGGGGGACAGAATTTCCAATTTACGGATCCAGAAGAAGCAGGCAGGAGAGTCCAGCAGATTCAGAGGGAGTTTGAGGTCTCAAAGGGTAGTGCCAGAATGGAGTCAGACCAGGAATCGGAGGAAGAAGACACCTGAATCGCTCTTAGTAAGCAGCCTGAACTTAACTGATAACTGTCCTAATTAAAATTTAGTCTTGCCCAGGAGGGTTTCTCTGCCAGTAAAAGACTGAAATTAAACCTGAAAGAGCGGATCTGGGTGGAACCTGGACATTTACTTACAAGGCTATAGGTTTTATTTAATTGCTTTTCTGTTGGGGGTTGTAATAAAGTAATAAAGCCTTTAACCATCTTGGTAAACCTTACAGGCTCAAAATAGCTTATCTAATTATTATTAAAAATTGTGCCTTCTTTTTGAGGAGTTTGTTCTAACAAATGCAGAGCTGAAATAGTGATCACTAAGATTTTGTTTTACCATGCTCGGAAGGGGTACTAATCAACCTGAGAAGTTGAATTTTCTGAAAGCATTTTAAATTTTAATATTTGGATTGTCCCCATCTCTTGTAGAAGTGTAGCTATTGGGTTATTCTTATCGATTTAATAAGTAAATGGTAATTCCCCCAAACCAAACAAGCATTTAGACTGCATTATACTAGCTTAACCTGATTTGGATCTTTGTATTAAATTCGAAATGTCTGATGTATGGAATGTATCACTACATGTTTATGTAAAGCTACAATAAACATAAAGTACAAAAAAAAAAAAAGAAAGAGCTGATTTGAGTGAAACCAGTGCTGAACTGCATCAAAGTCCTGCTGGAGTCTGGTTGCCACAACAGAGGTTGAGGGGCCGGATGTGTGCACTACCGTTGCATCCGCATGCATCTGAATGGATGTTTGGGGGCAGACAGAGGGCAGGTCAATAGCCCCATGCAGCTGCTTTATCTCTTTAAAGATGACGTATGTGACCCCTGTAATGCTGGAAATCATTTACATTACGGGTGTAGAATAAAAGCCAGTTTTGGGAGGAAATAGTGGTTATGTGCATTATTTGAATGAGAGGGGAAAGTAAATGGAATGAAATCCTTCTTTTCCCCCTTTATCTTCAGTTTGATTAATTTTCCATGAGTTACATTCCAGTTGCAGTATCCATCTAGCCTGGGTGGGACTGTAAGGGCTCCTGAAACAGCTGAGGTACGGAGCAGAGTGTCCTGGTCCGGTTGGCAGCTTCGGGGAGGAGAAAATTAAATTCTGAGGGAGAAGATAAAGTGCACGAGTGTTCAAGACGACGGAAAGGTAGGAATATGATTTTTCCTGCCTTACTGGAAGTGCATTTGTCTCGATGTTAGCGGTTGAGAGTGCCCCCTTTCTATTGCCCCAGAATATCTGAGAAAGAAAGAAAGTTATGCCCCTAGACGGGCATGGGGGTACAATTAGGAGCTCCCTCTGCACCTTTATTGTGCCTTGGTGACAGAAGCAGATGGAGAAGCCATAAACTCATCTCTTTTCAAAGCCCTTTCCTTTTGGGTTTTAGGACAAAACTGTTTGCAAAGTTCACATTAGTAAAATTATGATCTGGACCCAGGTACTTTAAACAAATTTATGGCAGTCTTCCTTTGCTAGGAATTGAAAACACTTTACACAATTATTAAAACATATTGATCCTGTGCTCTATTTACATTTATCAGCCATTCCAAACAGTACTAGGCCTGTAAAAGAAAATGTTGGTTCCCAGTCACAAAACGGTAAAATAATATTTTAATGTGAAAATGTATGAAAAACACTTTTAAATAAGTAAAAATGCAAGCGATTTAAAGTTTTTATTCAAAATGCAGTTGGTTCCTTAAGGTGGGAACTGTATTATAATGTAGCCTTCTCTGGTTCCTGGGAACTGCTTAGGAAGCGGAGAAACTGCAGAAATTATTACAACTTTAAAATAATCTACATTAAATAAAAATAAAAACCAGTAGAGTGGAGATGATTTGGGGGCAAGTCTTCCCTTCAAGTGGAGAAACAAATCTGAAGTTAGAACAACAGGGGGAGCATGACCACAGTGCAAAGTTTGAACTTGTATTCTAAATTTGGAAATGTACATAAAGTTCTATCTCTGGGGCAGCACACTCCTATGGACTGATGCCATTTGAAAGGCATCCCATTGATGGATTCCTGTTGTTTAAAAGGAACAAATTCCACAGAATCCAAGCACCCCTAGTAGGAAGCATACTCACTATATGCATTTGTGTACAGTTTTTTTAAGTACATGACTTAAACCTTTTTGCAACCATTTGTATGCAGAGTATTTGATTTAGTGTAGGCCATGGAGTAGAGTCGGTATCTGTTTCATAGAAACATAGAAATGTAACCCCCCCCGGGGGATTACCTGAAATTGCCCCGATTTGTCCCCTGATTTTGCTGGCTTTGTAGGTGTCCCGCTTTTCCTCCGGCCAGCACAGGTTTTTCTGCCCCTTAGGGCGTAATCTTGGGTCACAAGCTGCCAGCATGCCAAAATTGGCCGGCATTCATGAAAGCATAAGGATCGGTTTTGTGAGCAAACAGGGAGTGCTACAGTGGTCCCAGCACCTCTCCCTTCCTAATTGAGGGCCAGTGACCTGAGGAGTGTGGCCGAAAAGACGTTATTGGGGCCAGAAATAGTGTTTTAACCTAGGCCATTAGCAAGGGCTCATGAGTTATTCATGAGTCCTCATGAATATTAATGAGGTTGCTACCTGCCACCTAGGGGGACAGAGTTACGGCGGCAGCGACAGCTAAACTATTGGGGCTACAGCAATAAGAGTGGGCTCATTTAACAGAGGACACTTGGGGCTATATCCCAGTGGGGTATTGGTGCACCGAGAGGTTTGTGTTGGGCTGCATCAGAGGTTAAAAGAAAAAATTACTCACCATAGTAATGTTGTTTCTTCTAATGGAGTCTTGCTGTATTCAGACATAATGCAGTTAGGCCCAGCACTTGAACTGCACCAGTGAGGAAAGGGTTAACTCCATGCAGAAGCATGGAACGTTGAGGTCGGTTTTCAAACCTCTGTCTGTGGTACTTCCCAGTGTAACCGTCAGATTCTTATGAGCAACTAACTAACTTAGCACTATAATATGGAAATTGTTTGAAACATATAGCCAAAAGGCAAAATATTTTTGGGGTCCAAAACAGACTCAAGTCGAGAACCCAAGAAGAAACAAGGTAGTGACAAATTAAGCTATGCAACACAAGAAGGATAAACATAACAGCTACCCCACCAACAGGGAGAGTACAAGGTACACCCCTGAGGTGCAACACTGTACCTGCCAGCCCACTTTCCAAAAACAGGTTCTGAGAGGGGAGGCGGGGGGGAGGTCTGAATACAGCAAGACTCCATTAGAAGAAACATTACTATGGTGAGTAATTTTTTCTTCAAACAACATGAAGTCTTGCTGTATTCAGACATAATGCAGACTACCAAGCAGTTCCCTATGGAGGAGGGAATGCAGAACCTACTTTGGGAACAGGCTCTGCAGTACTGCTATGCCAAACCTAGCATCACTCCTAGCCTGGATGTCCAGGGAATAATGCTTGGTGAATGTATGGACTGTTTTCCAGGTGGCTGCTTTACAGATCTCTAACTAGGGTATATCTCTGGCCGCAGCTAGAGTAGCAGCTGTACCCCTAGTGGAGTGAGCCCTCAGGCCTGAAGGGGGTGTTCTACCCAATTTGTCATAGCAGAATTGTATACAAGAAATAATCCACCTGGCAATAGATCTTTTAGTGGCAGGTTTACCTTGTCCTTTCCCCACTTCACCATAAGTGAGAAACAATTGAAGACAGTCATTTCTGTGTTCCTTAGTATGCTCTATGTAGTAGCTAAAAGCCCTTTTAACATCCAAACTGTGTGATCTTCTTTCCACTGAAGAAGAATGGTCAGTGAAAAAAAACAGGGAGAGATATAGACTGGTTTAGGTAAAAATCTGATACCACTTTAGGCAAGAACCTCCTATTAGTTCTTAGGACCACTTTATCCCTATGGAAGGATATGAAGTCAGGTTCAACTGACAGGGCCTGTAATTCACTAATCCGCCTGGCAGAAGTAATAGCTACCAGGAACACAGTTTTCCAGGTCAAGTACTTCAATTCAGCCAAAGCCATAGGCTCAAAGGGTGGCTGCATAAGCTGAGCAATGCATACATTAAGATCCCAAGGCGGAGTAGGCTCCCTAAAGGGAGAGTTAATGTGAACCAGGCCTTTGAAAAACTTCCTGAAAACAAGATGAGATGCCAGGGAAGAGCCCTTCCCTGCTGAAAGGAATGCAGAAACAGCTACTAGATGAACCTTCAACGTGGCAGGCCTAAGGCCTAGACTATTCAGATGAACTAGATAATCTAAGGTTTTGGAAATGCCTGCAGAATCAGGCACAATACCTTTCTGAGAGCACCAAATACTGAACCTCTTCCATTTGGAATTGTGAGTTTTTCTAGTGGAAGGTTTCCTAGAGACCTTCAGAATACCCAGAACTCCCTGAGAGAGTTGTAGTGCTGCATATTCTAACTATTCAAGAGCCAGGCATTGAGGTTGAGAGACTGGTGATTGGGGTACCAGATCCGCCCCTGGGAGGAGGAGAGAAGATTGTATCTCCTGGGAAGAGACAGAGGACGTGACACAGCCAAGGACAGCAGTAGAGGATACCAGGGTTGTCTGGCCCAGTCTGGAGCCACCAATATCACTGTGCAGGATTGAGTTCTTATCTTGATCAGAACTCTGAACAGGAGAGGGAAAGGAGGGAAGGCATAAAGAAACCTGCCCTTCCAGTCCAGAATGAGGGCATCCTGGGGAACTGTCCCCAGGACTGGAGGTCTGCAACGAAACAGAGGAAGTTGATGATTGTCTGGTGCTGCAAATAGATCTATCTCTGGAGTGCCCCTCCTGGAGAAAATGATCCCCAGAATGTGAGGATTCAGGGACCATTCGTGATACCCCTGTGAAATCCTGCTCAGGGCATCTGCTAACACATTGCCTTTCCCTGGAAGATGAACTGCTACCAGGGAAGTCTAAAGGTAATAGGCCAGAGACCAAATCTTCATGGCCTCTGTGCACAAGGCCATGGACCAAGTGCCTCCCTGCTTGTTAATGTACCACATTGTGGTAGTGTTGTCTGTCCTGACTTGGACCACCTTGCCCTTGACTAAATCTGAGAAGGTCTGAAGGGCTAGGAAAACTGCCCTGAGTTCCAGAAGGTTGATATGAAGAAGGGACTCCTGCGGGGACCAGATCCCCTGAGCTGTTATTGCCCCAGGTGGGCTCCCCAGCCTAGGAGAGAAGCATCCATAGTCAGAACTACTAATGGAACTTGAGGAAGAAATGGAACCCCTTGTCTGAGGTTGTCCTGCTCCAGCCATCACTGGAGAGCTTGTACCAGAGTTCGGGTCACTGGAATCAGTTTGGTGAGAGAGTCCCTTCTCTGGGACCAAAAGGATCTTGGGTAGAACTGAATGTCCCGTATCTGAAATCTGGCTCCCTGAACCACTGCAGTGGAGACTGCCATGTGGCCCAGGAGTTGTAGGAACTGTCTCGCTGGAAGAGAAACCTGAGGCTGAAAGGAGGAAGCAAGGTCTACTAAGGCTTTCACCCTTGCCAGAAGAAGGAAAGCTTTTGCTTGGATAGTATCCAGTTCCACCCCTATGAAGGTGAGAAGCTGTACTGGTTCAAGGACAGATTTTGGAAGATTGAGAAGAAACCCCAGAGAACTGAGCAAGTCCTGAGTTATTTGCAGAGCTGACCTGACCTGGTCTGATGACTGCCCTACTAGGAGCCAGTCATCCAGATATGGAAAAATGGTGATACCCTGTCTTCTGAGGTAAGCCACTACTACTGCAAGGCACTTTGTGAACACCCTTGGAGCTGATGTTAGGCCAAAAGGCATGGCCTTGAACTGATAGTGGCCTGAAGGCAACTCAAACCTGAGGTATTTTCTGTGGAAGCACCTGATAGGGATATGGAAGTAGGCATCCTTGAGGTCCAGTGATGCTAGCCAATCTCCTGGCCTTAAAGAGGGAAGGATTATTCCCAGAGTTACCATTTTGAATTTGGGTTTTGACATGTGTTCGTTTAGATACCTTAGATCCAGGATGGGTTGCCACTCCCCTGTTTTCTTTGGGGTAAGGAGTACCTTTTCCCCTGTGTTGAGTAGGAACCTTCTCTATGGCTCTGAGAGCCAGGAGAGATGAAACCTCTACCTCTAGGGCAAGGGTTTCTGAAATTGATGCAGGTGGAAATGACTTGGTCCTCCTTTTTGGGTAACTTTTGAAGCTGAGGGCTAGTCCCTGGCTTACTACTTCCAGGACCCACTTGTCTGAGGTAACAGACTTCCAGGCCTGAAAGTAGTAAGCCAGCCTGTCTCCTACTGGGATTGGGGAGTCGATCCGGGCTGACACCTCAGGGTGTCTGCTTGGCAGGAGCCTTAGACTGGGAGGAGGGAGCAACCCTGCTCATCCCCCTTCTACCCCTCCCTCGGAAAAAAACCCTTTCTCAGAGTCGACTCTTCTTTTGCCCGAGGAGGTATCACCTAGGTCAGTAGGCACCTCCTCAGGTTCGGCCGCAACCGAACCGGGCTGGCCATCCGGATCCATGGACTTCTCGGCCTCCCTTTCCTTCAACCTACTCAATCTTTTTTCTAGAGTGGTTTTGGGAAAGTTTTTACAAATTTGGCAGTCTGACTGGAGGTGGTCAAACCCCAGACAATAAACACAGATGAGGTGGGAGTCGGCCTTGGCATAGGCCTCCCCACACTCAGTACAGTGTTGAAACCCAGTGGGACCGGTTTTCTTTATGGGTTTCTCAGACATGGCCAACCTATCAAAATTACCCTATAGAAGCTTTCAAGCCAAGTAATACCAACCGATCGGTAACAACCGTGTCACGCGTTTGGAAAAGAATCGAGAAAAGGCCTGGTTCTTTTGAAACTGATCGATACCGGAACACCACTCTAATCCCAGAAAATATTACTTAAAATTAGAAGAAAACACAAGGTTGGTTCCTAACCGGACCGACCAAAAAGAAACAAACAATTTCCACAAGTTGTTTAAAATAAATACAGTCTCTACCTATCTACAACACTACCTGTACTGTAGACAGAGGCTGGAAATCCAAAAAACAATAAAAGAATTGGTTTTAAACCGAATGCTTTACTTTTACCAAACCAAGCAGAGGAAATCTCCGGAGCGACTTCACTGTTAGGTGGAGTAAAGAATCTGACGGTTACACTGGGAAGCACCACAGACAGAGGTTTGAAAACCGAGCTCAAGCTCAACGTTCCATGCTTCTGCATGGAGTTAACCCTTTCCTCTCCAGGGCAGTTCAAGTGCTGGGGCTAACTGCAGTATGTCTGAATACAGCAAGACTTCATGTTGTTTGAAGGGGAGGGACTGCATAAAACTGAATGGGACTCCATGGAACTATATGGAAGCTGACATGCTGGTGACATTTAACCCCCTTACTGCAGCCAATCATCGATCTTGGTGCCCAAAATGGACACAGAGGGACTCCTGGGAAAAGGAGGGGACTAATTCTGGTGCCTAGATCATACCCCAATAAACGAGCAAGAAATATTGATCACTATGGACATTTGATTGTCGAAAGGCTTCAACAGTCAATCAGAGAGCTGGGTTTTTGAGTGATACAGTGTGGACTTTCTGGGATTTCTTCAGTCTGTAGTTGGGCTCTATACAAGTGAAAACTGTGCTGACAGAGTGGACATTGCACTTCAGAGGCTTCCTCAGGCCCCCCTTTTGGAGAGCGGTGGTCAGCAGAAGTGGATTGGAAAGGGGACAGCAGGAAGAACGTTTGTGCTGAGATTCTGGTTCCCCAGGTACTTGCTGCTGGACTGATCGAGAAGGGGAAAGAGAGAATGAGACTGGACTGTGATTCCCCAGGTACAGAGAAGTTGCTTGTGGTTAAATAGAGAGACTGAATGCTGAAGAAACCCTGCACTGAAAAGCTGAACTTGCTGAAAGGGCTGTGCGGATTGGCAGAGTGTCACAGCCAGGACTGATAAGCCATTTTTGCCTGTGTTTGGGACTGCAATTTGAAATCTGAAGGGGCATATAATCTGTAGTCACTGGGGTGATAGAAGAAACCGAGTGTGTGTCCTCTGTGAACTGGTTAAAGTGGCTGAGAGCTGAGTAACAGCTACAACCAAAGAAAAGGTGGGCACTGTTAAGTTGGAAAAGCGTGGACTGGTGTGCAGGGGGTTGTTATTCCTGAGCCCCCCTGCTGAATTACACTTGTGCTATTGAATCTGAGGCTATCAGCCCTACTATTCGGCACTGGATTTTAGTGGAGAAATTGCTTAAGAACTTTTATTTGCTGAGAGCTCAGTGCAGGGACTGCAGGAGGACCCCCACCGTTAGGGAGTCCTCACCCAGAGCCAGGAAGGGAACTTGCTAATCCTTTCCAAGTGGGACTGACTGTCTCAGGAGGTCACCGGCATTTGCTGGGGTGCTAGGGCATCTGCAATCCATGGTTGGGAGCTGGGATGTGGAAGCATTCTCGGGCCTGGGCCTTCTGGGGCTGGTGCTGTTCTGCCACCATGCTCTACAATGGGCCAGAAGCGGTTGAAGGTGACAAGCATCCAGAACTACAATCAAGGTGGCCAGCTGCAAGATCCTGGAGCAAGTTCCATCTTGACAGAGGGATGTGGGCCAGCCTGTGTTTATTGCTGCACTAATTCAAGGAGCTCCATTGCCCCTGGTGCTGAGATCTACAAAACCATGAGTACCCGGGACCAGGTTCCTGGGGAGGGGAAAGAGGAAATGATTCTGTTTTTCAAAATCAACGTTTCTGCAATTTCAGGGCCCCAAAAGCCAGCCAACCCGCAGCACCGATCAGGCCTACACCTAGTGGGTGTGACACAGACAGCCTGTTCTGAGTGCTGTATCATATTTTTTTCTTTATATAAAATGTATTAATGACTGTCTCTGCTGAAAAATCAAATGCTCTAGGAATGATCTCACTCATCCCCCCCCACCACCACCACCAGATTTCAGCTGACAGATGCAGACCAAGAGAAATGCTGACAGCATGTATCACACACTCAGTTTTTAGAGACAATGTGTTACATGGAAGACTTTAATCAAGGATCCTGTTTCTCTGAGTTAATTACAGAGTCGTTTAATTTAACTTTGTTAAGAGGGAAATCATGACAAAGGTTTATGATGTTGAAGAGAGAAAACAGGTTATTACACAGAGGTGAGAAGTTGTAAATGCTCATACGAAGCCTGTGTGAGGAGGATGCAGCATGAATCAAAAGAGGTGTAATTGAAATTGAGTTATGCTAAGGTTGCAGAATTAATACTTTGAAATTACATCCTGTGGTTGTATAGAAATATATATTTTTTAGATATTTTGACAGGGAGGAGCTAGATGACCTCATGCAAAAGAGGTGGGCAAACCCAGCTTTTAAAGATTATTCTGTTTCACTACAGACACACTTTTATCTGACACTGACCAAGAAAACATCTGACACTGAAAACAGGTATTTAGAAAGCTAGACAAAATCTAAATATTGTTGCAGGAATTGCACTGTTTTAAACATTGTTTTGTTTAAAGATATGTATATCTTGTGATATAAGAGTTCTGTATTGTATGTTTGACATATTATTATATATTTTAGTAAAAACTCTAATTTTAGAGCATACCTGGTCTGTTTTTGAATTGCTTTCTTTTGCTAAGAAATATTTATGGCTATGGCAGACAGCAGACATAAGCTTGTATGGTGGTACCAAACTGGAAAGAGAAGCGTTTTAAATCTGAGGTCTTTATGAAAGTTTTAAGGGTTCATCTCTGAATACCTGGTTAGGTGCCCATAGGCAAAGATATCTGGCCCCTGAAGACAGATATATCTGAGCCTGTGCATTGGGTATGCTAGCAAGAGGTTAACAGTTTGAATCTCTCCAGAACTTGAGACAAAAGGTTGATCCGAACTCACAAAACAGACAAGAGAGTTACCTTGCCTGTTACACTGTTCACAAGACTGCGCTCAGAGGTTGGCACTTTGGGAGTAGAGGGCCTGACCTGCTGAGTGGGTTCGTGACAGACTGGTTGGCAGCAGTGGCATTAATTCTGGTATCACAAGCTTTACTGTTCTGTGTCAGCTGAGACCATAAGCTCTCTTACAAAGAAAGAAAAAGGCAGAGTTTTATTTTAAAAAGGAAACAGAACCATATATCACTTGGCATACAGTCGAGTTCCTACCCATTTTATTTATTTTTTTTCTCTAAAGTGCAGTCAGAGTAGCCATAGTCAGGGAAGAAGAAGATGGCTTCCCACTACAGCAGGCACACTGTAGATTACTTGAAGCAGTTGTGCATGGACAGGGGAGTCCCGTTCAAGGTGACAGCCAAAAATCAGAACCTCATAGAGGCCCTGATGGTAGCAGATACCCAGAGCAGTGAGTCACCGACCGTGATTGAAAAGGACAGCAGAGCCACTGTCAGTGAAGGGCCACAGCAGCAGGGGATGGTCACCAGTATCCTGAATCTGGAGGTACTCAAACTGCAAATTGAGTTGCGCAGGATGGAACTGGAGGCAGAGCGACAACAGAGGGAGGCAGACCATGAGGTGCGTGAGCGTCAGCGAGCTGCAGAGGAGAGGAGAGAGCAAGAACACAGAGAGGCAGAGGAGAAGTGAGAGCGAGGATGCAGAGAGGCAGAGGAGAGGAGAGGAGAGAGGAGCGCCAGTGGCAACACAAACTGGAGAAGCTACGACTCTGACCAGCGGCACCAGAACAGGTAAGTGGCTTGGGTTTAACTGGGACTGCAGGACTGGATTACAAATTGAACTCCAAATTAATAGCAGAGTTTAAGGAAGGGGAGGACATGGACGCCTTTTTAAATTCTTTTGAAAAAGTTTGCATTCAGGCTAAAATTCCTAGAGAGTCCTGGAGCTTCCAGCTATCCCCGCTACTTACCGGGAGAGCTCAGGATGCATTGGGTTAAATGGGCAATGAAGACAGAAATGATTACAGAAAGCTAAAAGCTGCACTGTTAAAAAAGTTTGAATTAACTGCTGAATCATACAGAGCTAAATTCTGTAAGCTCAGAAGCCCTGATATGAGCTATAAGGAGCTAGCCACAAACAATGTCAGTTTTTAAAATGTTGGTGGGAAGGAATTGAGGCAACCTCTGTTGATAAAATTGAAAATGTGATTTTATTAGAACAGTTTTATTGGGCATGCCCAGCAGAGCTAAAAACCTGGCTAGAGGACCGTGATCCAAAAACAGTGCAAGAAGCTGCTGAACTCTCGGACCGCTATGCCAAGAGCAGACCTGCTCTGAAAGTGAATGGGGTGGGCATGGCAGCACAGAAAGGGGAAAGCACGCCTTCAGGGCAGCTAAAACCCTCACTGCCTCCACCGAAACCAGTTAGCCCCAGGTTTCTGACAAAAGATTTCTCTGAAGTAAGAAATGCTTGTTGGTTATGTAAAGAAACTGGGCACATTGCCAGACAGTGCCCCAAAAAGGCGAGCCAAAATACACAGCAGGGTGCTAGAAAAGCAGTGGGCTGTTTGTGTGTCCCTGAGAGCATGCCAGTGAAGATGAGGGAACACATGCACCGAGTCATAGTAAATGGTGTACAGATGCAGGGGTTAAGGAACAGAGGGGCATCCTTGACATTGGTGAAAGGGGATCTGGTACAGCCTGGTCAGCTTATACCCAATAAATATGTAACTGTACAAGGGTTTACTGGTGAAGAGAAAACATTGCTACTCACTAGTATTCTCCTGGACTGGGGTGAAACAGGGGGAACTGTGCAACAGGTGGCTATAGCCAACACATTAGCAGTGGATGTGATCCTGGGTAACAATCTCCAGTAGGGTGTGGTATGTGCTGTTACCCATAGCCAAGCGGCAAGAGAAAATAGTAGTTCCCTGAACCCCGCAGAAACCAGTGTGAAAACCACTGAGAGGCTGGTCCCCAGCCTGGGTCTCTAGATGGGGAGATTGATAAAAAGGGGGTAGAAATTTCCCCGGCAGCAAGTGACCATACAGCTACGGAAGGTTACTCCGAAGAGGGAGGGGTGACCAATTATCTTAGGGTTGGGATTGACAGTGATCCTGAGGGCCCTGACACTAGTGCTAGGGACCCCAGTTTAGCAACTGAAGGGGACCTGTGCCATACCTTGGGACTGTGTAAGGGGTTTGCAGCTGCTCAGAGGAGTGACCCTAGTTTAGAGAAACTGAGGGCTTGGGCAGACTTGGAGGGCACACAGGGAGGTGACGGCAGACATAAGATTTATTGGGAAAATGGACTTATGTATAAACAGGCAGTACAGACAGAGGGAGAGATGCTAGGCAGGCAGCTTGTCGTTCCCCAAGGGTATCGTGAGCAGTTGCTTAAAATTGCACATGATATTCCTTTGTCTGGTCATCTGGGAATCGCACGAACTATGCAGCGGTTAGCCCAGAATTTCTACTGGCCTAACTTCACCCAGCGGGTGAAGGAGTATTGCAGGTCTTGTCACCGGTGCCAAAAAATAGGGAAAGCAGGCAAGAAAACCCAAGCAGCCCTGATCCCCTTGCCCATAGTGGAGGAGCCATTCCAGAGGGTGGGAATGGATATTGTGGGGCCTTTAAATACCTCCAGCTCCTCAGGGAAGAGATTCATCCTGACTGTGGTGGATTATGCCACCCGGTACCCAGAGGCAGTCGCCCTGTCCTCTCTGAGGACAGACAAAGTGGCAGATGCCTTACTTGGGATTTTCTCCCGTGTTGGGTTTCCGCAGGAGGTAATCACCAATCGAGGGGGTTCCTTCATGTTGGACCTGATGAAATGTTTATGGGAGAAGTGTGGGGTGGTGCAGAGATGCACGACACCATATCACCCTCAAGCCAATGGACTTGTGGAACGTTTCAATGGTACCCTAAAGTCAATGCTGCAGGTGTTGTTGAACAGCATGGGAGGAACTGGGAGAAATACCTTCCCCACCTGTTGTTTGCATACAGAGAGGTGCCCCAAAAGTCGACAGGATTTTCCCCCTTCGAACTCTTATATGGATGCTGGGTACGTGGGCCCCTAGACTTGATCCAGGAGGACTGGGAAGGCAAGCACACCACCCAGGGAACTCTCACTGTGGATTATGTCCTTAGGTTTAGGGAAAGGCTGAAAGAGCTTATGGGGACAGCCCAGAGCAACCTGGCAGCTGCCCAACAGAAACAAAAGGTGTGGTACGACTGCAGAGCCAGAGCTCGCTCATACATGGTGGGTCAGGAAGTCATGGTCCTTATTCCGGTCTGGAAAGACAAGCTGTAAGCTGAGTGGGCAGGACCGTACAAAGTGGTTAGGAAGGTAAATGACATGAACTACATTGTGGAGTTACCTGACAGAAGACAGACTGAAAGGATGTTTACCATGTCAACATGATGAAGCCATATGCAAATAGGGCTGACATGGTGTTTGCAGTGTGTAGTCATGGGGAGGGTAATGGATGAAGGAAACCCCCTTCTGGATCTGCTGGAAGAAAGTAAGCAGGAGTCCTCTGTGGAGGCAGTAAAATTGTCTCCACAGCTGACCCCAGACCAGGTCCAGAAAGTAAGGGAGGTTTTAGCAGACTTTGCCCCCTTGATTAGCGCCAAGCCTGGCCTAACCCCCTTAGCAACACACAATGTGGAGGTAGGGACACAGACGCCCATACGGCGGACAGCATATCGGGTGTCGGAGGCTGTCCAAAAGGACATTAGGAAGGAAGTGAAGGAGATGCTGGATTTAGGGGTAATCCAGAGATCCCACTGACCCTGGTCCTCACCCGTAGTCCTTGTACCCAAGCCAGATGGCTCAACTTGTTTCTGTGTGGACTATTGTGGACTGAATGCAGTCACGAAGTCCAACACCCACCCGATACCCTGGACGGACAAACTCCTGGATAAGTTGGGAGGGGCGACCTACCTTACGACTATTGACCTGACCAAGGGGTATTGGCAGGTAGAATTGACAGAGAGAGCTAGAGAGAGGTTAGCCTTCATCACTCCGATAGGCTTATTTGAGTTTAAAGTAATGACTTTCGGAATGAAGAACGCCCCGGCCACTTTCCAAAGGTTGGTGAACCAGGTGTTAAATGGTGCTGAGGAGTACGCCGTGTCGTACTTTGATGACATTGCCATTTTTAGTACCAGCTGGGAGGAACACCTTTCCCACCTTAGGAAAGTGCTGGGCAGGATCCAGAGGGCCGGGCTCACTGTCAAAGCTGAGAAGTGCCAGGTGGCCATGGCAGAAGTGGCATACCTCGGGCATGTGGTAGGCCGGGGACAGCTCCATCCTAACCAAATAAAGATAGAGGTGATCCAGGCATGGCCCAGACCAGAAATCCAGAAGCAGGTCAGGAGCTTTCTAGAGACAGCAGGGTACTACAGGAAATTTGTACCGAATTACAGTGCCCTGGCTGCTCCCCTATCTGACCTGACAAAGAAAAAGATGCCAAAGAAAATTACCTGGGGTCCAGCCTGTGAGGAAACCTTTACCAGACTGAAGGAGGCACTGTGCAGTGCTCCTGTTTTGACAAGTCCGGACTATAGCAAAACCTTTATAGTTCAGATGGATACCTCAGACGTGGGTATTGGGGCAGTACTGAGACAGACGTCTAGCTAAGAGACAGATCACCCGGTAGTGTACCTGAGCAGGAAGCTGCTTCCCAGGGAGCAAGCATACTCCACGGTGGAAAAGGAGTGTCTTGCCATAGTGTGGGCCCTGAAGAAATTAGAGCCATACTTGTATGGGCAGCATTTTGTGGTGCAGACTGACCACAACCCCCTGGTTTGGCTGACGCAGATGGGGAAAAAACAATGGGAGACTACTAAGATGGAGTCTTGCTTTACAAGGGTGTGATCTGACAATCATACATAGGGCAGGCATTAAGAATCAGAACTCCAATGGGCTGTTTAGAGTCTATGAGGAGTGAACTGATTTGGGAAGCTCATCCCATGTAGGGGATAGATCCCCCAAATTCAGTCTAGTTGGGGAGGAGTGTGACACAGACAGCCCGTTCTGAGTGCTGTATCATGTTTTTTTTTTATATAAAATGTATTAATGACTTTCTCTGCTGAAAAATCAAATGCTCTAGGAATGACCTGACCTCACTCATCCACCCCCCAGATTTCAGCTGACAGATGCAGGCCAAGAGAAATGCTGACAGCATGTATCACACACACTCAGTTTTTAGAGACAATGTGTTACATGGAAGACTTTAATCATAGATCCTGTTTCTCTGAGTTAATTGCAGAGTTGTTTAAGTTAACTTTGTTAAGAGGGAAATCATGAAAAAGGTTTATGACATATTATTATATATTTTAGTAAAAACTCTAATTTTAGAGCATACGTGGTCTGTCTTTGAATTGCTTTCTTTTGCTAAGAAATATTTATGGTTATAGCAGACAGCAGACATAAGCTTGTGTGGTGGTACCAAACTGGAAAGAGAAGCGTTTTAAATCTGAGGTCTTTATTAAAGTTTTAAGGGTTCTTCTCTGAATACCTGGTTAGGTGCCCATAGGCAAAGATATCTGGCCCCTCGAAGACAGATATATCTGAGCCTGTGCATTGGGTATGCTAGCAAGAGGTTAACAGTTTGAATCTCTCCAGAACTTGAGACCAAAGGTTGATCCGAACTCACAAAACAGACAAGAGGGTTACCTTGTCTGTTACACTGTTCACAAGGCTGCGCTCAGAGGTTGGCACTTTGGCAGTAGAGGGCCTGACCTGCTGAGTGGGTTTGTGAGAGTGGATACCCCTAGGGATGGTAAAGGGACACTGGTACCAGTGGGGAGGGCTTGGCCTGTAGGCCCACATGTTGAAATTGCATATTTGCATTAACCCTACTTTGTTTTCACAGCTACCCTATGTCCAGGACAGGTATCCCTTTCCCTAGTCCTTCCCCCCTGAATAAAGCTGTGAATTTGTTTGTTGGAACTACTGTGGTGGTGAATTTCATTGCTGTACTATATTGTTTATGGTGGAACAAGGTATTTGGGGACACAGTGTGCAAAGTGGTTGGTTGGGGAGGTGGGTAGGCACAATATCCCAGGGGGCTGTGCCAAGCAGATATCTGGCCCACTAATACTTTACTCTGGGTGGTGGCACCACGCTATTTTCAATACTTCTGGGAACTACCCCCAATTGTCACCATAGTAGAACTCAGGACCCTTGCCCAGTATCAGAAACAGTGGGCAAAGGGGTAGCCCATTGGCATACAGTGCCGAATTAATAGAAACATAATATAAACACAGAAACATAGACTTTGATGGCAGATAAGGACCGCTTGGCCCACCCAGTCTGCTCTTTTCCCTACCTTTCAGGTAACCCGGGTCGTGACTGAAAATAGGCAATTTCTTTGTTTAGAGCACTTACCCAGTAATCAAAAACTGAATAAATAAAATAAATAAAGTTGCAGATCCTAGTTAACCAATAGCCTATTTCCTCCTACTCCCCACTAGAATTGCCTTATGTCTATCCCATGCATTCTTGAATTTCCCCACTGTTTTTGACCCCACTACCTCCCCTGGAAGGCTGTTCCATGCATCCAACACACACTCTGTGAAAAAATAATTCTTCACATTGCCCCTGAGCCAACCCCCTCTATCTTCAAATTATGCCCCGTTGTTCTTGCATATCTCTTTTCTGAAAGATGCCACCCTCTTGGACTTTGTTGATTCCCTTGAGGTACTTGAATGTTTCTATCATATTCCCCCTCTCCCTCCATCCCTTCCTTTAGGGTATACATATTAAGCTCCTTTAGTCTCTCTTCATATGGTTTCTGGTGCAGACCCTGCACCATTTTAGTTGCCCTCCTCTGGACTGCTTCCATCCTGTCTATGTCCTTGTGGAGATGGGGTCTCCAGAACTGCATGCAGTACTCCAGATGGGGTCTCATCAACTGTCTGTACAGAGGGATAACAACTTTTGTTTTCCTTCTGGTGATGCCTCTCCCTCTGCATCCCAGTATCCCCCCAGCCCTCCTTACTGTCTTTTCATATTGCTTGCCTACCTTTAGATCATCTGATATGACTATCTCCAGGTCCCGTATCATTTTTGTTGTTGTTAGTACCTCCCCCCACTTTGTGTACTCTTCCCCTGGGTTTTTGTTTCCCGGGTAGATTACTTTGCACTTCTTTGCATTGAATCTAAGCTACCATACTTTTGACCATTTCTCCAACCTTGCGCAGTCCCTTCTCATCCTTTCCACCCCCCCTTGTGTATCAACCCTGTTGCAGATCTTTGTGTCATCTGCAAAGAGGCACACTTTTCTTTCCAGCTCCTCCACAGTGTCACCTATAAAGATATTAAAGAAAACTGGCCCCAGTACTGAACCCTGCAGTACCCCGCTAGTAACCCCCCCGTCCTCAGAGTGGACTCCGTTTACTATTACCCTCTGCGTCCTGTTGTCCAGCCAGTGTTTTACCCAGGCTACCACCCTGGGACCCACTCCCAGGCTGGCTAACTTGCTTTTTAATCTTTTGTGTGGGACTGTGTCAAATGCCTTGCTAAAGTCTAGGTAGGCCACATCCACAGCCCCTTCCTGGTCTACTACTTTGGTCACCCAATCAAAGAAATCTATTAGATTTGTCTGACATGACCTTCCTGCTGTGAATCCATGCTGCAACTTCTGTTATTTAGGATGTAGATATAATGGCACAACCTGTTTGGAGATTAGATAAGATCTGGTAACAATCTGATTTTTTTTTTATAACAGGGACCATGAGAGGGGTAGCAGTTGCAGAAAGTGTGTACAACACTAAGATTTCTGATTACATTCCTGTAAGAAAGTCAGAAAGAGACCAAAGAGCACAGCCAACTAAACTAGTCTCCCGCCTCATGGTGTGCTGGTCTGGGGTTTACCTCCCAGACCTGGAGCAGAACTAGGACTCCAGGTCTGGGACATGGCTCAGTTTTCCTGTAAGGTCCCAGTCCCTAGAGGGCTAACTGTACCAGAGGAGGAGAGATCCATCAAGCTGCTGGAGAGATGGGAACAATCTGCATGAGGACAGAACAGAGAAATGCCTAAAGAAAGGTATGAAAGAGTCTGTAAGGGAAATAACACATGAGCGAGATTAATGCTGGTAAAGACTTGCATTTAAAGAAAGTTGCACTACAGGGAAGAACTAAAGGAGCCTTTGCCTAGGGTCATGTAAGAGAGAGAGAACCTAATGTGAGAAGAGTGAAAGAAAAATCAGGAACAGAATTAGCAAAATAGAGTGCAAAACTAAAAGAGAAAAGGATAACTAGCTTTAGAAGACCCCCTAATTAATCTTTCTAAAGTGAAGTTAAAGCCCAGCAAAAGTACCCAGAGGAAACACTGCATTCAGATATGATCCCAGGTGGTTGGAGATGTTTGTAGGGGCAGTCCAACTGTACATTGGATGAGTCTAGGAGAACTACTCCTGTACCTGTTGATTTCTGTATGTTCCAGCGGAGGCTACATGTGTCTGTCTTGGAGCTGAAATAAATCCCCTGCTGCTTAACTGGAGAATTTTCTAAGGACAGTGAGTTTGTTAACTGCAATTGAATTTTGTCTGATGCTTGTGAACATATTACTTTTGCCCATGATCCCACCAAAACTCTTAAGAACCCTGGCCAGCTCCCTCAGCAGGATGGAGGGTCCCATTGTAACCGATGTCCGGGAGTTGGAGTTACAATTGTTAATAATTTTATAACTTATCCATATAGAATATCCAAATAGCAAGTTTTAATGGTCCACTCTAGCAGCAGCAGACTACACAGCCCTGTAAACCCAAGTGTAACTGAGGTAGGCAGAGGTTATTCTTTTTTGGGTTGCAGTCAAAAACTTCCATGGGTCTAACTTTGGAAGCCATTTCAGCTGTTGGTAAATCAGAGTACTTCACAGGTCCTAAATTGTGGAAGTCAGTGTTTCAAGATAGATCAATGCAGTATTTTGAAGTTATTGTAATAAAATATTACTGTTGTGGTTTAGATTTTGAGTGTGTGAAACCTTAATACTCAAAGTATCTTGTGGGATTGTGTGTGGAGAAGCTACAAAAAAAGTACCTTGTATGTCAGCTCTGTGAAAGAGGATAGTGGTGGGACAGTTGCCTTAGCAGCAGGCAGTGAGCCACTTGGGTACTGTAGTTCCCTCACAGCAACCAGGGAACCACCAGAGGGGTGTTTCAAAATGCGTTTTAAGGTGCAGACTTTCATTTGGGCTGAGACATCTAGTGCATGGAGAACAACATAAGGGCTGCAATACATTTTTAAGGAGATTTTAACTCCATTTTGTGCAAAAGCACATAGCGCTACTATGAGTCTACTTCCAGTAGACACTCTATAAGTACTCAGACCCTAGTGAGTGGAGCCAAGCACGAGCGGAGGCAACATGTGCAGAGGCAAGTGTGTAGTCCACTCAAGTCTGCCATGTCAGTCGGAACAGCTGGGACAGAGGGGCAAAGTATAATGGATCTCTTAACTCAAAATAAAATCATGACAGAAAGTGTAGAAAATGCAGAGAACTGGATAGAATGCCAGACATACAATATGTATACAAAAGAAGCAAGGGACAAAGAGTTTATATGTACAAAAGGTCTGTATATAATTAAACTCGAAAAAGAACTAAAGCGCACAAAAGATAAACTTGTTTTCCAAACAGAAATCAGAAATATAGAACAATTTGTGCACAACACTGGCATGGTATCTGATAAAACTGTTGCAACTTTAGATGAACAACAAGATGCAAGTAAAGAAAATCAAATGTGTTAAAATAGTAAACAAAACCATGTGGAAGATTCAGATAGTAAAATAAGTGAACTACAGTGAAATTAATGGTGTTTAATTAAGGGAGGGACACAAAAGAAAAGAAGAACAAAAGGAGATCAGGGCCATTACCTATTATTAATATATTTGAGGGTTTGCAAGATTTACAAGCAGAAATAAACACTGTAAGTCAGGATGAACAACTTAAAACCACCAATGAGACAGAGAACCACAGGAAAGGGGATCAAGAGAATATACTAACTGAAAATGGTGAAATACATCAAACCAATACTAGGGAAACACAGGCAAACTCACAAATGACTCAAGGAGCAAATGATCTAAATGCACCTGGTATGCCACTACAAACGTTTAGTCGTGAGCCTACCTAAGACACAGTAGTCATGGAAGATTCTGTTCTTAAATAGACTGATGAAATAAATCTGATGAAATAATATGCAGAGACAGAAAGGAGACCACAACTGTCAACAGTCTCTCAGGAGCAGGAATCCAGGACATTAAAAATAATCTATAAGGAATGTTAAAAGGAATGAATGAACCAACTGTTGTTGTTCATGTGGGGGCAAACGATGTAGGGAAAATGCAAGAAATAGACATACAGAGAGATTTTGAAAAATTAGGCTCAATACTAAAGTAAAAGGATTGTACTGTAAACGTTTTACAACTCCTACCAGTCCCAAGGGCAGGACAAGCAAAAATTAGTGCAATAAATCTAAATGGGTGGTCAAGGAGATGGTGAATGATGGAAGGTTTCTATTTCCACAGAATCTGGGATAGATTTGATAGGGATAGAACACTGTTTGCAAATGATGGCCTCCATATAAACAGGAATGGGACAAGGGTACTAGCTGGGAGAATTGGTACAATAAGGACATTTTTAAACTGAAAGTAAGGGGGAATGTGGGAGGTGATAAAATACCAACCAAAGTGACAAATACAAAGTCAAATTGCTTGCCTGCCCACTCTGTGCTCCTTCAAAAGGCACCTAAAGAATCATTTTATCCGTGAATCCCAATGTGTCTGCCATCACTAGCACTAAACTAAGTCACCTTCCTCCTTTATCCCTACTACTGAACTTATAATACTAACTCGTTTGCACTCTGCACTTAAGTGCGCACCCCCAACCCCTCTTCATTAGCACTTAGTAATGCTTTAACTCCCTCTGGTTTTGACAACTAACAGATTCACCATTGGGCTCAATATATTGTCTGTTTCTGTTATGTACCGGACTGTGTTGTAACCTTGTCCTGTTATGTACACTGTATTTTTTGAATCCTTGTATAAATCTCATTGTACTGAAATGTTTCTTCTTATCCTGTTTTACCATGTCCCATTGTATACCAATTGTTTGAAATGTTTTCGACGTGGAACCTATGTAAAAAGCTCTGCGCTCAATTGGTCTTATCTGAGAAGTGAAATAAAAATAAATAAATTAATTGACTAAAGATAGGGATACAGAGAATTTGAAGGTTTTACTGATAAAGGCAAGAAGTCCAGGTAACAAGAAAAATAAACTGGAACTGTTACTAAAAAAGGATATCCAGATCTGTGCAATTACAGAAATAAGGTGGCAAAATGATGAACAGAGGAATGTACTGAAGAATATAACCTTTTCATAGAGATAGGAGTGGAAAAAGAGGGTGTGGTGTAGCTATATACATACAAAACAACACAGAGACCTCTCAAATAGAGGTATCCAATGGCAATGGAATAGAAGTAGAACAACTATGGGTCAAAATTAATCAAATAAATAAAGGAAAACTATTAATAACAGTTTGTTACAGATCTCCTACCATAACTACAGAGCAAACTAGGAAATTTATGGAGGTTCTGGAATGAATGGAACAAGGAAATAGACTAATATTATTAGGAGACTCTAATTTACCAACTATTGACTGGACCAAAGGCACAGGGGAAACTCTGCTAGACATAAAAGTGATGGAGACTACTGAGCTACTAAATATGGAGCACTATGTGACAACAGCTACTAGGGAAGAAAATATTCCTAGATTTAGTACTTAGCAATATGGATGACAAAATAAATTGCACAGTAAGAGAGCTGCTGGGGGAAGTGACCATAATATGGCGCAGTTTTATATAAAAGATAGATGGCTATCTCAAACTGGGAAAGACTTGGTTTGTTGGCCAAGACAGAGGACACCGCAGAACAGGACACTGCAGCACAGGAGCTAGCACAACAAAACTCACCCAAAACAGAAACCAAAACAAAAAAATCAAAAAAGGAAATTCAAAAAACTTCTGATCATAGGAGGCTCCATGATTCGGGGAGTTGATACGTATCTCCAGCCAGGGGTAATGGTCAGATGTCTCCCAGGTACATCAGTGTAGAGAGAGACTGATCACATTGCTAAAATTGTTCAGGAAGCAGGAGAAAACACTGACGTCCTGGTACACATAGGGACTAACAATCTTGCCAGCCGGTCAGTTGTGGAGACCAAGGAACACCTGACCAGGCTGGGTGACAAGCTATCATCCATTTAGTCTGGCATCTCTTTCTCTGAGATCCTGTCAGTCTGGGAGAGGGGGATAGATGGAAGGAAGGTCAGAGAAGGGGAGATAGGGGAGCTAAACATGTGGCTCAAGGGCTGGTGCCAAGAAAAAGGACACAAATTTGTAGTGAACTGACAACAGTTTTGGAAGCGAAAGTTCTTTAAATTTGATGGACTGCATCTGACTAAGGAGGGAGTCAGTGCATTGGGGCAGAAGTTTGACGTCTTTGTAGAATATTTAAACTAGCAAATGGGGGGAGGGATTCAGCACCCCATATGTCGAATGGGAAGAACACCCCTCCCCCCCCAGCCAGTAGTCAAGCAGGAGTTCAGCATGTTTGTAGTTCATTTGCATCACAAGGTAAAGAAAAAGGTCTGGCTCCCCATACGACACACAGGGGAAACATCGGACCTCACCCAACAACTAACACACTGAAATCTGGCCGATGGAAAATCATGTGCACAAATGCTCGCAGTCTGGGAAACAAGATCCCAGACCTGCAGGCAATAATGACAGAGGCTAAACTGGACATAGTAGCCATTAGCGAGACATGGTTTACCAGTAACCACACTTGGGAGACTTCAGTACCTGGCTATGTACTGTTCAGAAGAGACCAAGGTGCAAAAAGGGGGTGGCGTGGCCCTTTATGTCAATGAAAATATCAAAGCTACAGAAATTCAGAATACACATAAGGAGCCAGAAGAACTGTGGGTCACCCTGGAAACAGGAAGTGGGACAGCCATACAAACTGGGGTTGTGTACAGGCCTCCAGACCAGGGGGAGAACATAGACACGTCACTGTTAGAAGATATACAAAACATGACAGCTAAAGGGGAGGTTCTGATAATGGGAGACTTCAACATGCCAGATACAGATTGGTCAATACCAGCAGGCACATCTGCCAGAACTAGACACATGGTGGATTCCCTGCAGGTGGAGGGCCTCAAACAACTGGTACAGCAACCCACAAGAGACAGGGCTATCCTAGATCTTGTACTGACTAACAGGGAAAGGATCACAAATCTCCAGGTAGAAGGTCACCTAGGTGCCAGTGACCATCACACGGTATGGTTCAATTTGGCCACTAGAACAAAATCATCCCATTCCAAGGCAAAAATATAGGACTTCAGAGGAGCTGACTTTGATAAGATGGCCAACAGAGTTAAGCTAGCCCTGGCAAAAAGAAATACAGGTGAGGTGGTACAGGCAAAGTGGGCAAGCATTAAAGATGCAATACTTGAAGCAACATCCCATTGTGTTAGTGAGAAAAAGAAGTGCAGTAGAAGAAGGAAACCACTTTGGTTTTCAAACACAGTAGCAGAAAAGGTCAGAGCCAAAAGGCTGGCCTTCAGGAAATATAATGGAATGCAGCAGGATGAAGATAGGGAGGTATACCAAACTTTCCTAAGGGAAGCAGAGAAGGCAGTAAGGCAGGCAAAGGCCCAAACCAAGGAAACACTATCACGAACAGTAAAAGAAGGTGACAAGGCTTTCTATAGATACATTAGTGAAAGGAGAAAGTCCAGAGGGGGGTATTGCTAAGATCAAAGGAGATAAGGGGGCATGTGAGGAGGAGGACCATGTGAAAGCATCTATCCTAAATAGATACTTCTGCTCAGTATTTACTGAAGAGAAGGTAGGGCAGGGCCCACAGCTCAGCACCATGGACACGGGAGGAGGAAGGTGTGCACTAGTCCCTTCACAAAAGAAAGAGTCCTACAAGAGCTCGATAAGCTCAGGGTGGACAAGGCAATGGGACCTGATGGCATACATCCCAGGGTACTAAAGGAGCTAAGGGTGAAACTAGCAGAGCCATCATCAGAACTGTTTAGTGAGTCTCTGAGCACAGGAGAGGTCCCAGAAAACTGGAGAAGGGCTCATGTGATCTCGCTCCACAAGAGTGGTAGCAGGGAGGAGGCAGGGAACTACAGACCAGTCAGTCTTACCTCAGTAGTGGGCAAGATTATGGAGACACTCCTTAAGGAAAGGATAGTGCAACACCTGGAATCCATAGGAACACAGGATCCAAGACAGCATGGGTTTACAAAAGGAAGGTCCTGTCAAACTAATCTCATAGATTTCTTTGACTGGGTAACCAGAATGGTGGACCAAGGGGGAGCAGTTGATGTCGCCTACCTTGACTTCAGCAAAGCTTTCGATACTGTTCCACATAGAAGATCGATTAATAAGTTGGGTAGGCTCAGGGTGGGTCAGACATTGGTCAACTGGGTGGCAAACTGGTTGACAGGCAGAAAACAGAGTGGTGGTGGTAAATGGTATACAGTCAGAAGAGATACAAGTAACAAGTGGGGTACCTCAGGGATCAATCCTGGGGCCAGTCCTCTTCGATATCTTCATCAGTGACATTGCAGATGGACTGGAGGGTAAGGTTTGTCTGTTTGCAGATGACACCAAGATCTGCAACAGAGTAGATGATCCAGATGGGGTGGGCAGAATGAGAAGAGATCTGGATAAACTAGCAAAATGGTCGGAAGAGTGGCAACTGGGGTTTAACGCAAAGAGGTGCAAGATCATGCACATAGGGAAGAGAAACCCTGAAGCCACCTATAGGCTGGGAGGGGAGTTGCTGGTAGTCACAAGAGAAGAGAGACTTGGGCGTCATCATCACCGATGACCTGAAATCATCCAAGCAGACCACTAAAGCAGTAGGTAAGGCTAGAGGGATGTTGGGGTGTATTAGTAGGGGTATCACAAGTTGTAAGAGGGAGGTAATAATCCCTCTGTACAAGACACTGGTTAGGCCCTATCTGAAGTACTGCATGCAGTATTGGAGGCCACACCTTCACAAGGACATTAACCAAATTGAGGCAGTCCAGAGAATTGCAACCAAAATGGTGCAGGGACTGCATTAGAAAACATATGAGGACAGATTAACTGAGCTCAATATGTATACCCTAGAGCAAAGGAGGGAGAGAGGTGATACGATTGAAACATTCAAACACCTTAGGGCATTAACAAGGTGAAAGAGTCTAACATGTTTCAATATAAGAAAAACAGCAGGACAAGAGGACACAGCATGAGATTAGAGGGATACCGATTAAGGGGTAATGTGAGGAAGTTCTTTTTCACAGAAAGGGTGGTGGATGCATGGAACAGCCTACCTGAGGAAGTGGTGGATATGAATACAGTGCAGGGCTTCAAGCAGGCATGGGATAGGCATAAGGGAGCAATACAGATGAGTATGAATAGATAGGCCATTGACAGAGCAAAGGCCAATGGCACATTCATAAGGTAGCAAAAGAAATGGGCAGACTGGATGGACCTTGCGGTCCTTATCTGCCATCAACTTCTATGTTTCTATGTAACGGGAGTAACAAATGTCAAGGGTTATAACAAGGCAAACTAGACTGAAATGAGGAATTTTCTTAAAACCTGATACTGGGAAAGTGTTTTGAAGGAAGAAATATTAGAAAATATGTGGAATAAATTACGTTCAAAATTAAAATACAGTACAATCCCATTTATCCGGATCCCATTTACCCAGAACTCCCTATCTAACAGACTTGCACTGTGTCCCCGTCACTCCTGCAATCACCAGCTTTCAACACTATTTGGCACCTGATTACTGTCTGCTGTACCACTTAAGCTATTACAGTGATTTGTCAAGCAATTAGTACTGTCATATGACAGACTGATATGTCAAACTGCCCTGCAATTTAGAATCTGTTTTTTTTCTTACCTTACTGTAGTGAGGTTATTTATTCTTTCATTCCCCACTCGACATTCAGTACCAAAACAAACATGTCCAAAAGAAAGCGAACCATTCTCAAATTTGCTCAGAAAATGTGGATAGTGGAGTGCCTTGAAAACAGAGTGAAGGCAGTTGCTCTTGCCACCGAATATGGAATGGGGAAATCCACAGTGTTCGATATTAGGGAGGCTAAGGACAAGCCACGTAACTTCGCTGCCACAATGGAGTCTGCATCAGGAGGTGATGCAGAAAAAATATGTGAACCTGTGCAGACCAGGAACGGGACTCTGAAATCTACGTGTAATTTCGTCAGGAAAGAGAGAAGGGCACCCTTATATCAGGGCCACTGCTAAAAGAAAAGGCCCTGCAGTTCCACAAAAGACTAGGCAGTAACACATCATTCACTGCCAGTGACGGATGGCTGGATCGATTTAAAAAATGGCATGGCATCTATCAATTGAGACTGTGTGGCGAGTGGCTCAGTGCTGCTGAAGAGGGGGTGGCCTCTTTCATGCAAAAACATAATGACATGATAGTGTCTGAGGGTCTTACACCCGAGCAGGTATACAACATGGATGAGACAGGGCTTTTTTGGAGTTGTTTGCCCAATAAGACACTTGCCCATGGGGGGGAGCGTGACACTCCAGGGTTCAAAAAGAATAAAGAGAGGGCGACTATCCTTGCATGCATTAATGCTATAGGCAGTCATAAACCCTACATGATAGCCAAGTCCCATCTACCTAGATGCTTCAATCATGTTAATATGGCCACACTTCCTGTGCTGTACGGGTCTCAGAACAACTCATGGATGAACTCACACTTGTTCAAATCATGGTTCCATGATCAATTCGTACCCGCTGTTAAATCACACTTGCGGTTGAGATGGTTGCCTCTCAAGGCTATCCTACTGTTGGATAATGCCCCTGTGCACCCTGAAATCCCACCTGTGAAAATTAGAGGGGGTCAGATCAAGTGTGTTTTCCTCCCCCTGAACACGACATCCAAAATCCAACCCTGCGATCAAGGCATCCTTGAAATCATGAAGAGACATTACCACAAAAAGCTGCTTCAGTCAGTCCTGTCTGAGGAGAATTAATCCACCCCACTTTGCGAAATCATCAAGAAAATTACCCTTAAAGATGTCTGCTATATGCTAGCTGATGCTTGGGAGAATGTATGGCCTGAGACAGCTCAGAAGTCATGGGATAAATCTAGGATAAGTTTTAAAAAAGATGATGCGGATAATGCCGATAGTGATTCCGATATTGAATCCAGTAACGCCGCGAATGACAAATCCGATTCAGAAGAGGCAGAGCTACAGGAGATCGCTGCTCGGTTACCTGGGGAACCGATTACTGCCCTACAATTGGACAAATGGCTGTCATGGATTCGGAGGAGGAAGAAGACGAGGTGCTGTTACCGACACAAGTCACACACTCGGAGGCAGCCGCATGTTTTGAAAAGTGCATGAACTATCTTGAAACGCAACCGGGCAGCACACTGTCGAACTGATGCTGCTGAGGAACCTATAGGGTCGGGCAAGTAAAAAGTGAACCTCCGCTTTGAAGCAAAAAACAGTCACTGACTTTTTATGAAAAAAATATAGACTTCCTTGCTTTGATTAATTTACGTTTATTTGCTTTATTAGTGTTATCGTTTAATTTGTTAAACTTTAAGTTTACTGTTTAATTTGCATCAGTTATTAACAAAGTGAGGTCTTAAAGCGTATAGCTTGATTTTCGTTTTGTTTCAGTTTGTCGATGGAGTACAATACTGCACTGAGATTAGACTGGAATCACATTCATCCGAACTCCTGTTTAACCGAACAGTTCACTTGTCCACAGGGGGGTTCATACAAACGGGATTCAACTGTACTGTGTAACAAATGATATAATGATATTCGGATATGAAGCTGCCTGACTGTCGAGAGTTTTAAGTCAGAATTAAAAACGTATTTATTCTTAAAAGCATATGGAGAGTGATTTTATTGTCATTGTGTTGTTATTATTGTTGTTGATGTTATATGTTTGTATTTTAATTGCCTGCCTATCTGTACAGCACTTTGGTTTTGAAAAGCGCTTAAAAATAAATTTTTACTTACTTACCTGAAAGATCTAAATATACCGTAATAAGCAAGGTAAAATCCCTGTGTGGTGTAAAAGGAAAATACAGAGATTAATTAAAATGAAAAAGAAGGCATATAGGGTTGCTAAACACAAAATAAACGCCAGAGGCATGGAGGTTCTACAAAGAAAAAGTGAGAGAATGTAAAAAAACAGATTAAGAATGTAAAGTAGAAGGAATAAAGTGCAGTTACATAGGAACTTACCGTAACAGTAGATCTTCAAGAGAGGTTCCTTCAGTAGGTCATCACATATAGGTGTAACCCCCCTGCAAATGGGGGTTCCCAAAAGACTTCCAGGAGCTTGCTTGAATGCTCCAAGCCTGAATGGTGTTTGGCATTTAAGCCATTTATCAGTGAGTGTTTTTAGAGCCTCTGGTACTGTCTCTTTAAGAGCTGTCTGCTTTCAGACATAATTAGTTTGTATGGGGGGACTGTGTGCTTCTCTGTTTGAGTACCACTCGAGCTGCTGCCAATTCACTCTATTTTTGTAGTCACTAGGGTGCAAAGGGAACCTATCTGAAAGATGTAACTGTTTGCCAGAAATCATGTAGAGTAATAATGAAAATACAGTTTGTCTAACCTGCTTTCTTTGCAGTCAGAACTGTGTCTGCCTAGTTCCCCATTCTGGTTTTGAACTGCTGAACTGGACCAATCAGTGTGGGGTAAGCTAGCTCTAAAATGGTGCCTTGACGAATCAGAACTTGGACTCATGATCTGAGCCAGCCACAAGAGGATTGCATGGGCAGTGACTCTGGGAGATGTAGTTTAGACTTAGGAGCCTTTTGGACCAACAGCAGCAGTCTATTGTGAGTGACAGCCAATCCAGTCAAGAACTGGGAGGAACTCAAAGGAAGTGCTCGGTTTTGTCTGTTGGAGTTTCAGTTTAGCTTTGGCAGTGAAGGGGAAAGAAACCCTGTGCTCCTTCAGTGCACAGTTTCAGTCAAAAAACATGTGTAAGGCCCAGAGTTCCGGTCTGCAGCTTGTGTAACTGCTTGTTAGGACTGAATCCATCCTGTGAAAAGAATCAAAGGATCTCTGAAGAGTAGAAACCAGGCTCACCCTGTAGAAGACTGGAGAAATTGTTGAATTGCACTCGGTCTGTCAGGAACTGAATCTGCTGTGTGTTCTCCCGGATATTGTGCAGTAATTGCGATCGGGATAGAGAAGCAGCCTGCCTGGTATAGTACTTTCTTTTTTTTACCATATAAATGTGTGAAGAGTCTCGTGGAGCTCAAAAGTAGCCCTGCTGACGTTGAAGGACCCTATCTTGTTTGGAGGTCGTGAGTACTAATTCAGGGTCGCTCCTGTTGAATTGCCACATTAAATCCAAATGGAATCACTGTACTGCTGACTGTTTAAGCTAATTTTTCTTTTCACTGTGTGAAGGGCCCTACCAGCTGCCACAGTTTGGACTAGCCACTAGGGCTTGGGTACCCAGGGACAGTAACTGGTAGGGATAGGCCTGTGCACAGAGCCATAGGTAGATAGTAAAGTGATAAGCTAATTAACCTGATTTCCCTGTCCTTGTTATATCCCCTAAATAAATAAGAGCTGCTTGTTTCAGCAAAGTTATACTGCCTGAGTATTTGTCTATGTTAAAGTACTGTACTGTGATTGTTGCACTGTATCTTATTTCACAGGAGGTCCCAAGTGCGGAACCAGACCTGGGGTAAGTGTATACTGTGAAGGTAATTCTGATATATTGTGTGTGGGCCACTAGTGGGAAGGGGGTTGCAGTGTCCCAGAGGGCTGTGACCAAGTTAGTTTAACTGTTGCAAACCCTGACCTCTGGGTGGAGGCACCCGCCATTGGATCCAGGCCCCTCAACCTGTTAGTGGCAAATCAGGCAGGGGTAGTAGCCCCTGGGATAACGCCATCTAGGGGTTACATAGGACTGGTGCCACCTGGCGTCGGGCCGCACAGCAGACTTTTCTAGCAGTACCTGACGGGGGACTGCCCACCCGGCATCACGTGACTGACGTCAGCGTGACTGTATATAGTGGGCAGTCCCCACGCCCGCCCTCCAGTTCTCCGGCCGGAGCCAGGAAGAGGCCATACAGCAGGAGCGATCAGGAATTGGAGTCCCTGTAAAACATAAATGAGGGGAAGGAGGGAGGGAAAAATATGACCTACTGAAGGAACCTCTCTCGAAGATCTACTGTTACGGTAAGTTCCTACGTAACTGTACTATCTTACTTCGAGAGGGTTCCTTCAGTAGGTCATCACTCATAGGACAGAGTCCCACGCAGTCCCTCCAGAGAGAGACCAAGAGAAACTAGGGAGTCGGAAACTAGCTCCAGCAGAACAACTGAAGTCCAGAATGGACCCAGCTTAGGACAAAAGGCCTTGTAGGATGGCTAATCCAAAGCCAGCCCTCCGCCTAGAAGCAATGTCCAGACTGTAGTGTTCAGTAAAGGTGTGGACAGAACTCCAAGTAGCAGCAGCACAAATGTCCGCTGCGGAAACGTTCCGAAGGAAGGCCGCTGAGGCAGCCATGCCCTTAGTAGAATTACCTCTTATGGAACCCGGAAGAGGTTTGTCATACTTTTGGTGACAGTACCGAATGCAGTTTCCTAACCATTTGGAAAGGCCCTGCTTAGAAACCAGTTTGCCCCTAGACCTAGGGGCAAAGGAGATGAATAGCTGATCACAAGAGCGGAGCTCTTTAGTCCGATGAGTATAGCACCGGAGGATCCGATGGACATCCATCGTGTGAAGGAGTGGCTCACCCTTGTTGGAAGGGGACGGGTAGTAAACTGGAAGCTCTACTGATTGGTTCAGTGTGGATTCCAACACCACCTTGGGAAGGAACCTCTGGTGCGTCCTAAGGACTGCCCGGTCCCTATGGAAAATCAAGTAGGGCTCCTTGCAGACTAGAGCGTGAAGCTCCGAAATCCTTCAAGCAGAGGTGATAGCCACCAGAAAAAGCATCTTCCATGAAAGGAAGCGTAGACCACAGCTCATAGCCGGTTCGAAAGGAGGGAGGGTGAGCTTTTCCAGGATGAAGTTCAAGTCCCAAGGTGGAGTTGGGCTGCGGATGGGGGGTTTCAGATGGAGGATGCCTTTCAGAAAGGTCTTTGAGACCTCCAACTGAGCCACAGGTTTATCATCCACTAGCTCGTGGTATGTGGAAATGGCCGAGATATGGACCTTCAACAAAGAATAGGACAGACCAGAGTCTGATAGATGAAGGAGGTATTCCATGACTTTAGGGGCTGAACAGGAGAAGGGGTCCCAACCCTGAGCAGACGCCCAGATCGAAAACCGCTTCCACTTCATAGCATAAGTGGAATGGGTGGACGGTTTCCTGGCCTGGATGAGATCCTGAGCCACTCTAGAGGAGACCCCAAAGCGAGAAATCACTATGTCTGAAGGAGCCACACATGAAGATGCAGGGTCCTGAGCCCCGGATGAACCAGCCTGCCCTGATCCTGGGTCAGGAGGTCATGGGTCAGTGGAAGTGGAACCGGTGGTTCCCTGGAGAGCTGCTGTAACAGCGGGAACCAAATTTGTCTCGGCCAGAGGGGAGCAATGAGGATCATTTTTGCTCCTTCGGCCTGATGTTTGAGGAGAACTTTCTGTAGAATGGGAAATGGAAGGAAAGTGTACAAGAATTTCCCTGTCCAGCATAGAGACAACACATTGTTCCAAAAAGCATGTGGCTCTAGAACAAGTGAGCAAAACTTGGGAAGTTTTGCATTGGATTGGGAGGTGAAGAGGTCGATTTCTGGATGCCCCCAATTTCGGAAGATGGAGTCTGCCACTTCCTGATGTAATTCCCATTCATGGGCGAGGGTTCGAGTTCTGCTGAGACTGTCTGCCAAGATGTTTAGAATGCCTGGAACGTGCACGGCCACCAGGACCAGAAGGTGCTGGACTGCCCAGTTCCACACCTGAGTCACTTCCCTGCAAAGGGGGTATGAACGGGTTCCTCCTTGTTTGCTGATGTACCAAACTACTGACATGTTGTCCATTTGGATTAGCAGAGTTCCCTTGGGTAGCAGGGTCTGAAAAGCCTGGAGGACATATAGGACCACTCTGAGCTCCAGAACATTGATGTGGAGAGAAGCCTCCAGGCCTATCCAAAGGTCTTGCACTTGATGATCCCCCAGATGGGCCCCACACCCCATGTTCGAGGCATCTGTGGTGAGGGTAGCTGCCGGTGCAGGGTTTCAGAATGGAAGTCCCGGGGACAGATTGTGAGGGTTCTCCCACCACTGTAAATCTCTTTGGACAGCTGAAGAGACCAAGACCGGATGGTCCAGGTCGTCTAGGAGCTGATCCGACTGCACCCTTAATGACCATTGCTTGATTCACATGTGCAGCCTTGCTAGGGGAACGGTCGTGATGGAAGCTGCCATCAGCCCTAACAGTCGAAGGACCTCCCGGGCAGGAATGGTCCTGAGAGAGGCTACTTTGCAAGTCTGACTGATAAGGATCTCCACCCTGTCTGGAGGAAGGAAGACTCTGCACTGTACTGTATCCAGAACTGTCCCAATAAACTGCAGTCTCTGGGACAGTACTAGAGATGATTTGGGGATGTTGACCATTGTCCCCAGTTGATTGAAGAGGTCCAGTGTGAAAGTCAGAGATTCCAATAACAGAGCCCTGGACAGAGCTGAGATCAGCCAGTCATCCAGGTAAGAGAACACCGCAATACCCCTGCAGCATAGAAACTTCGCCACCACCACCAGGCACTTGGTAAAAACCCAAGGTGCCGAACACAGACCAAAGGGAGCGCACAGAACTGGAACTGCTCCCCTTGGAAACAAAAACGCAGGAAACGGCGGTGGCTTGGGAAGACAGGGATGTGCAGGTAGGCATCCTGCATATCCAGGGTGCAGAGCCAATGATTCTCCAACAGGAGAGGAAGTAGACTCTGGAACGTCAGCATGCGGAACTTCTTGTACTCTACATACTGGTTGAGGTGACTCAGATCGAGAATGGGTCTGAAGTCCCCGGTCTTTTTTGGAACCAGGAAGAAAAAGGAGTAAAACCCTTTTCCCCTTTGCCCGAAGGGGACTGGCTCGATTACTTCTTTGAGCAAGAGTGCATTGACCACCTCGCGAATGAGGAGGGCCTAGTCCCAGGAGTAAGAGGACCTCTGCGGAGGAGTATCCGGGGGATCTCCAGAAACTCGATGGTGTGTCCGACGGACACTAGTTGCAGGACCCACTCGTCTGAAGTGATCGCCCTCCACTCCCGCACATGGCGGAAGAACCTTCCCGAACCTGCTCCCCATCGAGAGACTGAGGGTGCAGTGGGGCTGGAGAGTCAAGAAGTGGCAGGAAACTGGGGAGGAGGTCCCCCGGAATGTCACTGATTCTTGGGAGCGAGGCAGGCAGCAGTACCCGTGGCCTTACGCTTAGCTTGGCAGCTCGCCTGAGCGTTCTTCCGCTGCCTCCAGGTCCTTTTCTGAAAGGACTGCTGTTGTTGTTGAGTGCCCAGTCGGTACATGGACCTAACGGATTTAAGGGCCACGCCTTTGTCCTGTAAATCCGTTATGATGTCCTTGGTATCTCCTCCAAAAAGGACTGAGACCCTGAAGGGGGCATCCTGAATCGCCGACTGGACTTCGTTGGCGAGTCCAGAAAGACGAAGCCAGGAGTGCCATCTAAGGGCAACGGCAGTTGCTGAGGTATGAGCCACCAAATTGATGGAGTCATAGGTGGCTCAGAGAGCATGCCTACAGGAGATCTTGGAGAGGTGGAGATCCTTAGCAAGTTCCTCCTTAAGGGGTGACGGGTCCATGGACTGAACCTGCGCCTCCAACCTGGCCATAGTCTGTTTCTGGTGAGATACCATGTGGGCCACGTAACTAAGGGAGCGAAGGGTGCACGTGGCCGACGTGTAAACCTTCTGCCCAAACTGGTCCATCAGCCTTGATTTTTTGTCCAGAGGTGTTGTGCTCATGTGCTTGGGAATTGTAGAGTGGTCATGAGCAGCTGAGATGACCACAGAGTCTGCCTTAGGATAAGCCTTTAAAAAGGGTGCGTCCTTAGGCATCCAGTAGAGCCTGTCCAGGCTTGGGGACAGCTGGGATGGAATGAGGCATCTGCCAGACGGTGGTGGTGGTGAGGTCTTGATGAGGACCCATCCATGAGGGGGACCGGAATAGATGGCAGAGACTCTAAATCAAGATGTTCTGTGAGTCTTTGCCACATAGGATCCTGATCCTCCGACTCCCAGTCGAAATGATCTCTTAAGGTCCTCAAGAGGTCCGAAAAGGAAGGATTCTCTGGAGGGAACTTAGGTGAGGTCCTTCCTTTCGTATCCTCAGGGTCCTCCACGGGTTCCTCGGAGGAGGAGTCCTCCCTCCCGTCAGAACTGTCTTCCGCCTCCTCAACAGGACGATGATGAAAATCCCGTGAGGTGACTTCCTGTTGAGTCTTCCCCGAGACATGGACGGTGGAAACAGAACTGCTCGGGGAAGGGGATCTAGGAAGCTGCGGCTGCAGGAGTCTGGCTTCTAAATCTATGACCAACTCAGACCTGGCCCCCTGCCACCAAGACTGAATTACGGTCTTGAAATCTGGGACCACCGGAAGAGGAGGAGGGGCCAGAGCCGGGGGAGGAGGAGGAGGGGGTGACCGGAGGGGGTTAATACCCTTGGAAACCCATATAAGGGGAATATGGGTTGTAACCATGGTGGAACTGCCCAAAATGGCTCCAATCAGGAGTGGAACACCCCCAGGTAGGGATCCCCAGGATACCCAAAGGGGTAATGGGGGACAATTTAGGGCCTAGAATACACTCCCGATGACGGATAAGGCATCGGGGGAACCCATGTCAGACCCACCATAGTGTAAATGGGAGGAGGGTCGGGTGTCAGGACAGCCCACATTGAAGGAATCAACGTCGGCACCAGCGCAGCCCAATCTGGCACTGGAAGAGGGGCCGGAGTCAGAGGGGCTGGCGTCGGAACCGGACGAGGGAGCTCCGGCATCAGGGTCAGGTCCGGCATCGGGGCCAGAGGTAAGGGCCTGTCGGCTGGTCCCAGCAAAGGGACTGTCGTCGGCATCTGGGGAGGCGCAGGTGTCCTGCCGGAAGGTGGAGGGGCCTCCACAAGCAGACCGTACGGTCATGAAGGAGCCTCCTGGTCTGAGGCCCCCACGGGGGGGAATGTGGAGAAGTACCCACCAAGTCAAGAGGCTCGATGGGGTCTCCGAGACTGTCACCGGACACGTCCGAGGAAGACTGCGAGGATGCAGGCGCAGTAATTGGAGGGAGAGGGGCTTTCTCCCTCTGGTCCCGCCGGACATCGGGTGAGGTGCCATTAGGCCCCAACAGGGGAACCAGGCCCGAGCGGTCATCAGAGATGGCCATCTTAGCGGACAAGGTCGGGCAGTCAGGGAAGGAGCCCTTGGCCGATGTATCGACTGTGGCCGGGCAACTGCCCCCAGCTGAGGGAGTCAACTTAGCGGCTGCCACACGGTCCCTGGAGGAGCTGGGGGCCGACTTACCGGCAGGAGCAGTGCGGTCGCCGGAGGAGCCGACGGCCAACTTAGCCACTGGAGTCTTGTCCGACTTATCACCTGTCTTCGGCGGTAATGGGGCTTTGCTTGTGGATGGCCTGGCATCGTCCAAGGAGCGAGCCCACTCCCTAGACTTCTCTTTATGCTTTTTTGAAAGGGAAGACTTTTCAGATGAATCCCTAAGGTGCTCCATCCTTTTCTCCAGGGAGGACAGTCACGATTTAAGAAGGTGGGCCTCCAATGCCTGTTGCTTCCATTTTTTAGTGGCCTGGTTGAATGACCGGCAGTCAGGGCACAAGGAGATAGGATGGTTAGGGCCTATGCAGAGACGCAGTTCTGATGACTGTCTTTGTGCAGGATCTGCATTCCACAAGTGGAGCACTTTTTCTTCAGAGAGGATATCAAAGCTACAGTTAAATCTGAAGAGAATTGCAAGGGAAAAACCCGACATGAAACAACTTTCTCAACGATCACTACTGGAAGTCTGCGATGCGACTGACACGAGGCGACAGCGGGAAAGAACTGGAGGGTGGGCATGTGGACTGCCCACTATATACAGTCACGCTGATGTCAGTCACGTGACGCCAGATGGGCAGTCCCCCATCAGATATTTGCTAGAAAACTCTGCTGAGCGGCCCGACGCCAGGTGGCGCCAGTCCTATATGTGATGACCTACTGAAAGAACCCTCTCAAAGTAAGATCTCAAGTTTGCCCCCAGCACCTTACATAATAAGAAGTATTTTTACATTAACGTAAATAGTTTAAAAAAAAGACAACAGCAAGTAGGGCCATTAACTAAAGGAAACAGCCAGTTAATTAATGACGAGGACATGGCAGATGTTTCTAATTATTTTTCCCCAGTATGTTCCAACCAGAAGAGAAAATCAGGCAGTTAAACGGAGCAGCTAGGGATACAAACAATGCAAGGTTCCATGATCAATTCAGGTTAAAAGGAAACTTAGGGAGCTAACAGCAAATGTCACTGGAACCAGAGTTTTTGCACCCAAGACTGTTAAAGGAGTTGGAAGATGAGTTGGCTGGACCCATAACAAGACTATTCAAAAAGTCACTGGAGGAAGAGAAGGTAGTGTCCTCATGGAGAGAGGCTAATGTTATTCCTATTTTTTTTTTTAAAGGAGCAAGTGACAATTATAGAAATTATAGACCAGTTAGTCTAACTTCAATTATTGGCACAGTATTGGAGGGTTTTGGTAAGGAGGAAATATACAAACATATAGAAACTGGAGGTTTAAGTGACTCAACACAGGGTGGGTTTAAGGCAAAAAGATCATGCCAGGCAAACTTATTTCAATTCTTCGAGCCAATAAGTAGAGCTTTGGATTTTGGATTACCAAAGGATGTGGTATATTTGGACTATCCAAAGGCCTTTGACACAGTTTCACACTGGCTGATATGAAAATAAATAGAAACACAGTTAGTTGTATTTCACCATGACTAGAAGATAGGAAACAGAGTTTGTATTAGGGGACAATCTTCTGAGTGGGACCTTGTGTCTAGCAGGGTGCTGCAAGGATCAGTGCTGAGACCCACATTGTTTAATATATATATATATATATATATATATATATATATATATATATATATATATATAATCTATGCCGTGTTCATCACGCGCTTGACTATGTGAATTTGCTAATGATACTAAGTTAGGAGCAACTGTGGAAAACAACAGTGCAGTAAAACAATCCCAGAAAGAAATCACCCGGCAGGAAAAATGGGCAAAACTGAATAAACTCTTCTTCAGTGTAGATAAATGTAAGGTGATGCATTTCAGACCTGTGAATAAAAGGCCTAAGTACATCCTGAATGGCAGAGAACTATAATAGAGTGATGAAGAAAAAAGACCTTGGTATACAAATACACTGTAGAGAAGTTGCCAAGAAGGGGAATGGAATACTGGGTTGCATTAGTCATCAGTATAATGAATAGACGAGGTTATCATGCCACTGCACAGTGTACTGGTTAGACCTCTTCTCGAGTACTGTAGTCCGTTTTGGTCACCGCATACTAGAGATAGCATTACACTTCTGGAGGGTGTGCAGAGGAGAGCCACTAGACAGGTTTCAGCTATAGCTGTTCTAACATATGAACAAAGGTTGACTGAGTTTAATATGTACTCTCTTGAGTATCAAAGATTAAGAGCGGACCTATGCTTAGTTTATAAAGCACACAAGGAGGATTTATGGGACTGTATTGGCTTGGAGAGGAAGGGACTGAACAGGGAAACTAGACAGCACAGACTTCAGAAAAAGGGTGAGACATACAGATCTAACAGAAGAGGAGCATGGATTGATCAAAGGGTGGTAACCATCTGGAGTAGTCTCCCAGAACACATGGTACTTATTAAAACTATGAATATCTTTAAAAAGGCTTTGGAAGATTTCTTACTATCAAAAAAGAATACTAGCTGTCTCTATTGAGAAATGGCAAGTCGCAAAGGCTAACGCTAATGACGAGTCACAAAGACTAACTCCAATGGCTAGTCACAAAGGCTAATGCTAACTGACTCATATAAATCCTATGAAACAATTTTTTTATTTCCATGTCTGGTCTCTGCAGTATAGAAAGGACATTGAAGACACTGAGATGGTGCAGCACAGAGCCAAGAATTTGATTAGCAGTTTTGGGGCAAGAGCTAAATCAAGAGATTGGACGTACTCAGATTATTTGGTCAAGACAAAAGAACACTGAGAGGAGACATGATCACAGTGTTCAACGGATAGGGTAGCATATACAGATATATGAGCTGTCGAGTACAATCAGAACCAGAAATCATGCACTCAATCGGGGGAGGGGCATTAAAAAAAAACACCAAAAAGCATTACTTCACAAAGAGGGTGGATAATATGTGGAATAGCCTACCCAGTGAAGTTGCAGAAAAAATCAGTGATAAGGCTTTCAAAGCAGGACTAGACAGATTCCTTTGGAAGAATACTACTGAGAGTTACACAGCATGAGTAGGGGTATAGTGTGATTCTGACTGATAAACTTGAAGGTGTGTCCATACAATACTCAAATTGAGCATAATCACAGCTGTGCGGCAGGACAGGTGCACTAGAAGGACCCTTGTCCCTTCTGTCACCACAATATGGTGTTACTATGTTGAAATTAGATTTTGCCCAAATTTCTATTTTTTTTATTCCTCTTCATTTTCGAAGCTTTTACCTTATTTTTGGAAAGCGATAGCTGAAACCTGAGAGACAGGCTACTTGATTGCTATTTGTTTTCTGATGCTATAGTTTTTACTGACATCAGACAACCTAGGGAATCAGGACTTCTTCGTGTATAAACATGTAAAATAAGGAAGTGGGCCATAGAAATATAGAATCTGTCAGCAGTAAGAGACCGATGGTCCATTGAACCTGCCCATTTTATAGTACTTCACTCCCTCACCTAGTGTCCTGGATGGTAGTACACCTCTCCACCCCCCCCCCAACATCCCTTCCTCAGTTCCTCCCAGTGGAACTATGAGCCTTCTTTCTCTATCCCAGCTGTGTTTGAACTTATTTAGGGTACCTGTCCCCACAACTTCTGCAGGCAATCTGTTCTAAGGCTCCACCCCCCTCTCAGTGAATAGAACCTCCTAACATCCCTCCTCAATTTACCCCAAACTAACTTTCAATCATCCCCTCTTGGAACTGCATCCCTATTTCTAACAAACAGGTCTTCACATTTCACCTAGTTTATACCCGTCAGAAACTTATACACCTCTATTATGTTCCCCTTCTCATGTCTGGTCTCCAGCGAATACATATTCAGGGTCACCAGCTGTTTCTCAAAAGACCTGCCTTGTTGGCCCTGGGTCATTCTGGTGACCCTCCTCTATACTGACTCTAGCCTGTCTATGCCCTTTTTTCAGGTGAGGACTCCAGAACTGGGCACAGTATTTCAGGTGAGGCCTCACCAGAGATCTGTATAGGGGCAGTATTACTTCACATCTCCCACTATCAAATCCCGTCCTGATACTCCCCAGCATCTTTGATGTCTTACTGTCACAAGAAGACCTTATGGAGGAAAGCTTCAATAGAGATGCCAAGAAATATTACATCAGAGAGAGAGTGGCTGAGTCGTGTCACAGATTGCGTAGGAAAGTAAAAGAGGTGGGAATACTATGTTGTAGCAAAATCAAGCTATTCAGGTTCATAGCCATACATGGTATCTCTGGATATGTTCACTGAAGCAGTGACAGGATGGATAAAGGGCTTGTACAGTAGCTTTCTCCATCTTGTATTCCTAATAGTTCTATGAAAAACAGAAATAATAGACAATAATGGCAAAAAAAAAGACTAAAGGTCCATCTAGTTGGCCCGGAGTTTCCTATCTGCCCTGGGACCCATAGTCCATACAGGGTTTTATGCCTCTAGGTCCACCTCCCTACTGTTACCAACCTGAGCAACCACCAAATCCTTCACTCTGTGCCAGTCCTGCTTGAAGCCATCTATTGTCTTGGCATCCACCTCCTCCACAGACAGTTCCATGGCTCCACCACTCTTTCCCTAAACTAAAACTTCATCACATTCCTTTTAAATCTTCCCCCACCAGTTTTCACTCATGACCTCAGGTTCTTGACTCTGTATATCTGCTGAATAATCCCCCATAGTTTACATTGTTTATTTCCTTCAGGAACTTAAAGATCTCTATCATATCCCATCCCCCCACCCCATAGCCTGGTCTCCAGTGAGTACATGTTCAGTGTCCTTGGTAAGATCTGTCCTGTTAACCTTGGATCATCATGGCCTCCCACATTGCACCATCGCCAGCCTGCCACTGTGCTTACTTAGGTAAGGACTCCAGAAATGAACACAGTATTCCAGAGGTGGTCTTACCAGTGACCAATACAAAGGTTGTAGAACCTACTTTTTCCTGCTGTCAATACCACTTCCAATATACTGCAGCATCCTATTAACATTACTAGAGGCCTTATTAAACTGGCTTGATTGGTTGAGGGAATCACTAATGATGACACCTAGATCCCTTTCCTTTGCTGTAGTGCTCAGTTAAACCCCACCCATCCAGTACTCTGTCCTGTTCTCCCCCCCCAGTGCATAACCTTGCATTTTTGGTGTTGAGTTTCAACTGCCAAACCTTAGACCACCTCTCTAGCCTTTGCAGATCCCTCTGCACCTCCCTGATCATTTTGTTGCTACCTACCCTACCACAGAGCTTCGGATCCTCTGCGAAGAGACACCACTTGCCCCAGATGCCCTCTACAATGTCACTGATGAAAATATAGAACAGGACAGAACCCAGGACAGATCACTGCAGCACCTTACTCTTGACTCCCGCTCTTCCAATCTGATCCTGTTTACCACCACCCTCTGCTGCATCCTCTCCATTTAAATATGTCCATAGCTGTGCCCAGGTCCTCCAGGTTTATCAGAAATCTTCTGTGTGGCACAAAGTGAAAAGCCTTGCTGAAGCTGAACTACTGGCTAATATCCTTTACCAGTGCCTCCAAGTCACTGCTAATTGTAGATTGCTCTCCATTTGTAGACTCACTCTCTCTGAGCCGTGAAACTCATCATTGTGAACTCTACTGCTGCCTGGGTTGGCTATCTCCCTCAGCAGTTGCCTATTCTCCCTAAGATAGTTCACTGAGAAAACAATTAGGGCAAGTACCCTTGCCTCTATTTCATCCCTGCAAAATTTTTCTCACCTGTTCTGTCCCCTGCAATCAAATGATAAATCCTTTCTCATTGTCACCAAGACTTCTACCTTTATGGGGAACGATGCCTTTTTTGTTGTTGCACCCAAACTTTGGAACTCCTTGCCACTCTCAGTCCATTGTTCTTCCTCTCGCTCTCAGTACAGAAGGTCCCTGTGGGCTCACCTCAAGGCCAGTTCTAACAGTGTCTGCACATAATCTTTGCTAACTGTTCTTATGTTCACCTGCCTTAGGCTGATAGTCTTATTTTCAGTGCTGACTTAACTGGAACTGCTGGTATGTACTCTACCCATGGTTAACTTTGGTTATGGACTGTCCCTCACCACTCCACCCTCATCGGTCAGAATGGTTTCACCCATCGTTTCCCTAAAATCTGGAATTCCTTCCCCCGGAAATATGACACTCTTCCTCCAACTACTCCTTTACCTCTGCCCTACACAATTACCTTTTCCTCAGCTGTTCCTGCTTTAACCCACCTTAATACCTGTCCCCAGTTTCTGCCTTCCTACCATGACCCCCCCCCCCAGCAGGGTTCTCAACATCCTGAAGGGGGAAATCAGGAAATGGCTTCCCCTTCTCCTCATATTCAGTTCTTGCCTCTCTCCTCTCTCCTCCACCTGCCCTTCTGGGTCACCAGGTACAACCTAACCCCATCCTTTACTCCAACAGCACTTGCATACTACCTCGAGCCTGCTCCGGTACACTCATGCACTATAAATGGTTCTATAGGTTTTGTATGTTCATATGTTCTTTTGTATGATTTTGGACATGTATTGTAATTTACCCAATGTTTCTCTACTGTTTATTGTACAATACCTTGTGTTTCAACTGTTGCACAATCTTACAATGTTGTATTGTTTGTACTACCCACATACTATTATAACTGATCATCCTCCACAACCCTATGTAACCCCTTCCCCCAGGTCGCACCATGAGACGAGCAACTAGTTGTTCAGTGTGCCCTCCTGGTGAAACATTTCAATAAATAAATAAATGTATTCCTCTTTATTTTCTGTATCTTATACTATGTTGATATTTCTGTTCCTTGATCCATGTACTATATCTCCTACATTGTATTGTATTGTATTGCTTGTATTGTACTGTATTGTACTGTTTGTCTTGTAACCTCCCAATATTGTATTGTATTGCTTGTCTTCTAACCTCTCAGGTCATACCTGAAAAAAGGCACAAGCTGTGTCTAGTATACTTACCTGGTCAACAAAAGCTAATAAACAAATGAATCCACAGTGTGACCCTTATTTACTACCTTTGTTACCCAGTCAAAATAAACTATCAGGTTGGTCTGACAGGACCTCCCTGCCACAAACCCATTCTGTTTACTATCTTGTAGACCATTGCTTTCTAGGTAGTCTTCAAGGTCCTCTTTGATTAGTGACTCCATCAGTTTACCCACTACAGCGGTAAGGTTAGCAGGTCTGTAATTCCCCGGTTGCTGGACGCCAGTGGCTCCCCTATCCTCACACCACTCATCATCTTCAAGCTAGTGAGCACCTAATTGAGAATGACTGCCTGTCTAGTGGGTTCCTTAACCAACTGCACCAGTAGGCAGTCTTGCAATGTATCCAACACAGCCAGACTTCTTGAGCACCTGATCACTGTAATGCTCCAGTCAATATCCTGCAGGTTCAGATCACCCACCACCACCACTTCCCCCTTCTTCACTCCCCTTGCCAGCTGTTCCCTGGGCTCGCTCTCTCTCTCTCTCTCTCTCATTCGTCCTGGTGTTCCATAGATCATTACCACCCATATTTTGTTGCCTAAGGGCACAGTGATGTGAATCCACAGTGACCCTGTTTTCCCTTTGCTTCCCCTGATGTGTCCATCCTCCACAACTTCTATGCCCCTCCCCCAGCATGTAACACCGCAAAGACAGAAAAACCTCCGCTTCTAGTAATGTCATTAAAATCACTAACACTCATAAAGACAGCTTCACACTGCCCCAAAACATATGGTTCTTATGGTAGTACCTTTCATTAGATGGATCTTTTGGGGTGAAAAATGCATGGTGTAGGTTTAAAGTGCATGTACTCACCCAGGGCTGGGAAGGGGTAGCACTGAAATTAAAGGTAGCATCTGTCCTAAAAGAACGAATTTGGAAAAAAAAGTTGCATCAAACCAGTGAAGCTAAAATCCAGTTTTCACTCTGCATTCAAATCAGCTGAGATCAGTACACAAAAAAAACTGTTTGGTACTAGAGCAAGAGGCTAACTGTGACTTAAATCTGATAATCTCCACCCCACACACACGCACACACAAATTAAAAGCCAAAAAACAAACAAACACAAAGGTGAGGATGAGGTACTTACTCCAGCTCAAAGTGTCTAACTCTGGTAACCAGTAGTTGATAATGAACATCGAATGGTGCCATTGAGGCTACATCTACAAACATGAACTGCTCCGAAGGCTGCTCCTGGACTGTTGGTTCCACTGGACAGAGGGTACGACTCACTTCTTGGTAAGGATAGGTCCTCTGGTAACTACAGGAGCCAAAAAAAGAAATTATATCAGTTTTACCATATTTTCTTTTTCTGTTTTATTTTTTGCATTACCACTGGGCTGGTTATTTTCTGCTGGGTAATGCATGTTCCTCTACTAGAGGCCAACACTCTCCAAAGCTATGACATCATCACTGAACCCTTACCCCCACCCCATTCTATGAAAGTTAGCTTTGAATCATTCCTTAAAAATATAAAAAAATCATAGTCCTACCTTACAGGAATGTGTAAACAACATCAACTCTCCTGTATGCTTTGTGTGATTTAAATTTTTGCAATGTCAGCTTTAACACTGAACTCTCTTCAGAGAACTTGGAGTAAATGACCAATGTACAAAACAAAATGTACATGAAACAAATAGCATTAGGGTGCTTAGTAAAATATTTATGAATTATGATCAGTCTCAGTTGTAGAATATTCTCCTACAGGAGAACACTAGGATACACACCAACGACAATGTTGGAACTAACAGGAAAAAAAATTACAGTAAGTCTGATGGAATTTCTTTCTGTATTAGTCCACATTGTCACTGGGCTAGTCATTTACTGCTGGGATATAATAAGCCATAACTACCAAAAGTATTCGGGAAGGAGAGAATATTCCATCAGTTTTAGCTGTCTGTTGCTTTACTGCCACTTGAAGCACCTTATGTCCGAAGGCTGCATCAGCAGAGCTCTGTACAGTCTGTAATGTTTTGTAACTGTGTGCAAGCAAGACTATATTTCTGCCTTGCAAGGGTCAGAAACTGTGATGGTGATCTGCTTTTCTGCCCAACAGGCTGTTATAACCCTTGTCAAATGTATTTTGATCAATGTAGGCAGTGACAACTTTGCCACCAAATAGGCCTTTCTTGTACATGTTCTGGCTCATCTACCCAAGGTCACCTTGGTTGCCTTTTAATCCTTTTTTTTTTGATGCTCCAAACAGCTTTAAAAGATTATCAGATTTCTGAAAAAACTGTGTCTGTATGTCTTAACCACTTTGTGTAAATCTAGCTTTTGCAACTGTTTTTCTTTAGTGCTCCCAGTATTTGGACAAAAGGAAGGGAGGCTGGTATCTTGGTTAACATGAAATGTAGGAAGGGAGGAAGGAAATGGATGTAACATTATCTAATGCTGATGAATGATCAGCTATGGTTCCATGCAGGAGAATTTCTGTAGCTCTCCTGTCCTATCTAGCAGAGCAAATTGCTACTAGAAAACATGTATTGATAAACAGAATGTCCTCTGAAACCTGTGACAGAGGTTGGAATGGAGGATTGCATTTATTTTCAGATGGCCTGTTCCTTTATAGCCCCCCCCCCCCCTTCAGTTCTGCTCACACAACCTATTGTTTTTCCATTTGCAACTTTTATAGACTCTTACCTCAGGGCTTAATTGCTTTGTGTTCCTTTTCTTCTCTTCTGAGCTTCACCCTGCCTACCATTCTACCCTTCCTGTAATTCTCTCCTACTGTTTTTTATACATTGCTCCACAGTAGTTTCTATAAATACTGCTTATGTTGCTCAGTTTGTCATTCACCTGAAGAAAGGACCTGTGAGGCCCTGAAAGCTTGTGTAGAATTCCATCTTTGTACAAGACTCTTGTTGGTCCAATAAAAGGTATCAAACCTTCCAGTGTGCCCTGTCTGGTGCATTACATAAACAGACTATCAGTACCTTAGGAGGCTGGATCCACAACCTTCTTAGGAAAATGTTCTGCAAGACAACAGTTCCAAAGCTGGCATCTCTTCTGGACTGTATGTCCAGACAGTGCTTTATGAAGGTGTGCACTATTTTCCAGGTAGCTGCTTTGCAAATGTCCAATAGTGGAATTCCCTTGTGGACACCACAGAGGCAGAGGAATGTGCCCTTAAGCCACTGGGGGTGGGGGTATTTTCCCAACTATTTCAGAACAGAACTGTATGCAAGAGACTATCCAATAAGAGATAGTTCTCTTGATTGATGGTTTAGCTTTGCCTGTTTCAACAAGGTAACAACAAGCTGCATTCCCTGGGACCTTACATCCTTTGTCCAGTCCAGGTAGTAGCTAACTGCTCGCTTCAGATCCATGCAGTGCAATTTCTGCTCACCTGGGTCAGAATGCTCAAGGTACAGCACAGGTGGAAGGGCAGTTGACTAGTTCAGGTGGAATTCTGATACCATCTTAGGTAAGAACTTCAAATTGGTTCTAAGGACTACCTTGTCCATTTGGAAGATTATGTTGTTTGGTTCTGTGCAGAGGGCTTGCAGCTTGCTTACCTTCATAGCAGATGTCATGGCAATCAGGAAAATGGATTTCCATGTGACATATATTAAATCAGTAGTAGCCACAGGCTCAAAGGGGGCCTCCATCAGCTGGACAAGGTAGATGTTCAGGTCCCATGGAGGAATTGGGTCCCTAACAGGTGGGTTTAGGTGGCTGAGGTCTTTAAACACCCTTTTAAAAATAGCTTGAGAGGCCAGCAACTTGCCCTTGTCTGCTGATGTGTAGGCCAACACTGCGGCTAGACGTATCTTTAATGTTGATGGCCTCCATCCTAAGGACTGCAAGTGTACTTGGTAGTCCAGGACTGTATATTAGGGGATTCTATGACTAGATTCACTGACAGGTACTCAACCAGAGACAATAAAGAGAACATAGCTAGCTGTAGTTCTAGTGGGGCAAAAATTAGTGACATAACTTCAATGCTGCCTGGAATCTTTCAAGCAATAAGAAATCCAAAAATTGCAATCTTACATGTGGGAACCAAAGATATTGGGAGGCACGAGGTTGGAACTCTTCAAGATTTAAATGCAGTACCGATCATATCTGAAATTTTACCAGTACCTATGCTACGGCAAGTTACAACAAACAGAAAAACATTAAATCATACAACAACTGGTTGCGAAGATGGTGCTTGGAAAATAACATCGACTGTATTAGGACCTGGGAACTATTTGATAATAGACCATATTTATATGGGTATGATGGTCTACACTTGAGCAAACAGGGCTCTAGACTCCTGGGATGTATCTTCCATAAAACACTACAAAAACATATCACGGTAAAAAATTAGATCTCAAGGGGCAAGGGGTTAAATAAAACTGCATCATGAACAAACTTCAAATTAAAGACATAACAAAAACAAAATTACATCAAAAAAACAATAACACAGATCTTACTTTTTTACTTATGGATGCACGTAGTCTACACCATGTAAAAATGGATGAACTTGAAATAAATCTAACAAGGGAAAATATTGACATAGCAGCAATAACTGAAACATGGTGGGGGGATTCTTCCAGTTGAAATGCTAAAATAAAAGGCTACAAAACTTACTACAAAAATAGAACAATAAGAAATGGTGGATGGATAGTCTTATTTATAAAAAAGAGAATATAATATACAAACCCATAAATGATTTGACCGATAATACTATTGAAACTATTTGGGTTGAAATTTTAAATAATAAGCAAAAAAAACCTGATAGTAGGCATATGTTATAGACCACCAGACACATATTACAACTAATGAGGCCTTACTAAAAGACATTTCAGACAAAACCAATAACGACCTTATCCTACTGGGGGATTTCAACCTGCCTGGGATAAACTGGACTAATGGTATGACTAGAACCCACCAGGAAAGTACTTTCCTTGAAATGTGTGAGTCTAATAGCCTAAACCAGTTAATTTCTGAATCTACCAGAAATACCAACATTCTGAACTTGCTATTATCCAGTATTCCTGATAATATCTACAATATTAAGATGAAAGACCCCTTAATAAACTCAGACCACAACACAATAACTTTTGCTACCAATTTCATATCCCATAAAATAATTGGTAAAACTATTTTTAAAAATTATAATTTAGCCAGTACTGAACAAATCATGGAGGCTTTATATAATTGGGATTGGGATGATGGCCTGACCAACCCTGAAACACTATGGACAAATATTAAAAGTAAAATCCTTGAAATAGAAGCAAATTTTGTCCCCGACAAAACTATATGTACAGTATATTAGTAAGGGCAAATTACCTAGTTGGCTCACACCTACAATTTCCAAATTAATTAAAAAAAAAGAAGGGCATTTACAGCCTTAATAAGAGATAACGACACGTATAACAAAAACAAGTACAAAGAAATCCTTAGGAAATGTAAAAATAAAATTAGAACTGAAAATAAATATTGAATTCAAACTACCATATATAAAAGATTGGGGGAAGAGTTTTTACTCTTATGTTAATAAAAAATCTACCCAAAAACCTATTGGTCCCCTCAAAATCAGGTCCATGGAGGTTATTACCCCCTTAGAAATGGCAGAGGAATTAAATACTTATTTTTGTTCAGTTTACAACAAAACCAGTCCTTTAAACATAAAACCAACTGTGAAAACAACTACATCAGATAATAACACAATAGAAATAACTAAAACAGAAATCAAAATACAGCCAGACAAACTAAATACCAATAAATCACCTGGACCTGATAAATTGCATCATAATTTAATAAAGATGATTTCTAATTGGCTAATTGACCCATTGCACAAGATATTCACTATGTCCCTATCTACTGGAATTATCCCTAGCGACTGGAAAACTGTAATGGTCACCCCCACATTCAAGAAGGGCTCCCCTAGTGACGTGGCAAACTACAGACCTATCAGCCTGACCAGTGTACTGGGGAAACTATTTGAAACTATTCTAAAAAAAAAATTAGAGGAAGATATGATAAAAAAGGGATATCGGACTCATCACAGCATGGTTTTAAAAACTCAAGATCTTGCCTTATGAGCAATTTAATATTCTATGAAAAAGTAAGCAAAATCATTAACAACAAAACACCTGTAGATATAATTTACTTAGATTTTTCAAAAGCATTCGACAAGGTGCCCCACCAAATTCTAATTGATAAAATGCATAAACTTGGAATAAATAGTTTACTGGTGAACTGGGTAAACGAATGGTTGAATAATCGTACACAAACCATCTGCATTAGGGGATATCAATCACCCTTTGGATATGTGACCAGTGGTGTGCCACAGGGTTCAATCTTGGGGCCAGTGTTGTTCAATGTATTTATTTCAGATATGATTCTAAACTTACATAACTTGGCCATAAAATTTGCCGAAGATACTAAAATACTATCTAAAGTCAAAACTAAAGAAGACATAAAACAAATAAAACAGGACCTAATTACATTGGAAGTTTGGGCACAATACAATGGCATGTTATTTAATACTGAAAAATGTGTCGTTATGCACCTTGGTGAAAATAACAGTAATCAACTTTATACATTAAATGGCTCAACACTATGTACAGTTACTGAAGAAAAAATCTTGGAATAATCATAACCTCTGATTTAAGTTTTGGAAAACACTGTGGTCACCTGGTAACCAAAACTAATAGAATAATAGGTTGCATTAGAAAATCTTTTGCATCCAGAAATAGAGACTGCGTATTGCCTCTTTATAGAGCCTACGTTAGACCCCACCTAGATTATTGTTCCCAGTTATGAAGTCCATACCTCAGGACGGACGTGTCTAGACTTGAGGGGGTTCAGAGATGGATTACCAGAATGGTTGATAACATGCAAAATAAAAACTACGACCAACGGCTGAGGGAGTTGAATATGTACACCTTGGAACAGCATAGAATAAAGGGGGGGACTTATTATCAATGTACAAAATTTCAAGAAACCCGGAATTAATGACTGAACTAGGTATGACATTCGTTTCCAGACCATGTAACCTCAGAAGTCACAAATACCAACTACCACTAACCTACCCTAAATGTAACAGTAGAAGATTCTTCTACACACAAAGAATTATTCCATTGTGTAACTCATTGCCAATACACCTCGTAAACTCAACTAACATAGAGATCTTTAAAAATAATTTGGATACCTACCTACTACAAGTACGATAATTTATTCCAGTATGCTTTAAGATGTACGTATATGGGTATTCCACCTTCTGTGCATCTAACACATCCTAGTATAACTCCTAGTATAGTATAACCCTGCATGGATTGGGGTTATCATCCAGGGGACACACCAGTATGAGAATCTCTTCCACTCAGAGGACTATGCTTTCCTGGTTGCTGGTTTCCTGGAAACTTTAAGCATCCTGCGGACCTCCTCTGATAAATTCAACCCAGACAACTCTAGGTCTTCAAGAACTATGCCCTCAGACATATTGTCATGGGGTGTGGAAATGTTATCTTGCCCTGAGATAGAGTCAGTAGCTTGTAACTCAGTTGCAGGCTGACTGGATTCCTGCTGGACAGGGCCCAGAGCATTGAGTACCAGGCCTGCCTGGCCCAGTGTGGGGCTATTAGGATGGGTATAACAAAAGTAGATGCTGCGCTCTACAGCCAGGCAGGGTGCTGGTCCAGGGCTCCCACCCTTGAAAGACTAAGACACAAGGTGAAACCAGCACTCCAGAGCCAGGAGTTGACACTTGTATACTCCAGTGAAGGAAATCCATGCGACACAGTTGTTGCAAAACCAAAAAGTATTTACTACTGGAGATAAATTCTCCATTCTTTCAATAGAGCAGGTACTAGGTCCATCTCTAATCAGGCTGCCCTGTTGCTATTAGGATCACTGATGCCGGCTCTCTCCTGAATTTTAGGAGCGCTCTTTCTCTGGGACAGAATGGAGGGAAGGCATACAGAAATCTCCTGTTCAGTTTAAGGCTAGGGCATCCTCTGGGACTGTGCCCTTTGCTGATGACCTGCAACAAAACTTTGGGAGCTGATTGTTTTCGCAGGAAGCAAACAGATCTATGTCTGGAGTGCCCCATCTTCTGAAAATCCTGGAACAGAACCTGCTGGCTTAGGGAGTCACTGTGGAACCTGATTTTTATAGCTATGACCTGATCCATCAAAAGTCAAAAAAATCACCTATTCCTAAGCGCTGTACAAGTTTTCTTCTTCAACCAGCAGAAAGAGTGACCCTGATTTAAGGAAAATCGGTAATCCCAGAAAGAATAAACCCGCTGGAGGGAATGAAAAAAATAAGGGAACCAGCGGGGCCATGAGTTCTGGAATGACATCACAGGTCGAAGTAGATCCTGGATCCACAGAAATGATGGCATCCTTAGGCCATAAACTGCAATGCCTCATAACATCAGTCACTCATAACATCAGTCACTACCGTAAATCATAAAGTAGATGACTTCAATAGTTGAGTCCTAGTACTAGAAAACACAGTAGATGGTCTGAAGGGAGAAGTACTGGAGATTCATAAGCAATCAGAAACTAATTGTACTGCAACAGCCCTGATGGTCAAAGAAAATCAGCACTTACGGGCCAGGCTAGAGACCCTAGAGAACCAGGCCTGGTTTGGAAACATTCGCATTCTTGGTCTCCCCAAAGGTAGCAAGGGAGACCACCCAACCATGTTTATCCATGAGTGGCTCTCTGAAAAAATAGTAACACAAGGTACCCTCCCTCAAATATGGAAGATCGCACACGTTATCCCGCTTTTTTTTAAATCTGAAGACCCTTGCGACCTTAATAACTATAGGCCAATTTCTCTCCTACCCACACTCTCAAAGCTACTGGAAAAAATAGTAAATGGCCAACTAAGATCCTTCATCAACAGAGAAAAATTACTAAACCCCCTTCAATCCAGATTCAGAGCCAACCACAGTACAGTCTCGGCATTAGCTAAAGCAACCAATGACTGGCAACTGGAGTTGGAGCATAAAAAGTCAGTATGTGCTGTGTTTCTTGACCTCAGCAAAGCATTCGACACAGTCAACCACAACTTGCTCCTCGACTCGCTAAAAACACTAGGACTGGATGCTACTTCTCTAAACTGGTTCTCTGAATATCTGACAGACAGATACCAGCAGATGAAAGCGGATGGTGAACTATCTGCTCTAAAACTCTAACAAAGAGGTGTCCTTCAGGGATCCATATTAGGTCCCCTTCTCTTCGCAGTGTATATCAACAACATTGATGAGGGAATCAAGGATGCAAGTATTCACTTATTCGCGGATGACACAGTGCGGTACCTGAGTCTTCCCACACCAAAAGAAGCTTGTACTGACCTACAAAAAGATTTCAACCTCCTGCAACTCCAACTAATCAATAAAAAACTGCTATTAAACGCTAAGAAAACTAAAGCTATGTTATTTTCCCCCACAAACTACACAAGCGCTACTGACTCCCTCCCCCCAATAACCACGATGCTGGGAGAGTGCTTAGAGTACGTTCCAAAATTCAGGTATCTTGGGGTCTGGATCGACTGTAAACTCTCCTTCACTGTCCACCTGGAAGACTTGCTGAAAAAATTAAGGCAAAGACTTGGCCTTTTTTACAGGATAAGAAGACTTCTAACAGCAGACGCAAAGAAACGACTAGTCCAAGCCACATTCCTGTCCTTAATTGACTATGCAGACTTCATATATAGTAGCTGTGCGGCTTCCTATCTTGGAAAATTGGATACGCTCTACCACAGAGATATTCGCTTCATCACTGACCTCCCCTTCTCTACCCATCATTGCGCACTATATGCCGCCACAGGCTGGACCTCACTTCACTATAGGCGCAACTTTAATGCAGCACTCTGGACACTTAGAGCCCTCAGTGGCAAACTCCCTCAATACATCGTCAACTGTCTGTCTCCGATTGTGCCCAGGAATTATTCCCTTAGAAGCTGCTCACAACTCCTGCTAAATATACCCAGGGCACTCACACGAGTCAGGAGAGCGGCCCTTTGGATTCTCCCTCCCATCAATATGCAATAAAACCCCAAAAATACTTAAGCTGAAAACCCCAGTAAGTACCCTTTTGTTCAAAAGGCTTTACCGTGATGGCATTATGGAAATTTGCAACTGCTTTACTAGACACTAACTAACCTCCTTCCCTCAAACGGCGGCCCGCAAATGGCGGCCCCTCAGCTGAAATGTGTGCCTCTGCTCTAGCATGCCCACCAACAGATCCACAGGATTTATTGTTAACTCCCATATCTTATTCTTTGACGCTCTGAACAGCTGCAGCCTGATTCTAGCACATGCTACCGCACTTGGGGATAATTATCATCTTTCCCCCAAAAAAATATTCGGTCCCTCGTCCATCCAACACCTCCCTCTGCCCCAACCTCCAGGACCCTCCCAGTTATGCCCCTGCTACTATATTCCTCCTCTTGCATTTAGTACAACGGCAGCTTTTCTCCTCCATATGTCGCTTCGTTTTGGGGCAAAAATCGCTTCGTCGCCTTTTGTACGGTCCTCCGCCCTCCCAATCCTTCACTCTGCTCTAACAATTGGGTCCTCTTCGCCTACGCCCCTATTCCCCACCTCTCCCTACATTATGCGCTTGACATCTTCTATTTGGTATGCCTACCCTCTCCCTAACATTTCCCACTACAAAATGCACAGTTTTGGGGCTTGGATCCAGCACAAGTTCATTATCCATGACTCCTTGTAGGTCTATGTTCAATGTATATTACCTGTAAATGTGCATTTTTACTATAATAGCAGCTATTTTTACTGTTTGTACTATTGTAACTTGTCTTTCTGTATTATTACAGTAGGACCGCAGGACCACCTTGTAAATGAGCTTGTTCAATGGTGCCCGCCTGGATAAATAAACATATTGATTGATTGAGATGAAGTTACCTGGGCTATTCAGAAGGTCAACCGAATTACACCAAGAGGTAGACCACAGAACTCGGATGAACCTTGAACATTGATGGTAGTGACCTCCGGAGTTGGGACTTGAGACCGCATTTTGAGATGTGCCCAATGAGCCAGCCCGCTGATGCAAGAAAAGCACCAAATTTATATCTTCCCAGATGTCAGCTATTCAACAAGGCAGAGAAGGAAGAGATTTGATGATGTGTGATGATCACTGCGGGAAGCAGGAGTACCCCATACAGTAATTTTTCCTGCAAGGCTCCGGATTACCTCCCAAGGAAAGGTATACCTATTCATGAATCCCATGGAGGCCGGTAAGTGGGCCGGCCGGCTTGTAGCAACTACTAGAGACCGATCGGAGGAAGCTGAAGATATTGAGGATTCAGGGGACACTTGAAATAATTAATTGGACTTAAAAGTAGGATCTGTACCATTCTTTAAAAGTTCTTTGATCTTAGAGCTTAAGTTGCCCATTTGGGCCCACGTTTATATCTGTTGTTTATTAAATTCACCCTCTATAATGGAGGAATCAAAAAGAGGGTAATGCCCATTTAAAATATAACTAAGTGAAACATAGTATGGTCCTTTAAATATTAGAGGTTGTTTTATATTTTGAAATCTGGGTTCTGTTTAGAGTTTGGGTAGTGGGTAACAGAATGTTCACCTCAAAACAGATGTTGTTTTGATGGAATAAAGGCTGGGTTATACACTTTGGATCTATGATGCCGGTTCGGCAACACTTTTGTCGACCAGCATCACAGCGACATAAATCCCAACTGCTTCCCGGTCCTGCTTTTCCATCGGTGGGCTCAGCCCCCTGCACCCCCCCCTCCACTATGGATTGTCAACTCCAGTCAGACTTGACTTGGGGAGGGGGTGCAGGAACGGGAGACGGCGCACCAACACAGTGAGATGTCAGCAAAGCGTCGATTTTGCTGACAGCTTGGTATGTTGCTGTGTTGGTGTTGCCGTCGGATCAGCATTCCATACACTTTTTGCTTATATCAAGCTGAATTATAAAGCTGCTGTAGAATGTTATTTTGAACCACTTTTTTCATATTAAGGTGTACACATGGCAACACTAGTCCCTTTTTGGGACACACTTCCTATTAGGCTGGACATTGCTAGACAATCCTTTCATTCCTAAATAGCCATATTGCTCATGGACTCGCATCATAGCAAATGTTGGTATATTATTAAGATTTAGTCATATTGATACCCTTCTTGCTGTACCTCTATAAAGTGAATGCAATTTCATATTTTATTCTTTGATTAAGGGGAATCTTCCCCAGATGAAGTTGTACAAGATGGTATGTTCACTATATGTATTACATGATGTCATGAAGAATGATAAAATGAGACAAAGTTTTAAAAAAATAACCTGCTAGCTTAGGGTCATTCATTGTTTCCTTATCTGATTCTGCTTAGGGAATCTGCCAGTTCATTGTGCTTGCCTGGCAGGTGTACTGCCCAGATCTTCGCATCTAAGGAGTAAGCTAGATCTCCATTGCCTCTGTTCACGGTCTTGAGGATCTTGTACCTCCCTGCTTGTTTATGTAATACATTGCTGTGGTGTTGTCTGTTCAGATCTGGACAAATTGACCTTGCAGCTGGGAGGAGAAGGATTGCATTGCCAGAAATACTGCCCTGAGTTAAAGGAGACTGATGTGCTCCTGGGTCTCTGGTGGGTTCCAGATGCCACTTACTGTGAGATCCACCAGTTGGGTGTCCCATCCTAGGAGTGAAGCAACTGTTGTGAGGATACTTGCTGGGAATAGCTGGAGGAAGGGAACGCCCTCTCTGAGGTTGGTTTCATCCTTCCACCATTCTAGTGCCCTTACCAATGTTTTTTGTGACTGCCACTAGGTTGCAGAGAGAGAGAGTCCCATCTTTCAGATAAGTGATCTCAAGTGGTACTGAATGTCCTTCATGTGACATCTGGCCCATGGCACCACTTCTGTGGATGCAGCCATGTGGCCCAGTAGTTGTAGAAAATCCCTTGCAGGCCTTGGCTGGCCCACTGTTAAGGATATTGTGGCAATCAAATTTGCTACCCTACCCTGAGGGAGGAAGGCTTCCCCTACAGGATATCCAGTTCTGCACCTATAAAGTACACCAGCTGAACAGGTTCTGTTTGGGACGTCTACAGATTTATCAGGAACCCCAGGTTTCCCAGGATGTTTTTCATCCTCTGGATACAGCGCCTTGTCTCCTGTTCTGTTTTTCCTAACACTAACCAGTAGTTCAGCTAGGGACAAAACACCGCATTTTACCTTCTCAGGTGTGCTGCCACCACAGCTAAGCACTTTGTGAAGACCCTTGGTGCTGAAGTGAGACCAAAGAAAAGGGTTAGAAACTGGTTCTGGCAGTTTCCTAGCCTGAACCTGAGGTACTTTCTTTGAGTATGTCTGGCTAGAATGTGAAAATAGGTGTCTTTCAGATCCAGTGACCGTAGCCAGGTCCATGACTGTAGGGATGGTATCACTGTACTCAGTGTGATCATCCTGAACCTTTCTTTTTAGACGTATTTGTTCAGACATTTCACATTTAAAATGAGTTTTCCAGTCCCCATTTTTCTTGTGGTTCAGGAAGTACTGTATCTTGAAAACAAGCCCTTACCCCACAGAAAGGCAGGGACCTTTTCCACTGCTTTTGCTTGTAGCAATTTGTTTACTTTTTCAGTTACAGCAGAAGTTCTTCCCCTGGGAGAATGAGCTGAAAAATATTTTGTGTTTTTGCAGTTTGGGGAATTTTTGTACTGCAGGAACATCCCCTGGCCCACTACCTCCAGGATCCACTTGTCTGTAGTAATGCTTACCCATTCCTGGAAATAGTAAGCCAGCCATCCCCCTATGGCAATGAATGGGTGACCTGGGCAGAACTGACAGGGGTTTTGTTCTGCCTGAGGCTTGTAGGCTGGTGCTGCCACAGCACGCTTGGAGCTCCTCCTGCCTCTGCCCTTGTAGTAACTCTTTGGGGTTGGTATTCATAGGATCATAGGGGATATAGGCTCTGGGAAAGTAGCCTTTGCCCCTGCATCCCCTAACATAAGGCCAGAAGGAAGGGGAAGCCTTTTTCTTAATCAGTATTGTTTTTGCAAGTGGTTCTGTATGTATCCACTTTTCTCATGTATGCCTCTGTAACCCCCCTACAAATGGGGGTTCCTAAATTGTCTTCCTGGGCTTGCCTAAACGCTCACTGCCGGGCTGGTGTTCTGTGTTCTAATAATTTTAAAAGTGCTTGCATGCGAGTGCTCTATTAGCCTCCATGCCTGTCTCTTTAAGAGGCATCATTTTCATGGGTTATAATTATTCTGGGTGGGGGCCAAGTGGATTTAGGCTTGAGTCCCGCCTGGGCTGCAATACAGCTGCTTCGTTCTGCCATCGCTAATTGCGCAGAGGAAGCCCTCCTAGAATCTGTGATTGTTTGCTGATTATCTGCTTTAATAGTAATAATATAGTAGTTTGTCTAACCTGCCTTCTTTTGCAGCATAGACTTTCTGTTTTGCACCACCACCATCTTGGTTCTGGACTGCCAGTTTGGACTAATCAGTACCTTTGGGGACCCTAAAATGGAGACTGTCCCCAGGGGTCTTGTGGGAGTGAATTTCTGTAGGAATTGTAGTTTTTACTGTTTGGCGCCTAAATGGACCTGGAGGGGGAGCTCTTGCTGTGACAGACTGATGGAACAACCAACCAAACCTTTTGGATCACTGGGAAGCAGTGGTCAGTGTGTAGTTGGAGTTCAGAGAGTGAACAGCTTGAGTCATTCAAGCAGCTGCTCCTGTGTAGTAGCATGGGGGAATCATCGGGAAGGCTGTGTCTGGCCTGCCTGCTACCATCTTCTTGAGTGAAGAAGTCTGCATTAATATCTCAGACTTTATCCGAGTTTGTTGTGATTGTGACCGGAATCCTAAATTGTGACAAAGTGAAATTCGCCTGGTGTGGACCGAAGATTTGCCTCGGAGTGATCAGCCTGTCAGGACTTGAGACAACCACAGAGCGTACGGTTTGTGCAGAGACACTGTTGATTGTAACCGGACTGTCATCCAAACTGTGGTATTTAGCTGTCTTTACTATAATTGTGCTGAATGTGGAGTGTGGGTCGCGATTTGGTTCCCCACATTGCTGAATGTGTCACGCTGGCTGGAGGCTGCATCCAGCAAAACCTACTGGACTGTATCTGAAATCATTTACCTGGTCTGGGCATTACCATCTCGGCCTAGATTGCCATTCACGCCGCAGAGTTACATCCGACGAAAGACCCGCCTGGGGATTTCGGCTCCCTGCTCAACACCATCGAACAGGATCGACCACCACGGTGAGTCGTGTGGGCCCTGCTTCTCCTGGCACAGCAATCAATCATCCTGAGGTTTTCATTTCGTCCATCCTGCCTCCTGATATGGGTAGCATGAGTAAACATCAGGGTAGCTTCCTGCAACAGAGCTCAAATCAAAGTGTGCCATCTGATTTAATTGTTTGGTTAATCATTATGAACTGAGCCATCTGGCTCCGGAATACAAATTGTGGGTCAAAGTACATGTTGTGTTTTTTCCTTCCTAAGGGTTCCAACAACAGCTGCAATGCCAGCCTACCCCAGGCAATGCTCTAGGCTAGCCTGCAGACCAACTGGGTACCCAGAGTGTGTGTGACTGTGTTAGAGGGACTCTTAGAGGCATGCATGCTTAGCCTGATTAAATCAGATCCAGAATCAAACACCAGATTACGGCCCCTCCCTTGTTCACGTCCCCCAATAAATCAGATCTAAATCTTTTTGCATTTACACTGGCTATTGTGTACCTTTGTGGTGGGGATACTGTGCTGCTATTGCCCTTCTCCATTGCAGGTCTTGTTTTGCAGGGGGTCTCCAGGGCCAGTGCAGCTGATCCAGCCCTGGTGGTAAGTGTGCCAAGTGTGGGTATAACATTGCATTCTGGTGTTCATTGTAACTAATTGCTGACCAGTATAGGCCACTAGAGGGGTTAGAGGGGGGTATCAGTGTCCTGGAGGGCTGTACGCAGAGCAGCTACGCTACCCTTAAACCAACCCTCTGGGTGGAGGCACCCATTTACAGAACTCAGGCCCCTCAGCCGGTGCTTATTCACGCAGGCAGGGGTAGTATCCCTTGGGATAGCGCCACCTAGGGGTTACACCTCTGTCTTACAAACATATGAACATACAAAAATGCCAGCAGAACCAGGCCAATTCGATCTATTTAGTCTGCTCAAGTGTGCAGCTCTCAGATGAATTAACTAGAGCTGCCCCCCCCTTTCCAAATAGAGTCCTCCTCCTTCCTCCTCTCATCTCCCCTGTGCATCTTCTCACCCATTATGACTCAATGTTGTCATGTCTCAACCCCTTTTAAAGCTGTCCACTGTTTTTGATGATACCACCTCCTCCAGCAGTTTGTTCCACTTGGACACCACTCTTTCTGTGAAAATGTGCCTTTTCATTTCCCTTTTGAAGCTTCCTCCCACTAATTTAAGACTGCATGCCCTAGTGGACTCATTCCTCCTGAGATTGTAGATGCCTTCTGTAGTAACCTTGTTTATACCTTTAAGGTAATTTTATTTATTTAAAAGTTGGGAACCAGGAAAGGCACACTGAGCTGAAGCTCATTTCCAGGTGCGACCCAGGGAAACTTGAAGGTTTGATCATGTCCCCCCTCTCTCTCCTGTCCTCCGGGAAATACATGTTGAACACCTGCAGCCTCTCCTCATAGAAACATAGAAGTTGTCGGCAGATAAGGCTCGCCTGGCCCACCTAGTCTGCCCATTTCCCTACCTACTGTATATACTTCAGATCCTACTTGATCTGCAGCCTACATCTTCCTTCCCGCCCCTTGTGTTGCCTTCTGCCTCTCCCATGCATTTCTGAATTCACCTACCATTGTTGCCTCCACAACCTTCTTAGGGAGGCTGTTCCATGCATCTACCACCCTTTCTGTGAAAAAATACTTCCTTATGTTGCCCCTGAGTCTTCCCCCTCCAGCTTCATATTGTGAACCCTTCTTCTTACACATCTTCTTTTCTGAAAGATGCTGCCCTTTTGAACTCTGTTGATCCCCTTGAGGCATGTGAATGTCTCTATCTTATCTCCCCTCTCCCTCCTTTCCTCCACTGTATACATATTGAGTTCCCTCAGTGTCTCCTCCTACGGTTTCTGGTGTAGTTCCTGCACCATTTTCGTTGACCATTCTCTGGACTGCCTTCACCCTGTCAATGCCCTGTCCTTTCGGAGATTAGGTGTCCAGAACTGCATGCAGTACTCCAGATGAGGCCTCACCAACTGCCTGTACAGCAGCATCATTCTGGAACTCCTATCATCATCTCCACTCATAAACAAAGCATTGGAACCACACCCTCTGCCACCTGGAACTCCTGATGGCTGGAACTCCTATCATCATCTCCACTCACAAATGAAGTATTAGAAACACACCCTCTGCTGCCTGGCTGGAACTCCTATCATCATCTCCACTCACAAATGAAGCACTGGAACCACACCCTGTGCTGCCTGGCTTGAATTCCTATCATCATCTCTACTCACAAATGAAGCATTAGAACCACACCTTGTGCCACCTGCCTGGTTAACTCCTGTCATCATCTCCACTCACAAATGAAGCATTGGAACCACACCCTCTGCGGCCTGGCTGGAACTCCTGTCATCATCTCCACTCACAAATTAAGCATTGGAACCACACCCCGTGCTGCCTGGCTTGAACTCCTATCATCATTTCCACTCACAAATGAAGCATTGGAACCACACCCTGTGCCGCCTGTCTGGAACTCCTGTCATCATCTCCACTCACAAACAAAGCATTGGAACCACACCCTCTGCCGCCTGGCTAGAACTTCTATCATCATCTCCACTCACAAATGAAGGTACACTGAACCCGGATCTTCCTGTCTGCGCTAGACCCTACAGCCCTCTTTTCCTGCAGCCCATTCTGAACTTGGCAACTTTAAACCTCCTCATACTGTTTTCTGTCTGATTTACCTGGTTTAATTATTTTGAAGAATATCTGAAAGACAGCCTGCTTTATCATCTGTTTAGAGCAATTAATTTGGGCTACAAATATTAATTTTTACTGTTTTTGTATTAATTATGTGACAGTATTGCATTTTAAGAGTTTAAAGTTGTTTTCATCTGAAACCTAGGCCCATTTTGTGGGTGTGTGCATCTCTCTCCCCATCCCTCTCTCTCTCTCTCTCTCTGTCTCTCACTCACATTCTCCTAGCCTGTTATCTGATTCTGATATCAACCCCCTTATACCAGTATTTTAACTCCCAGCTCCCTTCTACTTTCAGCACTGGAACCACACTCTTAGCCGCCTGGCTGGAACTCCTATCATCATCTCCACTCACAAATGAAGGTACGCTGAACCCGGATCTTCCTGTCTGCACTAGACCCTACAGCCCTCTTTTTCTGCAGCCCATTCTGAACTAGGCGACTTTTGAACCTCCCCATCCTGTTTTCTATCTGATTTACCTGATTTGGTTATTTTGAAGCATATCTGAATGACAGCCTGCTTTATCATTAGAAATTGTGTCTACTTTTCCATTTGCAAATTATACTGCATGGCCACTAGAGGGCAACAACTCAATTAATTTGCTGCTGCTGGCAACTGTCACTGTCCACCTCTTCTCACAGTTAGTTTACCTCTGTCACTGCCACTTATCTTCTTCTTACTATTGATTAGTATACCCTGTTCTATTCTTGATCCACCGATCCATACAATATGCCCACCCTTCCTTCACCACTTCCCCTCCTTCTAATTCTTCTATCAATTTTATCTACCTCAGCTCCACACTCTCCTCAGTCCAGTAAACCTTTCTCACCTTTCCCCTCTGCTCTCCTATCCCCTACTTTTATCCTTGCCATAACTCCTACACCCCCTCAAGTACTCTGGTCTCACTTCCCTCACCTTCCCCCTTGCTACTCTATTCTCAGCCCCTAGCTACCTAGCTTTTCTTCACCATCTTATTTTCACCTCACCTAGCCCCCACCCCCACCCCCCCAAATACTCCTTAGCCTGACACAAGTGTCCTAAACTCTACTAACTCATAATAGCACTCCTACTCGCATCAGGAAATGTTCATCCCAATCCTGGTCCTGCTACACACATCCCTGCCAGCTGCAGTCCTTCCACTAATGTACCAACGTCCCCCACCCCCTCTGCCCTCCCAAAGGGCCTGAAAATCCTCCACTTAAACATCTGCAACCTTGTATCAAAAATTGACCTTTTACATCCTATGGTAATCTCTCTCTCACGCCTGATATACTAATTTTAACGTAAACTTGGTTAAATGCTAAAATACCTGATCTCGCCATTAATATCGCAGGTTATTCCACAATCAGGCAGGATAGGACTGGCAGGGGTGGCGGAGTAGCCATGTATATTCTGTCCTCACTTCAGTTCTCAACCATTCTATCATCCTCATTACCCTCCGCCTACGAAGCACTTGTAGTAAACATTACCTTGCCTTTTTCCTCCCCTATCTTCATAGCTGGCATCTACTGTCGACCTGGCTCCAAGGCATTCGATACTTTGGATCTCATTACCTCCTTGACCTCCCTCTCGCATAAAGTTAAGCTACACATCTTGGGTGAAGTAAACCAAAACTGGCTATCACCAACAACTGCCAAGACACGAAATGACATCACGGCCCTCAATCTCTCCCAACTCATCCTGGAACCCACCCGCCTAAATCATAAAACTCGTAACCACTCCCTGATAGACTGGGCTCTCACCTCTCATCCCCACCAAGTCATTAAATCAGGCATTCTCCCAGATGCCCTCAGTGACATCACCCAATCTTCATAGTCAGGAAAATCCATAGACCTAAACCGCCTCACAAAATTCTGCAACTCCGCTCCTTCAGCTCCTTAGACCTTAATCCCCTTCTTAATGAACTGGCCAGCTCCGACTGGTCCCCTATTGCCTTTGCCCCTTCCATTGACCAAGCCCTCTCTTATTTTAAAGATAAATTTCTAACTACATGGAACTCCTATGCTCCTTTCAAATGCACTAGAGTTCTTGGCAACCATCATCCCTGGGTCTCCCCTGAGTTACTGACCTGTCTCAGAGAACGGGACAAAGCTTGGAGGAAACATAAGGCCTCCCAGCTTCCCCTAGACCATGCCAGGTATCCTATGTTAAGAAATGCTGCAAAAAGCTACCAGACTTGCCAAGTCTGAATATTTTAAATCATCTTTTCTCAAAAACATCAATTCCCTCTCCAAATTCTGGAAAGTGGTCACGTCCTATTCTCCCCCCTTCACATCCACCTCCCTTTGTGCTTAAAATAAACAACTAATTGGTCTCCGAACCATGTGCAGTGGCTCAAGAGTTTAACCCCTATTACAACTCCTGCACCACACCACTTCTAAAGTCACTCCTCTCTAACCTCCCTCCTCCTCATCTTCCCACACCCAGTACTCAACCCTTCCATGCCCATCCTTCCTTCTCTTTTTCTGCGGTCTCCCCAGAAGAAACACTAATGGCCCTTCTCTCTCTTAATCCTTTCAAAGGCTCATCGCCTGATGATCTTGACCCTAAACTCCTCTACCTTTCAGCTTCTGCTATAGCTTACCCTCTCTCTTTGATCTCAAATCTTTCCTTCTCATCCTCATCTGTCCCCTCATCCTGGAAACATGTAGTGGTCCTCCCTCTTCCAAAGGGTGCTGACCCCACCTCCCCTGCAAATTTTCACCCAATCTTCCTACTCCCTGCCCTTGATAAACTCCAAGAACACCTGGTCCTCTCTCAGCTAACCTCCTTCCTCAATGAATCTTCCTTTTTAAATCATTCCAATCTGGTTTTCGGAAAAAACACTTCACTACCACCTCCCTACTCAGGCTCACTGACTCCAGCCTCACTGGGATGGATAATGGCCTCATTACCTCTGCCATCTTTGTCGACCTCGCCAAGGTATTTGGCACTGTCTCCCATGCCCTACTTTTTGACTCTCTTATGGCTGCTGGGTTGTCTACTTCTGCCCAAAACTGGTTTAGAGCTTACCTCTCAGGCAGAACACAGTCAGTCAAGATCCAGGATACAATCTCTCCCCCACCTCTCTATTTCCACTGGAGTCCCACGGGGCTCATTGCTTGGACCCATTCTCTTCTCCATCTTCCTAAATGACTTGCCCTCAGTATGCTCCCCCTCCACCTCTATCCATATGTATGCCGATGATACTGTCCTGTTCTCATCTGGCAAATGCCCTGCTGATGTTGCAACCACCCTTCAGTTTGGCTTCAACCAGGTTCAGTTATGGTTGCCTCACATCAACTATTCCTAAATACCAAAAAGACTGTCTCCATGACCTTTGGCACTAGGCAGAGACTCTCTAGGCTCCACCCTTTACCATCTTTCCATACCCTTGAAGGGACAATATTAGAGGACACCTCCTCATTCAGATACCTTGGGGTTTGATTGGACCAACATCTCGACTACTCTGGCCACATTGACACCATCCTGAAAAAATTGTGCCCCAAGCTTGGTGCCTTATTCAGGAACTGGAGTTGCATCCCTCCTACAGTGCGATGTGAACTAGTTCTGAAGATGATCCTCCCAATTTTCGACTACTGTGATGTAGTCTATGATGCCGCTCCAAAATCCTCCCTAATTAGATTGGATACTCCATTTAACTCCTTCTGTCGATTTACCCTTTATGCTCCATCACGCACTCATCACTGTGACTTCAAGCACACCATTTCCCTTCTCCCGCTTGCCAACAGGAGCCTCACTCATTGTGCCAAACTCACTTCTAAATTTTGGTTAGGAGAACTTCCCTCCTGCCTCTCATGCTTGCTCTCTTCCCCACCACCCCCCCCTCCCATTCCCTCAGATCCTCTGACACTCGCGCTTTGTTGGTCTTCTGTCATACCACTCTCATTGGTCAGTCAGACTTTACCCATCATTTCCCTCAAATCTGGAACTCCCTTCCCCCCCAAATATGGCACCCCTCCTCCTCCCACTCCCTTGCCTCTGCCTTACACAACTTTCTGTCATCTAACTGCTTCTGCTTTAACCCTCCTTAACTGTCCTCCTATGCCTCTGCTCCTCTCCATGACTCACATCACCTATTAAACCATCCACCCCTCCCAGCCTGCATCTCAGCACACTCTCCTCCCCCTTCACCGCTATGTACTATGTTCCTCAGACATGCCACTTGTAATTAAATGAATATTTCACAGGTATGATATATTTAATTGTATGTTATGTTACAAATGCAACCGAATGATTATTTGTGATATTTTTTAACAGTCTTGTTACAAATGTAATTGAATGTTTAATTTCTTGTATATTTTAAATGTTAAACTGTATGTCTAATTCTTCATCCAATTGTACCCTCCCCGCCCCACCAGGTTGCACGGAGACAAGCAACTGCAGTGTGCCTTCCTGGTGAAACATTTCAATAAATAAATAAATAAAATCACCACCTCCTGTTTTCTACTGGTGACACCTCTCCCTATGCACCCCAGCATCCCCCGGCTTTCCTCACTGCCTTCTCACATTGTTTGGCTACTTTTAGATAATCTATTACAACTACCCCAGGTCCCTTTCCAGTTTGGTTGTTGTTAGTACCCCCCCCCCCCCCATCGTGTATTCTTCCCCTGAATTTTTGTTCATAGGGTTTGTTCTGCAGGCCCTGGATCATCTTGGTCGCCCTACACTGCACCACCTCCAGTAAATTGATGTCCTTTTTCAGATATGGGCACCAGAACTGCACACAGTACTCCAAGTGCGGTCTCACCAAGGACTTCTACAGTGGCAGAATGACCTCCCCCTTCCTAGAGGTGATTCCTCTGGTGATGCATCCCAGCATCCTGGTGGCTTTTGCTGCCACTTTACAGCAACGCGCTGAGTGCTTCAGGTCCCTTGTGATGATTACCCCTATGTCCTTTTCCTCCTCAGAACTAGACACCTGTACCCTTCCTAGCCAGTAACTTGCCTCTGGGTTCTTAGCTCCTAGGTGCAGGATCTTGCATTTCTTGGCAATGAGCCCCAGCTGCCAGATACCCGACCCCTTTTTGAGCCTAGCCAGGTCCTCCCTGAGCTCCTGTTACCCCTCTTCTATATCAACTCTCCCACAGAGCTTAGTGTCGTCTGCGAATAGGCAGATTTTGCTTTAATCCCACCCACTGGGTCACTAATAAAGATATTAAACAACACTGGGCCAAGCACTGAGCTCTGTGGAACCCCACTGGTTACAGGCCTAGACTTCAAGAGCTCCCCCCCACTACCACCCCCTGGTTTCTGTCTTATAGCAAGCTCTTGACCCACCCCGCCAGGTTCACCCCAACTTCGAGGTCCTGCAGCTTATTGAGCAGTCTCCTATGTGGCACAGAGTCGAAGGCCTTGCTGAAGTCCAGATGCAGGACATCAACCACCTGGTCCCTGTCCACAGTCCTTGTGATCCAATCAAAAAAATCTATCAGGTTGGTCTGGCAAGATCTCCCTAAGACAAACCCATGTTGACTTTCATCCTGAAGACCATTAGCCACCAGAAAGTCCACTAATCTCTCCTTTAGTATTGTCTCCATTAATTTGCCTACAATGGAGGTAAGGCTGACTGGTCTGTAGTCACCTGGTTCATCCCTGGGTCACATTCTTGTGAAGAGGTACCACATGTGCTATTCTCCAGTCCTGACACAGACCCCTGTCTCTAGCAAGGTGTTAAACAGGTCCACTGGGGGCTAGCCAGGACTTCCGCCAACTCCTTCAGAACTCTCAGGTGCATGCCATCCATTCCAGGAGCTTTGTCCACCCCAAGGCCCGTTAAAACCCTGTCCTCCTGAAATGCACCATCTGTTTCACTGTCACCCCCTTCAGTCACTGAAAAATAAATTTACTTCAAACTGGAAATCCATAGCCTTGGTCTCAGTGTTCTGGGAAAGTAAACAAAAACTGATTGCACTCCTTGAAAATTGGGGTAACCCAACAAGGCACAAACACCAGGATGTATTTTAAAGCTTTACTGCTTAATTTCATAACAGTCTTTGTGCTTAATGCAGCCGCACTACCACTTGCCCCGGCGCTTCGGGAACAAGCCCTTCGTCAGGGAGCATGTCCTGGGAAAAGATGGTTGCCCTTAGCCAAGAGAATATCCTCAATGACACTGCATGAGCTAAGACCCTTGAAGTAAAGTCATTAGTGTCCACAATCATGTGGAACTGGTATTTGGTGGCATCCAGGGCTGACTTTGCCATGGCAGTCAGAGCCTGTGTCAACTCACCATCAGCCTTATCAGCTAATGCCAGGATTGTATTCCACTGAGCATCCTGGTACTGGGCTGCATGAGCTGAGTAAGCTGCCTGTTTAATGAGTGGGGAAGCTGCTGCATAAACCTTGGTGGCTGTTGTATCCAATTTTCTGGTGTCCTTCTCAGAGAAGTGGCAGAAAAGGTTAGGGCAAAGAGGCTGGCCTTTAAGGTTTACAAATAGAGTCTGGAAGAAGGAGACAGAGAGATTTACCAGTGTAACCTCCAGGGGGCACTATCCTAAGGGCTACTACCCCTGTCTGCTCTAACTGTAACAGGGTAAGGGGCCCAGATCCGTTGGCGGGTGCCTCCACCCAGAGGTCAGGGTTAGAACAGTCGAGGATGACTTGGTCACAGCCCTCTGGGTTGCTGCAACCCCCCTTTCTTCCCACTAGTGGCCCACACAATTCAATTACAGTGTCCTTACCATATACACTCCCACCCCCCAGCTCAAACCAATCAGCTTGCTCCGGGGACCCCCTGAAAAGTAAGTTGCAGTTACACAATATTCACTGTGCAGTAATTCACCATTAACACACAAGCTAGCCAGTGTACCTTTACTAAACAAGCAATCTGATTTATTTAAGGGGAGATAACAAGGACCGGGGGGAATCAGGTTAATTAGCTTACCACTACAATATATGAGTATCTACCTAGGGCTCTGTGCACAGGCCTAAACTATAAGTTACTGTCTATGGGTACCCAAGCCCTAAAGGCTAGTTCCTCGATGCTGCTGGTTCGGGCCCTGACACAGATGAGCATTTAATTCTTACGAAGATTAAATGGAGCCAGCAGGCCCAGATAGTGTCACCAGTACAGAACCCAAACTGTCCTGCCCTCACTAGGACCATTAGCCAGGGAGCTACCCTGATTTAGTACTCACGACTCCAGCAGACAGAGCACTCTTGCACCTCTCGCTGGACCGAGCCTGTACTTCAAGCACTTCTCCACACATTTATATGCAAGGCAGAGGGGTACCATACCAGGCAGCTGCTGTCCTTCTCGATCACCTTCCCGCCATACACTGGGCCCAACCGACGCAGCTTCACTGTTCCTGACAGACCGAGCACGATTCAAGCAGATTCTGCAGTCTTCTACAGGGTGAGCCTGGTAGGTAGCCACTCTCCTGCACGGCCTCCTCTGACCACTTCCCAGAGGATTTAGTCTAAAATTACTGGTGTTTACAAACGCCCAACGCTGGCCTTACACGCGCTTCCCGAGCGACAGCTCAAATGACGCAGGAGCCCCTGAGCTCCTTACTTGTTCACAGCCACAACGCCTCTGCCCCTTAGACAGTATGGGGCAAGCCTCTCAGTTCGGGAGCCACCCGATCCCATTGGTGAGCTGCTGAAACCAGCCACTAAGTTCGCCCCTCATTGGTGCAAAAAAGGCACCATGGTCCAGAACTTCACTTCCCAGAACCTCTAGCTGTATCCCCATTGGTCAGCAGGCTCCATTGAGAGTCCCGATCCTGGTTGGTCACCAGTTACTCCATTTTAGATTCCCCCTGCCCCTATTGGACCCTTCAGACAGTCCTGGTCCAAAATGGAGGGACACAGCACACAAAGTCCAGCTGCAAGAAAGGTAGGTTAAACAGCTTACATTCCCACGAACACATCTAAAGGTATGGGGCAAACAATTACACTTTCTGGGAAGTGCTCACTCTGCTCACGCTGCCCCTTCGTCGACGGCCGAAATCGGAGCAATTCATCAGCGGCTCGAGTGGGACTCGAGCAGGAGAACACACAGCTCCCCTCATAAGCAATAAATATGTCTGCAAGCAGACAGCTCTTAAAGAGACAGTACGGGGAGGCTCCACAAGCACTCACAGAGCCATTTAAACGGCTTTAAGCACCGAATGCCGCCCACCAGGGGGACGCTTAGACAGCTCCTAGATGGCTGTTAGAAACCCCCATTTGTAGGGGGGTTACACCAGGTTAAACAAAGGGAAGCAGGGAAGACAAGTTAGGATGGCAAAAGCGCAGATGGAAGAAAGGATAGCAGATTCAATAAAAAATGGAAATAAAACTTTATTTAGATATATAAGCAATAGGAAGAAAACTGGAAGGTGTATTGTCAGGAAGGGGGATGTTTGGGGGATGATGGACACAAGGCAGAAAGCTGATGAGGTCCGACTACGCAAGAGCGGTCAGCAAGAAAGAGGCAGGTAACTACAGGCCAGTAAGCCTGAACTCTGTGCTATGCAAATTAATGGAGAAACTGTTAAAGGAAAGGATAAAGGATCATCTGGCAACAAACAGTCTCCAAGACCTGAGACACCATGGTTTCACCGAGTCATGCCAAACCAACCTCATATAGTTTTTTCAACTGGGTAACCACGGAAGTGGACTAGGGAGGAGTTGTGGACATAGCATATCTTGATTTTAGTAAAGCTTTCAATACGGTTCCCTACAGAAGGCTGGTAAACAAACTGGGGAGCCTGGGGGTGGGGCACAAGATACTGAGATGGGTGGGAAACTGGCTGTGAAATAGAACTCAGAGGGTGGTGGTAAATGGTACAGGTTCTGCAGAGGGGAAGGTGACAAGTGGAGTTCCCCGAGGATCAATGTTGGGCCCAGTCCTCTTCAATGTCTTCATCAGTGACATTGCTGAGAGGCTGGAATGGAAGGTTTGCTTGTTTGCAGATGACACAAAACACTGCAACAGGTGGACACACCAGATGGGGTAGATAAAATGAAAAGGGACCCATAAAGGTTGAAAGACTGGTCTAAGGATTGGCAGCTGGCATTTAATGCTAAAAAATGCAAGATCATGCATATGGGTAAAAACAACCCGGGGCAGTTTACAACCTAGGGAAGAGGAAATTAAAGTTCAAGACAGGAGCGGGATCAGGGAGGGAGTAATCATCTTTGATGACCTGAAGGTGGCCAATCAATGCGACAAGGCAGCAGCAAAAGCTGGCAGGATGCTGGGCTGCATAGGTAGAGGGATAACCAGCAGAAGGAGGGAAGTGATACTCCCACTGTATAGACAACTAGTGAGGCCTCACATTGAATACTGCATCCAAGTCTGGAGGCCCCATCTTCAAAAGGCTATAAACAGGGTGGAGGCTGTGCAGAGTAGGGCAACCAAAATGGTGAGTGGCCTACACAGCAACCCATACAGAGACAGGCAGAGAGCACTAAATATTTATTCAATGGAAGAAAGGAGAGAGAGAGAAAGGGGGGACATGACTGAAACATATAAATATCTCTCAGGGAGAAACAGAGTGCAAGTAGATATAATCTTCCAAAGAAAAGAGTACTCTAGGACTAGAGGCCACAACATGAAGCTGGAGGGGGAGGCTCAGGGGGAATGTGAGGAAATACTGTTTCACAGAGAGGGTGGTGGATTAGTGGAATGGGCTGCCAGCTGAGGTGGTGGGGGCGGAAACGGTTACAGGCTTCAAGAGGGCATGGGACAGACTCATAGGGAGCTTGAGAACACAATAAGAGGACTTATGGCTAATTAGAGATACACTGGTACACGAAACGCACTAAAATGGGCAGACACGGTGGGCCTATGTGTTCTTATCTGCTGTCAACTTGTATGTTTCTATGAGACTGTGCAGAGAAGAGAACCTTAGCCCTCCCACGTGCAGTTATTTGGACTACAACTTGATGATCAGGGTGGGAATATAGGTATTCTACCCCTACCTGTACACCTTATACTTTTTTCAGTCTTTTTATCCATGGCTGCAGCTGAAGTAGGTGCAGACATGATTTTTCAAGTGACTTTTTGAAATGATTTGTGTATAGTGACCAGCAGCCTTCTTGTAGGAGCTATCCCCCATCAAAGAACTGGAAGGGGACAGGATCAGTTGTGTTCCAGGACAGTAGCTGCTGCTGTTGTTTTCACAGGGTTCTTGTGGATTTTACTTAGTAGGTTAGTTCTTTTCTTTCTTACTTCTAAGGGGCTAGCAGGGTATTGTTTTGGGGTCTGCTGGATGTTTGTAAACTGATTTGGTGGCTGTAAGAGGGGCTCATTTTGTGGATGTTTCACTGTGTAACAGGCTGCGCTGGTAGAGGCCTATTTCTTCTGATTTAAAAACTATTTGGTGGGATTTGCTTGGGCCTAGTTCTTTGGCTGCTGGGCTTAGAGGGAGACACAGGCTGATACACTCTCTGAGAGTCGGGTGTGAGCCTAAGACCCACCTCCCTCCCAGAAGTCTGCAGATTTATAGGGAACACCTGCCCTGCAATTGAGAAAAGGCTGCAGGTGCAGCTCATGTAGTTCTAGCCACTGGGGTTGGATTTAAAGGCTGGGAGAGAGGAGCTTAGGGAGTTATTCATTTCCCTTATAAGTTTAATGTGTTGTACTGCGCCTAGTAACAGGCTTACTGGTGTACATTGGGACTGTCTCTAAGATTAGTGGGTGACCTGATTAGGCAGTAGGGGTATCTTGGACTAGGGGGGAACCTGGTGGCTTACCCAAGGAAACCTATTGGGAAGGGGATGGAACCACACATCATTAGGGCCGGCATCTTTGGGAGGGTGGTGGGGTGCACAGGGTGTGGAGCAGCCATGATACTGGACTGGGCTTGGACGTTAGGTGGTTGCCCAGTGTGTTACCAGCTAGCACAGCTTAGGGAGGAGGTTACGGAGATTAGGAGAAAGCTGGGGGAAGGGGGGTGGTATGGTTGGGGAAGGGGGCTGGGAATCTCCCACAGGGTTGCACCAAGCACTGGGGGTGGGGGCATAGGGAAAGGAGTGCAGGAGAATACTCAGGGGTCACATAGGGACCCTGGCAGAGGGAGTCCAAAAGGACACTACCAAGGAAGCAGGCAGGTAACTGGGGACCCTCACAAAGGGGGGACGGAGGGACAATATTCTCAGGGAAGTAGGCAGATGGCCAGGGCTGGACAGAAGGAAGCAAGGCAGGGAGGTGGATCAGACCTTACACTCAGTAACCGCTTCAATTCTCTTCTGCTCAAGGATGAGGGGGGTGATGTAGCCACGACAGGGGTGGTTAGAGATGGAAAGGGTGGGAGTGGGAGGCAGGAGGCAGGGGCCAGATAGCAGGAAGAACAGGGGGGGACCTGGAATGCAGGAGAATGGGGGGAGCAGTGAATCAGAGCAGGAGGGGCAGGGGGAAGAGGGAGGAAAGCGCAAGGAGAAGGACCAGTTGGGAGGAAAGGTAAAGGAGAAGGACCAGAAGTACAAGGAGGATTCAGTAAAGGGAGCTGAGGGTTTAGGCCAGGGGAGCACGACGAGCAAGGAGGAACTAAATGGAGACAGGAAGGAAGGAAGGGAGGATGAGCCAGGCTAGTTTAGCAGATGGGGGAGAAGGACCAGTTGCGAGCAGTGAGGGGGGAATTAGCAAGGTACAGAAGGATACTCAGGAGGAGGAGAGGCATAGGATTGGGGGAGGGGTGGCCATGGTAAATAAGGAGGGGTGGCATGTGGCACCCAGATAGGGGAGGAACAAGGAGCCAGCTGGGTGGAGGGGCCTGTAGAAAGGATGAGGGACATGGAAGGGGAATGGAGGAAAGGAGGGTCAGGTGCTCCTGCTGGGGATTCTATGATCAGGGGTATCAAATGGGATAGGAGGGAAGCCTGGCCAGTTAGAACAAGATGCTTCCTGGACTAACGGTGCACAGGGCTAAGCACGAGGTATATCAGCTGGCAAAGGATTGTGGGGTTCCCAGACATACTGGTCCACCTGGGTACAAATGACATTGAGGAAATAGCGAGCTAGAGATACAGGCAAGATTCAGGGAGTTCGCCAGGGTCTGTCATGACATAGGATGCACAGTTTCCTTCTCAGAAATCCTGCCAGTGCCAAGGGCTAGTGGGGAACACAAAAGGAAAATTAGGGAGATAAACCAGTGGCTCAGGGAGTGGTGTGAGGCCAGAGAGAATGGGTTGATGGGGGACTGGGGGGAGACCTGGGAGGATAAGGAGATGTATGCTAGAGACAGACTACATCTCAATTTGGAGGGGGGGAATCCTTAAGTTGAAAATAGAGGGGTTCATTGGTGAAAAGTGGGGTTTAAACTTGTGAAGGGGGGTGGGATGGGAGAAAAGGCTGTCAAGGGGGTGCCGATAAAGGAGGGACTCTGTCTCCACCCCTTGGGGACCAGGAGGATTGCAGGAAAAGGCCAACTGGCAAAGTGCAGACCAGGGGAAAACAGAATCCCCATGGGAACACGAGCAGGGGAAATGGAACTATAGGGAAAGGGTGGAAGGTAGTACTGCTAAATGCCAGGAGCTTGGGCAATAAAATGCCTGAGCTCCAGGCGATGCTAACTGAGGGAGCAGTGGATGTGGCAGCGGTCACTGAGACTTTGGCCACTGCAAGACATGACTGGGACCTGAACCTGGAGGGATACACTATGTTCAGGAAGGACGGGGGAGGGAAGGGGAGGAGGGGTAGCAATGATAGTCAAAAACTGCATTGGCATAGGGGGAGTAGAGGAGGCGGAGGGAACCGTGGAGGCGATTTGGGTCACCTTGATAACAAGGGGGGGCAAGAGTGTAAAATAGGAGTGGTGTATAGACCCCTGCCCTGGCAGAGGAGCTGGAAGGACAGTCTGGTGGCAGATGTTAGGAGACACTGCAGACTGGGCAGAGGAACGGTGGTGGTGTTGGGGACTTAAACATGCCAGGAACAGACTGGGAGACTATGACATCCTCTGTGACCAGGGAACAGAGGTTGTTGGATGTCTTTCAAGACGCGTTCCTAACTCAGCAGGTAAGGGAACCGACCAGGGAGGCATGGGTACTGGATGTGGTCCTGGAAGACAGTGACCAGATTGGGGGCCTGGAGGTAAGGGACCCATTGGCGGGGAGTGACCATGCCACGGTCTGGTTCTGCCTGGACCTAGGAGGGGTAGAGGCTGCACAAAGACGGAAGTAACCGACTTCAGGGGGGCGGATTTTAAGGAAATGGAAGGATCCTTAAGGAGCATTTGGATGGGATTGGGTCAGACATGGACGCTGATAGTAGGTGGGAAATCATCAGGAGAGGGTGCAGGATGCTACCAGCACCTGTGCAAGTAAGACAAATTGGTGGGCCCAAAAACCTGTTGGTGGACCAGGGAGGTCCAGGAGGTGGTGCGGGAAAGAAAGCAGCCTATAAGCAATTCAAGTGCTCAAGGAGTGAAAGGGATCAAGGGGAGTACGAGCTGATGGCTAGAAGGGCCACTAGAGTGGTGAGGGCGGCTAAGGCAAGGAAGGAGCAGAACCTGGCCAGGTAAATTAGGAGAGGGAACAAGGGGTTCTTTAGATACATTGGGGAAAAACGAAGGGTGAAGGGGCAGATTAGCAGGATTTAATCAGGGGAGAGATGGGCACAAGACCCGGTGGAGCAGGCTGAGGTACTAAATGAGTACTTCACCTCAGTTTTCACCAGGGAAAATGGGGGTGCTGCATCATACATGGGAGGGACAGAGATATTGAGGAGGGGGGGACCCTTATCAATCGGCAGGTCTGGGGAGAGGGAGGCATCACTGGCAGGTGGGGAGGGCTAAGCAGGGAGAAGAGGTACTGGAAGTGGAAATCACAGCAGAGAGAGTGAGGGAAGCCCTCAGCTCCCTTAAGACAGAAAGCACCGGCCGGAAAATTACGCCCCAGAGTGCTGAAGGAACTTGCAGATGTCCTGGCAAAACCCCTGGCAGAGCTTTTCACCATCTCTGAGGACAGGGTGGGTGCCCCAAGACTGGAAGGTGGTGCATATAGTGCCTATCCACAAGGGGATCAAGGAGGTGGCAGAGAACTACAGGCCTGTCAGCCTGACATCGGTGGTGGGCAAGGTGATGGAGGGCATTGTCAAGGAGAGGCTGGGGGACCTGGATAAGTCAGGGTGCCTGGACGATGAACAGCATGGATTCATCCCGGGGAAATCATGTCAGACAAACCTGGTGGAGTTCTATGACTGGGTGACAAGTGCCTTGGACCTGGGTAGACCAGTGGATGTCCTCTTTCTAGACTTCAGCAAGGCATTTGACTCTGTTCCTCACGTGGGCCTGTTGGATAAGCTGGGAGAAATGGGGTTGGGGAACCAGATGATCAGATGGATAGGCAATTGGCTCCAGGACCGGAATCGTAGTTGGTGGGATAGTCTCATCCCCAAGGAGGGTCATTAGTGGGGTCCCACAGGGATCAGTCCTTGGCCCCTTCTGTTCAACACCTATGTATCTGACATAAGGACAGGAATCAGGAGTGAGATGAGTCTCTTTGCAGATGACTCAAAACTGGGGGCGGTGGTGGATGGGGTGGTGGGAAGGGTGGCCCTCACAGGGGACCTGGAGGCTCTGGAAAATGGTCTAGAAAGTGGAAGCTGAGGTTCAATGCAGGGAAATGCAAGGTACTCCACCTGGGGGCCAGAAACCCAGGCCAAGTGTACACCCTGGGGGAAATGCTACAAGTCTCGATGGCTGAGAGGGACCTGGGGGTGGTGGTGGATGTCAAGATGAACAACTCTGAGACTTGTAGGAGGGCAGCAGCCAAGGCCAACAGGATGCTGGGATGCATCGCTAGGGGATCACCTCCAGAAGGAGGGAAGTGATACTCCCTCTGTATAACTGCTTGGTGAGGCCGCACCTTGAGTACTGCATGCAGTTTTGGAGGCCACACTTAAAGAGGGACATTAACCTCCTGGAGAGGGTCCAGAGGAGGGCAACCAAAATGATTTGGGGCTTGGGGGACAGGACCTATGAGGAGAGGCTCGAAGAGCTAAATATGTACACATTGGAAGAGAGAAGGGACCGGGGGGACATGATAGAGGTCTTCAGGTACATGAAGAGGGTAAATAGGGGAGGAACAGTCAGGGTGCTTCGAAGGAAGGAGGAAGGGGCCACTAGAGGGCATGGGTGGAAGCTGGAGGGAAGATTCAGGGGAGAAAGGAGGAGTGCTACTTCACTGAGGAGGTGGTGGAGCCATGGAATGCACTGCCTAGGGGGCTGGTGGAGGCAGAGACAGTGGAGGGGTTCAAGAGGGGGTGGGACAGGTACAGGGGAAGGGTTCTGGAAGCAAAATCCAATGCAGCAAGAATATCCGGAACTGGGAAGGGAGAAGCCAGAGAAGGCGAGGGGGACAGCAAGGTCAGCACCCAGGGTGGGGGCTGACCAAATGAGCAGACACGAAAGACCGTTAGGCCTATTCTGCTGGCATTTTAGTATGTTAGTATGTTCATAAATTCTGCTAAGTACTCATCCACCTCTGTTTCCTGAGGAGGGGATGTTGAGGGTGTTCATCATTTACCTAACGAAAGAGGAATATGATGAGTAATCCTCTGTAGGTCTTGTCGGGGAGCCACACTCCTGCTCAAGCGAACCATCTGGTTCAACAGGTTCACCTTCCTCCTCATTTTCAGAGAACATTTCCTCTCCTCCTGCTCCGTAGGTGGATAGGCTGGAGCCTGATCCTGGGGAGGGGAAGAAGATATGTTCATAAAATTTCCCAGGACCTGGAAGACCTTGACAAAGTGCCACATTTTTGCCATGTCCTCTGCTGAGGGCATTTGTCTTAGCTCCAATACCTGCTGCTTTCCTTTTTCAGGAGGAGTGGCAAGGACATTGTTTTCTTTTTTGTTTTCTTCTTGGCAGACACCATTTCTAGTGCCTGCTCTGAGGCTGTTTTATTTGTATTTTTGTGATTGTCGCACTCAGGGTTTCCCTTTTGTACACCCTGGTATCTTTACTATCTTTACCATGTTTATCTGATGGCTGAGCAGCTTCATCTTTTTTCTCTGTCCCCTTTGACAGGGACTGCTGCAGTATTTGAGAAGACGAACCCCCTGATGTGTGCTTTCCACCATCATTAGGATATTCCTTAGAGCCTTTATTGTGTTTTGGTGACATGGAGACAAACTGAGCAGTTATTAACCCTTCTCTTTTTTTAGCCATTTTCTTTTGGGTTTTAGGGCAAAATGTTTTACGGAGATCACAGCTGGTAAAATTGTGATGTGGAGCCAGGCACCTTAAACAGAGCATGTGACAGTCTGCCTTTGCCATGAGCTATAAGCGGTTTTTACAGTTTTTAAAGTCTGTTGGTCCTGTTTTCTTTTTCTTGGATCTATCAGTTATGCCAAACACTAAAGACACTGATAATTAATACTGGTTCCCAGACAAACAGTAAGAAAAAGTTACTTACCATAGTAACCTTGTTTCTCCCAGGGGATACTCCAATATTCATAACTCTTCTACAGTATACCTTTACGGTCAGATCTGCCCAGAGATAGAATGCTATGCTAATGATGGAGTCATTGGCATGAGACACTTTTCAAATGCTGCCACCTATCAACTGCCTACAATGGACTCCTGGAAAGACAGGGCCCAAAATGTAAAATACATAAAATATATGAAATTTAACTTCAAAATTCCCCACCCAAACCTCCAACTGGAGGAAATATAAACTTATCATAAACAATCCCACAAGCTCATATGTCAGAATCACTTGTAAAGGAGAAAACCAGAGAACAAGTTCCAATAAAAGTAGAATGTGGCATGCAAACACTAAGGTACAGCATGGAATACAGAGGCCACTGGTTCTTAAACGAGGAGGCAGGGTGGGAGAGTTATGACTATTGTAGTATCCCCTGGGAGAAACAAGGTTACTATGGTAAGTAACTTTTTCTTCTCACCCCAGGAATACTCCAATATTCCTAACTCTTTGCAGACTAAAAAGCAGTACCATTGGAGGCGGGAAGAACCTATTTTGGAAACAGGCTCTGCAGGACAGCTGTACCAAACCTGGCATCAGCCCTAGCCTACATATCCAAGCTGTAATACTTGACAAATGTGTGTACTGTTTGCCAGGTTGCTGCCCTACAGATATATACCAAGGGCACATCCCTTGCAGCTGCCAGTGTTGCAGCTGTACCCCTTGTAGAGTGGGCTCTAAGCCCTGCTGGAGCGCACCTGCCCACCTTTGAATAGCAAGATTGGATACACTGGACAAGTCAACAAGAAATGGACTTTTTAAATGATGGATTTCCCTTTTTCCACATCCCCATAAGTGAGGAAAAGTTGTGTTCTGTCCTGCCTATGGGGCTTAGTGGCTGTCATGTAGTAGCTCAAAGCTCTTTTGACATCCAGGCTATGCAGCCTACATTCACCAGAAGAAGAATGGTCAGTGAAGGACACTGGCAAAGTGATAGATTGGTTCAAGTGGAAGTCTGAAACCACTTTGTGAAGGGATTTCCTATTTGTCTGTAGGACTACCTTATCCCTGTGGAAGAAAATGCAGTCCTTTTCAGTGTATAAAGCTTGGCGCTCACTAATCCTTCTAGCTGAAGTAATGGCCACTAGAAACACTGTTTTCCATTTGACATACTTCAAAGGTGCTGAAAACATAGGCTCAAAGGGGGGGACCATGAGTTGGGCAATACAGATATTAAGGTCCCAAGCTGGCACCGGTTCTCTCACCGGTGGATACATATGAGAAAGGCCCTTGAAGAACCTTTTAAATATGGGGTTTGATGCCAAAGAAACAGACTTGCCCGCAGATGCATAGGCCGAGACTGAAGCCAAATGAATCTTTAGTGTAGAAGGCTGTAAGCCTGTGGAATGTAAGTAGACCAGGTAGTCCAGTACCAACAGCACTCCTGCCTGGGTTGACACTATACTCCAACTAGAGCACCAAATAGAAAACCTCTTCCACTTTGCAGCATAGGATTTCTTAGAAGAGGATTTCCTGTATCCTCGTAAGACATCCATAACTGGTTCAGAAAGATGTAAACTAGCATACTGTAAGTCCTCAAGAGCCAAGCTTTGAGCCTGAGTGACTTGAGGTTTGGATACAGGAGCCTCCCCTGGTTGGAGGCCAGAAGATTGTGCCTCCTGGGAAGGTGTATTGGTTTGTCCACTGACATGGACAGCAATAGGGAGTACCATGGCTGCCTGGCCCAGTCTGGGGCTATCAGAATCATTGCTGCTGGCTGAGACCTGAGTTTCAACAGCACCCTGTATTCCAGAGGAAATAGAGGGAATGCATACAGGAATTTCCCTGACCAATCCAGAATAAGGGCATTCAGAGGAACCATGCCCACTACTGGAGGTCTGCAACAGAACTGTGGCAAGTGGTGACTCTGATGAGAGGCAAAGAAGTATATTTCTGGAGTGCCCCACCTCCTGAATAAGGTCTGTACCACTTGCCTGTTCAGGGACCATTTGTGATGGTCCTGGCTGATTCGGCTCATGGCGTCTGCCAGAACATTGTCTTTGCATGGCAGATAAATGACCTGTAAAGAGGAGCCCAGTGAGTAAGCTAGGGTCCAAATTCTCATAGCCTCCATGCAGTGGAGGCTTGACCTTGTTCCCCCTTGCTTGTTTATGTAGTACATGGTGGTAGTGTTGTATGTCCTGACTTGCACTACCTTTCCCTGTATCAGTGGCTTGAAGGCTTGTATTGCCAGAAACAATGCCCTGAGCTCTAACAAGTTTATGTGTAAAAGAGTCTCTGCACTTGACCAAGTGCCCTGGGTAGTGTGCTCTGCTAGATCAGCCCCCCAGCCCAAGATGGATGCATCTGTTGTGAGAATCATTGATGGAAGTTCTTTTTGGAAAGGAACCCCTTCTCTGAGGTTCATTTCCTCTTTCCACCACTGAAGAGCTTGGATAAATGTTTTTGTTACAGGAACGAGCTTTGCAGGGAATCCTTTCTTTGGCACCAATGAGCTCTTAAGTGAAACTGGATGTCCCTCATCTGAAACCTGGAGCCTAGCACTGTGCCTGTTGCAGCTGCCATGTGGCCCAGAAGTTAAAGAAAATGCCTTGCAGGCCTTGGGACATTGCGCCTGAAAGAACCTGCCAACTGCAGGATGCTTTTTACCCTCTTTCTGCGTAGAAAGGCTCTGCCCACTATGGTATTCAATTTTGCTTCTACGAACTGTAGAATTTGAGAAGGAAGAAAAACAGATTTTTCTAAATTTAAAAGGAAACCCAGAGATTGCAGAAGCTGCTGAGTGAGCTGTAGGTGTTCTGCTAACTGCTGTGGTGAATTTCCCACCACAAGACAGGAGAATACTGTGACACATTGTCTGCGCAGGTGAGTCACTACAACAGCCAGACATTTTGTGAACACCCTTGGTGCTGAAGTGAGACCAAAAGGTAGAGCTGAGAACTGATAATGACCTGACAGGAGTCTGAACCTGAGATTATTCCTGTGAGACTTCCTTATGGGGATGTAGAAATAGGCATCTTTTAGGTCCAATGATGCCAGCCAATCTCCTTTTCGGAGTGTTGGCAGAATCAGAGACAAAGTTACCATTTTGAACTTTGGTTTTGCTAGGAACCTGTTGAGGACCCTGAGATCCAAGATAGGCTGCAGCACTCCATTTTTCTTGGGTGTGAGAAAATATCTTGAATAAAATTCTTTTCCCCTTTGATGCAGAGGCACTGGTTCCATTGCTGTTAGTAAAAGAAGGTGTGTTTCACCTCTTTTTCCAGCCTTTTGCTTTCCAGGAGGGAAGCTGGTTTGAAAGCTCTGATTTCTTGAACAGGGGAGGACTTGAACCTTAAAGACAGGCCCTGACCCACTGTCTCCAGAACCTATTCGTCTGTGGTGATGGTTTTCCAATTCTGGAAAAAATGGGTCAGCGTGCCCCTACTGGCAAAGGAGAAGCAGCCTGATCGATGAAGTCAGGAGTCCTGCTTGAATTGGGGATGAGACTGGGCACCACGCCTGACACCTTTTCTTCCCCTACCCCTGAAATACCCTTGCTGCGGGTATTGGGGTGCCTGAGGAAGTACCATAGCCTGATAAAAAGGCCTGGAATGGAACTGTCTGCCCCTGCCTCCCCTACTGAAAGGTCTAGAGGAAGAGGTGGAGGGCTTTCTTTTGCAGAATTGCTACGGAAGATGGCTTTATACTCATCCACCTTCTTCATATAGGCCTCTGTATGGCTACAAATAGGGAAGTGCCCGCCATTGGAAAATCCAGAGTCTTATTCTGGGTATCCTGTGTGAGATTTGTGGTTCTCAACCAAGCAAACCTTCTCTGTGCGATGGTATTTGCCATCCACCTTGCAGCAGTCTCATTACTGTCTGCTGCCATCTGGAAGTGGTATTTAGCAGCTTCCAGGCCAAAACTAGCAGTTTCAGCTAGGTCTGCCGAAAGAGTAGAAGGTGCTTTGTCAGCCATGTCCAGGACAGACTGCTAGACAGCCTTCTGGTACTGGGCTGCATAGGCTTGATAGTTAGCTTTCCTAATGGCCAGAGAGGCTGACAGGTAATCTTTCTTGGCCATACTTTCAATTTTTCGAGAGTCCTTCTCTGAAGGGTGGGAAGCCAGAGAGACTGCTTCCTTGTCTCAAGCTGCAGCTTGCACCACCCCCTGGTGGTCAGGGTGTGAAAATAAGAATTCAGCCCCTGTTCTGTCAAGCTGATACTTTTTATCCAACCTTTTGTCCAAAGGAGGGACAGACCCAGGAGCTTGGAGGAGTTTTAAAATATCTCTTTTAAAAAACTTGTTTATGGGGAGTGACCATTTTTTAGTAGGAGTGAGCCCCATCATTTCTAGATATTCAGCCTCCTCCTCCTCCTCCTCATCCTCTACAGCTTCAGAGGTAGGGATGTGCCCAAGGCATCACCCATGCACTCCACTCCCTTACAAAATACATCACCTGCCTCCCACATATATCTGAACATATCATCCTGGGGGACCTCAAACTTATTTGGCTCTCCGACACGACCACTGCCTCCAAGGATGCTCTCACAGCTCTAGACCTACATCAACTGGTAACTCAGCCCACCAGGCACAACCTCACCTCAGGCAAGGACACCTTGTTGGACATCATAATCTCCAATAAGCCCCATAGAATAAAGGATATAACAGTCCTCCCAGATTCCCTGAGTAACCACTCACCAGTTGTCTGCACCTGGTCAGGCAAACAACCTGCCTCGGCACCAACCACTACACTCCGGTGCATCCTCCACCCAGGGAACCTCGCCAAATTCAAGGAACACCTTGCCCACTGGGACTGGTCTCCGATTTATCAGGCCACCAGTGTGGACACTGCATTAGACTACTTCCATAACTCATTCACCTCCGCCTGTGACACCTTTGCCCCTCAGGAAAAAACCCATCACAAACAGAAAAAACACCCTGGATAACTCCTGCTCTCATCCAACAGCTAAAGCACAGAGACAGCCTGTGGTACAAGGCTAGGGACTCTGCAAAGCCTGCTGACAGGCAGGCCTATCATACAGAACGGAATAAATGCACCTGGGCCATCAGCCAGGCGAAGGCCGAACACTTTAGGGCCCAGCTTACCTCCTCCTGGGGGTCCTCCCGAAAATTTTGGGACAACATTAAAACACTCAATGGCAAATAATGGTCCCCATCCTCCTTGCAGATTTAAAAAAATAGCTCAGTCACCACATATCTGAAGGAAATAGCCGATGCTCTCAATACCAGCTTCACCGACCTGACCTCAGTCCTCCCCAAGATTTTTTCAGCCCCATCCCTACCTCAGCACCCCCAGATCTCTCACCCACTTTTCTACTTAAGGGCAATCACCCCTCAAGAAGCAGAGCTATACCTAGCCAAGGTCCTGAAAGGCTCTAGCCCCTTGAATGACCCGCTTGACACCAAACTACTGTGCCTGGCACTGGACATACAGCTTCTCCCCCTTACGGACCTCTTGAATCGCTCCCTTTGCCTTGGTCAATTTCCCAAAAAGTGGAAAAATGCAGTAGTGACACCCATCCACAAAGGTGGGGACCACCTATCCATGGGTAACTACCAACCAATTTCAATCCTCCCCCCCCAAAGCCCTAGAAAAGGTGGTGGCTGATCAGCTAACAAACTACCTAGACACTCATAACCGGCTCTGCAGCCAACAGCACGGTTTCCGCACTGGGCACAGCACAGCTACGGCCCTCCTGGTATTCTCAACCTATACTCATGCCGCACTTGATAAGGGGCAACTAGCAGGAGCCGTGTTTGTGGACCTCTCCAAGGTCTTCGACACGGTCAACCACCCCCTCCTGCTGGATACCCTCTCTAAAATAGGTTTCTCACAAGGTCCCCTTGACTGGTTCTCCAGCTACCTGACAGCATGGATGCAGTGTGTTAGAATCAGTACTGCGCTATCCCTCTCCCACCCAATGCACTCAGGAGTACCCCAGGGCTCTATTCTGGGGCCACTATTTTTCAGTCTCTTTCTAAATGCCCTCCCCTCCCACTGCCCCGGGAAAATCTTCCTTTACGCTGACGCTGCCGTCCTCTGTGCCTCCTATTCAAACCCAACCACCCTACAGGCCTCACTGCAGCACTCCTTTAGCCTGGACGAACATTGGTTCAGTCAGAATAGGCTGGTTATAAACCTGAAAAAAACAATGGCCCTACTATTTGCACACCATCAAAGCAAACTAAAGAATTCACCCCTCCATATCATCTCCAGTTCACTCCACCCCCTAGAACAGGTCTACTCCTACACATACCTTGGGGTTAACTTCAACCAAGCCCTCACCTTCCATGCCTACATACACACACTTACATCTGCAGTGAACATCCGCATCAACCTCCTCTATCGCCACAAGGACTGCCTACCCCCTGAAGCATTGGGGCTAGCCATTATCTCATCTGTCATGTCCTTGATTGACTATGGGCTCCTATTCTATATGGTGCTGCAGACACCATGGCAGTCAGCAAAATTAAAGTAGTCATTAACAAAGCCTGCAGGCTCCTGTCAGGTGCAGGACGGACAACCCACACATGCACCCTCTACTCCCTAACACAGATCCTCAACTTTGACAAGAGACTCCAGTATCAGGCCTGTCACACAGTCAAGAAATCTCTCCTGGGGCTAACACCTCCAGGAGTATCTGCATCCCTAAATACCAAAGAGCACACAGTAAACACTGGCAGCACTAACACTGCCTCCATGTTAGTCCCCAGGGTCAAGACAACCCTGGCACAGAGATCCTTTATGGTCAGGGCCACCACCTTTTACAATGCTCTCCCTCCATCAGTCACCAGCCTCACCAAGCTGGGTCCCTTCAAAGCGGCCCTCAGAAGCCACCTCCTTGCTTCCCGCTCCTGTACCTGCCCATACCCGTACTATCCTCTACCTGCGCCCAATCCTCAGTGTGCTATCAGTTCTTATTGCTCCGACAAAGTCTAATTTTTCCAGACTACTCAGTTTCCTCTGACGATGACCAATCCCTCTGCTCAGGGACCTGCTTAGCTAACAATATGTATAGGCCACCTCTCTCTAAGGTGCTACTATGTTGTGCCTTGTAACTGTGTCAATGACTAGTCCCTATGTCACACAGACCTGCTTAGCTAACAAAATGTATAGGTCATATCTTTTTAAGTTGCTACTAAGTTGTGTGTGTATAACTATGCTCCCCCACCCTGTTTAGCGAACATTATGTAAAGGCCACATCATTCTTAGTCTACTCTGTGTATCACATATTTAACTGTGCTCCCCCAGCCCTCTGTACCCTCCCTTAATGTTATGCTATTGTCTCTGTAACCTTGACATGGAGCCTTTGGAAATGAATCTATGACTCAAAGGTTTGTAATTCCGATATGAATAAATAAATAAAATAAATAAATAAATCAGCAATTTTCCTAATAAAGGAAAATTGAGAAGAATAATCTTCTACAGTCCTGGAAGGGGAGCCAAACTCCTTTTCAGGGGAGACCTCAGGCTCTACAGACTCACCTTCTTCTTCTTCCTCCTCCTTCTCCTCCTCCTCCTCACCACGCTCCTCAGGAAAGGAGGGTGGGTTGGAGGGTGCAGGGATCTGGACTGCAGACTGTGAAACCACAGGCAGCAGGCCCTGCAAAGTTTGCATTATTTATATTGCCTGTGCAATCTCTGAAGGAGAAGGCACAGTGGCAGGCACCACAGAAGTCCCCTTTTCCACAGGGGGTTCAGTGTGTTTTGTTTTCTTTACTTTTTTTCCTGGAACCGGAAAGCTAGCCGTTCAGAGGGTCTCTTTTTACCCATATCAGGGGTAGAAACAGTAGAAGTTGTGGTGTCACCCACAGACCCTGAAGGTTTCAGCTAGTCAGAGCCAGAGGAACCCTTCAATTTCTTATTTAATCTCTCCAGGCATTTTTCAAGGGTCTTTTCGGGAAAAGATTTGCAAATTTCACAATTAGTTTTTAAATTATCAAAACAAATGCAGAAAATACAAATGGAGTGCTTATCTACCTTGGCAAAAATTTCACCACACTCAGAACAGTTTTTAAAACCGGGTTCATTGGTTCTCTTTTTAGGTTTTTCTGACATACTGAAGAAAAACTGCAACCTCAACCACAAAACATTAAGGCCCAGATATTCAAAAGGGTTGCGCCATGCGCAACAGGGTTGCGCATGCTCAAGTCCTACATTGCGCCATTCTGATATTCAGCAGGAGGCAGTTCTTGCCCACTGAAACAGGTTGAGCAACAGCGCAATACAAATGAATGCATGCTCAACAGGAGGAGGAACCATGCATAAACTGCACAGCCCGATATTCAGTCGGGTTGTGCAGAGTGTCAGGCGCAACCCCAACCTGCGCCTGCACAATTCTGAGCCAAAAAAGGATCAGTTGAGGGCCACCACGGTGAGCTGCTGTATTGCAGGGCGCAACACAGCAGCTGCCACCCATGGCTGGCCCCCAACTCAGTCCCTGTGCCCCCACCAGCCCGATTGCGGGCATCAATGTAGCCCCCTCCCGTTACATCCCTGGTGGTCAGTGGACCATAATGCCCGATCGCGGGCAGAATGTGATGACAGCCCCCAGTGCCCGATCGCGGGCAGAGCGTGAAAAGAACCCCTGCACAAACATCTCTAATGCCGATCGCGGGCAGAATGTACAGTGACAACCCCCCCAGTTCGATCACGGGCAGAATGCTGAAAAGAACCCCCAGCAAACATCTCCTAATGCCCGATCGCGGGCAGAATGTACAGTGACAACCCCAGTACCCGATCGCGGGCAGGATGTAAAAATGATGTTCATTCACAAATCTGGACTGTCATATTGCTGCAGTATAGGCTGCATACCTTGGCTCTAACTCTACACCAATGACGTGCAGCCCTACGGACAATCGTCGGCGGGCGGCAGGCGGGTGGGGATGCTGCTGCCCGCCGGCTGCCGGGGAGAGCGGGGTGGTGGGGCTTTGTGGGTGGGTGGGTGGGGGACACTAGACACCAAGGAGATGTTTGGGGGTCTTTTACATTCTGCCCGCGATCGGGCACTAGGGGTTGTCATTATACATTCTGCCCGCGATCGGGCATTACGTCCACTGACCACGGGGAGATATTCGGCTGGGGGGTCTTTTTACATTCTGCCCACGATCGGGCACTGGGGGTTGTCATTATACATTCTGCCGTGATCGGGCATTACGGTCCACTGGACCACCAGGAGATATTCGGGTTGGGGGTCTTTTTACATTCTGCCCACAATCGGGCATTAGGGAGATGTTTGGGGGGGGTTGTTTTCACGTTCTGCCCACGATCGGGCTGCAGGGTGTGTCGGTCCCTGACGGCTGCTGCCTGGCAGGGCGGCCAGGCGCAAGTCCTCGGGGATCGGCGCACCTACATGCTAATGGCATGCAAATAGGGCCATAATCAGATGTAAATGGCCCCCCCTGCGCCTTGCATGAATTATGGCCCCATTTGCATGTCACCTTTTGAATATCGGAAATTTGCGCATGGCGCAATGGTACTTGTGCCACCGCAAGTTGAATGCTCCACTGACAACTTGCGGTGGCGCAAGTTCCACTGTTGTGGCTGGGTGATATTCAGCGAGTTGCTCATCAGCACAACTCCTTTGAATATCGCTCGCCACACCCCCTGCTAACTATTTTGAGCAGCGCTAGGGCTTGCGCCTCAGAATGGCGCAGTTTGAATATCCGGGCCTAAAGGTTTTTAAATTAAAAAAACAACAAATTTATCGGTTGTGGTCAGTTCAGGAACCGATCGGAGAAACCGAGCGAAACCGAGAACCGATAGAAATAGAACTGGGATTAGCAGTTTGGAACCGAAGTTATCAGTTCTAAAAAACAAAGATTTTAACACATAAAACTTACAGAAACTAGTAAATAAATGGAGAAAAAAAAAACTAACTAAAAGTACCTTGGTTCCTCAGCAGTTATCCCAAACCGTGAGAAACCGAGAACACAACACAAAACTAGCTAAATAAACTAACGGTTATTAAAATAACACTGATAAGAGGCAGCAAATGAAAATAAATTAAAAATATTTAAGTATTTGTTATTAATTAAGGCTTCTCTCACTAGATGATAAGGAGGAAATCTCCAGGCATCTGGTCGTGACAGGCAGAGAGAGAAATCGGAGGGATAGAATGTAGGCAGTTGATAGGTGGCAGCATTTGAAAAGTGGCAAATGCCAATGATTCCATCATTAGTATAGCATTCTATCTCCGGGTGCATCTGACCTTAAAGGTATACTGCAGAAGAGTTAGGAATATTGGAGTATTCCTGGGGTGAGAAACAGTACTTACAGAACCCATGTAGTAAAAAATGGTTCTGAAGAGAAAAAAAATCTTAAATTTAAAATTCCGGTTCCCTTCTACTAGGAACTGCCTTAATAAAATGAAAACTGCAAATAAAAATAGATTGGAGCATTTTTTGACCACAGAAATCTGTGAGAAATAGTCCAGTTCTCTCTTGGAAGGAACCATGTTTGAGAAATGAGTAGTACGCTAGTAAACCATTATTAAATGTGAAAAGCATTTGCTAATTTACCAAAGAAACACTTTTAGAGAAACAAAAGTTTGTGTTTCTCCAAAGGCGGAAACCACACTGATATGCAGCCTTCTCCAGTTCCTAGGAACCAATCAGAAACAGGAGAAACCACAATAAGAAACAAGCATTTGTCAATGCCAGATGTTTGACACTGGTACAGAAGCCCTGGGGTACTAGATGCTTTGCGTGACTGTGCGGTGAGAATGGTGGTAAAGGACATGCAGGCAGAAGGTTAAAATGAGGCACCTTGTGTTAAAAAAGTATATAAACTGCATCCTTTAACGTAAGACTATTTAGATATCTGTAAAGGAAGCCGCGGACTGTAGAGAGAGGAGAGCGAGTGAGTTCCGAAATTGTAGTGTAGCACAAGCGGTGTCATGGTAGTAAAGGATGTGCCACCAGAGGTTTAAAATCAGTCATCCTCTGTTAAAAAAGTATTGTGACAGGGTAGAATAGGACCCAGTTCCATTCGTTTTCTAGAAAGTGTTTAAATGCAAGGATCTGTATTCTTTTCTTTTCTGTCTCTTCTGTCTGGTTGCGCAACCAAATTTTCCTGTGAGACCTTGGACCTGATCAACCCGACCAGTCTCGCAATCCTTTGCCTCTCAATGTCTCTCAGTTTTCTCTTGCTGTCTTTCTTTCTTCCTTGCATATCTATATCTGCTAATATAAAATATATGAGAATCAATGTATGGAAATGTAACCCCTAGGTGGTGCTATCCCAAGGGCTACTACCCCTGCCTGCTTGGCTAGTAGCAGGTTAAGGGGCCTGAATTCTGAAACAGGTGCCTCCACCCGGAGATCAGAGTTGGTAGTGGTCAAGCTAACCTGGGCACAGCCTTCCAGGACACTGTAACCCCCCTCTTTCCTTACTAGTGGCCGGAACAATACACAATAATCACTTTCACAATACCCGATACACCACACAAGTACCCACACTGTTTACACTTACCACCAGGGCTTTCCTCTGGCCCGGCCCTGGGGATCCCCTGTAAAACAAGGTTATACACAGCAAATAATAGCAGTACAGTACTCTTGCACAAATTGGAACCATAGTCAGGGTAAATGCAAAAAAGAGTTAGATCGGATTTATTTAAGGGACTTGAACAAGGGAGGGGCGTAATCAGGTTAATTTGCTTAAAGGCTGTATCAATCAAACAGTTATGCATGCACTTCAGGGTCCATAAACAGTCGCACACTCTGGGCACCCAGATGGAGAATGGTGGGCTAGCCAGGAACGTTGCAGCTGGTTGGGGCCCTGTGGCGGAAGAAAACAACATGCACAACACACACTATTTGTAATCAGGAGCCGGAGGGCTTAGTTCATGAAAAGAAAACAACAAGACAATCAGATGACACACTTTTAGATTAGCCTGTTGTTGCAAGGAGCTACCCTGATGATCACTCATGATACCCAAGACTGGACACAGGCTGGACGAAAATCGAGACAACAGGTGGTTAATCTGGAGTGCCAGGAGAAGCAGGGCCCACACGAATAATCACCGAGGTGTCGTTCCTGTTTAAGCGTGGGGCAGGGGGCTGATCCCCAGGCAGGTCTCTCATTGATGGCTTTCTCTGTGTAGTGGGTAGTCTGGCTGGGCCAGTGTGGCAAGGTCCCGGACAAATGGAGACATGTTTGGATACAGTCTGTTTTGGGCTGGATACAGCTTCCAGCTAGCAGAACAAAGTTCACACAGTGGGGAACCAAATCACGACCCACTAACAACTCACAGCACAGTTACATGTAAGGAAATTCTACTGTACCAGGCAAACCACTCTCCGGTCACGATCACAAAGTCTCTGCACAAACCGGGGATTCAAAAGCAGCTGGAAATCCTGACAGGCCGATCGCATTCAGCAAAATCTTCAGTCTTAGTCAGGTGTGAGCCTGGTAAAAATTCAGTGGCTTACTTCATGCCCACAAACTTGAATTTAGTCCAAAATAATTCTCTTCTCTCCCTCTCAGGGGCAGCAGACAGATATGCAGGCCACAACTTAGGCCTTTCCATAGTTCTCCCGCACAAAATTACTCAGACAGCTGCTTGACTGTCTCAAGCTGTTGCTTCTTCAGCTCCCAACTTAGATCCGACTCAACTTCCAGCAAGCCTGGAACTTTCCCCAGAATCCAAAAGGTTTGGTTGACTGACCTGTCTGTCAGTCACAACAAAGGCTCCCCATTCAAGTGCAAAAAGGCACCAAAAGCCCAAAACTACAATTCCTACAGATTTTGACTCCAGACAGCTCCTGTAGTCTGGCTCTATTTTAGGTCCCTCCAGTACTGATTGGTCCAATTCGGCAGTCCAGGACCAAGATAGTGAAGATAAACAAAACAGTCCTTGCTACAAAGAAGGCAGGTTAGACAAACTACATTATCATTATGTAACCCCTAGGTGCCGCTATCCCAAGGGCTACTACCCCTGCCTGCTTGGCTAGTAGCAGGTTAAGGGGCTTTAGTTCTGAAATGGGTACCTGCACCTGTAGGTCAGGGTTGGTACTGGTCAAGCTAACTTGGGCACAGCCCTCCGGGACACTGTGGCCCCCCCTTTCCCCCTCTAGTGGCCTGGACACTGTACAATAATCACTTTCACAATATCCCTAGTACAACACACAAGTACCTACACTGTTTGCACTTACCACCAGGGCTGGTTCCTCTGGCTCGACCCCGGGGACCCCCTGTAAAACAAGGTTAAGCACAGCAAAGAAAAAATTACTCACTTTAGTAATGTTGTTTCTTCTAATGGAGTCTTGCTGTATTCTGACAAATTGCAGTGAGGTCCAACCTTCGAACTGCCCCGGAGATGAAAGAGTTAACTTTCCATGCCAGGCATGGAACGCTGAGCTCGAGCTCGGCTGAGACTCTGTCTATTGCTGTTTGAACTCAAACCATCAGATCTTTACGAGCTAAACTCACTGAGTGTCCTGTGTGGAAGCTGTAAACCTATACTAGCCAACTGGCTACTAAATATAATAAACAGATTTTTTGGTCCCAAAACAAAGACTCAAGTCAGGAAACCCAAAAAATGAAATAACACAACATCCACTCACCCAAAGAAAAAGCGGTGATAATAAAAAGGTGGGTACCTCCTGAGTGCCAACACTGCTACTGCCCACCCACATCCCAAAAACAAGGTTCTGAGAGGGGAAGGCAGGGGGGGAGGTCAGAATACAGCAAGACTCCATTAGAAGAAACAACATTACTAAGGTGAGTAATTTTTTCTTCAAACAACATGAAGTCTTGCTGTATTCTGACAAATTGCAGACTACCAAGCAGTACCTCCATGCAGGAGGGACAGAACCTACTTAGGAAATAGGCTCTGAAGCACTGCAGTGCCAAACCGAGCATCACTCCTAGCCTGGATATCCAGAGAGTAATGCTTGGTAAAAGTGTGAACTGTTTTCCAGGTAGCTGCTTGACATCTCTAAGATAGGAATATCCCTGGCAGCAGCAAGGGAAGCAGCTGTACCTCTGGTAGAGTGAGCCCTCAGGCCTGAGGGTGGAATCCTACCTAGTTTTTCATAGCAAAATTGAATGCAAGAGACAATCCACCTGGCAACGGATCTTTTAGTGGCAGGTTTTCCCTTACCAACCTCACCATAAGTGAGGAACAGTTGGAGGGATTCAAACCTGTGACCTTTGGTACGCTGTATGTAGTAGCTAAGGGCTCTTTTCACATCCAAACTGTGCAGCCTCCTCTCACCAGAGGAGGAATGGTCAGTGAAGAACACAGGAAGAGACATAGATTGGTTAAGGTGGAAGTCTGAAACCACCTTAGGTAAAAATTTCCTGTTAGTCCTGAGGACCACCAGATCTCTATCGAAAGAGATAAAATCAGGCTCCACTGACAGGGCTTGTAACTCACTTATGCGCCTGGCAGAAGTGATGGCCACCAAGAAAACAGTTTTCCAAGTCAAGTACTTAAGCTCTGCTGAGGACAAAGGCTCAAAAGGGGGTTGCATAAGCTGAGCAATGCAAACATTAAGTTCCCAAGCAGGGGCAGGGTCCCTGAATGGCGGATTGGTATGAAGCAATCCCTTGAAAAACTTGAAGAATACAGGATGAGCTAAAGGGAAGAAGGCTTACCTGCTGAAAGAAAAGCAGAGACAGCTGCCAGATGCACTTTTAGTGTAGCTGGTCTGAGTCCCAAGCTATTCAGATGAATCATATAGTCAAGGACTGTGGGCAGGTCAGCAGACTCTGGGGAAATATGCTTCCCAGAGCACCATATGGAGAATCTTTTCCATTTGGAATTATAAGTGGTTCTGGTGGAAGGCTTCCTAGAAGCCTTTAGAATATCCATAACACCTTGAGAGAGGTGTAAATCAGCAAACTCTAACTCTTCAAGAGCCAGGCCTTGAGATTGAGAGATTTGAGATTCGGGTACCAAACCCTCCCCTGAGCACAGGTTAATAGGTTGTAATTCCTGGGAAGAGACAAGGGAAGGCGGACTGCTAAGGACAACAGAAGAGGATACCAGGGCTGTCTGGCCCAGTCTGGAGCAATCAGAATCACCTTGCAGGGTTGAGACCTGATTTTGACTAGCACCTTGAACAGGAGAGGGAAGGGGGGAAAAGCATACAGGAACTTCCCTTCCCAATTGAGAACCAGGGCATCCAGGGGGACTGAGCCCAACACTGGGGTCTGCAGCAAAGAGGGGAAGTTGGTGATTGTCTGGGGCTGCAAAAAGATCTATCTGTGGGGTGCCCCATCTGGAGAAGATCACCTCCAAAACCAGGGGATCCAGTTATCATTCGTGATGGCCCTGAGATATCCTGCTGAGGGCATCTGCCAGGACATTGTCCTTGCCTGGGAGGTGAACTGCTGTAAGGGAGGTGTTCAGGGAATAGGCCAGAGACCACAACTTCATTGCTTCTGTGCACAAGGCCGTGGACCGAGTGCCCTTGCTTTGATATACCACATTCGTGGTGGTATTGTCTGTCCTGATCTGAACAACTTTGTTCTGAACAGACTTGGAAAAAGCTTGAAGTGCTAGAAACACTGCTCTGAGTTCCAACAGATTGATGTGAAGCAGAGATTCCTGAGGAGACCACAACCCTTGGGTGGTCAGGTCTCCCAAGTGGGCCCCCCACCCCAAGAGGGAGGCATCTGTAGTAAAGACTAAAGAGTGAGACTGAGTGACAAAAGAAACTTCCCGTCTTAGATTGTCCTGAACCTGCCACCACTGCAAAGCCTGGATCAGGGTTCGAGTCACTGGGATCAGTTTGGTCAGAGGGTCCTTTTTCTGAGACCAAAAGGCTCTCAAGTGGAACTGAATGTCCCTCATCTGAAATCTTGTTCCCTGCACCACTGCTGTAGAAGCAGCCATGTGCCCCAGGAGCTGCAGAAAACGCCTTGCTGGTCGAGACACCTGTAGGGTGAATGAAGAGGCCAGTGTGATAAGGGTCCTTGCCCTGTCCAGGGGAAGGAAGGCTTTTGCCTTTTCTGTATCTAGCTCTGCGTCTATGAAGGTGAGGAGCTGAACGGGCTCCAGAACTGACTTTGAAAGATTCAGAAGGAAACCTAGAGAAGTGAGCAGTTGCTGAGTTATCTGTAGGTATAACTTGACTTGGTCTGGGGACTGGCCTACTATGAGCCAGCCATCCAGGTATGGGAAGATGGCAATCCTTTGCCTTCTTAGGGAAGCAACTACTACTGCCAGGCATTTTGTGAACACCCTTGGAGCAGAGGTTAGGCCGAAGGGCATTGCTCTGAATTGGTAATGGCCTGAGGGCAGCTCAAACCTGAGGTATTTTCGATGGGAGCTTCTGATGAGAATATGGAAATAGGCATCCTTGAGGTCTAGGGAGACTAGCCAGTCCCCTGGCCTTAGAGAGGGTAGAATTATTCCGAGAGTCACCATTTTGAACTTTGGCTTTAAAAGGTGCTTGTTTAAATATCTGAGATCCAGGATGGGCCGCCATTCTCCTGTCTTTTTGAGGGTGAGGAAGTACCTGGAGTACAATCCTTTCCCTTTGTGTAGGGGTGGAACCCTTTCTACAGCTCTGAGAGCCAAGAGGGAAGAGACCTCTGCCTCTAGGGCAAGTGCTCTGAAGGATTTGCAGGTGGAAAGGATCTGGTTCTAATCTTTGGAAATTTTTTGAAGCTGAGAACCAGTCCCTGGCTTACTACTTCCAGGACCCATTTGTCTGATGTTAAAGACCTCCAGTCCTGGACAAAGTAAGCCAACCTGCCCCCTACAGGTGGTGGAGAATCGGCCCTGGCAAACCCATCAGGGTGCCTGTTTGGCAGGGGGTTTAGGCTGAGGGGTGGAAGCAGGCCTGCTTGTACCCCTTCTGCCTCTCCCTCTAAAGAACCCCCTCTTAGCAGAAGCAGAAGAGGAGGCCTGGGCTTGCTAGAAAGGCCTATGAAAAGGCCTGCCCCTGCCCCTGGGATGCTGCCTCTAAGGAGTGGCTTGCCTTTCCTTGGCCTGAGCACTCCTATAGGTGGTCCTGTATTCATCCATTTTCTTCATGTAGTTCTCTGTTTGCTCCCCAAGCAGAGAATTATCCACAACAGGAAAATCCATGGCCTTAGTCTGGGTATCCTGAGAAAGTCTAGTACATCTGAGCCAAGCCATCCTACGAAGGCCACAGATGTAGCCATGACTCTAGATGAAACATCATTGGAGTCCACTGCAGCATGGAATTGCACCTTGGATGCCTCAATACCATCAGCAGACACCTGCTCCAGCTCCTTGGCAAGCTGGCCAGGAACCTGTTTAGCTAAAGCCATTACAGTGTCCCATCTAGATTTCTGATATCTAGCTGTATAGACCATATAATTGGCCTGCCTGAGTCCCAAGGATGCTGCCATGTCTGTTTCTTTACCATCAATCACTCCTGGAGTTCTTATCTGGGGTGTGAAGCCAAGGGTATATTAGCCTTGTCACAGGCTGCAGCCTGCACTACCCCAACATGGCTGCATTGCTGGGTAAGGAACTCTGTATCTGAGCCTGACAGAGTATACCTCTTGTCCATTCTCTTATCCACAGGAGGTATAGAATTAGGAGTCTTTAAAATCTTTATTGTCTGTTTCCCAAAAGACTTGTGTAGGAGAATAGACAGCCTCCTGGACTCTGGGATATCCATCATTTCCACATAGTCAGGCTCCTCCTGGTCATCCACAGCTTCTTCCATAGGAAGCTGAAGGGTTTCGGCCACTTTCTTGTAAAACATGAAATGGGAGGGGGACTCAGAAAGCCTAGGAGGAGACACTCCTGAAGGTCTGTCTGGGGAGATGTCCGGGTCAATGGGCACATCCAAACTTTCATAATCACATTCACTTTCCTCATACTCTTCTTCCTCCTCCTCCAGTTCATAAAATTCCTCCAAATCATAATCCGGAACCGGTGGAACCGGCGAACCGGCGCCTTCCTGATGGTGCGGTTCGGTTGGAACGAGGATAGCGACTGAACAATTTTATCGCTTTGGCTATTTCATCAGCGGTTGGAGAAGAAACTTTTGGATCCACACCGGCTGATTTATCCCTTCTTGTTCTCTTAACCGGAACCGACTCCTCGGAATCGGTTCTCCTTTTGCCTGAAGAAGTTTCGCCCTGGTCAGAGGGCACTCCTTCTGGTTCGGTTTGAACTGAACCGGGCTGGCCATCCGGGTCAGCGGACTTTTTGGCCTCCCTTTCCCTGAGCCTACCAACTCTGTTTTCTAGGGTAGCTGCAGGAAAATGTTTACAAATCTGGCAGTCTGAATCGAGGTGGTCAAACCCCAGGCAATAAACACAGGTGGTGTGGGGGTCAGCCTTAGCAAAGACTTCCCCACACACACTACAGTGTTGAAACCCAGTGGGCCCGGTTTTTCTTTTGGGTTTCTCAGACATGGCCAGTCCTAAACAAAACTTACCCTTTTAATGGCAATCCACCAGGCAAGACACTCTTATCGGTTCCTGACCGTGTTACAGGTCGTGGAAAAAACCGTAATAAAATCCGTTTTTAGAACCGATAAGAACCGGTAACCACACTCTAAAAGTAGAAGTAAAGATTTTTAAACAACCTGATCGGTTCAAACCGAACCGATGAAACGTTTACAAGTTCCACACAGAATAGAAAAACAATATAAACCTATCTAGTACTCACGAATACCACAGAGACTGAACCGATAGGTTGCAGTTTAAATTCGGTTGAAAACCGAGAAAAACGGTACTTTAACCGACAAATTGAACCGAGCAAAGGAGAAATCTCCGGAGCGACTGTTCAATGAGGCGGAGTAAAAAATCTGACGGTTTGAGTTCAACAGCAACAGACAGAGTCTCAACCGAGCTCGAGCTCAGCGTTCCATGCCTGGCATGGAAAGTTAACTCTTTCATCTCCGGGGCAGTTCGAAGGTTGGACCTCACTGCAATCTGTCAGAATACAGCAAGACTTCATGTTGTTTGAATAGCAACAGTACAGTACTTTGAGCACAAACTGGAACCACAGTCAGATTACATACAGAAAAAGTTACATCTGATTTATTCAGGGAGAGCTGAATCAGGTTTGTGGTGTTAGCTGCTTTGGCTTCTCAAAAGTAACTGGAAGGGGACAGGATCAGTCGTGTTCCACGACAGTAGCTGCTTCTTTTTGTTTTCACAGAGTTTCTTGTGGATTTAACTTGGTAGAAGGTTATTTCTTTTCTTTCTTACTTCTAAGGGGCTAGCAGGGTATTGTTTTGAGGGCTGTTGGAAGTTTGAAAACTGGTTTGGTGGCTGTAAGTGGGCTCATTTGTTGGATGTTTCACTGCGTAACAGGCTGCGCTGGTGGAGGCCTATTTCTTTTGATTTAAAACCTATTTGGTGGGATTTGCTTAGGCCTGGTTATTTGAATTGGAGACCTATATCTGTTAATTTCAAGCCTATTTTGATGTGTTGTTAGTGAAGCTGATTAAATTGGAGACCTGTTTCCTTTGTTAGCAAACGTATTTTGGGGGCTTTGAGTTGAATTTTGATTCCTTTTTGCTGACTTCACTAGCTGCAAGGTTAGTGCATAGTGGGGAAGGGTGTTAATGGTCTGGCCAGGTCTCACTCAGCTAATTGACTGGAGGCAGAGCTGAATCAGGTTTGTGGTGTTAGCTGCTTTGGCTTCTCAGAAGGAACTGGAAGGGGACAGGATCAGTTGTGTTCCAGGACAGTAGCTGCTTCTTGTTGTTTTCACAGAGTTTCTTATGGATTTTACTTGGTAGAAGGTTATTTCTTTTCTTTCTTACTTCTAAGGGGCTGGCAGGGTATTGTCTTGGGGGCTGCTGGAAGTTTGAAAACTGGTTTGGTGGCTGTAAGTGGGCTCATTTGTTGGATATTTCACTGTGTAACAGGCTACGCTGGTGGAGGCCTATTTCTTCTGACTTAAAACCTATTTGGTAGGATTTGTTTGGGCCTGGTTATTTGGCTGCTGGGCTTGGAGGGGAGACACAGGGCTGATACACTCTCTAGAGAGTCGGGTGTGGCCCAAGACACCCTCCCCACCCTCCCTCCCCACAGTTCTGCTAATTTATTGGGAACACCTGCCCTGCGATTGGAGGAAAAGGCTGCAGGTGCAGCTCATGTAGTTCTAGCCACTGGGGGGTTGGATTAAAAGGCTGGGAGAGAGGAGCTTAGGGAGTTGTTCATTTCCCTTATAAGTTTAGTGTGTTGTACTGCACCTAGTAACAGGGTTACCGGTTTATTGTGGGACTGTATCTAGGATTAGTGGGTGACCTGATTAGGTAGTAGGGATGTATCTCGGACTAGTGGAGAACCTGGTGGCTCACCCAAGGAAACCTACTTGAAGGGGGATGGGACCACATGTCATTAGGGCTGGCATCTTTGGGAGGGCGGTGGGGTGCACAGGGTGTGGAGCAGCCATGATACTGGACTGGGCTTGGAAGTTCGGTGGTTGCCCAGTGTGCTACCAGCTGGCACAGCTTAGGGAGGAGGTTGTGGGAATTAGAAGATAGCAGGGGGAAAGGGGGAGGTATGGTCGGGGAAGGGGGCAGGGGATCTCCCATGGGGTTGCATCAAGCACTGGGGAAGGGGGCATAGGGAAAGGAGTGCAGGAGAATACTCAGGAGTCAGGTAGGGACCCTGGCAGAGGCAGCCCAAAAGGAGGACACTACCAAGGAAGCAGGCAGGTAACTGGGGACCCTCACAAAGGGGGGCCAGAGGGACAACATTCTCAGGGAAGTAGGCAGATGGCTGGGGCTGGACAGGAGGAAGCAAGGCGGGGAGGTGGATCAGACCTTACGCTCAGAAACTGCTTCAATTCTCTTCTTCTGCTTGAGGATGAGGGGGTGATGTAGCCACGACAGGGGTGGTTAGAGACGGAAAGGGAGTGGGGGGCAGGAGGCGGGGGCCAGATAGCAGGAGGAACAGGGTGGAACCTGGAATGCAGGAAAATTGGGGGAGCAGTGAATCAGAGCAGGAGGGGCAGGGGGAAGAGGGAGGAAAGCACAAGGAGAAGGACCAGTTGGGAGGAAAGGGCAAGGAGAAGGACCAGAAGTACAAGGAGGATACAGTAAAGGGAGCTGAGGGTTTAGGCCAGGGGAGCACGACAAGCAAGGAGGGACTAAACGAAGACAGGAAGGAAGGAAGGAGGAGAGAGCCAGGCTAGTTTAGCGGATGGGAGAAGGACCAGTCACAGAACAGTGAGTCAGCGGTACAGAAGGATACTCGGGAGGAGGAGGCATGGGATCGGAGGAGGATGGCCAGGGTAAATAAGGAGGGGCAGCATGTGGCACCCACATAGGGAAGGAACAAGGAGCTGGCTGGGTGGAGGGCCAGTAGAAAGGATGAGGGACATGGAAGGGGGAATGGAGGAAAGGAGCAGTCAGAGTGCTCCTGTTGGAGATTCTATGATCAGGGGTATCAAATGGGATATGGAGGGAGAAGCCTGGCCAGTTAGAACAAAATGCTTCCCTGGACTAACGGTGCACAGGGCCAAGCACAAGGTATATCAGCTGGCAAAGGATTGTGGGGGTTCCCCGGACATACTGGTCCACCTAGGTACAAATGACATTGAGGGAAATAGCGAGCTAGAGATACAGGCAAGATTCAGGGAGCTTGCCTGGGTCTGTCATGACATAGGATGCACAGTTTCCTTCTCAGAAATCCTGTCGGTCCCAAGGACTAGTGGGGAACACAAAAGGAAGATTAGGGAGATAGACCAGTGGCTCAGGGAGTGGTGTGAGGCCAGAGGGTATGGGTTGATGGGGGATTGGGGGGAGACCTGGGAGGATAAGGAGCTGTATGCTAGAGATAGGCTCCATCTCAATTTGGAGGGGAGGGGAATCCTTAAGTTGAAAATAGAGGGGTTCATCGGTGAAAAGTGGGGTTTAAACTTGTGAAGGGGAGGGATGGGAGAAAAGGCTGTCGAGGGGTGCTGATAAAGGAGGACTCTGTCTCCACCCCAGGAGCTAGAGGATTGCAGGGAAAAGGCAGGCTGGTAGAAATGCAGACCGGGAAAACAGAATCCCATGGGAACCTGAGCAGAGGAAATGGAAGTATAGGAAAGGTGGAAGAGTGTTCCTGCTAAATGCCAGGAGCTTGGGCAATAAAATGCCTGAGCTCCAGGCGATGCTAACTGAGGAAGCAGTGGATGTGGCAGTGGTCACTGGGACCTGGGCCACTACAGGACACGACTGGAACCTGAACCTGGAGGGTTACACTATATTCAGGAAGGACAGGGGGGAGGGAAGGGGAGGAGGGGTAGCAATGATAGTCAAAAACTGCATTGGCATAGGGGGAGTAGAGGAGGCAGAGGGAACCGTGGAGGCGATTTGGGTCACCTTGATAACAAGGGGGGGCGAGAGTAAAAATAAGAGTGGTGATAGACCCCTGCACTGGTGGAGAGCCGGAGGAGGTCTGATGGCAGATGTTGGGAGACACTGCAGACTGGGCAGGGAAGGGTAGTGGTGTTGGGGGACTTAAATATGCCAGGAACAGACTGGGAGACTATAGACATCCTCGGTGACCAGGGAACAGAGGTTGTTGGATGTCTTTCAAGGCCGTTCCTAACTCAGCAGGGGGACCGACCAGGAGGCGCGGTACTGGATGTGGTCTGGCAGACGGTGACCAGATTGGGGCCTGGTGAGGGACCCGTTGGGGGTGACCATACCACAGTCTGGTTCTGCCTGGACCCTAGGAGGATAGAAGGCTGCACAAAGATGGAGGTAACTGACTTCAGGGGGGCGATTTTAAGGAAATGGAAAGGATCCTTAAGGAGCATTTGGATGGGATTGGGTCAGACATGAGTCGCTGATAGTGGGTGGGAAATCATCAGGAGAGGGTGCAGGATGCTACCAGCACCTGTGCAAGAGTAAGAAGAAAATGCGGTGGGGCCGAAAACCCTGCTGGTGGACCAGGGAGGTCAGGAGGTGGTCGCAGGGAAAGAGGCAGCCTATGGAGGCAATTCTAGTGCTCAAGGGTGAGGGATCCAGGGTATGAGCTGATGGCTGAAGGGCCACTAGGGTGGTGGTGACTAAAGGCAGGAAGGGCAAACTGGCCAGGGAGTTAGGGAGAGGAACAAGGGTTCTTTAGATACATTAGGGAAAAGCAGAGGGTGAAGGGCAGATTAGCAGGAGTTAAAACAGGGGAGAGATGGGCACAAGCCCGGGGGAGCAGGCTGAGATGCCAAATGGTACTTCACCTCCCAGTTTTCACCAAGGAAATGGGGTGCTGCATCATACATGGGAGGAGACAGTGATACTGGAGGAGGACCCTTACCGATCGTGGTCTGGGAGAGGGGAGGCATCACTGGCAGGAGGAAGGCTAGGCGGAAGAAGAGGTAGCAGAGTGGAAATCACAGCAGAGAGTGAGGAGCCCTCAGGTCCCTTAAGACGGAAAAAGCACGAGGCCGGATAAATTACATCCCAGTGCTTGAAGGAACTTGCAGATGTCCTGGTGAAATCCCTGGCGGACTTCACCATCTCTGAGGACAGGATGGGTGCCCCCAGGACTGGGTGGCGCATGGTGCCTATCCACAAGGGAGGATTAAGGGAGGTGGCAGGGAACTACAGGCCTGTCAGCCTGACATCAGGTGATTGAGCAAGGTGATGGAGGGCATTGTCAAGGAGAGGCTAGGGGGACCTGGAAAAGTCAGTGCCTGGACAACAGACAGCATGGATTCGTCCTAGGAAATCGTGTCAGACAAACCTTGTGGGTTCTATGGCTGGGTGACGAGTGCCTTGGACCTGGGTAGACCAGTGGATGTCCCTTTCTAGACTTCAGCAAGGCATTTGACTCTGTTCCTCACGTGGGCCTGTTGGATAAGCTGGGAGAAATGGGGTGGGGAACCAGATGATCAGATGGATAGGCAACTGGCTCGAGGACTGGACCCAGAGGGTCGTAGTTGGCGGGATAGTCTCGCTCCCAAGGAGGGTCGCTGGTGGGTCCCACAGGGATCAGTCCTGGACCCCTCCTGTTCAACGCCTCACGTCTCTGACATAAGGACAGGAATCAGAGTGAGATGAGTCTCTTTGCGGATGACTCAAAACTGGGGGCGGTGGTGGATGGGGAGGAGGGGAGGGTAGCCCTACAGGGGGACCTGGAGGATCTGGAAAGATGGTCTAGAAAGTGGAAGCTGAGGGTCAATGCAGGGAAATGCAAGGTACTGCACCTGGGCGCCAGAAACCCGGGCCGAGTGTACACCCTGGGGGGGAAATGCTACAAGTCTCGATGGCTGAGAGGGACCTGCGGGTGGTGGTGGATGTCAAGATGAACAACTCTGAGACTTGTAGAAGGGCAGCAGCCAAGGCCAACAGGATGCTGGGATGCATCGCTAGGGATCACCTCCAGAAGGAGGGGTGATACATTCCTCTGTATAACTGCTGTGACGGAGGCCGCACCTCGAGTACTGCATGCAGTTTTGGAGGCCACACTTAAGAGGACATTAAACTCCTGGAGGGTCAAGAGGAAGGCAACCAAAATTATTTGGGGCTTGGGGAGGACCTATGAGGAGAGGCTTGAAGAACTAAATATGTACACATTAGAAGAGAGAAGGGACCGGGAGGACATGATAGAGGTCTTCAGGTACATGAAGGGGTAAATAGGGAGGAACAGTCAGGGTGCTTGGAAGGAAGGAGTGAGGGGCCACTAGAGGCATGGGTGGAAGCTGGAGGGGACGATTCAGGGAGAAAGGAGGAGGTGTGACTTCACTGAGAGTGTGGTGGAACCATGGAATGCGCTGCCTAGGGGCTGGTGGAGGCAGAGATGGTGGAGGGTTCAAGAGGGTGGGACAGGTACAGGGAAGGGTTCTGGAAGCAAAATCCAATGCAGCGAGAATATCTGGAACTGGGAAGGGAGAAGCCAGAGAAGGTGAGGGGGGCAGCAAGGTCAGCTCCCAGGGTGGGGGCTGACCAAATGAGCAGACGCGAAAGACCATTAGGCCTATTCTGCTGGCATTTTAGTATGTTAGTATGTTATGACTTGAACAAGGGAGGGGCAAAATCAGGTTAATTAACTTAAAGGTTATATCAATCAAGCAGTTATGCATGCGCTTTGAGTCCCCCCACACAGTCCACCTCTTGGTACCCAGGTAGAGAAGATGGGCTAAAGCAGGACAGCGTCGTGGTTACAGCTTGGTTGGGGCCCTGTGATGGAAAAACACAACACATGCACAGTACACAATATTTATAATCTGGAGCCAGAGGGCTCAGTTCAGAAAGGAAGCGAAACAACAAGACAATCAGATGACCCACCCAGATTAAGCTGTTGTTGTGAGGGAGCTACCCTGGTATTTACTCACGATAACCAAGACTGGACATAGACTGGACTAAAATCGAGACTGCAGGTGGTTGATCTGGAATTCCAGAAGAAGCGGGGCCCACACAAGTCACAGAGGCATCGTTCCTGTTCAAGCACGGAGCAGGGGGCTGATCCCCAGGCAGGTCTCTCATCAATGACTTTTCTATGTGCAGTGGGTAGTCTGGCAAAGCCCAGACCGCATGGAGACAAGTTCAGAAACAGTCTGTTTTGGGCTGGATACAGCTTCCAGCAAGCAGAACACAGTTCACACAGTGGGGAACTAACTCACAACCCACTAGCAGCTCATAGCACATTTACATGTATAGAAATTGTACTGTACCAGGCAAAGCGCTCCCCGGGCACAATCGCGAAGTCTCTGCACACGCCGGGAGCTTAGGGGTAGTTGGAACTCCTGACAGCCCGATCGCATTCAGCAAAAATATTTGGTCTTCTTCAGGTTGAGCCTGGCCCACTTTAGTAGCTTACTTTTGTTACACAAACTAGGATTTAGTACAGAATAATTCTCTTCTCTCCCTTTCAGAAACAGCAGGCAGACATGGAGGCCAAACTCTCAGCCTTTTCATAGTTCTCCCATGCAAATCCACTCAGGATTGCTCTCAGAATCACTTCAGCTCCTTCTTGCTCAGCTTCCAGCTTAGTTCTAACTGAAAAACTGCAAGCAGCCCGGGACTTCCCCAAAATCCAAAAGCTTTGGTTGGCTGATTTGGCTGTCAGTCAAAGCAAGAGCTCTCCTTTCAGTTGCAAAAAAGGCACAAAAAGTTCAAACTGCAGTTCCTATAGATTTTGAATTCAGACAGCTCCTGTAGTACAGCCACATTTTAGGTCCCACCGGAACTGATTGGTCCAATCTGCAGTCCAGGATCAAGATAGTGGAGACAAACAAAACAGTCCTTGCTACAAAGAAAGCAGGTTAGACAAACTACATTATCATTATCATTCTAAATGGTTGTCAGCAAATAGTTATATCTTTCAACAAAGCTCCATCTCAGGTTACTTAAGCAGCAATTAGGCAGCTCTTAAAGAGACAGTACACAGAGGCTATATACGCTCTGGTAATCACATTTAAACTGCTAAAACACAGGACACCAGCCTGGCAGTGAGCATTTAGGCAAGCTCAAGGAAGACTTTTTGGGAACCCCCAAGGAATACTTTTTGGGAACCCCCATTTGTATGGGGGTTACACCCTTCCCTGCCTGGGAAAACTTGGCGTCCACGTCAAGTCTGTACCATCATAACATTGAAAATGCAACATATACAAGATATTTATACCATTGGCATGCTATACAAGAACTATCTGATTCATCAATTGACATAACTTGTCACTTTACTATACATTTCAATGTACTCCACTATATAATTTCCATTCTGACAATACATTTTGCATATTTCACACAGGTAAACTGAACATTACTATACAGAATCCTGTAATAACTTCTTTTACTCTATACAATGCAAGAGGGGGCCCTTCCCTATCAGCTAACTTGGGGCTGGATGGGGCAGGGGCACCATGGTGAGAGGGCAGGACAAGTAACCTGGAATGGGCCATCAAGCTCAATTTGGGCAGTGAGCTCTGAGAGACATAAACACCTTTGTGGACTACACTGAGAGGCAAATCCACTGGCCTCCGGTGGAATCATAACTGAAGTGCACCACTGGCTTGACAGTTTGGCCAGTCTTTCTGGGGTCAACAACCACAGCCTCTGTACTTTCAGCAATGGTCTTGGAGCTTTCATCACTTGTGAGGGGTGCCTCTGCATGCAGGGGAATGTCCAGGCTGGGCGCACTGTCAGCCCATTGCTCTTTAGTCTCTGTTTCTACAACACTTGGCTCATTTTGAAGATACTCTGGCACTGAAGGGGGGGGTTGTCAGCACTCTCATAGTGTTCCTCAAGTTCTGGCATGTCACCAGAAAGACTCATACCATCAGCCTCTCCTTCAAGCAAATCATACAGTTCCACTATACACAAAGACTCAGCATCCTCAGACGTGATACTTTGCACTTCACCTTCAGGGAGCATTGGCTCCAAGGATGATGCCGGGGCGTTAGGCAATCCAGAAGGCCCAGCTTCATCCCCATAATTCAACATAGTACTTCCACGAAACAACTGACTCAGTTCATATGAGGGGTAATAGGCATTATCACACTTACTGTCATCCAAGTTAGACTGGCAGTCACTATCATTCTGGGCCTGCTGTGGGGGAAGTCTTAAATCGGCAACCACGGGGACAGCCTGACTCTGTTTCTTTCTTGAAGCAGCACAAGTTACTGGTCCAGGGGAATCAATCTCGGCGGATTCAGCCTCAATTATAACTTGACCAATAGGTAGAAAGTGGTTACGGTGCATGGTCTTGACAGCTTTGGAGTTATTCTCTGGGTGCACTTTGTACACTGGCAAATCATCCAATTTTCCAACTATGACATGGGGAAGATGGTGCCAACTATCAGCAATTTTGTGTTTACCATGCAATCCTAAATTTCGCAACAACACATGGTCTCCAGGCCTAAGCTCTTGAGCCTTTACTTTTCTATCATGTCTCTCTTTATTGGCTAGATTTCTTTTGGCGGCCATTGTCTGGGCCAGTTGATAGGCATGGTTCAATTGAGCCTTCAGTTTTTGTACATATTGCAGGTAATCTTCAGCTCGGATCCCATCGTGAGAAACCCTAAAACAGACATCAACAGGCAGCCGGGCCTCTCTCCTGAACATGAGGCGGTAGGGAGAGAACCCGGTAGCATCATTCTTCGTGCAACTGTATGTGTGTGCAAGATGCTAATCTGCTGGCTCCATTTATGCTTATCTTTTGGGTGAAATTGCACTAGCATGTCTAGAGGGTGCGGTTAAAGCATTCTGGTTGAGATCCCCCTCACGAGTGATACAAGGGTGGTTTCTTGACTTTCGCACCCCCCATAGAGAAACATTTCTTTGATTAGCCTTACTCTCAAGTCCGGCCCTGATCAGAGTGAATTCGCTGGGGGGCACCATAGTGGACAAAGAAATTTTCCACTAGCACCTTGGCCACGGTAGATGCTTTTTGATCCTTGGTGGGAAAAGCTTGTGCATACTGTGTGAAATGGTCCATAACCACTAACACATTGCCAATGTTTCACTGATCAGGCTCTAAACTCAAGAAGTCTATGCAGACTAGTTCCATTGGTGTGCTGGTAGTAATGTTGACAAGTGGGGCAGCCCCCTGAGGCAGGGCTTTTCTCTGCAGGCAGTGACTACAAGTCCTTACATGGTGCTCAACATCGGCCCCCATCTTGGGTCAGTAGAATCAGGATAGTACTAGGTCAAGGATTCGGTCGATACCAAGGTGACCCATATTATTGTGGGGGGACCTCAGTACCAAATCTTTGAAGGCTGTGGGCAGGACCAATTGTTGCTTGTCTATTTGGCGACCTCGATCTACAGTCTCTCTATACAACAACTGATTAAGCAGCTTCAACCTGGGGCCTTCTTTAAACAACAAAGCGGTTCACAGATCAGAGGAACGCAACTTGGACACATCCTTTCCTGCACGAAGGGCATCAAGTGCTGGTTGAATCATAGGATCTCGGGATTGAGCCCATTGAATGCTGTCATTGTCAAACTGAGGTAGTGCACTAATATCTAGAGCAGAAAAGTGGCACTACGCAGCCAGTATGCAGGTGTCAGAGGGGCCCAAGCAATCTGCTAAGCAGTCCACTGTGTCCGTAGACATCTGCTCATTTCTATCAAACTTTTGGCACAATGCTCAGATGTCAGATTCAGACAGCCTGACCCAGTCGCTCTTGGAAATGGGCCTCCGGGATAGGACATCAGCATCAATATGATTCAGGCCCGATCTGTATTCGACAGCATAATGATATGTTGACAATACAGAAAGCCACCAGTGCCCCGTGGCCTCTAACTTAGCTGAAGTCTGTACATTGGTCAATGGGTTATGGTCAGTCCTCACCAATATTTTCACCCCATAGAGGTAATCATGAAACTGGTCAACAATGGCCTATTTTAACGCAAGGAACTTCAACTTGTGCACAGGGTAGTTTCGCTCTGATGGGGTCAAACTCCTACTGGCGAATGCCACTGGTCTCAAACAATCCTCATGGTCTTGATACAGTACAGCTCCTAGACCCTGCAGACTGACGTCAGTATGCAGCACATATGGTTTGGTGGGATCAGCATAAGCGAGGATGGGAGCATGGGTGTGCTGGTATATGACTTCGTGGAAAGCTGCTTCACAGTCAGGCATCCAATGGGACCCGAAAAGTTCATCTGGGTAGAAATATGCTTTGTCTGGTTCTTTGACGGACCCTTTTTTGTATTTTCGATTGGTAGGAGGGTAACCCTGGGTAAGATTCAAGTGTGTCCGAATCACTTTAGAATAGTCCTTTATGAACCGGCGGTAGTAGCCACAGAATCCCAGGAAACGTAGTTCTTTCAAATTGTGGGGCTGGGGCCAAGTAGTCAAGGCTTCAACTTTACTAGGATCAGTCTTTATCCCCTCTGTAGACACTATGTGCCCCACATACTTCACAGAGGTTTGGAAAAACTGGCACTTGTGAATGGACAGCTTGAGGCCGAAATCTTCCATTCGGTCTAGTACCTTGAACAGTAGACTCTGATGTTCCTCTAGGGAGCTCCCAAACACAATGACATTGTCCAAGTACACCAGGCATTCCAGCAAATTCATATCTCCCACCGCTCGTTCCATCAGTCGCTGGATGGTGGCTGGGGCGCCCGATATCCCCTGTGACATTCTCAGGAATTCATAGAACCCCAAAGGACAGATGAAGGCTGTCTTCTCATGGTCCTCCGGAGCCATCGGAATCTGGTAATATCCACTGCGAAGATCCAACACCGAGAACCATTTGCTCCCATTCAAACAATCCAGAGCATCTTGTATACGGGGCATGGTGTATTGATCAGGGATGGTTCGCCTGTTGACGGTCCAATAATCTACACACATTCGTATTGTTCCATTCTTCTTATGCACAACCACAATGGGAGAAGCATATGGGCTCCTGGATTCTTGTATCACACCAGCCGCGAGCATTTCCTGCAAGTGTCTTCTCACATCGTCTGTGTCTGCCGGGGCTAGGCGTCGAGACCTCTCTCAAAATGGCCATTCATCATGCAGGCGTATGTAATGCTCCGCACCCTGGACACATCCCACGTCCCATTACTTCAACAAAAACACTTGATCTACCTGGGCAAGTTTCTGGCTAATTCTAGTCTTCCATTCAGCTGGCAACAGGGAGTCACCAAAATCAAACAAGTCAGGAGTCACTCTATCTGTCTTGCTAGGGTACTTGTTGCTGGGCAACACTGCAGTGTCTACGCAGTGTACCGTAGCTAGGGTGCATCCTCTGTTCACCTGGATCTCTCGATCCGACACATTATGAATCTGGACCATCACTCATCGTGCATAGGCATGAGCACAAGCTGGCAAGAGGCTGGGCTTAACCAATAATCCTTCCGGCAATTTTCCATCACCTGGCACGTCCAACATCAGTATTTTGTTCTTGACATCTTTGTAGAGGCGGACCTCCCCTTGAATGGTACACTGGGCGTTAGGGGCCAGTACCATTGAATCGGGATCCTTCTTCCACACGACCCCTACCGGTTCATCCTGGTCCACTCCCTTGGGGTTCTGTTGCAAATCATAGGCCCTCTTGATCAGAGCGGGAATTCTTAGGGCCCTCCCAGTCCATCGCCCTTGTTTCTCATGACAGAGTTGTGCCAGCCTCCCAAACATATGGGCATTGGTCCTAATTAACAGGGGAACCCCATCATACAGTCCAGTAGGCGGACACACTAAGGCCAGTGTCTCGACTTGCTCCTCTATACCAGTTACAGCTGCAGGAAATGACAACCAGAGGCGGACACATCCTAGGTAGGTGTAACCCCTAGATGGCGCTATCCCAGGGGCTACTACCCCTGCCTGATTTGCCACTAACAGGTTGAGGGGCCTGGATCCAATGGCGGGTGCCTCCACCCAGAGGTCAGGGTTTGCAATAGTTAAACTAACTTGGTCACAGCCCTCTGGGACACTGCAACCCCTTTCTTCCCACTAGTGGCCCACACAATATATCAGAATTACCTTCACAGTATACACTTACCCCAGGTCTGGTTCCGCACTGGGACCTCCTGTGAAATGAGATACAGTGCAACAATCACAGTACAGTACTTTAACATAGACAAATACCTCAGGCAGTATAACTTTGCTGAAACAAGCAGCTCTGATTTATTTAGGGGATATAACAAGGACAGGGGAAATCAGGTTAATTAGATTATCACCTAATAATTCATCTATGGCTCTGTGCACAGGCCTATCCCTATCAGTTACTGTCCCTGGGTACCCAAGCCCTAGTGGCTAGTCCAAACCGTGGCAGCTGGTAGGGCCCTTTCACACAGAGAAAAGGGAGAATTAACAGTCAGCAGTACAGTAATTCCATTTGGATTTAATGTGGCACTCAACAGGGAGCGACCCTGAATTAGTACTCACGACCTCCAAATAAGATAGGGTCCTTCAATGTCAGCAGGGCTCACTTGAGGTACACAAACCTCTTCACACATCCATATAAAAGAAAGCACTATACCAGGCAGGCTGCATCTGTATCCCGATCGCAATTACTGCACAATACCCGGGAGAACACACAGCAGATTCAGTTCCTGACAGACAGAGTGTAATTTTCAGCAATTCCTCCAGTCTTCTACAGGGTGAGCCTGGTTTCTACTCTTCAGAGATCTTTTGATTCTTTTCACAGGACGGATTCAGTCCTAACAAGCTGTTACACAAGCTGCAGACCGGAACTCTGGGCCTTACACACGTATTTTGACTAAAACTGCACACTGAAAAAGCACAGGGCTCCTTCCTTCTTCACTGCCAAAGCTCAGCTGAAACTCCAACCGACAAAACCGGGCACTTCCTTTGAGTTCCTCCCAGTTCTTGACTGGATTGGCTGTCACTCACAATAGACTGCTGCTGTTGGTCCAAAAGGCACTGAAGTCTAAACTACATCTCCCAGAGTCACTGCCCATACAATCCTCTTGTGGCTGGCTCAGATTATGAGTCCAAGTTCTGATTCGATCAAGGCACCATTTTAGGCTAGCTTACCCCACACTGATTGGTCCAGTTCAGCAGTTCAAAACCAGAATGGGAAGTAGACAGACACAGTTCTGACTGCAAAGAAAGCAGGTTAGACAAACTGTAATTTCATTATTACTCTAAATAATTTCTGGCAAACAGTTACATCTTTCAGATAGGTTCCTTTGCACTCTAGTGACTGCAAAAATGAAGTGAATTGGCAGCAGCTCGAGTGGTACTCAGAGAAGCACACAGTCCCTCCATACAAACTAATTATGTCTGCAAGCAGACAGCTCTTAAAGAGACAGTACCAGAGGCTCTAAAACACTCACTGATAAATGGCTTAAATGCCAAACACCATTCAGGCTTGGAGCATTCAAGCAAGCTCCTGGAAGTCTTTTGGGAACCCCCATTTGCGGGGGTTACACCTTCCTGGTCTGGGAAAGCTTGACGTCCGCGGCAAGCAAGTACTTTATGTTTCAACTGCAACCATATACATTTGCATTAGGCTCGCATACGTAATCATCAGTCAATATATCATTTTACCAAGAACACATTTCTGAAACATTGCAGTACGTCACTCTTTACACAGTATTACATACACATTGTACCATAACTCAAGTTATTACCTCTTGTACATGAAACCTGAAGAGAGGGGGCCCTTCCCTATCAGTTACCTTGGGGCTGGATGGGGCAAGGGCACCATACTTAGAGGGCAACACAAGTAACTTGGAGTTAGCACTGATGCTCAGTTTGGGCAATGAGCTCGGGACACACACTCCTTTATGGACAACATTGAGAGGCAAGTCCACAGGCCTCCCAAGTGAATCATAACTGAGGTGCACCACAGGCTTTACAGCTCGACCAGTCTTTCTAGGGGGAACTGTTATAGTCTCTGCACTCTGAGCCTCATTTTCAGCATTGTCCTCACTTGTCAGGGGAGTCTCCATGGGGGTAGAGAGGCTAGAACTTGGGGCACTTTCAGCTCCAGGAGTTACAGTTTCTGAGTCCACAACATTTGGCTCGCATGGAGAGCTTTCGGACACTGGCAGTGGACTGTCAGGGCACTCAAAATACTCTTCTTGTTCGGGTGTATCACCAGTCTGCCCCAATCTATCATTTTCCTCCCCTGAAAGCTCAAACAGTTCAACCATGCACAATGATTCCATTTCATCTGATCTGATGCTTTGCACTTCACTTCCTGGGAGCATTGGCTCCAGGGATGAAGCTGGGGGCTTGGACAGTCCAGAAGGCCCAGCTTTGTCTCCAGTATTGACTAGGGGATTGCCCCGAAACAATTGACTCAGTTCGTAAGAAGGATAGTATTCAAAGTCACTCTCACTTTCTTCCGATATGGACTGACAGTCATGCTCAACTGGGACTTGTGGAGGGGAACACTTTAACTTTGCTTCTGTAGGTGCAGACTTTCTTGATCTTTTCTTAGCAGCAGCTCTAGTCACTGGTCCAGAGGGGGCATCTTCTAGGGCTCAGACTCAATTAAGATTTGTCCAATGGGCAGTAAATGATTTCTATGCATTGTTTTTACATCTTTTGAATTATTCTCAGGCCTTACTTTGTACACTGGCAGATCATCTAGTTTGCCCACTACAATGTGAGGGAGATGGTGCCATCTGTCAGCAATCTTGTGCTTGCCATGCAGTCCCAGATTTCTTAGCAATACCCGATCTCCCTCCTGGAGTTCCTGTGCTTTCACCTTTTTATCATACCTTTCTTTGTTGGCCAGATTTCTTTTGGCAGCCATGGTTTGAGCCAGTTGGTACGCATGAGTTAGCTGGGCCTTTAACTTTTGCACATACTGTAAATAGTTGTCAGCTTGAACCCCATCAGGAGAGACCCCAAAACACACATCTACTGGTAGTCGAGCTTCTCTTCCAAACATCAGGCGGTAGTGGGAGAATCCAGTGGCATCACTTTTGGTGCAGTTATAAGCATGTACCAGGATGCTAATTTGTTGGCTCCATCTAGGCTTGTCCTTTGGGTGCAGGGTGCCTAGCATATCTAGCAAAGTGCGGTTGAAACGTTCAGGCTGTGGGTCCCCTTGGGGGTGGTAAGGAGTGGTTCTGACTGCACTCCCCACAGAGAAAGCATCTCTTTGATCAGACGACTCTCAAAGTCTCTCCCTTGATCAGAATGGATTCTTTGTGGAGCCCCATAGTGAACAAAAAGTTTTCTACAAGTACTTTGGCCACAGTGGATGCTTTCTGGTCTTTGGTGGGAAAGCTTGGGCATATCTCGTGAAATGGTCAGTGACCACCAGCACATTACTGATATTTCTTTGATCTGACTCAAACTCAGAAAATCAATACAGACCAGCTCCATGGGTGCACTGGTGGTGATGTTAACAAGGGGCAGCCCTCTGGGGCAAAAGCTTTCCTCTGTAAGCAGCACTACAAGTTCGAATGTGTTGCTCCACATCAGCCCCCATCTTAGGCCAATAGAATCTGGATCTCACCAAGTCAAGTGTTCTGTCTATACCAAGGTGCCCCATGTGGTTGTGCAAGGACCTCAGTACTGAGTCTCGAAAGGCAGTGGGCAGCACTAGTTGTTGTTTGTCTACTTGTCCCCCTCTGTCTACTGTTTCTCTGTATAACAGTTTATTGATCAGTTTCAACTTAGGACCTTCTTTGTATAACAGTGCAGTTCTCAAATCAGTGGAGCGTAATTTGGACACATCTTTTCCTGCATAGAGGGCTTCTAAAGCTGCTTTGATCATGGGATCGCGGGATTGAGCCCGCCGAATACTGTCATTGTCCAGCTGAGGCAGTGCACCAATGTCTATTGCAGAAAAGTGGCAATAAGCAGCAGGTATGCAATTCTCAGAGCTCCCAAGCAATCCACCATGCAGTCCACTGCGTCCGTGGACATTTGTTCCTCCCTGTCAAACTTCGGCAGAGTGCCGAATGTCAGGTTCTGCCAATCGGACCCAATCATTCTGGGGAACAGGCCTCCGGGAGAGAGCATCAGCATCTATGTGGTTCAGACCTGCTCGGTATTCGAGAGCATAGTCATATTAGATAATGCAGAAAGCCACCTATGGCCAGTGGCATCCAACTTAGCTGAGGTCTGCACATAGGTCAAAGGATTATTGTCAGTTTTACTAGTATTTTAGCCCCATACAAGTACTCATGGAATTGGTCAACAATAGCCCACTTCAAAGCTAGAACTCTAACTTATGTACAGGATAGTTCTTTTCGGATGGGGTCAGGCTTCTACTGGCAAAGGCCACTGGTCTCAGGCCATTCTCGTGCTCTTGGTACAACACAGCCCCCAACCCTTGCAAGCTAGCATCAGTGTGCAGGACGTAGGGTTTTCTTGGATCGGCATAGGCCAGCACTGGAGCATGGGTAAGTTGATATATGATCTCATGAAAGCAGTCTCACAATCAGGAGTCCAGCGGCCCCAAATACTTCACTCGGATGAAAATACACTCTTTCAGTCTTGAGGGCGCTGACTTTTGGTATTTTTGTGGGTTGGGGATACCCTTGAGTAAGGTTAAGTAAAGGCGGATCACTCTTGAATAGTCTTGATGAGCGCGATAATAACCACAGAATCCCAGGAATCTTTGCAGTTCTTTTTAGATTTTGGGCTGCTGCCAGGTGGTCAAGGCCTCAACTTTACTTGGGTCGGTCTCTATTCCCTCGGTGGATACTATGTGTCCCACATACTTTACTGATGTTTGAAAGAATTGACACTTATCAATGGACAGTTTAAGGCCAAAGTCCTCCAGTCGGTCCAATACCTTAAATAATCTGCTCTCATGTTCCTCCAGTGAGCTGCCAAACACAATAACATCATCTAGGTATACCAGGCACTCTAGTAAGTTCATGTCCCCACTGCACGCTCCATCAATGTCGTTGAAAAGTGGCTGGGGCACCTGAAATCCCTTGAGGCATCCTCATGAATTCATAGAGCCAAGCGGACAGATAAAGGCCGTCTTCTCACGGTCCTCTAGGGCCATCGGGATCTGTTAGTACCCACTGCGGAGATCCAGCACAGAGAACCACTTGTCTCGCTTAGGCAGTCCAAAGCATCCTGAATGCGGGCATTGTGTACTGATCAAGGATAGTCCGCCCGGTTTAAAGTGGATAATCCACACACATCCTTACTGTTCCATTCTTTTCCTCACTACCACAATGGGGAAGCATAAGGCTTCTGGATTCTTGTATTACACCAGCAGCTAACATCTCTTGCAGATGCCGCCTCACATCATCTATGTCAGCAGGTGCCAGGCGTCGAGACCTCTCACGAAATGGTCTTTCGTCATGCAGCGGATATTGTGCTCAGCTCCTTGCACGCATCCTACATCCCATTCCTTTAAAGAAAACACCTGGTCTCTCTGGGCAAGCTTCTCACTGATCCTCACTTTCCATTCAGCTGGCAGCGGGAGTCGCGAAATCAAACAAGTCAGGCGTTACTCTGTCATTCTTCCTTGAACTATTGCTGCTGGGTAGCACTGCAGTGTCTGCACAATGCACATTAGCCAGGATGCAACCTCTGTTTACTCGAATGTCTCTTCAGACACATTATGAACTTGGACCATTACCCTTCTGGCATAAGCATGGGCTCTAGCGGCAAAATACTAGGCTGACCAGCAGTCCCTCTGGCAATTTTCCATCGCCTGGTGCATCCAACATTAATATTTTATTCTTAACATCCTTTCTGATACGGACCTCTCCTGTAAGGTACACTGGGCATTTGGCGCCAGGATCAGAGACTCAGGATCCTTCTTCCATACAATTCCGACCGGTTCCTCTGGTTCTGTTTTTCAGCATCTCTCTGTGCCTCATAGGCCTTCTTAATTAAAGCCTTGGAACTCTTAAAGCTCTACTAGTCTTTGACCCCTGTTTTTCATAACACAACTGTGCCAGCCTTCCGAACATATGAGCATTTGTTCCAATCAACAAGGGACACCATCATACAGTCCAGTGGGGACACACTAAGGCTAGGGTCTCTACTTGTTCGGCCACTCCAGCCACGGAGGTGGGGAAAGACAGCCAAATTCGGATATACCGGAATAGGGTAGGCCTTCTCACTTAACCCCCATACATGCAGTCCTTCTAATGGTTGTAAGGGCACGTCTGACAAATGCTTCTGATACCAATCCTGGAACATAATTGTCACTTGGGAGCCACTGTCTAATACAGCTCTTGTAGACACTCCATTCACCTTTACAGTGGTCTCCATGGAGGGACCCACTATTCTGGACCAGTCTGGAGAGGCGGTAGTGGGGGCCTGGGCAACTGACCTTGCCACAAAAGGACGTGAATTAGCATTTTTGGTGCCCTCACTGGGATCATGTCGTGCACCTCTTAACCACTGATTTCTTCTCCGAAGCTCTCCTTGTAGCCTATATGCAACTTTGTCAGTGTCTTTTGGGGACTGGCATTCCCTTTTCATGTGCCCATCTTTCCCACAATTATAGCAAAACATACTTTCTGGAGTTTGAGCTGGCCGAGGCGCCACACTGGGAGCCAGGGCGGGGTATTACTAACTGGAAACCTGGGTGCCATCTCTGTTCTGCGGCGTGATAAGCATTTGGAGACATCTCGTCAGTTTCTCCACTTCCATGGTCAAGGAATTGAGTTTGGAGCTGTTATCAGCAGGAGATACATGGGTGGGTACCCCACCCCATAACAGATGCAGTCGGATATAGGTCAGGGCCCGTACTTGCAGGCGTGGCCTTCATAAAGGGACTGTTTTGAATTCGGATCTCCTCAACAGTTCGCCCCATTGTGGCATATCTTTTCCTTGTCAGAGCACTCATTGACTGTCAACCTCTGCCCTGAACTTCACTTGATGGGTCACCCTTAGTCACTCGGTCGTAGCCACAGCTGTTGGTGCAGGTACCTCCCGGTCGCTTTTCTCAACTCCTCGAATTTCTCTCATTAACTCATCATAGGAGGGTGGGGATTCCAGTCGATTTGCCAGGCGTAACTGAAGCAACAGCAGTTCTGAGAAGGGGCAGACTTAAGATTCTGTCCAGTCTGGTTCGGTCCAGTTCAATCGCTGGCAAACTACCCTTTCTGAGGCATTCTTGCAACAATTTTTCCAGCCGAGAGACATACACAGACAACAACTCCCTTGGTACTGTTGTGCATTTCTTACTCTCCACCATAGGTCCTCATCAGAATCTGGGCTCCCATACACATTCTCCAAGGCCTCAAGATAGGCCTGTGCAGTCGCTTCAGGGTTACTGGCCCGTTTAGCACGGATGGTAGCCAGGGCAGGACCTCGGAGGCTCACCTAACCCTCTTCGCTTTAAGCCTTCCGAGCATTGCCATTCTAGAACTTGGGGGCAACATAGTCTATCCAGGTCTCCCAGTCATCCTCCCTTGGGGGTGGGAGGGTGCCAGAGAAGATCCTCAACCTTGGTAAGAGTCGTGACTAATGGCAGGTGCAGAAATAGGAGTCTGCATTGGTTCAGCCACCATTACGGGCACTGGAGCAGGAGAGGTTGTTGGGGAGGAACACCCCAGGTGGCAAGAATAGTTTCTTCAAGTCCTCCACAGTTTTCCCTTTCCCAGCAACCATTCAGCAAATTTCTCCTCAAAAGTTTCAGATAGTGGTGGGGGCTGATTCCCCCCCAGGTCTTTACTGTCCTTAGTTATCACTCTCCAAGCAGTGAGGGCTCCCTCTGGGGTAATGGTCTGTGGCACTTTGGAGCTATCTATGGGATCCTTAAACTCTACTAGGGCCAGGAAAGTGTGGGTGAGCAGATTAGCATGCCGACCCACCACCACAGGGTTTTGTAAACCTTCCACCTTGGAAAGTACTCCCTGCACAGTGTCCGTATTGATACCCAGGGGATGTCCAGGATAAGCATAGCATTTTGGGGTCAATCTCCTCCCAGTACACCACTCCACCAGCCGGTGCACAGCCACTTCTGTCAGGGTACCCATTTTTTCTTAACAGTGGTTCGAAATATGGCCACTAGAGGACACACAATCCCAGCGGTGAGCCTCCAAGATGTAACCCCTAGATGGCGCTATCCCAGGGCTACTACCCTGCCTGATTTGCCACTAACAGGTTGAGGGCCTGGATCCAATGGCGGGTGCCTCCACCCAGAGGTCAGGGTTTGCAATAGTTAAACTAACTTGGTCACAGCCCTCTGGGACATTGCAACCCCTTTCTTCCCACTAGTGGCCCACACAATATATCAGAATTACCTTCACAGTATACACTTACCCCCAGGTCTGGTTCCGCACTGGGACCTCCTGTGAAATGAGATACAGTGCAACAATCACAGTACAGTACTTTAACATAGACAAATACCTCAGGCAGTATAACTTTGCTGAAACAAGCAGCTCTGATTTATTTAGGGGATATAACAAGGACAGGGAAATCAGGTTAATTAGATTATCACTCTAATAATCTACCTATGGCTCTGTGCACAGGCCTATCCCTATCAGTTACTGTCCCTGGGTACCCAAGCCCAGTGGCTAGTCCAAACCTGGCAGCTGGTAGGGGCCCTTTCACACAGAGAAAAGGAGAATTAAACAGTCAGCAGTACAGTAATTCCATTTGGATTTAATGTGGCAATTCAACAGGGGCGACCCTGAATTAGTACTCCGACCTCCAAATAAGATAGGGTCCTTCAATGTCAGCAGGGCTCACTTGAGGTACACAAACCTCTTCACACATCCATATAAAAGAAAGCACTATACCAGGCAGGCTGCATCTGTATCCGATCGCAATTACTGCACAATACCGGGAGAACACACACAGATTCAGTTCCTGACAGACAGAGTGTAATTTTCAGCAATTCCTCCAGTCTTCTACAGGGTGAGCCTGGTTTCTACTCTTCAGAGATCTTTTGATTCTTTTCACAGGACGGATTCAGTCCTAACAAGCTGTTACACAAGCTGCAGACCGGAACTCTGGGCCTTACACACGTATTTTGACTAAAACTGCACACTGAAAAAGCACAGGGCTCCTTCCTTCTTCACTGCCAAAGCTCAGCTGAAACTCCAACCGACAAAACCGGGCACTTCCTTTGAGTTCCTCCCAGTTCTTGACTGGATTGGCTGTCACTCACAATAGACTGCTGCTGTTGGTCCAAAAAGGCACTGAAGTCTAAACTACATCTCCCAGAGTCACTGCCCATACAATCCTCTTGTGGCTGGCTCAGATTATGAGTCCAAGTTCTGATTCGTCCAAGGCACCATTTTAGAGCTAGCTTACCCCAAACTGATTGGTCCAGTTCAGCAGTTCAAAACCAGAATGGGGAAGTAGACAGACACAGTTCTGACTGCAAAGAAAGCAGGTTAGACAAACTGTAATTTCATTATTACTCTAAATAATTTCTGGCAAACAGTTACATCTTTCAGATAGGTTCCTTTGCACTCTAGTGACTGCAAAATGAAGTGAATTGGCAGCAGCTCGAGTGGTACTCAGAGAAGCACACAGTCCCCCATACAAACTAATTATGTCTGCAAGCAGACAGCTCTTAAAGAGACAGTACCAGAGGCTCTAAAAACACTCACTGATAAATGGCTTAAATGCCAAACACCATTCAGGCTTGGAGCATTCAAGCAAGCTCCTGGAAGTCTTTTGGGAACCCCCATTTGCAGGGGGGTTACATAGGGATAAGACTTGTCGCTCAGACCCCACACATGTAGGCCTTCCAGGGATTGTAAGGGCACAGCAGATAAGTGTTTGTCTTACTAGTCCTTAAATACAATGGTCACTTGTGACCCACTGTCCAGCACAGCCCAAGTAGGAATACCATTCACGGCCATGGTAGTCTTCATTGAAGGGCCCACTATTTTGGACCAGTCTGGAGGGACAGCAGCAGGGGCCTGGACAGATGATTTAGCCACATAGGGATTTGAGTTACTACTTCTTGAACCCTCACTGCAGTCATTTTGGGCACTCCTCGACCGCTGATTCGTTCTCCAAAGCTTGCCTTGAAGTCTATATGCAACTTTATCTAGATCTTTTGTGGACCTGCATTCTCTCTTCATGTGCCCATCCTTCCCACAGTTATGGCTAAATATGTTTTCTGGGATTTGGGGTGGCCGAGACATCACACTGAGAGCTGGGGTGGTGGTACTACCAACCGAGAACCTTGGTGCCATCTCTGTCTGCTGTGTGGTAAGCATTTGGAGATATCACTTCAATTCTCTTACTTTCATAGTCAAAACATCGAGTTTCGAGCTGCTGTCAGCAGGAGATGCCTGGGTGGACACCCCAACCCCCCATAGCAGATGCAGTTGGATAAGGGTCGGTGCCTGTGCTTGCAGGAGCGGCCTTCATAAAGAGACTGTTTTTTGTTTCCCTGAACTCCCTCAGCAGATCATCCCATGGTGGCACACCTTCATTGGTCCCCACTTCGGAAGGGCCTTCCAATGCCGTGATCACTTGGGCTGCGCTCACCCTAGAATTACAATCCCCCTCTTCATCTTCAACTTCCTGGAGTTGTTTTATCAAGTCACAATAGTCCGGTGGGTTACCCCTTCTATCTGGGAGCCTTAATTGAAACAGCTGCAATTTAGAATGCTTTGCATGTTGCAGTATGTGCCCCAACCTCACATGGTTTAAGTCACTGGCGGCTACCTCACCTTTTCGGTAAGCCTTCTGCAGCACTCTTTCCAGATGAGTAACATATGCAGACAAACTTTCCCCTGGCCATTGTTTTGTGCCTTAAAATTTCCACAACAAGTTCTCCCCTGACTCGGTGCTCCCAAAATTGCCTTCGAGTGCAGATAGGTACTTCTGGGCAGATGCATCAGGGTTTGTGGACCTCAGAAATGTAATGGCCTCTAGGGCAGGACCCCTCAAACTTTCTATGATCCTTTTCCGTTTCTCAGCCTCCGCACACTGCCATTCAGGTACCAAAAGGGCAACACAATCTATCCAGGTCTCCCAATCATCCTCCCCTTGGGGGGTGGGTAGGGTGCCGGAGAAGATTCTCAACCTTCGGTAAGAGTCGAGACTAATGGCAGGTACAGACATAGGAGCCAGCACTGGCACGGGCACAAAGGAGGGGCAATAATGGGTGCTGGAGCGGAAGGGGGTGTTGGGGGAGGAACACCCCCAGGTGGCAAGAATAGTTTTTTTAAGTTCTCCAGAATTTTCCCTTCCTCCAGCAACAACTTAGCAAATTTCTCCTCAAAAGTCTCAGATACTTGGGGGGGGGGCTCATTCTCCCCGGGGTCTTTACTGTCTTTAGTTATTACTCTCCAGGCAGTGAGGGCTAATTCTGAGGTGATAGTCCATTGCACTTTGGAACTGTCTACTGGGTCCTTACACTCTACTAACGCCATGAAACTTTGGGCGATTAGCCTGTCGACCCACCAGCACAGGGTTTTGTAAACATTCAGCCTTGGAAAGTACTCCCTCTACGGTGTCCTTATTGGTACCCAGGGGAATATCCAGGATAAGTATAGCATTTTGGGGGTCGATCTCCTGCCCAGTACACCACCCCACCAACTGGTGTACAGCCACTTCTGTTGGGGTAGCCATTTATTTTTAACAGCAATTCTCAAATTTGGCCTCTAGCAGACACAAAATCCCAGCGGTGAACCTCCAAAATGTAACCCCTAGGTGGCGCTATCCCAAGGACTACTACCCCTGCCTGCTTGGCTAGTAGCAGGTTAAGGGGCCTGAGTTCTGAAACGGGTGCCTCCACCCAGAGGTCAGGGTTGGTAGTGATCAGGCTAACCTGGGCACAGCCCTCCTGGACACCGTAGCCCCCCTCATTCCCCTCTAGTGGCCTGAACACTGTACAATAATCACTTTCAGAATATCCCTGGTACAACACACAAGTACCCACACTGTTTGCACTTACCACCAGGGCTGGTTCCTCTGGCTCGACCCTGGGGACCCCTTTAAAACAAGGTTAAGCACAGCAAATAGCAACAGTACAGTACTTTGAGCACAAACTAGAACCACAGTCAGATTACATGCAGAAAAAGTTAGATCTGATTTATTCAGGAGACTTGAACAAGGGAGGGGCAAAATCAGGTTAATTAGCTTAAAGGTTATATCAATCAAGCAGTTATGCATGCGCTTTGAGTCCACCCCCACAGTCCACCTCTGGGTACCCAGGTAGAGAAGAGATGGGCTAGCCAGGACAGTTGCCCAGTGTTGCAGCTGGTTGGGGCCTGTGATGGAAAACACAACATGCACAGTACACAATATTTGTAATCCGGAGCCACAGGGCTCAGTTCGTAAAGGAAATGAAACAACAAGACAATCAGATGACACACTCAGATTAAGCTGTTGTTGTAGAGAGCTACCCTGGTATTTAATCACGATACCCAAGACTGGACATAGGCTGGACTAAAATCGAGACTGCAGGTGGTTGATCTGGAATGCCAGGAGAAGCAGGGCCCACACAAGTCGCAGAGGCGTCTTTCTTGTTCAAGCATGGAGCAGAGGGCTGATCCCTAGGCAGGTCTCTCGTCGATGGCTTCTCTGTGCAGTGGGTAGTCTGGCTGGGCCAGTCTGGCAAAGCCCAGACCGCATGGAGACAAGTTCGGAAGCAGTCCATTTTGGGCTGGATACAGCTTCCAGCAAGCAGAACACAGTTCACACAGTGGGGAACTAATTCACAACCCACTAGCAGCTCATAGCACATTTACATGTACGGGAATTCTACTGTACTAGGCAAAGCGCTCCCCGGGCACAATCGCAAAGTCTCTGCACACACCGGGAGCTTAGGGGTAGCTGGAACTCCTGACAGCCCGATCGCATTCAGCAAAAATACTCGGTCTTCTTCAGGTTGAGCCTGGCCCACTTTAGTAGCTTACTTTAATCGCACAAACTTGGATTTAGCCCAAAATAATTCTCTTCTCTCCCTCTCAGGAGCAGCAGGCAAACATGGAGGCCAAACTCTCAGCCTTTGCATAGTTCTCCCATGCAAATCCACTCAGGATTGCTCTCAGAATCACTTCAGCTCCTTCTTGCTCAGCTTCCAGCTTAGTTCTAACTGAAAAACTGCAAGCAGCCCGGGACTTCCCCAAGATTCAAAAGATTTGGTTAGCTGATTTGGCTGTCAGTCAAAGCAAGAGTTCCCCTTTTAGTTTCAAAAAAGACGCAAAAAGTTCAAACTGCAGTTCCTATAGATTTTGAATATAGACAGCTCCTGTATTCCGGCTACATTTTAGGTCCCACCAGAACCGAGTGGTCCAATTTGCAGTCCAGGACCAAGATAGTGGAGACAAACAAAACAGTCCTTGCTATAAAGAAAGCAGGTTAGACAAACTACATTATCATTATCATTCTAAATGGTTTTCAGCAAATAGTTACATCTTTCAACAGAGCTCCATCTCAGATTACTTAAGCAGCAATTAGGCAGCTCTTAAAGAGACAGTGCACAGAGGCTATACAAGCTCTGGTAATCACATTTAAACTGTTGAAACGCAGGACACCAGCCTGGCAGTGAGCATTCAGGCAAGCTCAAGGAAGACTTTTTGGGAACCCCCATTTGTAGAGGGGTTACAATTATCATTCTAAATGATTTTCAGCAAATAGTTACATCTTTCAACAGCGCTTCCTCTCAAATTATTTATGACTGCAATCCAGGCAGCTCTTAAAGTGACAGTGTACAGAGGCTATACAGGCACTCTCTGGCAATCACATTTAAACTGCTAAAATGCAGGCCACCAGCCTGGCAGTGAGCATTAGGCAAGCTCAAGGAAGACTTTTCGGGAACCCCCCATTTGTAGGGGGTTACAGAAATGTAGCTGATATTGGGATCATTTTTGTTTATAAAATTGTGTTACTGTTGAAATGTATATATTTATAATTTGAGATAACTGTAAAAAGCTAGAGGTTACTTGGGTGCAACTGCCTGAGCTTTTTGCAGTTGCTGTGGGGACCTCAGGAAGTTCTCAATGTTCTTGCAGCTCCTGAAATTTACAAAGGACAGGATGCTTGCAAAGGATGGTGGTTGAAAAGAGTTATAAAAACAGCTAAGCTGTGCTGCAAGGGAGATTTTTTACAAGAGATTTTAGTTTGCTTTTGTATGTAGTTATTCTGAACAGGTTTATTTTATTTTATGTCACTGCAACTACAAATAAACAGTTTTGTGGAATTTTACAACTGCTCCTGGGTTTTCTCTATGCTTCCTGACCTGTGCCTCGATGACAAGTATACAAACTCTTTTTTCTAAGATAAGTTCAGTTACACAGCTGCAACAGAAGCTGATGACTGTTGACCAGTGCTTCAATAGTCATGTATACACATGCACACTTGCACAGCACCTGGGAATTGTAGTAAAAAATTCCCATAGGATCACATTGTAAATTGTAATTAAGGAATAACACATGACAGGGTGTGTGGCAATGCTAAATTACTGCATGCCCCAGGTGGATTGGGAGGCATGAGGCATACCCGAGTGTCTTCAACCACCTGGAAAGTGCAGTATACGATTCCCAGAGGATAACATTGTAAATTGTAAGTAAGCAATAATGCATGGCAGGGTATGTGGCAATGTTAAATTGCTGTGTGCCCTAGATGGGCTGTGAGGCACGAGGCATAGCTGAGTGCCTTCAACCACATGGGGAGTACAATATAAAATTCTCATAGGATCACATTGTAAATTGTAAGCAAGCAATAACACACGATAGGGTGTATGGTAATGCTAAATTACCGCACGCCCCCGGTGGGTTGTGAGGCATGAGGTGCAGATGAGTGCCAGCATTACCTGGGAAGTGCGGATGTCTTCACCGAGGTGCTAAAGGCACCTATGTTGACATGGAAGTGCATGCTAAGAACATGGGAGAGTCAGCAGGTAGCTGCTCTGAGGAGCACCAGGCTCCTAGCTTCTTCACCTGGAAACAGAAGTAACATTCCAGCTTAAATGACACACAGCTCAATGACACAAAATGAAACCAAAAAAAGGGAAACATCAGCAGAGCGAGATGTAGCTCTGGGTAGTATGGAGAAGGCAGTTTTCATGTACACAACTAAATGCAAGAAAGAAAGGGAAATGTCAGTGGGTGGCTCCATGAGAAATGTAACATGCCCTAGATCACTTTGCCCAATAATGTAAAGTGGGAATACAAGAACATGTGGCTCACACTGTCATGATGAGGCAGCATTGACACAGCAGGGGAAAATAGAAATGGAAACATTAAGCATACAACAGTTTTACACCCTTCCCCCCGACTGGAAAGTGGGAGGTGGGAGCTATTTGACAAGCAAATTGCAGATTGGTTAATTGGAGGAGAGGGATACTCAGATTATTTCTGATACCCGTACATGAAAAACCAGGAACAGGGAGTGCAGTGTATACGCACACGAGTAAGGGCCGTAGCTGCATTACACTTACGAAATAGGAATTGCAGAGATGAGGTAGGGTTATTATGCATCTCAGCAGGGGAACACATGGAAATATCAGTTAGACTGAGACAGCCTGTAAACAGGTTTGGGACATGGTCATGGAACTCTGGGGAAATAGCTAATTCTGTGATAGGGGCACAGTCCCATAACTAGACAGGCTTGGGCAGATTAGATGGGGCTGGGTGGGCTAGCCAGTGCATCAGAAACTGCTTGTCAGTTCTGTCCGGTGACAGGTGTGACCTGTACAGAGGCACAGGTGTCAGAAACAATCTGAGGATCTCTCTCCTCCAATTAACCAAACTGCAATTTGCTTTTCAAATAGCTCCCACCTCCTGCCTTCCAAACAGAGGGACGGGATGCAAAACTGTTGTACACTTAATGTTTCCATTTCTGGTTTCCCCTGCTCTGTCAATGCTGCCTCACCATAATAGTGTGAGACTCAGATTCTCATATTCCCACTTTATGTTATCAGACTAAGTGACCTAGGGCACCACTGCATTTCTCATGCAGCCACCCACTGACACTTCCTTTACTTCCTTGCAGCATTTAGTCAATGCATATGAAAACTGCCTTCTCCACACTACCCACAGCTACATCTCGCATGCATAAGAATTTTTGGCAGTATTGCTCAGCGTGTGTGTGTGAGTCTCTTTCTCTGTCATTCTCTCACTCTCTCGGTCTCAGACATCAATGGATTTTCTGTTACAGCTGGCATCTGGAACAGCACAGGGCTCTTGCTGGATGTTTGAAATTCCTAACCTGATCATGATAAATCAGCTGTACTTGCATCAAAGGTAAGAACTGACCCATTATTGGGTTGGCTTTTCCTTTTGAAGTACATGCTGTCTCTGCCCAGCAAGCAAAACTCGATTATAACCAGCCTGCCTGATGATTGGTGTGGCACTGACTCGCTGCTTAAACACTGCTCTGCATTAGAGGTCAGTATCACACCCTCAGAAGGCACTATCATAGCAAGATGTTTGCTGTGTGCACACGTGCATGGTGAACATAAAAATTACTCACCACAATAATGCTTGTTTCTTCCTAAGGGATCCCTCACTATGTTTGACGAGTGATCATTTCCCTGGAATGAGCTGCCATGGAGCCTAGAATTTTATGCAATTTAGAGAACTTTAGAATGAAATTTGAAACTCTGCTGTGGTCATGCTCGCCCCTGCCCTCTAACTGCAGATATATTTCTCAAACTGTGGGAAAGCAGTAATCACCAAATCTAGCTAAGTGACTACCAAAAAACACACTCTTTTTAAAAAGAAAAGGAAATAAACGAGGAAAAACTCACACAAATTTCAGTTGTGAGCCAAAAGCAACAGGAAATGCTTAATTCTACTAAAAACAGCCTGTTTAGAAAACCTTTTCCAGGTTCTGAAAGGGGAGGTAGGGAAGGGTCTTCCAATCCTAGTGAGGGATTCCTTAGGAAGAAACATCTCAACGATGAGTAATTTTTTCTTCAAACCCCAGGAATTCCTCACTATTGCTTGACAAGTGCAGACTTCATAACAGTATCTTGGGAGGCTAGGTACAGAACCTATTAAGGGAAAAGGTTCTGCAAGACAGCAGTGCCAGAACTGGCATCCTTCTGGATTGTATGTCCAGACAGTTTTACATGTAGCTGCTTTACAAATCTCCTGGATGGAGGCATGCCTAGATGCTGCCACAGAGGTAAAGGTGCCCCTTGTGAAGTGGGTCCTGACACTTTCAGGTGGACGTTTGCCAGTTTTGCCATAACAGAACTGTATGCATGCCACTATCCAGCGAGCAATGGTCCTCCTGGATGGTGGCTTGCCTTGGCCTACATACCTATAGATAACAAACAGTTGTGTTGAAGTGGACCTGATATCCTTAGTGCAGTCCAGGTAGTAGCTTAAAGCTCTCTTAACATCCAGGCAATGGGGCCTCCGTTCCCCTGGTACAGATTTTTCAGTGAAAAATACAGGGAGTGTTATGGATTGGTTGAGGTGAAATTCTGAAACCATTTTAGGGAGACATTTTCTACTGGTCCTCAAAACTACTTTATCTCTGTGGAAGATGATGTAGTTAGGATCTGTGCACAGAACTTGGAGTACTCTCTTGCTACTGGCAGAGGTGAGGGCCACCAAGGAAACTGTTTTCCAGGTAACATATTTCAGAGCAGCAGTTGCCATGGGCTCGAAGGCAGCACCCAAGAGCTGGGCAATGCATAGATTTAAGTCCTAGGGAGGGACTGGATCTTTGCAAAGGAGGGTTCAAGTGAGTCAGACCCATTGTTAATAGTTACCTTGCTAAATAGTGTTCATGTTTTACTTTGAACTTTCCAAACCTGTTCACATAACAAGGATATGTTTTGCTGCGTATAAATTTAACTATCTTTGTTTCCCTTTGGTTACGTTTTTTCTTTGATTAATACTGTATGTTTATTGGTAGGGTGATAAAATAGCTTAGAAATATGGACATTGATTGATCAGAATAAGTCTCACCCCTAACTTTTCTTAACTAAGATCTATGGAACTTTGTATTTTTGTCTTTTATGTTTCAGACTGTTGACCTTTGTAACCTACTGGATAGTTATAACTCTAATATCTTATATGTGCTGTAAACTAATTGGAAAACAATAAAATGTTTTCTAAGTTAAAAAAGATGGGTCAGACCCTTAAAGAACCTTTTAAAAATAGCCAAAGAGGCTATTGTTCTGTCATAGAAACAGAGAATCTGATGGCAGAAAAGGATCTCTAGGCCCATCCAGTCTGCCCATTTTCCCTACCCACTGCAAAAACCGCAGAACCTACTTGATGGTTTTATGTGATAACGGCAAGTCTTAAACACTGCCGATCACAAAGACCAAATTAAAAAGAGCCCGACGTCAAAAGGGCAACTTATATTACAACAACCGTCATAAATACCGACGGTCGCTAGATACAAGAAACACAACTACCAAAATAAGTAATTTTATGTGGGGGGCTGCCCCCACACCCCCCAAACTTAAAATAATCAACTCCATAGGGGTACAGACCCAGGGAAAGTTAATATTTTGAAAAAGAAAATGTTTCCCCCTGGAACCAGACCTGAACCTGGGTTTGTTGGCTTGTTAGGTAGTGGCTTACACCACTACACTAAAAAGCTAGCTCAGCAGGGCTTGGCCAAACATCACCCTATATCCTGCTGTAACGAGAGTAGCTCCCTGCTACACTCGCTCTACAGGATATATCGATGTCTCCTATCACTCACTCTCAGTACGAGCAGTATTACTGAGTTGCTCAATAATACTCGCTCATATTACTGTACACCTACTTGATCTTTGGTTTTACCCTTTTTTTCCTATCGCTATGGCTCCCCTATGCTTGTCCCATGCATTTTTCAATTCCCCTATTGAATTTTCCCCACCACCTCTGCTAGGAGGTTGTTCCAGGTATCCACCACCCTTTCCATGAAGAAATACTTTCTCAAGTTACCCCTTGGTCTTCCCCTTCAAGCCTCATGTCATGCCCCCTTGTTCTAGAGCATCTCCTTTTCTGAAAGATACTACCCTCCTGTACCTTATTTACACCCTTGAGATATTTGAAGGTCTCTATCATTCCCCTCTCTCTCTCTCCTCTCCTCTTGGGTATGCATATTTAGGACCTCCAGTTTCTCCTCATATGTCATTCAATGCAGGCCCTGCACCATTTTTGTTGCTCTTCTCTGAACTGCCTCTAATGTTCTGGTGGAGATGCAGCCTCCAGAACTGGACACAGTACTCCAGGTGATGCCTTACCAGTTATCTGTACAGCAGCATCACCATCTCCTTTCTTCTGCAGGTAATATCACTCCCAATGCACCCTAGTGCCCCACTGGCTCTCCCCACAGCCTTTGCATATTGTTTGGCCACCACCTTTAGGATGGTGACCAAAATGGTGAAGGGTCTACATCACAAGCCTTATGAGGAAAGAGTCAGAGACCTCAATCTGTACACGCTGGAGCAAAGGAGGGAGAGAGGTGACATGACAGTAATATTCAAATACTCAAGGGCATAAACAAAGTGGAAGAGGGCAACATATTTCAGTTAACAAATAGTGCCAGAACAAGAGGGCATGATATGAGACTGATGGGTGGTCACATAAGGGGTAATGTCAGGAAGTTCTTTTTTACAGAGAGAGTGGTGGATGCATGGAATAGCCTGCCCCAGGAAGTGGTGCCCGCCCGTGTGGGGGCAGGTTTCAAACATGCATGGGACAGGAATAAAGGAGTATAAGAGATGGGACGAAAAAGCTAAAGCCAGTGACCAGACAGGGTTACTGGCCGCTGTGACAGATAGCATAAACAGACAGACTGGATGGGCCTGGCGGCCCTTATCTGATGACAGTATCTATGTATGTATGTATTAGCTATGATTACTCCTAGACTCCTTTACTGTCTAGTGGCCATCAGTATTCCCCCTCCAACATGTAATCCTCCCCTGGGTTCCAAATGCATGACTTTGCACTTTTTTGCATTGAATCTTAACTGCCACACTCTTGACCATTCCTGTAGCTTACCTAGGTGTCTAATTTTTTCCACCCCCTCCAGAGTGTCCACCATGTTGCAGATGTTAGTGTCATCTGCAAAGAGGCATGGCTTCCCTTCCAGCCCTTCCGCAATGTCACTAATGAAGACATTAAATAGAACTAGCCCCAGAACTGATCTCTGTGGTACCCCACTGGTCACCTTCGTATCCTTGGAGTGAGCTAATTTACCACCACCCTCTGTGTTCTATCCCTTAACCAATTTTTAACCCAGTTTACCACCTTGGTACCTACTCCCAGGCTTTCCAGCTGGTTTACAAGCCTCTTCTGTTGAACGGTGTCAAAGGCCTTGCTGAAATCCAGGTAGGCCACATCCACCTCTCCTCCCTGATTCACTTCCCTGGTTACCCAGTAAAAAGAAATTGATCAGATAGATTTGTTTGACATGACCTTCCTTCTGTGAATCCATGTTGCCTCAGACCCTGTGTACCTCTAGATTCAAGATGTCCCACAATCCTTTCTTTTAGTAGTGATTCCATAATTTTCCTCACCACTGAGTTCAGACTGACTGGTCTATAGTTTCCAGCCTCCTCCTTGCTCCCACTTTTGTGAAGGAGGACTACATCTGCCCTCCTCCAGTCCTCTGGAACCACTCCCATTTCCAGCAATTTGTAGAACCAATGGTCCTGCCAGCACCTACATAAGCTCCTTTAATAGTCTAGAATGTATCCCATCTGGCCCCACTGCCTTATCCACTTTCAGTTTTGCGAGTTCCTTTAGGACTCTCTCCTCTGTAAATGGACTGGTGTCCACCACCCTCTCGTTTATGCTCCTGTCTCTTAATTGTGGTCTCTCACATTTCCCTTCTTCTGTAAATGCTGAACAAATATATTTGTTCAGGATTGTTGCTTTTTCCAGGTCCCCTTCTACACACTCCCACTTTCCCCTCCTGCTTCCCTCCTCCACAACCTCCCTGGTCTTTTCTCCTTTCTCTAACATACTTATAAAAAGTATTGTCCCCTTTCTTTACTGCCTGGGCTATTTTTTCCTCTGTTTGCACCTTTGCACTCCTGACTGCCTTCCCTACTGCCCTCTGCTTAGCCTGATATACTACCCTGTCCGCCTCTTTCTGCGTCTCCTTGTACTTCCTGAAAGTCATTTTTTTTGCTCTCACCTTCCCAGTCACTTCCTTTGAGAACCATAGTGGTTTTCTTTTTCTCTTTCCTTTGTTTATTTACCTAATGCATCAGTTTGTTGTCTCCACTATGGCTCCTTTTAGTTAAACCCACTGTTCCTCAACTCCACCCCCCCCCCAGTCCTCCCCACTGCCCTCCTAAAGTCCAGGACCCTTGCTTTTGTGTGACTTAACTCTGCCACTGTACTCATATTGAACCACACCGTGCGATGATCACTGGACCCCAGATGTGGGCTGGCAGTATAGCCTAGAGGTTAGAGGAACGAGGTGTGAACAAGCTTGGTACATCCAGCAGACCAGACCTGAGTTTGATTCTCACAACCTCCACTTGTATACTGTGTGACTCTGAGCAAGTCATTTAACTGCCCAGTGCTCCCAGGTCAACCCTGAAAACAGGCACTTGTGCCTAGTGGGCCTTATCTGGTTACAAAAGACTAAAATAAAATAAAATAAATAAATGTCCACCAGCCTTGACGTCTTCTTTTTTTGTCCCCATTGGTAAGTATCAGGTCTAAAGTCACCCCCTCCCAGGTGGGCTCTAGTACTAGCTGCTTGAGGCATGCCCCTTGAATGGAGTCCGGGATTTCCCTGCTCCTGGCTGATGCTGCAGCTGGGTTGTTCCAATCCATATATGGCAGACTGAAGTCACCTACCAGCAGCACTTCCTCTTTAGTCTCCATCCTATGGATGGCTTTCACTAGAATCCTGTCCAACTCCTCCCCTCGTGCTGGGAGCCTGTAGATCATGCTGTGTGAATAGCTGTGCCATTGCCCATTACTATGGTGACCCACAAGGCCTCCTCCTGCATTCCCTGTACCTCTGTTGCTTTAATACCCTCCCTACCAGCCAAAGCATTGGCTGAGACTGCTACAAGAAGCACCCTAAGGGTAGAAGAGCGAAGGCCCAGAGACTGTAGATGTACCAGGTAGTCCAGCATGCAGGACAGACTGGCCTGAAGGGGACTGATCTGCCTGGAAGAACACCACAGGGAAAACATTTTCCACTTTGAGGCATATGTTTTCCTGGTGGCTGACTTTCTGGAAACTTTTAATACATTCAAAACCTCTTTTGAGAGGTTTAACCCAGAGTATTCTAACTCCTCAAGTACCAGGCCCTGAGATGCAAAGTGCTAGAGTCTGGAAATGTTATCCTGCCCTGAGGCAAGGTCAGTAGGTTGTACCTCAGGGGAAAAGTGATGGGAGGTTTGCTGGTCAGGACCATCAGTACAGAATACCAGATCTGCCTGGCCCAGTCTGGAGCAATCAGAATCAGTTTCATGTGATAAGGGCAAGTCGCTTATTGAGCAGCTTATTAGAGTGACAAAAGAATCACCCATGACAAAGGGTGACTTCCATTAGAGACTCACCAAACAGCCAGTCCTCTAAAATACACAATACTTTTTTTATATGGTGGCACACCCACACCCCCAAAATAAGGATTCTCAACTCCAGGGGGAGCGGACTTAGAAAAAATAGAAACTCCCCTGGAATCAAAACAATTACCTGCACCAGGATCCAAACCCAGCACCACAGTCTCCAGGAGCAGTGCCTCAAGTCACTGTACCACACAGCCAGCTTGGCAGAGCTTGGCCAAATAATATCTCTTATCCTCTGTCTTGCGAGTGTAGCGCGTATCCCCCAGCACTACATTTGCTATACATATTCAGAGCTCTTTTTTCCCACGCTCTCTACATGGGAGCAGTATTATTGAGTCGCTCAATAATACTCGCCCACATAGGCTGCTACCATCAGGATCATCATTGCAGGCTCTCTTCTGAGCTTCAACAACATCCTCCAAAGGAGAGAGAGAACAGGAGAAATGCATAAAGGCATCTCCCTGTACACCAGAAGACCAGGGTGTCCTCTGGAACTGTTCATACTGACAGAGTCCTGCAACAAAAGAGGGGGAGCTGGTAGTTTTGCCAAGAGGTCAACAAGTCAATCTCCGGCAAGCCCCATCTCCTGAACAATGTTGCCAAAACTTGCCTGTTCAGGCTCCATTCATGGTTGCCTTGGCTGATTCTGCTAAGGGAATCTGTGAGGACATTGTCCTTTCCTGGTAGGTGCACTGTGGATAGCTGCACCTCTAGCTCATATGCTAGGCTCCAGATCTTCATTGCCTCTGTGCACAGCTTTGAGGATCTTGTTCCTCCCTGTTTGTTGATGTAGTACATGGCGGTGGTATTGTTTGCCCTGCTCTGGACAGGCCGACCCTTAATGTGAAGGAAAAAGCCTGCACTGCCAGGTACACAGCCCTGAGTTCCAGAAGATTTATGTGCTCTTTGGACTCTAGTGGGGTCCACAGCCCACTTACAGTGAGGGCCTCCAGATGGGCGCTTTATCCCAGGAGGGAGGCATCTGTAATGAGTACCAATGTGGGTGATTGCTGGAGGAAAGGGGTTCCTTTTCTGAGGCTGTCCTTCTCCTTCCACCAGTCCAGTGCACTTAGGAGGTACTTTGTAACCAGTGCCAACTTTGACAGAGGGTCCCGCCTATGGGACCAGTGAGACCCTAAGTGGTACTGAATGTCTTTCATTTGAAATCTGGTACCTGGGACCACAGCTGTTGAGGCAGACATGTATCCCAGCCGCTGTAGGAAAACCCTTGCTGGTCTAGGTTGCCCAGCTTTGAAAGACTTTGCCAGTTCTGTGAGGCTTATTACCCTCTCCTGAGGGAGGAAATCTTTTCCCTGTAGTGTGTGTGTCCAGCTCTGCTCCTATGAAGTCTAGCACCTGCACAGGTTCTGTCTAAGACTTTGGGATGTCTATCAGGAACCCCAAATCCTCCAGTGTTAACTGAGTGAGCTGGAGAGAGGCCTTGGCCTCCTGGTACAACCCCCATAAAACTAATCAGTCGTCCATGTAAGAGAAGACTACTACACCTTGTCTTTGCAAGTGAGCTGCAACCACTGCTAGGCACTTTGTGAAGACCCTTGGTGCTGAGGATAGGCTGAAGGGTAGGGCCACAAGCTGATAGTGGCAGTCATAGCCGGCCTTAAGGATAGGCAAACTAGGCGGCCACCTAGAGCGCCATTCAGTAGGGGGCACCATCACTGTCAAACAAGGTTCCTTTTTTTTTTGCAAATGACCAGGATGGACTCAAAATTAACATGGCCAAATCTGGTGTCATTTTGGTGTGTGTGTGTGTGTGTGTGTGTGTGTGTGAAGAGTCACAGCTGCATGCCTCTCTACCTGACCCTTCCATAAAAGAGCCATTCTGCCAGCCCATCGGCATAGTGGTTGGATTTCCATTTGTGGTGCCAGTGATCTGGGTTCAGAAATGAGCCCAGGGAGCTGGAGGGCCAGCCAGGGGGAGGAGGCTTGAGCATCCCAGGGACAGCTCGTCTTCTCCAGGGAGGAAGGGGGGACAGTATCTCAGCACTTGACTGACCCCAGGTGGAGGTCTGAGGCACAGCAACACTGAGGCAGATGCAGTGGGGAGGACATCACGAACGTCGGCACTATGCGCCTTGACATCAGGGCACTCGCGATGCCCACAAAGGAACAGGGGAAAAACACTCTCCAGGCTCTGGGTAGACGGAGTTCCAGAGCAGACCCCTCATGGCTCACACCTGCCTGGCTGATCCTTGATCCTGACGAGACAGAAGTGTTCAGGGTGTAGCAGCCCCACCTTACCCCTGCTCCAGGGGTAGAACCGCAGCTCCATGGGGGGATTCTGGGATAGCTAAGGTAGGTGGCTGAAGTGGGGGCAGACTCCATTGGGGCTCCTGTAGGTGCGGAGTGTGGAGAAATGGGAAGGAGGATAAAATATAATTTTAAAAAAGCCACTCCCGTTTCTATTGGAGCTCTGCTGCTGTCTGTTCTATGTTTGGCCAGAGCAGCTGGAGTGCATGCGCAGAATGGTGTGACTGGGAGAGGCTGTAACATGGTGTAATCAGTTTTGGTGGTGCCTGCAGACAGTCATGAAGCAGCAAGGGATTGGACCGGAGCTGACTCGCTGAGACACGGGAGGGATGGGAGCCAGCAGCAGCCAGCACATATCAAGTCCAGATAGGATCGGGGAGAGGACAAGGTACAAGGGGTTAACATGCAGGGCAGCCAGACAGCATTGGACCATTCTGAATTTGCAGTCCAGGCGTGGTTTCTTATCACCGTTGGGTTAAGGCTGTGCTGCAAGTGGCCTGGGAGTCAGTCAGAAAGGTCGAGAGAGACCCTCGAGAGCAGGGACTGGAGTGATGGGAGAAAAGTAAAAGTACCCATTACCAGTCTTGAATAGGGCCTGCGGGCCAGTGACTGCAGCAAGAGTGAGCAGCAGCCAGCCAGCTGTGGGGGGGGGGACCAGAACAGGCCCAGGCAGCAGAACAGCCCGGATTTGGCCGTACGGAGAAGAATGGCAGTCCACCTCCCGGCATCCCAGAGGAGGAGATTTTCATCCCACACTTGGCCAGAGAAAAAAAACAACTGCCTGTTGTTGGAGTCAGGGGATCCCACGGGGTCCACTGAGTGTATGAGGTCCTGGACAGGTGGCAGTCTTGTTGTTTCCTGAGGGGCAGCCAGACCAGCAGAGCAACAATTTGGCAAGAGGAGGATCATTTTTGTGTAACAAGCTCAACAACAGACTGAGTGATGATTCTGAAGTGATGCAGCCAGTCAGCTGAGCTAAAACAATAAAATGCAATTTCCTTATATTGTTTCTTGTTCCTGACCTTTCTGGGCTGTAGACCCTCAGCCCCTGTTCTGACTTGCCTTGGTTCCCCATGGTGGAAACACTGTGCAATATAAGATGATTATGTGGTACTATGTTGTATAAAGTAAATTAAAGCCGCCTGTGACATGTGGAAAGACTCAATTGGGAGGTGCTGCATTAATGCCTGAATGGTAGAAAGGGGGAAGGAAAAACAAGTTTTTTTCTTGATGTGGTTGCTGTCACACAGTTTATTACATGTGTAACCCCCCTGCAAATGGGGGTTCCCAAAAGACTTCCAGGAGCTTGCTTGAATGCTCCAAGCCTGAATGGTGTTTGGCATTTAAGTCATTTATCAGTGAGTGTTTTTAGAGCCTCTGGTACTGTCTCTTTAAGAGCTGTCTGCTTGCAGACATAATTAGTTTGTATGGGGGAACTGTGTGCTTCTCTGAGTACCACTCGAGCTGCTGCCAATTCACTTCATTTTTGCAGTCACTAGGAGTGCAAAGGGAACCTATCTGAAAGATGTAACTGTTTGCCAGAAATTATTTAGAGTAATAATGAAATTACAGTTTGTCTAACCTGCTTTCTTTGCAGTCAGAACTGTGTCTGCTAGTTCCCCATTCTGGTTTTGAACTGCTGAACTGGACCAATCAGTGTGGGGTAAGCTAGCTCTAAAATGGTCCCTTGGATGAATCAGAACTTGGACTCATAATCTGAGCCAGTCACAAGAGGATTGTATGAGCAGTGACTCTGGGAGATGTAGTTTAGACTTCAGCACCTTTTGGACCAACAGCAGCAGTCTATTGTGAGTGACAGCCAATCCAGTCAAGAACTGGGAGGAACTCAAAGGAAGTGCCCGGTTTTGTCGGGTTGGAGTTTCAGTTGAGCTTTGGCAGTGAAGAAGGAAGGAGCCCTGTGCTTTTTCAGTGTGCAGTTTTAGTCAAAAACGTGTAAGGCCCAGAGTTCCGTCTGCAGCTTGTGTAACAGCTTGTTAGGACTGAATCCGTCCTGTGAAAAGAATCAAAGGATCTCTGAAGAGTAGAAACCAGGCTCACCCTGTAGAAGACTGGAGGAATTGCTGAAAATTGCACTCGTCTGTCAGGAACTGAATCTGCTGTGTGTTCTCCCGGTATTGTGCAGTAATTGCGATCGGGATACAGATGCAGCCTGCCTGGTATAGTGCTTTCTTTATATGGATGTGTGAAGAGGTTTGTGTACCTCAAGTGAGCCCTGCTGACATCCAAGGACCCTATCTTATTTGGAGGTCGAGTACTAATTCAGGGTCGCCTCCCTGTTGAATTGCCACATTAAATCCAAATGGAATTACTGTACTGCTGACTGTTTAATTCTCCTTTCTCTGTGTGAAAGGGCCCCACCAGCTGCCACGGTTTGGACTAGCCACTAGGGCTTGGGTACCCAGGGACAGTAACTGATAGGGATAGGCCTGTGCACAGAGCCATAGGTAGATAATTAGAGTGATAAGCTAATTAACCTGATTTCCCCCTGTCCTTGTTATATCCCCCTAAATAAATCAGAGCTGCTTGTTTCAGCAAAGTTATACTGCCTGAGGTATTTGTCTATGTTAAAGTACTGTACTGTGATTGTTGCACTGTATCTCATTTCACAGGAGGTCCCAGTGCCGAACCAGACCTGGGGGTAAGTGTATACTGTGAAGGTAATTCTGATATATTGTGTGGGCCACTAGTGGGAAGAAAGGGGTTGCAGTGTCCCAGAGGGCTGTGACCAAGTTAGTTTAACTATTGCAAACCCTGACCTCTGAGTGGAGGCACCCGCCATTGGATCCAGGCCCCTCAACCTGTTAGTGGCAAATCAGGCAGGGGTAGTAGCCCCTGGGATAGCGCCATCTAGGGGTTACATCTTGGAGGCTCACCGCTGGGATTGTGTGTCCTCTAGTGGCCATATTTACGAACCACTGTTAAGAAAAAAATGGGTACCCCGACAGAAGTGGCTGTGCACCGGCTGGTGGAGTGGTGTACTGGGGAGGAGATCGACCCCCAAAATGCTATGCTTATCCTGGACATCCCCCTGGGTATCAATACGGACACTGTGCAGGGAGTACTTTCCAAGGTGGAAGGTTTACAAAACCCTGTGGTGGTGGGTCGGCATGCTAATCTGCTCACCCACACTTTCCTTGCCCTAGTAGAGTTTAAGGATCCCATAGATAGCTCCAAAGTGCCACAGACCATTACCCCAGAGGGAGCCCTCACTGCTTGGAGAGTGATAACTAAGGACAGTAAAGACCCGGGGGGGAATCAGCCCCCACCACTATCTGAAACTTTGAGGAGAAATTTGCTGAATGGTTGCTGGGAGAGGGAAAAAACTGTGGAGGACTTGAAGAAACTATTCTTGCCACCTGGGGTGTTCCTCCCCAACACCCTCTCCTGCTCCAGTGCCCGTAATGGTGGCTGAACCAATGCAGACTCCTATTTCTGCACCTGCCATTAGTCACGACTCTTACCAAGGTTGAGGATCTTCTCTGGCACCTCCCACTCCCCAAGGGAGGATGACTGGGAGACCTGGATAGACTATGTTGCCCCACTGCTAGAATGGCAATGCTCGGAAGGCGAAAAGCGAAGAGGGTTAGTGAGAGCCTCCGAGGTCCCGCCCTGGCTACCATCCATGCTAAACGGGCCAGTAACCCTGAAGCGACTGCACAGGCCTATCTTGAGGCCTTGGAGAATGTGTATGGAACCCAGATTCTGATGAGGACCTATGGTGGAGAGTAAGAGCACTATCAGTACCAAGGGGAGTTGTTGTCTGTGTATGCATCTCGGCTGGAAAAATTGTTGCAAGAATGCCTCAGAAAGGTAGTTTGCCAGCGATTGAACTGGACCGAACCAGGCTGGACAGGATCCTTAAGTCTGCCCCTTCTCAGAACTGCTGTTGCTTCAGTTACGCCTGGCAGATCGACTGGAATCCCCACCCTCCTATGATGAGTTAATAAGAGAAATTCGAGGAGTTGAGAAAGACGACCTCGGAGGACCTGCACCAATAGCTGCGTTACGACCCGAGTGACTGAGGGTGACCCATCAAGTGAAGTTCAGGGGCAGAGGTTGGCAGTCAATGAGTGCTCTGACAAGGAAAAGATATGTCACAATGGGGCAACTGTTGAGAGAGATCTGGGAATTCAAAAACAGTCCCTTTATGAAGGCCACGCCTGCAAGTACGGCCCTGACCTATATCCGACTGCATCTGCTATGGGGTGGGGTACCCACCCATGTATCTCCTGCTGATAACAGCTCGAACTCGATTCCTTGACCATGGAAGTGGAGAAACTGACGAGATGTCTCCAAATGCTTATCACGCCGCAGACAGAGATGGCACCAAGGTTTCCAGTTAGTAATACCCCGCCCTGGCTCCCAGTGTGGCGCCCGCCAGCTCAAACTCCAGAAAGTATGTTTTGCTATAATTGTGGGAAAGATGAGCACATGAAAGGGAATGCCAGTCCCAAAAGACACTGACAAAGTTGCATATAGGCTACAAGGAGAGCTTCGGAGAAGAAATCAGTGGTTAAGAGGTGCACATGATCCCAGTGAGGGCACCAAAATGCTAATTCACGCCCTTTGTGGCAAGGTCAGTTGCCCAGGCCCCCACTACCGCTTCTCCAGACTGGTCCAGAATAGTGGGTCCCTCCATGGAGACCACTGTAAAGGTGAATGGAGTGTCTACAAGAGCTGTATTAGACAGTGGCTCCCAAGACAATTATGTTCCAGGATTGGTATCAGAAGCATTTGTCAGACGTACTTTACAACCATTAGAAGGACTGCATGTATGGGGTTAAGTGAGAAGGCCTACCCTATTCTGGGTATATCCGAATTTGGCTGTCTTTCCCCACCTCCGTGGCTGGAGTGGCTGAACAAGTAGAGACCCTAGCCTTAGTGTGTCCCCCACTGGACTGTATGATGGTGTCCCTTTGTTGATTGGAACAAATGCTCATATGTTCGGAAGGCTGGCACAGTTGTGTTATGAAAACAGGGTCAAAGACTAGTAGAGCTTTAAGAGTTCGGCTTTAATTAAGAAGGCCTATGAGGCACAGAGAGATGCTGAAAAACAGAACCAGAGGAACGGTCGGAATTGTATGGAAGAAGGATCCTGAGTCTCTGATCCTGGTGCCAAATGCCCAGTGTACCTTACAGGGAGAGGTCCGTATCAGAAAGGATGTTAAGAATAAAATATTAATGTTGGATGCACCAGGCGATGGAAAATTGCCAGAGGGACTGCTGGTCAAGCCTAGTATTTTGCCCGCTAGAGCCCATGCTTATGCCAGAAGGGTAATGGTCCAAGTTCATAATGTGTCTGAAAGAGACATTCGAGTAAACAGAGGTTGCATCCTGGCTAATGTGCATTGTGCAGACACTGCAGTGCTACCCAGCAGCAATAGTTCAAGGAAGAATGACAGAGTAACGCCTGACTTGTTTGATTTCGGCGACTCCCCGCTGCCAGCTGAATGGAAAGTGAGGATCAGTGAGAAGCTTGCCCAGAGAGACCAGGTGTTTTCTTTAAAGGAATGGGATGTAGGATGCGTGCAAGGAGCTGAGCACAATATCCGCTGCATGACGAAAGACCATTTCGTGAGAGGTCTCACGCCTGCCACCTGCTGACATAGATGATGTGAGACGGCATCTGCAAGAGATGTTAGCTGCTGGTGTAATACAAGAATCCAGAAGCCCTTATGCTTCCCCATTGTGGTAGTGAGGAAAAGAATGGAACAGTAAGGATGCGTAGATTATTGCACCTTAAACCGGCGGACTATCCCTGATCAGTACACAATGCCCGCATTCAGGAGGTTGGACTGCCTAAGCGGAGCAAGTGTGGTTCTCTGTGCTGGATCTCCGCGGTGGGTACTACCAGATCCCGATGGCCCCAGAGGACCGTGAGAAGACGGCCTTTATCTGTCCGCTTGGCTTCTGTAAATTCATGAGGATGCCTCAAGGGATTTCAGGTGCCCCAGCCACTTTCAAGCGATTGATGGAGCGTGCAGTGGGGACATGAACTTACTAGAGTGCCTGGTATACCTAGATGATGTCATTGTGTTTGGCAGCTCACTGGAGGAACATGAGAGCAGATTATTTAAGGTATTGGACCGACTGGAGGACTTTGGCCTTAAACTGTCCATTGATAAGTGTCAATTCTTTCAAACATCAGTAAAATATGTGGGACACATAGTATCCACCGAGGAATAGAGACCGACCCAAGTAAAGTTGAGGCCTTGACCACCTGTCGCAGCCCAAAATCTAAAAGAACTGCAAAGATTCCTGATTCGGTGGTTATTATCGGCTTTCATCAAGGACTATTCAAGAGTGATCCGCCTTTACTTAACCTTACTCAGAGGTATCCCCAACCCACAAAAATACCAAAGTCAGCGTCCTCAAGACTGAAAGAGTGTATTTTCATCCGAGTGAGTATTTGAGACCCTTTGGACTCCTGATTGTGAGACTGCTTTTCATGAGATCATATATCAACTTACCCATGCTCCAGTGCTGGCCTATGCCGATCCAAGAAAACCTTACGTCCTGCACACTGATGCTAGCTTGCAAGGGTTGGGGCTGTGTTGTACCAAGAGCACGAGAATGGCCTGAGACCAGTGGCCTTTGCCAGTAGCCTGACCCCATCCGAAAGAACTATCCTGTACATAAGTTAGAGTTCCTAGCTTTGAAGTGGGCTATTGTTGACCAATTCCATGAGTACTTGTATGGGGCTAAAATACTAGTAAAAACTGACAATAATCCTTTGACCTATGTGCAGACCTCAGCTAAGTTGGATGCCACTGGCCATAGGTGGCTTTCTGCATTATCTACATATGACTATGCTCGAATACCGAGCAGGTCTGAACCACATAGATGCTGATGCTCTCTCCCGGAGGCCTGTTCCCCAGAATGATTGGGTCCGATTGGCAGAACCTGACATTCGGGCACTCTGCGAAGTTTGACAGGGAGGAACAAATGTCCACGGACGCAGTGGACTGCATGGTGGATTGCTTGGGAGCCTCTGAGAATTGCATACCTGCTGCTTATTGCCACTTTTCTGCAATAGACACTGGTGCACTGCCTCAGCTGGACAATGACAGTATTCGGCGGCTCAATCCGCGATCCCATGATCAAAGCAGCTTTAGAAGCCCTCTATGCAGGAAAAGATGTGTCCAAATTACGCTCCACTGATTTGAGAACTGCACTGTTATACAAAGAAGGTCCTAAGTTGAAACTGATCAATAAACTGTTATACAGAGAAACAGTAGACAGAGGGGACAAGTAGACAAACAACAACTAGTGCTGCCCACTGCCTTTCGAGACTCAGTACTGAGGTCCTTGCACAACCACATGGGGCACCTTGGTATAGACAGAACACTTGACTTGGTGAGATCCAGATTCTATTGGCCTAAGATGGGGCTGATGTGGACAACACATTCGAACTTGTAGTCGCTGCTTACAAAGGAAAGCTTTGCCTCAGAGGGCTGCCCCTTGTTAACATCACCACCAGTGCACCCATGGAGCTGGTCTGTATTGATTTTCTAAGTTTGGAGTCAGATCAAAGAAATATCAGTAATGTGCTGGTGGTCACTGACCATTTCACGAGATATGCCCAAGCTTTCCCCACCAAAGACCAGAAAGCATCCACTGTAGCCAAAGTACTTGTAGAAAACTTTTTGTTCACTATGGGGCTCCACAAAGAATCCATTCTGATCAAGGGAGAGACTTTGAGAGTCGCCTGATCAAAGAGATGCTTTCTCTGTGGGGAGTGCAAAGTCCAGAACCACTCCTTACCACCCCAGGGGGACCCACAGCCTGAACGCTTTCAACCGCACTTTGCTAGATATGCTAGGCACCCTGCACCCAAAGGACAAGCCTAGATGGAGCCAACAAATTAGCACCCTGGTACATGCTTATAACTGCACCAAAGTGATGCCACTGGATTCTCCCTCACCTCCTGATGTTTGGAAGAGAAGCTCAACTACCAGTAGATGTGTGTTTGGGGTCTCTCCTGATGGGGTTCAAGCTGACAACTATTTACAGTATGTGCAAAAGTTAAAGGCCCAGCTAACTCATGCGCACTAACTGGCTCAAACCATGGCTGCCAAAAGAAATCTGGCCAACAAAGAAAGGTATGATAAAAGGTGAAAGCACAGGAACTCCAGGAGGGAGATCGGGTATTGCTAAGAAATCTGGGACTGCATGGCAAGCACAAGATTGCTGACAGATGGCACCATCTCCTCACATTGTAGTGGGCAAACTAGATGATCTGCCAGTGTACAAAGTAAGGCCTGAGAATAATTCAAAAGATGTAAAACAATGCATAGAAATCATTTACTGCCCATTGGACAAATCTTAATTGAGTCTGAGCCCTAGAAGATGCCCCTCTGACCAGTGACTAGAGCTGCTGCTAAGAAAAGACCAAGGAAGTCTGCACCTACAGAAGCAGAGTTAAAGTGTTCCCCTGCACAAGTCCCAGTTGAGCATGACTGTCAGTCCATATCAGAAGAAAGTGAGAGTGACTTTGAATACTATCCTTCTTACGAACTGAGTCAATTGTTTCGGGCAATCCCCTAGTCAATACTGGAGATGAAGCTGGCCTTCTGACTGTCCAAGCCCCAGCTTAGTCCCTGGAGCCAATGCTCCCAGAAAGTGAAGTGCAAAGCATCAGATCAGATGAAATGGAATCATTGTGCATGGTTGAACTGTTTGAGCTTTCAGGGGGAAAATGATAGATTGGGGCAGACTGGTGATACACCGAACAAGAAGAGTATTTTGAGTGCCCTGACAGTCCACTGCCAGTGTCAGAAAGCTCCATGCAGCCAAATGTTGTGGACTCAGAAACTGTAACTCCTGGAGCTGAAAGTGCCCCAAGTTCTAGCCTCTCTACCCCATGGAGACTCCCCTGACAAGTGAGGACAATGCTGAAAATGAGGCTCAGAGTGCAGAGACTATAACAGTTCCCCTCAGAAAGACTGGTCGAGCTGTAAAGCCTGTGGTGCACCTCAGTTATGATTCACTTGGGAGGCCTGTGGACTTGCCTCTCAATGTTGTCCATAAAGGAGTGTATGTGTCCCCAAGCTCATTGCCCAAACTGAGCATCAGTGCTAACTCAAGTTACTTGTGTTTGCCCTCTAAGTATGGTGCCTTGCCCCATCCAGCCCCAAGGTAACTGATAGGGAAGGCCCCTCTCTTCAGGTTTCATGTACAAGAGGTAATAACTTGAGTTATGGTACAATGTGTATGTAATACTGTGTAAAGAGTGACGTACTGCAATGTTTCAGAAATGTGTTCTTGGTAAAATGATATATTGACTGATGATTACATATGCGAGCCTAATGCAAATGTATATGGTTGCAGTTGAAACTTATAGGGGGACTTGCTTGGCTGTGGACGCAAGCTTTCCCAGGCCAGGAAGGTATAACCCCCTGCAAATGGGGGTTCCCAAAAGACTTCAGGAGCTTGCTTGAATGCTCCAAGCCTGAATGGTGTTTGGCATTTAAGCCATTTATCAGTGAGTGTTTTAGAGCCTCTGGTACTGTCTCTTTAAGAGCTGTCTGCTTGCAGACATAATTAGTTTGTATGGGGGACTGTGTGCTTTCTGAGTACCACTCGAGCTGCTGCCAATTCACTTCATTTTTGCAGTCACTAGAGTGCAAAGGAACCTATCTGAAAGATGTAACTGTTTGCCAGAAATTATTTAGAGTAATAATGAAATTACAGTTTGTCTAACCTGCTTTCTTTGCAGTCAGAACTGTGTCTGTTAGTTCCCCATTCTGGTTTTGAACTGCTGAACTGGACCAATCAGTGTGGGGTAAGCTAGCTCTAAATGGTCCCTTGGACGAATCAGAACTTGGACTCATAATCTGAGCCAGTCACAAGAGGATTGTATGAGCAGTGACTCTGGGAGATGTAGTTTAGACTTCAGCACCTTTTGGACCAACAGCAGCAGTCTATTGTGAGTGACAGCCAATCCAGTCAAGAACTGGGAGGAACTCAAAGGAAGTGCCGGTTTTGTCGGTTGGAGTTTCAGTTGAGCTTTGGCAGTGAAGAAGGAAGGAGCCCTGTGCTTTTTCAGTGTGCAGTTTTAGTCAAAAACGTGTGTAAGGCCCAGAGTTCCGTCTGCAGCTTGTGTAACAGCATTGGGACTGAATCCGTCCTGTGAAAAGAATCAAAGGATCTCTGAAGAGAAACCAGGCTCACCCTGTAGAAGACTGGAGGAATTGCTGAAAATTGCATCGGTCTGTCAGGAACTGAATCTGCTGTGTGTTCTCCGGGTATTGTGCAGTAATTGCGATCGGGATACAGATGCAGCCTGCCTGGTATAGTGCTTTCTTTATATGGATGTGAAGAGGTTTGTACCTCAAGTGAGCCCTGCTGACATCCAAGGACCCTATCTTATTTGGAGGTCGTGAGTACTAATTCAGGGTCGCTCCCTGTTGAATTGCCACATTAAATCCAAATGGAATTACTGTACTGCTGACTGTTTAATTCTCCTTTCTCTGTGTGAAAGGGCCCTCACCAGCTGCCACGGTTTGGACTAGCCACTAGGGCTTGGGTACCCAGGGACAGTAACTGATAGGGATAGGCCTGTGCACAGAGCCATAGGTAGATTATTAGAGTGATAAGCTAATTAACCTGATTTCCTGTCCTTGTTATATCCCCTAAATAAATCAGAGCTGCTTGTTTCAGCAAAGTTATACTGCCTGAGGTATTTGTCTATGTTAAAGTACTGTACTGTGATTGTTGCACTGTATCTCATTTCACAGGAGGTCCCAGTGCCGGAACCAGACCTGGGGTAAGTGTATACTGTGAAGGTAATTCTGATATATTGTGTGGGCCACTAGTGGGAAGAAAGGGGGGTTGCAGTGTCCCAGAGGGCTGTGACCAAGTTAGTTTAACTATTGCAAACCCTGACCTCTGGGTGGAAGCACCCGCCATTGGATCCAGGCCCCTCAACCTGTTAGTGGCAAATCAGGCAGGGGTAGTAGCCCCTGGGATAGCGCCATCTAGGGGTTACACATGCAGCAAATTTGGCCCAAAACAAAACAGTTGCATTTCAGTAAACAGAAATGAGGACTAACTAGCCTGCTGAATCTAGTTGGGATTAAAATTGTAGTGTTTTGTGACTAAATTGTTTTGTTAAAGGGAAAAATGTGTCGCTGAAGTATGGGTTTTTCAGTGTTTGGGTTTGTGACATTTGTTTCATAATCAAATATTTTCATTGTGAAGTAATTCCCTCCCCCACCCACTTTAGTGTGTAACATGCCCTTGAAAGATAACAGAACTTTGTTCTATCTTCAGTGTAAGCCTTAAAATGTGCCAAAAAACACCTAAAACCCCAGAGCTTCTGGTGGTCTTCCAGCCCCCAGATCTCTGGCTTTTTACAAACATTTTTTGCACACTACATGCCCAACATATCTTTACCGCTCATTAAAAGACTCTCCCAAGGAAAAATCCAGGTAACAAGCCTGAGAGGGTGGGGGCACCATTTGCAAGTTCGCCTAGAGGCGCCACATACCCTAAGGTCGGCCCTGGTGGCAGTTCCCAACCCTGAAACTGAGGTACTTTCTGTGGGAAGGTCTTACTGAGATATGGATGTAGGCATCATTCAGATCCACAGACCCCACACAATGTCCCTGTTGCGGAGATGGATCACTGTGGATAGTCATCATCTTGAACTTTTCTTTTTTCAAGTGTTCATTCAGAAATCGTAAGTCTAAAATGGGTCGCACTCTCCATTTTTCTTGTGGGTGAGGAAGTACAGTACATGGAGCAGAAACCCATGCCACACTCTGGGCAGAGGGAGCTTATTCCACTACATTGGCCTGCAGCAGATTTTTGACCTCCAACTCCAGCAGGAGTTTTTCTGCAGGTGTATGAGGTGGGAAGGCCCTGTGTGCCTGCAGTTTTGGAAGCTTTCTAAACTGGTTCTATGTAATAATAGCAAATGCGAAACGGTAATCACTATTATCATGAGTGTATATCATCGAAAAGCAAATCAGCGATATACACTTGCCAGTGACCTGACATCTGCAAAGAAAAAGGTTTTGTGGGGCTGTCTCGCGACCTCCCTCACGGGGGTTCACAACCGCACCCCCTGATTTTAGATTCCTAACTCCAGTGGGTGCATGTTGGGAAGGGGGCACAGTCCACAAGTAAATTAAAAAATTAAGTCCCACAGCCGCATGCAATGGCAAAATTCTAACCCTCCCAGTCCCCAGCCCCAAATCCAGTACCTGCTGCAACGGAGCTAGCCTCCCTCACCACCACACCACACGGCTGTCTCAGCAGCAGCAGGCACACTACACTGTATTAACCCTCTTCCTGATCCCTCCCCTTCTTCTCACCATTCTCCCTTTCCAGTCGCCCTCCCCTACCCTCATGGTAGCAGTGAGTCACTACCCATGTGGGTCGCCCATGACCGTTTTGACGGTCGCCCATATGCGCTCGCTATTATCACAGGATACCTTCTAAACCACAGGTAGAGACCTTGACTCACTATTTCCAGGACCTACTTGTCTGTGGTAAGGTTTTTTTCATGCCTGGAAATAGGGAGCCAACCTTCCTCCCACTGGAGATAGCTATGCGACCTGTACAGATCTGTCAGGGGGTTCTGCTTTGCTTGCACCTTGGGAGCTGGGGTGACTGCAGCCTGCTTTGCACCCTGCTTACCTCTGCCCCTGAAGAAACCCTCTGAGGAGGGTAGTCATAAGTCATATAAGTGCAAGGGACATAACCCTTGCCCCTACCTCTCCTTCTGTATGGTCTATGGGAATTGGAAACCTTTTCTTTCTCAGTGTTGCTTTTATAGGTGGTTTTATATTCATCCACCTTTTTCATGTAAGCCTCTGTTTTGTCACCAGACAAGGAATTTCCCTCACAGAGGAAATCCATGGTCTTAGTCTGAGTGCCCCAAGAGAGGTTCATAGTCATGAGCAAGGCAAACCTCCTGAGGGACATTGCATGAGCCATGATCCTAGATGTGGTGTCATTAACATCTACAACCATGTGAAACTGGTACTTGGTGGCATCCAAAGCAGCCTTTGCTGTGTCAGACAGGTCCCGGGCTAGATCACCAGCAGCCCTTCGCTCATGGACACTACAGAGGTCCAGAGGGCCTTCTGGTACTGAGCTGTGTAGACCATATAGACTTCCTGTCTCAGCAGAAGGGAGACTGTGGTGTAAACTTTTTGCCCATGCTGTTCAGTTTCCTGGAATCCCTCTCTGGGGGTTGAAAGGAAAGTGGGACCTTTGCCTTGTCACAGACAGCGGGCTGTAGCACTCCTTCATGGTTACGGTGAGTGTAAAGGTACTCAACACCCTGCCTATCTAACTGGTATTTTTTTCTCTTCTCTTCTCTATGCCTTCTGCCAAATTGGGGGCCACTAGGATTTTTGAATATAAGCACCCTCTGGGTACTTACTAGTTAAATTTCTGAGAATTACACAGTTAGGGAGGAATTGGGAACTGTTGGTGCCTGTCGTTCTGGGAGGTAGGGCTTGCTTGCTGCCAGCAGGGGGCCCCTCCCTTGGCATATAAAGAGAGAGTTTTGGTGCCATAAGGGGGAGGGGCCTGGGAGAAAGACCGAAGGAGAGAAGTCGGGGGGTTAGGACAGCAAGTTTGGCTGGAGGGCTGTGGCGGGTCCGGGGTGGGCCACTTGCCACCCCAGCTCTCCACCCTTGAAGACCCGTGATGTGGAAAGTGACAGTTCAGGTTTGCAGGAAAAGGGAGCAGTTAGAGCAATAAGTGGGGCCCATCGGTGCATTGGGGAGCCAGAGCCCAGGAAGAAGAAGAAGAAAAATGGAGGCCCACCAAGTGAACTTCAGCACCATGATAGGGTAAGCACCGATGGGGCCTGTAGCCCAAAGAAATTTTGCCCATGGATGAGTTCAACAGTGGGTCAGAAGGTATCCTGTGAGTTGTCCACTATTACAGTAGGGCCTGGAGTGCGGTTCAGAAGTGGCAGCCCGAGCAGTTGAGGGTGTGGTGATGGCAACACTACCTCTAATCCCCAGGTTGGTGTCCGCTACAGAGTTGGGACTCCCTGTTTAAGCAGCCTGAGGAGGCAGGGAAAGTCCATTTGGGGGGGAGTGATGTTTGGGACCCTGGTGGGGTGGCAGCCCATTGGGTGCTCTGGTGTGGCACCGGCAGAAGTCCCCCTGATGAGTCAGTTCAGAGGCTGGAATCGCTGCATGAGCAGAAAATGTTTGGAGTTACTGGGATCAAGGTCAGGGGTACCCACAACTCCCCGGAATAAGTCCCACCTGCTGAGCATTGGCATCATTGATTGGATATCTGAAAGGGTTCTGGCAGTTCAATTCTTGCTAAGGGAACAGCAAATGAAAATTACAGAATTAAGACCATTTAGAGAAGAAGGGTATGCTCCATATGTTATCTGCCCCAGGTGGAGAAGTTGTGTGACCAGGCAGATTGGAAGGAAATGAGAGAGAGAGTGAAGGGGTTTGGGACAGTGTGAGAGGGTGACTCTGCTGTTTCAAGGGGAAGCCGCCTATGGAACTGAGCCCTATAGAGCAGCAGCGGTCCCTAGTGTAGGAATTTATAGTGATCCTTAGATGTGAGGTCACTGTCCAAGGGAGGGGCTTAACCCCATTATGAGAACACATATCCTAATTAAGAAGTTAGCAAGCTTTCGAGTAATATATGTCTAGAGAATGTTATATGTCATGATGCAGTCTGTTAGTCCACAGCAGACAGCAGATTGTAAAGGGAGTTTAGTAATGCATAAAAGAAGAAATTACAGGGAGACAGACAATTACATGGTCACCTGATGGTGATGTCACTCTCAGAAATGTATTTAAGCCTGCCACTAGGGGCTATTTTTTCTTTTTTTTTTTTTTTTTTTAAGATAGGGTGGTCAGTTACTGACAGGCAAGGGAAGGTGTAAGACCTTTCAGGGTGTTCAACAGGGAGGCAGAAGCCATGCCATGCTAAGCTGAGACATGCTAACCTTTTTTTTTTTGTAAACTTTATTTATCAACTAAGACATTTACATCAAGCATCCACATTTATCATTATATTCTTTCAACATTACTTTCCTTCCCCGTAATCATGGGAGAGTTATACACATATTAATCTATAATTGAGGTGCTTAATTAAAACAATAAAGAAATATATATGGCTTAACAATGATGGCTTCAGTATTGCTATCAACTCAGATTGTGTACTGAGTCGACACTTTCACTTGATTAATTAATTAGTTAATTAAAATGTACATAGGGTAAAGAGGGCGGTTCATCCCTTTAAGGTTTATCTTACTCAGGACTCAACTGGTCAAATCAAAGTTGTCCTCATAAATTAAGTCTAACAAAATGGAAACCAGGGTTCTGTCAGGGCCTTTTCTAATGGGTCCCAGATTTCATCATATTTATGTAGTTGATTTCGTACTGTATATTGGGTACGCTCCAATTTCATGATATTGAACATTGCAGCTAACCAGGATCCTACTGTTGGGGGTGAAGGTGGTTCCAATGAATAGCTATCTCTCTGAGACCTACCACATATCCCAGTCTTTTAAATTTGTATCCACTTCTCCTTGTCCCACCCAATGAACTTGGGTATCCCAGAAGAGCTTCCAGAGTATCCAAAGTAAAATCATCATGTAGAATATTGGCTATCATTTCTCCTATGCCCCTCCAGAATGTCTGAATTTTATTACACTGCCAAATTAGATGAAAAAAAGTTCCCACCTGTATTCCACACTTCAGACAGTATGGAGACACCTCTGGATTGAGTCTATGCGCTTTTTCGGGTGTAAAATATGCTCTTGTCATAATCTGATATTGGATACCTCGCAGTTTGTTATTTACTGAGCACGTTAGTAGGCTTCTCTGGATTGCCAGCCATTCACCTCCCATTAAACAATCTGGGTATAAATCTTGGTCCCATTTGTTCCTAGTTACTTCTAAAGGGTTAGCCAGGGAGCCCACCAACAGCTGGTAACATTTACCCAATGGTTTAAAAATATCTATTGTTGAGTATCTGGTAAAAAAGTTCCTCTAGGGGTGAGCGTTGTAGTTTGCCCTCCTCTTCCATTTCCAGGAGGAATTGCTCTAGTCTATATTTAACCTGAATATAGGACATAGAATGAGCTGGACTAAGTTTATAACTGCTACGTAATTGTGCGAAGGGTCATACCTGTCTTCCATCCCAGACCTGAGAGAGCTTAATTAGGCCTTTCTCGGACCAGGTGCTTAAATGGGATCTGACAATTAAGTTTGCTTTGTAGTATCCCCCTATCACTGTCTCTAGTGAGATATCAGGAGATAAATATTTTTCATTCCTCAGTATTTCATGTGCCAGTTGCCAAACTTTTAGAGTGTTTCTAGTACACGGATTGGTTATCTTAGGGTATGTTTCCCTGAATAGGGATGGTACTATAAGCGAATGGTAGACTAGTAACCCTTCCTTCCCCTCCATTTCTGGCCACTGAGGTCTTTTAGCTGGTGCTTCCCACAGCAGATCACTAATATGTGCCAGCTGGGCTGATAAATAATAGAGATAGATATGGGGGAGACCCAGACCACCATCAGAGGTCTTTCTCCAGAGGAACTGTTTACTAATTTTGGGCCTCCTTCCCTGCCATAGAAGTTGTGTAATAGATCCTTCTATAGATTTAATATATTTTCTTGGGAGGGCAATAGGAATGGTTTGAAATAGATAAAGGATTTGTGGGAGAAGTGACATTTTAACCAGGTTTACCCTTCCCAGCAGGGAAAGGAGGAGAGCTTTCCATCGAGTGCAATCTTGCTTGATTTGTTGTATCAAGGGAGCATAGTTAATTTTAATAATATTTGATATTTTATTAGGAAGGTGTATCCCCAAGTATTTAATAGAAGTGGCTGGATGAATCTCCTTTCCTGCAATATTAATCAGGGTCTCACATCGACCCAGAGAGAGACACTCGCTCTTGCTCCAATTAATTTTGTGCCCCAATAGAGGCCCGTAAATATCAAACATGGCACTCAATTCAGGTAGTGCTGTGGTGGGGTTATCTAAAAAAAGTAGGACACTGTCTGCAAATAAGGATATGACGTGATTATTTCCCCCCAAGGAATGTCCTTTTATGTTCGGGTTGGCCCTGATAGTAAGAGCCAAGACCTCAATACATAAAACATACAAAAGGGGTGATAGAGGACAACCTTGTCTAGTTCCACGGCATAGGGCAAAGGGTTGTGATAAAGTGTTGTTAGTAAGGGTCTGGGCTTTGGGTGCCCCATATAGGGTATGGATCCAATCTATAAATGTTTGTCCCAAGCCAAACTTTGTTAGTACCGCAAACATAAATGACCATTCCACCCGGTCAAATGCTTTTGCAGTGTCTAGTGCCAAAAGGCCACGTAATCTCTCCCCTCGTCTTGACCAGTTAGATATTATATTTATGGCCCTTCTTAGATTGTGTTTGGCTTGACGTCCCTGCACAAATCCCCCCCTGATCTTTATGGATTAACATAGGAAGAAGGTGATCTAATCTACTAGCCAACAATTTGACTATGATCTTATAATCTGAGCAAAGGAGAGAGATCGGGCGATATGATCCACATTTTGTGGGGTCTTTTGCTGATTTAGGCAGAACCACTATTGTAGCCAAAGTCTGTGACTCCGGGAGCGTGCCAGCTACCAGTGCCTCCCATACCATCTCCATAAACAAGTCACCTAACGTATCCCAAGTGGCCCTATAAAATTCTATTGGTATCCCATCTGGGACTGGGGCCTTTCCCCTTTTCATCTGTTGAATAACTCACCAGACCTCTTCCTTTGACAAGGTAGAGCACAGCTCCTGTCTCTTCAGGTCATCCAATTCAGGGAGGTCCACCTTTTTTAAAAAGGTCATAGGGTCCAAGTCTATCGGGGTCTGTGTTGTATATAAAGTCGAGTAATATTCCTTAAATACGGTATTTATCTCCCTCTGGTCATAAGTAATCCTACCATCCCCCATCTCCATTTTAAGTATATGCCATTCCGCCTTCTGTTTCTTGACCAGGTTTGCTAGCCGCTTACCGGCTAAGTCTCCCTCAAAATGTGAGTAAGATTTTGTAAATAGTAGGTCACGCTCAGTTCTCTTGGTTTCTTTTTGACTAAGTTTCCCTTTTAAAAATTTCAGTTCCCTGACCTTTTCTGATGTAGTGGTTGCCATATTAGATTTTTCCAAAATATATATTTTCTGTAGGTCTTTGTCTTCTAAATTATTACTCTTTTTTTGAGAAGTCGAAAATGAAATAGTTTCCCCTCTAATATAGGCTTTCAATGCATCCCATACAAATTTTATATGTGTTCCTGTATTATGATTAAAGAGGATACATTATTGGATTTTTTGGTTTATAAAAGACACATATTTTGGGTCTAACAATAGGGTGGGGTCTAAACGCCATTGGGGACGGTCACACGTCCAGGGTCCCAGCACCAAGTCAACCCGTAGGTGGGTGTGGTCGGAGGCCAGGAGGAAAAGGTAGTCCAATCGAGAATATATTTGGTGGGGGTGTGAAAAAAATGAATATTCTCTCTCTTTTGAGTGGCTGTGATGCCATGCCTCAACCAAGGTCTTTTCCTTCACGAGCTCTTGAAGTGCTACTGCTCCCCTAAAATCTTGACCTAGCCTACCTCCTGAGTGATCAAGGCTTGCATCGAGGTATGTATTAAAGTCGCCCCCTAGGATCAAATTATCACCATAAGGGGCCAGTGCAATCTGCAAGCGTGTGAAGAAATCTGGGGAATCATAATTCGGGCCTATAGAAACCAAAGTTAATGTTCCGTCCCCTACTTCTGCGACCACAATCAGGTGCCTACCCTGTGAATCTGCCTGAGAGGATATAATTTTATGGGGCACCCTTGGCCTAATCCAGATGGCCACTCCTCTAACCTTTGAAATAAAAGGAGATGATAGGAACATTCCTCCCCAAGATTGTGCTAGGTCCTGAACTTCTTCCCCTGTACAGTGAATCTCTTCTAAAAAGGTGAGGTCTGTGCCTACTTTCTTTAACCGAGTCCATACTCTTTTCCTTTTGACCACCGTATGAATTCCATGTACATTCCATGAAACACAACACAACTTAGCCGTTATTACAATAAAAAAAGTAATATTCCCTGTCGTCTCAGCTTGAGACAGGGTGAAGTATGTTCACTCTTTATGATACTGATGCAATGTCCAAACTTTTTAAACTTTTTAACTTCTAATTCCCCCACTATCCCTACTATTTTAACTATTGATGTCCCCCTTCCCCTACAACATTTCCTCGCCCCCTCCCAACTCTTCTATATAGACAAAACAAAAAAAAGAGAAAAGGCCCCCCCCCCCAGTACAACTCAGTATAATATACATCCCTCTAACCTCGTGGATGGGGCTGGGGATCCACTGCCTTCTATATAAAGTAATGTAAAAATAAAAATTCCATCCTGCTTTACCAGGGGGAAGGTATATAACTCACCAGGGGTCCCCCCTCGAAACTGCTCTGGGTTGAACCCCCTCCGAGTTTTCCCACGTCTGCCCACCAACCTTCTTAGTGGCTTGGTTATCGAGGAAAAACCTTTAGGAAGGAAAACTGGCTTTAGTCCACCCAGTGCGGTGGCTTCGCCTGGTTCCTTCTACCCATGTAGTTACAGCATCGTCTCAATTGCTCTTACCATTCCTATTAATAGGTTTCCCTCAGACTTGTGGGTAATATAACAGAAAGAAAAAAAAGCATAACAAATCTTCCCTTCTCCCCTGTCCCATTTCTATAACATCCTCTCCCAAAAGGTACAGTAACATTCTACCAGTCTTCCCCCCCGGGTAATTAATAGGAAAATCCTACATCCTACTAAAATAAAGGCTCAAATTTCAAATTCTGTTCATAACTGCCCCAATAATTATTAATTGGGAGGGCACTAAGCCTCATAAAGTCACCATTTAGTAGTGTCCATAGTCTCTAAAGAAATGTTCAAAATAAAGAAATTATAGTATCCGGTTTCCATTAATTATATTACTAGCTCTATATCCCCAATATCCAAATAGAGTGATGTAATGGTCCATGAGTCAATCATGATTCGGGGGCAAGGGGGTGTTACGGGAGGGCCCAGCCCACCATTATAGGCCACCTCCAGGTGTTCTGGAACCAAAAGCCCTCCCCTCCCCAAAATTGCCTCCCTTCTTCTCATCTCAATACAGTACTTAGCTTATGTAAAGCCTAGAACAGCTCAGCATTCCTCTTTGTCATAGTTCTGAACTGGACTTCTCTGGCCTTCCCATTCTTGAAGAAATTCAGCCACGGCGTCTGGGTCTATAAATGCTCTTTGTCTCTTCCCTGGTGGGCGTACCACAAGACGAGCCGGATCCACCAAAGAGAACAGACAGTTAAGTCAGTGCAGCTTTTTTTTAACTTGTAGAAAGGCTTGTCTACAGCTCTGAAGTGCTTGGGAGTAGTCGGGAAAGATACTAATGCGTGTTTGATTTTGCAGCATTGGCCCCTTCTTCCGCACTTCCTCCAGGATTCACTGGCGGTCCTGATATCGCAAAAATTTAATTAACAGATGTCGTGGTCTTTGGTCTGCTTGTGGTTTCTGTCCCAGGGACCGATGTGCCCTTTGAATTTCTAGACTGCATTCAGGTGAAAGGGAGAGGATTTGTTGGAGCCACGTTTGTAGGTAAGTTACACAGTCCTTCCCTTCTTGTCCCTCCGGCATCCCCACTATGCGTATATTATTACGCCTTTCTCGATTTTCATGATCATCGATCATCTCTTTTAAATGGTCTATTTATCTGAGAGCTGAGCGTAAATCTGAGGCATTCAATGTTGCTTGGTCCTCCTGCGCACTTATTCGGGCCTCCGCCTCATTAAGCCTCTCTCCATGTTTATCAACCGTCTCAGTCAAGGAGTTAAGTGTCTGTTGCATCTGTTGCAGTTGAGTGGTGAGATTATTGAAGCCGACCTGCATTTTGGTACTTAGTTCACATTTAAGGTTCACTATTAGTCTCTCTATTGTGGTTATATCGGCTCCGTTGTTAGCTAGCCATTTCCCAAGGTATTCGCGCTGGATGTTGCTCCTCTTGAGGCGTGCTCGCCGTTGGTAAGGGTTGCACCTTCAGACCCGATTTTTCACTTGTTGATGGCGTGTTTAGAAATTGTATTTTCGATTGTTTTTTTACTAGATTTCTGAGTGGTAGACATTTAGGAAGTTATACATTAGGCAATTAAGCAATAATATTAGCAATAGAAAGCAGGATGGTGGGATTTAGCAGCAGATCCAACGGAGTTCCTCAATTACCACTCTGCCATGTTACCAGCCAGGCCCCCCATGCTAACCTTTATTTTCTGTGTTTTGCCTTATTATTTTTGAGTTCTAATAAAATGATAAATGCTTCCAAGCGGTCTTACACCATCCCTTGCCTGTGAGCAACTGAGCACCCAATCTAAAAAAAAAAAATAGCCCCTAGTGTCAAGCTTAAATACATTTCTAAAATTGACATCACTGTCAGGTGACCATGTAATTGTCTGTCTCCCTGTAATTTCTTCTTTTATGCATTACTAAAGTCCCTTTACAATCTGCTATCTGCTGTGAACTAACAGACTACATCATGACATATAGCATTGTCTAGACATATATTACTCAAAAGCTTGCTAACTTCTTAATTAGGATCTGTGTTCTCATAATGGGGTTAAGCCCTGCCCCTGGACAGTGACCTCACATCTTAGGATCACTATAAATTCCTACAGTAGGGGCCGCTGCTGCCCTATAGGGCTCAGTTCCACAGGAGGCTTCCCCTTGAAACAGCAGAGTCAACACTTTTTTGTGAACTAGGGCCTTTGGAAAGGTTGCTACATTGGGGCAACTTCCATTCACTAGAGACCCACATATTGAGCAGGGTAAGTTCCTATTTATACAACATGACAATATGCTGACAAGATATAGTAGCTTGTACTAGTTTGGCTGGGTATGTTCTGTTGGAGTTTTGTCCCCAGTTAATATTATAAATTTTCCAGACTGCGAGTACCAGCTCTATAACAACATCCAATACAGCACCACAGGTAATGGAACCTTTATATACATATAAAGCAGCATTGTGTATCCCTGGGATAGCAATGAGAAAGGCAGAATGAGGGCGTGCTCCTCTTCTTCCTTCTCCTGCTAACTCAGTAACTGCAGAACACATACTCTACTATTGTTTATTTTCTACCATTTTGTGTGACTATTATCTTTTTCATATTCTCTCACAACAGCAAACTCTCCTGCCTTCTCCCTGGGCAGACACTTTCTAAGATCAGAGGCTGCTAATTTTTATGGCTGTGGGCGGAGCCTACAGCCATTTTGCTACCTGTAGCTTGAAAATGGAGTTTTGTGGAACACATTTTTTGGACTTTTCAATGTATCCTTCCACATCTACAAATCACTATGACAACTAAAATAAAATAATCCTTTCTTTCTGTTCAGAATGTTGGAGACATAACTTCAGGCTGCTTATCTGAAGGCCATTAGGAAACTGAAACAGCTTGCTAAATTTTGGCTGCCTATTAAACAGGAGATTTGTTTACCCCCTTCGAAATGCAACAGCTTGCACATTTAAATGATTAGCATTTAAACATTTTTTGCTACTAACTTCAGTTGGGGATATCTTTCAACAAAAATTCATATCTCATAAATGTTACCCTTTCCCAGCACATTTTGTAAAGATTTACACTGTGTTTAATCTTTCAAGACCTGTCTGATAAAATGCCAGGTCTTCAGTGAACTACCCAGACTAAATACATAAATTTATTTTTGACAGAAGGGCTGTGGCCTGCTTCCCAAACATAACATATAAGAGCTACTTAGATCTCTTATAGTAAGAGTGTGTGTGTGTGGGGGGTAGAGAAACAGGCAAACTCTGGCAAGGGAGACCTCATCTAATGAAGTAACTGCTGACAAACCATGAGTAATACAGAAGCAAATGGTTCAACTTGCTACCTACAGAAATCTCCAACATTGCCACGATTGGTGCTTTTAAGTGTAAACTGCGTCAACACCTCGTGGCTAGTGCCTTCTGTGATTGCTTCTTATAATCCCCTCCAAGCAGACTGCCCTCAAGCATCCCTTCTCACTGCCTCAGCTCCTCCTCCTCCTCTCCTACCCCCCATTACTGGGTATAGGATGAATCTGTCTCCTTTTCATCCCCCCTTCCTCCTCCCTTGCTGTTTCCCATCTACCACATACCCAACGCAATGCCCTCCCCATTTCTCCCCTCCTCTCTCTCTCCCATACCACCCCCTCACCACCACTCTTCTTTCTCTTTTCCCACTAACCCACTCCTAACAAAGCTTCACTAAGCTGCCTATGACTTGTACTGTATAATTAACTCGCAACACAATTCCTTGAAAATGCCTTTGGCTGCTATTATTGCAACCTTATTTGTCTTTTTTTTTGTAAGTTCCATTGTAATGATCATGTTATGTTTTGTACCTTATTGTCCTTATTGCCTTGATCTGGAACCTTTGTAAAAGAGCCCTCGGCTCAAAGGTGTCATCCGAAATACAAATAAAAAAAAAAATGATTTGATACCCTTTATTAGACCAACATAGATGTAACAAAAATAACCTATACCATTTCTAAAATTCCTGATCAAACAACTGCAAACAAAAGACTGTTTTTCTGTCATTTTATAATATGATATACTGAGTATGTATTTACTGAGTTGCTGGATCAGGGTCTTGATAAAATAATAACATTTACTTAACTCATTCAAGATTCCATCAGGTGGACAGTAAAAAGTCTGTAAGAATTTGTCTGAAAACTAACAACTATAAGATGCAAAAATAGCATTTGTGTATATATGTATATGTGTGTGTGTATATATATATATATATATATATATATATATATATATATATATATATATACATATACACACATGTGTGTGTGTTTGAAAAAACTGGCACTTGTCAATGGACAGCTTGAGGCCGTAGTCTTCCAATCAGTCTAGGACTTTAAACAGTCAGGTCTTATGCTCCTCTAAAGTGTGCCCAAACACAATGACATCGTCTAGGTACACTAGACATTCCAGCAAGTTCATATCTCCCACCGTACATTCCATCAGTCACTGAAAGGTGGCCGGGGCACCTGAAATCCCCTGTGGCATTCTCAGGAATTCGTTGAACCCCAAAGGACAGATGAAGGCTGTTTTCTCATGGTCCTCCAGGGCCATTGGGATCTTGTAGTATCCGCTGCGAAGATCCAATACCGAAAACCATTTGCTCCCATTCAAACAATCCAGGGCATATTGTATAAGGGGCATGGTGTATCGATTGGGGATGGTCCACCGGTTCAGGGTTCGATAATCAACACACATCCCTACTGACCCATTCTTTTTACACACAGCCACAATGGGAGAGGCATATGGGCTCCTTGATTCTTGTACACACCAGCAGCAAGCATTTCCTGCAAGTGTCACCTCACATCATCTATGTCTGCTGTGGCGAGACATCGGGATCTCTCTCAAAATGGACGGTCATCATGCAGGCATTATGTGATGCTCTGCACCCTGGACACACCCCACGTCCCACTCTTTTAATGAAAACACTTGGTCTCTCTGAGTGAGTTTCTTGCTAATTCTAGCCTTCCATTCAGCTGGCAATGGGGAGTCACCAAAGTCAAATAAGTCCGGGGTCACTCTCTCCTTCTCGCCAGAGCACTTGTTGTTGGGCAATACGGCAGCGTCGGTGCAGTCTACTGTAGCGAGGGTGCACCCTCTGTTCACCCGAATCTCCCAATCTGACACATTCTGAATCTGGACCATCACTCATCATGCATAGGCGTGGGCACGAGCAGGCAAGATTCTGGGTTTGACCAATAATCCAGCTGGCAACTTTCCATCTCCTGGTGCATCCAACATTAATATTTTGTTCTTTACGTTTCTCCATGGATTGTGCACTGGGCATTGGGGGCCAATACCATGGAGTCAGGTTCCTTTTTCCACATTATCCCCACTGGCTCATCTGGGTCCACTTCATTGGGTCTCTGTTGCCAGTCATAAGCCCTTTTTACTAAAGCTGGAATTCTTAGGGCCCATCCAGTCAGCTGCCCTTGTTTCTCATGGCAGAGTTGTGCTAGTCTCCCAAACATGTGGGCGTTTGTTCCAATTAACAGGTGAACCCCATCATACAGTCCAGTGGGGGGACACAGTAGGGTCAGTGTCTCTACTTGCTCCTCTACGCCAGTGACAGTTGCAGGAAAAGACAACCAGAGGCGGGCATATCCTAGATATGGATAAGACTTATCGCTCAGCCCCCACACATGTAGGCCTTCCAGGGATTGTAAGGGCACATCAGATAAGTGTTTGCCATACCAGTCCTGAAACACAGTGGTCACTTGTGACCCACTGTCAAGCACAGCCCGAGTAGGAATACCATTCACAGCCACATTAGTCTCCATTGAGAGGCCCACTACCTTGGACCAGTCTGGAGGGACAACAGCCGGGGCCTGGACAGACGATTTAGCCACAGAGGGGTTTGAGTTAGGATGGCTGAAGCCTTTACTGCAGTCATTTCATGCACCCCATGACCACTGACTCATTTTCCAAAGCTCTCCTTGAAGCTGGTTCACCACTTTCACTAAGTCCTTCTGAGACTGGCATTCCCTCTTCATATGGCCATCCTTGCCGCAATTGTGACAAATGACACGCTCTCGGGGCATCCTTGCAGAAAACATAGCAGGGGATGCTGGAGCATAGACGGGAGATTGTGATCTGACTTCTGCAGGAAGTGTACCATGTCTCAAAAGTTCCTTTAGGGTGGCAGTCAATTCCTTGAGGTCAGCCGAAAAGCCACCCTCAGTAGAGGATGCCTGAGGGTGCACCCCCACTCCCATAACAGTCACATCCTGACAGGGGCAAGGGTCTCTGTCAGCAGGAGATACCTCAGCGAATGCATCCAGTTGTACTTTTCTGACTTCCTTCAGCAACTTCTCCCCCCACCGTTTAGCCCACGGTGGGACACTCTTAGTGGTCTCCATTTTGGAAGGGCCTTTCGGTGCCATGATCACTTGGCCCGCACTCACCCCATAATTACAATCTCTGTCTTCACCTTCTACCTGCCGGAGTTCTTTTATCAAGTCACAGTAGTCAGGTGGGTTACCTCTCCTATCCTGGAACCTTAACTGGATGATCTGCAGTTTAGAATGTTTGGCATGTTACAGTACATGCCCCAATCTCACATGGTTCAAATCACTAGCGGCTACCCCACCTTTCCGGTAAGCTTTCTGCAGAGCTCTCTCTAGGTGAGTAACATACGCAGATAAACTTCTTCCCCCTTCCATTGTTTGGTACCTTGGAATTTCCACATCAAAGTCTCCCCTGACTCAATGCTCCCAAAATTGCCTTCAAGTACAGATAGGTACTTCTGAGCAGATGCATCAGGGTTCGTGGACCTCAAAAATTTAATGTCTTCAAGAGTGGGGCCCTTCAAACTTTCTATGATTCTTTTCCACTTCTCAGCCTCCACACACTGCTACTCGGGTACCAAGGGGGCAACACAGTCGATCCAGGTCTCCCAGTCATCCTCCCTTGGGGGGGGTGGGGAGACTGCCCGAGAAGATTCTCAGCCTTCAGTAGGAGTCATGACTAATGGCGGGTAAAGATATAGGGGCCAGCATTGGCACGAGCACAGAAGGTGGGGCAGTAACAGGTGCTGGCGTGGAAGGGGGTGTTGGGGAAAGAACACCCCCACGTAGCAGGAATAGTTTCTTAAAGTCCTCTGTGGTTTTCCTTTCCTCCAGCAACAACTCAGCAAATTTCTCCTCAAAAGTCTCAGATAATGGTAGGAGCTCATCCTCCCCAGGGTCTTTACTGTCTTTTCTTATTACTCTCCAGGCGACTGGGACCCCTTCTGAGGCAATAGTCTGTGGCACTTTAGAGCTGTCCATGAGGTCGCTACACTCTACCAAGGCTATGAAAGTTTGGGCGATCAAATCAGCCTGTCGACCCAACACCACAGGGTTTTGTAAACATTCAACTTTGGAGAGTGCTCCCTCTATAGTGTCCTTACTGGTATTCAGGGGAATATCCAGTATAAGCAGAGCATTTCTGGGGTCAATCTCCTGTCCAGTACACCACCCCACCAACTGGTGTACAGCCTTTCTACTAGGGTAGCCATTAATCTTTAACAATAATTCATAATTGTTGGCCACTAGAAGGCACAAAATCCCAGCGGTGAGCCTCCAAGATGTAACTCCTAGGTGGCGCTATCCCACGGGTTACTACCCCTGCCTGCTTGGCTAGTAGCAGGTTAAGTGGGCAAAGGTTCTGCAACGGGTGCCTCCACCCGGAGGTCAGTGGTCAAACTAACCTGGGTACAGCCCTCCGGGACACTATAACCCCCCCCTTTCCCTTCTAGTGGCCTGAGCAATATACGATAATCACTTTCACAGTATCCCTTGTACACCACACAAGTACCCACACTGTTTGCACTTACCACCAGAGCTGGTTCCTCTGGCTTGACACTGGGAACCCCCTATAAAACAAGGTTATGCACAGCAAATAGAAACAGTATAGAACTCTTGGCACAACCTGGAACTACAGTCAGGTTAAATGCAGAAAAAGTCAGATCTGACTTTTTCAGTGGACTTGAACAAGGAAGGGGCATAATCAGGTTGATTGGCTTAAAGGCTACATTAATCAAACAGTTATGCATGTGTAACCCCCCTACAAATGGGGGTTCCTGAAAAGTCTTCCTTGAGCTTGCCTAAATGCTCACTGCCAGGCTGGTGTCCTGCATTTTAGCAGTTTAAATGTGATTGCCAGAGAGTGCCTGTATAGCCTCTGTGTACTGTCTCTTTAAGAGCTGCCCGGATTGCAGTCATAAGTAATCTGAGAGGGAGCTCTGTAGAAAGATGTAACTATTTGCTGAAAATCATTTAGAGTTATAATGATAATATAGTTTGTCTAAGCCGCCTTCTTTGCAGCAAGGACTGTTTTGCTTATCTCCACTGTCTTGGTCCTGGACTGCAAATTGGCCCAATCAGTTCTGGTGGGACCTAAAATGGAGACAGACTACAGGAGCTGTCTGGAGTCAAAATCTGTAGGAGTTGTAGTTTTGGGCTTTTGGCGCCTTTTTTGGCACCTGAAGGGGGAGCCTTTGTTGTGACTGACAGACAGATCAGCCAACCGAACCTTTTGTATCTTGGGGGATTTCCCAGACTGCTTGCAATTTTCAGTTAGTTCTGGGCTGAGAAATGAAGAAGTAACAGCTCAAGTGATTTGGGCAAGAGTTCTGTGTAGTTTTGCATGGGAGAACTGTGAAAGGGCTGCGTTGTGGCCTGCATGTCTGCCTACTGCCCCTGAGAGGGAGAGAAGAGAATTATTTCGGATTAAATCCAAGTTTGTGAGATTGTTTACCAGGCTCATACCTGAAAAAGACCGAAGATTTTGCTGACTGTGATTGGCCTGTCAAGATTTCCAGCTGCTTTTGAATGCCCGGTTCGTGCAGAGACTCTGCGATCATGACCGGAGAGCGGTTTGCCTGGTACAGTAGAATTTCCTTACATGTAAATGTCCTGTGAGTTGTTAGTGAGTCGTGATTTGGTTCCCCACTATGTGAACTGTGTTCTGCTTGCTGGAAGCTGTATCCAGCCCAAAATGGACTGTATCCAAATCTGTCTCCATTTGGCCATGGCCTTGCCACACTGGCCCAGCCAGACTACCCACTGCACAGAGAAAGCCATCGACAAGAGACCTGCCTGGGGATAAGCCCCCGCTCCACGCTTGAACAGGAACAACGCCTCAGCGAATTGTGTGGGCCCTGCTTCTCCTGGCACTCCAGATCAACCACCTGCAGTCTCAATTTTCATCCAGCCTATGTCCAGTCTAGGGTATCGTGAGTAATCATCAGGGTAGCTCCCTGCAACAACAGCCTAATCTAAAAGTGTGTCATCTGATTGTCTCGTTGTTTTCTTTTTCATGAACTGAGCCTTCCTGCTCCAGTTTACAATTAGTATGTGTGGTGCACGTTGTATTCTTCCATCACAGGGCCCCAACCAGCTGCAACATTCCTGGCTAGCCCACCATTCTCCATTTGGGTACCCAGAGTGTGTGACTGTTTATGGACCCTGAAGTGCATGCATAACTGTTTGATTGATACAGCCTTTAAGCAAATTAACCTGATTACGCCCCTCCCTTGTTCAAGTCCCTTAAATAAATCAGATCTAACTCTTTTTTGCATTTACCCTGACTGTGGTTCCAGTTTGTGCAAGAGTACTGTACTGCTGTTATTTGCTGGTATAACCTTGTTTTACAGGGGGTCCCCCGGGCCAGGCCAGAGGAAAGCCCTGGTGGTAAGTGCAAACAGTGTAGGTACTTGTGTGGTGTATCAAGGGTATTATGAAAGTGATTATTGTATATTGTTCCGGCCACTAGTAAGGAAAGAGGGGGGTTACAGTTTCCCGGAGGGCTGTGCCCAGGTTAGCTTGACCACTACCAACCCTGACCTCCAGGTGAAGGCACCCATTTCAGAACTCAGGCCCCTTAACCTGCTACTAGCCAAGCAGGCAGGGGTAGTAGCCCTTGGGATAGCACCACCTAGGGGTTACACATGCGCTTTAAGTCCCCATACAGTCACACCTCTGGGTACCCAGGTAGGGAGACAATGGGCTAGCCAGGAACGTTGCAGCTGGTTGGGGTCCTGTGATGGAAGAGAGCAACATGCACAACACACACTATTTATAATCCAGAGCTGAAGGGCTCAGTTCGTGAAAGAAAAAGCAACCGGACAATCAGATGACAACACTTTAGATTTAGCTGTTGTTGCAGGGAGCTACCCTGATGTTTACTCACAATACCTAATACTTGACACAGGCAGGATGAAATCGAGACTGCAGGTTGTTGAGCTGGAGTGGCCGCAGAAGCCGGGCCCACACGAATCACCATGGCGTTGGTCCTGTTCAAGTGTTGAGCAGGGGGCTGATCCCCAGGCAGGTCTCTCATCGATGGCTTTCTCTGTACAGCGGGTAGTCAGGCTGGGCCAGTGTGGCAAGGCCCAGGCCCAATGGAGAAGATTTTGGATTCAGTCCGTGGGGCTGGATGCAGCTTCCAGCAAGCAGAATACAGTTCAAACCACAGTGGGGAATCAAATCGCGACCCACTAGCAGCACACAGCACATTTACACGTTAGGAAATTCTAATACAGCTTCCAGCAAGCAGAACACACTTCAAACCACAGTGGGGATCCAAATCACGACCCACTAAAAGCACATAACACATTTACATGTAAAGGATTCTACAGTACCAGCAAGCAGAACACAGTTCACACAGTGGAGAACCAATGTAAGGAAATTCCACTGTACCAGACAAAAGGCTCTCCGGTCGCAATTACAGAGTCTCTGCACAATCCGGGAGTTCAGAGGTGGCTGGACATCCTGACAGGCCAATCGCATTCAGCAAAACTTCGGTCTTCTTCAGGTTAAAACCTGGTCACAGTCCAATGGCTTAAATCATTCTCACAACTCAGATTCAGTCCAAATAAACTCTATTTTCCCTCTCAGGGATAGCAGACAGACATGCAGGCCAAACTCAGGCCTTTCCACAGTTCTCCCACGCGAATCCACGCCGGGGCTGCTGCTTGAATCATTCAAGCTGTTATCTCTTCACTTCCCAACTCAGAACTGAAACTAGCTGCAAGCAGCTTGGGAATTTCCCAAGATCCAAAAGGTTCAGTTGGCTGATCTGTCTGTCAGTCACAACAAGGGCTCGCCCTCCAGGTTATTTTAGGCACCAAAATGCAAAAACTACACTTCCTGCAAGTTTTGACCCCACCAAGCCCCTGTAGGCAGGCTCCATTTTAGAGTCCCAACAGTACTGATTGGCCCATTCTGACAGTCTCGGGCCAAGTTGGTGGAGATAAACAGAACAGTCCTTGCTGCAAAGAAGGCGGGTTAAAACAAACTGCAATAATATTACTACTCTAACAAATGATCAGCAAACAAGCACATCTTCTAACAGAGCACCCTTTTAGATTAATTAAGACTGCAATCCAGGCAGCTCTTAAAGAGACAGTACACAGAGGCTATACAGGCACTCTCTGGCAATACATTTATTCTACCAAAACACAGAACACCAGCCTGGCAGTGAGCACTTAGGCAAGCTCAAGGAAGACTTTTCTTGAACCCCCATTTGTAGGGGGCTACGTGTCTATTTGCAATAAATTTGTTTACAGGCATTACTAGTATCTTTTGAAATATTGCCTGACTTGTGATTACTAATTTTGAGTATAGTTCATGAAATAATGAGCTTGATATTTGTTATTTCATATAGTCCCCCCATTATGCCTTATGCATAGCATATAAATCAAAATCATTCCAAGGCCATCGTGACATATAATATTAACAGTGAACAGCAAATCAGAGCTCTTTTCCTAATAAAAGGCTGCTGATATAATAAATAAAGAACAAAGCCATAAATAAGGAACCAGTGGCTTATGGAAAAATCTACAGGGATTTATATAGGGATTTGATTCTGCCTTTGTGGGGAAAACACAGGGAAAATGAGGGTTTCATACAGAGTAATGGTTATTTGGATCTGGGAGCACTGAATATTTCTTATCCTATAATTTGTATCCTGGATAGGGCAGGGGAGATGCTACATCTCATTGTCCTTTCAAAGGCAAATTCAAGCGACACTGCTCTATCGGGTTTGGTGCTATGCTACAGCTAGGCGGCCAGCCATACATGTATCAATCAAACAAAAACAAAGCAGCACCAAATATGTTCATATAGAAAATATTTCTTTTTACTGTTAGTATACCATTTTACAGATATCACAGAACATACAGTGGTAGATCAATCATCAACTAGACGTCCAGGGCTTCGACTCTTAACAAGTCTTCATCAGGGGTAGTACTAGTCTGGAAGAACATTTCTTAAATAGAGCATTTAATCAACACTTATATCAATTAAGACTTAAAGCACATGGAGACTAACTATTTCTTGAGGAAACCCATACCCATTAATAATAGCACCTAAAAAAATAACTACAATTACTAATAACATTCCAAATTTACCTAACTACATCCTATAAACTAACAATCTTTAATTATAACATCAGATTTATAATTATAAATAAAGCAGCAGCATCAAAAACAATCATATTCATATTTATAATAAATTCATAAAAGCTTTAAATTTCTAAGGCTGCTCTATTAAACAGCGTCAAAGACACAAAGATGCTACTGCTTTAAATATCAGGGCAAAGCAAAATAACAAATTACCAAAACAAATCTACCCTAAGTAAAATTTCATAACATCATTCCAGGACCCCCTAGTAACTAAGCAAGCTATAACAAAAACTCAAAAATAGAGGTCCAAACGGGTAGATTCCAGGTTCAGGGTGAGAATCTAGAAAGGAATCAACAAAATTACAACATTACTAATATAATAATCAGTAAATAGCAACAAAAGACATTGGTACAGTAAAAGCTTTTATGCTCGATTGCTACTCTTAAGAAAAGGTTTAAGATCCCACTGATTATTTAATCCATTCGGTCTAACAGAATTTAACTTATAAATCCATTTACTTTCTTTTTGAAGCAATAAATTTGATCTATCCCCTCCTGTAAACAAAGGATAAATGTGTTCGATACCCATAAATTTTAAAGAACTTGGATCAGACTGATGAAATTCCAAAAAATGGGAACCTAATGGAGTATTTCTGTTGTTATTCAAAATGGAACGAACGTGTTCCTGTACATGCTGTTTAAGTGGCCCGATAGTTGTGCCAACATAAATTAAATCACAAGTGCACCAAAACACATACACCACATGTGATGTGTCACAGGTAATTAGTTCTCTGATCTGAGTTTTTACATTAGGGTTTTTTGGGTGCACGAATACATCATGACTATTACTAGCATATTTACGTACTGTATATTGTACCTATAACATTTATAAAAGCTGTTTGATCTCACAGGTAGCCATGTATGGCTCACATTTTTAACTTTCTTCATATGACTTTGTACAAGTTTATCCTTCAAACTTTCAGCTTCTGAAAATGTAACTCTTGGCTTTAAACCCACTACGTTGCTAACCTCACTATCACTCAACAAAATAGGCCAATTTTTATAAATAATATTTCCAATTCGTCCAGCTAAATGATTGTACTGAGTAATAAAAGTACAAGGCTGACATTCAAAGTCATTTTCTCCATTTTTTCCTTTCAAAAGACTGTTCCTCGAGATTTTACTTACTTTTTCCTTTGTTTGTTCTAATAAATGTGAATCATAGCCCCTCTCCAAAAATCTTTTAGTTAAATCATTTGCTTGCTCAAAAAAAATAGAATCTGAGCTGCAGTTTCTCCTTAAACGTAAAAATTGACCATAAGAAATAGAATTTTTTAAACTGGGAGGATAAGCACTACTAGCTAATAACAAAGAATTCGTAGCAGTTGATTTACGAAAACAACATGTTTCTATTACATCTGATCCTGGACTAACTGAAAGTAAAAGATCCAGGGAAGGAAATGGAAATATTTTCATGCAAATAAGTAAAATGCAAATTTAACTCATTATTATTTAACCAATCCAAAAAAGATGAAATCAAACCACTATCACCATCCCAAATGCATAAGATGTCATCCACAAAACGAAACCAATGTGCTATATGACAAAAAAAAAGATTATTCAATTCATTAAGAACTGTAATATGTTCCCAATGACCGAGAAAAAGATTCGCATAGCTTGGGGCCATTGAAGCCCCCATAGCTGTTCCCTGTTTTTGTAGAAAAAAATCCCTTTCAAACTCCAAATAATTATGTGTCAAAATGAATTTTAGGGCTTGCATCAAAAACTCTTTTGGTATCTGATCTCTGACAGTGGAATTCTCTAAAAAATAAAAAACAGCTGCAATACCCTGGTGGTGAACAATGAATGTATAAAGTGATTCTACATCAATTGCTAACCAACAATAGGTATCTTTCCATTTAAGATGTTGCAATTTACTCAACAAATCACCACTGTCTTTAATACCAAGATTCCAATGAAGACACATATGGTTGCAAAAAGAAATCAATAAATTTCCCTAAATTCTGTGTGAGGGAGTTGGGTCCACTAACAATAGGGCGACCAGGTGGATCAGCACTGTTTTTATGCACCTTTGGTAATGCATAAAAATTTGGAATGACTGGATGATCTGACCAAACATACTGAAATTCTTTTTTTGTTATCTCACCCCTTCTTCGAGCTCTATCAAGCAACATGAATAAATCTTTTTTGAAATTTAATGTAGGACCATAGGATAATGTTTCATAATTTTGGCCATCCATTAGTAACTTTAAAACAATCTCCCTGTAATGCTGTTTGTTTAGAATCACAATATTGCCCCCCTTATCAGATTGTTTAATAATGATCTCACTATTATTAGTTAAACTTTGAAGTGCTTCCCATTCATTTTTACTCAAATTTGTTTTAGATCTCATATTTCCCTTTAGCAAATCAGTTACTTGTTGTTTTACCACTTTCTCATATGTAATCAATGTATTATTAATTATAATGGGACAAAAATCAGATCTAACCTTAAAGATTTTTTCCCTTAAAATACTAATAGAATTATTAGCTCCTAATAAACCAGGAAGCACATGTTGATGTAATGGGGCTGTAACATCAGTTGTACTTTCAGAAAATACATTTTCATTAAGGAGTTCTTGTAAAGTTTCCATGTCCAATGACTCTGTATCTAAATTGTCAGTACCATTAATACTATCATGTAGTGGCTCAAACACATTCCCCATATGATTTCCATCATCAATATTTAACAAATAATCAATGTCCTCCATTGGAACAATTTCATTAATGTTAGTATTCATATTCAGATCTTCGTTGTGATGGAAAAACAGTCTCAATTTTAATTTTCTAAAGAATTTCTCAAGATCAACAAAAATTCCAAAGTCATTAACTGTTGGGTTTGGTATAAACGTTAAACCCCTTTGTAATACAGTTACCTGTGCATCAGTCAATATGACGTCTGAAAGATTCAAGACCTGTAGTCCATCCCTTTCTGCTTGGAATGCAAAACCCTCTCGTTTTCTCTCGATTCTTCGGCCTCCTCTGTGTTCCCTTCTCGTCTTGCTTTTTCTTTCCCTTTGTTCATCTTTTCTAAAAACACTCCTTTCTTTTTATTCTTGCTAGTAGGTCCTCCAGAATTCATTCCACTTTGATTTTTTGAACTACTGCGTGTATCAATATCATTAGAAAAACGAACATGAGATCTGCCACGACTCTGCAATCTTTTCCTCGACCATTCAATTATATTCCCCAGGTCATAATCACACTGATCACGATTTAGTTTTCTGTTTTTTTGATCAACCACTTCAGTCTCATATTTACTGAGTTTAGATCTTAACTTGCCATCAGCTTCTTCATAAACAACATTGCCTTTGAAGCTTAATGCTCTCTCTTTAGCAGCTTTTAATTCAATCAGCAGCTCTTCATATTTAGTGGTATCGTCCTTAATTAACAATTCAATAAAGATTTTGGAACAATCAGAGGCTGCTTTGATCCAATCTTCCTTAAAACGAAACACATCAATCCCACTAGAAGGTGTAATAGACACTCGTAAACCTCTTGGTGCCTGATTCAGTTTTAAATATTCTTCAAGAGTCAGGATATTATATGTGATATCAATCTCTTTAAACATCAACTTCTCAAGGTCATAAAAAGCAATTTTAACATTACCAATGTCCTGATAAGTAATTTCACCACTCAAATCAGTGCAGTTCAATTTCTTTCTAGCTTCTCGCTTCCTAGTCTCCAGGCAATCAGTTGTTTCCCATTCGTAACTGCTTTGGGCATTTTCATCAGAGGTTCCAGCTTGACTCATAGTAAATCTTTTAGGCAAGCTAAATAATTTCGTTTTCACGGAAACCAATTTGCTTATTGCAGTAAACAAAATGATGTTTGAACATATACCACAAAATACCCGAGTGGAAAGAAACCGCGAGTGGTCAGCTTGATTAACGGCAAAAAATGTACTTTCAAAGGCAAATTCAAGTGACACTGCTCTATCGGGTTTGGTGCTATGCTACAGCTAGGTGGCCAGCCATACATGTATCAATCAAACAAAAACGAAGCAGCACCAAATATGTTCATATAGAAAATATTTCTTTTTACTGTTAGCATACCATTTTACAGATATCACAAAACATACAGCGGTAGATCAAACATCAACTAGACACCCAGCATCTCATTGTCACAGGGATGTTCATTTACACATTTTTGCACGTATTTACTCAGGCTGTCCCAGATTAGATGTAACGTCTTGTTTTCAGTGGGGTCATGATTTTACCATTTTTATAATGTATTCATTCAGACTATCTAGTCCAGGGCCCCTGTATTCGAAGGAGATACGCAGCACATCCCAGTGGAAAAGGGAGATGTGCCGCACAACTCCAACAATACGCAGCAGTGCAATATTCAAATGTGAGGGATGCACCGGCCGCAAGGGAATGGGCCAGGGCAGACACAAATGGTAAGCCATTCAAGTCGAGGGGGCAATCCCATGCTTATGCCGTGCTGCAGCATATTCAGTGGGAATGTGCCCCTCACAGTCCAGAGCACTGCAGCCCACAGTTAGGCCATGAATAGCTGGCCTAACCCAAGTAGCCACCCACAGGCAGGCTGCAGATGTGTACACAGCTGCACAGCAGCCTGGCAGCCCTGGTGGACTAGAGGTACCCCCTTTCCATCCGCAATCTAGCCAACTCCATCCCTGAAGAGCTCCATAGTGTAGGGCCCCCCCGACCCGATTGCACCAGAGGAAACCATGATCCATATCCATAGTCTAGAGGTCTCCCATCCACCACCCCTGTACACAGACACCCTCACTCTCCCCATACTCAACCTGTTGCAAAGACTGGCACTGCCCTCCACACTCTACCATGGCCAGTCATTGACTGCACTGAACCCAGACTGGGGATCTGCACTCTAGAATGACCCAACTGGCTGTACCATGCATTGGGGCACCATGCCAGCTGCGGATCCACCAGTGTATGCAGCTGTGTGTACATCCCTGGAAAACTGAAGAGGGAATTTACATACCTTCAATGCATGCCTTGCCGATACTGTATCTTCCTGCTGTCATACACCACTGCAAGTCCACACTCTCCCCTGCTTCCCTGTGTAACATGCCAAGGGAACGATTGCCTCCCCATGACCAACCACTACTTCACTTCAAAGTAGTTTCTGAAGTCATGCCAGAAAATACCTGGAAAAGGTGCTAGGGAAGTCAAGATGCAGTGGGACTCCCTAGACCTAAAATGTGCTAGCCTGGCACTTGAGGAAGTTCTTAGCTCGCTGACACAAATTATAAACCTCTCACTCTGTCACAATTCCTTCAACACTGGAAATCTGCGACAGTTACCCAGGTGCATAAAAGTGGTGTTCAGACTCTGCTCAATAACTATAGACCAATTTCGATACTCCACCCACTCTCCAAGGCCCTAGAGTGGATCGTGGCCAATCAACTTGTGGAGTACCTCAACCACCATCAACTACTATGTCCTGAACAGCACGGGTTCAGGGGTGTCCACAGCACCATCATGGCCTTGTTAGAATTTATGAGATACATTCACCACGCATTAGACCAAGGCCTCCTGGTAGGAGCCACATTCATTGACCTAACAAAGGCATTTGATACAGTGCATCATGGGCTCCTCCTCAATCAACTGGCTGACATTGGGCTCTCCTCTGAAACTTGGGCTGGTTCACTAACTACTTGAGCAATCACTATCAGCAGGTTAGGATCGGGGATGTGATCTCTGACAGCAGACCTGTCAGATCTGGTGTACCGCAAGGATCCATATTAGGACCACTGCTGTTCAGCTTATTCTTAAATAACTTCCCAACCTCTAGCTCATGTCAAATGCTCCTTTACACAGATGATGCAGTTTTATTCACCAGCAGCCAACACCCTGAACATCTGGACTCAGATCTACAAAGTGGCTTTGCATCCGCGGAGCAGTGGTTTAAGGAACATAGACTGGTCTTGAATTATAGAAAGACCAAGACCATGATGTTCTCCACCCCACAAAGCAAACACAGAGCCTTCCCACTTGCAATTATGAATGTTGGGTGTGCCACTCTCTAACTTGTTCGGCACTTCAAATACCTAGGCATCACTATCGATTCCACCCTATCATATGTCGAGCACATCAACAACTTAGAGTTAAAATTAACGAATTCATTTCTTGTAAAACTGAACTGGCCTTGTTTAAACTTAAATATGAGTTTTGGGAACATGGCGATAAAAATGGGAAACTCCTCTCTTACCAGCTCAAAGCACAACAAATGGAACGACACATCCTAAGCCTAAAAGATGAACAGGGTATGATTCACTCCAACAACCCCTCTATAAACTGTATCATGAAAACCTTTTATCAAAAACTATACTCTAACACAAATCCTCCATCTACTTTACAAATTCAACAGTTCCTTAAATCGTTACATCTTCCTCATCCTTCTACTCTTGAAACAAATTCTTTACATGAACCCTTCTCACTTCAGGAAATCCAGAAAGCTTTGTCTTCCTTGAAATCTGGCAAATCCCATGGGGGCGACGGATTCCCTGTCGATTTCTATAAAATGTTTTCCGACTCCTTATGTCCCATTCTTCTTAATGTTTCTCAAGAAGCTTCCAATACTGACAAGCTTCCCCCATCTTGCACTGAAGCAGTCATAACCCTAATCCCTAAGAAAGAAAAAGATCATACTCACCCCACAAGTTACAGGCCCATCTCTTTATTAAACATGGATGGGAAGATATTTGCTAAACTACTAACTTCTCGACTTGAATCCTTGATTCCCAAGCTAACTCATTGTTCGCAAGCTGGTTTTATTAAACATAGATCTGGTTCTGATCACCTACATTATTTAATTTAATTCACAAAGCCAAATCCCTCCAGGCACCAGCTGCAGCCATAGCTATTGATTTCGAGAAGGCCTTTGATTCCTTAAACTGGGACTACCTTCATCAAGTTTTATCTTATTTTGGTCTTTCTCATACCTTTTGCTCCTGGCTCAAGCTATTATATAACTCCCCTGTTGCTAAAGTACTTACTAATTTCACCCTTTTCCTCTTACTTTAATCTAGCAAGGGGAACTAAACAAGGCTGTCCCCTGTTAACCTTCCTTGTTTATTTTAGCCATGGAACCCCTGACTGCTTATTTATGTCAATCTTCTGATATTATGGGCATACCTGTGAGCAATTCAAGATATGTTTCTCTTTTCCTACGCGGATGACCTCTTAATCTTACTCGAAAACCTGAATGAGGCTGGGCCCCTGTTGGTTGATTTGCTTAATAATTTTACTAAAATTTCTGGCCTTGCTTTGAATTATGGCAAATCACAAACTATGCCCCTTAACAACCACTGTAAAGCCTTTATGAACATACCTCTTGGATTCCACTGGTCACCACAGGGTATAACATATCTAGGAATCAAAATTACTGGTAACTTAGGGAAGATATGGGACATTAACTTTAACCCCTTATTTGATAACATCAAAACAATTCTGGACAGATGGAAGCTTCTTAATCTCTCTTTCATGGGGAAAATTGCAGCCATTAAGATGTCCATTTCTCCCAAGATTCTTTACCTCTTTGCCAATATTGCTTTAGTCTTACCATCCTCCTTTTTTGCTAAAATTGATAAATTAATAGGTAACTTTATCTGGGATGGGAAACCACCGAGATTTACCCTCAACAAACTTCAATCACATTGGATAAAAGGGGGATTCGGACTCCCCTGGTTCAAAGCCTACCTCTGGGCTTTCCAAATGGCCCAAACCATTAAATGGTTTCAGAAATCCTCCCCTCACTCACCACTATGGGTTGCAGTGGAATCCGCAATGTGCCTGGGAGGAGTTCCCACTTCCTTCATTTTTAATCCCATTTCTCCTAAACTAAAATCTCACCTGACTATATCATCTTCTGTTCTTTATTGGAAACTAACCCACAAATTCCCGAAATCCAATCCAATACCCTGGTTTTATTTATTTATTTATTAGCTTTTGGTAACCGGGTAAGTGCACTAGGCAACAATCCTGCCTATTTTCAGGCATGACCCAGGAGAGTACAACAAAATAATACAGTGATAACATCAACAACAAGGCAGTAAAAATAATACAGTCACAACAGTATGGGAGGAACCCATAGGATATAAGCAGTTAACAGTACACACTGTGCTGTAACAACTAGATGAAATAGGATATAAAAAGCTAAACAGTACACAATATATTATAACAAACAAAGCTAGTTGCATGCCCCCTTATGGGGCAATCCACTGCTCACTCTAGAAGATCACCCAATGTTCTGTCATACATGGAGGAACAAAGGCATTTTCTTTCTCGGAGATATCTTGGACCAGAATTCACTCACCCTTAGATCATTCTCAGACTTGCAGGTCACATGGAAACTGCCTAAACAGGACTTCTGGAAGTTTTTACAAAATTCAGGCAGCTTATAACTCTCTCTCTCTCTAGTTTAGTGTATAGGCATACTCTTCTAAACCCATACGTCTCGCACTGGACTAATTTATCAGTAAAATTAAATAGCTCCATTTACAAAGACTTTATTGATAATCTACCTGATCAGCCTATACAGACCAAAAATAAATGGAGTACTCTTCTTAACTACAATATTTCAGGCGCACAATGGAGTAATTGTTGAGGTATTGCACATAATACCTTTAAAGATGCCCGTAGTTCTTTAATACAAACTAAAATCCTACATCTTTGGTATAGAACCCCCTCTGTGCTTCAACAAATGGGCCTATTAATTAATAATGATTGCTGGTGCTGCAATTTGGCCAACGGAGATCTACTTCATATCTTGTGGTCTTGCGCTCCCATTAATAAGCTCTGGCATAAAGTCTGTTTACTTGCCTCCAGAGTAACAGGACAAAAACTACCCTTTGACCCCAAGCTATTCCTTCTAGGCATCCTTATACCCAATAGTTCTCTCCTCTCACATGCACATTTTAGATGGCTAAACATACTTTCTCTTCTGGTCAAACGTCTGATTCTTATGAAATGGAAATCAACTCTGGTGCCTTCTCTTTCAGATGCTCTTCAAAGCCTCTCTCAGTATGCCTCTCTAGACCGATTATCTCATGTTACTCATAACCGACTCACTGTATATGACAGATGTTGGCAGGATTACTTCAAGTACATGAACCTAGTTCTTCTAGACCCTAATTCTTAAGGATATTTAGCCCTCCTTCTTATTTTGCTCTCAGATTAGGTTTTCTCAGAACTTTTGTGCACAGATTTTTCCTCTTGTTTCCCTTCTTCCCTGTTTTCTCCCTCTCTCCTTCCCTTCCTCCTTGCTTTTTTCTCTCTTCTTTCTTTCCTTGCACATTTTGGTCTTATCTTCACCTCTCCATTACTGAACATTGTTCATATTACCACATTTATCACTTTTTGCAATTTACTGAATGCCTTGCCATAGCCTACCCTAGCACGTATTTCATACATGGTTGCTATTTCTGATCCTATAATATCCTATTGATTGTAACCCATCTGCTCTCCACTTACATCCTGTCTAGGTTTGTGTTTTATTATCAATACATGTATATAAGGCTTCTCCAATATGTTTACCCTAAATACTGTGTTTTGTTCAGTGATATTTTATACCTTACATGGAGGATAGTCTTCTATTGTATAAGATGTGTGCTTTCTTATATACTCAAATTTCAATAAAAAGACAGAGTGAAAAAAAAATAAGAGGAGAAAGGATGAGTGTGGGGCTGAGGATGAATACCACAGGATGAAAGAAAATCCAAAAAAGTAACCTTTTCTTCTAATAATGTGGACTAATTTACAGACTTCACTCTACTGCAGGAGGATAACAAGCATGAGGAGAGATGCTAGAGTTTACTTGGGGAAATGAGCCTTTTTTTTCCATAGGTGTTTTAGGTACTTTTTTTTGTTTTCTTCCCGATCCCAACCCCCTTGCATGTGGAGGCACGCACATGCCACGTCTCAAGGTGCCCTCCCTTTGTGTCTCCCCGCCAGCTATGCTAACCACCGGACCTCCACCTGGTGGCAGATGGACTACGGGGGGGGGAGGCAGCAACCACCCCAGGAGAGGAGAGCTGCCTTTCAGGTGCTCAATCCACTCCAACTCTCCCCCGTGCCAGCACACCTACAGCCTGAGTCTGTTCCCGAACCCAGGTCACCGGCATAAATTGAGATAAGGTGTTCAGCACCTCAGCCCACAGCGCCAATGGGCCAGCTTGAAATAAACCTTTTTTATTGTATTCTGTATGCTCCTCTACATCCTACACCCCCCCACCATCAGTCATACTGACAACCCCCCTAGCCCCAACACCTGCTACTGGGACAATTTCTTCCACAACAATCTGACCTTTAAGCAGCACCCTCAAGGATGTTCAATCTGATGGAGCTCAGGTGGATTTACAGCACCTAAGAGCATTTGATGCTTCATTCTCAGAGACTAGGCTCCTTTTGTTTTTGATACTCCCTCTTTCCCAAGATGCCAATGGCATGGGTTCCAGGCACACACATGTAAGTGTGCTGTTGTAGAGCAGTCAAATTCCAGTTTGCTGCATGTAGCCTCCAGCTGCACTGCCACATGTGATCACCCAGAATGCAGCAGCAAAGGGGGACCTGTAATCCTCACAGAAGAGTGCCTTCTGAGATGCCCAATCTTCTTCCCTCCACTGGACCTACAGTGCCTCAGGGTCAAGTCGTGAATCTGGATTGCTGGCATTACAATGTGCCCTATCAGACTTTAGGTTGATCCAATGCTGGGAAAATTAATTTGTGAGTAACAACCCAAGTGACATTGTTGCACATTTCTGCAAATGACTATGATCTAGAGCCAGCCATGGAAATAATTGCCTCCTAGCTGCATGGGCACAAAGATCATCAGAGTGGCTGGTGGGAGTTGTAGCACTGGAAAATTAATGCATCATCTAACCAGACAGTGCCAGTTTGGAGGCTAATTTTAGGATGAATCCTGAAAAGGACAAAGCACAATAGAAACTGAATGTGTGGAGCATGCCTTAAAGTAACCAAAGACGTGTGCAGATGGAAAATATCTGATGGCTGGAAAGAGTGGGGCACAGGGTAGTTATTAATTTCCCTTCCATTAGACAGGGAGGAGGTATATGTGAAGTTGTTCAGATCTAATAGACACATGGGGAGGGGGTGTTGCTAGCCGTAGACAAGATGGCAGGGTAAATTAAAAGCTCTATAGATCTTACCTGCTAAGCGGGCTTCATCTGCTAGTTTCCATGCTGATCTGCTCACACAAATGGTACCGTTCGACAGTACTCACGGCACTGAAGCGGGACATACCCAACCTCCATTGTGGGCAAGCTCATGGAGACCATACTAAAGGAAAGGTTGATGAAATATCTAGAGGAGCATGGTCTCCAGGATGAGAGGCAGCATGGGTTCATGGGGGGGAGATTGTGTCAGACAAATCTGATTGTCTTCTTTGACTGTGTCACTAAGGCAGTAGATGGGGCCAAGCAGTAGATATCCTCTATCTTGATTTCAGCAAGGTCTTTGATTCTGTGCCCCACAAAAGGTTGATCAGGAAGTTGGTGGGTCTCAGGATTGGTGAAAAGATGGCCAGATGGGTGGAAAACTGGCTGAGGGAAAGAACCCAGAGGGTGGTTGTGGGGGGAGCATTATCTGGCACCAGATAGGTAACCGGTGGGGTCCCACAGGGCTCGGTGCTGGGGCCGGTGTTGTTCAATGTCTTCATCAATGACACTGGAGATGGCATTAAGGGCAAAATGTGTCTATATGCAGATGAAACCAAGCTTTGCGGGAGAGTGGACACAGCTAAAGGGATACAGGACCTACAGGAAGATCTGGAAAAGCTGGGGAGGTGGTCCAGGATCTGGCAGCTTGGCTTCAATGCCAAGAAATGCAAAGTTATGCGTATTGGAGTCAAGAATCCCAGGACAGAGTAATACCTGGGTGGAGTCCGAGTATCTGCATCACAGGAGGGGAAGGACCTGGGTGTGATGATCACTAGTGACTTGAAGCACCCCACGTAATGCAAGAAAGCAGCAGCAAAAGCAAACAAGATGCTGGGATGCATATCTAATGGGATCAGTAGTAGGAGAGAGGAGGTTATACTGCACTTGTACAGGTCACTGGTAAGACCGCATCTAGAGTATGGAGTTCAGTACTGGTGCCCACACCTCAAAAAGGACATTAACCTGTTGGAGAAGGTCCAGAGGAGGGCTACAAAGATGATAGCTGGTCAGCAGGGTAAGGAATATGAGGAGAGATTGAGGGCACTGAACATGTACTTCCTGGAAGACAGGAGAGAGAGAGGGGACATGATTGGGACCTTCAAGTACTTAAAAGGGATAAATAAGGTTGATAAGGAGAGTCTCTCTTTAAAGCTGAGTGGCACCCATAACACGAGGGGGCACAGTCTTAAGCTGGAGGGTGGGAGGTTTAGGAGGGAGATCAGGAAGCACTTCTTCACAAAGAGGGTGGAGGACACTTGGAATACACTGCCGCAAGAGGTCATCTCATTGAAGACAGTGGGCAACTTTAAGGGAGGCTGGGATAGTCATGGGGGAAGGCAAGGATCATGGGTAGGGAGGATGGGAGGAGTAGGGAGGGAGGGCAGGGACATCAGCTCAAGCTGTGGACCCTGCACTACGAGCAGACTTGATAGACCAAATGGCCTTCCTCGGCTGGCTTCTTCGTATGTTTGTATGTATGCCTACTCATTAGTTTTGGCTCATTCAGAAAATCCTTTTCTCCCTCACGGTGTTGTGCGCTCCCACCCGCTGTCGAAAGTTAAGGTGCTACCACATGGTTTCTCCAGTTTAGACTGCAAGGACGCACAAGTCCAGAAACTGTGACAGGATGGCTACTGTACCAGGTTCTCCATCAGATCTTGCTTATATCACAGCTTTACTTCACCAAGCACTACAAAATACTGTGGATCTCAAAGATACTGCAGCCCAGACAACTAAAAACTTGGAGGCCTTGGGCCAGTAGGTAGACACAGAGCAGCAGAATGCCAACCTTGAGACACAGGAACAGGACACCATTGGCCACCTTTAAGAGCAGGACAGGACCATCAGATATCTGCTATTGAAGGTGGATGACCTGGAAAATTGGGCAAAGTGGAATAACCTTCACTTAGTGGGCTCTGACTTGATCCCGTTCCTCATCCCAGCTCATCCCAGCCCTCCTCAATACTCCCAGCTGCCCACTGTTTGACAAAGAGTAAGTTCCCCACTCTTTAGCACCCCTATCTTCAACAGGGAGAGTGTTCTAGACCCATCATTATCAAGCTGCTCTGCTACCGTGTTAAGGAGAACATTTTATGTTTAGTAAGTGAGAGAGGCCCCCTGACCTGGAAGGTGCACCAGATCTCCTTATAGCAAGACTGTTTCCCGGAACTGTGAGCCAAAAGAAAATATTACTCACTGTAGTAATCTTCTTTTTTCCAGGGTATTCTTCAATATCATTAACTCTAGCAGTCAGCCTCCTGGATTGCACTGCCTCGGAGATAAATCAAACTTTATGCAAATAATGGAACATTAATTGGCTCACACCACTATTCAAATCTGCTGCCCTACCAACTGTAGGCATTCCAAGACACCCAGATTTCGATTAAACCTGTACCAAGATCTTATACTACGTTATCCTAACACTCTATAACAAACTAACAATAATATTTCAGCTAGATTAAACCCCCCTTTTCTTTGTATTTCCTGAGCCAATTTGCAATGTCCAAAAAGATCAATGAAATAGAACTGGGTCTACTGATTTAAAAAATGATTTTGTGCCAGTAGAGGCCAACCAATAAACAGTAACACTTGTAATATTATACTGATAAATTCTGGAAGGGGAGGAAGAGTGGGAGAGTTAACGATATTGAAGAATACCCTGGAAGAAAGAAGATTACTATGGTGAGTAACATTTACTTCTAACCCCAGGTATTCTTATTTATTTATTAGCTTTTGGTAACTGGGTAACTGCACTAGGCAAAAAACCTGCCTATTTTCAGGCATGACCCAAGAGAGTACAAGTTGAAAAATACAGTAGTAAACAACAATCAGGTATATAAAATGAGTTAACTGTCAAAGCAACAAATACATATTAACTCTGGCAGACTATAAAGCAGTACCTTTGGAGGGAGGGGGGGTCCAGAACCCTATTTAGGGAACAGAATCAGCAGCACTGCTGTGCCAAACCTGGCATCACTTCTGGACTGGATGTCCAGACTGTGGTGCTTTGTGAAGGTATATACAGATTTCCATGTGGTTGCTTTGCAGATTTCCAGCAAAGGAATATCCCTAGCTGCTGCTGCTATAGCAGCTGTACCCCTAGTGGAATGTGCCCTCAGGCCTACTGGGGGTTCCTTGCCAGCTTTAATGTAACAGAACTGTATGCATGCCACAATCCATCGTGCAATTGTCCTTTTTGAAGCTGAGCTACCTTTACCCACATCACCATAGGTCAGGAACAGCTGTTGCTTTTCCTGTCTATGCACCTTTGTATGCTTGGTGTTATAGGTCAGGGCTCTCTTTACATCAAGACTATGTAATCTACACTCCCCAGAGCTAGAATGTTCGGTGAAGAAGACTGGTAAAGTAATAGATTGATTCAGATGAAAATCAGAAACTACTTTAGGAAGGAATTTCCTGTTAGTTCTGAGCACCACCTTGTCTCTGTGGAAAGAAATGTAGTCTTGCTCCAGACACAGAGCTTGTAGCTCACTCATTCTTCTTACAGAAGTGATGGCTCTAGGAAGACAGTCTTCCAAGTGACAAATTTCAGATGGACACTGGAAAATGGCTCACATGGGGGCTCCATGAGTTTGGCAATACAGATATTCAGGTTCCATGCTTGAGCTGGCTCCCTGTGAGGAGAATACAGATGGGCCAGCCCTTTAAAGAATTTTCTAAAAATAGGGTTAGCTGCTAGGGAAACCCCTTTACCAGCTGACAGATATGCAGAAACTGATGCCAGATGGACTTTGAGTGTGGATGGATGAAGTCCCAGAGAATTTAGGTATGTCAGATATTCCAACAAGACTGACAAACCGGCCTTCTGTGGGAACCACCCCTTTTGAAGCGTACCAGATGGAAAACCTCTTCTATTTGGAAAGATAGGTTTTCCTAGTTGAAGGTTTCCTGGAACCTCTTAGCACCTGCAGGCATCCTCTGAAAGATGTAGGTCAGCATACTCCAGGTCCTCAAGAGCCATGCTTTGAGTCTGAGAGACCTGAGATTCGGATATAGAATCCTCCCCTGGGACGATGTCAGGAGAGTGTGTCTATGAGGGAGGTGTATTGGTTGAGCCACTGACAGAGAAAGCAGCAGTGAGTACCATGGCTCCCTGGCGCAATCTGGAGCTATCAGAATCAATGTGGCTGACTGGGACCTGAGCTTGATCAGGACCCTGAGCAGTAAGGGAAATTGAGGAAACGTATGCAGGGTTTTCCCTGTCCAGTTCAGCACCCTTGCATCCATGGGGACTCACACCTTGGCTGGGGATCTGCAACAAAATTTTGGCAGCTGATGATTCTCTTCTGAGGCAAAAAAGATCTATCTCTGGAGTGCCCCACCTCTTGAACACTATCTCCAGCACCTGTCTGTTGAGACACCATTCGTGATGGTTCTGGTTGATTCTGCTTAAGGCATCCGCCAAAGTATTGTCTTTCCCTGGAATGTGCATTGCCATCTGGGACACTTGTAGAGAGTATGCCTGACCCCAGATTTTCACTGTGTTTGTACACAGCAGGTCAGACCTTGTCCCACCCTGCTTGTTGATATAGTACATGGTAGTGGGATTGTGACCTGTACCACCTTTCCCTTTATCAGAGATGCAAAAGATTGTAGTGCTAGAAGCACTGCCCTGCGCTCCAAAAGGTTTATGTGTAGCAGTGACTCCATGGGGGACCAGGTGCCATGGACTGTGTGTTTCTCTAGATGAGCCCCCCCAACCTAGCAGGGAAGCATCTGTTGTAAGTATCATGGTAGGAGACTGAGTCTCAAATGGTACTCCTTCCCTCAATTTGCTTCTGTCCTGCCACCATTGCAGGGCCTGTATCAGGGTCCCTGACACTGGTACCAGCTTTGACAAAGGGTCCCTCTTTTGGCACCAGTGGGCCCTTAAGTGAAATTGGATGTCTCTCATCTGAAACCGACATCCCTACACTGTGATTGCAGCTGCAGCCATATGTCCCAGCAGCTGCAGAAAATGTTTTGCAGGTCTTGGTTTGATTTGAACAAAAAAACCTGCCATGCTCACAATACTGTCTGCTCTGTCTTGGGGAAGGGAGGCCTTTCTCTGTACAGTATCCAATTCCACTCCTATGAATTGCAGTACTTGAACAGGTTGCAACACAGACTTTTGAATGTTTGTAAGGAATCCCAAGGACTCCAATGTCTCCTGTGTGAGACTCAAGGCATCTCTTACTTGTTGTGGGTTTTTTCCCACCACTAACCAGTCATCCAGATAAGGGAACACCGAGACACCCTGTCTTCTCAAGTGTGCCACCACTGCTGCCTGGCACTTTTTTATTTATTTATTTCAAATTCGGATTAATACCTTTGAGCATGGGGCTCATTTACAAAGGCTCCAAGTCAACAAGGAATACAATGAAACATTGCAGAACAGAAAGAACATCAACTAACAAGTAGTATTACTGTGCAGTTACAACATTAAGCAGGGTACAACAAGTGAGGAGAAATAGGACCACACTTGCGGAGAAACATAATAACTCATTGTCTCCTAGCAAACGTTTGTAGTTGGCAGTAAAATACACTGGTGAGTCCTGAGGATGACTGCAGAAGTCAGCTACTGACTTCCTGTGTGCCCTTGCAATGTCTGGAGACGTCACTTATATATTTTAATATATAATATAATATATATTTGATTGCATAGCACTGTTGGAAAGGTAATTTTGTGCTGAACAACTTTGCTGCTGATATGTTGTGTGTATCGTGTACACTTCAGGAGTTATACACATTTGTTTATGGTATGGTGTGTATGGTTGAGATTCGTCCCTCAAACCTCACCAAAGCACCTTGACTAAAATGGGGAAAAATTATAATTTATACTACAAAGATGGCTTTTTTTTACAAACATAATATTAAAACTACATCTAATGTCTGGATGCTTAATTTGGTGTTGAATGTTTCATATTTCCCAACACAAAATGGCTTATGTTGCCTTTTTTAGTGAAAAAAATAATTGTTTTTTGCTGTTTCGACCAGCATAGAAAAAAATAAAATTAGTTATTATTACTTGCATGCCACCATTGGAAAAGTAATTTTATGCTGAACAAGTTTGCCACTCGTTCTTTGTTTTGTGTCTAGCACTTACGGTTCTGGAGCTATTTGGATTTGTTTGTGGCATACTGACTATGGCTTGATTTTGCTTAGAAAGGCCCAGAATTCACTGCTAACAGTATACAGGAGACAAGTGGCACAACTTCAGAGACCTCCTGTGGAGGCAATGAGTTAATGCAGCACTAATTAAGTGCGGTACAGTGTTCAACAATCATGTTACAGTTCAGACGGGGTGCTCACATTCTGCAGAAATGCAGTTTTAGCAGCCAAAGTGAGGCTTTTTCAAGGGGGGTAGTAGGTGGTGGGAGGTGGAGGGGGGAGGTGGGTAGTTGTGGAACAGGAGGGTGGGAGTGAGAGAGGGTAGTGTTTGATGAGTGCGAGAACAGATTTGCTGGCAAAAAGAGATCGAAGCCCATTTTTAAAGTGGCCATATCTGGGGGAGTCAGCAAGGTCTGCAGGCAGGTCATTGAACCATTTAGGCCCACAGTAGGAGAGGGATCTTTGGCCAAGGGTGGTTTGTTTGAAGGGAACAGTTAGGACAGCCCTGGAGGCACTCCTTGTGCATTTAGATGGTTGTGCAGGCTCAAAGAGAGCTGAAGTAGCACTAGGCATGGACTCCAACAGGGACTTTTTTGTAAGGAGGCAGGCCTGGTATTGGAGTCTGTGGTGGAGTGGGAACCAGCCAGTTTCCTTGTATAGGTCACATGAATGAGTCATTTTGTGTACTCCCAGGACCAGGTGGCAGGCCTTGTTAAGGATGGTTTTGACCCTTTTATGCACTGTGTCTGTGCCTGCCCCACATATGACAAGGCCATAATCCACAGATGAGAGAACTGAACTGCGCGTAACAAGTTTCAAGGCAGCCGGTGTCATAGAGGTGTGGTGTCTGTACAGGATGCCATGCTTCATGTCGGTGGACTTTACCAGTTGCTCAGCATGGGCAGTGAAGGTGAGGGTGCTATCAAGGTGAATCCCTAAGTACTTGAATGTGTTGACTTCATCTAGTACTTCTCCTTCGCTACTAAGTATATGCAGTGAGGACCCTCAAATCTTGCTCTGTGGGGTGCTGAAGAGCATGCTCTTTGTCTTTTTGTAGTTGAGTAGCAGTTTATTTCTGGTGAACCAGGATCCAGTGCACGAAAATTGAGGTGAAGTTCAGAGCTAATTGATCCCAGGTCTTTCCCTGGGACAGAGATAATAGCATCATCTGCATAGAGTACGGAGTCTGTAGGACAGGTGGAAGGCATATCATTTATGAAGAGGCTGAATGAGAGAGGACTGAGGATAGAACCTTGTGGGACCCATAGTTTTACTTACCTGGGCTCAGAAATTGTATTGCCGATCCTGCCCCGTTGAGATCTATGGGTGAGGTAACTATGGAACCAGGCCACAGAGTCCATTGACAATCCTGTAGCGAGGAGACATTTCAGTAGCAGTTGGTGACTGACTGTGTCAAAGGCCTTGGTGAGGTCTATGAAGATAGACCCCACCACTGTCCCTTTATCCAGGGCCCCATAAAGCTGAGTGGTGTACTCTACTAGCGCAGTGACGGTGGAGTGGTTTTGTCAGAATCCATGTTGTTGAAAGTAGAGAAGACTATGTTTTTATAAGTACTCAGTTAGTTGTTCTAAGACCACCCTTTCAAGTGCTTTGGCGAGGAGGGGGGGTAAAATCAAGATGGGCTGGAAGTTTGCTAGATTAGCTCTGTCTCCTGATTTTAAAACAGGTGTGACTAGAGCCTCTTTCCACGTGTCAGTGAAGATGCCATATCTCAGAGAGGCATTGAATACCTTGGTGAGCGGTGCCACAAGTTCATTTAATGTGAGTGCTACCATGTTCATATCGATCATGTTGCTTCCCACCCTGGTCTTACCAAGGACCCACTTGATATATTTGACAGTCTCACCTGGGGAGATTTGCCTGAAGTAGAACAGTGGGGTAACATTATCCCATGATGATGGAGTGTTGAGGTTGTGCTGCTGACCTGCGAGGGTGTGATTCAGGTATTCAGGTGGCAACACATTGCCGAGGTCTGTGAATGCAACATTAAAAGAGTCAGCGATTTCCTTTGGGTCTTGCAATGTGCCAGAGGTGGTAACTATAAAGTCCAGTGTGGCCCTTGAGGCTCTATCCATGAGAGATTTTACAGAGTCCCAGAACTCCCTCCCTCTACCCCAGGTCTTTCCTAGGAGGTCATTGAAGTAAGCTGCTTTCACCAGATGTATGAGCTTTGTACAGGTATTTCTAGCTGCTTATATGCTTCGGAGTCAGCTAGATTCCGGTGGCTTTGGCCCTATGCCACAGGTGATCTCTGAGTTGCATGCGTTCAGTTAGAGGGCTAGACAGCCAGGGGTTGGGGATTCTTCTTGCTGTCTTTGTTTTGTAAGGAGCAAAGATGTTGCAGGCTTTAGTGAAGATACTGCAGAAGTAATCCAGTGCTTGGTTTCCGTCCTTGACTCTATCCAGTGGGGACCAGTCAATCCCTTTTAGGTAGTGCTTGAAGGAGTCTAGTTGACCAGGCCTTAGTGATCTGTTCCTGATGGTCTTAGGCTTACTCTTGGTAAACTTGTTAGTCCAGGTAAGTAGTACAGGGGAGTGGTCACTGATGGTGTCAGGTAGGACTGTTACCTCTGAGATATGTTCAGGATAGGAGGACAGTAGTCAGTAGATGAGGGTGCTGGTTCCTGTATGGTAGTTTTGTCGGGTGGGTTGTGTGACCAGTTGGGTCAGGTACAGGCCAGCTATTTGGTCTCTAGCTGTCGCTGCATCCTGTGCTTGCCAATTAATGTTGAAGTCCCCTAGGATTATATGTTCCCAGTTTAGTTTATTCTGTTCTAGGTGGCTTATGAGCTATGGGAAGCCAGTGGGTAGCGTCACAGGAGGCAGATATATGGTGGATAATAGTAGCACTTTGTTTTGTTGGCCAATATTAAGTTTTAATGTTAGAACCTGTGCTTCCTTAGTGTGGAAGCTAATGGGCAGTATTTGCCCTTTGATGTCACTCTTGAGGTAAACCAGACAACCACCCCCTTTTTTTGAGGTATGGCCCTGCCAGAACAGGTTGTATTCAGGAAGGGCAATTGCTGTCTGGGATCTTTGGTGATAGCCATGTTTCTGTTAGGGAGATGACGTCAGGATCAATCTGAGCCACCCAGGCCTGAAACTGTGGCAGTTTGGAGAGAAGGCTGCAAATATTCAGGGATATAATTTTTAGATGTCCTGGGCTATTGGTACAATTCATGATAGAGGTCACCCAGGGTCACAGCTAGGCAGGAATTTGATAAGAGGCTTTGGCTATGCAAGAGCTTGCAGGCATGCACTCCTCTGCCCCATTACATTGGTAGCCTGGAGCACACTTACTCAAGTACAAGTGCAGGATGTGAAATCCTTTTGTCCTTATGCTTCCTTTGTTATTTAAAGAGGTTGTTTAAAAGTCCACATACAGATCCTTTAAGGAGCAGGTCAGACGAAAATGTGGATTTGTGAATAATGTACCCTTGGGGCAGAAGTCAGGCCAAAAGGCAGGGCTGCAAACTGGTAGTGTCCTGATGGTAGTTGGAACCTCAGGTACTTTCTGTGGGATTCCCTTATTGGAATGTGGAAGTAGGCATCTTTTAGGTCCAGAGATGCCAGCCAGTCTCCTTGTTGCAATGTGGGTAAGATCATTGCCAAAGTAACCATCCAGAACTTTGGTTTTATGAGATGCCTGTTTAGGGATCTCAAATCCAGTATGGGTCGCCACTCCCTGTTTTTCTTTGAGGTCAGAAAATATCTGGAGTAGAAACCCCTTCCCCTTTGAGAGGAAGAAACTGGTTCTACTGCCTTTGCTTCCAACAGTGAGGAAACCTCTTTTTCCAGTACTTTCCTCTCTGCTGGATCTGGGCACCTGAATAATCTTGGTTTTAACCTCAGAAAGGTTTTGAAACTGAGGCCCAGTCCCTGACCCACCACCTCCAATATCCACTTGTCTGTGGTGATAGATTTCCAATTTTGGAAGTAGTGGGTCAGTCTGCCTCCGACCGGAATAAGGGAGGCAACCCTGACTAACATATCAGGGGTTCTGCTTCATCTCTGTGGAAGGCTGAAGGAATTGATCTCCCCTTCTGGATCCCCTGCGACCCCTGCCCCTATTGTACCCTCTCTGAGAGTAACTAGGGGTAGCCTGTGCTTGGTAGAAAGGTTGGGTGTAACCCCTACCTCTACCTCCCCTTCCATAGGGCCTGTATGAAGTGGAAGCCCTCTTTTTTGCAGTATTACTTTTGTAAGTGGCCTTAAATGTGTCTACTTTTTCATATACTCCTCTGTTTTGGGGTCCGGAGTATTATTCTCCACCGGGAAATCCATTGCTTTGTTTTGGGTATCGAGTAAAATTGGTTGTCCTAAGCCAGGCAAATCTTCTAAGGGCTATGGACAAAGCCATCCATCTGGCTGCATTGTCATTCGCATCCACAGTCATGTGGAATTGATATTTCATGGCTTCCAGGCAACACCTGGCTGTTTCCACAAGGTCAGCCTTATCAGCAGTGGCCATAATGGAGTTCCATAGGGTTTTCTGATATTGGGCTGAATAACCCATGTAGTTAGCTTCCCTAATGCCCAGGGAGGCTGCCAGGTACCTTTTTTTGCCATCCCATCCAACTTCCTGGAGTTTTTCTCTGGTGGATGTGTAGCCAGAGGTACTTTATCCTCATCGCAGGCTGCTGTTTGCACCACCCCCTCAGGGTCTGGGTAAGAAAGTAGGAATTCCACCCCAATGGATCAAGCTGATACTTCTTGTCAGCTTTCTTGTCCACAGGCAAAATTGTGTTTGGGGTATCAAGAATGTTAAGTACTTGCTTCCTGAAGCATTTGTTAATAGGCAACAACACCTTTCTTGTGGGTGTTAGCCCCACCATATCCATAAATTGCACCTCCTCCTCATCCTGTTCAGGCTCATAAGGAGTGAGGTTCAGAGCTTCAACCATTTGCCTCACAAAAGTAAAGTGTGAGGAAAACTCCTCAGTCACCGGGGGGGGGGGAGAAATTTCACGTTCTATCGGTCCATCCTCACATTTCTCCCCAAAATCATCCTGGAAGGGATCGATAGCCTCTACAGAGGATATAAGCATAGGTGTTGAAAGAGTAACCAGTTGCTGGTTAACCAGAGCCAAACCAGTCTGCAAAGCCTGCAATATTTGGAGAGCCTGTGCCACCTGGTCGGCAGTTGGCATATTGCCTGGACCGTTGCTTTTTCAGCCGAGGAACCAGTGTTCTTTTTCTTGTCCAGCTGTTTTAAAGGAGGTGAATCCTTCACCAGTTCTCCTGGCCTTTTCAGTCTAGATGTCTCACCTTTTTCAGGGGCATTTGAACAGACATCTTTAGACATATTTTTATGAACATTCGGATCCTTCGGAACCGAAACAAATCCTGTGGAAGTTCTTTCTTTGAAACGTTTTTTTTTAATTTTTCCACAGTTTTCTCCAGAAAACTCTTACATATTTCACATTCAACATCAAAAAGTTCAACACCTAGCCGCTACACCTAGCTGCCCCTGCCATAGCTGCCCCCCGGCTGACCTCTATAACCTCTCATTTTCCTTAGCCTCCGGTCCCATGGAATGGAAACATGCTACTGTCATCCCGCTCGCTAAGGGTGGTGACACCTCTGAACCTGGTAACTACTGACCATCTCCCTCCTCCCTATCCTGGCAAAGATCCAAGAAAAACTAGTCCTCTCTCAACTCTCCATGTTCCTTAGCTACTCCTCCTTTTTTTCACCCTACCAGTCAGGGTTCAGGAAGTCCCACTCCAAAACCACTTCCCTCCTACGCCTCACCAATGCTATCCTTGATGGCATGGACAAGGGCCATCTCACCTCCGCAATTTTTGTCGATCTAGCTAAAGCTTTCGATATGGTCTCCCATCCTCTCCTACTAGATAAGCTCTCCACTGCTGGGCTATCTCCTAAGGCCACCAGTTGGTTCCGCTCCTACTTGGGGGGACAATCCCAGTCGGTCAAAATTAGTGGATTCACCTTCCCTCCCCAGTTATCACTGGTGTCCCCCAAGGATCTGTCCTTGGTCCGTTCCTGTTCTCTATCTTTCTAAATGACCTGTCAACCACCTGCCTACACACCTCATTACACATGTATGCAGACGACACAGTCTTGTATGCTTCTGGCCCCTCAACCACTGAAGTTGAATCCATGTTGCAGCATGACTTCAATCAAGTCCAGCACTGGTTTCATACAAACCAGCTATTTCTAAATGCCAAGAAAACGGTCTCGATGACCTTTGGGACAAGGCAGAAACTCTCTCAACTCAAAACCCTCCCCATCTTCCACACCCTGGAAGGGACCACTCTGGAAGCTTGCACTTCCTTCAGATATCTCAGACTCTGGCTAGACCAGCATCTCGACTTTTCTGTACACGTTGAAGCCATCTACAAAAAACTTCATCCTAAATTGGGAGCCCTCTACCGCAACCATTGTAGCATCCCTCTGTCAGCCCGCAGGGCACTAGTTCAGAAAATAATTCTCCCTATCTTTGACTTTGGTGATGTAGTCTATAGTGCCACTCCCAAATCCATCCTATCTAGACTGGACCCCTTCTTCCACTCTTTCTACAGATTCGCCCTTGACAGCCCGCCCTCTACTCATCACTGCAACCTCTATGGGCCCTAAAGCTGCCCTCCCTCCATGACTGGTGTCAGGCACACTGCACATCATTCATTGCAAAGTATTGGTCCCAGTCCCTCCCCCAATATCTCAATGCAGTGCTAACTCCTCTTCCCATCACTGCTTATTCCCTGAGGAAAGCAAACACCCTTCTCCTAACAGTATCATGCATGACCTCATCGGCTGGTCAAGCAGCCTTCAGACACCGTATGCCTAAGCTGTGGAACTCCCTCCCTGCAGGCACTCAACAAGTGCCCTCACCCACTCACCTCAGACACCTCATAAACATGCACTGCAACTCACCCTGCACTTGCTTATAGAGGTGCCGGTTCAGTACTTGCCCCGGCATCCCACTACAGAACTGAATTAGTTGTCTCACTTCTAGTTGCAGACTTTGCTTCCTTCTGCATGAATTGATGATTGTCATTAGCTGCAAGTTACATTGTTAATGCCTAACATAAACATGTATGTATGTATGTATGTTCAAGTTTTTCCAAACGATGTTTCAACCTAGCGATGTATATGAACTGTTACTGTACTTGCTTGTGCATATCTGCCTCCTTGTGTCCCTCTTCCCCCAGGACGCACCTAGAATCGAGCAGTACTCTGCTCAGTGTGCCTTTCTGGTTAAACTTTTAAATAAAGAAATAAAGAAATAAATAAAAACTCCCAGGTAAAACAAGCAAAGTTTGTGCTTGTCTGCCTTGGCAAATATTTCCTGACATTTAATACAGTTTTTAAATTTGGTAGGTTCGGTCTTTTTCTTGGGTTTATCAGACATTATTATAGTAAACTAAAGAACTTAAATAATCAGTCTAGAGTTTCTTGTATCGGTTTGTGAACCGAAAAGAAACCAGAGAGTAACCACAAGTTTAATATGTAAATAGCTCGCGGTTGGTTGCTGAGCTGAGAAAACCGTTAAAATCCAAGGAAAAAGTTACCCAAATAAACCTGACAGCAATAAACAATCACTACAATTTAAACTAAAGAAATAGCAATTTAAATGCCAATGTAAGACTAAGACGGTTCCTCACCTGTTACAAAGAACTGACAAGGAACAGCAAAACTAGTTAAAATAAACGAAATAACACTAAAATAGACTAGAAACTATAGCAGGCAGCAGAAATGAAATAAAAACAATACTTATGGTTTTTATTTACAAAACTAATATCGCTCAATAATGCTGAGGAGCAGTCTCCGAGACAACCAACTAGGCAGGCAGAGAAAGATATCTGAGCGTCTTGGAATGCCTACAGTTGGCAGGGCAGCAGATTTGAATAGTGGAACGAGCCAATTAATGTTCCATTATTTGCATAAAGTTCCATTTATCTCCAGGGCAGTGCAATCCAGGAGGATGACTGCTAGAGTTAATGATATTGAAGAATACCTGGGATTAGAAATAGAGCATATGGCAAGGTGAGGTGGCAGTGTAACCACCTAAGGGCAAAGACCTTGTTCCTCTACCCTGCCCTTCTGTCAATCACCGTGAACAGGGCCACCTACCGATATGAAACTCCAGTGGCCGTAGAAAACTTCATAACCAGGCACTGGCCAAACTGCAAGTTCCCTGATTTGCCCTTTGACTCCAAGGGCCATCGATATGGACCCCTGGGAGATGGATACCAACCTTCCACCTGATGCTGCCCCCCCCAAGCAACACCTGTTCAGGTCTCGGATGATAACTCTCAGTGGGTGCTGCAGCACCAAGGTAAGAGGCATAAAAGACAGAAGGCTGAAGTTCACAAGTCTGTGGGGACCCGTGCTCACAAACCAGGTGATAGGCACTCTGTTTCTGCAGCTCTGGCTACACCACACCGGCTCCAGAAGGAGACCCCTCTGCGCGGAGTATGATTTGAACCTCTCTCTCTCTCCCAGATCTCATCTCTGGCTGCAGAAGGTGGGCACAAGTGCTTTGAATGACTCACTAGGGACACCACCCTCTAGAGTACCTCTGGATGCCAGATCCTGGGTCAGGGGAGCTGCAACTCCTCCAACAGAAGCCCAAGTCTATCCTCAGCTGCTACCTCCTAAATTCCAATGCTCCCCACTGAAACGGATGAGCTGAAGGGCTACACTGTAAGTATTAATGTTTCAGTGGCATTCCTACCACCCCCAGCTCAGTCCCCCTCAACACTCACATATCCAGCAGACTTGGCTTGGTTCCCCTCCTCTGTTTTTTTTTATCTCTGTTGGGGCCAGTTTGGTAAGAAAAGCACTACGTGATTCCCGGAGGGAATCTGTAGATACTGCTACAGCTGTGGGTGCATGGTCACACTTTCCCCTCTTTGCTTTACATACTACAGCTCCTTATGGAGGAAAGTCGCCTGCTTTCCTGGTTCCCTACCTTATGTGGAGACTTGTATGGGAAGATGATGTAGCTTGTTCACTGGCCTTCTCCTGGATTTCTCTTACTAGCATGTGATGTAGAAGTGGACTGTTGGACAAGGCGGCCCTTTACCATGCAGCTGTATCCTCTTAGTGTGCTTTCGTTTAGAATCACTTTTTCTTGCATAACTCCCTGGCACACATGGTTTTCACTGTGGACCCAGAGGTGTGTGGCCCCCACTGCCTCATTACTTTTCCTGATAGTCAAAATGGCAGTGGGATGGCCCTATCGCTACAGAAGAGGTGGTGGGACATAATCTCTGGCTGAATTAATCTCCACCTAATGGTCCTCACCAGTGCTCTATGACAACAGTAATACTGGGCAGGCTGAACTTTGGACCTGCTTCTTTGTATTTATTGCATGTGCCTACCAGTCCTGACCATCCTGAGCACTCTCTCCATTCCATAAACACCTACTGGATCTTCCGTTTGAACAGGTCTGAGCTAGCCATTACATGGGTTTGTTGCTTTGTCGAAGTGAAGAGGGATCATGAAGGACCCACTTCTGTGCCGAGATTTGCTGTCGCCTCCTGACTGCAGTGTACTTCTCCTTGTGGAAAAAGTGACAATGCCATTCCAAGGGGCAGTGGAACAGGTCTCCCCTTTGGTTTCATAGGGTGGTAGATCAGTCCCTTCCACACAAGACCAACTCCACTTAGCGCTCCAGTGGTTTGAAGTGGCCCCTATCTGCTATAACTCTTATTACCTTGTTTCTCCTCTTCAGTGGGGGCTGCACACCTGAGGACTGTGGGTCAGCTACCACATGGATATTTGCCAACTGGACACTGGACTGGTGACTGGGGGGCCCCTTTATCCCACAGGACTGTAAGCTGCATTGAATATCCCTTTATATTGTCACACTGTTTATGTATGTCTTGTTAGCTACACATAGATGCTCATTATGTGTTTTTATAGTTGATGGTTATGCTCTTTAATTAAATGGAGTATGTTACTTACAATGAGGGTATCACTTAAATACATCCAGGCCTGGAGACCAGCACTCTATGATACAGGGAGTGGGGTACATCCCCCTGATTAAGTTCTGCTACTCAGCTGGTCCCCTTCTTGTAATTACCCTCTCATGCCCCTCTTGGACTCTCCCTCTTCTCCTGCCTACTCTCCCTCTCCCCCTTTAGTTTCTCTTTTTCTCTTTCAGCACAGTCTGAGCATGGACACCAGCCTACCTATTTTTACCCTATTGCTATACTACATCAGCAACTGTTGTTGGACAGGTAGGCAGTAGTGGGACAGCTCAGCTGGCATAACTGTTGTGTACCAACTTCCTTGTTACGATTTGGCAGCAGAAAAGCTGTAGGTTGGTCTTCTTCTTCTCTCTGGAAACCCTCCTTCAGGGACTGGCCAGGGAAACAAGGCGCTTTCTCAAGCTTGTCTTATGCTGAGGCTCAGGTGCAGGTGATCAGTGGTGCAGCATACATAAAGCCCCCCCCCCCGATGCCTGGCCCCTCTACACTGAATGACCCCTGGTCTGGGGTCCTATCAGGATGCTGTAAAACCTCAGCTGTATTCTGACTGGTTCCAGTTGCTTGCCCCCCTTCCTCCCTCATCCCTTCCTTCATCTCTCTATAATGTCCTTTCTTCTATGTCTTTGCCCTGTCTCCAGGGCAACCCACCTGTCTCCAAGTCTCCAACTCCCCGGGAGAGCATGAATATACTCTGCTGTCTATGTGTTTACCACCTTTCTATTGCTGGATGCTATTAATGCCACTATGTTCTGTTGTTGAATTATTATACTAAAGTTCATACTAAGGCAAGACAGGGAGCTAAAGGTGTGATGCCCATGAACAGCTCCCATCTCGGAACCCTTAATGGTGATGATCCTCTTTTACCACAATCCAGTTATCTAGCATTTGTTTGTACACGGATTTATTTTTACTGGTAACTGTATCAAGAGGGAGTTTGTTCCATGCACTCACCACTCACCTCCAAGCTGAATTTAACCTTCTACAATACCAGCTCATAAACAAAATGCTTTTGCTCAATGCAAAAAAGACAAAAGCCATGCTCTTCTTCCCCTCCTTGCATGCGGCAATTCCTGCTGGAGGGGGGGCTATCCCACAAATTACCACTGTTCTTGGAGAAGCACTAGAGTATGTAGCTAAATTCAAATATCTAGGAGTTTGGCTCGATCATAAACTTTCCTTCACCGACCATCTCGAAGAACTACAGAAGAAACTAAGGCAAAGATTAGGACTATTCTACAGAATTAACCACCTGCTCACAAAGGAGGCCAAGATTCAACTGGTTCAAGCTACCTTCCTATCTTTAATAGATTACACGGACCTGCTCTACAGCCACTGCACTGCCTCTGCACTGGCTAAGTTGGACACCCTCTACCACAGAGCTATCAGGTTCATTACTGGCCTTCCACTTTCCACATACCACTGCTCCCTGTACTCATCGTTAGGTTGGACTTCTCTTCACTATAGAAGGAATAGAAACGCCACCCTATGGGCCTTCAGAGCAGTGACCAACAAGCTCCCCTCATATGTCTCAGATTGTATTCCCCGGAGTGTGTTAGGCACCTACGCTCTAAGGAGCTATTCTCTAATTGCCCTCCAAGTTCCAAGGGTCAACACTCGATTCGGCAAAGCTGCTCTAAGCTTCGCTTTACCCACATTGTGGAACAGTTTACAAAGGAACTTGAAGCTGAGCTGCCCTGTTAGCCTGAATATCTTCAAGGCACTCTACGATCGCTACATGAAAGCACCTTGCAAATGTTTTCCTCACCACTAGCCCACTAATTCCGCAGCTTCCCCTTTCCATCCTGACACTCGCCATGTTTCTACCCCTGGCTCTCACTCTTTCCCTATTAACTCTCCCTGCTGCACCCACCCTTCTCTGTCTGCTCCAGCCTGGCTAAAGTCCCATCCCATCCATAGTAGTGTCCCAACTATCTACCCCTCCTCTGTCATTATCATAATAAACAAGTACACGACAGCCATCATCACTTTCTGTGATTTTAGCCCAATTTTTCCCCCAGTCGTCAGTAATATATCCCTCCTCTTCTTTACCTCTCTAACCTGCCACCCCATACACGGCCTCTTTCCCCTATATGTGTAGTTGCCAGCTGCCTCACTCAAAAGATCTCTGCTTATAACCCCTCTATGCCTATGGTTGATTGAACATCTGCTGACTTCTTCAATTGTAAAATAATGCTGTTTTGTTTTTATTTCTTTCAACCTTGTACTGTACTGTATACACTGTATATACTTTTTCTTCCTTGTATATTATTGCTTTTTGTATACCTGCTTCTGTACTGTACTTTGATGTATTCATGACCAGGTCCACCTTGCAAATGAGCCTTGCTCAATGGTGCCCGCCTGGATAAATAAAGATTTTGATTGATTAATTGATTGACTCTGTGTGTAATAAAACTTTCTTATGCAATTAGCAGGTAGATCACCTGTATGGTTTTCCTGACTATTGTTTGTATTGCTGAACTGTTTCAATGAAGTTGCATTTGACCAAATTCCCCCACTACCCCTGTCTGGTTACTGAAGCTAGATGGGTTCAACCCTTGAGATGGGGGTTGTTTTGGATTTTTCATAGCTGAAGGGCCAACCCTTTTATATCACTATGTTCACCTACCGTATTTCATTATGGCTTGCCCTTCAGTTTCCACTGTATTGTTGTGTCTATGGCACTTGCCTCACTGTAGAGGCTCTAGCATGCTAACACTGAAACATTTTGTATTACACAGTAGAAAGGTTACTCATGGTATCACACTAATTGACAGACTTTCCCTGGGCCATGGGACTTCCTTAATGTTTTGCAATCTCCTCCCAGGTTCTACTTTTTTCTCTCGACTAATTGTATCCCTTCAGTTTGTGGCATGGAATGTCCAGGGCCTCAAATCACCTGTCTCGAGGAAGAGGGTCTTGACCAGGCTTAACAGCCTGAAGGCTGAGGTGGCCCTCCTCCAGGAAACTAAGCTGAAGGCCGACAAGGCTATGAAATTAAAGTGGGAGTGGGTGGATTTGGAGGTGCATAACTGTACCCCTTCCTCGAAGGCTGGTGTGTCCATACCTATCCATGAGTCACTTCAAGGGTCCTTAGAGGCTCAGGCCTCAGACTCAGAAGGCCACCGGGCACTAGCCAAACTTAATACACTGGAGGGGCCCATAATTTTAGCTAACATATATGGCCATAACCTTGACGATCCTGCCTATTCAACTTCTTGAGCCAAACCTCACCGGATATCATAGACCCCCAGACTCCCCTGCTGTTGGAGGGGACTTTATCCTGACTCAGCACCACTATCTAGTCCATACCTCCAGACATCTGAAGCCACATGCTAGATCCTTGGCTGCTACACAGCACTTAATGGAGGTGCATTCTTTAATTGACATCTGGCACCAGCAGTACCCCACTACCTTCGACTAATCCTATTTCTCTGCTTCTCACTCCACCTCTAGCCAGTTGGATTCTTGGTTAACTTCCACCCCTGCCTTACACATGGTCCATGAGTCAAGCATTGCTCCCCCTTACATGTCTGAGCATGCACTGGTGGAGCTTACTGTGTTATGGGGTTCTCTCCCTTTCAAATCAGCCACTTGGTAACTAGACCCCCTTTTATTGCAAGACCCTCAATTTATTGCCTGGTTCCATGAGGAGGCTGCTTCATACTTTCAGCTCAATTACACTGATGCCACCACCAAAGCCACTCTCTGGGAGGCCTTCAGGGGCTATATTCATGGTCACATCATGGGATACGCAGCTGTTCACCACAGAAAGCGGGAACAGGAGCAGAAGGCACTCAAACAAGACTTGTCCCCTGCTCAGCTCCCTCCCTCCGTCCTACAAGACATTTGGTCTCTCCGCATGAGCATGAATTCCTTAACTAGCAGGTAAGCTAAGCTGGTGGTGCTCTGCCTTAAACACAAATATTTCTGTATTTATTGAAATGTTTCACCAGGAAGGCACACTGAACAACAAGTTACTATACTATGATGTTGAATACTATGATGGGGGTGAGAAAGTTGGTAAGCTTCTGGTCTACCATCTCCAAAAATGGCACACAGGCACAAGGGATGAAGCTGCCACTCTTTCTTTGCTCCCACCACAGATTAATAAAATCATGTGCGTCATCTATTCTCATTTCTGTGCATACCACCATCCCCAAATTAGGACAAGCTCCTAACTTTCTTGGAGGTCTAACCATCCCAACTCTGTTGGATGAGCACAGAGAGGCCTTGGAAGCACCCCTTTCAGTGCCGGAGGTCAGGGTGGCCATTTGTGCATTCTCCCCTCATAAATCCTCAGGCAGTGACAGTATCCCTATAGACCTATACAAGTGTGTTCTGGATATAATAGCTCCTGCCCTTCAGTCAGTCTTCCAGGAGGTGCACTGCTGCTCACTGTTCTTGCCCTCCATGTGTGAGGCCCTAATTACAGTAATTACAGTCCTCCCTAAAGAGGGGAGGACTCCTCCTTATCAGGTAGCTATAGAACCATTTCTTTAATTAATGTGAATGAGAAGATCCTAGCATAGGCACTGGCCACCAGATTAGAATCCATTTTACCTCTTCTCATCGGCCCATCACTGAAAAAGTCTTTGACTCAGTGGAATGGGGGTACCTCCATGCCATCTTGTACAGAATGGGCTTTTGGGCAGCAGTTTGGAGGGTGAGCCCACACCCTTTACCCACAACCCCCAGCCAGGGTACTGAATAATTCAGTTCTATCCAACCCTTTCACCCTGCAGAGGGGAACTAGGCAAGGCTGCCCCACTGCCTCTCCTTTTTGTTCTGGTGATTGAGCCCTTGGCTATTGCTGTGTGGCAGCACCCCTTCCTGTAAGGTACAGGGTCAGGGCAGCAAGACTTCCATACATTGTTGTATGCTGATGACTAGCTGGTGCTCGTTAAGGATGCCCCTTCAAGCATCCCTACCCTTCTAAACTTTTTGGCAGACTTCCGTGTTCTATCAGGTCTCAAAACCACCCCTACCAAAACTGAGATGCTCCCCTTGAATGCCTTATGTACCCCAAGCCTCTGTAGCCCCCTGTAACCTCCACTGGTATCCACTGCAGAAAAAATATGCGGGCATCTGGATCCACAAGACACAAAAGATATGATCTCAAAGAGCTCAGAGAAGACTACAACTGCTGGAAGCTTCTTTGGTTATCTTTGGCCAGGAAAATCTCAGCAGTTAAAATGTTAATGGCCCCCAAACTGATCCACTGCTTAGAACACCTAGTGCTACCCATTGCTACTAACTGGTTTGCCAGAATAGATGCCCTAGTGGATAATTTCCTATGGGAGGGCAAGCCTCCCATATACAGCAGGGCCATGTTACGGGCCACCTGGCAAAGGGAAGGCTGGGGGCTCGCCTGGTTTTATGCTTACTGTGTAGCATTCAGGTGTGCGCAGTCTCTTTGGTGGCTCCACCAGTACCCCACCAGTTGGCCCACTGCTCTGGGTCAGCCTTAAGCAGTCTAGGACTCAGCAGGCTGACCCAGTTGTCTGACTGTTTGGGCCTTTTTGTGCTTTTAAAAAATGGGACCCACTTTCTCCTCTTTTGGCCCTAAAAAAATTAGAAATCTGGCTCCACACCCCTCTGATGCCACTGGAAATTCTGCCCTGGTCCAATCCCCTGTTGACAGCTGGAGGATGGCCATTGCATTGGAGGACCTGGAGTGCAAAAGGAGTTCAGACACTTGTTGACTTATGGCAAATAAACTGTCTCATCTGGACTCCTCTGAAGGTCTTTGGACACGTTGTGACCTCCCCAACCCTGACTTTGAGAGGTATCCCCAAATTTGCAACACTATACAGGCATTCCTAGCTAGGCTTGCCAAGGAAGCTCCAGTGCACTCACCCAAGTGATTAACTGGTTGGCTCACAGCACCAAGGGGAACAGCAGAGTTAAGTTATAGACAAATACTCAAAGGGGCACCAGAACCATCAAATAGTGCTAGGCAAAAGTGGGCCCTCTCCCATGACATTTTGATAACAGAGGATCGGTGGGTCCAGCTGTAGAGACTGGTGCTTCTCTTCTACCCTGACTCTAGAAGCATCCTCATTCAAAACAGAATTTTTACACATGTGGTACCATACCCCGATCTGGTTGTGCAATTTCAGGCTAACGTCTCAGGATAACTGTTGGAGGTGCAAGAACCTGGGGCAGACCTATTGCACATTCTGTGGAAGTGTCCCAAGATTCTACAGGTTTGGTCCCTAGTCTATAACTGCTGTACTGACATTCTGGGTACCCCCTTCCCCTCCTGCCCCAACTCCACCTCTTGGGCCTACTTCCAGATTCTCCTCCACTCACACAGCATCATAGGCACTGGCTCCTAGCAGTAGGGATTGAAGCCAAACAACTGATCTTGCAATGCTAGAGGATAACAGAGACAGCCTCTGTGGCTCAATGGCTAGCTGCAGTACAGAATCTAGTTACCTTGAATAGGATGTCCCATTACTCCAGAGGAACTCTTCCCAGAGATCAGAAGGCCTGGGACCCATTCCTACATCCCCGGTACTCTGCTCTAGATGGGCCCCAGGAGGTCGTGGCCAAGTCATAGATGTGGCTATAGACATCCACCTCCCCTTCCACCCAAGGCTGAAGGTGTCTGAGATGCAGTTTACTGATAGTCATCTTTTGAGAACCATACATGTTCTGTTGATTGTTCCTCTTCTGAATGTACATGTTGATGTTCCTCACAAACCATCATAACCCCCCTGCTTATATATATCGGATTCTCTGTATAGTAGCTGCTAGAGTGTATAATTGTAATGTGTTGTGAAACTTTTCAAGAAACAGTATGAACTGCAAAAATATTGGACACACCAGGCCCAAGGTATGTGCTGAATTCACATCCTTTACATGTGTATTTCCCAAAGAAAAGATAGGGGACTTTTGCAAGGAAAGAGGCTCTTTGTACTAATAACTATTCCCTATGCATGTCTGTAAAATGGGAGCCCTCTGCCATCAATTGCAGTTTATGACATCTACAGAAATGGTGTGTCTTACCCTCTGTGTGGTAATATCCTTGCTAGACTCTCATTTAGCAATCCAAACTAAGAACATTTGAAAAGCTATCTAGCTGAGATTATAAATGAAGGGTGGTCTCTGGTCAACAACTAATGTATACTGTCAAACAGTGTTGTGCAACGCCAGATTAATGGCCAACAAGACCACTGTAATGGCGGAGCTCAGTCAGTCTGGTATGCATTACAGAGACCTGGCTGGGGGATGCTTCAGGCCCTGTGCCAGAGATGTCTGTCCTGGCCAGGTTTACCATAGTTCGCTGCCCAAGGAAGGAACACTAGGGAGGGAGGGTGGCCATTTGTTTCAGGTCAGAACTGGGCCTGGAAGTGCAGCCAGTGGGGGACACAAGCTCTTTTAAGTGCATGGCGGTGCATGGGGGTCCAGGGGTGGAGTTCAGGATTCTTCTGGTCTTCCATCCACCTGGGTGGGACCGGAGTTCCTGCAAGAGGTGACAGCCTTTGTCGCTGAGAGGGTGTTGGAGTCGCCAATATGGCTTATTCTCAGTGACTTCAACACCTGGGTGGATGACAAGGTGTCACCTGGGGCCAGAGACTTCTTGTCCAGCATGGAGGCTCTTGGCCTTACTCTTGAGATCACAACCAGAATCCACTGATCTGGTCATGCACTCGATCTGGTGCTCTCCCTGGAGCTTGAAATTTACACCATCGAGATTGATCCAGTCATTTGATTGGATCACTGCACTGTCAGGTTTAGCTTCACAGCTCCCCTAAATGTCCCTTCCCCTGTAAAAATGGCTTAGTTCTGCCCTTTGAAAGGGTTACGACCAGAGGGACTGATGGCAAAACTGAACATTGTGTCTGTGCTTGAAGCTTGCGCTGACGGTCCAGGGAATGCTGTGACGGCCTATAATAGGGATGTTGTGGATGCCCTGGATCATCTGGCACCGATCTGTGTATGTCTGTAGGTTTCGTGCCTCAGCTCGCCTTGGTTTGATGATGAACTGAGGATGCTAAAAGCCAAGGAGCAGAGGTTAGAGAGGTGTTGGAGGAAGATCAGGTCCCAGGAGGACAAGCTGGTTCTGATTGCTCATTAGGATGAGTATCAGAAAGCAATCATCCAAAAAAGGCAGCTTTTAGGTCTAGGATGATTGCAGCTGTGAAGAATCAACCAGCTCAGCTCTTGGGGTTATAGACAGGCTATTACACCCGGCCTGTCTGGAACCCATTAGAGCTTTTTCAGCTCATAAGTGTAAGGAGTTTGATTGGCTCTTCTCAGAGAGAGTGTCTTCCTTTAGGGCTGCAATTTCTCCAAGCGAAACGCCATTATCCAACAGTGGTGGGCCTCAGGTGGGCAGATGTGTTCAGTCCCCCTGGGGAGAGTTCCAACCAATGACGACAGTGGTGGTCTGTGGGGTGATCTTGGGGCATAAACCAGTGTTCTGCAACCTTGACCTGGGCCCAACGTGATTACTTGTTAGTTGCACCAGGGTCGTGGGTCTGGTTTTTGCCAAGATTGTCTGGAGTTCCTTTGGAATGGGGGTCTACCCAGAGTCTCTTATATAGGCTCTGGTGCAGCCCCTGTTGAAAAAAACATCTTTGGACCCTGAGGCCTTGGCGAATGACCGGCCTATCTCAAACCTCCCCTTTTTAGGGATGGTTCCTGAGAAGGTGGTCGTGGAGCAGCTCAAGAATCATCTCATGGACTTCCAGATTTATGAACTGTTCCAGTCCAGATTTAGGGCAATGCAGAGCATGGAGACTGTGCTGGTTAAGGTGTTGAATGACTTGCTCAGGGTGAAGGATCGAGGAGCGTGATTGATTCTTATTCTCCTCGCTCTCTCATCATTGTTTGACACTGGACCATGGGGTGTTGTTGGACAGGCAGAGGGAATATGTAGGACTCACTGGCAAGGTCATCAGCTGGTTTGAGTCCTTTCTCCGGGGCAGGTCTCAGAGGGTAGTACTGGGGAATTATTCCTCAGGCTCAATGGCCCTGCCCTGTGGAGTACCCCAAGGCTCTGTCCTTTCCCCATGTTTATCGCAGTGTATATGCTGCCCCTGGGCGAGGTCATAAGGCAGTATGAGCTGAGTTTTCATTGCTATGCTGATGACACTCAGCTCTACCTGTACTTCACACCCAGGAGATCTGACGGGGTCGATGTGCTGAATGATTGCTTGGCCGAGATCTGAGCTTGGATGTCGTCAAACTGGTTGAGACTTAACCCGGGGAAGACTGAAATGCTGGTGGTTGAACCAGGTTGAAGGGGAGGAGTGGGGGCCTCTGGGGACAAGTTGGGGCTTTTTATTTGTCCGACCGAAATGGAGGCCTTCCTTAAGGTGAAGAATTTGGGCATTGTTCTGGACAATGAACTGACATGTGAACTGACACCAGAGGCAGAGTGCAGTAGTCTAAGGCTCTGGGCTGCAAATCTGGTGACATCCAACAGACCAGACCTGGGTTTGAATCCCACAGCTTCCACTTGCATACTGTGTGACCCTGAGCAAGTCACTTAACTTCCTTGTGCTCCCAGGTCGCACCTGGAAACAAGTTCCGGCTTAGTGTGCCTTTCCTGGTTAAACAATTTCCCCTTCCCCCTTGAAGCTCAGGTGTTGGCTGTTGTCCAGACTAGTTTTTACTATCTTCGGGACATCGCCCAAATTAAATCCCTTATTCTCCTTGATGACCTGGCCAGGGTGGTACATGCATTTGTCACCTCGAGGCTTGACTACTGTAACGCACTCTACCTCGGGGTCAGAGGAGGTGCGATGCAGCGCCTACAGCTCTTGCAGAATGCAGCAGCCCGGCTGTTGACTGGACACTCAAGGTTCAGTCATGTTACACCGGTGTTACACGAACTGCATTGGCTGCCAGTGTGCTAGTGCATCACCTTTAAAGTAGGCCTCTTGACTATAAGAACCTACATGGGTTGGGTCTGGGCTACCTGAAGGGGCTTCTGTACTCCTACACTCCGAGTTACTCTCTTAGATTGGCAGGGGAGGCTCTCCTGGAGGTCCCTTGAGCTAGGTTGAAATCTTCCGGGTCCTGAGCATTCGAGGTGGCCACCCCAGTCCTTTGGAGCTCACTGCCAGGGTCCCTCTGGGAGGTGGCTTCCCTAGAGGTATTTAAAAACATCTTAAAATATTCCTCTTCCAACAGGTCTTTGGGGCCTGAGGAATTTATTTAAACCGGTAGACAGCTTAGGAATTATCCTGTGTGGAATTTTAAAGGGTTTTATTTACTGATCTTGTATGTATTTTATTATGAGCTTATGTTCCTAATGCTGTTTTTTTTATATTTTGTAAGGGCGCCCTGAGCCTACAGGGAAGGGTGCCTGAAATAAATAAACTCTACTACTACTACTACTACTACTACTACTACTACTGCTGCTACTGCTGCTGCTGCTACTACTACTACTACTACTACTACTACTACTACTACTACTACTACTACTGCAACACAACGTGGAAGAGTTGTGGTCTTTGCTCCAGGTACTAGAATTGAACAAATAAGCATGATGCTACCATCTCCTCCCAGATGGTTAACTCTATTTTCAGACCATGGGCTCAATTGCACCAGTGAAGAAACACAGAAATTTAAAAACATAGAATTTGTCAACAGATAAGGACCGCTTGGCCCACCCAGTCTTTCAATTTTCCCCAGCCTATATTGCTATAGCAGACCCTACCTGATCTCTGGCACTCACCTCTCCTGTTTTTCTACCATGATTCCTTTGTGCCTATCCCATGCATGCTTGAAGCACACCACTGTTTTCACCCCCACTATCTCTGCTGAAGGACTGTTTCAGGTATCTACCACTCTTTCAGTGAAGAAGTACTTCCTCACATCCCTCCTAAATTTTCCCCTTCCAGCTTCACTGCATCTCCCCCTGTTCTCATGCACCTTTTCTTCTGAAAAATACTCCTCTCCTGTACTTCATTCACCCTGTGATGCATTTATGGTCTCTAACATCCCCCAGGGTATACTTATTGAGATCCCTCAGTCTCTCCTCACAGGGCTTAACATACAACCCCAGCACCATTTTTGTTGCCCTCTGGACAGCCTCTGCGCTGTCTATGTCCTTCCTGAGATATGGTTTTCATAACTGAATAAAGTACTCCAGGTGGAGTATCATCAATGATCGATACATTGGTAACAACACCTCTCTTCTTCTGCTGGTGATACCCTTCCCTATGCACCCCATCATCCTGCTGGCCCTGCCTACTGCCTTGTCGCACTGTCTTGCCACCTTGAGCTAATCAGACATGATTACCCATGGTCCTATTCCTGTTTAGCGATCGTCAATACCTCTGCCACCATTTTATACACCACCTCTGGGTTTTTATGCCCTAGGTGCCAGATTTTACACTTTTTCACATCGAAACCAGCTGCCATAACCTTGACCACTCCTCAAATTTTCTCAAGTTTCTACTCATTCTCTCCACCTCTCCAGAGTAGCTATCTTAATGCAGATTTTGATGTAATCTGCAAATAGGTATACTTTCTCTTCCAGCTCTTCTGCAAGTCACTTATAAATACATTGGAAAGGAATAATCCCAGTACTAAGCCCTGAGGTACCCCACTGGTCACTCTCCCCTCATTAGGGTCAATGCCATTTAGCACCACACTTGGTCCATCAACCAATTTTCTACCCAGTTTTCCACTTTGGGTCCCACCCTAAATGGTCAGTTTCCTTGTAAGCCTCCCATGTGGTACAGTGTCGAATGTCATGCTGAAGTCTAGGAAGGCCATGTCCACCACCCCACCCTGATCTAATTTCCTGGTCACCCAGTTGAAGAAATTGATCAGATTCATCTGACATGACCTCCCTCCCATGAATCTGTGCTACTTCAGATCTTATAACCTGCTAGATTCAAGATAAAACTGTCTCCATTAACTTCTTCACCACTAACATTAGACTGACCAGCCTATAGTTGCCAGTCCTTAGGAAGCAGGACTACATCTGCCCTCCTCCAGTCCTCTGGAACCACTCTTGTTTCCAGTGAGTTGTTGAATATGGCTGTCAGAGGTACAGCCAGTAACTCCCTGAGCTCCCTCAGCAGCCTTGGCTATAGTATAACCCATTTGTCCCAGTAGCCTTATCCTCTTTCAGATTCACAAGTCCTCTCAGGACTCTTTCCTCTGTGAATGGACTTGTGTCTACCACCCTCTCCCAGTGTTCCTGTTGCTTCTATGTGATCTGTCCACCTCTCCCTCCACTGTGAAGACTAAGCAGAAGTACAGTATGTGAGTCCCTGCAACATGTTGTTTCTGGTCATCTGATACAGAGAAGGCAGTTTTCTAGTGATGTCAATTCATAACACTTTTTCTTTTACAATTTATTTACTCAGAATAGTTCAGCTAAGATGCAAAATCTCATTTTCAGTGTGGCCCTGCTTCTACAAATTTCCAAAATTGTGTGGTTACATTTATTCATTATTTAGTTTTTGTTTACCAAGTAGGGTACACTAGGCAAACATTTGCCTATTTTCAGGCACAACCTGGGAACAACATGACAGGAAATGTTTATTAAAAATGCTTACGTAGCAAAACAATTGAAGTAGCAGTAGGAAAAATATGTGTAACGTTTTACAGATTACCTTATATAAAACTGCTGTTCAACCACTTTTGGGTGAACTTGGATGTGTAGCCAGTGACTTCTATACATAAACAATTTTGTACAAAACAAAAGTCATACTTGGGAATTGGTTCAACAGATAAGCATAAAGTACTTTGAATCAACAAAGAAACTGGGCACTCGCCACCTACCACCCAGAAAATGAATGCTGAAGACATAAAAAGGTAAAATGCTGCTGCAAACTTTATTCCAGTGACACATAAAGGTAAAAATGGCCCTGCTGGTATACAAGCCACCTGAACTGTTTCAAGTCACATGACTCTTTCTCAAACATCACTTTGAGAAGGGTCATGTAAACCAGCAACATCTGGTGACTTGCAACCAGAAGAGTCGTTTTTACCTTTGTTGTCACTGAATAAAGTTTGCAGCAGCATTTTCAAGTCTTCAGCAGCTGTTTTCTGGGTGGTGAGTGCCCAATTTTTTGTTGTTTCTATAAACAATTTTGTGTAGCAATGGATGAAAATTGTGTAGTTTTTTACTACAGGATACAAGGTAAAATATTTCATGGTTACATACATTAAAAATGTCCTATAATTTTAAAACACATTAGAGATTGTTATTCATAATATACACTACTTACAGTCCTCGAAGAATGAGTGGGACTTGCCATGACAAAACTCCCTTTTGCTGCCGCACTACAAATAGAACCGGGTATTGCAGGTCATCCGAAGAGGTACTAACATATACTCGGACTGCGTCCACCTAAGGAAGAGAAAGTGGCAATAATTTATGGGCAGCCTTGGCTTAGAATGTGCTGATATATGCACTGTGCCTACTGTAACTTGGATGTACCCTATGACTAGGTATGGAACAGTATAAACTGTATGAATTACTGTTTGTATACTTAACTATCCTCTGGTTAATTACATTGATATAAAGGCACAAGCTATACCACAAATCTCAGCTAATTATTTATTTAACCAGTTAAGTAGATTTTGCACTGTTCCTATTGTCATAGAAGTGTATGCAAATCCACCATGCATATACATCTCTACACTTCTTGAGACACTGCATACAATCACAAGCCCATATCCACATCCAAAGGTAAAGCAGACTACAGACTTTAGCAGTCACATTCTGTACCTTCTGAAATGTCTGTTGTGAAGTACATGATCAACCCCTAAATGAGACTTTCCAAGGGAATTCTGATTTGAGTTCACCAACAAAATCAGAATTCAGGTTCAAATAGTTTATTATGCTGCTCGACTCAATGGGTCTTTTCAGTCCTGCATAGAGTATACATATACATATACATATACATATATATATATATATATATATATATATATATATATATGTATATACACACACACATTATGGTAGCACGGTAGTGCTACCATAGTTAGGGTTGAGTAGCACTTTTAAGGTTAAAGGGTGAAACTTTGCACCTTAATAACTTTGCCACCATTCAACAGATTTGCCTGAAATTTGGCAGGCTCGGTGGGGGGGCACCATAGATCTTGGGATCTGCCAACTTTCGTACCGGTCGTATATATGGCTGCGGAGTTATTAAGCAACATCCGTGTGTGCAATTACACTTTTTTGCGAATTCTTTGCTCTCACCTACAGGTTGCATGGTTTGCGTGACCAGTCCAAATACTACAGGGAATGTGCGGCCGTCCCCGATGTGCCTTTTGAAGATTTCGTGAAAAATATTAAACGGTTCAAAAGTTATTCAAAAAACAAGTTCCCATTATAAGTCAATGGGAAAAGTTAACAAGTTCAACACTTTCGTAAATGCACTTTTAGTGTTGCAAATGGCCTAGTAGTGTCACAAATCCGCCATTTTGTTTTCCAGTTACTGATCAGAAAAATGCTTGGCATTTAAAATTGGGACCCTCTAGGAACACAATTTTTTGTGTTCACCTAGTCGGACCCTCAGGATGCTAGCCATGTCTTTATTTTGGGGTTAAACACCCCCAGAAATATGTTTTCAAATTTCTGGAAAAAGTAGTGTCATAAAGTAGTGTCGCACCTGTGACACTTTCGCAAATTTTTGTGAAAGCTTTCGTAAATTGCGACACTACTTTTCCAGACTATGGCCAAAATGACAGGAATTTTTTGCCACCCTGCTGCAAAAGAACGGTTTGGTCTTTTGGGCTGAAATTTGGAGGGAAGGAAGCCAACATCTCACAGATGTGCCTTTTTGTGGTTTGGTAAAAAAATATTGCACGGATGCCAAGTTACGGTGCTCTGAAGTTGACATTTTTCCCCATAGACTAACATGGTGGCACCTTTTGGGGCTCGTATCTCGAAAATGGTGCGAGATACAGAATTTTCGTCATGACAGTGCGTAGCCCTATAGGCTATGCATTCAGTGAAAACCTAGCCCGGAAACTCATGAATCATGTGAAATTTAATTTTTTTTTCTGTCATACGGTTCCTGAGATATCAGCAATTTAGTATTCCAACAGCTCATTTTCTGCTCTGAGGCCCATTATTATGCATACATTCTTTCTACACACTGTGTTTCTCTATGCAGCTGTTGGGCAAATACAGGGTGTGCGCTTCCGTTACTGTTACAGTTACCGTTTCCACTTGTGTTTCTATACCCATTTGCGTTACCGTTCCCGTGTATGCCACCGTGTGCGTTACCCTTTGCATTCTCGTTTGCATACGCACTTGCGTTCGCGTTTCCATTTCTGTTTACTTTGCCGTTATTTCTGCTGTTAACATTACCATTTGCATTTCCAATTGCCGTACCGTCACCGTGCGCATCACGGTTTGCATTTCCTTACATGCTTGCGATTGCGTTTGCGTTTCTGTTTTCTTTGGAGTTATTGTTACTGTTACCGTTACCATTAGCATTTACAATTGTGGTACTGTCACCGTGCGCGTTATGGTTTGCGTTTCCATATGCACTTGCGTTTCTGTTTCCTTTGGCGTTATTGTTGCTGTACTATTACCATTTGCGTTTACAATTGCAGTACCGTGACCATGCACATAACAGTTTGTGTTTCTGTACATGCTTGCGTTCGCATTTCCGTTTCTGTTTCTTTTGGTGTTATTTTACTTGTTACCATTGCCATTTGCATTTCCAATTGCGGTACCATGACCGTGCGTGTTACGGTTTACGTTTCTGTACGCCCTGTGTTTGTCTTTCCATTTCTGTTTCCTTTGGCGTTATTTTTGCTGTTACCATTACCATTTGCATTTGCAACTGCGGTACCATGACTGTGCGTGTTATGCTTTGAGTTTCCATACATGCTTGTGTTTGCCTTTCCGTTTCTGTTCCCTTTGGCATTATTGTTGATGTAACACTTAACATTTGCGTTTACAATAGCGGTACCGTGACCATGCATGTTACCAGTTGCGTTTACATACGTGCTTGCGTCTCCATTTGCGTCACTCTTTGCTTTGCCGTCACTTTGCACTTGCGTTTCTATTAACGTTTGTGTTACCTTTTACGTTTGCGTCACCATGTGCGTAACTGTTAGCGCTTTGCGTTTGCGTTGCAGTTACCGTTACTATGTCACTACACATCACATCACCACCACATTCTATTCACTATTTATAGTCCTCATTCTCAAAAAGAAGGGAAATTCATGGCAAAAAACCCCAACTGGCATCTCGTCGGTCCTAACTCTCACCCCATTCTCCTATACCTCAGCTTGTTTACACATGTGATGGGGTGAGAGTTAGGCTGATGAGCCCAATGCACACCACAATGCCGGTTGGGTGGGCGGGTCTGGGGGTGGCAAGGGGGCTTAACCCTAACACCGAATTTCTGCTTTTGTCACTGTGAACAACCCTAACTGATGCATTAAATGGAGTTTTTGCTATGAAAAAAATATATATATATATATATATATATATATATATATGCAGAAAAAGCATCATCATGCAGACAATCATACATAATTTATACATATGTTGTATACATACTCATAATACAGTGTCACTCGATTAAATCAGATTATTTAATTATTGTTTGTCACTTTTTCATGTGAATCTTTTTTTTAATTTTCAAGGCATACTTAAGGTAATTAGATAAGTTCAATATTATTCCAAAGCTACTATTAAAAAGGGTTATCACAATATTATCAGTTGTCATACATAGACTACTCAATATATTACCAAGTAGTATGCCTGTAGGTTTTTATATAATTTGCAAAACAATAAAATATGTTTCAGGTCCTCTACACTGTTCATTCCACAGTTACATTCTGGTTTTAACCATTTAGTTTTATCAAATACAGTATAGCCAACAGCACATTACTTTTGAGTGTTTTGAATCTAAACATTGCTATTTTGTTTCTTTTATTTGGATTAGCTAACAATGGGCCCTCTGCACTATTGTGTGGAGTGGCTATGTGCCATGTATCTGTGGTGCACAGCCACTCCGCACCCTCTGCACCCCATCCTGAATTCATCAATTGGGGTGCACGGTATCTTGGCACCCGATCCCCCGGCCACATGGACTGCAACATGCTGGGGGTGGGTGGGGGCATGTTGGGGGCATGCCCGCACTCCATGCCATTCACAAAGGTGCAGAGTGCTGTGCATGGGGAGCACACCTTACACTGGGTAACACCCAGCCATAAGGGATATGCACCCCCTCAGGATGCCGCCGCCAGTAGCGGTGCTGACATGCAGGCACTGCAGACCCCCCACGGATCATCAAGGAGGGCTGGGGGTGGCCGACTGGGCAACCACCTGCCCCAAGTTTGTGACACACATCAGGCCCTTTACTGTGTTCCGTGCCCTGCGGGTGCAAGGGATCCATTTGCAGACCGGGTTCAGGCATCTCACTGGATGCATGCCCGGTCAGTGGAAATGTCCTCCACACATTTTTGCATCATGGAGGCAGGGCCAGAGACAGATGGCAGCTGGTAGTGAATACCAGCCAGTGCACACCTCTCTGCAGGTGCGGAACTCCGCGGGTGGGTAACGTGCCTCCGGCACATATTACCTGCCCATTTGTGAGTAGGGCCCAATGTTAAGTAATAGTCAAAGTAATGATTCTGTTTTGTTAAACATAGTCATTATCTATATCTTGATTTAGAGACCTGTTCCATGTCACGTTGTTGTGCACAATCCAATATCCTCAGTTTAATTTGTCGAATAGAGTGATTATGGGCAGACTAGGTGGGCCAAGTGGTCCTTTATCTGCCGTCAAATTCTATGTTTCTATATTTCTATTATAATTGTGAATAGTTCATGGTCCCAGAAAGATTTAAATCAAACATTATGCAAGTTTGTTTCAATATATTTAATCAATTTTGTTTCAAAACCTCTCAAATGTTGCCGGCCCCGTTGCACTGAAGGCTGAGGCGCTGGACACCTAACCTTGTGCTACGCCGGTGACCCGTATTCGGGAATGAGCACAGGCCACCGGGGGTAAGCAGGGGAGAAGAAAGATCGTGCATCCGAAGGACTGCTCTTCTTCTTTGGAGAGGGGGAGACACCAGCAGTCGGTGCATGACTGGCCCCTAGTGGAAGCTAGGGGCTGGCGCACCAATACTTCAGAAGGGGGAGGAGATGAGGCAGATGCTCGGAGGAGCACATGCAGATGCATATGCACTTTCTCCTTGTGGCATCATTGCATGTCTCATCTCGGGGAGAAATAACAGAGGAGAAAAAGTGTCCTGGCGCAGCCGTATGAAGCTGATCCCTGCAGGCACCACCCACGCATATAGAAGTAACCTCTAGCACTGGATCCATGTTCAGCGAGTTGAGGAAACCCCGCTGCCCCGCTACGGGGGGCAAGCCATGGGGGAAAGCTGGAAGGTAAGCTGCAAGCGGGGGACAGGGCTGGGGAATCAGGCAAGATGCATCGCCATCAGGGAGCAGGAGCATAAATAGCTTAACTGTAAAAAAAAAACAACTCTCAAATAATACTCTGTTTTTGTCAGTCAAAGCAATTTTTGACGGTCTGCTGTGTTCTATAAAATGTATTTTCAACCAGCAACGACCCTATTAACCTTTCTTTTATTTTTCTTGTAATTTCATCTGACCTAATTCTGCTCTTACTAAAGATTCAGTAACTGTACTACGAAGACGTAACATTATTTTGTAAAGTCTATCCACAGCTCTAGCACTCTCTTCACTGGACACATTTTTCGAGTTTCAGAGGCATAATGTACTTGTGCACAGACTTTTGTATTTAAAATCTGTAAAATACCCTTTTACGTTATTACCCCCATACTTTTAATTAAAGTGGATAATCCCTTGTTGTGTACTGTGCAGTTTACTTACAACTCATTTAATAATGTTTAGCCCACTTTTTTATTTACAGCTATATTCACTCCCAAGTACAGTACATATTATCAACTATTTCTCATTTTTTTAATTATGTACTGTAGATACCAATTAAATTACTTTGCTTTTTGCCCTACTGTTGCTATTTCTTTTCTACATTAATCTCTAATTTAAGACTATCATGAATCTCTGCAAATTTTGGTAATTGTCTTAGTAGTTAAATTGGGCATAGTGACAGTGAAACTGCATCTGCAAAATATTACTATTGTTATTGCTGACTGAAACCATTGATTATCAATTGATTTGAGATACCATTTATATAAATACTGAATAGTGCAGGAGCCAGTGTGCACGCCTGTTTAACACCCTTATTAGGCAGGGGGGCAGAGTTAGCAGCCCAGGCGTCCAGAAACGTTTTACACAGCTCCCACATGGAAAACCCTTAAAACTTATAAAAAATACTTTCTTAGTGATTGGAGTGCGCTAAAAATGTTTGTTAAAGAAGACTGCTTCTACTTCTGCACTCAGAGCTACTTTGAGTGCAAACCGACCATGGGAAAATTGAAAAACACTCCGAGCAGCTCACAGGATTTCTTTAAGCCTAAAAATCCAGGCAAAGACATTGGGAAGGCCACAGAGGCTCCACCAAGTGAAACTTCTGAAGTTACATTGGTCTCTCTACAAAAGACAATGGAAAAGATGTATAAGACAGTGGAACTTTAAAATATTAAATTCTTGTTCTTTTTTCCCAGTGTTTACAAACTGTGGAAGAGTGCGTTGAGGTGCATGGAGTGGAGACTGAAGCGGCGACGAGTTCTACAAGTCGAGCATTTGCTACTTATTCTGGCCTGATCACTGAGAATAAACTACTGCGTACTCATTTGGAGAACTCTGAAAGTCTATTAAGAGAAAAAAATGTCCACATTAATGGACTTATTGAAGGATTTTACGGCTCCGAACCAATGCCAACCATCCTTGCCTGGTTGCAGAAGGCTCTTGGAATCGACCTGGTGGTAAAAAAGTTGGAGTTGGAGAAATGTTATCGTATAACTCCTCGCGAAGTACTTCATCCCACCACTGCTCCCACCCTACTGCTGCAATTTGTGTCAGTGCTTCATAGAGACAAAGTATTGTCTGTGTCTCACAGGACAAAAAATCTTGAGGTGGATGGCAGAAAAATAGAAAGGTACCCCGATTTAAGTTTTGGTACCAAGCAGCGACAAAAGAGTTTTGGCAGGGCAAATGCAAATTAAGGGAACATAACATACCTTTTAGTTCTGTCTATCCTGCCAAACTTTGGGTGCAATATAAAGGGCAAACTTACATCTACTTAGACCCAAAAGATTTGGACAAATTGCTGGCCAGAACTGAAACCGAGTTGCAGAGAACACAGGCTTTAGACTCCAATTCCTGAAAGAATTCTGTTTGGACGTCAGATCTGAACTTTGTCAGTACTGGCTAAAGGAAATTGTGGTACCTTTTCCATATTGGCTTGGATCTGGCATTGTTACCCCTATGAAAGTGTCTTCAATATTGTGAGATTTTGAGCTGTTATTAACTTTCATAACTTTGAAATTTACATACTCATTTGGGAGTTTGGAGTGCTGAACTGCGCCATTCCTGTACTTAAGATGGTGCCGGAGGACACATGGGTGTATCCATCGCGGGGGAAAAACTTTACGGGGCCAACTTTTATTCTCCGCATGACTTTGAAATAGTGTTTGATATTTGATGAACACTATTTTCCGACTTTGCACCTCACCCATTGCAGGTTTGAGTTTGATTGCTAACGAATAAACATTGATGTTACTTGTTATATTGTTATAAACACTTTTTTCAAGTGGTAGCTATGTATGTATGAGGGAGGCAGGGCAGAACTTTTTTACTTTGCATGGATGGGTTATTTCTGTGTTGGGCATTACAATGGTGTTTCTTTTCACCACTTTTTAACTATTAGCTATCCCGTTGGGAGTGTAATGGGGGGTCTGCGCAGTCTTTTAGTACTGCAGAATGTGAATGGTTATAGGTGCTAAATTTAATTTTTAAGTCAGGCTCTAACCCATTGGCTGCAAAAGCTCCTTTTTTCTAACTTACTACGTGAACTGAGTGATCAAATGCTTTTTGATGCTGGGATCCCCCGAGGTTGCAACATTGGGTTAGTGACCTTGTATTCTATTTTAACTGTTTGTATCAGATGCATTGCTTGTTCTCTTACCTCCTTGTATGATGATATTGTGCTGTAAAGTACTAAATCATAAATGAAAAGTAAAAAAAAACACCCTTATTAATTTCAAAAGTAGTAGTTAGGTCTCCTTTAAGTGGGAATCTTATCTGGGACCATGTATTTTGATGGAGATCTTTTATCATCATTGATAATCCCTTAAATACTCCCATTTGCAGCAATCCCCATAATAAGCTCCTGGACAATGCATCAAATGCAGCCTTTAAAGAGGAACAGTCAGCACTAAGAACTCCACACCCAAGTGTGAAGCTGGTCCCAGTTAGTAGTTTGTGTGCAAAAGCATTTCTTAACTTACAGTTTACTGTAGTATAGTAGATCATGTCTATCTGATCCTGCTGCATGCTGTAACCAGGAATCCCAGAATCCTCTGCAGCTGACATCACAGCTGAGCTGCAATTGGAAGATTCAGTAGCCTGAACTCCATGCTAGAGTTTTTCTAAGCTCTGATCTTTTGTTTGCTGGTCCCGCTGTCCTCACAGAGGACTGTTCTTAGCCCCAGGAGAACAGCAGGACTGGCAAACATCTGATCAGAGCTTATAAAAGCTCTAACATGCACTGCAGGCAATAGAATTTCCCACTGCTGCATTTCAGCTTTGACATCAGTTGTGGGGGATTCTGGGATTTCAGGTTACAGCAAATGTTAGCTTGGGAGCCAGCATGATCAGATACAGTCTACTATAGTAAACAGTACATACAATATATGTATTTTTTGCACATAAAGTGCAAATTGGGACTACTCCACACTTGGGTCTAGGATTCTTAGTGCTGACTGTTCCCCTTAAGGTCTGCCAATGATAGGCATAAGCATCTTCTTGACATTACATATATTTATCAATTATGTGAGAAATCATTAAGCATTTATCAATTATTGATGTTTGTTTCCAGAGTGTGGCCGGCAACTCACTTAGTAGGTTGTTATTTTCTTCCATGCCACAGGAGTCACTGGGTCAGAGATACTGGCATTACAGAGTTACTAAATTGTGGAATGATGCACCTGATGCTTTGTTATCCTATGATTCTCTGCATGTTTTCAAAAGATGTTTAAGGAGATATTGTCTTACTCATGCTGTTTGTTCATGTTATGATTAATTTTTATGTTGTATGTGTACTTGTTTAGTTATTTCTGTGTCACCCATGAAAATGGGCATTTGATGCCCTCGGGTTTTACCCAGTTATCAAACTTTAAATAAAAATAAAATATTTTAAAGCCATGCTTCTAGTCTAGTTAATATTACTTTAACAAGGACTTTAGGCGCCAAACAAAGTTTGGAGCCTATTGTCATCGGTGTAACTATTTTGTGTCTCAGATTTTGTGACCTGGGGTGTGTAAGGATCTTTTCTTCACAGGGTACCAGGTCAATACCGCACATGTAAGACAGTGCAGTATTGACCGCGCTGTACATACAGCACTTGAATTCAATGTGACAGGGGTAGAATAGCGATAGGGATATACCACTACCCCTGTCGCTGCACGGTGAAGTGGAACCAGGAGAAGTTGCCGTGTGCTAGGCGCCTGGTCGAGCCACTCCCATGGTGGAGTGACTAGGGCACCAGCACACAGCGCAGTGGGAGACCTGGGACTGTGGTTCGCCCCATGTCTCCCTACTGCAACTTTGCAGGCTTTTTTCAAACTTCCCCCTCCTGAGTTTCTCCCCATCCCAAAGTCCACCCCAGGTCAGTTAATTAACTTGCAGGAGGTAAAGCCCCCATGCGGGGCGGGAGGACAAAGCTCCCTGCAAAAAGGTAAACACTCACTGTTTTCAATGGGTGTGCTTTCGCAAACAGGTCAGCATTTTGCCCGACTCTGTTTGTGTTCGGTGCTGTTTGGCTGCGGCATTTTTAGCCATGCTGTTTTGTCATATGGTGGTATGACCCCATGCCTCTTCACAGACACCCCAGCAAGAAACTGCCAACGTGATTTGCCAGGTTTGCTCCATTAACATGTATGGAGCAGTACCAGCACATTAATATGTTTCTACTGCGCCAGCTTTGTTTCTCCTGGGCTTGCTGTGCCAACAGCAGACATTTGGTGACACCGTTGAGTAACTTGGAGTGAACTTGGAAGGTGGGTGACCACTGAAAGGATTTGTGAGCAGCAGGTTACAGGTACAGTAGTGACCAGGATGCGTTTGGTGAGAGAAGTTTGCTTTATTATGCTGAGCTGCCTGCAAACTCTTTTTTTTCTTTAGCTTTTCTGCTTGGGGGGCATGTACCATGGAGGAGAATGTATCTTTCTGGCATGCGTGCCCATTTTTTGCCTTATGCTACATCTTGTTGCCTGGTTATTCCAGTCAGGAACTACTGCAGCAACAAAATAAAATGACTACACAACAAGAAACTAGCATGGTGCAGTTAAAAAGATGAACTCCACTCAACAGAAGAAAAACAGTACGTCTTTCAGATATGAATACAGTGCATTTATTAAGCACAGAAACAAGGACACAGCAAAACTCCACACCGAGTGGAATTTTGCAGTGCCTCATTTCTATGCTTAATAAAAGTGCTGTGTCCTTGGTTGAGTCAGAATGCGGGATGAGGGTGTACTTTCCTGCCACCCATACCTACTCTAATAACCAACCACATGCACAGAGAGTTAGTTATTGTAATACACAGATACACAGAAATGTGACGGCAGAGAAAGGCACCACGGCACATCTAGTCTGCCCAACACCCTACCTCCCCCTTCTGTTATGATTTACCCTCTTTTCCAAACCCCTAAATCTATCCCAAGCCCTCTTGAACCCCTCCACTGTTTCAGCTGCCACTACCTCCTCTGGCAGCCTGTTCCAGGCCTCCACCACCCTCTCCGTGAAAAATTGCCCCCTGCCATTACCTCTGTATTGCCCATCTTCCAGTTTGAGGCTATGTCCCCTCGTGTTCACTCCCTTCTTCAATTTGAACAAGCTGTTACACTCTACCTTATTTATTCCCTTCAGATACTTAAAGGTCTCAATCATGTCCCCCCTCTCCCTCCTAGTCTCCAGAGGGTACAAATTCAGCCCTTTCAATCTTCTCTCATAGGGTACATTCTGCAGCCCTCATACTATTTTGGTTGCCCTTCTCTGCACCCTCTCCATCAGCTCAACATCTCTTCGTATGTGAGGCCTCCAGAACTGCACCCCATACTCCAGATGCAGCCTAACCATGGTTCTGTATAATGGCATTAGCACCTCCCTCTTCCTGCTATTAAAACCCCTCACAATCCAGGCCAACATTCCATTTGTCTTTCCCACCACCCTGCTACACTGGCTGCCCACCTTGAGGTCACGCGATACCATAATCCCCTGGTCCCTTTCTGTTTCCTTCTCCTTAATCACCAACCCCCCAAGGGAGTAAGTTTCACTCCATTCTTCCTCCCAAGGTGCATCAGCAAGCATTTTTGTGTACTAAACTTCAATTTCCAGGTGTCAGACCACCTCTCCAGCCTCTCCAGGTCCCGCCTCATGGCTTGCACCCCACTAGGTGAATCCACCCTATTGCAGACTTTTGTATCGTCTGCGAACAGGCACACCCATCCCTCCAGACCCTCTGCTAGGTCATTAACATAGATGTTAAAGAGTATTGGTCCAGCACTGACCCCTGTGGCACCCCACTGATCACTGCCCGTTCCCTGGAATGTATCCCGTTTACCACCACCGTCTGACTCCTTCCCTTCAATCAGTTTTCCACCCACCTGGTGATCCTGTTGTCCACCCCTAGTCTGTCCAGTTTATGTACTATTCCACCATGTGGAACAGTGTCAAAGGCCTTATTGAAATCCAGATAGGCCATGTCCACTGCTCCTCCCTGGTCTACTATCTGTGTCACCCCATCGAAAAACTGTATCAGGTTAGTCTGACAGGACCTTCCCTTGGTGAAGCCATGCTGCCTGTCATCCTGCATGCCATTCATCTCCAAGTATTCTATCAACCTGATCTTAAGTAGTGTTTCCATTACCTTCCCCACCACAGAGGTAAGACTAATAGGATGGTAGTTTCTGACCTCATCCTTCCGCCCCCTCCTTATGTAGTGCGACCACCTCTGCCCTCTTCCTGTCCATTGGCACCACCCCTGTGACCAAGGACAAGTTAAACAGCCTCTCTAGATGTGGCGTCAGTTCATCCTTCACCTCCTTGAGAACCCTTGGGTGTATTCCATTAGACCCCATTGCCTTGTCTACCCAGCTCTTCCCTTACTCCTTCAGCAGTGAATTCTGCCACAGCCACCTGCCTGTGGCTGTCACTCTCCCCACCCCTTTCTGGTCCCCTATCCTCCCTTTCCTCAGTGAAGATTGAGGCGAAATAGCTGTTTAATGCCTCTGCTTTTTTGAAGTCCCCTTCCAGTATTGTTCCACTTTCCCCCCTTATCCTTCCAATCCCATCCCATGCTGTGCCCTCCTCCTTTCTCCAACGTATCTAAAGAAGGTTTTGTCCCCCCTCCTTGCCTGCTTCACTATCCTCTCCTCAGTGGCCTCCTTAGCCCTCCTTATCTTTTGCCCAGCCTCCTTTCTTTTTTCCCTGTAGGTTTCCCTGTCCTCATCCTTTTGTGTCTTCCTGTACCTCTTGAATGCTCTAGTCTTCTCCTTGACCCCTAACGCCACCTCTCTAGTGAACCATAGAGGTCTGTTCTGTCTTCTGTTCTTTCTCACCCTTCTTATACATGAGTCCATGGCTTTAAATACCCATCTCTTGATGGCTGCCCATAATTCCTCCACCCCCTGCACATCCCCTATCCTCAACATTTCTTCCCCAACTACCTTCCTCATTCCATGAAAGTCAGCCTTTCTGAAGTCCATTACCTTGGTTCTTGTCCTAACCCTCTCCCTGCCCGCTCTCACCCTGAACCTGACAGCCCTGTGGTCACTGGTGCCAAGTTCTTCCCCAACTCCACCTCCTCCACACTGTCCCCATTTGTGAGGACCACATCCAACAGGTTGACACCTCTAGTGGGCTCACTGACCCTTTGTTGCAGGAATATGCCCTGAAGAGCCTCTAAAATGCCCCTGCTCCTTGCGGAGATTGCTGTCTGGGCCTCCCAGTTGAAGTCTGGAAGGTTTAAGTCCCCAACTAGCACAATTTCCCCTTTCCGTGCCATCCTCGCTAGTGATTCTACAAAGTGTCTATCTCCTTCCTCCCCCTGCATAGGAGGCCTATAGACTACCCCAGTACATAGGTTTTCCCCCTGTCCCCTGTCTAGGGTGACACACATTATCTCTGTTTCCCCCTCCTCATCCTGCCCTTCCATGGCCCCAATCCCTTCCCTGATATATAATGCCACCCTTCCCCCCTCTTCCCCTCCCGATCTTTCTTAAACAACCGATACCCTGGGATCACCATCTCCCAGGCGTAGTGCTCATTCCACCATGTCTCACTCACTGCTACAATGTCTAGGTTCTCCTCCATCATTGTGGCCTCCAATTCTCCCATTTTGTTCCCCAGGCTCCTGGCATTTGCAACCAAAGCCCTCCAACATGTAGCCCCATCCCGTCCTTCCCTGCTGCTAAGTGTTCCCTTGATAAGTGCTGTGACTTGGGGGGGAGGCTGATAGCCTCTCTGCTCTGCCTCATGTAAGGCTGGCCCTGTCCTTAGCCACCCCCCTTATTTAGTTTAAATTGAACTTCCTTGCCATGAAGTCCCCCAGTTTACTCTTTAGTGCAGCTGCACCAGAAGAGCTCAGGTGCAGCCTGCCTTGGGAATACAGCCCCTCCTCCTCCCATGTAGAGCCCCAGTCACCTATCCAGCTGAACGCCATCCGACTGCACCAACCTTGTAGCCAATTTTAGAATGCCCTTATCTTCTCCTTTCTGGGTGTGCTTGCTCTTGGTACTGGCAACACCTCAGAGAAGGAAATGGAAGGAAAAACAGTGTTGCTCCTACAGAACCTAGCAAGTTCCTCGAACCTTGACTGTACCTCCATCAGACTGTTCCCTTCCAAGTCATTTGTGCCCAGGTGAAACACCAGATGTGTTCTTTCATCCTGCTGCTTACCCCAGGAAGGAATATGATGCCTCACCTCCAGCACCATCATCCCTGGTATGCACTGTACCCATACTGTATTGTTTTTTGCTTCCTTCCTTCCCCATTTTAGCCCCTTAATTATTGAGTCCCCCAAGAGTGCCATTCTACTGCCCCCTGCTTCCTGGGTGTCCTTTTGGACTCTAGCTTTGTGTCGTGGGGTTTGGCTCCCTTTGGACTCCTCCTCATGTTCCATCCTGACTTGGTTTCTGCCCCTGCTCATCTTTTGTTCCCCATCATCTAGCCTATCCTGATTTTTACCCACACCCAGCATCTGTACCTCTTCACCCTCTCCCTTTAGCCTTTCATCAGACTCCCCCCTCCTGTACCTCTTCATCCCTTGTACTTCTGCTTGGCTTCCTTCATCCCTGCAGACTCCTCCTGCATCACTGCTTGAGCATGATCCAATTTCACCTGACCCCCCTCTAACTGCTTCTGGCCTTCCCTCATCTGCATCACTGTGCGAGATTGTGCCAACTGTGCTTGATCCCCCTTCAACTGTTCCTGTCCTGCCCATCTTTGCAGAAAGTTTTGAGCACTGTACCCCATATGCGGAAGTCTTCCTCCTTACTGCCTGTCCTGTCTGCATATTTCCCCTCTCCTGCACCCTGCCCGGCACATGCCCCAGGCTCCTACTGCAGCTCCTACCCTGCAGGGTTTCCTCCAGTTCATTTTCAGCCTCCCAGAAGCTCAACTCCAGCTCTTCCAGTGCTTCCTTCCTGCCCCTTTTCTTATGCCACAGTTCCCCTAGTGCCACGTTTTGGTGTGTTCCTAATGTGCCCATCCCCTCCTCCACCCCTCCTTCTGCATGCGATGTGCCTTCCCCCTCCTCCCCCTTCCACTGCACCTGAGATCTTTCCCCCCACGTCCCCCAGCCGCTCTGCACCCACCTTCTCTGATAGCCCCTGCTGGACCCCTTCCTCTCAAATGTCCTCGACTAGAATACCTAGGAGGGCAAAACTATTTGTTACTTCCACCCTCTGGCCCATTTCACCTATACCTGCATTGTCCTTCATACTGGGCATCTGTCTGCTTTTCCTGAGCCTACTGTCTTCCATTCCTCCTGATCCCTAACTGACCCCTTTTCTCTAGCTACAGACATCATTTTTGTGCCTCTAGACTTCCTGCTGTCAGTTCCCACTGACCCCTTTCCTCCTGTCTCGGGCATTACTGTCCCAAATCTGGACTTGCTGTTGTCTGTTACCACCTCTGGTCTATCCCCTCTGGATCCCCTTCCATCCTCTCCTTCCCAAGCCTTTGACTTCCGGAACAGTGTATCTGATCCTCCAGTGAATCCACTCAGCCCTTCCCACTCTTTTCTTGGCTTATACCGTCCCGGTCTCTCTACCCCCTTTCCCCAGCTTCCCCCCCATTTAACCCCCCACCTTAGCCCCGCTACTTCCTCTCTCAGCTGAGTGAGCTACTTACACATTATACAACCCCCCATCCTCCAAGCCCAATTTAGGATCACAGCCATTCCACAGCCACTGCACCCCATCACCCTGCCAAAGATCCCCCTCCCTTGGCCGCCTCCTCTGTGCTTCTCACCATTTCTTCTGTGATACTTAGATACAGTCCTAAAATCACCCTTATGTATTTTTGGGGCCCCCGACCCTCACCCCCTCCTCAGCCCCAACCCACAGTCAAGACTTTTTAGAAATAATAAAGCATGTGCAAACCATAGGCATCAAGAATTAATAACCATAGCCACCACGTTCAAGTCCAAGTCATCAAGTTCAAGTCCAAATCCCCAACACCACCAGCGTCAGGAGTCCAAGATCAAGTTCCCAGCACCTCCAGTGTCAGTAGTCCCGACTCAGTTTATTTCACCTCAGATCAAGTCCAAATCCCCAGCACCTCCAGCGTCAGTAGTCCAAGATCAAGTTCCCAGCACCTCCAGTGTCAGTAGTCTCGACCCAGTTCATTTCACCTCAATTTCAGCTCTTTTGTGAAGGATTTCTTAGTGTCTGTGTCAATTTCCCATATCCATATAGTCTTACAAGTTGTTGGAATTACCAAGGGGTTGACTGGTGAAATATCATAAAAGTCTGAACAAGATACAGTAGTCCCGCGCTATAATGAACACAAAGGGAGCCATAACCAGTGTCCATTATAGCTCCGTGTTCATTACATCGAGGGATGCTTGCATACAGTATGCAGCCAACTGGTCTCATGCACTCATGTGTCAAACATCAGCAATTACTGTACTTAATACAATAGGGCTCTCTCTCTCTCTCTCTCTCCTGATTTTGCAGTTTTCTCTCCCCCTCTGTTTACAGACCTGTATCACGGTTTTCACAGCTCCAGTCAGACCCCAGTCCCATGGCCCTCGCTTGCATACTGTGTGACCCTAAGCAAGTCACTTAACTTCTTTGTGCTCCCAGGTCGCAGCTGGAAACAAGCTTTGGCTTAGCGTGCCTTTCCTGGTTAAACAATTTCCCCTTTCCCTCATTCCCTTTTTTTGCTGTCGAAAACACTCTACTCTGCTGTTCTTTGCTATTGTACTTTTTCTCCCCCTCAACTCCTAGATCTTCTTTTCAGGTCTGCTCAGACCCAGCACTATTTTTATTTTTTTTTTGTTTTTGCTGCCAAACGCACTCTGTTCTACTGTTCTTTTCTACTTTACTCTCTTTCTCTCTCCCCCTCAACTCGCAGACTTCTTTCATGGCTCCGTTCAGACCTCTGCAGTCCTACCTATTTGCTATGGCAGCTCTGTTTAGACCATTCTCCCTACCCCCTGACTCATGGATCTCTTATGCTGTAGTTTTGTGAAATATGAATTACAGACTCGTGCAGTAGCTTGGAATGTGACGAGTTGTCACAATACATTTGCAAGTAGCTGTAAATATGATTACACATTACATGAGCACACATATCTAGTATCCCACTGTTTGAATTGTCCTTCCTGCTGGCATCAGCTACTCTCAAGTACAACCCAGGTAACATGACCAGCTGCCCCTTGCACGTTCTGATGTAGTCCTTTCAGCCCAGCACTATTCACGGTGGGTCTGCTGCCTTAATTCTGGCTGACTTCTTGGACCAGTAACTGTGTACTGTGAGAGGAATTATTGGGGGGGGGGGCAGTCACTAATCACACAGTCTGACAATTTGCACTACAAAGCAGTGTCACCTAAAGATGCCCTTTCAGACAGACTCAACCAGCCCTAGACAGCTGTCTCTCACATGCCATGTGATATCCTAGCTCAACTACACTATTAACCGATGGGATGGGCTACATTATTGCTTGCTGCCATTTCAAAAGGACTTATTTATTTTATTTACCTAAGTCTTTGATTACCAGGTAGGTGCACTGATCCAGGGGACCATTTTCACGCACGACCCTGGCCAACATTATGGCACAAGAAAATGCATACAGAATACAATGGAAATGCAGCCAGGACAGTTAATACATCACAGTGTACAATGTGTTGGAGTAAAGTAATAAAATACAGTACAGTTCACAATGAATTGGGGGGGGTAGAGTGACAGTATACAGAACACAATATACAAGTACATTTTGCACAAAATACGGAGAGCATTACCATAATGTTTTACAGCAAAGGTAAAAGGTAAACAACAACCAGAAAACAGTGAGTAAGAGGGCAGGCACAGAGTGCTATGTTAGGCAAGACAACTACAAGAGCTGGGTTGGCAGCTAAGGTAGACGGGGTAGGTAGCCAGTTGAAGAAGCTTACCCTGGAGAGCACTGGCATTTTGCCTCTCTCAGTAGCCAAACTTTGAGACAGTGTTTGAAAGAGCTGTGAGTGTCTGCAGACTGGAGTGGGGCAGGGAGTCTGTTCCAAAGAGAGGGAGCAGCAACTGACAGTGCTTTGCCACCCATTACTATAGAGACTTTAGGGATTTCCATAGGGGGAACCAAGGACACACGCAGGCATCTGGGAGCTGCTCTGGCCTTCAGGAAGGATGCATAAGGTGACGCACTGCCATCTCTAAGGGTGTTGTCAATGATACAGCTTGGCGCATAGTCATAATGACTGGAGAGTGAGAGCCACCCTAGCACCTGGTAAAGGCTACAGTGGTGTGTAGAGTAGGGTGCTGGGGTGTAAATCGACACACATTGTTGTAGACAGAGTTTAGATGCATGCACAGAGCCAAGGATACTTTGGAATATATGGAGGAGCAGTAGTCGATAATAGGTAGTAGGTTACTTTGGGCAATAGCTAAATGGGCCTCACTGGTCAGGAATTGTTTGAGCCAATATGCAGCCCTGAGTTTTTGGTTAACCCAACGTACAATGGAGTTGATGTGCTCCGTGTAGGAAAGAGAGGGGTCAAGGGTTACACCCCGCGCAGGGTCGTCGGGGGTAAGCACCGAGAGGGAGGAGCCAGACTTGGTGATACCAGCCAGGTATGGGTTGGACCCGAGAAGCATCGCTTTTGGTCTTTTTTTTTTCATTGACCAGGAGCCTATGTGACAGGAACCAGTAGTGCGCTGAGCCATAGTTATGGGACAGGATAGAAGATATGTTTGCCAGGGACTTGTCGCTATAAAAGAGAATGAAATTGTCAGCATATAGAAGGGCTTCACAGGAGAGACAGTCAGATGGGAGGGGGTTTATAAAGATGGAGAACAATAGCGGGCCAAGGTTGGAGCCTTGCGGGACACCTGTGGAGACAGGGAGGACAAGGGAGATAGCAGGGCCAATACATACAGACTGGGATCATCCAAAAAGATAGCTCCTAAACCACAGGGTGGTCTCTGTTGAGCAGCCAAGTTGGTGGATAGTGGAATGTAATAGGGGGTGGCTGACCAGGTCAAAGGCCTTGGTCAGGTCCACAAATACAGTAACCATCGCTTTCCCCATGTCCATGTTCCCATGGACATGGTTAGTAAACTGGGCCAGAGATGATGTGGTGCTGTGGAATTTGTGGAACCCGTGTTGCTGGCTGCACATCAGGTTATATTTCTCAAGGCAGTCAGATAGCTGACAGTGAACAATCTTCTCCAGGAGTTTGCTCAGGTGGAAAGCAGGGAGATTGGCTTATAATTGTCAGAGGATAGGGGGTCACCTGCTTTGAAAAGTGACACCACCCTGGTAAGCTTCCAGGAGACTGGCATGGTAGAGGTGGTCAATACCAGATTAAAAATACAGGTGAGGGGTCTGGAGATGGCAGGGGAACTCAGCTTAAGCACTGAAGGGAAGAGACCATCACTGCCAGGGCTGCCTCAGTTAGGGAGCCTCTTAAGGAGTTTGTCAGTGTCCTTGGTGGAGATGGCTCTAAAGTAGAAAGGAGGAGGAGAAGGACCGATCACAAGGACCCGGTGTTGGGTCCGTAGGTAGCTGGGTAGGTAATTTACTTTGGTGTGCAGTAAGATCCATAAACTTTTTGTTGAAAGCTTGGGTGACTTCTACGGGGTCAGTTAGAGTACCAGAGGGGAAGCTTAGGTGGATAGTACAGTTGCAGGTACAGGGGTTTATCAGGGAACCAATGGCACCCCAGAAATGGTGAGAGTCTCCCAGACTGTCCCTTTGTTGGTTGCAGAGGAAGTTAAGGTTCTGAAACTGGGCAGATTGCGTGTACCTGTTTCTCAGGTGCCTGTATTCATTCAAGAGAGCTGGAGAGAGGGCCCTTTTGTAGGCAGCCCACTTTCTGTCCCTTTCCTTCATCATGGACAGGAACTCTTTCGAGACTCAATGAATACAGCCACCCCTTACTCTCCTGGTGGTGAGGGGGAAGTGTTGATTTTGGATTCAAAGGAGGGCACCAGTGAAGAAGCCCACTGACACATCTGAGAGGGAGTAAAGAGCCGACCAGTTTACTGTCTCTACATCCTCAAATAGGGTGGAGGTGTCAGGGCAGTTAAAGTTACAGAAGGATATGTTTTTTTTTGGGGGGGGGCATTTGGTCTTGGTGGATCAGACGATGTATGATGTACCAGAGGATGTCTTGATAACTGCTTGATGGAATTCGGGGAGGGGACACTTTGAAAATTACTCAGCGTGGGACATGTCCCTGAGGTGCACAATGTTTCTAATGTTCCTGGTGGTCTGTCAATCCTGTAAGTGTTAGACCACTGCTAGTAGTCCACGACTGTCATTTTCCGGACCCATTAGCCTTGATCAGTAAGGGAACTAGCATTTGCAATTTAATGCCACATCAGAATCTGTTCTTGTTTGAGAATTATAGCCACAATGAACTGGGTGAAACTTCTATCATTAACTGCTTTTTTTCTTTCTTATTCTAATCATCTGATTTGAAACTGACATTCTGTCTGTAACTAACATTGCTTGCCATATCACCTCAAGCTTAATTACTGTGCTAGAGATCTCTTACTGCTGAACACAGTGAACTGACATTGCAAATGTTCTCATCCAGTAATTGAGCTTGAGGTGGCATGGCACGCATTCTTAGTTACATGCATAATGTCAGTTTCAAATCAGATGATTATAAAAAGGAAAAAAGGCCAGTTTATAATAGAAGTATGTCCAGTTTATTGTGGCCCTAATTCTTAAATAGCAACAGATTCTGAAGTGGAATTGCAAATGCTATTTAACACAACTGCAATGTCAGTGTCACATACTTTATGATGTTTATAATAAAAATAAAACAATTGCTGGTGCACTTTATTTTTTTACATTGTGGCAATATCACAACATCAGCATCAGAGCCTGAAAATAAATTGACAGTGCAAACAAGATGTCATTTTTACAAATGAAACCATATAATATTCACCCTCTTCAGAGTTAACACTAATAAACAAAGCAAGGGAGCAATCACACACATGGATTTTTTTTTAAATGTTACTGGTACAAGGCTTTTAAGTATAGTGGCTCAGTAGGTAGCACACTCACCTCTGGGGCTAGAAGATTGGATGGTCATGGGTTCTAGCCTCATACGAGGCACTTGGGGTACTACCTATAACTGAGACTTTAGTGCAGCAGGAAGGGGGTGCTGTACTGGTGAAGTGCCATCCTTCAGAGGAGAAGTTAAACCGAGGTTCCTTCTGCCAATCAGTAGTCACTGTACAGATAGAAGTAAATGATCCTATGGCACTCATGGAAGAAGAGCGGGGACGGGGGGTCCACGATATCATGACCGGTATTTCCCCTGTCAATAAAATAGGTCCATGCAACCTTTCCCCAGGACACACCTGCTGACAAGCTATCATAGCTTAGTGCACCTTTCCTGGTTGAAAATTACAAATAAAGAAATAAATAAAAAGCAGTGACAACAAGAAAGCAGTAAGCAAGCCTTAGGTGGAATTGCCAGCTGTACAGAAATCACACGGGCTGTTTAGAAAAAAGAATAGCAAAAAGAAAAGCCATTTCTGATGCCAGTTCCTCTATTTCAGCATGGTCAGACCTCTTAAACAACATCTAAATTGTAAATAGTGTACCTAACAGAAATCATTTTCCCACCAGAGACAGAAAGTCACACAGAAACCAGCACACTGTCATTCAGTTTTTATGAGAGTCAATTGAAACTGACGAACTTTGATAGATGTCAGTTTCACTGATGACTGAGCAATTTGAGTGACACGGCTTGAGTGTGGCACCAAACTGAAAAGAATGCAGTTCCCTTCTGACTTGAGTGATGCCACAGCATGGACAGAGACTGGGCCAGGTTAAAAGTGAGACAGAGGAACAACAAATTAGAATACAAATTAGGATCAGGTAATTAGTTCTGAGAAATAAGAATTTAAAAAAACTTCAAGACACAGGACTGCCAACAATAAAACATTATTATCGTCATTATCAAACAGCCAACTATAAACACAAAAAGTGCAGTGTATTAGATAATTATATATTCCCTATTGATCTTTAACTCTCAGAAATGAAGAGATATACAAACCAGATGGAAAAAGTTTGACTGTGAGAAGATTAAAAGTATATCTCTGCAGCATTTCATACACTTCCAGCATGAAATTTTCATTGTATGGCAACAGTATATGCTACTTTGGTCTCATTATAACAAAGTCGTGGTGGCTGGGGTTGGGGGTGAGGCAGACTGATTGAGAACAGTAGGTCTCATGTAGTAGCACAGCAGTGAGCAACCTGCTTAGTGAACCTGCGATTTCTCACTTTGTGTGGGGGTGGTCCATGGAGCTGATCTGAGCAGCAGCAGCAGCAGCAAGGTACACATTGATAATTGCAGAAGTTATTTTTTTCCTCTAAGGAAACTGCTCTACCCCTCACACCAGGGGCTACTATTAAACAGCAGCTTGTGAATGAGTGATGATAATTTAAGCCAAGAGTCTATGTTACGCTTATTTTTCAGTCATCTACATTTTAACCTGAGGTCAGTCCAAAATGTTTGAGGGACAGTACAAACTGGGTAAAAGAGTAAGTGTGAACTCAATTATTATTATTATTATTATTATACATATACTATAAAGGATTAAAAAAGAACTGTGAAGCAGTGATCTAGATAAAGGTATTTTCGGACCACAAGGACACCAAACCTTATATGAACAAATATACTTGAATAAAAGGATTGAAAAATAGTGTAATACTTATAAAAGTTCAGTGAGGCATCCAGCACCCATGTCTTAGTCATTTGCTACAGTAAAACAATCCCGCAGTCATTTGTTTAAGGTGCGAAATCCACAAGGAATGCACACCAATGTCATCAAATTTATTTATTTATTGAAATGTTTCACTAGGAAGGCACGCCGAGCAACAAGTTGCTCATCTCCCGATGCGACCTGGGATGTGCACCAGTAGAGAACACCACCTAGCAAGAGTAGAGAAGTGGACATGCACCAGGCTTGATGAAGACAGTGACTATAGTTTAATAAACTTTCAAAAGCATAACAAAGAAGGGGCTAACACTCCTACTTATCGACTGGAAAAAGAGTTTTCCTCAGGGGGTGTTGTCAGCTTGTAACTGCAACCACTAAGTATCCCCATACAATTAAACATTTCTAATTTATCAGTTAAACCTGCAAGCAAATACAATAGTGCAAACTACAATGGAGTGCTCTCCACAGGTGTTTAAAGTGATAGATGCTGCTAAAGTGCTTATTCTAAACAGTTTGAAAAATTGTGCAAAAAGTCACATCGGCTGATTAATTACATCGAGTGAAAGAATATTGGGAGAGTAATATTAACCTAGCCCCACATCAGTCCAGCAAGATATTCAGAGCAGAAATATTGAAAAGTTGATCCAAATGCCCTTATGATGAAATGTATTTAATAAATGGGCTAGTGTTAGTGCACAAAACATTTCATTATTACAAAACTTACAAAATGTTTTTATGTACAATACAGCAATCTCAGCACACTGAAACATGGATGCCAGCACAAAGTAAATATTGGGAATACAAAACTAGGAGCAAGGTTACAATGCCCAAAAGGGTGAAACTGATACACCTGAAAAAATGTTATAAAAAATTCTGTGTCAAAGGGACTAGATATCAGGGTTCTGGTTTCAGTGGGACCTCAGTATAAAAACAAGTGTTGGCAGCCAGAAGTGTAATCAATACAGCATAAAAAATGCATAGCAGACTCAAAAAGGAGTAATGTATAAAGCTGTTGTATAGGATAAAAAATGGTAATAAACAGAGCAGCAGATATATTAGAAACATGAGCTTTTATCAAAAAATGGCAATGATGGTAATACAATGGTTGGGAGGAAGGGAGACAGGAAATGGGGGGAGGGTGGAAGCTAGTTTATTGTTCAAACACTGATTGTTTTGCATCTTGATGATGCTTGAGAATGTATCAATATGCAAAATGTTGAGTGCTTTTTTGAGATTGCTGCTTCTCTAAATATTGGAGCACTTTAATGCGTAGATAAATACATACACAGACATTGTTGGCAGAAAAAAAGCCTACCAGACCATCCATTCTGCCCACCCTACTTAATTACTCTGCTCTGGCCCTAATGACCATCCCAACTCTTAGTTTCTGCCCAGCCCCCACTCTTCAAACTAAGCCCACATGCCTGCCTCACCTCCCCACCCCCACCTTGAAACTGCTCACTGAGTTGGCCCTTAAAATTTCTTTTCGTAGCTTGTTCCACATGTCTGCCACCCTTTCTTTGGCAAAGTATTTCCAGACATCTCATTTGAATCTCTGCCCCCCACCCCACTAGTTTAATGAAATACCCCTCGCCTCTGTATTTGAGCTCAAAGAAAAATTTCCACCCTGTTTCTCCCATGCAGGTACCATACTTGTATGTTTCTTTCATGTACATCCTTTCCCCTCTCCCCAAATCGGTGATCTTATAAGCAGCGTATCTCTTATGGTTGCATGACCAGCTGTTTTGTTCAAAAGTCACTTCATGATTCAATAGCTGATTGTGATGACATTTCCACTGTAGGCATGATTTTTACTGGGCATGTCAGGACAACTGTCTGCTACTGGCAAACATAGAAACATAGAAATTGTCGGCAGATGAGGACCGTCAGGGCCATCTAGTCTGCCCTAACCCTACACTAGATTGTGCCCTTTGACTCTCAGTGGTCAATGGCTTACCCCCCCAACCCACCTCTAAGGTTCCCCTATGCCTGTCGCAGGCATGTTTAAAACTCTCTACTGTTCTTGCCCCAATAACCTCCTGTGGCAGTCCGTTCCATGGGTCCACCACCCTTTCTGTGAATAAAAACTTCCTCACATTTCCCCTTAACCTGCCTCCATCCAGTTTCATGTCATGTACCCTTGTATGTGTACAACCTTTGTAATGGAAGATTTCTCTTGCTTGCACCTTGTTTATACCTTTTAGGTACTTGAATGTTTCTATCACATCCCCCCAATCCCTCCTCTCCTCCAGTGAGTACAAACTGATGTCCCTGAGTCTCTCCTCATATGTTTTATGTTGCAATCCCTACACCATCCTAGTCGCTCTCCTCTGGAACGCCTCCAACCTGCCAATGTCCTTACAAAGGTGTGACCTCCAAAACTGCACACAGTACTCCAGGTGAGGCCTCACCAGTATTTTATACAAAGGCATCACTACCTCCTGTCTCCTGCTAGTGATACCTCTGCCTGTATACCCCAACATGACACTGGCCCTCCCTGCAGCCTCTGTACACTGCTTAGACACCTTTAGGTCATCAGATATGATGACTCCCAGGTTCCTTTCTTCCTTGGTGATCTTCAACAATCCCCCCCCCCCATTTTGTAGCTTACCTCAGGATTTCCCCTTCCCAGGTGCATTATTTTGCACTTTTGGAATTGAACCTCTGTTGCCATATCTCAGACCACCTCTCAAGCTTTTCGAGGTCCCTCCTCATCCTCTCCACCCTTTCAGGAGTATCTATCCTATTGCAGATCTTGGTGTCATCTGCAAATAGGCAGACCTTTCAATCAGGTCTACTGCAATGTCACTAACGAAGACATTAAACAGGACTGGTCCAAGTACTGAACCCTGAGGCAACCCCACTGGTTACTCCCCACTTCTCTGACTGGATCCCATTTACCACCACCCTCTGCATTCTGCCTGTTAGCCAGTTTCTGACCCAGCTTACCACTTTGCGCCCCATGCCCATACTACTCATCTTGTGAACCAGCCTACTGTGTGGGACAGTGTCGAAGGCCTTGCTAAAATCTTGATTAATTTCCCTTGTCACCCAGTCAAAGAAATCTATCAGATTCGTTTGACATGACCATCCAGCCCTGAATCCATGTTGTCTCGGATCCTGGGCCCCCCTGTCTTCCAAGTGTGCCACTATTCTTTCCTTAAGCAGTGCCTCCATGATCTTACCCATCACTGAGGTGAGGCTGATTGGCCTATAATTCCCTGGCTCCTCCCTACTCCCGCTCTTGTGAAGTGGTATGACATTAACCTGCTTCCAGTCTTCCAGGACTATGCCTGTATTCAGTGACTCTGTGAGCATGGCTGCTAGAGGTGCTGCAAGCTCCCTTCATAGTTCCTTCAATATCCTAGGGTGTATGCCATCTGGTCCCATTGCCTTGTCCACTTTCAGTTTTGTGAGCTCCTCGAGGACTCTCTCCACTGGGAATGGACTTGTGTCTACCCCCCCCACCTCGTGAGCATTTCTGATGAGTGGTCCCTGTCCATCCCCTTCTTCAGTGAATACTGAACAGAAGTATTTGTTCAGTATTTCTGCCTTTCCCATGTCTCCCTCCTCACACTCTCCTGTTTCCCCTTTTATCCTCACTGTTCCTCCCCTGGTCTTCCTCCTCTCGCTGATGTACCTATAGAATGACTTATCCCCATTTTTCACTTTCTGTGCCAACCTTTCTAACATATGTGCCTTTGCACTCCTCACAGTTTTTCCTGCCTCCCTTAGATTCCTTAGGTACACCTCTATCCTCTTCCCTTTGAGCCTCCTTATATTTCTTCAACCATTCCCTTTTGGCTCTGACATTGTCTGCCACCTCTTTTGAGAACCAAAGTGGCCTCCTCCTTCTCTTGCCTTTGTTTACTACCCTGATGCACTGGCTTGTCGCCTCCCCAATTGCCCTCTTCAGGTGTTCCCACTGCTGCTGCACCCCCCCCCCATTTCCCTTCTTGCCAGTGCCTCCTTGACATATCTCCCCATTTCCACAAAATCTGCCCTCCTAAAGTCTAGGACCTTTGCCTTGGTGTGACTAGACCGAGTTTCCATATGTATGCCAAACCAAACCATGTGATGGTCACTGGAACCAAGTTGACCTTCCACTCTAACATCTGCAATTCTGTCACCACTGGTAAGCATCAGGTCCAGAATTGCCCTGTCTCTGGTGGGTTCAGTTACCAGTTGTATTAGGTCTGCTCCCTGTATGGCATCCAGAATGTCTCGGCTACTGGCTGAAGCTGCTGCTGGGATTGTTCAATCCACGTCTGGAGTGTTGAAATCCCCCATCAGCAGTACCTCCTCTTTTGCTGACATAGCATGTATTTGATCCCCTAAGTCCCTGTCCAGATCTTCTCCCTGTGCTGGAGGCCTGTAGATCACCCCTGTGTGGATTGTGTGCCATTGGCTGGTTCAAGTGTGACCCACAGTGCCTCAGGCTCCCCCTGTTTACTCAGTGCCTCCCTTGCCTTGATGTCCTCCCTGATGTATGAGGCTATCCCCCTTTTTTGTCCCCCGTGTCCCTCCTGAACAGACTGTACCCTGGTACTCTCACCTCCCAGTCATGGTTTGTGTTGTACCAGGTCTCAGTTATTGCCGCTATGTCCAGGTCTGCCCCACCAATAATGCTTCGAGGTCCGGGATTTTATTCCCCAGACTTCGAGCATTTGTAACCATGGCTTTCCATGTTCTACTGGCTGTCTGTTCCCTCCCTTCCTGTATCCTTGCTGCCCTGCTGCCCTCCTTTCTCCTCTTCCTTGCCTTCTGTTTCCTACCCTCATTTTACTCACTGCCATTACTGGAGTATGTACTCCTGTAGTTTGTTTGTTTCCCTTGTGCTCCTGCCTGCATTCATTTTCTTATGGGGGTGGGCTGCTTGAGTGCCCCTGTTCCTGCTTTCCCCACCCCCTAGCTAGTTTAAATGCCCAGCAACTTAGCATTTAAACCTTTTATTCAGGACTGTCTTCCCCTTACTGGACAGATGCAGCCCATCTCCAGAATACATGGTTGCAACATTCCAGATGGGACCCCAGTCCCCAATGAAGCCATACCCTTTCTCACTGTACCAGCCCTTCTACCACTGATTGAAGCAATTGATGCAGACATTCCTATCCTTCCCCTTGCCATGGACCGGCAGCACCTCCGAAAATGTTCCGGAGCTTGCTACCTTCCCCAGCTGCCCTCCCAACTCCCTGAATTCCTCCTGAACTTGTTGCATGTTAGCACTTTCCTGGGACAGGTCATTCATACCCAAGTGTATAATAACCTCCACCCCCCTCTCCTTGCCACAGCTGTAGTGATCCTTCAGATCCACTCCCCCTCCCTATGAGCTGTGCCTCCTGGGAAGCACTTAACCTCCCTTTCCTCCCTATTGTCCTTCCCCAGGTCCATTACCTGAACTATCAAGTCACCCATCAGGAGTATTTTGTTCTTCCCCTGGGATCATCTTCTACCACGCACTGGGTCTCCCCTCTGGAGGACCCTCACCTCCTCATTGGTCACAGCTTATCAGGAGTTTCCCGCTCCTCCAAGACGTGGTAGAAATTCTCTAGCTTGACTGGGTGGGGGATGTGCCTCTGTCCCCCTCATTTGAATCTCCCTGAGCCCACCTTGGACCATACAGCCTTCTGCCCAGGCAGCCGTTGCGGCATTGGCTGGTGCCTTGCTGGCCCCTGGGTGGGTGCGGAGGTGTCCAGTATTTCTGCCAACTCTGAATGGAGACTGGCCACCTCTGCCCTCAGTCCAGAGAGGTGCCTGCATGTGGAGCAGCACTGCAGTATCCAGAATGTTCTGAACACTGCCGCTCTGCACCCAGTTCACTGCACCACTCCCTGTGACATCATTCTAAATTGGTAACCGTACTAGAATACTACTGGAACACTTCCACTACTTACTCTGTATGCTGGGTCTAGCTCCTCCTGCTAGTGGTATCGCTCCACTGACCCTTAGCCCTGTGAGGCACTACCTGTACGGTGGGTGGGTGGAGGTGTATTACACAAGGTGTCCCCCCTATAAAAGGAGGAGGTGCACCAGGGTAGGTGGGTCGAGGTGTGGGTGAGTGGGAGTCTACACTGCTGCTGGTACCCTTGTAAAACAATCAGCCAGCTATGTGAGGTACCAGCAACTCAATTTTGCTTTTCCCCTGCTGTTTTACCTGTACACTTGAGCTGCCCAAACCAGAAAAACCAAGCTCAGCTAAACTCTAAGCAGACACCCTTAAACCTCATTCTGTAGTTCAGGTAAATGGACTCCTGATCTTGGGAAAACCCCATTACAGTATAGATTTGCTACATTTCATGCTTCAGGACTCTAGAAGCTATTGAACATCAAACTGCATCTTTGCACTTCATTTTAGGTAGCAGGGCTTTCGATCTAGGGTAAGCTTCTACTGCAAACACCTGCTCTAGTTTTAGCACCTGGACTCCCAGTCCCAGGGACAACCCTATGGCATCCATTTGATGCAGTTCAGGTACTGGATATCCTAATTCTGGGGAACCATCTACAGCAGCCACCTGCTCCAGTTCATGTGCCAGGACTCCCTATTCTGGGGAATCTCTTTCTGCATCCACTTACTGCTGTTCTTGCACCACAGCTTTGATGATGGGGCACTCCTATGGCAAACACTTACTTCAGTTCTGGCACCAATGTTCCAATCATGGGAAACCCTTTTGGCAAACACTTGATGGAGTTCAGGCACTTAGGCTCATGATCAGAGGAAACCCTCACCTGCAAACAGCTGATTCAGTCCAAGTACTGGGGTCCCAATCCTTGGAAACCCCCCAGTGGTACATAGCTATTGCTATTCAGAACAAACATTTGTCAATGCTTAACATTCACTTGCAGGTATTTGCAGTGGTGTTTGGTACTGGTACTGGCTTCAGAGGAGTGAGGAAGCAGTAAAGAGAGTGACGGGTGCCGCATGGTGGAAGCTGCACTGTAAATGCTGCAAGGAGCTGCTAGTTAGAGAAGATGCCCCTGCTGGCCTTAGTGGACTGGGGAGAGAGAATGCAACGGGTGGCAGGAGCTGCCAATAAGTAAAACCGCACCACAGCTAATATAGAAGCCTAGGGGGTTCAGAGGAGCGAGAACCAGGGAGAGAGAGTGCGCCAGGTGGCATGAGCCACCACGAAGTGAAGTTGCACCTCAGCTAATATAAAAGCCTGGGGGGGATCAGAGAAGCAAAGACCAGGGAGAGAGAGTGTACCGGGTGGCATGAGTCACCAATAAGTGAAGCCGCACCACGGTTAATGTAGAAGCTGGGGGGGTAGAGGAACAGGGAGAGAGAATGCAGTGGACAGCAGGAGCCGACAACAACTGTAACTCCAGCCACGCACATTAGTGCGTACTGTAATGTGCATGCCTGGAGTTACAGCTACAGAAAGAAATGAAGTGCACTCTCATTGGAGCGGTTCATTTCTTTCAACTACAGAACATGCCATGTCAGCAAACAGAACTACTGTCATGACCAGAGTGCAGGGGTGTGCAAATAGCATTGCCCGACGTCTGAGGCTGACATAATATCCCTGTTGGGCAGATCATTTGATCTGCCGACTACAGCCCGAGGACAAGTGCTTTTTGTGTGTGTGTGTGTGTGTTTTTGTTCTAAGCTGCATTTCCCAGCCATCTGCTCATGTTCTTTTTTCTTTTTGACTCGTACCCTGCCCCCGGCCTCTGCACCACAACCCCCGCGTTCAACTCCAGTCCATTGATTCGCCAATCCATGCGCTTGTACTCCATTCTGCTGCTCTGATTTGTGTCTGCAGTCTATTAACATTTGTGGCGTGTGTTTATTGGCCAGAATCAGGTTGGAGGAGGAGATTCTGGTCACAACACAGGAAGGACTAGCCAGTTGTGTGCGCCATTATAGGAGCAGAGGACAGTCACAGAGATACCCGCTCAATGCGATGGCCAGTCACAGAGATACCCGTTTGATGCAATGACTGCAGCGGACCATGATCAAAGTCCCGATTCCCAAAGAAGCTTATCTTGTGTCTGTTTAAATACTGCAGCAGCAGCAAAGCGCACATCCCGTGGCTCACTGGTGGCTAACTGGAAGGAACTTGAACAGGACTCGGGAGACGACAGAGGTGGGTAAAAAAAATGTTAGGGCGCCCACTCATAGAACACTATAGCACACTGCTGCTGGCTTTTAGTTAGAAGTAAATTTTGGAGTATGGATCGGATTTTGCTTATTAAATAAATATGTTATGCTGGCACTGCTTCGTTTATTGTAATGTCTCCTCTCCTCTTCCCCTCTCCACTCTGTATTCTTACCTGGCCTTGTCCATTATGCTGCTGTCGGGGTTGTTATTTCTGTGTCGTCCTCTGGGCATGCTTGCATGATCCTGTTCCACTGCTACATGCAGTAATTAGATGGTAAACACCTGCTAGTCACTCACTGCCCCGCCCAGGTCACGGTGCTGCCATAGTGCATGAAAGGCTGAGGCAGGCCATCGCTATCTCTGTTCCGACCATTCCATTGTGATAGCAGTACTGGCCACCATGAGAGGCATGTAATCAAGAGGCTGAGAGAGAGAAGCTGTGGTACTGGTTGGTTGGGAGCTGGGTGTTGTGGGCCGATATAATAAGGGTGAAGTGTGTGAGGTGCTGGGCCCTGGGGTGGGGTCAGGGATGATGCATGGCCTGGGGCGACCGACACTTTGTGGGTTGGGGGGTGTAGACTTTGCCCCAGCTGTCTGTGTCAGAACATTATTTAAATATGTGATGCTATTGTGTTGTTGAGGTAGCGTGTGAAAAAAGGAGCTCGGATTTGGGAGGGCCTAATTAATTGTTTGGGACTGGTCTCTCACAACTTGACTTGGGGGGGATCATGATTGATGTTACTGCTGGGAGTCAGTAGTGGTGGAAGGTTAAGTGCCATTCGCATGAGTCCATCAAGAACGTGACTTTCACTTGCCATTGTTTGGTTTGGTGATGCAGCCCCTGAGTACTGCGACTTGTGGGGCTTACAGTTACATTTCAAGAAGTTGAGCAAGATCTGGCCAGGAATGGGCTGGTTGACATTTTGATTAACTAGTCAAGCCAAGACTGAGCACTGCATGCACTGTCTGTACTCCTGGTACTGATAACGTGTTGCTCAGTTAGCCACATGCATGCTTATGATGATTGAGTTATGATCCCTAAATGTGTTTGCCTGAAGTTGTGCCACTGCTGCTGGCCACACCAGACACCACAGGCCAGAGATGATGATGATGATCCCTAATCAGGGCCTAATGTGTGCTTGCCTGCTTGTCCTTGGCTTCTGCCACTGCTTCCGACCATACACAAACCGGAGAGTAGTGTTTTCCAAACCTAACCAGCTTCCCTCCACCCCCCACCCATGGGCTGGCTTGGCAGGTAACAAGGCTCCCCGCCTCCTCCCACCCTCCCCCCTACCCTCTAGGCCTGCAGCAGTGACTTTCTTTGTAGGTCATGGGAGAGTTACAGAGTTGCCACACAGACACAGTCGGGACCACAAGGTAAGAAACAATCAACTTTTTTTTACATTACGGTACTATATGTTGTTTTTAAGTAGTACTATACTTCGGTGGCAGGGTAAGTACAACATTTCATGGGCAAGTTATTTTTAGACCACCACTTGCCTTGGGGCAAATATTAAAAAATTTGATTTGTACACCCCTGCCAGAGTGCCTGGTCATTGGTCTACACTGTCAAGCCCATTGCAGTTTCAGCTGTAAATGGCTAGGCAGTGACACACCTCTAAAATGCCGTTAGTTCATTCAGGCCCTGAGCTCCCATGCTCCGTCATGTTCCTTACTTTCGTGTGGCGAAGGACCCTGCACACCCATCGCTCTGTAGATGCATGACCAAATTATCAACATTGCCATCTTATTACAACAGCATATGTAGGCGGTAGACACAATTTTCAAATCCGTGCCAAAACATAATTCTGTACAAGCAGAATGCCATTCCACACCACAGGTGAAGACGCACATTTTGGACAGGATATGAAAAATGACAGCTGTGACATACATAAGCTCGGGTAATAAGAAGGCTAAGCTGAAAATCTGGGGTGAAAATATGTAAGATTGCCGCTGTTACGAGGGTGTGTACTGAAATTGCAATGAATGGGCATAACTTTGTAATTTTTTTTATATTTTGACCCCAAATTTTGAACATAGTCTTCTTATCACCCCACCTCATGAACCCCAGAGGTGAAAATTTTTAAATCCATGGAAAAATGCCATTCCGCCCCACAGGTGCGAAAACATGTTCCGGGCAGGATGTGAAAAATGACAGCTGTACTGTCCATGAGGTGGTGTGATAAAATGACTATACTGAAAATTTGGAGTGGAAATAATGAAAATGACCGAAGTTATATGCGTGTGTAGAAAATTTTCAACGATTGCATGTAACTCTGCCATTTTTAGGATTTTTTTCACCAAATTTTCAAAATGGCCTTATTTGGGACCCCACCTCTTGAACACCACCACTGTCATTTTGTTCACTGGTCCCAAAAAGTGATTTTGCAGAGCAACAGTGCCATTCTGCACAACAGGTGCGAAAACATGTTTCAGGCAGGATGTGAAGAACGACAGATATACTGTTCATCAGGTGGTGTGAAAAAATGGCAGTGTTGAAAATTTGCAGAGAAAGTATTAAAAACTGCCAAAGTTATGAGCGTGCGTAGAAAAATGTAAACGACCAAACATAACTCGGGCGTTTTTTGGTATTTTTGCACCAAATTTTCAACATGGGCTTTTTGGGACCCCACCTCATGAACAGTGGCGTTGTCATTTCATTACTCAGTATAGAAAGGTGATTCTGCACAGCGACCACGAAATCAACTTTTAGAACTGAGTAATGAAATGACAGCGCCATTGTTCATGAGGTGGGGTCCCAAAAAGCCTATGTTGAAAATTTGGTACAAAAATACCTTTAAATGGCTGCGATATCAACATAAGCTCAAAATGCCATTGATAGCCCTTATAGGGCACTTACCTTGATTCTTCAGTTTGTGGTTCAGCTTTGAAGAGTGCAGACCTGTCCCGCTCCACAGAAGATGACAGCCGCCGAACTCCAGTGGTAAGTAGATGGGGTAAGTGGTGGGTAGCTCAGTGTGGTGGTGGGTTGGTGGGGAGGGAGATGACGGGACCATTTTATTTTTTTCAGTAATAAAAAAAAGAAAAAGACGTCGGGAGACTGTTTTCTTTTATCAGGTTTTTCACTGAAGATGTCGAGATACTGAGAATGGGCTCCCCAGTGTCCTAGTGTTTTGGTGGGATACACATCAGGCGACACTGGGAGTGGGCTCCCCAGTGTCCAACAGAGAAAGGGGTCACGGTGGTAACTGATGTTTTGGGACACTGGGCGTGGGCTCCCCAGTGTCTCACACTGCTGGCTGTGGGGAATATGATTAGGGACACTGGGAGTGGGCTCCCCAGTGTCCCACACTGAATGGTGGGCATGCATGATGGGGGACACTGGGAGTGGGCTCCCCAGTGTCTGACACTGCTGGGGGGGTGGGAAAGAAATGCATCACCCAGGACACTGGGAGTGGGCTCCCCAGTGTAGTCTGCAGGGGGGATATATGAATAGATACACTGGGAGTGGGCTGCCCAGTGTCCCACGGTAATGGGAAGGGGGCAAGATAAATGGGAGGGGTGCCACCACACACCAAGGTAAAGGGGCACTGCAATCCTGACTCCTCGGCCGGCAGTACAAAACCTGGGAGGGGTCAGAGGAGTGAGGACCGGGCAGAGAGAGTGTGACAGGCGGCAGGAGCCACAAATAAGTGAAGCCACATCACGGCTAATGTAAAAGGCAGGGGGGGGCAGAGGAGTGAGGACTGGGGAGAGAGAATGCAACCGGCAGTAGGAGCCAACAATAATCGTAACTTCGGCCATGTGCATTAGTGTCAATTGTAATGCGCACGCCCAGAGTTACGGCTACAGAAAGAAATGAAGCCCTCTCTCATTGGAGCGGTTCATTTCTCTCATAGAAACATAGAATTTGACAGCAGATAAGGACCGTTTGGCTCACCCAGTCTGCCCATTTCCCTACCTACTGGATAAGCTGCAGATCCTAGTTAACCAGCAGCCTACTTCTTCCTACCCCCACCCCCTAGAATGGCCTTTATGACTGTCCCATGCATGCTTGAATTCCACCACTGATTTTGACTCCACAACCTCTCTGGAAGGCCGTTCCATGCATCCACAACCTCTCTGTAGAAAAATACTTCCTTAAATTACCTCTGAGCTGCCCCCATCTTCAAATTGTGCCCTCTTGTTCTTGCACACCTCTTTTTGAAAGATGCTACCTCTTGACTTTGTTGATTCCCTTGAGGTACTTGAACATTTCTATCATGTCCCCTCTCCCTCCTTTCCTCGAGGCTATACATATTAAGCTCCTTTCGCTCTCTCTTCATATGTCTTCCGGCAGACCCTGCACCATTTTAGTTGCTCCTCCTCTGGGCAGCTTCCATCCTGTCTGTGTCTCTGCGGAGATTGGGTCTCCAGAACTGCACACAGTACTCCAGATGGGGTCTCACCAGCTGTCTGTACAGAGGGATAATAACTTCCTGTTTTCTACTGGTGATGCCTTCTCCTATGCATCCCAGTATCCCACCAGCCCTCCTTGCTGCCCTCTCACATTGCTTGCCCACCTTAGGTCATCTGATATGACTACCCCAGGTCCCTTTCCATTTTTGTTGTTGTTAGTATCTCACCCCCCATTGTGTACTCTTCCCTGGGTTTTGTTTCCCAGGTGCATTACCTTGCACTTCTTAACATTGAATCTAAGCTGCCATACATTTGACCATTCCTCTAACCTTGCCAAGTCCCTTCTCAGCCTTTCCACCCCACCCTGTGCATCAACTCTGTTGCAGATCTTTGTGTCATCTGCAAAGAGACATACTTTCCTTCAGTCCCTCTGCAATGTTGCTTATAAAGACATTGAAGAGGACGATCCTAATACTGAACCCTGCGGTGCCCACTAGTAACCCTCCTTTCTTCTGAGTGGACTCCATTTACTATTACTCTCTGTGTCCTATTCTCCAGCCAATTTTTACCCAGGCTGTCATCTTGGGATCCACTCCCAGGCTGGCTAACTTGTATATTAATCTTTGTGTGGGACTGTGTCAAATGCCTTGCTAAAGTCTAGGTAGGCCATGTCCACAGCCCCTCCCTGATCTACTACTTTGGTCACCCAGTCAAAGAAATCCATCAGATTCATCTGGCATGACCTTCCTGCTGTGAATCCATGCTGCCTTGGGTCCTGTGCCCCTCTGGCCTCTAGATACTCGACAATTCTTTCCTTCAGAAGTGATTCCATCATTTTCCCTATCACTGAGGTTAAACTAACAGGTCTGTAGTTTCCTGCTTCTGCCTTGCTCCCACTTTTGTGAAGGGAATCACATCTGCCCTCCTCCAGTCCTCGGGTACCATCCCATCCTCCCATGATTTGTTAAAAGGGTAGTCAGTGGTGTCACTAGTTCTACCCTTAGTTCTTTTAGAATTCTGGGATGAATCCCATCAGGCCCCATTGACTTGTCCACCTTCAGTTTTAAGAGTTCTTTCAGAACCTTTCTTCTGTAAATGGGCTGGTATCAACTTCTGTATCCAGAGTGTTTCTACTGTTTGTTTTATGTATCTCCCTCTTCATTTGTAAATACCGAGCAAAAATATTTGTTTAGTATCTCTGCCTTTTCACAGTCTCCTCCACTACCCTCCCTCCCTTTATTAAGCCTCACTATCCTCCCTTAGTCTTCCTTCACTCCCTGATGTACCTATAAAGGTTTTATCCCCTTCTTAACTGAGTTGGCTATCTTTTCCTCGGTTTGGGCTTTGCTGTTCTGACTGCCTTCCCAGCCTCTTTGCTTTAACTGATACAGTTCTCTGTCCTGCTCCTTCAAGATTCCTTGTACTTCCTGAATGCTTTCTTTTCTCTTGAACCTTCACTGCCACTTCCTTTGAGAACCACAGTGGTTTCTTACATCGTTTGTTTTGTTTATTTGCTTCACACAAAGGCTCGTTACCTCTGTGATGGCAGTTTTATTATTCCCATTGTTCTTCCACCCTTCCTTCCTGCCCATTTGCTAGTGAATTCCTTAGGCACTCACCCATTTTGGTAAAGTCAGCCCTCCTAAAGTCTAGTACTTTTGCCTTTGTATGGCTTGACTCTATTGCCGTGTTTATTGTGAACCATACTGTTCGATGGTTGCTAGTTCCCAGATGGCTACCCACTTCTACATCTGTGATCCTCTCTCCATCTCCATTTGAGAGAATCAGGTCTAAGATTGCTCCCTCTCGAGTGGGCTCCAATACTAGTTTCAACTACAGAACATGCCACATCAGCAAGTAAAACTGCTGTCATGACCAGAGTGCCTGGTCATTGGTCTACACCGCTAAGCCCATTGCAGTTTCCGCTGTAACTGGCTCGGCAGTGACACACCTCTAAAATGCCATTAGTAGCAAGATATTCCTTGTGCAAGCACAAGTGAATGTAAAAAGGAATTCTTGATCACAATGAACATCTTACTGCAGGCACCAACTACAGTTCAGTGACAGTTCCTTCAAATTCTGGAAGATGACATTCACAACGCATAAAGTATGAGTGATTCTAATTGTCTTGATGTTGATATAAATTAGTGGATCCAGCTGTTTGGAGTTGGTGTCAATTTGTATAAAGAGCTTGCTTGACATTCATACTGAAAAACTGTAGATAATTTGAATACAGGCCAGCAACAAGACAATCTTCAGCACCAAACTTGTAAACTATTAACTCATCACTGGTTATCCATACAGCACTGCCACTCCACCAGTATACTGCACTCTCCACAGCCCTGTCCCTCATCCCCACCAGAACATTTCATGCCCACCAATGCCAGACAGCAGTACTTTAATCAAAAAGTTGGTTCCCAACTTCCCATACACCTGGGTACAGAATACAAATGGAGTTTCACTGCCCACACTTTATTCCATGTATTTCCCAACTGTGAAAATAAACCTCTGTACTAAGGACAGGACAATGTGCACCTTTGTATTACTAATTATAACTGACTGGTAGGAAATTAACAGAGTGAAGTAGTATGTGAGGTCAACCAAAATTCATTTTTATTGTACCCATGTGTATAGGAATCAACATGTGTTTATATACTTTTGAACTGCAGAACTCATCTGACCCTGGTGGGGAGAACGTACTATGATGGTGTGAGGGACAGTGATTGGTGAGGACAGCGTGCTGCTGGCAGAGGTGGGGTGACTGTGCTTCATGACTGGCCAGCTGTTGGTTAAAGGGACACTGTCAACAATTCTTGCATCATATTAATTCTAGTTGAAATCCCACATTTTATGACTGTGTGCCTTCTCTAAAATTCATTAATGTTGCTGTTTTTTATCTGCTTCCTTTCTTAGCAGAACTGAAAAACCTGCTAACTGTATAATTATGGTCAACCTTATGTTGCCCAGGCATAGGTCAGGAAGCACAGGAAAACCAGGCGCAGTTATACAATTTGCTGGTAGCATACGAACATATGACAATGCCAGCAGAATTAAGCCTCAAGGTCTATCTTGTCTGCTCGAAAATGCAACTCACAGTTCAGACAACTGCTGCACCCCCCCCTTCCATCCCTCTCACCAAATTTTCCCACCCTGAGTTCTCCACCCTGGTCAGTTCTCTCCCTACTTGTACCTTGCCCATGAACTTATCCCATCCCTTCTTAAAAAAAAACACTGAATCCAGCAAGATTACCTCCTCAGGCAGCACGTTCCAAGCTGCTATCACACTTTCCATGAAGTAATGCTTCCTCAGCTCCCTCCTAAACCTCCCCCCTCCACCACCAGTTTCAGTCTATGTCCCCTTGTGGTCCCTTCCCCCTGCAATCTAAACATACCCTCAGTACTAAGTTTGTTTAGGCCCTTCAAGTACTTAAAGGTCTCGATCATATCTCCTTTGTCCCTTCTGTCCTCCAGGGAGAACATGTTGAGCTCTCTTACTCGCTCCCCATAGGATTTCTCTCCCATTCTCTGGATCATCTTGGACACCCTCCTCTGGACTCCCTCCAGGAGCCTGACGTCCCTGTTTTCTTTTTTTTTTTTTTGAAATTATATTTTATTGATTTTCTGATTATTCAACTTACAACATTTTGACAATGCAAACACAAACCTTAAATTAACTATATAGAGGATAATGTATGGTCATCGATGGATAACCAGTTTGTTAACCATTGAGAGGTTGCCAGGGCGACCATGTAAACCTCAAGAGCGAAGCTCGAGAGGTTTAAGTCGCCATGGCAACTTCGAGATTGGTTAAAAAAAACAGTTAATCATCAATGTACCATACATTATATTTTATAGTGTATGGTACCATTTAGGTTTTTAAGAAAAGAAAGCAGTTCCTTACTGCAGTTTTGTTTCAGTCACCGCCACTCTGCCCTCACCGCCGCGCCATTTCAAGGCCATCCGATCCAGTTGCGCACATGCCCAGACTGTTCCCCGTTGTTAACCCATCGATGTGACGTACCATCGATGAGTTAACAAGATTGTGACGTCACATCGATGGTAAAACGTTGTTATAAAAAGGTAGATTTCTACCTATAACAATGTTCTACCATACATTATATATATATATATAATATATACACAAGGAAGTTATAGGGAAACATAAAACAATAGATGGGGGGGGGGAGAAAATTGGAGAAAGCTCCTAGAAAAAAAAGTGAAACGTAGGGGAAGACTCACATACTATACAGTTTATTCTTTTGTTACAATGCTTGAAAAAGATAAAAACCTTGAAGGCCTTATATTCTTGGACCCATCTCATCCGTTCTCACCCCTCCACCAAAATTGTCTAACAATATTTGTACTCAAGTTGATCCGCCTTCCAACTGAAAATACACTCAGACATGCCTCTTGCTTACTTATACTGTATATCACTGTTAATCTTGCTGTGCTAAGATATCTAAAACAGTTTTCTGGGAGGCGTCTGCGATATAATGGAAAAAAGGAAGCCAGCAACTTATATATTTCTCCTTTTGCATTCTAAGCTTTGCAGTTAGCCTCTCCATTTCCATTATTCGAGAACAGTTAGACAACCAAGATTCTAGAGTTGGGATTTGGGTGGTGAGCCATTTTTTGAGTTACTGCCTTGAGGGCTGCTGCCACAAAAATATTAAATAGGTAAATTTTTGCTTTGGTTTTCAATCCTGGAGGGGGTGATCCCAATATAAAAGTGGGGAGATCCATGGGTAGGTCCATCTCTAAGATTTTACCACATTCTTTATTTATTGTTATCCAAAAAGGTTTCAATAAGGGGCAAGACCAGGAAATATGGGTGTGATTCCCCACCCCTGAACATCCACTCCAGCAACAGTCTGTGGGGTGCAACCCATAATGTTTATTGATAACTGGTGAGTGAAAGTGTCAGGCAACCACCCTCCACCTGAAGTCCCTCCAGGATGGGGAGGCAGTAGTGGAGAAAATCCCCTCTCCAGATCCTGGTCCAACTCTCTTCAGTCAGATCCAGTCCTGCTTCCATAGACCACTTATTTCTTATGATAAGGCTTGGATCAGGTTGTAAATCTGCCAACAGTTTGACAATCTGAGACACTCTCCACCTAGTTCATGTGGATCCTGCCAATGTAATTAAAAGTGTAGAGAGTGGGTTGTTCATTTGCTGAGGGTTCAGCTGAGGTGCTTTCTTTATAAGGTAGTGTCTAAATTGTAGGTATCAAAAAAATTATTTCCCTGATAATTTGAATTCTTGTGAGAGTTGGCCATAAGATTTCACTATTCCCCCCTGAAAGAACTGGCCGATAGTTGAAAGGCCTTTCCTTTCCCAGGTTTTTAGTCCACCCTCTAAGCTAAAGGGGGAAAAATCCAGACAGGCCCTGAGGGGTGGTATCAGCCCTTTGATGAGTAGGTATATTATACACCTTACTTATCTCTATTCATGCTTGTTTGAGATTTGATACCCACATATTATTGGGAGAGAACAAATGTAAATTTTGTATGTCCATATATACTATGTCCCCTATGTGGGACGTGCCTCCCTCCCTTCGCTCTAGATCCATCCACAAAGGGGTCTCAGCATCACTGAGGTGTGGAATAGGGTATTGCAGTTGCGCTGCTCTAAAATATACTTTAAAGTCAGGCAAGGCCAGTCCCCCCTGCATTTTGGGAGTTACTTGAATTGGCCACCGTACTCTAGGTTTTCCCCCCCATATGAATTTTATTAATATAGATCTCAATTGTTTCCACAACTGTATAGGAGGTTTTATAGGAAGAACCGTAAACAAAAATAAAAATCTTGGTAGAGGATTCATACGTATGGTCTCAATTCTGCCTGTCAATGTTAGGTGTAATTCATTCCATCTTTTGCAGTCTTTTTGAGTTGTTTGAAGTAGTTTTAAATAATTTGTACAGTATAGCTGGGATAGGTCTTTCATAATCCAAGCTCCTAAGTATGTAATTCCATGTACTGCCCACCTTGATCCATTTATATTCTGTGGTAAGGGACCACTATACCCACCCACCGGTAACAATTCTGTTTTAGATTGATTTATCTTGTATCCAGAGATATCTCCAAACATTTGAAGTATTTTCAAGACATTTGGTATTTCTTGTACTTGGTCTGTTAAGTACAGTAAGGTGTCATCCACGTAAAATGAAATACGCACTTTCTCCCCCCACCCTAATTCCTTTAAAGTCCGAAGACTGTCTAATATATGCTGCTAGTGGTTCAATACTCAAGGCAAACAATAAGGGGGATAGGGGACATCCCTGCCTTGTACCCCTCTGAATTGGGAACGGGGAGGACAATATTCCATTTACTTTTACTTGTGCCTGCGGATTTCTATATAGATTGGTAATCCAGGAGTGAAACCGTTGTTCAAAACCAAAACATATTAGGGTTTTTTCTAAATAAAACTAATCTACATGATCAAATGCCTTCTCGGCATCTACTGACATCACAGCGTATAGGGTATTTTTAGGAAAAAATTGTGCCGCAGATATAGTATTTAATAGGAGATGTATATTAACCTGTATGTGGCGGCCAGGAATAAATCCAGTTTGGTCTTGATGGATTAAGTCCGTTATCAGCGATTATAACCGCAAGCTGATGAGTTTAGTAAAAATCTTAACATCCTGGTTGAGCAGGGATATGGGCCGATAATTTGAGCATTGAAATGGGTCTTTATCTGGTTTTGGTATTACTGCTATCAGTGCCCCCCAGGAATCAGGGGTGTGTCCCTCCTCATGTGCTACATTGAAGACCCTAGTAATCACAGGGACTAATTCTTTGGAAAATGTAGCATAAAACTCAGCAGGGAGGCCGTCTGGGCCTGGGGCTTTCCCTCCTTAAATGTATTTAGGGCCTTCATTACTTCCATGGTAGAAAAAGGTGCATCTATATATTGTTGTTGTGTGGCCATTAGAGACGGGAGGGCTGCCTTTTCAAAAAATTGCTCACTTTTTTCTTCTTGACCAGGCAGCCTTTCCTCCTCATAAAGTTGGGAGTAGAATTTTACAAATTCTTGGGCTATGTCTCCAGGAGTGTTAACACAATCCCGGGAAGCAGGCCCCTGTTTTAATTTGGAGATGTATCTGTCTGCCTCCTTTTTCCTAAGGCGTATCGCTAATAGACGACCTGCTAGATCCCCCCCTTCATAATATCTCCGTTGCATAAACCTCAGATTATTTTCCATTCTGTGCAATGAGAGTTTATTAACCTATTCTCTGACTTCAGCGAGTCTGGGGAGCAGATCAGGGTTTCTTATAATTTTGTGTTCTGTCTCTATTTGTCTCAACCTATTTTCTGCCTTGTTCTGTGCTGCTCTATACTGTTTGGCTTTGTGTGAGGCAAAAGCTATTGTGTGTCCCCTAATTACTGCCTTTAAACAGTCCCATATGTATTTTAGGGGGGTGTCATTCGTGTCATTCTCCAAAAGATATTGAGTGATCACCTCTCTGGTGGATGACACAAACTCCTTGTCATTCAGCAGACTAACATTAAACCTCCAACCCCCTGCCTTTGTCTTTGGGCCCCACTGCAACTGGCAGGTCAGAAGGGAATGGTCAGACAAAGCCCCAGGCTGGATATCTATATCTTTAACTGTAAATGCATAATTCTACTGAGTATAAAGTTTGTCGAGTCGAGAGTAGGACTGGGCAGAAGGAGGAAAAAAAGGAAAATCTTTTCCATGAGGTGATGCAAGTCTCCAAGGGTCTACCAAACCTGACTCTGTCCAAAGTGTGCCAAATAACTTAGAATATGTCCCCTGTCCACCTGTATGTGCAGGTGAGCGGTCTAGTTGGGCGTCCTCCACACAGTTCCAATTTCCTATGCACAGTAATTGACCATCTGGCAGCGTGTTTATTATGTTAAACACCTGCCTAAAAAATTCCCCCATAGAGGGTGTTGGGGCATATAAGGACATAATATGTATGGGGCGACCCCTAAGCTGTCCTGAGACTAGTGCTATCCTCCCTGACCCTGCAAAGTATGTGTTTGTGACCTGAAAATGTAACCCCTTTCGTATCAAGATAGCCACTCCAGTTTTTTTAGATGTTGGATTAGAATCTGCATAAACGCTTCCCACCCATGACCTCCTGAGTTTAGCATGTTCACTAGCAGTCAGCCGAGTTTCCTGGATACATGCTATTTCATGTTTTACTGTTTGTAATTCCTGCAACATTCTTGACCTTTTAATTACATTGTTTACACCCTTAACATTCCATGACCACAAGACTAGATTATCCATATTTGTTTTCGAGTAGAAACACTCAGCCTTCTTAAATCCTTTCTGTTCATCCTAGGTATATTTAGTCTATCCCCATGTATAGAGAAGTATTCCAAAAAGCTATAAAGAAAAAAGATGGAAAGAGAAGAGAGAACAAAGTATGTAACTCCAACTATATACATTAAAGTATCAAACCAGTTATCTAACTTGTACATCCAACACATGTATAACAAACAACAATTATGTTGTAGAAGGTGAAATCCCTTCTAGGATGTCTAGATGTCTAGACTATAGGGAATCAAGAGAGCACCCCAAATGGGGTATAGAGAGTGGCAGCCCAGTAAGAGAACTCACTACTCTTCCCTCGAATTGGACCGCCGGGATCCCAGTACTCAGTTCTCCAGTGGCTGTTCATCTGGGACTCAGGCAGGAGGTACCTGATTCTGGCATAAATCGTTAGTAACAGTTGTCAGCCCACTGGGTGATACAGAATTTGCCCAGCCGAGCGTGCCAAGCTGTATAAGTCAATCTTGACTATGTAGTACCTCCCCACCCCTCCATTTCCTCAAAAGAAAAATTGGTGAATATATCTAAAAGTATTGACTGTAAGACCACATTCATCTTTTTAAACCCCTTCCAGCACCAAGCTATTGTTTAAGTAAGATAATTATTTAGCCATCATAATTATCCCACGGTGAGAGAAATGACTATGGCATAGGATTCCTTTCAAAGCTGCTACGCACTTTTAGACACCTGCCGCAACCGCAACACTTAACTTTACACTTTATCCCTACGAGACAACAGTTGGGGAATTTTTTAACCAAATAAGCTTTGAGTAAGTAGCAGTTATTAACAGCTCTCTACCTTTCATTTAGAAATCTTCTTGCAAGCTATTAGTGCGTCTACCAGCCGTCCGTGTCACTCACGAAGAACAGGGGAAGGAACAAGCAGGTAGACATGTGGTGGGGTAACACAAAAAACAACCGCCAACAGAAACCTGTACCTATAAATATTGGTTCCACCTGCCCTTCACAAGACCACACACTATCAAGCGGGTGGAAACCTTAATTGACAGCTTTCATCCCCCATGTGGAGGTGTACTGTATAAATCCTTCACAGAAAGAGTTAATTCCCCAGTGAAGGTCTCTGTTCAGATGGGGAAGTCAACTCTAAGAGAATGTTTTTCCTGGATTTAGTTGTCACCCCATCCATGTAAATCAGGGAGTCTAGTAATTCAGGGTGGTCCCCCATCTCTGAATTGGGATTTCTTTTAACCGTGGGGTTCACTCTGTATTCCCTCATGTGGTCGACTTTGCCGACCTCAGCCATTTGAATAAGTTAGCATGCATGGACAACAGGTCCCTCGATTTATGTTTCCCACCAGTCAAAGTTGGAGAGACTACTTTCCACAACAAACGCTCAAGCTGGGCCTTGGCTTCTTCTTCTCTCAAATCTGGGCTAGGTATGTTTAACGCCTTTAGAAATGAGGTAGCCTCCATCAGACTGTCAAACACTTTGATCGAGTCCTTTTCTTTGTACCCATAATTTGGCCAGGTAACGGATTTGTGCCTTAATTCCCTTTTCTTTCAGCCTTTTGACTACTTGAAGGGTCTTTTTCCTGTGTGCCAGCAGGGCTGGCGGAAAGTCGTGGTCAACATATACGCACTGGCCGTCTAGGTTTAGCTTTTTGTTTGCCCAAGCCATTCTTAATATTTTCTCCTTTGTCTGGAAGCTTAAAAATTCTATTATTATGGACCTTGGTGGTGCACCCTGCACCGGTTTAGAGACTAACACTCGGTGGGCTCGTTCAATTCCGAGCTCAGAATCAGCTGAAAGCTCCAACTCCTTCTGTAGACGGGTCACCATGAATCCCACCATGTCTGCTTGTTCGGAGCCCTCAGGGACTCCGAAGACTCTAATGTTGTTTCTACGAGCTCGAGCTTCTGAGTCTTCAGCCCTGTTGGTGAGATCTCTTTCTCTTCTATATAAATATACCAGTGATCGCCTGAAGGCCATATGTTCACTGTGGAGAGTATTGATATGGGCTTCATTGTCGGTGGTACGTTTCTCTAACTTTTGTAGGTCTTTCCTGATGCCGGTGACCTTACCATCTATTTTTCGCAACATGTGCATGATAGCATGGGAGTCAGCCTCCCAATTTGAGATCCTGTCTCAGACCCATTGTCGTCTTCTTCCTCCTCCCCTGAACCAACAGTACAGGTAGAGGCAATAGAACTCGACGGGCTTGTGTCTCTAAGCCACAAAAACGAGTTGCCATGATTTTGTCTAGAGAATCTAGATTTTGACATGCTTTTCAGGGTAGCCATCACGAAAAACGGTCCGATATCAAACGGGATGCGTTTAATATAAGAATAGTATGGAGATGTGATTATTATTTAAGATATTTGCCGCCGGAGATAGAGCGCTCTGAGATCAGGCTGTCATACCGACGCTTGCATCACCAGAAGTCCTGATGTCCCTCTTTAAGTATGGGCACCAGATCTGCAAATAGTACTCCAAGTATGGCCTCACCAATGATCTGTACAGTGCCAGAATAATCTCCTTCCTCCTTGAAGTGATCCCCCTAGCAATGCACCCCAGCATTCTGTTTGCCTTTGCCACTGCTTTTCTACACTGTACTGAGTGATTCATATTCCCTGTGATCACCACACCCAGATCAAGTTCCTCCTCAGATACAGTTATCTGCTCCCCCTGCCCCCAATTGGTAACTGTATCCTGGGCTCCTGGCCCCAAAATGCAGTACACACTGCACTTCCTAGTACTGAACCCCAGCTGCCATGTGTTTGACCACTGTCCAAGTCTTTCCAAAACCTCCTGGAGTACCCTCCTCCCTTCCTCCCTTCCTCACTGTCCACTACCACACCTAATTTGGAGTTGTCAGCGAACAGACTCATCTTGCTCTTAACTCCCTCTACTATGTCTGCAATGAAAGCATTAAATAGCAGTTGACCCAAAACCAATCCTTGTGGGACCCCACTAGTGACCTTCCTGAGTGACAAGCATTCCCCCACTACCACCACCCTCTGCTATTTGTTGCTCAGCCAGTTCCCTATCCACTGTACCAGCTTCACTCCTACCCCCAGGTTCCTCAGTTTGCCCATCAGTCTACTGTGTGGTAGCATTTTATTATTCTCAATAACAATAGAATAAAAACAATAATAAACAAATTGTACAGAATAGTTTCTAAACATAGGTAGTTCAAACAAAACAAAGTCTTTCCTCTGAGGGTATCTTATTCTAAGTTTCAGCTCTCTCTCTCTCTCTCTCTCTCTCTCTCTCAGAAAAGACACTGCTCTTTTTATAACAAGTCTTTGTCTGGCAATTAACTTCTGCAACCTCATCTCATTATGAGGCATCCTGTTTCTGACAAAATGTATCAGAACTTTGTCAATTTCCTTGCAGGTGCAACAAAATAGAATATGGTGTCCCAGAACTAACCTCCTGTTGACAGCTCTGCAAAAGAGCTTGTGCTGCATCTCAAGGTTAACCCTCAAAGTTCCAAATAGCTTTTTGCAATCATTTCAGTACTAAAACTATAAACATTTTCAAATCAAGGGATCCCAGTTTCACAAACAGATTCTCATATATTTTTATAACCACAGATAAGCAAGGGGGAAGAAAAGACAGAAACAGCAAAAAACAGTAAGTGAAGGCTGGGAGTTAGCAAGGGACAGAGAATCGCAAGACTGTCAGTGATAAGTTCCTAGGTCTCAGAAGAAAATTTGATTGCGCATTCAGACAGACAAGAGACAGAAAAGGAGAGGACAGAACAGATCCCTGCATTTAACTCTTTCTGTGTAACACATGGGACAGGGTCTTACTCAACCCTGTCATGCCTTGCTTTGTAGCAAATCTTTGATCTACTCTAAATGCATACTTTCCGAACAGTAGGAACACCCCCAAACAGTGCAATCACTCATGATGCAATAGTCTTCTCTCCTCCCACTGCCTCAAAAGTGGCTAGATGGGCCAGCCCACCAGCGCAGCGGTAGCACTACCGCTTCCAACACCAGCAACCCGGGATCGGAGTGGTCACGGGTTGCCAGAATGCAGGCCGGGGGAAGAAGACTGAGTACCCGATGGGCTGCTCTCTTCCTCCAGGGAGGAAGGGCTGCTTGTCCCACTGCTTTACCACCACCTGGGTGACGACAGGTGGAGGTGCAGCAGGACAGCAGACATGAAGGTGGGAGGATGTCAGTTGGGAACCAGAGAGGCAGCACATCTCAGCATGCTCCACCTCCTTGATTTCCATTGCATGCTGATGTCTGTAGGGGTAGAACAGAAAAGTGGAACACCCCCACACCGGACACCTGTAGATGGGACTGGACAGTCCCAAGACTCCTTAACCAGGCTCCTTGGGATGCCAGCTGGACCACCTGACACAGACTTATGGACAGGAAGGGGATGGTGCAGGGTCCCATCCCTCCCCACCTGGGGGGCAAACTGAGGCAGGATGGGGTGGGTCCTCATGTTCCCCATGGGAGTTACCCAGGGTGGTGCTATGGGAGCATGCACTCCCAAGGGCTCCAGGAAGACAGGGGTCCAGTGGGGTGAACAGAAGGGGCCATAAACAGCAAATATAAAAAAAGTGGCTAGACTATGTTGGGGTGTTCCCAAATCCAGAAAATATGCAATGTCAGTTGATCGAGGAATGTAAACAAACATGTTTTTGTGTGGTAATACCAGGATGGTGGGCAGTCTGTTTTTCACTTTTTAAAATAAAAAAGGAATCATACTCTAACAGAAATTCCATCAGTCTCTACAGAATGTGAGCAATCAAAAAATGTGTTTTTTAAACTGGACACTTAGAAGCTTAAGGGGGTTGACAGTGTCCCTTTAAATAAAACCTCCCTCCATTCATGCTGTCAACTAACACTCAGGTGATTGAAAGGGCTTGATAGCTGTGCAGTTTAAATTACTTGTAGAAAGATCTAGTAAGTAGGGGGAGTGGCTTAGCTAGAAGGAAGCTAAATTTAAAGACTGCCTTAGAAAGATTCTGTTAGCAGCTTGGCAGAAGACACCAGGAGGAAGGAGTGCTGTGTGACTGGACTTCTCTACTGGGACTAAAGAAGTAGAACTCTTGTACTTGGACCTTTAATTTAGGGTAAAAACAAACTAACAAACAAAACAGAAAAAAATAGTGTGTTTGTCTGAGTTAACTGAACTGAATGGTTATCTGAACAGTTATCTAGGTGTAAATCTCAGGTGATTGAAAGGGCTTGATAGCTGTGCAGTTTAAATTACTTGTAGAAAGATCTAGTAAGTAGGGGGAGTGGCTTAGCTAGAAGGAAGCTAAATTTAAAGACTGTCTTAGAAAGATTCTGTTAGTAGCTTGGCAGAAGACACCAGGAGGAAGGAGTGCTGTGTGACTAGACTTCTCTACTGGGACTATATTGCCCTCCTTCCCTCCCCTCCAGCCTCCCACACAAAACTAATTCTACTTTTATAGGCACAGGATTTGACTGACAACAGGAACTTCCTGTTTGGGAGCAGGAAGTGAGTGATCACAGAGCCACCAAAGACCCACCATCCTAGAAGGGTAAGAGTAGCTCTCTGGCCCCCTCTAGCTGCTGGAGGCCTGCCTCTGAGCAAGTAAGGGGTCTACTGAGAAATATAGGACATTCTTATCACAGAACAGGACAATCAGGAGCTTAAAGGGCACAGAGGCAGAAAGTAAGTAGAGAGAGAAGAGAAAGACAAAAAAAAAAAACAGAGGAAAGAGTAAGGATTCCAAACAACAGTTAAGGGGCCAGAAATAAGACATGATGGGAGTGGTGCAGTGCAGTGGCTGTGGAGCAGCAGTCTTCCGGGAGACGTTCTGGAGGATGCGGTGTTGTCCCATCTGCAGGCACCTCTCTGGGCTGAGGGAGGAGGTTGCTCATCTCCAGGCTGAGTTGTCCAGGATTTGTGGGACCTCCTCCTCCATCCAGGGACCACCAGTGCCACTGCTGTTGCCTCAGAGGTTGCCAAGAAAGAGGAGCAGTTGGACCACAGTGGGCTCAGGGAGGGTGAGGGTGATGGAACAGAGGTGCATCCCTCCAGTTGTACCTCTCCAAAATTCCTATGCCATTCTGGCAAAGTGTGGTTCCTTTATGGAGGCACCTGCAGTGGAGACCAAGGAGGATGCTGGGAACCTCCACAAAGGAGACCCACAGGAGGGTGGCATGGGACCCCTCAGGGAAAGGAAACAACTCCTGGTGGGGGACTCCATTGTTAGGAAGGTAGAACTGGGGGAGGAAGGGGAGAGGGAGGTAAGGTGCCTGCCTGGTGCCATGGCTTGGATGGACAGGGAACGAATCCTCAGGATTGCCGGAGCAGCTGCACAGGGGAGGGAGCTGGATGTCATTGTCCACCTAGGAACAAATGACCTGGCTAAGAAAGGGATTAGAGCAGTGCAGGAAGAGTTTGTGGAATTGGGAAGGGGCCTTAGACAAGTAACATGCACGGTAACCTTCTCGGAGGTGCTGCCCATCTATGGCATAGGAGAGACTAGGGTGTTCTGCACCATGGGATTCAATTGGTGTTTGAAAAACTGGTGCAGAGCTCAGGGATTTGGCTTCATTGGGGACTAGGGGTCCACCTGGAGTGATGCAAGCCTATACTGGCATGATGGGCTGCAACTGTCCAGGAGGGGAACCAGGATCCTAGGTGATAGGTTTAAATGCTTCATTGGCAAGCATTTAAACTAGCCAAGGGGAGAGGCACTGGAAAGGTGCAGGGAAATCCTAGCCCCTCAAAAAAATCACGGTAGTAAGTACGGTAAACACCAACATAGAGGTGGCAATAGGGAGAAGGGTAGGGGTAAATGGGGAAAGTGACAAAGGCAGGAAGGACAGGGATGGGGCAAAAAGGAGTGAGGCCAGCAGGAAATGGAGGGTAATGAGTACCAATGCCCGTAGTCTGGGAAACAAGCTCCCTGAGCTGGTGGCCTTGATGGAAGAGGGATGCCTGGATATCGTAGCAGTCACAGAAACATGGTACACAGAGAACCATGACTGGGATGTTAACATCCCAGGGTACATAACCTACAGGAGAGACAGGCAGGAGAGAAGAGGGGGAGGAGTAGCTCTCTATGTAAAGGAAGGGATAAAAGCAACTAAACAAAAGAGTAAACAGGGAGGAGAGGAGGCACTGTGGGTCACCTTGGAGACTGGAAAGGACACCACAATCTGCACATGGGTTATGTACAGACCCCCATGTCAAGGGGAGGGAATGGACAAGGATATGATAGAAGGCATTCTTAGGATAGCAGAGAAAGGGGAGATACTGTTGATGGAAGACCTGAATATGCCAGATGTTAACTGGAGCACATCTGCTGCAGCCACATCCAAGAGCAGGGCCCTACAGGTGGCAGGCCTCAGACAGCTAGTTTCAGAACCCACTCATGAGGGAGCAGTCTTAGACCTCGTACTCTCAAATGGGGGCAGTGAGAGGATCTCAGATCTAGAAGTGGGTTGTCATCTGGGAACAAGTGGCCATCAAACAGTGTGATTCACGTTAAACTCAGCTACAGAGTCAAGCCATACAAAAGTGAGGGTACTGGACTTCAGGAGGGCTGACTTTGGCAAGATGGGAGAGTGCCTCAGAAAAGCACTAGCAAACAGGCTAGAAGGAGGGGTGGAGCAATAATGGTAAATCATCAAAACTGCCATCACAGAGGCAACAAGCCTTTGTGTGAAGCAAATAAACAAATCAAAATGAAAGAAAAAGCCACTATGGTCCTCAAAAGAGGTGGCTGGGAAAGTCAGGGAGAAAAAGATAGCATTCAGGAAGTATCAGGAAACACAGAAGGAGCAGGACAGAGAGCTGCACCAGTTAAGGCAGAAGGAAGCAGGGAGGGAAGTCAGAATAGCAAAGGCCCAAACTGAGGAAAAGATAGCCAACTCGGTTAAGAAGTGGGATAAAACCTTTTATAGGTATATCAGAGGCGTGAAAGACAAAGGGAGGGATAGTGAGGCTGAATAGAATGAATGGTGGGTGGGCAGAGGGGACAGTGAAAAGCAGGGATACTGAATGAATATTTCTGCTCAGTATTCACAAAAGAGGAGGAAAGTGCTAATCCAATTAACAGAAGCCCTCTTGATAGGGGGGTCGATCCAGCCCTTTCACAAAAGAAAGGGTTCTGCAAGAACTCCTAAAACTGAAGGTGGACAAAGCAATGGGGCCTGATGGAATTTACCCCAAATTCTAAAAAGAATTAAGGGGAACTAGTGAAACCACTGACTGCTCTTTTAATAAATCATGGGAGGATGGTGTGGTACCCGAGGACTGGAGGAAGGCAGATGTGATTCCCCTTCACAAAGTGGGACCAAGACAGAGGCAGGAAACTACAGACCTGTCAGTTTGACCTCTGTGGTAGGGAAAGTGATGGAGTCACTTCTGAAGGAAAGAATTGTTGAGTACCTTGACGCCAGTGGGGCACAGGACCCAAGGCAGCATAGGTTCACAGCGGGAAGGTCATGTCAGACGAATCTAATAGATTTCTTTGACTGGGTGACCAAAGTAGTAGATCAGGGAGGGGCTGTGGATATGGCCTATCTAGACTTTAGCAAGGCATTTGACACAGTTCCACACAAAAGATTAATAGTCAAATTAACCAGCCTGGGAGTGGGTCCTAGGGTGGTAGCCTGAGTAAAACATTGGCTGGACAGAAGGACACAGAAGGTAATTGTAAATGGAGTCCACTCTGAAGAAAGATGGGTTAGTAGTGGGGTATCACTAGGTTCAGTGCTGGGTCCAGTCCTTTTTAATGTCTTTATAAGTGACATTGCAGAGGGACTGGAAGGAAAAGTATGCCTCTTTGCAGATGACACAAAGATCTGCAACAGGGTTGATACACAAGGAGGCGTGGAAAGGATGAGAAGTGACTTGGCAAGGTTGGAGGAATGGTCAGAAGTATGGCAGCTAGGATTCAATGCAAAGAAGTCCAAAATAATGCACCTGGGAAGCAAGAACCCAGGGGAAGATTACACAATGGGGTAGTAACAACAACAAAAAAGGAAAGGGACCTGGGGGTAATCATATCAGATGACCTAAAGGTTAGCAAGCAATGTGAGAAGGCAGTAAAGAGGGCTGGGGGATACTGGGATGCATAGGGAAAGGCATCACCAGCAGAAAACAGGTAGTTGTTATCCCTCTGTACAGACAGTTGGTGAGACCCCATCTGGAGTACTGCGTCCAGTTCTGGAGACCCCATCTCTGCAAGGACATAGACAGGATAGAGGCAGTCCAGAGGAGGGTAACTAAAATGGTGCAGGGTCTGCAAGAGAAGCCATACGAGGAGAGACTAAAGGAGCTTAATATGTATACCCTTGAGGAAAGAAGCGAGAGGGGGGACATGATAGAAACTTTTAAGTACCTCAGTGGAATCAACAAAGTCCAAGAGGGTAGCATCTTTCAGAAAAAGAGACGTGCAAGAACAAGGGGACACAGTTTAAAGATAGAGGGGGGCCATTCCGGGGCAATGTGAGGAAGTATTTTTTCACAGAGAGGGTACTGGATGCATGGAACAGCCTTCCTGAGGAGGTTGTGGGGTCTAAAGCTGTGGGAGAATTCAAGAATGCATGGGACAGACATAAGGTAGTTCTTGTGGGGGGTAGGAAGAAATAGGCTGTTGGTTAACTAGGATCTGCGGCCTATCCTGTAGGTAGGGAAATGGGCAGACTAGGTGGGCCAAGCGGTCCTTATCTGCCGTCAAAGTCTATGTTTCTATGTTTACAAAATTCAAGTTTGGTGTCTTTTGAGACCTTTGGTACTATGATTCAAACTGTTTTTATTAGATTTCTTTCATATTGTATTTATTAGACTTTAGGGGGGGATTCACAAAACAATCTGAAGGTGCAAAACCTTCCCTAAGTTCCCAAAAGTTCCATTGCTGTGGAAAAAAGGCGAACTTGCTCTGAGTGCTATACACAAAACACCCACAGTTGCGGAAAAAAATACACTGAGGACTGTGGAAAAAAGTGCAGCTACCGAAGTTCCTGAGGGAAAAAAGCCATTGAAAAGTATGGCATATCCCCTTAGAGGCTATTCACAGCCAGTGTTTTTCCGCAGTTGGGGAAAAAATGCTGCAGACATGCTGCACCACAAAGAGTGAGGCGTAACTCTCTCTGATCAAAGTGCAGTGTACCAACAAATGAGATACAATTATAGTGGATGTGCAGGCACAAGTAATAGCAAACCTATAGTAGTGTCAGTTGTTACAACAAAAATAGCACACATTTTTATTGAAATGCAACAAACTACAACCACTAGACCCAGTACAGCCAATAAAGGAGCCCCACAGGCAGTAGAGGCAGAGCTAGTGACAGCCTGCAGTGAATGCTACTGAAGCAGACAACATAAACACTCCAGGGAGAGACACAACCATCAGTTCCACCAACAGTTACAGACGGCCACTGTGGTGATGGCCCTGCTGGTACCAGTGGTGCTGGAGTGGTCTCAGTTGAGGGACTGGCTGCTGGTCTCTCTCTGAGTACTTACTGCTGCATCTATAGCAGGACTGTCAAAGTCTGCTGCTCCAGTTATTATGGATCACCTGTTGTTGTGCCTGCTGAGCTTTTTCCTCAGCTAAAGAAAGAATGTTAGGAAGATTTCAGCACGTGTGGACTTCAGTGACTTGCCTGTTTCATGGATTTCCGCAACTGCGGAAATTTTCTTTGTGAATATGGTGCAACTAGATTTCTGCAGTGCTACAAGCCAGGGGCTGGATTCACAAAGAGAGCCAAAATTTCTGTAGGTTCAGAAAAATTGCTTGTAGCACTGCGGAAATCTAGTTGCACCATATTCACAAAGAAAATTTCCGCAGTTGCGGAAATCCGTAAAACAGGCAAGTTACGGAAGTCCACAAGTGCTGAAATCTCCCTAACATTCTTTCCTTAGCTGAGGAAAAAGCTCAGCAGGCGCAACAACAGGTGATCCATATTAACTGGACCAGCAGACTTTGACAGTCCTGCCATAGATGCAGCAGTGAGTACTCACAGAGAGATCAGCAGCCAGTCCCTCAACTGAGACCACTCCAGCACCACTGGTACCAGCAGGGCCATGCACCACAGTGGATGTTGGTGTAACCCCCTACAAATGGGGGTTCCCGATAAGTCTTCCTTGAGCTTGCCTAAATGCTCACTGCCAGGCTGGTGTCTTGCGTTTTAGCAGTTTAAATGTGATTACCAAAGCTTGTATAGCCTCTGTGTACTGTCTCTTTAAGAGCTGCCTAATTGCAGCTTAAGTAATTTGAGAGGGAGCTCTGTTGAAAGATGTAACTATTTAATGAAAATCATTTAGAGTGATAATGATAATATAGTTTGTCTAACCTGCTTTCTTTGTAGCAAGGACTGTTTTGTTTGTCTCCACTATCTTGGTCCTGGACTGCAAATTGAACCAAACAGTACTGTTGGGACATAAAATGTAGCCGGACTACAGGAGCTGTCTGAATTCAAAATCTGTAGAAACTTTAGTTTGGAGCCTTTTTGTGCCTTTTTTGCAACTGAAGGGGGAGCTCTTACTTTGACTGACAGCCACATCAGCCAACCAAATCTTTTGGATCTTGGGGAATTCCTGGGCTGCTTGCAGTTTTCAGTTTAGTTCTAAGCTGGAAGCTCAAGAAGAAGGAACTGAAGTAATTTTGGGCAGAAATCCTGAGTGGATTCACATGGGAAAACTGTGAAAGGGCTGAGTTTTTGGCTGCATGTCTGCTGCTGCTCCATGAGAGGGAGAGAAGAGAATTATTTTGTACTAAATCCAAGTTTGTGTGACTAAAATAAGCTACTGAAGTGGGCCAGGCTCAACCTGAAGAAGACTGAATATTTTTGCTGAATGTAATGGGCCTGTCAGGAGTTCCAGCTACCCCTAAGCTCCTGGTGTGTGAAGAGACTTTGCGATTGTGACCGGGGAGCACTTTGCCTGGTACAGTAGAATTCCCGTACATGTAAATGTGCTATGAGCTGCTAGTGGGTTGTGAGTTAGTTCCCCACTGTGTGAACTATGTTCTGCTCACTGGAAGCTATATCCAACCCAAAATGGACTGCATCTGAACTTGTCTCCATGCAGTCTGGGCTTTGCCAGATTGGCCCAGCCAGACTACCCACTGCACAGAGAAGCCATCGACGAGAGACCTGCCTGAGGATCAGCCCCCCCGCTTGAACAGGAACGACGCCTTTGCGACTTGTGTGAGCCCTGCTTCTCCTGACATTCCAGATCGACCACCTGCAGTCTCGATTTTCGTCCAGCCTGTGTCCAGTCTTGGGTATCGTGAGTAAATACCAGGGTAGCTCCCTGCACCAACAGCTTAATCTGAGTGTGTCATCTGATTGTCTTGTTGTTTCATTTCCTTTATGAACTGAGCTCCCTAGCTCCGGATTACAAATATTGTGTACTGTGTATGTTGTGTTTTCCATCACAGGGCCCCAACCAGCTGCAACCCTGGGCAACTGTCCTGGCTAGCCCATCTCGTCTCCACCTGGGTACCCAGAGGTGGACTGTGTGGGGAGACTCAAAGTGCATGCATAACTGCTTGATTGATATAACCTTTAAGCTAATTAACCTGATTTTGCCCCTCCCTTGTTCAAGTCCCATGAATAAATCAGATCTAACTTTTTCTGCATGTAATCTGACTGTGGTTCCAGTTTGTGCTCAAAGTACTGTACTGTTGCTATTTGCTGTGCTTAACCATGTTTTACAGGGGGTTGTTGTTTTGAGACCATCAGCATCTAAGTAAATGTAGCTGCAACTGTCAGACCAGGTCCAAAAGTGCTGTAAACATATTAGAACACTGCAAAATGTCTGTGCATTCTATTTTTCGCAGTATTACAAAAACAGTTAACATGAACATAACTGCAGACAACCCATGTAACAAGAGCATTAAGCCACTCCGAAGGTGGCATCTAATGGGGAATTAATGTATGGTTGAGTGGTTGACACAACCCTCCCAACCATGCATTACATTCCCCATTAGATGCCACCTTCGTTGTGGCTTAATGCTTATGTGGAACTGATGGTTGTGTCTCTCCCTGGAGTGTTTATGTTGTCTGCTTCACTAGCATTCATTGCAGGCTGTTACCAGCTCTGCCTCTACTGCCTGTGGGGTTCCTTTAAGGGCTGCACTGGGTCTGGTGGTTGTAGTTTGTTGTATTTCAGTGAAAATGTGTGCTATATTTGTTGTAACAACTGACAGTACTATAGGTTTGCTATTACTTCTGCCTGCCCCTCCACTATAATTGTATCTCAATTGTTGGTACACTGCGCTTTGCTCAGGGAGAGTTATGCCTCACTTTTTGTGGTGCAGCATGTCTGCAACATTTTTTTTGCAACTGCAGAAAAACACTGGTTGTGAATAGCCTCTAAGGGGATATGTCATACTTTTCAATGGCTTTTTTTTCCTCAGGAACTTCTGTAGCTGCACTTTTTTCCACAGTCCTGAAGTGTATTTTTTTCTGCAGCTGCGGATGTTTTGTGTATAGTCATCAGAGCAAGTTCCCTTTTTTTTTCCTCAGCCACAGAACTTTTGGCGACTTAGGGAAGGTTTTGCACCTTCAGATTATTTTGTGACCCCCCCCCCCATTTCTCCACAGCTATGGAAATGTTGGCTCTCTTTATCAATCCAGCCCTAGATCTGTAGATTGCTGGATTCTATCTCCCCTTTTATAAAGTGATATGATTACATTACCTCTCCAATTAAATGGAATATAGTGGAGGGGCAGCTGCAGTATAAGGGATTGCTAGTAGCACACTTGAGCAGACTCGATAGATCATATGGCCTGTATCTGCTGGCAGTTTCATAGGTTTGTATGTTTGTATAGCAGTCCTTTATGTATTTGCTAAATAAAGATGTTAATACAGGAGCACACTGCTCAATTTGTCATTTGTATATGTCCATAGGTATCTTGTCTAATCCAGGTGCCTTTCTTAGCGTAAATTAGCTTTTAGAATGTATTACCTTTGTGTTGCTTCCATAGTTAATTCCATAATTTTAGTTTATACCCCATCTTTTTTCTTGAGGGTGCTATACTGTTTCCTTTCTTTAATTCATTGAGATCGAATAATACTGTTTTTTTTGTGCTTTCTTAACTTGTTTAATGAAAATTTTCTACTTGCACACTATCAAACTATGCTTCTGATTGTTTTTACTATTAACACTGTAAATCAATGGTCCAAGATCCTTAAATATGCACAATAAAACATAATTTTCACTCGTTAGATTATCTTCTGCTACTTCGGATTTGTTCTTTTTTCTAATCAGTCTAGCATTATCTCACTTTTTCTAGTACTAAACCCCAACATTTAACCCTTTTCTGTTATCAATTGCTATACATGTGCAATATGTATCTGTTTGACTGTCTGTCTGTATTTCTTTTTGTAAGTATAAAATTAAATATTTTTATAAACACGAATTATCCCTATCTGAACACTGTCCTACTTTCAGATTTTCAACAATACCAATTTCTATAACATCAATACATTCATAATCAATAGCTGAAGTTCCATTAGAGGCACAGTATTTCAGTGCACTTTCGTAATCTCCAGCAGGTCTTCCATTTAAAATACATACATTATATGCTAGAATGCTTAATATGTTTGACTGTGTTCTGTACTGTTGTGTTGCTATGTCTTATTTTTTTTTTGTCTTTGTGATGGTAAAGAAAATGTTCAATAAAAAGATAAACTGAGGCCGGCCCGGTGGCACAGATGGTTGAGGCGCTGGACGCCACACCTCGCTCCATGCTGGTGACCCAGGTTCAGGAATGAGCTTGGGCCTCTGGGGGTTGGCTGGGGGGGAGAAAGGCTGGAGCGTCCGACAACAACTCGCCTTCTCCGGGGGGTGGGAGGGCCTTACATTCCGGCAAGTGGTGACCCCTGGTGGAGGCTGGGGGCGCGACAGCAAGCTGGAGCCACTGGGGCATGATTGGTCACAGACATAGGTCTGGGACCTATCAGCTCCAGGGGCAGCTCCTTCATGGAAGGAGGGGGTAGGGATGTTGCCGATGTCGGCATGCGCGCCTTGATGTATGGGCATGCAACGTCCCACAGAAAAGGTGAAAAAAAAAACTCTAGAGCCGGGAAGATGGAGCGCCGAGCCAGGCCCCATTGTGCAAGTGCCTGCATGTAGTCCCGGACCCTGACAAAGACAACAAGATTGGGGTTGGCCCTACACCTGCCTCACCGGGGGTTTCCGAGCAGGATGGAGGGACGAGGTTGTCAGGTAAGGCAATAGGCAGGGATGGGCTTAATTGGTGTCTCCTGATGATGCAGCTCTGAGGGAAGTAAGAGGGGGGAAAGATAAACTGAAAAAATGCATGTTATTATTTTTTGCAAATTCCACTAATTTGTGTCATTGTCTATTCATTGTTCTATCAGTAGAATTCCTTTTTCTCCTTACATTAACTATTCTGATATCTGATGTTATATATTCCATTTTCTCATTTACTGCTTTTTCTGTTCCAATCCTTATATTAAAATCTGATAGTAAGATTTATTTTTTCATTTGGGAATTTTTCTTCTATCTTTTCAATTACATAATCCAGTTCTTGCCAGATTGGCTCACTGCATTATTTGGTGCTCATCAGGGGATTTAAATATTCACTAATATTAACTAAACAGATACATTTCCCAGTGACACAGCAAGTATGTTTGAAGTTTTATGAATAATTTTATCAAGATTCAGCTCTGTTAGAATATTCATAAAAATTGCCACCCTCTCAGATTTACCCTCTTTATTTCCAATAACTATGATTTGCAAACATATGCTAGGTATCTTGTAATAGTACTGTATCAAACTGCCTCATATGTGTACAGAAATCATTTTCAACTGATTTATTATTGATCACTGAATTTTCCAGTTCACTGTTTTTATGATACTGAGAAAGGTAAAAGGCCACTTTGTTCTCACTGGTGCCTCCAGTAAGCAACAAGTTCCAGAAACAAAACAAAACTGAACACACAAATACAGGAAGCAGACATGTAAAACGTGTCTCTTAAAAAGCTGCTGACGCCTCAAAGAAAACTCTGAAAAACATAATAATTAGGTACAATTCAGCTTGCAATCCATAAATTTCTCTTCCCCATTATTTATTACTGAGGAAATTTGCATGAAAACATGATATTTATCCTGTAAGAGTTCATCTGTCTCTTTAGCCTACTCCCTACTACAAGTCGTAGCCCTCTGTTGTGACATCACAATCTGTTGCCATGGGAGTAACTGTGATGTCACAAGCAGCGCATTATGATCTCAGGTAGGGAGAAAGCAACAAGAATAGATAAACTCTTCAGAGCAAAGATCCTGTTTTCATGCAGATGACCTCAATAATAAGTAATAGGGAGGAGGAATACAGAACTAATGGGAAGTACAAACTGAACTGTGTCTAAAGACTATGTTTTGTGAACGTTCTCCAGCTGGCTTCAGTTGATCTTTAAAAGATCCGTGAGGGCGAGGTACTATAGAAAGGGCAGGATTGATGGACCTTCAGTCGCCTTTTGTCATCACATTCTATATTTCTGTATTTCTAAAGTTTATTTTATAAAGTGAGTAAAAATCTGTAGGGTCCTAACAAGATGCCGTGTGCCACAACAAAAACATTTAACATTTCACACAGCAACCTATGCTTTCTCAAGGATTAAATGCTCCCTCTAGTGTGCCACTTAAGTATATTACATTTAAACATACAGGCATACAGGCATAGGAAAGAGGGTGCAATGTTGACAACCTCCCAGATTTATTCTCTTTATTTCTAATAGCATGAGCACACACATAAGCATCTATGCTAAGATTTGCAAACATATGCCAAGTACCTTGTAAGACTACTACATCATATTGTCTTATATATGTACAAAACTCCTTATCGACTGATGTATTATTGATCCCAGACATATTCCAGCTCAATTATTTTATTGTATTCACTGACATATTCAGAGTATCTTTCTTATCTGTGCTAGATACTTGTCATATCAACTGAGTGGTTTCCAAAATGAAATATTTGTTCCTAGCCACTAATGCAGCATTTTTTTCATGACAGGATTCAGAATAATGACATTATTTTGTGTATCTTTTGATAAAGATAAATATTTGCTAGTGTGATGACTGACTTGCAATGGTAGTCTGAAATATTTCATCAAATACTGGTACCTTCAGTAGCAGTAGGGTGGGGCCAGGATGCCTTGATCAATATGACATAACTGGCCTATTTGGGAGATTCTCAGTAGCCCAGCATGGGCAGACTAGGTGGGCCAAGCGGTCCTTATCTGCCGTCAAAGTCTATGTTTCTATGTTTCAGCAGATTTTCTTAAGTGGTTTGAACTTTCATTGTAATGGCTTCCTTAAATGGGGATGAACTTCATTAGCAGACAAAGGCTCAGAGACAGATTATCTGTAGAGCATCTGGCAACATTCTTTGAGATCTGAAATACCTTTCAAGAGGGAGTTAGAACCCAAGAGATGAAGGTCAGACAATATTGCAAGGTAGGCATAGCCCAAAATCTCAAAGCCTGAAGCAATTTCAGCCAATCAGATGTACTTTTGTACAGCTATGTGTAAATGATGTAAATAGCTATATATTACTACTGTATTTGGACAACCAGTATTTAGTAATACATTAAATTAGTTTTTGTCTAAGACTGCAGTAACTGGTTGGTTGTGACTCCATCTCAGAGAGTGGAGTAGGTCCTACCTAGAGCAGAGACCCTCACTATGGGGAATCTAAAGGGTAGAAAGTGGTACAAAAGGAGTAATCAAATCACTGGGGTCTGTGCTCTTGTTTAAGAGATTGAAGTGATGCTCATCCAGATGGCCTCAGTGGCAAAGGCCAGAAAGAGAAAGAGGCCTACTGGGACCATTAGGTGCTCTGAATGTCATACTGGTTAATGAGATTCCTACAGAAATCACTCATATCCATGATATTTGAGCCCAAGCTATCTAATTTCTCACTTTCTACCACTATTTTATTTGCCAGTTCTCGTTCCCTCAATTATAATATATCAATTTGTTCACTTTCATTAAGGCCTGCATATCTTATACATACTGAACTCCTTTCAATACTAATTGGATCCTCATTATATATGTTACAAGCTACAGATGATTTCAACTAAGAAGGAATTTTTCTTTTTTAGGCCATGTAAAGACAGTACCACTCCATTATCCTCACTCTTCCTTTTCTCATTCATTTCCTCTCATGTTTTGATTTTTGTCTTTTTTCATACTGCTCTATTGCCTCAATTAATTTATTTGTTGCAGCATATTCTTTACCTTCAAATTCCTTATAATTCTTCAAAGTTTGACCAGACTGCAATGCATCAACCTTCACTAGCAGTGGTTCCAAGTAAATTCTAAATCATATAACCTCTTTTCTTATTATTTTTACTGCTATATAGCAAAAGCTATGCAATGTACTGCTAACGAGGAGAGAGAGCATGCCATAGGAAGTACACAACAGGAAGGAATGCAGATTACCTTCTACTTTCACAGTGAAAGCTCATCACCTCATTAGTATGCATGAGACCCCTGCTCTTCTCCTGTGTCTGTCTATGATCCTTCCCCTTCCTACTATCAGACCTACTTTTTTCATGAATAAAAGGTTGCAACACGTTTTCTGTTTTCTGTGCCACCTCTACATTCCTCAAACCTGCAAACTCCCCTTTGTAAATCTTCTGCTCGCACGTACTGTGTGATCTCCCACCCCCACCATTTGTCCCTGGTGCCATGTATCCATAAATAACTCTTCCATTCACTCTCTCTCTCTCTCTCTCTCTCTCTCTCTGCATGCTCTCCCACTTGCACCCCCTGGTCACCAGTATCCATAAATAACCCTCCTGTCCCCCCCTCCACACACACTCTGCATGGTCTCCCACCCTCACCCTCTGTTCCCAGCCATTGGTATCAGTAATCATAGAGTGTCAAGACAGAATTGGGGTAGTTCTGCTGTAAAAGGCTAGTTAGAAAGTTAAATCCGTATACAGTATGTATGAAAAGGAGCCAGAGTTTTATGGGATCGGAATAAGGCTATATCAGACAGAGCTGTATAGGGAGGCTGTATGTTGCTTGCAAACAGGAACAGAACTGCTCAAAAACTAAAACTATGGTAAGAAAATAAATTGTGGTTTTATTTGTTTAAGGAAAATCACTGTAAAGTTCATTTTGTAAGGTAACACAGAGAAATTAATTTAATCAAATAATTGTCACACCTCCACTTGCATACTATGTGACTCTGAGCAAGTCACTTAACCACCCAGTGCTCCCAGGTTGCCCCTGAAAACAGACACTTGTGCCTAGTGGGCCTTACCCAGTTACCAAAGACTAAAATAAAAAAAAAATTAAAAAAAAACTGATGCCATCACCTTACTATTATTGTGTCGTGAAAACTGCTAAATTGCCTCTCCAGCTACAGTTAACAGCAACATGGCCTTCATACGAGTATAAAGCTGGTTTCTTGTTGTAAAGTAGGGAGGGTAAGAAATAGGTCATTAGCATCAGAGATGCAATAAAATATTTGAAATCCATATGATTATAATGCTGGAAGACAGTGTGGTTCAGCAACTAGAGCACTGAACTGAGAAACAGCAGGTCAGAGGTTCAGATTCCACAAAATCCACTGTCTCATTGTAGGACCTTTACCATGCCACTTGCCCTTTATGTGTTTCTGCTCTCAGTCAACCGAACACAAGGAGTAACTCATAGAGGCAACAGAAATTATTCAAGGCCCAGGCTGGTTCATATGGTGCTGCAATTATGTCAATTTTACTTATTTCAAATATCGTACCAATAGGTGCAAAAGTACACAGCCCAGTGCATAGTACAGCATAAATCATTACACAGCCAAACAGAGCCTTGAAGCTAATTTTTTGTTAACTTCAACTGTACAGGATAATCCTGCCTGCTACCTCTTGTAGTATGCCCTGGCACTTCGGCTCTCCTGAGTCTTTGTGGCATGACTGCAATATATATGAGCAAGCCTGAGCCTTGAATAATTTTTGTTGTCTCTGAGTTCAGTTGACTGTGTGCATTTAGTGGGAGCGAGCCCTCTCCTACACAACATCGCTCTCCTGCACCACAGTGCAGATCCTCTTCCTGGGCTGTTCTTGTGTGTTTCTGTTTCCCCTGATGTCAAATTCAGTAGAAGTAAAATACCACTGAAATGAGATGCTTTATGAAATACCCAACAACGCTTCACTTACAACAGGTCTTGGAAAAGCACTTAGATGGCTGCATAAGTAAATCAAGACAGCAACTCAGTGCTTTAATTAAGTTTAATAGACGTTTAATGAAAAATATGGGGGCAATAATATAACTGACTTTCTTCTGGCAGTAAATGCAAAATTAGAAACCAAACTGCAGTTTGGGGCAGAAATATGTGGCTACAAAAATACAGATGGTTTAGAAACTCCTTTGTATAAAATCTACAAGTAGCTTTTGCAAGTCTCAACTTCTACCCCGTCATGCTGTAGCTCATGCAGAACTATGTCAATTTAGTTTAAAATCTCAAGCCGGGAGAAACTACTAATGTGTTGGATAAAACTTAATAGAATGTCAGACTCCAGGCTATCACAATTATGTCTTGATGAAATGAGGCTGTGCAGTACATGCAGATAGGCTTTGTTTTGCCTTGCCCAGCTACAATAAATGGCTTTCAGTATGCTGGGATAAAACACCCTTGGGACTTTCCCACATTGGAACCCCTTATGCTGGTTAAATTCAAAGTTTTCAAAGGATTAAGGACCAGGCTATGCAAGACAACCTTGCTCAACTGTGGCAACAAAAAACTTATAACTGGATAGCTAATAATAAAACAAAATTTGAAAAGAAACATTACTTAGATTTGTTTATTGTACCTTATAAAAGAAAGCTTTTCACTTATTTTTGCTTCGAATTGTATAAGAGTAATATTCTAAGGAAGCATACAGTAAAGTTTCATTAGATAATCCTTTATGTGCTTGCAGACATGGCACCGAAGAATATTTGGCTCATATCCAGTGTGTCTGCCCAAGATTCAAATGTCATAAAGAGGACAGCCTCTTTCCTGTTATGTCTCGCACATGCCTTTCCTGTTTGTTATTATTAACTAGTTAACAAATTAATTCGAATGACCTTCTTGTAATCACTAGTCTGGTTACATTTTTCAGAGCTATTAATAAATCACATAAGCTTGTTAAATTTTAAAGGAATACTACAGATTAAAAACTGGTTCCTGTTATGTCATGTTTCCTTTCTTTTCTAATGGATAGTGGAGTTAGAAACCTTTGTTGGGTATTGTATACCCTGCTTTGGTCTAAATGTCCTTTTGAGACTATGGGACCCTAACCCTAGGGTAGAAGGTAGGTATTCAGTGCTGAACCACATTGGCTTGGTATATTCCTGTTTCATTCTACTAGTGCAGAATTCTCTAGGGTTTGTTCCTCCACAATCCACTCACTATAGGCCCTGTGCACGAATTACACGGATTGGCTACACGCACGCAACTGAGGTGCGCAACCACTCCAAACCCTACGCACCTCCCACACGGGATGCACAGAGGGGGTGCACAGCACAGATGTGCCCGATCCCTGGCTGCATGAGCAGCAATGCACCAAGGAAGGGCAAGAGGTAGGCGAGGGACAGGCTGGCAACTATGCACCATGCACTATGGTGCCTAGTGCCGGCCATGGGGGTGCACAGGGGGTGCAGGGTACACCAGTGAGATCCCTGCCATAAACCCCCTATGTGCTCCATGCACATCCCACTGGATAGGGCAAACAGCCCACCTACCCCCCAGTGTCGCAGGACTGGGATGCCAGATGTCAGCCACCCACCCCAGCACACAGCGGTGCATTTGGTGACCCCCCCAACATCACAGTCATCCTGCACTGGGGCAGGGGAAAGGGCACAGGGCTGCTCCCCCCCCCAGCTGCAACCCACGGCAATCCCCCTACCCACTGAGGTGCTGGTCACCCCGACCCCTCCGCCATCTGGTGGCATGCCCCCCCCATCTATCCTACAGCACCAATCAGTGCCGGCAGAGGGCCGGTGGCATTGCCCTCCCTCATCTGCCACTGCTGCCAGCCATCAGTTGTCCATGGGGCATGCTGTCAATGCATGCCCACTGTGCAAGGGATCCAGTGTGGGTCCCAGTCCGGGCATCCGACTGGGTGCCCAGCCGGACCCGCAGACCGGCCCCCAGCTGTCCTCTGGAGTCCTGCATGCTGGAGGGGCAGGGCCATGGATAGGTGGCCAGCGGTCATGAATACCACCCATGTGCCTGTTCACAGGTGCGCTATGAGGGTGGGGACGCTGCAGATTCTGCTGCACTTCCCTTCATGCATAGCGCCCATATGTATACTTTTTAGTTTGGAGCTGTCATGTATTGTATTTAGACCACAAGATAATTTATTTGATCATGGAATTTTTATATTTATAGTCTTACATGTCAGTTTGTAAGTTTTTGTAATGACAAAGACGTTGAAGAAAAAAGTAATAAAAGGGAACCAATTTCATTAAATAATTGTCACACATACATAAAATGTGATGCCATCACCTTATTAATATTATTGTGCCATGAAAACTGCTAAACTGCCTCTCTAGATCCAGTTAACAGCAACATGGCCTATTTATATAAGGCTGGCATCTTGTTCTATGGTAAGGCAGGTGAGAAACTGGCCACTAGCCTTGAGAAATTTAATAAAACATTTGAAATTCGTATTCACAATGTTGGAAGAAAATGTGATTTAGCAACTAGAGCACTGAACTGAGAAACAGCAGATCAGAGGTTCAACTCCCACAAAATCCACTGTCTCATTGTGTGACCTTTACCATGCCACTTGTCCTTCGTATATGTTTCTGTTCTCAGTCAACCAAACATGTGGAGCAACTTATAGAGACAACAGAAATTATTTAAGACTTAGGTTTGTTCATATGGTGCTGTAAGCAATGTCATGCCGCATTTTATTTATTTCAAGGATCATATCAAACAGGTGCAAAGGTGGATAGCCCAGTGCTTTGTAGAGCAGAAATTGTTGCACAGCTAAACAGAGCATTAAAGCAGATTTTTTGTTAACTTCAACTACAGGGTAATCTTGCCTGCTACCTCTTGCAATATGTCCTGGCACGTCAGCTCTCCTGAGTCTTCGTGGCATGGCTGCAGCACCATATAATCAAGCCTGAACCCTAAATAATTTCTGTTGTCTCCACATGTTCTGTTGACGGTGTGGGTTTGTTGAGAGTGGCTGTCCCCTATAGAACACCGCCGTCCTGCACGGGAGTGCAGATCCTCTTTATGTGCTGTTATAATGTGTTTCTGTTCTGCCTGCTGTAAAATTCGGTACTAGTAAGACACCAGTAAAAATATGGGCCCAGATATTCAAACTGCGCTCAAAACTGGCGCAACAGCAGGAGCAAGCACAAACCAGTTGCGCAAATGTGCAACAGGTGCGATATTCAAACATGGAGCAGAGCAAATTGCGCAAGCAACCAACGTCTGAATATCGCGCATACCGCGCCATCGCCAAGCAACCAGGAAGGAGAAGCTGAGCCAACAAGGCGCTTATGGCGCAATCCATGGAAGCTCAGCTGAGCAGTGCAGAGCTGCCATAGTGCAAGCACCCCCCCCAGAGCAATGGAACTGCACATCCAGGGAGGCAGGCTGGGGCCACCGCCAGCCATGCCACACATGGGCACAGGAACTCACTGCAGAACCCACACCACACTGGCACACCCCAAGCACAGCATCACTGGGGTGGGATGGCTGATCCCGTGCCCATGGGGACAAGCCAACTAAAGCATAGCAGAGCCATGACGCCCCAGCACAACCACTGGCAGGCAGAGAGTGCCACACCCAGGGGTTGACAACCACAGTGCACATCAGTCCCCTGCCGCACAGCACAGCGTGCACCTGCTCCCCAAGACACCACTCATGTGCAGTGACAGGCACTGCAGGAAACACCATGCACCCCCGTGCCACGTCAACCCCATGCTGCAGAGAAGCAGACCACCAGACCCACCCTGTGCACCCAGCAGTGGGTGGCAGCAGATGGCGAGAGCAACAGAAGGCAATGCTATGCTGGTGATACCTCCCCATGGACACACACACACACACACACACACATATATCCAGGACCATAGTAGCCCAGATGGCATGTACACCCCTGCAACGGAGCACCCAGAGCCAGTTGCAAAGCAGACACCAACACAGCAGTTGTACCAAAATAGAATTTTATATTCAAACAAAAGAGGTAACAAAACAGCTAAAACTATGTACAAGTTGGGGGACGGGTAAAGGCAGGGTGTGCAAGGGAGGAAAACAACTTGGAGAGGGAAGTCAGGGTGAAAGGGATGGGGAAGGGCAAATAAAAGGTGAGCTCACGCCCAGCAGCTCCTACTCCTCCCCTGCCGTCTTCCCTCCTGTGTCTGTGCCGCCGTTCCCCTGTTGCTGTAGGGCTTGCAGAGCTCTCTGTTGTCGCCGGCAGCTGTGTCAGGCGCCGACATCGTGGCGCCATGCGCTGAAGCACACCGAGGCCTAGGAAAATGGGAACACAGTCAATGGCTGAGACTGACCACAACCCTGAACACCACCCAACCTGCAACCCAGCTAACCCAATGTGCTGCACATGTGATGGCATGCACCCACCCACAGTGAACATGCACATGGCCATCACAAACAGGCGGCACCAGCCATGCGCACCACCGCCCACACACTGCCCCGTCAATCACAGTACAAACTAGGCTGTCATGTGATGTTGCAACATGGTGCGATGCCAGTCACACAGCTATGTGCCCAGTGCATGCCTGGACCACCTGTGATGCATACACAGAGCGTGTCGTGATGCTGCACTGTGATGCAGGTCACCTGTGTCACGCCTACATACATGGATACATAGACAGTGTCGACAGATAGGGCCTATGGGACACCTAGTCTGGCCATTTGGCCTTGTACGATCACTCTATGTCCTACAAGTCCATTCCCCTCACCCTGACCTCCAGAAGTCCCTCATGGCGAGCCCACACACAGATCTCCGTGACCAAGTCAGCCCCCACCACATCCTCTGGCAGGGTGTTCCACTCGTCCACCACCCATGATGTGAGGAAACACATTCACATGTTTCGCCAAACGAGCCCCTCCAACATCCACGCCTCTACACTGGAACATCCTCTCGCTGACAAATATTGGTTCCCCACACTGTTCCCCTGTACAATACTCGTATGACCCCATCATATCCCACACCTCCTCCCCTCCAGGAGTACATGTTCAGTTCCGTCAACCTGTCTGCATAGGACATGTGATGCAATCCATGCACCATCCATGTAGCCCTCCTGTGAACGCTCTCCACCCAGTCCCTGTCCATACGCAGCTATGTATCCGGAACTGTACACTGTACTCCAGTGTGGGACTCACTAGTGTTACGTAGTGGGAACTACTACCACCCATCTGGTTGTGTCCATCATGGTTGGTGGTCCTGCCCCCAGCAGCATGCAATAGCATCCATGACGTAATGATACTCACACTCCTCCAGCAGCTCAGTCTGCCGCTGCTGCTGCTGCTGTTGATGCTGCTGCTGCCGCTGTGGGCCGACGGCCTGTGGGACTGGGGCCCTGGCATGGCCCACATCAGCCGCGTCCAGCGCCGTCACCATCCGGCCTGTGGGAGACATATAGTGAGACAAACATCAGTGTAACTCAAAAGCAGAGTGCCCCCTGCCCCAGTAAGACTGCCTGCCCTCACAGCCATAACCATCCATTGCACAGCTGCACACACTGACACACCGATGCACAGCCACCCAGGCACACACACACCCCTACAGAGAATATAGGTGAATAGATGGTACACTCACATGGCCTAGGCACCAGGCCCCGCCTGTCACGGGAACGCAGCCGCTAACAGCTCCGGGTCCCTCCGGCGGAGATCACTGACCCGGTGCCGGCACTGCTCCGCAGACGGGCCCCGGCCAGTGACCCCCACCAGGTCAGTGGCCACCTGCTGCCACACATGGGTCCTCGGTCCGGTGAGGGGGGCCTCACCATACAGTTGGTCATAGTGGGGCTCCACTAGGGCCACCAGGTTGGCCACCTCAACTTGGCTCCACGGCACCGCCCTCCTCCTAGCCATGGCACCGACTTTACAGCAGGCAATATGGCGCCCCGCTGCGCTGTGACCCCACGTGGAGTTGTTGCGCAATAGACCAGCACAGGCACCTATCGCGCTGTTCGCACAGCGCCATCACTTTACATGGCGCTGTAGCCAGACAGCGCAATAGGGACGTACCATGGCATGCACTCAGCGCCAGGGGTCAGAGGCATACCAAGGTCACAGCATGCGCAAGGCTACGCACAGCGCATAGGATGCATAGGTATCCTGCGCGACCGCAAGCACAGCACCAGTGCCACAGGGGACTATCGCGCAGAGAGTGCCACAGCCCATATAGTGCCCAGTGCTGCAGCGCCACTGGCACAATGGTGGCATGTCCAGAATAGCCTATCGCTCAGCAGTTCTGCAGCGCGATCGGACGATCGTAACCCGTCTGGGCTTGCGCAATGCAGTGTAGCACACAACCACAAACATGCGCCATCGGCTCAGCCGACCTTCCTATTGCGCTAAGCGCATTTACAGCGATATTCAGCCGACATATGCAAAGCAGGCGATCAGCCATTCAAAGCGCGCAGTGCGCGATTAGCATGTCATTAAAGTTGCGCCACACCTCATTTGCATGTGTTGCGCTATAAAAAATACGACACTGGGTTGTGGCGGCCAATTTGGTTGTTGCAGCTGAGGGTGAGTTACATGCTGTGTGATGCTCAGGACAATGCACATGGGCAGGGGTGCTGGAGGGTGTCACGGGATGAGGGGCTGAGCATGATGAGGGCACTTAGAAGGGGCAGAGGGCACCCTTTCCATCAGTATCTGCCAGGCAGCGAGGAAAGGGGGCTTCTGCCCCCGACCTCACAGCTATGCTCATGGGAAATGCTGTGGACTGCAGAGTGACAGGTGTCCACTTCCACCCATACAGATCAGCATGACTAACGAGAACCAGGCCGAGGTGTGGACGGCGGGCGTGGGAGGGGCGAACTTCACCACAGCAGAGACCGAGGCCCTCTTCCAGGCCTACCTGGAGGATGAGCCGCTTTTGAGTGGGTGGAGGCACCCTCAGCAGCGTGCAGCTGCATGGGAGGGTAGCTCTGGCGTCAACCTGCACGGAAGCCACCAGCGCTCCGTGCAGGAGTGCCTGAAGAAGATGGGGACTGACCAGGAGGCTGAAGGAGAAGGTGGCAGCCTTCAGGGTGACGATGCTGCCACTGGTGGGGACCACCAGTGGTGTTGCAGCTGACCCGACTGAGGAGACACTGGTCGCGCCATGCAGCCGAGTGCCATTGCGGGTGTTCCTGGCGGAGATTCCAGACAGGTGGAAGCCCATCACTGCACGGTATGTCATGGTGATGTTGTGGGGGCGGCTGTTGTTCACATGCACTCACATGTACTCTCTTTCTGTTTCAGATCCTGTTCATCTGCAGGAGACGGTGGTGGTGGGTGCTGACAGTGAGGCAGACCTGCTGGACCAGGAGGAGGCTTTCCACCTCCGCCAGCAGCCTGCACGCACTGCAGCAGCAGGCCGGCTGGGCTGACAACTCCGCTGGCAGTGACACGGGTGCAGGGGTGCACAGCCTGTGTCACAGCAGTCTGGCATGCAGGTGTGCCAGCATGCTGTGCCTATGGCAGTGGCACCGGCACTATTGAGGATGGCAGGCCTGCAATAGCCAGTGAGAGGTGTGTGTCCCACGAGGGACACACGGCGAGGCCAAGCACGTGCCCCGGGCCGTCCAGCTCCACACCTGTGTACCAGCATGCTGGCACAGTCACAGGCTGGGCCTGTCAGTACAGGTGGGCAGCACCAGTGGCTGAGCAGGTGTCTGGCACTGTTGACAGCACAGGGGTGGAACAGGTGGACCTGGGGGCTCAGCAGTTGGAGGGGCAGCAGCAGCAGTTGCACACCAGGCCTGGGGGGACAGCGTCAGGCAGTGGCACTTGTCCACCGCCCTTGGATCAGCCCATACCTGGTCCTGGCGAACAGCGGCCACCCTCAAGGGGTGCTGTGCACCAGGACCATCCACACCCTGGGGGTCACGATGCCATTGGGGCACAGTACCCTTTGGACATGCAACCCGCCTGCTGCAGGAGTTGGTACAGCTGCAGGGCGGGTTGCAAGGTCGTGGAGCACTGACTGTGTCCGTGGAGGCGCATAGCAGGGAGTGTGCTCGGACTGGGCCGAGATGGTCCATATATGGACGGATGTGACCGCTGCCATCGACAGGCTGACCCAGGCAGTGGTCTCTGTGGCGACCGCATTGACCACACTGTCTGGTGACCCTGTACCACGCACCCCACACAGTGCACACTCCACTCCCCGTTCCCGGCGTCGTGCGACACCAGGCCTGTCGACGCTGGGTTCTGCTGTGGGCATCCCGAGCACCCCTGGTGCAAGTTTCTTTCGCGGGATGCAGACCCCTGTGCAGGCAAGGTCGCGGTCATGCACTGGGACCCCTGGTGGTGCAGTAGTGCCACCCGATGTGGCCCCTGCGCAGCCTGCCCAGTGCTGCTGAGCCACGGCAGGGCCATGCGCATCCGTGGTGGCGGTGGGACAGTGCTCCTGACTGAGCTGTCTCCCAATGCAGGCCCTGTCTGGTGCTGCCCTGTGTGCAATGTGTGTCATGGTGGGCAGTGCACTGCTGGGTGCTCTGCTCACCATACTGGCCCACGGACCACCTGCACACTCTCCCAACTGCTGTCCACAGGTGCATGTGGATGATGATGCCTGCATTGCACTGTACACAAGGTGCAAGGTTGCCCAGGTCCAGAACACACGTCGTGGACAGTCCAGGTGGTGAGGGTGGTTGGTGGTGCTGTGTGATAGCGTGTAATTTCCGCATTGCTGTGCTGCTGCCCCTGTATGCTGCCTGGTGTGTGTGTGTGTGTTTATTTGAGTGCTCACCCCTCTCTGCTAATGTGTTGGTATGCGTAGACCCTTCAACTCCCCTGACCTTCATGCACGGTGTGTTCCCCTGTGTGCCTGTGGTTTGCGCATAGACAGTGTTGCCTGCACATGTCCCCTTGACTTACCTGTGTTTGTATGTAGTGCTCTTCTGCAATGGTGTCCCGGTGCAGCTGGGCCTGCCGGGTCAGTCGGGGGGTCCCTCCGTCCTAGGGGGGGCGGCTCATCACCCATATCACGGGCGCCACTGCGTCCCTCCGCTATCCCCTCTCTTGGACCTGTACGGCTATCCCATGGTCTTTGGCCATGTTGTGCAGGATGCAACAGGCCAGGAATATCCCACAGGCCTTTTGGGGGCTGTACTGTAGAACTCCGCGGAGGTGTCGAGGCATCGGAAGCATGCCTTGAGTATCCCGAACACCGGGCCTATGATGTTCCGTGTTGCGGCGTGTGCCTCATTGAAACCGTGCTGCGCTGGGGTCGTGGGGCGCCGTATGGTGTGAGCAGCCAGGGACGGAGTGGGTATCCACAGTCACCTGTGTGGAGATAGTGGAGATCAGTGTTAGGTCAGGTCCATATTGCCCATATCCTTGTGTGCCACTACCATGGCACCTGTGTCATTCCCACCCTTGCACAGAGTTTGCATTCCATACATGTGTACTCACCCACTAGATGACCCGTGGGGATGTTCCCACTCTCGAATCGATGGCACAGTGCAGATTGGTGCCATATGAAGGCATCATGTGCTCCGCCAGGGTGTGTGGCACAGACATTGATAGTCGCCCAGTGGCATCACACACCACCTGGCAGTTGACACTCGAGTAGCCCTTCGGTTCCGATATGCTTGCCCGTCGGGGCCAGGTGGCATCGCGAATGGCCACATGGGTGCAGTCTATGGCACCTAGCAGCCTCAGGCATTTGTGCTACCTGTGGAACTCCTGCATGTTTGCTGTCGCTCTGCCGCGGTGCTGGGGAAATGGATGTACTCCGCAGCATGGGGCAGCAGTCGCTGAGGAATTGGGTGAGGATGCGTGGCGTGGCTGACCGCGTGATGCCTGTGGTGTCCCCTGTCGGCCTCTGGAAGGTGCCCGTGGCGAGCAGGCACATGCAGGCTGTCACCTTGGTCTCCACCGGACAGGCGTGACTCCATCGTGAGGGGTGCCTGCATCCATCACTGCACAGCTCACTGGAGCCGTCTCAGTATTGCCCTGTTCAGGCGGTACCGGACCCGATCTCAACATCACTGTACAGCTCGTAGCTGATGCGGGCGCGATACCGCCTGTCGGGGCATACTCGCCGACGGGCCCCTCACGGCCACGTCCCCTGCAGCATGCTGTCTCACCTCATTACAGCTTCCATGTGGAAGCTGACACTGTCCATCTCCCTGGCTTCTGCCCCCAGCTGCTGTTCCCTGTACCCCCACTGCCCCACTGCTACTTCCACTGCACGGCACCCCACTGGCCTCTCTGTCCTCCAGGACCCACTGTCCCTCTCTGTCCTTCCTGCTCCTGTCTCTGTCTCTGTCTCTCTCTCTCTCTGTCTCTCTCCCCCGGTTTGCGGCCTGCTCGAGTTCTTGCGCCGCTCCCTTGAGCCGTTTTATTTTGGCTCAAATCCGGTACTGCGCAACTTCCGGCTGAGCCACTCTTGCGCATTGCGCAAGTGTTCAAATATCGCATTGCGCACTTTATGCATGGACCCGCCCCCTTCGGTTGCGCATGCCTTCATTTCCATTGCGCTGTGGCTCAGCATGTTTTCGGTGTCGCAACTGGCCCCTTCTCAATATCGCAGAATGGCGAATTTTTGGAGTTGCACACGTGCAACCCTGTTGCGCATGGCGCAACCCTTTTGAATATCTGGGCCATGATGTTTTACAAATACCCAACATGTCATGGTGCTCTTCTGCACTATAACAAAAATAAAATCCCCTAATGTGATTCCCTTAACTGGGCAGAAAGTGTATCTATTACTGTTTATGATCCAAGATCCAACTTGCAAATTACCTGGAGAAAACGGCTGCAATAGTTGACAGCATTTGTAGGAACTCACCTTCCACACTTTTCAGACAGGAACCCAGAGGTATAGCGATTGTTTCAACGCGGCAGCCTAAAGGAGCTGGAAGCGCTAGGGACAGGTGTGATAAGAATTTATATGTCAGTCAAAGCAGGGCAGCGTGACGCCACTGCGTAGGGGCTGTATCTAGGAAAGGAAGGATTGTATGCGACCCGAGGGAAAACACAAACAGGGTAAAATTACGAACATTAGGAAACTGAGCTAACAGAAAGAACACATGTTTAGGTAAGGGATGTGCTGAACATACTGAAGGGTTAATTGTTGAAAAGATAGTGTCCTTCACAAAACGATGGACAAAGGCTGACAGTGCAGCTTTAAAGAAATAACTTTGGGATTTCTCTTTGCCGGTCCTGACTCATGGCAGTGGGAGAAAAGTTGACTAGGGCACAATGGGTCAGTACTAGGGGAAAAACAGGTTTAGTTACATACTGCAAATTACAATATTTGTTTTTGATAAAATACAGTAAATTGCAGTATTTTTCATTAACCACATTGTGTTTTTTAATCAGCCACATTTGAAATTAATTAGCCACTGGCTACTGTAGCCATCCTTAACATTTCCCAAGCATGTCTCTTTCTCTCTCTCTCTCTCTCTGACACTCTTTTTTTATTCCTACTGTACACAGCGATTGACTGGTTCCAAGTGCATCCTTCCTGTACAGGGTTGAATAAGGCACTGCCCCATGTGTTATGCAGAAGGAGTTTAAATGCAAGGATCTGTTCTAGCCTCCCTTTTTCTGTCTTCTCTGTCTGGTTGCACAATCAAATTTTCTTGTGAGACCTAGGAACTGATCATTCCGGTTTCACAATTCTCTACCTGTCGCTATCTCTCTGCCTTCCCTTGCTATTTCTGTCTTTTCTTCCTCATTGCATATCTGTGCATATAAAAATATAAGTGAATCTTTATGTGGAAATGTCACTGATACTGGTATCCCTTTGTTTAAAAATGTATATAGTTATACTGTTGAAATGATTGCAAAAAGCGATTTGGAACTCAAAGGGTTAACCTGAGATGCAGATTTTAAGCCTTTTGCAGAGCTGTAAACAAGAGGTCAGTTCTAGGTCATTATGTTCTTTCTCTTGCACCTGTAAGGAATGAGGCTTACAAGAATATTATGTAAACTTACAAGAACATTCTGTGAGAAGCAGGCTCTTAACGAGTTCCCAGACAAAGACTTATAAAAAAAGATCAGCAATGCTCTTGCTAGAGTGACAAGGAGAGTGAGAGACTGAAACTTTGAATTAAGAGATACCCTCAGAAGAAGGACTTTGTTTTCTCTGTTTGTATTGCCTTTATGAATAGTTATACTGAATATTTTTTTTTATTTTGCTGTTATTGAGAAAAATAAAACGCTATTTGCCAATTTTGAAACTGCTCCTGGTTTTCCTATGCTTCCTGACCTGTGCCTTGACAACACTTCCCCTCACCCATCCTGTTCCTATAACTACTGTACAACAGTATTTGTCCTTTATGTGTGTTTCTGACCCCTTTTCTTCCTGTCACCCTCCCTGATTACAATCTCTTCATTGTAACACTTTCACTCAAATAAAACAACTTTATAACCAATACCATTTGTGCTCTGACTATTCATTACAACTCAAGCCAAACATTAATTCTATAGCCATTTTGGTTCTGACTGAAGCTTGTTCTAAACTGTGTCAGCTAACTTCCATTCAGATGTATCAATTGTTACTTGTCCTCTGGTATGCCTTAAGATTTTTTTTTCACGTTCATGTAATTTGATTCCCAGATAAGGCTTATATTAAAATATCAAATCCTTTATTGATTCACTATTCTCACAATTTTTGTGAATGTACCATGCAAGCATAATATTCCTTCAGTTCCATTCATTTCTGTTTGAAAGATAATTTCTTGTCTGTGTCTAATACAGGTTTTTCAACAGGATGTGGACTTGAATCTTGATTTACAGTTCATCTGTATTCAAATTACTTTTTCTTGTTCTTTCATTACTGTTCTAGTGTTTCTTTTCTCTTTTTTGTTTTCCCCATTTTCTTTTTTTACCAAACATGTATCTTCTTTTTTAGCACACTAACTATCCTCCTTCCGCCTTTCCACTGATGTTTTATTTATTTTTTATTATCTATTTTAAAGAAAAGCTACATGCAAAAATTATAAAAACTCATGTTATGCATTGGTTTTTGTTTCACTGATTGTTCCTGGCATTTTGTTCCCTGTGTCTGTGGCAAGGTGTTTTTTTTCTTTACTTTTCCTTGCCAGGTTTATGGCACCTCGGGGAAGTCACAAAGGCTTCTTTTATTGCCTTTGGTCTGTCAGAATTTTCCCAAAATGCCTCTGTGAATGATGTCAGTTAGACCTACTAAGAGCCCAGGTTCCTAGTTATAGCCTAGTCACAGCATCCACAGTACTCATCCAGTGTCACTGTGCCGATACATGCTATGCTTATCTCCAGGTACAAATCGTGTGTGTGTGTGTGTGTGTGTGTGTGTGTGTGCGTCCTCCTTTCTTAGTAGTTTGCGTTTGGCAGATTGCAGACCTCCCTCCCTCCCTCCTAAGGGGGAAGGACAGAGAAGACCCAGGTAATAAAAGGCCAGTCAGTCTTACCCCCATTGTTGGTGAGCTGATGAATGACCTGGTCAAAGAGAAAATGGTAGAACACCTAACCCCTGTCCACATTACCGGCACTTTTTCAAAACATTTTGAAAAAGATTTGTGTAACAGTTTTCAGAACAGTTGTTGGTGTGTCCACACTAGCATCCGACACCGAGGTTGCCCACTGGAGTTCCCATGCATGCTTGCAGCAATACCGCAAAGCATTGCAGACACCCAATGCAGGCCAGGATACTCGTGAATGGGCATGTCAACCGATCGGAGTAAAAAAAAAGCATGCAAGTAAAATTATCCCCTTTTCTTTTGAGTGGCAAAAATTTATCTCAGAAAGTCCATGGAGGTTGCCTTAAACCATTTTACAGTAAGGTTTGTGTCCACACTACTGTTAAAATGGTTTAAGGTACCCGTGTTGGGCTGAAACAGTGCTCGAAACCTGTTCCAATCAAGTTTCAAGTACAGTTTCTTAAAACCATGCTGTAGTGTGGACATAAACTATGTTTACAGTTTTTGTAATGTTACAGGTTACCTGTAACGTTACAAAAATGCTAGTGTGGACAGGGCCTTAAAGGCTAACAGACAGCAGGACTGTAAACAACATGTGTTCGTGATGGAAAGATCATGCCAGACCAATGTCTCTTTTACTGGGTCACAGAGGCTGTAGAGAGGGAGCTCATGATGGATGTTCACTTTCTCAACTTCAGTAAGGTGCCACACAGGAGGCTGCTGAAGAAACTAGAGGATATAGGAGAGGGGGAGGGGTCTTATAAAGTGATTGGGAAATGGTTAGGGGGAAGGAAGCAGAGGGTGGTAATAAATTATACTAAGCCAGAGGACAGGGAGGTCACAAGAGGGGTGACACAAAGGTAGGTCCTGGAACCTGTCCTGTGCAATATGTTTATTAGCAACATAGGGGAGGAAATCCAGAGCAAGGGTGTGTCTTTTTGCAGACAACACAAAGCTCTTTAGCAGGGTGACAGCAAGAAGGGGCTGAGGGAACTAATGAAGGATTTGTAGAAACTGGAGATTTAGTCCAAAGTTTGGCAGTTGAGGTTCAATACCAAAAAGGCATAATATAGCCCTGGTGGCCCTTGGTGGTCAATGTAACAAGGACCACCAAATCCAGTAACACAGTATCTTCACAGCCCAAACCAAAAGTAAAGGGGTGAACACCATAACAGAACAATACTGGACTGGTGTGGTAATCTATGAAGAAAATACTTAGGAAGATCAACAGTTGCAATAAGTACATTACTTTCATATCTTCCAAGAATCAATCATTTCCATAGATTGGGTCAGAGTACCAAGCTAAGAGAAGGTCCCCCAGAATAGGAAGGCTGAAGCTCAGAGCTCACTCAGGATAGTTATCCATTTAGAATTGTCCTACCAAAGGTGGCATGCTGCCTGACATGGACATCCAGGGCATAGTGCTTGGTAAAGGTATGCACTGTGCTCCAAGCTGCAGCCCTGAAGATCCCTTCAAAATGCACCTAGCGTATTTCTGCCAAAGAAGTGGCTACCACTCAGGTAGTATGGGCATGCACTTTGCCCTCTAGCTTTACTCCCGCTATGGTATAGCAGTGATGAAGGCAATTTACAATTCAAGCTGAAATGCACTTGATTGTGACAGGTAGTGCTTTTCGACTGGGATCAAAAGAGATGAAAGAGACGAAAAGCTGCTTTGCCTTTCTGTAGTCCTTGGTCCTATTCAGGTAAAACCTAAGGACCTTTTTCACACCCATGGAGAGGAGATTCCACCTTTCCCTCATTCTGGAAATTAGTCGAGTAGGTAGGTAGAATCAGCACCTGATTCAAATGTAACTCCGTCGCCACCTTAGTTAGAAACTTGTGATGCATACAGAGCACTATCTTGTCTTTGTGGAAAACAGTGTACGGAGAATCTGTGACCAAAGCATGGATTTTAAACACTCTGCATACAGAGCTGATGGCCACCAGAAATGCTGCTATTGTGTGGGGACATTCATCCAAGTCATGGCCCTGTGGGGAGTAATAAGTGGTCTGCAGCTGTATTACAGGCAGGAGGTTCTAGTATAGTATGTTAGAAGTCTTAGCCCAAAAATAGACCAGGTTAGAGAATGGACATTAAAATACAAACCAGATCTGCTAATTGCATCTGTGAGATAGCTAAATTCTAAAGTTTTGGATAACTCTACTAATACAGAGGCCATTCAAATATGGTGTAAAAAATGGTTCACCCATGTCGCAGTGACAAGAAAAAACACGACCGTCATTAGGGTGCCAGCACAATGCCGACGACAAACGTCGTGCCCGGCAACTGTGCCGCCTGACCCCCATTGTGCTCAATGCTCTGGGGCACATTCTGGCTATTTACAGGGGGCTGTGCCCCCCACCCACACCCACCATACTTCAATATAATCAGCTCCATGTTGGAGGTGTATGTGGCAAGGGGTGCAACACGCAGAAGGCACCATCCCCTGCTATGCACCACAAAATCCAGTTTGCCAACATGACAGGAGAACTGGTTGCGGTGCCCTAATTGTGGTGCCCTAATTGCGTCCCCCACATAATGGTATACCTGTAAAAATAGATCAAAAAGGGCAATGAGCTACTTTACAGAAAAAATGATTTGATGGCTAGTGAGATAAAACCAGTAATTAAAACTGAAGGCATAGAATTATTAAGCATGGAAATTAAATTTCCATCCTCAAAACCATTGTTAGACATAGGTCTTTATCAGCCTACCCCAAAAAAATCTGGATGTTTTTAATGCTTTGCAAGACAAATTACTTGAATTTAAATCCTCTCATGATCTACTGTTCATGAAGGATTTTAATATTAATTGGCAAACCACTATCTCTACTCACACCTTAAAGGATCTTCAGGCTAACCCAGGGCTATTTCAGCTTATTAATGAATCAATATGCATAAATTATAAAGACTTAGCTTCTATGACTACTGTTATCCATGGTCCAGCGCCCCTGATGGTGCCCCCACCTCACGGGCAGCAACTTATGTAGATACAGTATATGTACTAACCTTAGGGTGAAGACGCTTGTCATATAAGCAGAAGTGTCAGGATCTGTGTTCTATTATGTTCATATTATGCTGCACTGATATATATTAGCCATGAGAAATGATTTTTGCTCTTTTTACTGTATTCTCATATGTAAGGCAACAGTGTCATCTTTACTAATTGTACATCACTTCAACTGACCTTGGATTATAGAGGTCTTATGCAAGCAATAATACCTGACAAGGTGGGCGGTATTGAGCAATACCAGACTGCCCAGGGGCGTAATGAGGCCCGACACCACAGGCGTAGGGCCTTATAACCCCCTGGAAGGTACAATATTGCCCATACTGCCCACCCTGAAAGGTATTATTGCGCTTAGAAAATGGTCTCTCTGTGGTACTTTTATGTGGGATTTAAAAAAATTAAAATAAAAAAACATGAAAAAATGGAGTAAGAATGAGGCTTAACTGTTACTCTTATAAAGTAGTCCCTCCGTTTCTGTCCTGTCCCATTTCCTGGGTTCACCGACTAGAGAGCCAGATTCTTTTGTACCTCAACCACACTTCCAGAATGAGACATGTAGGGTTTTTTTTTGTAAAGTTTTTCTCTCTCAGCACTCAATAGTCATTGTTGTTTTATTAGAAGGGGGGGAAAAATACTTTTTTTCCTTACTTGTATGAGTCATTTTTACTCCTCAGAACTTGCTGTTGTGGCGCACAACCTGCTGTGCTACGTAAAGTTAGGAATCAGCTATGAGAGTTACAATGTGGTACAGGAGCAAAGTAAACTTTTATTTTTTCACAGTTTAATACAGCTGGGCTATTACATTTAGCCCATTCACTTTCACTTGTGTAGCACTTCCGTGTTTACGAGGTGGCTTGGCATTACCGCTTCCGTGTCTGTGAGGTGGCTTAGCGTTAGCGCTTATGTGTCTCTGAGGTGGGTTGGCATCGGGGTGTATGCAAATTGTGGTTTTTGGGACAAGAATTGCTTTTTTTAGCAGACATCTCATTTGCCGGTAGCTTTTTACCGGTTCGCAGTTTGTAGGAGAAGCGGCAGAGCTGGCACTGAACGAGCATTGTGAGGACAGTTTCTCTCACTAAGCAAGAGAACAAAATGGTGGCAATTTCAATTTGAATTGCCAGGTTTGGGCCAATTAGGAAGCAGTGCTAACCCTAGGATATTACTTATAAGGCTGGCAGGGCTGGGGCTTTTTATTTACAGGGCTCTCACTGTAAGTTAATGTACCCCTGCCAGCCAATTAGATTTCTTAAATTGTTAAGCCCATTTTCTAATGTACTGTTATCTTTTTGCAAGCTATGCAACATTTTATACTTGTTAGGATAGTTACTCAGACCACCTGTTTTTGTCCAATTATATACTTTTTTATGTATCTTTCTTAGCTGTTGCCATAGCAATTATCAGGGTATAAGACCCTTTGTAACACGTAGCTTCTCTGAGAAGAGAGAAACTGTCTGCATTGCCTAGGTAAGAAAAACTGGTGCTCTCACAGTGTTCACACTGTAATAGTAGTAAGTCTGTATTACTGAACTGTAATAAATTTCATTTATTACATGAGTACCACTTGTCTGTTCCACCAAGAACCTGAGAGGGTGATTTATTACCCAGTTACATTTTGGTGACCACGTGCAGGTGGAATGTACAAAGGAAGATTCACATTCAATTTATTTTGAATGTCGAGTAGTGTAATGCGACTTTCACCTACTTGGACCTATTCATGCTTACAGTGGTAGCAGTTGTGGCAGACCCACACCATCTTGGTCTCAGGCATGGCAGACCTACACCGGACCCACTTACACTCCTGTTGCAAGTGACAGCATACTCCCTTGGCACCACCGTTCACCCACCAGGGACCGAAAAGTGGTTGGTGATGGCGCCAGGGTATTTTTACCAGTTTTCAAACTGCTTATTTGTTTGTCTACCCCTTATTTGTCATGTCTGATCTCTGCACAGAACTGAGACTAGATGTCTCAAACTACCTCACATCCCATGGCAGATGGACAGATTTCACAATGGATACAAAATCTGCAGAAAAAACATTGCTGCTAATATCTGACCATTACTTAGAGTCCAAGGGAGAACCACCTGTGCAGGCCATCACTGTGCCTGTGACGTCACAGGTACATCTGTACCCATTGCAAGACATACAGAAGGCCTTAGAAGATCCTGTAGGCCTTCAATTTCAGGAACAGGAAGACAATGCTGATTCTGAATGCACAGATTGACAATTACAGGCCCTGGTCCAGACTGTGAGTAACTTGATTGTTGACACAAATGGACAGCCTTGTGTAAAGGCCACAGTCGGGAGTTGCCAACTCACCATGCTTCTGGACACCGGAGCAGCCACGTCAGTCCTCCATGATGAGGACCCAACCTCATCTGACTGGTCTACTGGCTGGAAGACCAGTGCACAGGGTGTATATGGTACCCAGCTACACACCTACTGATCTATTCCTCTACCTGTGGTGGTAGGCCACCTCAGGACTAATTTAGCTTTTGACTTCATGGTTTTACGTCATCACCCCAGCATATTGGGTAATGATTTCTTAGCATTACACAACTGTGTAGTGGATCTAGCCAACAGGCTACTCATTCAAATCAAAGGACAATGTCATGCTGTTACCATCCCAGACTCACACATGGTGGCAGCTATCTCCCATAACAACAAAGAGTATGACATCATGGCTTTGTTCAAAAGTCGTGACCTGTTTTCAGAGCTTGCACCTTTGCTGCAAAAACACCTTGATGTGTTTGCCATCAACAAACATGACTGTGGTAGGATGCACATTACCACTGAAATCACAGGGCCTGACCCTGTAAGGCAAAACAGTATCCATTTCCTGTTGAAGCCTTGCCATCACTTAGAGAAACCATCCAATCACTGCTTCAACAAGGAGTGAATAGGACCTGTGTCTCTACTGTCATCTCACCTATTTGGCCCATTAAGAAACTGAATGGGGCCTGGAGACTTACAATTGACTACAGAAAACTTAATCAGGTTACTCCCAGTTGTGCACCAACAGTACCATCAGCACCTGATGTACTCAAGCTGTTGACACCTGACAAAAAGTGGTTCACAGCTCTTGAAATTTCTAATGTGTTTTGGTCACTCCCATTAGCAGAGGGAAGCCAATACACATTTGCCTTCACCTTTGATGGATGTCAGTACACCTGAACCTGTCTTCCCCAGGGCTTCCACAACAGCCCCTCCCTCTTCCATCTCCACATGATGGATGCTCTACAGGGATTCTCCACACCCCAGTGTCTCTTGCAGTATGTGGATGACTTGCTTCTGGCAACCACCATGAAAGAAGAGCATTTGACCCTTCTAGACGAACTTCTGTCTCTCCTCAAGAGAGCAGACCTCAAGTGCAATCCCTCCAAGGCACAATTATGTGAAAAAGAGGTCATCTTCCTTGGCCTACATATTACAGACCAAGGCAGGAGCCCAGCTGTCAAGAAGATCCAGGGCTTACAAGATCTGCCACTTCCTACTAGCGTGGCAACATTCAGATGCTTCCTAGGAATGGTAAACTACTCCAGGGATTTTATCCCTGACTTTGCCTTGAAGGCCGCTGCCTTGTATGAACTCCTGAAAAAGGATGTCCCAGGGACATGGGGCACCACTCACACTGATGCTGTGACATAGCTCAAACAGGCCTTGGCCTCAGCCCCAGCACTGATCAGTCCTAATCCAGATCTTCCACTCCACTTGGAAACTGTCACATCTGATGTGGCCATGTCTGCAGTGCTAGCACAAAAGTACAATGGGTAATTCATGCCCATTGCCTATGCTTCTCAAATGCTGTCCCCAGTAGAGAAAAGGTATGGCCTCTGTGAAAGATAACTCTTGGCAACCTACTGGGCTGTCAAACATTTCATGTACATCATTGGGTATGCACCTATTGTTTTGCATACCTATCACACTCCAACCAACTTTTTGCTTTCAGACAAAGTTAAAGATGATTCAGTTTCCAACACCAGGTGACAGTTCAGCATCAGAAACAGACCACTGATAAGTGGTTCCATGTTAATCAGCTCAAGCTGTATAAAGGTGACTAATTACTTTTCCCAACCCTCTTAGGGCAGAACAGTACCCTTCACTTAATCCTTTTCTGTTTCTTTCAGATATACTGGCAGGATGGCTATCTTGCACCTCCCTATCCTGGTGGGACTACTTTCTTTGCCTTACTCTCAAGACACATCCCTTTTGACTGAACACAGACAACGTATATCACATTTGCTTGACAAACTTGAACATTAAGCTAGAGATGCACCATCTCCAGCCCCCAGGGAGTTCGTATAGATGTCCCCAACACACTGATTACTGTCAAAGAAGGCTCAGACATCTATCTTAATGCTATGGTTGTTGCCCCAGACAAATCCACATTGCAGATACAATGGGAAACTGATTTTAATGGTTACACACTTCCTGTAGCACGTTTATCTAAAGGAACTTTTCACGGATGGCCCAACACAGGGATTGCACCAAATGGTACACTCTCTATTCGACAAGCTGCTCCTAGACATACTGGTTTATACAACTTAACTGCTCTGATAGATCCTACCTTTTGTGATCACCTCACCTGTGAGGAGTCACAAGCCTTCTGTCTTCACAACTATATGGCTATTGAAGCTATGTTTCTTTCTGTGGTCCCACCCACTGAAGAAGAACGGAATGAATGTCCGCCTCAGGAGCCTGATCCTCCTAGTGGTCTTACTGCACTTCCCTTCCAGGAACTTTGATTAACAATGTTCAATTTATGCACATTCCAGTTATTTTTAATCTTACACATTGGAATATGGTTGAGTTTGGTCTCTGTCACATAACCAACACTTCTAAATTTTTCAGTACGATGCTTCTAGATATTGTAGCTGCTTACCAAACTCGCACAAATGACCCTGTCAGTGGACCTCATGCCACTGAACATTTAGGAGTTTTTAGACCCACACCTAATGCTAAGGGTAAATCATGCACAAGGTATGACGCTGCAGAGGTTACCGGTGTAGCAGGCACCGTCTCTGGCCTTTTTGATTCCGGAATGTCAATCTGGAATCGAGTAGCTATAGCTGCTATTAAAGCACAAACACTTAATTTTCAACATACTATTAAAAATTATGTGTTACCATCACTGTTACATGTTGTAGATGGTTTAAGTAAGGAAGAGCGTTTTACTGTTTATAAGATGCAAGAAATTGCAAAAGAGTTCAATGACACTAGAAACAAAATTAATGAATTGATTTTTCAAAATAACAAGAAGGCAGACAAGCAATATATTGCCCATGAACTTTCACCCTCCGCTTATGGTTCTTATGTAATTGCCACCGTTAACAATCTCTTCAGAGACTTGGAAACAGGACGCATTCCAGATATTATTCATGACAGGAGAATGTCTAAATGGTATTGTCCTCATTGCAAATCTACTGCATGCATTACATTGTGTATGTCAAACTCTGTCAATATTTCTATGTCTACTGCTAGAAATCTTGGGTATGCCTCACGTTATCCAAATTAAGCAGCATGCTATTTCACTAAACGCTGTTCAATCCATGACAACATGTTCATTACTTACACTGTGTCACTACCTCACTTTGATCCTCAAACCTCCATCTTTGACAAACTGGCTGCTATTAATTCCATCGGACATCTTGATGAGAACATTTGTCGTGAACGAACTGACTTGCCTTCTTTGCTCATTTATCATCCTGTCCTACAAGCTTGGGTCACACCGCATACCAACTGCTGCACCAAGAAGGGATATTATTACCTGTGCCACTGTGACATATTTCACATCATTAAGCCTGTCTGCGGCTACTCTCTGGAACATCTAGACTGGTCATTTTCCTTGGTTTATGATCTGCCATCTAACTTTTTTTTTTAATATTCTTTATTTTTTATTGTTTTTTATATAGTTATATATATATATATATATATATATATATATATATATATGACAGCAGGAGTTCATCTATACAGTTTTGCTCTTTTGTCTTACAATACATGGAATGTTCTTCGGGTTGGCAATTCATGTTTCTATAACATCATTCTGTTATATATCAAATGACACTTGATCAAAATTCATATCTTACAAAAATTGGTCACTTTCAAATGGCTCTATCAGGGAACAAATGTTTCATCTAGAGGTGAGATATAGAAAACCCATGGTCTCCATTGGAGCTCAAATCATGACATCCTTCCAGCTCTAGAAGCTACTATTCTCTCTAGATAATATATCTCAGTCATCAATGAATGCCGATCAGAGAGGGTGGGTACTTTAGCCATTCACCATAGGTAAGTTATAAACTTTTTAGCTGCTGCCAGGTACAGGTATAACTTATTTCCACCTGGTAGAACTTTTCCGTCTTCCCCAATATAAAGCAGAATCATCTGATTGGATAAATTAATTTCTGGTCCCACAATATTTTGTATACTCTTCTCTATATCTAACCAGTACTGAGTAACTTTCGGACAGGTACAAAAAATATGTGTTATATTTGCCATTTTTTCTCCACATTCTCTCCAACAAAGGCCATACCTCATAGATACAAATTTAGCAATTTTGTCAGGGGTATAAAAATATCTACTACAACATTTCCATATATATTCTGACCAGTATGATGATGGTGATACTTTCATCGAGTGAGGAATAGGTTCCAACCATTTCTCATAAGTTATCTGAGCCCCTAATTCTCTATTCCATCTCCCTAAGATATCTTAAGTGGATTCCTTCCAAAAATCTGTTATTGCTTTATATATTTGTCCAATTAAATGAATTTGTTCCCTGCCTTCTATAGCGTCCCTTAAAAGGGACACCAACATAGGTATGAGAGAGGGCAGAGTATTTAATGCTAATTCTTTCTGTATAAATGACCGAATCTGTAAATATCTATAATGGTATGCATGGGGAAGTTGATATTTTGCCTGTAGTGTGGCAAAAGGCAATACTCCATTTACATCTAGGTATTGATATAACAAAAGCAGACCTTTTTTCTGCCATTCTTGATGGACCTGAACAGCACCTATCTCCGAAAATACACTTTCTGTACCTATTAGTTTAAAATAACCAAAAACTTCAGTTAATGTAGTAGACACCCTTAGCTCAAACCAAGCCTTTAACATATAACGGGTTCCAAATGTAAAGTTTTGTAACTGTGGATACACGTGTTGGGGGGCAAATATAATAGGGATAATATTTACTAAATCATTTAGTATAAATTAAATAAATTTCCATGGTTTTTCTACCTGAGGATTCAGCCATGTCATCACTATTTTACATGTTAATGCCTTATGGTAATCTCTAAGGTTTGGAAGATTACAACCTCCCTTTGCCACTGGTAACTGTAACAGAGACCATCTGACCCTAGGCTGCTGTCCTGCCCACACAAATCTCGAAAAGATTCTAGCCCAGGATGCAAAGTAGAATTGTGATGGAATAATCGGCAAAGTCTGGAAATAATATAATATCTTAGGAAATAAGGTCATCCGAATAGCTTGTATTCAAGCTGAAAAAGAGAATACCTGATGTTTCCAATTCCTGACTAAATTCTCTGTCTCTATCGATAGGGGCTCTAAATTAAACAGTTCCAAATGTTCTACTTTCTGGGGAATATTTACACCTAAATATTTAATCTTATTATTTCTCCATTTCAGAGGGATCTGGTTCTTCAGAGACTGAGAAGGGATGAAATTTAAAGATAATAGCTCTGTTTTTTGCATATTTATTTTGTATCCAGCTATCTCCGAGAACTTATCTATCACTTGTAAAGTAGCAGGAATGGACTTTTCTGGTTCTAGGAGTGTTAATAATACATCATCTGCATATAATGATATAGTAAAATCCCTCCCTCCTAAAGGGACCCCCTGAATATTAGGATGTTGCCTTATGGCTTCAGCCAATGGCTCAATGTATATGGCAAACAGTAAGGGGGAAAGTGGGCAACCCTGCCTAGTTCCCCTTCCCAGCTGTATCATTGAAGATAACTGTCCATTCACTTTAACATATGCCTTCGGAGAGGTATAGATTCTCTGTATCATGCTAGAGAATTCCCCAGGAAATCCAAACTTGCATAAAGTTTCCCATAAAAAAGGCCAACCGACATGATAAAAAGCTTTGTCTGCATCAAGGCTGAGCAACACTGCCTGTAGCTGTCTCTGATTTAAGTGGTCCAACAAATGTATCATTCTACGTATATTATCTGTGGTTTCTCTGGCTCGAATGAACCCAGATTGATCTGAATTAATCAAATAGGGTAACAATTCCTCCAGTCCATGTGCCCATATGGACATAAATAGCTTGTAGTCCATGTTTAATATGGACATTGGCCTATATGAAGTAGGCAGTTCTGCTGATTTTCCCTCTTTTAATACAGGTGAAATATTAGTGTAATCCCATGAAGGAGGAGGTGGACTCTCCTGCTGAATTTCTAAAAAAGCCTTTAGTAGTAAAGGGGTCAGTTGTTTACTAAAAGTCTTGTACCACTCGGACAGAAATCTGTCTGGGCCAGGGGTTTTTAATGATTTACTTTCCTTTATAGCACGTCTGATTTCCTCTGATCTGATAGGGGTTTTTAATCTGCTTTCCATTTCCCTAGTTAGCTTTCTTAATGTAAGGGGGGAAAAAATTCCTAAATTTTGTTAAATTCTGGATCTTGTGGTTTCTCATATAGCTGCCTATAATATTTCTGGAACAATTGCATTATCTGCTGTGAATTAAAAGCTCTTGTTTTTCTCTCTGGATCCACTAAATGTGTTATGATTGTGGCTGTCCTATGTCTCCTAAGCCTCCGGGCTAAATTTCTCACCCCTTTTGGCCCTCCCTCATACTTATATGTTTTCAAGTAAAAAATGCCTGTTGTATTTTTTCATCTAAAAGTTTCTGGAGCTCAGCCTTTGTCTGATTAATCTGGGTTTGGGTCTCTGTAGTAATAGGGGTAAACTTTGTTTGTATTTACCTTAATTTCTCATGTAATTCACCATATTGTGTTTCCCAATATCTCTTCTTGTATGCTGAATACGCAATTATCTTCCCCCCTGATCACAACCTTCAGAGTATCCCAAACAATTGTATTGGATGTCTCCTGGGATGAATTTTCTGCAATAACCTGAGCTATTTTTGAGTTAAAGCTGTCCCTAAAAGCTTCATCCTTTAGGAAGGATGTATTCAGGCGCCACCCAGTGGATTTCCTTGGTATTTTAAAATCTAGCCTCAAAAATAGGGGAGAATGATCCAAAAGAAATCGAGGTCCTATAGTTAAATCTTGTAAACAGTCCAAATATTCTTTTGAAATGAAAAAGTAGTCCAATCTTGAGTAAGAATTGTGTCTAGGGGAAAAAAATGTATATCCCCCAGAAAGAGGATAAAAATGTCTCCCATACATCGATTAGACCCAATGCCCTAAGTTGAGAAATAAATAATCTTTGAGCTGATGTTAGCCTATATTTGGAAGGTGCAGAGGAGTCCAACAGAGGTGTCAAAGTTAAATTGATATCTCCCCCTATTATAAGACAGCCGTGCATAATGTCTAGAAGCTTTGCAAAAAATCTTTTAAGAAGACAAACTGATGTAAGGGGGGAAAATACACGCTCACTAACGTGACCTTTGTCCCATAAAGAGTACCTTTTAAGATTACATACCTTCCCTCTGAGTCTATGCGCTGTGTTTCTAAATGAAAAGGAGGGGTCCTAGGTATTAAAATGGCTACTCCTCATTTCCCTTTAGGGAAGGACGATGCATATATCCAAAACCTGCCTCCCCAATTCAATTTTGCATGTTCAGTATCTGTTAAGTGTGTTTCCTGGAGGTAATAAAAATCATTGGGGTGTTTCTTAATATATTGGAATAGTCTGGCCCTTTTGATGGGGTTGTTAAGCCCATTTATATTAAGCCAGAGTGCTTTTACTATCTGAGTAGCCATCTTATTCCCTTATAGAAACATATTCTCTCCTGTTGTCCCCATCTTAATAATCCAATTCCTGAAGGATCACCATACTGATGTTCTCCCCGCAAGCCATCTTTCTGAATGTCACTTTTTTGAAACATTTTATGCCATTCCCATCTAGATTATTCTTAAACATTTCCTACTGCGATCTTATCAAACTTTTCTGAAATGTGAAGCAAATTATCAGTTTATGTCTGACCTTTTTCTTGATAATTATGTACATACACTGTGTTACAAATAATATTGACTTCCAAGGTAGGGGAGTCTAAAAATCTACTCCCTAAGTGTGCCTCCTGATAGTCTGAGGTCACCAGAGGATATCTGGTAACACCAAATGCCCAGGCCTCCTGGGGATATACTACTCCCCTGATAAAAATAAAAGGAAATGCGCAGACAAGCTAAATAAATATCAAACTGTTAACTCAAAATATCCTGCCTGTCTGTCTTTGATTTGAAATGGGCTTCCCTGTTAGGTCTGGAGATGCTTCCTCCTCCCCCCCCCCGCAAAGTAAATTGTTTGTTTTATTATTAACTAAATTCTGTAGTATACAACTAGGGCAGCTTTTCTTAGGCCCTTATATCAATTTAGCCCTGAAAACAAATAAAACAGCCCTCAATAATCTGCTCTTTAAAGTTATAGCCATTGCTTCCTTCAGCAATCGGCAGGGCAAGTTCGAACAGCCAGATCGAAAGTTTTACTCGTTTCTTTGTTATGGCAGAGTTTTCTGCAGATAAACTTATTAAGCGTTCCTTTTCTCTGTCCAACCTCCTGTGAGGCAGTTGTCGTCTAATAAAGATTCCAGTTCGGACAACTGAATTCCCAGTCCCTCTCATCAGTCATGCTCTTTCAGAGACCTCTATCCAGAGGACCCTCGAGAAATCCCAAAGTAATCTTCATCTTCTATCAGTCAAGTTCTTCCCCATGCCGATCCGCAAAAATTTGCCAGGCGATTGGAAATGTTCCCCCTCTTTGCTATCTCTCCACCATTCCGTGCTCTGACCAAATTCACCGTTTGCCAGCTCGGTGGGTCAGCTCTCTGCAATCCCAATGTGGATTTTGTTTTTATTTGAATTCCCGCTTTAAGGAGCTCCTCTCTGGCCTCCTCCGCAGTATGAAATTCCTTCCTTCCCGATGGCAGTTGCACCACAAGTCTGGCTGGGTACGGTGTTGTAAATCTGATAGCTGCCTCCTTCAAAGCTGGTAAGATGTCTGCATATGCTCTGCCATTACGCATAGTTTGTGGAGCGCAGTCATTATCTACATAGAAATGGGTTTGTCCATAAAAGACCTTGCCTTTTTGCCATGCTGCTGTTAATACTGTCTCCTTGACTGCATAGCTTAGAAAGCGCATAATAATAGATCAAGGCCTAGCATTTGGATCTGTAGGCCGTGGGCCCAGTGCACAGCGTTAACTCTCTCTAATGATAATTGAATATCAGAGGGCAATTCAAGAGCTGTTTTGAGCAAAGTAATAGTAAACTCACTAATGTCCTGACCTTCTGAGCCTTCAGGAATGCCATATAATCTTAAGTTCTTTCTACGAGCTCTATTTTCTAGATCTTCTTGTTTTTCTTGCAATTGTACACATTGATCTTGTAAGAGTTAAATTGTATTCTCCATGTCATCTACTCTGTTCTCTACTGCTGTCTGTCTCTCCGATGCATTGGCTCGTTGCTCCAGGCTCACTACGTCTCTGCGAAGCTCTCCGTAAAGATCTTTAATTTCTGCACGAAACTATAATAGCTCCTTGTATATAGTACAGTATCTAACTTTATGTACCTATGTATCGCTTTATTATTTGGTATGGTCGTCTGGTCCTGCCTTTCTGCTGGCGCTTGAGAGTTTTCGGAATCGGAGTGCTCCTGGGCCGACATTGCTGCTCGATTTAATTCTGCTCACTGCTGTCCGTAGTTGTACTGTTTCTTTTATTTTTCTTCTTTAAGTTGCTTCTTACATATGTCCCCGATATCTGGATTTGTTTATTTTAATTTGTTTGTTGTTAAGAACGTCAGATTGGGAAGATTAGCAGGGGGGTGTAGCGGAGCTCTGCGTTTACACTGCCATGCTGCTTGGAAGCCCAACCGGAAGTCCAATCTGCCATCTAACTTGACTCAACAATCTCGCAAGCTGCATCTTCAGTGCCCACCACTGAAACAGCTGCATCCCAAAGCTACCTGGAGGAGGTGCATCGCTTCGCATCATGGCTCACCAACCAGTTATTTACTTGTCCTATACATCTACAACAATGGAGAGTTCCAACTGTATGAGTTACCTACAATTCCAATGGGCAGTACTGTGTAGTGACAAATCATTATTCCTTTGCTTATGGTGCCAAAACTTGTTCTATTAATTTTCCTAACTTCTGTTTTACTCCAGAGCAGAAAAGTTACTGGTCACACTGTGATCAGTCCTGTTCCTCTCCCTGAACCAGATGTTATAGATACTGATCCACAATACTTGCTTGCCTTGTCTCAATACTTGCCTATATTTAACATACACATAGACCCTTTGACACTTTCATTGAAATCCCTTTTAGCCAGAAAGGAGTCACATCTTTATCTATATTAGCAATAATATTTCCAAAGCTGGTGATGCTCTTAATACTCTTATACATGATGGTGATTTAAGCACTGCTCTTTCCAATACTTGGTTAGAATTAACTTTTAAAGCTTTTATTATTATCCAAGCATTTTTGATTGTTTTTCTGATACTAACCCTTTGCTGTCTGCGACGTACTCTTAGACAACATCGCGAACAACTTGAATTCCTTTACAAGGCTTGTGCCTCGGGCTTGTAAACGATGGCTTCTGTAGCTCCATCCCACTATTTTCCTGTGGTTGTTGCCTTTTCTTTTGAAGGTAACAAGGGGGGGGCGTTATCCATGCTGCAGCACCCCTGATGGTGCCCCCACCTCGTGGGCAGCAACTTATGTAGGTATATGTACAAACCTTAGGGCAAAGACACTTGTCATATAGCATAAGTATCAGGATCTGTGTTCTCATTTATTACATGAGTACCACTTGTCTGCTGTCTCTTCCTTTTGTGTCGTTCCACCAAAAACCTGACAGGGTGATGTATTACCCAGTTACACTACTGACTTGATCTTTACAAACAATCAGGACAATTATAAGCTCTTGGGGGTTCTTCTGGATGGCCTTGGTGATCACCAAATTGTTATTTGTGTCCGAGTCACACAGAAATGTATAGCCCCTAATAAATACATTACTTACCGTTCCTATAAAAAATTGGACTATGTCTGTTTTTTACAGGATCTTGAGGCCATAGACTGGACAGGACTGGAACTTATACCCATGTCTGGTGATGCCTGGGATTGTTTTATCAAGAAAATTATGACCATCTGTAATGTACATGTCCCAGTAAGGAAAATAAAATAAAAATGATTAACACCCCCTGGTATTGTTTTAGACTGTATACCTCAAAAAACAAATTGATAGACTCTGGACCTTAGCTAAGAAATCTAACAGTCAACCAGACCGGCATAAATGTTGCCAGTTTTATAATAACTACACTACAGAAATTCAAATAACTAAACAAGACTATTATAAAACTCTATTTGAAAAAGTAAATAAGAACCAATCTAAGGAATTCTGGAGGCTTATGAGGAAATTAAAGAATCAACCAAAGCAGATTTTCCCAAACAGTTTATGGTGAAAGGACAAAGTGTGCCACTGTGATCAGAAGCAGCAACTAGGTTTAATTACTATTTTGTAATAATGGGAACAGAAGCTTCTAAGTGAAATATTGATCAAAATGTTCATTTCCTGTTTAATTCTGATCTGATTGGTGAGTGTAGAAAAACCTTTAAATTTAATAAAACTTACAGTTGATGAAGTAATGAAAGAATTGAATAATATAGATATTTTAAATGCAGTTGGAAGGGATGGAATCCCACTCCTGCTGTTGAAATATGCTGCCTCTGTAATTTCGACACCCTTGACCAATATTTTCAATGTCATTGAACTTCAGTTGAATTCCAAGTGGCATAGAAAATGGCTAAATTATAAGTCATGTGACAAATCAGATATATAGGGGATACATGATGGGCAGAAGTGGAATATGGCAAATATCTTCATGAGTGAACAGTGATCTCTGGATACTCATGAGTGGCGGAGCATAGTAGAGCCAAGAGTGATAGTATCCAGAGGTCACTGTTCATGAATGGAGATATTTGCCATATTCCATGACTGCACATCATGTGTGCGATTTATGCAATAGGGCCTCGGTATGTTGTTGCCTGTGTGCTGTCTTTTATGTGGTGTTTACTTGTTATCTTGTGCTCCTGCTGTGTTCTTTTTTGTACTGGTTGTCTTCTGCCTCTTTTTTTTTTTCCTTTTTACTTTTGTGAATGAGTAGCTGTTTTAGTGTTCAATTGGCTACTTCCATGAAGGTCTTGGGATTCTGTGTTGTGACTGGTTGTCTCTTTGGTTTCTGTGCTATAATTAGTTGTTTGGCTCTTTAGGTTGTAAAGCAATTGGCTGAGTTCTGATAGTGGACAGGACTATCTCATGGCGTCCACATCAGAGGTTCGTGATGATTTGGATTTATTTTATGTTTGGAGTGCTGGGGAATAATTTATTGGATGTTTCCTGCATTTATTTATACTTCTTACGTTTACCTTTTCTGGTATGTACTTCTTTATGTGTTTCAATGATTTGGTTCTGACGAGTTGCTCAGATTTATTTCAGTGGAGCTGTGTTTTATTTAGTTTCAGTTTTACATGCACTCCACTTTTATATTTCACTCTGGTTTTCTGTACATGACATATTGCTTTGTGTATCTAAATTATTTTTAGTTATCTGTTATTTCTTTCTGCTGATGTGTAAGAGAGGTTTGGGGGAGGTGTACTGCTGCAGTCAATGCGTTTGGTGATAGTTTTTTGCTTTTTTAATTTTTCAAGCTCTGCACAGTGTTCCGTCTCAGTAACTGCAGTCTGTATTGTTACAATCAGTATGAGTACTTCTTGGCTTACTTTTTATATCGCTTCTGTTTTAGGTGATTTTTATATAATGTGTTACACCTCTAAAAAGAAGTTTGATAAGGCAGGTGTATTCTAATGAGACTGCTGCTATGTAAGCACTGTGATAATATCACCTGCTGACATACGCACTGTGTGTATAAATGTCAGATATTATCACAGTGCATACATCAGTAGGATTTATTCCACTGGGGTGAGAATAAACATTTTTGTCAGAGGAGAAATCAGCTTACCCCTATTGTACAAAGGGAATTATCCACCAGTTTCACTTCTTTCAACAGTATCCACAATTCTGGAAAGGTTGGTTAGTGTTCAAATGAAATGGTTTTGGAAAAATAATACAGTAAATAATTTTAATCTGTGTTCCACACAAAACACACTACCACAGCAGCACTAATCAAGGTGGTGGGCAACATCCATGAGGCCTTGGACTGGAGGATGCTGTTAGAAGCAGTTTTTATTGATCTATCAAAGGATTTTGATAAACTGGATCACAAAATCCTCCTGTCCAAGCTGAAGGCCCTTTACGTATCGCCTACCACCTTGCAATGGTTTTCAGACTATACTAGGAGGAGAAAACAGATTGTTAGCATGGAAGGTTTTGCATTGGATAGGGTACAAATGATATCAGGGGTACTCCAAGGGTCCATACTAGAGCCCCTGTTACTTAATATCTACAGTGTGTGAATGACATCATTTTACATAACTCGACACTTATGTGCAGATGATACTGTGGTATGCACAAAAGGAGTTTCTACAAAACAAATTGAAATGAAATTACAATATGCATTTGAGCAGATTCAGGACTTCTTTTCTGGAAATAAACTTGTTCTGAATCCTAAAATAACCGCAAACTACACTGTTCCAGGGAACTTGTGATTTTAATTTGGCAAAAGGAACATTGCTGGTGGCTACAAGGAATAAGGTAATCCTGGAACAGACCACACCCTACAAATACTTAGGTGTTTAGTTTAATGAAAACGGAAGTGGGATGTTCACATTGTTAAAACAGTGGCCAACATTGGAAGACATTAGAAGAAAGGTTTGGATGTTGTACTGCATGAAAAAATGTCTTCCAAGGGACTCACAAAAGCTAATTGTGGACTCCATGATTGTACCACTGTTCAATTATGGGTACTTAACTCTCCCTGGCGTATCAGGGATGGGACTGGCAAAGCTAGACATAATGTATAACAGGTTTGCCCACTTCCCCATTGACCCCCCCCCGGTGGACACATCAGTGCTATCTGTATTTAGAACTGGGTTGGCTAAGACTGATTGATAGAAGAAATTTGCATCTGGTAAATTTCATGCACTTATGCTATAAAAACAGAGTTCCAGATTACATCTTAAATAACTTGACTCAGAGAAAAGTTAAAGACAGACTAAGATCAGCACAAGGAGTTGAATTTGTAATACCCCCCTCAGAAAACTACCATAGAGAGATCTGCTTTTTTCTGTGCAGGCCCAAAAGCTTGGAATGAAATCCCTGGTAATTTAAGTTCAATAAACAAACTAATAAGTATACACAAGATAAAAGCCTAGCTATCAGAGCAGGGTAAGAAACCTACACAATGTTGCCTTGCAGTAGAAGTGGGTTACATGTTCTACTAACATCAGATAACCCTTCTTAATTATTTATATGACTGTGTTGGTAGGTTTTATAACACTTGAATTACAATATGTATATGATCTATAGCTGTCCTATGTAAATGGTATGTTATCTGTGTTTTGATGTGTTTGAAACATGTTATAGATAGCAGAATAATGTATGCAAGACATGATTAATGTCTTGTTGCAATATTTTGTACCAAGGACATCACTGAAAATGAGCTTAGCTCAATGGGCAATCCATATTCATATCATGAATAAAATACATTACTACTACTAATACTTTCCAAGTCAGCTATTTCATTCAATGGTCACAAAAGGTTAAAAGAATTTGAGAGTGAGCATGTCCTGCACAATATTTACATCCCAAGGAGCTACCAACTTCCTAATGGGAGGCCTTATGTGCAAGATACTCCTGAGGATCCTCTTGAACAGTGGCAGCTGCACCAGACAAAGGGTGCCTACAAGCTTGTGGTATGCTGATACAGTGGACAGGTGACCTTAATTGTGGAATACTACAGTTTTGCATCAGAAAGGTCCAGTAAGTGCCGGCCCGGTGGCACTGAGGGTTGAGGTGCTGGATGCCACACCTCACACCACACTGGCAACCCGGGTTCGGGAACGAGATCAGGTCATCGGGGGTTGGCTGAGGAGGAGGAGGAGGATTGAGCATCCTAGGGACTGCTTTCCTCCTCCTCCTCCTCCGGGGAGGGTGGGGAGGGTTACCCATGTATGTGCTGGCTCCTAGTGGTGGCTAGGTGCTAGGGCAAGCCACGGAACAAAGAAAGGGGTTGGCACGGAGGAGGTCTGATGTGCGGCACATGGGAGCATGTGCCGCTGTGTCATTGGCATCATTGTACACCCGTGCCAAGGGGGGGCTACAGCAAAAATACCGGCTGAATCCTCTGGCGTGTGATGGCAGGCCGTGGCTCACTCCCAGGAGCTCCCGCTGGCCCTGACCCCTTGGTCTTCTGCGATTGGGGATGCAATATGGCCTTAGAGAGGGAGAACATGAGGAGGTGGTAGTTCGGGGAATGGCAACTGATGCAGGAGCCACCAGTCGAGTCCGGATATGGGGCACCATAAGAACACCCCAGCCGAGGAGGTAGGCCAAGAAAGAAAGAACAAAACAAAAAAAAAAGAAAGAAAGGTCCAGTAAGTACTCCAAAACCTTTTCAAGTGGACACCAAAAAGGGTCCATGGTGGTTTTGGAATACCAGATGGAAAAGTGTTTGCACTTGCATGTATATGTCTTCCCGGTGGGAGGCTGACAAGCAGCAAATAGTATCTCAGAGATCGTATCCTGAACTTGTTCACTTCTGTTTCTTCAGAAGCCAATCCTAGAGATGAAGGGAGAGCAGGTTGGATGGACTAGCTGGCCTTGGGCTTGGGACAACTCCATCTGGATTGGAAGAACCTGCAGTTTACTGAGTGAAAGTCTATTAAACAGAGAAAACCATATCTACTGAGGCCAGCAGGAGCCACTACAATCATCTTGTCTCCATGTGCCTCCAGTTCGAGAAGTACTGTCTGGATAAGAGAAACTGGTGGAAATGCATACAGAAACCGACTGTACCACTGCAGTCTGAATGCATCCTGACAAAGAAATGCCAGGTCCTGGATTTCTAGAGCAGAACAGAGGCAGCTTCCCATTGATTGTGGATGCAAAAAGGTCCACATCTGGGGTTCGCCACTTATCGAACAGCAAGCTGACACTATCTGGAGCTAATGACCACTCACAAGGGTTTGCCACTGTTTGATTTAACTCATCTGCAGAGTGTTATGGACTCCTGGCAGATAGATAACATGACGCAAGGTCCCCTGTTCTAGACACCATTCCCACACGCTCCTTCCCACATTCTTATCTTAGGACGGAGAGAGGTGATATAATCGAAACATTCAAACATCTTAAGGGCATTAACAAGGTGAAAGAGTCTAACATATTTCAATATAAGAAAAATAGCAGGACAAGAGGACACAGCATGAAATTAGAGGGAGGCCAATTAAGGAGTAATGTGAGGAAGTTATTTGTCACAGAAAGGGTGGTGATGCATGGAACGGTCTGCCTCAGGAAGTGGTGGATATGAATACAGTGCAGAGCTTAAGACAGGCATGGGATAGGCATAAGGGAGCAATACAGATGAGTATGAATAGATAGGCTATTGACAGAGAACAAGCCTAGGGCACATTCACAAGGTAGAAAAAATGGGCAGACTGGATGGGCCTTGCAGTTCTTATCTGCCGTCAACTTCTATGTTTCCATGTTTCTATGTATCGCCTCCATGCAGAGAGGATAAGAGTGTACTTCTCCCTGTTTATTGATATAATACATGACAGATTTGATGTCTGTCTGGAGAACTGTCTTTCAGCTGATCAAGTTCACTAGGGCTTGTAGGCTGTAAAGAACTGCATACATTCCCAGCACATTTATGTAAAGATGTATTTCTAAGGAGCCCCAGACCTTTTGTGTCTAGAGACCCTGACAGTGGGCTCTTCACCACAGTAAGGAGGCATGCATGATGAGTCACCTCTGGAACTGGTGAGGAGATGGGTAAGCCCTGGGGGAGGCTATCCTCCACTGACAACCACACTAGGGACAGCACTAGAGGTTTGGACAGCTGAATGGCATAGCTCCAAGGCTGATATGCTTAAGACCACTGGGCACTGAGCATCCACGGAGTCATTCCCATGTGCAGCCTTGCTAGGGGGACTGTGAACACCGAGGATGTCATGAGTTGCAACATGCACTGCATCGAATAAGCTGGCACAGTCTTGTGCTCCATGATAATGTATGCCATCTGCAAGACTGCTCACACTCTGCTATCTGGGCCGAGCCCAGATCATGTCCAGGACAGCTCCTATAAACAGAAGTGCATGGGAGGGTTCAAGTTGTGACTTGGAAGGATTCAGCAAAACTCCCATGTACATCAGAAACTGCGAGGCAGTGGCCACTGTCTGCTTTGTCTCCTGTCTGAATGAGCCTGTTAGGAGCCAGTTGTTCAGGTACAGGAAGACCTGTTGCCCTGGCTTTCTGAGGTGGGTTAGAAGTACTACAAAACACTCCTTAAAGACATGTGGCACCGAGAAAAGCCCAAAGGGTAGGACTGTGGACTGGTAATGTTGACCCTCCATGTAGAACCATAGGTACTTGTGGTGGTTGCGGTGCACCACTGTGTGTTGATAGGCATCCTGTATATCCAGGGATGCTAGATAATCCTGATGTTTCAGGTAAGGTAGTAAGGATCCCAGAGAAACCATCTTGACTTTTTTCGATTCCTGTTCTTGCTCAGTTTTCTTAGGTTGAAAATGGGGTGCATGCCCCCTGATTTCTTGGGAACTAGGAAGTAGTAAGAGTAGAACCCTGTGTTTCATTTTGATTTTGGCACTACTTCCACAGCTTGTTTCTCACCAGGTATGAAGTCTTCTTTGTAAGCAGCTCTGACATCTGAGCCAACAAGGGATATTGCCATCCCTCAGGCCTCTGCCTGGGATCAGCCAAATGTCGAGCTGAAACCCCCTTCCCTCCCTGGAGAAAGTGAGCGGTCCTTGAGACACTCAGCCTCCTCTGCCCAGCTGGCCCTCTAACTCCCTGGGCTCGTTCCTTAACCTGGGTCATTGGCATCACAAGTGGTAGCACTACCGCTGCACTAGCAGGCCAGCCAACTGCCGCTTTTCTGTCACCTCAGATTTGCTTTGAGGAGAGGCACTTGAAGAAGTGTGCTTTCCACCATCTGAGGTACTTCCCTCCATTTTTCTTTTAGGACAGCTGTTGGGTGACAGTGGCAGACAGTAATTCTCTGAGTTTTGTCATTTTCTTTTGTGTTTTACAGCAAAAATGTTTACACACTTTAGATAGTCATAGCCAGGGCTCAAACAATCAAAATACAGATTGTGGTGGTCTGCCCTCGCCAAGATCTTGTGACAGAATTCACAACTTTTTTAAATCCTGTAGGCCCTCTCCTTTTTTTAGAACTTTCAGTAATACTAATCTACCGAATATAGCCAAAAAGTATTGCTAGTTCCTTAAAAAACGAAATTCATAAACCAATAAATAAAAAAAGCAATTATTTTTGTATTTTTAACCAGAATCTAACTGTTGCAATATTAAGTGGGAACCACATAGATAAAAAAAACTCTCTAGCTAACTCAAATACCAAGAACTAAATAGAAAAAATTCTAGGAGTTTTTATAAATAATATATATAAAGGACTTAGTTAATGGATTTAGAGAGAGCTCCGAGGTGACTGTTCTCTTCAGCAGAGAAAACAAATCTGATGTTAGAACACTAGAAGGAGCATCACCACATAGCAACATTTGAGGCACGGGGTCATAATCTCGCACGATACAATGCCGCATGGCAAGATCGCGCTGCCAGCACAGCGCCATTCTTGCCATGCGCATATCTCTTTTTCTGAGGGGGTTTCTCTCTCACACTTGAACCTCCCCACTATAGATTCTCAACTCTGGGGGTTCAAGTCGGGAGCACACAAAGTTGTAAAATATTATTTCTGGGACCGGAATCAAACCCGTCCCAGAAACACTGCCTGGGTTCCCTGCTGTTGTGGCTCAGTCCGTTGAGCCACATCAGTTGGTCGGCAGAACACACTCCCAGCAGAGGTCTTATCCTCTGCCTGGGAGAGTGAGAATGGTGCAATACCGGGTACAGCAGTATATGCGGTATTGCACCAGTCGCTCACTGGTTCAGCGCTGTACCGGGTAAGCCATAATGTCATACGCTATTAGAAGTGTGAGATTATGATCCGGTACCAACATTTGAATGGAGTTATGATTCCAGAGCACCATTCTAATATTTGAGGCAATACTCAGTGCAGAGATGATGCAGTTTGTGTATGGCATCACTATTAAACTCATGTGGTTAAAATGATGCCTTGTGGTACGAAAATGCAGCCAGGCACATATGGCATGTTACTGTACCTGGAACAGAGAGTGTTTTGGTCACCTGTCTATTGTTTGGGTTATGGAGTACTCTTGCATCACTGATGCACTACTTTTAATCTCATTCCAGCCTTTCAGGGGTAGTTCAGTTCAATTCAGTGTAGAAAAGTGTGACTAATGGATGGAAACAGCACCGGCTGGTGGTGATACACAGGTGGCATGGGACTTGCTCCTTCCAGGAGGCCTAGAACAAGTCAACTACCTGCATGTAGATGATATTCAGCACCATATTGCCATATTGATATTGCACCATATTGATATTGCACAGGACCTAGAAGGCAGAATTTCACTGTTCGCTGATGACACAAAGCTCTGTAACAGAGTAGACACACCAGAGGGTGTAGACAGAATGAGAGGGGACCTGCAGAAACTTGAAGAATGGTCAGGGGTGTGGCAGTTGAAATTCAATGCAAGGAAGTGCAAGATAATGCATATGGGGCACAAAAACCCTGGCACAATATATCAGTTGGGGGGTGAGGATATAGCATGCACCAAGCAGGAAAGGGATCTTGGAGTTATCACCTCTGATGACCGCAAGGCAGGGAAACAGTGTGACAAGGCAGCAGGTAAAGAAAATAGGATGCTGGGATGTATAGGCAGGGGCATCACCAGCAGGAAAAGGGAGGTCATAATTCCACTATACAAGACACTAGTGAGGCCGCACCTGGAGTACACTGTGCAGTTCTGGAGACCTTACCTACGTAAGGACATAGACAGGGTAGAGAAGGTTCAGAGGAGGGCAACAAAGATGGTGCATGGATTGCATCACAAGTCCTATGAGGACAGGTTGAAGGCACTGAACATGTACTCCTGGAGGAGAGGAGGGAGAGGGATATGATAGAGACATACAAGTATCTTACAGGAGGAACAGGTGCAGGAATGCACTATTTTTAAGCGAAAAAGATGTTCCAGGACTAGAGGGCATGGGATGAAGTTGGAGGGAGGACGATTCAGAGGAAACGTGAGGAAGAATTTCTTCACAGAACGGTGGTGGACAAGTGGAACACCCTGCCAGAGGAAGTGGTGGGGCTGAAACAATCACGGATTTAAGAATGCATGGATAGACATAAAGGAATTCTGGAGGTCAGGGTAAGGGGCAACAGACTTCCTGGAAAACATAAACTTAACTTACAAACTTAAATGGGCAGACTGGGTGGGCCATAGGCCCTTATCTGCAGACACTGTCTATGTATCTATGTATCTATGTATCTATGTACCATATGATTTGTGATGTCCACACTTGAGGTGAGTGGTGTGATATATAGCATGTCAGATGCCATCAGGAATGGCAGATATGTTGTCCTCATATCCAGTATGTGCATTACACTGTCTGAGTGGTATGTCACTTTAAGGGGGAAACTTCACATCTAAGTAGTGTGTAACTAGGGGGGAGGCCTCCATGTCCAAATGGTTTGCTATACCAAGGGGGGGACAACACTCCATGTCCAAGTGATGTGTCAGTCTGGGGTTGGGGGACACTCCATATCTGGGTGTTGTCCATTGTTTGGCTCTGCACATGTGCTCCTTCTGCCACTCTGACTACTCATGTTTGTCCATGTCTTTCTCATTTGTTTGCAGGACTGTTGTAGCCCATCCGAGATCTTGTCCTGAGACATGAGGGTAAAGACAAGGTAGATTTAGATCCTATGCTGCCACAGATATCATAAGATGAGGAGGAGGAGAGGGCAGAAATGCTTGTATTCTGCAGTACCATCACTGGGCAGACTAGATGGGCCTATCGGTCCTTATCTGCCATCAATTTCTATGTTTCTATGTTGAATAATTGACATTTGCCATTTGTCGACCAGGTCAACCTGATTATTTTTGGGGCTTGTGCACACAAAGAAAAAAATTACTGTAGTAATGTTGTTTCTTCCAAAGGGATCCCTCATTATCCTTATGAATGGGAATCTTCATCTGAACCAGTCCATCACACTCCCTGTGTTCTTTACAGATAGTTCCACACTGGGGGAGCAAAAGCTTGACAGCCTGTATGTTAAAGAGATCTGGGGTACTACTTGGACTGCACAAAGGATGTCGGGTCAGTTATTTGTCATCTACATTGAGGAAGGACAAGGAAAGCTGGCATTTAGGAGAACCATTTCTCACTGGATAGTGGCCTGCATTCAGTTCTGTTATGGCAAAGCTGGCAAGCTTCCGCCTGAGGCCTAACAGTCCATTCTACAAGAGGCACCTCCACCACTGCGGCAGCATCATGAGGTGTCTACATCCAGAAAATCTGTAAAGCAGCTACCTTGAAGAATGTGTACAGTTTTACAAAGCACTATTGCCCGGATATACAGTCCAGAAGGGGTGGTAGCTTTGGCACTGCTGTCCTGCAGAACCTTTTCCCCAATAAATTCTGTACCCAGCCTCCCAAGGTACTGCTATGGAGTCTGCAGTTTGTTAAGCATAAGTGAGGGATTCCTGATGTTTGAAGAAAAAATTACTCACCATAGGAATGTTGTTTCTTCCAAAGGGATCCATTGTTATGCTTAACAAGCCCATCCCTACCTCCCCTTCCAGAACCTGGAAAAGGTTCTGCCGGGAATCAGTTTGTTTTACTGCCTGAGCATTACTTGTTACATTGCCTTACAACTGATACTCAGTGATCATACATACTGAATCTGTTTTCTGCCATAATGTAATTTTTCTTCAGAATTTTTTTGAATAGTTTTGGTTGTCAGTTAGCTAGCTCTAGTGGCCACTACTCACCACAGCATGAGAACTACATCTGTTGTTATAGGGCAGAAGGGAGCATGACCATGAGGTAGAGTTTTCAAATTTCATTCTAAGTTGAATAATTAGCATAAAATTCTAAGGCTTCATGGCAGCTCATTCCAGGGGAATGATGCAGTTTGTTAAACATAAGTGATGGATTCCTAGGGTTTGAAAAACACATGTTGTTGGTAAACTCTGATTCTGTACCATGTCAGTGTTTTTTCTCATGTCCTTATGTGCAAGTCCTTCCATGGGTGGGGGGGCCAGGACACCAGTCCACCAGTCCTGGCAGCCATGCGTACTGGACATTTTTGGTTAGGTGTCAGGATATGTAGCACTGCAACACTGTTATGCATTGCTACACAGTCGTAAGTTTATGCATGTATGCATGATTATGCATATGCTGCTGTTATGCCAAAATGCCTCCTTTGTGTGGCATAGCCTGTCCCTTCACTAAGCTGTACACCACTGTATGCACATATATACCCACATGGGTCATACATAACGCATAGTCATTGTACTGCCAGAATTCATGCGTGTACCCTTATGCATATGCATTAGACATTGTGTAATGGTTGTTTCAGCTTCATACATAGGACCCTGTATTTGTATTGGTATTTCTATGGCAGGAAAGAATTAGCAATCCCTTTTACACTTGTGTTCCAATGTGTATGTGCCCAAAAAGCATCATTTTCTGAGGAAGAACAAAAACATTAAAACTGAATTAGCTCTATTTTAATTGCAAAGTGCCCAAGCTCTCTGGAAAGGGTGCTATAGAAATAAAGATGCCTTGCCTAATTCATAATTCCAAACTTGTCCTAAAATGATTTAAGGGTTGTATTGTTAATGTCTGGAACACAGGTTCTGAAATATCCTCTGGCTACTGTTTTAAATATGTCATTAACAACCAGCCAGCTCTCTAGTGCTTGGAAACAGAAGTCATCCCATTATTTACACCATAATTTCTATTGGGTTCAGCTACTGCTGTAAGTAATTACTGAGCAAGTCATTATTGCCCATTACAGCTAAACTCTTAGGAAAGATTCAGCTTATGAATGTAAATAACTTTTAATTTTTGTATCAGTCTGGATTCAGACTGCTTTATAACATTGTACAAAGCAAAGAAACAAAGGATCACACAGTAAGTAGACAGTGCTCTCAGTAAAGAATTAAGCATGTTTTAACTCGGTCCCTTTTTCATGTTTGTCCCTTTAATTATTGCACATAGCACTTTGAGCACCCCTGTTTTTAAACTTGAACACCTATGGGGGCAGGCACCTTGACAAAACACACAGAGGGTGTGCAAAATGTTGGGTATCTAGTCTCCTACTCTGTCCGTATGCTAGAAATAATTGAATAAAACCTTTGCATCTGATCAACAAACTCGGCAAAAGACTTTATTCTTGAGGACGTAACTGCACAGTTTTATTGTTTTTTTCCTACAATACTGTGTAAACCATCATAAGTGTGGGGCTTGCTAAAAGACTGCCTTGGCCGAACACTGCTGGAAACTGTTCTCTCTAAACCCCTATTGAACTTGGCTGCTCTGGGGACCAGTGTAGAGTAAAGAGGAGTACTTCTGTGGTAAAAGCGTACTATATCTTTAAGGACTGTCAGCTGGAGCCCTAGTGCATTCCCCTACCACCAGTAGAGAGTGTGAGTGTGCAGTCATATGGGTATTTCCAATGACAGTCACCTAGTCAAACCGGAGGATCCTGGGGACTGAACTAACAAGAGCAGTTAGAGTAACTTTTGAGTGTTTGCAGATTTCGAGGAATCTGTAAACAGAGACTTTGTGAGACTGCCTGTGAATCAGCATGGTGACTGGCATCCTTTAATGCCTTTTACCCTAGAAACTTAGCAACATGGTCACAGAAGAAAACATTACTTACAAGGGAATCTGACTGTATTCTGACAAATGCAGCATGGTCTCACCATAGGACTGCCCCAGAGCCGAAATGGTTAATAGAACCTATGCTAATAGTGGAATGTTAGGCTCAAGCTCGGTTTTCAAACCACTGTCTCTGGTTGCACTTCCTGCAACCGTTAGATTCTTACAAAGCATACAGAAGCTAAACAAACTAGCTAACTAATCTATTCTAACAAAAAAAAAAATCAATCCCCTTTTAGGGGTAAACACCTCTTAAATAACAGAGGGCATCTCCTTAGACTCAAGTCAGCAGATGCCCAAGAAACTAGTAGGTACCCACAGGTTTCCACCATCAGTCGTATAGACAGTATGCAGTGCCCTGTAGGTCCTAGCAGGGGAGGAAGGGTGGGGGCTCAAAATACAGTAAGATTCACTTGAAAGAAACAAGATTACTCTGGTAGGTAATGTTTTCTTCAAACCCCAGGAAATCTTACTGTATTCTGACAAATGCAGACTACCCAAGCAGTGCCTTTGGAGGTGGGCAGAGGACCTATTTAGGAAACAGGCTCTGCAGGACTACTGTGCTAATCCTGGCATCACTCCTAGCCTGGGTATCCAGGCAGTAATGTTTGGTAAATGTGTAGACTATTTTCCAGGTAGCTGCTTTGCAGATTTCCAGCAAAGGGATATCTCTTGAAGCTGCTATTAATGTAGTTGTTCCTCTGGTGGAGTGGGCCCAGACCCCCTGTGGGGCCTGTTTGCACACTTTGGCATAACTGAATTGGATACATGCCACGATCCACCTTGCTATGGATCTTTTTGTGGCTAGTTTACCTTTTCCTACTTCCCCATAGGTCAAGAAGAGTTGGGTCCTGAACCCTCTGTATCCTTTTTGTATGCTCCAGGTAGTAGCTGATAGCTCTTTTTACATCCATGCTATACAGTCTACATTCCCCTGAAGAGGAATGATCAGTGAAAAAGACTGGTAGTGTAATGGACTGATCGACATGGAAGACTGATATCACTTTAAGGAGAAACTTATTATTGATCCTAAGGACCACCTTGTCCCTATGGAATGCAATATAGTTTGTCTCCATGGACAAAGCATGGAGCTCACGAATCCTCCTGGCTGAAGTAATTGCAACTAGAAACACAGTTTTCCAAGTTATATACTTGAGATCAGCTGATGACATAGGCTCAAAAGATGGCTGCATGAGCTGTGCAATACATATGTTTAGGTCCCGCACTGGAGTGGGAGTTCTCTGTGAGGGGGGTGCAAGTGTAGCAACCCCTTAAAGAATTTTCTGAAAACTGGATTCAAGGCCAGAGATGATGCCTTGCCTGCTGACAGGTAAGCTGAGACAGCTGCCAAATGCACTTTTAGGGTGGATGGTCTCAGACCAAGGGAATGAAGGTGGGTTAAGTAGTCCAGAACAACTGGCAAACCTGCCTGAGTGTGGTCCAGATTCTTGTTCTGGCACCAGATAAAGAATCTTTTTCCACTTGGACGTGTAGGTCTTCCTGGTGGAGGGCTTTCAAGAAACCCTAAGGACCTCCATGAACCCTTCTGAGAGATGCAGGTTGGCATACTCTAGGACCTCAAGAGCCAGGCCTGGAGCCTGAGAGACCAAAGACTGGGGTATAGAATCCTGCCCTGGGAAGAAGTCAGCAAGTTGTGCTTCCTGATGAGGCTGATTGGTTTGGCAGCTGATAGTGCCAGAACCAGGGGGTACCATGGCTGCCTGGCCCAGTCTGGAGCAATGAGAATCATAGTAGCCAGCTGGGATCTGAGCTTGTTCAGGACCCTCAGCAACAATGGGAATGGAGAGAAGGCATACAGAAACTTCCCTGTCCAATCCAGGATCAGTGCATCCAGTGAGACTAAGCCCCTCACTGGGGGTCTGCAGAAAAATTAAGGAAGCTGGTAGTTGTCTGGGGCTGCAAAGAGGTCTATCTCTGGAGTGCACCACCTTTTGAACACAATCTGTAACACCTGCCTGTTCAGGGACCACTTGTAGTGGTTCTGATTGATCCTGCTCAGTGCATCTGCCAGTACATTGTCCTTCCCTGGCAGGTGGACTGCTGACAGTACAATTCCCGGAGAGTAAGCCAGACTCCAGATTTTCATGTCTTCTGTGCACAGGGGGGTGACGTTGTGCCTCCCTGTTTGTTGATGTAGTACATTGTAGTTGTGCTGTCTGTCCTGACCTGCACCACCTTTCCCTGCAGCATGCTGGTGAATGCCTGAAGTGCCAGTAAGACTGCTCTGAGCTCCAGCAGGTTGATGTGAAGCAATGACTCTTGTTTGAGCCATGTGTCGTGAGCAGTGTGCTCCTACAGGTGTACCCTCCACCCCAGTAGGGAAGCATCTGTGGTCAGCACCAAGGAAGGGTTTTCCTGTAGGAATGGAACCCCTTGCCTGAGGTTGTCCATGTCCAGTCACCATTGAAGCTCTTGTAAGAGTATTTGTGTGACTGGCACCAGCTTTGATAGTGAATCTCTTTTCTGATGCCAGTGTAGTTTGAGATGATACTGGATAGCTCTCATTTGGAACCTTGCCCCTGACACTGCTGCTGTTGAGGCTGACATATGGACCAACAGCTGTAGGAAGTGCCTTGCTGGCCTAAGGCTTTGAAGCTTGAAAATATTTGCTAGCTGTACCTGACTGTCGGACCTTGTCTGGGACAGAAAAGCCTTTCCTTCCACCAAATCCAGCTCGGCTCCTATGAATTCCAGGAGCTGAACTGGCTGCAGCACTGACTTTTTCAGGTTGACTAGGAACCCCGGTGACTGTAGTCACTCCTGTGTAAGTGTCAGAGACTCCCTTACCTGCTGAGGAGATTGCCCTACGACTAGCCAGTCGTCCAGGTAAGGAAAGACTTCCACTCCTTGTCTCCTGAGGTGTGCCACAACCATAGCCAAGCATTTTGTGAACACCCTTGGGGCAGAAGTAAATCCAAAAGGCATTGCCTTGACCTGGTAATGGCCTGATAGCAGTCTGAATCTGAAGAATTTTCTGTGGGACTGCTTTATGGGGATATGGAAATACACATCCTTTAAATCTAGAGATGCCAACCAGTCTCCTTGTCTTAAGGTCAGAAGGATTGTTGTCAGTGTCACCATCTTGAACTTTGGCTTTACCAGATACCTGTTCAGGTGCCTGAGATCCAGTATGGGTCACCACTCTAGTTTTCTTTATTGTGAGGAAGTACCTTGAATAGAGTCCTTTCCCTCTCTGTGTCAGAAGAACTGGTTCTATTGCTCTTAAGGATAGGAGATTCAATACTTCCCCTTCCAGTAACACTGTTTCTGATGGGGAGGAGGTTCTGAAGACCCTTGATCTCAGTTTTGGCATGAGCTTGAAGCTGAGAGCCAAACCTTGGCCCACTACCTCCAAGACTCACCTGTCTGTAGTGATGGTTTGCCATTCCTGGAGGTAGTGGGCCAGCCTGCCCCCTACCAGGGTTGGGAAGGCAACCAGACCAGACACCTCAGGGTGTCTGCTTGGGTTGGGATGCTGTCTGAATGCTGGGACTAGTTCAGTTGCCACCTCTTCTGCCCCTGCCTCTGAAGTAACCTTTCTGCTGTTGATATTGGGGATAAGCTTGAGGCTGAAAAAATGGCCTATAGTGTCCCCTGCCTCTACCTCCCCTGGCTTGTTGCTTTTGAGGAGTAGCTGCCTTTTCTTTAGCAGCAGCACTCTTATATGCTGTCTTGTACTCATCCATTTTCTGCATGTAAGCCTCTGTCTGTTCCCCAAACAGAGAGGTAGGCTCACATGGGAAGTCCAAGGCCTTGGACTGAGTGTGCTTGGTCAGGTTAGTCGTCCTGAGCCAAGCAAACCTCCTGGGTGACACAGAAGAAGCCATTTATCTGGCTACAGTGTCATTGTTATCCACAGCCATCCTAAATTGGGCTTTTGAAGCCTCTATACCCCTTTCTATAGCCTCCTCCAAATCAGCTGCCATAGGGGCTGGGGCAGATTTTGTGATTTCCATCACAGTTTTCTACAGTGTTCTCTGATATTTAGCAACATAGGCCATGTATGAAGCCTGCCTGATGATCAGAGAAGATCCCAAGTACACCTTTTTTGCAGTGGAATCCATCTTCCTGAAATCCTTGTCTGGAGGGTGAGATGCCAAAGGAATGCCTGCCTTATCACAGGCTGTAGCCTGCACCACTCCTTCATGGCTTTGGTGTCCGAGCAGAAACTCTGCTCCACCCCAAACCACCCAGTACTTCTTATCCACCTTTCTGTCAACCAGTGGCACAGAAGTGGGGGTCTGCAGGGCTTTGTTAACCTGCTCTTTCAGGGATTTATGGATGGGTAGTAACAGTCTTTTAGAGACCGGTATGTCCATCATTTCCATATAATCCTGTTCCTCCTCCTCATCGGTTGACTCTTGGGTAGGAAGGTCCAGGGATTGAGCTACTTGCTTAATGAAAGCAAAATGTGAGGTATAGTCCTCATTCCCCTTGTCAGGGGAGTCAGCACGGTGAAGATCCGGAGAAATATCCGGTTCAGTCGGTTCCCTGTAATCCTCATTCTCATCAGCATCCTCATCCTCCCCCTCACCAAAAGGCTCCTCTTCATGTTCCAAGGAACTGAGAACCAAAGTAATGCCAGAGGTAGGTAAATACGCCCGCTTCTCAACTGGACCAGGGTACTTGGCTGGAACCCCTGAATAATTCTGATAGCAATCACTATCTCTTCAGCGGTTGGCACCGATGCTTTTCCTTCTTTTTTCTCTTTCCTGCAGTTGCCGGATTAGCGGCAGCATTGGCAGGGCACTTTTTAGAAGAGGAACCGTCGCCCTTGTCAGAGGGATGTTCCTCCGGTTCTTTTTGACTTGTAGTCGGTTTGTCTGTAGCTGGGTCAGCAGCCTTATCAGACATCTTCTCCTACAGTCATTTAAGTCACCTCTCAAGTGTTGACTGAGGGAAGTTCTTACAGATTTCACAGTCCTCCTTGAGGTGATCAAACCCCAAACAAAAAACACAAATTAAATGAGGATCTGCTTTAGCAAATGGTTCCCCACACTATGTATAATAATGGAAACCTCTGGGGCCTGTTCGTTTCTTGGTCTCTAACATTTATCGGTTAGTTAAAAAAACGATGAACCAAGAATTAACCCGCTAAAGTTTTTAAACATTTAGTAAATAAATATATACCGCCTTACTAGACAGTAGAAAAAACTGAGTTAAATCTCAGAAACTTAAAATAAACAGTATTGGTTCCTTCCCAGTTAAAAGAACCAATAAGGAACCAAGAAAACTCACCAAAATTCACTCTAATCTAGACTAAGTCTACCTGTGAACCAAGGACAGTGCTTCAAAAATCAAAATAACTAAACAGACTTCGATAAACTGAGACAAAAAAAAATTCTTCAAGAAAGTGAAGGAGAGTTCTCTGGAGACGTCTTACTGAGGCAAGCAGAATAAAGAATCTGATGGTTCCAGGCAGTGCAACCAGGGACAGTGGTTTGAAAACCGAGCTCGAGACTAACATTCCACTATTAGCATATGTTCTATTAACCATTTCGGCTCCGGGGCAGTCCTATAGTGAGACTATACTGCATTTGTCAGAATACAGTAAGATTTCCTGGGGTTTGAATGCAGCCTTTAGCCAGTGAAGTGACTCATACCTGAAACTGAGCCATAAGACTGCTGGACTCTTAGAAGTTGTGCTAATTTTCTTGGGATAAAGCCAGAGATTTATGTATCGAATAACAGCCCTTCTCAGATTGAGTGACTGTACTAACAACCAAATACAGAGCTAAAGGTTCGAGTTGGACATTGGTGGTGGGCAGTGTTTAAGTCAGTTTGATCCAATCTGTTGTGGCATATACAGCAAGTTCTGTTGGGCACCAGCCAAAAGACTGTGAGGTCAGTCGGAGAAAAAAAAACTGTTGCCTGTGAGAAAAGCACAATGTTGAGTCACTGTCTGTTGGCAGCATGGGTTCAATACTGTGTCCGCTAAACAGTGAGCTAAGACTGGAGGGAGTAAAGATACAGAACTGTTGATAAAAAACTGCAAGGGTTCCACACTAAGTCTGAAAGTGGAGGCAGACATTCCATCCGCAGCTGCAAGTCACCATATTGAACTGTGCTGTTAAAAGCAGAAGTGTGGATGAGGGCTGATAAGGAGGAGACTGAAAGAAGACAAGAATTTAGATTTTGCATACAGAGGCAGGAAGACAATCTGAGTGGATAAGCTCCCCACAGACTGCTTTCTGGTGACAACAGAGAAACTTTTGTGAACTGAAGAGGTTCAGCCAGAGCCCTGAAATACAGCTCAGTATTTGTAGAGTCATCACTACCAGTCACTACTCAGTGTCTGGTCCAGGGGCACCATGTTTTCAAAAAGTTTGTGGGTGCTCAGGGTTCTAATAAAAGGCCAGGGGTATGGGGGCCGCCTAGGCCCTCAGAAGCTATAGGGTTTTTCATGTTTTCTGGTGCATTTTGGGGAATATTTTGATACATTTTAGAATGAGTATGCTACCATCACAACTACTCTGCTGTAGAGGATGCCAGGGTGCCATTGGGGGCTCTTTGATGCCTGAGCAGGTGCGTTAAGATCAATAGGAGAGTGCCCTGGAGGGATCTTTCATGCTGTCATTTTTGCAAGCATGCCAGAATACTGATTTTAGGTTGCAGTGCCACCACTCAACAGTGTGCAAGTGCAAGAGTGTCCTGAAGGGCTCTTTGATGCCCTCATGTGCTTTAACAATACCCTTAGTGATGGTTAGAGTGCCACCACTCCACAGGGTGCAAGAGTGCCCTGGAGGGCTCGTTGATGCCTCCAGGACGGTGCTGCAAGAAGACATGGAAGGAAGAATTCCCTGGAGGGCTCTTTGATGCCTACAGGTGCTGCAAGAAGACATGGAAGTTCCTTGTCTTTTTTCAGCACCTAGTGGAGGCAAACTAAAATCTCAACAGGCATCCTTTTACAGCATCTGGAGGCATCAAAGAGCCCTCCAGGGCACTCTTGCACCCTGTGGAGTGGTGGCACTGTCTGCAACCTAAAATCACAAAGGACATCCTTAGAGCACCTGAGGGCATAAAAGGGCCCTCCAGGGCACTCTTCTATGTCTTCTTACAGCACCTAGAGGCATAAAAGAGCCCACCAGGGCACTCCTCTATGTCTTCTTTCAGCACCTGGAGGCAACAAAGAGCTCTTGAGGGCACTCTTGCACCCTGTGGAGTGGTGGTGCTGTACCCTAAAATCACAAAGGACATCCCTAGAGCACCTGGGGGCATCAAAGAGCCCCCCACGGCACTCTTCCCTGGCTTGGAGGGCTCTTTGATGCCTCTATGTGTTGCAAGAAGACATAGAAGAGTGCCCTGGAAGGCCCTTTCATGCCCCCAGGAGCTCTAAGGATGTCCTTTGTGATTTTAGGTTGCAGTGCCACCACTCCACAGGGTGCAAGAATGCCCTGGAGGGCTCTTTTGATGCCTCAGGTGCTCTAAGGATGCCCTTTGTGACTTTAGGGTACAGCACCACTGGCTTCCTGTTGTGCAAGAGTGCCCTTGAGGGCTCTTTGTTGCCTCCAGGTGCTGAAAGAAGACATCGAAGAGTGCCCTGGAGGGCCCTTTCATGCCCTCAGGTGTTCTAAGGATGTCCTTTGTGATTTTAGGTTGCAGACAGTGCCACCACCTCACAGGGTGCAAGAGTGCCCCAGAGGGCTCTTTGATGCTTCCAGATGGTGTAGAAGGATGTCCTTTGAGATTTTAGTTTGCTTCCACCAGGTGCTGCAAAAGACAAGGAACTTCTATGTCTTTTTGCATCACCTGGAGGCTTCAAAGAGCTCTCCAGGGAACTCTTCCTTCCATGTCTTCTTGCAGCACCTGGAGGCAACAAAGAGCCCTCGAGGGCACTCCTGCACTCTGTGGAGTGGTGGCACTGTACCCTAAAATTACAAAGGGCATCCTTCGAGCACTTGGGGGCATCAAAGCGTCCTCCATAGCACTCTGCCCTTGGAGGGCTCTTTGATGCCTTCAGGTGTTGCAAGAAGACATGGAAGAGTACCCTGGAGGGCTCTTTGATATCCAGCAGGTGCTCGAAGGATTCACATAGAATGTATCAGTGTAATGGTATTAGAATTTTTTAGGAGCAGCCAGGTCAAAAGCAGGAGTACTTGTAAGTTGTTAGAGACAGTTGCTGATGATTTTCAACAGTAACATAACTGAAAATGGCATGAATGATTACACATTGTTTGACCATATAGAAGGCGTTCTTGTGAACTGTTGCTCTGCCAATAAACTCATCAGCTATTTTGCCCATGTCTAATGCATCAGTGTGTCCCTGATGAATGTGAAGCAGAGTCACACTATGTAAGCGTCTCTGTGACATTGTTGATCTAAGGTATGTTTTCAATCTCCTTAGTCGCGAAAAAGAACGTTCAGCTGTGCAAGGTGATACTGGTACTATCAGTAAGATCTGAATACATTTTACAAACTCTGGCAGTAAATCCCAAATGGATTGTTTTTCTGTGATGACACAGTGCACATCGTGCAGTGAATCAATAGTTTTCCCACTAGTTTTTGCAATGTCAACGAACATGTCACAGTGTAGTTGCAGATGCCCTGCATCTAAGTCATTGCCATAAAAATCAGATATGGGATCTAATGGCCCTTGTCCTACCAGAAATTTTTCTGCATCTAACATGAGCTTCTGAACTGGAGACTGAAATCTATCTTTGAGTGAAACAACAACCTGATCAATCACTCGGAAAAATATTCTCCTGAAGTGGTCTTTGGGGGATGCATCAGTGACTGATTGCGAGCCATCATCTATACGTCAAGGAACTTTGCATTGACATGGAAGAACTGGTTCATCTAACTGTAGTTCCTCCACTTCTCCTTCCACCGTACTCCAGAAGTTGTCAAACTGCCCTCTGTATTGTTGTATAATAGCAAGAAGAGTTTGAATCATACCATTAGCTTTTAAAAATTGAACAGAGCTTGCCTGAAGAGCTGTATTTATGCTGTCACAGTGAGAGAACATTTTTTAAGAGAAGACTCAAGAAGAGAAATCCTTTAAATGATCGTAGCAGTGCCAATAACTCTCCTGCTTTTGCCTCATACTCCCAAGTATGCTCTGAAGACACACTGTCCAGAAATTCCAGCAACACTCTATAGTTTTCTAGAATCGAATTTAAGCTAGTTGCCCTGACTGCACACCTTGTTGGAGTAAATGGTCGTAAAGAGCCAGGCCGAGTGTCTTCCATACCGCTCTGTATATTTTCAAAAAAAGTTAGCCATTTTGGAGAGTCTCTAATGAATGTTATGAGTTCCCATAACTGATTTAACATGTTTTGACATTCATTTATTTTGCTGATGCAGTCCTGTACTACAAGGTTCAAATAGTGCCGAACAATGTATGAAAAGGGCTCTAGACTCCACATCATTGAGCCTAGCCTGCACTCCAGAATGAATCCCAGCCATAGTAGCAGCCCCATCATAACATTGACCCCAACATTTTTGTATATCTAAGTCAAAATGTAACAGAACATCTTTCAGGATACTGAATAATGTAGCAGCATCTACTGCTGGTGTGTCATGAAATCCTAAAAATGCTTCTTCAATGCAGAAATCCTCGCTGACAAATCAAAATATATTGAGACTTGCTCATGAACAACAATATCCGTTGTCTCATCCATCATTATGGCAAAATACTGAGCTGCTTTGATTTTGGAAACAATGTTGTTTTGCACATCCTGTCCCATAATGTCCAGCATCTCATTCATTATGTCATGAGACAATCACTTGTAGCTATCCCTTACCAACCACCGCTGCAACTGTGGACAATCTGTGGCTCGCACCTTTAACAGTTGCAAGTCATTTGAATTCTCATCTGTATGACCCCTGAAAACAAGTCCCTGTCAGGCCAAGAATCTTAAAGATGTCATAATTTTCAATAGTGCAATCCTTGCATCTACTGCTCGCTGCCTGCTAGCATCAGACATAATGTTGTACACATCTGCTCGACCTGCGTTTTCATTGCAGCCTCACTGTGACAGACAGGTTTCTCTTGTGATTCGAATCTTTCTATCGCCTTATGCCATGCACTATATAACCAGTAACTGTGAATGCTTCATCGGCATTTGTGGAAAATTTTAGCAGTTTTTTCTCTCTTGCTTCTTTACACACTGAACAGTAGGCCTTTTAGTTTTATTTGAGTCATACATAAACCATTTGAACCAGTTAAGCCACCTTTCTTGAAAGGTTCTGCCTTTTTTCTTGGAGACTACTAATGATTTCTTTCTGGATTTTTCTTGTACACACAGAGTGCTGCTGCTGCTACATGGCTCCTCAACATCAACCACATCCCTAGCAACATGAACTTGTGCAGCTGCTGTTTTCTCAGCTTCAGAACTTGCTACGTCACTTGTTGGTGCTGCTGTACTGCTGCTTGCTTCACTCTGCTTAGTCCATTTTTTAATAAGCTTGTCCATTTTATATAACAGTGTGTGTTTTTCTTGTGTTGACTTAGAACAGATTTCACTGTTAGTTGCGGGACAAAATGTAATAAAAATATTACTGAGAGTCAGCGAGGGTCAGTATAGCACTCAACAACCACTTTACTTCACTTTGTTTTGACACAACAGACCTCTCTTAAATACGAACAGTCTGACTTTATTTTTATTTTATTTGTATTTTGTTCTTGGTTTTTGGATAGACAAACAATTGCAATGACAAGACAGGAGGACTGTGACAGGCTGGATAATGAGACTCAGCTGCTCACCTTCACTCACACAGAGTTCACAGGCACCCACAGACAGAGCACTGCCTATTCACTTGAATTATGACATAGCAGACCCCTTTAAAATTCCACGGTCTGAGATTGTCTTTTTCTATGCTTTATGGATGGACAGACACTTGTATGGACTGTACGGACACAGGACAGGAGGATTGTGACAGGCGCTGGATAAGACTCTGCTGCTCACCCTCACTCACACAGAGTTCACAGTCACCCACAGACAGACCACTGCCTAGTCACTTTAATTATGATACAGCTGACCCCTTTAAAATGCCACGGTCCGGAGATTGTCTTTTTTTTATGCTTTATGGATGGACAGACACTTGTACGGATTGTGTATGGACAGGACAGGAGGACTGTGACAGCCTGGATAATAAGACTCAGCTGCTTACCCTCACTCACGCAGAGTTCACAGGCACCCACAGACTGAACACTGCCTATTCACTTGAATTATGACCCAACAGACCCCTCTGAAATCCACACTCCTAACTTTATTTTTTATGTTATTTGTATTTTATTCTTGTTTTTTTGGATGGACAGACACTTGTACGGACAGGACAGGAGGACTGTGATGGTGCTGGAAAAAATTTGACTGCTCACCCTCACACAGAGTTCACAGGCATCCACAGACAGAGCACTACCTGTTCACTTTAATTATGACACAGCAGACCCCTTTAAAATTCCACAGTCTGAGATTGTCTTTTTTTTATGCTTTATGGATGGACAGACACTTGTATGGACTGTATATGGACAGGACAGGAGGACTGTGACAGCCTGTATAATAAGACTTAGCTGTTCACCCTCACTCACGCAGAGTTCACAGGCACCCACAGACAGAACACTGCCTAGTCACTTTAATTATGACACAGCAGGCCCCTCTGAAATCCACACTCTGACTTATTTTATTTGTATTTTGTTGGTTTTTGGATGGATGGACACTTGTATGGACAGGACAGGAGGACTTGGACAGGCTGGTTAAGACTAAGCTGCTCATCCTCACACAGAGGTCACAGGAGCCACAGACAGATTGCTGCTGATGGCCAAATGTTGCTTTATTAACCCTCAACCCAATCCCTCCTATTCACTTTGCCACAAAAGACCGAGACCCTCATTCAACTATACACAATCTTGGCAGGGCATGCCACTATAATTAAGGCTCAGCTGCTCACAGTCACATACACATGTGGTCACGGTCACAGCCACAGACTAGGGAGCAGAAAAAGACCAATGCTGCTGCCTTTTTTTTTGCTTCAGGTGGCAACTGGAGTGGACACACTGCAGAGGAGATCTTGTACTACAGCCTGCCTGTCACAGCAATTTGGCAAACAATGACTGTTCACTTCAGTCAGTCAGACTCGGCATCAGCAGCCCTTTCCCTCACCTCCCCCACCACCGCTAGCCTAGACACAGCCTCACAGATGCAGACACACACATTGGTCTGACCGACTGGACAGCTAAACCCACTGCAGCCCACACAGGCCACACACTGGTTTGGAGGAAGGGAATAATGCTGCTTTGGCCATAAACCCTCCCTTAGTCTGCAGAGTATTTATGTGTCTATCTGGAACTGGGTGGTCACATGGGCCACTGCAGATTATTTTTTATTGTGTGTAAATATAAAATTTGTCTTTGCTTTTTGCTCACAATCACAAATTAATAATGTACATACAGTTATTAATTAACTACACAGTACACTACACTACTAGTCTAACCTGGCTGAGACTGGGACGGTGATCACTCACAGCACAGCAGTCAGAGATTCATGAACTACTGTCTGACTTGCTGTGTTAAAATTAAACCCACTCTCTCTCTCTCTAGTCTAGTCTGACTGAAAGAATGAGATTTTTCATTAAATGTGCTGTGCTGTTTGGACAGACCACCAAAACCACCTGGAAAATTCACATACAAACTGATGACAACTGTGTTATTAAACCCACTCTCTTAAGTCTGAGAATGAGATTTTTTTAGTAATAATATCAAAAAAATGTTGTGCTGCTGCTGCTGTGTGTCTGATGATGATTCGGATGGCCATCGCTCATTGGTCACAAGGTAAATTCTCACACGTGACACACACACACACAATTCAGAAGCAAAAGAAAAGAAAAAGATAAGAACTTCTTAAGAACAGTTAGTACTAAGGTGCTGCTAGCCTGCCTAGTAGTACTACTATCTACTAGAAATCAACTTTCAAAGAGTCTTTCTGTGTCAAAGGCCATTGCTGCGTTGCTGCAACTTGCAACCCAACACTCATGGACGAACGCTATGCTGCTATCTCCTCAGGCTCCACACGCTTCAACTGCCGCTCGCAGACTGAGTCAGTCAGGTCAGGGGACTGGGGAAGCTGTATCCTATGCAGGTGCCGTAGCAGCTATAGGGAGAGGACTGAAGCCAATGTCTACCACATCACATGACCGTCTCCTTGACAGGTCGTGTGTCTTGGTCTCTGAGACTCACTCAGTCTTCATTGTGGGTGGCACATGATTGGAGGAGCCAACTTGGGAGCCTTGCCAGGACTTGGAATGCCTGGTTGCATCTTCTGCTCTGTTGTTTTGCTGATCGGCCACTGGGGGTTGAGCAGATCTGGATCTGCAGACAGTCCAAAACTCGAGTGCTAAAGCCTGACAGTCAGCTGTCATCTCAGAGGCAGAAGAAGTAAGTGACAGTGAGTGAGCCACGGAGGGGGGGCAGAATGGACTGTCAGGCAGCGGGGCAGGGCTTCAATTTAAATGTCAAATGATCAGGGGAGGAGCGAGGCAGGGGTAGCAGTCAGAAGAAATAAGATCCCTGACTTCATGGACCACAATTGAGGGTGCTCATTCAAACTTTGTGGGTGCTCAAACACCCGCACTGTTGGCGCCTATGGTCTGGTCATCATAGCACATTTACAGTTGTGGGGATGGTTGAGCTGGTCAGAAAAGTGGACACTCACTAACTAAAGCTGTACAACTGATGCTGAGACAGATGAAGAAAGACTCATTGACAACTATGATCACCGTAAGCTCAATACAGTTACATCAACCCACTGTGCACAAGAGAGGTGAACCAGACAGAGGTACAGATCCTGCTGCAGCCTGCATTGTCACAGGGGAAACATCTACCTGGTCTGATAACTGGGAGTAACTCAACAGGGTCTATGGGTCCTGCAGCTGCATAATTTTGGTTAGCTAGGGCTCCTGTTGGGTATTGCATGGACAAGGCCATCCAACCCAGGATACAATTTATTTGTTTTTTGTAACCAACCTTGTGAATCAAGTGAACCATTACTAGTTATCATGTACAATGCGACTGGATGTCAGACTTACAACATTTCAAAACCTGGGTACCCAGTGAACAGTGCACAAGGGAGCTTCCTAAGAGAAATAGGGGTAAAGCTTACTGGTGTAGTCTAGTCTGCATGGTTCAGTCGAGCAGGGCACTGTGAGGGGGCAGGCAACTACTGTTAGAGCACAAGCAGCCATTATTGTGAATATGATTTGCCTTAACCTTACCTTTCCCTTCCAGAGCCTGATCCTGCTTTCCCCCAATAAAACCCTGTATTATTTTGTTGCATTGTATTGTATTGTGAGTATATTATTTGTAGAAGTATAGGTTTTTGTTGCTTGTTATTGCACACTGTGGGCTATAGAAGTGGTGCTGTCTATATGGAGAGTAGGTAGGTACTACATCTCAGAAGGTGATACTTGAACTAGCACCAGGTGCACTATAAATTATAGTATCTCTGGGTGTAGGCACCACATAACTCATCACCATTTGGGACATTGAAATCTCATAGGGAGAACTGAGACCTAGGCCCCTCAACCTTAAGAGAGCCCTTAAGGCATGGGTAGTGGAGATTCATAATATGTTAGTATCAGACTCTGTAGTAACCAGGTTATATCATGGAGGCACCACTGGGATTGTTTCCCTGTTTTTCAATGAGTCATCCACATAGACTCCAGTGTCAGAGTTAGGAACAAACAGTTCCAGACCCTCCACCACCACCACCACCATTTCAAATCAGCAACTATGGCTTTGCAGGAAATAGAGAACTAATGTCATGCTGAGGGGTTAGACCCCAAGAAAATGTTTGCTATCCATGGCAGATGGCATTAGTAGAGAAATTATATTGGGAGTTTTGAGCAAGGAACTCTCAGATTTGGAAAATGTGAAAATGCATTGTCTAGTGTATGATCCTACCATGACAGATATTCAGGCCTCTGTGGAAAGTATTAAGGAAATTGACTTCTTAAAACTGCCAGCTACTGTGCCTTTACCTCTGTGGATACCAAGGATGTTTAGAGCATTATCAGCTGGGCGAGGGGGCTGCTTCAGTCCTCTGCCTCCAGAAACCCCACAGGTGGACTGGGTTGAGAATGTCAAGTGCTGGATAAGGAGTGAGCAAAACTGTCAGGACTGCAGGGCATGGTAGCTCCAGAGACCCTGTTATTACCACTGCTGAATCCCTGTTAGATGCAATTGACACACTCATAAAAAAAAAAACAAAATAAAAAAAACACAGAGACCCAACTGAAAATACAAGTAACATCAGGGACTGAGATATCTTTGTAATACTCATCTCATCAAATCTGAGATATTTTGATTGAAGGTTCCAGTCTAATGTTCCAACAAGATCACTCCCTCCCCATGAGATGGTAGAGTAACATGGGTTAGTGCAACCCTGCTAGAACTCTGGCAACCACAATAGTTGAATATTTCTTGTGAGGAGAGGATTGTGGGAGACCTGCTTACGTCGCGCTGAGCAAGTGTAGAGCTGAGGAGGATCTCAGAGGAGCTGGCTGTGCTGGAGTTACTAGACACTAGATACAAGATTTACAAAAGGTTTGCACCATTACCTAATCACTAGTATCCCCTGGGTTTTAATACGGTGTGTGGAAATAGCAGCATGGTCCAAGTCCTCTCTTTTTTGTTTCTTTTTTCTTTAGGTTTTCAGATTTTGGAGAGCCGCCAGCATTTGCGGAGGCATTGTGGAGGAGGAGGAGGAGTGGAGGCAAACAGTGGAGGAGCCCGAGGCATCATGTCATCCTGCCTGGAAGTGGCCTACCTGCCCGAATAACTGAGAAACTGAGAAGCCACATCTTATTACAATGAGAGAGAAATGGGTAGGAAGGATGGCAGTCTGAGTAATGTGGGCATGCATTACAGTTGCCATTCCTGACTGTGACCTTCATTTGTTGACTTCTCAAGTCCTGCATGAAAGGAGGAGCCACCCAGAATGAGCGTTCGGAGGACGGTGCAGGTATGCCATCTAACAGCGTAGCTGCTTAGTCACTCTGGTACCAGGTCAGGAAGAAACACCATTTGCAAGGTACTGTGATTCTTTTTTTTTTTAAAGAGACAAACAAAGTATACTGTAGGAAGAGGGGCTGCTAATATTAAGTGCCCGCCCCAAAATTCACATAGAAGGGGCTTTCTGTTTGTACTGCAGCACTTACTATCCCCTAATTTTTCCCCAAGTCTCCTCTCAATTTAAAACTGAATACTTTTGGGAATTCAAGTTCGTACAACTTGCACAGCTTTTTTTAACTTGTCGATGGAAAGACAGTTGGAAAAGCTGGAGGCTGAGTTTAAAATTTCTATCAGAGTGAAACGCTTCAGTTTTTGTTGTAAACCACTGTCCAATGAATTACTTGAAACAGCTTTAGCATAACATTTGCAAAACTTCAGTCAGTCCAGAAAAAAGTATTTAAGTAAACACTCCTATAAAGATACCAGGAACGCCACCTCGGTTAAGAACCGTCTCTTTTTTGTGTAATTAGACATTCAGGCACTCTGGCACAGTTTTCTTTTATGATTTTTATTGATGTATGTCCATGCATGTTCATATTTTTAACCTATTTATTTGGCAAAGTATACGTTATCTAATGGTTGTATACTATTGATTTATTCTTGGTATATTGGATTCTACTTTTTCTTCCACAGGTTGCATATTTATTGGATTTAATTCAACTCGTATAGTTTGAAAGTTAATGCTTGACATTTTGCACATGTTAGCAAATATTGGTACAAAGTAATTTACCCTTATTAAGTGTGTTGGTACTAATTGGAACTTATAAATTGGCATTCAGCTGGTACCCAGCTGGAAACCCTGGCCCTCAAACATCCGTATCATCCCACCCAGTGCCTGGAAATGGCCTGCGCATCGCCTCACTAAATATCTGCAGCTTGCAAAAAAATTGGGACTCCTTTCATAGCTGGGTACTCCAACGCAACCCTGACATCATTGCCCTGAGTGAAACATGGCTCTCCCCCTCTGTCCCTGACTCAGCAGTCAACCTTCCTGGATACTGTTTTTATCGCTCCGACCATATAGGAAAGCGAGGGGGTGGCTGTGCTGCCTACCTCAAGGACTCACTCACTGGCCACCTACTCCCCCTGCCAATGCTTACCTGCAGGGCCCAGGCCCTCACCCTAGCAATAACACTAGGTAGGTCTACATCCCCCCTCCTCCTCACCATGGCATATGTCCCCCCAGAGAACAGAAGCTAGCCTTCAATGCCATCATGTCCTACCTCGCCACCCTACACCCTAAACAAGAAAAAATACTACTGGGGGATTTCAACATAAATTGGCTGGCCAAAACAGCGGCCCCTCACATCAATGAGGCTGCAGCACTCGATCTCACTCAGGTCATCAAAACCCCCACCCGGCTTCACATCCGCACTGGGGCATCCACACTACTAGACCTAGTTTTCACAAACCGACCTCACAAAATAACAAGCACCCAAGTTCTCCCCGACACCCTCAGCGACCACTCGCCAGTACTCTGCAACTGGTCTGGTATTCCAGTCAAAACTGCACACAAAATCACTACACAACGCAAACTAGGGCCCAGTAATCTTGCCTCTCTCAAAGCCCACCTCAGAAAATGGGACTGGACACCCCTCACTAGCACTCTCGACCCTGACCATGCCCTCGAACTGTTTATCAGACTTCAACTCAGCCTGTGACAAGTTTGCCCCCCCTCACCAAAACTATGACCAAAGGGAACCATGCCCCATGGTTCTCTGACCACCTCCAAGGCCTACTACGGCACCGTGACGCACTATGGCACCTTGCAAATGAGACCCTACGGCCTCAGGACAGGCAACGTTATCAGGAGGCCTGAAACAAATGCACCTGGGCCATACGCACTGCCAAAGCTAACTATTATAAAGCCACCTTAACCTCCGCATGGGGAAATGGTTGCAAGTTCTGGGAGAACATAAAGGAACTCTGTGGCAAAACCTCAAATCTGCCACCTGACCAAATACTCATAGATGGTAGTCTCACCACTGACCCTGTTAGGATTGCATCAGCCCTAAACACCGCCTTCACCGATCTCTCCCAGGTGTTGCCCTCAAATTTCTTGACCCCGCCGGCCCGTATCACCCCCCATCCCCCCCTTGCTCCGCCTTTCTACCTGCGAGTCCCTACACCAGAGACCGCCAAACCCTACCTTACAAAAGCTATAAGTAAAAACCACTACAGTCACGACTCACTGGACCTTAAACTCCTCCGCCTCACCCTCCAGGAAGTCCTAGCCCCACTCACCCACATTCTAAATCGCTCCCTCTGCCAAGGGGAAATTCCCTACCCACTGGAAATTGGCCTACATCACACCTATTCATAAAAGTGGAGACCGCACATCCACATACAACTACCGCCCCATCTCTATCCTACCCCCGCTGTCCAAGGCACTAGAATGCATAGTCGCCTACCAACTCACTGAACACCTAAACAAATATAGCCTGCTATCCAGACAGCAGCATGGCTTTCGTAAGGGCCATAGCACCACTACCGCCCTCCTCGAGCTTGCCTCCCATATCCACTCAGCCCTAGACCAGGGCCACCTCACTGGCGCAATCTTCGTGGATCTATCTAAAGCATTTGACACGGTAAACCATGCCCTCTTACTCAACACCTTGGCCTATACAGGTTTCTCAAATGACTCCCTAAACTGGTTCACCAGCTATCTCTCCGATAGAACGCAAATAGTCAAGGTAGGCCCTGTCCTATCGCCCCGCCTCCCAGTCCGCCCGGTGTCCCACAGGGCTCCATACTGGGCCCCCTACTCTTCAGCCTGTTCCTCAACACCCTCCCATCCTCATGCCCTGAAAATCTGCTCCTTTATGCGGACAATGCAGACTTGTTCGCCTCCGACCCGGCCCCCCTCAAACTCCACAAATCTCTCCAGCACTCTTTCCGTGAAATCGAAGACTGGCTCACCTCCCAACGCCTTATTATCAACTATAATAAGACCAAAGTCATGATATTCGCCCACCCTCAGAACCCACAAAAAAACCTCTGCCCCCATTTTCTCACTGCAAATCAGACCCCCCTAGAACAAGTAAACTGCTATAAATACCTAGGGATCACATTAGACCCCTCCCTCACTTTTAATCAACATATCCTGCACCTATCAACTGCCCTTAGCTCCAGATTAGGCGTACTCTACCGGTACAAACACTGCCTCACCCCCGAAGCACTCCTACTTGCCATAAACTCCTCGATCCTCTCCCTGCTAGACTACGGCATCCTAATATACAGTGCCACCCCCCACAAACCTAAACAGACTCAGGATCGTGCTTAACAAAGCCTGCCATCTTATCCTAGGATGTGATCATTTCACTCACTCCTGCTCCCTTTACAGCTCCACTAACTGGCTAACCCTGGACTACAGAATCAGATACCACACCTGCCTTATGACGAAAAAAGTACTATTGGGCCTCACCCCACCCTCCCTACATCAAATTATCCTCCCAACACCTCCAGGCAAAACAACCCATAGCTCAAGCAAACAACTACTATGGGTTCCCCATGGCTGGACCTCCCAATACCAACGTACTTTTAGTTTCAGGGCCCCCTCCTGGACAAACTCCCTCCCTAGTCTTATAACGGATGAAACAAGGCTGGGCCCTTATAAATCTAAGCTAAGAGAATACCTTCTGGCCACAAACCAATGTGACTGCCGTTGACACCTGACCAGACAGTGCCTCTCTCAAAGACGCTATTAGCAGGGCAAAGTACCTAATGTATCTGTGTAACTACATGATTACCAAACCCCTGCTGTTTTTTTCTGTAATTTCTCTTTTTTCTTTATGTTTGTTTGTATTTTTTCTTCCTGGCTGTGACACTGTACCCCAGCCACTGTTTTACACCATCTACTAATAATGCTATAAATGTAATGTTATCCATAACTGTCCTGCAACCTGTATCTCAAGTCTCGTTCCCTGTACCATTTTTACGTATGATGTGGAACCTTGTAAATGAGTCCCTGTACCTTTTATGTATGACGTGGAACTTTTGTAAATGAGTCCCTGACTCAAAGGTCTTTCCGAATATTTCACAAATAAAAAAAAAAAAAATTATTTCCTCTCAGGGCTCAACAAGTTACGCCGGGCCTCACCCTTGATCCAAAAGGTAGCTTTTTTTCTGGGAATTTGGAAAACTCCCCACTCTTGATTCCTACAAAGGCCAATTTTAATATTAAAAGATGGGAGGAAAGACAAGGGGACAGAAACAAAAGGAATTAAGAAATTCATTACAAAACTCTGAAAGTCAGCATTATACTGACTCTGGGACATATGAAGGCAAAAAAAGAAGGGATAAAAAAGGGAATAAAATTGTAAAAACAGGCATTTTGCAAAAAAAGAAAGCTCCCACAAATAAAAAGCAAAACCAAATAAAGCTCACTATTGTAATTAAAGGGCCCCCCAAATAAAACAAGTCACTATGGACCAATTTGTTAATACTTCCACACCACAAGCAGACAAACAAACTAATAATAACAAGGTTTTTATTAATACAAATTAAAAAAAAACCCTTAGCAGGGAAGCAGGGACATTAATGAATAAATTAGGAACCACAGTAGATTCTACATTGGTCCAGATATCTGATACCCCAAATGACCCTGGTACAACTCTTCAAATAAACCAAATAGATGTTATTTCATTACACTCCTCCACAGAATTTGAGTGGAGCTCTTTCCAAATTCAGTAACTAAACTGCATAATGTAGGAACCAGATTAGATGCAGTAGTAGCCTAGAACAATCACCTTCCTACAGGACTGAAAAATCACAAAATGAAATTATCCAACCACAAACTCAAGGGGCTGAAGCTAATTCTGACCTGGTAACCAACTACCCCACCCCATTTACTCACAGATTAATAACTGCTCTAAAAGACCCTCATATGGTGAACATCTTATTCTTAGAGCAGTTATATATACTAAGAGATAAAATTACCTCAGTAAAGTGCACTCTTGCACATCATGAAACACTAATTAAAAATGTGTTCAGGGAATTACTAAAGTTTGAGCTTGGCTTGGAGGTGGACTCAATGATCAGGGGACCTATGGATAAATCTGACTTGGACCAATCAGATTCAAAACTACCTAGATGGGGCAACTTGGTAAAGGAAAGAAAAAAGAAAAAGAACAATAAAACCAAAAAAATCCCAATGCTAAACCAACTCAAAACTCAAAAACACCCCTTGAAATTAGAAAAGAATATACAATTAAAATTAATGAGACTAAAAATGTGCCCTCTCAGTCTAAAAAAGAAGAGAAAAGAAAGGTTACATTTAAGAAACAAGTAAAAGAAATAATAACAACCATTAAAATGCAAAACAGAAGGGTGGCAAAAACAAAAAAATGAGAACTCAAAGAAAACTAAAAAAAAAAAAAAAGGGAAATTAAGGAACAGACCACAATGATGGAAACTAAACAAACAGAACACAATCTAACTAATTATGAGAAAGAGGAGATGCAACAAAGAGGTATTTGGTTTCCGGGAAATGAAGCTGTATTAATTATTAAAGGCCTTTATCAGTGTCATAGGGAAAGGAACAAACACCTAAAAGCTATGTTATCACAATATCTAGAGAAGGACTTAGGAATCCCAAATGGTGGGAATAATATGATATATGCAATTAGATCAGATATGAAACAAGAAGGGCTGACTGACCACTCAGATCAGCCAGTGAAGGCAATACTATCTGACATAGAAATAGCAAATTGGATATGGATGCAAACATTGGTTGCAAGTAAAATGGGTCTAGAAATCACCCAACCATCTCCTATTTCAGACCTTTTGCAAGAAAAACACTTCAGTGAGGGGAAATTTGTATCTGGTATAGAGTTAGACAATAGACTAAGGCACATAACACTTGAAAGTGCTGCCCAAGAAATAAGGCAATACACATTAACATTACATGGACTGGAGGAAGTACACAATGAAAATCAAGCTGATTTTATGAAAAGAGTTTGCTATAATGTTAAAGAAATTTTGGGAATAAAACTGGGCCATAAAGGGATTCTATGGGTTCATAGGGAACCTAACATCACTAAACAAGGTGAAGTTTCATTTGCTATCCATTATCAAATATTGAACCATTTATGCCTCACTGCTTCTAGCAAACTAGATCACATGGGTATATTTATTATTTATTCGGTGTATCGGAAATTTGGAATTGCAAACCTTTGAGTCAGAGACTCATTTCCAAAAGCTCCACGTCAAATCAACAATGACATTCATAGACATACTAACAACCATACAGATATGAAGGTGTTTTGATACAGTAGCACAGTTTTACGATTACAGGCATAATGTTGGGTCCCATACAGAGAAGTAGCTAAGAGTATATTTGAATATAGTGAACAACTGAGTCATATACAGTGAGGTAGCTAAGAGAATAAATAAGTGAGAACAGTACAGTAGATATGCTGGGTACAAAGGGGATAAGCAGTCTTAAGACAGATTTTTGTCAGTGCAATCGGCCTAGCAAGCTGGACTGCAGATGAAGATAGGCAGGACAGCAGGCCGTGTGTGACTACCAAAGGAATACACGTGGAGGGCCTATTGCAGGCAGGTGCACTTGTGGGTGGCCAGGAGGTGGTTCTTAAGGGCCATTTTGAAAGGGCCAAGTTTTGCGTGGTTGGTGACCAGAGAGGGCAGGGAGTGGAACCAGGTGGGAGCCCTGACAAGAAAGGATCTCTGGGCTAGGGTTGTCCATACTCTGGTAATAGCCAATGCAGCCATGGCAGAGCTTCTGGTGTTCACAGCTGGGGTGGTGGAGGTCAGGGAGGCAGATAGTCCTGGGGGGGTTAGGCCCAGCAGGGATTTTTTGGCCATGAGGCAGGCCTGGTACTGGACCCTCTCATCGAAGTTAAGGATCTGGGTGAGGGAGTGCAGGGTGCATGTGTGTGTCATCCGGTCCACACCAGTGAGTAGCCTGCAGGCTTTGTTACACGTCAATTTTATTTTACTGATGGCTGTGGCATCGGCTGCAGCATAGACTAGTAGCCCATAGTCAATCAGGGACATTACAGAGGAGGTGATAGCTAGTTTTAGGGTTTCTGGTAGCAGACACTCCTTGTGGCGATAGAGGAGACCAATGCGTGCATTGGTGGTGGAAGTAAGGGTGCTGAGGTGCATGTGGAAACTGAGGGCAGAGATGAAGATAACCCCTAGATATTTATAGGACGAGACCTGCTCTAGGGTGTAGAGTGACCTAGCTTGGATTTGTAGCTGGGCATTTTTTAGCTTGGTTTGGTGGTGTACAAATAAGAGGGCCTTAGTTTTTTTTAGATTCATGACCAGCCTGTGCACCCCAAACCACTGCTCAGTTTGACTGAAGGTGTTTTGGAGTGTGGCCTGCAGGTTGGTTGGACTGTTGTGAGAGGCGCAGATGACAGCGTCATCTGCGTATAGGATGATTTTCTCAGTGCATGAGGCAGGGACTGCATATTACTCTGCAACTGGGTAGATACAGAACTAACAACCTCCCAGGACAATATAAACCCAGAATGGAGCACTGTAAAGGGGAAACCATGTGCTCTTGTGGAACTTGGACATGTTTATAATAATCAAGTTTCATCAATTCAGTTATCAAACTGACATCAGATACTGACTAGTTTGATGCAGAATTGACTTAAAGGGAAAACATTTCAGCCAAACATAAATAGTACACTAAATCATTTAGAGAATTATGAAACGCTGTTGTCCTGGAATGTTGCAGGGTTCTCCAAAAATGTAACAAATCCAAAATTCTTACATTTTCTGTCTTCCCATACAATTCTATCATTACAAGAGATGTGGGCACTTAAGGATCTCAATATACCAGGCTATACTGTTGTTATAGCCCAGGGGCAAAAAAATCAGAAATTTGGCAGACCGGTGAGAGGACTTTCTATTTTTATTAAAGTCCAAAACAATATCCAGATTAAAGCAGTACTTAAAAACAATATGACAATACAAGTTGTGTTAATACAGTGGGGAAGCAATTTGTTTTATTTAGTTAATGTATATGTACCACCAAAAAATTCAAGATATTATAACATAGATTTTCGGTGGGAAATTGAGAGTTCACTTCATGACACAATGAAGAACACTCCAGAGGCAGGAATTTATTTAATTGGTGACTTCAACACTAGGCTAGGTCGCAAATCCCTCCAACTAAGTAATGATACAATGATAAAACAAAACAGATTAAAAGATAAGAAAACTAATCGGAATGGCAGAAATTTTTTTTGGTTACTAAAAAACTGGAAGCACCAAGTTTGGTCGACAGTAAACCTGTCGACCACCCGCACAGCAATGGCACAATACCGATACAGGTATTGTGCCGCTCAAGCCCCCAGTGTTTTCTGTGAGGGACTGTGCCTCCCCACATCCCCCATGTGGAGAGCCCTGCCCCCAACCCCCCCGGACTTTAGGATTCTCAACTCCAGGTCGGAGTTGGTCCGGGAAGGGGGCAGGACACTGGGGGAAAGTAAAACATGGAAACGGACCATTACAGTGACTGTCGCTGTAGTGGTAATTTTCCATATTTTGCCGTCGGGGTGTCGGGCAAAAGGTGGCCACCCAAAAAACCTGGGGTTATTGGTAGTAAATGGAATGTATGAAGCGATTAATACTTCATATTATACATATCTCTCTAGCAAAGGTGCAAGTACGATTGATTACATATGTATCTTACCTTGGCAGGTATACTTAAATTTAAAGTTTGATATAATATTAACAGAAGAAAGTGATCATGTTCTGCTGATTTTAAAAACTAAACATTTGATCACTACAAATAAAAAGCAAGCAGACTCACAAATTGAAATCAGAAATAATAAAAGAGTGATATACTCAGAGATGGTAGATCAACAAATAACTGCGACCCTTATGAGTTGTCACTCTCAAGAAAAAATTAATGATTAATGCAACAACCGATATCATCCCTGCCAAGGTGATACATGATATTACACAGGAGATATCAAATGAATGTTTAACTGTCCTGCATCATAAAAGTAATGAACTAATGAAACATGGTTCAATTGGGATTGTATAAGATACAAGAAATATGTGGGAAAGCTGATACACTATGTATGGAAAAGCCATACACCAGAAAACATTAAAATATTGAATAAAACAAGACATGATTACAGAGTATTTCTGGAAACACAGAAAACTCTATTTCAACAAATGCAGTGGAACAAAATGTATGAAGTTATAAAATCAGGAAATATAAAAAAAATCGTGGCAACTTGTTGCAATAGGAACAGGGAACTATGCAACTAATATAACAGCAAATATACACCCTTACGATTCAGTAACATACTACAAAAAATTGTTTTTGGATAACACAGTAACTAACGACCTTCCTCCATACATAACCCAAACAAGAGAAAATCACTTATTGGATATAACACCCACAGAAATCAGTGAAGTAATAAAAGCAACAAGACCAAATAAAGCCCCATGACCCGATAGATTACCCCCTTTCTTATACAAAATATAATTAGAATGGTTGTGCAACATATTAGTAATATTATTCAATAAAATGATAGCAGAAAATTACATACTTAATTCATGGAAAGGTAATATTATAATCCCTATATTGAAAAAGGAGATCCATGTCTACCCAAACATTATAGGCCAATAAGCTTATTGGATTGTCTAGGGAATATATTTGCAAGAATATTTTTGGCTAGAATAAATATTTGACTAGATTCAAAACAAATTATGAACCAATATCAGGCTGGATTTCGGAGAGGATATTCACCAGCCAGTCAGTATTTCATATTACAATATATTATTAAAAAATATTACGTTAGAAACCATCTCCCAATGTATTTAACATGTGTAGATTTTGAGCCCACTTTTAATAGAATAAATAGGGCATTACTATGGGATGAGCTAAATAAATTAGGAATGGACCCTACAATCTTACGTTTAATTATCAACCTATATTCAAATAACTGAACCCAGGTAAGGTATGATTTCACTGGTACGCTAACACAATCATTCAAAACAAAGACAGGTGTCAAACAAGGGTACATTCTTGCCCCATTATCATTTAATTTATTTATTAACAACCTCCCAAATTCATTTCTCGAATTGTCTTCATATTTTCTGTGTTTGGCACACCAACACCCATGCTAATTTACACTGACAATCTTATAATAATGTCCATGTCATCTGTAGGATTACGAAAATATTTAAAATCACTAGAAAACTACTGCATTATTAATAAATTAAACATAAATGTAAAAAAACAAACAAGTAATGGTAATAGGAAAAAGGAAATTAAAGCAGAAATGGTTACTAAATAATATCCCATTAGAGCAAGTAACAATGTACAAATACCCAGGGTATAACACAACTTCCAACAATAAAACAACTAAACACATACAATATACCCTACATTAAAAAAAAAACTACAACAAATGAGTAAAGCTCTTATTAGATTCAGTTTCAAATATGGCAGTTCCTCAATATTATCAACATTATGAGCAATAGAAATGAAGTTAACACCAATAGCACTGCATGCAGTTGAAGTGTGACACACAGACAAAATTGAAATGCTGGAAAAAACATTTACACAATTACGCATAATCTTATTGCAACTTCCAAAAACAATAGCATCACAAATAATAAGAGCTGAACTGGGAAGGGTCCAGATAAAATATCTTGCCATAGCAACTAAAATAGCATACTGGGTAAAATCTACTTCAAACAACATGAAGTCTTGCTGTATCCTGACTATATGCAGTTAGCCCCAACACTTGAACTGCTCCGGAGAGGAAAGAGTTAACTCTATGCCAAGGCATAGAACGTTGAGCTCGAGCTTGATTTTCAAACCTCTGTCCCAGGTACTCTTCAGTGTAACCATCAGATTCTTTACTCCGCCTTACTGTGAAGTCGCTCCGGAGATCCTCTCCTTCACTTCGGTTCGGTTCTGGTAAAATCGGTCGGTTTAGTAAACCGCTTCTTTATTTTTTCGGTCTTTACATCTCTGTCCAGGTACAGTAAGTGTATTAGTAAGTAGTAGAGTGGTTTAGCAAGAAATTGTTTTATTTTGCAGTTTCTTTCCAGTCGGTCTGGTTGGGAACCGAAGCAATCTGTTGTTTCTGTTTTTTTGCAGGTATTTCAGTATGGTTTTCCGGTATCTATCAGTTCCTGAAAAAAAGTTGCTTTCTCCAGTTCTTTCATCTGACCCGTGACACGGTTGGAACCGATAGGTTTGGTAGTCACCTGGCTTGAACGCTGGTAAGGGTGACTTTATATTTAAAGGCATGTCTGAGAAACCCAAAAAGAAAACTGGTCCCACTGGGTTTCAACACTGCACTGAGTGTGGGGAGGCTTTTGCCAAGGCTGATCCCCACCTCATCTGTGTTTATTGTCTGGGGTTTGATCACCTCAATGAAGACTGCCAAATCTGCAGGAAATTTCCTAAGGCCACTGTGGATAAACATTTAAGTAGGCTGAAGGAGAGGGAGGCTGAAAAATCCACTGACCCAGATGGCCAGCCCGGTTCGGTTCCAACCGAACCAGAGGGGGTGCCCACTGACCTGGGCGATACCCCCTCGGGCAAGAGGAGAGCTGATTCTGCGGAATCGGTTTCCACGAAAAGAAAATGGAAGTCAGCCGGTTCGGATCCCAGTTCCCATGATCCGACTGCTGACAAGAATATGTCGATCGCTATTGTGTCAGTCGCTCCCGGTTCCGAGCGAACAGAGAAGGTCGGTTCGGTCGGACTTGTCTGCTTCTGAATATGACCTCAAGCATTTTATGAGGCCGAGCGGGAAGGAGACGAAGATGATGAAGATGAGGATTATGAAGACCTAGATGAGCCTATTGAGCCTGACATCTCCCCAGACAGGCCTTCTAATGTGTCTCCTCCCAGGCTTTCTGAGTCCCCCTCCCACTTCTTGTTTTACAAGAAGGTGGCTGAGACTCTTCAGTTTCCAGTGGAAGATGCTGAACAGGATCAGGAGGAGCCTGACTATGTTGAGATGATGGATGTCCCAGAGTCAAAAAGGGTGTCTATCCCTCTGCACAAGTCCCTGGGGAAACAGACCCAAAAAATATTACAGTTTCCAACATCCATACCTCCTGTGGATAAGAAAATGGACAGGAGGTATGCTCTGTCAGGCCCTGGTATGGATTTTCTTATTAACCATTGCAGCCATGTTGGGCTAGTGCAAGCTGCAGCCTGTGACAAGGCTAATATTCCCATGGCATCTCACCCCCCAGATAAGGATTCCAGGAAAGTGTATGCCATGTCAAAGAAGCAGTACTTGGCATCCTCTTTGGGACTCAGGCAATCCAATTATATGGCATATACAACCAGATACCAGAAGTCTTGGTGGGATATGGTTCTGGAGCTAGCTAAGAATGCCCCTCCCCAGCTGGCAAAGGAGCTGGAGCGGGTGGCTATGGATGGCATCGAAGCTTCAAAGGTCCAATTTCATGCTGCTGTGGACTCAAATGATGTTCATTCTAGGGTCATGGCTTCATCTGTTTCCATGAGGAGATTTGCCTGGCTCAGGTGTAACAATTTATTTCAGGATACCCAGACCAAGGCCATGGATTTTCCTGTCACTGGTAACTCTCTGTTTGGGGAACAAACAGAGACATACATGAAAAAGATGGACGAGTACAGGACCACATACAGGAGCGCTGTAGCCAAAGAAAAGCAGACCACTCCTCAGAGGCAGCAATCCAGGGCTGGCAGGGGCAGGCCTTTTCACAGGCCTTTCTACCAGGCCCAGGTTTCCTCTTCTTTTCAGCAGAGGGGGTGCTTTAGGGGAAGAGGCAGAAGGGGGATGACAAGGGCTGCATCTTCCTCTCAGTCTAAGCCCCCTGCCAAGCAGACACCCTGATATGTCAGCCAGGGTCGCCGCCCCAATTCCTGTAGGGGCCAGACTGGCTCACTTTTTTAAGGCCTGGAAGTCTGTCACTTCAGACAAGTGGGTCCTGGAAGTAGTGAGTCAGGGTCTTGCTCTCAGCTTCAGCAGGTTCCCAAAGTTGAGTGCAAAGACTTTCTGTCCCTCCTCAGAAGAGGAAACACAGGCCTTAGAAATAGAGGTTTCTTCTCTACTGCTTCTGCAGGCAGTGCGGAGGGTACCTCTCATTCACAGGGGAAAAGGATTGCACTCCAGGTACTTCCTTACCCTAAAAAAGACAGGGGAGTGGCGACCCATCCTGGATCTACGGTACCTAAACAAACACATACTAAAGCCAAAGTTCAAGATGGTGACTCTGGGAATTATTCTTCCCTCTCTGAGACCAGGAGACTGGCTAGCCTCCCTGCATCTCAAGGATGTCTACTTCCACATACCTATCAGGCAGTCCCACAGAAAGTAACTCTGGTTCGAACTGCCCTCAGGCCATTACCAGTTCAGAGCAATGCCTTTCAGCCTAACATCTGCCCCAAGAGTATTCACCAAATGCCTAGAAGTAGTGGTGGCCTTCCTCAGAAGACAAGGCATCTTACTGTTCCCTTACCTGGATGACTGGCTCATAGTAGGCCAGTCCCCCGGCCAAGTCAGGTCAGCTCTAGCGGTCACTCAAAATCTTCTGCACTCCCAAGGATTCATCTTATATCTGGAAAAGTCTGTTCTGGAGCCAGTTCAGCTTCTCACATTTATAGGAATGGAGCTGGACACCGTTCAGGCCAGGGCCTTCCTTCCTCTCTCAAGGGTCCAATCCCTCATCTCTCTGGCTTCCTCTTTTCATCCACTTGTGTCTCGGTGAGCCAGACGCTTCTTGCAGTTGCTAGGCCACATGGCAGCCTGCACTACAGTAGTGCAAGGGGCAAGGTTTCAGATGAGGGATATTCAATTTCACCTAAGAGCCTTCTGATCTCAGAAAAAAGATCCTCTCTCCAAGTTGGTTCCAGTGTCTCTAACTTTGTTTCAGGCCCTCCAGTGGTGGCTGGAAGAGGACAACTTGAGGAAAGGGGTTCCTTTCCTCAGTCAGGCTCCCACAGTGACTCTCACCACAGACACTTCTCTGCTGGGATGGGGAGCCCACCTGGATCAGCATACTGCTCAGGGGACCTGGTCCCTTCAGGAGTCTCTTCTACATGTAAATCTTCTCGAACTCAGGGCTGTCTTTCTGGCTCTTCAGACATTTTTGAGTTCAATTCAGGGGAGAGTGGTGCAGATCAGGACAGACAACACCACAACCATGTGGTACATCAACAAGAGGGGGGGCACTCGGTCCTCGGCCTTATGCACCGAGGCCATGAAAATATGGTCACTAGCTTATTCCCCGCAGGCTTCCCTGATTGCTGTGCATCTCCCAGGGAAGGACAATGTACTTGCAGATGTTCTCAGCAGGATTTCTCAAGGTCACCACGAATGGGCCCTGAATCTCCTCATTCTTCTGATCATTTTCAAGAGATGGGGCACTCCAGAGCTAGATCTCTTTGCAGCCCTGGACAACCATCAGTTCCCTCTGTTCTGCTGCAGGCCCCCCTCTGTGGGAGTCTCTTCCTCTAGATGCCCTCCTGTTGGATTGGACCAACAGGTTTCTCTATGCCTTTCCTCCCTTTCCTCTGATATTCAGAGTTCCTCAAGTTGTCCTGACTTCAACATGCCAGATACAGATTGGTCAATACCAGCAGGAACATCTGCCAGAACTAGATTCATAGTGGATTCCCTGCAGGGGGGAGGGCCTCAAACAACTGGTACAGCAACCCACAAGAGACAGGGCTATCCTAGATCTAGTACTGACTAACAAAGAAGGGATCACAGATCTCCAGGTAGAAGGTCACCTGGGGGCCAGTAACCATCACATGGTATGGTTCAGTTTGGCTACTACATCTAAATCATCCCATTCCAAGGCAAAAATATGGGACTTCAGAGGAGCTGACTTTGATAAGATGGCCAACAGAGTTAAGCTAGCCCTGGCAAAAAGAAACACAGGTGAGGGGGTACAGGCAAAGTGGGCAAGCATTAAGGATGCACTACTTGAAGCAACATCCCATTGTGTTAGACAGAAAATGAAGTGCAAAGAAGAAGGAAACCACTCTGGTTCTCAAATACAGTAGCAGAAAAGTCAGAGCCAAAAGGCTGGCCTTCAGGAAATATAAGGAACACAGCGGGATGAAGATAGGAGGCATACCAAACTGCCCTAAGGGAAGCAGGTAAGGCAGTAAGGCAGGCAAAGTCCCAAACTGAGGAAACACTAGCACGAACAGTAAAGAAGGTGACAAGACTTTCTATAGATACATTAGTGAAAGGAGAAAGTCCAGAGGGGTATTGCTAAGCTTAATGGAGAAAGGGAGCATGTGAGAGGAGGACCTGTAAAGGCATCTATCCTAAATAGATACTTTTGCTCAGTATTTACTGAAGAGAAGGTAGGGCAGGGCCCACAGCTCAGCATCATGGACACAGGGGAGGGAGGTGAGCACTACTCCCTTCACAAAAGAAAGGGTCCTACAAGAGCTTGCTAAGCTCAGGGTGGATAAGGCAATGGGACCTGATGGCATACATCCCAGGGCACTAAGGAGCTAAGGAGGGAACTAGCAGAGCCATTAGCAGAATTGTTTAGTGAGTCTCTGAGCACAGGAGAGGTCCCAGAAGACTGGAGAAGGGCTCATGTGATCCCGGCCCACAAGAGTGGTAGCAGGGAGGAGGCGGGGAACTACAGACCAGTCAGTCTTACCTCAGTAGTGGGCAAGATTATGGAGGCACCCTTAAGGAAAGGATAGTGCAACACCTGGAATCCATAGGGCACAGGATCCAAGACAGCATGGGTTTACAAAGGAAGGTCCTGTCAAACTAATCTCATAGATTTCTTTGACTGGGTAACCAGAGTGGTGGACCAAGGGAGCAGTTGATGTCCTACCTTGACTTCAGCAAAGCTTTTGACACTGTTCCACATAGAAGATTGATAAATAAGCTGGGTAGGCGGGTGGGTCAGAGTTGGTCAACTGGGTGGCAAACTGGTTGACGGGCAGAAAACAGAGAGTGGTGGTAAATGGTATACAGTCAGAAGAGATGCAAGTCACAAGTGGGGTACCTCAGGGATCCAGTCCTGGGGCCAGTCCTTCAACATCTTCATTAGTGACCTTGCAGATGGACTAGAGGGTAAGGCTTGTCTGTTTGTAGATGACACCAAGATCTGCAACAGAGTAGATGATCCAGATGGGGTGGGCAGAATGAGAAGAGATCTGGATAAACTAGCAGAATGGTCAGAAGAGTGGCAACTGGGATTTAATGCAAAGAAGTGCAAAATCATGCATATTGGGAAGAGAAACCCTGAAGCCACCTATAGGCTGGGAGGAGAGTTGCTAGCAGTCACAAAGGAAGAAAGAGACTTGGGCATCATCATCACTGATGACCTAAAATCATCCAAGCAGACCTCTAAAGCAGTAGGTAAGGCTAGGGGGGTGGTAGGGTGTATTAGTAGGGGTATCACAAGTCGTGAGAGGTAATAATCCTCTTTACAAGACACTGGTTAGGCCCCATCTGGAGTACTGCGTGCAGTATTGAGGCCACACCTTCACAAGGACATTAACCAAATTGAGGCAGTCCAGAGAAGGGCAACAAAATGGTGCAGGGACTGCATCAGAAGACATATGAGGACAGATTAACGGAGCTCAATATGTATACCCTCGAGCAAAGGAGGAGAGAGGTGATATGATCGAGGTATTCAAACACCTTAAGGGCATAAACAAGGTGAAAGAGTCTAACATGTTTAAATATAAGAAAATAGCAGGACAAGAGGACACAGCATGAGATTAGAGGAGGCCGATTAAGAGGGAATGTGAGGAAATTCTTTTTCACAGAAAGGGTGGTGGATGCATGGAATGGCTTACCACAAGAAGTGGTGGCTATGAATACAGTGCAGGGCTTCAAACAGGCATGGGATAGGCATAAGGGAGCAATACAAATGACTATGAATAGATAGGCCACTGACAGAGCAAAGGCCGATGGCACATTTATAAGGTAGAAAAAGAAATGGGCAGACTGGATGGGCCTTGCGGTCCTTATCTGCCGTCAACTTCTATGTTTCTACGTTTCTATGTTAGTCAAGATCAGGTCCCAACCCTGCAATGTCATTCTGATAGCCCCAGATTGGGCCAGGCAGCCTTGGTATCCTCTACTGTTGTCACTATCAGTGACAATTCCCCTGTGCCTTCCAAGACAGTTCAACCTCCTTGCCTCACCTCAGGGGAGGATATTGTACCCCAGTCTTCACACACTCAGGCTCAAGGCCTGGTTCTTGAGGAGCTAGAATATGCCGACCTGCATCTCTCACAGTCAGCTCTGGATATACTTAAGGCCAGTAGGAAATCTTCCACTAGGAAAACCTATGATTCTAAATGGAAGAAGTTTGGGTTTTGATGTTCCCAAAGGCACATCCAGCCAGATTCAGCTGATATTGCCACTGCCTTAGATTATTTGGTATATCTTAACAGTTTAGGCCTTCGGCCTACCACTCTCAAGGTACATTTGGCAGCTATTTCTGCTTTTCTTTCAGCTGTGAAAGGCTCTTCTCTAGCTTCCCATCCAGTTTTCAAGAAATTCTTTAAAGGTTTGGTCTACATCAATCCTCCCTTCAGGGATCCTGCTCCTCTATAGGACCTGAATATCTGTATTGCACAGCTGATGCAGCCTCCCGTTGAACCCCTTTGCTCAGCTGAGCTCAAATACCTGACTTGGAAAACTGTATTCCTGGTTGCTATTACTTCTGCCAGGAGAATCAGTGAGTTACAGGCTCTATCAGTGGAACCTGATTTCATCTCATTCCATAGGGATAAGGTGGTCCTTCGTACAAATAGGAAATTCCTCCCTAACGTGGTATCAGACTTCCATCTGAACCAGTCTATGACACTGCCTATAGTATCTTTCACTGATCACTCCTCTTCTGGTGAGAGGAGGCTACACAGTCTTGATGTAAAGAGGATTCTGAGTTACTACTTAGAATCCACTAATCCCCATAGAAATGACTGCTCCCAGCTGTTTCTCACTTATGGGGAGGTGGGTAAAGGTAAGCCTGCTACCAAGAGAACTATTGCTAGGTGGATTGTCTCTTGCATTCAAGTCTACTACTCAAAGTTGGGGAAAGAGCCACCCTCAGGCCTGAGGGCTTATTCTACCAGAGGTACAGCTGCTTCGGTCGCAGCAGCTAGAGACATACCCATAGTGGAGATCTGTAAAGCAGCCACCTGGAAGACTGTTCACACATTTACCAAGCATTACTCCCTGGACATTCAGGCTAGAAGTATGCTAGGGTTGGTACTGCAGTACTGCAGAACCTGTTCCCAAAATAGGTTCTGTAGTTCCTTCCTCCTTGGGGGTACTGCTTGGTAGTCTGCATATAGTCAGAATACAGCAAGACTTCATGTTGTTTGAAGAAAAAATTACTCACCTTAGTAATTGTATTTCTTCTAATGGAGTCTTGCTGTATTCTGACTCCTCCTGCCTCCCTCCTGGAACCTAGTTGTTTTGGGATGTGGGTGGGCAGGTTAGTGTTGCACCCAGGGTGTACCTGGGTGCCTCTTCTTAATTGAGGGTTTTTTGTTCCTATGTTTTATTATAGTTTGTTTATTACCTACTTGGATTCTTTTGGGGTCTTGACTTGAGTCTTTGGACCCTCAATTTAGGTCTTTTGCCCTTTGGCACGAAAGTTTTAAAAAGAATTTCTGGGTTGCTAGTCGGTTAGTATAGGGCTCGTAAGAATCTGACAGTTACACTGAAGAGTACCTGGGACAGAGGTTTGAAAACCGAGCTCGAGCTCGAGCTCAACGTTCTATGCCTTGGCACAGAGTTAACTCTTTCCTCTCCAGAGCAGTTCAAGTTCTGAGGCTAACTGCATATAGTCAGAATACAGCAAGACTCTATTAGAAGAAATACAATTACTAAGGTGAGTAATTTTTTCTTCTTTGCCTGAGTACAGATTGGTTAAAAAATGCATGTTGGAAAAACAAATACGGACTGACAGGGGAACAAAAGATGCCTGGTTGGGACAGATAGAAGAAGCTTTACATAAACGGAACTTAACACATTTATGGGAGGATTCAAAAAAAGGGCATAGTTATTTCTAAATCATATAGTAAACTTATAAAAGAAGTTTAAAGAAAATTTCACATGAGGAAGATTTGAATAAGATAACTAAATCAAGGTTGCACTCATGGTATGCTAACAATAAATTAAACCATAATTTAGAACCATACTTAACACATACAAAAGGGAAAAAAAACAGAAAATATTTACATTTAAACTAGAATTATACCCATCAAAATATCTTAAATATCTCTATAATAAAGAAAGAAATCATGCAAACAAAGAATGTTGTTAAAAAAGTGTAGAACAGCACAATATCACCTTAAACACATAGAAATTGCACTTTATCATTATATTCTTTTTTATATGCCTAAATCACAATTTTAATCATTGTTGTTTCATATGTATGTATAATTTTGTAAAGATGTAAAAATCAAACAAATAAACTTTTGAAACTAAAACTCCCTCCCCACAGTATCCCAGCACCTTCTCAGGTACCACTAACGATGTTTTGACTGCTTCTTTGCACAGCATACAGTATTTTCAGGGTATGCAGGAAGCATTCTCAACTGTGGGGTATCGCAGCTTCCATTCTGGCCTCTGATCAGTTTGGCCCTCACCTATGGTGATAAAAGGCATCCAGTCGATACCAGCTACCCACAGAACTATCCACGCCTACAGTATAAGGTTCCTGTACAGCAGATGGTTTGTTTCTTATTTGCCCCTACTTCAGCTGTAAGCTATACAGCATCAGATGCCTATTTGGTTATAATACTATTTACTATGTACAGTAGTTGTACCATAAGATCACTAGTATTGGCACATATCACACGGATTGACACCCTTTTCCATGTTACCTTTATGACTGCATGTACCTCTTATTGATTGCATGTACCCTATGATCTTCTGTAAGGTGTATTTTGTTATTTGAAAATTATGGTTTAAAGGTTTAGTAGACAATACAAAGGTTGTGAATAAGGTGTATTGTGTTAATTGAAAATAATGGTTTAAAGGTTTAGTAGACAATAAAAAGGTTGTGGACATCTTTATGTCAATGATACCCTTCTGCAAATGACTGTTACAATTTCCAAAAATCCTTACCACACTGAAAATCACAGATGAGACCTCCGTTCAGTACAGCAGTTAGTGCCACTCTCTTAAATGAAGAATCAGAACCTTGTCTGGTGTCTGAAATTGTTTTAAACCTCCATATAGAGGATTGTGTATGAGCAATCATACACAACAAGACAATTTTGCGATCGAGAGGTTTTCGTGGTAACCTGAGACCTCGAGACCACAGCTCAAGAGGTCTGTTACCATAAAAACATCAAGATCACAAAACTGCCTTGTTTGCATATGATTGCTCATACACAATCTTTTGTAGTGTATGGGCAATCATACTTTCGCTCCATTTCTCAAAAAAGCCCCTCCCCCGTACTGAAAAGTACCTTCATGGCATGGTTTTTTCAAGCGCCACTTGCTTCCTGGTCTGCTATTGCCACTGTGGCCCAACATTGCACATGCACAAATGCATTCAATCTTGTGCTGCACTGGTGATGTACTTAGTGCAGCACAACATCATGACACACTGAGTGCAGCACAACAACACTGTTCAGAATATGGATTTCCATGCTGAACAACGTTCTACCATACACTATACAGGGTTTTCACAAAATGTTACAGATCAGCAGCAGTAGCGCCAAAATAAGACACACGTAGAACTTCTTTTCCAGCATTAGGACAGCAGATGCTGCAACATTGCAAATGCCGAGACTGAGCTGGCATCCACAATTGAGTGGTTACTAACATTTGAACAGAATGTGCATCTCAGAGTAGCTGTTGCAATTTGCACTTATGCCATTGGTAAGTGATGTTCTTAACTGTAAAAGCTAAAACAGTAGCAAGGACATTGTGGAGCAGAAGAATGATGTGTCAGGGTGTCTTTTCACTTCGAGTTACAGGTCACATTGAACACTAAGCAGTTTATTCTAACAACTATATTAAGTTCCTTACCGCCAAAGCCTTATAGATAATCTTAAAACTAATTTAAAGGTCACAGGCATAGAGAGCTGTAATTATTCCATAACTATGGGCTTTTGTCAGCCAGACTAGGGCAAAGTGCAGGGCTAGGGACTGGTCAATGAGGAGTGCAATTAAGGCATATTAATGGAAATAAGGGAAAGACAGAGGAAGGGGAGGGAGACATAGAGGGGAGGAGAAAGGGAGAGATTGTGCAAGAGAAAAGGTGGAGGGGAGAGAGGGAGTGAGGCAGAGAGGGAGAGAATGCGAGAGAAAGGAGAGGAGTAACTAAGATGGAGAGAAAGAGATGGGAGAAGGGGAGAGAGAAGAGAGACAGGGCAGAGACGGAGTGGAGAGAGAGAGAAGGAAAGGGGGAAGGAGGAGAGAAAGGGGGAGAAGAGGAGTGGGTGAAGGAGAGAGAGATGGTAACGGGAGACGGAGAGGGAGTGAAAGGAGGGTAGAGGGTGAGTGAGACAGAGCTTTCAAAGTCATTAATCTCCAAGGTTTTGCAAGAACAAGAATAGAACACTACAGCATTTTCTAACAGCATCTCCACTCCCAAAAAAGGCCAGTTTGGCTGTTTACATTTGACTTGGTATAGCTTTAATCATTTACTTTTCAAAAATTAGAATTTTTTTTTTAAATGACCACTGACCACCCTTCTTTAAGGGAACAGGAATCTGCCATATTAATTTCTGTAAAGTTTATTTTGCTGTAATCTCATTAGAAAAATGTGGTAAAAAAAAGGAAGTCTGAGTTCTAATAAAAATGTGAACCAGCCACTTCATGAGTATCAGCCGAGTGGCATCAGTTTACCCCGAAGTGCATCCAGCCAGGATAACAGATGCAGCAGCAACATCCCTGTGTGTGAATACTTTTACTAAAAAGGGTTTAGTTATCCATTAGGCTACACCGAGTCTGAATCAACCTGGCTACTAAAAATAGCTATAAAGCCAAAGTTCAGTAGGGCTGATGAATAAGGCCATGCCCAGAACAGTCATGTTAATGAACAACACCTTCAGTTTTGTTATGCTTTCTCCCCAGTGGCTACAGCATTTTGGTGTAGATCTAAACTCAGTCTCAGCAGTTCAGCCTTTCCAACTACTAGGCAGGTAAATACTTGAAGCTCCAGATACAAGAAGTGCCAGTGAGTGACCTGCAGAATGAAACATTATACTTTTTGTCACAGCAACCATGTTTTATTTTGCATATCATGCAGGCTCACCTTATTAAACATAGATAATCTGTCTTCAGTGACAACTCCTTATAGTACAGTCAAAATAGGAAATACCATCAAACTTACTGTAATTTATTTTTCTGTTAGCTCTAACTTTGTCAACAGGAATTACAACTTGGGTAATGTGCACCTTGACCAGGGGACCACTAGTACAGCTATAGCTGTAAGAGTTGAACCCAGCAGCATGGAGTGCTAATGTCTTAAGTGTTTCATTGCCTCATTTCATGCAGCCCACAAAACTGGCATGCAGTAGGTATAGACACAAGGAACACCCACAATGACCAACATAACTGACTTGAATAAATATAGGTATTACCAAAGCCATATTAGATGAGTAAAAAGATTGTTACAGTGCTTTTTTAGAAGATAATAGAAACTGCCTGCACATTCCCTCTAAGTCTGAGATGTCTCAAATCACTCTCCATAGTAGTCCCTCCAAGTACAAAACACAACTACACATGCATCAGAGGAATGCATTGCAGAATAAACAATGATGATTACTCTACTCTTCTACACTAATCCATCCATCCATTCCACTCCACACCAATGTATGAAACAAAGAATCTGTCGGTAGATAAGGACCCCTTGGTCCACCCAGACTGCCTTTTTTTCATGCCTCTACTTTCACTGCAGACCCTACCTGATCTCCAGCTATCTCCTCCTCCCCCCCCCTTTCCCGACTACAATGCCCTTGTGCCTATCCCATGCATGCTTGAAGCCCACCACTGTTTTGGCCCCCATTACCTCCGCTGGAAGACCGTTCCAGGCATCCACCATTCTTTCAGTGTGATGCAGTATTTCCTCACATCCCTCCTACATTTCCCTTGCCATCTTCATTGCATGTCCCCCTGTTCTTGTGCACCTTCTCCTCTGAAAAATACTCACTTCCTGTACCTTGCTCAACCCCATGAAGTATCTATAGGTCACTATCATATTCCCCCTTCCTCTCTTCCAGGGTCTACATATTGAGATCCCTTGTTCTCTCCTTATAGGGCTTCTGATGTAGCCCCTGCACCATTTTAGATACCCTCCTCGGGACGGTTTCCACCTTGTCTATGTCCTTCTTGAGATGTGGACTCCAGAAATGGACACAATATACTCCAGGTGGTGTCTTATCAATGATCTATACTGTAGCAACATTATCTCTTTCCTTCTGCTGGTGATATCCCTCCCTATGCACCCCAGCATCCCACTGGCCCTACCTGCTGCCTTGTCACACTTCCTTGCCACCTTGAGGTCAACAGATATGATTACTCCAAGGTCTCATTCCTGTTTGGTGACCATCAATACCTCTCCTTCCATATTATACTTTGCCCTGGGTTTCTGTGACCTAGTTGCATGATTATGCACTTGTTATTAAAATTCAGCTGCCATACACTCTACAACTCCTCTAGTTTTCCCAGGTCTCTACTCATTCTCTCTACCCACTCTAGGATGTTCACCCTATTGCAGATGTTGGTGTCACCTGTAAAGAGGCATATGCTCCCTTCCAGCTCTTCTGCAATGTCACTTATAAAGACATTAAAGAGGACTGAGCCCAGTACAGAGCCCTGAGGTACCCTGCTGATCAATTTTGTACCCAAGTTGCCACCTTAGGACCCATCCCCATACTGCCCAGTTTCTAAATAAACATTTTATATGGTACAGTACTGAAGGCCTTGCTGAAGTCTAAGTAGGCAATGTCCACTGCCCCACTCTGATCTATTTCCCTGGCCACCCAGTCAAAGAAACCTATCAGGTTTGTCTGACATGCCTTCCCCCACATGAATCCATGCTGCCTTGCGTCTTGTAACCAGCTGGATTCAAGATACCCCTCAATTCTTTCTTTCAAAAGTGACTCCATTAGCTTCCCCACCACTGATGTTAGACTGACTAGACTATAGTTGCCAGCCTCCTCCCTGCTACCACTTTTATGAAGTGGGACTATATTATCTGCCCTCCTCTAGTCCTCTGGAACCACTCCTGTTTCCAGGGAGTTGTTGAATAGGGCTGTCAGAGGTACAATTAGTACCTCTTTGAGTTTTCTCAACACCCTTGTGTGTACCCCTTCCGGCCACATAGCTTTATCCATTTTCAAATTTGCAAGTCCTTTCAGTACTGTCTCCTCTGTATAGTATATGGACTTGAGTTTTACCCCCCCCCCGTGTTCTTGCTGCATTTGCTTTTCCTGATTTTCCTCTGCACAGTCCCCCACAGCCCTTTTTAATCTCACAATCCTTCCTCATGTTTTTCTCTTCTCACTTATATACCTAAAATAGGTCTTGTCCCCTTCATTACCCCTTTGACTATCTTTTCCTCAGTTTGCACCTTTGCGCTCATCACCACTTTCCCTGTTTCCCTCTATATTTCATGGTACACTTCACTATCCTCTTTCCTCTGTGTCACTTTATACCTTCTGTATGCTACCCTTTTAGCCTTTACCATTTCAGCCACTTTCTTCCAGAAGCATAGCTGTCTCTTTTATAGACAGGTGTACTGGACTAATCTTTCGATTTACGATGCAGAGGTTGGTATCTTTTCAGATTCCTGTGTAGATAGACCTCACCTTTCAGAATTTGCCTGCTACCCCCGAGAAAATTGGTGGATGGCCCCTCGAAGGCCTATTTCTGATTTTGGATGTTGTGGGCCCTCTGGGCCCCATAACTAGGCCTAGGAATGCCCGATTTACAATTCCAAGGTGTCATTTTCTACATTTATTGCCATGCCAAGTTGGATGGAACAACTTAGAAAATCCAAAATGGCCACCAAAATCCAATATGGCCACCATTCGTTAGTAAATACTTGATTCACTAATAATTTCCAAATCCCTAGCTTCCAAGATACCGATTATCAATGATTCATGATCGGGGAGTTTATTATTATTACGTTTAATATAAACACATATTAAGTTAATATAATAGAACATCAATATAAATAAATGATGCATAACGCATCAATCTGCTTGTTTGTGCCGTTGACCCAAAATTGCGTCCACTCTGTGAGAATTTGCCACTTTGTTCAGAGGACTGCATGGTGTGTTCATGTATGTTGTATGCCTGTTTAGTCTGTATTTCTAGTTTCTAGTTTTTAATTTTAGTTTCTGTTTCAGAAACATGGATAGCCCTCTAGCTGTACCTGTTGGATTGGTCAATCCATCCGATTTGCCTGCCTGTGTTCTTTGTGAGAACCAAATTAGAGACACGGAACTGCAACAAATATTAGGAGAGAATGGGCTGAATACCATCAAGGTTTTTGCAGAGAAATGGTCAGTAACAAAACAAACTTCCGAGTATGCCAGAAACTTCAACCTCATATGGAATAAAATCCATTACCAACTTCCCCCGGCCCTGGAAAAACAGGCCTACCTGTTCATACAAGGTGTCACCAAAATCTCACCAGTGAAAGGAAATTAAACACCAACTCAATAAAACAACTTTCTTTGGATCAATCTTCTGAAGCTGAATTCTCCAGCATACCTGACTCACATACGTCCAGTAGCAGTGAAGCAGTCCATGTAACTCGATGTAAAAGGAAATCGTTTGAATTTAAGAAGGATGAGACCTGATTCGTCTGTGATAAGAAAAGGAAAAAGACAGGAAATATGGAAGAAAAACTCCAAAGAGTTAAACTTGAAGATGGAAAGATTACATTACAAGAAAGCATGTTACGCAATGAAAATTTCGATGATGCTCTTTTGTCTGGTGTAGCCAAATGTTTGAAGGTCGCTACCACCAATGTTGAAGTCTTTGCTGCGGACATCGAATACCATCAAAGTTGTTACAACACTTTTGTCTACATCGGCAAATGAGAGCGACAAACACCAGGTGGATTGGAAATCATTCACATAAAGAGTGCTGAAACGGAGTTTCTTCAAATCATGAGAAGAAAGGTTGTTGAGCAGAAATGTTGCTATTTACTCGCAGAGTTACTGGAGGATCTTCATAACCTCTACAATTTCCATGGATGCAAACAAGATGGTGGAATAAATCACACATTTCAGTTGAAGAATCTTATCAGCAATGAATTCAGAGATGAGATAGGTTTTACTCAGGGGAAGGGGATACACAGGAATCCTCTCATTCTTCACTCGACAAAAGTAAACCCACTTGATTATTCTTTGCAACCTTGAGAGGAGCTGGACTCAGAGATAGTGACATCACCAAATCATTTGCAAAAATTATCAATCAGAAATTAAAAGATAGACAAATTGAGTCACCGCAGTTTCCTATGGCATATGAAGACTTGCTTTCTGAGCTTGATAATTATGAACCCGTTCCGGAAATCTTCAATGCGATAGCTCTCACTATAAGCCCTTCTAAGAAGATTAATGCTTTAGGTTATGCAACCATCCCAACAGTAATTCAAGCTACCAAGATATGGTCTATTGCTAGGTACTGGCAATGCCTCATTACCGGAGAACATTCTCCAAAGTCGATAGTTCTATCCATGGTCATTCATCATCTCACAGCAAGTAAAGAGGCAGTCAACCTTCTACATCTTTCAGGGGCTGATATTTTTTACACAGACATCAGAAGACAAAACATGAAATTGGTCCATGATAGTAAATCTGAGGGAGAAAAAGCACCGCTCACGATTCCACCTGGACAGCCAACTCATGTCACAATTGATAACTCAGATGGTAAGCAACAGACATTAATAGGAATCTCAACACATGACGCTAACTCAACGATTTACGTACCCCAAATTTTTTGCATCCTGCTGTCATCTGCGATTTGCCAGTACAAAAACAGAACATTCCAAGCAGCTCAACAAGAGAAGTCCAGGAAACCTCTGAGAGCTATTGAATGTGGGGATTATAAAATAGGAAAGAGAAAACCCCCATTGATCGTCCCATCCTATGATGAGGATGAAAGAAGGACCGAGCTTGATCTTCATTTGAGCAAAGATTGTATTTGGGCTCTGGCAGCAAGCATAGAATCTTCCAGAGAAGATGAATCTCTTCCAGTCCTAGGCTCATGGACAGCTTTTAATAGAAAGGCAACATCGACCACTACCTTCAAATCCAAAACTGATTTCTTGCCCATTATACCACATGAACCAGATGATGCAGTTTGCAGATATTACCTTGACTTTCTCATAGATCTAATGGATGACCTACAAATTGACCACATCTTCAGCCATAGCGATCATGCAGTTTTCTACAAGATTGCACAAATAATGTGGAAAGAAGAAACATATACAAAAGTGGTTAATTTGATGGGAGGATTTCATGAACTGATGGAGAGGCAGGAGATCCTCTACAAATGATACGGTGCTATGGGACTTCATGACTGGTGTGTTCAGGTGGGGATAATAGAGGATGGATCTGTTGACCAGGCCTTGGAAGAATGCCACTATTCTATATTGATGAGGTTACATAGACAGTCCCTCGAGACTCTCCTATGATTCATGGGATCCAAGATTCATGGCTCACTAACTGACGGACTACGAGAAAAGCTCATCAACATGAGAAGATCTTGTCCTCTTGGATGCATCTTTCCCTGAAGTGCAGTCATGAATGCTGGAAACCTCTGGCACCATGGGGCAGTGGGTGATAGGCTACATTGGTGACACCAGCTCTCTTCTCACCCAGGTCACCGCATACAGAGACAAGAATCTGAACTTGCATCTGCAGGCTCAACAAGGTATTCTACCTTTACTGTTTGCATTCATCCATCAAAACTACTCTTGGTATTTGACGTGGCATCATGTAGACCTCATCAATCTGAAAACCATCAATGAGAACACATACAGTGAGCTGCAGGAATACAATATTGGGGCTAGTCTGTCCAGTGAGGCATTCTCCACGATACCTGGTGGCCAAGTGACTGAAGTCTCAATCAACAGAGAGGTCAAGGTGAGGGGTGGACCCATGAGAGGTAGTTACAATATGTCATAGGAAGCTGCTGGCAACTTCATTTTGAATTCCCACAAGCTCGCTAAAATTAGTTTGTCGCTGAAGGAGAAGATGCTTCTGAAAACATTGGCCACGCACAATGAGTTGACATATGGTGCCATGAAGAAACATGTGTCAAGTGAAAGAGCTAGTGAAGAAACTTCACGCATATTCAGATCCATGTCAGGGTGTAGCACGACACATTGCAATGGGCATTGAAATACCACCGGCAATAGTAGAGGGCCTTTTGAAGGCAAAGGCTACAGGGGAAGTTATGTTGAGTGCATTTATAAACAATGGCCTCCTATCAAGGAATGTTGGTTTCTTCAAGCCCATTAAACACAGCAGAATTTCCATGGGAGTGGACAAGAAGAAAAAGAAACCCAAAGTGGAATCTGTCTTAAAAGAAAACTGTCAGGCTGTTGGTATCATTGTTGCAAAGTGCCCCGACAAGAAAGATGCATTTTCCCATCCGCTCACAACATATCCTCTTGCAATAGCAACTCCGTACTAAAACCTCTACAAACCTAAGCTCCTTTAGAGCTTAAACGCTGCAGAAGTGTAAACCTCTACCACCTTGTGAAACTGTGCATTGCTGCTTAAAACATTTACATATCTGGAGCCCTGCAGTTGTTAGATAGCAGGCAGAGGAGCTTTGTGGTGCATGTTAGCTAAAGCTGAGAACCACAAACCTCAGGGGAGACCTTTGCTTTTAAACTAATTTTGGCACTGTATACTTTTGCTCTTCCTAAACAGTGATCAGCTGTTAAGGGACTTCTGGGGGCTCAGAGCTATAAATAGCGCTCTGCTTCTGAAACCAGCTCCTTTAGAGCTTAAACACTGCATAAACATAAACCTCTACCACCTTGTGAAACTGTGTATTGCTGCTTAAAACTTTTACATATCTGGAGCCTTGCAGTTGTTAGATAGCAGGCAGAGGAGCTTTGTGGTGCATGTTAGCTAAAGTTAAGAACCACAAACCTCGGGGGAGACTTTTGCTTTTAAACTAATTTTGGCACTTTTTACTTTTTGCTCTTTCTAAATAATGATCAGCTGTTAAAGGACTTCTGGGGGCTCAGAGCTATAAATAGCGCTCTGCTTCTGAAACCAGCTCCTTTAGAGCATAAATGCTGCAGAAGTGTAAACCTCTACACCTTGTGAAACTGTGTATTGCTGCTTAAAACTTTTACATATCTGCAGCCCTGCAGTTGTTAGATAGCAGGCAGAGGAGCTTTGTGGTGCATGTTAGCTAAAGCTAAGAACCACAAACCTCGGGGGAGATCTTTGCTTTTAAACTAATTTTGGTTTAGCGCTCCTGGCAGTTCTAATATACCTTTCAACTGTTGTATGCATTTAACATCTATTACATAACCTGAAAAGTCCTTTTTGGAGCCCTGTTTGCATTCCAGGTAATAGGAGGAGGAGCGGTGGTAAACTACCGACTCAGTGGCAGTTATAACTTGCTGGCAACATTATAAACTGCAGGATTACCTGTAGCAGCTTTATTTTAGAAATTGTTAAATCATTTTAAGTTTGTTTTGTGGGCAGTAAGCTGTTGCTGGGGAAACGGATTGCACTTCCGGTTACCGGGGATATTTAACTCACCCTGTGGCGAGCAGTGCGAGCCGAGCAGGGCGAGCGTGCTTGTGCATGTGAAGACGCGTGCTAAGACACACGTGTCCACGCGTGTTTAGCGTGTTCAGCGGATTCAGCGGCTCAGCAATTATCTGTGGTAATCTGACTTTTCCCTCCAAATCTTATATAAACCAGTGTACTTTATAAATATCTGGAATATTACTGTGCTGATAGTCTAAATTTCATATATTAATATGGAATCTAATGACCAGGTAAACCATACTATCATGACTATTGAGGGGGAAATTGGACTCAAATGTCAAATATGTTTTATGTACAAATTAGTGGATTCACTACCTAACGTGGTAAATATTTATCATTGTGAAAAATGTACAGTAAATAAAGCAATGGAAGAAGAATTCAGTTCCTTTGGGGAAAGATTAATTACACTAGAAAATAGTCAGGCTGATATGTTGAGACGACATTATGAATTGAACCAAAATGTATGTGTCCCCACACTGAATACTAAGCCTTTAAGTATTATTAATCAAGACTTAAACTTGTTACAACAACCTTTAGTGCCATTAATTACCAATAAGAAAAAAAATGATGATGTCAACAGGAAAAGGGTAAGGGAAGAGGATACAGAAGATAATGATTGGGCGACAGTAACTACAGGTAGAGTAATTAAAAAAGGACGAAAGGCAAACAAGTTTGAAATTCCAATTAAAAATAGGTTTCAGATATTATCTGATGACACGGAAACTAATACACCACATTTACCTTCATTTTCTGATGCTTCTTGTTTAGGGACTGATGGAATAGTCATTGACCATAGCAGTCAGGATCCATTAATAATCTTTGATAACCCAGTGATTTCCATTCCTAAATTAAACCAGCTACCAGAAAATCAATTAATAAATATGGAAGTTACAAATTTAATGGACACAAACCCCTCGGTGCCAATGAGTCAAACATCAAGACAAATTTTTGTACTGGGAGATTCCATGATTAAACATATTGATAGAGAAATCTGTAATTGTGATAAAGCTAACAGAACTTGCTTAAGTTATAGAGGTGCTAAAATAGCTGACATCACCAATATGTTAAACCCTATACTATCCCAGGCAGGACCTAATCCGCTAGTAATTATCCACGTAGGGGTTAATGATGTGTGTCAATCTGAGAATAATAAACTGGAAGAAAGCTATGTGGCACTAAATAATCTTCTGGTTGAGAGGGCTGTACTGTCTGTTTCTCAGAGATACTACCAGTACCTGGGGCAACTTATGCCATTATTAATAAAATCAAAAAAACAAACAACTGGTTAAGACTATGGTGCCTGAAGCAGAGGATTAAATGCATTCAGCATTGGGAAGACTTTTATGGAAATGATTCTCTTTTCTGTTGGGATGGACTCCATTTGAGTAGAAGGGGAAATACATTATTTGGCAGAAAAATTGCAACAGAGATAAATAATTTAAACTAGATTATGTGGGGGAGAATTGGAATGATCTAAATTATCTAAAAAGGACAAATATAAATATTAAACAATCGGTAGCCAAATATTCTAAAGTCCTTAGTTTTAACGCTAGATCTCTGAATAATTTAAGTTTGGCTGAATTGGAATGTAAATGTAAATTGTTGGATATTGGTATACTTGCTATAACTGAAACTTGGTGGGACTTGTCATCAAATTGGATCAAGAACATCCCTGGATATAGGCTGTATCATAGAGACAGACAGAATAGAAGTGGTGGAGGGGTTGGTTTATTTGTACACAATGATATTGTTTCGTCGGAAATGATAAACAACTCTAGTATTGAATCATTGTGGGTTCAGCTGCAGTTTAAAGGTATGTCCAAATTAGTTATAGGAGTCTGTTATAGACCCCCTTCATCTGATTCTGATTATACAAATGAGTTAATTAATCAAATATCTGACATAATAGATAATAATGACACTATTATCATGGGAGATTTTAATATGCCTGGTATTAACTGGGAAATATTTACTGGGGTAACCTCACAGAAAAAGATGTTAGCAGATGTATGTATTGACTTAGGCCTTGCGCAATTAGTAAATGACCCCACTAGGGGTAAAAATATACTGGATTTAGTTATTACTAATTCAGGAAATTTAGTAACTGATATAGATATTACTGCTCCTATTGGTAATAGTGATCATAGGGCAGTAGTATTCAACATAAGTATTACCAAAAGTAAAATAGCTTCAGGTATATTATTAAAGAACTACAATAAAGCCAACTTTAAACAAATTAATACTTTAATCAATCAAATTAACTGGAAAAGTATGTTTTTAAATAAAAATATAACCCAAGCCTGGGACTTATTTAAATACAATATAAACAGGATTGAAAGTACTTATGTCCCCTTAAAATCTAAATACAATAAAAGAGTAAAATTCAATATGGTTTAATAAAGATATACATAGACAAATAAAGCTAAAAGAGCGTCTCTTTAGAAAATGAAAAAAGAAGGGTACTCAAGATTCTAAGGTTAGATATAAAAACTCAGTAAATCATTTAAAAAACTAATTAGGATAGCTAAAAATAAATTAGAATTGACCTTGGCTCATTCAAAATCAAACAAAAAATCACTTTATTCTTATATTAATAGTAAAAAAGGTGACTTTAGAAAAATCGGTCCCATAACAGTTGAAGGAAATTCTGTTAATGATGAACAAAAAATTGCAAATATATTTAATCAATACTTTTCTTCGGTCTTTTATGATAAAGATACTTACTCACCTAGGTGCAACCAAACCCCACTACATCCAATAATTTATGAGCAAGAAGTAAAAAATATTCTTCATAAACTAAAAGAATCTACTAGCTCAGGACCAGATAACATAAATGCTTGGTTTCTGAAAGAAACTATAAACTCGGTCACTGTTCCCCTAACTTTCTTATTTAATAAGTCACTGGCTGAAGGCAATATACCAAATGATTGGCGTACAGCAATTGTGGTTCCGATATTAAAAAAAGGTAATAAAACAATGGTTCAAAATTACAGACCAATAAGTCTTACATCAATAATTGGCAAGACCTTGGAAAGAATTGTTAAAATTCGTATTGACTCTGAAATCCAGACATTAGGGGTACATGATTCCACGCAGCATGGCTTTAAAACTGGATTCTCGTGTACCACTAATCTTATTTCCTTTTATAATAACATTAGTAGGTAGCTGGATAACCATATTCCATCTGATGTTATACTTTTGGATTACAGCAAGGCCTTTGATAAAGTGCCCCATTCTTTACTCATTGAGAAAATGTGTAAATTTGGATTTTCAGCCTATATAATAAAATGGGTATCCTAGTGGTTACATGGACAAACTTAGATGGTCAGGGTCAACAATTTTTTATCAGATCCACTATCAGTGACTAGTGGTGTGCCCCAGGGCTCGGTCTTGGGTCCAACATTGTTCAATTTATTTATCAGTGATTTAAATATAACTTCTAGTAATTTCATTGCTAAAGTCGCTGATGATACTAAGCTAGGAGGGACAGTGGATACCTCCCTAAGTGAGAATACTCTTCAGAAAGACCTAGAAACTATAGAACAGTAGGCAAAAAGTAACCTTATGGAATTTAATACAGACAAGTGTGCGGTTTTGCATTTTGGGAATAGAAACCCCAAAAATACATATTGGTTAAATAACAAACAAATCAAATACTCCGAATGTGAAAGAGATTTGGGGATTTTAATAAAAAATAAATTATCAGCAGATTCCTATTGTAATAGAGTTGCAAATTCAGCTAACATGTTGTTAAAACAGATTAAAAAAACATTTGTTAATAAATCGGAACAATGTTTAGTCACCTTATATAGATCATATATTAGACCATATTTGGATTATCGATCCCCTTATTAGAGTCCATACCTAAAAGGGACATTTATAGACTGGAGAAAGTACAGAGAAGATTAACAAAGATGATTCCTAGACTTAAAAATGATTCATATAACTCACGTTTAAATAAAACAGGTTTACACTCCTTAAAACAAAGACGATTAAGAGGTGATTTGCTATTTTTATTTAATATATTAAAATGTCCATTGCAAATGAAACTTTGTGGATTAACATATGCAAAAAAAGTATAGTCGGCAGACTACATAATAAACAATTAATTGTTGAAAGGGTTAATACTAATAAAAGAGATAATTTCTTCAATGTTAGGGTACCACAGAAGTGGAATCAGCTTCCTGAATTTATAGTAAATTCAAAAACATCTGAAACCTTTAAAAACAATTTGGATAATTGGCTAACAAATGAGGAAGATGACTGACCTACTGTTGTGGGGGACAATCTCGATGGGCTGTAATAGCCTTCTTTTGTCCAGTTAAACCAGTATAACCAGTATAATACCAACCATGTCTTAAGAAATTATTTCATCGATGAAGCAGAGGTTCAAAGTGCTTCCCCTCCTCCGTTACATTCAGTGTACATATACAATGCTATGGCGATGGTCAGAGCAGTTCCTGCACAGCATACATGGGACAGCCTTTGGAAAGCACTTTTTGTCGCATTCACACCTCCATCTACAGCAAACCCAGCAGAAGTCATTGTCATTTTTGATAATTATAAGGATGATCAGAAGTTCTCAGTGAAACAGCAAGAACGAGCTGAGCAAGCGGTAGGAACAGGAGGAATGTGACTTCACATGGGATCAGATTCACAAGAGATGCTGCAGGGAAAGGTGTATCAGCAGTACCTTCACAACAATGACAACAAAACAGATCTCATATGGCACTTCAATGAGTATGCTAGACAAGAAGATGTCAGAAGAAACATACGATACCCACTTACTATCAGCAATGGCACAAGCACGTATACTATATACCCAGATTCAGAAGAATTCCTGTTTTTCTGCAACCATGAGGAGGCAGACATGAGGATAGTGCTGCATTGTGCTCTTGTGAAAGGCCCAGTTGTCACCTGAGCCAAAGATACAGACATCCTTGTCCTGATGGTTTATGCTTTCGCAAAGACCCTTCCGGATTCACCATTGATGCTCCAAATCGACCCTGATGTATTTGTAAACATAGGATCTATGTACAATCGTATTGGACATGCTGCAAGTCTCAGTTTGCCAGCATATCACTCTGTCTCTGGATGCGATGCAGTGAGTTACTTCTACAAGGTATCAAAGAAATTAGTCCTTCAACGTTCACACAGGGTCAAAGAAAGAATAAATCTCCTTTCAGGGCTTGGGTAAAGCACATATGCTTTACAAGACACTGAAATAAACGTCAAGACCTTAATTCAACAGTGTGTGTACAATGGTACAGGAGGAGAGGATCCGGTAGACACACGAGTAAGGCAATACAATAACCTAAAAGTGAAGACTATGAAGAAAAAATTACTCACAATAGTAATGTTGTTTCTTCTAATGGAGTCTTGCTGTATTCTGACTATATGCAGTTAGCCCCAGCATTTGAACTGCTCCGGAGAGGAAACGGTTAATGCTATGCCAAGGCATAGAACGTTGAGCACGAGCTCGGTTTTCAGACCTCTGTCCCAGGTACTCCTTAGTGTAATCATCAGATTCTTACGAGCATTATGCTAACTAACTAAAACAGAAATTGTTTTCTAGAATTGTGTGCCAATAAAACAGATTTTTTTAGGGTCCAAAAGACTCAAGTCGAGAACCCCAAAAAGAAGTCAAGTAGGTAGTGAAACTTAATACTATATTAAAAGTAATAACAACAAAAACCTCATCCTAGGAAGAGGAAAACCAGGTACACCCCTGAGGTGCAGCACTGCAGCTGCCCACCCACATCCCAAAACAACTAGTTTCCAAGAGGGGAGGCAGGAAGGGAGGTCAGAATACAGCAAGACTCCATTAGAAGAACCAAAATTACTATGGTGAGTAATTATTTTCTTCAAACAACATGGTCTTGCTGTATTCTGACTATATGCAGACCACCAAGCAGTACCCCCTTGGAGGAGGGAGTTACAGAACCTATTTTGGGAACAGGCTCTGCAGTACTGCTGTGCCAAACCTAGCATCACTTCTTGACTGGATGTCGAAAGAATAAGGCTTGGTAAATGTATGAACAGTTTTCCAGGTGGCTGCTTTACAGATTTCCACTAAGGGTATGTCTCTGGCTGCTGCAACTGAAGCAGCTGTATCTCTGGTGGAGTGAACCCTCAGGCCTGAGGGTGGCTTCTTCCCCAATTTAGAGTAGCAGAACTGTATACAGAAGACAATCCACCTGGCAATAGTTCTCTTAGTGGCAGGTTTGCCCTTCCCCACTTCTCTATAAGTGAGAAACAGCTGTGAACAGTCATTTCTATGAGCCTTAGTAGATTCTATATAATAACTAAGAGCCCTCTTTACATCCAGACTATGCAGTCTTCTTTCCCCAGAAGAAGACTGGTCAGTGAAAAATACAGGCAGTGACATAGACTGGTTCATATGAAAATCTGATGCCACTTTGGGAAGGAATTTTCTATTTGTTCGAAGGACCACCTTATCCTTGTGAAATGAAATGAAATCAGGTTCCACTGATAAAGCCTGTAACTCACTGATTCTGCTGGCAGTCTAGATGTAATGGCTACCAGAAACACAGTTTTCCAAGTCAAGTATTTTAGCTCAGCTGAAGATAATGGTTCAAAAAGGGGCAAGATATTCAGATCCCAAACAGGAGTAAGGTCCCTAAAGGGAAGATTGATATGAAACAGACCTTTGAAAAATCTCTTGAAGACTGGATAGGAAGCTAAGGAAGAGCCCTTCCCAACTGAAAGGAAGGCAGAGATGACTGCCAAATGAACTTTGAGAGCGGTAGGTCTGAGGCCTAAACTGTTAAGATGCACCAAATACTCCAAAGCAGTGGCAATGTTAGCTGAATCCAGCTGAATATGCCTCTGAAAACACCAAAAACCAAATCTCTTCCATTTAGAATTATAGGTTTTCCTAGTGGAAGGTTTTCTACTAGCCTTAAGAATATCCAGGGCTGATTGGGAAAGATGCAGGCTTGCATATTCTAGCTCCTCAAGAGCCAAGCTTTGAGTCTGAGAGTCTGAAGGTTGGGATACAGTATCCTCCCCTGTGAGACAGTGAGAAGATTGAACTGTCTGGGAAGACAAAGTGGAATTGTCACTGACATTGACAGTAGTAGGGGGTACCAAGGCTGCCTGGCCCAGTCTGGAGCCACTAGAATAACAGTGCAACCTTGCACTAGGTTGAGATCTGATCTTGACCAGAACTCTGAATATCAGAGGAAAAGGAGGAAAAGCATACAGAAACCTGCTTGTCCAATCCAACAGGAGAGCATCTTGAGGAACAGACCCCAAAAGAGGGGGTCTGCTGCAGAATATGGGAAGCTGATGATTGTCCAGGGCTGCAAAGAGATCTATCTCTGGAGTGCCCCACCTTTTGAAAATGATCTGAAGAATGAGAGGATTCAGGGCCCATTGTGGTGACCTTGAGAAATCTTGCTGAGATCATCTGCCAGTACATTGTCCTTCCCTGGGAGATGCACAGCTATCAGAGAAACCTGCAGGGAATAAGCTAGTGACCATAATTTCATGGCTTCGGAGCACAAGACCAAGGACCGAGTGCCCCCCCTGCTGGTTGATGTACCACATGGTTGTGGTGTTGTCTGTCCTGATCTGCACCACTTTTCCCTGAATTGTGTTTGAGAATGTCTGAAGTGCTAGAAAGACAGCCCTGAGTTCGAGAAGATTTATGTGCGGGAGAGACTCCTGATGAGACCATGTTCCCTGAGCAGTGAGCTGGTCCAGATGGGCTCCCCATCCCAGCAGGGAAGTATCTGTGGTGAGAATCACTGTTGGGGCTTGTCTGAGGAATGGGACACCTTGCCTCAGATTGTCCTCCTTCAGCCACCGCTGGAGAGCCTGAATCAGAATTTGAGACACTGGAACAAACCTGGAGAGAGGGTCTTTCTTCTGAGATCAAAAGGATTTTAGATGAAATTGAATATCTCTCATTTGAAACCCTGCCCCTTGCACTACCGCAGTGTAAGCTGCCATGTGGCCTAGCAACTGCAAGAAATGTCTAGCTGGCTGAGACACTAGTGGATGAAAAGAGGAAGCCAGAGTGATGAGGGACTGAACCCTTGAAAGAGGGAGAAAGGCCCTGGCCTGGACAGTGTCCAGTTCCACCAATATAAATGTGAGAAGCTGAGCTGGTTCCAGAACAGACTTGTCTAAATTTAGGATGAATCCTAAGGATTCCAGAAGCTTCTGAGTGACCTCTAGAACTAGCTTGACATGGTCTGAGGACTGACCCACTATGAGCCAATCGTCCAGGTAGGGGAACAGTAAGATGCCTTGTCTCCTGAGAAAGGCCACCACTACTACTAGACACTTGGTGAACACCCTTGGAGCAGATGTTAGGCCGAAGGGCATAGCTCTGAAATGGTAGTGGCCTGAGGGCAACTCAAACCTGAGGTACTTTCTGTGGGAATGTCTGATAGGTATGTGGAAATAGGCATCCTTAAGATCCAGGAAGGCTAGCCAGTCCCCCTGGTCTCAGAAAGGGAAGAATTATTCCCAGAGTCACCATTTTGAACTTTGGCTTTAGTATGCGTTTGTTCGGGTATTGTAGATCTAGGATGGGTCGCCACTCCCCTGTCTTTTTTGGGGTAAGGAAGTATCTGGAATACAGTCCTTTTCCCCTGTGATTGAGAGGTACCTTCTCTACTGCTCGCAGGAGCAATAGAGAGGAGACTTCTGCCTCTAAAGCCCTTGTTTCCACAGGGGAGGGAGGACTGAAAGACTTTGCTCTCATTTTTGGGAACCTTCTGAAACTGAGAGCAAGTCCCTGGCTCACTACTTCCAGGACCCATTTGTCTGAGGTAACAGACTTCCAGGCCTAGAAATAGTGAGCCAGCCTGCCCCCCTACTGGAACCAGGGAGGCGACCCTGACCAACACATCAGGGTGTCTGCTTGACAGGGAGCTTGGACTGAGTGGATGATGGAGTCCTGGTCATCCCTCTTCTACCTCTTCCCCTAAAGAACCCCCTCTGCTGGAAGGAACAGGAGGCCTGGGCTTGTTAAAAAGGCCTTTGAAAAGGCCTGCCCCTGCCATCCTTAGACTGCTGCTTCTGAGGAGTGACCTGCTTTTCCTTGGCTGCAGCACTCCTGTATGTGGTCCTGTACTCGTCCATCTTTTTCATGTAAGCCTCTGTTTGCTCCCCAAACAGAGAATTACCAGTGACAGGAAAATCCATGGCCTTGGTCTGGGTATCCTGAGATAAACTGGTACACCTGAGCTAAGCAAATCTCCTCATGGAGACAGATGTAGCCATGACCCTAGAACATCATTCGAGTCAACAGCAACAGCATGAAACTGGACCTTTGATGTCTCAATACCATCAACAGCCACCTGCTCCAGCTCCTTGGCCAGCTGGGGAGGTGCATTCTTAGCCAGCTCCAGAACCGTATCCCACATAGACTTCTTGTATCTGGCTGTATATGCCATGTAGTTAGATTGCCTGAGCCCCAAAGAGGATGCCAAGCACTGTTTCTTGGCCATGGGATCCACGTTCCTGGAATCCTTATCTGGGGGGTGAGATGCCAGAGGAATGTTAGCCTTGTCACAGACTGCAGCTTGCACTACCCCAACATGGCTGCAATGACTGGTAAGGAATTCCATCCCATGACCCGATAGGGCATACCTCCTGTCCATCTTTTTATCCACAGGAGGTATGGATGTTGGAAACTGAAGAATTTTCTGTGTCCGTTTCCCCAGGGATTCATTCAGAGGGATAGACACCCTTTTGGATGCTGGGACATCCATCATCTCAACATAGTCAGGTTCCTCCTGATCCTGTTCAGCCTCTTCCACTGGAAGCTGAAGAGTATCAGCCACTTTCTTGTAAAACAAGAAATTGGAGTGGGACTCAGAAAGTCTGGGACGAGACACATTGGAAGGCCTGTCTGGGGAGATGTCAGGCTCTACTGGCTCATCTAGGCCTTCATAATCCTCTTCATCTTCATAATCTTCGTCTCCTTCCCAATCGTCCTCATAAAATGCTTCAGGATCATATTCAGAAGCAGACAAGTCTGACCGAACCGATCATCTTTGAGTCGTTGTCAGTTCGGTTGGAACCAGGTGAAGCGATTGCACAATAACAATCACTTATGGGAACCGGGATCCGAACCAGCTGACTTATGTTTTCTCTTAGACAGAACCAATTCTGCAGAATCGGCTCTCCTTTTGCCCGAGGAGGTATCACCCAGGTCAATGGGCACCCCTTCAGGTTCGGTCAGAACTGAACCGGGCTGGCCATCCAGGTCAGCAGATTTCTAGGCCTACTTTTCCTTCAGCCTACTTAAATGTTTATCTAAAGTGGCTTTGGGAAAGTTCTTGCAGATTTGGTAGTCCGCTTTGAGGTGGTCAAACCCCAGACAGTAAACACAGATGAGGTGGGGAACAGCCTTAGCAAAGGCCTCCCCACACTCAGAGCAGTGTTGAAACCCAGTGGGACCGGTTTTCTTTTTGGTTTTCTCAGACATGCCTAAGGAAAAAGTTACCCTTACCAGCGTTTAAGCCAGGCAACTACAAACCTATTGGTTCCAACCGTGTCATGGGTCGGTTCAAAAAAATAAGGAAATTATCGGGTTTTTTAGGATCCGATAGGTACCAGAAACCACACTACAATTTACAGAAAAAAAAACAGAATTTCTTCGGTTCCTAACCGGACCAACCGAAAGAAACTGAACAAAAAACAATTTCTACCACAAAAAACACTACTACCTACTAAACACTTACTGTACCAGGGACAGAGATGCGAACACCGAAAAAATAAGCGGTTAACAAACGGACTGATTTTTTACGTAAATGGAACTGAAGTGAAGGAGAGAATCTCCGGAGCAACCTCTCAGTTAGGTGGAGTAAAGAATCTGATGGTTACACTAAGGAGTAACTGGGACAGAGGTTTGAAAACCTAGCTCGTGCTCAATGTTCTATGCCTTGTCATAGAGTTAACTCTTTCCTCTCCCGAGCAGTTCAAGTGCTGGGGCTAACTGCATATAGTCAGAATACAGCAAGACTTCATGTAGTTTGAAACAATTCTACCAGACCTAGCAAGCCTATGTCAGCACATAAAGAGAACAAATCTCTCAGCCTACTATTGGTGTCACTGCACGGGCTGGAAACCCTGAAAGCTGACCCTTGTTTGTCAGGATGGAAATGAGAGGATGAAACGCTGAAACCTGTGTGGTTCACTGAGTTTCTGTTATCTGAAGTCCTACATCATAGAAGAAAGGGTGGAAGGTTAGCTGGCTGACGATGTGCAGCTGACGGAGATGAGGCAGACGACGAAGGTGTGTCAACGTCTCAAAGACACACACAAAAGACCAAACAAAAACCTTCGACCACAGCGCCAATGACTGATTGTACAGAAGATGATGACACTGAAAATGACACATCGGCAGCCAATGAACAACCTTCTGCCGACGAATCTTCAAGCTTCGGCAGTGGATGTGACAGTTCAGATCCGGAGTGGACTCCAATATAATGACTTCAAAACTGGACATTACAACCAAGGTGTACTGTTGACCCAAAATATTCGCAGTGTTGGGTCAAATCATTGATAAAATGTCTTAATTCTAAACAACAAATCAGCACATACAACATTTAGATTTTAAGCATTACTATATGTACTTCAAACTATTTTATCAGTAAATTGCCTCGTGAATTCAATTGTTTTATGTAGTATTAATGTGTGCATTTGGTCCTGTGTCTAACAGGGAGCCTCAAAGCAATATATAGATGTCATAAATGTTCATGAATAAATGTTCAATATATAGATGTTCATGAATCATTGATAATCGGTATCTTGGAAGCTAGGGATTTGGAAATTATTAGCGAATCAAGTCTTTACTAGCGATATGGTGGCCATATTGGATTTTGGTGGCTATTTTGGATTTTCTAAGTTATTCCATCCAACTTGGCATGGCAATAAATGTAGAAAATGACACCTTGGAATTGAAAATTGGGCATTCCTAGGCCGAGCTATGGGACCCAGAGGACCCTCAACGTCCAAAATCAGAAATAGGCCCCCCGAAGGGCCATCCACCAATTTTCTCGGGGGTAACAAGCAAATTCTGAAAGGTGAGGTCTATCTACACAGGGATCTGCAGAGATACCAGCTTTTGCGTCGTAAATCGAAAGATTAGGCCGGTACACCTGTCTATTATTCTTTTGTTTTTGCTGACTTCTTTTGTGCAGAGTTTTGTTGCCTTTATTATGCCATCCCTTAATTTGGCCCACTGCTGCTCCACTCCACCCTGGTTATTCCCCTCGCTAGGTCATCTCTGAGGCATTCACCCATTTAAATCTGCCCTCATGACATCCAGGACTCTTGTCATTGTGTGGTTTGCTTGCTGTCCTTATGCTGAACCATACTGTACGGTGATCACTGGTCCCCAGGATGCCTACTATCTTGATGTCTGTGATACTGTCCTTGTTAGTGAGCACAAGGTCCAGTGTTGCCCATCATGATTGGGCTTCCTGACCAGTTACCTGTGAAATGTTCCCTGCAGGGAGTCTAGGGTGCCTCTGCTACTAGCTAAAGCTGTGGCTGGGAGACTTCAATCAACATTCAGCAGATTGAAGTCCCCCACCAGCAACACTGTCCCTTTTTCTGCCATTGTGTTTATGGCTTCCCCCAGTGTGTTATCCAATTCTTCCCACCGTGTTGGAGGTCTGCAGATCACCCCAGTGAGAACAGAGGCTCTGATTCCTGTCTTTAGGGTGACCCACAGTACCTGCAACTCCTCCTCCAACCCCCCCCCCGTTTCCCTGCATTTCTGCTGCTTTGATGCCCTCTCTTACATATAACACCACCCTTCCTCCCTTCCTTCCCATCCTATCCTTCCTGAACTGAGAATAATATGATATGGCCATGTCCCAGTCATAGTTACTTGTGCACCATGACTCAGTAATGGCCACAATATCCAGGTCAGATTCTGCCATGATTGCCTCCGGGTCTGCAATTTTATTTCCCAGGCTCTCTGCATTTGCACATATTTGCACGCATTTGCATTTCCTCATACCTTTAAGCTGTTACTCGCCCGCAATCTGAGGAATGTATGTGCTTGACACAGATGATCTCTTTCCAACCTCTCTACTCAGTTCCTCATTTTCTCAGCACTTTACACGTACAACTAGCACTTCCTGTATAACTGGTACGTCTCACCTCCTCTCTCTTTTCCTCTCTGTGCTCATATTTTGGTCGTGTTAACCTTCCCCTCCACTTATTCATCCCCCATTCACATTTCTCCCATCCCTCCATACTAGCCCCTTGTAGGGATGCCCCCTCATCAGTCTCTACTATGCCTCATCCTGCTTTGTGTTGTTCGTTCCTCTGGCTAGGTGTCACTCTCAATTATGTTCACATAGCTGTTCACTCTGTATCAGCTGCTGATGTTATTTGCTGTTTCTCTGTATGAACCAGTCTTGTAATAAGTGTAATTGTTTCTGTACTGCCCTACCCAGGACCATCTTGCAAATGAGCTTGCTCAAGGATGATTTGCCTGGTTAAATAAAGTTTGATTGATTGATATTTGGCCTGTCACACTTTTTCGACATTTTGCCTACTGTCCCCCTTTCCCTTTTGCCTTGCTTCCTTTTCCCCTATCTTTTCACAACTTTTATTTTCCATTCCCCATGTCTACTACCACATATAGAATAGTGGATGGATGAACATCCACAGCAAGGCTGTGTTTCCATCAAGGGAGTTGATGACATCATAGAGACCTCGAGAGCGAAGCTTGAGAGGTCTCATTGATGTCATCAACTCCCCAAGATGGAAACGCAGCCTTAGTTGTGGATGTTCAGCCATCCACTGTTTTATATAGTATGTTTTTTTTTTTGTTTTGTTTCTCATTATTTTATTGAAATTACTTGCTGTGGGTGTTGCTGCATTCCTCCTAGCGCTCCTGCTCGTTCCCGATCCCACAGCTGCCACTCCTGCTCCATCTGGTCCAGTTTCTAACTTTAACTTCTCCGCAGTGCTCAGTTTTAAAATTAGAAAAAAAAAAAAGAATTTGTTTTTACGAAATGGAGCCATGTATGGCTCTCCGTGTCCCTGGCTCGAATTCAACTGTCATGGCTTTACATTGCCCGGCTCTCGCTAAATCGCGCACCCATGTTTGTTTTAATTTTTTTACAGAGAGCCTCGGCTGAGCTAATCAGGTGGCAGGTCAAGGGTAAAAAGGTGTTGCACTATCGATGTGATGTCACAACGATAGTACAACAGCTTTTTTGACCTTTGAACTGCCCTACAACAACATTTGGAAAACAATAGTTTTCTATATACAATAAGCTCTAACCATATACTATTGTGCTATTCTATGTATCTCTCTTTGTCCTGTTCCCTGGGGAATTCTCTTTCCTTTGGGTCCTCCGTACTTTTTGTTTTATGTAACCCGGGCGCCACCTCCAAATGGGTTACTTCCCCTGCCTGCTTCCTTAACTGCAGGTTGAGGGGTTTAGGCTCTAACAATAATGCTATTAATGCGGAGCCTCCACCCTGAGAAAGTTTCAAAAGGGTTTGATATTAAACTAGCACAACCCACTGGGAAGTTGTACTTCCCACAACCCCCACCAGTAGATCCACACACGGAGTTATATCAATTACCTTGCTTAGCATTCAACTTGCAATTAAGAGCGAGTGCTAATAATATGCTCATGGATACCACTCTTACCAACAGGGTCTGGACTACTGGGATATCCTGTACACCTGCAAGGAAAATAGGCAGTGACAATGCCCCGCACTTCAGGAATAATATGCTCAGGAAGCAAATCAACATTCAAATAGTAAACTGATTTATTGAGGGATGTTAATGTGGAAGAGGCAGGCAAATCAGTCATCACTGAAGAAGAAATAATTAGATTTTGCTGATGTATTGATAACCATAAACTTTTAACCCGTGACTTAATTTCAGTTATTGAGATCTGGGTACCCAGGATCTAAGTTGTTGCAGGCCTGAGCATTGCCGCAGGGTGGCCGGCATTGCAACTGATTGGGGTCGTTAAAAAAATTATTGGTTATTGATTCTTTTACTTTAATCTGTAGCCACTTTCACCAGTTCTTTAAACACAAACAGAATTGTAATCCCCAGGCTAGATGGCCTGCAAATGCAGTCAAACCACAATACAAACTTTGAAAGCAAATCAGATGGCCACGAATACTTTAATCGTGGTTGCAGGGTCAAGACCCTGAGATTACTCATGGTACCAGGACCAGTAGGGATGACAGCGGCAGTCAGACTGGATTCTTTCTTGCCAGGTATGAATAGGGAACCATGGCCAGCACGACTCACCTCCACTTCACGGCCTTTCCCTTCAAGGTGGCCGCAACCTGCGATTCTTCTCTGCGCAGGAGTTGACTCCCAGATCTGGTCCTTAGCCAGACTGGCTTCGGATCTGCAACAACAGTCTTGTGGACCTTCCATGACACAGGCCCAGCACATGCAGCTCAGTTTCTGATACAGTGTATTCAGCACACTCAGCTTGCCCACTTCTAGGCTTGCAGACTTTTTTACTGTAAGCTGGACACACAGTGAACAGATCCCCCTTTTCCTTGAACCGTGGCAGGAGACAGTCGCAACAGTTACAGGCTCCACTTTTTCATAGGAGTCTCTTAATCGATCCTCACAGAAACTTCTCAAGCTCTGAGACAGTTCAACACAAGACTCATTTGTTTAGTAAATCACTCTTTCATCCAGCTCAAGGGCTGCAAACAGCTGACGAAAACAGTGCCTTTTCTACTCGAGGCAGTCCACACAGGGTGGCTAGCAGGCCTTTTCCCTGCATTTCTCAGCTAAGCCACACAGACTCCCTCATTCTTGAGAGCTCGAGCTGATCTCCCCTTTCGAAACAGTCCCCAGCTCTGAAGATTGGGATCTCTGTATTCCGGTTGGCTGCCCAAACTGTCTGTCACAGTCCTGGAGCTCCAACTGGTCAAATTTCATAGACTTCATAAATGTTTACAAGCAAATAGACTTACGTCCGTAAAGCTTGCCCATTTATATCATACATTAAAACTGAAATTTATTTTCACCAAAGTGCAAATCCAAGTTGTTCTTAAACTGGTTCCTACTCTCACTATTAATTATTGCCTGGGGTAGAGCATTCCAAGGTGTAACCACCCTCTGGCTATACCAGTGCTTTCTTATATTATATCTCCATTTAGATTGTATCAATTGCTTATTATGCCTTCTGCTACCATATTCATCTGTTCTTGGATGAATTCCAAGTTCAGTACAGTAGTTGACATCTCCAATTTTCTTATACAATAGGCACATGTCTTCCCTAAACCTCCTATAACATAAGGAATACAAGTTAAGAGACACTAATCTATCAGGATAAGATAATGCTTTCATTCCCTGAATAGATTTAGTAAGTCTCCTCTGGACAGATTCGATTTTAATTATATCCTCCCTGTTTTGAGGAGACCATTCCTGGATGGCATACTCCAAGTGAGGTCTGACCAGGGCTACATAGAGTGGGATTAGAACTTTGGCTTCCCTGCTAGCAATGTAACGCAAAATACAGTTAAGGTTTTGGTTAGCTTTTTTTATCTGAGATCTACAATGTGTGCTAAACTTGAAATCTGGACCAAATATTACCCCTAAATCTTTTTCTTCAATAGTACTAGTAAGTGGTAAACTGACAAATGTGTAGTTGTTTAGTTTGTTTGTTTTTCCCATATGCATTATTTTGCATTTCGCAATTCTCAACTCTAATTTATTAGCAATGGTCCAATCTGAAATTTTATCTAAAACATTTTGTAATTCCAATGCCTCATCATGAGTGTTAACAACTGCTGCTAACCTACAATCATCAGCAAACTTGTATAGCCAAACCTTAAAGTTATCTGATTGCAGAGAGGCTATAAAAATGTTGAACAAACAAGGTCCCAAACGGAACCCTGAGGGATACCACTGGTCATTTTGGACCAGTTTGAAAGAGTTCCCTTAATGGATACCCTCTGTAGTCTCCCTTGTAACCATGCTGATACCCAGTTACAAATATTAGGGTTCAAATTAATCTCTTCCATCAGTTTTAATAACTCAATATGGGGTAATTTATTGAAGGCCTTGGCAAAATCTAAATATATTACATTAACTGAATTTCCCATATCCAGTTCCCTGTTAACATTTTTGTAGAAGGCCAATAAATTTGTCTGACAAGACCTGGACTTGGTAAACCCGTGCTGTGATTGGTCTACCATACCATTTGCCTCCAAATGCCATAAGATGTGATCCTTTAGTACCCCTTCCAAAATCTTCCCCATTAGTGAGGTTAGGCTAATCGGCCTAAAGTTTTCCGGTTTCATCCTAGCTCCTTTTATAAAAATAGGGGCCACTAAGGCTAGTTTCCAATCCCGAGGTACAATACCTTCATCTAGGGAAGTCTGAAATACATATGTAGGGGGGGCTAAGACAGCAGCCAATTCCTTTAGTACTCAGGGATGCACTTCATCAGGGCCAGGGGATTTGGTAATGTCTAGTTTGGATAACCTGACATATATATCTTTAACTTCCACAATGATTTTACCAGGACTAGAGCTATAATTCCCAAGATGTATATTGGGATTACTGGTGTTAAAGACTGAACTAAAATAATTATTTAGGATATCAGCCATTTCTTCTGGATTGGCTTCTAGTCCCACAGTGTTGGTAAAGGGTCCAATCATGCTATTTACTTTCCTTTTGCTATTAACATACGAGTAAAAGAATTTTTTAGAGTCCTTAACTTTAACTGCAAGTGATAGTTCGAGATGTGCTTTTGCTCTCTTAATTTTACTTTTAATCTGTTTCAGACATTCTCTATAACACTGATAATTTAAAGGTGATCCATGATTCTTATATTTTTTAAATAGTCTGTTTGTTTTGTTTAATAATTTTTTGATAGATCTATTCATCCACATAGGTTTATTCCTTTTGGGTCTGTCACATATAGGTATGCGTGGTATAAATTTTCCAACAAGCTGTTAAATCCTAACTAGGAGAGTATCCCACATCTCTTGAACAGACATGCCAGTTAATTCTACCTCCCAGTCCCACTGAGTAAATTCTTTCTTTAGGCCGATAAGATCCGCTTTCCTAAAGTTCAGTTTGGATGTATATCCTGGAATGTTACCAAAACCAGTATCAGAAATGTTAAAGTGGACAATAGAGTGATCGCTATTCCTTAATGGGCTTTTTATTGGCACATTATTGATTGAATCACCCATATTGGTGAGGATTATATCTAATACGTTCAACCCCCTGGTGCTACTATGCACCAACTGCACCAGTCCCATCTGTTCGCTCATATCTAGGTAATGTTTGTTAATATTTCCAGTAGCCAGTGAAGATTTCCATACAATGTTGGGCAAGTTAAAATCACCTGCCAGAATTATTCTGTCTGCTAGATCTAATTTATTAATTATGTCAAGTATTTTAATGTCATCGGATAAGAGTGTGGAAGGTGCTCTATACAATAACCCTATTATAATTTTTGTACCTTGATGGGGAAATAATTTAATCCACAAGAACTCCAGATTTGATGTATCCCACTGAATTTCTTCACATTTAATACTTCCATGCACATAAATTGCTATGCCTCCCCCCTTCCTGTGTATTCTGGATTTTGAGAACACACTATAACCGGGGACTTTTTTTCCCACTTATCTTCGTCATTCCACCAAGTTTCTGTGATCAACGCTAATTGTATATTCTGGGATTGCAACAGTAAACTAAATTCATCAAATGTTCCCACAAGGCTCCTAGCATTTGTAAGTAATGCCTTCCACTCCGAGTAATTAATAGAGGATGAACTTATGTCTGATTTAGTTAGAGAAAATTTCACAGTTTCTCCCAGAAATCACTGTAACAATGACCCCTTGAGGACCCTTTTGCATTTCAATTGGTCCAAATGCAAAGTTCAGAATCAAATATGGCAGCTCCCTCACGAACAAAGTAAACAGTCCACATTATAGTTCATTTTAAATAGAACTGTTTGAATTTGGAAATAAACAATCACAATATTCAATAAGGCTGTGCAGTCACAAGTAAGTGACTGTACAATGAAACATATGGAGTGCCGCCTGGCAGGTTGCAGGCATTAGAACTCCCAGACACAGCACAGGCTATCCACTGCAATGGCAGGTCTAAACCTCTTAAGGGCACAGCACAGTGGCATCCATTCGCACACTCATGCAAGAGCAGGGAAACCAGTAATACTTTACAACAGGATTTACTATTTAAATCACTGGGCTTGCCAGGCTCTCAGAGGCAGAGCACCAGCTGGGACCCTCTTCTCAGAAGAAGAACCTTGCAAGGTCCAGAAAGGTGACTTCAGGTAAGCCCACCATTTGAGGGGTGGGTTACATTTAGTCTGGGGGGCAAAATAATGCCTCCCATTTGCTTCCACCTTCCTCTTCAGCTAATTTAAATGTTCAAGAAAGTAACATTTAAACCATCCACTGAGTAATGCGGTTCCCCTCCCAGATGGATGCAGGCTATCCTATCTATATAGGCCTATATCCCTCCAGATTGGTCCCCAGTCCCAACCTCTCTTCTCTACACCATTTCCTCAGCCATGAATTGAAGCTCCTGGTGCAGAGAACCTTACCTCCCCCCCTCCCAACCCTGGTTGTAGTCAAGGAGCACCTCCATGAAAGACTTGGATGTCATAAACAAAATTGTGACTGCAGAAGTAGACAAGCAGACATAGAAAATAGGACAGAGATCCTGTTTTCATGCAAATGTCCTTAGTAATAAACAAATAAGGGTGACAATTACAAAAAAAAGAGTGAGATATAAGTTACATTTTTGTCTAGATATTATGTTTTTCAGAGTTGTCCCAACACTGCAAGCAAACATTCGGCATTGACACATGCTTGTTTTCATTCAGATGTTTATCCTTCTCAGTCTGCCAGGCCCCATGCAGCCTGTCTCCTCAGCCCTTTCAACAGCGTTCTCCCTGGGCTCACCTTCCACTTTTCCTCCATGAACTGTGCTGCCCAGTAGGGACTTGTAAGCAGGGCACTTCCTCCCTCAGGTCCCAGATTGCAAGTTTTCTGGACAGGGAAGCACTGCCCTGCAGATGGCAGTGTAGGACCTGCAAGAGGCCGGACATCATCCTGCATGGCAACATTTTTTTCCTCCATGTTTTTGACCCCTGGGACACCAGGTGTGCAGTGATGCAGTCGAGTCTGCCAGCATCCCTCCCTCCCTACTGGAGCCTCATGAATACCACAACTCCTGGCCTCTGCTAGGTGTCAGGCATACTGTGGAAGCCACACCCCTCCCTACCCAAAGAAGGTGAGTAGTCTGTGGGATATTCAGTTCTCCCTCTCCTGGCTGACTTCTGACACAAGTTTTCTCCCGAACCCAAGCCACGGGGGTACTGAGCAGTAGCACTACATCTATACATCCAGGCTGGTTTGCACAATATTTGTTTATGTAAGCTTCAGATAATGTTGGCTTGAGGCAGGACACAGAGGGTGGTGGTAAATGGCTGTCACTCCACAGAGGGAAGGGTGACCAGTGGAGTGCCACAGGGATCAGTGCTGGGTCCAGTCCTATTCAACGTCTTTACCAGTGACATTATGGATAGCATAGAAAGGAGAATTTCACTGTTTGCTGATGACACAAAACTCTGTAACAGAATGGACACGCTGGAGGGAGTGGATAGAATGAGGAGAAACCTGCAAAAGCTTGGGGAATGGTCAAGGGTGTGGCAGTTGAGAGTTAATGCAAAAAAGTACAGAATAATGCATATGAGGCACAAAAACCCTGGAACAACATATCAGCTGGGGGGGTGGGGGGATATAGCATGCTCCAAGCAGGAAAGGGACCTAAGGGTTATCATCTCTGATGATCTAAAGGTTGGGAGTCAGTGCAACAGGGCAGCAGGTAAAGCAAATAGGATGGGATGCATAGGCAGGGGGCATCACCAGCAAGAAAAGGGAGGTCATAATTCCGCTGCACAAGACATTAATGAGGCCACGCCTGGAGTACAGTGTCTAGTTCTGGAGGCCTTACCTTCATAATGATATATACAGGATGGAGACAGTTCAGTGGAGAGCAACCAAGATGGTATAGGGTTTGCATCACAAGTTCTACAAGGATAGGCTGAAGAACTTGAATATGTACTCTGTGAAAGAGAGGCGGGAGAGGGGGATATGATAGAGACATACAAGTACCTCATGGGGAGGAGTAAGGTGCAGGAAAACACTATTTTTCAGTGAAAGAAATGTTCCAGGACTAGGGGTCATGGGATGAAATTGGCTGGAGGAAGGTTCAGAGGTAACGTGAGGAAGTATTTTTCATGGAAAGGGTAGTGACAAGTGGAATGCTCTGCCGGAGGAGGTGGTGGGGGCTAAAACGATTACAGGATTCAAAAATGCATGGGATAGGCATCAGGGGATCCTAGCAGTTGGGGGAAAGGGACAACCCAGTTTAAGAGAAGCTTGAACAGGCAAAATTACATGCGCAATTGGGCAAACTAGGTGGGTCAAAGGCCCTTCTCTGCTGTCAGTATCTATGTATCTATGTTAAGCATTACTTTAACTGCTTCTTCATAATTAACTTGCAACAGTCCAACTAAAACTTGGTATTTTCTGAGAACCCATGCTGGACCTATAATAATTCCTTAATACAAAATAGGCCCTAGCAATCTATATGATCTACAATGAAAACCACAAGAGAAACATGCACAGAAAATTAAATTGCAGTATCTGAAAAAACTCACAATTCACAAAACTGAAGTACATCAGCAGTAACAAGACCAGCAATACTTGTTATGTAAAAGGCCTTCTCTCTCCTGAGTATAAAATTAATACACTCTCACCATCCCAGCCAGATTACAAATGTACTTGATTTATGTTTGTTGCTTTCTGTAGCCTTTTTAGATAATGTACTTATCCACTTCTGAAAGAGATCCAGAGATTATTCTTATGTCTGTTTGCAAGTCTGCTCTTTCCCCTTACGGATGCAATTACATTACTATTTGCTCTTACTGTTGTTGTTAATACTTTTTCACCATGTTTGTTATACATTAATAAACTAATAGTATACCATCCATTTAACATGTACTGATTATAGAGTAACACACACCTTTTTGTTTCATTGGGCAATGTGTTATCCACATATAGTTCCACTGAACTGCAGAACTAGCTCCAAATAATGCTTTCTTGAAATAAAAAAATAAAGTCTGAATACAGATGCATGCATACTGTAGATATATAGATAGTTAAAGATAGGAAAAGGCCATTCATCGAGTCTGCTCTGATATTCCTACATTGTTTTACTCTACCCATTCAATGCTCTCTCCAACCCACCTTCCTTTTGTTTATACTACAAATACCCCCCTTGGAAATGTCTTAATGTTGTTTTGAATCCTGAGAAAGTGCCAACATTGATCATATTACTCAGTAGACTGTTCCACATATCTACCACCTGCTCCATGAAGAAATTCTTTCTGGCATCCTTTTTGAATTTTCCATTTAAGTTTAAGATTATGCCCCCTGGTGGCTGTGCATAACGTATATAACTTGGTGAAGTCAACCCTATTACTGTATATTCCTGCATGTATTTGTATATTTCTATCATGTTGTCACAAATCTGGACTGTCATGTACGGTATGGGCTGCACGCCCATTGGCTCTTGCTCTGCACCAATGGGCGTGCAGCCCCTGGCTGATCAGTCAAAGACGGCTGGCGCAGGCGGGTGGATCTGCCGCCCGGCTGCCGAGGAGCGGAGTGGTGGGGCTTCATGGGTGGGTGGGGTGGGGGACACTAGCCACCAGGGAGATGTTTGGGGGTTCAATTTACATTCTGCCCGCGATCGGGCATTTGATCCACTGGACCACCAGGAGATGTTCGGGTTGGGGGTCACTTTACTTACTGCCTGCGATCGGCAACAAGGGACATGTTCGGGGGTTTTCACTTTACTTTCTGCCCGTGATCGGGCACAAGGGACATGTTCGGGGTTCACTTTACTCTCTGCCCGTGATCGGGCATTTCGGTCCACTGGACCACCAGGGATGTGAACGGGGAGTTTTAAACATACCGCCCGCGATCGGGCATTTCGGTCCACTGGACCACCAGGGAGATGTGACGGGAGGAGGTGGGGAGCCACATTGCTGCCCGCCGATGGGCTGCGGGGTGCATGTCCGGTCTAGCGGCTGCTGCCTGGCAGGGCACCAGGCGCAAGTCCTCAGGGATCGGCGCACCTACATGCTAATGGCATGCAAATGGGGCCATAATCAGATGCAAATGGCCCCCCCTGCGCCTTGCATGAATTATGGCCCCATTTGCATGTCACCTTTTGAATATCGTGATTTTGCGCATGGCACAATGGTACTTGGCCACCGCAAGTTGAATGCTCCACTCTGACAACTTGCGGTGGCACAAGTTCACTGCGCCATGCACAGTGGCTGTGGCTGGGGGGTGATATTCAAAGGAGTTGCTCAGTAGTGCAACTCCTTTGAATATCGCCTCGGCCACACCCCTGCGCAACTATTTTGTGCAGCGCAAGGGCTTGCGCCTCAGAATGGCACAGTTTGAATATCCAGCCCCTAGTGTATAGTAGAGCGTTGTTCTGTATAGAATTCCATCCTTTTCAAAATGCTGTTGTACCACCGTTCAAAGGTCATGGAATGTGATTGTTCCCTTCTGGGGTACAACAGCATTCTGAAACCTCTAGAGACTGCACAATTCAGTTTCATTTTGAAAGTAAAAGAACTGACGTGCACATTTCACACAATCCTATACACTATGAAAAAATACAAATGAGCAACTTTGTGCACAACCTTCACTCTCAAGGTCAGAAGGAATCAGAACCCCTCTGTGGTAGAACACATTGGTTGTGCATAGCTGCCCATCTATTATTCTCTATGTATGAGTCAGGATGTCTTTGTTTTAGTGGTAAGACTCTCTAAATTAGTATAAGTAATCTAAGAAGCAGTCATGTTTAACTTACAACCTACAGCATTATACCGATGTACTATACAAACTGTATTGAGAAAGAAAAAGTATGGCATAGCTGGGATTGAAGCGCAGGCTCCCTGAACAATATCCAGGGGCTGCTCCAGCTATAAGGCCAACCATTAGCCTGGGCTTCCCATGGCCACATTATTTTCTGTGCTGTCATGTCCCAAAGCTAGGAATGCTTTAGATGAAATGGAGTTGTCTAAGTGTCTGGCCACTCTTAGTAACTGCAACTGCGTCACCTGTGCCTAATCCTACTGTTATCGATAGCTAATCTGTCCTGCATTGCACCCATCTCCCCCCCCACTTCCTCCTCTCCCTGGTGTGTCACCACTGAGCACTTACCTCCACGTCCCCTCTTTATCCCCCCCGCCTTCCTGCTTTCTCTTCACAAATATTAATCCACCCCAATTTTCACCCCTCCCCCGGTTTCCCTCTTGCCTCACCTCACTTTAAAACCCTTTCCTTATCCTCTCTTCCCCACATTACCCAGCCCTGCCCTATCACCTACTTATGTAACCCTGTAGAGTCCTATCCAATCCCACCCTCTGAATACTCAACCCCTTTATTCTGGCACCCCTTGTCTCTGCCCCCACCCTTCCCCTGCTGTCCTCTATTCTGTCCTCCCTTCCTTTGGTCACCACCACTTTTGACCCTCCATAACTCTACCTGCATGCTCTAAAGCTCAGCTATCACTATAAATTGCTTGTCCACCTTAAGTATGCTCTTAGTACTGTTGCAATAAAGTTGACCTCTCCTACCTGATGTATTTTAACTGTACTTGCTTGAATATGTATCTGTATGTACCATAATGTACTTGCCTGCTGTACATACCCCAATCTGGTTTGTAATGTCTACGTACCTTGTCTATTGCCTTACAATGTGGAACCTTTGTAAATGAGCTTTTAGCTCAAAGGTGTTATCCGAGATTCCAATAAATAAATAAATAAATGTGCTGGACATTAAAAACACAAAACTGGAACATACACTGATGTGTCCCATTACTAAAATAAACTGCAGTCTAAATTAGGACTATAGCCATGTGCTGCATTCTGTAGCAAAGATATATTTAAGACACAGCTAGATATTATGACACCCCTCCCCCCCCTTGCCATGTCTGGGAGCACTGCAACTTAGTTATCATTTAGTGGGTAGCAAACGGATTTGAACTGAGAACTCCATAAACGGAATGTTTGTAAACCTAGCATTACATTTCCAGACAATAAAGAGGGACTCTGGCCAAAAGTACTACATTGCAGAATTAGAATAAGCATACCCCTAACAAATCCCATACCAAAAATTAGGTTTCTGCATTACTTCATTTTAAAGTTATGAGCTGTTTTGTAACCCTGATTTCACTATCTGTTCAAAAAAGCCAGTTTAAGTGAAGAGCTGCTGATGATGTCATCTCCTGAACTCACAGTCTAGTCCTCCCTGTCAGTAAGTTTATACAGTAGGACCTGTTTCTCCAAAGTTTAAAGTGATTTATGGAAGGTTGCCATAGCAAATGGGCACATTAACCTGTAGGAATTGTGAATCAGTCTCCTACCATTAAAACTACCAAAAAGTACTGTATTCCAAGAAAAAAAAAAACACTTTTATTTCACTGCTCCATTTCATTTGCATAGCCCTTCCCCTTTTTTCTCAGTGCTGCAACTCCCAACCTTTAAGTCTTGGAAGAGAAACAATGTTTTTAAAGTGATTTAGCAAGCTTTGCCATACCAATTGGGATTAGTAAACTGCAGTAACCTGTAGGAGTTGTGATTCAGTCTCCTACTATTCAAACTGCCAAAAAGTGCTTTCTTCCATGAAATAAATGCTTTTATTTCTGTGCTCTGCTTCATTTGCACAACCCAACCCTTTTTACGGCTGCATGGGTGGAGCTTCACAGAGATTATGCCATCACTGTAGGAGAACAGGGGGTCAGCTCCAGAACACGACCCTGTGTTCTCCTACAGTGCTACGGCAACATCATGACCGCACTTATTCTATAGCAGCTGTCCTTCGCAATGGAGCTCCACAGCACGATCTCCCCCTCCCCATGGCGCTGTACTGCGTAGACGCACTTCTGCTTTCACTGCGCATGCGCGAGTATCATGCATGCGCAGTGTCACTGCCGCCAAATGCCGCCGCTCTGTGACTAGTTTTACAGTGCTCTGCGAGCCATGCTGCCACTGCTCTGATACCTTGACAGGTAAGAATTCGGCGCAGCTGTATCGGCTCTGACTAGAGTTTGTTTCTAAGTGCTGCAACCCCCAAGCATGACATCATGTAAGGGAAACAAAGTTTATAACCACTGTTTTGAAACAGAGACTTCTGTTGGTCAGTCTTGGTATTGTAGACATGTGCACTACTGACATAGGAGACTACTCTGTCAGTGAAGAACTCTTGTCAGCTTGATACTATATGCACAATGTCTTGTTTGGAAAATAAACATATGGGAGCTTTTATTGCATGAAGCCACTACAGAGATATAAGACTGCACCTCACACTAAGGGAATTGGAAAATACCTTCTTATTGTACCCACAATGCCTTGTTATGTACTGTACATCTAGATATTAGGTGCAGTCACCACCACCAAAATGAGGGAGTAACTAACATTTAAATCACCTTTATAATTTACCCAAAATTCCTTGGTGCTGTATGTAAAAAATTGACAGCTCCCTTGCATTACATCATTCTGAGAGTGTGGCCTCACAGAGAAAACTGGAAGGTCAGCAGAAACAAAGTGCTGATGAAACATCAACAAAACTGACTACGACAGCTTTTTTTACAAAACAAATTGCAGCTTCAACATCTGAAACATGGCTGGCAATGACATACTATCTGAAAAAGGCATTTGGGGAACTTCCATAAATCACTTTAAATTTTGGAGAAACAGGCCCTATACACTTGCTGTCAGGGAGGACTAGACTGTGAATTCAGGAGATGACATCACCATCAGCAGCTCATCACTGAAACTAGCTTTTTGAACAGGCAGTGAATTTAGGGTTGTAAAATGACTTGTAACTTTTAAACAGCGTAACTTAGAGATCTCATTTCTGGCATGAGGCTGATTGGGTCTATGCTGATCCAAATTCTGAATTTACTGACAATAGAAATTCTGACCGTAGTCCCACTTTAAGGTTCTAATGTTATCTTAAAGTAGTCTTTCGTAATTTATGGTTCCTGGTGTGTATATTTGTGTGTGTTTTTACAGGAGTCAGTTTCTGTTTCCTGTACTTATATGATTTGTTAGATTTGAGATGGTTCACTTTAGTGGTCATCATTGATTCAAGTAATAAATAAAAGAGGTCTGTGTTGGCAAATGATTAGCTGTATAAAATGGGTTGAAAAAATCCTGCCATCTGATTGGTTAATTGCCAGTCAGTCCCTCATAATTATGGTAGCACAACCCACACTTTGGCGTGTAAGCCAACAACATTAAATCAATTGGTTCCCATACCTGATATTTGGACCACTGAACAACAGTTTCATTTTCAACTTTAAAAATCTCTGCCTTTGTTTTGCTCGTTTTGTTAGTTTTTGTATTTCTAATACCCATTTAATTTGTAAGTACAATAACACACTATAGGGTTTATGAGCTGTGCTTCACAACACATCTAGGGGCATGGGTTATTTAAGCAATACTGTAAGTTATGGCAAGTCATGGGTAACTGGGGGATTTACCTACTCCTCAAGTGGTGTGTTAAGAGGCATAGCCGAGGCACCTAGTCACAAGAAGAGGGGGTAATCTCCCACTTACTCACAACCTGGAATGCTTTATTGCATTTTAACAATGGAACCCTGTGCATAATAAATTTAAAATGTAATTATGTTTTATTTTGGTTTTTTTTATGAATTTTCTTTCTTGGCCGTGGGTTATTGCAGGACTTACCCACAGTTAAAGATCTTAGCTGACTGAACAGGCACAGGATTTTTTATGTTTGTTGTACAATACAGCACAACTCACATCCTATCATGTGTTACTGTTTATGTAGAAGCAGGGAAGGTACTGATGGCAACAGAAGACCCCCTACCTCTATCACAGAAATCATCACTGAACTGATGACAGTAATCTGTGACTGCTGCCATCAGTCCTGGAATTCACCACTAAATTAAAAACATGGACCTGTGATCACTAGTGTCAGTCAAAGACATTATCCCTACATTGATGCCAAAGGGCTGTCACTTGAACCATCAATCACAGATGACATGACTAACTTGATGGCAGTAGACTGTGAATACTGCCATCAATCATGGAAATCAAAAATCGCAACAAGCTAGGCCATAGTCATTAATCACTAAACTCATCATTAAAATAATAACAGCAGCCTAATGGTTAAGAGGACCACTGTAATCAGTCTCAAAGCTCACCACCAAATAGCTGACAGCAGCCTATTGTCACTGCAGTCCATCAGAGATGCTGAAAACAAACTGATAATATTCATGAAGCACATGAATGAATTGACAGCAGAGGTCATCAATCAGACAAATATTCAGTAGTGATGGTAGAAGCCTGTGGCTACTGCATTCAGTCACTGTGTTCACAGGAATTATAGACGTTGCCTGTACACAATATTCGAACATACGAAAACTGCCAACAGAAAAAGGCCATTTGGTCTATCGAATCTGCTTGATTATGCAGCTAGCAACCTTATTCTGCAGCTGCCCCTCCTCCCTGCACCCCCTCCCTTGACTCTCCCTTTTGCCCTGTCCAAGCCCCTCTTGAAGCATCCCACTGTTTTACAGGCCACCACCTCTGCTGGTAGCATGTTCCACTCTGCCACCACCCTCTCTGTAAAAAAGAGCCTTCTCAATTCCTGCCTAAACCTTCCACCCTCTAATCTCAAATCATGACTTTTTGTGTCCCTCCCCACCTCCCCTTAAACAGTCCCTCTGTGCCTGTCCTGTTTACCCCTCTCATGTACTTGAAGGCCTTGATCATATCCCCCATCTCTCCTCTCCTCCAGTGAGTACATTTTCAACTCTCTTAGTCTACTTTCATGCAATAACTCCCCCAGACCCTGGATCATCTTTGTTGTTCTGTGTTGCATCCCTTCCAGTAATCTAATGTCCCTGTTAAGATACGGGTGCCAGTACTGCATGCAGTACTCCAGGTGGGGTCTGACCAGCGATCTATACAACGGCAGAATCACCTCCCCACTCCTTGAGGTTATACACCTTGCGATATAGCCCAACATTTTATTGGCCATTGCTGCTGCCCTCCTACACTGTGCAGAGTTGTTCATTGCTCTCATAACGATCACCCCCAGACCCTTCTCCTCCTCAGACTCAGCTAGCTGTACTCCCCCCAGATGGTAGTTTCTCCTTGGATTCTTAGCCCTGAAATGCAGCACCTTGCATTTCTTGGCACTGAATCCTAGTTGCCAGGTGTCAGACCATCTCTCCAGCCTTGCCATATCTTCCTGCAAACTCTGCCATCCCCCCCAGGTCACCCACCACTGCTCCCACCTTTGTGTCATCTGCAAACAGACTGATCTTGCTCTTGATGCCCACCAAAATGTCTGCAATAAATATCCCAAATAACATCGGCCCCAGCACCAACCCCTGTGGAACCCCGCTCGTCACTGCCCTTGGAGATAAGAGTTTCGCTCCCACCACCACCATCTGCTGCCTTCCATGCAGCCAGTTCTCCACCCATCCCACCAGTTTTGCCCCCACCCTGTGCCCTTTAGCTTACTTCCAAGTCTCTCATGTGGCACTGAATCAAATGCCTTACGAAGTCCAGGTACAGGACATCCACCACATGGCCCTTGTCCATTTACCTAGTCACCCAGTCATAGGTTGGTCTGGCAGATTTGCCCTTGACAAAGCCATGCTGTCTACTGTCCTGTAACCCATTGACTTCCAGCAGGGTCACCAGCCTCTCCTTCAGGATTGTCTCCATTACTTTCCCCACGATGGACGTGAGGCTCCCCAGTCTATAATTCCCCGGTTCATCCTTGGGGCCTCTTTTATGGAGGGGAGCCACGAGTCATCCTTCAATCTTGAGGTACACACCCTGAGTTCAGTGAGGCATTAAATAGGTCTGCCAAGGGGCCTGCTAGGACCTCTGCAAGCTCTTTACAGGTATTACAGATGGACCGTGGCACTGGCTACAGTCTTACCTTGAAGGGCGCACCCAGACAGTTATGGTCTCGGGATATACATCATCCAGCAGAGCTATAAATAGAGGTGTACTTCAGGGGTCCATATTAGGACCCCTGTTATTTCTATTGTTCAATAATAGTTTGCCTCAAATGGTGAGAAACTCACAGGTAAGACTGTATGCCGACAAACACCGCCCTCATTGCATCTGGTTCTAGTACTCAAGAATTACAACATAAACTGCAGACTGAATTCAGTAATATAAGGGAGTGGTTCACCAGGTCGGGCCTGATTATGAATACAAAGTAAACTAAGATAAATAATTTTGCATCCAAAAGTAAAGGAACAATTAAAGTAAAAATAGATAGTAATGAAACATTAGAGCAGGTAGACCATTACTATTATTTGGGAATTGTTTTTGATACTCAAATGTCTTTTGGTGCTCATGTGAATACATTAGTAGATAGGGTAAATAGAAGAATAGGCGCTTTACGTAGAACAACAAAATGTTTAGGAAAGAATGCTCAAAAAGCTGTGGCAGAGCAATTAATCTTGCCTGTGTTAACTTATGGTGATCTTGTATATCGCACAGCAAATAAACAATTAATAAATTGGATAGGGTACAGTACAAACTGGCTAGATATGTATTACAGAGTAAGTTCAGAACCCATCATTGTGCACTTTTGTCCCAATTGCAATGGCAGTCTTTGGATATCAATTGTATTAGATCATGGCAAAAATTAATATACAAATATCATGTGCTTTTCCCAAACCATTATATAAATATAACATTATTTGATAAGCAAAGGAAGATTGATAAGATTAAGAGGACAGTCCGTGCTGAAAAAATGTATACCCTTAAAATTCAGAATAGACATGGGGTACGAACATTGAATTACCAGGCATCAAAATATTGGAATAATTTGCCATATATAATTCGCACTTCACCTTCATTAGGAATATTCATCCAGGGGATAAATGAAATAAATTAATTTAAGATGTACATGTAGGTAAATGGTTGCACTTTAATACCTGTATGGAATATATAAAACCTGTGGATTGCCTTTCTGATTTTGTTTTATGTATATTTGGTAATTTTTAGTGATGTGTATTGTTAATCTTTGGGGATGTATATCTGTTTTGATTGTGTTTGTAAGTATGTTACTTGTATGTGATTTTCTTTTTGTTAAGCAATAACACGACTGTCTTGCAAACTGGGTTTTTACCTAAATGACATTACCCTGTACAAAAATAAAAGTTTTACTACTTTACTATTACTTTCAGTACCCTGGGGTATATGTCATCCAGCCCTGGTGCCTTGTCCACTCTCAGTGCCCTTAACGCCTCTAGCACTCTACCTTCTATGATTTCCCTATCTGTCACCCCTCCCCCTCTGTTCCTTTCCTCACCCTCTTCATTGGGTATCCCCCCCTTAGTAAAAACTGAACAGTAGTAGTCATTAAGTGCTTTGCCCTTTCATCCCCCTTCTCCACCCATCCCTCCTCCCTCTTAATTCTTACTATCTGGTCCTTATAACTCCCTTTTCCCTGATGTAATCATAAATTGTTCTGAGGGCCGGCCCGGTGGCACTGAGGGTTGAGGCACTGGACGCCACACCTCGTGGCACCCCGGTGACCCGGGTTCGGGGACAAGCCCAGACTGCCGAGGGTCGGCAGAGGAGGGAGAGGATTGAGCGTCCGATGGACAGCTCTCTCTCCTGGGGGAGGGGGCCTGCTCCGGTGTTTGGCTGGCCTCTGGCAGAAGCCGGAGGCATGGCAAGCACTGGAGCACACAACAAGGGGTTGGGATTAGCGGACATCAGCGGATACGCCTTGACGTCAGTGCGCTGGCCACTTCCTCAGAAAGGAGGAAAAATACACAGCTGGAGCACGGGTAGATGGATCACCAGTACCGACCCTAATGGCGACTGTCTGCCTGACCACCAGGGGACCCGGCAAAACTTAAAGTTATCAGGACGTTGGGGTCCCGTCCCATACCTGCCTGGGGGGTATATCCACAGCATCATGGGGGAACTCCTGGGGATTCAGGTAAGGCAAGTCGTGGGGTGGTACCTTGGTGTCTCCCGAAGAAGCGTAGCTCCAGGGTGAGGAAGACGATAAAAATAGAAAGTAAAAAAAAATAACAATTGTTCTGAAACTTTCCGCCATTATTGGGTATTTATTTAAATTTTAAAAAAGTACAGAGCACAGTAGACATCAGCCACAGCAATGCATGTCAACTAATAACTGAAATTTTGTATTAAAGTACACTGCTAATCTTAGTCATAATATTTCTCCCAACAATGGCTACAAGTACCCCTTGAAAAGAATGTCTGAGCATAATCACATTTCTTTTGTGGTCTCTGTCAGCCTTTAAAATTCTTTTCCATGGAGTCTATGTCTGTATTAGATGCAATTGTAAATGAGGCCTGCACTTAACTTGCTTTACTATAAATAAACTGAAACTGAATTGAAATTGTTTGTATGCTTTGTCAAAATGAATGACCAACAATAACATTTTGATCGTGACACGGGGTTCTCCATTGAAATTAAAGGGGGACATTAATGAACCACGCTTATCACAGTTTGAAAGCCATGAAAAGCTCTTTTGAATAAGGTATTGGGTTACCCTGCAGCTGGCAGTAATCCAGAGATTTCAAGGACTGCATCTGTCCCATGCTAATACTACATTGCAACCAGTTTTAGAATCTTGCGATGTCACTGACATTCAAGTTATGCATAGCCACATTGTAATCAAGCACAGTTTGATCATCAATGACATCACAAGGTTCTAAAAATGATGGTAATGTACTATTAATATGGGCCAGACTTTGTTTTAATTCTCTTTTTATTGAAAATAATTGTAGGTTACAGTCACAATACATAAAAAGCTGTGAGATCATTCCATTATACATTTGCCAGCATGGTTACAAAACACTTCACAAATCCAGTGTAATTCTACTGTCAGAAGGAGCTCTTTTTTTGTTATGCCCATCTATGTCCAAATTGTGCTGTGTTGTAATTGGTTTAGGTACAATAGTCAATCTATGCCTCACACAATAAAGAAATCCATCATGGAACAAAATCTTCTGTGATGTCAGTCATATGTGCAATCAGTCCCTGCCGCCTACTGTTAAATAGATCTGTCTGGTGTCTTACTCTGTGTGCCATTTTTCCATTTCATATATTTACCTCAGCATAATTTTCCATTGATCTGTTGTACAGGAAAGAGGTTGTCGCCATTGTTTTGTGATGGCTTTTTTGGTCACCTTCAAGACTATATTCAAAAAATGCCTCTAAAGTTCTGATGAAGTTTTTCTTGAGGAACCGGTTGGGGAGAGTTGTAAAAAGAGGGATGTTTTTGGATTTAAAGTAAGAAAGTCATCATAGAATCATAGAACTTGATGGCAGATAAGGACCTCTTGGCCCATCTAGTCTGCCCCTTATCCCCCCCACTATTCTTCTCTCTCCCCCTCTGAAAGCACCCATCCCACCTCTCTGTAACCCCATGTGCCTGTCCCATGCTCTCTTGAAACCTGACACTGTCTCAGACCCCACCACCTCCTCTAGAGGCCTGTTCCAGGCTTCCACCACCCTATCAGTGAAGAACCGTCCTCACACATTGCCTCTGTAGTCCCCCCCCCATAGTCATAAACCATGCTCCCTCATTATGATGCCTTCCTTCTTGTGAAATATGCCCTGGGTCCACTGTGTTTATCCCTTTTAAGTATTTAAAGGTCACTATCATGTCCCCCTCTCCCTTCTAGCCTCCAATGTGTAGAGCCCCAATTCCTTACACCTCGGTTCGTACGGTTTGCCCTTCATTCCATGTACCATCTTGGTCCCTCTTCTCTGAACCCTTTCAATCAAGTCTATGTCTTTGCATGGGTATGGCCTCCAGAACTGGACTCTGTACTCGAGGTGCAGTCTCACCATGGCTTGGTATAGGGGCATCAGGACCTCCTTCCTTCTGCTAGTGATTCACGTGCCTATACACGCCACTATATGCTCTCCCCACTGCCCTGGTACACTGCTTCCCCACCTTGAGGTCAATGGACACTATTATCCCCAGATCCCTCTCCTGCTAAGTAACCCTGACTTCCTCACCCCCAAGTGTGTATCCTGCCTTCTGGTTCCTGTGCCCCAGGTGCATGACTGCACACTTCTTGATATTAAATTTTAGTTGCCAGGTTTCTGCCCACTTTTCCAGTGCCCTCAGGTCCTGCATCATATCCTCAACACCCCCTGTGGAGTCTACACTTTGCAGATTTTCATATCATCTGCAAGAAGGGCTGCTTGACCCTTCAGCTCATCCACTACATTGCTTATGTAGATATTGGAAAGGAGCGGTCCCAGCACTGACCCCTGGGGGACCCTGCTCATCACCTACCCTGTCCTGGAGTGCACCCCATTCACTACTACCCTCTGGCTTCTGTCCGCCAACTAGTTTTCTACCCATCTAGTTATTTTGTCCCCCACCCCCATATTTTCCAGCTTGTTGACTAGCCTTCTGTGGGGTATGGTGTTGAAGGCCTTGCTGAAATCCAGATAGGCCATGTCCACCGCTCCCCCCAGTCAGTTACCTGTGTCACCCAGACAAAGAACTCAGTTTTAAAATTAGTTAGTACATATCTGTTGCAGTTCCTTTTCTATATTTTTCAATACATTTTTAGAGCTGGACAAAGCCATAAAACATGGGACTGTGTTGCCTTTCTCTGTCCACAAGCCCCCAAACATGCTGCAGTACCCCCACCCCCAAATTTTGACACAATGCTAGGGATCCTAAAGAATCTGATTGTAGATTTTTATGCAAATTATTTCCATTGTAATGAAGAGAAAACTTTATGTTGCTGAGAGTTGATGGGTCGCAATGTCTGACTTTTTTTATGATGCATAATTCCGTGGACCATTGATGTTCTCCTTTTTGAAAGGAGACCTCTGGTGGGTATGTTAATGTCCTATAGCCCACAGATATGAAATAAGGTGGCATTCACTTTTGTTGGGTATATTTAATCAGTTTCAACAATGGATGTGGGAGGTCCTTAGAGTGAACTGGTCTCCAAACATTACTAAGAAAATGACAGGTCTGGAGAAATCTAAAGTGATCTGTATTAGGCAGCATGTATTGCTGCCTCAATTGTGCAACTGATAAAGGTATGGTGTCATCAAAGAATTGATAAATATGGACTAACCCTTTCTTGCCCATTGGGCAAATTTGGGGTCCATCCAAGCAGGAAGGAATGCATTCTCATAGGCCAATGCTCTCAGGGGAGTCAACACCCTGTGAAATATTTTGTCCTGCCAGACTTGATACCACTGGAAGAGGACTGCTCTTGTGAATACATTCTCAGAGGTGTTTGATAAAGGTGGGGTGGGATACTACCACCTCATGGTCAGGGTGAGTGTAAAGGTATTCAGCACCCTGTTTGTCCAGCTGGTGCTTCTCTATTTCCTTGTCAATACCAGGGGTGGAGAGTGCCTTCTTTAAGGACCTGTGGATCAACAGAAGCAAACACTTGGTCAGGGTTAACCCACCATCATGTCCAGGAATTTCACCTCATCTTAATCCTCAGCAGTCTCCTGGGTGTAGAGGTTGAGGGTGTTGACCATTTGCCTCAAGAAAGAATAATATGAGGAGAAGTCATTCTGGGCTTCGGGAGGAATGCCAAATTATTGTTCAGGGGAACCACCAGGCTCAGTAGGTTCTCCTTCTTCCTCTTCCTCATCATAATAAAATTCAGCCCCTTGCTCCTCCACAGTCAGGGTAGCTGCTGGAACCAGGGAAGGGGGAGCCAGCATGTCCTTCAATGAACTCATAGCCTGGTAGGCATACCCATGGGATGTAGGCAAATTCTGCAAAAACACCACTGGGCATCGAACACACAGACATTGTTTAATTTCTGTACATAAGGGCACTATTAAGGGACAGGCAGAGCAGTGTCATTTTCTTATGATTTTAGCAATGAGATCCTAGGGGGTTAAGGAGCGCCACAGTTAAAATGCTGGGGTTCCACCATGCCACAGCGAATGTAAATTCATCGACATCCCACACAGCGACAAAATGCCACCGACATCCCTAAACGTACCATGTCCCAACATCGACAGGGAACAGACTGACACAGTTTTTGAGGCAATGCTGGGGGACTGCGCCTCTCCCTGCGCACCCCCTAGACTTAATGATTGTCAGCTTCAGGGGGTGCGGATTACAGCGGCATTGCTGTGTACATCCATCACTGCAACAACCCATTTGACACTATGGATATTGAATAGGTTGTTGTCACTGTGATGGAGTCGCTGTGGAAGGGGATCATTGTATCAATGGTATACTAAATGCCAGGCTCACTGTAGGGTTAGGATATTTTTACTAGCACTCAGGTAATAAAACTGCTTGTTTCATATGGTGCCTGCAGGGAGGGATCGGAGAGGTGAAGCCCTGATCTGTGCAGTGGTCAGGGCTTCACCTCTCCCAGTAGTTCTCCTTTAAAACAGTTTTTAAAATTTTTGAAGCCTGTAGGTCTTGTTTCCTTTTTGGGTCTGTCAGACATGCCAATCACAACAAACCCAAATTTGGTTCAAGTTCTAAAAATGAATAAAAGGTAGTTTGCAGTTCGGTTCCTGAATAAAAAATAAACTGCTAACTAGAGGTTTACCAGAGAAATTTAGGAGAAAAACAACAATTGCATCTCGGTTGCCACAAAAAAGGAACCAGGAAAAAATCAACAACAAAGCAGCAAGAAAAACAATTACACAAAAAAAAAAAGGTTTTGTTTTTTTCTTACTTTTAAAGTGGTTCCCAATGCAGGAAAGCCACAAGTCTAGGAGCTATCTCCAGTTCCAGGGAATCACTTGGGAACTGGAGCATAGAGCTAAAAGTTTAGAAACAAAGGAAACTAAGGTTAACTGTTGCAGAGATTTGAAAACTAAACAAAACTGAGCAAAAGTAAATAAAATAGTAAAAGATAACCACGATCCAATGAAGAGAAACAAAGAGAGCTTTAAAGCTTTCTGGGGTGACGTCTTCTTCAGATGAAGAAATAAATCTGACGTTAGAGGGCAGAGTGGAGTGTGACCACACAGTAGAGATTATTATTTTATTCCAAGATTCTCTAATTTGCATAAAATTCTGCTCTCCCAGAGCAGCTCAAACCAGCAGGCTGATTTGCCATAGCACTAGTTAAGCATAGTGAGGGATTACTGTGGATTGAAAAGCAAATGTACACAAGTAGGGAAATGTGACTGCTTTGAGTAGCCCGCTCAGAACTACACCTTGCTGCCTTCCCCACCCCCACCCCTCTCTATGACTAGAAACCTGTGTTTTTCTTAAATAAGAAATAACAAGAAATTCAAGGTATAAAAAACATAAAACGAAAACAAACACATGAAAAAAGTTAATACTTTTTTTTGGGGCAAAAAACTAAATAAATGTTTGCAGCAGTTGTTGTTTAGTCTCCATTGTTACCACATAGATGGTCCACAAAGAAGCAGCAGCAGAACTGTCTGATTCACAAAACCTTTCAAGAACACAGCATTATGATGTTTAATACAATGTAGTATACTAGGAATGTGATTTCTAGTATGTATAAGGTCATTTTGAGGTATTTTATGAATGTAAATATGATAACAAGAAATAAAACTACTTTGCGGTGAATAAAAAGAAATAACAAGAAATTCCAGAAAAATAAAAAATAAAAAGAATTTCACGGGACTCTATGACCACTCTCCTCTTTTCTACCTCCCTTCTCAAATACTCCACCTATCCCTGACCTTTCCTAAATGCCAATATGACCCTGCTGTATTGGTAGCTGTTTTTCTAGACAAGGCTGTTAGCTGCTACCTACACGATTGTTTAACTTGTACATCTCTCCTGTATTAGTAACCAATGTATCTTTTATGTGTTTGTGTATATCTTGTACCCGACGAGGAACCTTTGCAAAAGAGCTGCTAGCTCAAAGGCACTATAATCCAAAGTTCCAAATAAAAAATAAAAATGTGTGGATGGTGCCATGGTGTTGAATGCTCTTAAAAACCTCATTTTGATGGAGGGCTTACACTAGAGGTTCCACTGTCAGAGCAAACAGGCATGGTGACAATGGACACCCCTACTGGGTGCCTCTCATTAAATGGAATATGTCAGATAGGAAGACATTAGCTTTTACCATGGCTTGTGGTGTTTGATATAGAGCTGTTATTATCTTCATAAATTCAGGCTTGAAACCCAGCTTAAAGGAGTAGTACACCCATAATTCACAAAAAAAAAATAAGTTGTACAGAGTGTTTTGAGCTGTGTGTGAAGTCCAGGTGTGTCCTTCCTTCTGTCTGCTAGTAGGAGTTTTTCCTAAATTAGCCTGCTAGCTTTATGGTAGTTTTACGACCCCTGGAGATCTCCATCTCAGCCAGATGTATTGCTTTCTTGTCCCTACAATGCATCCTGTCTCATGTGAGAGTATTGTAACGGAGACCATAGATTCAGCAGCCAGAACTGCTTTAGAATCAGTTCATTACAGTACAACTATGTAACTTTTCTCATCCAGTGAACACAGATGGCTACATTTACAGTTTACCAGATACTTGCGAGCTACAAGAAAACAGTTAATAAATAGCTCTAATTCAATATTTTTGTTTTCTATGTGTGTCAGGTCTAGCTAGCTGGAGTAAGTATTTTGATTTTAAAACTTTTAATTTCATCAAACTACACACAACCCTAAAAAGCAGAGAAATTGTCCCAAATCATCAATGCTATAATTAGTAAAGACTCTGTTTTCTTACAGAAAAACTCACATGCTCACAAGTATTTGCTAAACTGTAAATGTAGGTACCAGCATTCTATTTCATACATTTTTCTGAACAAATATATGACGTGTATGGTATGAATCCACAGCCTAGAAACTGCAAAATACTTTGAAGTCAATTTCACTCTTGTGTGTTGTATGGCACGAAAGCAACAGGATGCCAAACTGACAGTGACTATTTCGGCTACGCATTTGATTACATTTTACAATGGTTCACTGGTTCAGTACACTATTGCACTTTTTCATATGACAAAACAAAACAACACTTTTATTTGCCAATCTAATTAAATAACTCACACATATGCACTTTTTTCTTTAATAAGAAATAGATACTTTAATAAAAAATTCTTTACATTTGTAAAACAAAAAAAATTGAAAACATGCCACAGAGCAAAATCAGCACTAACCACCATTTCTACTTAACAGAATGCTGGTACCTACATTTACAGTTTAGCAAATACTTGAGAGCTGAGTGGGTTTTTCTGTCAGAACACAGCTAGAATCTTTATTAATTATAGCATTGGTAATCTGGGGCAATTTTTGTGCTTTTTATGATTGTGTGTAGTTTGAAGAGATTAAAAGTTTTAAAATCAAAACACTCCTGCTAGCTAGACCTGACACATATAGAAACCAAAAATATCGAATTAAAGCTATTTAGTAGCTGTTTTCTTACAAAAAACACACACCTCTCAAGTATCTGCTAAACTGTAAATGTAACCATTTGTGCTCACTGGATAAGAAATGCTACACAGCTCTGCTGTTGTGAACTGATTCTAAAGCAGTTCTTGCTGCTGAATCTATGGTCTCTACTACATCACTGTCACATGAGACAGGATGCATTGTAGGAACAAGAAAGCAATAAATCTGGCTGAGATGGAGATCTCCAGGGGTCGTAAAACTACTATAAAGCTAGCAGGCTAATTAAAAAAAAAAACTTTCTAACAGCAGACAAAGGGAAGAGCAAACTAAGACTTCACACACAAATCAAAACACTCTGCACACCATACTGTATGTTTTTTGCAAATTCTGGGTGTACTACTCCTTTAAATAGAGTAAAGTATAACAATTTCCAGGAGACCCTGTTGAATGCCTTTTCAGCATCCAAGCTCAGCAACAAAGTAGGTTGCTGAATCCTGGATGCGAGCTCTAGCAATGACAGGGTCTTTATACTGTTATCCTGGGTCTGCCGCTGCATGATAAGTCAGGTCCAAAATGCAGCACTCCCAGGCACCAAATTAAAACTACAACACAGAATTAGAGTGCAAAAAGCAAGGTGCTACATTTATTATAACTATTATGACAAAAATGGTGCTGAAGCATGAGCCAAACTACCCTAGCGTCTGACGAGGGCCGTTTTGCTGAAGCACTGGGGTAGTCTAGCTCTCGCACCAGCACCATTTGTGTCATAATAAATTTAGAACCTTGCTTTTTGCACTCTAATTCTGTGTTGTAGATTTATTTTGGTGCCTGGGAGTGCTGCATTTTGGATCTGATTTACGTTTTGGGCTGGCCACCCTTTTACAGCACCCACCCAGATCAGCAGTTTGCAGCAGTTTTCCTAGGACTCCTTGTATAAAAAAGTCCATTTGGTCTTCATGGATCAAATATGGAAGAATTTTTTTCATTTGCTTTGCCAATAACGAGGTAAATATTTTGCAGTCTATATTTAAAAATAAAGATTGGGAGGTAAGATTCAGGTTTAGTTGGGTCTTTCTGTGGTTTAGAATAGCTGAAATAGTTGCATATTGCCAGGAGGGTCTGGGAGGTTCACCTTTCTGAATTTTTTTTTCCCATAAAGATTTTTACTTATTTTTATGGTATGATACAAGTACAGATGAAATCAAGTGCAAGGTTACATTTTCACTTGAATCAATCCATACTAACAGGCATTTTTAAACAATTAATACATTTTAAAATCATGAATACATGCATAGGTCCCTAAGATGCACATGGTCTTGGCCTGTGATCAGACTTGTTATAACTGTGCTGGACCTCAAGTTTAACAAACAATGGAATGATGTAGCAATTTACAGTAGATCAGATTTAAGAAGCTAAGAAACAATCACTGGCAAGGACTACATCCTGGGGCCCCTGGGGGTCAGTATAAATATCAGATTACTAAGTGAAATGTCTAACAATGATTCAGCTGGCCTGCCAAACCTTTTATAGTGAGAGGTGGGTAAATCTGATTTGTGACTCTCAAACTTGTTTCCCTCCATGAAAAGAAAGAGGAGGAGGCAGAGTACCTGAGTAGCTCCATGCTTGATAGTTAAACATTTATGACGGGTGTTTTTTTTTTTTCGGAAGCAGCCATGCGCCTTGGATGGCTGCCCTTCCCTGGTCTGGGTGACGTGCCTGAGCAGACATTCAGCCACTGCTGGGTATCAGTCTACAGTGTGCGGCACTGTCCCCCTCCCCTAGGAAGGAGAGCTGTCTTACAGATGCTCAATCCTTCCTCCCCCTATCGACCCCTGAGCAACCACAGTCTGTTCCCGAGCCCGGATCGCCGGCATGGTATGAGGTGTGGCATCCGGTGCCTCAATCCTCAGTGCCACTGGGCCAGATATGACAGGTATTTTTATTGAGTAGGAGCTTTACCCAGGCATAAACACCTGGGTGTTTTATAGACAAGGCATGTGATTGTGAGTTCCACCAGACAGGCACAAAACCATTGTGAGAGATGGTGCCAGTAGGCCTTATCTCCAATTCATGGAACTATTGCTCATCCTGGTGAGGGTGCTCCATGGGCTGGTGCCCACAGGGGGTGGGGTGGGGAAGACTCTGTCAGAAGAAGAGAGACGTGAGGGGGTTATGGGAAAAGACATTCCCATTCACTATATAAAGAGGGCAGGGTCTCACCTCTTGCTGGTAACCTATGAGTTAGATGGTTCCATGGCATTATTTCTTATTTGGCATGCTGCTCACCTATGTGGATATAAGGGGGATGTTTGTCTTGCTTTGTTTTCAAGGTAGTGTCCCCATATCTGAAAGTAGGCAGGAAGATGCCCAATTGCTGAGTGTGCTGTACATTCACATCAAGCAGTGGTGTTTAAAAGTGCTTCCCACTCCAGGTGTGTTGGGGGCTGTTCTTCCCTCCAGTGTCTTAGTACAATTCTCTTGGCCACTGCCATTGCACAGTTCAGCCAAAGCAGTTGTCCAGAGGTATAAGGGTGAGGTGCCTGTGGAATTCCTAGCAGTCCTAGCAGTCCCGGGGGGGGGTCCCTCACCAGGGGTAGTGGCACTATGTATGAACACTGGCACCACACATGCTCCCAATACTGGTCCAACATGGGTCATGTCCACAGAATGTGTGTCAGTGATACCTGGGGCAAGGAACACCTCAAACAATCACTGTGGTCCATCAATCCCATAAAATATAGTGCTTGGAGTGTGCAGTACGCCTTGTGCAGGATCTTAAACTGTAGGGTCTTAGCCTTATATGCCCACACTATGTCCCAGTCCTCCTGAGGGACATGTATCCCAAGTTCCTCCTCCCATTTCTCTCTGGTATCTGACAGGCCAGGGCTGGGTCATCTAGAGTTCCTGAATCTCATTAGTTTACTTGCTAGGTGTTGGAGGGTGGTCAAGTCTCCCAGCCACTGGTCCAGTGGTGAGAAGAAGAGCATAAAATTGGGGGTTAGGCTTTTCTTCAACAAGTCATGCATCTGAAGATATTGCCAGAAGAGTATCCCCCCAAACTCCCACCCCTAGCTTTGAGTGTGTCAAATGTTACGAGGACTACTGTTGCCTTATCATAAAGTTCACCAACCCTGTAGATACCTGCTGTTTGCCAGACTTTCTAAGAGATAGTATGTCCATCTATCCTGAAGGAGGGATTGTCTCAAAGTGGTTGGACTTTAGAGAACTTGGTGGACCAGGCCAATAGTTTGAGAAATTTAGTCCATTCAGCTTTGGTGTGTTTAGTGCTGGGTGAGGCCTGCTTATGCATTTGCCATTCTGCCAACACTAGGGCCTCCAGGGTAGAACATTGGTTCTGGTGCAGCTCCACTAGGATCCACCTGGGCAATGGGAAACCTAGTACTGGTTTGCAGCATAGTACAGCCTGCCATAGGACCACACAAGAGTAGAAGAACCACATGTCAAGTAGGTTGAACCCTCCCTGAGACCAGTGTCATTGTAGCTTAAGCAGACTTATTTTAGGTTTGGTTTCTGCTCATATGGATTTAGAGATTTTCATGTTAAGTATTTGAAAGAAGGATCATGGGAGAGACACTGGAAGGTTGTATAAGATGCATTGGAGCTTAGGGAAATCATCATCAACCCATTTACTCTACCCCATAGAGAGAGTATGTGGTTTTGCCACCTTTGGAGGTCCCCATCCTAATTTATCCAACATCAATTGCACATTTGCCTTTATGATGTTTTTCACTGTGTCCAGGACTTTGACTCATAGGTATACCATTCTCCCCAGTGACCACTGATACAGGTAGGACTGTGTGAGGTCTGATGTGCAGGCCTGATTTAATGGGAGGATACAATTTAGCTGTACTAAACTTATAACCTGCTAGCTTTGAGTATTCCCCTAGGGTGCCCTGAAGGGCCTCCAGGGATTCTGGTATGCTGGTTAAGAATAGGGTAACATCATCTGCAAAAAGAGCAAGTTTATGGCACACTCCTCCCCCCACTGTGATGCCCCTAAATTCTTGTGTGGCTCGAACTCACTGTGCCAATGGCTCTACAGCCAGAGGAAAAGATAGGGGGATAGAGGGATGGGGACAGCCCTGCCTTATGTCTCGCTTGAGGTGAAAGCTCTCAGAGACTATGGAATTTGTAAGCATTTTGACTGTGGGGGCCTGGTACAGCAGACGGACCAAATTTACAAACTGGTTAGGAAAACCAAAGCGGCCCATTGCATCGGATAAGTATGCCCACTCCACCCTGTCAGATGTTTCTCACATCTCAAGACAGGGTGGCTGCGGATTCATCAGAGTGTTGGGCCTTCCACAGTAAATCCAGTGTCTTGTGTTGTCAGCCCTCAGTCTATTAGGGACAAATTCCACCTGATCAGGATTCATTATGAGTCCCATACTCCCCCCATCCTAGCTGCTAGCAACCTAGCAAAGATTTTCATATTAAGATTTAGGAGATAGTTAGGCCTGAATTGTGAGCACACAACACTATCCTTCCCCTTTTTTGGGATCACAGTTATTAGTGCCTCATGAAAAGAGTGCGGTAGGTGTTTTACCTTGATCGCCTCATTAAACACCAAGGTCAGTTTAGGCACAAGTGCAGCCTGGAAGGCATAATAGGAATCTGATGAATACCCATCTGTGCCTGGAGACTTACCTCGGATAATGGAAGTGATAGCTTTTCCCACCTCCTGGGTGGTGAAGAAAGCAAATAGTGCTTCCCTACATGTTTCCAGGACCTGAGGCAAGATGATGGTAGCATAAAAGTTATCAAACTGCTCTTGGGTCGGTGACACCTCCAAAGCATATAGGTTTTCATTGTATTCGAGGAATGCTTTGTTGATGTCACAAAGGGAGGTGACTGTCTATGTCTGGCTCTTATGTATTAGGGGGATGCATTTATCCATTTCCTGCTCATGCATTCAGTAACCTAACAGGTGGGCTGGTTGCTCCCCGGCCTCCCAATAAGTCTGGCACAACCGATATACAGTAGGTTGTACTCTGTACACCGGTGGATGGCCCCTTCTATTTCTCCCCTAAGGTGCTGGGTTTGTGGTCTTATAAATAGATCCCAATCTGCCGACCTAGCCACCTCCTCTCCAGCTGTTTTAGCCTTCCCTCCATTTGCCTTGATTCACTGTCAATCTGTTTATGTGCTGCAGAGGCATATGAAATAAGTTTGCCTCTGAGCACTGCCTTTAAGGCATCCCACTGGACTCCACATGAGGTGTCAGGGGTGTCATTATATCTGTAATAGTCTCTGATTTCTTCCTGCACCCATGTTTCATAAGTTTCATAAGTTAGTTCAAGCAGTGAGACTTACGTCCATAATGCTTGCCCATTTAAGCTAAAATTTAATAGTTTTGTAAAAGAGATGTTTGTCTAAGGTTGTTTTAAATATATCAATGCTTGAGCAACCCACTATTCTTGCAGGTAAATTATTCCATGCTGGCACCACCCTTACAGTAAACCAGTGCTTCCTTTTATTTGTGTTCCATTTAGGCAATACAAATTGCAACTTGTGTTTTCTGGTACTACAGCGTCCTGTCTTATAGGTCATTTTTAAGTCTGCTCTTAATGTATCGTCATGTGATATTTTATACATCATGCAGAGATCACCCCTTAATCTTCTGTAGCGCAGTGAGTATAAATTTAACTTGATTAATCTCTCCTCGTAGGGTAAGTTTTTTAGTCCGAATACTGATCTAGTCGCTTTACGCTGCACACCCTCTATTCTCTCAATGTCTTCTCTATACTGTGGGGACCACAACTGCACACAATACTCCAAGCGAGGCCTCACCAGGGCCTGGTACAAGGGCATGATAACATTATGGTGTCTACTAGAAATGTGTCTCAAAATGCAGTTCAAAATCTGGTTAGCTTTTTTAACTTGTTGATTGCAGTGTGAATTGAACTTTAAATCTGACGTAATTTTAATGCCCAAGTCCTGCTCTTCAGATGTTGTTAATAAGGTTTTGTTCCCTATGTTGTATGAATGATTGTTGTTTGTTCTACCCAAGTGCATAATTTTACATTTGGAGATGTTAAGTTCCAATTTGCTAACTTTTGTCCACTCATAAACTTCATTTATAGCTTGTTGTAAGGAAAATGAATCAACCATAGTAGACACTGTGACGCCTAGTCTGCAATCGTCTGCAAATTTTGAAATCCATATAGAAGGATTGCTAAGATGTAAGGATGAAATATATATATTAAAAAGACACGGGCCCAGCACCAGCACAGCATGTGTTGAAACTCTCATCCTGTAGGAGAAAGAGTTATTGAATCTCCATTTATTTCTTGGACTAGGTGTCCCTCCCCATGCCATCAACAGGGTGACAGGGGCATAATCAGAGATAAAAATCTTGCCCATGGTTGAGATGCATGCCTGGGGCACCAATGGGTGGGAGACTAAGATGACATCAGTCCTACTGTAGGACGAGCGAGAGGCTGAAAAGAAGGTGAAGTCACGTTCCCCCAGATGTAACACTCTCTAAATATCCTGTAGGCCAGTTTGTTTACATAGGTTTGCCACTTGATTGGCTAGCATTATTTCAGACCTCACACCAAGGCGCATCCTGTCTATTTAGGGTGATAGGACCAGATTAAGATCTCCTCTATTATTATATTCGACTGAGCATGTGTGAGTTGGCCCATTACTGTGTTGAAGAATTTTAGGTCAGGAGAGTTCAGAGAGTAAAATGATCCTACTTGCAGGGGTTCCCCTTGATAGGTCCCATCTACTAAGATATACCAACCATCATGGTCTGCAATAACTGTCTGTGCTCTGAATTGTAAACCCTTCCTCATCAATATGGTCACCCCTTTAGTTTTCGTGGATACACAACTGTGGCAGACTTCCCCCACCCACATGCATTTTAGCTTAGCAGCCTCTGCTTGTCCTACTTGGGTCTCCTGGAGGAAGGTGATATCACACCCCATATCTTTTAGTTTAGATAAGATCTTATGCTTTTTTATGAGGTGAGACAGGCCATTCACATTCCAGGAAACCACCCTGAGCAAATATAATGGAGTCATAGTATATCCACCAGTTCCCTGGTTCCTGTTACTGGGCACCTGTTGTTCCCTGAGTCTCCCTCCACCTCCCCTCCCTCTCCCCCAGTGACCAACCACCAGCACCTAGAACCACAATGCTGTATTCACTTCAAGACAATCCACTAACATTGATCCACTCTGTAAAATAACTTTGGTACACTTCAGACTTTGCACACAGTAGTTTGCAACACTGAAAACAGCAACACGATAGTTTGAGAAACCATATAAACTGCAATTGAAATTAAAGTGCAACCCCTATGTTGCGCTATCCCAAGGGCTACTACCCCTGCCTGCTTGGCTAGTAGCAGTTTAAGGGGCCTGAGTTCTGAAATGGGTGCCTCCACCTGGAGGTCAGGGTTGGTAGTGGTCAAGCTAACTTGGGCACAGCCCTCTGGGACACTGTAACCCCCCTATTTCCCCTCTAATGGCCTGAACACTGTACAATAATCACTTTCACGATACCTCTGGTACACCACACAAGTACCCACACTGTTTGTACTCAACACCAGGGTTGGTTCCTCTGGCTCAACCCTGGGGACCCCCTGTAAAACAAGGTTATGCACAGCAAATAGCAACAGTACAGTACTTTGAGCACAAACTGGAACCACAGCCAGATTACATGCAGAAAAAGTTAGATCTGATTTATTCAGGAGACTTGAACAAGGAAGGGGCAAAATCAGGTTATTTAGCTTAAAGGTTATATCAATCAAGCAGTTATGCATGCACTTTGAGTCCCCCTACACAGTCACACCTCTGGGTACCCAGGTGGAGAAGAGTTGGGCTAGCCAGGACTATTGCCCGGGGTTGCAGCTGGTTGGGGCCCTGTGATGGAAAACACAACATGCACAGTACACAATATTTGTAATCCGGAGCCAGAGGGCTTAGTTCGTAAAGGAAATGAAACAACAAGACTATCAGATGACACACTCAGATTAAGCTGTTGTTGCAGGGAGCTACCCTGGTATTTACTCACGATACCCAAGACTGGACTCAGGATGGACGAAAATCGAGACTGCAGGTGGTTGATCTGGAATGCCAGGAGAAGCAGGGCCCACACGAGTCGCAGAGGCATCATTCCTGTACAAGCATGGAGCAGGGGGCTGATCCCCAGGCAGGTCTCTCGTCGATGGCTTCTCTGTGCAGTGGGTAGTCTGGCTGGGCCAGTCTGGCAAGGCCCAGACCGCATGGAGACAAATTCGGATGCAGTCCGTTTTGGGCTGGATACAGCTTCCAGCAAGCAAAACACAGTTCACACAGTGGGAAACTAACCCACAACCCACTAGCAGCTCATAGCACATTTACATGTATGGGAATTCTACTGTACCAGGAAAAGTGCTCCCCGGTCACAATCGCAAAGTCTCTGCACACCGGGAGCTTAGGGGTGGCTGGAACTCCTCACAGGCCGATCGCATTCAGCAAAATCTTCAGTATTCTTCAGGTTGAGCTTGGCCCACTTCAGTAACTTACTTTACTCACACAAACTTGGATTTAGTCCAAAATAATTCTCTTCTCTCCCTCTCAGGAGCAGCTGGCAGACATGCAAGCCAAAAACTCAGCCCTTTCATAGTTTTCCCACGCAAATCCACTCAGGATTGCTGCCCAAAATACACTTGAGCTCTTCCCATTTCACTCCCCAGCTCAGAACTAACTGAAAACTGGAAGCAGCCTGGGACTTCCTCAAGATCCAAAAGGTTTGGTTGGCTGATTTGGCTGTCAGTCAAAGCAAGAGCTCCCCCTTCAGTTGCAGAAAAGGTGCAACAACCCCAAACTACAGTTCCTACAGATTTTGAATTCAGAGAGCTCCTATAGTCCGGCTACATTTTAGGTTCCACCAGAACTGATTGGTCCAGTTTGCAGTCCAGGACCAAGATAGCAGAGACAAACAAAACAGTCCTTGCTACAAAGAAAGCAGATTAGACAAACTACATTATCATTGTCACTCTAAATGATTTTCAGCAAATAGTTACATCTTTCAACAGAGTTCCCTGTCAGATTACTTATGCTGCAATAGGCAGCTCTTAAAGAGACAGTACACAGAGGCTATACAGGCTGTGGTAAACACAATTAAACTGCTAAAACGCAGGACACCAGCCTGGCAGTGAGCATTTAGGAAAGCTCAAGGAAGACTTTTTGGGAACCCCCATTTGTAGGGGGGGTTACAAAAGTTAACGATTTTACTGAGTATCCCTGACTGACTGGGGCAGAGCAGATGTTCGCTCTAATAGCAATACAAGGGAAGCCATTTAGACCAGATACTCACACGGGTTCCAAGAGACAGCTAATCCATTCCCGCCATCACTACCCCTTCTCACCCCTTTCTGCTGACCAAAGACCATCAGCAGTGAATCTATGGCACAGCACATTTCTTAGTCTTCCTTAGGGGGTGGCCTCTGACTGGCAGATCGGGAAGAAGAGAAAGTACCCTGAGGCTTAGCTTTAGATTTGCCTCTGCTTCTGATTGCTGTTATTTAGCTTGGCCAGCAACTTATTGCCAACAGCCTACTTAAAGTGATTTTCTGTGGTTTGCTATAGGAAATGGGAGTAGTAACCTGTAGGAGTTGTGAATCAGTCTCCTATCATTCAAACAGCCAAAAAGTGCTGTTTTCCATGAAAAAAAATGCTTTTATTTCTGTTCTCTGCTTCATTTGCATAACCCTGCCCCTTTTTTTCTTAGTGCTGCAACCCGCAACCATAACATCATGTAAGGGAAACAAAGTTTTAAAGGGAGACTGTCAATTTTTAGCTGACTCTTTACACTATTTGCAAGTAGCTGTATCTAGCATTATAATATGTGTAGAACAAGTCTAGTAATTTGACTGGCTGAAAGCAGATCAGAGCCATGTAATCACTGACCCATAATTACACTCCTGAACTACTTACAGTAATTCAGGCCCTATAACATAAACATAGAAAAGTAGTATCACGCCCCCACATTCTGACAGGAGCTGTCATATCAGACCTGTCACTTCACCAGCAGGCAGTAAAAGTGAAACATCAGCCACACAGAATGGAAAATTATCTTTTTGGCCTATCTGCATCACAAACATTTTCCAGAAACTTTTTTACAGACTGTACTGCTATAAACACTACTGAAATACAAGACTGCACTTTGATGAGGGAGACAGAAAAATCAGCTATTTACTGTACCCACAATGCCTAAGTATGTAAATTATTATACAGGTTATTATATCTCATTGGTCACTAGAGAAATAGGAGACTAAGAGACTACATCTCTCAGTAAAGAAATCTTGTTAGCTAGATACTATATGCACAATGCCTTGTTTTGAAAATAAACATATAAGAGCTTTTATTGTTGAAGCCACTACAGAAATATGAGACTGCACGTCACAGTAAGGAAATTGGAAAACAACATATTGTACCCACAATGCCTTGCTATGTACATCTACATATTAGGTGCTATACTGCAGTCACCACCACCAAAATAAGGGACTGCACCTCTGAGTAATGAACATTTAAGTCAGCTGTATAATTTACCCAGAATTCCATGTTGCTGTATGTAAAACATTGACAGATCCCTTGCATGACATCATTCTGGGGGGTGGCCACACACAGGAAAACTGCAGGGCAGGCAGAAATAAAGTGATGATAAAACATTTGAAAAAATGACTATGACAGATTTTTTTACAAAACAAATTGCAGCATCAACATCTGAAGCATGGGTGGCAATGGCATACTATATAAATTCTCAGATACAAATATCATGGCCCCCATTGGTAATAGTGACCAGAACTCGATTCAGTTTAGCATCAACATCAAAATTCCAAAACTCTCTAACAACACAATACATAAAGACTACAACAAAGCCAATTTTGAGCAAATAAATACTAAAATAAATGAAGTAAACTGGGAGGAAATATTTAAGGATAAGTCTATTAACAGCACATGGGAAGAATTAAAACACACTATTCATTACCTGGAAGAACTATATGTTCCAACCAAAATAAAATAAAATAAAAAAGGTAAAATCTCGATTTGGTTTACAAAATCGATTAGTAAACAAATCAAAAGAGCACTTATTTAAGAAACATAAGAAAAATCATACGCAGGAAAGAAAAAATTACTCACCTTAGTAATATTGTTTCTTCTAACGGAGTCTTGCTGTATTCTGACATATGCAGTTAGGTCCTGCCTTTCAACTGCCCCGGAGAACAAAGAGTTAAACTTTCCATGGCCAGCATGGAATGTTCACCGCGAGCCGGGTTGAAGCCCTTGTCTGCTGTTGTTTAAACTCCAACTGTCAGATCTTTATGAGCAATACTCATAGAAGTTCTGTGTGGGAAACTGTAAAACTCAAAACTAGCCAACTGGCAACTATATCTATATAAAAGGGTTTTTTGGTTTCAAAAAGAAGACTCAAGTCAGGAAACCCAAAAACAAAACACATCCCAAAACACAATCACTCACCCAAAATAAAAGAGGATGAAAAAGGGACACCCCGAGGGTGCCAACACTGCTCCTGCCCACCCACATCCCAAAAACTAGGTTCTAAGAGGTGAGGCGGGGGGGCAGAATACAGCAAGACTCCATTAGAAGAAACAACATTACTAAGGTGAGTAATTTTTTCTTCAAACAACATGAAGTCTTGCTGTATTCTGACATATGCAGACTACCAAGCAGTACCTCCATGGAGGAGGGACAGAACCTTCTTTGGAAACAGGCTGTGAAGTACTGCTGTGCCAAACCGAGCATCACTCCTAGCCTGGATATCCAGAAAGTAATGCTTGGTGAAAGTATGGACTGTTTTCCAGGTGGCTGCTTGACAAATTTCTAAGAAAGGAATATCCCTGGCAGCAGCCAGGGAAGCAGCTGTACCTCTAGTGGAATGAGCCCTCAGGCCTGAGGGTGGAGTTCTACCCAGTTTTTTATAGCAGAATTGCATACAAGAAACAATCCACCTGGCAATAGATCTCTTAGTGGCAGGTTTGCCCTTACCAGCTTCTCCATACGTAAGGAACAACTGGAGGGAGTCAAACCTGTGACCCTTGGTACGCTCTATGCAGTAGCTAAGGGCTCTTTTAACATCCAAGCTGTGTAGCCTCCTGTCTCCAGAGGAGGAATGGTCAGTGAAGAAAATAGGGAGAGACATAGACTGGTTGAGGTGGAAATCTGAAACCACTTTAGGCAAAAACTTTCTGTTAGTTCTTAGGACCACTTTATCTCTATGGAAAAAGATGAAATCAGGTTCCATTGACAGGGCTTGCAATTCACTGATATGCCTGACAGAAGTAATGGCCACCAAAAACACACTTTTCCAAGTCAAGTACTTAAGCTCTGCAGAGGACAAAGGCTCAAAGGGGGGTTGCATAAGCTGAGCAATGCAAACATTAAGGTCCCAAGCAGGAGCAGGATCCTTAAAGGGGGGATTGGTGTGAAGCAATACCATGAAGAACTTACAAAACACAGGATGGGCTGACAGAGGGGATGGCTTTCTTACTGACAGGAAAGCAGAAACAGCTGCCAAATGTACTTTAAGGGTAGCTGGCCTAAGGCCTAGGCCATTAAGATGGACCATATAGTCCAGAACCGTAGGCAACTCAGCAGAATCTGGAGAAATATTTTTCTTAGAACACCAAATGCTAAATCTTTTCCATTTGGAGTTATAAGTCTTCCTGGTGGAAGGCTTTCGAGAAGCCTTAAGGATATCCAGAACCCCTTGGGAAAGATGCAGATCAGCAAACTCTAACTCTTCAAGAGCCATGCCTTGAGATTGAGAGACTGAAGATTCGGGTACCAAATCCTCCCCTGAGAGGATGTCAACAGGTTGTAATTCCTGGGAAGAGACAGGGGAAGGTGGACTGCTAGGGACAGCAACAGGGGATACCAGGGCTGTCTGGCCCAGTCTGGAGCAATCAGAATCACTTTGCATGGTTGTGACCTTATCTTGACTAACACTTTGAACAGGAGAGGGAAGGGGGAAAAGCATACAGAAATTTCCCTTCCCAATTCAGGATCAGAGCATCCAGGGTGACTGAGCCCAAGACTGAGGGTCTGCAACAAAAGAGAGGAAGTTGGTGATTGTCTGGGGCTGCAAAAAGATCTATCTCTGGAGTGCCCCATCTCGAGAAAATCACTTTCAAAACTAGAGGATCTAGGGTCCATTCGTGATGGCCCTGGGATATTCTGCTCAGAGCATCTGCTAGGACATTGTCCTTCCCTGGGAGGTGAACTGCTATCAGAGAGGTTTGCAGGGAATAGGCCAGGGACCACAACTTCATTGCTTCTGTGCACAAGGCCATAGACCGAGTGCCTCCCTGCTTGTTGATGTACCACATGGTGGTGTTGTTGTCTGTTCTGACCTGGACCACCTTGTTCTGCACATATTTGGAAAAAGCTTGCAGTGCCAAAATCACTGCTCTGAGTTCCAAGAGATTGATGTGAAGCAGAGATTCCTGAGGTGGCCACAGTCCTTGGGTGGTAAGATCCCCCAGTGGGCTCCCCAGCCCAGCAGGGAAGCATCTGTGGTGAGTATCACTGAGTGAGACTGAGTGACAAAAGGAACCCCTTGTCTCAAATTGTCCTGATCCTGCCACCATTGCAAGGCCTGGATCAGGGTTCGAGTCACTGGGACTAGTTTGGTAAGGGAATCCTTTCTTTGAGACCAGAAGGCTCTTAAGTGGAACTGAATGTCCCTCATCTGGAATCTTGCTCCTTGGACCACTGCTGTGGAAGCTGCCATGTGGCCCAGAAGCTGAAGAAAATGCCTTGCTGGTCGAGACACCTGAAGGGAGAATGAAGAGGCCAATTCCATGAGAGTCCTTGCCATTTCCAGGGGAAGGAAGGCTCTTGCCTTTGCTGTATCCAGCTCTGCCCCTATGAAGGTGAGGAGCTGTACTGGTTCGAGAACTGACTTTGGGAGGTTGAGAAGGATTCCTAAGGAAGTGAGCACTTGCTGGGTCACTTGCAAATGTGACTTGACTTGGTCTGGAGACTGACCTACTATGAGCCAGTCGCCCAAGTATGGGAAGAAGGAGATCTTTTTTCTCCTTAGGAAAGCAACCACTACTGTCAGGCATTTTGTGAAAACCCTTGGGGCTGGTGTTAGGCCAAAGGGCATTGCTCTGAACTGATAGTGGCCTGAGGGCAACTCGAACCTGAGGTACTTTCTGCGGGAGCACCTGATGGGAATGTGAAAATAGGCATCTTTGAGGTCCAGGGAGGCTAGCCAGTCCCCTGGCCTTAGAGAGGGAAGGATTATTCCCAGAGTCATCATTTTGAACATTGGTTTAAAACGGTGTTTGTTCACATATCTTAGGTCCAGGATGTGCCGCCATTCTCCTGTCTTTGTGGGGGTTAGGAAGTACCTGGGTACAATTCTTTGCCCTTGTGTAGGGTGGGAACCCTTTCTATAGCTCTGAGAGTTATGAGGGAAGAAATCCCTGCCTCTAAGGCAAGGGTCTCTGATGGATTTGCAGGTGGAAAGGATCTGGTTCTCATCTTGGGAAATTGTTTGAAGCTGAGAACCAGTCCCTGGCTTACTATTTCCAGGACCCATTTGTCTGATGTTAGAGACTTCCAGTCCTGGATAAAGTAAGCCAGCCTGCCCCCTACTGGTATGGGAGAATCAGTCTGGGCAGACCCATCAGGGTGTCTGCTTGGCAGGGTCTTTAGGCTGAGGTGTGGATGCAGGCCTGCTCATCCCCTGTCTGCCTCTCCCTCTAAAGAACCCCCTCTGAGAGTAAGAAGAGGAGGCCTGAGCTTGGTAAAAAGGCCTTTGGAAAGGCCTGCCCCTGCCCCTGGACTGCTGCTTTTGAGGAGTAGCTTGCCTTTCTTTGGCCTGAGCACTCCTGTAAGTGGTCCTGTACTTGTCCATCTTTTTCATGTAGTTCTCTGTCTGTTCCCCAAACAGAGAATTACCAATAACAGGGAAATCCATGGCCTTAGCCTCGGTATCCTGTGATAGACTAGTACATCTGAGCCATGCCATCCTCCGAAGAGCCACAGATGCAGCCATGACTCTTGATGAAACATCATTGGAGTCCACAGCAGCATGAAATTGTACTTTGGATGCCTCTATTCCATCTGCAGCCACCTGCTCCAGTTCCTTGGCAAGCTGGTCAGGGGCCTGTTTAGCCAGAGCCAGCACAGTGTCCCACCTGGACTTCTGGTATCTAGCTGTGTAGGCCATATAGTTAGCCTGCCTGAGTCCCAAAGATGCTGCCATGTACTATTTCTTTGCCATGGCATCAGTCTTCCTGGAGTCCTTGTCTGGGGGTGTGATGCCAAGGGATATTTGCTTTATCACAGGCAGTAGCTGCACTATCCCAACATGGCTGCATTGCTGGGAAAGGAACCCATGTCTGAGCCTGAAAGAGTATACCTCTTGTCCATTCGTCTGTCCACAGGAGGTATGGAATTAGGAGTCTTAAGAATTTTATGTGTCTGTTTCCCAAAGGATTTGTGGAGGGGAATAGACAGTCTCCTGGACTCTGGGATGTCCATAATCTCAACAAAATCAGGCTCCTCTTGATCCTCTACTGCTTCCTCCACAGGAAGCTGGAGGGTCTCAGCCACTTTTTTGTAAAACATAAAGTGAGAAGGGGACTCAGAAAGCCTAGGAGGAGAAACACCTGAAGGTCTGTCTGGGGAGATGTCCGGGTCAATAGGTACATCCAGACTTTCATAATCACCATCATCATCATCCTCATACTCTCCTTCCTCCTCCTCCGGTTCATAAAATTCTTCCAAAGTGTAATCCGGAACCAGGGGAACCGACCGAACCGAACCCCTGCCAGATGGTGCCGGTTCGGTCAGAACCGAAGTAAGCGATTGCACTATCCTTATCGCCTTGGCTATCTCATCAGCAGTCGGAGTATGGATTTCTGAATCGGCTCTCCTTTTGCCCAAAGAAGTATCACCCTGGTCAGAGGGCACTCCTTCTGGTTCGGTCGCAACCGAACCGGGCTGGCCATCCAGGTCAGCGGACTTCTTGGCCTCCCTTTCCCTCAGTCTACCTAATCTCTTTTCCAGGGTAGATTTGGGAAAATTCTTACAAATTTGGCAGTCTGAATCAAGGTGGTCAAACCCCAGACAATAAACACAGGTGGTGTGGGGATCAGCCTTGGCAAAGACTTCCCCACACACACTGCAATGTTGAAACACAGTGGGCCCGGTTTTCTTCTTGGGTTTCTCAGACATGGCCAAGCCTAACCAAAACTTACCCTTTTTTCGGCAATCCACCTGGCAAGACTCCCCTATCAGTTCCTGACCGTGTCACGGGTCTTGGAAAAAAATGTAATAAAATCCGTTTTTTTTAGAACCGATATCGACCGGTTACCACTCTCTAAGTAAATTACAAACTTTTTTACCTGAAAACTGATCGGTTCAGCTGAACCAATCCACGATTTACAAGTTCCACACAGAAACTACACAGAAAACCTATCTAGTACTCATGGTACCACAGACAGAGACTTGAACCGACTGATCGGTAACAGCAATTTGATAGAAACCGAGTGAAAAAAACGACACTTCAACCGACTTTTTTGAACCGAGCAAAAGAGAAATCTCCAGAGCGACTGTTCAGTGAGGCGGAGTAAAGAATCTGACGGTCGGAGTTTAAACAACAGCAGACAGGGGCTTCAACCAAGCTCGCGGTGAACATTCCATGCTGCCCATGGAAAGTTTAACTCTTTGTTCTCCGGGGCAGTTGAAAGGCAGGACCTAACTGCATGTCAGAATACAGCAAGACTTCATGTTGTTTGAACTACAGACCTGTCAGTTTGACCTCAGTGGTAGGGAAAATGATGGAATCACTTCTGAAGGAAAGAATTGTTGAGTACCTAGAGGCCAGTCGGGCACAGGACCCAAGGCAGCATGGATTCACAGCAGGAAGGTCATGTCAGACAAATCTAATTGATTTCTTTGGCTGGGTGACCAAAGTAGTAGACCACGGAGGGGCTGTGGACATGGCCTACCTAGACTTTAGCAAGGCATTTGACACAGTCCCGCACAAAAGATTAATAAACAAATTAGCTAGCCTGGGAGTGGGTCCCAGGGTGGTAGCCTGGGTAAAACACTGGCTGGACAAAAGGACACAGCGGATAATAGTAAATGGAGTCCACAGTGAAGAAAGGGGGTTACTAGTGGGGTACCGTAGGGTTCAATACGGGGGCCGGTCCTTTTTAATTTCTTTATAAGTGACATTGCAGAGGGACTGCAAGGGAAAGCAAGTCTCTTTGCATATAACACAAAGATCTGCAACAGGGTTGATACGCAAGGTGGGGTGGAAAGGATGAAAAGGGACTTGGCAAGGTTGGAGGAATGGTCAACTGTATGGCAGCTTAGATTCAATGCAAAGAAGTGCAAAGTAATGCACCTGGGAAACAAAAACCCAGGGGAAGAGTACACAATGGGGGTGGGTGAGATACTGACAACAACAAAAATGGAAAGGGACCTGGGGGTAGTCATATCAGATGACCTAAAGGTGGGCCAGCAATGTGAGAAGGCAGTAAGGAGGGCAGGGGGATACTGTGATGCATAGAGAGAGGCATCACCAGTAGAAAACAGGAAGTTGTTGGCCCTCTGTACAGACAGTTGGTAAGACCACATCTGGAGTACTGTGTACAGTTCTGGAGACCCCATCTCTGCAAAGACATAAACAGGGTGGAGGCTGTCCACAGAAGGGCAACCAAAATGGTGCAGGGTCTGCACCAGAAGACATATGAAGAAAGACTAAAGGAGCTTAAGATGTATAGCCTCGAGGAAAGAAGGGAGAGGGGGGACATGATAGAAACTTTCAAATACCTCAAGGGAATCAACAAAGTCCAAGAGGGTAGCATCTTTCAGAAAAAGAGATGTGCAAGAACAAGGGGGCAAAATTTGAAGATAGAGGGAGATGGCTCAGAGGTAATGTGAGGAAGTATTTCTTCACAGAGAGGGTTGTAGATGCATGGAACGGCCTTCCTGAGGAGGTCGTAGAGTCAAAAACAGTGGGGAAATTCAAGAATGCATGGGATAGACATAAGGCAATTCTAGTGGGGGGTAGGAGGAAGTAGGCTGTTGGTTAACTAGGATCTGCATCTTATCTGTTAGGTAGGGAAATAGGCAGACTAGGTGGGTCATGCGGTCCTTATCTGCCATCAAATTCTATGTTTCTATGTTTCTTAGCCCCATTACCATGTACAGATATAAAACTGCTGTCTCTTCACTTAAAAAAAGCAATTAAACAGGCCAAACAAGTTTAAATTCAACCTGGCTCATTCTAAAACTAATCACAAATCTCGTTTTTCATATATTAACAGCAAAACGAGTAATTCTAGAATAATTGGTCCACTACTTGAAAATGGAATCACTATAAAAACTGACCAGGAGACAGCAAACCACTTCAATAAGTATTTTTGCTCTGTCTTTAACAAAACTGACTCAAGCACCACAGTATACAAAAACGACTCCCCCATTCCCCTCAGTGATTCTACTGATATTATAAACACCCTGTCTTCTCTTAAAAAATCCACAAGTCCAGGACCCGATAATATTCACCCTAGGTTCTTGTTAGAGACATCAAATTCACTGGCCCTTGTACTCACATTACACTTCAACAAATCACTAGTTGAAAATGATATTCCAGATGACTGGCGAAGTGCTATAGTAACACCTATCTACAAAACAGGAAATAAATCAAATGTTCAGAACTACTACCCTATTAGCTTAACTTCCATCATAGGGAAAGTAATGGAGCGATTAGTTAAATCCCTGATCAAAAAAGAAATGCAGCAGCTTTGCATCCAAGACATATCCCAACATGGATTCAAGCCTGGGCATTCATGCACTACAAACCTTATTTCATTTCATAATAATATAAGCAGGTATCTGGATAAAAACATTCCCTCAGAAGTTATCCTACTTGACTATAGTAAGGCCTTTGACAAAGTGTCTCACACCTTACTCATTAATAAACTTCACACTCTTGGCTTTCCCCCTTCTTAGTTAATTGGGTATCCCAGTGGCTCTTTAACAGGACCCAGGTAGTTAGAATCAATGGCATAATGTCCAACACAGGCCGAGTTACTAGCGGTGTACCTCAGAGCTCTGTACTTAGTCTTACACTTTTCAACATCTTTCTAAGTGATACGGATCTCACCTCAAATAACCACATCTCTAAACTTGCAGGTGATATTTTTTTTTTTGGTAACCAGATAAGGCCCACTAGGCACAAGTGCCTGTTTTCAGGAGTAACCTGGGAGCATTGGGCAGTTAAGTGACTTGCTCAGAATCACACAGTATGCAAGTGGAGGTTGTGAGAATCAAACCAAGGTCTGGTCTGCTGGATGTACCAAGCTTGTTCATAGCTCGCTACTCTAACCTCTAGGCTATACTGCTAGCCTAAAATGATATTAAACTCGATGGCAGAGTCAATACTACATCTAACATACTGTTACTCAAACATGACCTTGAACACATTGAAATATGGGCAAAGACTAACTCTATGACCTTCAACACTGAAAAATGTATGGTCCTTCACTTTGGAAGGAACAATCCACAAAACAACTACTATTTAAATAATAGCCTTCTTAAATCAGCAACTTGTGAAAGAAATCTGGGCATCCTGATTAATAACAAACTATCGTCCAACAATCACTGTAACAAAGAGGCTAGAACAGCTAATATCATCCTAAAACAGATTAACAAAACCTTCATCAACAAATCTAAACATTGTCTAGTGCCATTGTTTAGGGCGTACATCAGACCCCATATCAATTATGGATCTCCCTTCTGGAGTCCATATCTCAAGGGTGATATTAACCGTCTAGAACAAATCCAGAGGTGGCTTACCAAAATGATCCCAAGACTTACAACAAAAAACTATGGCACAAGACTTAAGGCAACGGGATTGTATCCCCTCAACTTAAGAAGATACAGTGGTGATATTCTACTCACTTGCAAGCTACTAAAATCACCAATATTAATAGGACAATGTTAGCTATCACTAGCCAACAAATGCACTGTAGGTAGACTGCATAATCAGCAGCTCCTAGTTGATTGGGCTAACACTAACAAACGCGACAATTTTTTCTGTGTAAGAGCAGCAAAACAATGAAACGCAGTACCACAGGAGTTGATTAACTTAACTAACCTTGATACTTTCAAATCAAAGCTTGACATTTGGCTAAATTCAATAAATTCCTAGTAATGACTTACTGTTGTGGGGGACAATTATGATAGGTCTTGTGCCTTCTTTTGTCCTACATAATCCAGTAAATCCAGTAAATGTGAAAAAGACATTTGTGGAATGTCTATAAATCACTTTAATCATAGTATAGTACTCATTCTTCAAGTTTGGCCATAAAAGATGGCACTAGGAGTCTTGAGTAACTGCTTCAGCACACCCAGTCATTGGAAAAATATAAATTAGTCAAACATTTGTTACAATGCTTAATTTGTAAAGAAAGAGCTGCCAGGGCTCTGACTCCAAACACTAAAGGCCGGGGGTCTGGTTTTTTTTAGATGCTCTGTGGTGAGTTTTGGGGGTTATATTGCAGATAAAACACATTTATGTGCCTGGTTCCCTACCCCTGAATCCAGGGGAAGAATTTATTTTTTGTGGGGGGGAGAGTCAGGGTATTGGAGAGTCTGGTTGACTGCCGGTAAAGGATTTTGGGCATGTATAAAGGGTAAGATGCTGCCGGTAGGCCCCCAGAAGCTATTTGTGTTTTAGATGTTCTCTGGTGAGTTTTGGGGGTTATATTGCAGATAAAACACATTTCTGTGTCAGGTTCCCTACCCCTGAATCCAGGGGAAATTTTTTTGGGAGGAGTTATGGTATTGGAGACTCTGGCTGACCTTACTAAGCAACAAAATGTACCACATAGTATCTAGCATGGTTCAAGTAGTAGAAGAACCAATTAAAACTGAAGCATGAAAAGGTTTTTATAGTTAAAGGATCATGGGCATATAGAAGCAATGGCACGGCGCTGTGATGACCCAAAGGCCAGGGGAGTGGGGGCCGGTACTAGGTAGTCCCCCAGAAGCTCTTGGGTTTTAGATGCTCTGTGGTGTTTTGGGCTTTATTGAAGATAAAACACACTTCTGTTACATGTTCCCTTATTGAAGATAAAGCACACTTCGTTATAGGTTTCCTATTGAAGAGTGTGCTTTATCTTCAATAAAACTCCCAAAACTCACCATAGAGTATCTAAAACCCAAGACCTTCTGGCCTACCCCTGGGGAAGCTCCCACCCCCTTGGAGTCAGGGTATTTGAAACACTGGCTAACCTTATGTAACAAGCTCACACTGCTGCTCCTCTGCTTTTCTTACGTAGCCTTTTTTGTAAACTTATTTTATATTATACCCAGTCTATCTGATGTATGTACTAAACTCACACAGAGACACACATCTGTTCTTACACTAATGAGTTTTTTCCGGGGGGGCAGTCTCCTGATTATCAGCACTAGAGAGCCCCTGTTTAATCACAAATATGGTAGAAATAAGGATTCAAACACTAGACTGTCTGTCGGTCTACTGGATGTAGTCTCACACAGCTCCTCAGCCTTTGGGTTTGATTTTTAGTTTAACTTGTGGAGAAAATAATTAATCAAACTCGGGCAGACTGCTGGCTGAATTTACCAAGCTCATACACAAGCTCTCAGCCTGAGCATCTCAGAAACTTGTGGTCAGATATGAGAGTGTCAGCTTCAGTATTTTGCTGTATCACATATACTGTCCAACTCATAGATTCTTATACAGTTTTCAGATTATTATCAGGAATCTCAACTGTTTATTATAAGCTACACTGCAATGGGCTAATGTATCCCTAGTAATTTTAGTTAAAAAACTCCTTGATATGTAAATGGCAATTGGCTAACCAAAAAACTAGTCTATTATGGACTGTAATGGACAGTAGCCCTTCTGTAATTGTATCCCACAGTCACCCATATTACCCAGCACCTGCCACTGTACAGTGTAAACAGGAAACAATGCATTTTTATTTATTTTATTTTTATTTATTTGTTCTAGGATTATAAATACCTTTGAGCCGAGGCTCTTTTACAAAGGTTCCACATCATTGGTACAATTGAGACAAACATAAGCAAAGATAACAGTTTATAAAATAAAAAAAAAAACACAGAGTCTTGTAAAGGAAAAAAGAACAATAAGGTGAAACTTTGGGGAGGAGAAAGGGAAAGGAAGAGGGTGAAATCAGGGAGACTAATTGGATGGGAGAAAAGCGAAGTAGGTGGGGGACAGAGGAGAGGTGGAAGCGGGTAAGAATAGAGGTAGACAGCAGGGTGGCATTTGTCATGGGCCAGCAGGGAGGTGAAGATGGGGGGTGCTGGAAAGTGCAGGATAGATGTGGATCCAAAGGGCATCTTCAGCTTTGGAACCAAAGACATGTTTAGCCACAACAGTCACAGAGGTTGGAGGCAGTGAGTGTTAGAAGGGCCGAGTCTTAAAAGTGCTGAGCGATAGTAAGGATGAGATGTCGCTGGGAAGACCGTTGTACCAATATATGGCATTGACCAAGCTAAAAGGATCTTTGGCCTTGTGTTGTCTGCGTGCTGTTGTTTGCAGAAGCTGAGGTTTGATCCTAGTATGCAGTGGATTCTCGTTGTATGAGGGCAGACTCGGGGAGGGGGGGGCAAGGCTCAGCAAGATTTTCTTAGTAGTAATACAAGTTTGGTGTTTTATTTGATTGGCAAGATTCAACCATCCAGTTTGAGAACAGAGGTCACAGGTGTGAGTTAGGTGTTGGGAGCCAGTGACAAGTCAACAGGCCTTGTTGAGGGCGGTGGATACACGTTTGAGTGTGGTGGTTGTAGCAGAGCCATAAATGATAATGCCATAATCAATGATGGATATGATGGAGCTCTGGACAACAACAGCGAGGACTTCAGGTGTCAGGGGTTTCCTATGACGGAATAGCAGGCCTAGCCAGGAGTTAGAGGCTTTGGCGACATGTTCGATGTGGGCAGTGTAGGAGAGGTGAGGGTCAAGGGTGATCCCGAGGTATTTAAAGTTTTTGACCTGTTCCAGTGCGGCACCTTGACTGGTGATAACGGAGAGTTGGAAGTGCTTATGTTTATTATGGGAGCTGCTGAAGATCATGGCCTTTGTTTTTTTTTTTGCTTAAGGATCAGTTTGTGCTTTGTGAACCAATTCTCAACCGAGGAGAAGCCGAGTTGGAGATTTTCTTGCAATTTCTTCAGGTCCTGGTGTGTGGCAAGGATTACTGCATCATCGGCATACAAGGTGATATGTTCAGTGCAGGAGTCTGGTAGGGTGTTAAGGAACAGGCTGAAGAGTGGGGGGCCCAGTATTGAACCCTGGGGGACTCCAGAGAGGACAGGTTTGTAATCAGAGTGCAAATCCCTGATTTTTACACGCTGGGAGCAGTTTTCAAGATAGCTTTTGAACCAAGAGATTTAATCATTGGAGAGACCAGTATTTTTCAGTTGGCTCAGCAGGAGGGAGTGGTGGACAGTATCAAAGGCTTTGGTCAGGTCGATGAAAATAGCACCAGTTAGTTGTCCATTGCCAAGGGAGCTGTGAATGGAGCCGCTGAATTTGAGTAAGGCAGAGAATGTACTATGACCTTTTCTAAAGCCATGTTGCTGTTTACAGAGAATATTATAATTGTCCAGATGCTCGGTAAGTTGGTCCGCTACTATACGTTCCAGTGCCTTCGATAGGCGAGGCAGAATGGAGATAGGATGGAAGTTCACATGGTCAGTCTTATCACCACTTTTGTGAATCAGGGTAACAGTGGCCATCTTTCATTTGTCTGGGAATTGGTTAAGGGAAAGAGAAAGATTAAAGATCTTGGTGAGGGCCCTAAGTGCCTCGTCAAGCATTAGGGCCAGTAGCTTGAGGTCAAGTGTGTCATTGCTTGTTCTAGATTTGCTGATGGCTTTGGCAACGTAGTTTCAGACTTGATGTTTCTTTAATGCTTTAAAGTAGAAAGTTGGGTGACAGGCATGGGTGGAGGAGTTGGGGGGTTGGGAGTTGACGCATCTTGGAAGAAGTCAGAGGGGAGAACACTGCTAAGGTCAATGAAAGCGATGTTAAAAGTGTTTGCAATAGTTTTAGGGTCGAGTGTAGTGTGCTCATTTATGTTGAGTATGTTCGGTGAATATTTTGACTGCTTCCCAGTGACATTTTTAATGTTTTTCCAGAAATCCTTCCCATTTCCCCAGGAGTTAGTAAGGGCATTTTTATAGTAGTCAGATTTCTGTTGCCAAATGGATTTGGTGCAGTCGTTCCGTGCCCGTTTATAATTCTGGATGTTGAGTTGCTTACCGGAGTTTCTAGTCAGTTCCCAGAGGTGGTCCCTGGATTTAAGTTTTATTAGGAGGTCTCCTAACAGCCAAGGGTTACTGAGCGATTTAACTTTACGCTTTTTGAGGTGGGCAAATTTATTACAGGCTTCATTGAAAATGTGAATAAATTGCTCCAGTGCAGTATTAGTATCTGTTGCCTTGAAGATGGGGGACCAGTCCTGCAGACAGAGGTGTGATTTGAGGTAGGGTAGCTGACCACGGGGTAGGACTCTGCTGGTGATGATTTTTGGAGGGGGCTTATAGAATTTGTTTGACCAGGTACAGATGATGGGAGAGTGGTCACTGAGTGAGTCAGGGAGAACTGAGGTTTTTGTGATCCGAGAGGGGTGGTTGGTTAGCATCCAGTCGAGTAGGGTGCAGGTCCCAGTTCTGTAAACACTTCCCACATTCATATTCAGCCTGGCACGGTACATAATAATTCTCAAATCTAAATTCAACACAGTATGTGTATTGAGCATAGTCATTTAGCATTTGGTAAATGGCCAAGAGAACACGCCATCTGAGAACAGGGTGATTAAACACTGCTATTGACGCAATGAAAAAAAATCTAATCTTCTTTAGTTGACTCAATATAAGATATTTAAGGAACAGTGTTTCTTCAGCTGTTGTTATATGTATGAGCTGACCACCCAGTTTTTAATTCTCTTAATACGATAGCAATAAAAGTAATTTATTATTGACTAGTGTGTGAGCTGCACTTTGGGTACAATAGTCTTGGACACTAACTGAACTGTAGTGTAATTGAGACTCATTAACTGGTGTTTTACTTTCTGGAGCCAGGAAAGACTGCACATACAAACATGTAGTTAATGGCATTGTCATGGGAAACTTGTTTTCTCTTCTCTTCTTTTTTTTTTTTTTCTTCAAACTAACAAAACACTGAAAGATATTAGATGTAAAGACAAAACACAGGAAATTTGAAAAACCAAAGTGGGAAAGTAGGAAACACACTGCCATCCGTAGAATGTTGTTTTAATTAAAAATTCGATTCAATTTAATTCAATCATATATGCACAGGGTAATGTCAGCACATTAGCTAGAAATGTATTGCGTACTAAACTAATGCATCTTCATGCCTAGCGGGAGCTACGACATGCATGCAAAACATTTTGTTTTTCAAATTTAGTTACAGAATCACACGCACAGCTACTGTACCTGCCTCATTGTGCAGTGGGGTGTAGTTTCCTCTAGTTCAATTAAATATAGTTCTAAATGCTGAATTATTGTTATACCATTCTACAGGCGAATTACTGTACCTAACTTAAAACTTTGGTACCAAACAATGGAAGATAATACTTTTCAGTTGAACTTCACAATATATATATATAAAGGAGAAGTATTTGATAAATAAAATCTCTGACCTTCTCACTTCATGCGCACCCTGCACCGCGTAACATAACAAGACACCACCTGACCAAAGAACAGTTGGTCAGGTGATAATGCCTGTACTGCCGCCGCCAGCAACCCCGACCTTCCTGTCCCAGAGCAAGAAGCTTGGGAGCGAGCATGAGCAGTGTGGACGAGCAAGGACCTGAAGTAAACAGCAGTCACTCAGCTGACAGGATGAGCATTGCGCAAGCCACAAGGTGTATAGCCGACTGCGATCTGGACAGCTGGCACCACAGCAGCAGGCACAAGCAAATCAGCCAGCCCAGCCCACCTTTGAACTGTGAGTGCAAATAAAATTTACAAATATTTAAAGTGCAACGTCAGGGAGAAGAGGTGCCAGGGCTCAGCCCCAGCATGAAAATAGGTGCCGGGGTTCAGCCCAGCTAGCCCCAGCACAAATTAAGCACTGATTCATTAACATGTTAGGCATACAGTATCGGAGACCCGCCAGAGGCTTAACAAGTCCATGCCTTTGTTCTGAGTCCCCCATCGGTGTTCCAGGCCTCATAACCCATACTTATGGGCCATAGTAGCTAGTATGTTCATAGGAGCCTTAGAAATGTCTGGTTTCCTCAGAAAGCATGCCAACAGTAATTAGGAACTCCCATCACTTGGGATGGGGAATAAAGGACTAGTATTCAGCAGTTGGGCCACGCCCGCTGGAAAGTCTATGTTCGCCCAGCAGATCTGTCTGGCTGCAGTGTTATTTCCCTTTTGGGCAATTGTCTGTGGCCATTGAGTAGGCCCATGCCTGGGACTAGAGTACTGCAGAGCAGGAAAAAGGAGGGGATAGGGTTCAAACATTGATGGAAGTCATTTGTCCTGACAATCCCCTGTAATGAGACTAGTTAATGTCAAGAAGGATGGGACTGCAATCGGATCGAAAAGCTGCTTTTACTTTTTTAATCCCCTCATTGCCCATCCATGGGTGGCGCATATGGCATGCCGTTGTCGGTCAGAGGGACCGAGTGCTTCAGAGAGCCCAGGGCCTTTTGCAGAAAGCTGTCTGCATCAGTTGGTTAGTGGAAGGTATGTTGCTTCCCCTCAATGTTTACGGCAAGGATTGCTGTGTACAACAATGCATACTTTAGCCCTGTTTTCTAGAGCCCCACTTTTATTTTATCAAACTGTTGGTGTTCTTCAAGAATGCTTCTGGTATAATCCGGATAAAAAGATACTTTAGAGACCCCTACAAGTACTTGTTGTAGCTCCCGCACTTTACGCAAATCAGCTCTTTATCTTGAAATCTGAGCAGTTTAAAGATTAGGGGCCTCAGTTGGGCTTGATCTATCTCAAAGTCAAAGCCCGTCGGCTTAAGTTTAAGCCAGGAATTGTACTGCATCTTTACCTTCAAGGCTTTCCTTTAATCCCACCAGCCGTAGGTTCTTTCATCACCTGCAGACCTCCAGGTCTTCCACCTTCTGTGTGAGCCACTCTACCTGTGACTCAATTGTCTGTACTTGCTGCATAGTGTCTGAGTGCTTAGTCTCCAGCTCCAATATTTTTGTCTCTGTTGTTGACTCGATCGATCAGGATGGCTATTGAGGCTTGTGTTTCTGTGACTGCATGCTTAATCAGCTCCACACTGGCTGCAAATTGCTCTAGTACAGTTCTGTCACAGAGAGCACATCCATCTTAGCATGCAGTATTGCTGTGCCCAGCAGGGAGTTTACCAAGTCTTTTTTCCGCTTCACCATAGGTGTTGGAGTTCCAAAATCACTTTGCACTGCAGCCATCCACAAGTAGCGTCTTTTAGTACCACTGGTGCATCTGGCAAATCACAACAAATCAATAGATGGAGATGGGTAGGCGAAGACGGCACGGAGCTAGTGCTTTAAGCGGCCATCTTCCTCGGGTGCTTACACCCCCCCCTCCCCCTTTTCTGAATTTCTTGAAAGGTTTTAAGGAGTGAAGGGAGCAAAAGGTCATTTTGGGCTTTATATAATTCTGTAGGATAATCGTCAGGGCCTGAACATCTGTCCACCTTCATGCAAGTGAAGGCTACTTGAGTTTCTGAGAAATCAATTGGTTTAAGCAATAAATTATTTTGAGACTCTGTTACTTGGGGTAGGTGAAGGAGAGCAAAATAGGACTGAAATTTGGGCAGTTCCCATTCAGGGTCTTATGAATACAGAGCTGTAAAATACTGAGAATGAGCAAGATTTGTGGTGTTCTATATTTATCCTGTTTGGTGTGGGGGGTCCTTCAATTTAATTATAGTCGCCTGCTGTTGTTTTTTTTTTTGTAGCCTGGATGCCAACAGTTCTGATGCACAGGATCCATAGTATTTTTGTTTCACGTACTGCAAAGCTAGTTCCATTTTTACTGTAAGGAGTTCCTGTATTGCATCTTGGGTTTTCTGAAGTTGGGAATGCATACTATGGTCACCCTGTTGATGGCACATTTGGAAGAAAGCTAATTTATCCATCAATAGGCATATCGCCTCCTCTCTTTTTTCCTTGCAGTGTAAGCTACTATTTCCTCCTGTGCACTGTTTTTTTTTTGTCAATAAGATTTTTATAGTTTTATAATATAAGTACAGTAAAAGTAAGTATAGTCGTTAAATGGATATCTATCTAAAGAATCAAATATAAATATGTAAAATAAACCTGACTATAGATATTGAACAATTAGATACTATATCTGTTCAAAATAATACAGGTTTCCCAAACAATTCCCTGGGAGACCTCTGTGGGTGGGTTATCTCGTATGATGGGATTTTTTTCTGCAAAAAGGTCCTGGAATTTGGGGTCATTTAGTAGAGCCAAACTGGATATCCACACGGTTTTTCTTGGTTCTGCTGCCAGTTGCAGTGAAGCAGTATAGGGGCATGGTCTGACAATAGGATGTGACCTATTTTCTACTACATGTACTGCAGTTAAGTGGGTAGCTGAGAGGAACTAGTAGTCCAGCTGTGAATGCATTCTATGTGCATGCAAGTAAAAGGTAATTTTTTCTTTGAGGAAACAAGGGGTGCCATACCTCTAGTACTCCCAGTTCCTGCAGCTGACTTTTACAATACTTATGCGCCAGTGGGATTCTGCCTCTCTGCTGAGCAGTGGAGTCTTTTATAAGCTCCATAAGCATGCTAAAAACTCCACCTGTTACTAATGTACCTGACTGGTGGGCTAGAATTTGATTAAACAGCAGTTAATCGTGGAAGAGTCTGAATTGGGAGTAATGTAGAGATTCATTATGGTCTATTTCTCCCCCTGTAATGTTCCCACTTATATTGTCATATGCTCTTCATTGTCACAGTATGACTTTTCTACTTCAAAGTGTGAGCTTCAGGGAACCAAAGTAACAACATACCTCTGCTATGTGGAGGTAACCACATTTTTAAAACCAAACTTCTGCAGCTTATCATGCTCCATTTTGAAAGATGAGTCTCTTGTAATAGTAAAGGTATGATTTTAGAAGCATGTTGGATCACTGCAAGGGACTTGCAGCAGAGAGTTTGACACAAGGGGCGACTTGCGGGAAACTTTGCTGCAAGTGCAGTTTTGCAATGAAGCTTGCCGCAAGTCCCTTGAACTGAATGTAGCAAGTTAAACTTGCTCCCCCCTGGTCAAACTTTGTGCCATTGGGGGACCCATATTATGAGGCTTGCACCAAAGTTTTGTCACAAACTGCTATAAAGTGGGTAAAATATTGCAACTGCACCAGCCTTTGTAAAATTGGGCTGCATTGCGGCAAAGGGCTTTGGCGCAGCTGCGCCAATCACTGTGGTTAATACAGGGCTTGATGCAAGCCTGGTGCCAACCTTCCAAAAGTGGGCCCCTGGTTTTCTACTTCTTTAATGCCGAAAAATTTTTCCTTTTCATAGGATTTATTAGCCCATCTAATTTTTGTGAGTTAATTGTAGATTTAGATGTTACACTCATAAGAATCTTGTAAAAGTATTTTCTCTGTCATATTGAGACATATAACAAGGGCTAGCAAGGCATATGACCCCCCCCCCCACATAGCATACCATGTTGCCAAGGTGTCCGTCATCAATATGTTATGCAACTTTAAGAGACAGTGACCTGGAACCCACTTTTTTTTTATAAACAAAACTCACAGGAGAAACTACAATCTGCTCAGCAATAACCACTGAACTTGTTAAATAAGCCTGATCCCAGATATTTGTGCCTTCTAAATTCTGAACAAGTAACAATATTGAATAACCTGAACCAAAACTATATTACCATATTTGCTGACTTCCATCGATGGGATCCTCATCTGTGCAGATCCTGAGGTCCTGGGGGTGCCTGCTAAGTGAAACATTTTACCTAGGATGGAGGAAAACTGGGGAGCTCCCCCACAGGCCTCTATCGGTATTTGGCAATTTGCGGTGATGCTGCCAGGTAACGGCAAGGCTGCATGGATGAGGAGTGATGGTTGCCCTTCTAGCAGAACAGTAACCTTGCAATGTAGATTATTGCCATGCCCTTGATTTTCTTCTCCTCTGACCAGGACCTATTTATATGTGTAGTTGTTGCCCTGTGGCATTGTCGGGAGCAAGACGGGCATGTAGGCAGCATCTATTCTATTATTGTAGATAATAATCAAGAGACATGACAGTAATACCGCTCAGTGTTTGACACCAGTGTAATAAGAGACTTCATATGCATATTCTAATCTTTGGTGAGTGGAGATAAATGTCCCTGACTGTTGTAGAAAAAAGTTTGGCTGGTATCTCACCACTTACTAAGGCAGGGCTGTAAGAATCTTTTTTTGGAGATGCTGCTGTACTTCCCAGGTATCAGCCATGCCTCATGGCTAGTGAGAGTTTTAACACTGAACATATTTAAGACTTGTAATGAATTAATAGTTCTTGATGGACAGCCTAGTCTGTTGAAGAAGAGATAATCAGGTGATATTTTAAATATCAGTAGCTGCTCTGGATTGGTGGCCATTCCCTATGTCTGAGAGAATGTCTAGTGTAACCACTCTGAGCTGTGAGACCAACACTGAGTAGGGTGCGCCCCCCCACCCCAACCTCCTGACCTCCTTCCAGGTGCTAAAGCTGAATTATGAGTCATGGAAATATTTTGTAGAGTGCTGTAAAACTCTAGAAACTCTGTCCAACTTCTTGCCCTCTGACCTCATCTGCTGCAGCCTTGCCATTTATCTTGCACCAACCGACACATTGCCAAGTTTAACAGATGGGCCCATGCTGTGTTATAAGTCACAATATCGTACCTCTCTTACACTGAGAAGCCAGGGTTTCACAGACATTGAGGCCGCAATTATCCATCCCCCCATCAGCACCTAACCTATGACTGCTGAGGATGCAATAGTGTAAAGCAGTAGAATATTGAGGCATGCAGCCTCCACTAGAAATTGTACTTAAGCAGGGGATCCTGTTATAGTGGCAGAAGTTATTGCAGCATACTGTGTGAGCAAACTGGCCTGGGTAGAGAGCACTGTGATGTGCTCACACTTAATGGAGGTAGGTTGAGGAGCGAGGTGAGACAAGCCCACCCCATGCAGCTCCAAACACCCACACTCGGAAACTAATACAGTGCTAACTAAATTAATGGGGATCTCCCTGACACCAGGCAAATACCGTATTTCATCGGGAGCCAAGCTGTAAGTCCATTCTGTTCACTGAGCTGGGGAACTGGTTGCTGCATCAGAAGACAGGTGAGAGGCATCTGCGTTCAGCAAAGTGATTAATTGTTGCAGAGTGAGCTGTGTCTGCTGCTTTCTGGCTGCTCTATCAGGGGCCTGTTTACAACGCTGCTGACAGGTGGGGGGAGGTTCTACTCAGAAGAGGTGGTGCTGGGCCTTTAGAGTGGTGTGGAGGTTGGAGGCCTCTCCTCTGTAATTCCTAGGTGGCATCTTTGGCTGAATCAAACAGTTTTTGACCTTCAGGGAATTTAACTTGCAATTGCGGTGGGTGGAGAGTGTGAAATTTTAAGTTGTTGTGGTGCAATTTCTTCAACAAGAGGATGTATGCTCTCCATCATTGCATTATTGCTGGTGGGTAGTCGTTACCAAAGTACAACATGCTATCTTTGTATTTAGTTATTTTTTGCTGCCATGTCAAATGTAAAATGTCTTCTTTGACAGTAAATTTGAGGAAACAATTTATGACTGACTGAGCAAGGGTGAGCTGCTTGGTCCACAGGCTTTGGACCCAATGCCCAGTGAGCATGCTGCACATCTAATTCATAGTCAGCGAGGAGGAGGGACATGACCTGCTTTATCAGGGTTTGGAGAAACAATGTTAGTTACTAGCCTTTGCTGCCCTCCAATAATTGGTATATATGCAAATTATTGCATCAGGAGGGGCTTTTAATGTCAATATGAACATACGTACGAACATACAAAAATGCTAGCAGATACAGGACTCACAGTCTAGCTTAGTCTGCTCGATTGTGCAGCTAGCCCCTCACCTTGCAGCTGCCCCACCCACCCTCCCTCTTCATTACCCCCGTCTCACACTGTCCCATCTCCTCTTAAAGCCATCTACTGTGCTATAGGCCACTACCTCCACAGGCAGAATATTCTACTTGTCCACCACCCTCTCTGTAAAATACTGTCTCCTGACTTCCCCCCTCCAATCTCATCTGGTGCCCCCTCATGACCCTCCCCCTTCTGATCTGGAAAATCCCTTCTGTACTATTCTTGTTAATCCTCTTTAGCTATTTGAAGGTTTTGATCATGTCCCCCATCCCTCCTGTCCACCAGGGAATACATGTTCAGCTCACCCAACCTCTCCTCATAGGAGTATCCCTTTAATCCCTGGATTATCTTTGTCACCCAACATTGTACACCATCCAACAATCTGATGTCCTTCTTCAGGAATGGGCACCAGAACTGCATGCAATGTTCCAGGTGTGGCCTGACCAGCATCCCGTAGAGGGGCAGGATCACCTCCCTGTTTCTAGAGGAGATTCCCCTCGCTATGCACCCCAGCATCCTGTTAGCTTTTGCGCCACTCTCCTGCACTGAGCCAAGCTATTCACACTCCCCATTATGAGCACCCCAGGTCGTTCTCCTACTCGGTGCATTCCAACTGTACCCCCCCCCACCTGATAGCTCCTCCCCTGGTTCTTAACCCCGAAGTGCAATACCTTGCACTTTTTGGCATTCAACCCCAACTGCCATGTCTCTGACCACTCCTGTAGTTTGGTCAGGTCCTCCTGCAGCCCCCTCCACCTTTCGATGTCATCTACCACAGCTCCCATCTTTGAGTCATCCGCAAAGAGGCTGAACTTACTCCAGACCTCATGAGAGATATCAGCAATGAAGATCCTGAACAACACTGGTCCCGACACTGATCCCTACAGCACACTACTCGTCACATCTCTTGGTGATGAGAGCTCCGCCACCACCACCACTACCACCACCACCCTTTGCTGCTTATCCTTCAGCCAATTGGTGATCCAGTTCACCATCTTTGTTCCCACCCCTATATAGTGCAGTTCCCCCCAGCCTCCCATGTGGCATGGAATCAAAGGCCTTGCTGAAATCCAAATACAGGACATCCACCACATGGCCTTTGTCCAGTTCCCTTGTCACATAGTTGTAGTACTCAATCAGGTTTGTCTGGCAGGATCTTCCTGAGACAAACCCGTGCTGCTGGCCATCCCAGAGACCACTTTTCTCCAAAAAGGTCACCAACCTCTCTTTTAGGATCGTCTCCATCAGTTTTCCCACAATTGATGTGAGGCTCCCTTGTCAGTAGTTGCCTGGTTCATCCTTGGGTCCACTTTTGTGAATGGGTATCACATAGGCCATCCTCCAGTCCAGTGATATACAACCTGTGTCCAAGGAGGTATTGAACAGGTCAGCCAATGGTCCTGCCAGGAGCCCAGCTAGTTCCTTAAGTATACTAGGGTGAATGCCATCTGGATCCAGTGCCTTAGTGTCTTTAATGCTTTCAACACCCTATTCTCTGTAACTTCTGTATCAGTTACATCCCCCCCGCCCACTACTCCTCTCCCATGTGGTGCCTGCCCCCCCTTTCTTCTTCATGAACACAGAGCAGAAGTAATCATTTAGTGCCTCTGCCTGGTCCTTCCTCTTCTACACCCAGCCCACGTCCTTCTTTATCCTCACTATCTGATCTTTGTTTTTCCTCCTTTCACTGATGTATCTGAAGAAGTTATTTTCTCAGTTCCTAATGCCCTATGCCAATCTCAGCTCCCTGAAAGCCTTGGCCACTCTGACCAGCCTGGTAACCTCGTTGGCCTTCTTCATATACATCTCCCTGTTGTCCTCCCCTCACTGATTTCTTGAGTCTCCAAAATGCCTTTTCCTTGGCTATCACCCCCCCTCCATGGCCTCCTGTGTCAGCCAGCTGAGTTTTTGGCCCTCCCCTTCTTACTCCTTGTTCTTGTACATGTCCCAGTAGCCTCCATCATCCCTTTCTTAATAATATCCAATTTTTGGCTAGCATCCATGCATGGTCGAATACCTGCCAGATGCCTGCCCACAATATCTGCTCTCCTTTTAAAGTCCACCCCCTTGAATTCAATCACCTTGGTGCTTGTACCTCCTGTTTCCCTGCCTATATTGAGCATGAACTATACTGTGAGGTAGTCACTCCCAGCCAGAGGGTCCTCCACCTCCAGAACCCTTACAACCTCCCCATTTGGCAGACCTAGGTCTAGAGTCCCATCCAATCTAGTTGGCTCCCAGGCTAACTGCACCAGGAAGCTGTCCTGGAATGCCTCTAATATGACCTGCTCCTTTGCACTTGTGGTGGTATGGGTGCACCACTCGACCCCCGGTAGGTTGAAGTCCCCCACCTCCACAGTGTTCCTTTTCCTACAGAGCCTTCTGATTTGCTCAGCTAACTCCCTATCCAGGTCATTACCTTGGGCTGGCGGCCTGTACACCACCCCCATCCTCAATAAGAAAAAATTACTTACCATAGTAATGTTGTTTCTTCTAACGGAGTCTTGCTGTATTCTGACATAATGCAGTTAGCCCCAGCACTTGAACTGCGCCAGAGAGGAAAGAGTTAACTCTATACAGAAGCATAGAATGTTGAGCTCGAGCTTGGTTTTCAAACTTCTGTCTGTGGTACTTCCCAGTGTAACCGTCAGATTCTTATGAGCAAACTAACTAACTTAATACTATAGTATGGAAATTGTTAAAACATATAGCCAAAAAGCAAAATATTTTTGGGGTCCAAAAAGACAAGTCGAGAACCCAAGAAGAAATGGTAGTGACAATATTCAGCTATAAAAACAGAAGAAAAGTAAACATAACAGCTGCCCCACCCAAGAGGGAGGGTACAAGGTACACCCCTGAGGTGCAACATTGTACTTGTCAGCCCACTTCCCAAAACTAGGTTCTGAGAGGGAAGGCGTGGGGGAGGTCAGAATACAGCAAGACTCCATTAGAAGAAACAACGGTACTATGGTGAGTAATTTTTTCTTCAAACAACATGAAGTCTTGCTGTATTCTGACATAATGCAGACTACCAAGCAGTTCCGTATGGAGGAGGGAATGCAAAACCTACTTTGGGAACAGGGTCTGCAGTACTGCTGTGCCAAACCTAGCATCACTCCTAGCCTGGACGTCCAGGGAGTAATGCTTGGTGAATGTATGTACTGTTTCCCAGGTGGCTGCTTTACAGATCTCTAACAAGGGTATATCTCTGGCCGCAGCTAGAGTAGCAGCTGTACCCCTAGTCGAGTGAGCCCTCAGACCTGAAGGGGGTGTTCTACCCAATTTGTCATAGCACAATTGTATACAGGAAACAATCCACCTGGTAATAGTTCTCTTAGTGGCAGGCTTACCTTTTCCCACTTCACCATAAGTGAGAAACAACTGAAGACAGTCATTTCTGTGTGCCTTAGTATGCTCTATGTAGTAGCTAAGAGCCCTTGTAACATCCAAGCTGTGTAATCTTCTTTCTCTTGAAGAAGAATAGTCAGTGAAAATCACAGGGAGAGCTATAGACTGGTTCAGATGAAAATCCAATACCACTTTGGGCAAGAACCTCCTATGGGTTCTTAGGCCACCTTATCCCTAGGGAAGGATATGAAGTCAGGTTCAACTGACAGGGCCTGTAATTCACTAATCCGCCTGGCAGAAGTAATAGCTACCAGGAACATAGTTTTCCAGGTCAGGTATTTCAACTTGGCCGAAGCCAGAGGTTCAAAGGATGGCTGCATAAGCTGAGCAATGCAGACATTAAGATCCCAAGGCGGAGTAGGGTCCCTAGAGGGAGGGTTAATGTTAACCAGGCCTTTGAAAAACTTCCTGAAAACAGGATGAGATGCCAGGGAAGAGCCCTTCCCTGCTGAAAGGAATGCAGAAACAGCTGCTAGATGAACCTTCAGAGTGGCAGGCCTAAGGCCTATACTATTCAGATGAACTAGGTAATCTAAGGTTGTGGAAATGTCTGCAGAATCAGGCACAATGCTCTTCTGAGAGCACCAAATACTGAACCTCTTCCATTTGGAATTGTAAGTTTTTCTAGTGGAAGATTTCCTGGAGACCTTCAGAATATCCAGAACTCCCTGAGAGAGATGTAGTGCTGCATATTCTAACTCTTCAAGAGCCAGGCTTTGAGATTGAGAGACTGGAGATTGGGGTACCAGTTCCGCCCCTGGGAGGAGGACAGGAGATTGTATTTTCTGGGAAGAGACAGGGGATGTGACACTGCCAAGGACAGCAGTAGAGGATACCAAGGCTGTCTGGCCCAATCCAGAGCCACTGGTATCACTGTGCAGGGTTGAGTTCTGATCTTGATCAGAACTCTGAACAGCAGAGGGAAGGGAGGGAAGGCATAGAGAAACCTGCCCTTCCAGTCGAAAATGAGAGCATCCAGGGGTACCGTCCCCAGGACTGGAAGTCTGCAACAAAACAGAGGAAGTGATGATTGTCCGGTGCTGCAAAAAGATCTATCTCTGGAGTGCCCCACCTGAAGAAGATGACCTTAAGGATATGAGGATCCAGGGATCATTCATGATGTCCCTGTGAAATTCTGCTCAGAGCATCTGCTAACACATTGTCCTTTCCTGGAAGGTGAACTGCTACCAGGGAAGCCTGAAGGGAATAGGCCAGAGACCAGAGCTTCATGGCTTCTGTGCACAAGGCCGTGGACAGAGTGCCTCCCTGCTTGTTGATGTACCATATTGTGGTGGTGTTGTCTGTTCTGACTTGGACCACCTTGCCCTTGACTGAATCTGAGAAGCTCTGAAGGGCTAGGAAAACTGCCCTGAGTTCTAGGAGGTTGATATGAAGAAGAGACTCCTGTGGAGACCAGACCCCCTGAGCTGTCAGGGCTCCCAGGTGGGCTCCCGAACCTAGGAGAGAAGCATCCGTAGTCAGAGCTACTGATGGGACTTGAGGGAGAAATGGAACCCCTTGTCTGAGGTTGTCCTGGTCCAGCCATTACTGGAGAGCTTGGACCAGAGTCTGGGTCACTGGAATCAGTTTGGTGAGAGACCAAAAGGACCTTAGATGAAACTGAATGTCCCTCATCTGAAATCTGGCTCCCTGTATTACTGCAGTGGAGGCTGCCATGTGGCCCAGGAGCTGGAGGAACTGTCTCGCTGGGCGAGAAACCTGAGGCCGAAAAGAGGAAGCAAGATCTACTAGGGCCTTCACCCTTGCCAGAGGAAGGAAAGCTTTTGCTTGGATAGTATCCAATTCTATCCCTATGAAGGTGAGAAGTTGTACTGGTTCGAGGACAGATTTTGGAAGATTGAGAAGAAATCCCAGAGAACTGAGCAAGTCCTGGGTGATTTGCAGAGCTGACCTGACCTGGTCTGATGACTGACCTTCCAGTAGCCAGTCATCCAGATATGGAAAAATGGTGATACCCTGTCTTCTGAGGTAAGCCACCACTACTGCAAGGCACTTTGTGAACACCCTTGGAGCTGATGTCAGGCCAAAAGGCATGCTCCTGAACTGATAATGGCCTGAAGGCAACTCGAACCTGAGGTATTTTTTGTGGGAGCACCTGATAGGGATATGGAAGTAGGCATCCTTGAGGTCCAGGGATGCTAGCCAATCCCTGGCCTTAAAGAGGGAAGGATTATTCCCAGAGTTACCATTTTGAATTTGGGTTTTGATATGTGTTTGTTCTAATACCTTAGATCCAGGATGGGTCGCCACTCCCCTGTTTTCTTTGGGGTAAGGAAGTACCTGGAGTACAGGCCTTTTCCCCTGTGTTGAGTAGGAACCTTTTCTATGGCTCTGAGAGTCAAGAGAGAGGAAACCTCTGTCTCTAGGGCAAGGGTTTCTGAGATTGGTGCAGGTGGAAAAGACCTGGCCCTCCTTTTTGGGAACCTTTGGAAGCTGAGGGCCAGTCCCTGGCTTACTACTTCCAGGACCCACTTATCTGAGGTCACAGACTTCCAGGCCTGAAAGTAGTAAGCCAGCCTGCCTCCTACTGGGATGGGGGAGTCGACCTGGGCTAACACCTCAGGATGTCTGCTTGGCAGGAGCCTTAGACTGGGAGGAGGAAGCAGCCCTGCTCATCCCCCTTCTGCCCCTCCCTCAGAAAAAATCCTCTGTGGGAAAGGAGAGGAGGCCTGGACTTGGTAAAAAGGCCTGTGAAAGGGCCTGCCCCTGCCTCTGGACTGCTGCTTTTGTGGAGTTGCTTGCCTTTCCTTGGCCTGTGCACTCCTGTAAGTGGTCCTATATTCATCCATCTTCTTCATGTAACACTCTGTCTACTCCCCAGAGAGTTACCAACTACAGGAAAATCCATAGCCTTAGTCTGGGTATCCTGTGATAGGCTAGTACATCTGAGCCAAGCATGCCTTCTGAGCGACACAGATGTAGCCATGACTCTTGATGCCACATCATTGGAGTCCACAGCAGCGTGAAATTGTACTTTAGATGCCTCAATTCCATCTGCAGTCACCTCCTCCAGCTCCTTGGCTAGCTGGGGGGAGGCCTGTTTAGCCAGTTCCAGAACAGTATCCCACCTGGACTTCTGGTACCTGGCAGTGTAGGCCATATAGTTTGCCTGCCTGAGTCCCAAAGAGGATGCCAACTATTGTTTCTTGGCCATGGCATCAACTTTCCTGGAGTCCTTCTCCGGGGGGGGGGGTGAAGTCAAAGGGATGTTAGCCCTGTCACAGGCTGCAGCCTGCACTACCCCAACATGGCTGCAATGAGTAAAAAGGAACTCTGTACCTGAGCCTGATAACATATACCTCCTGTCCATTCTTTTATCTACAGGAGGTAATGAGTTAGGAGTTTGCAAAATCTTTTGTGTCTGTTTCCCCAAGGACTTATGAAGAGGAATAGACAATCTTTTGGACTCTGGGATGCCCATCATTTCCACAAAATCAGGCTCTTCTTCCTCCTCAGCAGCTTCAACCATAGGGAGCTGGAGGGTTTTGGCCACCTTCTTGTAAAACAAGAAGTGTGAAGGGGACTCAGAAAGCCTGGAAGGGGAGACATTAGAGGGTCTGTCTGGGGAGATGTCCGGTTCAATGGGCACATCCAGACCTCCCAGTCATCATCTTCGTCTTCATCATCGGGATAGTCTTTGTCTCCCTCCCACTCCTCATAGAAAGCTTCTGGATCGTAATCCGAAGGAGACAGATTCTACCAAGCCGACAGCCTAACCGGCGGTACAGGTTTGGATGGAACCGGGCGAAGCGATTGAACAATGCTAATCGCTTTGGCTATCTCATCCGCAGTTGGAGTATGCGGTACTGGATCCGAACCGGCAGACTTTCATTTCTTTTTTGACGGAACCGACCCCTCAAAGTCAGCTCTCCTTTTGCCCGAGGAGGTGTTTTTCGTGGGTCAGTAGGCACCTCCTCGGGTTCGGCCACAACTGAACCGGGCTGGCCATTCGGATCCATGGCCTCCTTTTCCTTCAGCCTACTCAGTCTTTTTTCTAGAGTGGTTTTGGGAAAGTTTTTACAAATTTGGCAGTCTGATTAGAGGTGGTCAAACCCCAGACAATAAACACAGATGAGGTAGGGATCGGCCTTGGCAAAGGCCTCCCCACACTCAGTACAATGTTGAAACCCAGTGGGACCGGTTTTCTTCTTGAGTTTCTCAGACATGGCCAACCTACTAAATTACCCTATAGCAGCTTTCAAGCCAGGTAATAAATAACCGATCGGTAACAAACCATGTCACGGGTTTTGAAAAAGAACCAGAAAAGGGCCGGTTCTTTTGAACCGATCGGTACTGGAACACCACTCTAATCCCAGAAAAATTTAATTTTAGAAAACGGAAGAAAATACAAGGTCGGTTCCTAACCGGACCGACCGATAAGGAAACGAGGAAAAAACAATTTCCACACTTTTTTTCAAAATAAACACAGTCACTACCTATCTACAACACTACCTGTACCGTAGACAGAGGATGGAAATCCGAAAAATAAGAAAAAGAATGGTTTAAAACTGAACGCTTTACTTTAACCGAACTGAGCAGAGGAAATCTCCGGAGCGACTTCACTGTTAGGCGGAGTAAAGAATCTGACGGTTACACTGGGAAGTACCACAGACAGAGGTTTGAAAACCAAGCTCGAGCTCAACGTCCTATGCTTCTGCATAGCATTAACTCTTTCCTCTCCGGGGCAGTTCAAGTGCTGGGGCTAACTACATTATGTCAGAATACAGCAAGACTTCATGTTGTTTGAAGTCAATATGTTAATAAGTTTCTCCAAAAGCTGATGGTGAGATTTTAGTAGCCACATAACTGTATCTTTGAGAACAGCTGTTCATGAATCAGTGGTGTTTAATTGTTTATCCATTTGATTTAATGTGGTCTCTAAATGCGTTACTTACCCCTTGAGAGTCTCTAAATTGTCTGCCATTTCTGCCCTGAAAGCACATAATTTCCTCGTAACATTGCCTAATTTATTTATTTTTTTATTCAGTGTAGGTGACTTCACTGATGATCCGTGTTTGGAGTATGGGATGCTTGAAGCATGGAGACCTCGCTTTCCGAGTCAGAGCTTCTGCATCCATCACCATCCTCAACCCACGCAGCATTCTTTTGTATTCTTGAGTCCTTTATGGTGTTAGGTGAGTTATACCTATGCAGTTCTGTGTTTTTTAATAGCAATTTGCTGGTTTTGAGGTATATTGTAGGGTCCTGTAGATGGACGTCTATTCACTGCCAGCCATCCACTCTGGTGATGTCAACGGAAGTCCTCGATATAAGCCAGACTAAATTACCATTATCTCTGGACTACTGCCAGTTACAGAGGAACTCACTACCTCATTGACAAGATCTTATCATGGACTTTCAAACTACAATATGAAGTTCATGAATATGACCCTTTAATGTCTGATGTTAGTTATGCATAACCCACTGAGTCCATATGAGTTCACTGCCCTATGAATTTTTGTAAACTGTTGCCACAAACTGCAAGCATGTCAACATTTCAAATGGCTAGCTTATAAAATGGCCAGAATGTTTACATGGGACACATGGAACCTCACATACACTATCCCATGTCAATCATAACAACAGTGAAGAAAGCTGCCTGAATAATACAAATGCTAAGCTGTAATGCAGAATATGGTCATTCCTATTTACAGGCTAAGAAAGAGCATCAAGCACCAGTTATTTCTCTTGTAATAACAAACTATGTGAAAAAGAGCACATATCATAAACCAACTCTGCTCCTACTATATAGTTCCTCCTATGAAAATAGGTTTATAGTTCAGTCAAGTATCTTCCACTGCCTTCTTTGAGTGGTTAGAAGACACATCAGTACGTTCAGCTTGTATGCCTTCTCCAGAATAAATCTAACAGCTGTCTGACCTAATGGGATTTTACTATATTCCCCAAAGACTCTGTGAGGACAGTAAATCACCTCATCGCTTTTTAATGAGGACAGGAGCTTCAATTAAGCAAGAATTTCCAAATGCTAATGTACTTTCGATTGATTCTGTTCCACACCGCTCTGTTATAGCACAGTGCTTGCCAGCTTTTTACAAGTTCTTGTTTCTCCTGTTAACATCCAGGATGTTACACCATGAATCAATAATAACGTTATCCAGTTTAAATACAAATGTCCCCCTATTGTGTTTTTATGTTTAGTATTTGAGGATTCATGGTAAATTAATGTGGGTCTTCTATATTTTTAGGGTTGTTACATTTAATTTCATAATACAGTCTAGCATTTCTATTAAGCTGTTTTTAAGGAGCAAATGTTTTGCATGTTGTTTTTTTTTTATTTTATTAGTCTTTATGTCTGGCATCAGGAAGACACATTCCACTATCACTTCCTTATTCAGACTTATTGACACCATCCTGAAGGGGATGTACTGGGGATATGATTACCTTAGTCATCTTTTTCCACCTTGCCAAGGCTTTCCACACTGTGGCCCATGCCCTCAAACTCAGCAAATTTGCTAACACCAGGCTGTCTGAGCTAGCAGTTAAACTGACTGGCTCTTACATGACTGTGAGATCCAGAGCCGACTATGTAGAGTATTCCAAATTCCTCTCTCTCTCTCTCTCTCTCTCTCTCTCTCTCTCTTTCAGGCCTGGGGTCCCCCAGGGTTCTCTCCTGGGCCCCATCCTGGTGTTGATCTTTCTAAATGAATCCCCCAAGGCTTTTGTCTCTGCTATATCTTTCTAATCAGGTTTCTGGGACCACCTAAAACTTTTAACTTAATAGCTATGTCTGAGATATATTTTTAATTTCATGTACTGATAAATTGTTTTAATTTCTGTCATTTGTTTGTATGGTACCTATAGCATTGGATAGGTGCCTAACAAATAAATTTGCCTTGCCTTTGCCTAATAAGTTATGCATTAACACTTTCATAAGAACTCTCAGGGTTCAACTCAGTCTGGGGGAGAGTCTGGCAGCTAAATGCTGATTCTGAATCACAACATTGATAGTCTCTAAAGGAGCTACAGATTGGGATATGCAGATATGCATCTGATAGCTTCATGTAAACCTGGGAATCCCCAGGCTGAACTGCTCGGAGGACGCAATAAATTTGACTTCTCTGACAAAAGAATATCTAAGTTCAAGAATCAGGTGATCCTCCTCAAGTTTTCAAGACATAACACAATAAACCATGTAGAGACCCTTTTCCCTTTGTTGAGGTAGCATTGGTAGTTTTGCTTCTATGGTGAGTAGGTGAGCCAGTAATAGGTCCACTGCTTGATACTTTCTAGGGTTTTTCTGATACTGCAGACTGGAAGAAATCTATCCTTCTGGTACAGTTTGGAGAACTGTATTGCAAAAGCTGGTGGTAGGATCCCTAGTACACAGGCAACTAACATAGAATGGGTTCATCTGGAGACAATGATGAACCACAAACCTTCATCTTGATAAACTATGTCTTCAGTTATATTAAATATGTTTTTGTTGTGTTTATGACTATTCTATAAGAACAACAACACACTTCAGGATGTCCTGTTGTGCTAGATATTGGGACTCATTTGGTGGCTGAAAGCTATCAGCGGGCCTTGTTTCTCTCAATGCACAGGAAGTGTTTGCATATCTCAGCACAGCTGGATACCCTGGTGTATGTTATTATTGCTTTCATGACAACTTATGGTATAGAAACTCAAAATAAACTAAGAAAAATACTTTGAAAGAGAGTAACATTCTAATTTCTATGTTCTAACTGTGCAGTAAGGCAAATTTTACTGCATAATCACATGATCACATTCAGCCAATCAAAAGCCCCATTAATGAAATGCAGTAGAACCTATTTATATTTTCACAGTATCTATCTTGTAAAAGTCTTTCAAGACACTTCACAATTTCACAGACAGTCTTAATAAATGAGTATATTCATTGCCACAAACCATGTAGCACAAAGGATAAAATTAAAATTTATACTAAAGGTTGATAAAGGAATATGGCGCTGCAACACATAATACAGTTATGACAACGCCTTGAGTTTAACATCCTCAGCACACTGAAAATGGGGAGTTCCCATTTCTTGCTGTTAGCATTCCGGTTTCCTTACCAGCTTGTTAAAACAAATTGCAATGTACGTAAATGTGCCGTACAGCTGCATTTAGCCAGAGGCAGTATACTTCATTTTTGAACAGAATGCCGCATTTAGACCTGTGATATTTCCAGTGTTGGGGAGGCTGCTTTTAAAATGAAATATATTACAGTTAGCTGTTACTCTAAAACATTTGGTAACTCTCTACAGTTGCTTTTTACTTTAAAAATGCTTTAGTAACTGTAATAGTTAATGCCTATTACTTTTTATGTTACTATATAGTACTTTTCATTATGTGTCTTTTGCAGATATAAATATGAGTTTTACTTATAAAAATAACAAATTCTGTGGGTGTGATGTTGGAATACCAGATGAATCAAAACCCTGGATTTGTCATCTTTTAATCTGGTGCTGGTAAAGCGTGTGATGATATGATTGTGGAAGGACAGTCAAGCCCACTTATTCATATCAAGAGAGAAGGGACCAGGGGGACATGATAGAGGTCTTCAAGTACATGAAGGGGGTAAATAGCGGAGGAGCAGTCAGGGTGCTCCAAAAGAAGGGGGGAGGGGCAACTAGAGGGCATGGGTGGAAGCTGGAGGGAGGGAGATTCAGGGGAGAAAGGAGGAAGTGCTACTTCAGTGAGAGGGTGGTGGAGCCATGGAATGTGCTGCCCAGGGGGCTGGTGGAGGCAGAGATGGTGGAGGGGTTCAAGAGGGGTTGGGACAGGTACAGCAGAAGGATTCTGGAAGCAAAGCCCTGTGCAGCGAGAATATCCGGGACTGGAAATGGAGAAACCAGAGAGGGCAAGGGGGGCATCAAGGTCAGCTTCCAGGGCAGGGGCTGACCAAACGAGCAGACACGAAAGACCATTAGGCCTATTCTGCTGGCATTTTAGTATGTTAGTATATTTTTAAAGTTTTGGACAGGAAAGGCCCTCTGGGTCATCAACAGCTCATTTACAGATGTTTCCTTTGGTGGGGGGGGGGGTAGTACATGAGAGAGAAATACAATAATAAACAACAGCAAGTACAAAGTGACTAAGAATTTATATTACATTTATTACAGTAACTACTTACTTTTAGTAAAAAGGAATATTGTTGTAGTTATTTTATTTTTTCTTGAAAGTAATCTATTACTATTAATAGTTACTAAAAGAGTAGTAGTATTACATTGGTTACAAGTAGCCATTTCTCCTCAACACCTGGTATTCCATCTGAAAGGCCTGATTTCAGTTAAGTCAGATCCCTGAAGAGGCCTCACCTGGAGTACTCTGCCCAGTTCTAGAGCCCTCACCTGAGGAAGGACTTTGACAGACTAGAGTCAGTACAGCGAAGGGTCACCAAAATGATCCAAGGCCAGCAGGGCAGATTCTATAAGGAATAGCTGAAGGCCCTAACATGTATTTGATGAAGAACAGGTGGGGTGGATATAAGTGAAATATATGTTTCCCAGAAGTACTGTATAAACAAGGTAAGCAGTGAGGACCTAGTTGTAAGACATATAGATGCAGTCGTTATGGGATATTTCATTTTCATTTCATTTCATTTCTATTTTTATACTGGAAAGGCATGTGGGCAAAATGCCCATTTTCACAAGCATCCAGTTAAACAGAAAAACGTAAGAGGGTATATACACAGTTACAGAGAATATAACTTTTTTTCAGAGCTACACTAATTACAAAGGTTTTTATATACTGTACATAGTTAAACAAAATACAGCTTTGACAGAACTACACTATTACGTAAATACAAGGTCATAAACATGTTACACGTACAGAGAGCATGTCAATAAACAGACATTTGAACACTGTATATCCATGAACAATGATGAAAAAGCAAGGGCCTTGCTGTACAGTACATATGTAATGAAACAAGAACCAGAGGGTGGGGTGGAGAGAAAGGGAGAGAAAGATTAAAGTAAGGGTGGGTAAGATGGAAAGGGAATGGAGGAGAGTGGTGGTTTTAGTATCCTGGAAGGAGTAGCAAGTGAGAAAGGGGCGAGGACAGCTTAAAGTAAGGGAGTGAGCAAGACCAAAAGGGGAGTGGGGGAGGGTGGGGGTTTACGTAACCTGGCGAGGGATAGCTAGAAACAGTTGCAGGGGGGTTTATTTAACAAGTGCTTTTTCAGATTAGCCTTAAAGGGATCGATGGAGGAGTAGACCACTAGGTTGGGTGGTAGGGTGTTGAAGAGTTTAGGTCCCTTGAAGGAGAGCAATTTCTGTCCCAGAGAGGTGTTACAGAATGGGATTCTAAAGAGGGGAGGAGGATGTGCTCCTAGTAGGGTGAGCAGGGTCTGATCTCGTACAGAGAGAGGAGACACTGTGAGGGAGGAAGTTATTGAGACTTTTATGCATGAACATGTGTATCTTTCAGGTAAACCTGTCTTCTAGCAATAACCATTTTACAGAATTATAAAGAGTGCAGCTGTGGGTACGACAGGGGAGCCCAGTAATGAATCTGATTATGTTATTGCATGCCTCTTTAAGCTTAGAGAAATTAGTGGAGTTTGGTGTGGCCGAGAAAACAAGGGACCCGTAGTCCAGGAGTGGGAGGAGTAGGCTGGAGGCCAGCCACGTTCTTGTCTCGGGGATGGGAAACTGACAGATCCTGTAAAGGTGAACAAGTCTTTGGTGTACTTTGTTGATTAACTGGGTTATGTGTTGTCTGAAAGAAAGGTGCTCATCCAGTGTTAGAGCAAGGTATTTAAATTTGTGGACCTGCTCAGTGGCAGTGCCATCATTGTCCTGGAGTGTGAAGTCAAAGTTGGACGGTTTCCACATGCTAGAGAAAATCACACATTTTGTTTTTTGGGAGTTTAGGACAATTCCGCAGGAGGTAAACCAAGTGTGGAGACTGTAGAAATCCTTCTGGAGTTTGGAGAGGAGGGCGGTGGGGTTACTCTCATTACAGTATAAGGCATCATCGTCAGTGTATAGGATGATCTTGGTGTGTGAACATACTGAGGGGATATTGTTAATGAAAACAGAAAAAAGGAGTGGTCCCAGAATTGACCCCTGTGGGACCACATATTTAATAAGGCAGTTAGATGAGGATTGGGCCTTCAATAACTGTTTTGTGGTATCTTGGATGGAGGAAATTTCCAATCCAGTTAATTGTGTTTCTAGAGAAGTGTATTTGGGAGAGGGTCGTGAGGAGTAGGTTGTTGTCCACCAAGTCGAAGGCCTTGGTTAAGACCACGAAAATGAAGCCTGTATAGAGACCATCATCCATAGCCTTAAAAATCTAATTTGTAAAACTCACTAGGGTGGTTTCAGTATTGTGTTTTGCCTTGAAACCATGTTGAGCCTCTGTGAGGATATCATATTTATTTAAGTGCTCTGTGATTTGTGAATGGACTATTTTCTCCATGATTTTGGAGAGGGTGGTAGTAGGAAGATGGGTCTATAGTTATTGATTTCTTATTTGGAACATCCTTTGTAAAGTGGTCTGATGGAGACAATTTTCCATGCCGCCAGGAAGGTACCTGTACAGAGCGCAAAGTTAAGGATATTTGTGAGGGGGATGGCAATATCTTTGATGACTAGTTTGAGGATGCAGTAGTCAAGACTGCCAGGGCCATTGCTGGGTTTTGGGTTATTCTTCTTAGTGAGTTTAACCGTTATCCACATGGGAATAGTGCTTTGAAGTAGAAAGTAGAGAGAGATGTTAATGGTTGGTGTGGGGGGTGGGAGAGCTGTGCGGGAAGGGCTGAGGGGAGAGATGTCATATATTTGTCTAGATCCCCAAAAAGGAATTGTACATGGAGGCCACGCATTCTGGGTCATTTGATAATTTCCCATCTGTAAGAAGGGCGATCTGCTCGGATTTCCTATCTTTGCCCAGAAGGGAGTTCTGTGTCCCCCAGAGTTGCTTAAAGTTGGCTTTGTTATAAAGTTGGCTGTTCTTGAGGTGGTTAACCTTCGCTGCTTGGACAGCAGACTTGCATCTGTTGCTGACGGTTTTACACTCCTGGAGGAGTTTGGGTGAGTTGGCCTTCTTGTACCTAGTCCAGGCCTTGTCCCTGCAGTGCATAAGTCTAAGGAGATCTGGAGTGAGTGACCTATTTTGGGGGGATAATGGAGTCACAGATGGAGTTGAAAGTATTGGAGAATGCTTCGATGGTGGCGTCTATGTTATTTATATAGGAGGCGAAGGACCAGTCCGCATTTTTGAACGTATGCGAGAGTTCATCCATGTTAGTCTTTTTAAATTGCCATGTGTGGATGAAATTAGGTAAAGATTTGGTGGCTTTGGCTGACCAGTGACAAAAAAATCATGCAGTGGTCACTGATGGAGTCAGGTAGTACTCCAGACGCCACTATTCTGGAAGGGTTTGAATGACTATCCAGTCTATGGTGGAGCTGTAGCCTGTTTTGTAGTTTGTTCTAGTGGGAGTGGTAATAATTTGAAGTAGCCCATGGCTGGCAAGTAGGTCTTTGGCACCGTCAGACTGGTTGCTTTCCCAGTTAACGTTAAAGTCACCTAAGATTATCCATTCCCCGTTACCTAGGAAGGATGATTTTTTTTTTAAACTCAAGTTTATTCATGAATGATCAACATAGAGCTCTACAGAACATACTGACCCATGGACAGTAGATGTTGCAAAAGCTATACCTAACACAGTTAGTAATAGCCAAAAATATGTTCTATAGCAAATTGTGAGTTATGATAATAGACATGTCATATAACTTCAGAGTTCAATACATTGTGGCTCACTACAATGAACGCATCATTTAAAAAAAAAAGAACCACCAGCAACTTAATATATTATAACTACTCACTTTAAACCAACTTATAAAATTTCAACTCATCTATTCCAGTAAAACCCTATGTTGTTTGGTCTCAGCACTGCTCAGGGTCACCTCCCAATGAGATAAGTGGGTCAAAAATTTCAGATCTAGATTGAAAATAAGTGAAAGCAGCAGTGCAACGAAAAAAGTTATTCCAAAATGCAAATTTTCTGCTATCACTATGAAAAATATTGTCAGAACTGTTGATTTTGGTTTTCTGGATGCTTCCTATGCTGTGTACTGTACATTTGCGTTTTTGTCTGGACTCTTACCATCCTAGGGTCCTCAATATTATGTCTATGCAAAAATGAGGCAGCCATCTTTTTTTCTTGAGAAATAATTATTTTAAAATTTTCATAAAATTCTTAAATGATAATGAAAACAGACAATTTTACCACCAAATAAACTGGAAGACATCTGGCATCAATTGGGAAGAAAAAGAGCGTGGGTAAAATTTTAACCCATTTGTGTTGCACTGTTGCTTAAAGGATTGCACTAGGTGGTCCCACCCCCAGGAGAAAAGAAAAGGGAGAGGAAGGGGAGAATAATAAGGGGAAGGGGGGAATAATAAAGCTCTTTCAACCATTAAATACCTAGCACCACTTAATTTGTACCACAGGAGCTACCTTTGGTGTTGCTGTTAACCATTCTAGTTACCATCAGATATACCTCACTCTATGTAGAGGGGCCTCCCAGGTGATCCACGGATTCCATACACTCCTAAAACTTGCCTCCCTTAAGCGCAGTCTTGCCGTAATTGCCTTCAACTCCAACATACCATTTACCCTATTTACCCATTTTCTCAATATAGAGGGCTCTTCTTTAAGCCAGTGTTCTGTAATACATTTTAATACAGCCACAGCGAGTGTGAGGGCCAGTTTCCTACCAGCGGAAGGGAGAATCACAAATGTGGGGAAACCCAGAACCCAATGCATAAAGGTGTTGGGTATGGTAACTGAGAGTACCCCCTGAACCACAACCCTGGAAAGGATGATTTTGCTGAGAGGAAGGATTCAAGTTCTTCGATGGGGTTCCCTTGGGGTAGGCAAACTGAAGAAATAGTTAGGATTTTGTTGTTTCTAATGATAAGGTTGATGGACAGTGATTCGAGGATGGAGGTTTTCGCATTCAGAGGGAGTTCCGTGAAGGGGAGTCTATCGGAAATAAAGAAGAGGCAGCCACCTCCTCTTTTTGGGGGTCTGTCTTTTCTTATCAAGGAGTATCCATTGAGTGTAATTTCCTGGGAAGAGGTATTTTGAGACAACCATGTCTCAGAGAGGCTGATGATGTCGATATGGCTGAGTTTGACCCAGGCTTCGAATTAGGTTTTTTTAGCGAGCAAACTCTGTGTGTTCAGGTGGACAATGCTAATCAATTTATTTTCCTGGTCAATGGAGGGGGGGTTGGGATGGAGGCTGGGCCGTGTGGGGTTGGGTGGACGGAGCCGGAGAGGAGCAGAAGGAACAGAATTAGATGAGTCTGTCTCCAGTTTATGCTGGGATGTTTTCATGAGAAGGAGTCTGTGCATTTGAGGTATTTGACCACGGGTGGGGGAGGCGGCTGACTAGGGAGAGGCAGCAGTGGTGTAGACAGTGTGAGAGGGGGGGAGTAGAACAAGTCTCTGACTAAGCTATGTGTACAAAGGAGGGGGACAGCCCGGGGTGGCAAGATGCCAAGTCCCTCTTAACATTGAGCTCCCTAGGTCCTGAGAGGTTAAGAGGACATCGCTAGCATGAAAGGAAACAGGGAATAGAGGGTTTTTAGATGTTGTGGGGCAGTGGGAGCTCAGCAGGTGAGCTATCAGGGTGATGAGGACTATGGGGAGCAAGACTGAGGATGAACCCATGGTGGGGCATGGGAGCATTAGATGGGGAGAGTGTGGGGATGGGGTTGTCCCGGAAAATGTGGCATGAGTGTAACTACAGTGAAAGCAGCACGGGTTGGGGGAACTAGGTTATGGTCTCAGACCAGCTAGGATGCAGGAGAGGGTGTAGGGGCAAAAGCAGGTTTAAAGCAGCAAGGAACCAAAACCAGGGAAACAGGGAGAAGAGAGCAGAACAGGAGGAGGTACCATTGGTAGCAGGGGAGGTGGAGCAGAGCTGAACAGCAGGATGTATCAAGATCAGCAGGGAGAGGTAGAGCAGAGCTGAACAGCAGGACATATAAGGATCAGCAGGGGGTGTGGCTTAGGTACAACTAGATCACACAGCTGAAACCAAATGCTCCTGTGAAATGGCCTAATGGATAGAGCAGCAGGCTACAGTGGGGCAAGACCAGGAGAGGGTAGGCAGATGAAAAGGGAGAGCTAGTCTGAGGGGATGGAGGTTAATGGGGTGATTAGGGGGGTTGTGCAGTAAGACTATCAGGAACGATACAGTGAAATGAATGGGAAATTATATTTCGGGTCAAGATAACTGAAATCAGGGAAACATCGACCCTAGTGGTCAGTTCATATAAGGAGCTGGTGGGGATTTGGGGAGATAGGAAATTGCAAAGGCTGTCACAAGACTGGACTGGAGGTGAGTGGGGGCAAATTCGGGAGAAGCTTGAGGAAGTTCTACTTCACTGAGAGGACAGTGGAACCGTGGACCAGACTGCTGGCAGAGGGAGCAGCTACCCTTAACAGGTTTAAACACTGTTGGGACAGAGCAAGGGGGCTCATAGTCCCCAAGAGGAGCAGTTGGGGGGGGGCAAGCCCACCAGGACAGTAGGTTGGTGGGGTGAGATAGTATATTAAGGGCAGACTCAAGCCCACCAGGACAGTAGATTGGTGGGGTGAGGTAGTATATTAAGGGCAGACTCAATAAACCTTTGGTCTCCTTCTGCCATCAAATTTTTGATTTGAAACTACTATAATGTTAAAACATTTGTGAGAAAAGGATATGAACTTGAAACCAGTAAAACTTCTCTACCACACTGATCTTTGTAACTAGAAGATTCAAAAATTGCTATGAGACGGCTGAATTCAGTCTGAATCCCATTTCCTAGATATACCGTATGAAGGTTAACTGTTTTTCTTGGCACCAAAACTTTCTTTCCTTTTATGTCCTTCAGCGTTTCAACTAGAGAATGTGCACCTACAAGGTCTGATCTGCTGACCAGTGCCTCAACTATATTTACCATTTCAACTAACTTAGGCTCAAACAACATATCACCCAGAAAGGATTGCAAAGAATATGAAGCTTCACTGTGTGGACAACTAACCAGTGGCTCAACCATGTGAGCCACATGGCCATAAGGGAGCCTGCTGAACTTCTTACTGGGCTTGCACAAGTATACAAGTGAGTACCCAAAAAGGAAGTGGTCGGTCACACCAATGGATCTAGATTCTGTAAAGTGCAGTCTTCTGGTACATCATCTTCTAGAACATTGGTCCATTCACAGTGACTAATTAAAGTTGAGGTTGTCAATATCTTTACCATGGAACCATTGGCAAAGTAGTATCTCTACGCAATAACACACGACGGAGTGTGCTTTATGCTCTGATAGATGCATGACTAGAGGTGCAGTGAGGCACAAGGACATAGGCCAAGTGCCTGCTGCCTCTAGAAGTGTGTTGATCAGAGCATAAAGCACAACTCAGAGTGTGTTATTGAGCTTATAAAATGGATATCAAGCAATCAAAATCTTTATTTATCCAGGCGATCACCATTGAGCAAGCTCATTTGCAAGGATATATGTTGAGAAACTAATATTTAAAAATTGCAAAGTAAGAAAAAAACCTGATTTCATGTGAAATAGTCCTTCCACTTTCCATAAGTTATTAGGGATGCTGTTAAATTAATTGCTGTCACTAGGGGCACTAAAGAGAGCAGCCAAGTCGCTACATCAGTCACCCGGCAAGACCACGATTTTGTCTTGCTTGCAGCACCCTACCATCTGTGGTAGCAACTTTCATGAAAGTCCCGGTGGCATGAGCGAGCGTCAGAGTGGGAAGCACTGCTGAAGATGGATCAGGAGTGAGAGACAGTATGCTGCATTCTGCAGGTTGGGAGGGAGAAAAATTATTCCAGTGAGTGTTGTGGGGACAGGGAGGGAGGAGGAGAAAATTATTCCAGTGAGTGTTGTGTGGACAGGAGGAGGGAGGAAGCAGACAGAGAAAGAGAGTGGCTGTCTGAATTGCTTACTTTTTAGTGTTGTTTGTTTTACGTGCAAGAAACATTACTATGCCAGCTTCCTGTAAAAGCGAGTTATGGAGACGTGTCAGTGTTGTGCCGAATGGCAACAGTCCATTCTAGGGCTGGTCTCTGCCTGCAGCCAACAGAGGAGCATGCTGTCGATCACAGCAGTTAATGAGCATGCCACAATGTGTAAAGAAATTCGGTCACTTCACCACGCAATCAGCTGTTTTGGTGCATTACAAGCTACCAAAACAGCTGACTGCATGGTGTCCCCATGGCAACGGCTTCTCTGTCGGACTCTCACAGTCCCCATGAAGCCAACAGAAAGCCGCTGACCGCCGTTCAGTGTGCCTTCCTGGTGAAACATTTCAATAAATAAAAAAATAAAAAAAATGACGGGGTGCCCAATTTCCCTGTCGGCATGACCCCCTCCCCAATTCATTTGCTGACGGGGTAGCCCAATCCCCATCAGCATAATGCACCTACCTCCATTTGTTGTTTACCAAGGGGGTGCCCAGTTCCCCTCGGCTCATACATCCCCCCCAGCACACTGTATGGCTGATGGGGGTGCCCAATCCCCTGTTGGCTCCACTGCCCCTCCAAACAAACTTCCATCTGCCATGCTGGGAGCCCACCCCAGCATGGCAAAAAGTCTTCTGCCAACAGGGTGCCCAATCCCAGTCAGCTCCACTGCCCCCCAACAAACTTCCATGTGCCATGCTGGGAGCCCTACCAGGCGTGGCAAAGTCTGCACTTGGCCACAGGGTGCCCAATCCCACATCATTTCTCCCCCCCTCAAACAATCTTCCTAGTGCCACACTGGGAGCCCACTCCAGCGTGGGCAAAAGTCCCCGTCATCTTTAAAAAAACAAACCTGAAGCAAAAGGTCCTCATCGATTCTTTGCCCTCTACCCCAACCCATGCCCACCCTCTGCGTACTCCACCTCCCCTCACCCACCGCCTCACCCCATACTTACCTCTGGAGCCTGGTGCGATGATCCTCTGTGGACCAGGAACACATCTGCACTCTTCAAAGCCAACCATGAACTGAAGAAATGCTGGTAAGATGTATAATGGCATACATAGGGTTTTTTTCAACTTTGGTGCATATCTCGGCCATTTTTCGGAATATTTTCACCAAATTTTCAACTGGGGTTCTTGGGACCCCACCTCATGAACTCAGTTCACTCTCATTTTGTTATTCGGTCCCAAAAGGTGATTTCACGGTCACTGCGCGGAACCACCTTTTGGGACTGAGTAATGAAATGACAGTGTCACAGTTCATGAGGTAGTCCCCCAAAAACCCTATGTTGAAAATTTGGTGAAAAATTCCCACAAATGACTTCTACGAGCGTGCATTGTGCAGTTCATATGCATGCTCATAACTTTGAGCATTTTTAATGTTTTCACTCCAGATTTTCAACATTGACATTTTACCACACTTCCTTATGAACAGTACAGCTGTCATTTTTCATATCTCCCCAGAAATGTGTTTTCGCACCTGGAGTTCACAATGGTGTGGTCAGTGTGCGAAATCAATGTTTGGGACAGATTAAGAAAATCACAGTTACACTGTTCATGAGGTAGGCCCCCAAAAACCCTATGTTGAAAATTTGGTGAACAAATTCCCCAAAATGATTGTTTTGTGAGTGTGCGTTGCGCAGTTCCTACACATGCTCATAACTTCGAGCATTTTTAATATTTTCAATCCAGATTTTCAACATTGCCATTTTACCACACCTCCTTATGAAAAGTGCAGCTGTCATTTTTCACGTCTTGCCTGAAATGTGTTTTCACACATGTAGCACACAGTGGCGCGGTCGGTGTGTAAAATCAATGTTCAGGACAGATTAAGAAAATCACAGTGACACTGTTCATGAGCAGAGGTCTTAAACTGGCTATGTTGAAAATTTGGTGACAACCGTCCATAAAATGACTGTGTTACGAATGTGCATCGTGCAATTTCCACGCACCCTCATAAGTTCACGAATTCGTAATATTTTCAGTCCAGATTTTCAACATTGGCACTTTGCCACACCTCCTTGTGAACAGTACAGCTGTCATTTTTCACACCTTGGCTGAAATATGTTTCACACTTCCAGCGCAGAATAGCATGGTCGCTGAGGGAAATCAGTGTTCGGGACAGATTAAGAAAATCACAGTGACACTGTTCATGAGCTGAGGTCCCAAAATGCCTATTTTGAAAATCTGGTGTAAAACATCCCCAAACTAATTACATTATGGGTGTGCGTTGCGCAGTTTCTACGCACACTCGTGACCACAAGTTTTTTTATATTTTCACTACAGATTTTCAACATTGCCATTTTTTACACCTCTTCATGAACCGTACAAGTGTCATTTTCACATCCTGTTTTGAAATGTGTTTTCGCACCTGTGGTGTCAAGTGGCACAGTCGCTGTGCAAAATCACCTTCCGGCTAACAAACTGATAGTGTCACTGTTCATGTGGTGGGGTCACAAAAATCCCATGTTGAAAACTTGGAGTAAAAATAGCAAGAAATGCCCAGGATGTTAGGGTTTTCGATCATAACGCCCTACCCTGTAGGGACTGACAGGCGTCAGGGGTGTGACTTGGGATTGTCGACAGTAATGCTCATGCCATTCCACCCCCACCCTGCAGCCAGTGGCAGGCATTGAGGTGCGACTTGGACCCTTTGGCTGCAGAGTTCACCCCATTCTCCTATATTGCACCCAGTTCAGCGTATTTTCTTATGGAATAAGGTGAGTGTAAAGCCCGAACACTCTAAAGCACACCTCGACACTTGTAAGTGTCTACAGGGTAGGGTGAGGTGAAATGTCGTGGCCGTTATGGCGACGACGCAAAGGCACACCCCAATGTCTGCCCATCTCTGCAGGGTGGGGGTGGAGTTGTCATCAGTTCAATATTTCACTGTCATTCCTATACTGCATCTGTCAAACTCCTGCACTTCTACCGCTAATGATAGCAAGCAACACTTGGCATTGACAAATGCTTGTTACAACTTCAGCCCACTCAGAGAATTCTAGATGGCAGATCTGCAATTATGAAGAAGATGCCAGGGTGGCAGTCAAGGTGGCACATTAATATTCTGGGTTAGTGGGTCACTGAGTGCTGGGACTAATTATTTTTTTGTAGTATAAGCAAAAAAAATGACATACCTGGCAAGGACTATCAGGCAATCACATTGCAGAACTGTCCCAACCAATTTTATAAACAGTTTATTTGGCCTCCTGTCATTAGCATTTTTTTACAAACAACTGCCCCTTTGACAGGGTGTACTGCTGTTTGACAACTTCTGAAATTGTAGCATATTACTGGTGCTCTTCCTGTCTCAATCGTCCTATTTCGGGGGCAATTTGTGCGCAGTATTCAAACTCAAGAAACATATCAGAGCTTTTCCTGATGTGGTATATATCAGGTTCACCTACAATGTAGCATTACACTGGGTTGCTGATAACTGCAAAATCCTAAAACTCGTACACAGACTGTCATTAAGAATGTTACTGAAGACAAAGGAAATATATTTCCAGTAACTCTTGTTTTTCTAAAGTATTTTCTCCATTGAGTAACACTCTTTGGTCTTAGAGACGGAGCCACTAGCACTCCATTGTCATCGAGGCACAGTTCAGGAAGCATAAGAAAACCAGAGGCAGGTATAAAATTCACAAATAGCATTTTATTTTTGTCCAACAACAGTAAAATAAAAAATAAAAATTATTCAGTATAACTATTTACAAAGGCAGTACAAACAGAGAAAACAAAGTCCTTTGTCTGAGGGAATCTCTAATTTCAAGTTTCAGTTTCTCAGTCTCTCTCTTCCTCCATCAAAAGCATTGCTGCTCTTATTTCTGCATCCTGAGCTCATTAAGAGACCAGAACTTTGAAAGTTTCTTTCCTTACAGGTGCAACAACGTAGAACATGATGTCCCAGAACTTGCCTCTTGTTGACAACTCTGCAAAAGAGTTTGTGCCGCATGTGAAGGTTAGCCCCCTAAATTCCAAATAGCTTTTTGCAATCATTTCAACAGTGTAGCTATATCCAGTTTCAAACTAAGGGATCCCAGTATCACTTACAATTTCACACAAAAATTCACATGCTTTTATAAATGCAGATATGCAAGGGGAAAGAAAACACAGAAATGGCAAGTGAAGGCAGAGAGATAATGAGAGGTAGAGATCACGAGACCGTCAGAGTGATCAGTTCCTAGGTCTCAGGAGAATATTTGGTTGGCCAACCAAACAGAAAAGGAGATGTTAAAACAGATCCTTGGGTTTAACTCTTTCTGTGTAACAAACGGGACACAGTCTTATTCAACCCTGTCACATGCCCCACTCTTTAAGAGGGAGCCTGTGTTAAGAAAAAAATACTCACCTTAGTAATGTTGTTTCTTCTAATGGAGTCTTGCTGTATTCTGACTATTGCAGTGATATCCAACCTTTGAACTGCCCTGGAGAGGAAAGAGTTAACTTTCCATGCAAGGCATGGAACGCTGAGCTCGAGCTCGGTTGAGACTCTGTCTGTTGTTGTTTGAACCCAAACCGCCAGATCTTTACGAGCTAAACTCACTGGGCATCCAGTGTGGAAACTGTAAACTTACACTAGCCAACTGGCAACTAAATTTAATGAAAAGGTTTTTTTGGTTCCAAGGCAAAGACTCAAGTCAGGAAACCCAAAAAACAAAACACAACGCACACACCCAAAAATAAGAGGGTGGGAAAAAGGGGGCACCTCTAGGGTGCCAACACTGTTCCTGCCCACCCACATCCCAAAACCCAGGTTCTGAGAGGGGAGGCGGGGGGGAGGTCAGAATACAGCAAGACTCCATTAGAAGAAACAACATTACTAAGGTGAGTAATTTTTTCTTCAAACAACATGAAGTCTTGCTGTATTCTGACTATTGCAGACTACCAAGCAGTACCTCCATGGAGGAGGGACAGAACCTACTTCAGGAACAGGCTCTGAAGCACTGCTGTGCCAAACCAAGCATCACTCCTAGCCTGGATATCCAGAGAGTAGTGCTTGGTGAAAGTATGTACTGTTTCCCAGGTGGCTGCTTGACAAATCTCTAAGATAGGAATATCCCTGGCAGCAGCCAGGGAAGCAGCTGTACCTCTAGTAGAGTGAGCCCTCAGGCCTGAGGGTGGGATCCTACCTAATTTTTCATAGCAGAATTGTATACAAGAGACAATCCACCTGGCAATAGATCTCTTAGTGGCAGGTTTTCCCTTACCAACCTCACCATAAGTGAGGAACAGTTGGAGGGAGTCAAACCTGTGACCCTTCGTGCGCTCTATGTAGTAGCTAAGGGCCCTTTTTACATCCAAGCTGTGCAGCCTCCTCTCTCCAGAGGAGGAATGGTCAGTGAAGAAAACAGGAAGAGACATAGACTGGTTAAGGTAGAAATCTGAAACCACCTTAGGCAAAAACTTCCTATTAGTCCTGAGGACCACCTTATCTCTATGGAAAAGAGATAAAATCAGGCTCCACTGACAGAGCCTGTAACTCACTTATGCGTCTGGCAGAAGTAATGGCTACCAAGAACACAGTTTTCCAAGTCAAGTACTTAAGCTCTGCTGAGACAAAGGCTCAAAAGGGGTTGCATAAGCTGAGCAATGCAAACATTAGGTCCCAAGCAGGACAGGGTCCCTGAAGGGAGGATTGGTATGCAACAATCCCTTGAAGAATTTACAGAATACAGGATGAGCTGAAAGGAAGAGTGCTTGCCTGTTGACAAGAAGGCAGAGACAGCTGCCAGATGCACTCTAAGTGTAGCTGGTCTGAGTCCCAAGCTATTGAGATGAACCATATAGTCAAGGACTGTAGGTAACCCAGCAGACTCTGGAGAAATATGCTTCCCAGAGCACCAAATAGTAAACCTTTTCCATTTGGAGTTGTAAGTTTTTCTGGTGGAAGGCTTTTGAGAAGCCTTTAGAATATCCAGAACACCTTGAGAGAGATGCAAATCAGCAAACTCTAACTCTTCAATAGCCAGGCCTTGAGATTGAGAGATTTGAGATTCGGACACCAAACCCTCCCCTGAGAACATGTTAACAGGTTGTAATTCCTGGGAAGAGACAGGGGAAGGTGGACTGCTAAGGACAGCAAGAGAGGGTACCAGGGCTGTCTGGCCCAATCTGGAGCAATCAGAATCACTTTGCAGGGTTGAGACCTGATTTTGACTAGTACCTTGAACAGGAGAGGGAAGGGGGGGAAGCATACAGGAACTTCCCTTCCCAGTTGAGAAGTAGAGCATCCAGGGGGACTGAGCCCAACACTGGGGATCTGCAGCAAAAAAGAGGAAGTTGGTGATTGTCTGGGGCTGCAAAAATATCTATCTGTGGGGTGCCCCATCTGGAGAAGATCACCTTCAAAATCAGGGGATCTAGGGACCATTCGTGATGGCCCTGAGATATCCTGCTGAGAGCATCTGCCAAGACATTGTCCTTCCCTGGGAGGTGCACTGCTATCAGAGAGGCATTCAGGGAATAGGCCAGAGACCACAACTTCACTGCCTCTGTGCACAAGGTCGTAGACCAAGTGCCCCCTTGCTTGTTGATGTACCACATTGTGGTGGTATTGTCTGTCCTGATCTGAACTACTGTACTTTGTTCTGAACAGACTTGGAAAAAACTTGAAGTGCTAGAAACACTGCTCTGAGTTCTAAGAGATTGATGTGAAGCAGAGATTCTTGAGGTGACCACAACCCTTGGGTGGTCAGATCCCCCAAGTGGGCTCCCCAGCCCAAGAGGGAGGCATCTGTGGGAAGGATTAGAGAATGAGATTGAGTGACAAAGGGAACTCCTTGCCTTAAGTTGTCCTGATCCTGCCACCATTGCAAAGCCTGGATCAGGGAATGAGTCACCGGGATTAGCTTGGTCAGAGAATCCTTTCTCTGGGACCAGAAGGCTCTTAAGTAGAACTGAATGTCCCTCATCTGAAATCTTGCTCCTTGGACCACTGCTGTAGAGGCAGCCATGTGGCCCAGGAGCTGCAGAAAATGCCTTGCTGGTCGAGACACCTGGAGGGTGAATGAAGAGGTAGTGTAACAAGGGTCCTTGCCTGTCCAGGGAAGGAAGGCTCTTGCCTTATTGTATCCAGCTCCGCCCTATGAAGGTGAGGAGCTGCACTAGCTCTAGAACTGACTTTGAAAGATTCAGGAGGAATCCTAGAGAAGTGAGCAGTTGTTGAGTTATCTGTAGGTGTGACTTGACTTGGTCTGGAGACTGACCCACTATGAGCCAGTCGTCCAGGTATGGAAAGATGGAGATCTTTTTTCTCCTTAAGAAAGCAACCACTACTGCCAGGCATTTTGTGAACACCCTTGGAGATGATGTTAGGCCAAAGGGCATTGCTCTGAATTGATAGTGGCCTGAGGGCAACTCGAACCTGAGGTACTTTCTGTGGGAGCATCTGATGAGAATGTGAAATAGGCATCCTTGAGGTCCAGGGAGACTAGCCAGTCCCCTGGCCTTTGAGAGGGTAGAATTATTCCCAGAGTCACTATTTTGAACTTTGGCTTAAAAGGTGCTTGTTTAAATATCTGAGATCCAGGATGGGCGCCATTCTCCTGTCTTTTTGGGAGTTAGGAAGTACCTGGGTACAATCCTTTTCCCTGTGTAGGGTGGAACCCTTTCTATGGCTCTCAGAGCCAAGAGGAAGAGACCTCTGCCTCTAGGGCAAGGGCCTCTGAAGGATTTGCAGGGAAAGGATCTGGCTCTCATCTTGGGAAATTGTTTGAGCTGAGAATAAGTCCCTGGCTTACTACTTCCAGGATCCATTTGTCTGATGTTAAAGACATCCAGTCCTGGACAAAGTAAGCCAGCCTGCCCCCTACGGGTAGTGGAGAATCGGCCCGGGCAAACCCATCAGGGTACCTGTTTGGCAGGGGCTTTAGGCTGAGGGGTGGTAGCAGGCCTGCTTATACCCCGTCTGCCTCTCCCTCTGAAGAACCCCTCTGGGCAAAGGCAGAAGAGGAGGCCTGGGCTTGGTAGAAAGGCCTATGAAAAGGCTTGCCCCTGCCCCTGGAATGCTGCCTCTGGGGAGTGGCTTGCCTTTCTTTGACCTGAGCACCCCTATAGGTGGTCCTGTGCTCATCCATTTTCTTCTGCTCCCAAACAGAGAATTACCAACAACAGGAAAATCCATGGCCTTAGTCTGGGTATCCTGTGACAGGCTAGTACATCTGAGCAAGCCATCCTACGAAGGGCCACAGATGTAGCCATGACTCTAGATGAAACATCAATGGAGTCCACTGCAGCAAGAAATTGCACCTTGGATGCCTCAATACCATCTGCAGCCACCTGCTCCAGCTCCTTGGCAAGCTGGCCAGGGACCTGTTTAGCTAGAGCCATCACAGCGTCCCATCTAGACTTCTGGTATCTAGCTGTGTAGGCCATCTAATTAGCCTGCCTGAGTCCCAAAGATGCTGCCATGTACTGTTTCTTTACCAAGGCATCAGTCCTCCTGGAGTCCTTATCTGGGGGGTGTGAAGCCAAGGGTATATTTGCCTTATCACAGACAGCAGCCTACACTACCCCAACATGGCTGCATTGCTGGGAAAGGAACTCCATATCTGAGCCTGAAAGAGTATACCTCTTGTCCATTCTTCTGTCCACAGGAGGTATAGAATTAGGAGTCTTTAAAATTTTAAATGTCTGTCTCCCAAAAGACTTATGGAGGGGAATAGACAGCCTCCTGGACTCTGGGATTTCCATCATCTCAACATAATCAGGCTCCTCCTGATCCTCTACTGCTTCCTCCATAGGAAGCTGAAGAGTTTCAGCCACTTTTTTGTAAAACATAAAGTGGGAAGGGGACTCAGAAAGCCTAGGAGGAGAAACCCCTGAAGGTCTGTCTGGGGAGATGTCCGGGTCAATGAGCACATCCAGACTTTCATAATCACCATCACTAACCTCATACTCTCCTTCCTCCTCCTCCAGTTCATAAAACTCCTCTAAATTATAATCCGGAACCGGAGGAACCGACCGAACCGAGCCCCTAACCGATGGTGCCGGTTTGGCCGGAACCGGAGTTAGCGATTGAACAATCCTTATCACTTTGGCTATTTCATCAGCGGTCGGAGAAAGAACTTGTGGATCCGAACCGGCTGACTTATCCCTTCTTTTTCTTTTAACCAGAACCGACTCCTCAGAGTCAGTTCTCCTTTTGCCCAAAGAAGTTTCGCCCTGGTCAGAGGGCACTCCTTCTGGTTCGGTTGGAACCGAACCAGGCTGGCCATCCGGGTCAGCAGACTTTTTGGCCTCCCTTTCCTTCAGCCTACCCACTCTCTTTTCCAGGGTAGCTGTGGGAAAACTTTTGCAAATCTGGCAGTCTGAATCGAGGTGGTCAAACCCCAGACAATAAACACAGGTGGTGTGGGGGTCAGCCTTAGCAAAGACTTCCCCACACACACTACAGTTTTGAAACCCAGTGGGCCCGGTTTTTCTCTTGGGTTTCTCAGACATGGCCAGTCCTAACCAGACTTATCCTTTTTTTGGCAATCCACCAGGCAAGACACTCTTATCGGTTCCTGACCGTGTTACGGGTCATGGAAAAAACCGTAATGAAATCCGTTTTTTTTAGACCGATAAGGACCGGTTACCACACTCTAAAAAGCAGAACAAACTTTTTTTAACAAACCTGATCGGTTCAAACCAAACTGATCCGATGTTTACAAGTTCCACACAGAAGCTAACAATAATAAACCTATCTAGTACTCACGGTACCACAGACAGAGACTGAACCGACAGGTTAGATGGAAGAAATTCGGTTGAAACCGAGGGAAAAAACTACACTTTAACCGACTAAATTGAACCGAGCGAAGGAGAAATCTCCGGAGCGACTGTTCAGTGAGGCGGAGTAAAGAATCTGGCGGTTTGAGTTCAAACAACAACAGACAGAGTCTCAACCGAGCTCGAGCTCAGCGTTCCATGCCTTGCATGGAAAGTTAACTCTTTCCTGTCCGGGGCAGTTTAAAGGTTGGATATCACTGCAATAGTCAGAATACAGCAAGACTTCATGTTGTTTGAAAAACAGGTTTCCAAAACTTTCTAGCTATACTATTCTAACATTAGCGCATAACCTTTACAGTTCCGTGCATGTGTAGTATATAGCAAACAGTGAAGTTTAAACTCACACTTTTTTAAAACCTTTTGAATTCTGAGTTCCTGATCATATCTTGACAGAAAAATCAGCATTGTCATTCTCTTTTCCGGATTTGTGCATCACCTTGAATTTAAATAGCTGTAGTGCCAGGTACTACCTTGTGATTCTGGAATTTTTATCCTTCACTTGGTTAAGCCAACAGAAAGGATTATGATCGGTTAGAAGAACAAAGTCAGCTCCTAGCAAATAAAACTTAAGGGACTCCATGGCCCACTTTGCCTCAAAGCATTCCTTTTCAATGGTGGAGTACCTTTTCTCTCTGTCATGCAACTTACTACTGATATAGAGAATGAGATGTTCCGTCCCATCTATATTTTGAATCAAGACCACACCTAGGCCAATCTCTGATGCATCTGTCTAACACAAAAATTACAAAATACTTCTCAAAGTCTGCGCTTCATGAAACAGGAGCCAAACATAATGCAGCCTTGATGGCCTGAAAAGCTTCATCACACTCTGTGGACCATTTTACATTATTCGGGAACTGTTTCTTCATGAGTTCTGTGAGGGGAGTAGCTAACTGGGCAAAGTTAGGAACAAATCTCCGACAGTAACCCGCCAGCCCTAAAAATGACCAAACATGTTTCTTTGTTTTAGGGATAGGACTGCTAGCTACAGCTTCTATCTTAGAAATCTCTGACTTTACTACTCCATTTCCCAAAACATATCCCAAATATCTGGTTTCCTGCCTGCCCAATGCGCATTTGGTGGGATTAATGGTCAGACCTGCATTTCTGATAGCTTGGATAAATACTTGTAGGTGTTCCAGGTGGCTTTTCCAGTCTAGACTGTACACCATGACATCATCCATGTACGCAGCACAATAGCCAGTGTGAGGGGAAAAAATTACATCCATCTACCACTAGAATGTTGCAGGTGCACCATGTAAACCAAATGGCATGGTGGTGAACTGATAGAATCCAACAGGGGTGGCAAATGCAGTTTTGTCTCTTGATTCTTTAGCTAGGGGAATCTGCCAGTAACCCTTTTTGAGATCGAGGATACTGGTATACTTTGCACTTCCACCAAATCATCTATCTATAGCATAGGATAACTGTCAAATTCAGACACTTGATTAAGTTTCCTAAAATCAAGCAGATTCTAACACCCCCTTCTTTTTTGTTTACAATTACCATTGGTGATGACCAAGCACTCCTCAACTCTTTTATGATACCCAATTGCTTCATTTTTTTGTATTTCCTTAACCACGTCAGCTCTTAACTGCTCTGATAACCTGTATGTCTTTTGTCTAATAGGGTGAGCATTCTTTGGCACTATTAAGTGCTCGACCCCTTTTGCTTGGCCTGGTACTGTGGTAAAAGTACTGTTAAATGTCTTTAGTAAGTTACAAATTTCTGCAGTTTCATCGGAGGTTAAGGAAACATTCACCTTTATAGTCTCAGCAGTTAGTTTGTTCCAGTCTATCATAAGCTATATCAATATCTTCTTTGTCAGTTTCTTGTAAAACTAGCAAAAGCAGCCTTTGTTGTTTTTTCAACCCATTTCTTCAGGAGGTTTGCATGGTATATCTTGGTAGGATTTTTCATATAAGGGGTCTCAGTTTCAAAGTTAACTGTGCCAGTGCATCTAAACACTTTATAATGCCCTTGCCACTTCATTAATAGTTTATTTTCTGTAGTAGGTATTAGTAGCAAGACATCTTCACTTGGCTCAAAACATTTTCTTTTACCCCATGGTCATAATACACCTTCTGCTGGTTTTCAGCCTCTTCCTGATTACTATGGGCAATTTCAATAAATTTTGCCAGTTTTCTTCTTCGGGCACATATATAGCATGTAATAGATTGTTTTTGAGTAGGGTTATCTTCCCATGTTTCTTTTATTACATCTAGTGGCCCTCTAAGCTGTCTACCATAGCGCATTTCAAATGGTAAAAAACCTGCTGAGGCTTGTGGCCCTTCTCTGTAAGCAAAAAGCAGGTAAGATAAGTATTGTTCCCAATCTTTCCCTTCCCCTTTAACAAACCTTCTTAACATACATTTAAGGGTTTTGTTAAAATGCTAAACAAGATCGTCTGGCTGAGGATGATGGGGGAGGCTCTTATGGCAGTGATACCTAGCAGTTGGCACAGATCCCTTAGTAATGCAGCATCAAAATTACTACCCTAATCAGTAATAATTTCTTTAGGTATGCCTACCCTGCTGAAAATGTTGGCAGGCTCTGCTGACACTTTTGGGGCTGTGACAGTATGTGTTGGAACTGCCTCTGGGTACCCTTCTGGTGCTCAGAGCACTGGCATTATGGTGCCGGGCAATCAAGGTGCCAAATTTGGGATATGCCCCCCTCCCCAAGGTCCGCCCACCCCCAGAGTTAGAATCTATAAGTAGGGCAGCGTGGGGGGGCAGCCCCCAAATAACATGATTGGCGATATTGCCGACTGGCGCCCTAACTGCCCGGTGCCGAATCGCAGGCACGTTCCGGTGGTGGAACTTTCTGGGTATTGAGTAGCATTGTAACACACTATGAGAATGAACTGATTTCCTTTTTTGTTTTTGTCTAATGGACCAACCACATCCATTGCAATTTTTTTTTTTATTCATAGTTTCTGGGTTTTTCTGGGTTTTCTCCTGTCCCACTCCCATGCATCCCCGATGTGATATACACATGTGGAGGCACACACATGCACTTCTTGCGGAACACCCCACCCTACTGTTCACCTGTTACCACCTGCGCTCATCACCGAACCTCCATTCAGTGACGGTGGAACTATGGGTGGGTGACCCCCCCCCCATCCGGGAGATGAGAGCAATTGCTCAATCCTGCTCCCACCTTCCCCTCCGTGCCGGTACCCCAGTGACCCAAGGTCATTCCTGAACCCAGGTTGCCAGCGCAGCATGAGGTAAGGCATCCAGCACCTCAGCCCTCAGCAAGGCTCATCCACTGCAATTCTCTCAAAATGTACAGCTATCAAGGGTAAGGGCACCCGAGGCACCTTGCCTTTTTAGTCACTGGGGCTACTTTCTGATATTCAGCACAAGAACTGCAATAGGTAGTAACATCTTCATGAATTCCAGGCCAGTAAAATCTGTACAGCAATCTGGCAAGTGTGCAATACTGTACCTCCCTAAGTGACCAGCCATAGGACTATCATGTGCTATCTGTAACAACTCAGATCTATACTTTTGCGGTACTTACCAATTGTTCTATCTGTTCCTGTGTCTGAGGTTTAACATGAACTTGGAACAGTAACCCATTGCATTTTTTAAACATTGGTTCACCATGTTTTTGTTTCGTCCCCAGCTGCTTAAAATAACCTTGAAGAGAAGCATCATTAGTTTGCTTGGAAACAAAATCACAATCAGTTATCAGCTTAGCTTCAGCATTTTCATATTTGAACCCCTTACGTCCATCAGTCTTTTGCTGCCACTGTTGTTTCAGGCATCTTCTTTCCTTCCTGGACTTCAGGATCTTGGAGATGGGCTCAAACAAGTCCGCATCAAAGTCACCGAAAGAAAAAGTGTCCCCACCTTCTGAGATTTTCTTTGCCTGTGCTCTTGTTACCACTGCTGCTGAAACTGCAGGTTCCTCTGAAATTAACTCAGTAAACCCTGGACAGTCATTTTCAATAATCACGGGTACAGGTAACTTGAGTACTACCCCCACTGTCATTTGGTGCAACACTCCGTTAATATTCAGGGTTAATATTCAGGGTCACTTGTGTGGTAGGATAATATCGTGTGTGTCCCTGGATGCAAATAGGTACCTCACCCTTTTACATGGTGTTTTCCCAGCACTTCAACATGCACTAGGGTCTGTCTGCTTCCCGAATCAATAAGTCCCTTTACAGCCTTATCTCCCACCTTGACATCTGTTAAAGACTTGCCCCAATTTGCTAAGGTCAAATCTGCTTCAGTGTTGCCCTACTTTTTTTTATGGCAGTTTCTTGCAATATGGCCGGGCTTGTTATAGTTATAGCAAATAAAATCTTTGGGTGCAGATTTGTTACCATCACCAGAGTTTTTATCTGATCTGGAGTTAAATCGGGAAAAAGAGGGTCTTACCAGTGCTTGGCTGTTATCTCACTGCTGTGTGGCCTGCCTGGTCATCTGATAGTCTTTGGCCAAAGAAACAGCCTTTTCCCTACTTTCTGGTCACTGTTCTTTCACCCAAAGCTGCACATTTCTGTGCAGGATGTTGATGAATTGCTCCATTGCAAATGTGTCAATGATCTGTGGGGCTGTTGCCCTTTGGTTGGAGCCATTTAATAAGGAGTTCTCTGAGTCAGGTGAAGGTTTCTCGAGAATTGTCGAATGAGTTGTACTTCAAGGACCAGAATGTTGGCCTGTAGGTCTCTCCTGAGATGTCTTATCTTTTCAGGATTCCTCTTTTCACAAGGTCAGAGTTTTATGACTGTGCAGTGTGCATACTGCTGTAGGCAAGTTGGGATTTAACAGTCAGGTAAGGTACCAGTCTGATTGCCCATTGCTGCTTTGGCCACTGGCAGACTGCAGCAACCCTTTCAAAAGTTGAAAGGTACTGTATGCTTCAATATCATCCGAGGAACACAGCTTTGTAAGTTTAATGTCTTTTAAGTTGTTTTTTGTTTTTATTTGCTCTGCAGGACCTGTGCCAGATCCTCCAGTTTTGATAAATTGCAAGGCATCTATCCACCACTGCAACTCTTCCCTTCTTTGCTACTCCTGTCACTGTATCTCTTCCCTTCTCTGCTTCTCAAGTTGCTGCATTTCTTCTGTTCTCTGTTTCTCCATCTCTGTTTGTTGTATAGCTCACCATTTGAAAAAGACAGTCAGGCTTTTAAGTTCTGTCACTGCCTGTTCTTTTTTTTTCCATCACTGATGCTGGCTGTACAGTCTCAGCTTGGACTTCTGTCTCTGCTATTTGGCTGCCACATCTTTCTGATAACTCCTGGGCTTGCTGCTGCAGAATCCATACCCTTCGGCTATGCTTCCCTGGTACCATGTCCAGTACCCACATACCAAACTCCTGGCTTAGAGTATGCACGGTGTAATCCCACTTAGGCTGACACCGTCTGTCATCAAGGCACAGGTCAGGAAGCATAGGAAAACCAGGAGCAGGTATAAAATTCGCAAGCAGCATTTTATTTTTTTCCAATAACAGTAAAATAAAAAATACAAATTATCCAATATAACTATTTACAAAGGCAGTACAAACAGAGAAAACAAGGTCCTTTGTCTGAGGGAAACTCTAATTCCAAGTTTCAGTTTCTCAGTCTCTCTCTCTCTCTCTCTCCCTCCAACAAAAGCATTGCTGCTCTTATTTCTGCATCCTGAGCTCAAGAGACCAGAACTTTGTAAGTTTCTTTACTTGCAGGTGCAACAAAATAGAACATGATGTCCCAGAACTGGCCTCTTGTTGACAACTCTGCAAAAGAGTTTGTGCTGCATGTCGTGGTTAATCCCCTAAATTCCAAATCGCTTTTTGCAATCATTTTAACAGTGTAACTATATACAGTTTCAAACTAAGAGGTCCAAGTATCATGTACAGTTTCACACAGAAATTCACATATATTTTTATAAACGCAAATACACAAAGAGAAAGAAAAGACAGAAACAGCAAGTGAAGGCAGAGAGATAGCAAGAGGTGGAGAATCGTGAGACTGTTAGAGTGTTCAGTTCCTAGGTCTCACAAGAACATTCAATTGGCCAACCAGACAGAAAAGGAGAGGACAGAACAGAGTCTTCAATTGTGCTTACGCAACTAGATGAGATGATGCTCTGCCTTCCCCAGCTCTTGACCATGATGCCCAGGTCCTCTTCCTCCAAGTTAATGTCGCTCCTTCCAGGGCACCTTTCTTCATCTCCTCTATCTACATCCCACCCAGGAATCAAAAAAGTGCATTCCAGTCAGTTCTCACCCACCTCCAGCAACACCCAGATAAGGCAGAAATTATTGCCCTGGGTGATTTTAACATCAATTGGTTAGCGGACACTGCCACACCGTATAGGGATGCTGCAGCTGCCCTCAGTCTATCTCAAGTTGTGCCCACTACCACCCGACACAACCCGAGAACAGGTACCACGACCTTCATTGACCTAATTCTTACTAATCTCCCTCACAAATTCACCCAGGTCTCCGTGCTACCTGACGCACCGAGTGACCACTTGCCAGTACTCAGGTGCTGGTCTTACTTGGCTACAAAGGCCCCTTCTAAAGTTAACTTTCAGTGAAAACTCAGGCCAGGCAAGCTACAGTCCTTGAAATACCACCTCATCAGCTGGGACTGGTCTCTCATTGCTGCCTCGCCTGATATTGACTCAGCCCTGGAGTACTTTGTCAATTCCTTCAGTTCCACCTGTGACCTTTTTGCACCCATCTGCAAATGAGTCATTAAAGGTGCTGACACCCTTTGGATGTCCCAGTCCTTTCTGGACCTCATGAGCCACTGAGACAATCTCTGACACATAGCCTTGGAGACTGGGAGGCCCGCTGACAGGCAACGCTACCGTGAGGCCAGGAACCGCTGCACCTGGCAGGTCCGATAGGCAAAGGCAGAATACTACAGAGCAGCTCTCACCACCTCCTGGGGGAAGGGGCAAAATTTCTGGGACTCCCTTAAAGATCTTAGTGGCAAAATCTCTAATGCCTCCCTCCCAGATACTGGTAAATGGTGGTATCTCCACGGACACTGACACAATAGCAAATGCTCTGAACTCCTCATTCTCGGACCTCATTAACGTGCTCCCTGCCAACTTTTTTGCACCCACCCCCACCATAACATCGACACCCACCCAAGTATCCCCTTTCCGCTTCAAGGTCATCTCCCAGCATGATGCTGCCCCCCTTCTGTTAAAGGCACTCAGCAAATCCCGGTTCAGCAGTGACAATCTTGATCTTTAAATACTAAGGCTCATTCTCCCTGAAGTACTCTACCCCATCACTGCCCTGCTAAACTGCTCCCTTGCCCAGGGTCAGTTCCCCTCCATATGGAAAACTGACCTCATCACTCCTCTCCTGAACAGTGGTGACCAAAGCCTGCCTAGTAATTATCAGCCCACCTCAATTCTACCCCCTCTCTCCAAGGTTCTTGAAAAGATAGTCATCACCCAAGTCACAAACTACCTTGCTCAACACAATCTCCTCTGCCCCGAACAGCAAGGTTTCCGAAAAAACCATAGCACCACAACCACGCTTTTCGAATATACCAACACTGTCCATGCGACCCTGGATGCAGGCCATATTGCTGGTGCTGTCTATATAGATCTTTCCACAGCATTTGACACCGTCCACCACTCACTTCTCCTAACTTCGCTAACCCAAATAGGTTTCTCACAGGATACCACCACTTGGTTCTCAAACTACCTGTCTGACAGAACCCAGAGAGTCAGACTAGCGCATACCTTATCATCCCCTCTCAGAGTTACATCTGGGTTCCCCCAAGGGTCAATCCTTGGTCCCCTACTTTTCACTCTATTCCTTAACTCCCTGCCCAAAGCCTGTTCTGGGAGTCTCCTTCTATACACAGACGATGCAGTTTTATTCAGCACCCACACCAACCCTACTGCCCTCCAAGTAGCCCTCCAAGGGTCATTTAGTGAGGCCAAATCCTGGTTTACTGACCATAGGCTTGTTCTAAACTATAAAAAACAAAGTCCATGCTGTTTGCCCATGCCCAAAACAAGTTCAGTAACCTCCCCCTGCTCATCGATAACTCCTATAATGAGACCCTGGAACAAGTTTCTACCTTTAAATATTTAGGGCTTACCCTAGACTCAGGGCTAACCTTCCATGAACATATCTGCCGACTTAATACGGCTGTAAATGTGCGCATTGGTCTGCTCCACCGCTACAAGCACTGTCTCCCCACTGAAGCCCTACAGCTAGCCAGCTCCTCCTCCATCCTGTCACTCATTGATTACAGGATTATCTTCTATGTTGCTGCCGACAACACCTCACTCAACAAAATTAGGGTTTCTCTGAATAAAGCCTGTAGACTGGCCACAGGATGTGACCAGCTTATGCACACCTGTACGCTGTATACCAGTACAAACTGGCTTAATTTCGATGATCAGCTAAAGTACCAGATCTGTCTCCTTGCCAAGAAAATCATGACTGGCCTCACGCCCCTTGCTCTTGTGATGCTGCTGCTGCCACCCCCCCCAACAGCACCAGATGCACATGTCATGCTGAGAAATTGCCCTACCAGGTTCCCCGCTGTAAAACCTCCATGGGGCAAAGAACTTTCGGATACTGCGCCCCCAATTGGCTGAACTCACTGTCCATACCAGTCCTCCTGGCTCCTACCCTGGGACTGTTCAAATCCCTTCTCTGTAGCAGTATCTTGCGTGACTCCATCCGTGACTGCACCTGACCTACCCACGACCAAAAAATGCCATGACAATGGAGCCACTTGGTCCTGCTTCTAGAGTGCCTGTCCCAGATTTCGGTCTTACCCTAGCCTCAGACTAGCTGACATTCACTGGACTGCGCTGCTTGCACATTCCAGTCATAAATACTTCTCTACAACTACTGTACTGTATGATTGCCCCTGTAATTACTGTATTTATTGTATTTTGCCACTGTACTGCATTGTCTATGACTGTTGTAATTATCCTGTACCACATCCAGCTGTTGTACTTTACCATGCATCATTCGTAAGGTGTGATATTTCCTACACCACTATTTATACTGTGATGTCCGTACACTGTATGCTCTGTATTGTTTTCTATGATGTGGAACCTTTGTAAAGGAGTCTCTGATTCAAAGGTATTAATTCTGATTGTATTCAATAAATAAATGCTTGTGTGACTTGATTTACTTTGTGGCTTTCCGCCTCTCTATCCATGGAATATACTACCCTGTAGGGGTACGACACAAGGAACCCTAGAGGAGGTTTTCCCCCCTACAGGTGCCGTGGGAATGATTGAGTCGCCTAAAGGCAGGTTAGGAAGAAGCCCATGGGTAACAGAGACGAGCCGCTGGAGGAGGAGGGGTGGATGGTGGGCAATGAGAAACGAATCCTGGAGAGTTTCCAGGATGAGTGACCTTATGAGCCTGATGGGGGAGTGACATAGTTGCTCTGCCCACTGAACCTCGGGCTTAAAACCCTCCCATTCAATTGTGCTTACGCAACTAGATGAGATGATGCTTGTGTGACTTTGATTTACTTTGTGGCTTTCTGCCTCTCTATCCATGGGCTATATCACCCTATAGGGGTACGAAGCAAGGAACCCTAGAGGAGGGTTCCCCCCTACAAGTGCCGTGGGAATGATTGCGTCAGCTAAAGGTAGGTAAGGAAGAAGCCCAAAAAGAATACCCAATTGGGTGTCAAGCATTGAAGAGGCAAGGATGATGAATGAATGAATTCTGAGATGATGATAAGGGTGGACTTCCTAAAGAGAGAGGGGAAAGCCGGGGCCACCATTCACCTCCATTCAACAGTGGAACCTAACTAATTAACCTAAGAAAGCACTAACTCTAATTAATATTATGACCATTGGCACAGAGGAGAGGAAAAAAACATTTAAGGAGGAAACCTCTGGGGATCCAAGGCCTAAGTCACCTTCCCTCCAGGCTGACAATGTTTGATTTGAGGATGTATGTCATTAAAGAGAAGGATTCATTAAAGAAAAGAAAATGAGAAGGGAAGATTACGACGGGATAGGGAAAACACCCAAAAGAAAAGCAAGGATCGAAGAAGGAACATGAGGCAGCAGGGACCCAAGAGGGGTATGCTCAAGTAGTCGATGGGAATAAGTAGATCCATGTAGAAGTCAGATCCACATAGAAGTCAGAGGAGCAAGGGTTATCCAGATGCTCTCAGGAGAAGACTGAGGATGACAAAGACAGATGATGAGCACCGCAGGAGTGCAGCAGTCCAAGATGAGAAGACTGAGCACTGCATGCTTGATAGAGCAATATGATTAAGTAGGCTCCTCGAAAGGAGGTAGATCCCAAGGCCAAGAAGGCAGGTCTGGAACCAGAGGGTACGCGAACCAGAGGGTACACTCAGGATGAGCGATCGCAAGGAGAAAAATTGGACGATGTGTGATGAGGAGTGAAGCCATGAGTGGAGTGAATCTATGATGGCTAGAATGAGAAAAGGCATGATGAGAGACGGAAGCCGTGATTGGAGTAAATCCTTGATGGCTGATGATGGATTGAAGCCATGACTGAAGGCTCGATGAGATAAGAAATGGTTAATGATGACCAGAGACAGGAACTCGATACATGTGGCAGGAGGGCCACAGATTGATGAGGCGGCATATGAGCAATGATAACCATGCCCAAAAGAGATATCAATTAAAGGCCTAGATCGGAGTGAAATCCTAACGGCCGGTACTGGATGAGAACTGCAGGAGATCAGCAGTGAGAGGGAATCGATGGAGAATGACTAGTCCGGGGCTGTAATAGGCTAGAGATGTTCAGTGGTAGTCCAGAAGTAGCAGACATAGGAATGGCAGGCATATGATTCATGATAGACATGTGCAAAGGAATTCTCTATTGCAGGTCAAATGGAATCCACTTGAGCCAGTGCTCAAGTAAGCAATGGAAATAGACTAACCATGAGGTAAGGATGAGGGAACGATGACTGGAGTCATGTACCTGATACATGCGGCATGAGAACCGTGGGTCAATGAGGTGGCATATGAGTCATGATAGGGATGCCCTAAAGAATATCAAGAGCAGGCCAGACTCGATTTAAGGCCAGACGGAGTCAGCCAGAGACAGCCAAATGATGAAGAAGGCAGAGCAAGCAGGCAACGATAGGACCTAACGACAGGTATGCAGGATTGAAGTGAAGGCCCGAGCGAGTGATAGGAGCAAAGTGGATGATGGATGATGATGGAGAGAAGCCATGAAAGCTGGAACGGGTAAGGCAAGGCAGCTGAGGAGAGGGAGAAGGATGAGTGCACCCCAAAGCACATCGAAATGAGTGCACCAAAAGGAGACGAAGCGCCAAGGTAGGACTTGAGGGCCAATACTGCCAAAGGCTGGCTGAGCTTAGGTGAAGGAGGGCCTGAGTTGAATGCAATAAGTCCCATAAGCAGGCACGCTGGAGTAAGGAGACTCAGAGACCAATAAGATGAAGGAGTGAAGCCTTGAAGACCGGAACAGGGAGGTAGGAAGTGGATGAAGTACGAATAGGAAATGAAGACTAGAAGGCCAGAACGGTGAGTAACAGGTACAAGGAAACACAATAGGGAAGGCGGGTAAACAGTAGGGTAGAATAAAATGGGGATCCACCTGACAAACGCCGCAGGAAAAGGGCCAAGTCCTCGGAGGTGTACACATTGTAAAATAACATGCCAACACCCAGTGCACGTACGAGTAATGCTTCTGCAATGGAATGAGCCTTATGGTTCTCTGAAGTATGATAGAAAGTACCACAAACCAGTAGAAGAAAAGAAAAGATGGCGACATTCCAAACCATTATGATGAAGAGCCCTAATTAGAGTCTTGTTTCATTTCAATAGAGACGCACTGAAAACCAGGGTAATTAAACAGCAGCTACACCTGGAATAAACAGAACAGCTTCCCAGATGGGGCAATTCAATCACCAATACCTGCAGGTTTTGTGTAGAAAGCAAGGGGATGCAGTCCATTCTACAGTTCAGAGGAACAGCTGGGTCAGCCAAACACAGATGAAGTTGATGCACCCAAACCAGCCACCTCCATAAAATTGCCTCCAAAACTTAATGGCGGCCTTAGACAGGGGGATGGAGAGAGAGACAGGGACAATGGTTTCAAGGGAGTTCAGAACTAAAGCAAACACAACTTCAGAGACATTCGGGAAAGAATGAGAAGCAGACAGTGAAAGGGAGCACAAAGCTCTGGCAGAGCATAATGCAGCCAGGTAGATGGAAGAAATGGCCTGAGTCAGTAGGACTTCATGCGGAGTGTGCCTAGATTGTACCGGGTGATCACGGTGAGAGCACACAATGAGGACCAGGGTGGGGAGAACACACCTCAGAAATGATGGAGTGGCAGGCAGAGTGGTGCTCTAAGCTGTGGGAATGCCAGCAGAGGAGAAAATCGAGGAGCAGGAAGGGCGTTCGAGATGCGAGCACTGGAGGCATCCTTGGAGGTTCCAGTACAGGACAGCCGACGAGGTGGGACAAGCAGGATAACCCCAAGAAATGCAGTGCCACAGCAGCAGCGGGGGGGGGGGATAAACAGAAGCAGAATATAGGACCGGCAGCCACGAGAAGCAGCGGGTGAAACAAGCTGAAAGGAAAGGGAGAGCTGAGCCGTCAGGAAGTAAGGCTGCCCACTGCAGCAGGGTTTCGGTGGTGACAGAGCCAGTGGCCGGAGGCACCCCCAAGAAATCAACAGCACAGCTCGGAGAAGCTGCGCCTCTGGCAGCAATGAGAAATGAATCTAGAGAGGTCCAGGATGAGTGACCTTATGAGCCTGATGGGGGAGTAACGTAGTTATTCCGCCCATTGAACCTCGGGCTTAAAGCCCTCCCATTGCATAACAAATGGGACAGGGTCTTATTCAACCCTGTCACACCATGGGAACCAGAACCTTTGGGTCAGTGCATAGCATGACAACATGCATATGCCGTCCACAACCACATAGAAAGCAGCACCAGACTCAGCCACCTCAGCATTTTTTTTGCCAAGGAGGAGAGGAAGAAAACATTTACTAAAGAATGACATCTTTTTTTCACTTTAAAAAAAAAACATTTTTAAAACACTAAACATAACATAGTAACAAAATGCATGACAGCCTAAATGCCCCTGTAAGCACCTACAGAGTCTATGCACTATAGGGTAAAGCTAAGAGAACTTGAACTGTCCTTACTGAAAGGGTCTGCATCAGAGTTGAGTAGTTTCCAGTTTTCCTATGAGACAAACAGATCCAAGTCTTCCGCACCCTGGGTCAAATTCCCAAAACAATTTGGGACTAAGTCCCACACCGCAACTCCAGTTGTGGACCAAAATCTCTACAGCTGTGAAGATTGGTATTCTCAGTCTGGCACAAGTGTGGTAGATGTTATGATCTGGTCCCACCGACCGTAACATTTTTCCATAGCTGCAGGGAAAAAACACCCACAAGCTTCCGTAAATCGTGGAACCGGTCGTAAACTGGCTCCACATTTGAGAATTTATTTAGTTTTTGTTAACCGGGTAGGTACTCTGGACAGCATAGCTGCCTATTTTCAGGTACGACCCAGGAGATTACAACAGCGGGTTTACAGACAATAGTAAATACAGAAAACATCATGGGAACAATATACTGTAGAGATCAGTCACAGTACAGTTTTACAAAATGTCCAGCAAAGATAGTACATTTGCAAGAAGCTCTGACAGTATAAAATAACAAGACAGGGGTACAAGTGTATATTGTTACCTGTCACAAGTCATACAACTAGTGAGTAAGTGCTAGTGGAGAGGAAATAGCAAGATATCACAGTCAGGTTTGAGAGTAGTAGAGGTTGGTGTCAGTTGGCAGCTAGGAGGAACCAGAGAAGGAGTGGGTGGACAAGGAACAGAAGCAGGGTTCAGAGCTTTTAAGAGCCTTATGAAGCTCATGTTTGAAGCTGCAAGGAGAAGGGGAGTTTCTTAGATTCAGTGAAAGGGAGTTCCATGGTTTCGGGGCACTGACAGAGAAAGCATTCTTCCCCATTTTGGTTTTATATCTCGGTTGGACAAGGAGGCATCTATCCGTTGATCTCAGAGGGTAGGCAGAGATAGCAGATTTGAGCAGTAAAGCCAGTTTGTCAGGTATCTGGGAGGACATTATATTATTTCTAAAGCAGTAGGAAGTAAACTGACGGAAGGCTGTGGGGGTAAGCCAACCCAGACTGAAGTAAAGTGTACATCAGTGGGTAAGTTTGGGTAGAGACAGAGCAAAATGACAGATTTTATTGTAGCAGACATCCAATTTACAGAGGAGCCCTTCAGTAGCTGCAGGAAAGGCTATTAATCCATGTGCCAATTTGAGTCTCATGATCCCCTGTGCAATGGCCAGCCTTGCCGTGGATGTTAGGCTATTCTTGACCTTATAAGCAAGTCCAAGTTGATTGTTAATGGATTTGATAGCTGAGGTAAGGTGTAGGTCGAAGTCCAAGGTGGGATCTAGCGTAACTCCTAGGTATTTAAAAGAGTTAATAGTGTTTAGAAGGGAGCCATCTAATGCCCAGATGTTAAATGGTTGGGTGAAGGACCGAGATTTTGAACTTGAGCCGAAGAGCATAGTCACTGTTTTATTTTTGTTTAAGACAAGTTTGTTTTGCAGTAACCAGCTCTGAAAGGTATTGAAGTTACGATTTAGATTCTCATTGATGTCCCAGAGGTTTGGAGGGGAGGAGTATACTGTAGCTGTGGGAGAAATTGTGGTGCCGCAAGTGGCAACCCACTTGGGCCAAGTTTTTCCTGTAGTTGCGGGATTTTCATGGGCTTTGCGAATCTGGACTCCCATCTCTGAAACACTGAATTCTGTACACTGTGGTTAAGAGATTATTTGTATGATGTACAACCCATTCTGCTCAGAGTCTGCTAGTACCTTCTCCTTTCCTGCTAGGTGTACTGTACAAAGATTTGTATTCAGACTATAAACAAGGTCCCAGATATTTACTGCTTCTGTGCAGAGCTTTGATGACCTGATTGTGATGGGGTTGTATAAGACCCTGTCCATTTGCTATACAGAGAGAGTTAAAAGCAATGATTTATTTTTCTGTCCTCTCCTGTTCTGTCCCTTGTCTATCTCTTGTGTATTTAATTGTGCAATCACATTTTCCTTATGGCACCTCTGAACTGGCTACTCCAATGGTCCAACAATTTCCCTGTTACTGAGAGGGTCTGCAGCAGACTTAGGTAATTTCCTGTTTTCCCATGAAACAGACAGAGCTAAGTCTGGTGCACAGATCTAAGTCTGGTATACAGATCTACATCTGGCGCACCCCTTTACTTACTGTTTCTGTTCTTTCTTTCTCCCCTTGCTTCTCTGTAGTTAAAAAATATATGTGAATCTGTATGTGATACTAAGATTTATTCATTTGCAAATGTATATAATGACATCGTTGAAATGACTGCAAAAAACTATTTGGAACTGAGGGGGTTAACCTTGAGATGCAGTTTGATCTCCACAAGCTCATTTGCAGAGTTGTCAACAGGAGATCAGTTTTGGAACACAATGTTCTATTTTGTTGCACCTGCAGGAAAGAAAGGGACAAAGTTCTGACATATTTTATGAGAAACAGAAGATATAGCTTAACGAGCTCAGGATGCAGAAGTTAATTGCCAGGAACAGACACTATATATAAAGAGAGCAATCTTTTGATAAAGGGAAAGAGATTGAGATTTAGATTTGGAGATACCCTCAGATGAAGGACTTTGTTTTATTTGAACTGCCAGCAAAACATCTATCCTGAACAATTTTATGTTTTTATTTTATTTTGTTGTTACTGATAATAATAAAATGCTACTTGTGAATTTTATGGCTTCTCCTGGCTTGCCTATGCTTCATGACCTTTGCCTCTATGACAGTTGGTGTAGGAAGTGGGATTTACACCATGCATACTCTAAGCCTGGAGTTTTGTGCGTGAATACTAAACTTGGTACCGGGGGAGCATAGAAGAAAGGTATGGATCCTGCAACAGCAAGCCCAGGAGTGATTACCAGAAGAATGGCAGCCAAACTAGAAATAGAAATAAAACTCCAAACTAAAACTTCACAGCAGGAACCAGTGATGGAAGAAGAAGAACAGGCAGGCACAGAACTTGAAAGCATGTTTCCTTCTTCAAATGGTGGGTTGTACAACAAAGAGAGGTGGAGGAGCAGAGATGCAGTGACAGGAGCAGCAGAGAAAAGAAGAGATGTAGCAACAAAGCAGCAGAGAAAAGAAGAGATGCAGTGACAGGAGCAGAAGAGAAAAGAAGAGATGCAGCGATGGCTGAATGCCTTGCAAGCTATCAAAGCTGGAGTATCTGGTACAGGTCCAGCAGATCAACAAAACACAAACAAGTTGACATACATTAAACGTACAAAGTTGTGTTCTTTGGATGACATCGAAGCATACCTGACAACTTATAAAAGAGTCACTGGAGCCTGACAATTGCCAAAACAACAATTGGCAATCAGGCTGGTACCTTATCACACCGGTAAAGCTCAACTTGCCTACAGCAACATGGATACTGCCCAGTCAGAAAACTATGACCTAGTGAAAAGAGAAATCCTTAAAAGATATGACATCTCAGGAGAGACCTACAGGCAGATACTCCAGTCCCTGAAGTACCACTCAGCCGACAATCCTCGAGAAGCCTTCGCCCGACTCGGAGAACTCCTCAGTAAATGGCTCCAACCAGAGGGCAAAACAGTCCTACAGATCACTGACATACTTGCAATGGTGTAATTCATCAACATCCTTCCCACAGACATGCAGATCTGGTTAAAAAACACCCATCAGAAAGTAGGGAAAAAGCTGTTTCTTTGGCAGAGGACTATAAGATGGCCAGACAAACATGGCAGCAGTGAAGTAACAGCCAAAGAAGGGTAAGACCCTCTTTTTCCAAATTTAACACCCAATCAGATAAGAATTCTGGGGATAACAAATCTGCACCCAAAGACTTTATTTGCTATAACTGTAATGAGCCAGGCCATATTGCAAGAAACTGCCATAAAAATAAGGAGGGTGACATTGGAGCAAATTTGGCCTCAGCAAATTGGAGCAAGTATTTAACAGATGTCATTAATAACAGATTATAGATTCAGGAAGCTGACAATCCCTGGTGAATGCTGAAGTTCTCAGAAAGGACTGTGCAAAAGGACAAGGTACTGGAGTAATCTGCATGCACGAGGACACTCAGTACTATCCCACCACGCAAGTGACTGTCTGAGCATTAATGGGGTGTTGCACCAAAAAAAGTGGGGATAGTACCTTAGTTACCTGTACCTGTGATTGCTGGAAATTACTTTCAAGGATTTGCAAAGTTAACCACACAGAGAGTAAATCCTGTTGTGTCAGCAGCTATGATAACAAGAGCACAGGCAAAGAAAATCGCAGATGTTGGGGACTTTTCCATTCGGTGATTTAGATTCAGACTTGTTTGAGAACAGCTCCAAGATCCGGAGGTCCAGAAAAGAAAGAAGACACGTGAAAAAACAGTGCCAACACAAGACTGATGGACATAAGGGGTTGATAAGTATAAAGGCTGAAACTAAACTGATAACTGATTGTGATTTTACTTCTGAGCAAACTAATGATGTTTCTCTCCAAGGTTATTTTAAGCAGCTGGGGGTGAAATAAAAAATAAAAATTACATATCTACCGTAATTCTTGATCTTTCTGTGTATCTTCACCATTCATCACTGGTGTGTTCTGACCAGAGGAGCAGGACACCGCTGAGGCATTTTTTATGTAAGGGGGCAGAGTCGGTGCCATGGGTGGTACCACCCTTGAGGCTGACGCACTGCATGGTGCTCGCGGGTTGGCCAGTAACCGACGCCGGCTTCTCCTCCATCCCAGTTCTGCACACCGGAGAGTGAAGTTAAGAAAGAGAAAGAAGGAGGAGGCCGGGGCAAGGTAGCCCAACAGATAGGAAAAGGAAAGGATATAAACAGAAGAAGAGATAAAGCCGGTCAAGAGAACAGAAAGGTGAACCTTGGGATCTGGGACAGGGGGCCCCAAACCTCTGAGCAGGCAAGGTAGAGACAGAGTAAGGGAGGGAGGGAGGGAGAGTAAAAGGATAGAAAAGATAAGAGAGAGAGGAAAAGGAGACACTGTGCCACCCCTGCGGCGGTCCAGGGGACTCTCTGGGGCTCTGGAAAGAAGGGCACCTCTGTCTTAAGCCTCATCTCAAACTTTTACATATCTCCACTGAAATGGATCTGGAGACAATATCCCCAGGTTTGAAGAAAACTGGGAAGGGGGGGGGCTAGCTGGGCAACAGCCCAGAAGACAGAAGCAAGTCAGGACACCAGACTTGAGGGTGCCCTCTCCTCCAGCCCAAGGGGGTGGAAAGGGGGCAAGCATCTCCCACTCCTGTCTTTAAGAACATCCTAGGGTGGGGACAGGACCCGTGTCCCTGCAGAGCCCCCCGAAGAAGAATTCCTCCCACAGAGGAACTAAGATGACTCACCCTCTGAAATGGAAGGGGAGGAGGGGTGCCAGAAGGAGAACCACCCTTAAGGTACAAACTTACAATCCAGAGGGGGACCCTGCATAGGAAAAAGTTAGCTGGAACCAGTGGTGGAAGAAAAAAGGAGTCACAGCTCCTAAAGAAAGGGTTCTAGGAGTCACCAGAGCCCTCCCAACATCAATAAACATGAGGAGGATCCCAAGGGTCAAGAGACCAGAGTTATCAAATCGAACCCTAGAAGGTCCAGATCAAGCTGGAGGAGGGGTCCTCATCAGGAATATAAGGCAGGGCCCCAGTAAGCCCCAATAAGAAGGGACAAACATCCCTGCTTGCCCTCCCCCAACAGTGAACCTCTGTCACTTTCACCAGAAGAAGCAGGGACCTCAGAGGTACCAGCAGGACCAGGCCTTCAACTGGCCTCAATTAGGGAAAAGCAAACAGGGAGGAGGCACTGCCCGGAGTCTGATGCCTAAGAGGAGAAGGAGGGTGGAAAGAAGTGATGAATGGTGAAGATACACAGAAAGATCAAGAATTATAGTAGGTACGTAATTTTTATATCTTATCTGTGTCAATCTTCACCATTCATCACTGGTAGGTGGTTACCAAGCCCCCGGAAGGGGACCTGGTACCTCCCTGAGGGAAGAAAGTCCCTCACCCTCCTGTGGGGGAGATACAGAAGGGGGGAACCCTCACAGGCCTACTTAAGCCTGGGACTGGTCAGAGTGAGGTGGGGTCTAACTCTGGCTGGGAGAAGGAAGTCACCCTTGAAGTTCCTGCCTCACCCTGTGGGGAAAAAAGGTGGGTTCCCCGGAAAGGGGAGGCAATCACCCTTCGTCAGGCCATGGGTGATAACCAGGATAGATGAAGCCATGCCATCTGCCTGATGCAGATCACTGTCCCTGCTAGCCTGGATGCCACCTCATTGGCGTCATGCAATGTCCTTGCTTGGTGCCTCGCAAACTCCAGGCCACATGCAGAGAGGGCAATGGCTTGTCTGGTTGCCTTCACATCAGACATGGTTGCTAGGATTTGTCCTAGGAAAGACCATAAGTTCCTGTTGTAGGCAGCATAATTGGCCTGGTATGCTGCGATGGAGAGAGAGAGAGAGAGAGAGAGAGGTGCCAAGGAAAAACTCTCCTCCCCCAGGAGTCAAACTCCGTGGACTCTGCATCCGGGGGCCGGTCATGTCTCGGGCTTCTATGCCCCAAGGGAGTGTCCAGGAGTGTCATGCCTGAAGAGGGTGAGGTAGGTCTCCTGGAGATCCTTGGGGTGTGCAATACCTGTGCCAGCAGTCCATCGGTGCTGGGGAGGGGACTGAAGGATGCTGCCAAGTGTGTACAAAACGTCCTGAAAGTGGGAGGGCCAGGCAGGTACCATCAGGTTTCCCACACTGTATCTGCTTAAAGAAATGTGCATCACCCGCTCAGCATTGCATCTTGCCAATCTTGATATGTGGAGCTCGTCAGCCAACCTCTAAAGGAAATGCTGATAGGTGGTCTGGTCAGCGTTCGAGGATAGGTGGACAGAAGGATCCTCTTCCTCATGTGAGGAAGACGAGGAAGTCAATGAGTACGGGGAGTCAGATTCCATCTGCCCCAAGGGAGAGCGGTGAAACACTTGCTCATCCATGGATCTAATGTAGGCTGGGAAATGGGCAGTCATGGCTCTAAACTGATACATAGATACATAGATACATAGACAGTGTCAGCAGATAAGGGCCTATGGCCCACCCAGTCTGCCCATTTGAGCTTGTAAGTTCAGTTTGTTTTCCTAGAAGTCTGTTGCCCCTTACCCCTGACCTCTAGAATTCCTTTATGTCTATCCCATGCATTCTTAAATCCCGTGATTGTTTCAGCCCCCACGAATTCCTCTGGCAGGGTGTTCCACTTGTCCACCACCGTTCTGTGAAGAAATTCTTCTCATGTTTCCTCTGAATCGTCCTCCTCCAACTTCATCCCATGCCCTCTAGTCCTGGAACATCTTTTTCGCTTAAAAATAGTGTTTTCCTGCACCCTGTTCCTCCCTGTAAGATACTTGTATGTCTCTATCATATCCCCTCTCTCCCTCCTCTCCTCCAGGGAGTACATGTTCAGTTCCTTCAACCTGTCTTCATAGGACTTGTGATGCAATCCATGCACCATCTTTGTTGCCCTCCTCTGAACCTTCTCTACCCTGTCTATGTCCTTATGTAGGTATGGTCTCCAGAACTGTACACTGTACTCCAGCTGGGGCCTCACTAGTGTCTTGTATAGCGGAATTATGACCTCCCTTTTCCTGCTGGTGATGCCCCTGCCTATACATCCCAGCATCCTATTTGCTTTACCTGATGCCTTGTCACACTGTTTCCTACCTTGAGGTCATCAGAGATGACAACCCCAAGATCCCTTTCCTGCTTGGTGCATGCTATATCCTCACCCTCAACTGATATATTGTGCCAGGGTTTTGTGCCCCATATGCATTATCTTGCACTTCTTTGCATTGAATTTCAACTGCCAAACCCTTGACCATTCTTCAAGTTTCTGCAGGTCGCTTCTCATTCTGTCTACACCCTCTGGTGTGTCTACTCTGTTACAGAGCTTTGTGTCATCAGCGAACAGTGAAATTCTGCCTTCTAGATCCTCAGTAATGTCACTGATGAAAATGTTGAATAGGACCGGTCCCAGCACTGATCCCTGTGGTACCCCACTGGTCACTCTTCCCTCTGTGGAGACAGCCATTTACCACCACCCTCTGTGTCCTGCCACCCAGCCAGTTACCTACCCACCACACTACTGTCCTGCTCACACCCATATTCCCCAGTTTGTGTAATAGTCTTCTATGTGGCACAGTGTCAAAGGCCTTGCTGAAGTCCAGATAGGCCATGTCCACTGCCCTCCCTGATCCACCTCCCTAGTCACCCAGTCAAAAAATTCAACGAGGTTGGTCTGACATGACCTCCCCCTGGTGAAACCATGCTGTCTTGGGTCCTGTAGTCCATTGACAACCAGATGTTCCACCAATCTCTCCTTCAGTAGTGCTTCCATGATCTTCCCCACTACCGAGGTGAGGCTGACTGGTCTGTAGTTCCCTGCTTCCTCTTTGTTCCCACTTTTGTATAAGGGGACTACATCTGCTGTCCTCCAGTCTTTGGGTACCTCCCCTGTTTCCAGTGATCGGCTAAACAGGATAGCCAGAGGTTCAGCCACCACCTCTCTTAGTTCTTTAAGGACCCTGGGGTGCACCCCATCTGGCCCCATTGCTTTAGCAACTCTTATTACTTCCAGTTCCTTCAGGACCCTTTCTCGTGTAAAGGGACTTGTGTCCATTTCTGCACCATTCTCACCCCTTGTACTCCCTTCACACCCATTACCCCCCTCTTCCTCAGTAAAGACTGAGCATAAATACCTGTTCAATATGTCAGCTTTATCGTTGTCATCCTCCATGTGGCTCCCATCCTCCCCCTTCAATCTCACTATCCCTCCCTTTGTCTTTCTTTTTTCACTTATGTACCTGTAAAAGGTTTTGTCCCCTCTACCCACTGATTTTGCAATGTGTTCTTCTGTCTGAGCTTTGGCTTCCCTTACTGACCTCCCTGCCTCCCTTTGCTTCTCCTGGTACTTATCCCTATCCCCTTCTGCCTGTGTCTTTTTGTATTGCCTGAATGCAATCTTTTTGGCTTTCACTTTCTTTGCTACCTCTTTGGAAAACCATAATGGTCTCCTCTTCCTTTTCCTCTTGCTAACTTGCTTAATGCATAATTCTGTTGTTCTTGTAATCCCCATTTTAAATACTGCCCACTGTTCCTCAACCCCTGATTCCTGTCCCATTCCCCTTAATGCCTCTTTCAAGTATCTCCCCATTTTCCCAAAGTCTGCCCCCCTAAAATCCAGGATACGTGTTTTTGTGTGGTTCAGTTCTGCTCTTTCTGATTTCAAACCACAATGACTGGTGGTCACTGTTACCCAGGTGCTCCCCACTGTTACCCCATCACACTGTCCCTGTTTGTGAGCACAAGATCCAGTATTGCCTTCTGCCGAGTTGGTTCCATGACCAGTTGCTTGAGGAAGGCACCTGAAGGAGTCAGGATAAATCTGCTCCTAGTTGATGCTGCTGCTGGGATGCTCCAGTCCACGTCTGGAATATTGAAGTCTCCAACCAGTACTACTCGCCCTTTGTCTGCCATCCTTTGGATGGCTAGCATCAGTCTCCTATCTGTTTCTTCCTCCGGGCTGGTGGTCTATAGACCACACCTGTGCGGATGGCTGTCCCCATTTTCCTTTCAAGCTAACCCACAGTATCTCTCCCCATTTTGTTCCTCCTGGATCTCTGTGGTCCTTATGTCATTTTTCACATACAGTGCCACTCCTCCTCCCTTCCTGCCTGCTCTGTCTCTTCTGAATATGTTGTAGCCAGGTATGGCCATCTCCCAGTCATGGTTATCATTACACCAGGTTTCAGTGATGGCCACAATGTCCAGGTCTGACTGTACCATGACAGCCTCCAGATCTTCCATCTTGTTGCAAGGCTCCTGGCATTTGCACACATGGCTTTCCATGATTTGACCCTCCTAGACTGCTTCACTGTTCTACTCCAGCCCCTTCCTTGGTTGTCATTTATCCCTGGTTCTCCTTGCTGTCTGTCCTTCTGCTGAATTTTGCCCCTTTTCTGCTTATCCACCTCTTGGGCACTAATCTACATCTTTTGCACACTGCTTTGCAGAGATAGCCACTCCTCTGGTTCACTGGTTCCACTGCTAGCTGTGGGGGGTGAGCAAGTAGGTACCCTCCTTGCTGGCCTGCCACCCCCCTTTGCTAGTTTAAATGCTTGTCAATGTGCATTTAAACTTATCATTCAGTGTCTGGATTCCCCTCCAGGATGGATGCAGGCCATCAGACTTGAACAAACCTCCATCATCCAGGTGGGTCCCCAGTCACCAATGAATCCAAACCCTTTCTCACACCACCAGTTCTTCAACCATGAGTTAAAGTTCCTGGTGCATGCACGCCTATGCTCTCCTTGTCTCACAGGTAGTACTTGAGAAAGTGACAGAAGTAGCTACTTGCTTGAGACCCCTCCCCAGTTTCCTAAACTCTTCCTGAACTTCCTTTGGCTCCCCATTTGCCAGGTCATTAGTACCTAGGTGGATAATGACATCCAGCTCACCCTCCCGTCTTGCCTTCCCAGTGATCCCCAGGATCTTCCTTCCATCCCTCCATGCCGTAGCACCTGGTAGACACCTCACCTCCCTGTCCTCCCCCTCCTGTGTTCCTAGCTGGATCCCTCTTATGATGGAGTCCCCCACCAGGATTCGCTTCCTCCTCCTCTGGGGTCCACTGCTTTCCCCGCTGAGGTCACCTCCTTGGCTAACCTCCACATCCTTTCCTTCCACTTCTCTGGGTACCTCTATTTGGTTGTCCTCGTTTGCCAGTGTGGCATATGAGTTCTTGAGTGGAATAGGATCTGGGATGTGCCTCTGCCTGACTGCTCTAACCCTCCCTGAGCCCACCGTCATCCAAGTGCTCCTGCTCTCGCATCCTTTGAGGCAGCTGCATTGGACTGGGTGGTCCCTGGATAGGGGTGATGGTACTCCTGACCCAGTTTACTTCTGCTCTGAGTCTGGCTACCTCATCCGCAGTCCAGAGTGATGCATGCAGATGGGCAGCACCTCAGTGTCCAGAAGGTCTGCCTGAATATGGCTGCCCCACAGCCACTGCATTGCACCACTCCCCACATTATACTCGCAATTCCACTACTTGTCTGCTACTGAAGCTCTCCTAGTTCTCTTTTATTAATTTACTGTACTAAAAATCCTGTCACTAATCCTCAGATATTTTTTTAAAGGAAAAGAAACCAATAAATAAATAAATGAGTCAAAACACTTGTTGTGCTGAGGGTGGGCTTCTTCCCTTATGCCCCTCCTACTTCACACCCTTACTATTCCTGTGTTTAGCTCCTGTCAATCAGATTTATCAGAGCATATAGTTAAGAGTTGGGGAAGGGAGGGGGGCGAAAATTTCAGCAATTAAAGACAGCACAGAATTACACCACCACTATGTTTTAAATTTTCAACAGCCCAAAAACAATTATAAGTAAAGACAACAAAGAAAGTATAGTGTCACTAAACGCCCACAATCTAAGTTTAAAAGAAAAATAGCAATTACCAGTTACTCTAAAGCACTGAATTGAATATGTTTCCTTCCTTCCCCTTCTGGCTTCTTCTGAGAAAATAAACCTCTGCTTGCTACTTTAACTCTGACTAAGCCCCACCTCCAGTTATCATGTAGCTGAGGTCAGAGGCCAGACAATTAACACCCTTCACCCAACTACAGGGCAGTCAAACAAGCCAAGATAAAATTTGCAGCAATTAAAGACAGCACAGAATTACACCACCACTATGTTTTAAATTTTCAACAGCCCAAAAACAATTATAAGTAAAGACAACAAAGAAAGTATAGTGTCACTAAACGCCCACAATCTAAGTTTAAAAGAAAAATAGCAATTACCAGTTACTCTAAAGCACTGAATTGAATATGTTTCCTTCCTTCCCCTTCTGGTTTCTTCTGAGAAAATAAACCTCTGCTTGCTACTTTAACTCTGACTAAGCCCCACCTCCAGTTATCACGTAGCTGAGGTCAGAGGCCAGACAATTAACACCCTTCACCCAACTACAGGGCAGTCAGACAAGCCAAGATAAAATTTGCAGCAATTAAAGACAGCACAGAATTACACCACCACTATGTTTTAAATTTTCAACAGCCCAAAAACAATTATAAGTAAAGACAACAAAGAAAGTATAGTGTCACTAAACGCCCGCAATCTAAGTTTAAAGGAAAAATAGCAATTACCAGTTACTCTAAAGCACCGAATTGAATATGTTTCCTTCCTTCCCCTTCTGGCTTCTTCACTGCTCCCAGATTAGAGGCCCCATAGGACCAGAATGGCCCGAGAGAAGGGGGGATTGGCAGAGGTAAAGGGGCCAAATGCCTCTGAGGAAGAGAATGACCTCTGCCAGGGCTTGGGGACTGAACAGGCAAGCCAACTCCCTGGAAGGATCCATTAGTCGAGGCAGTCACTGGCCGTTCAACTATCCTGAAATGGTCAGGACTGAGCATTGAAGGGGATTCCCCACTGCGAGGCCACTGGGGCCGTGTGGGTCCAGAAGGGCTGTCCCTAGCCTCAGGAGATGAGATCCCCGTGGGGAGACTTCAGGGGAGAAGACAGGGCTGGTGCTGCTGCTCCTACCTAAGCCCCTGTTGGCTACCAGGGAAGGACACTGCTCCTGACACTGTCCACTCAACCCCTCAGACTCAGAGAGGGACCTCTTCCTCAGGACCAACTGAGGAAGCTCAACGTCACACACCAACCCCGAGGGGCAACAGATGAAGGAATCTTCACCCCTGTCCCAGATGCCCGAACAGGGCTAGAAGTGGACCCAGCCTGGACACCCAAAATGGGAGTTCACCTCCTCCAAGTCCAGAGGTCCCATCAGCTCTGGTGGACCCTTTGGTGCCACCAGCAGCACCGGCAGATCTGTCAGCACCACAAGCGGCTCCAACACCAGCGCCGATAGAAACCACCAGTTCCAAAGGAGGGGGTTGGACAGACACTGATGTGCTGGATGGGGAAAGAGTCCGAGGACTCCAGAGAATCTGGAAGCCAGTCCAGATCCGCCTCCAAATTGTTGTTGTCTCCTGAAAAGGAATGTATCCAGAGGACCTCCCGAACCCTCCCACTCCTGGCACTGCAAGCTGCATCGTGAGCCAGCCCAGCACTGCTTACGATGACGCCCCGATCACTGGCATCACATGCAGTGCCAAGATCCAGGGCAGCACCAATAGGCAGCACTGAGGAAACCACCGGGCCTGGCCTGGAAGACAGAGGCCACAACGCCGGGGGAGCCTTCACCTCTGAGGAGGTGATTGGCAAAATGGTGCCTCCAGCCCAACCACTGGAGGAATTGTATGGGCCTCCAGCACCATGAGAGTGGCCCCCTGCCATGGCAAGGCTAGAAAGGATGGAAGCCCCCCCTCCATGGCCCATATAGAACCGGGAGGTGACCCGGAGGAAGGATTAAGGGACCTACATCTGGTGTCCCTAGTGCGCGCCTGTCCTTCGAAAGTTGGCGGTGTATGACCAACCTTAAATGCGCGATGTTCCAGTACTCTATGGTCCATGGAAAAACAGGCATTGCAATGGTCCATATTGTGGTCAGGGCCCAGACAGGTCAGGCAATGATCATCCCGGTCCAAGATGGAATAAAGCTGGCCACAGGCACACTGCCGCATTGGGAGCTGGCCTGCTTTCAAAGATTTATTTTTCTTATCCCTAGGATGAGACATGATCAAATGGAAAAACAACAATAAAACAGGAAAAAGGATCTTTGCACTGAAGAAAAATAAGGAAAGATCTTACCAGAGCTGATGGCACTGAGAATGCAATCTCTCCTGCAGAATTAGGATGGTGGAGATGGTTCAATGGACTAGGCCCGGTGTTACAGTACCAAAAAACACTCACTTCACAAGGTTCTGCTCACTCGATGGCAGGAGAAGCAGAACTGGGATGAAGAAGAGTCAGCGTCTGTTACTGACTAACCCGTGAGGGCCACACAGTGTGTCAACCTCGAGGGAGGCACCATCCACAGCACCGACTCCTCCCCTTTACAAAAAAAAATGCTCCTGCAGGGTCCTGCTCCTCCAGTCAGAACCCACCAGTAATGAATGGTAAAGATTAACACAGATACGATCAGGCTGAACCAATGCTAAAACATTTTAATGAGCTACTGTACAGAGTATGGGTTAATTCTCAAATGAAGGAACAGATAGAACAATTGGTCACACCAAAGAAGTACAGAACTGGGCTGTTACAGATAGCACATGATAGTCATATAGCTTGTCACTTGGGGAGGGACCGCACCCTTGCCATACTACAGTACAGATTTTACTGGCCTGGAATTCATGAGGATGTCACTACCTATTGTAGTTATTGTGCCAAATGTTGCAAAGCTGCCCCAGTGCCTAAAAAAGACAAGGTGCCCTGGTGTCCTTACCCTTGATAGATGTGCCTTTTGAGAGAATTGCAAATGATGTGGCAGGCCCCTTAGACAAAAATAAACAGGATCATCAGTTATTGTGATGATACGTGATTATGCCACTTGATACCCAAAGGCAATTCCAATGCACATTGTGACAGACCCAAAAGTGGCAGCAGAGCTTGCCAAAATATTCAGTAGGGTGGGCATATCTACAGAGATTTATTACTGATCAGGGTAGTAATTTTGGTGCTACATAACTGAAGGAGCTGTACCAACTATTTGGCATTATTATACAACTCTGGTCCATTAGGTTCAGCCACTCGGTGTCCCAGCTGTTGGACCTCCGCCCTTTTGTTGACCTCCCTTTGTCATCCACAGCACTTTGGCACAGTCGGTAGACCGGCATCGGGAGGAAGCGGGATGGTAGATGGTGGGAGCTAGGGTGACTGATGGGGAGAGCCATATTAGAGTGGTAAGGACCAGGAGACACCCTGGGGTGAAATGGGGACAGAGGAGAGAACAGTTGTGCCTAGTCCCCATACCCAACATTTCCAACAGACCAAGTGGTCAAGTAGCTGTTGGGCCAGCAGCCCCCTCTAGTCCCCTTCAGGTGGTGCTGTGCGATACAAAATTGATCAGGAGCAAGACTGCAATTATAGTGCACTTGATTTCCTCAGTCGATCTCGCTTGCATCATGATGACCTGACTGGGAGATGATGCCAGCCCAGTCTTGGAGGTGTCCAGTCAGCTGGTTTCTTCATAGTGCACTGCCCAAGAGGGGACCACAGGGCTGGGGGTGTGGCCATCTGTTTCAGAGCCCGCTTGAAGTTTTCCATGCACCTAGTGGGAATTACTTCATTATTTGAGAATGCATGGCCATTTGAGGGTCTGACTGTAGGCTGCACAATCCTTCTGGTGTACCAGTCTCTAGGGCGTGAGAGGGAATGTCTGCAGGAAGTCACAGACATCATTGTCGAGAAGGTGTTGGAGTCACCCAGATGGTTGATTCTGGGTGATTTCAGTGCCTGGATCAATGACGAGCTATCATTGTTTGGCCAAGACTTTCTCCAGTTGATGAACTTGCTGGGCTTCGCACAAGCATTTGCTGCCATAATTCATTGCCATGGACATGCCTTGGATCTAATATTCTCGCTGGGGCTTGAGATCACTGATCTCAAGATTGATCCGGTTGTTTGGTCGAGTCACTACACAGTGAGTTTCTCATTCCGGGCACCCTTTAGTGCTCCTTCCCCTGTGCAGATGATCTGTTATCACCCATTAAGGGGGCTGTCCCCAGAGGGACTGTCAGCAATAGTGGACCTCTCAGAAGTGAGCATTGCATGTGTGGCGGGTGCAAGCAAGGTGGTAGCAGCCTATAATAGGGCTGTGACCCCAGGGCTTGACTCGTTCGCACCAGTCCTTATATGACTCAGGTCCTCTTGCCTGAGACCCCAGTGGTTTGATGGGGCTCTCAAGGATATGAAGACCAAGGGTCGTAGGTTGGAGCATCATTGGAAGAAATCTGGATCAGAGGAGGAAAGACTGATTTTGAAAACTCACTATGGTAAGTATCAAAGGGCTATCTCCCATAAAAAGGCAGTTTTCCTGTCCAGGGAGATAACTGCAGGGAAAAATAGACTGGCTTAACTCTTTTAGATTGCTGACAGGCTGCTTCGTCCAGCCTGTCTGCAGTCTAAAGTTGCAGTTTCAGCAACTAAGTGCGAATAGTTTGCGCTCTTCTTTTCTGACAGAGTGTCCTCCATCAGGTCCAGTATCTGTCTGACAGGGGATATGTTGCCCCCAATGGTCAGGCGGATGTCATAAATTGAGCTACAATTGTCTGGAGTGGAGTAAGCTCAGGCCAGTGGAGGTGGAGAAAGTATGTGAGGTAATCTTGCTGCTGTGGCCCATGTTTTGTGAACTGGACCCGGACCTGTCACGTCTCCTTGTGAGATGTGTGAAGTCTGTTGGTCCAATATTTGCCAAGATTGTCTGGTACTCACTTTCAGGCAGGCTGTTTCCCAGTGCTTTGAAAGAGGCACTGGTGAGGCCCCTCCTGAAAAATACATCTCTCTACTCTGACATATTGGTGCACTATAGACCAGTGTCTAACCTTCCCTTTTTGGGTAAGGTTATTGAGAAAGTCGTGGAACTGCAGCTCAAAGCACACCTTACTGCTTTCGACATCTTTAAGCCCCTCCAGTTGGGATTTAGATCTAAGCATAGTACCAAAGTTTCACTAGTGTAGGTACATAAGAAAAAATTACTCACCTTAGTAATTATGTTTCTTCTAATGGAGTCTTGCTGTATTCTGACTATTGCAGTTAGCCCCAGCACTTGAACTGCCCTGGAGAGTAGAGGGTTAAGTTCTATGCAGAGCATAGAACATTGAGCTCGAGCTCGGCTCAGACCTCTGTCTGCAGCACTTTGAAGTGCAACCATCAGATTCTTATGAGCTAATACTAAGACCACTATGTGGAAATTGTAAAATTTTTACTAGCCAAATGGCAACCAAATATTTTGGACCCCCAAAAGACTCAAGTCAAGAACTCCAAAATCAAAAACCAGGTAGTGAACAAATCAGGACTATTAAAATAATAAAAATAACCCACTCCTCCTCTCTAAAAAGAGGGAGTGCCCAAATGCACCACTGAGGTGCAACGCTGCATCTGCCAGCCCACTTCCCAAAAAGAGGTTCTGAGAGGGGAGGCAGGGGGGAAGTCAGAATACAGCAAGACTCCATTGGAAGAAACATAATTACTAAGGTGAGTAATGTTTTCTTCAAACAACATGAAGTCTTGCTGTATTCTGACTATTGCAGACTACCAAGCAGTACCTCCATGGAGGAGGGATTTGAACCTACTTTGGGAATAGGCTCTGCAGTACTGCTGTACCAAACCAAGCATCACTCCTTGCCTGGATATCCAGGAAGTAATGCTTGGTAAACGTATGGACTGTTTTCCAGGTGGCTGCTTTACATATTTCTAGCAAAGGAATATCCCTGGCAGCAGCCAGGGAAGCAGCTGTACCCCTAGTCGAATGAACCCTCAGGCCTGAGGGTGGCATTTTCCCTAGCTTCTCATAGCAGAATTGTATACAAGAGACAATCCACCTGGCAATAGTTCTCTTAGTGGCAGGTTTGCCCTTTCCCACTTCCCCATAAGTGAGAAACAACTGTAGGGAGTCAAACACGTGTGCCTTAGTGCACTCAATGTAGTAACTAAGGGCTCTTTTAACATCCAAACTGTGTAATCTTCTCTCTCCTGAAGAAGAATGATCAGTGAAGAAGACAGGGAGAGACATGGATTGATTCAGATGAAAATCTGAAACCACTTTAGTTAAGAACCTTCTGTTGGTTCTAAGGACCACCTTATCCCTATGGAATGAGATAAAATCAGGTTCCACTGACAGAGCTTGTAATTCACCGATACGTCTGGCAGAGGTAATGGCTACCAGGAACACAGTTTTCCAAGTCAAGTACTTAAGCTCTATTGAAGACAAAGGCTCAAAGGGAGGTTGCATAAGCTGAGCAATGCAAACATTAAGGTCCCAAGCAGGGGCAGGATCCCTAAAGGGGGATTGGTATGAAGCAATCCTTTGAAAAATTTACAGAAAACAGGATAAGATGACAGTAAGGAAAGCTTCCTCACTGACAGAAAAGCAGAAACAGCTGAAAAGTGTACTTTGAGAGTAGCTGGTCTGAGGCCTAGGCCATTGAAATGAACCATATAAAAAAATTACTCACCTTAGTAATTGTGTTTCTTCTAATGGAGTCTTGCTGTATTCTGACAAGTTGCAGTTAGCTCCAGCTCTTGAACTGCCCCAGAGAGTGAAGAGTTAAAATTCTATGCCAGGCATAGAACGTTGGGCTTGAGCTCGGTTGAAAACTCTGTCTGTTTCCTTTTGAAACCGAACCGTCAGATTCTTACAAGCTAAACTCACTGACTATATAATGTGGAAATTGTAAAACTCCTAGTAGCCAACTGGCAACAGAGACTTTGGATTCCCTAAAAGACTCAAGTCAGGAAGGTGAGGTGGGCCATAGGCCCTTATCTGCCGACATTGTCTATGTATCTATGTAGGAAATCCAAAGAACAAAAACCAGGCAATAAGAACTAAAACTCTTAATTAAACAAATACAAAGCACCCAACACAACAGGAAGTGGGCTAAAGACACCCCTGGAGTGCAACACTGCACCTGCCCACCCACTTCCCAAAACAGGTTCTGAGAGGGGAGGCAGGGAGGGAGGTCAGAATACAGCAAGACTCCATTAGAAGAAACACAGTTACTAAGGTGAGTAATTTTTTCTTCAAACAACATGAAGTATTGCTGTATTCTGACAATTTGCAGACTACCAAGCAGTACCTCCAAGGAGGAGGGACAGAACCTACTTTGGGAATAGGCTCTAAAGTACTGCTGCGCCAAACCTAGCATCACTCCTAGCCTGGATATCCAGAGAGTAATGCTTGGTGAAGGTATGAACTGTTTTCCAGGTGGCTGCTTGACAGATTTCTAACAAGGTGATATCCCTAGCTGCAGCCAGAGATGCAGCTGTACCTCTAGTGGAATGAGCCCTCAGGCCTGAGGGTGCATTTTTTCCCAGTTTTTCATAGCAGAATTGAACACAGGACACAATCCACCTGGCAATGGTTCTCTTGATGACAGGTTTTCCCTTACCTACTTCCCCATAAGTGAGGAACAACTGAAGGGAGTCAAACCTGTGACCCTTTGTACGTTCTATGTAGTAACTAAGGGCCCTTTTAACATCTAAACTGTGTAGCCTCCATTCCCCTGAGGAGGTGTGATCAGTGAAGAACACAGGAAGAGACATAGATTTTTAAGTGGAAATCAGAAACCACTTTAGGTAGGAACCTTCTATTGGTTCTAAGGACCACCTTATCTCTATGGAAAGAAATGAAGTCAGGCTCCACTGACAGGGCTTGCAATTCACTGATACGTCTGGCAGAAGTGACAGCAACCAAAAACACAGTTTTCCAAGTCAAGTACTTGAGCTCTGCTGAGGACATAGGCTTGAAGGGGGGTTGCATCAGCTGAGCAATACAAATATTCAAATCCCAGGCAGGAGCAGGATCCCTAAAAGGGGGATTGGTATGAAACAATCCTTTGAAAAATTTACAGAATACAGGGTGAGATGACAGAGAGAAAGACTTCCCCACTGACAGGAAAGCAGAAATAGCTGACAAACTTTTTAGAGTAGCTGGTTTGAGGCCTAGGCCATTAAGGTAAACCATGTAATCCACAACTGTAGACAACTCAGCAGTGTCTGGGGAAATGTGCTTCTTGGAACACCAAATACTGAACCTTTTCCATTTGGAGTTGTAGGTTTTTCTGGTGGCAGGCTTTCGAGAAGCCTTGAGGATATCCAGAACCCCTTGGGACAGATGTAAATCTGCATACTCTAACTCTTCAAGAGCCATGCCTTGAGATTGAGTGACAGGAGATTGGGGGTAACAAATCCTCCCCTGAGAGGAGGTTAACAGGTTGTAATTCCTGGGAAGAGACAGGGGAAGATGGACTGATAGGGACAGCAACAGGGGATACCAAGGCTGTCTGGCCCAGTCTGGAGCAATCAGGATCACTTTGCAGGATTGTGACCTTATCCTGACCAGGACCTGGAACAGTAGAGGAAAAGGAGGGAAGGCATATAGAAATTTCCCTTTCCAATTCAGAATCAGAGCATCCAGAGGGACTGAGCCCAAGACTGGGGGTCTGCAACAAAATAGAAGACGTTGGTGATTGTCTGGGGCTGCAAAGAGATCTATCTCTTGAGTGCCCCACCTTGAAAAAATCACTTTTAACACTAAAGGGCCCAGGGACCATTCGTGATGGCCTTAGGAAATCCTGCTCAGTGCATCTGCTAGCGCATTGTCCTTTCCTGGAAGGTGGACTGCTATCAGAGAGGTCTGTAGAGAATAAGCCAGGGACCACAATTTCATGGCTTCCATGCACAAGGCCGTGGACCAAGTGCCTCTCTGCTTGTTGATATACCACATGGTGGTGGTGTTGTCTGTCCTGACCTGAACCACCTTGCTCTGCACTGACTGAGAGAAAGCTTGCAGGGCCAGAAAGATTGCCCTGAGTTCCAAGAGATTGAAATGAAGAAGGGATTCCTGAGAGGACCACAGCCCCTGGGCTGTGAGAGTCATCAGATGGGCTCCCCACCTAAGTGGAGAAGCATCCATGGTTAGGACCACAGAATGAGACTGAGTGATGAATGGGACTCCTTGCCCGAGGTTGTCCTGATCCTGCCACCATTGGAGAACCTGGATCAGGGTCTGAGTTACTGGAATTAGTTTGGTTAGAGGATCTTTCCTCTGGGACCAAAAAGCCCTTAGATGAAACTGAATGTCCCTCATCTGAAACCTGGATCCTTGGACCACTGCTGTAGAATCTGCCATGTGGCCCAAAAGCTGAAGGAAGTGCCTCGCTGGCCGGGAAACCAGAAGGTAGAAAGAAGAAGCCAGCTGTATAATAGCCCTTGCCCTTTCCAGTGGAAGAAAAGCTCTTGATTTGACAGTATCCAGCTCTGCCTCTATGAAGGTGAGAAGCTGTATAGGCTCGAGAACTAACCTGGGGAGATTGAGAAGAAATCCTAGGGAAGTGAGCACTTGCTGGGTCACTTGCAGGTCTGACTTGACTTGGTCTGGAGACTGACCCACAATGAGCCAGTTGTCCAGGTATGGAAATATGGAAATATTCTTCCTCCCTAAAAAAGCCACTACTACTGCTAGGCATTTTGTGAATACCCTTGGAGTTGATGTTAGGCCAAAGGGCATCGCTCTGAACTGATAATGGCCTGACGGCAATTCGAACCTGAGGTACTTTCTGTGGGAGCACCTGATGGGAATGTGAAAGTAGGCATCTTTTAGGTCCAGGGAGGCTAGCCAGTCCCCTGGCCTTAGAGAGGCAAGGATTATTCCCAGAGTCACCATTTTGAATTTTGATTTTAAAAGATGTTTGTTCAGGTATCTTAAGTCTAGGATGGGTCATCATTCCCCTGTCTTTTTTGGGGTAAGGAAGTACCTGGAGTACAGACCTTTGCCCCTCTGCAATGTTGGAACTCTCTCTATGACCCTTAAGGCCAGCAGTGATGAAACCTCTGCCTCTAGGGCAATGGTTTCGGAGATGTTTGCAGGTGGAAAAGATCTGGCTCTCAGCTTTGAGAATTTTTTTAAGCTGAGAACCAGCCACTGGCTTACCACCTCCAGGACCCACTTGTCTGCGGTAACAGACATCCAGTCCCGGTTGAAGTAAGCCAGCCTGCCTCCTACAGGAATGGGGGAGTCGACCCGGGCTGACACATCAGGGTGTCTGCTTGGCAGGAGCCTTAGACTGAGGGGTGGATGCAGCCCTGCTCATCCCCCTTCTGCCTCTCCCTCTGAAGAACCCCCTCTGAGAAAAGGGAGAAGAGGCCTGTGCTTGGTAGAAAGGCCTATGAAAAGGCCTGCCCCTGCCCCTAGCTTGTTGCCTTTGAGGAGTTGCCTGCCTTTCCTTGGCCTGTGCACTCCTGTAGGTGGTCCTATACTCGTCCATCTTTTTCATGTAATTCTCTGTCTGCTCCCCAAACAGAGAATTACCCACCACAGGGAAATCCACGGCCTTAGCCTGGGTGCCCTTTGAGAGGCTAGTACATCTGAGCCAAGCCATCCTCCGAAGAGCCACAGATGTAGCCATGACTCTTGATGATATATCATTGGAGTCCACAGCAGCATGAAACTGTACCTTTGATGCCTCAATCCCATCAGCAGCCACCGCCTCCAGATCCCTGGCCAGCTGGGGGGAAGCCTGCTTAGCTAGTGCCAGTATGGTGGCCCACCTGGACTTCTGGTACCTGGCTGCATAGGCCATGTAATTAGCCTGTCTGAGTCCCAAGGAGGATGCCATGTACTGTTTCTTTGCCATGGCATCCAGCTTCCTAGAGTCTTTATCTGGGGGGTGTAAAGCCAAGGGTATGTTAACCTTATCATAGGCTGCAGCCTGCACAACCCCAACATGGCTGCATTGCTGGTACAAATACTCCTTACCTGAGCCTGATAAAGTGTACCTCTTGTCCATTCTTCTGTCAACAGGAGGTACAGAATTAGGAGTCTTTAACAGTTTTTGTGTCTGTTTCCCAAAGGACTTATGAAGGGGAATAGACAGTCTCTTGGACTCTGTGATGTCCATCATCTCCACATAATCAGGCTCCTCTTGTGCCTCTACAGCTTCTTCCACAGGGAACTGGAGGGTTTCTGCCACTTTCCTGTAAAACATGTAGTGAGAAGGGGACTCAGAAAGCCTAGGAGGGGAGACACCAGAAGGCCTGTCTGGGGAGATGTCCGGTTCGAAGGGCTCACCCAGACCTTCCATACCATCATCATCATCATCATCACCATCATCATAGGGCTGGCAGTATAGCCTAGAGGTTAGAGGAATGAGGTGTGAATCAGTTTGATACATCCAGCAGACCAGACCTGAGTTTGATTCTCACAACCTCCACTTGCATACTGTGTGACTCTGAGCAAGTCACTTAACCGCCCAGTGCTCCCAGGTTGCCCCTCAAAATAGGCACTTGTGCCTAGTGGGCCTAACCCAGTTACCAAAGACTAAAATAAAAAAAAATGAATAAATAAATAAAAATAAAAAAATCACCTTCGTAATCCTCGTCCCCCTCCAAATCCGGTTCATAAAAGTCTTCAGGGACATAATCCTGAACCGGAGGAACCGACCGAACCAAGCGCCTGCCAGAAGGCGCCGGATCAGGTGGAACTGGACGAAGCGATTCCACAATCCTAACCATTCTGGCTATTTCCTCGGCGGTCGGAACATGGGTCTCTGGATCCGAACTGGACGATTTGTCTTTTTGTTTTCTTTTTGTAGGAACCGATCCCTCAGGATCGGCTCTCCTCTTGCCCGAAGAAGTATCGCCCTGGTCAGAGGGCACTCCTTCTGGTTCGGTCAGAACTGAACCAGGCTGGCCATCCGGGTTAGCGGACTTCTCAGCTTCCTTCTCCCTAAGCCTGCCCAACCGTTTTTCCAAGGTAGACTTAGGGAAGCTTTTACAAATTTGGCAGTCTAAATTGAGGTGGTCAAACTCCAGACAATAAACACAGGTGGTGTGGGGATCAGCCTTAGCAAAGACTTCCCCACACACACTACAGTGTTGAAACCCAGTGGGCCCGGTTTTCTTTTGGGCTTCTCAGACGTAGCCATCCTAACCAACAAACTTACCCTTTTTATGGCAAACAGCCAGGCCAGACTCCCTTATCGGTTTCTAACCGTGTCACGGATATTGGGAAAAAAACGCAAGAAATACATTTTTTTTTAAACCGATAAGGACCGGTAACCACACACTAAGGATAAAGGAAAGATGACAAACACAAACACACTAGATGACCGGTTCAGCCGAACCAGTCAAAATACCACTTTTACAATTTCCACAAGTTTTACTATGGCTAGTTCACTACCTAGTACTTACTGAACCACAGACAGAGATCTGAACCGAAATTGCGAAATAATCAGTAAAACTGACGACTTTAACCAACTGTTGAACCACGCGCAGAGGAGAAAATCTCTGGAGCGACTGTTCAGTTAGGCGGAGTAAAGGATCTGACGGTTGCACTTCAAAGTGCTGCAGACAGAGGTTTGAACCGAGCTCGATCTCAACGTTCTATGCTCTGCATAGAATTTAACCCTCTACTCTCCGGGGCAGTTCAACTGCTGGGGCTAACTGCAATAGTCAGAATACAGCAAGACTTCATGTTGTTTGAATGACCATCCCAGGGCTACAGTTAGTGGAGAATAGTTAATTCTTGTTCTCCTCACTCTGTCTTTAGTGTTTGACATTGTGGACCATGGTGTGTTGTTGGATCGCCTTCAGGGGTCCTTGGATTCACCAGTACCATCAAGTGGTTTAAGTCCTTTCTCACTGGTAGGATGCAGAGGGTAGTAATGGGGAGTTTCTCCTCCAGCCCGAGTCCCCTACCTTGTAAAGTCTCTCAGGGTTTGATCCTCTCACCCATGCTGTTTGCTGTGTACATACTGCCACTGAGTGAGATCATCAGATGTTACAGTGTGGGTTTCCACTGCTATGCAGATGATACCCAGCTGTATATGTGTTTTGCGCCAGGGACTGTTGGCACCTTGGAGGTACTAAATGCATGCCTGGCCGAGATCCAAGACTGGATGTCCTCTAGTTGGCTGAGGCTCAACCCAAACAAAACAGAGGTACTAGTCATTGAGCCTCATCGTTGGCAGGAGGCAGAGACTGATGGGGTGGAGTTCCAGCTGGATGTTGGGCTTTATGCCATTGGAGCCTTCTGCAAAGGAGAAAAATCTGGGTGTTATACTCAACAACAGATTGACACTTTAGGCTCAGGTGTCATCTCTTGCCTGAAGTGGTTTTTATCACTTGAGAAATATCACCTAAATAAAAGCTCTTATCCCGTCAGAGGAACTGCCCTCACTGGTTGCATACATTTGTGACATTCAGACTTGACTATTGTAATGCTTTCTATCTCAGGGATAGCGGAGCAGTCCTGCATTGCCTGCAGCTAGTGGAGAACACAATGGTCAGGTTACTGATGGGCCTCCCGAGGTCATACGAACATATGAAGAATCCAGCAGAAAAAGACCGTTTGGTCTATCAAGTCTGCTTGTATTGCAGGGTCCACAGCTTGAGCTAATGTCCCTGCCCTCCCTCCCTACTCCTCCCATCCTCCCTACCCATGATCCTTACTTTCCCCCTATGCCTATCCCAGCCTCTCGTAAAGCTGCCCACTGTCTTCAATGAGATGATCTCTGCCGGCAGTGCATTCCAAGTGTCCATCACCCTCTCTGTGAAGAAGTGTTTCCTGACCTCCCTCTTAAACCTCCCACCCTCCAGCTTAAGACTGTGTCCCCTAGTGTTATGGTTGCCACTCAGCTTACAGAGACTCTCCTTATTAACCTTATGTATCCCTTTCAAGTACTTGAAGGTCCCAATCATGTCCCCTCTCTCTTTCTCCTGTCTTCCAGGGAGTACATGTTCAGTGCCCTTAACCTCTCCTTGTATGCCTTACCCTGCTGACCCATTATTATCTTTGTAGTTCTCCTCTGGACCCTCTACAGCAGGTCAATATTCTTTTTGAGGTGTGGGCACTAGTACTGAACTCCATACTCTAGATGTGGCCTTACCAGTGACCTGTACAAGGGCAGTATAACCTCCTCTCTCCTACTACTGATCCCCCTAGATATGCATCCCAGCATCTTGTTTGCCTTTGCTGCTGCTTTCTTGCACTGCATGGAGTGCTTCAGGTCACTAGTGATCATCACTACCAGGTCCTTCTCCTCCTCTGATGCAGAGACTCGGACTCCACCCAGGTAGCACTCTGTCCTGGGATTTTTGGCTCCAATATGCACAACTTTGCATTTCTTGGCATTGAAGCCAAGCTGCCAGATCCTGGACCACCTCCCCAACTTTTCCAGATCTTCCTGTAGGTCCTGTATCCCTTCAGCTGTGTCCACTCTCCCGCAAAGCTTAGTGTCATCTATGAATAGGCACATTTTGCCCTTAATGCCATCCCCAATGTCATAGATGAAGATATTGAACAACACCGGCCCCAGCACTGAGCCCTATGGGACCCCACTGGTTACCGCTCTGGTACCAGATAACTCTCCCCCCACAACCACCTTCTGGTTCTGTCCCTCAGCCAGTTTTCCACCCATCTGGCCATCTTTTACCAAACCCCAAGATCCACCAACTTCCTGATCAACCTTTTGTGAGGCACAGAGTCAAAGGCCTTGCTGAAATCAAGATAGAGGATGTCTACTGCTTGGCTCCTATCTACTGTCTTAGTGACACAGTCATAGAAGTCAATCAGATTCATTTGACATGATCCCCCCCCCATGAACCCATGCTGCCTTGCATCTTGGAGACTATGCTCCTCTAGATATTCCACCAACCTTTCCTTTAGTATGGTCTCCATGAGCTTGCCCATAATGGAGGTCAGACTGACTGATCTGTAATTCCCTAGGTCATCCTTAGGACCACTTTTGTGGAGGGGCACTACATGTGCTGTTCTCCAGTCCTGCAGTACCACGCCTGACTCTAGTGAACTATTAAATAGGTCTGCCAGTGGCCCTACCAGCTCCTTAGCCAGTTCCTTTAGTACCCTTGAATGTACTCTGTCTGGGCCTGGTGATTTGTTCACCTTCAATGCCAACAGCCCCTCCCTCACTCTGTCCTTCTCTATCACTACATCTGTGTTCCCCTCCCCACCTGGTGCTATCATGTCATGTGCTTCATGATCTGCACTGGCTGCCAGTGAGGTGAAGAATTTCCTTCAAGGTGGGTCTCCTCACCTACAAAGCCCTCCCTATATGGTCTTGATCCTAGCTACTGTATCCATCTCCTGATTCCTCTCCATTCCCAGTGCTCTCTCTGCTCCTCCAAGGAAGACCTCCTAGCAATTCCCAGGGCCCAGCTAAAAACATCTGGTGGCTATGCATTTGCAGTGGCTGCACTGGCCCTGTGGAATTTGTTTCCAAGATCCTTGAGGGAGGCCCCTTTACTGGAGGCCTTTAATTGGGGACTGAAAGCATATCTCTTTAGGGAAGCCTTTCAGATCTAGTTTGATATTTGTCTAATGTGATTTACTTTGCTGCTGTTTTGTTTTCTTAATAATGTTGCTCTGAATTTGGTTATTTATATTTCTCTTTCTGATATATGTATTTTAACTTATTTTTCACTGTCTGTATATTGTACACAGCCCTGAGTTCAGGGATAGGGTGCTTTATAAATAAAAACTTACTTACTGTCACCCCCATAGGAACCTCCCCTTATCACCCTCAGACAGATGGTCTTGTTGAGTAATTTATGATTTAATCAAATCCTAACAATGCATGTTAAAAAGGTTTGTGAAAGGGGAAGGGAAGGATTGAAATCAATAATTACCTAGCCTGCTTTTTGCTTACAGAGAAGTACCACAAGCATCAACAGGTTTTTCACTCTTTGAAATGCTGTACGGTAGACAACCTAGAGTGCCACTAGATGTAATAAAAGAAACATGGAAAGATAACTCTGCCCAGAAATAATCTATTACATCTTATACTGTATGTATGCCCTGAGAAAGAAACTGGCACAATATGTTGAAATTGTCCAGGATAGCCAGGGAAGAAGCCCCAAAACAGCAGAAGGTGTATTATGACCATGGGGTAAAAGAAAATGTTTTTGAGCCAGGTGAAAAGGTCTTGTTACTGCTACCGACTACAGAAAACAAACTGTTAATCAAGTGCCAAGGGCCTTATAAGTGGTTAGACGTACCAGTACAGTTAACTATGAGATTGAGACCCCTGATAGGAAAAGTCCTACCAAAATATGCCATGTTGACCTTCTGAAGAAATGGATTGAAAAAACACTGAAGGTTGCTTTGTTAGTATTGCCAGAAACTGCTAAAGATATGATATACAGTAGCTTATGATAAATTTGAACAAACTATAACTTCTGATGCTGTAAAGGTAAATGTTTCTGTACCCATAGAACAAACAGCAGAAATTCGTAACTTGGTAAAGACATTTAGAAGTACTTTCACCACACTGCCAGGCTGAGAAAAACAGGTCAAGCATGTAACAGTGACAGAAAATGCTTGCCTTATCAGACAAAAGGCATACAGATTACCAGAGCAGTTAAGAGCAGAGGCGATTAAGGAAATGGGCATCACTGAAGAATCGAGAAGAGTTTATCGTCACTAATGTTAACATACTAACATACTAATTGCCAGCAGATTAGCCCTTACGGTCTATCGGGTCTGCTCGAACCTCAGATCCCTAGTTGGGTACCGAGGCCTTCCCTCCGCTTGTGTTCCAGAAACCCCTATCACCTATCCCCACCCCCCTGGGCCAGGCCATCATCTGATACATCTGCTTTCTTTGTCTGTCTCACCCTCTCTTGAAGCCCTCCACTGTAGATCTCTGAACCAGCTCGCCAGGCAGCGCGTTCCAAGGATCCACCACAATGTTGATTGTAAATAAAAGGGAAGCAGGTTAAGAATCTGCCTTGATTTTAGAAAACTTAATCAATCATCCATATTTGACAGCTCACTTATGCCAAGGATCAGGAGCCAACCTTAACAGCTTTTTTGCACTAACCAGCAGGACAAGTTGATTCAAAATTGCACTAGCCTGCAGATGGTTGCACTAGCCCACAATTATAATGGTAAATTTTGATCACTTATACAGGAAAAAATGCAAGCCATGAAATACTCTATTACATATTTATCCCACTCCTACACTGCTTCCTGCCCTAGGAAAAAAAAAAGACTGCAATGAAATCACACACAGTGTGCCCCCCCCATTGTTTTGTGCTATGGCCCCATCTCTTCCTCTTTCTGCACTCCCTATCCCAGCAAATCACAGAATCCCACAACAGTTAATGTTCAGTCAATCAGCCCTATCTCTGCACATACAATAGCTGACATCGTCATGCACCTCACCACACTCTCACCCCACCCACAGGGCAATGAATGAGTGGTGCCGAGAAAAGCAAGACACTCTCAGCCCCTTCCTGTGATCAACCAGAGACCTGCACTTCTGGAAGTTTCTGTGCAGTGTCAAGTGAGCCAGAGGCAGATCTAGGATTTCTTTGAGGAGGGGCTACACAAACCTAGGGGGCTTGGGAAATAGAAAACTTTATGACATTTTTATTTATATATACTGTACCAGGCAAAAAAGTATTGATTTTGACATGTTCTGCCCCAACAATAACAGATTTTTTTTAACACTGACTTTTCATCAACCCAGGGTGAGACAGTACCCAGGCATGAAGCTATACCAACACTATTTCTATTTAGGAGGATCTCTGCACCCCATTATGCCTGTTTTAACCTTTCAAATTATATGTTTTATTAAGGTTTATTTTTGTACCATATATGCTCCAAAGCATTGTTTTTAGGATGAAAGAACATGCTGCTTGGGATAAGGCTGGGACTGCATGGATGACATTGACTGATGTGTCATTTGGTTAATGTCATCGAAGCACAGGTCAGGAAGCGACACGGGGGTCATGATGTCGTCGACAAAAACAGCGCAGCAATAAATGCTGCAAGAAACACAGCTTACCCCGAAATAAGGTCAGGAAAAATATTGACTGCAACACAAACTGCGCACCCCATTGCAAATAATGGGACTTAATGGCACCCCCCATGTGAGAGGCTTCACCCCCCACACTCCCCAGACTTTAAATATCAAACTCCAAGGGGGTGTGGACTTCAGTGATGGGGCTAAACTCCAGGAGGGCAAAACATTCAATTAAAAAAAAAAACACAACCAAAAAAGCCATGACACCGGGAGACCTGGGGGAAACTGTACCACAGCGCCAGGTCTCCAACCCTGCCATGTGCTGGTGCCTTAGCCATGCCACCATGGTAGCAGCTTGACCAGGCACCACACACACGGCAACTTGATCCCATCCATGTAACAGCACAGAGTGACAGGGGTGGCAGTAATTCACTTCTGCTGTTATACCTCTGTTGCTCTGAATGCTTTAGCGCTTTACACAGCGCAGTTATATTGCCACACTGTTGTTGTAGCACTGTATTGACCCAGTACCTCAGGAAGCATAAGAAAATCAGGGGTAGTTTTAAAATTTGCAACTAGCATTTTATTATCAATAATAGTAAAATTAAAATAGAAACTGTTCAGTATAACTATTTAAAAAGGCAGTACAAACAGAGAAAACAAAGTCCTTCACCTGAGAGAATCTCTTATTCCAAGTTTAAGTCTCTCCCCAGCAAAAGATTGCTGCTTTTTTTAAGTCTTTGCCTGGTAATTAACTTCTGCAACCACAGCTCGTCAACATACATCCTGTTACTCATAAAATGTATTAGAACTTTGTCAATTTTCTATCATGTGCTACAAAATAGAACATGGAGTTCCAGAACTGATCTCTTATTGACAGCTCTGCAAATGTTTGTGCTGCATCTCAAGGTTAACCCCTTGAGTTCCAAGTAGCTTTTTGCAATCATTTCAACAGTATAACTACATACAGTTTCAAGCAAAGGGATCCCAGTTTCACATACAGCTTCACATATGTTTTATAACTGCAGATATGCAAGGGGGAAGAAAAGACAGAAACAGCAAGTGAAGGCAGAGAGATAGTGGGAGGCCGAGAATTTCGAGATCGTCAGAGTGATCAGTTCCTTGGTCTCACAAGAACATTTGGCTGGGCAACCAGACAGACAAGAGACAGAAAAGGAGAGAGTAGAACAGATACTTGCTTTTAACTCTTTCTGCATAACAAATGGAACAGGGTTTTTTCAATCTTGTCACAGTTAAGAAGAGCTGGAGACACCTTACACCTGCTAGTAATGACAGCTATGGGTCTATGGATGGTCATTTCAGAGTCTGGTCTGCAGTGGTGTCCTGAGAAAGTACCGAGTTGGAAGACTGGGAGGGGAGAGGGAGCAGCTACAGTGAAGCTGGTATAAAACCCACTATCTGCAGGGAATACCCAGTACATCTCTTAGCATTTTGTCACTGAAATGTTGGATACAAACATTCAAAATGTAGGGAAACTGGGGCACTTGTCTTAATAATATGGGATCAATCATCTAACAAAGGCAATTTCAGAAAACTAGAAACTAGTGACTTAACAGCATTCTACTCTTGATCACAGCCTGCACACAAGCTGAATATCCTAACAAAGGTGTGATAATGACTGACATTGAGTCTTTTGTGGGAACCCCTCTTGTACTGCTAGAACGACAGGGGTAGCGGTAATTCACTACTGCTGTTATATCCCTGTTGCTCTGAATGCTTTAGCAGGCAAAGTGGGCAAGCATTAAGGATGCAATACTTGAAGCAACATCACATTGTGTTAGAGAGAAAGGGAAGAGCAAAAGAAGAAGGAAACCACTTTGGTTCTCAAAAACAGTAGCAGAAAAGGGCAGAGCCAAAAGGCTGGCCTTCAGGAAATATAAGGGAACGCAGCGGGATGAAGATAGAGAGGCACACCAAACTTCCCTAAGGGAAGCAGTGAAGGCAGTAAGGCAGGCAAAGGCCCAAACCAAGGAAACACTAGCACAAACAGTAAAATAAGGTGACAAGACTTTCTATAGATCCATTAATGAAAGGAGAAAGTCCAGAGGAGGTATTGCTAAGATCAAAGGGAATAAGGGGTCATGTGAGGAGGAGGACCATGTATAAACATTTATCCTAAATAGATACTGCTGCTTAGTATTTACTGAAGAGAAGGTAGGGCAGGGCACACAGCTCAGCACCATGGACACAGGGGGGAGGGAAGTGTGCACTAGTCCCTTCACAAAAGAAAGGGTCCTACAAGAGCTCGATAAGCTCAGGGTGGACAAGGCAATGGGACCTGATGGCTTACATCCCAGGGTACTAAAGGAGCTAAGGGTGGAACTAGCAGAGCCATTATCAGAACTGTTTAGTGAGTCTCTGAGCACAGGAGAGGTCCCAGAAGACTGGAGAAGTGCTCATGTAATTCCGCTCCACAAGAGTGGTAGCAGGGAGGAGGGAGGAGGCAGGGAACTACAGACCAGTCAGTCATACCTCAGTAGTGGGCAAGATTATGGAAGCACTCTTTAAGGAATGGATAGTGCAATACCTGGAATCCATAGAAGCACAAGATACAAGACAGCATGGGTTTACAACAGGAAGGTCCTGTCAAACTAATTTCATAGATTTCTTTGACTGGGTAACCAGAGTGGTGGACCAAGGGGGAGCAGTTGATGTCACCTACCTTAACTTCAGCAAAGTTTTCGATACCGTTCCACACAGAAGATTGATTAATAAGCTGGGTAGGCTCGGGGTGGGTCAGAAGTTGGTCAACTGGGTGGCAAACTGGTTGGCGGGCAGAAAAAAGAGAGTGGTGGTAAATGGTATACAGTCAGAAGAGATGCAAGTCACAAGTGGGGTACTTCAGGGATCAGTCCTGGGGCCAGTCCTCTTCAATATCTTCATCAGTGACATTGCAGATGGACTGGAGGGTAAGGTGTGTCTGTTTGCAGATGACACCAAGATCTGCAAGAAAAAATTACTCACCTTAGTAATTATGTTTCTTCTAATGGAGTCTTGCTGTATTCTGACAAATGCAGTTAGGTCCTGCCTGTCAACTGCCCCGGAGAACATAGGGTTAACTTTTCTATGCATGGCATAGAATGTTCATCTTGAGCTCGGTTGAAACCTCTGCCTGTTGTTATTCGAACTACAACTGTCAGATCTTTACGAGCAAAAACTCACTAGGTGTTCTGTGTGGAAACTGTAACATTTTTAATTAGCCAACTGGTAAAAATATAATGTTTTTGGTTCTCAAAGGAAGACTCAAGTCAGAAAACCCAAAAACAAAAACCAATCAAATGAACAACATTCCACCCAAAGAAAAAAAGAGAGTGTAAAAGGGGGGGCACCTCTAGGGTGCCAACACTGCACCTGCCCACCCACAGCCCAAAAATCTAGGTTCTGAGAGGGGAGGCGGGGGGGAGGTAAGAATACAGCAAGACTCCACTAGAAGAAACATAATTACTAAGGTGAGTAATTTTTTCTTCAAACAACATGACGTCTTGCTGTATTCTGACAAATGCAGACTACCAAGCAGTACCTCCATGGAGGAGGGACAGAACTTACTTTGGAAACAGGCTCTGAAGTACTGCTGTGCCAAACCGAGCATCACTCCTAGCCTGGATATCCAGAGAGTAATGCTTGGTAAAAGTATGGACTGTTTTCCAGGTGGCTGCTTGACAAATTTCTAAGAGATGGATATCCCAGGCAGCAGCCAGGGAAGCAGCTGTACCTCTTGTGGAATGAGCCCTCAGACCAGAGGGTGGAGTTCTACCCAGTTTTTCATAGCAGAATTGTATACAAGAAACAATCCACCTGGCAATAGATCTCTTGGTGGTAGGTTTGCCCTTCCCAACTTCTCCATAAGTGAGGAACAACTGGAGGGAATCAAACCTGTGACCCTTGGTATGCTCTATGTAGTAGCTAAGGGCTCTTTTCACATCCAAACTGTGTAGCCTCCTCTCTCCCAAGAAAGAATGATCAGTGAAGAAAACAGAGAGAGATATAGACAGATTCAGGTGGAATCTGAAACCACTTTAGGCAAGAACTTCCTGTTAGTTCTAAGGACCACTTTATCTCTGTGAAAAGAGATGAAATTAGATTCCACTGACAAGGCTTGCAATTCACTGATATGTCTGGCAGAAGTAATGGCTACCAAAAACACAGTTTTCCAAGTCAATTACTTAAGCTCTGCTGAGGACAAAGGCTCAAAAGGGGGTTGCATAAGCTGAGCAATGCAAACATTAAGATCCCAAGCAGGAGCAGGATCCCTAAAGGGGGGATTGTGTGAAGCAATCCCTTGAAAAACTTATAGAATACAGGATGGGATGACAGAGATGAAGACTTGCCTACAGACAGGAAAGCAGAAACAGCTGCCAAGTGTACCTTGAGAGTAGCTGGTCTGAGACCTAGGCCATTAAGATGGACCATATAACCCAGAACCGTAGGCAATTCAGCAGAGTCTGGAGAAATACTTTTCTTAGAACACCAAATGCTGAATCTTTTCCATTTGGAGTTCTTTGTCTTTCTGGTGGAAGGCTTTCGAGAAGCCTTAAGGATATCCAGAACCCCTTGGGAAACATGTAGATCTGCAAACTCTAACTCTTCAAGAGCCAAGCCTTGAGATTGAGATACTGAAGATTCAGGTACCAAATCCTCCCCTGAGAGGATGTTAACAGGTTGTAATTCCTGGGAAGAGACAGGGGAAGATGGACTGCTAGGTACAGCAACAAGGGATACAATGGCTGCCTGGCGCAGTCTGGAGCAATCAGAATCACTTTGCATGGTTGTGACCTAATCTTGACAAGCACTTTGAACAGGAGAGGGAAGGGGGGAAAAGCATACAGAACTTTCCCTTCCCAGTTCAGGATCAAAGCATCCAGGGGGACTGAGCCCAAGACTGGGGGTCTGCAACAAACAAGAAGAAGTTGGTGATTGCCTGGGGCTGCAAAAAGATCTATCTCTGGAGTGCCCCATCTTGAGAAAATCACTTTCAACACCAGAGGGTCTAGGGCCCATTCCTGATGGCCCTGGGATATCCTGCTCAGTGCATCTGCTAGGACATTTTCCTTCCCTGGGAGGTGAACTGCTATCAGAGAGGTTTGCAGGGAATAGGCCAGGGACCACAACTTCATCACTTCTGTGCACAAGGCCGTAGACCGAGTGCCTCCTTGATTGTTGATGTACCACATGGTGGTGGTGTTGTCTGTCCTGACCTGAACCACCTTGTTCTGTACAGATTTGGAAAAAGCTTGCAGTGCCAGAAACACTGCTCTGAGTTCCAAGAGACTGATGTGAAGCAGAGATTTCTGAGGCGACCACAGTCCCTCGGTGGTAAGTTCCCCCAAATGGGCTCCCCAGCCCAGCAGGAAAGCATCTGTGGTGAGGACCACTGAATGAGACTGAGTGACAAATGGAACCCCTTGCCTCAAATTGTCCTGATCCTGCCACCATTGCAGGGCTTGGATCAGAGTTCGAGTCACTGGAATTAGTTTGGTAAGGGAATCCTGTCTTTGGGACCAAAAAGCTCTTAAGTGGAACTGAATGTCCCTCATTTGGAATCTTGTGCCCTGGACCACTGCTGTAGAAGCTGCCATGTGGCCCAGTAGCTGAAGGAAATGCCTTGCTGGTCGAGACACCTGAAGGCTGAATGAAGAGGCCAGTTCCATGTGGGACCTCGCCCTTTCCAGGGGAAGGAAGGCTCTTGCTTTTACCTTATCCAGCTCTGCCCCTATGAAGGTGAGGAGCTGCACTGGTTCGAGAACTGACTTTGGTAGGTTGAGAAGAAATCCTAAAGAAGTGAGCACTTGCTGGGTCACTTGCAGGTGTGACTTGACTTGGTCTGGAGACTGGCCTACGATGAGCCAGTCGTACAGGTATGGAAAAATGGAAATCTTTTGTCTTCTTAGGAAGGCAACAACTACTGCCAGGCACTTTGTGAAGACCCTTGGGGCTGATGTTAGGCCAAAGGGCATTGCTCTGAACTGACAGTGGCCTGAGGGCAACTCGAACCTGAGGTACTTTCCGTGGGAGCACCTGATGGGAATGTGAAAGTAGGCATCTTTGAGGTTCAGGGAGGCTAGCCAGTCCCCTGGCCTTAGAGAAGGAAGGATAATTCCCAGAGTTATCATTTTGAACTTTGGCTTTAAAAGATGTTTGTTCAAGTATCTTAGGTCCAGGATGAGTCACCACTCTCCTGTCTTTTTGGGGGTTAGGAAGTACCTGGAGTACAATCCTTTGCCCCAGTGTAGGGTAGGTACTCTCTGTATAGCTCTGAGAGCTAGGAGAGAAGAAACCTCTGCCTCTAGGGCAAGGGTTTCTGAGAGATTTGCAGGTGGAAAAGATCTGGCTCTCAGCTTGGGAAATTTTTTGAAGCTGAGAACCAGACCCTGGCCTACTACTTCCAGGACCCACTTCTCTGATGTAAGAGACATCCAGTCCTGGACAAAGTAAGCCAGCCTGCCCCCCTACTGGGATAGGAGAATCGACCTGGGCAGACCCATCAGGGTGTCTGCTTGGCAGGGGCTTTAGGCTGAGGGGTGAATGCAGGCCTGCTCATCCCCTTTCTGCCTCTCCCTCTGAAGAACCCCTTCCGTGAAAAAGAAGAAGAGGCCTGTGCTTGGTAAAAAGGCCTTTGGAAAGGCCTGCCCCTGCCCCTGGACTGCTGCCTTTGAGGAGTTGCTTACCTTTCCTTGGCCTGAGCACTCCTGTAAGTGGTCCTGTATTCATTCATTTTCTTCATGTAATTCTCTGTCTGCTCACCAAACAGAGAATTACCCACACAGGAAAGTCCATGACCTTAGCCTGGTATCCTGTGAGAGGCTAGATACATCTGAGCCAAGCCATTCTCCGAAGAGCCACAGATGTAGCCATGACTCTTGATACATCATTGAGTCTACAGCAGCATGAAACTGAACTTTCGATGCCTCAATCCCATCTGCAGCCACCTCCTCCAGCTCCTTGGCAAGCTGGGGGGGAAGCCTGTTTAGCCAGTGCCAGTACAGTGTCCCACCTGGACTTCTGGTACTTGGCTGCACAGGCCATATAATTAGCCTGCCTGAGTCCTAAGGATGATGCCATGTACTGCTTCTTTGCCATGGCATCAATCTTCCTGGAGTCCTTGTCTGGGGGGTGTGATGCCAAGGGAATGCTTACCTTATCACAGTCAGTAGCCTGTACAACCCCAACATGGCTGCATTGCTGATAAAGGAACTCCATATCTGAGCCTGAAAGAGTATACCTCTTGTCCATTCTTCTGTCCACAGGAGGTATGGAATTGGGAGACTTAAGAATTTTTTGTGTCTGTTTCCCAAAAGATTTGTGGAGAGGAACAGACAGTCTCCTGGACTCTGGGATGTCCATCATCTCTACATAATCAGGCTCTTCCTGATCCTCCACTACCTCCTCCACAGGAAGCTGGAGGGTATCAGCCACCTTTCTATAAAACATGTAGTGTGAAGGGGACTCAGAAAGCCTAGGAGGAGAAACACCTGAAGGTCTGTCTGGGGAGATGTCCGGGTCAATAGGCACATCCAGACTTTCACCATCACCATAATCATCTTCCAACTCTCCTTCCTCCTCAAACTCAGGTTCATAAAATTCTTCCAGGGTATAATCCGGAACCTGGGGAACCGACCGAACCGAGCCCCTTCCAAAAGGTGCCGGTTCAGTCAGAACCGATCGAAGCGATTCCACAATCCGAATCGCTTTGGCTATTTCATCAGCAGTCGGAGTATGAGATTCTGGAGCCGAACCGGACGACTTGTCTTTTCTTTTTCTTTTTGTCAGAACCGATTCCTCAGACTTGGCTCTCCTTTTGCCCGAAGAAGTATCGCCCTGGTCAGAGAGCACTCCTTCTGATTCAGTCGGAACCAAACCGGGCTGGCCATCCGGGTCAGCGGACATCTCGGCCTCTCTTTCCCTCAGTCTACCTAATCTCTTTTCCAGGGTAGATTTGGGAAAATTTTTGCAAATTTGACAGTCTGAATCGAGGTGGTCAAACCCCAGACAATAAACACAGGTGGTGTGAGGATCAGCCTTAGCAAAGACCTCCCCACACACACTGCAGTGTTGAAACCCAGTGGGCCCGTTTTTTTTTTCTTGGGTTTCTCAGACATGGCCAACCTAACCAAACTTACCCTTTTTTCGGCAATCCACCAGGCGAGACTCCCCTATCGGTTCCTGACTGTGTCACGGGTCTTGGAAAAAAACGTACTAAAACCCGTTTTTTTTAGAAGCAATACGGACCGGTAACCACACACTAAAGTAAAGTACAAATTTTACCTCAAAATGATCGGTTCAGCCGAACCAATCCACAGCTTTACAAGTTCCACACAGAAAACAGAACAAAACCTATCTAGTACTCACGGTACCACAGACAGAGACTTGAACCGACTATGCGGAAACAACAATTTCGGAAGAAAACCGACCGAAAACCGACACTTCAACCGACTTTGAAACGAGCAGCAGGAGAAATCTCCGGAGCAACTGTTCAGTGAGGCGGAGTAAAGAATCTGATGGTTGCAGTTCGAATAACAACAGGCAGAGGCTTCAACCGAGCTCGAGATGAACATTCTATGACATGCATAGAAAAGTTAACCCTATGTTCTCCGGGGCAGTTGAAAGGCAGGACCTAACTGCATTTGTCAGAATACAGCAAGATTTCATGTTGTTTGAACAGAGTAGATGATCCAGATGGGGTAGGCAGAATGAGAAGACATCTGGATAAACTAGCAAAATGGTCAGAAGAGTGGCAACTGGGGTTTAATGCAAAGAAGTGCAAGATCATGCACATAGGGAAGAGAAACCCTGAAGCCACTTATAGGCTGGGAGGGGAGTTGCTGGCAGTCACAAGGGAAGAAAGAGACTTGGGCATCATCATCACAGATGACCTGAAATCATCCAAGCAGGCCACTAAAGCAGTAGGTAAGGCTAGGGGGATGTTGGGGTGTATTAGTAGGGGTATCTCAAGTTATAAGAGGGAGGTAATAATCCCTCTTTACAAGACACTGGTTAGGCCCCATGTGGAGTACTGCGTGCAGTACTGGAGGCCACACCTTCACAAGGACATTAACCAAATTGAGGCAATCCAGAGAAGGGCAACCAAAATGGTGCAGGGACTGCATCAGAAAACATATGGGGCCAGATTTACGGAGCTCAATATGTATACCCTAGAGCAAAGGAGGGAGAGAGGTGATATGATCGAAACATTCAAACACCTTAAGGGCATTAACAAGGTGAAAGATTCTAACATGTTTCAATACAAGAAAAACAGCAGGACAAGAGGACACAGCATGATATTAGAGGGAGGCCAATTAAGGGGTAATGTGAGGAAGTTCTTTTTCACAGAAAGGGAGGTGGATGCATGGAACGTCCTACCTCAGGAAGTGGTGGATATGAATACAGTGCAGGGCTTCAAACAGGCATGGGATAGGCATAAGGGAACAATACAGATGAGTATGAAAAGATAGGCATTGACAGAGCAAAGGCTGATGGCACATTCATAAGGTAGAAAAAGAAATGGGCAGACTGGATTGGCCTTGCGGTCCTTATCTGCCATCAGCCTCTATGGTTCTATGTTTCTATAACTGCAGCTCTTTTTTTTTTTAAAGTTAATTATTTTTTTATTGAGTATCATATAAGTAAATAAGTCAAAATCAGCATTAGCTGTCTACATACATATAGCTTAAGGAGTTCAGCAGGCATTTTTTGCTAACAAGTTGGTACTGCCTCTGGAGATTAAACAAATTCAACATGGTAAAGGCTTGATTAGTAGATTACAGGCAGGATTGGAACATATCTATTTACATACACAGTATATCAATAGACATCGCTGAGTGGGGGGTCTGTACCAGGAAGGACTCTTGAGGGCATCCCAAACTGGGAGGGTATAGGTTAGTGGTTATGGTAATTAATGGTACATGGCCCTACTAGCAACTTGCACTTTCTGTTAGTCTTGTTGCCTGGTGGTGGTGGTAGTACTTATCAGAGCTCTGTGCTTGTAACATTCCATAACATCACTATATGTGGTACTCTGCTACTCCCTCGGGGGGGAGGGGGGTTTAGGAGGTCTTTCATCCAGTCCGTGTAGAGTGTTGAGCCTGGCATTGAATAAATTGTAAATGAGGGCCCCACAGCAGTTGGTACTTATAGGTCGTTTGTAATGAGGAATGTAGCATTTTTACATTTAGTGCCAGAGCTTCCATTGCTATATACCATTCCTTGAAGGAGGGGATGGTGATCTCCATCTTGTTAGTATAAGTCTCTTAGCTTCCACTGAGGCCTGTAGGAGCCATTGTTGCTGTGGAGCTCTCAGGGTCAGCATTGGGGGGGGGATACCCAAAAGTAGCAGGGAGGGAGGAAAGGTTATATTACGTGACAATATTTCTGTGCATGCCCTTATTATCTGAAGCCAGAGATTTTGAAAAGATGGGCAGTCCATATGATGTGCAGCAGGTTTGCACCTGGAGTAGCACATCTCCAGCAGTTGTCAATCAATCAATCAAACTTTTATTTATATAAGGCACCCTTCCAATGTTCAGGGCGCCTTTACATTATAACATTAAAAACTCACCACATATCATAAAACACATATTAAAACACATCTGTATAAATTCAAAATTCAATACATTCCTGAGAAGGCCTGGTTAAATAGATATGCCTTTAGAAGATTTGTTAAAAACACTGAACATTAGACCCATCCCATGCAGCACTGTGGGGGTAGGGTACCACATATGAGGGATTTAATAGACTGTTCGAACCCAGACGTGGCGCTTTGAGGTTGGCGCTGAGATGCCACACCTCACGCCATGGTGACCCGGGTTGGAACGGACTCGGGTCTCCAGGAATCGGCAGGGGCAAAGAGGGATTGAGCATCCCGTGGACTGCTCTCCTCTCCGGGAAGGGGGTTCTCAGTTGTTGGCACACTAACGACCTCTGGGGAGGCTGGGGTGGTGCGCTGGCACTGTAGAGTAAGGGTGAGCTTGGGGCATGGCGCTGGAGGGAGTGCATGCAGGCGCACTCGCACCCCTCCATTGGCGATTGACTGCCGCCACATCAAGGCTGAACAGGAAAATGTGACTCTTGGTGCGTGCGGCTTGATGGCCGTCTAAGGGAACTGCCTGGACCTGGGAGCACCACCACACAATACTGGATCCTGTGTCGGTGGGGAGTAAGGGGGACTCCCTGCCGCCCCCCTACGGGGGGGCAAGCCTCAAGGGTAGATGGTGGTGGTGGTGGGGGCTTCAGTAGGAGGCAGGGCAGGATCGGACAACGGCCAGAGACGGACGGATGCCAGGACATGAATGCAGACCAGAGGCCACACAGTTAAAAAGCATTAACAAAAAAAAAAAAAATTAATAGACTGTTTCAGTCCCTACATGCTTTGGTTGCCAATCTCCAGCACCCTTTCCATTCTTTGTCACTGATAACCAGATTAAGTATCTTCTGCCATCTTACTTTTGCCAGGTGGAACGGGTCAGGGGAAATTTGTATGATCATACTCTGAATTCTGCCTGGTAACCCTTTTGTCTTAGTGAGACATTCTGCTATGGGGGATTTTTGTAGGGAAACCTTGTTTTTTTATGCAACTAGATAACTGCAGCTCTTAATGAGCCATTAATCACACAAGGCCGTCAGGAACACTGAAGGAGATTAATAAGAGGACTAGAGAGTGCAGAAGTAGAGACTTTTTTTAACACCATTGACAGCCATGGAAAACCTGCACTTGTCAAGGCAGACAAGTAGAAGGTTAGCTGCACTAGTCCTGGTCAATCTGCACTAAGCTTTGGGCTGGTAAAACAAGGTTAAAATTGACCCCTACCAAGGACAGATGATTTGGTGGACAGACTGGGAAGTGCCAAGTACATTAGCGCCCTCTATCTCAACAAGGGTTATGGCAAATTCCCCTAGCTAAAGAATCGAGAGACAAAAATGCATTTTCAACTCCAGCTGCATTTTGTCAGTTCACCACCATGCCATTTGCTTTACATGGCGCACCTGCTACATTCCAGCGGTACATGGATGTAATTCTAACCAGTCTCACAGATTATTGTACTGCTTACCTGGATGATGTTGTGGTGTATAGTCCAGACTGGAAAAGTCATCTGGAACACCTATGAGCAGTTATCCAATCTAGCAAAAATACAAGTCTGACCATTAATTCTACTGAGTGCTCATTAGGCATGCAGGAAACATATTTGGGTTACAGTTTGGGAAATGGAGAAGTAAAAACAGAGTTTTCCAAGACAGATGCTGTAGCTAACAGTTCTGTCCCTAAAACAAAGATTTAGGTCTGGCTGGCTACTACAGGAGATTTGTTCCCAACCTTGCCCAGTTAGCTACTCCCCTCAATGAACTCACAAAAAATGGTACCCATATAATGTGAAGTGGTCTCCAGAGTGTGATGAAGCTTTTTGGACCATCAAGGCTGCATTATGCTCTGCTCGTTTTAAAATGTCCTGACTTTGAGAAACAATTTCTGTTACAGACAGATGCATCAACGGTACGCCTAGATGCAGTCTTGAGTCAGAATATAGATGGGAAGAAATTATTCAGCTTATTTATCAACTGTCTCCCACTAGTCTGCAGGTCTACCGAACTCTTCCTGTATGCCAACAATGCAGTCATCACCACAACAAGCTGTAATCAGGTCATTCTACAATGTGATCTCCTAACAGTCTTCTCAGTAATCCAGGACTGCTTTGCCTCCAATCTTCTGGTCCTTAACACCAAAAAATCTAAATCAATGATCTTCCACACTTGGAACAAAGCCCCTGCCCTGCCCTCACTGGTCATTACCACCTCCTCAGGTATCCCTACTGAGCAGGTGAGCTCCTTCAGATACCTAGGGCTAACCCTTGACCCTGGTCTCACCTACTCACTGCATGTAGATACCCTAATTAGGACCACTAACTCTAGGCTTGGACTGCTCTATAGGCACAGGAGTACATTCCTCCCTGAGGTCAAACAGCTGCTCCTGCAAAGCCACATTTTAAGCCTGATAGACTATTGCATGGTGGTCTATGGAGTTGCATGTTATAGAATGCTTGCTAGGGTGAGATGCCTGCTGAACAGAGCTTGCTGTTATGCCCTCAATTCTAGATCAGGCACACACACACACACATATGCTCTTTATATAGCAGCCTAGGCTGGCTAACCTTGGACACACACCTGAAATACAACACACTGGTCACAGGCAAAAAAGCCATCAAGGGGCTGTTGTCACCCAGACTCAAGGCTCTGTTGAAGGCCCTTGTCCCCTCTTGTCCAACCAGGGATGTTGAACAACTCTCCTTGGCCCTCCCATGCAGAAAAACTACACTAGGTCATTCCTGCTTCTCTTTTAGATTTTCTAAACTATGGAACTCTCTTGACCCTTCCCTTAGACTCATTGACTCCCTGCCATCTTTAAATCCCTTCTACTGTCTGAACTTACTCCCACTATAATCTTGTAAATGTGTTGTACTTGTGTAATCCATGTGCCATCTATATAGTTCGGGTTATGCCTGAAAATGGTCCCTGGGACCAGCGCACTTACCCAGTTAACAAAAAAAACCCCTGTGGCTGCTATCATTGACTCGCACTCACCCTACTTTTCAGTCAGCCTACTGCCTTAGGTGTGTTTCATGGGTTCCCCATAAGAAAAAAATTACTCACCATAGTAATGTTGTTTCTTCTAATGGAGTCTTGCTGTATTCTGACTATATGCAGTTTGCCCCAGCACTTGAACTGCTCCAGAGAGGAAAGAGTTAACTCTATGCTAAAGCATAGAACGTTGAGCTCAAGCTCGGTTTTCAAGCCTCTGTCCCTGGTACATTCTAATGTAACTGTCAGATTCTTACGAGCACTATACTAACTAATAGCTATAGAAATTATTTTGAAATTGTGTCCATAGGCAACAAAAAACTTGGGTCCAGAAGACACAAGTTGAGAACCCAGGAAGAACCTTATGCAGGTAGTGATAATAACAAAAACAATAATAAATCAGAAATACCCAACCTGGCTAGGAAAGGTAAGAAGGTGCACCTCTGGGGTGTAACACTGTACCTGCCAACCCACATCCCAAATTCTAGGTTCTGAGAGGGGAGGCAGGGAGGGAGGTCAGAATACAGCAAGACTCCATTAGAAGAAACAACATTACTATGGTGAGTAATTTTTTATTCAAACAACATGAAGTCTTGCTGTATTCTGACTATATGCAGACTACTAAGCAGCTCCCCCCCGGAGAAGGGGATACAGAACCTACTTTGGGAACAAGCTCTGCAGTACTGCTGTGCCAAACCTAGCATCACTTCTAGACTGGGTATCCAATGAGTAATGCTTGGTGAATGTGTGAACTGTTTTCCAGGTGGCTGCTTTACAGATTTCGGACAGAGAAATATCCCTTGCAGCTGCTAAAGAGGCAGCCGTACCCCTGGTCAAGTGTGCCCTGAGGGAGGCTCTTTTCCGAGTTTTGTGCAACAAAACTGAATACAAGAAACAATCCACTTGGCAATAGATCTTTTTGTGGCAGGTTTACCTTTTCCCACCTCACCATAAGTGAGAAACAACTGGGTAGACTCCTTCCTGTGGCCCTTAGTATGCTCTATATAATAGCTAAGTGCCCTATTCACATCCAGACTGTCCAATCTGCTCTCACCTGGAGAAGAATGGTCAGTGAAAAACACAGGCAAAGTCATAGACTGGTTAAGATGAAAATCCAAAACCACCTTAAGAAGGAAATTTCTATTTGTTCTATGGACCACCTTATCGTTGTGAAAGGAAATGAAGTCAGGTTCCACTGACAAAGCCTGCAATTCACTGATCCTCCTGGCAGAAGTAATGGCTACCAGGAAAACAGTCTTCCAAGTCAAGTACTTTAGCTCAGCTGAAGATAAGGGTTTGAAAGAGGGCTGCATAAACTGTGCAATACAGATATTCAGGTCCCAAGTAGAAGTACGCTCCCTAAAGGGAGGGTTGATTTGAACCAGACTCTTGAAGAACTTATTAAACACAGGATGAGAAGCCAGGCAAGGAACCGTCCCTGCTAAGAGAAAAGCAGACACAGTTGCTAAATGAACTTTAAGAGTAGCAGGCCTGAGGCCTAAGCTATTCAGATGAACCAAATAATCTAAGGCTGTAGCAATGCTAGCCATATCTGGTTGAATATTTCTCTGGGAACACCAACTAGTAAATCTTTTCCATTTGGAGTTGTAAGTCCTGGAAACTTTGAGAATATCCAGAACACCTTGAGAAAGGTATAAGCCTGCATATTCTAACTCTTCAAGAGCCAAGCTTTGAGTCTGAGAGACTGTACAGTAGATTGGGGTACCAAATCCTCCCCTGAGAGGAGGAGAGGAGGCTGTGCCTCCTGGGCAGAAACAGAGGAAGTGTTACTGAAAGAGACAGCAGTAGTGAATACCAAGGTTGTCTGGCCCAGTCCGGGGCCACCAGAATTGCTGTGCAGGGCTGAGATCTGATTTTGATCAGTACTCTGAAGATCAGAGGAAAGGGAGGAAAGGCATAAAGGAACCTTCCTGTCCAATTTAACAGGAGAGCCTCTAGGGGAACAGATCCCAGGACTGGAGGTCTGCAACAGAACAGAGGAAGTTGGTAATTGTCCAGGGCTGCAAAGAGATCTATCTCTGGAATGCCCCACCTCTTGAAAGTTATATGAAGGACATGCTGATTCAGGGCCCATTCGTGGTGACCCTGTGAAATCCTGCTGAGGGCATCTGCCAGCACATTGTCCTTTCCTGGAAGATGCACTGCTACCAAGGAAGTCTGGAGGGAGTAAGCCAATGACCATATCTTCATGGCTTCTGTGCACAAGGCCGTGGACCGAGTGCCCTCTTGCTTGTTTATGTACCACATGGTGGTGGTGGTGTTGTCTGTCCTGACTTGCACCACCTTCCCCTGAACTGACTCTGAAAAAGCCTAAAGAGCTAGTAAAACAGCTCTGAGCTCCAAAAGACTGATATGAAGAAGAGGCTCCTGTTGAAACCAAGTGCCCTGTGCAGTGAAGTCTCCCAGATGGGCTCCCCAACCCAGGAGGGAAGCATCTGTGGTGGGAACAACTGAGGGTGTCTAATGCAGAAATTGGACTCCCTGCCTGAGATTGTCCTCTCCAGCCACCATTGGAGAGCCTGGACAAGGGTCCGGGACACTGGAACTAGTTTGGTGAGAGGATCCTTCCTCTGAGACTAGAAGGACCTGAGATGGAACTGAATGTCTCTCATCTGGAACCTGGCTCCTTGTACCACTGCAGTTGAAGCTGCCATGCGGTCAAGAAGCTGGAGAAAATGTCTGGCCAGATGAAAAACCAAAGGTTTGAAAGAAGAAGCCAGATCTTTAAGGGCCTTTACCTTCAAGGGAGGTAGAAAGGCTCTTGCCTGAAGGGTGTCCAGCTCTACCCCTATAAAGGTGAGAAGCTGAACAGGTTCCAGAACTGATTTGGCTAGACTGAGAAGAAATCTGAGAGAACCCAGAAGCCTCTGGGTAACAGCCAGAGCTGACTTGACTTGGTCTGATGATTGTCCTACAATGAGCCAGTCGTCTAGGTAAGGAAACACTGAAATGTCCTGTCTTCTGAGTAAGGCTACCACAACTGCCAGACATTTTGTGAACACCCTTGGTGCAGATTTCAGGCCAAAGGGCATTGCTCCGAACTGGTAAGCCCTGAAGGCAACTCGAACCTGAGGTACTTTCTGTGGGAGCACTTGATGGGGATGTGGAAATAGGCATCCTTGAGTTCCAGGGAGGCTAGCCAGTCTCCTGGCATCAGAGAGGGAAGAATGATTCCCAGAGTCACCATTTTGAACTTTGGTTTTGTGATATGTTTGTTCAGATATCTCAGGTCTAGGATGGGTCGCCACTCCCCTAACTTTTTTGGGGTAAGGAAGTATCTTGAATACAATTCTTTTCCTCTGCGAGGTAGAGGTACCTACTCCACAGCCCTTAGGAGCAGCAACTGAGTAACCTCTGCCTCTAGAGCAACTGTTTCCATTGGGGAGGCAGGTTTGAAAGACCTTGCTCTGATTTTAGGAAATCTTTTGAAACTGAGAGCAAGTCCCTGGCTTACTACTTCCAGAACCCACTTGTCCGAAGTGACAAACTTCCAAGCCTGGAAAAATAAGCCAGCCTGCCCCCACTTCCACTGGAACTGAGGAGGTGACCCAGTCTGACACATCAGGGTGTCTGTTTGGCAGGGGCCCTAGGCTGAGAAGAGGATGCAGCCCTGCTCATCCCCCTTCTGCTTCTCCCTCTAAAAAAAAAAACACTGCTGAAAAGAAGAGGAAGCTTGGGGTTGGGTGAAAAGGTCTTTGAAAAGGCCTGCCCCTGCCAGCCCTAGACTGCTGTTTTTGAGGAGTGGCCTGCTTCTCCTTGGCCACTGCACTCCTGTAGGTGGTCCTGTATTTGTCCATCTTCTTCATGTATGTCTCTGTCTGCTCCCAAAACAGAGAATTATATGTGACAGGAAAATCCATGGCATTGGCCTGGGTATCCTGTGAGAGGCTAGTACATCTGAGCCAAGCAAACCTCCGCAAGGAGACAGATGTAGCCATGACTCTTGATGCCACATCACTGGAGTCCACAGCAGCATGGAATTGTACCTTGGATGCCTCTATGCCATCTGCAGCCACCTGCTCCAGCTCCTTGGCTAGCTGGGGAGAGGCACTTTAAGCTAGCTCCAGAACTGTATCCCACCTAGATTTCTGGTATCTAGCAGCATAAGCCATATAAGAGGCTTGTCTGAGTCCCAAGGAAGATGCCAAGTACTGTTTCTTTGCCACGGCATCCACCTTCCTGGAATCCTTAGCTGGGGGTGGGATGCCAAGGGGATGTTAACCTTGTCACAGGCTGCAGCCTGCACTACCCCAACATGGCTGCAATGGGAATATAGGAATTATGTCCCAGAACCTGACAACATGTACCTCTTGTCCATTCTTTTATCCACAGGAGTTAGGGAGAAAGGCACCTGTAACAGTTTCTGAGTCTGTTTCCCCAAAGATTTATGCAGGGGAATAGTTTGACTCTGGGACATCCATCATTTCCACAAAGTCAGGTTCTTCTGCTTCCTCAACAACTTCCACTGCTGGTAGCTGTACAGTCTCTGCCACCTTTTTATAAAATAAAAAGTGGGAAGGAGACTCAGAAAGTCTGGGAGGGGAAACATTGATAAGCCTGTCTGGGGTGATGTCAGGCTCTACTGGCTCATCTAGGCCTTCATAATCATCTTCATCATCACCTTCATACTCAGGATTCCCCTCCCAATCCAATTCATAATACTCCTCCGGTTCAAATTGTGAAGGAGCTGGAACTGATCGTCTGCCTAGTGGTGTCGGTTCAGTCAGAATTGACAGGAAAGATTGCACTATATTTATCGCTCTCGTCATCTCTTCTGTGGTTGGGATCTGAGGAGAAGGATCTGAACCAGCAGATTTCTTTTTCCTTTTCACCGGAACCAATCCCTCTGAATCCGATTTCCTTTTGCCCAAGGAGATATCGTCAGTGTCAGCAGGCACCTCCTCTGGATCAGTAGGAACTGAACCGGGCTGGCCGTCCAGATCAGCAGATTTTTCGGCCTGCTTTTCCTTAGCCTAGCAAGTCTTTTATCTAAAGTGGCTTTAGGAAAGCTTCCACAAATTTGGCAGTCTGATCTGAGGTGGTCAAATCCCAGACAATGAACGCAGATGAGGTGGGGATCCGCTTTAGCAAAAGCGTCCCCACACTCAGTACAGTGTTGAAACCCAGTGGGACCGGTTTTCTTTTTGGATTTCTCAGACATGGCCTTACTACCAAAATTACCCTTTACAGCTTTCACACCAGGTAATACAAAAACTTTTCGGTTTCAACTGTGTCACGGGTTGTTTAAAAAGACGGAATAAAACGTTGTTTTTTTAAAACTGAAATGTTACCGGACCACACTTCCACAAAGTTTAAACAGTAATTTTTCCATTCCCAACCAGACTGACCAGCAAAGAACCAAAGAAAAAACTATTTCTACCACTATTTACCTAAAATACACTTACTGTGCCGTAGACAGAGATCTGATGACCGAAAATATAAGAAACGGTTGGATAAAACCGACCGAAAGAACTAACCGAACCAAAGTAGCGAGGAAAAATTCTCCGGAGCGTCTTCACAGATAGGCGGAGTAAAGAATCTGACAGTTACATTAGAATGTACCAGGAACAGAGGTTTTAAAACCGAGCTCGAGCTCAACGTTCTATACTTTGGCATAGAGTTAACTCTTTCCTCTCCGGAATAGTTCAAGTGCTGGGGCAAACTGCATATAGTCATGTTACAGCAAGATTTCATGTTGTTTGAAGGTGTGTTTTGTCTGTACTCATAATGCTCTTTCTCTCTTAAGTTAGTTTTTATGCTACCGGATTCACTACCTACTTTTTAATCCTTCTCATCACTGTATATGCTGTATTTTTGGCTAATGTAAATGTGTAGATGTGTATAAGATGTATATATGATGCATCACCTTGTAACTTACTCTTGCCATGACTCTTAACCCATTGACATAGGCTTAGCCTAAAAGATCTTGTGTGTAACAAACAAATAAATAAATAGATGACACATACCATTCCATGTATCAGAGAGGAAATTGCATGACAGAGAGAAAAAGTATTCCACTATTGAAAAAGAATGTATTGCTATGAAATGGGAAATAGAGTCCCTTAAAGGAAAAGTGTGCTGAATCTATAAGTTATTTTTCACAGTAGAAGCTACTTTTTAAATACTGGTTCAAATTCTGTCATTGATCTAGCTGTCCAGAGTTTTTAGTTATCCTTGTGGGTGTTTATGATTTACATGTTGCTGAGAAGAACCATTTTAGAACTGTATGATGTAGTTTATGTCCCTGTTCTAGTCTTCTATTTTTGGCACAATGCACCCTGATGTTTTGAATGTACCTTGTAACCTCCCGGGTCGCACCTGAAAATAGGCAATTGGCTGTCTAATGTGCCTACCTGGTAAACAAAAGCAAATAAATAAATAAATGCTCTATTATAGAACTCTGTGGATGTTTGGGATATAAACTACATCATACACTTCTAAAATGGTACTTACCATCAGATTGCAAAGCAGAAACACCTACTGAGGTTACTAAAAGGCCTATATAGATAGATCAACAATAGAACTAGAAGAAAAAATTACTCACCTTAGTAATGTTGTTTCTTCTAATGGAGTCTTGCTGTATTCTGACATATTGCAGTGATGTCCAACCTTTGAACTGCCCCGGAGATGAAAGAGTTAACTTTCCATGCCAGGCATGGAACGCTGAGCTCGAGCTCGGTTGAGACTCTGTCTGTTGCTGTTTGAACTCAAACTGTCAGATCTTTATGAGCTATACTCACTGGATGTCCTGTGTGGAAACTGTAAACCTACACTAGCCAACTGGCTACTAAATATAATAAAAAGATTTTTTGGTCCCAAAACAAAGACTCAAGTCAGGAAACCCAAAAAATAAAACAAAACACAACACCCACACACCCAAACTAAAGGGGTGAGAAAAGAAGGTGTGGGGGCACCTCCCGAGTGCCAACACTGCTACTGCCCACCCACATCCCAAAAACCAAGGTTCTAAGAGGGGAGGCAGGGAGGTCAGAATACAGCAAGACTCCATTAGAAGAAACAACATTACTAAGGTGGTAATTTTTCTTCAAACAACATAAAGAATCTTGCTGTATTCTGTACATTTCTGAACTACCAAGCAGTACCTCCATGGAGGGACAGAACCTACTTAGGAAATAGCTCTGAAGCACTGCTGTACCTGTACAGCAGCATCACTCCTAGCCTGGATATCCAGAGAGTAATGCTTGGTAAAAGTGTGTACTGTTTTCCAGGTGGCTGCTTGACAAATCTCTAAGATAGAATATCCTGGCAGCAGCCAAGGAAGCAGCTGTACCTCTGGTAGAATGAGCCCTCAGGCCTGATGGTGGGATCCTACCTAATTTTGTAGCAAAAGGTGAATGCAGAGACAATCCACCTGGCAATAGATCTCTCTTAGTGGCAGGTTTCCCTTACCAACCTCACCATAAGTGAGGAACAGTTGGAGGAGTCAAACCTGTGACCCTTGGTGCGTTCTATGTAGTAACTAAGGCGCTTTTTCACATCAAACTGTGCAGCTTCCTCTCCCCAGAGGAGGTCACTGGTGAAGAAAACAGAAGAGACATAGACTGGTTAAGGTGGAAATCTGAAACCACCTTAGGCAAAAACTTCCTAATAGTACTGAGGACCACTTTATCTCTATGGAAAGAGATAAAATCAGGCTCCACTGACAGGGCCTGTAACTCACTTATGTGTCTGGCAGAAGTGATGGCCACCAAGAAAACAGTTTTCCAAGTCAAGTACTTAAGCTCTGCTGAGGACAAAGGCTCAAAGGGGTTGCATAAGCTGAGCAATGCAAACATTAAGATCCCAAGCAGGGGCAGGGTCCCTGAAGGGAGGATTGGTATGAAGCAATCCCTTGAAAAATTTAGAAAATACAGGATGAGCTGAAAGGGAAGAGTGCTTGCCTGCTGAGAGGAAGGCAGAGACAGCTGCCAGATGCACTCTTAGTGTAGCTGGTCTGACTCCCAAGCTATTAAGATGAACCATATAGTCAAGGACTGTGGGCAGGCCAACAGACTCTGGAGAAATATGCTTCCCAGAGCAGCATATAGAAAATCTTTTCCACTTGGAGTTGTAAGTGTTTCTGGTGGAAGGCTTTCGAGAAGCCTTTAAGATATCCAGAACACCTTGAGAGAGGTGCAAATCAGCAAACTCTAACTCTTCAAGAGCCAGGCCTTGAGATTGAGAGATTTGAGATTCGGATACCAAACCCTCCCCTGAGCACATGTTAACAGGTTGTAATTCCTGGGAAGAGACAGGGGAAGGTGGACTGCTAAGGACAACAAGAGAGGGTACCAGGGCTGTCTGGCCCAGTCTGGAGCAATCAGAATCACCTTGCAGGGCTGAGACCTGATTTTGACTAGCACCTTGAACAGGAGAGGGAAGGGGGGAAACGCATACAGGAACTTCCCTTCCTAATTGAGAAGTAGGGCATCCAGGGGGACTGAGCCCAACACTGGGAGCCTGCAGCAAAAGAGAGGAAGTTGATGATTGTATAGGGCTGCAAAAAGATCTATCTGTGGGGTGCCCCATCTGGAGAAGATTACCTTCAAAACCAAGGGATCCAGGGACCATTCGTGATGGCCCTGAGATATCCTGCTGAGAGCATCTTCCAGGACATTGTCCTTGCCTGGAAGGTGTACTGCTGTAAGAGAGGTGCTCAGGGAATAGGCCAGAGACCATAACTTCATTGCCTCTGTGCACAAGGCCGCAGGACCGACTGCCCCTTGCTTGTTGATATACCACATTGGTGGTATTGTCTGTCCTGATCTGAACTACTTTGTTCTGAACAGACTTGGAAAAAGCTTGAAGTGCTAGAAACACTGCTCTGAGTTCTAATAGATTGATGTGAAGCAGAGATTCCTGAGGAGACCACAACCCTTGGGTGGTCAGGTCCCCCAAGCGGGCTCCCCACCCCAAGAGGGAGGCATCTGTAGTAAGGATTAGAGAATGAGACTGAGTGACAAAAGGAACTCCCTGTCTTAGATTGTCCTGATCCTGCGACCACTGTAACGCCTGGGTCAGGGTTCGAGTCACTGGGATCAGTTTGGTCAGAGGATCCTTTTTCTGAGACCAGAAGGCTCTCAGGTGGAACTGAATGTCCCTCATTTGGAATCTTGCTCCCTGAACCACTGCTGTAGAGGCAGCCATGTGTCCCAGGAGCTGCAGAAAATGCCTTGCTGGTCGAGACACCTGGAGGGTGAATGAAGAGGTCAGTGAAATAAGGGTCCTTGCCCTGACCAGGAGAAGGAAGGCTCTTGCCTTTACTATATCCAGCTCTGCCCCTATGATGGTGAGGAGCTGCACAGGCTCTAGAACTGACTTTGAAAGATTCATAAGGAAACCTAGAGAAGTAAGCAGTTGCTAAGCTATCTGTAGGTGTAACTTGACTTGGTCTGGAGACTGGCCTACTATGAGCCAGTCGTCCAGGTATGGAAAGATGGAGATCCTTTTTCTCCTTAGGAAGGCAACTACTACTGTCGGGCATTTTGTGAACACCCTTGGAGCAGAAGTTAGGCCAAAGGACATTGCTCTGAATTGGTAATGGCCTGAGGGCAGCTCGAACCTGAGGTACTTTCGGTGGGAGCTTCTGATGAGAATATGGAAATGGGCATCCTTGAGGTCCAAGGAAGCTAGCCAGTCCCCTGGCCTTAGAGAGGGTAGAATTATTCCCAGAGTCACCATTTTGAACTTTGACTTTAAAAGGTGCTTGTTTAAATATCTGAGATCCAGGATGGGCCGCCATTCTCCTGTCTTTTTGGGGGTTAGAAAGTACCTGGAATACAATCCCTTTCCTTTGTGTAGGGGTGGAACCTTCTCTATGGCTCTGAGAGCCAAGAGGGAAGAGACCTCTGCCTCTAAGACAAGTGCCTCTGAAGGATTTGCAGGTGGAAAGGATCTGGTTCTCATCTTTGGAAATTCTTTGAAGCTGAGAACCAGTCCCTGGCTTACTACTTCCAGGACCCATTTGTCTGATGTTAAAGACATCCTGTCCTGGACAAAGTAAGCCAGCCTGCCCCCTACAGGTGGTGGAGAATCGGCCCTGGCAAACCCATCAGGGTGCCTGTTTGGCAGGGGCTTTAGGCTGAGGGTGGAAGCAGGCTTGCTTGTACCCGTCCCTCTCTCCCTCTGAAGAACCACCTTTGAGCATAAGCAGAAGAGGAGGCCTGGGCTTGGTAGAAAGGCCTATGAAAAGGCCTGCCCCTGCCCCTGGAATGCTGCCTCTGAGGAGTGGCTTGCCTTTCCTTGGCCTGAGCACTCCTATAGGTGGTCCTGTATTCATCCATTTTCTTCATGTAGTTCTCTGTTTGCTACCCAAACAGAGAATTACCAACAACAGGAAAATCCATGGCCTTAGTCTGGGTATCCTGAGACAGGCTAGTACATCTGAGCCAAGCCATCCTACGAAGGGCCACAGATGTAGCCATGACTCTAGATGAAACATCATTGGAGTCCACTGCAGCATGGAATTGCACCTTGAATGCCTCAATACCATCCACAGCCACCTGCTCCAGCTCCTTGGCAAGCTGGCCAGGGACCTGTTTAGCTAAAGCCATTACAGTGTCCCATCTAGATTTCTGATATCTACCTGTATAGGCCATATAGTTAGCCTGCCTGAGTCCCAAGGATGCTGCCATGTACTGTTTCTTTGCCATGGCATCAATCCTCCTGGAGTCCTTATCTGGGGGGTGTGAAGCCAAGGGTATATTTGCCTTATCACAGGCAGCAGCCTGCACTACCTCAACATGGCTGCATTGCTGGGTAAGGAACTCCATATCTGAGCCTGAGAGAGTATACCTCTTGTCCACAGGAGGTATAGAATTAGGAGTCTTTAAAATTTTAATTGTCTGTTTCCCAAAGGACTTATAAGGGGAATAGACAGCCTCCTGGACTCTGGGATATCCATCATTTCAACATAGTCAGGTTCCTCCTGGTCGTCCACAGCTTCATCCATAGGAAGCTGAAGAGTTTCAGCCACTTTTTTGTAGAACATAAAATGGGAAGGGGACTCAGAAAGCCTAGGAGGAGAAACCCCTGAAGGTCTGTCTGGGGAGATGTCCGGGTCAATAGGCACATCCAGACTTTCATAATCACCATCACTATCCTCATATTCTCCTTCCTCCTCCTCCGGTTCATAAAAATCTTCTAAATTATAATCTGGAACCGGGGAACTGACCGAACCGAGCCCCTTCCTGATGGTGCCAGTTCGGTCGGAACCGGGGTTAGTGACTGAACAATCCTTATCACTTTGGCTATTTCATCAGCGGTAGGAGAAAGAATTTGTGGATCCGCACCGGCTGATTTATCCCTTCTTTTTCTTTTAACCGGAACCGACTCCTCAGAGTCAGTTCTCATTTTGCCCGAAGAAGTTTCGGCCTGGTCAGAGGACACTCCTTCTGGTTCGGTTGGAACTGAACCGGGCTGGCCATCTGGGTCAGCGGACTTCTTGGCCTCCCTTTCCCTGAGCCTATCAACTCTCTTTTCCAGGGTAGCTGCAGGAAAATTCTTGCAAATTGGCAGTCTGAATCGAGGTGGTCAAACCCCAGACAATAAACACAGGTGGTGTGGGGATCAGCCTTGAAAGGCTTTACCACACACCCCAATGTTGAAACCCAGTGAGCCGGTTTTTCTTTTGGGTTTCTCAGACATGGCAGTCCAGAAAAACTTTACCCTTTTTGGCAATCCGCCAGGCAAGACTTCATTGGTTCCTGACTGCAGCTGATGGGTCGTGGAAAAAAACGTAATGAAAATCCTTTTTTTAGAACCGATAAGGACCGGTTACCACACTCTAAAAGTAGAATAAACTTTTTAAAACAACCTGATCAGTTCAAACCGAACCGATCCCACGTTTACAAGTTCCACACAGAAGAACAAGAAAATAAACCTATCTAGTACTCATGATACCACAGACAGAGACTGAACCAACAGGTTAACGGATTAAATTCGGTCGAAAACCGAGAAAAACGGCACTTTAACCGACAAACTTGAACCGAGCAAAGGAGAAATCTCCACAGTGACTGTTCAGTGAGACGGAGTAAAGAATCTGACAGTTTGAGTTCAAACAGCAGCAGACAGAGTCTCAACCGAGCTCGAGCTCAGCGTTCCATGCCTGGCATGGAAAGTTAACTCTTTCATCTCTGGGGCAGTTCAAAGGTTGGACATCACTGCAATATGTCAGAATACAGCAAGACTTCATGTTGTTTGAACAGTACTTATAAAACAGCTTCTACTGGAAAAAATGACTTACAGGTTCAGCGCAGTTCTCCTTTAAGTTTTATTTGCTAGGAGCTGATTTTGTACTTATAACAGATCACAATCCTCTCTGTTGGGTTAATCAAATGAAAGATAAACATCCCAGAATCACAAGGCGGTATCTGGCACTACAGCCATTTAAATTCAATTGGATACACAAATCCAGAAAAGTGAATGTCAGTGCTGATTTTCTGTCAAGATATGGTTCAGGAATTGAGAATTCAGAAAGTTGAAAAAAATATGTGTTTAACTGAAACAATTCTTGTACTAGGTATTATGGCTAAATGGATGTTGCATATGCAAAGAATTGCCAATGTCATAAGGTGATGTTAAAAGACAAAAAAAAAAAGGTTTTGGAAACCTTTTTTTTTTTAAAGAAGAGAAAAAAATAGGTTCCTTCTTAAAGAGGGGGATATGTGACAGAGTTGTATAAGACTCTAGGCTATGCTGTTTGTTATGCAAATAGAGCTAAACGCAAGAATTTATTTTTCTGCCCAGTCCCATTCTGTCATTTGTCTATCTCTTGTCTGTATGACTGTGCAAATTTTCCTTGTGGAATCTCTGAACTGGCCACTCCAATAGTCCCACAATTTCTCCCTGTTATCTCCCTTCTTTTACTTGATGTTTCTGTTCTTTCTTTCTCCCCTTGCTTCCCTATGGTTAAAACAAATATGTGAATCTGTATGTAATACTGAGATTTCTTGGTTTGCAAATGTATATAATTATATTGTTTAAATGATTGCAAAAATATATATGGAACTCAGGGGGTTAACCTTGAGATGCAGTTTGACCTCCACAAGTTCATTTGCAGAGTTGTCAACAGGAGATCAGTTCTGGGACACAATGCTCTATTTTGTTGCACCTTCAGGAAAGAAACTGACACAGTTCTGGATACATTTTATGAGAAAGAGGAGATATCTCTTAATGAGCTCAGGATGCAGACGTTAATTGCAAGGAAAAGACATATACGAAGAAAGCAATCTTTTGTTAGAAGGAGAGAGAGATTAAGATTTAGATTTAGAGATACCCTCAGATTAAGGACTTTGGTTTATTTGAATTGTTCGTATAAGAGCTATACTGCACAAATTTATGTTTTTTTATTTTATTATTATTGATATTAATAAAATGCTACTTGCAAATTGTATGACTTCTCCTGGTTTGCCTACGCTTCCTGACCTTTTCCTCAATGACACTGGTGCTTCCCTGTTTGTTTCTGGAATATATAGTTGTGGTAGTAGCTATCTTTTTCAGGAGCACTGCTCTAAGTTCCAGAAAATGTATGTGCTTGTTTCTTTCCTGAGGGGGTCACATTCCATTTATTGTTCTCCCCTCCAGATGTCCTCCCTGTTCTACTAAGGATGTATAAGTATAGAGAATTTACATAGGCTGAAGCTGAAGAAAGGGAATCTCTCTCTGAGGTTGCTTACCTCTTTCCATAAATAGTTTTGCACATAAGAATTCCAAGTTTTGCCTGGGTTCCATGTATGAAGTCCAACCTTTGCAAAGTGTTCTTTACTGATTGAATTGAGCACCGAGCTTCCTCATCTGTTTTTCAACACACTAGCCAGTTGTCTAGGTAAGAAAATACTTCACTCCCTGTCAGTGCAGGAAGCCTGCCACTAGGAACAAGCACACTGGCCCCTACGCACAAAGGGGTGTTATGCCTACGCACTGCAGATTCATGGCATGTAGGCATGCCTAGGTGAGAATGCCACACATCAGGGGTCCAGTAGACCCCTGTGGCATACATGGAAGGAATGCACTGCCCTTCCGCACTGGATCACCCAGCTGGTCATGAAGCTATGCACATGGCTGGTCTGTGGGCATGTCTGGGGTGTGCCCATGCTCTGCACCATTCATGAAGGCATGACATGCCAGACAAGGGGGTGCAGGATACAGCAGCAGGGATCCTGCTATGTCTATTGCATGCCCCTCCTAGAGAGACCCCGAAAGCTGCAGGAGAATGAAACATCCCCCTGCAGTGCTGCCCCAGCCCTCTGGGTTGAAAGGAAGAGCTGGGGTAGTCAGTCCTTCAGTTGCATGTCCACTTGAACTTGAAACATCCCACACTTCCCAGAGTCTGCCTGCGCACAGCAGGGGATCCACTTTGGGACCCAGGAAGGGCATCTGACTGGATGCCTCCCTGTGTCCTCCAATCTGTCCCCACGTAGCAGCACAGGGGCAGGGCTGCAGACAGGCACCATGCAGTGTCACGCATTTGTGTATGCCAGCCACCGTGCGCCTGTCGCTGTGTGCAGAGTTGCATGGCCAGGGTACACTCATATCGCAGTATCCTGCATCACTTGGGGAATAGGTACTATTGTGAACACCCTAGGTGCAGATGTCAGACCCAAGGGGATTTTCTTTAATTAAAACTGGGTATGACAAATCCTGAACTTTAGGTATTTTCTGTGACAAGAGCTTAATGGAATGTAGAAGTATGCACCCCTTAAGTCCAGTGACCCCTAACCAGTCTCCTTGTTGTGTGGAAGTGTTGCCGTTCTAAATTTTTTTTTTATATGCTTGTTTAACAATCATGGGTCCAAAATGGGTCAACATTCTCCATTTTTCTTGAGAATGGAAATACCTGGAAAAGAAGCCCTTTCCCAGCTGAGAAATGGGAACCCTCTCCACAGAATTTAGCTCTAACGGTTTCCTCACTTCCAATTTTAGTAGGAATCTGTGTTCTGGCACTGGGCACTAAATACTCTGGACTGGCTTAACTTTGGAAATGTTATTAATTGGAGAGTTAAGCCCTTTCTTACTACCTCCAAAACTCATTTAACTATTGTAATTCTCTCTCAATCTTTGAGGTAATAAGAGAGGCATCCTCTGCTGACAATGGTTCTATGGTGGCATAAACAGGATTATTAGGGATTGGATTTCACCTGGGCTGGAGGAGCAGATGCAGATTGTTGTCTAGCTCCCCTCAGTCCTCTACCTTGCCCTGTACCCCTATGAACTACATAATCACTGTGCACACAGGGTCAGCTGTAGTGGCCTATTCCTATAACTTCTGATCTATAGGGACTGCATTTAACTGGTCCTTTCCTTTGCAATCAAATATTTAGAAGTTATTTTTGGCTCATCAGCTTTTCCATATATACCACTTGCTTTATTACCAAAAATGGAGGTACTTTTACAGGGAAAATCTAGTTCCCCAGATCTCTCTCATGTCCCTTCTTGCTCTCCTCTCTTCCAGGGTGTACATGTTCAAATCCCTCAGTCTGTTCTCCTAGGGCTTTTGGTGCAACCCCTGCACCATTTTAGCTGCCATCCTCTGGACTGCATCCACACTGTTTATGTCCTTTCTGAGGTACGGCCTACAGAACTGGACAAAATACTCCAGGTGGGTTCTCACCAGCAGGTGATATAGTGGCAAGAACACCTCCCTTGTCCTACTGGAGATACTGCTCTCTTTGCATCCCAGCATCCTACTGGCTCTACCCACTGCTTTGTCACACTGCCCTGCCATTTTGAGATAACCAGATATGATAACTCCAAGGTCCCTTTCTTGCTTAGTAACTGTCAGTACCTCCCCCTACCATTCTACTATGAACTCATGGGTTCCTATTCTCTAGTTGTATGATTTTGCACTTCTTGGTTTTGAACCTCAGCTGCCATGTTCTTAACTCCTTGAGTTAACCAAAATCCCTGCTCATTTTCTCCATCCCCTCCAGAGTGTCCACCCTATTACAGATTTTGGTGTCATCTACAAAAAGGCATACCATCTCTTCCAGTTATGAAGACAATGAAGAGGTTCCAGTACTGAGCCCTGCAGCACACCACTGGTCTCTCTCCCATCACTAGTCTGAGTGCCGTTAACCACCACCCTCTGTCTCCTATCCATCAAACAGTTTCTAACTCAATTTACCACTTTGGGTTTCACCTCTAGGCTGCTCAATTTCTTTGTCATTTTCCTGTGCTGCATTGTGTCGGAGGACTATTTAAAGTTCAGGTAGGCCATGTCCATTGCCTTCCCCTGATATATTTCCCTAGCTATCCAGTGGAAGAAATCAAATAGATTCACCTGGCATGCCCCCCCCCCATGAAGCCATGTTGCCTGTTGTCTTGCAACCCACTAGATTCAAGATACTCTACCAACCTTTCCTTTAACAGGGTTTCCATTAATTTTCCTACCACTGAGATGAGACTGACTAGTCTATAGTTGCTAGCCACTTCCCCTGCTGTAGCTCTTATGCAAAGGACAACATCTGCTCTCCTCCAGTCCTCCAGAATCACACCTGTTTCCAGAGAGCTGTTGAATAAGGCCATCAGTAGGCCAGCTAGCACCCCGAGTTCCTTTAAGGGAATAACCCTTGGGTGTTTACCCTCTGGTCCCATAGCATCGTCCCCTTTCAGAGCTGTAAGACCCTTCCAGATAATTTCCTCTGAAAATAAACTTGTGTGCGACCCCCCCCCCATGTTCCTGCTGCTCCCAGGAACATGTGAAGATTGAGCAGAAATACTTGTTCAGGATGTCTGCTTTTTCTTGGTCCTTTTCTGCACAGTCCACCCCTGCTGCCCTCCTTATCCTCACCATCCCTCCCACTTCCCTTTCCTTTCTTGGTTATGTACCTGAAGAAAGTCTTATCCACTTCAGCTACCCCCTTGGCTATCCTTTCATCTGTCTGTGTCATTGCTTCCCTCTCTGCCTTTCCTGCTTCTCTCTGTTTTGCTTGGTACACCTCCCTGTCTTTCTCCCTCTGCATTTCCTTATACTGTACCTCCTAAATGCCACCTTTTTTTCCTTCATCACCTTGGCCACTTCCCTAGAGAACCATACAGTCTCTTTACTTTCTGCTTTTACTCACTTCCTTCACGTGGATTCTGATTGCCTTAATTATCCCCTTTCTTATTTTTCACCACTGTAGCTCTACCCCTCCTTGGCAAACCCCTCCTTCAAGGAGGCTTCTGAGGCAGTGTCTCATTTCTTTAAAGTTGGACCACCTAAAGTCTAGGACCCTCATCCTTGTGTGGTTTGCCTCTGTTTCCATCTTAATGTTAAACTACACTGTAGAGTAATCACTGGTAACTAGGGGACTGCCCACTGTAACATCTGCAATGCTGTCCCTGTGTGTAAGCACTGTGTACAGCACTGCCCAGTCCCTAATGGGTTAATTGACTAACTGCCTAAGAAAATCCCTTGGAGGGAGTCAAAGATGGCCCTGCTCTTTGCTGAAGCCACCTTGGAAGGCTCCACTCCACTTCTGGCAGATTGAAGTCACCAACTAGCAGCACTTTCCCCTTGCTTGCCATTCTAATGATAGCTTCTCCAAGTGCCTTATCCAACTCCTCTCCCTGTGCTGGAGGCTTGTACACTACCCCGATATGGATAGCAGCCCCAGAGCCTGCCTATAGGATGAACCACAGCACCTCCAGCCCTTCCTTTTCCTTTGGGTTACCCTTGACTTCCATGGCCTTAATTCCCACACTCACATGCACTGCAACTCTTCTTCCCAGTCCTGTTCTCCTGAACAGGGAGTAGCCCGGTATGTCCATGTCCAGCCATGCTGCTCATTGCACCTTGACTCTGTTATGGCAACTAAATGCAGGCTAGCCTCTGGCCTGATGACCTCCCAGTTCAGAATTTTATTTCTCAGACTCCTCGCACTGGTGCTTATAGCTCTCCATACCTTACTTCCTCCTTGCCTGCTTTCCCTAACACCTACTTGTGCTATTCCCTGATGCTCCCCTGACCCACCTCTCTTCTTATTACCTTCTCCATTGTCTGTCTCCTTTACTCCTTCCTTCTTGCTTCCCTGAGTTATACCTCCCGTGTCCTCCGCCTTGTCCTCACCTGTCGTCTAGTGCCCCTGCTCTGGGGGAAGTTTACTCCCCTCAGGTCCTCCCTCCCTCCCTGCTGCTTCATCATCTTTGGGGGAGGCAGCTGTTGCCTCCCTTAGTTCTACAGTCTCCCCATAGGGGGGCAGAGACTGTACCAGAAGCGTCAGTAATCACTGATGACTCATTCCAGAGGTCAGCACAGAGACTGCAGGGCCCAGAGTAAGTGCGACCACAAGATTTTGTTGTAGTTCCCTGGGCCTCCTCTGTGTTATAGGCCCCTCAAATAGAGCTTTCTAAGATGGTAGAACCTAACATTACAACCCCCTTCCACTTTGATAACTCAGCAATTACCTGAGGTTTCACAAACTACTCCAATTCAGACTGTACTAGCTCAGGCTGCTTCAGAGACTCAGGTGGTTGAAACCCCTACTATAGACTCTCATCCAGGAGTATCTACTGCAGCTCTCCCACAATCTATTTATTTATTCTTTTTTTGGTAACCAGGTAAGGCCCACTAGGCACAAGTGCCTGTTTTCAAGGGCAACCTGGGAGCTCTGTGTTGGTTAAGTGACTTGCTCAGAGTCACACAGTATGCAAGTGGAGGTTGTGGGAATCAAACCCAGGTCTGCTGGATGTACCAAGCTTATTCACAGTTCATTACTCTAACCTCTAGGCTACACTGCCAGCCTCAAGAAGAGAGGTATCTAAGGATACCTCTCCCCATGATTTGGAGGTGGACACTGATCCCCAATGAGGCACACCTGCTGGCAGTGTCTGACACATTTACTGGTCCACCAAGACAGTTTGAAAACCTTTTTTCTACACCCCCACCTAGAACCACTGGAGCTTGTGAAGCAGAGGAATGCTGTACACTTACAGTACAGGGGAGGTAAGGAAGAAATTCCAGATACAGTCCATATTGCCAGGAAAATGCTTAAAGAGTCTATGAGGTTTTATGCATCTGAGGTGTATGCCCTGATAAACGTTCCAGGGGACACAGTTTTCGTAATCAGTTTTCAGATGCTGCTTTCCTGGAACACTTTTGGTTACAATATCATGAACTAAAGCATACCTGGACACTTTTTATTTTATTCCCATTAACAAAACCTGCATTTACAATTGTAGTGATTATGTTTAGGAATGAAGGGGCAAACATTTCTGATAGTATTTAATGGATTAAACAAAGGTGTGACATGCTTGGAAATCCTGAACCTATACCTGATACTGACAACATCTGGACTTGGGGTGGAAATTTAAAGTCCATTTACATCAGACTGCAGTGGGTCTTTGCCATCTCCCAAACAGTCTTTTTTGGCAGGAACCAGGGTATCTGCTTTTACCCCAGTCAGCCTAAAATCTGCTATAAGTATGGGGCAAGTCAAAACCTCAGCAGTGGATGCGACCAGTTGAAATGTGGAATGTGTCTGTGGTTTGGGCATCCAGGAATTGCTAACTCAAACTTATATCACTTCAATCTATGCAAGGAGAAAGGTCATACCTTTAAATTCTGCCCATGGGCAGCATATACTTGCAACAACCCAATGAATCAAGTAGACCTCCTGACAAGGCCCCAAAAATGGGGTCCTCTAGACTTAAAATGCCAGCACATCCTCACCTACTACTACCTTCTTCAGATCTGCAGAATCTGTCTCTTCAAGACCCAGATCACCACCACCCCAACCCCCAGTCCTAAGTGAGGGCTGGTTACTGGACCTACCATTGAGACTCCCATTGTAAATACCCAGGTCTTAGCGGCATCAGAAACCACTCAGGCAGAACCTGAATCAACACTGAAGGTCCCAGAAGAACCTCAAACTTCAGAGCAGCAACCAGAAGGAAACACTGCTGATGATGTTCCTGAATCTGCCATGCCCCTCTCTTTCTCCACTGGAAGAGGGCATGGAAAAGAAAAAATTACTCACCTTAGTAATGTTGTTTCTTCTAATGGAGTCTTGCTGTATTCTGACATATGCAGTGATATCCAACCTTTGAACTGCCCCGGAGAGTAAAGAGTTAACTTTCCATGCAAGGCGTGGAACGCTGAGCTCGAGCTCGGTTGAGACTCTGTCTGTTGTTGTTTGAACCCAAACCGCCAGATCTTTACGAGCTATACTCACTGGGCATCCTGTGTGGAAACTGTAAACTCACACTAGCCAACTGGCAACTAAATTTAATAAAAAGGATTTTTTTTTTTTTGGTTCCAAGGCAAAGACTCCAGTCAGGAAACCCAAATAACAAAACACAACACACACCCAAAAATAAGAGGGTGAGAAAAAAGGAAGGGCATCTCTAGGGTGCCAGCACTGTTCCTGCCCACCCACATCCCAAAAACCCAGGTTCTGAGAGGGGAGGTGGGGGGGAGGTCAGAATACAGCAAGACTCCATTAGAAGAAACAACATTACTAAGGTGAGTAATTTTTTCTTCAAACAACATGAAGACTTGCTGTATTCTGACATATGCAGACTACCAAGCAGTACCTCCATGGAGGAGGGACAGAACCTACTTTGGAAACAGACTTTGAAGCACTGCTGTGCCAAACCGAGCATCACTCCTAGCCTGGATATCCAGAGAGTAATGCTTGGTGAAAGTATGTACTGTTTTCCAGGTGGCTGCTTGACAAATCTCTAAGATAGGAATATCCCTGGCAGCAGCCAGGGAAGCAGCTGTACCTCTAGTAGAGTGAGCCCTCAGGCCTGAGGGTGGGATCCTACCTAATTTTTCATAGCAGAATTGTATACAAGAGACAATCCACCTGGCAATAGATCTCTTAGTGGCAGGTTTTCCATTACCAACCTCACCATAAGTGAGGAACAATTGGAGGGAGTCAAACCTGTGACCCTTGGTGCGCTCTATGTAGTAGCTAAGGGCCCTTTTCACATCCAGGCTGTGCAGCCTCCTCTCCCCAGAGGAGGAATGGTCAGTGGAGAAAACAGAAAGAGACATAGACTGATTAAGGTGGAAATCTGAAACCACCTTAGGCAAAAACTTCCTATTAGTCCTGAGGACCACCTTATCTCTATGGAAAGAGATAAAATCAGGCTCCTCTGACAGTGCCTGTAACTCACTTATGCGTCTGGCAGAAGTAATGGCTACCAAGAACACAATTTTCCAAGTCAAGTACTTAAGCTCTGCTGAGGACAAAGGCTCAAAAGGGGGTTGCATAAGCTGAGCAATGCAAACATTAAGGTCCCAAGCAGGGGCAGGGTCCCTGAAGGGAGGATTGGTATGCAGCAATCCCTTGAAGAATTTACAGAATACAGGATGAGCTGAAAAGGAAGAGTGCTTGCCTGCTGACAAGAAGGCAGAGACAGCTGCCAGATGCACTCTAAGTGTAGCTGGTCTGAGTCCCAAGCTATTGAGATGAACCATATAGTCCAGGACTGTAGGCAACCCAGCAGACTCTGGAGAAATATGCTTCCCAGAGCACCAAATAGTAAACCTTTTCTATTTGGAGTTGTAAGTTTTTCTGGTGGAACGCTTTCGAGAAGCCCTTAGAATATCCAGAACACCTTGAGAGAGATGCAAATCAGCAGACTCTAATTCTTCAAGAGCCAGGCCTTGAGATTGAGAGATTTGAGATTCAGATACCAAACCCTCCCCTGAGACATGTTAATAGGTTGTAATTCCTGGGAAGAGACAGGGGAAGGTGGACTGCTAAGGACAGCAAGAGAGGGTACCAGGGCTGTCTGGCCCAGTCTGGAGCAATCAGAATCACTTTGCAGGGTTGAGACCTGATTTTGACTAGTACCTTGAACAGGAGAGGGAAGGGGGGAGCATACAGGAACTTCCCTTCCCAATTGAGAACTAGAGCATCCAGGGGGACTGAGCCCAACACTAGGGGTCTGCAGCAAAAAAGAGGAAGTTGGTGATTGTCTGGGGCTGCAAAAAGATCTATCTGTGGAGTGCCCCATCTGGAGAAGATCAACTTCAAAATCAGGGGATCTAGGGACCATTCGTGATGGCCCTGGGATATCCTGCTGAGAGCATCTGCCAGGACATTGTCCTTCCCTGGGAGGTGCACTGCTATCAGAGAGGTATTCAGGGAATAGGCCAGAGATCACAACTTCATTGCTTCCGTGCACAAGGCCATAGACCGAGTGTCCCCTTGCTTGTTGATGTACCACACTGTGGTGGTATTGTCTGTCCTGATCTGAACTACTTTGATCCGAACAGACTTGGAAAAAACTTGAAGTGCTAGAAACACTTCTCTGAGTTCTAAGAGATTGATGTGAAGCAGAGATTCTTGAGGTGACCACAACCCTTGGGTGGTCATATCCCCCAAGTGGGCTCCCCAGCCCAAGAGGGAGGTATCTGTGGGAAGGTTTAGAGAATGAGATTGAGTGACGAAGGGGACTCCTTGCCTTAGGTTGTCCTGATCCTGCCACCATTGCAAAGCCTGGATCAGGGAATGAGTCACTGGGATTAGCTTGGTCAGAGAATCCTTTCTCTGGGACCAGAAGGCTCTTAAGTGGAACTGAATGTTCCTCATCTGAAATCTTGCTCCTTGGACCACTGCTGTAGAGGCAGCCATGTGGCCCAGGAGCTGCAGAAAATGCCTTGCTGGTCGAGACACCTGAAGGGTGAATGAAGAGGCCAGTGTAACAAGGGTTCTTGCGCTGTCCAGAGGAAGGAAGGCCCTTTCCCTTATTGTATCTAGCTCCGCCCCTATGAAGGTGAGGAGCTGCACTGGCTCTAGAACTGACTTTGAAAGATTCAGGAGGAATCCTAGAGAAGTGAGCAGTTGCTGAGTTATCTGTAGGTGTGACTTGACTTGGTCTGGAGACTGACCCACTATGAGCCAGTCATCCAGGTATGGAAAGATGGAGATCTTTTTTCTCCTTAGGAAAGCAACCACTACTGCCAGGCATTTTGTGAACACCCTTGGAGCTGATGTTAGGCCAAAGGGCATTGCTCTGAATTGATAGTGGCCTGAGGGCAACTCGAACCTGAGGTACTTTCTGTGGGAGCATCTGATGAGAATGTGAAATAGGCATCCTTGAGGTCCAGGGAGACTAGCCAGTCCCTGGCCTTAGAAGGTGAGGTTATTCCCAGAGTCACCATTTTGAACTTTGGCTTTAAAAGGTGCTTGTTTAAATATCTGAGATCCAGGATGGGCCACCATTCTCCTGTCTTTTTGGGGGTTAGGAAGTACCTGGAGTACAATCCTTTTCCCTTGTGTAGGGGTGGAACCCTTTCTATGGCTCTCAGAGCCAAGAGGGAAGTGACCTCTACCTCTAGGGCAAGGGCCTCTTAAGGATTTGCAGGTGGAAAGGATCTGGTTCTCATCTTGGGAAATTGTTTGAAGCTGAGAACCAGTCCCTGGCTTACTACTTCCAGGACCCATTTGTCTGATGTTAAAGACCTCCAGTCCTGGACAAAGTAAGCCAGCCTGCCCCCTACTGGTAGTGGAGAATCGGCCCAGGCAAACCCATCAGGGTGCCTGTTTGACAGGGGCTTTAGGCTGAGGGGTGGTAGCAGGCCTGCTTATACTCCGTCTGCCTCTCCCTCTGAAGAACCCCCTCTGGGCAAAGGTGGAAGAGGAGGCCTGGGCTTGGTAGAAAGGCCTATGAAAAGGCCTGCTCCTGCCCCTGGAATGCTGCCTCTGAGGAGTGGCTTGCCTTTCCTTGGCCTGAGCACTCCTATAGGTGGTCCTGTACTCATCCATTTTCTTCATGTAGTTCTCTGTCTGCTCCCCAAACAGAGAATTACCAACAACAGGAAAATCCATGGCCTTAGTCTGGGTATCCTATGACAGGCTAGTACATCTGAGCCAAGCCATCCTACGAAGGGCCACCGATGTAGCCATGACTCCAGATGAAACATCACTGGAGTCCACTGCAGCATGAAATTGCACCTTGGATGCCTCAATACCATCTGCGGCCACCTGCTCCAGCTCCTTGACAAGCTGGCCAGGGACCTGTTTAGCTAGAGCCATCACAGTGTCCCATCTAGACTTCTGGTATCTAGCTGTAGGCCATATAATTAGCCTGCCTGAGTCCCAAAGATGCTGCCATGTACTGTTTCTTTGCCATGGCATCAATCCTCCTGAAGTCCTTATCTGGGGGGTGTGAAGCCAAGGGTATATTTGCCTTATCACAGGCAGCTGCCTGCACTACCCCAATATGGCTGCATTGCTGGGAAAGAAACTCCGTATCTGAGCCTGAAAGAGTATACCTCTTGTCCATTCTTCTGTCCATAGGAGGTATAGAATTAGGAGTCTTTAAAATTTTAAATGTCTGTTTCCCAAAAGACTTGTGGAGGGGAATAGACAGCCTGCTGGACTCTGGGATGTCCATCATCTCAACATAATCAGGCTCCTCCTGATCCTCTACTGCTTCCTCCACAGGAAGCTGGAGAGTTTCAGCCACTTTTTTGTAAAACTTAAAGTGGGAAGGGGACTCTGAAAGCCTAGGAGGAGAAACACCTGAAGGTCTGTCTGGGGAGATGTCCAGGGCAATGGGCACATCCAGACTTTCATAATCACCATCACTATCCTCATACTCTCCCTCCTATTCCTCCGGTTCATAAAAATCCTCTAAATTATAATCCGGAACCGGGTGAACTGACCAAACCGAGCTCCTAACCGATGGTGCCGGTTCGGTCGGAACTGGAGTTAGCGATTGAACAATCCTTATCGCTTTGGCTATTTCATCAGCGGTCGGAGAAAGAACTTGTGGATCCGAACCGGCTGACTTATCCCTTCTTTTTCTTTTAACCGGAACCGACTCCTCAGAGTCGGTTTTCCTTTTGCCCGAAGAAGTTTCGCCCTGGTCAGAGGGCACTCCCTTCTAGTTGGTTGGAACCGAACCGGGCTGCCATCAGGTCAGCCGGACTTTTGGCCTCCCTTTCCCTCAGCCTACCTACTCTCTTTTCCAGGGTAGCTGTGGGAAAACTTTACCAAATCTGGCAGTCTGAATCGGGGTGAATTCAAACCCCAGACAATAAGCACAGGTGGTGTGGGGTCGCCTTAGCAAAGGCTTCCCACACACACTACAGTGTTGAAACCCAGTGGGCCAGTTTTCTCTTGGGTTTCTCAGACATGGCCAGTCCTAATCAAACTTACCCTTTTTGGCAATCACCCTTATCGGTTCCTGACGTGTTACGGAGTCGTGGAAAACCTAATGAAATCCATTTTTTTAGAACCGATAAGGACCGTTTCCACACTCTAAAAAGTAGAACAAACTTTTTAACAAACCTGATCGGTTCAAACCAAACCGATCCACGTTCTAAGTTCCACACAGAAGCTAACAATAATAAACCTATCTAGTACTCATGGTACCACAGACAGAGACTGAACCGACAGGTTAGATGGAATAAATTCGGTTGAAACCAAGGGAAACGACCTTTTAACGACTAAATTGAACCGAGCAAAGGAGAAATCTCCGGATCGACTGTTCAGTGAGGTGGAGTAAAGAATCTGGCGGTTTGGGTTCAAACAACAACAGAGAGAGTGTCAACCGAGCTCGAGCTCAGCGTTCCATGCCTTGCATGGAAAGTTAGCTCTTTCCTCTCCGGGGCAGTTCAAAGATTGGATATCACTGCATATGTCAGAATACAGCAAGACTTCATGTTGTTTGAAAAAAGGTTTTAGAAAAAGGTGTAACTCTTCTTGACAACAGGTTTGATTCTTTATCAAAAGAAAGTCGGGGGCAATTCACATGGTGATTGTTCCAATGTCTCCTCTATTGCCTCCTCTCAGAAGGGCCTTTCTTCAGAGGTGGAGGACACATATGGATCTACTAGATCCAGAAAGAGAAAGGTACACTCAGCCATGATCAGAAAAAGTGGGTGGAATAGATAGATTCCTGTTTATCTTCAGTTGAAGTCCCCCCTTTTCTCCCATAAACTTTCACTATGAGATCCTATCCAAACTCTTGTTCATGTTGCATGGTTAATGTTAATAGCATCAAGAATCCAAAAAGATGATATACTACTTTTTTGATCCTTCAACAATTAAACAGTACAATTTATTTTTTGTTACAAGACACTCACCTCAGAACCATTCAGATATTGGATTAGCAAAAAGGGCATGGGCATGGGACACCTCTTTTTGGCCCCTTTCTGAAGAGTCCTGTGTTAGTTTATGTATCTGTTTTATGGGTACACATTTTCATGTCTCACAATTTATGGACCTGGTTCCTGGCAGAGTATTATTATTCGATGGCTCTCTAGTTGGGTTACTCTTATGTCTGATTTGCATTTATAACCCTCAAATGAAAACAGCTGAAACTCAGCTTTTTAATCTTATTAAACCTTACTTACAGTATATACTGTTAGACATGTTGTTTTGGGGGGATGCTTCAATTGCGGGCTTTCTAATGCAGATAAAGGTGGCAAACTGCAAAGTTATACTGTGATACAAATGTGTTAAACAACTTGTATAAAAAGTAGGGCTAATAGGTGCCTATGCGTTATTGCACAAATGAGGTTTCTACATTTACCATAAGAAGACACTTTTTTTTTCCTAAGCCTCTTCCTTTGGTGCAAGCATGGACTTTATGTATTGAGACTTCATATCATTTTTTGTTAATTTGTAAATAAGGTACACAATCTTCCACCCCCTACAAAGAGGTCCTTGGAGATTAAATACAACACTCTCACAACAACATGATGTTTTTCATGTGTTGCATGGGATATGGCAAGCCAGGAAGCCTGTGCAGTGTATGTATTATGACCTTTTATCCTGGTGGGAAGATTCAAAATCAATTGTTTGTAGTTCCCTACAATGTAAAGCTTAAAAAAAGACAATTGGCTTACTTATAGTACTTGCAGCTTCGAGCCCAGTTGCAAAAATTGATTTTGTATTCAGATTCTGGACTAGGAAATTTTCCTTAACAGATGTAACACCTCCGGACAGAAATGCAGAAATATCAGTATAACCACTTACTTTCATTAAAAGCAGAACAAAAAAAATTGGATGAAAGGAAAGAAATTTACATTGGATCCTTTCTTTAGCTGTCAGAAGCATGCTCATCAAAGATAAATTTCCTCTCTGGTTACTCCAGAAGGCTCACATTTAAAGTCTGGTCCAGAAATATTTTCATTTCTTGAACATCATATTGAAAAATATTTTCGGGTTGAATATCTTTATCGGTCTAGTTCGAATACACAGGGTTCTATTTTCAAAGTGTGACGCAGAGCTTGTGTCAAGCCCTGCATCTAACCCTTTCTTTGGCAGAGCTGCACCTATCATCTTTGTTGCAACTGCACTCAATTTTGGTAGGTTGGGTGCAGTTACAACACTTTACCTGATTTACGGTAGCTTGTGCCAACTCGTTGGTGCAAGACCCATAAAAAGGTTCCCTGGAATTGTTGCAAGCTATACCAGAAAAAATGTATCTAACTTGCAGCAATTGGCACATGGAACCAAAAATCCTGATCAACGGTCATGTGACTGCCACAAGCCCCGTGCACCATATCTTTGTTGCACTTGGGGCTTGCAACAATCTAAGCTGTTTGAAAATCTGGCCTATAGTTTTCTGATATTAGGTTTTCTAGAATCCCCAAGAACCCCTTAGATTCACTGGTAGCAGATATTTCTCCTCGGGAGGTATCAACTGCAATTAAATCCGTATCATTGGATACAGTACCTGCCAAATACAGCCTGACGGCTGAACTATACAGGATTTTTTGTGGAACATATAGCAAAAGGTCTCATTAAGTTATTACCGAGGTGTCAAAAAAAGAATCCTTATCTCCTAATATGTCTTTATCTATATGATGGCATTTCTATATCTAAAGGGGAAGGTAGAAGACATAAATAATTGGAAACCTATCAGTTTATTAAACACTGATAAAATTTTGACCAAAATCCTGTGCAACAGAATCACTTCTGTGGCAGGTAATATAATTTCTCAGTTGCTCAGTTCCAAATGGAAAAATGCAGGATAATTTATTTTTGCCTAGAGAAATTTTTGAGGCAGACAGAAAGGGGAGGTTTCTGGACTCATACTATCAATCAACCAAGAAAAGGTTTTTGATTGGATATCACATCAATTTCTATTCAAGGCAGTACAGTATTTTGGCCTCCCTCCTCCATTTACATTTTGGATTAGTTCTTTTTTAGATTTTTTCCCTGTTTTTTTTCTAAAGAGCTGTTAGGCAGCTCCGCGGCCCGTCCTTGGGGGGTCACATCTACTCCCGGCCATCCATTGGGATCATCATGGAGCCTGCCAGCTCCATTTTTCTCCCCGCCCCTGCTGCAGCTGCATGCATGTGTGTGAAGACATGAGCACTCTGTGGTCCCGTAGCACCCACCCTTTCTTGCGTCGCTCCCAACCTGCACTACCCTCAGGCCTCCACCCAGGGGCAGCTGTAACGGCAGGAGCAGTGAGATCCCTCCCTGAGAGAGGAGAGCTGTCTTGCAGCTGCTCCATCTAACTCCTGCACTTCCCCTGGCTGACTCCCAATGTCCCAGGCTTGTTCCCGAACCCAGGTCGCAGGCATAGCATGAGGTGTGCATCCAGCGCCTCAGCCCTCAGCACCACCTGGTCAACTGGATTGGTTCTTTATATTCAGAAGCTTTGTGCAATTCAAAATTAATGGTCCCCTAAGCAGAAAGATTCAGTTACATTGTGGTGTTAGATAGAGTTGTCCTTTCAGCCTTGTATTATGCATATTCTGTTTAGATTCAGTGTTGCATAGTACCAAACTCTGCTCATATACACGGTATATCGCTATCATCTACTGTACTGTACATTATTGTAGTTCTTTCCAGAATATTGGCTTACGGTGATGATATTTGCTTAACAGTTCAAGATGAAGCATCTGACATAGTTGTAATCAGTGCCATGTGATATGAGCGAACGCATAACAGCAAGCCCATATGAGCAACTGCATTATGGCAAAGAGTGAAATGGTGAACATGCTTTTCTGCGGGGGAGAAGGGATTCACCACCCACACACCCCTTACTAAATTAAGCAACTCCCGAGGTAGTAGCACTGCGGGGAGGGAGAAAAGCATTTTTGTTATTTTCGTCTTCACCATAATGTAGTCGCCGTAATGTGGGCTCACTGTTCTCGCTGTTATGTGTTCACCCCATATCATGAGTTACATTGCAATCAAATGCCTAGAGGATTTTACAGTTCTTTCTGGATCTAAAATTAATGTCAGTAAAAGAAGCTTTTTTTTATTTAACCCCTCTACAACCCCAACAAGATTAGTTGGAGGGATTCCAGTTCCACAAGAAGCAATCAAAATTGTAGACATTCAGTCTGGATCCACAAACCCTGTGTTTGATAACTTGTCTATAGTACTGAATTCTTGTAAGTTAAAGATTGAAAGATGGCAAAGTATTGTGATGGGGAAGGAAAGAGTTTATATAGTTTGTATATTTTTGTTACCCCTATTTCTGTACTTATGTATTTCCTCCTCCATCTCAACCTGAAACCCAGATACAGTACATAGCTTTTTTGTCAAAGTAATTTGGGGTAGTCATTTGAACCCTGCCAGAAGACAGAGATCACTTCTCTACCACTTACAGTAAGCAGAAATGACTTAATATCCTTCCAAATCCCAGTTACCAATTTTCAAAAATAAAATAATATGATCAATCCCATGGCTTTCTTTTACAGTATTTATTTTTATGCAAATTACAGACCTGTATTATGGTCTTCTAACAAGCTATGAGTTCCATGATTCTCCAGAATACTTACCCTATTACTCCCCTTATTACAGTTTACAAATTGGTATTACTTTCCATTCAATTTCCTAGTGCACCACAATATGATAAAAAGGTCAATTTGTAAACTTCATAAATGGAAGATTATTACATCTGTGCTTCTTTCAGTGTCTAGGAATGGATTTTACCTGAGACTGACACAGATGGTAACTTTTTTTAAAACAATTTGTTATGTCCGGATGATCCCGAACCAGAGGTATAAAGCATTGGATACCTCCCCAGATGTGGGACTTTGTTGTTGGCCATCTGGGTGTACACAGAAACCACAAGCACAGGGCTCTTGAGGAAAGGCTTTGTCCCAGAAACTCCTGTTTTCAACAGGTAATAACATTATCACATTGTTTTTGAACTGTCCTTATATAACATAATTTTAGGATCTGGTAGCAAGATTTTGAGGGAAACTCCTATTTGCATCATCCTATATTCTGTTTTGGTACTAGGAATTGCTACCCCTGAATACAATATGTACCGTCTAGATACACGAAGAGTGATTTCTGCATGCATTATCACATTTGGCAAGCTAGGTATTGCAAAACAAATATGACTCAGGAAGTTTTACTAACACTTATTGTTAAAGCTATTCACAAAAATACCACCAACAGCTTAATCTGGTTGAAGGTCAATTGGCATTCATCTGTATCCCCCTCCCACGGGTCATGCCTGAAAATAGGCAGAATTTGTCTATTGTACTTACCCGGTCAACAAAAACTAAATAAAAAAATAAATAAACAAATAAAACTAAATAACTGCTTCCATTTTGAATACAGTTGTTTTCCTAAACATACCCTTTTGACATTATGGGCAGTTTTAACCCAAAAACCTCATTTATTGTAGCTTAGCTGAGCAATGTTGTTTGTTAGTTTCACAGTTTTCTTTGAGTTCTGGAACATCTGTGAAGTTTTCTGCTATTTCCTTATTTTGCCATTAGATCTTGAAATAATCAAGTTTCTTCCTCTGATGCAAAATACTTTCTTTTTTGATAATTTTTATATTTATCATATAGCATGATTTTTGTTTTATTTGAAAAAATTCTCCTAGTCTGCTGGTTAATGCCAAGGAACTCTTACATGAACTTTTACCTGAACAGCTACTAGAAAGTAGAATAATAGACCTCTGTTTAATATCTTATCTGAAGGATGATACCAGATCAGTGCAGCCCCACCAGCCACCATGCAGTGTTGCACACTAGTGCCAGAAATGGGTATTAGCCCAAGCTCCTGTTATAGGACAGAACAAACTGCTTTCCAAGCTTGCCATATACTGAACCCTTGACACTTAACTTATTTGTTGCCTGCATTCCAAATAACTTCTTACCTTTCTAACCTGGAAAGTTTATTTCCAAGAGCCTCCCATATCCTTCCATCTAGCCAGTCAGTTACAAGATGTGTAGACCTTCTGACTGAAGGGAACTCAGAGGAATACCCTTAAACTGACTGACAAGCAGCTGGTCCCCTAGACTACATGTGCCTACAGTTCCCAACAGAAGACCCATTGTTAATTGTCATAGCTAAGAATATGGGGACAGCAGTGAGCTAGCCCAGCTTAATAACCTTGTTCCCTGGATACCTTAATCACTTCACTGGCATCCATGCCATCCATCAAATATTGTCCTTTCCTACTACCTCAGGAACAACCAGGACTAAACAGGGGATCTGGATGGAAGGATATGTGGATTCTGGAAAAACAAATTTCCAGGTAAGAAATTCTTTGTTCCCTATCATCCCCATATCCTTGTATCTGGCCAGTCAGTTACAAGGTGTGTACCAAGGTATGCACCAAACTCAGGATCCTGGAAACTAGACTGGCATGGGAGCACATCCATGGATGTGTGTAACTAAAACAAAATTGCCTAAACCATAACACAAACAACTCAACTTCCAACTTTCACGGGACAAATGTGGACTTACTGGTCCCTTAAAAATTATGTGGACTTACTGATCTCTTGCATCCTACTTTACAACTGCTTGCAGTACCTACCACCCAAATGCCACATCAGCTGAGGCCTGCACATCCACTTGCAGTGCTCAGTGAAGGTATGTACAGATGCCCCAGTTGCTGCTTTGCATATATACAAACCTGAGGCTGACGCCTTCTCTGCATATAAAGTGGACACTGGACAGTGTTTGAGTCAAATGTACATTTATGCCTACTGGGCACAGTGTACAATGGGCTCAGTGTAGTAGAGGCTGAAGCTTTCTATCCGTGACTGCCAGACAGACTAGCACAAACCAGATTGACATATTTATTTATTTATGACTTTGATAACCAGGAAGGTGCACTGATCCCAGGGACCATTTTCAGGCACAACCTTTTATGTGCCTTAGTCTAGTCCAGGTAATATCTGAGGGCCTTGTTGATGTTTAGGCTATGCAGGTGTTTTTCTTTACCATTAGCTGGCCAAGGATATAAGGATAGTACTGTAGGTCTCATTCATGATTCATGTGAAAGGTAATATTCACCTTTGGCATGAATTTTGCAGCTGTCATGAACACTTCTCTGTCTAGGTGGACAACCTACTATGGTTCTTTGCAGGTAATACCCCAATCTCGCTCATGCACTTGTCCAAGGTAATAGCTATCTATAATAATATCACCGTCAGTATTATATACCATAGACAGATTGTGTGAAGAGGCTCAAATGATTGATCCATAAGCTAAGAGAGTACCAGGTTGAGATCTCATGGCAAAACTTACTACCTGACTCTCAGGTACAGCTGTGCCAACACCCCTAGAAATCTAATATTGTAAGTGTGAAACCCCGAGAAAGGAGAGTTTGATTCCAATAAAATCACCAACGGAGCTGCCGCTTAAACTCTTAGAATTGGCCCTGCCAAATATTGTAAGCTGTGACGTAGAAAACTTAGAGGATACCCTTGTGAGAAACACAGGATTCAAACACTCACGAAACCCTCCCATAGATCCTGGAAGTAGAACCCTTCATAGACCGAAGGATGATGGAGCACACCTTTGAGAAGTATCCAAGCCTCAGGACATTTCACCTCACAGGCTCCATGCCTGCAGCTGCAACTTGTATAAACTGTGGCTAAAGAAAGGGCACCTGCAGAAGAAGAAGGTTTCCCCTGAAAAACAAAAAGACTGGAGGTTTGTCCATCATGCCAAGAAAGTGGGAGAACTACAGACTTCTTAGTAAATGTGAAGCAAACAGGATTAGATGTTCTCATTCTATCTTTGCCTTTCTCAGAACTTTGAGGGCAAGAATGTGATAGGTAGAAATGCATAAATCAGACTCTGCTCCCATGGAATCTGTAGCACATCCACTCATCTCATCGGGCCCTTTTGACTGGGAGTCAGGAGCAAAATTTGGGGACCTGATCATTTTGCCTTGATGTGAACAAGTTGATTGTGAGGCACCCAGAGTGGCATGTTCATCTTCCCAACTACTCTGAATGGAGTTACCATTCTTTTGAGGAGAACAGTTTATGGTAGGGCTGTGCAGGGACTGAATAGTACTGTATTTCCCAAATACCATGAATAGTAGGACTCCCAAATATGCAAGAGCCCTTCCCAGATAGAGGACTATTCATATTCGGGAACAGCTATTCGTTCCCAATTGAAAATAAAAAAATCTACAAAAATCATATAATCAGCTGGGTTTATATAGAGGCAGAGCAAACGCATCCATTCACTACAAGGAGGCTAGCCATGGAAGAGGGCAAGTTGTGTCAGTAATCTTTCAGAGCCCTGCTACTTGGGTGCTGTGGGGAGGAGGGTGGTATGAGGGTACTGCCAGGGTGGCAGATGTGGGGAGATTTGAAAAATATGTCTATACAGTGCAAACAAGCACTTTTTGTTGCACAACTCCATGGGCTGGCTAAGGAGGTGGGGGGGTTGTGACATCATCCACCATGGGGCTGTAGGGGCTGGGTACAAAACAGTCTCAGTTTGGGGTTCTCTGAGGAGGCAAACAGATCCTGTAGAGGTATGTCCTACAGGAAGAAAAGGGGGTTCACCATCTCTTAAGTCAGGGACCACTAAAGGGACATTTCTCCTAGCCAGATGAGAGCATCTGCCAGCTGACTGTTCTCTCTCATGACATGGATCACCAGGAGATCTGCACCCAGGATGTGCACAAAGGTCCAGGTGCAGATGTCCTCCCGATACAAGGGAAGGAAGTATGTTCTACCCTGTCTGTTCAGGTAGAACATGTCATGGTGTTGTCTGTCTGGCCTGGATGACCTGACCTCTGACTAGAGGAGTGAACTCCATCAGAGCTAGCTTCACTGCATAGCACTCCAGCAGGTTTATGTGGTGATGGGACTCCCTGGATAACAAGAGCCCATGGGATCTGTAGTCACCCAGATGTGCTCCCCACCCCACCAGAGGTGTATCTGTCATGAGTGTGACAGTTGACTCTGGATGGACAAACAGGATTCCTTCTTCCAGATGTTCTGGAATCAGTCACCACTGGATGGTGTCCCACATTGGTTGGATCACTGTGACTGGCTGATCCAAATGGCCTAGGTGCTGCGACCACTGATGGACAACTCCCACTGCAAATGGTGCATCCACCAGCAGGACCAATGAACCATGATGGTGCAGGATGCTATGCATCCCAGCAGCCACAGAAAATCCCAGGCAGGGCATAAGACCCAAGTCCTGAAAAGACTGGGCAATGGAGGTAAGATCCAGTGCCTGGTCTGCAGGGAAGCAGGCCATGGCCCACAGAGATTCTAGTTGTGGCATGATGAACTTGATCACCTGCAAGGGTACCAGCTCAGACTTGTCTGGTTGACCAGCCAGCCCAAGTCTTGGCAGGTCTGGAAAGCCAGATCTTTGGACCTCTCAATGGTCTCCTTGGCTGGCCTTGCCAGTAGCCAGTCATCCAGGTAGGGATACACCCTGATGCCTTGGCATGGCAGGAAGACTGCCACCACTGCAATGCCCTTGGTGAAGACCCTGGGTGCTGAGAAAGACCAAAGGGCATGAACTTGAACTGATACAGGACCCTTTCTGCACAGAACCAGAGGTACCTGCAGTGGAACGGACAGACTGGGATGTGGAAGAATGCATCCTGGAGGTCCAGGCAGCAGAACCACCTGCTCTGCTGCAGAGATGGAATGATCTGATTGTGTGACCATCCTGAACCTGCACTTCTGCATGAACTAGTTCAGACTGTGCAGCTCCAGTATGGGGCTCCACCACCACCACCACCACGACCCCCATCCATATCAGAAGCTGGAAGTACCTGGACACATAACCCTGACTGGCCAGGGTGTCTGGAACATGAGCATGTCCTGCAACACCCTGGGCTGCCATGGAACATTGGAGTCAGTAAGGCAGGAGAGCCTCAAAGTCTAAAGGCAGCCTTCTGCCAACCACTTCTAACACCCAGCTATCCATTGTGATGGTGGACCAATGTGGCAAGAAGTGACTTAAAATCGACCCCTGACTGGGAGCACAGACAGGGATAGGACAGATGGAAGGATGACACCATCCCCCAACTCATCACTGGGCAGCATTTATAGGGGCACCAGATGCAGTGGCCAGAAAGGCACCATTACTCCGACCCCACCTCTGTTGGGGGGCCCTGGCCTCGAAACTTAGGTTTCTGTGCCAGGCCTGGTACTGCCCTTGTTGGGGTTGCTGCTACCAAGGAGGCAGTGGTTGAAAGGGACAATACATAAAACACTTTTTCTTAGGTTTTTTCTTCTGAGATGATGCCACAGAGTCAAGGGTGGCATTGGACTTCTATGCAGGTGAGATATCCCTCCAAATCAGGGACAAAGAGGTCAGTGCCCAAGAATGGGACACCGACCAGTTTGTACTAGATGTCTGCCATAAAGGTGGACAGACACAGCCAGACCCTGTGAAGCATGGAGATGGCCACTGCCATGGCACGGGCACAGGAATCACCCATGTACATCACCATCTGGACCTGGTTTTTAGCCAGTGATTGACCTTGGTCTTGGATGATCTGCACCACCAACTGCTGGTCCACAGAGAGGTGCAGGAGGATTTCATCAAGTACTGCCATCAGGGAGTATCAAAAGCTGGCCATCATAATGGTGTAGCTTGCCTGGCAGAGACCCAAAGAAGTTGCTGTGTAAAACTTCTTTGCGGTATCTTCAGAGTTTCTGGACTCCGTGTTGGGAGGCTTGTCCACATTTCACTGGCTTCCAGATTTGTAGAACGCCATATCAGAAACCAACCCTTTGGCTGAAAGGTGGTCTGAGAATCCAGAAAAGAACCCAGTGGGAACCAGGTATTTGCAGACCATGCGGACAGAGGGTGCCGAGCAGGATGCTGTATGCTGCAAAAGCTACGGGGCTGGTCTGTCACTCTAGGAGGAGACAGTCACGGAGCATTGATGGTGATGCCTCCTGTTTGAGTGGGATCAAGAGCGAGAGTGCCTCAATTGGGAAAAGGCAAATCTCGGGGAGTAGTTTCTGTCCAAAATGTCCATAAGGGTACTTGGCTCTTTTCTGGACTGGCTATAGCAGGACATGCATAGACTCTGATCTTATTTGGATGAGAGCTCCGAAACATACTGGCCCATGGTTGGTGGTCTGTTCCTTGACTGAGCCCAGTCCAGGATGTGAGTCCTGGAGGAGGCCATGGATGATGTCAGAGTCATCTGAGGACTCCTCAAAAATGGCCCTCAACAGTTTCTTGCCATGCACCACCCAAGTTTCCTCGAATTGGGTGATCTCCACCAACAAGCAGCCTAAGAAAGCCAGCTGCCAACCGGGCCTCCTTGGTCAGAGCACTCGCCTTCGACTGCAGCAGTGGCTGCTCCACCTGAAGGGGTGGGGAAACAGTTGCTGGAAGCACCGGCAAGGTCTGAACCAGAAAGGGCATCACTGGTGGCTGCTAGGTGGCTGAAGGCCCAGGAAATTGAGTTCTATCTTGCCCCACAATGGCCAGCTGTTGCCATGGAAGTTCCTTGTAGCACCAGTGCATCTTATGGTAGTACCTCTCCTCACTCTAGGAGGAGACAGTCACGGAGCATTGATGGTGATGCCTCCTGTTTGAGTGGGATCAAGAGCGAGAGTGCCTCAATCGAGACCTTGACTGAGACCTTGACCATTGACTGGGGGATCAACACTGAGGAGAGCTTTCCAGCTGGCTATGATACACCACATGACTAGCCATATTGACAAGGACAGGCTTAGAAAGCTCCACCGCCAGTGGATGCCGCTCCCATGGTGAACTGATCAGAGACACTGACTGGTCCACATCATCCTGAGTGAGGAACAGGAGCACCAGGGTCTGTGAGATTGACTCCATGATCTCATCCAACAGCTGGTTGACAGGCTCAAGGAAGATTTCCATAGCCTGCTCAACCAGAGTTGAGGTAGACAAGCCCAATAGGGAATACCGAGGAGCTCTCAACCTTCCCTCGACTGAAGGGGTCTCAGAGTTGACCAGTCTGGGAAGTTGAGGGATCAGGAGGACCTTGATCTCTCCTGGTCCCATGACCGGAACCAGTGGTGCTTATACGTCTTGTTGTGATAGGCAGGGTTCTCTGCAGAGGTCTGAAGGGCCATACACATTTCATAGATACATAGATACATAGACAGTGTCGGCAGATAAGGGCCTATGGCCCACCTAGTCTGCCCATTTGAGCTTGTAAGTTCCGTTTGTTTTCCTAGAAGTCTATTTCCCCTTACCCCTGACCTCTAGAATTCCTTTATGTCTATCCATGCATTCTTAAATCCGTGATTGTTTCAGCCCCCACCACTTCCTCTGGCAGGGTGTTCCACTTATCCACCACCCGTTCTGTGAAGAAATTCTTTCTCATGTTTCCTCTGAATCGTCCTCCTCCAACTTCATCCCATGCCCTCTAGTCCTGAAACATCTTTTCGCTTAAAATAGTGTTTTCGCACCCTGTTCCTCCCTGTAAGATACTTGTATGTCTCTATCATATCCCTCTCTCCCTCCTCTCCTCCAGGAGTACATGTTCAGTTCCTTCAACCTGTCTTCATAGGACTTGTGATGCAACCCATGCACCATCTTTGTTGCCCTCCTCTGAACCTTCTCTACCCTGTCTATGTCCTTACATAGGTATGGTCTCCAGAACTGTACACTGTACTCCAGGTGGGGCCTCACTAATGTGTCTTGTATAGGAATTATGACCTCCCTTTTCCTGCTGGTGATGCCCTGCCTATACATCCCAGCATCCTATTTGCTTTACCTGATGCCTTGTCACACTGTTTCCCTACCTTGAGGTCATCAGAGATGACAACCCCAAGATCCCTTTCCTGCTTGGTACATACTATATCCTCACCCCCAACTGATATATTGTGCCAGGGTTTTGTCCCCATATGCATTATCTTGCACTTCTTTGCATTGAATTTCAACTGCCAAACCCTTGACCATTCTTCAAGTTTCTGCAGGTCCTTCTCATTCTGTCTACACCCTCTGGTGTGTCTACTCTGTTACAGAGCTTTGTGTCATCAGCGAACAGTGAAATTCTGCCTTCTATATCCTGTGCAATGTCACTGATGAAGATGTTGAATAGGACCGGTCCCAGCACTGATCCCTGTGGTACGCCACTGGTCACTCTTCCTCTGTGGAGTGACAGCCATTTACCACCACCCTCTGTGTCCTGCCACCCAGCCAGTTACCTACCCACCACACTACTGTCCTGCACACCCATATTCCCCAGTTTGTGTAATAGTCTTCTGTGGCACAGTGTCAAAGGCCTTGCTGAAGTCCAGATAGGCCATGTCCACTGCCCTCCCTGATCCACCTCCCTAGTCACCCAGTCAAAAATTCAATGAGGTTGGTCTGACATGACCTCCCCTGGTGAAACCATGCTGCCTTGGGTCCTGTGAGTCCATTGACAACCAGATGTTCCACCAATCTCTCCTTCAGTAGTGCTTCCATGATCTTTCCCACTACCGGGTGAGGCTGACTGGTCTGTAGTTCCCTGCTTCCTCTTTGTTCCCACTTTTGTATAAGGGGACTACATCTGCTGTCCTCCAGTCTTTGGGTACCTCCCTGTTTCCAGTGATTGGCTGAACAGGATGGCCAGAGGTTCAGCCACCACCTCTCTTAGTTCTTTAAGGACCTGGGGTGCACCCCATCTGGCCCCATTGCTTGGCAGCTCTTATTACTTCCAGTTCCTTCAGGACCCTTTCTCGTGTAAAGGGACTTGTGTCCATTTCTGTACCATTCTCACCTTGCTCCCTTCAGACCCATTACCCCTCTTCCTTAGTAAGACTGAGCAGAAATACCTGTTCAATATGTCAGCTTTACTGTTGTCATCCTCCACGTGGATCCCATCCTCCCCTTCAGTCTCACTATCCTCCTTTGTCCTTCTTTTTCCTTATGTACCTGTAAAGGTTTTGTCCCCTTTAACCACTGATTTTGCAATGTGTTCTTCTGTCTGAGCTTTGGCTTCCTTACTGACTTCCCTGCCTCCTTTGTTTCTCCTGGTACTTCTCCTATCCCCTTCTGCCTGTGTCTTTTGTATTGCCTGAATGCAATCTTTTGGCTTTCACTTTCTTTGCTACCTCTTTGGAAAACCATAATGGTCTCCTCTTTCTTTTCCTCTTGCTAACCTGCTTAATGCATAATTCTGTTGTTCTTATAATCCCCATTTTAAATACTGCCCTGTTCCTCAATCCCTGATTCCTGTCCCATTCCTTAATGCCTCTTTCAAGCATCTCCCCATTTTCCCAAAGTCTGCCCCCTAAAATCCAGGATACGTGTTTTGTGTGTTTGCTTCTGCTCTGTCTGTGATTTCAAACCACAATGACTGGTGGTCACTGTTGCCCAGGTGCTCCCCACTGTTCCCCATCACACTGTCCCTGTTTGTGAGCACAAGGTCCAGTATTGCCTTCTGCCTAGTTGGTTCCATGACCAGTTGCTTGAGAAGGCACCCTGAAGGAGTCCAGGATAAATCTGCTCCTAGTTGATGCTGCTGCTGGGATGCTCCAGTCCACGTCTGTATATTGAAGTCTCAACCAGTACTACCTCACCCTTGTCTGCCATCCTTTGGATGGCTAGCATCAACTCCCTATCTGTTTCTTCCTCCTGGGCTGGTGGTCTATAGACCACACCTGTGCGGATGGCTGGCCCCATTTTCCTTTCCAGCTAACCCACAGTATCTCTCCCCATTTTGTTCCTCCTGGATCTGTGTGGCCCTTATGTCATTTTTCACATACAGTGCCTCCTCCTCCTTCCTGCCTGCTCTGTCTCTTCTGAATATGTTGTGCCAGGTATGGCCATCTCCCAGTCATGGTTATCATTACACCAGGTTTCAGTGATGGCCACAATGTCCAGGTCTGACTGTACCATGACAGCCTCCAGATCTTCCATCTTGTTGCTAAGGCTCCTGGCATTTGCACACATGGCTTTCCATGATTTGACCTCCCTAGACTGCTTCACTGTTCTACTCCAGCCCCTTCCTTGGTTGTCATTTATCCCTGGTTCTCCTTGCTGTCTGCCCTTCTGCTGAATTTTGCCCCTTTTCTGCTTATCCACCTTTTAGACACTAATCTCCAACTTTTGCACACTGCTTTGCAGAGATAGCCACTCCTCTGGTTCACTGGTTCCATTACTAGCTGTGGGGGGTGAGCAAGTAGGTACCATCCTTGCTGTCCTGCCACCCCCTTTGCTAGTTTAAATGCTTGTCAATGTAGCATTTAAACTTATCATTGAGTGCTTGGATTCCCCTCCAGGATGAATGCAGGCCGTCAGGCTTGAACAAACCTCCATCCTCAGATGGGTCCCCAGTCACCAATGAACTCAAACCCTTCCTCACAGCACCAGTTCTTCAACCATGAGTTAAAGTTCCTAGTGCATGCACTCCTATGCTCTCCTTGCCTCTCACAGGTAGTACTTTGAGAAAGTGACAGAAGTAGCTGCTTGAGACCCCTCCCCAGTTTCCTAAACTCTTCCTGAACTTCCTTTGGCTCCCCATTTGCCAAGTCATTAGTACCTAGGTGGATAATGACATCCAGCTCACCCTCCTGTCTTGCCTTCCCAGTGATCCCCAGTATCTTCCTTCCATCCCTCCATGCCGTGGCAACTGGTAGGCACCTCACCTCCCTGTCCTCCTCCCCCTCCTGTGTTCCTAGCTGGATCCCTCTTATGATGGAGAATGACTCTCCCATGCTGGCCCCAGCCAGGAACAGAGCTAAGACTGAAGAGGTGCCCGACACTTCCTCCTCAAGGGCCACAAGCTAGAGAGCAGACCCAGTAGCCACCAAGGCCTACTTGTGGCCCTTACGGTAGTCTTTTTGGTCCCATTCTGAAGGCCATTCAAGGGTAAGCCAATGTTTCTGGTCCTCTAGGAACTCAGAGAGCATCGAAAGACAAAGGTCGCACCTGGCCATGTGATGCTGCCCTCCCAAGCACTACAGGCACATGTCATGCAGGTCAGTGACTGACATCTTTTGCCGGCACCAAACACAAAACTTGAACTCCGGTTTCCATTGCTCCATTTCTGAAAATACCATGGAGTTGAAGGACTGTGGAAATAAGTCCAACAACTTTGAAAAACTCCGAAGTAAAGGTTCACCCATGATGCACTAATTACTTAGTGAGAGCAGTGAAAGAGGTTACCTGTTCTTCCAGCAGAAATAAAGATCTGACATCATGGGGTGAAGTCGAGGGATAGACCCCCTGGGTGATAGGAGGAGCTTATCTTCAAGATGTCCGACAAATCAGTAGTTACAGTGTAACTGCCAAAGTGTAGATAGTAAACTATATCCGTGCCCTAGAACTGACCTTGAGGATGATCTGGCCACCAGCTTGATCAGGCCTGAGGCTACATCCTCCAGGAAGTACAAAGTTTTGGACAAGTTCTGCTGGGTCTTACACATTGGCCTCTCCTTTCTCTTATGCTTGTCCAAGAAACTGGGCAGATCTGGCAACTAGGAGACTACCACTCTAGCCATATCAGACAAGTAGATTGCCACCCTGAGGGTCAATGCCACAATATCATGAGATTTTCATTAGATGCTGTCAATGGTCTTGTAATATGGATCTTTGGGGACTGCATATCCCAGTAAAAGGAGTGAGGACCTATGCATGAGGCTCACCAGGGTCAGGTCCACAGGAGGGAAGGCAAACAGTGCTCTGTCAGACTTACTAAATTTCCAGATTTTGTACAGGAATCTGTGGATTGAAGGATGTGTGTCCACGGATTCCTATTCTCTCTGCACTAGAGGAGCCAGGTCTTCATGAACTAGGATGGACTCAGAGGACTGGAGCCCTGACTTGGCAAAGCCTGACTTGGATCTATCACCCTCAGGGAACTCAGGTTGAGCACCACAGACATATTACTAATTGATCTTGATCAATAATATACAGTATTAGTACTGTCATGGTGGCCACTCCTAATATACATTCTTAGGCTATCAGAAATGAAGATTATGTACCTACCTGCAGTGTAGACCAAGGAGGATGCTGGGAACCGTCACAAAGGAGACCCACAAGGGAGTGGCATGAGACCCTACAGGGGAAGGAAACAACTCCTGGTGGTGGACTCAGTCATTAGGGGGGTAGAAATGGGGAGGAAGGGGAGAGGAAGGTAAGGTGCCTGCCTGACGCCATGGCTTGGAGGGGCAGGAAGCGAATCCTCAGGATCATGGGAGCAGCTGCATGAGGGAGGGAGCTGGATGTCATTGTCCACCTAGGGACAAATGACCTGGCTAGGAATGGGATCAGAGCAGTGCAAGAGGAGTTTGTAGAGTTGGGAGGGCCTTAGACAAGTAGCGCATACAGTGTAACCTTCTCGGAGGTGCTGCCTGTCTATGGCAAGGGTGATGCTAGGGTACTCCTCACCAGGGAATTCAATGAATGGTTGAAAAACTGGTGTGGAGCTCAGGGTTTTGGCTTCATTGGGGACTGGGGAGCCACCTGGAGGGATGCAGACCTATACTGGTACGATGGTCTGCATCTGTCAAGGGGGGGAACCAGGATCCTAGGTGAGAGGTTTAAATGCTTCATTGGCAAGCATTTAAACTAGCCAAGGGGGGAGGCACTGAAAATGAGCAGGAAAATCCCAGCCTCTCCCCACAAAACACGGTAACTAGTGAGGCAAACACCAAGGTAGAGAAGTCATTAGGGAGCAGGACAGATGTAAATGTGAAAAAAGCCAAAGGCAGTAAGGACAGGAATGGGGCTAAAAGGGGTAAGGCCATCAAAAAGTGGAGGGTGATGAGTACCAATGCCCGTAGTCTGTGTAACAAGCTCCCTGAACTAGTGGCCTTGATGGAAGGGTTGCCTGGATATTGTGGCAGTCACAGAAACATGGTACACAGAGAACCATGACTGGGATGTCAACATACCAGGATATACGATCTACAGGAGGGACAGGGAGGGTAAAGAGGAGGAGGAGTAGCTCTCTATGTAAAGGAAGGGATCAAAGCAACAGAACTAAAGAGTAAACAAGGAGCAGCTGAGACACTGTGGGTCACCCTGGAGACAGGAAATGGCACCACAATCCGCATGGGGGTTGTATATAGACCCCCATCTCAGGGGGAGGGAATGGACAAGGAAATGATAGAAGGCTTCCTTAGTATGGCAGAAAAAGGGGAGATATTGTTGATGGGGGACCTGAATATGCCAGATGTTAACTGGAGCACCTTGCTGCAGGCATCCAAGAGCAGGTCATTCCTGATGCCCTACAGGGCATGCCTCAGACAGCTAGTACTGGAACCCACTCGAGGGAGGCAATCTTAGATCTGGTACTCTCAAATGGGGACGGAGAAAGAATCTCAGATTTAGAAGTGGGTAGCCATCTGGGAACAAGTGACCACCAAACAGTGTGGTTCACGATAAACGCAGCCATACAATCAAGCCATACAAAAGCAAGAGTATTGGACTTTAGGAGGGCTGACTTTGGGAAAATGAGAGAGTGCCTCAGAAAAGCACCAGCAAACAGGCAAGAAGGAGGGGTGGAGAAACAATGGGGAGTAATCAAAACAGCCATCACAGAGGCAACAAGCCTTTGTGTAAAGCAAACCAATAAAACACAACAAAGGAAAAAAACCACTATGGTTCTCAATAGAGGTGGCAGGGAAGGTTAAGGAGAAAAGGATAGCATTCAGGAAATATAAGGAAACAGAGAAGGAGCAGGACAGAGAACTTTGTCAGTTAAAGCAGAAAGGGGCTGGGAAGGCAGTCAGAATAGCAAAGGCCCAAACCAAAGAAAGGATAGCCAACTCTATTAAGAAGGATAAGACCTTTTAAAGGTACATTAGAGCAAGAAAAGACCAAAGGAGGGATACTGAGGCTTAATAAAGGGAGGGAATGTGGGTAGAGGGTGACAGTGAAAAGCAGGGATACTGAACGAATATTTCTGCTCAGTATTCACAAAGGAAGAGGAGGGGAGGTACCTAAACCAAACAAGAGGAACACTCTGAAGGCGAAGTCGATACCAGTCCATTTACAGAAGAAAGGGCTCTGAAAAGAACTAATAAAATTGAAGGTGGACAAAGCAATGGGGCCTGATGGATTCACCCAAGAATTCTAAAAGAACTAAGGGTAGAACTAGTGACACGCTGACTACTCTCTTTAACAAATCATGGGAGGATGGGGTGGTACCTGAGGACTGGAGGAGGCGGATATGATTCCTCTTCACAAAAGTGGGAGCAGGACAGAGGCAGAAACAACAGACCAGTTAGTTTGACCTCAGTGGTAGGGAAAATGATGGAATCACTTCTGAAGGAAAGAATCGTTGAGTACCTAGAGGCCAGTGGGGCACAGGACCCAGGGCAGCATGGATTCACGATAGGAAGGTCGTGTCAGACGAATCTAATAGATTTCTTTGACTGGGTGATCAAAGTAGTAGACCAGGGAGGGGCTGTGGACATGGCTTACCTAGATTTTAGCAAGGCGTTTGATACAGTCCCACACAAAGATTACCATAATACACAGTTAGCCAGCCTTGGGTGGGTCCCAAGGTGGTAGCCTGGATAAAAAATTGGCTAGACAACAGGATGCAAAGGGTAGTAGTAAATGGAGTCCACAGTGAAGAAAGGAGGGTTACTAGCGGGGTACCACAGGGTTCAGTACTGGGACCGGTCCTTTTTAATGTCTTTATAAGTGACATTGCAGAGGAACTGGAAGGAAAAGTATGTCTCTTTGCAGACGACACAAAGATCTGCAACAGGGTTGATACACCAGATAGAGTGGAAAGGATGAGAAGGGACTTGGCAAGGTTGGAGGAGGAATGGTCAAATGTATGGCAGCTCAGATTCAATGCAAAGAAGTGCAAGGTAATGCACCTGGGAAACAAAAACCCAAGGGAAGAGTACACAATGGGGAGTGAGATACTGACAACAGTAAAAATGGAAAGGGACCTGGGGGTAATTATATCAAATGACCTAAAGGTGGGCAAGCAATGTGAAGGAAGGCAAGGAAGGCTGGGGGATACTGGGATGCATAGGAGAGGCATCAATAGTAGAAAACAGGAAGTTGTTATCCCTCTGTACAGACAGTTGGTGAGACTCCATCTGGAGTACTGTGTGCAGTTCTGGAAACCCCATCTCACAAAGACATAGACAGAGTGGAGGCTGTCAGGAGGGCAACCAAAATGGTGCAGGGTCTGCACCAGAAGACATACGAAGAAAGACTAAAGGAGCTTAATATGTATACCCTTGAGGAAGGGAGGAAGAGAGGGGACATGATAGAAACTTTCAAGTACCTCAAGGGAATAAACAAAGTCCAAGAGGGTGGCATCTTTCAGAAAAAGAGATGTGCAAGAACAAGGGGGCACAATTTGAAGATAGAAAGGGGACGGCTCAGAGGTAATGTGAGGATGTATTTTTTCACAGAGAGGGTTGTGGATGCATGGAACAGCCTCCCTGAGGAGGTCGTGGAGTCAAGAACAGTGGGAGAATTCAAGAATGCATGGGAGAGACAAAAGGCAGTCCTAGTGGGGGGTAGGAGGAAGTAAGCTGTTGGTTAACTAGGATCTGTAGCTTATCTGTTAGGTAGGAAAATGGGCAGACTAGGTGGGCCAAGCGGTCCTTATCTGCAGTCAAATTCTATGTTTCTATGTATGTTTCGATGTAATTCTTGATCTTCTCTTGTATCTTCACCATTCATTACTGATGGTAGAGCCGGGCCTGCATGTCCCGCTACGGAGGTTTTTTGAGGAGGTCAGCACCAATAGTGCCACCCACATGGCTGGCGCGGTGCATGGTGCATGAAGGTTGGCCATTAGACACCACAGACCCCTCCTCCATCCCAGTTCTGTTTGGCTGGAGAGGGTGAAACAGTATAGAAAAATAAGCGAGGCAAGAGAGCCGAGAGATAGACAAAGGAAAGGATATAAACTGAAAAAGGCATAAGCCGACTAGGGAACAGAGAGAGAGGAGAACCCTACCGAAAGAGGCCATGGGGCCTCAATCCTTGGGCGGTCTCAAGAAAAGAGAAGGAAAAGGATAGAAAAAGGGGAGAAGAGATATAGAAAGGGATAAAGGGGGAGGAAGGAGGGCTCTCTGCCACAGTAATTTGGAAGACCACTGGCTTGCAACGGTTCAAACCCCTGTAGTCAAGAAGACAAGGGAGAAAGAATCCCGCCAGTTGAAGGGGTTATTGAACCAAAGCCCTAAGGGGATTAAAGATAGCCTGGCAAGCATTGGCGGAGACTGACCTCTCTTCCTACCCTGTATTCGATGTTGTTTTGAGCATCTTGAAGCCTTGGCCTCACAGACCATCCCTTAGGTAGGGTGAGGAGTCCCTCTTAAAAGAGAAATGAGTCCAGACTGACTTTGACTGACTTTGCAATGGAGGAAAGTAATGGGGAAACCAGGCAATAGTTTTCCCATGAGAGTACAGATGTAGTCCCCATTTCAGGAGAAGGGAGCCACAGGACATCCGTGCCATAAGGAAAAGAGAGGAAAAGAGGGAGAAAAATTCCACAGACTCTCCTAGGAATGCACTGATGAGCTAACAGCCAAGGGATGGCATAAGGAGAGGATTATCCAAGCCTAAAAAGGGGGACACCCCAGTGCATCGAGAACAGAATCCCAGGGAGTTCTCTCAGAGGTCAGGGCGAAGACCCTACTCGCTGTCCTCTAGGTTGAGTGCTCTGTGACTTTTAGAGAAGAAAACAGAGAGTTCTGAGGTACCAGGGGACTCAGACCCCAACTGGCCTCTAGGAGGAAGGTAAGCAGGGTGGAGGCAACACCCAAGAACCAAGGCCAAAGAGGGGTGGGGGTGGGTGGGTGGGAATCAATAATGAATGGTGAAGATACAAGAGAAGATCAGGAATTATGGTAGAGTATGTAATTTTCATATCTTCCCTTGTCAATCTTTACCATCATTACTGCTGGGTGAGTACCAAGCCCCCGGAGGGGACCTGGCACAGCCCTGAGGGAACAGATTCCCTCACCCTCCTGCGGGTGAGATGCAGGAGGGGGAGACCCTACAGCCATACTAGACCAGCGAGGTATAGGGCTGGTCAGGACGAGGAGGTGTCCCCCATGGCCGCGGAATGGGAGGCACCCCTGTAAGGTCCTCCTTGCCCTGTGGGAAAAGAGATGGGTCCCCCGGAAGGTGGAGGAGATCACCTTACGCCGGGCAACAGGTGACAATCAGGAGAGATGATGCCATGCCGTCCGCTTAATGCAGATCGCTGTCTCTGCAAGGCTCGAAGCCACCTCACTGATGTCGTAAGATGCCCTTGCCTGGTGCCTTGCAAGCTCCAGACCCTGTGCAGAGAGGGCGCTGGACTGTCTAGATTCCTCCGAATCAGGCAGGGATGCTAACACCTGTGCTAGCATTGACCACAGGTGCCTGTTGTAGGCAGTGTGGTGAGCCTGACGAGAACCAATGCAGAGCAATGCACAAGCTGTAGAGAATACTCTTCTAACCCACCAGTCGAATTTGGCAGAATCTGGGTCCGGGGATGGTCGTGCGCCAGGCGCTGAAGCCTGGAAGGAGTATCTAGGACACCAACCCCGAAGGTGGGTGAGGTAGGGCATCTAGACTCCTGGGGAGTGCAATACCTCCTCCTGCAGTCGCTGGGGCTGGGGAAAAGGTGACTGGAGATTGCCAGGTGTAGATAGACGCTTCCTGGAAGGGAATAGGCCAGGAGGGCACCACTAAGTGGTGAGCACTGAACTCGCTTAAAAATGAGGGCATCTCCCGCTCGGTATTGCTTCTTATGATGTGAGATATGTGTAGCTCCTGAACCAGCCTTGAGAGGAACTGCTGATATTCTGTGAAATCAGCATTGGAGGATAGGTGGACAGAATGTTCCTCTCCCTCAGAGGAGGAAGACAGGGAGGAAAAGGAGCTGGAATGCTCAGGCTCCTCCTGCAGCAGGGGGACAGGTGGAAGACATGCTCATCCATGGCTCTCATGTACCCAGGGAAGGTTGCCACAATGGTCCTGAACATCCCCCAGGTTAAGGCACCCACAGGACCTACATGGCCTGGGAGGGGGAAGGTGTCTGCAGAGGGACGGGGGAAGGGCACCTGACTGAGAGTGCTCCGCCTCTGCTAGGGCTCTGAGACCCAGCCATTGGCCCCACCATACAGGGGGACCCGGGGGTCGATCCAGACAGCAAAGGCTATAAATGTGAAAACAAACCACGGATGAGCCATGTGCGAGAATCTCCCCTGTGGCTCGACTGGGGTTGCATGGGTCCAGAAGGGCAACCCACCATGCTGCCAACTAAGGGCATCTCCGAGACCTCATGGGAAAGGCAGGGTTCAGCGCTCCGGCTCCTCCCTACCCCCTGCAGGGTAGTGGAGGGGTGCCTACGCGCCTCACCCTGGCACCTCAACCCTTCAGACTCCGAAGCAGCCCTCTTCCTTGATCCCAGTGAAATGGGGCCCCCCAATCCCGCATGCCCCCTGAGGGAGGCCACAGAAGAGGGGGTCCCGGTCCACACCACATGGGGTCACAGCAACACCAATAGAAACGGTGGCAGCCATGCTCTCTCCGGGGAGAGCACCACACCTGGCACCCCCAGGCCACTGTCCTGAGTGCCCCCCCCAAGGCTGGCCTCAGCATTAGGGGTTGACGGAACTACGGGCTCCAGGGATTCCGGGAGGGGAACACTGGACCACCTGGTGCCATGTCCCAGAGGGCGCTCTAACTCAGAGGAGTCGGGCTGCCAATCCAGATTGGCCTGTGGGTCATCTTCCTCTGAAGAAGAAGAGACCAGGCAGACTGCCAAACTAGTGACCCCAGGAGAGCCCTTGGTGACAGCACCGCAAGCAGTGCCACCGCGGGACACACCACTGCCCATGGCTCAGTCCCAATCACCAGTACCACGAATGGTGCCGGGATCTGGAATGGCACTGGAGGGCGGCACCGAGGGTCTGCCAGTGCCAAGCCCTGCAGCCATGGGCTACGACACCAGGGGAACCTGCACCTCCAAGGAGGTGACTGCCGAGGCAGTACCAGCAGTCCGGCTCCTGACGGAACTGAGCCACTCCTCCAACACCACAGAAGAAGCCTTCTCCACAGCAAGGCAAGAATCAGAGGAGGTTTCCTCCTCACTGGTCCAGATAGACCCGGGAGGGGACCCATAGGGAGGGTTGAGTGTTCTGACCTTGGCGAATCCTCCCCCTCAAAAAAAAAAAAACTCCCATGGCGGGTGCGCGCCTCTGGCTCTAACCCAGCAGTAATGAATGGTGAAGATTGACAAGGAAAGACCTGCTCATATTCAGTTACTGGTTCTCATACCCTAAAAATTCAAATGACACCAATCTTAAAACCATAGTCAGGGTATCTGGAGCAGTATTACCATATAAATGAATTCTTACACTGAGGTTCACTTCTACCAATTTATGGTGGTTTCCAAATTAAAGATGCCATGGCATTAGTCCCTCAGTATTCCCCCAACCACCACTCTCTGGGTTCTCAAACCCCCCAACCAATTTGCCACACATCTATACATTTTGCCTCCCATCTCCAGATCATCCAACTTCTTGATCCAGAAAGAAAACAGGCATATGGAGCATCACTGGGATAGAGTCAGTGCTAGCCAAAACAAAATACTGGCAAACAAGACACACACAGGCAGCACTCTCGAACCACACCCCCTGATGAAGAGTCACACCTTGGACTCGAAGCACTGGGGTACTGTAGCTGCGGGCTCCGGCATTAGCAAATTTATTGCTGTTTGGTTCAATTTATTTTATTTTGTGGTTCGAGAGTTCTGCCTGTTTGTGTCTTGTTCAATTTCTTGATCAGTCTTTTATGAGGACTGAGTTAAAGGCCTTGCTGAAATCCAAGTACACAGTGTTGTCTGCCTAATTCTTATCCACCCCCTTTGTGACCTAGTCAAAAAATGCATCAAGTTTGTTTGCCATGACTCCCTGCATCAACCCCATGCTGTCTGTCATCTTGGAGCCTGTCTGCAACTCCACCAATTTTTGCTTAAGAATGGTTTCCATCAGCTTGCCAATGATTGATGTCAAGCTACCTTGTCTGTAGTTTCCCAGCTCATCCATAGCCCCACTCTTATCCAAGGGCACTACATTCACAGTTCTCCACTCTCATGTTACTACACCTGTGTCTAGAGAGCTGCTAAACAGGTCAGCAAGTGAGGCTGCCAGTACTGCTGCCACCTACCTTAGCACCCTTAGGTGCATGCCATCTGGCCATGGAGATTAAAGACTCTATCAACCATGATCGTCTCTTTGCACATCGGTGCCCCTCTCCCTCCCTTTGCATATCCTACCCTGTTGTATTGGTCCATCTATCTTATTCGTGATTTAATGATTGATTGATTGATTGGCTGACTGCTTTCAAATGTTTTACCAGAAAAGACATACTGAACTGGTATCAATTCATTTCCAGATGGGAAGGGGGGAGGGAGTATAGATTCAAAACAGAAAATACAGTAAGGTGCACTTAAAATAAAGAAAGCATTTGACAGTAAATACAGATAAAAGTGCAATTACAGCAAGACAAGAACAGTTCCACGTAATCAGCACTAGAACACAATAATATATAGCAGCTAAGTTGCAGTCTTGAGGGCAATAACAGGGCCTAGCCATAGAGCTGCATTTAGTGCTTAAGGGGGTTGGGGGGTCAGGGGCATTTGCAGGTGTGAAGAAGGATGTCATGAAGGAGGAATTTGAGAGCGAAGAAGGAGGTGGAGTGAATAGCAAAAGGCAGTGAAGACCAGAACTTAGGGAATCTGAACGGGAAAGCAACTGACCTGCAGAGGATTTTACAAGGGGAAGGGAGAGACAGCAAGAGTCAGAAGAACTCACAAAACTGAGGGTGGACAAAGCAATGGGACCAGGTGGTATACACCCTAGGATATTAAAGGAACTATGTATGGTGCTAGCGGCACTGCTGGCAGCCCTGTTTTGTGAGTCACTCAATACAGGAGTGGTTCCAGAGGACTAGAAGAGGGCACATGTAGTCCCTCTTCACAAGAGTTGAAACAGGGAGGAAACAGGAAACTATAGGCCGGTCAGCCTCACCTCAGTAGTGGGCAAGATTATGGAGATGCTGCTTAAGGAAAGGATTGTGGAACACTTGGAATCCAGCAGATCACAGGATCCGAGACAGCATGGATTCACAGCAGGAAGGTCATGTCAAACAAATCAGACTTTTTTGATTGGGTGATGAAAGAGGTGGATCGAGGGGGGGCGGTGGATATCACTTCGACTTCAGCAAGGCCTTCGACACCGTTCTACACAGAAGACTGGTTAACAAGTTGGGTAGCCTGGGGGTGGGCCAAAAAGTGGAGAACTGGGTTAGAAATTGGTCAGGGGACAGAAAACAGAGGGTCGTGGTTAATGGGATCCAATCCAAGGAAAGTGGGGTGGCCAGTGGGGTGCCTCAAGGATCAGCCCAGGAGCCAGTCCTTTTTAATGTCTACAATGGTGACATTGTTGAAGGGCTGGAGGGGAAGGTCTGCCTATTTGCAGATGACACCAAGATCTGCAACACGGTAGACACTCAGAGGTGAGGAGGGACCTTGGAATGCTAGAAAACTGGTCCAATGTATGACAATTAAAATGTAATGCAAAGAAGTGCAAAATCATGCACCTGGGGTGCAGAAACCCTGCAGCAAGTTACAGGATGAGGGAGAATTGCTGACGGTTACCAGGGAAGAAAGAGATTTAGGGATAATCATCTCAGATGACCTAAAGGTGTCCAAACAGTGTAACAAAGCTGTGGGGAGGGCAGCAGCATGTTGGGGTGCATAGGAAGGGGTATCACTAGCAGAAGAAGGGAGGTGGTGATGCCATTGTACAAAACGCTGGTGAGGCCTCATCTGGAGTACGGTTTACAGTTCTGAAGGCTCATCTTTGTAAGGACATAGACAGGGTGGAGGCAGTTAAGAGAAGGGCAACAAAGATGGTGCAGGGATTGCGCAAGGAGACATATGAGGAGAGATTAAAAAACCTCAATATGTAAACACTGAAAGAGAGGCGGGAATTGGGAGAGATGATAGAAACCTTAAAGTATCTTAAGGGCATAAACAAAGTGCAAGTGGATGACATCTTTCAGTATAGGAGGTGTACAAGGACAAGAGGGCATGATCTGAGATTGGAGGGAGGCAGGATAAAAAGAAATTTGAGGAAGTTCTTCTTCACAGAAAGGGTAGTAGATGTATGGAATAGTCTACCCCAGAAAGTAGTGGGAGCTAGCACAGTGGGGGGATTCAAACATGCATGGGATAGGCACAAGGAAACCCTAGAGGTGAGTAGGAAAGGCTAAAGCCAGTGATCAAGTAGGGTCAGCGACCACTGATGCAGGCAGGAAACACGGGCAGACTGGGTGGGCCCAGCAATCCTTATTTGCCGTCAAATACCATGTTACTATGTTATGTCATGAGCTAAGGTAAAGTGGGAGAAACATAGAACCGTAGATTTTGTCAGCAGGTAAGGACCACCAGGCCCATCTAGTCTGCCCATAAACCCTCCCCTTGTTTTGCTGCTTCTAACCCTACTTGGAGCAAAACCAGAATTTGAAGATAAAGGAGGGAGACTGGCCATCCTTTGGCCACTAACATGAAGTCCCTCTGTACAGAGCTACTTGAGCTTTTCTCTCCGGTATCCCAGTACCCCCTTGTTCTCCTTTCCCCAGCATCCCCATCACCCATCTTTCTGACTCTGCCTTCCTCACCACCCTTTCCCCTCTCCTCACTCTTAAAACTCACGGCTCTTCCACCAAATTCTCCATATCCAGGGAGCCTGCCAGCCTCCTCCATGGTAATTCAACTCCTATTGCACTACTTGTGCTTATGAGCTTCTCAATCCCTCCCAAACTATTCCTCCTCTCCCCCTTCCTATTGCCTGCGAATAATCCCCCGATTCCCCCTTCTCCTTCGCTGTCTCCTCAAATTACACCCTAAATGACCTGCTAGTGATCAACCCTTCAAAAGGCTCCTCCCCAGATGGCCTTGACCCTAAACTATTATCTCTCTTAGCCCCAGCCATCACCTACCCATTCTCTATTATCCTAAACCTCTCTCTCAACTGCATCAGTACCTTCCCATTGGAAACACGCAGTGGTCCTTTTCCTCCCCAAAGGTGGAGACTCCACTTCCCCTGGCAACTACCACCCTATCTTTCTTCTCCCTACCCTTGCCAAACTTCAGGAACACCTAGCCCTCTCCCAGCTCACTACTTACCTCAGTGAATCCTCCTTCTTCACCCCTTATCAATCTGGCTTCAGGAAAAAATCACTCCACCACCACCACCTCCCTTCTTCGGCTCACTGATTCTATCCTCACAGGAATGGACAATGGCCAAATCACCTCAGCCATTTTTGCTGATCTGGCCAAAGCCTTCGACACAGTCTCCCACTCCCTTCTCCTTGACATCCTATCAACAGCTGGGCTCTCCCCTTTAGCCACAGACTGGTTCAAGGCATACCTCACTGGTAGAACCCAATCAGTCAAGATCTCTGACGCAATTTCCCCACCCCTCCCGATAAGAACTGGCATCCCCCAGGGATCAGTGTTAGGCCCCATACTATTCTCTGTCTTTCTAAATGATCTCCCCCTGTCCACCTGCTCTCCATTCTCCTCCATTCACATGTATGCTGATGGTAGTCTTGTATGCATCTGGCTCCTGCCCCACCGAGGTTGCATCCAACTTGCAGCATGACTTCGACAAAGTTCAGCGTTGGTTTGCAAACCACCATCTCTCAACACCAAAAAAACAGTCTCCATGACCTTCGGCACCAGGCAGAGACTTACCAGGTTTCCCTCTCTACCCTCCTTCTACACCCTTGATGGGACTTTACTCGAGGACACATCCTCCTCCAGGTACTAGGTGTCCGGCTGGACCAACACCTGAACGTCTCTGGTCATATCGACGCCATTCAGAAAAAACTGCATCCCAAGCTCGGTGTCTTATTCAGGAACCATGCCTGCATCCAACCCACGGCTAGACATAAGATTGTCCAGAAGATGATCCTACCTATCTTCGACTAATGTGACATAGTCTACGGTGCTGCCCCTAAGTCCTCCCTGGCCAGACTAGATACCTTCTTCAACTCCTTTTGCCATTTTGCCCTTGACACCCCCCTCCGCACTCATCATTGTGATCTCTACCATGCCTTATCCATCCCTTATCTGACAAACCAACATCTCTCTCACTGTACAAAATTCACCTCCAAGCACTGGCTGGGTGAACTTCCCTCCTATCTCTCTCCTGCCTTTACAACCGCACCCCTTCTTCACACTCCCTAAGATCTACTGACTCATGAACCCTGGTGGCCCCAAGCCTCTCCACCCTTATTGGCCAATCGGGTTATTCTTATCACCTCCCAAAAATCTGGAATTCACTTCCCCCTCACATTTGCCACTCATCCTCTTGCTACTCCATTAACTCTGCCCTCAAGAACTTCCTTGCCCCTTCCTGTGCCTGCCTTGGCCTTCCCTAATCCCCCATGCCATCTCCCCTAAGCCCATATTACCATATGCCTACTCCCCACCACTCCTATTTCCCTCTTATCATGCTCCTCCTTGTCCCCTACTCTCCTTCCTCCTAAAGTGTTAAAGTGTTCCTCCCCCTTCTTTCTCTACCCTTAATCTATCTCCCTCCTAAGAGCTCGATCACTGCCTTGTGCAGGCAGGATCCATAGCACATGGTGGGCAACAATTTTACCCCCTTTCCCCTATTTCTCCTTTTACTGCACCCCCTCAGTCACTACTAGATCACTGCCTTGTGCAGGCAGGGTCACCCAGGACACTGGTGGGGTGCTACCCCCCCCCCACTATAGTTGACCTCTGCTCAGGCTCATATGCCTACTCCCCAAAACTCCTATTTCCCTCTGATCGTCCTCCTCCTTGTCCTCTACTCTCCCTCCTCCTGAAGTGTTCCTCCCCTTTCTTTCTCTACCCTTAATCTATCTCCCTCCTGTGAGCTTGATCACTGCCTTGTGCAGGCAGGATCCATAGAGCATGGTGGGCAACAACTTTATCCCCTTTCCCCTATTTATCCTTTTACTGCACCCCTCAGTCACTGCTAGATCAGTGCCTTGTGCAGGCAGGGTCGCCCAGCATACTGGTGGGGTACTACCTCTGCTTCCCCCTTCCACAACATCCCTCCCCCAACACCCCCTCTCTCGCATCACTATATATAAATAACTCTCATTGCCTATAACCGGTGTCCTTCCAGTGGGGTTGTCCACTGCCCTGCCCAGATAGGGATAACAGAACACTGTTGAATTTCAAGTCCCCCTTCCCCCCTTGGATACCCCATCTACAATACCTCTCTCTCATCAACCTGCCACCTCTACCGCTCCTCTACTCCTACCCCTTCCGGTAACATAGCCTAACACTGGCCTACCTCCCTACACTCAATTAAGCAACTTATAACCACCTCATACCCCTCTTATATGCACTTTATTCCACCCTGTCATCTCTGTTTGCCTTGAAAATCGTGTTCTGCCTGCGTCTCTCTGTAAATTTCCTTTCCCTTCTTCCATTCTACCCTCCACAATTTTTCATTCCCTCCTCCCATTCTTCCTCTTTTTACTCCAGTCACTGTAAATCTTGAACATCTATGTTACACTAATGGCTACCAATTACTATTGGGTCACCTTTCCATCAGGTGCTGCATACTGTTGCCAAGTTACTATATGTGTTCCAGTGTTACCAACTGTCACCAACTGTTGTCAATTTGCTATATGTGTCTTCATATCTACTATACTTAGCTGTTGCATTGTTAGCCAATGTTATCCACCTGTAATCCCTCCTGCTCTCATTGTATGCAAGTAAGCAAATTGAATTCCAACATTGTAACATTTCTCTGTATTCTGTCCCATTGTTCCCTACCCCCAGGTCACACCAGGAGACAAGCAACTTGTTGCTCAGCGTGCCTTCCTGGTAAACATTTCAATAAATAATACTTATGGTCCCCTGCCCCATAATAGTTCCCCTTATTTTTATTTTGGCTCACGCATGCGCAGCCAACATATTGGGGTAGTAGCAAATTTGGAGGCGAGGTCACTGTTGGGCGAATGCAGGGCACGCATCAGTAAGTGCATCCCTCATTCCCCAATCTGCCTACATGCCGGTGCCACACCATGCGGGCAAGCACATCTAAGAAAAGGTCTGCTACAATGCCAGCAAAGCTCGTCACATGCAGCGGTCCTCCCGACATGCTTACCCAGCTGAGACAGAAAAAAAAAACATGGCGGCACACTGCCAGCCATAATGCCGACTTTGGGGGTGCCCAATCCCCCTGTTGGCATGCCTTGCCCCCAATGTATATGCCGACGGGGAAGCCCACTCCCCATTGGCATAAGCACTCCTCCCCATTTGTTATATGCGAGGGGGTGCCCAATACCCCTCTTGCCCCCCTTTCCTTGTGTGCCGATGGGGGTACCCAATCCCCATCAGCTAAAGCATCCCCTCCCAAAAATAAACACTTAGGTGGCACACTGGGAGCCCACCCCAGCGTGCCAAATTCCCTGAAAAATAAAAACAGTCCCGCTATGTTTTTTTTTACCTGTGAAAAAAGAAAACAGTCTCCCTGCCCCCCTCCCGCAACCCACGCCCACCGTCTGTGCACCCTGCCTCCCCACACACCCCCACCCCATACTTACCTCCAGAGTCTGGCGCGATGATCTTCGGTGGACTGGGAACACGTCTGCACTCTTCAAAGCCGACCGCAAACTGAAGAAATGCCGGTAAGCTGTATAATGGCATAAATAGGGTTTTTCAACTTTGGTGCATATCTCGGGCATTTTTTGGAATTTTTGCACCAAATTTTCAACAAGGGGTTATTGGGACCCCTCCTCATGAATTCAGTCACTGTCATGGTGTTATTCAGTCCAAAAAGGTGATTTCGCGATCACTGCGTGGAATCACCTTCCGGGACCGAGTAACGAAACGACAGTGCCACTGTTCATGAGGGGGGCTCTCAAAATCATATATCACAGATTTATTCTATAGGTCTGCTAGGCTGTGATTCATTTTAATTGACAGAGCAGCAGACCAACCAAATGATATGAAAAAATGTAGCAGCACACAGAAGGTATATTGGCATAGTAGTTGCAAGTCAGGAAATCACACAGCTGCTATAACAATATGCCATTTGGTATGCAAGCAATAATACCCGACAGGGTGGGCAATATTTAAGCAATAAGCCACGAGGGGGTGTGGGTGATCGGGGGATTTACCACGGCTGGTGTGGTTTGCCCACGAGGCGTAGCCGAGTGGGTAAATCCTCGCCAGCTGTGCATCCCGATAACCCACCCAATGTTGTGGCTTATGATTATACAATGGGTAGAAATTTTTAAATAATTACTTACAAGGTTTTATTTGAGAAGAATTTGTTTTTTAAATTTTTTTTTCCTGTGATGTCCAGCCTCTGTGTGTTAAATAGTTCCCTGTTTCTAAGTAGAATGTTGTAGGAGATGGTAGCTCTGTTTACTCAGTATACTGCTATTGTAATTCATTTAAAAAAATCATTTAAAAAAAAAAAACTTGAACAGTGTTGCAGGCAAGATAAATGGCTGTGAGAGGAGTGAGAGACTAACAAGACAGACATTAAGTGAACGAGCTACAGTATTGCTGCAGGTTAATGAGAAGCTGTATTTTTTTATTTAATGTTTAAAGTGTTGCAGGAAGCCACGATGTTTCAGGAAGACACACTGCATCGTGATAGAAAGTGAATCGGCTATGATGTTTGCGCAGATCGATCAGGAGCTCAGATTTTTTGTTTAAAACTAACTTTTGTTAACTCAGGTACAGAGCTTATGGAGGTAACGGCAGTCTCATCTCGTGGACATACGGAGAGCGGAAGTTCAGGGTGTTATTTCAGGGTCTGTGTGGTGCCCGTGCCACTTTTACATTTAAATGGTTCCATTGTGAAGGAGTTGTAATAGCAGACTCAGGTGAGGAGCACATTGTGGCATTTCGTCTGGTGCTGTGGTTTTGTTGGGGTTGAGATCGCTGGCAGGAGGTTTGCTTGGATCGCGTATGGAGTGGGGAGAGCCGTGGTCTCAGTGCAGCCTGCATTGTGGAACGATAGTACGGAGGAGCAGAAGAGTCAGTTCACAGTGGCAATTAGTGAGCTGGGAAGGTTTATCACCGGAGAAACACTTTGCAAAAAAAATTTTAGTTCATGGGATTTGGCGGTATTTTTTTTTTATTATTAATGGTGTGCTAATGGTTCTTGCTTAAGGAAGGGAAACAAGATGGTGGCTTGGCGGTGTTGATTTTCAGGGTCAGATTCATTTATTTGAAATCGCAGTTGTCTGGCACCTTTACCGTGGGTATATCGTAGGATTTACCTCGGCACAAAAGTGTCAACCAATAATCATAGAACAGGGAATTTGTATTAATTTTATGTCCATGGTATAATGGATATAACGGACCGTCCAGGGCATAATGAGGCCCAACGCTGCAGATGGAGGGCCTTGTAGCCCCTGGATGGTCTGTTATATCCCACAAGGCCCACCTTGGTGGGTATTATTGCACTTAGAAAATGGGTTATATTGTTGAGAGGCAAAAAATAAATACATAAAACTTTAAAATGACTAAAATAAAGAAAAAAATGAGTTATTCATAAAGTAGTCCTTCTACTGGTACATTTGGCAGTTTGCCAGTAGAGTGCACAGCTGTTTTTATATTTTTGTGTTTTGACTTGTGCTTTCATTTCCTCTCCAACGATGCTTTGGTTATAAACTGCCATGTACCCCCAAAATCCCGGACATGGTATATTTTATTTCTTTATTTCCCCCCCCCCACAAACTCTTGCTTTCGGTTTCCATTTGAGCAGGATAGTTAGCAGGTGGCCGCACTGGTGGGATGCCGAGGAGGGACAGAAGGTCGAGGGACATCAATCGAGGAGCCATCAAAAACAAAATAATAGAAGGTATTGTGGGAAAAAAACAGGTATATTTTCAGTTCATTTTTTGTTCTGGGGTGTACAACAGGGCTAACATTTTTATACTCCATGGATCGGGGGAATTGGGCCAGGAAGCAGTCACCACTCACTGCACTTTCCACAGTTTAACTTCTTGAACATGTAGAGGCGCTTTTGGCTACGAGCGCAATGAATGGATCAGCCAGCGTTTATGGGGTGCGTGGGACAACAGCTTTGATTTGTCATGAAATGTGTGTTTTTCTATAGTGCTGTAATTTTTTTTCAGTTTGTGGCTGTGGTGTGTGGACTAAGGTGGTGGGGGGAGGCGGCTCTCAGTCGTTCTCTCACTTTTGGCTGTCGTGGTTTCCAGTGGAATGTGGGCACAGGGATACCACCTGGTGATGGGTTCTGCCATGAGGGACTTGTTATTTAGAGGGCGTTGTTAAAAAATAACAACATAGGTGCCAGGGTCTCTCAGTCAATCAGAATTGAGCTTTTGTGATTTCACATCTTGCAAATACTATATCACTATACCCTCTAGTACAGTATATCAATATAGGGTGTTTGCCAGTTTATGAGTCAGAGGCAGCCAGCCTAAACGATGTGAGGATTGTTGTTTTTTGTAATTGTAATAGTATTTTTTTTAGCCCTGGGGAGTGCGCTTTGCAAAATTTGGGATGAAGCAATAATCTTTGCAAAGGTTCATGAAGCACAAAGTGATGGACTTAATAGCAACTTTACCAGTGAAACTTTACTTTGCAACATCACACAAGTCCATACAGCTGCACTGCTGAAACAAAAGCAGCAATTAATGAAGTAGTTACAATGGCCCTACATTACATGTAAGCATAGATCTTATCACATGCCCCAGATGGGCTGTGAAGCATAATGTGTTGCTGAGTGCCTTCAACCAGCTGAGACATGCAGTAAGACTTCTCACCACATACCCTGGAGTGAATTATTGCAACATAAAATTTCTAGTTTAGGCAAAAAAAAAATTTAAAATCAGACATTTTAGAAGTTTAACAAACAACTGCTTATTTTTTGGACAGCCAACCATGCCAATAAATAACATTGCAATCTAGTACTGTGATGATTGAAGGGACTTAGGGCTCCATTCACACACATGGTAGGATATGCTCACAACAAGTGTATCCCCACTGTTCTACTGCTTGCCCTGGATCATGTAAGGATGAGTGAAATTCTCTGCCCTGTTCCCCCATCCCCTGCAGGCATAAAGCCCCACACGGGAGCTGTGGGTGGCACAAGTGGCATCACGGCTGAGATCACTGGCCATCCAGTCGATTGCCTGGGTTGACTTCTCAGTGGATCCCCCACTCCGTTAGAGAGTCCACAGGATATTGCAGCCCATGTTAGTCCTACAAAGGCTGCCATATTCCCTACAGACAAGTATGCATGTCCCTTCAGGCTGCTGTTGGTGACACCCCCAGCCCCATACTGGGGCTCCTGGGGCCGGGGACTGGGAAATGAATGGCAGCTGGTGTGCAGGAACAACCAGGATGGCCAGGCAGAGGGGGCAACACAGATACTACGGCAGCCCCTTGGGTCACATAGTAGGCACCCCCTCCACCTGCCACACATACTGTCCCAGCAGTGCTGAGAATTGGGTGGAGTGCCACCCCTGCCACCTAGCCTGCCCCCAGCTGGGCCCGGAGCAGAGCTCTTCACACGGCCAGGTGTGGGTGTAGAGAGGGTGCGCAGCCAAGGCTGTGGATGCCACAGGGCAATTACAGAATTACAAAACTTAATTTGCATAGTAGTAGGAAAAATATGTCTAGTGTTTGCAGATAACCTTGTGTAAAGCAGCTGTGCAACTACTTTTGGGTAAACTTAGATGTATAGCAAGTGACTGCTATACATAAATAGTTTTGTGTAGCAGTTGATGAAAATTGTGTAATCTTTTTCTATGCTATACCAGGTAAAATATTAACTGTAGGGGTTGCGCCAAACGTGCGCATCCTGCATGTAGGGGACACTCCACAACCTTCCATGGCCCTCTACAGGTGCAGAGCGGCTGCACGCCCTATGTGGATCAAGCCCTTAGGTCCATCTTGCTTGCCCTTCCAAATGTGATTATGGACACAGTCAAGCTTATTTATGTTATCCCTGCTCCTACTATGTGACCCGCAATGTCATTCCCCTCAAATACCTGTCTAGTCCTGCTTTGAAAGCCTGAACAGTGCTACCTTCTACAACTTCACTGGGTAAGATATTCCACGTGGTAATCAACCTCTGTGTGAAGTAATGCTTTCTAATATTTTCTCCTATTTTGCTCCCCCTCCACCTTGTTTGAGGGCTGCTCTCTAGTTCTGATTGCACTCACCAGCTCAAACATCTGTGTATACCTCACTATGTCTGTTTCTTTTATTATGCGGAAAACCATTATCATGTTCCCTCTCAGCATTCTCTTTTCTAGGCTGAATAATCTGGATCATTGCTCTTGCCTTCTAAGCTACTAACCAATTTGGTGGCCTGCTGCTGGACCCTCTCAAACTCTTCTGTACTGTTGTGGCTAGTATTGGATGCAGTATGCCAGGTATAGTCAGTCTAAGGCCTTGTACAGAAGCAGGATCACATTCCTTGACTTGGTCCTCATCCGACTCGGAATGCATCCCAGTACTGCATTTGCAGTTTCTTGACTGTGGAAACCCACTGCCAGTCTGCTTTAAACATACTATCCACAATTGCCCATATGATAAGACAAATGCTACCACATAATCACATGATGTGGTTTTGTCAATTACATTCTTTCCTTTCCCACTACTATTTAATAATCAAAAAGTGGATGTGTTTGAATAAAAGCAGTTCAGTTTTCATACAAGAGATTGTTTAACATTTCTGCCTTTTAAACTAATACATGACAGATTGAAGTACATCAATCACATGACTCCCCAATATTGAGGCTAAGACCTTCATAACACACTCAGCTTTGCAGCTGGTGAATTATGGATCTTATCTCTTACATGGGAGTAAATATGGTTATTACACTACAGTACATCATGGATCCCCACACGTACACACACACATGCACACACACACGTACACATGCTTTGGTTACAAAACTAATATTTGTACCAATTCCTTGTACTGGAGTATGCTCTATAAATGTATTTAGTACTGCATAAACAGTATTTCAGTGGGTGGCAGAACTGCACTACATATGCCATAAAATATTTATTCCATCTGTCTGGTTCAGAACCCTAGGGCTGCACTGGTTTAATAATAAATACCTGCTCAAACATATGCCTGGGGTAAGCAGAATTATTACGGAGTGGAAAAATAAAGACAAGCTTTTAGACTGCATGTTTGCCAAATATGCATTGCAGCATGTGAATGTTATAAAGTAACGCAATCCTAATATGAAATGACAGAATATGTATGAATACATTTTTCTAGCACTTAAACAATAGTCTATGGGAGGCTGCTGATACATTTTCATGGGTTTATTCTCTTGTTACTTACAGCCTTTACTGGTAAATGTAATAAACTGCCAGTCAAGGACTAAAGAAAATATCAGCTGAACTCCTAAAACCTAGGAGGCAGTGCGGTGCCTAATGGTCAGTGACAAGTACTATAGAACTTCTCCATTCCCCTTTCCTAGACAGTGTAGTTTGATGGCTAGTGTTAATGACAATGAATTTGGAAGGTCCTGGTTCTAATCCCAGATCCCAAGTACTGAGGTGTCTAATGGTTACAGCCAGGGCTCTAGATAAGATTTAATGGGATGAGTACAAGTACTCCTCATTTTGAAAGTGAGATGAGTAAAACGAAATTCAGATGTGTACAAATGTCTTGTTAGAGTGGAATGAGGAGTACATTTATTAAAAAAAAATTAGATTTTTTTTTTTCTAGATAAGAATTTCAGGTGCAACAATGCTCCAAATAATAATGGCAGGTAGGAATTTACTCACCAGTTTTACAACGTCATGAGTAAAACAAATGTGGGATGCATACAAGTGCTGTAAATCTGGTAACAAACTGTTCCTTTTGAATCACCAATTATGTTATGAAGCACTATTCTTTGGTGTGTGGAGTATTTACAAATGTTGGGTGAGTACTGGTACTCATTAAAAAATATTTCTGAAGAGTATTTCCTAAAATGAGGTGAGTAAAATGGGCTGGTACACACCTTATCTGGAGCCCTGGTTACAGCAAAGAACTTTGACAGAAAAGCCCCTACTTCTAATCCTAGCTCTTAGGCAGCAAGATTTCTGTTTGCCAAAGCAAACTGTGGGGCTTCCATGTTCCAGTCCCACCTCCAGTCCAACCTCCTAGGCTATGCAGTCTCATGTGTGCAGCAAGGGACTGGGAGTAAAGAGATCCTGTTTACAAGACCAGCTCCCAGGTAGAGTGGTCTACTAGTTGGAGCAAAAGAGAATATACTAGGAAATTCTAGTCCTAATTTCAGCTGCCGGATAGTGTACTCACTATTACTCTTTAAAATAAATATTATGGGTCAGGGATCCTTGTTTGGACAGCTTCCAGTTCATAGTATCGCCTTGAACAAGTCACTTGACCTCCCTGCCAAGACTTAGTCATGACTCCAATGTCATTCTTCATATACATGCTGCCACTTGTCGAAATCATCTTGAGGTTTACCTTGGATTTTAATTACTAGTAAGAGACACGTTTTTTGGAGTTGTTTGTTTGTTGAGTGTGACTGAGTTGGTTCAGGCTTAATCTATTACAGACTGATGTCTCAGTATTCAACACTAGTCATTAGTGCTGGTAGAACTTGGTCAAGTTCTGACCCTTATTAAATAAGAATAGGAACATGGTGGAGTTCTGATTTGTTCGGATTGGGTCTGGTTATTTATAAATATTTGAAAAAATGCATAAAAGAGGCCAAAGCTGGTCACATTTGACACAGAAGCCCGAAGGAAATAATGTAATGCATTATTTGTATTCAAAGTAAACTGCTAAAAAAAAAATCACTCAAAACTAGACCCTTCGTGGCTGGCCTGTAATGGCGAGCATATCCTGCTCATGACATGAGTGTGTTGGAGGAGAGACAGAGAGAGAGAGAGAGAGAGAGAGAGAGAGAAACAGATGCAAATATCTATATCATAGTACCACCAAGCACTGCAGGCACTGCCAGGCAGCTAAGATTTTTTTTTAATTAATTGTGCTGTCTGGGTATTATTTTGTTGGATGTTCCAGTCATAGCAGAACAGGCCAAAGAAATGGAAATGAATGATCAAGTGAGCAGCAGTAAGAGCCCACCCACCGTACCCATGTGAATGATGCAACTGCATCGCATGTCCCAGTGTACTGTGGTATATGGTACACTACCTGGTCCAAGATGTGGTAATGTTTTCTAGTACTACAACTACTTCTACTGAATCTGATCAACATGCTGAATAAATTTATTAAAGAGCAGCTGACACCTTCAGAATAACTTCAACAAAACATATTTTTTTTTTGTATTTATTTATTTAGGGATTCGGATCATACCTTTGAGCTCAGAGCTCTTTTACAAAGGTTCCACGTCAAAAAGTGACATTAACAACAATAACAAACAGTTTATATACAGTACTCGAATAGTAGGTAGCTAGCATACAGTAAGATTACAATGTCATTCATAGTACCAATGGTGATAGTACAGCGTCAAGAGCATTCAACTAGGGTAAAGGACAGTGTTTATATGTAATGAAGTAGATAAAGAGGTGTGACACCTAGTGTGAGAGTCCAAGGAGGAGTCAAGGTGAGGGGAAGGGGAGACTGGGGGGGAGAGTAGACGCAGTTCAGCTTATATTTTATATTAGACCTGCATTTTTTCTCCCCATTATTTATAACTGAGGTCATCTGCATGAAAACAGGATCTCTGCTCCTGAAGATTTAATCTTTTCCTGTTGCATTCTCCCTACCTAAGGTCACAGTGTACTGCTTGTGACATTACGTTTACTCTCTTTGCAACATGCATCACAACAGGGAATTATGACTTGAAGCAGGGAGTAAGCTATAGAGAAGATAAACTCTTAGGGACCTCTAATGGATAAAGACCATGTATTCATGCAAATTTACTCAGTAATAAATCATAAGGAAGATAAATATATAAAATATATATGAAATGCAAGCAGAATTGCACCTAATTATTATGTTTTTCAGAATTTTCTTTGAGGCGTCAGTAGCTCTTTAAAGAAGAAATGAAAAGACAAAGTGATTACCACCCAGGCAGCCAGTCACACATTACATCAGTCAAATGCAGTGCAGTCATACAATAAAGTTTGCCACTGCCACTTGAAGACCTGATGACACACAATTACATCCTTCCTAGTTCCACAATTGCTGCCAGCCACTGCCAAGTAATTTAAGTATGAAAAATAAAATATAATAATCTCAGTCCAGTTACTTTAAGTGAGATGTAGTGTTACAGGTTACAGCCAGGCTAGTATACCATGCACAGTTGCACACACAAACAATAAAGAAATTATATGACTTTAGTGATTTTTCTCTGTGAAGTAATCACAGCCAAATATGGGAGACATGAGAAATATATTGTACAAAGAGTATTCAGTTTCTAGGTTTCAGGCATCTGTCAAGCCATGCATTGTACGAAAATTAAAATAGCAATACTACAGTCAGGTCACTGGTAAAATAATACTTTTATAATCAGTTGCTGAGGGCAAGAATGTGACACGTTGTAGTAGTAGACAAAAAGTGACAAGCAGTAGTCGTGATCCATGAGGACAAAAAGTGATAGTATAGAAGTAATAGTAAAAAGCAGTACCCTACCTTCCAGATCAGATAGTGGTTCCTAGTACCACTAAGTAAGTTTGTGACATGAAATGCAGTTGCTTGCTGTATTTGGACTCTGAACCCACTGATGTTATTTTTTTTCATGCATCTATTCTGTGCTCATGTGATCATTCAAGTAATAGTGTTCTGGCCTAGTCCGTCCTAACCTGACTTGTTGCAGTTAATTGCTACCTCATGTAGTAGACCCTACTCACAAAAGATTTTCCCCACAGGCACAGATTCTTGAAAGTGATTTGTGGATAGGACCTGCTCAGAGCAGTCAGTTCAGGTATCATATTTGAAATTAAAGTGAGAATGTTGACTTTCAGAAATGTCAGGTGATCAGCATTTTCTGGTGTCAAACAGGATCATGTGTCAGTAATGGTGTTACCAACTGAACTAAATCATTCTGAACAGAAGCTAGTCAGAGGGCAATTCATGTACTTCATCACAATGTTTACTAAAGCAGTCCTAATGCTTTGTTTGGATTTCCAGTATTTAAAAGGATAAGCATTCCAGCTGATATTGGGCTCGGCCAGGTGCATCCCAACAATGGTCTGTGCTGAGGCTGTGTTACAAGAGGCAGATGAAGAAGATGTTACAATTACATCTTGTAAGTGACTCCAGAGACATGAAGCTGAACCAAGTGACTGTGGGACAGTGCTGTGTTTGGCAGGTGGTGAAGAAGAAGGTTCGGCTGCAGTGGCTGAGGAGGAAGAGGGAGAAAATGCCTCAACAGTAGAGGATGGGCCACCTGATGCTGTACTGTGTTGTGCAGAAGATTCTGAATGTGGTGCTGCTGTTCTACTCTGTTCTATGACAACATGCACATCATCAATTATTCCTTGTTTATCTTGAAACAAGTGTCATTATCATCATTCAATAGTTGCTTCAGTTTGTATCGTGGATCCAAGAGTGTTGCTTAAATGTAGTACTCAGAATGAAGTATTTTACATAGTTTGTCATCTTCTTCAACTTTCTTGATCATACGTCTCGTTATATCTTGTTGTATTCTGGGGGGGGGGCAACCTGTATGTGTCAACAGCACCATTGGCAGCCAGTGTGATCATGGAACTGTCTTGGTTCTTGTTGTTAAGGCAGAGGTCAGGAAGCATAGGAAAACCAGGAGCAGCTGTAAAATTTGCAAACAGTGTTTTATTATTAAGAACAGCAAAATAAAAAATGAAAATTGTTCAGTGTAACTACTTATAATGGTCCCTATGCATGATGCCAACGTACAGCATATACTGGGCGCATTGTCATCGCTACATCTGAATGCCATGGAGTGGGGTCCCATGGACACCGCAAGACATTCACAATCCGGACATAAGTCAACTACATCCCGCTCCCCAACCGCATGGACAGCAGCACGTGCCAGGGTGGGCAGAGAGACATGACCACATACCATGCACCAAGGGGCATAAAGCACTCTGCGGGGGCTGGCGTGGAGCAGGTTACAGCAGCTGGGACCATGCCATAACCCACTGTGCACCCCCTTGGACATGTCATGACAGAACAAGGAAACCGAGCCGCATGATGCCCCAGCCCACTAGGGTGTTGGTGGGGGCTGGGGCAGCTGACAGGCTAACTGCATGGACAAGGAACAGCTGGGTCCATACCAGCAGTGAGACTCCATGACCACTCCCCCTTATGGGCCAGCACTGATCCTGTAGTGCCAAGCGCCCCCTCCCCACACATGCCCATCCTGTCCCTGTGCTGCACATGCCCCCCCATGTATGCTCAGTCCCGAATGTGGTACACAGGCCAACCCCCACCAGTGGTGCCCAGACCAAAAACATATGCCTAACCCCCAACCCAGAAGCCCAGCACCCACACTGGTGGGCAATGACCAGTGCCCCCCAAGGCACCAACACCCCAACCCCACCCTCTGTCCGCTTACCCTTACGTCAGTGCCTCAGCTCCTTACGGCCAGTGGCACAGCCCTCCGCACACCTCCTCAGCTGCCAGCCATCTGAGTGATGCTGGAAATGCACCTCTAGTAATAGGGTTTGCATTCCCAGCATCACTCAGATGCCAGTAACTGAGGAGGTGCTGAAGAAACTGCTCAACCATCAGGAGCTGCAGCATGACAGGATGGTAAGTGGACGGAAGAGTGAGCTGAAAATGTCGGTGCTTGTGGGGGCACTGCCATTGCCCACTGGTGTGGAGTGCAGGGCTACCAGGATGGGGTTAGGCATGTGTGATCAGTCCAGGCACTGGGGGCTGGCACTGATGGGGTAGGGGATCCTTTGTGTGGGGGGGCCACATTGGCCATCCTGTGGTGTGGACCACCATGGATTGGGGGGCATCTGCCCTGCACTACTGTACTACAGCATGGTTGCATGTGGGGGGGTGGGTCTGCAAGTGTCACTAGGGGCTGGGGCACAGCAGTGTGGCCAGCAGGCAGGGTGAGTATGATTCCATGTCTGTGCATGGGGCATAGCTGCGTGGGTCTGGGTGCCTGAGGAGGCTATTCTTGCACATGGACCCATGCTGTATTGCACAAGGGATCCACTTTGGAACACAAGCCGAGCATCCGATTGGATGTCTGGCTGAGTCTGCGACTCCACCTGTGCCCATCCTGTGCAGAACTGTGTGCCAGGGGGCAGGGCTGTGGACTGGTAGTGGCCATTAGTGAATAACAGCTGGAGCACACCTGTCCATAGGTGTGGAGCTGTACTGGTGGGTAACGCGCTTTTGGCACGTAACTCACACCCATTAATGCATAAGAGCCAATGGTAGTACAAACACAGAAGCAGAGTCCTTCTGAGTTTTTTTTCTCAATTTCAAATCTCAGTCTCAATCTCTCTGTCTCTCTTGCACAAGCATTGCTGCTCTGTTTACAGCATGTTCTTGTCAGTTTCATTTCTTGCAGGTGCAACAAAAAGAACATAGTGACCAAGAACTGACACCTTGTTTACAGCTCTGCAAAAGGCTTAAAAACTGCATCTCAGGTTAACCCCTTGAGTTCCAAATAGCTTTTTGCAATCATTTCAACAGTATGTATATATATATACATTTTCAAACAAAGAGATCCTGGTGTCAGTGATTATATTTCCATATAATTATTCACATATATTTTTATACCAGCAGATATGCAAGGGGCAGGACGACAGAAATAGCAAGTGAAGGCACAGGTGAGAGGTGGAGAATTGTGAAACCGTCAGAGTGATCAGTTCCTAGATCTCACCAGAAAATGTAGTTGCGCAATCACACAAAAGAGACAGAAAAGGAGAGGATAGAATAGACCCTTGCATTGAAACTCTTTCTGCGTAACAAATGGGGCAGGGCCTCATTCAACTCTGTTACAGTTCTTTAACTTCTCCCTAATCAGATTTAACCTGAATTTTAACATTTTTATTAGGGGTATCACCTGGTTCAGAGTTGCTATGTTTGCACTAACCTCTCTGGTGATTTCCTCAAATGGCTGGAGCAGGAAAATGAGAAACTCCAGCATGGCCCACTGTGGCAGAGTAATATAGATGTCTGCATCACCAATTTTATTTTCCAAGGTATACTGTCCGACAGTTTTCTTTTGTTCCAACAACCTTTGGAACATACAAAAGGTCAAATTCCATCTAGTAGAAATGTCTTGGATCAGTCTGTGCACAGGTAAACTGTGCTCCTGCTGCATTTTTTCAAACAAGTGATGTCTTTGCTTGAGTGTCTGAAATGAGTGCATATTCTTTTAGCAGTGCGCACAAGAGCCTTAATGTCCCTGTCGTCATCGAGAAAATTGAGAACTATTAAATTTAAGCAATTCACAAAGCAGCGAATGTGAACAAAGTCCCCCTCCTCCAAGGCCTTCCTTATCTTGGACCCATTATCTGCAACTATAAAGCCAACTGACAGTCCCTGTGAAGTGAGCCACTGCTGTATTGGTTTTTGGAGCTCTTCATTGATGGTGTATGAGGTATGTGCAGATGGAAAATAAAACATTCTTAGAACAGCAAACTGCAACACGTCACTGTCCCCACATGAATTATCAAAACATGCCCAATGTGCTGTGACAGACATAAAGGGTTCAGGCTGAGAGCTTATCCAGATATCTGTTGTGAGATGCACCACCCTCCTAACAGCACTGCACAAGACGCATCTTAATTTTTTACATGTGACATCGTAAAGATCTGGAATACCTGTTGTCAAGAAGTATTTCTGCGATGGTATACTATATCGAGGTTCAAGGTACTCAAGCAGCCACCTGACTCCTACATGTTCAACCATGTTATATGGTAGCAAATCAACAGCTATCATTTCTGAAATGTTTTGGTTATTGTAACAGCAATAGGGTGAGTTAAGGCATATTTGGCTTTATGCTCATATATTTCTGAGATGGTAAGCTGTCTCCTTGAAGGAGGACGGCTTTTGAACACATGGTCACTTTCAGTAACAGCAGGAATTCTTTGAATGGGAGGAAGTGGTGGTGGAGATGTTTCCGTATTGCTGTGGGGGCTGCCACTGCTTTCATCTATCGGAGTTACCCCTGAGTGTAGTGAGCTATCACTGTCGCTTTCTCTTCGAGACTCACAACTGGAGTTCTCAGTAATGTTATGATATCTGTCTAGGTACCTTTTCAGTGCTGAAGTTCCCAATGCGCCTTTCTTTTAACCCCTGCTGACTAACCATTTACAAATAGCACATGATGCCACTGACTTATTAGAAGCACCAATGAAGAAGTATAACCAAACAAAAGATGACATTTTTTTAGTTTTTTTCCCAGGAAGGCAATGCACCTCAGTCACCTTTTCAGGCCCCCCCCCCCAGGAGTGTTCTTGGGCCTCTTCCTCTTGTGGTTTATTCCCACTGC